>CM060919.1:433599959-438399959 GCA_030737875.1 Allium sativum
GGAAGAGAGAGAACATAAAAGAATTGAAGGATATGAATGAAACGCATGCGGCAATTATTGTCATTATTATTTTTCTTCTTGAACACACCTCTAATTTCCATTAGATATAATTTCAAATTTTATTTATTTATTTTATGAAGGAGGCAACTTTCCCTTTTTTTATATTATGATTTTATATTTCACTAATATGATAATGGCGATGCTTTTGTCTAACAAAATATATTTTTAACTAACTAATGAATACTTTATTTCATGACCATTTTATATATCTTATATGTATATTTTCATAGAACGCCTATACATATTTTCATATAATGTCTATATATATTTGGTCATATACTTTATTTCATTCCTCACTTGAGTCTCTACATATGTATTTGGTTACAAATGAATAAATTAGTTGACTAGACATGACATGTTAATCTAATCAACATTTATTTCTTATTCAAAATTTAGAAAAAAAATTACATAAAGAAAGAGAATAACGGAAGGTAACGAATGCATAATTTATTGTTTAATGATGACTATAATAACGTTATGTGACTTTTTAAATTTCAAAACACATAATATTAAATAACATAATTTAGGGGACATATTCAATTGGACTAATAAGAATAAATCATAGAAATATGCATATAGTTTTGCAGGCTCTTGTTTTATTTTATTTTGAGATATGAAGATTGTAGGTATAAAGAGAAGGGATGAAGAAAAGGAGAAATAAAGGGAATAGCTTTGTTTCTAAATGAATTTGAATGATAGATAAAAGAGTAGAAAGAGGAGAGAATAAATACATGAGATATTTTCCTGAAATGTGCCTCTTTGTATTATCCAAATTACAAATAAAATAAATGTGGATGACTAAGGCTGAGGTGGCAAAACTTATTTCTCATTCAAAATTCAAAAGTAAATCATAGAGGGAAAGAAATTAAATAGAAAGAAACGAATGCATATAATGAAGAAAGGAGGACATTTAAAACAAATGTAGCTATGAATGTATTAAAGCGAATGGCTAAAGATATACACGTGTATGTTGTCATAATTTATTTCATTTAGAATCTACATATTATTTTAAATCAACCTATCAGCATATATTTATAAATCTCATTAAATACATCCTAATTTTATTTAAAAACTTCTTTTTACTTTTTTTAATAATTTAAATTAATAACGGAATTTTTAAATTCTGACGCATTTTCTTGCAAAATTTCCTTAAAATAAATTTTTAAATTGGTTCTGAATTTCCGGGTTGTTACAAAACCAAAGGTGAGAACTTCTTCTCACTCTAATTATTTTACAGTTAAATATATACTAGGATGCAGACGGGGCTTAAATGCCCCCGACACTATTTTATTGTACAAACAAGGTTGTTTGTTTGGATTGTATTGTGGAAATTTGGATATTGATTGATTTATTTGTTTGGATTTGATTTGGATGTGAATTGGGTTGAAATTGGTTTGTGTATGGCGCGAGCCAGTATTCTGCAAGGGATAAGGCTAGACCTTATTCCAGTTTTAATATCGCACTTTTATGTTGCCGAAATTTTCTAAAATGTGTTAGAAAAATTAATAGCTAGTTAAAAATATTATTTTTAACATATATATGAGATATATAAAATGGCTAGGTTATGGAATAAATACTAGTTAGCTAAAAATATCATTTTTAGTTTATAACTGCGATGAATAAAATTATTTAGGTGTTGTATAGAATTTTATAAGCAAAGTTATAAAATTCTATATATTTATTTGATAGTTAAAAATAAGTTTACACATCCATTTACAGGTCGGACGACTTATTTATGCTCGCCTATTTTTGTGATATCGATTAGGACGATAATTTTTACACATCGCCCAAGTGCACAAATAATTATTATTATTTGATGGTTGAAACCCCATACGGGTATTGGGATGATATTTGACGTACACTAGTCCCAATTGTTTAGTTGTATGTCAATCAATTGGTTGGCAGACTGTTGTAAGCATTAATTATTTATATTTAATGCTTATGCAGTTGTGTAACGCACTCTGGATGATGGTTGATTGTTTATCATTGTTGTTATATATATATGTTCATATAACTAACATTATATGGTAATTGATTAGGTCTGATTCCAATTCAGAAGGAACAGATATTTTAAATTAATGAATATTTTAAAATAACGAATAATGAATATTCTAAAATAACGAATATTTTAAAATAATATTCAATAAAGGATTAAAAAGTGAATTTGATGTCCGATTTTGGATGGGCACGAAAATATAGAAATATATGAAGCCGTGTTGATTAGATTTATGCCATTTTAATGCGAACGATATTTATATCGATTTTATTCATTTTTATAATGAATATCGAAAAGGTAATGATTTCAAAATCTGATATTTTGAAAATATTATCATTTAAATATTATAATGATAAGGATTATTCAATTTTGATTTGAAATTGAAATGAAAGTGGGAATCATTTTAAAACGAATTTATAAAATACGTTTCGAACAAAATACATATTATATATATAATATAATGGCCTGAATAGAACACGCCGCGACCGTTCGCGAATTTCGACCATTGACTTCGAATTGACATTACGGGAGATCCGACCGTCGGATTCTCCTAGAACCAGAACCGGTGGGTTCGTATCGAAAAGAGCTTTCCAACGAATATAAGAGATTTTGAAATCTAACGGTTGGATTTGGAATTATGTCCAAATAAAATTTGGAAAAAGGTCGTTGTAAATGTAGTTCAATGACCGTTTATGGAAATCGACTGAAAGGGCCTTAATAAAATTATTAAAAATATTAATAATTTGTGTAAAATCATAATAAATGATTTGGACAGAATTGGGGTGAAAAATTTCCATATTTGAAAAGATAAAAGTATTTTTTTTTATCAAAATGAAATAATTATTAACTAGAAAGATAACCCAAAGTTTTTAAATAAATAAATTGAATTTGTGAATGGTTTTAATCTAACCAGAATTTTCCAATGTATGAACTGGAATGGATTTGAAGAGAAATAATCTTTGGGATATTTCGATATTGGATTCCGTGGTTATATGAATATTGTTATGGGAATTTGAAAGATACATATATCGTTATTCCCAGTACGATATTTGTTGATTTCAGAATTTGATATTGAATATAAGTCGATATAATTTTTATTCAGAGCCTTGTATTTAATATCAAATTGGATTTTAGGTTTGTCGTGAATGGTGTCTTTATTAACACTGTTCTTAAACCCCGATGAGGAAAGAATAAATCTTTCAAATAAGATTTAGAGATGTTTACCAACTAATTAATATTTAATTGGAATTGAATTGAAAAAAATGGATTTTTAGGTTTATCGTGAACGGTGTTTTAAGTAACATTTGTTCTTTAACCCAATTAACAATGAAGAGATGATTTGGAATTTATAAATCTTTTTATTAAGATTTAATGAAAATTTTCCAGAATAAAGTTTTCTAATTTAATATATTAAATTGGAATTGAATGGAATTTGATTTGGTAATAATCGAGATGAGTTTCTGTAAAGGAAGACCGCTAATATAGATGGAATTTAAAGACTTTGTCGTAATTCCATTTATATTATTAGTTTGATACATAAATTTATATCAATTATATATATTGATCTGCTTTCCGTGAAGATTCCATAATTAATGGAATGTGATTTTGGGTTTATCGTGAACTGTGTTTTAAATGACATTAGTTCTTTAACCCAATTAAAGATAAGATTAATTTCTTAACTATGAATAATCATTAAGTAATGATTTTTGGGATTAAAACTGAATTAGAGTTTTAATGAATCTTTAATTAGATTGGAATGTGAATGGGATAATTAAATTTATCAAATTCATGAAATGATCAAGAATGGAGTACCACCAGTTTTGCTCCAAGCGATAGTTAAATCTTTAATTAGATTTGAACGTGAAATGGTAATTAATTTTACCCATAACACCATGGTGTTAGATATGGAGTATTACCAATTTTTCTCCATGGGATGAATAGGTTGGTATTGGGAAATAAAATAAATGATTACTTCGGTAAGGTTCGGTAATCCCGACTAGTTCCGAAAACCTTAATTTGGTTTAAATTGTGAAAAGAATATCTGAATAAAAGAATATTCTGGGTTGGAATGAGGCGTATGTTGTGTTTTTATAGCACTTGTTTATAAGATACGCGAGTTATTCGGAAAGACCGCATTT
This sequence comes from Allium sativum, assembly GCA_030737875.1. Lineage (NCBI taxonomy): Eukaryota > Viridiplantae > Streptophyta > Magnoliopsida > Asparagales > Amaryllidaceae > Allium > Allium sativum. The sequence continues at coordinate 433,604,154 of CM060919.1, forward strand.
ATCCCATTCTGAATAATTGATATGACGACGATGAAGACGGTGATGGAAGACCGGAGATCTTCACATCGTTTAGATGATTACTAATGTCTTGATTGGGCTGTGCACCCGAGACAAGGTAATAAGTGGTGATCGTCCTAAAGTACTTGGAGATCAACGGATATGCGAGGACCTCTCTCCTGTATTGGACAAATGGGCCGAGGAATAAGGTGCCTCCAGTTTCGTTCAGACCCAGAACGGACTTGCAAAAGGATGGTATGTCTGACATTGTATTTCTTTATACTGTGTTCGTTGATCTCTGCTAAATATATGTCTGTTTGGTGGCGGAGAATTTATTCGCTTGCTTAACACCCTTCTCTAAAAAGTATGAGCTTAGAGGTTATATATAGGCGGAAATCAGTGGTACGGTATGGAGTGAAAGTATGGTATGTTGAGTGGCATGTGATTAAGGCTTTTGTTGAAAAGCAGGACCTTGTGGTCGATGACCGAAGCACGACTTTAAAAAAGCATAGCTTTGTATATAGCGTTAATTCGCGAGCCTCACACCCTGGTGTGAATCAGAAACGGGAGAGGACCTAGGGAGGACATGCGCTTCTTTCTAGCAAGGAGTGGTGTCATGGTATGGAGCCCAGACATTTTACTCATGTGGATATTGCATATTATTTGATGGATAGCGAGGTGCCTTGGATATATCGGTCACTACAGGGCCGATGGATGACATGGTCGACATACTGACCAGATTTACGCCCCATCGGCCGGGGAAACGTATTGTTCAGGAATTATAATCCACTAACGTAAGTGTGGACCGACCCTGACGCTCTGGGTGCAGTTGTGACTGATCCTGAGACATGGTGCTAGATTGTCTCGAATTCGTTAAGGACGATCCCTTGCCTTGGTTCACAGACGAAAATCCAATTTCCAATACATGACATTTTGATTTTGATTGTAGAGCCTAGTATGGCGACATAGCAGCATGGGATACTATGTCGTCTATGATTGATACATTTATATTTGAAGTGATTTTGACACTATATACTTATAGAGTTATAGTAATATCAAAATGATTTTTTTTAAACGTATCAAGCATGTTTGGATATTATAAGGTAAAACTCTATCCTCCAGCTTGCGTTGCATTATGTAATGGGACTCGAGTCTTATAATATCTTCATTTTTCCAAAAAGCATTGCACTGTTTGTTTTATGTACTGGTATTCTTGGGAGAAACCCGTTCTGTGTTATACGGCGTGGTCCCTTTATTTACTATATTTCTAAAGTAAAGTTTTAAATAACTGTTTTAGTTCTCACACCAGTCCCATGACTGACATGGAGTTTATTGTTTTAACCTAAACTCTGGGTGCCCCTATTTTCCACACGGGCAGCTAATAGTTTTGGTTTTTGCAGATATTATATTCACATGATCCTGGTTTACAGCTGGAGCTATATTCAGAACGCTCTGTATCCGTGTATTTCTTTCAGTTGTGTTTTGTATTATTTTTTCCATTGCTATGTAATGTATTTTAATCTCTGATATTTTTCTGATGTATCTTATTCATTCATACTCCGTTATATTCGTGTACTCTGATGTAAATTGTTGTAATAGCAATGAAGTGTTCTATTATTTGTGTTCTGATTTGTCTCGTTCTCAACTCAATCCGGGCTTTCCCGTATGGGCGAGTTTGGGTCGTTTCATAAATCTTCAATGTTTGATATTAATCTAGTAGATGATGACTCTTACTATTTGCGGAATTTAAAAGGTAGTTCACTGTTATTCCGCTTATAGTGTGAGTTAGATAAAAAGATTAATATTAAGTATAAGTGGATGATATTTCTATCCAGATCTAATGTCAAATAGGTGGATAAATCTTTTAATAAGATATGGGTTTCCCAATTTGATTGGGGTAAGCTGGATAGAAATAATCTTCGAATATTTGATATGAAATTCTTTGGTGTAAACGTACACTATTTGTGGAATTTGGAAGGTATTATTATATCGTTATTCCACTTATAGTATTAGTTGATTATGAGAATTGATATCGAATATAAGTAGACTCAATTTATGTGTAACTTATGTTCAATATCGATTGATTTGGGTTTTTTCGTGAATCATATCTTCAATAATATCATTCTTGAAACAGAATGAGATTAAGCTATGGAAATTCATATCGTAATTTGGAGATTTAACCAAATCTTTGATTTAAGGAAATTAAAAACAAGGAATTAGGAAGCAAGAATAATCTTTTAGTTAAGATTACAGAATTGAATGTTCGGAAACCAATTTAATTGGAAACTAGGGTTGAAATGTGGGGTAAGGGTTTTCAAAGGAAACTGGGTTTTTGATAATGAGTTATCAAATGGAAAATTAATTAAGGCTTTGAGGCTAAATTATCTTTGATTTAAGGGATGTGTTTTAAAAGCGAAAGGTTAAATATGGATTTTGTTATAATTTGAGAATGGATTTAAAGAAGTTTAATTTAACAAATTCCAAGATGAAAGGAGATTTGGTTGAAAGTCTATGTGTTTTGTAATTGTTTTTTTAATTGCGCTTATTATTTGGAAAGAGCGGGATCGGATGTATGTCCGAAAACCATTCCAACTAATCATACAATGTTGTGAACAATTGAAGACATTGGAGACGACATTGAAGACCGAGACCCTTCATGTCGTAAGGGTGCCTTGCTGAATGTCTCGAATGGTTGGCTCCCATTCACAATTGAATTTTATATATCAGTTAAGTGGCAAGAAGTCCGAACGTATGTGAAGGAATTCCTAGTTGTTGTTTCGTTCAGACCCAGAACGGACATATATGGATTATTGACATTGTAATTGACTGTGTAGCACTGATCTTTATTAATATACATCTGTTTGGTGGCGGAGAATTTATTCTCTTGCTTAACACCATTCTTTAAGACGTATGAGCTTAGAGGTTATATATTGATGGAAACTAGTGATGTGTAGCGAATGGACAATGTGGCATACTTAAGTTATGTGATGAGCTATGGATGATCAAAGCATGGCTTATTTAAGCGTGGGTTTGTGTATATCGTGACCTCGACGAACCTCACACCCCGGCTTGATGGTAAACTGGCGGTCAGATTTTTATGTTCGTTTCGTATGTTCGGTGCCCCAGGATGTGATTATGATAGGGTACTACGAAGTCCCCAGTCCGGGACGCTATTTGTTGGGTACTCTGATTCATGTATGGTGGGCTAGTATAACGGAATCCGAGTTTGGACGTTATCCGCGAGTACTGGGATGATGCACGCAAGGAAGTTTGTGATCCCACGAATGATCTTTCGTACCGGGAACCATCATGTTGGAAACCCACTCTCCACTACGAGCCCATACGGTTTTGATTGTATAGCCTGCAGGTTACTGGCAGGATTATATCAGTATAATGGGATGGGGCATTATGTTGGCTAGGATTAATACATTTTTTTAATAAAATGGTTTTCAAACTATATATAATAGTAAAAGAGGATTTTTACGTATGAAGGAATTTTTGGTTATCATAAGGAAAAACTCGCTCGTCTGGTGTGCGCTTGCATTGTGTGATGTGGGACGAGCTTATGTTAGCTTCATTTTTCAAAACGTCATTTCAGATTTCTATGCACTGGTATTCACATGGAGTAAACCTGTTCCGCATTAGCGGCGTGGTCCGGTGAATTACCTAACTTCAAAATAAACAATAAAAACAACTGTTTTGAGTTCTCACACCAGTCCTTGTTTAGCATGAGGCAGCGTGATAGGGGGTTCTAACTCTTGGTTTGGTGGCGAGCGGGAGACTCTTAACTCTACACATCCCAAGAGGGGTTGGTTAGGCATAAGGTCATGGCAGTCAAGAGGCTATACGTAAAACAAGGTGTTGGGGTACCATTGTAATGCCATGGCAAAGTGTAGCCGTTGTCCGATGGTTGAAAAAGACCAGACCATTACATTTGGTACCAGAGCTTTTGTTTATACAAAGAAATTGGGTACGACACATTTGAACAAAAGGAAAGATTCATCAGAGCTATATATCTCATTAGAGAGAGGGTTAGTAATGCCCTAGAATGAGATTTTGGAGTATTATATTTGAGAGAGCGTATTTGAAAATATGAAATGAGTTTTGAAAAGTTATATTCTAAGAAATAAACATATTTTAGAAATATATGGTTAATTATAACCTGGATACTTAATCAAACGATTAAGGTTAAGTTTACATTTTGTGACTATAATTACACATAAAATACTTCTTATGGCATGGTAATTAAGCCCCTTCCACTGATCAGGAAAATGATCCGAGTAAAAATGCCTTTTGGATTTAATTTCACTATTGGGTAACATTTCGAAATATCGATAAACTTAGGTCAAATTTGTTAAGGTAACTAATCAATATGGTTAGAAATTAAAAACTAGAATTTGAGTATTGTATTTGATGTTGAGGTTGGACTATCGAGTATAAGAAGATTTTGGATATACGCCTAGCTAACGTATATACGAAGTCTTAAATATACTAGATAGATATAGAATCACACTCTAGTCGCTTGAAGATGAATCTATTGATGACTGCAGCATCATCACTATGTATTTTCGAGTTTCGAAAGTGGGATGACTATATGATTCCGATTAAAACATCAATATATACTTAAACCCATTTAGATAAGTGTTTGAAATTGTTTAGTAAATTGATGTGAATTTAAATAGAAAAGTGAAAATTTGATTGGGCTGTAAGAATTATGCCATGTAAACTTGTTAATAAGGGATAAGCTAGTAAATTAAGTGGAGAATAACCTGGACTTTTCAACAAAATTTCCTTATAGGAACAAAGATGGAGTTTGGTCTATCAGGTACTGAATGGTGGATGACCCTAAAACAAGAAAGAAAAGCTCATAACCGAAAAGAAAAGGAAGAAAGCCTTAGATTGAGGAAATTCAAACATATCTATTGTTATAGATGTAGTCAAGAAAGACATTTTGCAGTTTTATGCCTAGGAAGAATATAGAAGAAAACTATTCGAGAAGACATAATTTGTTTCAAATGCCAGAAGAATGGACATTTTATACGTAAGTGTCCTAAAACAAAGAAGAAACCATGAACCTAACAAAAGAAAAGAAGTGTTACCGATGTAGAAAAGTAGGGCATGTAATCCAGGATTATCAGTTAAAGAAGGGAGAAAGACCAGCTAAAGCAACACCACCCGCAGTCATAAGTGAAGAAGAAGGAAAACAAGAATTATGTAATCAAAGCAAGCTCTTTGACCCCTAGGGAATTATCTTTGAAAAGTTGGATGCATGAATAAATGTATGTATATGATGTTAATTATATATATATAACTTCTTTTATAAATCTTTTTAATATATTCTATCATATATCCAAATAGATCCTATTCTAATGAAAAAGTTATTGAATTTAATTAAAGGTATAGGTAGGAAGATTGGAATTATCGATGGTTTTGGACAAGTCGATAAGTTCTAAAGTATATTGTGGCAACAAAAGGAACTGTTTAAGTGAGCATTAATACCTTGTGAATTAAGTTTCACAATTTTATTAAAGGATATTTGGCAAGCGGGAATAATAAGAAGAAATTACCTAAACTAAAACACTTAGACAAGCTGAGTTCGTAGATGATCAAGTTTTTCGTGTAATGAATAATAGTAAATTTTGGAAACTGAAAAGGAATAAGTTTGAGTTCGGAGATGATCAAGTTTTTCGTGTAATGAATAATAGTAAATTTTGGAAACTAAAAAGGAATAAGTTTCATAACCTTTGTATTTGCAAGATAAGATCTAAATAGAATAAATTTATAACTCTGGTTTTTTTTTAAAAAGAAGTAAATGGTTGACTATAAGTAATTGGCCCAGTAAACGATGAATGGAATATAATGGGTAACTGGAGGTTATCGTTGGAGGACATGTAGATATGGTTGTTCGTAAATATGTGTGTTATAATATTCTACCCGGCATATCCATTATGAGAACAGGGAGCTTTGGTATAAATAATTTTAATCTTGAATTTGTAAATCTACAAGATGTCGAATAAGTAGTTACGATTCCCTTTCCTTTTCGAGAATGAAAAGTTGGAGGGGGGGTTGGGTGAATGCAACGATCCATAATTTTTAACCAATTTAAAATTGTATTTTTTATTATTTAATTTGAATTTAAATTTGAATTTGACATAAATATATATGGTTAAGAGTATTTAATAATTTTGATAAGTTATATGATAGATTTTACTTGAATTATTAATGAGTTTGAATTTATTGATACTATTTGTCGTTCGGTCGGATTTGTCAAACCATAACATGAATTAGCAGCGTTAGAATTAAGTGTTGTCCTTAGATTTTATAGCATTTGAGGGAAAATGCTACCGAAAGTTCACCTTTTCTCCTTAAGACAAGTGTAAGGACACTTGTATTTTTGCATGCCTCCTTCCATGCATGCCTTCCACTTGTCCCCTGATGTGTCATCGCCTCCTTAATCCTCCATTCCTATATAAGTAGGCCTTTTCTTAATTTTTTTTTTTTACCATTTCATTCCATTTCCTCCTTTCCACCTTCTTCTTAAAGCTTATGGCCGTGGTTTCCATGGCATAAGTCTTCCTCTTTTCCACCACCACCTTGCTGAAGTTCGTAGTCATCCTCCTCCTTCTCCTCTTATAATATAAAGAGAGAGAGAGAGATAATATTTTGGTAAAGAAGACGGTGCGCCGAAATACTGTCTGATGGTTCACTCAGCTAGGCTCGCCTACCGTGAGGATTGGAAAGCTGCTTGGTGAGAACTCATTAACCACAATTTATGTTTTTTATTAGTAGTTAGGCTAATTTAAATATAGTGATGGATTATTAGTGGTCAATGATGGTTGATGTTTGTTGTGATGGACGATGGATGCGTAGTTTAGAACACACACTATTAAGCGTTAATGTTTGTGCACAATTATGATTTATTTAATCATGTTAATGATGGTTGCTATGGATGTTTATAATGGTTGTTGATGTTGTTTCACACACACTATAACACAACAATTATGGTATCACATGGGTGATCGGCAAAACTCCTTCGTAATTAGAAGCAATATTATTATTGAAATTGAAGGTTAATGGTTGGAAATGGCACATAGGTATGAATTCGTATATATTGATAAAGTTTCTTTAAATGAATAAATAAATGCCGGAACGTTCTAGGATGACAGAAAGGATAGTGTCTAGGCTTGGGTTTGGAAATTATAGTTTCCTGCTTTCCCTGGCTATCCCAAACTGATCCGACAGATGGGATGGTTAATTTGAAGTTATTTGAATTTAGAAATAAATTGGATTTTTAATTTAATATTTAATTAAGTGAAAAATAAAAGTTGAATTTTGAACCCGAGATAATTTGGAAAGTCAATGTAAATGACCATAAATGATTTTAAATGGTATATAATGGTTTTCTAAGGTATTTTGAAATATTAAAGAATAATTTTTATTGCGGTCAAAATAGAGCTTGTCGCACAATGACAATTTGCTTATTTTAGTTACAAACTGTAAATGCTTATAACTTTTGCAATCTAAATTTGATTTCCAAGAAATGAAAAACATTTGATTTATATTAACAAGAGCTTTTAAATGAGTGAAAGCGGATTTTAATTTCGGTTTATAATTTCCAGGTTATGTTTAAAACCGTTTAGAAAAAGGTCGATGTAAGAGCAGTTGTCGACCATAACTATAAACAGTTATTTTAACTATTTTAAAAATGTGGAAATTTTTCGTAAAATCATTATAAATTATGTAAAAGTGTTTTGAATGATAAAGTTTAAGTTTTTGGCTAAGATAAACGATATTTTGATCAAAGTAGCGAAGATAACTGTTTTGTAACGCTTTTGAAACATATGGCAACACTTTCTTTGAAAACAATCTATTTTGAACTTGTAAACCACGAGCTGTTTTCCGAACTATAAGTAATAATTCGTAAATGAATGGTGGAATGTTTTCAAAGATTTAAAAGTATTGAAAATGTTTTATATGGAAATTAAATTGATACTAAAACAGGGTTTTCAATTTTAAATAATTGGATATGGTTGGAGATAAATCTTCGATGTTTGATATTAATCTGGTAGATGATGACTCTTACTATTTGAGGAATTCAAAAGGTAGTTCACCATTATTCCTCTTATAGTGTGAGTTGGATACAGAGATTAATATTAGGTATAAGTGGATGATATTTCTATCCAGATCTAATGTTAAAGAGTTGGATAAATCTTTTAATTAAGATATAGGTTTCCCAATTTGATTGGGCTAAGTTGGATAGAAATAATCTTTGGATATTTGATATGAAATTCTTTGGTGTAAACATATACTATTTGAGGAATTTGGAAGGTATTATTATATCGTTATTCCACTTAAAGTATTCGTTTATTATGAGAATTGATATCGAATATAAGTAGATACAATTTCTGTGTAACTTATGTTCAATATCGATTGATTTGGTTTTGTCATGAGTCATATCTTCAATAATATCATTCTTGAAACCCAATGAGATTGAGTTATGAAAATTCATATCGTAATTTGGGGATTCAACCAAATCTTTGATTTGAGGAAATTAAAAATATGGAATTGGGAAGGAAGAATAATCTTTTTGTTAAGATTACAAAATTGAATGTTTGGAAACCTATTTAATTGGAAACTAGGGTTGAAATGTGGGGTAAGGATTTTCAAAGGAAACTGGGTTTTTGATAACGAGTTATCAAATGGAATATTGATTAAGGCTTTGAGGCTAAATTATCTTCGATTTAAGGGATGTATTTTAAAGAGAAAGGTTAAATATGGATTTGGTTATAATTTGAGAATGGATTTAAAGAAGTTTAATTTAACAAAATCCAAGATGGAAGGAGATTTGGTTGAAAGCCTGTGTGTTCCGTAATTGTATTTTTTTTAATTGTACTTATTATTTGGAAAGACCAGGATTGGATGTATGTCCGAAAACCATTCCAAGTAATAATATGACGTTGTGAGAAATTGAAGGCATTGGAGATGGCATTGAGGACCGGGACCCTTCATGTCATAAGGGTGACTTGCTGAATGTCTCGAATGGCTGACTTCCATTCGCAGATGAATTTTATATATCAGTTACGTGGCAAGAAGCCCAAACGTATGTGAAGGAATTCCGGATTGTTGTTTCATTCAGACCCAGAACCGACATGTATAGATTGTGTGTCTGACATTGTAATTAACTGTGTAGCTGAGCTTTATTAATATATATCTGTTTGGTGGCGGAGAATTTATTCTCTTGCTTAACACCCTTCTCTAAGACGTATGAGCTTAGAGGTTATATATTGATGGAAATCAGTGATGTATAGTAAATGGACAATGTGTCATACTTAAGTTATGTGATGAGCTATGGATGATCAATGCATGGCTTATTTAAGCGTATCTTTGTGTATATTGTGATCTTGACGAACCTCACACCCTGAATTGATGGTAAACTGGTGGTCAGATTTTTATGTGCATTTCGTATGTTCGGTGCACCGGGATGTGATGATGAAAGGGTACTACGAAGTTCCCAGTCTGGGACGCTATTTGTTGGGTACTATGATTCATGTATGGTGGGCTCATATAACGGAGCTGAGTCTGAACATTATCCGCGAGTACTAGGATGATGCGCGAATGAAAGTTTGTGAGCCCACGAATGATTTTTCGTACCAGGAACCTTCATGTTGGAAACCGAATCTCCACTACAAGCCCATACGGTTTTGATTGTATAGGCTGCTGGTTATTGGAAGCATTACGTCAATATAATGGGATGGGGAATTATGCTGGCTAGGATTAATACATTTATTTGATAAAATGGTTTTCCCACTATATATAGTAGTAAAATAGGTTTTCACGTATGAAGGCATTTTTAGTTATCATAAGGCAAAAGTTGAGCATCTGGTGTGCGCTTGCATTGTGTGATGTGGGACAAGCTTATGATAGCTTCGTTTTTCGAAAAGTCATTGCGAATTTCTATGCACTGGTATTCACATCGAGTAAACCCGTTCCGCATTAGCGGCATGGTCTGGTGAATTACCTAACTTTAAAATAAACCCTAAAAATAACTGTTTTGAGTTCTCACACTAGTCCAATGACTGACCTGGAGTTTATTGTTCCCACACTTAAACTCTGGGTGCCCATAATTTTTACATGGGCAGCCTAGTAGTTTGGTTCGCAGATTTAGTCTTGGAGTTGGTTTGAGCAGGATTCTGGTTTTAGCTGGAGCTATCATGTCTTGGAGCATTCACCTTCTTCCACTGAGTTTAGTATTTTTCCGCTGTGTAATCGATGTACTCGGATGTACCACTTATAATTCTGATGTAATATTATTTTAATGATAATGGAAAAGTTCTTTTTATTTTGTGCAAATGTGTAAATGCCCCTAACAATCCGTCTTTATGAACAGTTTAAGTTGGTTTAATTACCGGTGAAAACCGAGAAAAAAGATGGGTCATTACACGATAGATCATATCAGTTTGTGTTCGAAATGAGTATTAAAATTGAATATTGTTTTTCCAGTTATGAAACAGATATTCGACAGAGATATTTTCACGTAAGTTTGATAATAAGAGTTTTGTTGGTTGATTAATAATTATGTTTTCGGATCAATACATTTATAAAGTTGGTATTTAAATATAAACGGTAAGGATTATTTAAATATGGCTTAGCAGATCCAATGGCGTTAAACCTGTCTATTTTATTTTATATTTGATAGTTAAATCACAGGCTATCAAATCTGGACCTTTTCGTTATCGTTTCGAAGAGGCCGGAATCTAAATTCGACTTCAATTCAATATATGTTACGAGTCAGAGATTTTATTGAAGACCCTTGAAGACAGAGTATTGCAAGGGCTGTTCTGTCGATCCTAGGTAGAAATTGCCTAAGATGGATTTATAGGATAGTGCCTTCGGTTTGTCCAATCCCAGGACAACTTGTATGGACGAATGTCTGACAGAGTATGCCTAACCTATCACGTGCGTTGATCTCTTCAAACGTATTTATGTTGGTGGCAGAGAAATTCGTTTCTCTTGCTTTATACCCGTACTATATTTTTGGGGAAATCAATTAGTGGTTGGCGGATTTTGACGATGTGGCATTCAAAGTAAATACAGAAACGATTTGTCAAAGGTAAGTTCAGTCTCAAGCCTCAAAACCAGGAAATAACAAAATCGGGCAGGCAACATGGCTAGTGGGTCGCTCCCATTAGGGCGTATTCTCACCATCTAGAGAATATTCATTTTGTTGCTTCTTTCGCTTCTGTATCTCCCAGGAATGGTTATGCTGGTACCAACCGTAAGGTGACAATATATTCGATACACTCAAAAGAAATGAGTGGTTGGTCATGTGTGGCTGGGTTGCAGGATGTTCTTGTTGAACCCAGTGTATTCCCCTTTAGAGATACACTATCGGAAGGTGGTTCATACCTTGTAATAGTTGGAAATCCATTATCCAATAAGCGCTCGCGGTTTTGATTGTATACTACATATGTAGAGCGTGAGATGCAAGCGTTCTGCTAGATTACTATTTATTTGTATTTAGACACTATTATAATATAAGAAGATATATATGATTTCAAAATGTTTTGGGTTATAGTAAGGTAAAAACCATCCATGTTTATGTGTGGATTGGTCTTAGATTATCTTTTCTTTCAACACTTTTTTTAGGAAAGTTAAACCAATTGCTCTGTATTCTCATAAGAGAAAAAACCAGTTTTGTGTTATACGACATGGTCTTATGAGATATCCCTTATTAAATCAAGCTGTCTAAAAATCGTTCACTCACACCAGTCCCTTGACCAACCCAGAGTTTATTTTTGTATGTTTTCCCCGAACTCTTGGGTGCCCAAATTTGTATGACAGTTCAATAGTTCAAGATTTTACAGATTTATCTGAAGGAGCTAGGAGCAGGAGGCTTCAATATTAGATATTTAGAATTTATTCCGCTGTGTTGTATATATAATGTACTCTGATGATGTATGTAAGTTCAAATACTGATGTATTTCAAAAAGTGATTGTTTATATATTATAATTTATTCCATTGCGATTGTGAGATTATGTGTTGTTGTACAATTCGATCTTCTATCCATTTTCTTCTATTCAAATTTTCTATCTTTCTATTTTCATCCTCTAACTTCTTTCTATTAATGATTCGTATTTTCGTACAATTTGGGTTGGATGTGTGTTGTATTCAGTCAACTCAAATGGTACAGATTTGCGGGTCGTTACACTTATTAAAGATTTAATTCATTTAAACCTTTTGTTTAAAACTTTCTTTGAAAACCACTGCAAAAGATTTTGTATTATCTTTGAACGATTTTAAACCAAATTAAGGTTTATCAAACTAGTATGGATTATCGATCCTTACCGAAGCAATCATTTATTTTATTTTTCAAATCCCAACTTATTCATCCCATGGAGCAAAACTGGTAGTACTCCATATCTAACACCCACGTCTTATCGGTAAATTAATTACCATTTCATACTTCAAATCTAATTAAAGATTTAACTATCGCATGGAGTAAAACTGGTGGTACTCCATTCTCGATCATTTCTTGAATTCAGTAAATTTAATTGCCTCATTCGCATTCCAATCTAATCGAAGATTCATTAAAACTCCAACTTGGTTTTAATCTCAATATCATTACTTAATGATTATTCAACTTTAGGAAATTAATCTTGTCTTTAACTGGGTTAAAAAACCAATGTCATTTAAAATAAAGTTCACGATAAACCAAAAATCCTCTTCCATCAAAATGGAATCTTTATGGAAATCAGATCAGTATATAATTTATATAAATTTCTAAATCTGACTAATAATATAAATAGAATAACGACAAAGCCTTTTAAATTCCATAAATAGTAATGGTCTTCCTTCATGGAAGCTCATCTCGATTATCACTAAATTGAATTCCACTCAATTTCAATTTGATGTATTAAAATGGAAAACTTTACTTTGGGAAATTTCCTTAAATCTTAATTAAAAGATTTATAAATTCCAAATCATATCTTCAATGTTAATTGGGTTTTAAGAACAACTGTTGTTTAAAACATCATTCACAATGAATCCATAGTCAACTTCCGTTTAATTCTATTTATATGTATTAATTGGAAAAATTCATTAATCATAATTAAAATATTTATTCTTTTCTCACCTGGGTTTAAGAAAAGTGTTATTGGAGACACCATTCACGACAAACCCAAAATCCAATTTGATATTAAATACAAGGCTCTAAATAGAAACCATATCGGCTTATATTCAATATCAAATTCTGAAACCAACAAATATCGTATTACGAATAAGATATCTATATCATTCAAATTCCTTAACAATATCCGTATAATCACATAATCCAATATCGAAATATTCCGAAGATTATTTCCATTCAAATCCTACGTTGGCAAATTCTGGTTATATTAAAACCATATAATTTCTTTCAGTTCTTTACTCAAGTTGATAAACAACTTATTCAGATAAAAATATATTTTATCTTTACAAACTTGGAATATTTTACCCAAAATCATTTTAAATCATTTATTATGATTTTACATAATTTATTCATATTTTTAATAATTTTATTAAGGCCCTTGTAGTCGGTTTCCAATATCGGCCACCGAACTACATCCATAACGACCTTTTCCAAAACTGATTTGGACATATCTTAAAATCTAATCATTATATTTCAAATCTCTTATTATTATTCGAAAGCTCTTCTCGATACGAACCTAACGGTTTCGGTTTTAGGAGAATCCGACGGTCGAATCTCCCATTATGTAAATTCAAAGTCATTGGTCGAAATTTGCGAACGGTCGTTGCGTGACACGTTCTATTCAAACAATTTAAATATATATAATATATTTCATCAATTTCCCTTCAAAACGTATTTTATAGAAAGCTTATAAATTCGTTTTAAAAACGATTCCAACTTCCATTTCAATTTTAAATCAAAATTGAATATTCCATATCATTATAATATTAAAATGATAATATTTTCAAAATATCATATTTTGAAATCATATCCTTTCGATATTCATTATAAAATGAATAAAATCGGCAAAAAATTCCGTTTGAGTTAAAATGTCGTATATCTACTTAACTCGGCTTTATATTCATTTCAGTTATGAATATTTCAATATTTTCGTGTCCATCCAAAATCGAATAACATAATCATATTTTGATTCTTCGTTGAATATTATTTCAAAATATTCATTATTTCTGAATTAGAATCAAACTCAATCAATTACCATATAATTTTATTTATATGGATTCCGTACATTACATGTGTTCAAAATAGTGATAAACAACTATTAAACATTCAATTCACATCCAGAGTGCTATTTACAACTGTATAAGCATTAAATAATTAAATAACGCTTATAACAGTATGTCAATCAATCGGTTGACATACAATTAAATCCAAAGGAGATGTGAATTAATTATCATCCCCAGACCCATATGGGGTTTTCAACCATCTAACAAATATTATTATTTGTATACTGGGCGATGTGTAAAATTATCGTCCCAGTACCCGTGTGGGGTTTACATCATAATCCATGTAAACTTATCTATTATTTGGGAGACGGGTGAGTAAATTGTCATGCCAAAATAATTTATAATATAAGTGTTTACATATTCACAGTTTAATGATAATAATATTAAAACTGTAAACATTCATCAATCATTAAACAAATATTGCAATCACATGTAGTCAATATACATTCAGTCACAGATGTAATAACTGTAAAAATAATTTGAGTGAGAGAGTTTTCACAATTAGTTTCCACTCCATCAGTCTTTAATTAAGGATTTATTTTTAAATTAAATTAAACGAACGTTTAATTTAACTCAATATTCAACTTGCTCCGTTCTTATTATGGTCAGTTCCATGATGTAGTGTTCAACGATGTGATATCAACGCATTTAGTTTTGTGGAATTCAAATTAAGTTTGCAAAAGTTATGACGATTTAAAGATTAGTTACAAATTAATTTAGCTTAGGATAATTAATTTAATAATTGACCTAAACTATCCTCTTAATTACTTTCTCCCCTTCATTCTCTTCATGCCGCTCACGAAACACATCATCCGCCTCCAAACATCCATCTCGCACGCACATCAACGCACCTGACCACTGATCATCTTCCACCGTCTCCAAGCTATTCGTGTAGCCAGCCTCGACCCTGAATCACGTTAATACCTAAACTCCCTTGAACCCCAGAATCTTCGGCGAACGCAACTCCTTTGAGACCTAATTCTGGCCACGTCGGTTCACAGGCGACGATCACCACTGTCCATCTTCAAGAACTCGCCTAGGTCAAACTCTCCTTAGTTGATGGTTTGTGAAAATATTGTGTGGATTTCGATAATTTTGCAAAAAAAAATCAGAGGTTAGGGGCCATTGAAATGGAGATGGCGGCTGAAGAAAGGTTGACCGCGGGTATGGGGAGAGTAGGGTTTGACCAAAGTATTTATATCCTTTTTTTTAATAATATTTAGTTCGCTTAAAAACTCAAGATCGTCACGAACTCCAAACGAATCCCACTGAATGTCGGCCCTAGCTAAATACCCCTATTCCAGACACAATGGGATATGTTTCGTAAGCTGATTCAGCAGTTTGAATCAGTTTTTATCAAAATTAAAATATAATTCAATATAACGTTCAATATTAAATTTCAACATACATTTCATTTTATTGGGACCACATACTGACTCCAAAAATTATGAAATTTGAATTCTAGCTATGTTTTGACGATATGACTCTAAGAAAATTAATTTCGTCAAATTTGGAGACCGTTTGAAAAATGGCATTTTTATTAGCTTATTAAATCATAACTAAAATTCAATATGCGTTTAATTTTACTACGCTTACATACTAATTCCAAATGACTTGAAATTTTAAACCTGACAATATTTTGACATTACGGATCCAACAAAATTAGTTTCATCGAAAATGAAGGTCGTTTGCAAGTTGGCTACTTTTTAAGGGCTATATATAATATCTAAAATATTAATTAATTCCATAGCGGCGATTTTAGATATTTGAAATGGACATAACTTACAATTTATAATATCAAATCTAAAATTTTCACATTCGTTAGAAAGATATAATTAAATATATTCTAACGTTTCTTGTTTCATCAAATTTTGACTTATACTGAATTCTGTGTATTTAATTGAAATTTAAAACCAAACTTTCAAACTACCATGCCATTTAGAGTTCATTTTAATTAAATTTAAATTTATACATTCTTAATTCGTTTTAAAATAATTTTTAAATCATTAATTCTCAAAATAAATCGATAAATATATTTAGTTCCTCAATCAATAATAAAAAAATTGTATTGGTTCCAAAAATCCATGTTGTTACATTAACCTAGTAGGTAGGATCATTCTAATCAAGTTTATTATTATTTCTATGCATGTCTATTGGTCGAGAACTTTAATATTTCCTCAAATATTATTGAGTATAATCAAAAGTGCTTTTATGAAATTTTCGTGGAAGGGGAATATACATGTAAAATATGTGCACCTATCTCCTTTGCCAAAATTGAATTGCCTTTGAATAAAGGAGGACTTGGTATAGTTAATACAACTATTTGGAATAAATCTGCCTTTGTGAAGCATACAGATAATTTATTGAACAAAAAAGACAACATCTGGGTCACACAGCCTACTAAGAACATCATCAATAGTCACAAATTTTGGACTATGAATCCCCCTCCAAATCTTAGCTAGACTTGGCTGAGCATTTTCAAAATCAAAAAAGTCATTTTACCTTAAGTATGATGCAATGCTTCTGCTTACAACACTATTAGTTTCTGGGATGAACCATGATTGGATTTTGGGAACATCTTGTCTAATGTGATCACATACCAAGAAATGCTTCTTTTTTATGTGCATATAATTGCCAGTGTAGGTAGTTTGTTTGTTAAAAATAGGTTGGTATTGCCAAGAACTGCTGTGCAAAGCTATGTTGAACTATGGAAGAAAATTGAAGCAAGGGCCCATGACACCTAAAACTGAAAGAATTGACTGGCATTGGTCAGGTGAGAGTTTCAACATTAAACAAATGTACCTTAATTTGGTTGGAGTTAAAGATTTTCCTTGTTGTAGGTGGCATGGTATCCTCTGGAAAGGTGCAAATGAAGCTAAGGCGCACTTATTTCTTTGGAAAGTCTTGCGCAATGTTATCTTCACCAATGTAAAACTTGTGGCATGTGGAATTCTCATGCCATTGTACTGTGAATTTTGCAATTCTGAGCCTAAGACTGTTGATCATCTCTACTTTGAATGCAATATCATCAATGACATATGGAAAGTGGTCATAGGAAAAGCAGGGAGAAGCAGTGTTGCTCACGGGAATAGAACTGAATGGCTTACTTTGAACGGAGAAATAACGAAAGTTGACGAGCATGCCAAGCTTATCAGCTATATACTTGAGAAGTTCATATTCATCATCTGGAAAGTAAGGAATGGAAGAATATTCAATCCTGAAAGAGCCATAGCCATTTGTTAGCTGCATCAGCATGTGTTTATAAAAGTAAGGGAAGGAATCCAAACGATGAGCTACATCTTTGATCCAGGCATTTGGAGCTGAAGCCTTTTTCTTATTGGATCCTTCTCCGTTCTTGTGTTTGTTTATGTATTTTCTTCCTTGTGATTTATAACCAATGTTGTTGTGTTATCTTTATGTGTTTTCTTTACCTTGTGACTATGTATTCTTCTTTTGATTACAATAAAGTGGAAGGGGCCCACTTAACTTCGTCAGCTTTGCCCAAAAAATGAATTTTTTCATATTGTTGCCTACAATTATATTCAAAATATTATGGTTATTGCAAACACCATAGATCTGGAAATCTGCCTCATAAATCATTATTAAAAGTGTAGTTTATTCCAGATTTGTAGTTTTGGTGTCGATTTATGGTTCACGTAAATTTTGTTTAAAATATTATAATCCTGTTTGTGTTCAGTTTTGTTTAGGTTTTAACTTGGTTATTGTAAATATGTCATTTTGTTCTTTTTCAATAAAAAGGACATTATATGAATGAGTAAGAAATACGTATAAAAACCTAAAAGAAAAGGGTTGCGTAAATTCATGGACAAACATAGATTTATGTATGTTTGTACATATTTTGCATGAACCATTCCAAGAACATGTATTACATATTTCTCATGATTTGAAATATTCACTCTTTTAAATATTTTGGGCATAATTTACAAGAACCTCAGTTATTGACCTTTTTGTAAGATTGGGAATCTTATTACAAAATTGAATGCAAAAAGGGTTGTTTTGGTGGCTAGCTTAAACCAAAACATTCAATTGAATAATAATAAAAATAAAACATAACAATTACATTAACTGCGTGAAATATATGTATGTATGTATGTTAATAAAAGGGTTGTTGTAACCATTGTAAGAGGATCCATTCTTCTGTACTCTCTTTTAGTTCTAATAAAGCTCTTCTTCGTTTAGTTTAAAAAAAAAAGAATTTACAAATTTCCTATATTTCTTCATCTGCCTTGCAAGTTTTGTTCTGTCAACAGCCACTACTTCCAACTACACCGCCTGCTTCAAGCCATCTGTTATCCACCAGAGCGCACAACACAAATCCAATACATAGCATTGTGCATTCCAGTCCTTCCACAAAAAAATCCAACGTCCAGTTCCTTGAACCGCAAATCCAATAACCACCCCCAACAGACGCTACTCCTCTGCCCAATCCTATCCTATTCTATATTCTCTTCTCCATTAATAACAGTTCTTCTTCTTTTTATTATTTCTGCATTTTTCTTTTTCTTAGCAATCGGTGTTGTCTTCACAATTAGTTTTGGAAGAACACCAATTGTATTTTACATTTTTTTGTTAGTGATTAGTCGTTTGATTAGTTTCAACGACAATCCTAATTTACTTTTTGTTGTTCTTCTTATTCTGCACTTTTATTTTCTGCCTTGTTGTTCTTGTTTTGCAATTTACTTTCTTTAGTGATTAATCGTTGATTAGATTCAACGATAATCCTAAGTTCGCAATTTCAATTTGTTTTTATTTCAACAAAATCTCCAGGCTTCGTCTAACTCGCCCAAGAGATTAGATAAATAATTTAATTTTAATTTACCTCCCTGTGTTCGACCTGTATACTACACACCTATGCGCTTGCAGAATTTTATTACAAATATCGCACTTTTCTAGCGTCGATCAAGTTTTTGGCGCCGTTGCCGGGGAGGCAACAATTAAATTTTATTATTTATTTAATTTCTGATTCGTGTTAGTTTTTTTTTTTTTTTTTTTTTTTTGTTTAGTAAAGAAAAAAAACTCTTGATTGGCAGATTTGATGTTATTTATTGACATTGCAATCTCCAAAAACAAGAAAAAAATATCTTGCTAGTTTTGTCTTTTATTCCTTTTTTTTCCTTAATCTCTTTCCTTGTTTTTACAATTTCTTTTCAAAGAAAAAAAAAAGTTGCCAATTTTTCCCAATTTCTTTCCTTTTATTTCTCAATCTCATTCATTTCTTTCTTTTACAAACTCTTCTCTCTTTAACACAAAAAAAAATCACAATTCTCTACTTCTTTATATTTCTTCTGCCGTCCTTTCTCACCATCTCTATTATTTCATCCACTTTTCCGATCAACTTTCAAAATTGCATCACCCTTCAAAAAAAAAAAAACCAACGTCCAGTTCCTTGAACCGCAAATCCAATAACCACCCCCAACAGACGCTACTCTTCTGCCCAATCCTATCCTATTCTATATTCTCTTCTCCATTAATAACAGTTCTTCTTCTTTTTATTATTTCTGCATTTTTCTTTTTCTTAGCAATCGGTGAGACAACACCGATTGCTAAGAAAAAGAAAAATGCAGAAATAATAAAAAGAAGAAGAACTGTTATTAATGGAGAAGAGAATATAGAATAGGATAGGATTGGGCAGAGGAGTAGCGTCTGTTGGGGTGGTTATTGGATTTGCGGTTCAAGGAACTGGACGTTGGGTTTTTTTTGATGGGTGATGCAATTTTGAAAGTTGATCGGGAAAGTGGATGAAATAATAGAGATGGTGAGAAAGGACGGCAGAAGAAATATAAAGAAGTAGAGAATTGTGATTTTTTTTGTGTTAAAGAGAGAAGAGTTTGTAAAAGAAAGAAATGAATGAGATTGAGAAATAAAAGGAAAGAAATTGGGAAAAATTGGCAACTTTTTTTTTAAACTAAATGAAGAAGAGCTTTATTAAAACTAAAAGAGAGTACAGAAGAATGGATCCTCTTACAATGGTTACAACGTATATTTATATATGAGATAGGAAAAATCCTAATTAAGTCTATGAATAAATGGGTCTCATTTCCCAAGAAGTAATATCATATCTCTTGCCTTCCTTGACTAGGCTTGTTTGGAAATAATTCCTTTAAGGATATCTGATGCATATCTTGGTGAATATCTTCCAAATCCTCCGTATAGCTAGTTGATTGGTAATTGGATTGCATGCGATTAATTATTCCAAACAAGGATACTCATCAAACTCCAAAGGCAACAAATGATGAAATCTTCAAAATTGATCTTTTCTTGGCAATAAATCAATCAGAAATTCTTCTAATTGGAAATTGAAAAAATGAATGTTCTGAATTGATTTCCATGACTACTCCTGAAATGTCTATTAGTGAATATCATACATACACATGAATATGTATATATATAATATAACACTAATTAATATATTCTTCATAGCAAAGGGGCAGTGTGAACGCGTTCCGTTCTTTGGCAAAAAGTGAGCTCGACGGGGATCGAACTCAGGTCTCTTAGTATGAATTTCTATGCAATTACCAGTGAGCTACAACGTCCTTTGTAATTGAGATGGCTTTAATATGGGGAAGTAGCTTTTTATCTGTAGTTGGCCTTTAATTTGAAACGAAGGAGGCATTTCTTGACATCCTGTAAAAACACACAAAAGTACCCAAAGTATCATTTATTTATTTACAAAAGATAAAATATAAGAGCATAAAATAAACACATTTCTATGTTAATCAAATACCCCCACACTTATCTTTTACTCGTCCTCGAGTAAAAAGAAAATGAAAAACTAACTAGATAGGTCGCACTTTTGTAGGAACACGATTGCATTAAGTGTATGCAACAAGCCGTTAAACCTCTAGGTGTCCCTAGTAGGACGAGTGGTGTCTCGTGAGGGTTTTCAGCGGATACTACCCACAAAATCCAAATGCAGTATGCTATGATTCTAATGAAACTACATGAATGCAATGGACATATGCAATTAAAAACGAAAAATGAAAACACGACTTATTTCAGGAAAGTGGTACAACAAATTAAGTTAATAATTTCTAATCAGTTGATTTTATTTTAGATACCTCGACTTGTCACAAATTTTCAATATAAATCAAGTTTTCAAATGTTAGATTCCAGTTTGGCCAGATAGTTCGGTTGATAACATAGTGCAGCCATGAAATAAATTCTTAGTTTGCTTTTGGCAAAGGAGCTGTTGTGCGGAAGTATGGTGGACGGTTTTCAGCAGTCTGATGAACGGATTGGTGCGATGAAGTGGCAGAATGGGTTTGTTGGAGTTTGAAGGAAATGGTTGACCTTTTGGCTGTTCTTGGTTTAATGGCAGTGGCGTGAGTGGTGATGAAAGGGATTATGGTTACAGCGAGGTGCTAGTTGATGGTATGAGGTGCGGATTGTGATAAATTGCGGTTCAGAAAAACTTTTTGGGGTTGACTGTTTGTGATGATGTTTGGGGATTGAACGTGAGTGCTGTTGTTGAATTGGTGAACACTGTTCGTTGAGGTAGTGGGTGATTGTGTGGTGGTTTAGGTTAAGGCACGAATCAGATTTCGAATTCTCGAATTTGTTCGGATTGTGGGGTTTTCGAAGGTGATGATAATCGAACTGTGTGCGATTTGTTTTGTAACAACCCGAATTTTAATAACGTGTTATAATCAAGAATCAAGGCAGAATTAAAATTTAAAAGCTGTATCAAGGGAAATGGGCTGTGCCATTGCGTTCGTCTCGGAAAAATACGCGAAATAGAGTCCGAGTTTTCAAAAAACGGAGTCCGTATGACCAAGTTATGGCCCAACGAAGTTTCAGAAAATTTCAAGTTCAAAAACAGCTCGAAAATTCAAATCTGGAGCCAAACAGATTGGGCGGGAAAATCCCCGCCCAAGCCCCAGGTCGACCGGGGTGTCGACTGGGGAGTCGACACGCCCAGCCCCAGAAAGACCCGCAACTTCCCCGCAAAGGAAAGCGTCGGATAGTTCAAGAACAAACCACAACAGAACACATACAGAAGAACGTTTCATTGTATTTACAACAATGCATCAGATTACAAGAATATACAGAGTATAAAAGAATATTACACAGAAATATCAGAGATTTAAATTACATTTAAATACATAGCAGCGGAAAATAATACAATACACAACTAGAATGAGATATACGGATACAAAGCTTTCCGGATATCGTTCCAGCTGTAAACCAGGATCCTGTGAATATAAATCTGCAAAACCAAAACTACTAGCTGCCCGTGTCGAAAATAAGGGCACCCAGGATACCACGTTGAGACGACCCGATTTCCCGTTCTCACGGAAACAAGGTTATCTTTGGAATATAACACAGAAACATATAATAGCAGAACAGAATTAAATAAATACACCAGAATGAACAACAAAATATACTGGATAAAAGTAATAATCAGAGTTACACAGTATACAGGATCTTACTTAGTACAAATACAGTTCAGCTATACATAAATGTCTACAGCGGAAATAAACAAAATATGTACAATAGGAGCTGAACAGCATAAAAAGAAATAAATGATAGAATCCATCTTCAGCTCCAGCTATCCAGAAAGAACCAGCTAAACCTGAATACAAGGCTGCCCGTGTAGAAAAAAGGGGCACCCGAGTTTGAGAGTGAAACAAACTACGAGTCAGTCATGGGACTGGTATGAGAAATCCACTCAACACATATATAATTGGTCAATCACAGGACCACGCCACTTTCGTGGAACGGGTTTACTCCATTGGATTGCCAGTGCTTTAAAAACAAATCTTTCTTTTAAACATCGCTATGCTTTTTATAAAAATGAAGCCGTTATAAGACTCAGTTCCCATCACACAATGCAACGCAAACCGGAGGATAGAGTTTTTACCTTATAACGGTCAAAATATGCTTGATACGAATAAACAAAGGCATTTGATATTATTGCTAGTGTATATATGTTTTGAAAACAATTTCAAATCATAACTATCAATCATAGACGGCATTAATGCCCCATACCACTATGTCGCCATATATAGGTATACAAT
Source organism: Allium sativum (assembly GCA_030737875.1). Lineage (NCBI taxonomy): Eukaryota > Viridiplantae > Streptophyta > Magnoliopsida > Asparagales > Amaryllidaceae > Allium > Allium sativum. The sequence goes on from CM060919.1 coordinate 433,627,440, forward strand.
CAAAACCGCACGATCACGTATTTGGAAATTGGAATTCCGTCATGAACCAAGGCAAAAGATAGTCCTTACCGAATTCGAGACTGCCTAGCCCGAGCCTCAGGACCCAGACTCAGGTGGACCCTTGGATCGTCAGGGCCGGTCCACCGATGTGGATTAAAATGCCTGAACCATGCGTTTCCCCGCCCTTTGGGGCGTAAACGAGCCAACGAATGACTCCATCGGACCCGGATCGTCCGATCAAACCGAGGCGCCTCGCAACAGCAACAACCACATAGGTGAAAAGTATATAAATGTCAGGGCTGGTAGGTCACTGACACCACCCTAGCTAGGAAGAAACGCAGGCCCTCCCTGATGTCCTCTCCAGTTTTAGGTTCATACCGGGGTGTGAGGCTCGCGAATTCACGTTATACACAAAGCTACGCCACACAGGCGGTGCTTTGATCATCACCACAAGACTTTGCTTTTCAACAGAAGCCCTGATCACTGCATCTTAGCATGCCACACGGGCAATTCACACCGTGCAACTGATGGCTATCAATCACATAGAACAAATTCCAATGTCGGACACACAGTCCATTTACAAGTCCGTTCTGGGTCTGAACGAAACCGGAGGCACTAAATACCTCGCAAACCCTTCGATCAACACGTACGTCTGAACGATCACCACTCATTATCCATATTTCGGGATGCCTCCCAATCAGGACCTCGGTTACCATCCAAACGAGGTGAAGATCTCCGGTCTTCGACCATCGTCTTCATCATCGAATTTCAATCGTCGGTCGATTATTCGAAATGAGAATTAACTCGGCCTTTTCAAATAATTCACGTATATTTAGAATTTCAAATCGATTTATTTCAATGGTTAAATTATTCGACAACACCAATTGTGTTCTTTAATATAGTTTTCACACCAAACACATTCAACCATCAAACATCACATAAATCAAGCAAATTCAGATCATTTCCATTCCATATCGCTTACGATATTTTATAACTATTTATCGCTATTTTTATTTATTTTAAAATAGCCATTTTATTCAAAACGACGCTTCGGGCCATAAGGCGGCCGTGGCGCTGTTTTTCTTCAGATTTGATTTACACATATCTGGTAATCTAACCGTTGGATCTTCACAAAATTTACATCATTAGAAAGGTCTTTTCAAAATGAATCCAACGGTTCCAGTTTCGGGAAAATCCGACGGTCGGATCTCCCGGTACAATCGTTTGAAATTTCGATTTCAAAATACGAACTGCAGCGTCGTTATTCGATAAAATATAATTTTATTTATATATATAAATAAATATAATCGTTTCTGGCGCTGTTTTTCTTCAGATTTGAATTAAACATTCCAGACAATCCAACCGTTGGATTTTTACAAGGTTGGTGCCGTTGGAAAGATTATTCCAAGGCGAACCCGACGGTTGAGGTTTCGGGAAAATCCAATGGTCGGATTTCCCGTACTAGTCGTTTGAAATCACGGTTTCAAAATACGAACTGCACGGCCTCGTTTCGTTTTAATTTTATTTATATTTATATATTTATATAAATATAGTTCATTCAATGATTCCTATATCGTTTTCACTTCAAATATTTTTCTAACTCCTTAAATTTTGGAAAAATTTCGCCATAACCTCCCCTGTACCGGGAGCGTCGGGAAATCGCAAATAGCGTCCCGGTCCTTCTAATCTCAAAAAGAAAAAGAAAAAGCCAAGCGGCTAGCCAACAGGCTCAAAATCATCACCCAAACAAATCAGTAAATGTGTACCTATTTGTCGGGCACAAAATTTTATTCCTCTTCTCTAGCCCCTTTGCTATAACCTGTTCAATGAATATGCATGTACATATATATACAGTCAATATCATTTTCCATTTTCTATTCAACTTCATATTTGATTTCTATTTGGTTTAAAAACACCATTCATTCTAATGTTACATAAATAGGTGCAAATCATTTCATTATCTAATTAATGAATATTTCAACTCATATATGTTTATTTTGAACAAGTGGCTATTTTTAACACTTCACATTTTAATGATTTACGCATACAATAAAAATGTGATTTTTATTGTAAAACGATTCATTTCAAAACACTATTTTTCTATATAGTTCACATAGTCGATAAAAGGTGATATTTATTATCAAACAGTTTATTTCAAAATATGAATACCATTCAACACATGAATTTCTAAACAACGAATGAATATCAATTCAACACATGAATGTTTTCAATAGTTTTTATATATCGATAAAAATGTGATTTTTATTATCAAACAATTTATTTCAAAATATGAATACCATTCAACACATGAATTTCTAAACAACGAATGAATATCAATTCAACACATGAATGTTTTCAATAGTTTTTATATATAGATAAAAATGTGATTTTTATTATCGAACAATTTATTTCAAAATATGAATACCATTCAACACATGAATTTCTAAACAACGAATGAATATCAATTCAACACATGAATGTTTTCTATACAATGAATAAATATAATTTAAGCATATGAAAATAATTCAAACACACACACAAATATTATTCAAAATTTCGGCAGCATAACGGCAGGGTAGTTACACCGGCACCGTCCCTAGTACGGCTCCTCGCTCTACCTTAAAACCTCGCGGTTTTTGACAATGGGGTTCATGCATCTAGTTCGCACGCAGGCGGCATGTGTATATTTATTTCATTTCCACAAACTAATCCTAAGTGGTTTCAACCAAATATTTCACAACCACAAATGGGTATTTTTCAACCTCAATCAACCAATATCAATCTCAAACAATCCCAAACAATCATTCAATTTTCACAACAGTTTCAACCAATAAATATCGTCCATGGTTTGTGGACGAGGGGCGTATATATATATATATATATTTATATATAGCAATTCACTTTTACTTCACACGTATATATATATAAATTTTAAATCAGAAATCTCACCAATAGCTATCCAACTGCAAGACTCTTCTTAATAGAAATCTTCGCCTATTTGTCGCTTTCACCCGTATTCTCTGCATATGTAAAAATAGAATTTTTACTACGCTATTCAATATATAAAAATATGATTTTTACTTCGACTTTCAACATATAAAAATATGATTTTTTCCTTTTTCTTTCAACATATAAAAATATGATTTTTTCCTTTTTCTTTCAACATATAAAAATATGATTTTTTCCTTTTTCTTTCAACATATAAAAATATGATTTTTATTTTTGCTTTCACATAAAAAAATATGATTTTTATTTTTCTAAAAGAAATCAGTTTTATTCTTTTACAAAATCAGTTTTCACTTTTAAAACAATTCAGTTTTCACCTTTAAAACAATTCAGTTTTCTACCTTTCTAAAAGAAATCAGTTTTAATTTCTTTTTAAAATATCAGTTTTAAAATTCCTTAAAAGAAATCAGTTTTTAAAAATTCTTTTATAAAAATCTGTTTTACACTTTTAAAACTTTCAGTTTTTATACTTTTAAAAATATTCAGTTTTTACTTTATAAAAATTTCTGTTTTCTATATTCTTTCAAAAATTCTGTTTTTATAATCTTTTAAAAATTTCTGTTTTTAAAATCTTTTAAAAATTCTGTTTAAAAATCCTTTTAAAAATTCTGTTTTGTTAATCTTTTAAAAATTTCTGTTTTTAAAATCTTTTAAAAATTCTGTTTTAAAATCCTTTTAAAAATTCTGTTTTGTTTTTTTTTTTTTTTATATATAAAAATATTCAGTTTTACTTAATAAAAATTTCTGTTTTAAACTTAATCAAAATTTCTGTTTTTAAAATCTTTTTAAAAATTCTGTTCTGTTTTTTTTTTTTTATAAAAATATTCAGTTTTATAGAACTTAAGAATAAAAAGAAGAATAAAATACTTACAGAGGAGCGGGGGGGAAGGTCTTCGCCGATGGTCGTCGGCGCTCGCTTTGAGGTGGCAGCTTCGATCTGGAGGCGTCGAGACGAGGGGCGGCTCGGAGTTGGAGGCGGCGCGAGCTTGGGGTCTCGGGTCTTCGTCGATGCAGGGCTTCGGGGTTCGAACGAGGGGCGGGAGGTCGAGGTACGGCGGCGATGACTGGAGGGAGGGGCGGCGATCCGATTTAGGTTTTTAGGGTTTTTTTGTTTTTTTTTTTTTTTTTCCTTCTGAAAATAAAAGGGAACGGGGGGGGGGGGCCAAGCAGAAGATAAGGGGAGGGAGGGAATTTAAAATATTATATTTTTTTTTTTTTTATTATTATTTAATTATTCAAAAAGTTGACTTTTACTTACGACCTCGAAACGAGGCCCACCGCCTGTCTTCCATAGCGTTTTACCCCCATTCCGAACACAATGGGATATGTATCGCAAGCTGGTTTGATCATTACAATCGGTTTCCTTTTGAATTTACATTTAAATCACTATATTGAATTTTAAACGCACATTTCAAATTACCGGGGTCACATACTAACTAGAAAAATTCCAGAAAAATATTTTCTAGCTTCGTATTGACGATACGGTCCTAACAAAACTAGTTTCGTCGAATTCTGAGACCGTTTGAAAAATGGCCAATTTCCATTCGATTAAAATCAACAGAAACTGGTCAAACGCGTTTTCTTTCGCCACGCTCACATATTGATTCGAAAAATTATGAAATTTGAAACCTAACAATAACTTGACACTACGGATCCAACAAAAGTGGTTTCGTCGAAATCCGAGGTCATTTGCAAAATGTCCATTTTTAAGGGCCTGAATTTCATAGCGACTATTCAGAATTTTCAACTGGACATATCTTTTGATTCCCGCTATCAAATTTCGATTGGTCGGATTCGTTAGAAAGATATCATCAATTAGATACTAATGTTTTTGGTCTTACTAAAATCCGGATTGTTTTGCCCCCGGTATATTCAATTGAAGTTTGAAATCGAATTATCGAACTACCGCGCCATTTCCAATTCTAAATATAATTATAATTAATTATATTCGTTTTCAAATGTCGATTCAACTCAGTTTTCATCGCCATTACTTAAAATATTTATTTTAAATATTTAAAATCCATTATTTTAGCCAATTTAAAATTTTTAAATTGGTTCAGATTTTCTGGGTCGTTACAACTGGGGTGTCGACTGGGGAGTCGACATGCCCAGGGGGCAGGTCGACTGCCCAGTCGACACGGGTGTCGACCTGGGTGGTCCGACCACTTTGGCCTGGTGCACCTGCTGAGTGTTTTGGGTCATGTTTTAGGGCCTGTGACGGATTTTGAGGGATCAGATCTATCCTAGGGTTAATCTAAGGGCCTAAACTAGTCCTAATCTCTATAAAAAGACCCCTAAGCCTACCCTAAACCCTCACAAATCACTCATGCCACGAAGTGTCGCCCAAATACCAAGTGATCATGGCCTCCATCTTCAACTCCAAGAGACTATGCATTCAAATCGGGTCCAAATCAAAAGATGCAAGCTTGCTACAACAAATTGAGGGTGGATCAACGTTGCTATGCAAACTTCATGACGATTCTTCCACAAAGGAGCCACATTTCTTCATCAAGACGATCCATGCCCCTAGCCCTCTTGCCATGCTATGTAAGTTCTAGCTACTTGTAGATTCTAACGGTGGTTCTAATGTGACATGGGATAAAATGCGATGAAACATAAGTATGCTAGCTTATGTGAACCTAAATTTGCCCCTTTTCTATGATCTATGACCTTGGGCTAAGTTGTAGCGACTTAATCATGCCATTCATGTTATGTTTAACCTAGTATATCTTGCAAGTTTGAATCTTTATCTATGAAATGTTAGCATGAACCTTTGGGGACCACTTGACTTGTGAAACATGGGCAAAGACTTGACTTTGGGGCTTATGCATTTTTGTGACCAAATTACCTTAGAATGCTATGCATGTTTGTGGCCAAATTCCCTTATGATACTATGCATGCTTGTGGTCAAATTCACTTATGATACTATGCATGCTTGTGGCCAAATTCCCTTATGATACTATGCATGCTTGTGGCCAAATTCCCTTAGGATACTATGCATGTTTGTGGCCAATATGTTGGCATAATACCCTACTATGTGACTCGCTTCCACTTGGGTTGGAAACACGTTTGGGTAGCTTAGGAAAAACGTGGGTATGACATGAAAAAAACTTGACATGGGGTTTACATGAGAACATGACATTCATGATACATTTAAATATGGTCATGACACGTGGGGAAAACATGGAACTTGAACTAGACATGGGTGGGTTGTAAGTGTAATAAGACACTAGACCAAACATGAAAGTGGCCAACTCGAGGTTGGGTTGAGTTTGTAGCATAAATCTACCCGGACCCGCCCGACTTAACTAGTGGCTACAAACAATAGGACCCAATGTGGGTAGTTGGTCATATAGCACCTAAAACCCGAGGTTAGACTAGGTTGTGGTGTAAATCTACCCGGACCCGCCCGGCTTAACTAGTAACCACAACAAAGTCTAATGTGAGAGGTTGGGGTGCATTAATCTAATTAATGCCACATGAAAAGGTTAAGTAATTTTGATTTATGACACTTAACCGATATGACACGAATGGGTAGGTTAAGTTAAACCGGACTTGGTTCCTTAATGACACTTAACCATATAAGACAATTAGGGGATGGGGTTAAGTAATTTACACTTAACTAATCCGACACGGTAAATTAGATGGGGTTAAGTAACCTACACTTAACTAATCTAAACACGGTAATTAGATGGGGTTAAGTAATCCATACTTAACTAATCTAACACGGCAAATTCGATGGGGTTAAGTAATTTACACTTAACTAATCCGATTTGGTAATTAGATGGGGTTAAGTAACTTAGACTTAACTAATCCAAACACGGTAAATTAGATGGGGTTAAGTAACCTTCACTTAACTAATCTACGCACGGTAATTCGATGGGGTTAAGTTAAACACTTAACCAATCTAAACTTGGTAATTCAATAAGGTTAAGTAACTAATACTTAACCAACTTAACATGATAAATTTAATGGGGTTAAGTAACTTATACTTAACCAATTATACATGATGATTTGATGAGGTTAAGTAACCTATACTTAACCAATCTAATATGCGGACCTGATAGGGTTAAGTCACAAGACCTTTTAAATATACTTAACCATTGTAATACGATTAGTGGATGGGGTTAAGCTAACCCATACTTAACCAATCCGACTCGATGATCTGATGCGATTAAGATAATCTATGCTTAATCAATCTAACACGATAATCTGATAGGGTTAAGACAAACCAATACTTAACCAATTTGACTGGATAGGGTTAAGTCATGCGCTTCTTGGTATACTTAACCACCTTGTAGGGCTAAGCCTTGAACTTAAATACTTAGCCAATCTTGACATGATTCGTAGGCGGGCTAAGTCATGAACCTGAATAACAACACCTGACCCAATAGACAAAACCCTAGTTAGAGGAACTAGGTAGAAAATCGTGGTTAATCAAGGGTAACGGGGAAAAGAAGCTAACTGGTAAACCTTAGTTAAGTATAACTAAATAATAATTCTTAGCCAAGGACATGGGACTAGTTCATGAATGGATGAGTAACCCGATATGGTAGGTCATCGCTTAAACACACGAGGAGGAGCAAATTATCCGACTTGGATAAAGGCTCCAACGAACTGGGTGACGAAGCGGTAGCTTCGGGGGACGTGAGGGTACTCTTGGTATCCCTTTGTGAGGTGTCAGGTGGTCCATGAAACCCGGCCTCACAGAGGTTAAGGTCTGCGGTAGAAGAGCCAAGAGTATGCCTTGGTTGCTGTGCGAGCGACCTAAAGGCTGGGATGGATTAGCATGGAGTCGACGATACTTGTTTTTGCCCTGGATAGCACGTCGCCGACTACCTACCATCTTTAGTCAATCGTGTACGAACGGAAAGGCAGAGAACTCCCAACAGACCGTGTTCTTGCTATCGAGTCATGGGTGAGGTTGGCCCATAGGAAAGTGGGGCTATAGTGGGGCCGGGATGTAGTTCTCATACATGATTTTTCTTGGATTGCCTTTCAGTAGTTGAGGGAGGGGTCACGTGGGACCATAACCACGGATACAAAAACAGACCTTGATATCTGCATCAACAGACGACTTAAAGCTCCTGACCGAGTTCCGTATTTCTTGATTTGCCCTGGCACGGAACTCGGGTGGCACATTGAGATACATGTGCGTCTAGACATGGAAAACGATTCACGGTACATACGTGGGATAAAGGGCGCGGTTGACGGGTGGCATAATCCCTAGTGGCCCTAGGTGGCTTGAACCCAAACCGAGACACGGAAACGTTCATTAGGTAGCATAATCCCTAGTGGTCCTAGGTGGCATAAATCCTAAGTGAACACGCGATAGTTCATGGTAAGAAAACATAACCAGATCAAGGGTAGCAGTCCAAAATAACCTCAAGGATAAAACGTTTACATAGGAAAGCCCGTATGGCCTACGGCAAAGGACTGAACTTATACATGGAAAGAAAACATACGAGTGGGAAAACCTACATATGCTATATATTAGGTTGACATGGACCATTACATGACATTGGGAAAGGGACATTCATAGTTGACACATGACGCTGGTTGGGATACTAGTACGAGAGGTGCAGAGCAAATATACATGATAGATACCGTGGGTTTTCATACATGATAGATACCTTGTGATAGTATACTTGATAGAAACCTGACGATGTGATACCTTGATTTATCTTGACACCATAGTTTATCATGATACAGTAGTTCATCTAGTTATCTTGGTTTAGCTTATCTATCTTCTCGTCATCCTTATGTTTACTTTTAGTTTATGCATGTCATGTTACCTTTACCTGTTTTATGCTGGAAGTAGATAGGACTTACCAGTCTTTATGACTGACCCCGTTTTCTTTCGCCTCTTTGTCTTCCGTTTCCCCCCCAGGTTTTCAGGGAGGAAACACTGTTATTTAGTTCGGACTTCCTCTGCTTGAAGGTCATCATGCATGGCTTGGACTTTTCTTGGCTATGGCTACCTTACTGTTTTATTTGGGGAATAATTTATGAAAGGGTTTTATGCTTCTTTACTATTGCAAGACAGGTTTTGATGTATTCTAATGTAAAAGGCTTTAGACCTTATTTTATAAGGTAATGAAATTTGTTTTACTTCCGCTGTTTTATATATATATGTTCTGTCTTTTAATATTTCTGTGCATGTTTACCTCGATAATGCTTCACTAAACCTAGTGCACTCCCTTTGTGAGTGACCCTAGCGGAGGTGGGGTGTTACATTTGGTATCAGAGCAGAAGGTTACCAGACTGGGCAAAAGTTTTTAAAACCTTCTGAAAACTATTTGAAAAACCGTTTACAAAGAAGCATTTTTCAAGAAAATTTTGTCTTTAAAGGCCATTCCCCAAAAGCCATTAGCACCATCCTTTGTTTCCTTGATTGAACCTCTTTTCCTTTCTTTCCTCCATCTGTAGTCACAGTAGTTTTAACTGCGACTAATCCTTGTCTAGCTACGTAAGTGTTTTCCCGTGCGATGGAGGAAGTTCTCGAGAGACCTGTTACCGAAGTTATAAGAAGGGATAATAAGAGCAAGGATAAAGGACACGAGCTTAAGAATAAGCAACTTGTTGGTATGGCTTGATCCACAAAGGAAGATAAGGACAAGATCAGCGAGATGGCAATTGTATGCTCTCATTCCTAGCGTACCTAAGAGGAATGGTGCCGTTTCTGTTAAAGGCTTAGCCTTTCTTTTCTATCATCCCGTCCAGACTTTGTTTTGATCATCGCATCATTTAAGTCTGCTTCGATAGTTAAGTCTCTGCACCTTAGTACTAGCATGGTAGAAGATCCCACTTTAGTCCCAAAGTCTGGTTGGAGAGTTGGTCCATTTATCTATGACGTGTTTGGATTTGAGAACGTCTATGCCAAGTGTTGAGATTAAAAACAATGCTTCTATTGTTGATCTATGGATGGATTCTAGGGATGAAGTGGTTATCCAGTAAGGGATGCCATTCTCGGTTTTGAAAGGAGGGTAGTCAAACTCTTAACTTGCCTTGGTAATACCCTCGAAGTCTCGTGTAACCTTATGAGTTCTGTCATGGTTAGTTACCTAGAATCTCTTGATGCACTTATTGGGAATCTCTGATCCAATCAAGTAACCTTCGCCAATAAGACGGATGGTTCATTCCGCTTAAGCATGAGTTATAGGAATCACCCTAGTAGGTACGCTTGGTAACATGGATTGACATCGGAAAACGAGATCCAGAATTCACTAGTGAATTTTGGAGAGCTTGCACGAGTACGCAAATATGGTTGAGCCAAGTATACTAGGGAAAGAATAAGTGAAAGTGGAACGAGAGGCGACAGTGAAATGAGTTCCGACTCCTACCTTGGAAATAGGAATCAAGGAGCTACGAAATCATGAAGTCAAAGGCGGTCAAGGCAAAATGGAATTAAGCTCATGGAAATGCGGCTTAGACGCACGCATCATGTCCCTTTTTAAGAGTATATCTTTGACCCCTGGTTCTCCTGTAGAGCTTGCTTGCATGCTATCACTTGGTGGATATCCTCTCGGTCCTGTTTCTGTTGCAAACCCCGTAAGGAGTTTGTCTTGTTTATCTCCTCGATCTTATCTTGGGAACCTTAGATAGAACTCTATGGATGTAAACATGTCTTTGAAACATGTTATGATTGATATGGTTGCAAATGGTTGCAAGTGGTTGCTCGTGGATGCGCGAATACACATTAGATACTAGATCGACCTAGTCACGTTTTCATGTTGCATATGCACGGGTATTTATACTTGTTTATGGATGAAATTGAATATGTTATCATGTGGATGTTGCATATGGATGAATGTTTGTGCACACATATAGTGTTTATATGACTAGGACTATTTGCATACATGTTGGATTCATGGCACTAAACATATTTTGCATTAGAAGATCACTCAGGCCTGATCATTAGCATTAGCTAAGGAGCATATACACACACGTTTTGCATATGTTCATACGACATTAGAAATCGTCTAAGGACAACGGTTGCCCGTGGATGATGTTTTGAGTAGATGGATGATGGATGGTAGGATACGTTCTTCCTAACTTGGAGATTTCGGGGACGAAATCCTTAAAGGAGGGGAGAATGTAACAACCCGAATTTTAATAACGTGTTATAATCAAGAATCAAGGCAGAATTAAATTTTAAAAGCTGAATCAAGGGAAACGGGCTGTTCCATTGCGTTCGTCTCGGAAAAATACGCGAAATAGAGTCCGAGTTTTCGAAAAACGGAGTCCGTATGACCAAGTTATGGACCAACGAGGTTTCAGAAAATTTCAAGTTCAAAAACAGCTCGAAAATTCAAATCTGGAGCCAAACAGATTGGGCGGGAAAATCCCCGCCCAAGCCCCAGGTCGACTGGGGAGTCGACACGCCCAGCCCCAGGTCGACTGGGGTGTCGATTGGGGAGTCGACACGCCCAGGGGGCAGGTCGACTGCCCAGTCGACACGGGTGTCGACCTGGGTGGTCCGACCACTTTGGCCTGGTGCACCTGCTAAGTGTTTTAGGTCATGTTTTAGGGCCTGTGACGGATTTTGAGGGTTCAGATCTATCCTAGGGTTAATCTAAGGGCCTAAACTAGTCCTAATCTCTATAAAAAGACCCCTAAGCCTACCCTAAACCCTCACAAATCACTCATGCCATGAAGTGCCGCCCAAATACCAAGTGATCATGGCCTCCATCTTCAACTCCAAGAGACTATGCATTCAAATCGGGTCCAAATCAAAAGATGCAAGCTTGCTACAACAAATCGAGGTTGGATCAACGTTGCTATGCAAACTTCATGACGATTCTTCCACAAAGGAGCCACCTTTCTTCATCAAGACGATCCATGCCCCTAGCCCTCTTGCCATGCTATGTAAGTTCTAGCTACTTGTAGATTCTAACGGTGGTTCTAATGCGACATGGGATAAAATGCGATGAAACATAAGTATGCTAGCTTATGTGAACCTAAATTTGCCCCTTTTCTATGATCTATGACCTTGGGCTAAGTTGTAGCGACTTAATCATGCCATTCATGTTATGTTTAACCTAGTATATCTTGCAAGTTTGAATCTTTATCTATGAAATGTTAGCATGAACCTTTGGGGACCACTTGACTTGTGAAACATGGGCAAAGACTTGACTTTGGGGCTTATGCATGTTTGTGGCCAAATTACCTTAGAATGCTATGCATGTTTGTGGCCAAATTCCCTTATGATACTATGCATGCTTGTGGTCAAATTCACTTATGATACTATGCATGCTTGTGGCCAAATTCCCTTATGATACTATGCATGCTTGTGGCCAAATTCCCTTAGGATACTATGCATTTTTGTGGCCAATATGTTGGCATAATACCCTACTATGTGACTCGCTTCCACTTGGGTTGGAAATACGTTTGGGTAGCTTAGAAAAAACGTGGGTATGACATGAAAAAAACTTGACATGGGGTTTACATGAGAACATGACATTCATGATACATTTAAATATGGTCATGACACGTGGGGAAAACATGGAACTTGAACTAGGCATGGGTGGGTTGTAAGTGTAATAAGACACTAGACCAAACATGAAAGTGGCCAACTCGAGGTTGGGTTGAGTTTGTAGCATAAATCTACCCGGACCCGCCCGGATTAACTAGTGGCTACAAACAATAGGACCCAATGTGGGTAGTTGGTCATATAGCACCTAAAACCCGAGGTTAGACTAGGTTGTGGTGTAAATCTACCCGGACCCGCCCGGCTTAACTAGTAACCACAACAAAGTCTAATGTGAGAGGTTGGGGTGCATTAATCTAATTAATGCCACATGAAAAGGTTAAGTAATTTTGATTAATGACACTTAACCGATATGACACGAATGGGTAGGTTAAGTTAAACCGGACTTGGTTCCTTAATGACACTTAACCATATAAGACAATTAGGGGATGGGGTTAAGTAATTTACACTTAACTAATCCGACACGGTAAATTAGATGGGGTTAAGTAACCTACACTTAACTAATCTAAACACGGTAATTAGATGGGATTAAGTAATCCATACTTAACTAATCTAACACGGCAAATTCGATGGGGTTAAGTAATTTACACTTAACTAATCCGACTTGGTAATTAGATGGGGTTAAGTAACTTAGACTTAACTAATCCAAACACGGTAAATTAAATGGGGTTAAGTAACCTTCACTTAACTAATCTACGCACGGTAATTCGATGGGGTTAAGTTAAACACTTAACCAATCTAAACTTGGTAATTCAATAAGGTTAAGTAACTAATACTTAACCAACTTAACATGATAAATTTAATGGGGTTAAGTAACTTATACTTAACCAATTATACATGATGATTTAATGAGGTTAAGTAACCTATACTTAACCAATCTAATATGCGGACCTGATAGGGTTAAGTCACAAGACCTTTTAAATATACTTAACCATTGTAATACGATTAGTGGATGGGGTTAAGCTAACCCATACTTAACCAATCCGACTCGATGATCTGATGCGATTAAGATAATCTATGCTTAATCAATCTAACACGATAATCTGATAGGGTTAAGACAAATCAATACTTAACCAATTTGACTGGATAGGGTTAAGTCATGCGCTTCTTGGTATACTTAACCACCTTGTAGGGCTAAGCCTTGAACTTAAATACTTAGCCAATCTTGACATGATTCTTAGGCGGGCTAAGTCATGAACCTGAATAACAACACCTGACCCAATAGACAAAACCCTAGTTAGAGGAACTAGGTAGAAAATCGTGGTTAATCAAGGGTAACGGGGAAAAGAAGCTAAGTGGTAAACCTTAGTTAAGTATAACTAAGTAATAATTCTTAGCCAAGGACATGGGACTAGTTCATGAGTGGATGAGTAACCCGATATGGTAGGTCATTGCTTAAACACACGAGGAGGAGCAAATTATCCGACTTGGATAAAGGCTCCAACGAACTAGGTGACGAAGCGGTAGCTTCGGGGGACGTGAGGGTACTCTTGGTATCCCTCTGTGAGGTGTCAGGTGGTCCATGAAACCCGGCCTCACAGAGGTTAAGGTCTGCGGTAGAAGAGCCAAGAGTGTGCCTTGGTTGCTGTGCGAGCGACCTAAAGGCTGGGATTGATTAGCGTGGAGTCGACGATACTTGTTTTTGCCCTGGATAGCACGTCGCCGACTACCTACCATCTTTAGTCAATCGTGTACGAACGGAAAGGCAGAGAACTCCCAACAGACCATGTTCTTGCTATCGAGTCATAGGTGAGGTTGGCCCATAGGAAAGTGGGGCTATAGTGGGGCCGGGATGTAGTTCTCATACATGATTTTTCTTGGATTGCCTTTCAGTAGTTGAGGGAGGGGTCGCGTGGGACCATAGCCACGGATACAAAAACAGACCTTGATATCTGCATCAGCAGACGACTTAAAGCTCCCGACCGAGTTCCGTATTTCTTGATTTGCCCTGGCAAGGAACTCGGGTGGCACATTGAGATACATGTGTGTCTAGACATGGAAAACGATTCACGGTACATACGTGGGATAAAGGGCGCGGTTGACGGGTGGCATAATCCCTAGTGGCCCTAGGTGGCTTGAACCCAAACCGAGACACGGAAACGTTCATTAGGTAGCATAATCCCTAGTAGTCCTAGGTGGCATAAATCCTAAGTGAACACGCGATAGTTCATGGTAAGAAAACATAACCAGATCAAGGGTAGCAGTCCAAAATAACCTCAAGGATAAAACGTTTACATAGGAAAGCCCGTATGGCCTACGGCAAAGGACTGAACTTATACATGGAAAGAAACATACGAGTGGGAAAACCTACATATGCTATATATTAGGTTGACATGGACCATTACATGACATTGGGCAAGGGACATTCATAGTTGACACATGACGCTGGTTGGGATACTAGTACGAGAGGTGGAGAGCAAATATACATGATAGATACCATGGGTTGTCATACATGATAGATACCTTGTGATAGTATACTTGATAGAAACCTGACGATGTGATACCTTGATTTATCTTGACACCATAGTTTATCATGACATAGTAGTTCATCTAGTTATCTTGGTTTAGCTTATCTATCTTCTCGTCATCCTTATGTTTACTTTCAGTTTATGCATGTCATGTTACCTTTACCTGTTTTATGCTGGAAGTAGATAGGACTTACCAGTCTTTATGACTGACCCCGTTTTCTTTCGCCTCTTTGTCTTCCGTTTCCCCCCCCCCCCAGGTTTTCAGGGAGGAAACACTGTTATTTAGTTCGGACTTCCTCTGCTTGAAGGTCATCATGCATGGCTTGGACTTTTCTTGGCTATGGCTACCTTACTGTTTTATTTGGGGAATAATTTATGAAAGGGTTTTATGCTTCTTTACTATTGCAAGACAGGTTTTGATGTATTCTAATGTAAAAGGCTTTAGACCTTATTTTATAAGGTAATGAAATTTGTTTTACTTCCGCTGTTTTATATATATATATGTTCTGTCTTGTAATATTTCTGTGCATGTTTACCTCGATAATGCTTCACCAAACCTAGTGCACTCCCTTTGTGAGTGACCCTAGCGGAGGTGGGGTGTTACATGTTTGATGTCCAGAGAGGGTGTTCGATATGAGGGGTTTCAGTAATTGCGATGCTCGAATTGGTTGGTGGACTTTCGGGTAGAGTAGCGGTGATCTGCGGATTTTCGAATTGGTGGAAAGGAGATGATCGATATGTGATTTTTTTTTGTGTTAAAGAGAGAAGAGTTTGTAAAAGAAAGAAATGAATGAGATTGAGAAATAAAAGGAAAGAAATTGGGAAAAATTGGCAACTTCTTTTTTTTTTTTTAAACTAAACGAAGAAGAGCTTTATTAAAACTAAAAGAGAGTACAGAAGAATGGATCCTCTTACAATGGTTACAACGTATATTTATAGATGAGATAGGAAAAATCCTAATTAAGTCTATGAATAAATGGGTCTCATTTCCCAAGAAGTAATATCATATCTCTTGCCTTCCTTGACTAGGCTTGTTTGGAAATAATTCTTTTAAGGATATCTGATGCATATCTTGGTGAATATCTTCCAAATCCTCCGTATAGCTAGTTGATTGGTAATTGGATTGCATGCGATTAATTATTCCAAACAAAGATACTCATCAAACTCCAAAGGCAACAAATGATGAAATCTTCAAAATTGATCTTTTCTTGGCAATAAATCAATCAGAAATTCTTCTAATTGGAAATTGAAAAAATGAATGTTCTGAATTGATTTCCATGACTACTCCTGAAATGTCTATTAGTGAATATCATACATACACATGAATATGTATATATATAATATAACACTAATTAATATATTCTTCATAGCAAAGGGGCAGTGTGAACGCGTTCCGTTCTTTGGCAAAAAGTGAGCTCGACGGGGATCGAACTTAGGTCTCTTAGTACGAATTTCTATGCAATTACCAGTGAGCTACAACGTCCTTTGTAATTGAGATGTCTTTAATACGGGGAAGTAGCTTTTTATCTGTAGTTGGCCTTTAATTTGAAACGAAGGAGGCATTTCTTGACATCCTGTAAAAACACACAAAAGTACCCAAAGTATCATTTATTTATTTACAAAAGATAAAATATAAGAGCATAAAATAAACACATTTCTATGTTAATCAGTATGTGTGTGTGTGTGTTATCCGTCCAAATCTACGTAAACAACGAAATATATATTACGACTAATGTTTGTTGTCTATGTGTGTTTGAATAGTTTCCATTTTATGGAATTACATATGGAAGTATAATCCATATCAAATGGAAATATATTTTATGGTTGTTGTAGCAGTAAATGTGATTGAATGCCACAAATAAGGTCATAAACGAATAATAACTATTGTAACCATTGCAATTTAGGGAAAATAAATTGAATTGGGTAGTTACACCTAAATGGTTACAATTTAAAAATGAGGACTAGGAATAGGAATTGTAACTCCAATTTAGGAAATAAATAATTCATATAGCATACATACATATATATATATATAAGAATAAATCAAATTAACATAAAATAGAAATGTTTAAGGAGTCACAATAATTAGATTAGAAATAAAAAAGACTACTATAAAAAGGACATTTATTGGATTAATTAATGTCTTAGGAAATTATGACTGTTAGGTTCATAAATGACATTAACTATAATTAATAGTAATAAATGACATAAAAGGGGTTAATTAGTGCCTTAGAAAAATATGACTGTTATAGTCATAAATGGAAATAACCCTAATTAATGAAAATAAATTGAATTAAAAAGAGGATTAATGGGTATTGATTGCCATTTTAAATACTAAGTCCAATAAGGAAATAAATAATTAAACGTCCTAGGATAGGAAGCTATAAGTTTTCCTTATTTATTCTGGTAAATCTAGAATTAATATAATTAGGAGTAAAAATTGGACTTAGTAGGTTAATGATGCGAGGTCAGTTGCCTTATTTGATGAAAGTCAGCACTTTCTAGCAGTCGAATATATATCCAACTGATTAGAGACATCATTGGCCATAGGAACCCGTGACGATAGTTAGTTTGCGTACATGGATTATTTTCAAATTTAAGGTTTTCTTCATAAGTGTGGTCACAAGTGGTTGTAGGGCCCTCCTCCAGTCCGAAGAAAGAAACCAAAAAGTAAATAATTTAGTGATGTGGCCTGCTTTGGGAATTAAGGTATTAAGTGGTTAGATCCACCTTGAAAAAGGTATTAAGTGATCACGTAACCTACCTCCCATAAATGAAAGCATTAAACGGTAACTGGATACAAGTTTGATAATCTCCATGATGTACCATAGGTCAACCTATCCTATGGGGAAGTATTAAGTGGTTAGGGGATTATCCAATAAGGTCAGTCAAATGGTAACGAGTGGGTCCACCATAGGGAGATCTTAAATGGTGTGCGACGTCTACCTACCCGACTAGTCTTAAGTGACCGTTAACCATCTCCGACCTTATGCGGAGCATGGGTTTATTTGCGTGAATGACGAAAGCCTAAATTAGTAGGACTTGTAGCTAGTGTCCTCTAATTTTTATTAGTTGAGTTAAAATATCCTAAAGGCCTTAAGTGATCAATGGATCCACCTTGGATCCTAAGTGATCAGTAGGATCCACTTTTTACCACCATATTGGTATGGAGGTTATTAAGTGGCTATATATGTATCATAATATACCTTCTTATATAGTGTTGGTAATTGAAAAGCCCGCCTCTTAATTTTTGTTGTAGTTAAGTGGTGGTTTAGAAGGCATCATACTTATGAGTAAAAGTTCTATCTCGGTATGGCGATATCGTATATCGTTGGAAATGGTTTGGATGTTATCGTGCGTAAGTGTCTACAAGGTTAGGTTAGAATTACTAACCTTGTTAGACATATGTCTCTGCTCGAACCAAACGAGATACATCTGTGTATTATAGACAGTTTTATACTCTTTCTTCTCACCAGAACTTATTGGTATGGCTCTCTGTAATAACCCGGAAATCAGAGCCAATTAAAAATTTTATTTTAGCAATTTTAGCGAATTTTGAATATTTAAAATGAATTATTTTAAATAATAACGACGAGAAATTTATTTTGAATAGAATAGAACGTATATATTTATTTGAATCGTCGTTAGAATATAAATAATTAATTATAATTATAAAAGGAATTGAAAATGGCGCAGTAGTTTGAAAATTCGATTTCAAAGTTCAGATGAATGCACAGGATTCAAAATAAACCAGATTTTAGCGAAACCAAAAATAGTAGAATCTATTTGAGAATATCTTTCCAATGAATCCGAAAAATTGAAATTTCATAGCGGGGATAAAAAGTTATGCCCAGTTGAAATTTTAGAATAGTCGCTATGGAATTCTAGCCCTTAAAAATGGGAATTTTGCAAACGACCTCGGTTTTCGACGAAACCACTTTTGTTGGATCCGTGATGTCAAGTTATTGCTAGATTCCAAAATTCGTAATTTTTTGAATCAATATGTGAATGTGGCAAAGGAAAACGCGTTTGACCAGTTTTAGTTGATTTTAATCGACTGGAAAATGGCCATTTTTCAAACGGTCTTAGAATTTGACAAAATTAGTTTTGTTAGGACCGTATCGTCAATACGAAGCTAGAAAATATTTTTCGGGAATTTTTCTAGTTAGTATGTGGCCCCGGTAAATTGAAATGCGCGTTCAAATTCAATATATAGAGTTATATTTTGATTTTGATGGAAACTAATCGTAACGGTCGAGTTGGCTTACGGGACATATCCCATTGTGTTCGGGATGGGGTATTTAGCTAAGGGCGACAGTCGTTGGGTTCGATTCGGGGTACGAAAGAAAAAGTTACGTTTTGAATTTAAAATAAAATAAATATATTAATTAAATGGCCCCCCCTTAACTCTCTCTCCCTTCCCCCTTTTTCGTTCAGTCGAGAAAAAAAAAACCCTAACGTTGCCCTAAACCCATCGCCTCCTCCCCTCGTCGACGAGCGCCACCACCCTTCCTCCACCGCTCCAGCCGGAGCCGCCGTTCTCTGGTCCCCCTCCCCTTGCTCCGCCCCCTCCGTTCTTTCCCTCTCGCTCCCCTTTAAATCCGAGCCAACGCCACCAAATCAGACCGCTGGAGCAGCTACCACGCCACCGCCGCTTGGCCGACCATCCCCCTGGCCAACGGACCTCCGACGAGCCGCCTCCGACGCTGGATCCCCCCTTCCTTTGTAAAACCGAACACGGTGAGTTTTTAAAACTGATTTTCTTTGTTTTTAAAAAGTGATTTTCTTTGTTTTTAAAAACTGATTTTCTTTATTTATAAAAAGTGATTTCCTTTGTTTATAAAACCAATTTTTACTTATGAAAGGTTTATATTTTGATTTTTGAAAATATAAAAAGACTTGATTTTTGAAAAAGGAAAGATTAGATTTTTATCATTAAAAAGATTCGATTTTTAATCATGAAAAGGTAGGACTTTTAATCGTAGGAAGTAGCGAAGAAAAATATAATTTTTCCATGTATGTTGCAAAGTAAAAATATAATTTTTATATAGTAGAGACAACAAAATATGATTTTTATATGCTAGGAAAATTAAAAATATGATTTTTATATTATAGAAATATTAAAAATTCGATCTTTATTTTGTAGGAGATATAAAAATATGATTTTTATTCATGTAGAGTAATAAAAATATAATTTTTATTATATTGCTAGCAAGATAAAATATAATTTTTATCATGGAAGTAGCGTTGTATAGGAGTGATTTTTACATAAGTAGTAGTGATATAAAAATATGACCTTTATATATAAAAATATAATTTTTATATAGAGAATAGCGTGATAAAAATATAATCTTTATTATATGAACACCGTTGTAAAAATAGATTTTTTTTATCTATATAGTATCGGTAAAAAAATAGAATTTTTATATACATAGCAACAATATAAAAATGTGATTTTAATATATGTAGCGAGCACGGACGACGAAAGTGACAAAAGGCGAGCACGGCGACATGTTCTACATATGAAGAGTCGTGGTGAATTGGTTTAGCTTCTCGATGAGAACTCCTCACTTTAATTTATTTCTTGTTTGAAATATATATTAGGATGCAGACAATGCTTAGTAGCACCCGACACCCGTCGTCCACAGACCATGGATGACTTGTTTGTTGATTGCTGTTTTGTGAAATTTGACTGCGTGATGTGGAGTGAAATAAAATATTTTATAGTTATAAATATAAATTTTAACGTGTATATGAAATAAATATTTATAAACAAATCGGACGATTTGTTTATATACACTGATTTGACTGATATTGATTGGGACGATAAATTTTACACATCGCCCAACCGCACAAATAAAATCTGTGTTTGTTGATTTGAAACCCCACACGGGTATTGGGATGAGATTTGACGTACACTAATCCCGATTGTTTAGTTGTATGTCAATCGATGGGTTGACAGACTGTGTAAGCGTTAATTATTGATATTTAATGCTTATGCAGTTGTGTGGTGCACTCTGGATGATGGTTGATTATTTATCGTTGCTATTATATACATGTGTTGTAGAAAATCCATATAATTAACATTATATGGTAATTGATTAGGCCTCATTCCAATATAGAAATAAATATTCATGTGTTGAATTAATAAATATTCATGTGTTGAATAGAAAAATAAATATTCATGTGTTGAATAGAAAAATAAATAAATTCATGTGTTGAATTGAAAAATAAATTCATGTGTTGAATTGAAAATAAATTCATGTGTTGAATTGAAAATAAATATTCATGTGTTGAATAAAAGCCGTGTTGATTAGATTGACGCCATTTTGACATGAACGATATTTGTATCGATTTTATTCATTTTTATAATGAATATAGAAAAGAAAGTGATTTCAAAATATAACGTTTTGAAAATATTATCATTTGTATATCGCTGATGTGAAATATTCAATTTTGATTAGAAATTGAATATGAAGTTGAAATCGTTTTGAAAACGAATTTAAAGATTGAAATGATCGAGAATGGAGTATCACCAGTTTTGCTCCAGGCGATAGTTAAATCTTTAATTAGATTTAAACGTGAAATGGTAATTGAATTTACCGATAACACCATGGTGTTAGATATGAAGTATGACCAGTTTTACTTCATGGGATGAATAGGTTGGGATTGGGAAATTAAAACAAATGATTACTTCGGTAAGGTTTGTTAATCCTGACTAGTTGAATCGATATTC
Source organism: Allium sativum (assembly GCA_030737875.1). Classification (NCBI taxonomy): domain Eukaryota; kingdom Viridiplantae; phylum Streptophyta; class Magnoliopsida; order Asparagales; family Amaryllidaceae; genus Allium; species Allium sativum. The sequence goes on from CM060919.1 coordinate 433,649,140, forward strand.
AAAAGAAGATTAAAGAATAAATATGAGGAATTTTTCTTTGATAATATTAATGGGAACCTATCCCTAAGAATGTGAAGTTTAGCAACTAACTGAAGATTAGTTAAGATGAATGGTTTCCTGGGTATTGATCTGATGTTAGTTTCGGCCTTCGGGATTAATATTTGGGGAATTGTTCCCTTACTAATTTACGGTTAGTGACTGATGAATTGGAATGAGGCGTATGTTGTGTTTGTGTAACACTTGTTTATTATATACGCGAGTTATTCGGAAAGACCAGGTTTATCCCATTCTGAATAACTGATACGCCGATAAGTCGAAGATGAAGACGGTGGTCGAAGACCGGAGGTCTTCACGTCGTTTGGGTGATTATTGATGATCTTGACTGGGCCATACACCTAAGAGAAGGGAATCAGTTAGTGATCGTCCAGACGTACTTGGAGGTCGATGGATATGCGAGGTACAAGGTGCCTCCGGTTTCGTTCAGACCCAGAACGAACTTGTAAATGAACTGTGTGTCTGACATTAGATTTTATTCTGTGTGATTGATTTCTATTAAATATATATGTGTTTAGCGGCCGAGAATTTATTCTCTTGCTTAACGCCCTTCTCTGAGACGTACGAGCTCAGGTGTTATATATTGATGGATATCAAACGCATGGAGTGAATTGCCTATGTGGCATGCCTAAGTGGCAAATGATCAAGGCTTCTGTTGAAAAGCAAAGTCTTGTGGTGGATGATCAAAGCACGACCTATGTGGCATAGCTTTGTGTAGCATTGATTCGCGAGCCTCACACCCCGGTAGTGGACCAGAAACGGGAGAGGACCTCAGGGAGGGCATGCGTTTCCTTCTAGCTAGAAGTGGCGTCAGTGGTTTTACACGCCCTGACGAGTTTGACTTATGTGGTTGTTGCTGTTGCGAGGCGCCTCGGAAATATCGGTGACTATGTGAAGCCGATGGAGTCATTCGTTGGCTCATTTACGCCCCAAAGGGCGGGGAAACGTAGTGTTCGGGCATAATAATCCACATCGGTGGACCAGCCCTGACGATCCAAGGCTTGCCTGCGCGCTTGCCTGAGGCTCGGGCTAGACAGTCTCGAATTCGGTAGAGGACTATCTTTTGCCTCAGTTCACAGATGGAATTCCAACTTCCAATATGTGACTGTGCGGTTTTATTTGTAGAGCCTAGTATGGCGACATAGTGGGATTGGGCACTCATGCCGTCTATGATTGATACTTATGATTGAAATTGTTTTATACACTATGCACTTATAATAGTATCAAATGATCTGTTTTTAGCGTATCAAGCATTCTTTGGCTATTATAAGGTAAAAACCCTATCATCCGGCTTGCATTGCATTGTGTGATGGGACCTGGGTCTTATAATAGCTTCATTTTTCTTTATTTAGCATTGCGCTGTTGTTTTATGCACTGGTATTCTTGGGAGGAAACCCATTCCGTGTTATACGGCGTGGTCCCTTGATTTACCTAACTTTAAAATAAAGATTAATAATTGTTTTAGTTCTCACACCAGTCCCATGACTGACCTGGAGTTTATTGTTTTAACCTAAACTCTGGGTGCCCTTATTTTGACACGGGCAGCTAGTAGTTTTGGTTTTGCAGATTTATATTCACAGGATCCTGATTTACAGCTGGAACGATACTCGGAAAGCTCCGTATCCGTGTATTACTTCTAGTTGTGTATTATATGATTTTCCGCTGCTATGTAATGTATTGTAATCTCTGATATTTTATGATGTGTAATATTGATTCATACTCTGTATATTCTTGTATTCTAATGGAATTGTTGTAATTAACAATGAAATATTCTTCCGTCTGCGTTCTTTTGTGTGTTGTTCTCAATTCAATCCATGCTTTCCTTACCGGGGAAGTTCGGGTCGTTTCACTCTCTCCTTATTACAATCTCCCAGGTTATCTCGAGAAGGTCAGGTCTTAGCAGGAGTTCAAGTATGGTTTTTGGTTCTCGTTCTCTCTCATGCTCGGTATTGACGTGGTGATTTTCTTTTATAAGGTAGTTACCCAGCTGATATTAGTCTATACTATTACGTTTCGCTGTGAGTTATTTTATCGTACTCTGATTATGCTCATTTATTTGCAGGTACCAGATTTACATTCTCCATCTTAGACATGTTTGAATTTCGATTTTTGTCGAAATTTGGACTTAGAAAAGTGTGGGGTGTTACTGTTCTTAAGTTAATATAAATTACGAATCATTGCACAAATTTTGTGCTTTGAGTAATAAATCATGATATAGCTTAATTCTATACATGTATAATGTTCCAATAAAAATCATGAACATATGCGAACAATCAAGTTATTCTTCTCATAAGTGTTTTCAACAAATTAGAATTTTCCTTACTTAAATTCTAAATATTGTAAACCTCAAATTCAATAATTATTTTAATTTGAAATCGCGAACTACCATACCGCAATTTTTCTGAAAATTTAGTTAAGACTTATCTCAAAATTTACAAGAAGAAATCTAAATCTTTTCCTCTATTAGAAAAATATAATCAAATAGATCCACATGATTCTCATTTCGAAGAATTCCAACTTATATTGGATCCTACATACTAATTTGAGTTTCAAATCGTAGAATTACGAACTACCGCTACGCGATGAGCTCGTTTTAATTAAATTTAATTAATTCGTTTAATGTTCAATAAGTTTATAAATTGTAAACCTATTCTCTTATGTTTTCAATATAAACTAATTAAACCGTCAAATTCAACTTGGAAATATCGACTTTCCAAAATCTCTTAACATTCCCTATCACATTTTAACTAGAAAATTTATCCCTTAAAAATTTCTCAAAAATATTCTAGCTCACAAGTTTTTTTTCATAAAAAGAAATGGATGTATATGATGGTCATATATATCTCTTTCATAAGGATAAGCGATCCCTTTAGGGAAACAAGATCACTAAATAAAATCCAGGTTATACAACCAAAATTGGAAATATTAGCATGTTCTCTAATATTCCATAAACCGCTTCTACATCATGAGACCATGATAAATGGTAGAAGTTGAAAGGATTCATAAAATTTGAAAACCTTTGTTTTCAAATACACAGGGATATCACCAACAAAGATTAGGTCAAACCAATCGGGACGTGACCTCGAAGATTTGGTTCATTAAGGTTAACAAAATAAACTGATATTTGTTAAACTCAAATGAAAAAAAGACAACAAAATGGAGCCGAAGGAAGTCTATCCTTTGTAATCAAAAGTTGGTGATGTTAATTCCGAAATTAGAATAAACATCAAAGGTGCGAAAATTGCACTTCACTAATTGGTAGGAAAAGAGGCCACAGTTCACAACTAAAGTAAAGAGACACAAGTTTTATAGTGGTTCGATCATAAGGAAGATCTACATCCATTTCAATAGCAGTTTCCATTATCAATTCAAGTGTTACAAGCCTAGGATCACTCAAAAGTACATTCATATTTTTCACTACACAATAGCATCACTTTGATCAACACAAATCAGCGGAGAAACAACCGAATTACACAATAGGCAAGGAGTATAGTGGAGAATCTTTGGTCTCTAAGAAGCTTGATCACTTTTGGTTGATTTCATGATGAACTTCATGCTTGATCTTCAATTGATGGTGTTAAGAGGGATGGAAATCACTTGGAAATGCATAGGAAATAATTGGGCAGCTCTTCGGGTTCATCCAATTTTGTCCCCTTCATGAAGGAATGAGGGGGTATTTATAGGTCATTTTCAGGCCAGGTGGCAGTTCTGTAAATATCCTGCTCATGCTCTAACTCGTTGGGCGACCTAAAGGCCTCAAGTCAGTATTTCGCGGTCTAAGAGCACCGGTCTTGGGATGTAACGGGCTAAAACCAGGCAGAGTGATAATATACAACAGCGGCATGGGCTAGAGCAAGGTGGGGCGAGCCAATGCAAAGCAGAGCGACCCAAAACCTCTTAGGAACAAGCAGATCAGGCTAAAGCCATTGTATGAAGTTGCGGCATGACCCATATCTTGGCGGGGCAGGCCAAAGACCTCCTGCGAGCTAAAGAGCGGGACGAGCTAAGAGGCACGACTTGCTGTGAAGTTCTAGCGGGCTGAATAGTTGGCGGCTAAAGGAATAACGAGCTAAAAGATCTAAGGTGTTAAGGACTTTTAATGGGCTAAGAGCAGGGCAATCCAAAGAGCCTTTGCGGGCTAAGGAACTTGGTAGGTTGTCTTTGTATGTCTATAGTGACCTAGAATATCATAATAGCTTGGAGTTTCTGAACGTCCCAAGGCTTTGTAATGGCTTATAACTCGGACGAACTAAGGCTTAGAACAACCTTAGCGTATTACAACCCAAAGATATACGATTTAACATTACTTTTCCAAGAACGACCTAACCATGCTTTATATCTCTAAGTCATACTTTTATGGGTTAACATTTGCACCTCAAAGTTTGTATCTATTGAAAATAGTACAAGCTTTGACCCAGATAATTTTGACATGTGTCAGGTCGTTCCCCTTATGTTTAATGCTAGATCGTGTTAAGCTTTAAACCGCTTTGGGCTTTTAGATCATTTAAAGTTTATGGTCGTTCTTGACCCCTAAGCCGTGCACACTCTCAAGTCTTGCTTCTTCAACTTAGGTCGCTACGATCATGGGTCGTTGATGGGCTTCAGGGTCGAACCAGGCCCACTAAATCGTTTATATATTCAGTTAGACTGTCTATCATCCTTTCTCTTTCTTTAAGCTCCTTGGAACAACTCGTTAATGGCGAACTGCCTTTGAAACTCAATCAACTTCCGATCCGATATCCTGAACCATCGTCAACTCTTCCCATTTCATCGCCATCATCCAGTGACTTCATCGCCATCGTCATCTTGCAATTCCGATTCTAACGAACTCGACTCATCGACCTGTTGAAGGTGATTCGATTTATCCCAAATTTGAAGATCGTACTGCGTGAATTTAAAACTCCCTGCCAATAGAAGTCAGGTTCGGTTTTCCCTTAGTTTCCTTGATTTTTAGGAGATGACTTTAAGCTGAATTCATGTTGAAACTTTTGGAGTTGTAAATTTTTGTAATCAAAATATGTATTCGATGATGATGCTGGGATGGTTTGTAATTTTGGGTTGTATGAATTTGTTGATTGACGATCATGATTTGTAATCCCGTACTATGTTGAGTTGTTAATGGCTTTAACCCCTTAATTTCATTGTTGAACACTTTGAACCGCCATACTTTGGTATGTTTTAAGTGTTGAGCCATCACTGAGAATATCTCCTTTAGGTTGCCGTAACAATTTCAGGCTTTAGGTCGTGAATCAGGTGAAGGTTTGATCTTAGCTCGTAATTACGATCTAAAACTTTGGTCATCAGGACGGACCGAGTTTCAAGTCATTCTCATAACCCGACATGTCTAACCATCAAAGGAAAATGACCTACAGCTTTGAACAGTTAAAGAGGTTTAAGGTTTTTATCAGAATAATTCAAACATTTAGGTCGTAGAAGCCATAGCACATTTTAGGCCATTTGGCGTGTTGTTGAATCACATAGTGACCTAAGCCCTTGAGCTCTGCAACGACCTACTCTCGTGCTTCAGTTAAACTCTTAGGGCTTATTAGCTTGAACATTTCAATTCTCATGCACTTTTAGCTTATGCATTTTCTTTTCCTTTTTTCTTGTCTTGGATTGTTTGTGCCATCAATAGGTTTTATATGACCCGTAACATAGTCACTAGGCCATTGTGACCACTTTGGCTTTAAGTCGTTACTATAGACCTGAGCCTTCAGCGGTGAAATAGTTGGAAACTTTTGCGAACTCAAATCTGGGTAAGCTAGATCCTTGGTCGTTATTGCAAACTTATAATTTAGGTCATTGAACTAAATAGAGTTTAGGTGGTTATGACGAACTAAAGCTTAGGTCGTTATGGAGGTCTAAGTCTTAGTTCGCTATCACGCTTAATTCATCGAAATGACCTAATTACTTTGAGTAGTTATAACGACCCAAGTCTTTGGCTTGGTTGGATGATTCAAATGGCCAGGTCGTAAACCCAACATTTTATACTACAGAACGACCTAAGCCCGTAGAACGATCTAAACCTTAGAAGATCTCAAACGACCCAAGCTCTCATACATGAATCTAAACCTTTAATCTTTGTACTTCTTCATGGTGTAGATTGTCAAAATGCATGAATTTGTACCTGTTTCCTGTCTGTGATTCATTTATAAACAAGATTGTTTTTGTAGAATGACTACTAAGCAGAAAACATGTGCTCATACTGAAGGGACATCGTCTGCTCCAGTTGATACTTCTACAGCAATCGCAACCTCTCTACCTTTTCCAAATCCTATTTCGCTTAGTTGCCTGTCGACAGAAAGACAATCTTCCATGCTTGACAAGGAACATTTTGAACAGTTATGTAGTCAATTTGGGATCCCTATCACAGATGCACTCTTGCCAGATAAAGGTGTATCTACAGATCAACCCCCGATAGGGTATATAACCGTGAATAGCTATATGCTAGCAGGTGGTGGTGTTCCTCCTTTTAACCCTTTCATAGAAACAATTCTGAATCACCTAGCCATTGCCCCTTTTCAACTCCACACGAATGGCTATACCATCTTATTAGGACTTTACATCCTTTTTATGCAAGTTAAGGAGCGTGAACCAACTTTTCCAGAGATTTGCTATCTTTGCTCGTTTAGGAAAAGGAAAGACACCTCATATATCATACACGTTGAGGGTGCAAGGATAACCTATCTACTAGAAAGTGTTTCGGGGTATTTAACTCAGCTTTTCTTCGTCCGTTGTCCTGAAACCTTTCGCGGGAATTGGACGGAAGGAGGTAAACACATTTTGTGGGCAGTTTTAATTCTCTTTTCTTCAATAACAGTCCCCTTTTAACCTTTCCCCTTTAACTTCAGTTGTCCCAAACCCAATTAAGGATAACAAAGCATCTGCCCCACTCAAAGCTATATTTGAAACCTTTAAAGTAATCAACGAGGCTAGGAAAAGTAGGAAAGTTCTAGTTACCGAAGCAACTCTCCATCAATATGATTTACTTCATCCTTTGAGGAAGTTTCCCTCTAAAGTTGGGGCTTCAACTCCCAAACCTAATTCCGCTGAACCGGACTCTGATACTCCTGGTGGCGGTAATGAGACTCAGGACCAAATTATCGATCAAGACCCAACTAACGGCCCTGCTTTAAAGAAGTGTTCGAAGCCTGTTGGTGGTAGAATATTGCCATCGTCACTGACTTCAAATAAGGATGAAACTTCTAACCAACGTGAGGGCAAGGGTCTTCTGATACCAACTGAACTGGTTGAAAAAGATGATGCGTCCCCAAATTCTAAATCAGAGACGGAGTTTGTGGAGACTAAAAGAGACAGCAGAGAGGACAACACTTTAGATTTTGCACATGAAACTAAACATGTGGGCAGAGGTGAAACCGAATTAGAGGTTGACAGACGATGGTTGATGACCCTCTTGTTCAAAATGAAACAGAGGAAGGTTACACAGGTACATTTGATAATTTAGGTGATCTCAACTCTGCAAAGTACCTTAGCTAGAGCGATATCATTACCCAGCCTCTTGATCCTCAAATCATAGATATTGGAATAAGGAATGCTCCCACTACTCGGCCAGGAAAACGTCTCATATCTCTAGGAATTTCCCCAAATCCAACTAAAAGAACTGGTTCATCGAGTAATAACGCTTTAGAAAATGCATCTAATAAGCATATTATTTAAAATTCATTCACAACTTTTACGATTTACCCTAGTACTTTACAATTCAAGTACTGAAATTCTGCTTCTATCTTTTTCCAGTTTCAGATATGCACAGAAACGTTCATCAGATTTTAGATCAGGTTTCAGGAGTAAGAGTAAAGCTTTTAATCCAAAGTATTAGTTACAATCTGGTCCCTCACAGCCATCGCATCACTATAAACAACATCACCCTCTTCCTCCCCCGAAGTCTTCTCACAATCCTTCGCATGTATTAGAACCAAATTTGACTAAAGTGAAAGATGAAAAATACGAGAGGAAGAGGATGAGCAAAGAAAAAGGCGTGATTGGCTTAAGGAAGATACTCCTGGTGATAGGGGTCGTGGAGAAAAGCGAGGAAGAGATGACCAAGGGAAAGGCAGCTCACACAAACATCCTCAATTAGAGAAGCTTCCCATTAAACCCTGATCGGTTTCATCTACTAGTCCCCCTGGTCCTCCTGCTGAAATCCATTTGATCATTCATAAGCCTCATTACGAACTTGAACCACCAAGTGCTTCTCTCTCCGAACGATTCCCAGATTGGAATTTGAAAGGGCTTGTGTTTGATCATGGTGTAAATTCTTATTAATGCTGATGATATAACAGATGAAGTAGATGTCATGATAAGGGCTTGTGTTTGGTAAGCCGGCAGGAAGAAGTAGGGATGATCGATACCAGTATATTTTGCTTCTCGATTATTCTCTTTTGTATGTTGTGTCTAGACCGGTTGTATATGCGGGTGCCGGTCCCCGCTTACTGCTTTATGCTACTATATGTCTGAGACTCTCGTACTAGGTTCATGATTTTGTGACCTGACTTATGATTCTGCAATCTGGGCTTGTGTTATTGTGATGGAAGTGCATTTTGCTTGTTGTACTTTAAGCTTTTATTTTAGCTTCGTCGTACCCTACTGTTATGCATTTCACACTTGCTTCTTTTTCATTGCTGTAACTTGGTTTTTTAGTCTTATCCTTGAATTATTACTGGTTGGGTTATCTTGACCAATTTTGTTAAATTTCTTTACTTTTGACTGGGGCAATACCCGAGACTTCTTTCGTGCGACTAACCACTTTTGTGCTTATCACATCATTAAAGTTTCTGAGTTTGCCTTAGCCGTTTTGAGATTCGACTTTACTAGTCAAAATAGCCCTTGTAGGTACCAAATTTTTAATGTAAAATTATGATGAGTTTGTGGTATGTTCAAGTAAGCATTATTGACTTTTCTTTAATGCGGTGGTAATGCCCCCATACCAAAATTCGTCACAAACTTTTAAAGGTTAAGCATGCTCGATTTTGTTTGGAATCTTCTGATTTGCTTATGAGTTAAAGGGTTTCCAATTCAATCGAGCAAACTCATGCTTTTAGTGAGGAAGAATATTTGTCACTATGCCCCTGCCTGAGAGGTCTTATATTTTTAATACATTCAATTACATTTCTCGCTTGCTTGGCAGTCCAAGCCCTTCGGATATTTGATTTGAACATATGCCCTCAGAGAGATCTTGATTTTCATACCTCCAAAGAGGTGCTTTGGAAACCCATTATTCTTTTTGGCAGAATGATTTAACCACTTGTAGAATTTGTAGGGCACCCTCTAAAAGGTCTTTGGGTCCGTCATTTACCGAATCTTGGTGGATTCGGCCTATGATCGGATGCCCCCGATGAGGTCTTTTAAATCTCGGGGTTTGTCGTAATCGGGCCATGTATAAATGGCACTGAAGATCAACCCGGTGCCCCTGGAGATGTCTTTAGTTTAATAGCCCAGTGTTTGTATTGCAATCCGGCCATGTATCAATGATGTCGACGATTAATTGGGTGCTCCTCGGGGAGGCCTTTGGTTTAAAACGTAGTGTTTGTCGCAGTCGGACCATGTATCAATGGTGTCGGCGATCGATTAGGCTCCCCTTTGGGAGGTCTTTGTTTAGAGTTGCACTGTTTCATAGGGCAGACGCTAGTTCGTTCATCGGGTCTTACCCCGATTTGTTGGAACCGGGGTCATGCACCTCGTAATTAAGAAGGTGCCCCTTTGGCAAAACTGACAACTTTATTTGTATCTTGAACGCCGCATTATTTGACCGTCCAATTCCTGGTGTCCCTTTTTTGGTATGTTGTGTTTCACACCTTAACATTTATTACAAGTTAAACTCTAAGCATTGAGCAACGGGAATTTGAACTATCCCAATCTGGATGTACTATAACTGTCACCAGGTTTTATTAGGTCTTGGATGCGTTAGACGATTGCTTCAACTGGTTCCTCCTTCCTTTCCCCTTTATCGGTGAACTTAGCGATGAAACTAGCTAAAGACTTCCCGAAGCTTAGGGGCGGAAGAGAACTTACTTTAGTGGATGATCAGTAAGAACTTTGATAGAGTAGGCTTGGAAGCATGGTCTTAGCTTCTTTGAGCCGATGGGCAGACAATATGCAAACTTCTCCAACTTAGGATAGTTCAGCTTTGGCCCGGTAAGCTTTTTGCTGATGTAGTATGATGGCCATGGAACCTTTTCTTGAAGAGATACCCTTTCAGTGAAACTTACAGTTTTCTTGCTCGTTTGTCATGGCATTTGTTCATTGTTTGACTCATTACGACTTCTCCCATCCACTTTTCAAGGCAGTCTTTTTTATTGTTGCTCGCACTTGGATTAGTGTTGTTGGGGGTCGTGAATTATTGTCGATTTTCAAAGGAACAAGTACTCATTAGGCGTCATTTGTCGCAATCAGGCCAAGTAAATCTGGCTTTGGCGATCTTCTTGAGTACATTGCTTGCTCTCTTCTTTGTCACGGGACCTTAAGTGACTCCCCTTTTTGATTTTCCAGATGGTGCATTACATCTTCGCATTACATGTGGAATAATGCTTGTTGCACTCGACACTTGGAATATCATTGTCAAGGCGTGTTATAAGTATCACTCAGACTCGCTGAACTACAAGGAAGCGGACATTCTTTGCATTGCATGGTGTTTTTTCTGGCAAGTGACCCGCAACTGGAGATTTGATGTTTCTAACTTCCTACATTAAATAGTACCCATTTGATTAAATGTGCAGCTTTATGACATAGTGCCTATATGCTGCGCTTTTCATCGTTTGTCTCTATAAAGATTTTTCTATTGATTTGCAAGGTGGTACTTTACATCACTGGGTTCACTCCATATGATTCTTTCGGTACCCAACACTTGAACTATCCAAATGGGGTATGCTAGCAAGGGTCGCTAGAACTTATCAGACTGTGAGCCAATAAGTGCCCTGCAATATTAAATCGATTTTAATGACTTTCTATCCAGTGGAATAATCGATGTAAAGCCAATGCAGACTTCTTATTATATGAAAATTGACATAGTAATTGCTCAGTTACAATTCCCCCTTTTACCATAAGAGGTTAATATTTGTAAAAGAAAGCATAACAATTTTTCATAAGGACTAAGCAGTGCTTTTATGTAGAATGTTGAAAAAAGAGGTCGTCATTCCAGATTCCCGATCGATAATTTGCAGATGCTATTCAGAAGCTTTTGGCTGATAGCATATGACCTTTGCCAGTCAGACTCAAATATTTCAACACTGGCCTTTACTGAGCTTTGGTATGGAAGTGCCAGGCGATTATTGGATGAACATGAGCTTCTAACTCCATTGGGATCATTGCCTCCGTCAGGCTATACCCTTGAGAATTTACGTAGCTTTGCATCTTCTCCCAACTTTTATTGGCCAAACGAGAAATATTTTCCATAGTATTGAACATTGGCTTCGCACTGTTTACTGTTGGAGCCTCTCCATCTGGGCTTGATATTTTGACGGATATGCTTCGCCCCTGAGGAGTTGAAAGAGGATTTATTGTATGCGATTTCTTGGCATATTGTTGTAGCTTGCTCTTCCTAACCAACATCTCGATCAAGCTTTGTAGATGTCTGTAATCATTAGTATCATGACTAGGCCGGTTGTGATAATGGCAGAAACTCCCAGACATCGCTGCTTTGTTTGAGATCTTTAATATTGGTGGTGGCTCCAGAACTAACCCTGCACCTTTAGTAGCAAAGAAAATGTTCACCGAGGTATCATTTAGTGGAGTTAACTCTTTAGATTTGAAAAAGTGAAATCTCTTGTTCCCTTTTTCCTCTTTGTCTCCATGTGTTCTTTTTCGCCCTCCGACATCCTTCTTGTTGCTTACCAGAAGGGTAGGGGAGAAAGGTCGCTTGGACTTTTTTTTCATATTACCATGATGAACACAGTTCTCCATGTGAAAATCTAAAATAGTGAGGTACGTGCTCCTTTCTACACCAAGTTGTTCCACACTATTTGTGAGACTGGCTTAAGTGGCTTTGAGAGCCCATATTTGGTTCAGCAACATCTCATTTGAAGCATTTATTTTCTGGTGCAAATTGGTCATAGCGACAACAAACTCTTTTTGAGTTACATAATCGCTTGGAGTTTCATTCGCTGTTAGATTGTTGGCTTGATAAGCAACAGAAGTATCCATAATGACATTGTTAAAGATTTCTGCAAGCTTAATGTTATTCCCTAAGAAAGGCTCCTTGTCTTTACATTGTCCCACAAGTTAGATTTCGGCCCTTTTCCTTGACATCTGTTCAGGCAAGTGATGACAGCTAGTAAACTAAGGGCTTGTACTCCCGGTCTGAAGAGATGCCTCTTCGTTAGGACTTGAAACCTTCTGGGAAAGGTACTCATTTTCATGTCTTTTCTCTGACGGGACTTGTTTGAACACTCCGAGATCTATTTTGGAATCTTCAATACCGGTTTCATTTCCAATATTCGACCGAACATCAACTTCGTTTACGTCGTGATCATGATTATGATCTAACACCAATGAATGCTCATTCCCATTTAGGTCGATCTCAATTATATGAGATGTCGGACTGGCTCAAGCAACAAGGAGAGTTTCCATCTTATCCATCATAGTTTTACATTGCTTATTGAAATCGATGACAGCAGCTTTAAACCTGCCATGGGTTACTCTAGCTTCCATAGTTTCAGCGGCAATCGGGTTATTGGTTTTTGGAATGGCGGAGACATCTTTTATAGCTTTATCGCATTTTTGCGAGTCATTTTTCAGAAATATGAGATTCGTTTGAATGGCCAGAAGCATATCAAGCTTAACCATTGAGGATTTGTTTGAAATCGCCACTTGTTGATTCAAGCCGCCCACAACCGTATCCAACTTTTCTTGAGTTATGCCAACTCTAATTCCCAAGGATCGATCGATATCTAGAAGATTAACTCGTGGAATGGTGATAATTTCATGACTGACACTCCTCAAACTTATGGCGGACTTATTGTCGTATTTCTGCGGTAGAAGCATGACTTCATGCAACTTTTCTGACGTTGGTAGAAACCTTTGAATTTGAAAGAGAGTTTGTTGATTGGCTTAGATCTTCGATTTGTAGAATCTATGGTAGAAGTAGGCTTAGGACTTCAATGCAAGGCTCTTAGGCTTAAGAGAAGTGCGATGGAAGGAGATGCGAATGCGGCCCCAAGGTGGGCGCCAAATGTTAATTCCGAAATTAGAATAAACATCAAAGGTGCGAAAATTGCACTTCACCAATCGGTAGGAAAAGAGGCCACAATTCACAACTAAAGTAAGGAGACAGAAATTTTATAGTGGTTCGATCTTTAGGAAGATCCACATCCACTTTAATAGCAATTTCCATTATTAATTCAAGAATTACAAGTCTAGGATCACTCAAAAGTATATTCATATTGTTCATTACAAAATAGCATCACTTTGATCAACACAAATCAGCGGAGAAACAAGCGAATTCCACAATAGGCAAGGAGTATGGTAGAGAATCTTTGGTCTCTAAGAAGCTTGATCACTTTTGGTTGATTTCATGATGAACTTCATGCTTGATCTTCAATTGATGGTGTTAGGAGAGATGGAAATCACTTGGAAATGCTTAGGAAATAATTGGGTAGCCCTTCGGGGTCATCCAATTCTGTCCCCCTTCATGAAGGAATGAGGGTGTATTTATAGATCATTTTCAGGCCAGGTGGCAGTTCTGTAAATATCCTGCTCATGCTTTAGCTCGTTGGGCAACCTAAAGGCCTCAAGTCAGTATTTCACCGTCTAAGAGCACCGGTCTTAGGGCGGAACGGGCTAAAACCAAGTGGAGTGATCATATACAACAGCGGCGCGACTAGAGCAAGGCGAGCCAATGCAAAGCGGAGCGACCCAAAACCTCTTGGGAAAGGCGGATCGGGCTAAAGCTATCGTATGAAGCAACAAAACGACCCATAGCCTGGCGAGGCGGGCCAAAGACCTCCTGCGAGCTAAAGAGCGGGACGATCTAAGAGGCACAGCTTGCTGTGAAGTTCCGGCGGGCCAAATAATTGGCGGGCTAAGGGAATAACAAGCTAAAAGATCTGAGGTGTTAAGGACTTTTAACGGGATAAGAGCAGGGCGATCCAACGAGCCTTTGTGGGCTAAGGAACTTAGTAGGTTATCTTTGTATGTCTGCAATGACCTAGAATATCATAATAACTTGGAGTTTCTGAACGTCCCAAGGCTTTGTAACGGCTTATAACTCGGACGAACTAAGGCTTAGAACAACCTTAGCATATTACAACCCAAAGATATATGATTTAACATTGTTTTTACGAGAATGACCTAACCATGCTTTATATCTCTAAGCCGAACATGAAAATCACTCCACAAATATAACTTCTCTTCATCCTTAGTGGACGTTCACCCAGGAGGATAAGCAAATAGATTGAGTCACGGAAATGAAAATCAATTTCGAACTCAATTTAGTACACAAGAGACAAAAATTAGGGATAACTCAAGATTCCCACATCACGAAAGCTCGGAGATCAAGAATCAAAATCCAGAACTAAGAGACTAAGACCAACAAACCAAATATAGCTTATTACCTTTCAAAAGAAGATTCGAGATAATTTAGAAACTCGAATCACCCACATTCTAGAAATCATACAAAATAAATCTAAAAGAACATAAAATGGAAAAACACTCAAACCATGTCGAGTGTGAGCGTACAAATCCATAAATCACTATGTGATTCACAAATAGTTCTCATATGGAGCATGGAGGTACCTGGAATTATGTCATTGAACCATATGCAGACATACAACTCAAGTGAACATTGATGCACCTAAAGTTACATCTCTGAACCAAATATCACAACATCGACATATGTAAAGATATGCGACACATGTGATCTCACATCAATGTATATAAAGATTAATGGGTCGGGTGGGATGATGAGTGAATAGTCGATACGAACCAGATCGATGATGGCCAATATATGTATATAGAATTCGAAGCGCAGTAACCACAGTAGTAGTAAAATAATTATAATAGCATCGGAAAATATAAATCATATAACACATGAGATCAAACAAAAATGATCAACATCGATGTATATAAAGATATGTGACGCATGTGATCTCCCATCGATGTATATAAAGATATACAACACATGAGACAACTCCTTATCGATGTATATAAAGATATACAACACATAAGGTTTCCATTGTTGTACATAAAGATATACAACACATGAGCTTAAACGAAAATGACCATCATTGATGTATACAAAGATATACAACACATGTGATCTCTCATTGATGTATATATAGATATACAACACATGAGATCAAAGGAAAATGATCAACATCGACGTATATAAGGATATACAACACATGTGATCTCTCATCGATGTATATAAAGGTATACAACACATGAGGCAACTCCTTATCGATGTATATAAAGATATATAACACACAAGGTTCCCGTTGATGTACATAAATATATACAACACACAAGCACAAATGAAAATAATCAACATTGATGTACATACAGATATACAACACATGTGTTCTCTCATCGATGTATATAAAGATATACAACACATGAGATGAAACGAAAATAATGAACATTGATGTATATAAATATATACAACACATGTGATCTCTAATCGATGTATATAAAGATATACAACACATGTGACAACTCCTTATCGATGTATATAAAGATATACAACACATAAGATTCCCGTCGATGTACATAAAGATATATAACACATGAGCTTAAGTGAAAATGACCATCATCGATGTATATAAAGATATACAACACATGTGATCTCTCGTCGACGTATATAAAGATATACAACACATGAAACGACTCCTTGTCGATGCATATAAAGATATGCAATAAACAAGGTTCCCGTCGATGTACATAAAGATATACAACACACGAGCTCAAACGAAAATGATCAACATCGATGTATATAAAGATATACAACACATGTGATCTTTCATTGATGTATATAATGATATGCAACACATGAGACAAAAAAATAACCATACATGATCCTGAGATTTCATCCAAAAATGAAATCTATCTCAACTGGCTAAGTCCAGAAATTAACCGACGAAGTAAACGGAAGTGTATCGACCCACCCATTTTTACTAAGATGTTTAATTAATTTCCTTATTCAATTGAAAAAAAATTGAAATTACTTGTTTGAAACAAGTACTACTCCAAATCATACAAGAATACTCATTTATTACCCAAAGAAAGCTAAAGATGTCTCGATAGCAAGATAAATGGCTAACAAAAACTCAAGGTAAATTTGTAAATTCTTAACTCGTAACATCTAAGGAAAAAGTGCCCATAAGCCCTCTTGACCCAGATCAAAGAAATCCCGAAAAGGATAATTATGAAAAATGACAATAGCACTAATGATAGAAGGAAATATACCTTGGTCAAGGAGTACAACTTCATTCTCTCATTTTGGAATTCATGGCATGTCAAAATATGATGGTTCGAACTTTTCCAATAGCGACAAATAAGGTGTTTCAAACAATTATTAACAAAGTGGTCTTTAGCACCACAATTGACACATGCCCCATGGCTAAGGGTAGAAGTTTTTTCCATTGAAGTTGCTTGCTTTCTTTTCTTCTTAGCAACCTCATCGTCAATGTTGCTCACTTTGTCAGATTCCTCAAGACAAAGGGCGATATCCACAAGTTCAACAAAAGGCTTGGCTAATTTAAGAAGTAAGGCCATCTTGAGTCCATAGACAAATTACTAATTCTTCTTCTTTGCGGTGTTAATGTACTCGAGCCCATATTTGGAGAGAGAATTGAAAGATGCAGCATACTCTGCCATGGAAGATTTGCCGTGGACAAGGTCTATAAAACGTCGGGTTAATGTTGCTTTCTCACCCTCAGGTACGAACTTCGCTTTGAACCTTTCTCTGAGTTACTTCCAAGTTGTATTTGCTTCTTGAATTTAGAAGTCATACGCTCATACCAATCATGCGCTCGATCCTAGAGCATACTAGAAGCCACCTGGACTCGATGCAATTCCACAAGATTCATTCGGGAAAAGATGTGGTCGCATGATTTAATTCAAGCTTGGACCTCGATGATGCATTCGGAACCTATGAAGGACTTTCCACCAAGTTTAGTGAAATGGCTACATAAACGAGCAAACCCAAATTTGGGATGCGTAGGCACAGAAGGATTCTATGCCGCTTGGCCAGTTGTTACCAAATCAAGAAGTTGTTGGGTTGTTATAACCACTCCTCCCGCAGGAGGGGTACTAGATGAACCGGCGTTCGTGCGAGTGCGCTGGACATTTCTCTACTACAAAAAAGAAAGAAAGAAAAAAAGTCATTATCAAAGAATTCGAACTCAATAAATAAGGAATCATAATATAAGATAGGAAATGACGGGTCCTAGGACTCGATTTAAATTCTAAAACACGATTTCCTAAGAGAAACTTAGGACAACGATCCTCGCCATATTATCTTATATTGTTATGAACTTGGGTATGATGCCAATTGTAACGCCCCACCTCTATACTCGCGTTAGCCAAGGTTATCGCAAGCAATGATGTCAACTTACCCGAAGAATAAGGCTCCCAAGGAGCGACCATCTGTATAATAGCTTTAAACAAGTGTTAAACATATGGGATAATGAGGTCTTACTTTTTAGATCTTATGAGGAAATCTGACACATCTAATTCAAGCTCAAATCTACTACACACTGGCTGTATATAATTCAGAATCAATATAAAATACATAACAACATAATCAGAGTCAGACACAGATATTCACATCACTAAGGAGGAAATAAATATGAATATAACACATAAGTGTAAATACAAAGATAGTGGTCATAGTCAATCCACTATACAACAAAATAATAGTACAAGTTCTAGCCAAAATAATATGTGTACATAAAAGTCTCATATACATATAACCCAAAATTATAACAAGGATAATGTAGTAACCAAAATTCAAGAGGAGGTCCCTGCTAGAAGTCTTGAAGAAGCACCTTTAATACCTCAGTCTTACTCGAGTATTATTTATAAGAAAATAAATAATGAACGGATCATGTAGTTGTACTCATCATTATAAATTAAGATAGAATAAGAGATATAAACTAAAAAATGATATATAAGCAATAAGAACAATGTTCACATGTAAAATGTGAAGGCTCGAAATGTCCGTACAATATGTCAAAGAAATCTCAGTGCTATATAAGGATATCTTATCCTAAATCATAAAACTACTCCTAAGATAGGATATTTCATATCTTGTCAACACGAAATGATCCGAAGTTCATCGATATAATCAAATTAATCAAAGTTCCTCAAGATGATCCGAAGATCATGGATATAATCAAATGAACCAAAGTTCCTAGGGATGATCCAAAAATCATCAATAAAATCAAATGAATTGAAGTTCCTAAATTGATCTGAAGATCCTCCAAAACCAAAGTTCCTAAAATGATCCAAAGATCTATCAGAACCAAAGTTTCTAAAATGATCCGAAGATCCTCCAAAACCGAAGTTCCCTCAGGATGATCAAATTTATTGAGGAAAGTGTAAATTACTCCAAGTTAGTAAATATAAGAGTCAGCTACATATCCTATAACCACTTTCTCTACTCGAATATTTACGAACAAGTTGTATGTACCACTAAAAAAACGAAATGATCATTGCCACAGTTTTCAGTCAAACGAGTCCAAGAATTAACCGTCGAAGAAAACGCAAGGGTTCATAATCCTTGTCTTTACTAAGGCGTTTAATCAGATTTTTCATACAAGCGAGGAAAAGGTTTATATAAATATATACTTGTAGATTGGAAGACAATTTATAAAATAACTTCTTTCAATGTAGTAGGGTTAGAAACCATTTTAGTAAAAGATTTGGTATCTACTAATAATGGAAAACCCTTTTTATAGTTTAAAATGGAAAATCTCGTAAAATATCGATTGTAGTAACAATCAATCTCAAAATTCACAGTTTAATAACGTAAATCAATTCCTTGGAATATCGATTATAAATTCGTTTATCACGAATGAATCGAAAGTTTGTAAAATCAAGCTGTTGAAATTAGTGAATCAGAGAAACTGCAAACTCACATAAAAAGACCGAACAAGTCGAAACTTGGTCGGGAAAGAGCCTGGATGAACCTAATTTGTTGACCGTGGTTTCCACCGGCCAACAAGAAGATTCAGTCGACTGAACCATATGGATCAGTAGATTGACCTATAGTAGATATTTAAAATAGTGCACTTATAACATTTCTGTTGACTGAATAACTCCATTCAGTCGATTAGCAAGTTATTCAGTCAACTGAATGGAGTATTTCAGTTGACTAAAACTGTTACAAAACAAACCAAAGAGCAAGGGTTCACTTAGTCGACTGAATCGAGTCCATTCAGTCAACTGGCCTGCAGGCAGAAACATTCCAGAGAGCCATCTTTATGTTTAGTCGACTGACCTTTTGAATTCAGTCGACTAAACCTACTTCAAAATGAAGTTTTAACCCTTCTTGAGAGAAATGTCGCTATCCGATTATTCCGAACAAGCGCATATGAATGGTGAAGGCTTATAAGATTATCAAATCGAAAACGAAGCTTCTAATGCTCGTCGAAGCGACTCATATCACAAGAATTAAATCTGCACAAAGATTTACACTAGAATTCATATAAATAAATTCAAAACTCATAAGTTGGGTGGTTCACACACAAACAATCCAAATCACACAATGCATACACAACACAAACGTGTCAAAGGCACACTATCCAAGCCTATAGGCTTGAATCATAGATGTGAGTTCGCAAGGACTCGCCTTTGATTGTTGGAATCAACTAGGAGATGCAAAACCAAGCTAAGTAGCTCCCTTCTCCAATATAACTTACTAATCTACAACCTATACACAAACACACAATATTTCCTAAGAATTAGGTTTAGGAAATAACAAGTATTGAAGAGGAAATAAGTTAGAGAAGATGGAGATTGAGATTTCCTCTCTTCTCCTTGGATTTGCACTTGATTTCTACATGAATTGTAGCTCCTAGGATTAAACTAGGTTTAGGGAATTTTAATTTCCCATTCCCCTCTCCATTTCTATTTCTTGTGTGGCGAATGAATGAAGAGACGACGGAAGAGGAGTTGTTAAGTAGGCTGAAATGGGTTACGTTGGCTAACCTAAAAACCACCGAAGTCCCAAATTTCCCTAACTCCAAACACATCGATGTTTACAGTTTTTAATCATGCAAACAACATTTTAAACTAAATGTAAGCGGTGTCGAATCCAAATTCATCTGTATGATAAAAGTGACTTTTCGGACATACACACGATAACGACGTTATATTTAAATATATTATCGTGAAATATGCGGGTGTTTTCATAATTATTTTTCCCTATCACCTCTGCTGCCGAAAATCCACACATAACCTCAAAGAGCCTCTAACTTAGTTATAAACATAGTAGGTACACCCCCACTAGGATATATTTCTACTATACTTCTACGAATAACCATTTTCCTCAATAAGTCATTCACTTGCACCTTTAACTTCTTCTGCTGCCTAAGTGTCATACGCCTCTAAGTTAG
Organism: Allium sativum; assembly: GCA_030737875.1. Lineage (NCBI taxonomy): Eukaryota > Viridiplantae > Streptophyta > Magnoliopsida > Asparagales > Amaryllidaceae > Allium > Allium sativum. The sequence goes on from CM060919.1 coordinate 433,669,761, forward strand.
AACTACGGGTATGGCTTCCTTCACTAAGTTGATTCAAAACTCTATCTCACTATGAGATGTTAATCCTTTCACTTCCTCAAAGACATCTGAGTACTCTTTAGCAATGAACATAGATAACCCTTCCTATAGAATTCCTATAGAATAAAGAAAGATGACCAATACACCATCTTTCATTAAGCAGTGTATCACTACTGTTCTCCATTCCACATTTCCAATAGTCACCTCTAGCTTCTCGCAATCTATCATTGTCATTTACTTCCTAAGAAAGTCCATTCCTAAAATAACCCCGAACCCAACAAAATTATGAACAAAGCAATCATAACCAAGAGAACATCCGTGACTCGATAACACTAAGTATTGAAAAAATATACAAAGACCGGTAGATCCTCTAGTATGGTTCATTATAATCAATGGCCGGTCTATTATCACAGGTGCTAAACTTAATCTGCATATTATATCACTGCAAATGAAATAATATAAAGCTCCAGAATTAAGCATAACTCTAATAGAAACATCCCGGAGAGAAAGCATACTTTGAACCGTGACTTATTTTCCTTTATCCATAGTAGTATGAGAATCAGACGAAGTCGGGATTTCATTCAAAGCATATGCATTTGCACCTTGCTTATCTTTTGATGGTTCCGAGCAATCCTTTATAATATATCTCAGTTTATTAGTGTTGAAGCGCTTTCTTTCCTTAAAAGCTTTGCAGTCCTTGATACAATGACCTCTTGCATCTATGGGAAAATCATATTAACCATGATCTTCTTTGTCCCTCTTCACATTAATATTGCTTCCTCTTACAATTCCACTTCTTCTTACTTCCACTGCCTTATTACTGCTTTTTTCCCTCATTCTCTGCAACAACATCAATGACATTTCCATTCTTAGGTATATATTCTCATGCCTAAGATCTATCTTTATCGACTCTAGAAAGGTATATCAATGTGGTCAACAGCTTCTTTACCACGTAGTATCCAAATCTATGATGAACTTCTCGTTCTGCTTTAAAGGAATGTCGATGAAAGACATCACATACTTCGACAATGCATAAAACTTTGCCATATATTTTGATACACTCCTATTATCCCAATTCAATTCAGAAAAACTTCTAGGCAACACAGACTATTGAGCCGCTATAATGAACTTCTTCTCAAATCTGGTATTAAATTAATCCCAAAATATCTTCTCCTATAGAGTAGTAACGTGGTAGCACTCGCCCAGTTCATAGCTCAGACTTGAAGTAGCCTTAAGGATAGCTTCTTTTTGTGGCATCACCCACATCCATGTCACTGAAGATGTTCTTGCAGGTGTCTACCCAGCTGATTCTATCCCCAATAATGGCTTCCCTCGCGGAGTAGAATAATCCTTGCATAGTTTGGTTAAGTCAACGATAGGCACTTGCACAGGACCACCACCACATATTGTCACTTCCATAAGTAGGCTAGACTAGCATCATCAACAATGTCATCATCTCATTCAACATATCATAGGAATCAGGTATAGTAGCGCCTGATCCCGCAACTTCATCCATTTGTGAAGTAGAGTTGTTCCTAATCTTGTTCCTAGTTTTCTAATTCATTCTTTATCAATCATATTAACGATTAATTCTAACAAAGGAAATCCACAAATGGCATTTAAATGCATGCATCTATGCTACATAATATAACTATATAGCTTAAAACCATCACACAACAAGTATGTTCCCTATTTAATGTATATTCACAATTCAGTCTAAGGTGATAACTCCTTCCATATCTCTACTGGATCCTTGCATCCACTTCGCTTAATCGAATAATTAAAGATCTGATACCAAATGTGATGATGACCTCATATCACCTGCACAAGAAATACTATAAAGCGTTGCGACTATGCCTGATCGATATGGAACGATCATAGCGAAGAAAATAAAGTAGTATAACATATCGTATATCTCACAGCATATGGAAAAAAATATAATTGAACAAATGTACAATAAGATAGTGAGCTATAACAAAGTGGAAATATCATCTCTACAAAATACCAATTAGCAATTTGTGTACAAATGTCATATGACATGTATACAACATTTCATCACTATAATATCTCTTAAAATAACAAATAATAAAGTAAATAGCATCATCTAGTATCCATAGAACGATCAGAAGAAAGCATATATGAAACAACCTACACCCTTTAATGTTCCCCAAAGTAGGGTCCCACTAAGAAATATGAGGCGTTATAGGTATAAAGACATATACACACACACACACAAACACACAGACATCACAGAGACTAAGATTCAAAAGACATAAATAATAAAACACAACAAAAATATATTTAAAATAGAAACATTACATTTATTTCAAAAACCTCCTGATCAAACTATTTCAAAACACAATTGTCATGTGTCTTATGGAGAATAATATCTCAGTCATAGTCGTAGTACAAGAATATGAATATACCTTAAAATATCCATCAACAAAACCAACATAATGAAATAAAATGTATTAGAACCAAAAGATGAATACATCTGTAGCAAATATAAATCTCCAAGAAAAGTCTTCCAAGCAATCCACACTAATCACTTCCACTCCACGAGCCTGATAGGTTAGAAAAGAAAAGGAGAAAGGGGAGTGGATCAGACATAAAGTCCGACGAACAGTACAAGTACTAGCATAATTGATTAATAAAATGGAATAGATAAAATAATAGTTGTAGTGTCAAATAAGTTAAGTGTCCGCATACAACTATAAAGGTGAACATAATGGAATGATGCACAAAAGATTATACTTGAACAGTACAGGTAAAGGTTTGGTCGATTGTTACCTCATTCAACTGATCTCAATTGTTTGCACTTTCACGATTACTGAACACGTTATTCATAATTAGGATAAATTCATAATACTACCCATCGATCGATATAACCTACCAATTTACTATCTTACACGGTAACTTATGTCACTATGGGCCTTGGGCTTTATTCGACCCGATCCATCATTAGAGATATAAATAATCATTACTGGATGTAGTAGTTACTAATTTTCCCTCATTGATGCACGTGCACGCTCATTACACCACTGGAGTGCACCCACATGGCCCTGCCTATATTGGTTTCTTATTTACCCCAATCTGCAAAAGTGTGCCTAGCCTCCATCATTTGTGAGACCATCAGTGACAAAACCTAAAAGAGAATGTTGTGGGTACGGGTTCCAACAAACAAATATATTAATTTGCGCCTCTACCTAGATTCCCTGTAATCTAGGGCGTACTCATTGGCCACTTATTTTTCTCAGTCATCCCCATGCTCACGGAACCGACCATCACTAATATATGCTTATTGAACTTAAGATCAGTTTTAAGTTCATTTTAATATAAGTCATTTCATCCAACCATAACCTCATGTTATAATTTTATCTACAACGAATTCAAATATGTTTATCATGATTCCTTATGTGTCTACCCAATATATCATAATATTGCTTATGCAAATATATTCAGTCATATTCAATTATAACCTATGTCATAATTGAATAGCAAAGTTTGCCTATTTCAGTCCATTCTCTTTTTAATTATCGTTCTATATTTTATGTTCATTATCTATATGTTTATCCTCAATCCTTTAATCTACATTTGCACAATTTTACTTTATTTCTAATTTCCACGAGCACAAATAAATGGATTAAATTAGTCATAGGATTAAACTAGTCACATAAATCGGTCATTTTAAATCAGTCATTAATATGCTGATATTTACAGGTTCATGCGCATTTTGGATATAACCAAGAATAAATATATAAATTGTAAAATAACCGACGAACACAAAAAGAGGGAAGAAGACTGATAAGGTATCTTACAGTATTTAAATATTAGTGAAATAAAACCGTAAGAAAAAGGCTAAAAAACTTTAGAAATATTTTATAGGAAAAAGTTACAGAAAACCACTAACTTATAGAAAATAAACAAAAATTATGTGAAAAACTATAGAAAAACTCTACAACTATTATAAAGCCTATTTACGCTAAATTATCAGAAAACTAAATAGTTATAAAACTCACTATGGTAAAATAATTCCTCAGTGGCCCATGTAGATCCCGCCTCCTAAAGAGTACAATATGTGTATATAAATATTCATCATTATAAAAAAAATCCCTTACACTTTTCAGGCTAAGACTATCTCAAGAGAGAACCCTAGTGGGGAAGAGCTGGTGTTATGAGGAATGAGTTAGGTCAAGGGGTCTATTTATAGGTTAGGCTAGGGATCTTAGGCCGTTGGATTTATGGGTTAAATCTAGGCCATCCATGTCACGCAGCCAATTGGAACTCGCCACACTATAAAAAGTTTGAATTTAAACCAATAGAATTAAGACAGCTTAACCCAATTATGAAAGAAAAAGTGGTAGACACTCTCGCTTCTACCTAGGCATGATTTTCTCCCATTAGCCTCGGTGGTCGACCCATGCGATACCTGGGTAGGTCGACCAACGCTAGGTATTTATTTTTGGTTTTTTTGTTTTCATTCAGCCATAACTTCTTCGTTTTAGGTCTTTTTCTTGCAAACCAAATACGTAAATTGAGCAGAAAATTGCAGTGGGCCCAACGGTGCAAGTTCTAATGCAAAATTCTAATAACTTTGCAAGTTATTATTTTAATTAGTTAATTTGTTAATTAATTTCCTTGTCTTAAAATTTTGTGTTGTTACATTCTCCTTTATTTAAATGATTTCGTCCTCAAATCTCCCAGGACTCAAGAATAAGGTAAGTATTTTCATACAAATATCTACAACCATTTACTCAGTCATCATCCATTAGCATCCATTGTCCTTAATTTTCTAATGTTATTTATGTAGTCATGCAATGGTGTAGTGTATATGTCTCTATCTAATTCAAAATAGGGTCCGTTTGACACACATCCCTATTAAGTTTTAAAATTAGGCTCACATCCGATCATAAACTTATTGTAAATTTAGTCCCTATTTTTCAAAAATTCACTAAAAAAAATAAAAAATACGTAAATTCATATTTAAATTAAACATGTATTCAACAAAAAATTCATATCCAAAATCCATCAAATAAGGCATCAAAAACCCAAAAAACAGAAAAACGACTAAAAATGCAGCTAAATGCATAATAGTATGCACACATTAGTATTTTCGTGCATATATCCGTGCATGTTTTTCATGTCGTGCATCTTTATTGATTTACTTGCATATATCTGTGCACATATTGCATAATTCTTGCATAAAAGTGTGCAATAATTCGCAGGCTAAAATTCACTTAAATTTTCTTCGTGCAAATACATGCATACATGTATGCAAGCATTTCAAATAGTTGCACATATGTATGCAAGTTTCAGTCCAGATTTTCAAGCCAAAACAGCTAATATAATAGTTGCATACATGTATGCAACTATTGGTAATAGTTGCATACATATATACAACTATTTTTTTCTTAATTTGTGTGCACTTCTGAGAATATTTCCATATTTTAGATTTATTTTTTTACCAAATAGCGCCTAAAATTTTGGCCAAAAAACAAAAAAGGAGAAAGTTGAAAAATAGGGGGCGGGTTTGGATTGAAACTTAGGGAGGGATGTGGCTTCTATTTTGATTTTAGGGACCTGACGCATATTTTCACTTCAAAATACTAGGCGCTCTACCGATTCAGTTGGCCTCTGTTTAATGCAATTATGCTTGTGCAATGTATCCAAATGTATGCAAAATGCTAATAGATAGTCCTACATGCGTGCTTCAAACACCATTCATATGCAACATTCATTTTACAATCATTCATTATATCAACCATGGAAATAAAGTAAAATGCACATACATCCATATCGATATGTTTGGTATCCTATTTGTCGATCGTTAATAGTGCCTAGTGTGTATATGCATCCACTTGCAAGCACTTTCGTACATCAAACATAACATGTTCTAATAATATGTTTCAATTAGGTCCTATCATCCGTAGAGCATACCCTAAAATTTACTGATTTAAAGGACAGGAATGTTTTACTTATTTAAAGTTAATGATAGGAAAATTCAATGCGTAGCATCAAAAAGAAATGGATAAGAAATGTGTATTTTCTCCTCAGATTCCCAAGTAGCCTCGGTTGCATGGCCTTCCTAATGAACTTTTACCTGTCACACTTCCTTATTCCTGAGCTTCTTGATCTCGTAATCTAGGATCTGTGTTGGCACATAACAAATAGATAACTCTCTCTTGATCTCCACATCCTCTAGTGAACTAGGCTCAACCACCACTGACGAATCATGTAAGCACTTTCGCAAGTGCGAAACATGAAATACATCATGTACTCTAGAAAGTCTCTTGGGTAGTTGAACTCTATATGCAACCCGCCTCACTCTATTCACAATAGAAAATGGTCCTACGAATCTAGGTGCCAACTTGCCTACTGAACCGGACCTCGCTACATTCCTGAGCGGTGATACCGTCACGAAAACTAGATCCCTGACATCAAACACCAAATCATTCCTCCTCCTATCGACATAGGATTTCTGCCCGTCTTGGGCCGCATTCGTCCTTTTCCTTATTAAGTTGATCTTCTTGGAAGTCTCTCACCATGTTTGGCCCAGGCTGCAATCTATCAGCCATCTCCCACCAACACAAGGGGGATTTGTAGGTCGTCTATATAATGCCTCAATGGAGCCTTACCAATGCTCGTTTGGAAACTATTATTATATGCGAATTATACCAAAGGAGGATACGTGGTCTCAATAAATCCTCTAAAATCATGTTCACTCTCTCAGTCTATTCATCATTCTGAAGGTGATAAGTTCTACTCAATCCAAGCCATGTCCCAAATGCCTCCTGCAGATTCCTCCAAAACCCACTCGTAAAAATAGGATCCATGTCGCTCACTATGCTGGTTGGATCACCTTAAAGTTGAACTATCTCTCAAATATACATAGAGGCTAACTGAGATGCTGACCTCTGGCTCTTGCCTAGAATGAAGTGGGCTCTCTTTGTTAATCGATCTAATCTCACCCAGATATTGGTGTTGGTTGTCCTTGATCTGGGAAACCCATCGAGGAAGACCATGAATAAGCTCTCTAACTTCCATAGTGGGATGTCTAACGGTTGGAGTAACCCACCAGGTTTCTATTACTTTGCCTTCACTCTCTAATAGACCATGCACTTTGCGACAAACTCAGCCACATCTTTCTTCATGCTAGTCTAGTAGAAAACCCTCTTCCTTTCCCGATACATCTTATCACTGCCCGGATGAATAGCCATTTGAGAGTGATGTGCCTCAAGCTAAAACCGTACTCACCAAATCACTGGTGCAGGGGACATAAAGTATGCCACTTATACGTTGCCAACCTCTACTATCAACAGAGTACCGATGGAAATGCTAGAGCTCTCTCCTTTATCAAGCTTATCCAAAATATCCACTCGCTGTCTCGATCCAATCTCCTCCAGCAATGTGCCCTGAACCTCTGAAGATGCTAACAATTTAGGGGTATAGTCCGTAGAGGGTTTAAAATTAAAAGTAGAAATATACTCCAAGTTCTGACACTCTACAAAAAAGGGACTCAATGATGCCCTCCTTCTAATCAAGGCCTCCGCAACTAATTCCACTTTCTAGGAGTATATGGGAGCTCAAAGTCATATGATACCGAGAACTCCATCCAATAGTATTGTCGTAGATTAGGATCTTTCTATAGAAATAAATACTTTAGAGACTTATGGTTCATATAGAGCACAAATCTCTCGCCTAGCAGATAATGCCTTCATGAGTGAAAAAACTATTTTGGTCAGTTCCAAATTGTAGGTAGGGTAATTCTTCTCATGAACCCTCAGATGCCTTCTCCCATGGCACACAACCCTACCCTCTTGCATCAAAACCATACCCAAGCCAGTCCCACAGGCATCGGCATATACTGTGAACTTCTTAGAACCATCGGGAAGCGTCAACACTAGTATATTGGTAGGAGACTTCTTGAGAATCATGAAGGAATCCTCACAATTTATGTCCAATGAGAATACCAAATTCTTCTTAGTGAGATGGTTAAGTAATGCTAAAATCCATGCAAACTCTTTAATAAACATTTTGTAATAACTCCTTGGACCTAGAAAGCTCCTCACCCCAATCGCATTCTTAGGGACCTTCCAATTTTGTACCGCCACTACTCTGGCGGGATCCACATCCAACCCATTTTAAAAACTTTGTGCCCTAAGATATGCAATTAAGCTAGTGCTCTAGAAGAGTACAGAGAATCTCACCCAAGTGTAAGGTGCATTCATCCTCGCTCCTCGAGAATACCAATATGTCATCCATAAAGACAACTACAAACTTGTCTAGAACATCCTTAAAGACTTGCTCATTAAATCCACAAAATATGATGGTGCATTGGTTAGACCAGAAGGCATAACCAACCACTTGAAAAACCCATCAGGTGTCCAAAACTCCATCTTGTCTATGTTATCATCTACTACTCAAAGATGTAGCAAAATCCAACTAAGGGAATACTGATGCACTAGCCAACTGGTAAAAAAAAGCATCAATCTGAGGGAGTGAGTAGAGATTATTTTTCATTAGCTTGTTTAACTCCGTATGGTCCACACAAGTCAGAGAGAACAATCTGCCTTTGTAGCAAATATGATTGGTGCTCCTACTCAGAAATACTCTGCCTGATAAATCCCTTCTCCAATAGTTCACCCACTTGCTTGCTAAGCTCTCTCGGTTCCTTTGGAGCCACATGTCGTATGGGAAGTGCTATGGGCTTCATGTTCTCATTGAGGTAAATCCGAAAGTCAATCTCTTGCCTGTGAGGTATCCCTTTCACCTCCTCAAATACATCTGGAAACTCATGCACTATGGGTGAAGAATCAATGTTTTCAATAGAAGAGTACAGGGAATACAGAAAACTCAACATGATTGACCCCTATGGGTCGCAAAAAATCTCGAATGTCCGACAATTGCATGTCACCAATCAAACTACCCTCCTCTTGTAGTCTAGGATAACCTCATACATGGATAACCATTCTATCTCTATAATCATCCCATACCCTAAGAATCCCAATACATAGGCGCCGTAGTCAAACTCAACGCCTAATATCGAAACTTTTAAACCCCTACAAATCATAGATAAATGTGTAGAACCACTTATGGGGTTTGAAATAACCATGGGATATACGATTAACTAAATATCTAGGCGCAAACAATCAACCAAGGAACTAGAAATAAACGAATGAGATGCTCCCAAATCAAAGAGAGTATGAATGGAAAAAATCGGAATCAAACCTTTTACCTCCACTTTCCTACCTTGTTCTAGACCCTTGCTAGTCGGGGCTGCCTATAACACGTGCACCTGTTCCAATGACGCACTAGGTCCATGCCCTGTCTTTAAAGGACATGATCTAATAAGTAGTCCATGCCGTCCACAATTATAGCACTCCCTCTCATTGCGGTCTTTCTACAATCCTTGAAATAATGTTCCATTAGCCCATAACCATTACACTTGATCTCTTTCTTTATCTGCCATTTCTATATGACCCACCAACATGCTTCTTGTTGCCCTTCTTGTCTTTCCACCCCTTCTTCTTTGAGCCTGCTGACTTGGAAACTATTTCCATAACTTATTTAACCTCATCCTTCTTGTCTTCATGGATAAAATACATCTCCACTAATAACTCAAATGTCTCTCCCATGGGAATATGTGTCATATCCAACCTTTGAAGACATTAATTTGGCCCTTTCGTGAATCTGAAATCTTTCATATGAGCTATATTGACCAAATCCATACCGATTCTGGATAGCTCATTGAAGTGATTGATATACCCCTTGATAGAAAGACCTCCTTGCTTTAATGTAAGAAACTGATCTAGTTGCATATCCTCCTCTGCTTGTGATAAGAATCTCCTCTTGAATCTGTCTCGAAATCCATCCATATCAATATTTCTACCCTCCATCTTGACTATCTCCTACCAATAACATGCCTCCTCTTTCAGTTTCCAAGTGGCCATGTAACACCCCTTATTTTCTATGAACATAAAAGTAACAAAACAGAGAATAATTAATTATTAAAAGAAGAATTAGATGAAACAGGTTACGCCATTGCGTTCATCTCGGAATTCTGCTTGAGATAGAGTCCAAGTTTGCATAAAACAAATACCGTATGAAGAAGATATGGACGAACGAAGTTTGGCAGAAAAACCAGAAGTTGACCAGAATGCACTGGCGCACTTCACAAGTGCGCCAATACAAAAATGCACTGGCACACCTGCCAAGTGTGCCCAAACCGATCCAGCACAGAACTCTGGAGTGTTCTTTGATGATGTGTCTTCTTCTGAGTGGCTGGATGATGTGTATTTGAGCTGGGTGTTTCTGATGGTCTCCTAGTTCATCTAAGGGCTCTAAAACACTCTCTACATCTATAAATACATAGCAAGACGCAACCCTAATTCATTAACAAAGAGGAATGGCGCCTCCATGCTCCTAAAACCTAAAGTGACCTAGCATCCACCCTAATCAATCAATTCAAGCGAGAAGATAAAGATAACAAATCGACGCCTATATCAACGGAAAGCTAATCAACTCCAGAAATCAGATCCGAGAATCGTTCTTAACTTTCTTAAATCACGATTTGTGAGTACAGTTATTTTCAGATATAAAATTTAATGATGATCTTGACATGGTTATAAATCTGAATTGGAGATTATGCATATTCCTGTTTATCGGATCTGTTTTCTGTGTAGATCTATCTTATTATAACTATTATGTAGCTCTTCCTTTCTTCTGTTCTATAGCCAGGCTTCCACGAGCCTGAGCCAAATCTCATAAGAGATTGACATGCGAACGCTAAATTTGGGGAAAATATTGAATGATGCATAATTGGACATAACTGATTTGTGACTAAATTGAGAACACAACATAAGTTGTAATTTAAGATCTAGATCTAGGCACACTATATATGACGGTTTATGATTTGGAAGAAGGAGAATTATTGTATGACAACATATGACTTGTAATTTGGGAACATAACGCATTTTATAATTCAAGATCTGATTTTGAGGACATAATATATGTTGTGATTTAAGATCTAGATTTGAGGGCATATTTTATATGATGATCTATGACTTGAAAGAAAAAAAGGATATATGATTTAGGCGTAAAAGATCTATATTAAAATAGGATAACTATTAATTGGGAATACGCCTAAATGGGGATTTTGGATATTTGACATACGCTGAAATCAAAGGCTATAATTTGGCATAATTCATATAGTATATCATGATTTGGGGTTTTTGAAGAATATTCTGTACTATGTAAATTTAACTAGAAATTTGGGGCATACGTTTATTGTGAATTATGACCATAATTTGAGCATGTAAGATTAGGCTTAATTTTATGATTAAGCAAGGTATGTCAATGGAATTTTAAGGTATGATTAAATCTGTTAAATTGTCTAATTTGCTAAATCTATTGAGACTGAATACGGTAATTTGAGGTATGAAAATCTGTAGGCTCGATCTAAAATTGAGCAAAACATGTTAATAGGACTTTCGATAATCTGCTGTAACTTGTAAAGAAGTTAATTTGTCGAATTGTCATAATTAGTCTGATATTGGCATAATCTGTGAATGAATGCTTTAGCTAAAAATAAGAATGCTGAGACACGAGGTTAGACTCTGTTTGCGGTGGAAGCCTACCCAGACCCAACCGGCTTAACCAGCAACTGCAAACTGTCAGTCTAATGTGATAGGTCGTAGGCATAAAGATGCTTAGACATGATGTTAGGTCTTGCTTGTGGCAGAAGTCTGCCCGGAACCGCCCGGCACATCCAGCGGCCACAAACTACTGACCTAATGTGAGAGGTCTGTGCATTAATATTTAATTAATGTAAATCTAAGATAAATGTGATACCTAAAACGTGTTGGGTGGATAGGATAAAAACCAATTGGAATGATGAATCTAATAAACCAGGTTCGTAATCTGTAGGCCCAATACAAAGTTAGGTGAAACAATCTGTAAGTCCGTTAATCTTTATATCTGATCCGTTAGTCTAAAAACTTGTTAATCTATACATCTGATCCGTTAGTCTGAAAACTTGTTAACTTGTATGTATGATCTGAGAACTAGTTAATCTGAACTTTGTACATCTGAAATCTGTAAGCAAGTTAATATGGAATCTGTTAGCCTGGGGACACAAGGTTAGGAGGGGTAATTACTTGTGTCATATGTTTTTTTGGGACCCATATTAGTCTGTAACCCTTTATGGTATCAAAACTATGACCCAACACTAAGAGGGGTCCGGTCACACTTACTGAACTAATTGTAAGAGGTTCACTTTGATAATGGCGAGGGGTGTTGATGGCGCATTCCAACCGGGTCATGGCGTGCATGGATCCGGTCTGCTCTGAGGATGTAAGACATCGTGACATCTGTAAATAGGTCTGTGTCTACAGGTTGCCACTTTAGGGAGTGATACACCCTTCTATGGGGTCGGAATAGGGTATTTATGTATTAGGGAGCCGATCGCTTGGGGTAGAATTTAGGGTACACTTAGTTCCGTCTATTTCTGCTGGGGTACCGTCTGTTTCTGTTGGGGTGGTAACACCTGTCTGTTTCTGTGTGGCACCTTCTGTTGGGGGTGGTAAAGGCCCATTACTGGTGTACACCTAATTCAAATATTCTGTTTCCGTAGGGATTATTTTGTTTCCGTCTCTGATTCCGTTCCTGCTTCTGTTTCTGTACCTTCTATTTCTATTGGGGTGGTAAATGCCCATTACTGGTATTCTGTTTCTGTACCGTCTGTCTCTGTTCGGGTGGTAAAGGCCCATTACTAACATCGTGTTTCTAAAGAGATCATTCTGTTTTCTGTTTAGACATTAGGGCAACACCTAATTCTGTTATACTAGTATTAGTGCAGAGAAGTGAAAAGTAAGTAAGAAGCATAACTTGGTCTAGGTTATTCTGTTCTGTTCCGTTTACCCTGTTTATACATGTTATTCTTGTTCCTGTTATCTCTCATCCAGTTTTATTTTCATGTCATGATACTATTATCTGTTTATATGCTGAAAGTCACTGGACTCACCAGACTTATGTCTGACCTAGTTTGTTTTGCCTCTTTTCTTTCCGTCTCCCCCCAGGTGCTCAGGGTGGAAACGTAGGAGCGTGATTCAGATTCTCTCTGCCTGAAGTGTTTGAAGTATTTCTTGACTTTGACTCTATCTTTTCATGGCAGTTTATGTTGGGGATTATGGCTTTAAAAATTATGCATTCTGAAGGCTTTTGTGCAAGACTGATATTTATGTACTTGAATTCCGATATTGTGGTTTTGAAAGATGTAACCAAACTTATTTCTTTTTCTGCTGTAATAAAGTTATAAATTTTTCAAGTACTACTTTATCTGTCTTGTAATATTCTGTTCTGCTTACTTATAATGCTTCATGGAAGTTAATGCATTCCCTTTGTGAGTGACATTAACGGACATGGGGTGTTTCACTTGGTATCAGAGCTGAAGGTTACCGGATTAGATAAAAGTTTTTGAAAACTATTTTCAAAACTGTTTGAAAAAGGAAAGTATTTTCAAAAGTAGAGTTTATTTTGAAAAATATAATCCCCAAGAGCCATATCTATCTTTCGATTCTACGTTTTGAATCTCTTCCCTTTTTCTTTTCGGCATGTCTGGGGTACCCGAGATACCCGAGGGCATACCAATACCAACTTGGTTCAGAAGGTATCTAAAGGCTAGGGCCACCATCGCAGGCCCAACAGACGTTCCTCCTCCTCCTCCCCCTCCCCGCGTTGATACTTTTTCAAAGATATGCAAGGACTTTCAGGCAATGGGCGGGAAACCTTTTCACGGGTCAGTGTTTGTTGAAGCTCGAAATTTCTTAAGGAGGTGGAAGATGTTTTGGTATCTTCGAGATAGAAGATGGGAGGAAGGTACAATTAGCTTCTTGGTTAATGAAGGACGAAGCATCGTTTTGGTGGGAGGTCACGAATGGAGAGCGTCCAGTGGAGACATGGAGGGATTTCAAGCATAGGTTCGAGATGAAATTTCTCTCACGAGCGGAAGATAATTTATACATGGAGAGGTTCTTAGCATTGAAGCAAGGGAATTTATCAGTAAAGGAGTACGTAAACAAGTTCAATCAGTTAGCAAGATTTGGCTTAGACTTGGTGAACACACCTAATAAGAAGGCCCTGAGATTCGTTAAAGGTTTGAATGAACCGCTACACGGGTTAGCTAGTACCCACATTCCTATGGGGGCTACCTTCGAGAAATTGGTTGACATGGCGTTAATGCATGAAGAGGAAGCCAAAAGTGAGAAGAAAGAGGAAAAGCTCGAAGGACCACAGAACAAGAAGGCATGGCCCAAAAAGGAAACACAAAAGAAGGATGAAAAGTCTGAAGATAAGAAGGAGAAAAAGTGCTTTACATGTGGAAGCTTGACTCACCTGAACAAGGATTGCAAAAAGAGGAAGGGCGCTTGCTTCAACTGTGGATAAATGGGACACTTCACTAGGGTTTGCCCGAAGAAACGAGTGCGAGGGCAGAGGGCAGAACCTACTTCTGGAGGGCAGGTGAATGCTCTCAAGGCTGGTGGATAGGATAGAGATAGGAAAATTTCTGTAGAAGGATTAATTTCCTTATCTGATTATTGAGTTAAAACTCTCTTTGATTCTGGCATTTTGATTCTGTAATTGAGACTCTGCACTTTAATACTAGTCTTGTTTCTGATCTCGCTATAGTCTCAAACCCCATGAGGGTTACGACTCATCTGTTTGTGATAGGTTGGGGTTTGAGGGTATCTGTGTTGGGCGTTAAGTTGACTATGACGCATACATTCTGAGTTTTATGGGATATGATGGGGTTTTATCATGCTTAGTTTCCTAAGAATCATTTGATAATCTGATCTGTACCGGTAATCTGTAATATTTGAATATTTCTGATAAGGTTAGGAGTTTTTACTCAAAGCGTGAAGTAGATTTCCAGTTTGACATTTGTTTAATGGGAGTAATTCTCTGAGTGTCAATCTGATGTTGATTTCGGTCTTCGGGGTTGATACTTAGGGGGTTATTCTCTTAAACCGATGTCTAATGGGAACAAAGCTTTTGTTTTAATTGTGCTTGCTTCTATCACTCGGCTGTATCCTATCGATTGAGTCTTCGACCTTTAGGTAGAAACTAATGGGTGAAAACATGTGTTTGAGACATGTTGTGTTTGATGGTTGCAAGTGGATGCAAGTGGTTGCTAGTGGTTGCTCGTGGATGCATATACACACACTAGACACTAGATCGGCTCAAAAGCACTCTCATACTGCATATGGATGTGTGTGCATTTTTCAATTTTTGTGGATGCAAAATGATTGACTCATCACATGGATGTTGCATTTGGATGAATGGTTATGCACTCATATAGAAATGATGTGTATCAAATAGGATTTCTCGCATACATAATTAGACTCATGGCACTAACATAATTCGCATTAAGGATGTCAACTGAATCAGTAGACCGCCTGATCTTTGCATTAGATAAGAGACATATACACACACTTTTGCATATGTACATACAACATTAGAAGTTTTCTAAGGACAATGGAATCTTGTGGATGATGGTTGAGTAGATGGGTGATTGGATGGTAGGACACATTCTTCTTAACTTGAAGATTTCGAGGACGAAATCCTTTAAGGAGGGGAGAATGTAGAACCCCGTATTTTCTGTGAACATAAAAGTAACAAAACAGAGAATAATTAATTATTAAAAGACGAATTAGATGAAATAGGTTACGCCATTGCGTTCATCTTGGAATTTTGCTTGAGATAGAGTCCAAGTTTGCGTAAAACGGATACCGTATGAAGAAGATACGGACGAACGAAGTTTAGCAGAAAAACCGGAAGTCGACCAGAATGCACTGGCGCACTTCACAAGTGCGCCAGTACAAAAATGCACTAGCGCACCTGCCAAGTGTGCCCGTACCGATTCAGCACAGAATTCTGGAGTGTTCTTTGATGATGTGTCTTCTTCTGAGTGGCCGGATGATGTGTATTTGAGCTGGGTGGTTCTGATGATCTCCTAGTTCATCTAAAGGCTCTAAAACACTCTCTACACCTATAAATACATAACAAAACCAAACCCTAATTCATTAACAAAGAGGAATGGCGCCTCCATGCTCCTAAAACCTAAAGTGACCTAGCCTCCACCCTAATCAATCAATTCAAGCGAGAAGATAAAGATAACAAATCGACGCCTACATCAATGGAAAGCTAATCAACTCCAGAAATTAGATCCCAGAATCGTTCCTCTCTTTCTTAAATCACGATTTGTGAGTGCAGTTATTTTCATATATGAAATTTAATGATGATCTTGACATGGTTATAAATATGAATTGGAGATTATGCATATTCCTGTTTATCAGATCTGTTTTCTACATAGATCTATCTTATTATAACTATTCTGTAGCTCTTCCTTCCTTCTGTTCTATAGCCAGGCTACCACGAGCCTGAGCCAAATCTCATAAGAGATTGACACACGAACGCTAAATTTGGGGAAAATATTGAATGATGCATAATTGGACATAACTTATTTGTGACTAAATTGAGAACACAACATAAGTTGTAATTTAAGATCTAGATCTAGGCATACTATATATGACGGTTTATGATTTGGAAGAAGGAGAATTATTGTATGACAACATATGACTTGTAATTTGGGAACATAACGCATGTTATAATTCAAGATCTGATTTTGAGGACATAATACATGTTGTGATTTAAATCTAGATTTGAGGGCATATTTTATATGACGATCTATGACTTGAAAGAAAAAAAAAGGATATATGATTTAGGCGTAAAAGATCTATATTAAAATAGGATAACTATTAATTGGGAATACGCCTAAATGGGGATTTTGGATATTTGACATACGCTGGAATCAAAGGCTATAATTTGGCATAATTCATATAGTATATCATGATTTGGGGGTATTTGGAGAATATTCTGTACTATGTAAATTTAACTAGAAATTTGGGGTATACGTTCATTGTGAATTATGACCATAATTTGAGCATGTAAGATTAGGCTTAATTTTATGATTAAGCGAGGTATGTCAATGGAATTTTAAGGTATGATTAAATTTGTTAAATTGTCTAATCTGCTAAATCTGTTGAAACTGAATACGTTAATTTGGGGTATGAAAATCTGTAGGCTCGATCTAAAATTGAGCAAAACATGTTAATAGGACTTTGGATAATCTGCTGTAACTTGTAAAGAAGTTAATTTGTCGAATTGGCATAATTAGTCTGATATTGGCATAATCTGTAAATGAATGCTTTAGCTAAAAATAAGAATGCTGAGACACGAGGTTAGACTCTGTTTGGGGTAGAAGCCTGCCTGGACCCAACCGGCTTAACCAGCAACCGCAAACTGTCAGTCTAATGTGAGAGGTCGTAGGCATAAAGATGCTTAGACACGAGGTTAGGCCTGGCTTGTGACAGAAGTCTGCCCGGAACCTCCCGGCACATCCAGCGGCCACAAGCTACCAACCTAATGTGAGAGGTCTATGCATTAATATTTAATTAATGCAAATCTAAGATAAATGAGATACCTAAAACGTGTTGGGTGGATAGGGTTAAAAACAATTGGACATATGAATCTAATAAACCCATTTCGTAATTTGTAGGCCAATACAAAGTTAGGTGAAATAATCTTTAAGTCCGTTAATTTGTATATCTGATCCATTAGTCTGAAAACTTGTTAATCTGTACATCTGATCCATTAGTCTGAAAACTTGTTAACTTGTATGTCTGATCTGAGAACTAGTTAATCTGAACTTTTTACATCTGAAATCTGTAAGCAAGTTAATCTGGAATCTGTTAGCCTGGGGACACAAGGTTAGGAGGGGTAATTACTTGAGTCATCTGTTGTTTGGGACCCATATTAATCTGTAACCCTTTCTGGTACCAAAACTATGACCCAACACTAAGAGGGGTCCGACACGCTTACTGAACTAATTGTAAGAGGTTCACTCTGATAATGGCGAGGGGTGTTGATGGCGCATTCCAACCGGGTCATGTGCGTGCATGGATCCGGTCTGCTCTGAGGATGTAAGACAACGTGACATCTGTAAATAGGTCTGTGCCTATAGGTTGCCACTTTAGGGAGTGATACACCCTTCTGTGGGGCCGGCATAGGGTATTTATGTATTAGGGAGCTAATCGCTTGGGGTAGAATTTAGGGTACACTTAGTTCTGTCTGTTTCTGCTGGGGTACTGTCTGTTTCTGTTGGGGTGGTAACACCTGTCTGTTTCTGTGTGGTACCGTCTGTTGGGGTGGTAAAGGCCCATTACTAGTGTACACCTAATTCAAATATTCTGTTTCCGTCTATGATTCCGTTCCTGCTTCTGTTTCTGTACCTTCTGTTTCTATTGGGGGTGGTAAAAGCCCATTACTAGTATTCTGTTTCTGTACCGTCTGTCTCTGTTCGGGTGGTAAAGGCCCATTACTAACATCGTGTTTCTGAAGAGATCATTCTGTTTTCTGTTTAGACATTAGGACAACACCTAATTCTGTTATACTAGTATTAGTGCAGAGAAGTGAAAAGTAAGTATGAAGCATAACTTGGTCTAGGTTATTCTATTCTGTTCCATTTATCCTGTTTATACATGTTATTCATGTTCCTGTTATCTCTCATCCAGTTTTATTTTCATGTCATGATACTATTATCTGTTTATATGCTGAAAGTCACTGGACTCACCAGACTTATGTCTGGCCTAATTTGTTTCGTCTCTTTTCTTTCCGTCTCCCCCATCCAGGTGCTCAGGGTGGAAACGTAGGAGCATGATTCAGATTCTCTCTGCTTGAAGTGTTTGAAGTATTGCTTGGCTTTGACTTTATCTTTTCATGGCAGTTTATGTTGGGGATTATGGCTTTAAAAATTATGCATTCTGAAGGCTTTTGTGTAAGACTGATATTTATGTACTTGAATTCCAATATTGTGGTTTTGAAAGATGTAACCAAACTTATTTTTGTTTCTACTATAATAAAGTTATAAAATTTTCAAGTACTACTTTATCTATCTTGTAATATTCTGTTCTGCTTACTTATAATGCTTCATGGAAGTTAATGCATTCCCTTTGTGAGTGACATTAACGGACATGGGGTGTTTCAAGCCAACTGAACTCTCTGACGATCTCTGAGCTCTAATAATCAAAAAAATCTGCTACGTACTTCTCAATCAAGTACGAGCCTCTATAAAAGTCTCAGTGCCCGAGAAGGTCTTGCCGCCTTGATTCGGGAAATCCTTAAAGCTTGGAGAAGTCGATAGCTACTAGTAGATTAGGAGGAACCACAACAATGGATCTTGGGGCTTGCGCATGCTCTTGCTTTTCGGTTGTTGTCATAGCTTCAAAGTATCTATGAAACCGACCTTGAATTGGGGTACCCTTAGCGAGATAGGGCCCCCCTGACATACTACGCAAAGGAAGAGATATAGATTTAAGATTTCAAAAGAAGGCTGTATATGACTTTAAGGAGTATATTTTTATTTTCAAAATTAGCTTTTGTTTTGAATGTCTACTTTCTTCTGAAAAATATTTTTTTAAACAAAGTTTTAGTGATCTTGTAACCTTAGACATTGATACCAAATGAAACACCTGACAACACTTAATGTTCCCCAAAGTAAGGTCCCGCTGAGAAAAATAAGGCATTATAAGTATAATGATATATATATATATATATATGTATATATATATATATCCATCGTAATAACTAAGATTCACAAGACATAAATAGTAAAACACAGCATAAATATATTTAAAACAGAAACATTGCATTGATTTCAAAAAACTCATGATCAAACTGTTTCAAAACACAACTGCCATATGTCCTATGGAGCATAGTATCTCAGTCGTAATTAGAGTAAAATGAATATCTCTCAAAATAGCCATCAATACAACCTACATCATGAAATAAAATGTAAAAGAACCAAATAATGAATACATCTGTACCAAAGATGAATCTCTAATAAAAACCTTCCAAGTAATTCACACTAATCACTTTCACCCTACGAGCCTGGTAGGGGAGAATAGAAAAGGAGAAAGTGAAGTGGGTTAGGCATAAAATTTGGTTAATAGTATAGTTACTAGCATGATTTATAAATAAAGGGGAATTGACAAAATAATAATTCTAGTGTCAGATAAGGTAAGTGTACAACTATAAGGAGAACATAAAGGAATGATATACAAAAGATTATACTTGAACTATACAAGCAAAGGTTTGGTCGATTGTTATCGAATTCAACTGATCTTGATTGCTAGCACTTTCACGATTACTGATCATGATAATCATAATTACGATAAATTCGACGAAACCATTGAATTCACTTCGAAGTCACATCATCACCAGAAATGCCCGACTAGAACTGTCTGACCCAACTGGTGACTTGCCCAACCCAACAGGTGACTTGCCCGACCCAACTATTGACTTGTCCGATCCAACTGGTGACTTTCCTGACCCAATTGGTGACTTGCAAGACCCATCCGGTGACTTGCCCGACCCAGTTGGTGACTTGCTCGACCCATCTGGTGACTTGCCTGACCCATCTGGTGACTTACCCGACCTATCTGGTGACTTTCCCGACCCATCTGGTGACTTGCAAGACACATCTGGTGACTTGGCTGACCCAACTGGTGAGACCCAACTGGTGACTAGGCCAACCCAAAACCTGCATATTGCAATTCAACTCCGATTTCGACCAAAACTTCGCTAAATGATACATTCAACGAAACCAACTCATCCAACTCACCAAATACAACCATAAACATGTCATAACATCGCTAACAACATGAATATGACGATTATCACTAAAATGATGTCAATTTCACCAAAACTATTAAGATGAACATATGATCAAAATGAGAGATTTAACTTACATAAATGTATGAAATAGCATGGAATTAATGGTTTAAACTTGCTAAATTAGATCATAGGGTGATTCCTATGAAAATGGACATATAATGGTGTAGATCTATGAGAAAACACTTGAATTTGATGAAAAACATGATCTAACATTCATATACTTCATTGAATCCATGTGAGAGATGTAAATCACTCACTGATTATCCTAAACAAGCAAAAATCAAAGGAGTATGAATCCGAATAGCAAGCACTTCGCACTAAACACCTTGATCTGATGAATTCTTGCCTCAATGGATGTAGATCTAGCCTCCAATGGTATAGGTCTATGATTTCCCTCTTTAGATTTTGATTTTTAATGGTGGAAAAGTGTTAGAGGAAGGAGGAGCACAAGACCTCCCAATGAGAATATGGAAAATTCAAACCCTTTCTCATATCCCTTACCCCTTATTTATAGTTTTCACCAAACCACTAATAGGCCTTCCCAATTTAGCCCACTTTGGCGTACCAAACCTGGACAACCAACTGAAAAACCTTAAAACAGCGATTTCTCCCAAACCACTGAGCCAAATCTTCAATGTAACCACTCTACGGAAAGGCAATCATTAATTCCTTTCCAATGGCATAGGTCTTACCCTCTGATTCGACCTGAGTCAAAAGTTATGCCCTGTACAAGAGTGACAAGGGAAAAATGGTCACAAACAAAATCAGTAAAAATTATGGACATGTCGCACATCCCCATAAGCAACATATATAAAGATGAGAATGATCCAACCCTCAGGGAATAAAATAAAAATATTTTACTAACTTCTGATGCGTAAAATGTGAGTTGTTACATTCTCCCCTCCCCCTTAAGAATTTCGCCCCTGAAATTCCAAGTAACATAAGCAACCACAACAATTCCGCATGCCTATCATCCATGAGAAGCCAATTCTATAACCCAAAGTAGCAACCATCAAGCCATGCATCCATGCCTTATCCTAGCACGCAGAATTCTATCAAACAATAACAAGATACAATGATATAACGATGATACGATCAATAGATCCTACCGACGAAGAGTTCTGGATGAGTCGCCTTCATACTCTCTTATGTCTCCCACGTACAATCATCACCATCTTCACTCCATTGTACCTTGACTAGCTTAACTGTCTTCCTCCTAAGTTGTTTCGTGTCATTCCCCACAACACGAAGTGGCTTACAAGGTTTTGCAACTGCGGTCTCTACTTCTAGGTCTTCATACTGATCTGGAGGTACCACCACATTTTAATCATGCACAAATTTCTGTAGAAACGACACACGGAACACATTATGCACACTCGACATCTTCTCGGGTAATTCCAATCTATGTGCGAGCTTTTTAATTCACTCGACTATCAGAAACGGTCCAACGAACCTAGGAGCCAACTTTCCTTTATTTCCAAATCAAAACACATGCTTTAATGGCGAAATCTTCATGAAAACCATATCGCCTACGTCGAATTCCAAATTTTTTTGATGCTTATCAGCATAACTCTTCTGATGATCTTGGGCCGCTTTCATTCGTTGTCAAACGATCTCGATACAATTCGAGGTCTCTCTGATCATCTCTGGCCCAAGTACCAACTTATCTCCAGTTTCTAACCAATAAGCTGGAGAATTGCACGGCCTCCCATTCAAAGCCTCGTATGGTGCCATCCCAATGCTAGACTGGTAGCTATTATTATATGCAAACTCAACTAGATGTAGATGGTCTTCCCATGATCCCCCGAAGTCTAACACACAAGCCCTCAAGAGATCTTTCAAAACTCGGTTGACTCTCTCAGTCTGACCATCAGTTTGGGGATGGTAAGTCGTACTTAAACACAACTCGGTTCCCAAAGCTTCTTGCAAACTCTTCCAAAATCCACTCGTAAATAATGGATCTCGGTCACTCACTATACTCTTTGGGTGTAACGACCTGGGGAATTTGCGATCCTGGATATTGGCATACAACACTATGTCGACTATACAAGCATCAAAAACACCGGATAGTCCATGAAAGAAATTAGAGGGTGAGAATAGATAAGATAGAAAATTAGAATAGAAGAAGAAGAAGATCACCACAGAACAGAATCAGAGTGATACGAATCTCACAGTGGAACGGATAAAATATATAACATAACTTTGCAATAAAACAATATATATATGTAAAATAGCATTATCAGAGTACAACACTTACACATAGCGGAAATAACAGTTGCTATATAATCCTGAAGCCTCCTGCTTCAAGCTCCTCCAAGTATATCTGTAAAGACCTGAACTACTTTACTGCTCGTACAAATTTGGGCACCCAAGAGTTTAGGGAAAACAAAACAAAATAAACTCTGGGTTAGTCATGGGACTGGTCTGAGTAAACTCAAATCATTTGGTTTAACTTTTCAAAATCCTTTTCAAAAGAAAAGGTAATCGTAAGACCGATCCACACATAAACATGAATGGTTTTTACCTTACGATAACCCAAAACAGTTTTTGGAAATCAATATTTCTTTGATATTATAATAATGTCTAATCACAAGTAAATAACAATCTAGCAGAACGCTTGCATCTCACGTTTTACATACATGGTATACAAACAAAAACCGCTGGCACTTATTGGAGATTTGATTCGGACTATGACAAGGTATGGGACCACCTGCCGATAGTGTATCTCTAGAGGCGAATACACTGGGTTCAACAAGAACGTCTTGCAACCCGGCCCACACATGACCGACCACTCATTTCGCTTGAGTGTATCGAATGTATATCACCAGCGGTTGGGAGCTACCCACCGTTTCCCGAAAAGGGACAACATCGAAAATAGATAAAAGAATGAAATGGATTTTCTCTAGATAGGTGATATACACCCTAATGGGAGCGACCCACTTAGCCATGCTGCCTGCCCGATTTTTGTCATTTCCCGGTTGATGAGGCTTGAGGTCATAACGTCTCTTTTGGAACACCTGACCACCCTTTACTTTGAATGCCACATCATCATACACGCCAAATCACAAATTGATTTCCCCAAAAATACCACGAGTATAAAGCTAAGAGAAACGAATTCCTCTGCCACCAAACGTAAATACGTTTGAAGAGATCAACTTACACGATCCGTTAGATATACTCTGTCAGACATTCGTCCATTCACGTTGTCCTGGGACTGGACAAACCGAAGGCACTATTCTGTAAACAGGATAGCCCTCGCATAACTCCGTCTTCAATTATTTTCATCATATTTGATCGCAACGCTAACGTCCATACAGAGTGGTTTTCAGATAATGAATCTGATCCCGGTCTCTCCATATTGATGATGAAAAAATGGTCAAAAATTTCGATAGTCGGTGATTTAACTATCAAAGAAAAATAGGTGTACAACCAATGATCTTATTTCCATATAGAAATTCGATCGATCAATCATCAATCAACACTGATCTCCTTTAATTTAATTTATCATTAATTTATTCATTTCCCATTTCTATATATTTGTAAATTCTTGTTTTCTAAATTTAGAAGATATACTTTATTAATCATTGGAAATATTTCTATATTTGCTTCATTCCTTATTTTCTATATTAGAAAACATTTCTAATTCTTATTTGGAAAACATTTCCAAAACTCCTTCATTTGATTTAAACAGATGTTTAAATAAAACATCACTAAGCCAACTCAAACCATTACACTCATTAACTAAATTTACTTAACCAACCTTCACTATCGAACCTTACCCATCCCTTAGTTAAAAACGAAGTCAATCAAGTTGGGGTATAATTACCTCTCAGACCTTAACTAAATAACATTTCTAACCTCGAAATGGGCAAAGCTCAACCTTTTAAATATTTTAACCAACTTCCTTACGTAACTCGGATTCTATTTACGAATCCACTTCTTTTACCAAAATCATTTGATTATAACGATGGTGTTATAATCCCATACTTCCGAAATAAAATAACTTAAATATAACTCTTCCTTATTAATTTAGATAAATAAACAAATAACTAATTTATTAATGAATAAATAAATCTTGGTTTTAAAACGGAAAGTAATTGGTACTTTCCCTAATTCGATATAATCGAATTTCAACTTACAATTCTCTCTCGAATCATCTCTATTCGATAACTCCCCTTTCGAATAACTATATTCGATTATCTCTCTTCGAATAACTATATTCGATAATCTCTCTTTCGAATAAACTATATTCGATAACTCTTCCTTTCGGATAGCTTATATTCGATTAACTCTCTTCTTCGAATAACTTATATTCGATAATCTCTCTCAAATAACTTATATTTGATAATCTCTCGAATAACTTATATTGGATAATCTCTCAAATAACTTATATTTGATAACTAAATATCGGTTTCCAACTGAATACTAATTATCTTGTTAAATCCTGATTTATTCAATATATATAATTTCTTCAAATAATTTATTTTTAAAAACATATGGCTTAGTTGAATCCTAATTACAAAACTTTACGGGTTTATTTAATCCTTTTTACATTTCGAATATCAGAATAGATTTCATCGTTCCTTTTAAAAACAACTCCAAATTTCCCATTTTCCAAATTCACTATTGAATTTGCAATTTCAATTATCCACTGATAATTATATTTTAGTTCATTTATAAACATTGTTTATAAATCACAACACTTGTTTTCATTATTCAACAAGTTATCTATCTCTAACCATTTGAAATTCCATTTCTGTTTAACTTCTATTTCAAAAACCCAATTTCCTTTACAAATGTTTTTATTTATAAAATCTTAACTCAATTCCATTTTTTTCACGTTGAATGTGAATAATATCCCTTTTACAATCCCTTGGTTTGATTTCGTATTTTAAAATAATATCCGAATTCAAACTTCTATTTATAGATTTATTTATACGAAATCTTCTTTTTATTTCTAACACTTAAATCTCATTTAAAATTCCCTTTATAAACTGAGTTCACATTCTATTTAAAATATCGGTGTTAAAAACCGATCTCTACTTCTCTATAGAAGTTTAGACCTATATATTCCATTTATCAAAAGATAAATATTCTTTTTAATTTATAAACATCGTTTATAAATTTATTTGCTCAATTTATCTATTAAAACAGATTTCTATTTAAAATCTACTTTGTAACCATCTCCTCGTTGTTCTTTTATATCTTCTCAATTCTCTTTTATGATTCTATTTATTTCCCCAAATAATTTCTTTTATAATCGAATTTGATTTCCGAAACATTTCCTTTCAATTCTATTTGTTTTCCTAAATATTATATTTACTCCATAAAGCTTTTTATTTACTTCTTATTACTTTCATTTAGTATTTTAACCAAACTGGTCTTTTAAACTTCCATATAACTATTGTTAACTTCATACAGAAGTGTTTTATTTAATTTTCATATATCTCCTTTTAATAATTCCATTTGATTTTATAATATTACAAATTCCCATATTCACTTCATACATTTCTTTTTATAAAATGCTTTGATTTTATACGAATATTTTTATTTCAATATACACTTTGAAAATTTCCTTTTTTATATAAAATCCTTTGATTTTATATAAATATTTTATATAAAATCCTTTGATTTTGTATAAATACTTTATTTCAAATTATAGTTTGAAATTTCCCTTTTCACACTCCAGTATTTCCTTTGGTATTTAAAAGTACCAAATAACAATGGTCAAACACACAGAATCAACAACAGATTATAGATCACATCATATATCACAATATATGCAAAACAGTAAAAATAAATGTTGAGGAACCCAGTTAGGTCCCTCCGACTTGTTTCCCTGCATCCACAGATGTTAATCAATATAAATAACACGAATATGAAGTATTCTAATAAACAAAATTAATATTCGATTAACGATTTATATATATCGTTATCTAAATTTCAATCAATTAACTAGCAGTTCAACCAAACAGCCAACACACAGCAAACAACCATTATTTATCATTTCTAAAAATACGTTATAAAAATATAAGTTGAGCAGAGTTAGTGAGATTTACTCACATTGGACGGTTATCGTTAAATAACGATATACGTTCATTGATTTGATTCAGGTGTTTAATTTCACCATAAATCCAAACGAGCTCCAATTCACTCCCGGTCAGTTCCATGATGTAGCCGCCGTCCATACGATCCCAAGGGATCTGATTTCATCCAATTCTGATAACGTATGTGTTAAATATTAGCATTACAAGTTTGTGCTCTATTTAAATTAAATAACTTAACTTTAAGTTCTACATTAGGCCTTGTGTTTGAAGTTCGGCCCAACATCCATCTAAACCCGCAAGGAATTGAACCCGTCTCCTCCAAACTGTACAGTACCCTTCTTCCTACATTCGAGCTCCTGTACACGCAAGAATGGTCGCTTCTTTCCAGACCTCCTTCTCCTTCATTACTCAACAAATTCCAAAACCAAATACACCATCGAACTCCTCCTCCATCTCTCCATCTTCTCTACTTAAAACATAGAACTTGCACCCCTTTTCCCTGAATGCGTCGACCTCTCTGTCGCGCCACATACAGTGCAACATCGATAGTAAGTCTCACCGAAACCCACCGGATTCTCATACAATATGCCTAACTACCCCAGGATCTCAGAAACAACTTCAAAATCTTGAATCGATTCCTCAGAATCACGAATTGTCAAACCCTAACCTCACGTTGAAAAATTCCATCGATCTAAAAATAAACCGAACCCTTCGAATCCCATGCTAGAGTGAAGAGGAACCTTGCAGTAACCCATAAATATAGGTTTGGAGATTTTTAGTATTTTATTTGAGTTTCTATGAATTTTTGAAGTATGATCTTCCTCACATTATAAGAAGAATGGTGGCGGCTACTTTGTTGTTGACTAGAGGGAAAATGATTTTAGGTTTAAAGAAATAGTGGGAAATTTATAGAGAGAAGATATTATTTTTATATTCCATATTTTATTTTATTTTATGCAATCGTTGCTTCTATTTGGCTTCTAAAAATCCAAACGATCACATACGATACCCAAAAATCAGGGAAATGGGAATACACCTTCTGTTCGACAATACAGATCCACTAAAACTAGTTTCGTCAAATTCCGACTACGTTTGCTCACACAACATATTTTTAACCGTCAAAATACTGACTATTTTTCACATTAAAAATCCGTACGGCCACACACTGACTTCAAAAATCACGAAACTTGGAATCTAACAATAATTTAATATTACGGATCCAACAAAATTAGTTTCCTCGAAAACGGAGGTCGTTTGCAAAACTGGCTATTTTTAAAGCTTTAAATAACCCATTTAAATATATAAATATATTTAAAAACAATTAAATTAAATATAAATAAATTTATATTATCGTCTATATTCATAATAGAATATCATACAGCTCCAATTGGATTTATAACTCGATATTTCAAAATTCCCGGTAATATTGATATTCGATTTATATTTAAAATCCATTTAAAAAATATAAATAAATCGATATAAATTATAAAGGAATTCCATAGCGACTTTTCTAAAATTTGATTTGGGCATAAATCAAAATCTACACAATGAAATCCTGATTTTTCTCTTCCATTAGAAAAATATACTTCACCAGCTCCGAACGTTTCTTGTTTCACAGAAATCCGATTTAAAATGGATAATGTATATTCATTTAAAGTTCGAATCGCCAAATAGCGAACTGCCGCACCATTTCGAGCTCGATTATAATTATAATATAATTATACGTTCAAACTGTCGTTCAAATAATATATTCGTGAATATAATTCAACTCTAAACTGAATTATATATTTTAAAGAATCCAAATTACATAATATTGTGAATTCCACTATTTTTTATTATTTCTGAAATTAAATATATTATTCTATTATTTAATTTAATTAAATATTCACTATTATTTAATTTTACGACCCTTCAAATCTCTAAACCATATTTTAAATAATTAAATTAATTAATTATTATACCGTAAAAATACGGGACATTACATTGGGACACCATGGAATCGAACTATCCATTTCACATAAAGTTTAGCCAATTTCGACGCCGTCCTCGTTGACTTGACAGGAATGAATCTCGCACTTTTGGTCAAATGATACACAATGACCCAAATCCCTTCATTTCTTGCCCTCGTCCTAGGTAGTACATCAATAAAATCCATGGACACTTGCTCCCACTTCCATGTAGGAACTTCCAATGGCTGAAGCAAACCACTCGGCTTCTTCTGTTCAGCTTTCACCAAATGATAGTTCACACACTTGGAAATGAACTTTCCAATATCTCACTTTATCCCTTCCCAGTAGTAGACTCGCTTTATGTCCTGATACATCTTGTTACCACTGGGATGAATCGTCAACTTCGAGTGATGACATTCTCCCAGAACCTCATCTCTCAATCCATCAATATCAGAAACAACTTACCGCCCTTGCTTTCGAAGCCATCATTCTCGTTCAACTTCGAGCTCTTTATTCTCTGGTTCCAACTTTTGGATAAACTCGACAAGCTTATCATCTCGCTTTTAGCTTTCGCCAACTCTTTTAATAAGATTAGGTCTTATCGATAAGCTTGCAAACATTTCAGGTTCCAACTCATACCTTGGCCTGAAATCAAACCTTGCCAAATACTCGAGGCTCTTCCATTCTGAAAACATCGCTCCCAAACTCACGTGTCGTCGAATTAATGCAACTGCGTTGATTTTGCCAAAAGTATAGGCAATACCAAAATCATACGATGCCGGAGACTCCAACCATCGTTGTTGCCGAAGATTCAAATCCTTTTGGGAGAAAAGATACTTCAACGACTTGTGATCCGTGAACAACTCAAATCGAATGCCTCCACATTTTCAGAGCAAACACAATCGCCACCAACTCCAAATCATGAGTTGGGTAATTTCTCTCATGTGGCTTTAGCTGTCGACTCACGTAGGCCACAACCTTATCCTTTTGCATTAGCACTACTCCCAGCCCAGTATCACATGCATCGGTGTATACCACCATCTCTTCATTCCCACTTGGAATGGTCAACACAGGTGCACTCATCAATTTCTCTTTCAGGATCCCAAACGCTTGCTCACACTTTGCATCCCATGTGAACACTTGGTTCTTCTTCGTCAATCATGTTAATGGTGTAGCTACCTTGGAGAAATCCTTGATAAACCATCGGTAATACCCGGCCAACCCAAGGAAACTTCGAACATCCGTCACACTCTTAGGTATATCCCAATCCTAGATTGTTGCTACTTTAGCGGGGTCAACCGCTATCCCATTTCCAGAAACTACATGGCCTAAGAATCTCACTTCATCCTTCCAGAAGTGACATTTCGAGAACTTAGCTTTCAGCTGATGCTTTCACAATATCTCTAACACAACTCTTAACTGCATCTTATGCTCTTCCTCATTCCTGGAGTAAACCAGAATATCATCCACAAACACAAGCACGCTTGTTCAACTAATCTCTAAATACCCTATTCATAAGATCCACGAAATACGATGGTGCGTTAGTCAACCCGAATGGCATCACCAACCACTCAAAGAAACCGTATGGTGTCCTAAAAGCAGTCATTCACACACTATCTTTAGCCACCCTCAACTGGTGAAATCCTATTGCCAAATCCATCTGAGAAAACACTTTGGCTTCGTGAAGCTGATTGAATAAGTCATCAATCCTTGGCAATGGATACTTATTCTTCTTAGTCACCTTGTTCAGCCCACGATAGTCCACACACAATCTTAACGAGCCGTCTCCCTTGGTAGAAAACACCACTGGTGCACCTCATTCAGAAACACTCCTCTGAATGAATCCTTTTCCCAAAAGGTCTCTAACTTGCACCTCCAACTCTCGTTGTTCCTTAGGCACCATCCGCCTAAGAGGCATAATGATTGGTCTAGCACCCTCGACCAAATCGATCCTAAACTCGATCTCATGATGCGGCGGCAACCCTTTAACCTCGTCAAAGACATCTACATACTCATTAGTGATCAGCACTGATGATAGGTCTTCTTGTGGAATCCTAATCGAATAATGATAACTCACGAAGATACCGTCTTCGCGCTTACATCTAATCAACACCTTTCATCCTTTCACATCCCCAACCTTCACCTCTAGATTCTTGCAATTCACCCTTGCCGCATACCTCTTGAGCCAATCCATGCCCAAGATGATCCCAAATCCAGCGAAGTTAAGAACAAAGCAATCACACACAAAAGAGCAACCATGACTCGACAACACTAGACCATGACATATCATGCACAAACTGGACGAACCCTCAACTGGATTAGTCACGATCAATGGTCTATCACAAATCTTGGTTTCCAAACCCAAGCGACACACAAGCTCATTGCAAATGAATGAATGTGATGCTCCGGTATCAAAAAGCACACGAACTGAAACACCATTAACAGAAAGAGTACCTTACACCACGACACTCTTCCCATTTTCCTCTGCAGCAGGAGCTCTTGAAGAAGATGGAACGACTTCCAAAGCATATGCCTACACAACCTGCTTGCCCTTAACTGATTCTGGACAATCTTTCTTTTCATGCCCAGCCTTCCCACACTTGAAGCACTTCTTCTCAGCTTTAGGACTCTTGCACTCATTTGAGTAATGACCCTTCTGTTAGCAGTTAAAGAAAACCACCTCACTCTTAGGCTTCTTCTGGCCATCCTTTCCTTTCAGTTGTTGCTGCTTCCCTTTCTTATTGTTACCACGTTGCTGTTGTTTCTGAACTTATTTGGTTGCAGCGACAACATTAGCTTCCTTAGGAAACAAGCTCTCATGGCGAACAGCTTTTTCCATAATTTTCTCGAATGAATCGTCAATATGATCCACTAACGACCTTCCAATATAGGTATCCAGACACATTACAAACTGCTTGTTCTTCTGATAGGGTGTATCAATGTAGGAACGAGCATATCTGGATAAGGCCTCGAAATCAAAAACATAGTCAAGCACAGAATGACCATTTTGTTTTAGGTCTATGAACTTCTTGAACAAAGCTGACTTCTGAGCAGTGGAGATAAATTTTGCTTCAAACTTAGCCTAGAATTGCTCCTATGAAATTTCTTCCTCTGGAGCCTCAAGCGTAATTGAATTCCCACTATTCAATGGCCCTGCCTTGCAGTTGCCTTGATGCAAGCTTTCTCTTGGTTGCACCATCCAAACTTAAGTCTCCAAAGATACGAACACAAGAATCCATCCACCTCTGAACTTCTTCAGCTGCCTCAGACCCTTTGAATGGTTTTCCTCCTAGAGATGTATAATCTTCGCATAGCTTCGCAAAGCCCACAACTCTAGGCAACTGAACTCCTACGTCTACCGTAGCTGCCACTGGAGCGGGGACCCTTCGCATGAATGCCTCCATCATGACTTCAAACATGGCCGGGTAATTTGGTTCACCTCCATTTCCCCCTCTAGTATTAGCTACCCTAGCAGCGTGTCTTGTTTCTAGTCTACTCATTCTAAATCTACAGCTAACAATAATTAGCCACTTCCAAGAAAAATTGTGAAAGGAAAACAACCATTACTACTATATATGCTAATATATACAGTAAGCATCCAACTGAAATCTAGAAGTACGTCTCTCATACGTGATTACATCCTTGAACTTTGGCTAAAATAGTTAACCAAAGCTCTGATACCAAATGTGACGACCGCTCATAGCCCTCGCACTAACAAGAGGAATAATGCGTTGAAAGGTGTGCATGACAGCTATGAACGATCATTAGGGTATGATAATATCATCGGACCCTGTCGTAACTCACAATGCAAGGATAAAATATAATTGAACATTTGTAATAGTGAAGCAGAAAACACTAGACTTTCATAACAATTAGAAAGTAATATCCATACACTTGGAAATAGTGTTTATACAAATTGCCTCACTACATCACTCAGAGAATAACAAACACCGGAAATCCAAACACTATATAGTAGAAATATAGTACATTAGCCTCGTGTTCGCCTCCGAACAGCTACATCATCCTCACTAAGCAATCACCTGTCACCTGCCATCTAGTCTGCCCATCCACAACTGGATGAGTAGCCCAAGGTAAGAAGAGAGAAACATAAAACCTTGAGTCAGACAACAGTCTTAGTGAGCTATAAAACAACTAACAAACATCATCAATAAAGTATATGAGAATAGGTAGATTAACGACCCAATCTACCAAACACCAGAGAAGAACTCAACCCTATCTTCCCCATATTGGACAGTGATAGCCTTTACAATAGCATTTCAACCATACACCCATGGAAACCAGAACACTCATTCAATCATGGCAGAACACTCATGACATCCAATTTTTATATCTCATACAAACCATTCTAATCGAACTAAACATCCCTCAAGCGCAAGCCTGAGAGGCCTAAACCAATATCAGACAAGCACAAAAGGAACATCTCCTTCGACGTTGGACAATCTACATGAGACGGTTCAAACAAAGTAACTAATTAAACATGAAAGACTCTGGCTATCACCAATAATCCTGCTTCGAAACCATCGTTAATTGTATGACAGCCAACCTTGCCATATTTCAAGGGCTAATGGTAGCCCCAGTTCTAGCATAAACTCCATATATTCAACCTTGACAATGTCCAAACTTGACAACTAGGCCTTTTTATAAGACCCAAGGTTTCGACCTACAACCGGTCCTTTAGACGTCTCTAATGTACCCCTGCTTCGAGCCTGCTAGAACTTACGACAACGATAATCTCTCGGCCTTCGCATCTTTAATCATCCAACCCGATGACCCTTCATATATCAAGCAACCTTCTCGAGCAATCCATTATCCACCAACTCATAACCTTTGAGTTATCACCTCCTTCGTTGTTCTACACCGACCAACAAACACTTTAAACCTTCCCAATTGAATTCACTTCGAAGTCACATCATTACCAGAAATGCCCGACCAGAACTGCCCAACCCAACTGGTGACTTGCCCAACCCAACTGGTGACTTGCCCGACCCAATTGGTGACTTGCACGACCCAACTGGTGACTTTCCGCCCCAACTGATGACTTGCAAGACCCATCTGGTGACTTGTCCGACCCAACTGTGACTTGCCCGACCCATCTGGTGACTTGCCCGACCCATCTGGTGACTTGCAAGACCCATCTGGTGACTTGCAAGACCCATCTAGTGACTTGCCTGACCCAACAGGTGACTTGGCCGACCCAACCGGTGACTAGGCCGACCCAAAACTTTCATATTGCAATTCAACTCTGATTTCGACCAAAACTTCGCCAAACGATACATTCGACGAAACCAACTCATCCAACTCACCAAATACAACCATAAACATGTCATAACATCGCTAACAACATGAGTATGACGATTATCACTAAAATGAGGTAAATTTCATCAAAACCATTAAGATGAACATATGATCAAAATGAGAGATCTAATTTACACAAATGTATGAAATAGCATGGAATTAATGGTTTAAACCTGCTAAATTAGATCATAGGGTGATTCCTATGAAAATGGACATATAATGGTGTAGATCTATGAGAAAACACTTGAATTTAATGAAAAACATGTTCTAACATTCATATACTTCATTGAATCCATGTGAGAGATGTAAATCACTCACCGATTATCCCAAACAAGCAAAAATCAAAGGAATATGAATCCGGACAGCAAGCACTTCGCACCAAACACCTCGACCTAATGAATTTTTGCCTTAATTGATATAGATCTAGCCTCCAATGGTGCAGATCTATGATTTCCCTCCTTGGATTTTGATTTTTAATGGTGGAAAAGTGTTAGAGGAAGGAGGAGCACAAGACCTCCCAATGAGAGAATGGAAAATTCAAACCCTTTCTCATATCCCTTACCCCCTATTTATAATTTCCACCAAACCCCTAATCGGCCTTCCCAATTCAGCCTTCTTTGGCTTACCAAACCTGGATAGCCAACTGAAAAACCATAAAAGATCGATTTCTCCCAAACCGCTGAGCCAAATCTTTAATGTAACCATTATACGGAAAGGAAATCATCAATTCCTTTCCAATGGCATAGGTCTCACCATCTGATTCGACCTAAGTCAAAAGTTATTCCCTGTATAAGACCGATAAGGGCAAAATGGTCTCAAACAAAATCGGTAAAAAAATATGGACATGTCTCACATCCCCATAAGCAACATATCAAAAGATGAGAATGATCCAACCCTCAGGGAATAAAATAAAAATATTTTACGATCATTTGATACGTAAAATGCGGACTGTTACAAGATTTATAGGTTAAATTTAGGTCAACCACATCACGCAACTGATGGTAACTCGCTACATCAGCAAAATTTTAAATAAAAGCCAATAAAATTAAGTTAACTCAACAAGGTTATAAACGAAAATGCGTTCACCCTCTATCTCTCACTTCGATGTGATTTTCGCTCATTAGCCCGAGTAGGTCTGCTCACCCCATTTCTAGGTCCACCTAGGGATCCACCCAGGGTTGACCCAAGGGTCAACCCACGCTAAGTATTTTTTTGGTTTCTTCTGATTTTCATTCAGCCATAACTTCTTCGTTTTAAATTTGTTTCTTGCAAACCAAATAAGTTAATTGACCATAAAATTGCAAGGAACCAAATGGTGCGACTCCCATTGCCAAATTCTGACAACTTTACAAATTATTATTTAATTAGTTAATTAATTACCGTGCCTTAAAAAAATTAGGTTATTAAAATCTACATATAGAAAATAATATGCCATGTCTCCTCGAAATTCTCTCATAATTATCTACTATGTCATAAAGACCTATCAACTAATCTCTTCATTTAAGAGTACCTAAGATGATAATAAGCAAATACATAAAACCTTAGGTTTGACAACAGTCTGTTGTGAGCAGTAAATGACTATCAAAAGCAATAATGGAAAACATGGAACTAAATATGGGCATGTAAGTCATACCACCATATCCTTGCAAAAAAAGTCAGCACATAATAATAAGATAAAATATATTACTCTAAGTAAATAAAAATAGAGGATACTACATGCTAAACATGATGGAAGAACACAGACAACCTCGTCGCCAACCCCCCTGATACCTCCTCTAGTACTCCTATAGGTGATAGCCTACCCAAAAGAAAGTAATTATCGTTATCATATCAGACATAACAATCATTAAGTAAAATCTAATTATCACCTTCTAAATCTTTAAAAATGTGATAACTCATATGACCATCTACAAATGTTTGGGACTAATGGAAAATCAAAGTTCTCGTTGCATTCTCACACTTTATACTAACCTGGTATGTGTCATTGTCCCAAAGCAAGATAGTATACCCCCTGGAGCTTTCTAACGTACCGCACGACCTTCCACCAGTCCATGGACATCCCTACTTAGCAATAATCTACATTGAGTACAATAAGAACACTCTGAGTAACCAATGGTTCCTTGGCACTCCTATGACATCCAAACTTTTCCAATAACTTCATCTTAACACTCATTCCAATCAATTATCTGTAATCTTATTACATACCATATTAGATCCTACTCCAAAAATGAATTTCTAACTGAAGAAGCATAACTTCATCATCCTACATGATATGAATGAGTCACCACCTCCAACAAGGTCCACTATAACTTAGTATACCACTCTATGAATAGCCAGTCTACTAGAGCTCTCTCTAGTCAGTGTGAAGTCATGATCATAACTTCTAGCCAATTTTTCTCTAATCATTCTTCTATCCTTTGGTGTATCCATCCCTGATGCCATAAATTCGAGCTATCTCTTGTAGCATCCTGGTATTTTCTTTTAAGCATCACGGTACCAGTCATAGAAGATGACTTATCATCCATCCACCTCTAGCCTATCTGTTAACACCAAGCTACTGAGTGCCTTTAAGAACCAAGCTCTAGCTTTTTTATAAGTCGCAACACCATAGCCCTACCTATATGATTTGTTGTCGGGTTATATGGAAGACTCGATATCGAGTCACGTACTTAGCTCCGATTCTCATGTAATTTTCGTAGCTTCCTCCTACTTTTATCCAAAACATATCCTCCACATTTTGTGAAATTCTAGAGAACTTAGCTTCCAATATGCTCTAATCTTCGATCTAATATCTAAACAACAAAAACATTAGCAAACAATTCAAGCATAACATCTAACTCAACAGCACTAGCGATTTCAATAATGCGATCCGTACGATTTCATCTAACTCAAACATTCAAAACATCCAATTTAACAAACAATCACAATTTAACCATAGATTTACATCATTACATGGATTTACATGCACATATGACACTAGATCTAGCCAATTATTGATTACATGCAAAATTACATTATATTAGGATTTAATTGTGAAATTCTACTTAAATCTAACAAAATTAGAGATCAAGCTTACAATTATAACATGAAATCGACTAATTATAGCATATAATTTATCATGGACTAGTAAGGGATCATAATCACTCACTAATTTAACAAAATAGAATAAATCGAAATTAGATTAGATCATATCAAAAGGTATATCCGAAATAAGATTTTCGTAGGAAAAATTATCATATTTTAATTTGGTACAAATTACAGGAGCATAAAGTACCCGTAAGGATAATACCTTAAAATATTAGAGTCATACAAGCTCAAATGAGTTAAATAGAGTTATTTATGATCCTTGAATACATAGAGTATGGGTCATCACATTTAGTTTCAGGAAGGTTTGCAGAATCCTCATTATTTATAGAAACCACCAAAATCTATAAGTAACCGTATTTATTTATTAATTAATTTACTCATTATTATCCACTTTATTTCAATTAATAATTTCCAATCCAAATCAGATAATATTTTAATTAAACACTCAAAAATATGACAATTGTAACAACTCGGATTTTTCGGTCATTTGAATTCGAATACTTAAATCTATTTTTGATATTATATTTGAAATATTAATGGATTTTAATACAGATTTCATTAATAAAATGAGGATTGAACATTTTAATTTATATTTAATTTAAAATCAACTCGTAACGTCCCGGTAGTTCGAAATATTGACTTTTGAATTTCAATAGAATATACAGAATTATTTATAAGTCGGAAATCTGTGAAACAAGAAAAATTAGGATCTACTAGATTATAGTTTTCTAATGAAAGAGAAAAATTGAGATTTTATCTTACATATCGTGAGTTATGTCCAAATCAGATTTTCAAATTGTCGCTATGGAATCGTTTATAAATTACAACGTTTATTAAATCAATAAAAAGGTTTTCTATATAATTTAGATATCGTAAACTCGAAAATATAGATGTTAAGTTATAGTTCCATATTGGTTGGATTTGAAGCTATGTATTATTTTATTTGGATATATATATATGAAAATAATAATTTATTATTATTAAATTGAATTGATTTGGAATTAATTTATATTTTATTGATATTATATAAGCCTTAGAAATAGCTACTTTCCAAACGACCTCCGTTTTCAATGAAATGAATTTTATTGGGATACGTATTGTAACGACCCAGATTTTTTTCGAATAGTTATTTTAAATATTTAATATCGTTTAAATATTGAATTAATAATATAAAAGAATTTTTATATTGAATTATCGATTGGTGATCGATATATGATTTATTTAGTATATATAT
This sequence comes from Allium sativum, assembly GCA_030737875.1. Lineage (NCBI taxonomy): Eukaryota > Viridiplantae > Streptophyta > Magnoliopsida > Asparagales > Amaryllidaceae > Allium > Allium sativum. Next base: position 433,708,202 of record CM060919.1, read on the forward strand.
ATATATATTTATTTATCGAAATATGAGAATTGAAGTAATTCAATTCGAAATTTATAACTAAGTCAGAATGATTCAAATGAATAGAGAAGTAGTATTTGAATATAAACAATAATAATAAATAATTTATTATCAGAGAATTAACGGTTTTCGAATTAAAATTATATTATATTAATTTAATATGGTATATATGTTGAAATTAAATTCCAGAATATATAATGTTCAGTTCAGAATAACGCAATAATATTTAAATGTCGGTCTATAAGCTAAAATAGTGGTTCGTGGTTTAAATGAAAGGACCCCAAGATATTTATAATGGATAAGATCAAAATCGAATCGGAAATCAAATCGATATCTGTTTAAAAAGAATAAAAGATCTCTTTATATCAAATCAAAATCAAATCAAATTAATTAGAAAATCTTTTTAAATAAATGCAAAGATTTGTGTGTACTTCCAGTTCCCTCTCCACCTCTATATAAATCGCGACATGCCTTTGTTTCTTCAATCTCGTTTTAACAGAAAAAATGGCCGCTGTCTTCACTTTCTTCCACACGAATCTTCATAGCAAAAGGGTGGCTACGCTCCTCAATTACACACCACTCCCTTCCTTTATATAACCGCTACCTACCCTTATTTCATCTCGACAAAACTGAATTAACACCAGACTCGTATTCCTTCAAATCAAAAGCAACGGGACATCGTGGAGCTCGCAGGTGGTTCGAAGAGGGATCGGAGGTAGCGATATGATCAGCGGTGCTCGCTTATGGTTAAAAACCATCGTATGATTCAAGGGGAAGAGGGCGAAATTGGGTTTTGTGGTGGTTGCAAGACAAGGGGTAGCAGTGTGTTCGAATGAGGGGAGAATGGGGTATCGCGATCCAATTTAGAGCACTGGCAACTTAAGGTAGACGCACACTACTCCGGTGGTGCGAGAGAACCGCTGGATGCTAAGGAAAAATGGTGAGGGCACTGCTATGTAATAGTGAACGTAGGTCAGGGGAATGGGTAGATCGATCTGTGTAATTTTGGAGGAGATTGTTCGGAAATGGCAGATGATAGGGAAGTGTTTGATGAAATGTCTTAAACAAATGGGAGAGGGTTAGAGCTCGAGCCGGGGCTGGGTTGTTACTGCAGCAAAAGAAGAAGCAAAGGGGATGTTGACTTTTAAATGAAAGGAAGAATTTAGATTTTGATTGAGACATCGTCAATACCATTGAGCTCGAATGGACTAAAGCTTCGCAATGGGATTTGTTTCATGGAGTAGTCGAGAAATTTGAATAGCAGTAAGGTATAAATTTTATGGAATTAGAAATTCATAGAAGAATTGGTTTATTTAGTTTAATAGTCGATTCAAATTAATGAGAGTTTAATCGATAATTAAAATCAAATAACCGTAGGTGAAAGATAAAATTAACTCGAGTAGATTCATCAAAGCAGTGACTTGGAATAAATCGAGATATTCGACAATGGAAAATCACGGTGAGTAAATCTCATTCACCTTTTTCTTTAGAATTATTTTTATTCGTTAAAAATAATTGTTGTTGCTTGGTTGAATGCTTTCTGAAGGTTTGAAATATATTAGTTATTTAGGGTTGACTATTATATATATATATACATATATTGGGTTGATGATTGGATTGTTCCCGCAGTATCATTAGCGGATGCCCACAGTTTCATAGCGGATGATTTCCCTATGCGCCCCACAAATATATATTAGTGGATGACCTTCATACCGCGATATCCTGCCTCGAAGCAGGATGGGTATTATCTATGTTGACTAAAGTCTGTGGATGCAGGAAAACAGGTTGGAGGAATCCGACTGGATTCCTCAAAAATATATTATCTGTTTGTTTATTTGTTTGCATATATACTGTCATATATGATGTGTTAGAAAACCTGAAATAAATAATTGGTTGTTTGGTGTTTAAATATCACTGGACCTAAGTGTTAATTTATAAAAATACCCTAAAAGGGGTATTTGAGATTGAAAAGGGAAATTCTATTTTAGAAAAATAGAATTTGAATTTTTAAATAGATTTGAAATATAAACTTGTTTTGAAAAATAAAACAAGTAGTTCCTTTATAAACGAAGTTTATAAATAGTTCTTTTATAAACGAAGTTTATAAATGAAGTAAAAAGAATTATCATTGGATAATTTAGAAATATAAATACAAGTGTGAAATTGAAAAGGGAAATCTATTTTCCAAAAGTAGAAATATCGATTTCAAAAGAAATTGAAATCGAGACTTGTGTAAAGAATGAATAAAGAAAATTCAAACAGAAATTGAATATAGAAATAGAAATGGAATTTGAATATAGAATTCAAATAGTTTGAAATGGAATTTGAATATATGATTCAAATAGATTGAAATAGTTTGAAAATAGAAATTTCAAAGAGAATTTGAAATAGAAAGTTGAAATCATTTCGAAATGGGAACGATGAAATATATTTCGAAATGTGGAATTTTAAATAGAATAGAAATAAATCCAAAGGATTTATAATTTATAAAAGGGATTGAAATTAAATATAGAAGATCGAAATATAAATGAATTTATTACTGAATAAGGAAAAATCGACAATTTTAGAAGATTGGAAATAGTATGTTGAATTGGGAAAATTTGATTTGATATATATTAAAAATATATCAGAATGGAGTTGAACCCATTATAAACGAAGTTAAAATGTTTATATTTATAAATATAATTAAAACGAGCTCGCCGCAGCGCTGCAGTTCGTAAATTGGCGTTTCAAACTTCAATTGAGTATACATAACTCAATTGAAGTCGGAATTCTTTGAAACAATAAACGTCAGGACCGATTAGATAGTAATTTTCTAATGGAGGAGAAAAATCTGAATTTCGTCGAATATATTTTGAGTTATATCAAAATCAAATTTTCAGAAAAACAGCGCCATAACCATTTAAAAACCATAACGGTTTATTTAATTTTATAAAAGGATTTTAAGCGAATAAAATCCGAATTTCTATTTAGAAAATTTTAGATTTGATTTGTAAATTATATGTGAACTCAAGTGGAGTAATGAATTTATCTTTGAAATATAAATCAGATTTTTGATTATTGAATAGAATTAACTAATTTGAATAGTAATTTGTTAATGAGATTTTGAATTGATATTGGGCTTTGAATAAGTGAATTCGATTTGAAAATTTATATTCGAAATCGAAAGGAAACTAGAATTGAAATTGAAATTCAATTTGGTTATGAGCAAGTTAAATAATTTTGTTTGAACATGTTATGCTCAAACAAAGAAGTGAAATAGGCAAAATATCTAGTTAAAGAATAAATGAACGAAACTGAATTCAAACGATTGGATTGAGTTGAATTGAATTAAAAACAGGTGAGCATGTGTTAGACAGGTATGGGATGAAGTATATGAAGATTTTAATTTATGTGCCCGACAAAAAGGTACATGTTTAAATTCATATATGAGATTTTAAGCACCGTATCGGCAAGCCGCTTGGCTTTTTCTTTTTCTTTTGGATTGGTAAGGGCCATAGGAGGCTATTTGAAATATCCCGATGCTCCCGGTACAAAGGAGGTTATGGCGAAATTTTCCGGAAATTTAAGGAGTTAGAATATTTTTAAGAAATTTTGAAAGTTAGAAATCAATATATCAATATATATATATATATATATATTGAATTCGATAAGGAAACGAATTTAAAATAGGATATTATAAACAAAAAGGAAATCGATAGGCTGGTAATAGAAAGAGAAACATATATACGTTTAAAAATGAATAATTGATTTTTATAATGTTGATTATTCGAGGTAAGTGGTTTTGTCTGTTTTGAAGTTAATGAGGTTTTCAGTCAAGGTCTGAGAGGTAGTTATACCCCACTTGATTGATTTCATTTTTAATCGATAAATAGCAAGATCCAGTCTCGAAGAGAAGTGTTGAATAAGAGATAGTTGAATAAAATATTTTGGGTTGTCGTAACAATGTTTTACACAACATTCGTTTTAACCCAAGTGGTGGAATTTTGGAAATATAAAAGTAAATATTTCCTGAGTATAATTAAAGTAGTCGGAAAAGAGATAAGTGATTAAAATTGTTTTCAATTGCAAATAGACTATATTTTCTAAATACAGGAAATAAAAGAAGGTGATACATGGAAATGTTTTCCAAATGGGTAAGAGGCCAAGATGATAATTGAAATTATTTAGTTAATAAATATTGATAAAGGCCCATTGATTGTTTGATGCTGTGAATGGAATGTTTATTTTTCTTCAATATTTAAATAACCGACTATCGAAGTGTTTGCCAATATCGTTGTCAATATGGAGAGACCGGTTGGATTATTATCCGTGAACCACTTTGTATTGGCAGTAACGTTGCGAATCAGATTATATGAAGATAATCGAAGACGGAGTGAATTGCAAGGGCTTTTTCTATTAATAGAAATTGTGCCTTCGGTTTCGTTCAATCCCAGAACGAACGTATAGGGACGAATGTCTGACAAAGTATTTCCAATAATCGAATATGATTGTTCTGTACAAATATACATGGTGGCAACAGATTTATTCCCTTATCATAATATCCAGAATATATTTGTGCAAATCAACTAGTGATTAACGGATCTGACAATGTGGCATTCAAAGTGATTGTGCTATCAATGAATGGAAAGTAATCGTAGCCTCAGGCCTCAACAACCGGGAAATGACAAAAATCGGGCAGGCAGCATGGCTATGTGGGTCGCTCCCATTAGGGTGTATAATCACCTATCTAGAGATTCATTTAATTTCTTATTCTATTCGATGTTGTCCCATTCGGGAAACGGTTGCTGATCCCAACCGTTGGTGATATACATTCGATACACTCAAGCAAAATGAGTGGTCAGTCATATGTGGGCCGGGTTGCAAGATGTTCTTTTTGAACCCAGTGTATTCCTCTCTAGAGATACACTATCGGAAGGTGGTTTCATACCTTGTCATGTTGGAATTCCAATCTCCAATAAGCGCCATGCGGTTTTTTTGATTTTATATTATGTATGGAGCGTGAGATGCAAGCGTTCCCCTAGATTCTATTTATTTGATTTAGACATTATTATAATATCACTGGATTTGATATCAAAAATATTTTGGGTTATAGTAAGATAAAAACCATACATGTTTACGTGTGGGCTGGTCTTGCTATTATTCTTTCTTTCGAAAGGATTTTGAAAGTTAAACAAATGGTTGGAGTTTACTCACACCAGTCCCATGACTGACCCAGAGTTTATTTTGTTTTATTTTCCCTAAACTCTTGGGTGCCCAAATTTGTACAGGCAGTCAAGTAGTCGGGGTTTTACAGATTCACTTGGAGGAGCTTGAAGCAGAAGGCTTCACCAGTTAGCTATAGAATATCATATTTCCGCTGTGTACTATGTTGTATCTGGAAACAGGTGTTATAACTGTTCCAGGAATAGCTGTTGTGCTCTGATGATGGTATGTATATCCAGTTACTGATTTGTATTTTCAAAAGTTATGTTATATAATATATTTTATTCGTTCCGCTGTGAGTTTGTGATCTTCGTTTTCTTCTATTCTAATATTTCTTTCTTTATATTTCTCATCCTCTAACTTCTTTCTAATAATGATTCGTATTTCTGTGCAATTTGGATTGGACGTGTGGTGTTATTAGTCGGCTCAGATAGTACGGATTTGCTGGTCGTTACAGTAATCAATTTGAAGGATATGGATTGGATATAAATGAATTGATTATAGATCATTCGAATTAAATGAATGAAAAACCATATGTTTTGGTAGAACTTAAAAAGTTGAGTTTCAACATAAGTGAGTTTTGAAGAGTAATGGGTTTGAGGCATTTTTCCTACCTTAGTAATTTCGGGGACGAAAATTTTTTAAGGGAGGAAGAATGTAACGACCCAGATTTTTTTCGAATAGTTATTTTAAATATTTAATATCGTTTAAATATTGAATTAATAATATAAAAGAATTTTTATATTGAATTATCGATTGGTGATCGATATATGATTTATTTCGTATATATATATATATATATATATATATATATATATATATATATATATTTATCGAAATATGAGAACTGAAGTAATTCAATTCGAAATTTATAACTAAGTCAGAATGATTCAAATGATTTAGAGAAGTAGTATTTGAATATAAACAATAATAATAAATAATTTATTATCAGAGAATTAACGGTTTTCGAATTAAAATTATATTATATTAATTTAATATGGTATATATGTTGAAATTAAATTCCAGAATATATAATTTTCAGTTTAGAATAACGCAATAATATTTAAATGTCGGTCTATAAGCTAAAATAGCGGTTCATGGTTTAAATGAATGGACCCCGAGATATTTATAATGGATAAGATCAAAATCGAATCGGAAATCAAATCGATATCTGTTTAAAAAGAATAAAAGATCTCTTTATATCAAATCAAAATCAAATCAAATTAATTAGAAAATCTTTTTAAATAAATACAAAGATTTGTGTGTACTTCCAGTTCCCTCTCCACCTCTATATAAATCGCGACATGCCTTTGTTTCTTCAATCTCGTTTTAACAGAAAAAATGGTCGTTGTCTTCACTTTCTTCCACACGAATCTTCATGGCAAAAGGGCGGCCACGCTCCTCAATTACACACCACTCCCTTCCTTTATATAACCGCTACCTACCCTTATTTCATCTCGACAAAACCGAATTAACACCAGACTCGTATTCCTTCAAATCAAAAGCAATGGGACATCGTGGAGCTTGCAGGTGGTTCGAAGAGGGATTGGAGGTAGCGATATGATCAGCGGTGCTCGCTTATGGTTAAAGGCCGTCGTACGATTCAAGGGGAAGAGGGCGAAATTGGGTTTTGTGGTGGTTGCGAGACAAGGGGTAGCAGCGTGTTCGAATGAGGGGAGAATGGGATATCGCGATCCAATTTAGAGCACTGGCAACTCAGGGTAGATGCACACTACTCCGGTGGTGCGAGAGAACCGCTGGATGCTCAAGAAAAATGGTGAGGGCACTGCTATGTAACAGTGAACGTAGGTCAGGGGAAAGGGGAGATCGATCTGTGTAATTTTGGAGGAGATTGTTCGGAAATGGCAGATGATAGGGAAGTGTTTGATGAAATGTCGTAAAGAAATGGGAGAGGGTTAGAGCTCGAGCCGGGGCTGGGTTGTTACTGCAGCAAAAGAAGAAGCAAAGGGGATGTTGACTTTTAAATGAAAGGAAGAATTTAGATTTCGATTGAGACATCGTCAATACCATTGAGCTCGAATGAACTAAAGCTTCACAATGGGATTTGTTTCATGGAGTAGTCGAAAAATTTGAATAGCAGTAAGGTATAAATTTTATGGAATTAGAAATTCATAGAATAATTGGTTTATTTAGTTTAATAGTTGATTCAAATTAATGAGAGTTTAATCGAAAATTAAAATCAAATAACCGTAGGTGAAAGATAAAATTAACTCGAGTAGATTCATCAAAGCAGTGACTTGGAATAAAACGAGATATTCGACAATGGAAAATCACGGTGAGTAAATCTCACTCACCTTTTTCTTTAGAATTATTTTTATTCGTTAAAAATAATTATTATTGCTTGTTTGAATGCTTTCTGATTGTTTGAAATATATTAGCTATTTAGGGTTGGCTATTATATATATATATATATATATATATATATATATATATATTGGGTTGATGATTGGATTGTTCCCGCAGTATCATTAGCGGATGCCCGCAGTTTCATAGCGGATGATTTCCCTATGCGCCCCACAAATATATATTAGTGGATGACCTTCATACCGCAATATCCTACCTCGAAGCAGGATGGATATTATCTATGTTGACTAACGTCTGTGGATGCAGGAAAACAAGTTGGAAGAATCCGACTGGATTCCTCAAAAATATATTATCTGTTTGTTTATTTGTTTGCATATATACTATCATATATGATGTGTTAGAAAACCTGAAATAAATAATTGGTTGTTTGGTGTTTAAATATCACTGGGCCTTAAGTGTTAATTTATAAAAATACCCTGAAAGGGGCATTTGAGATTGAAAAGGGAAATTCTTTTAGAAAAATAGAATTTGAATTTTTATATAGATTTGAAATATAAACTTGTTTTGAAAAATAAAACAAGTAGTTCCTTTATAAACGAAGTTTATAAATAGTTCTTTTATAAACGAAGTTTATAAATGAAGTAAAAAGAATTATCATTGGATAATTCAGAAATAAAAATACAAGTGTGAAATTGAAAAGGGAAATCTATTTTCCAAAAGTAGAAATATCGATTTCAAAAGAAATTGAAATCGAGACTTGTGTAAAGAATGAATAAAGAAAATTCAAATAGTAATTGAATATAGAAATAGAAATGGAATTTGAATATAGAATTCAAATAGTTTGAAATGGAATTTGAATATATGATTCAAATAGATTGAAATAGAATTTGAAAATAGAAATTTCAAAGAGAATTTGAAATAGAAAGTTGAAATCATTTCGAAATGGGAACGATGAAATATATTTCGAAATGTGGATTTTTAAACAGAATAGAAATAAATCCAAAGGATTTATAATTTATAAATGGGATTGAAATTAAATATAGAAGATCGAAATATAAATGAATTTATTACTGAATAAGGAAAAATCAACAATTTTAGAAGATTGGAAATAGTATGTTGAATTGGGAAAATTTGATTTGATATATATTAAAAATATATCAGAATGGAGTTGAACCCATTATAAACGAAGTTAAAACATTTATATTTATAAATATAATTAAAACGAGCTCTCCGCAGCGCTGCAGTTCGTAAATTGGCGTTTCGAACTTCAATTGAGTATACAGAACTCAATTGAAGTCGGAATTCTTTGAAACAAGAAACGTCAGGACCGATTAGATAATAATTTTCTAATGGAGGAGAAAAATCTTGATTTTGTCGAATATACTTTGAGTTATATCAAAATCAAATTTTCAGAAAAACAACGCCATAACCATTTAAAAACCATAACGGTTTATTTAATTTTATAAAAGGATTTTAAGCGAATAAAATCCGAATTTTATTTAGAAAATTTCAGATTTGATTTGAAAATTATATGTGAACTCAAGTGGAGTATTGAATTTATCTTTGAAACAGAAATCAGATTTTTGATTATTGAATAGAATTAACTAATTTGAATAGTAATTAGTTAATGAGATTTTGAATTGATATTGGGCTTTGAATAAGTGAATTCGATTTGAAAATTTATATTCGAAATCGAAAAGGAAACTAGAATTGAAATTGAAATTCAATTTGGTTATGAGCAAGTTAAATAATTTTGTTTGAACATGTTATGTTCAAACAAAGAAGTGAAATAGGCAAAATAGCTAGTTAAAGAATAAATGAGCGAAACAGAATTCAAACGATTGGATTGAGTTGAATTGAATTAAAAATAGGTGAGCATGTGTTAGACAGGTATGGGATGAAGTATATGAAGATTTTAATTTATGTGCTCGACAAAAAGGTAAATGTTTAAATTCATATATGAGATTTTTTGCGCCGTATCGGCAAGGCGCTTGGCTTTTTCTTTTTCTTTTGGATTGGTAAGGGCCATGGGAGGCTATTTGAAATATCCCGATGCTCCCGGTACAAAGGAGGTTATGGCGAAATTTTCCGGAAATTTAAGGAGTTAGAATATTTTTAAGAAATTTTGATAGTTAGAAATCAATATATATATATATTGAATTCGATAAGGAAACGAATTTTAAATAGGATATTATAAACAAAAAGGAAATCGATAGGCTGGTAATAGAAAGAGAAACATATATACGTTTAAAAATGAATAATTGGTTTTTATAATGTTGATTATTCGAGGTAAGTGGTTTTGTCTGTTTTGAAGTTAATGAGGTTTTCAGTCAAGGTCTGAGAGGTAGTTATACCCCAACTTGATTGATTTCATTTTTAATCGATAAATAGCAAGATCCAGTCTCGAAGAGAAGTGTTGAATAAGAGTTAGTTGAATAAAATATTTTGGGTTGTCGTAACGATGTTTTACACAACATTCGTTTTAACCCAAGTGGTGGAATTTTGGAAATATAAAAGTAAATATTTCCTGAGTATAATTAAAGTAGTCGGAAAAGAGATAAGTGATTGAAATTGTTTTCAATTGCAAATAGAATATATTTTCTAAATACAGGAAATAAAAGAAGGCGATACATGGAAATGTTTTCCAAATGGGTAAGAGGCCAAGATGATAATTGAAATTATTTAGTTAATAAATATTGATAAAGGAAGTGGAGAAGTATTTGAATTAATGAAATATAAATTAAAAGGCCCAGTGATTGATTGATGCTGTGAATGGAATGTTTATTTTTCTTCGATAGTTAAATAACCGACTATCGAAGTGTTTGCCAATATCGTTGTCAATATGGAGAGACCGGTTGGAATATTATCCGTGAACCACTTCATATTGGTAGTAATGTTGCGAATCAAATTATATGAAGATAATCGAAGACGGAGTGAATTGCAAGGGCTTTTTCTATTAATAGAAATTGTGCCTTCGGTTTCGTTCAATCCCAGAACGAACTTATAGGGACGAATGTTTGACAAAGTATTTCGAATAATCGAATATGATTGTTCTGTACAAATATACATGGTGGCAATGGATTTATTCCCTTAGCATAATATCCAGAATATATTTGTGCAAATCAACTAGTGATTAACGGATCTGACAATGTGGCATTCAAAGTGATTGTGCTATCAATGAATGGAAAGTAATCGTAGCCTCAGGCCTCAACAACCGGGAAATGACAAAAATCGGACAGGCAGCATGGCTATGTGGGTCACTCCCATTAGGGTGTATAATCACCTATCTAGAGATTCATTTAATACCTTATTCTATTCGATGTTGTCCCATTCGGGAAACGCTTGCTGATCCCAATCGTTGGTGATATACATTCGATACACTCAAACGAAATGAGTGGTCGGTCATGTGAGGGCCGGGTTGCAAGATGTTCTTGTTGAACCCAGTGTATTCCTCTCTAGAGATACACTATCGGAAGGTGGTTCCATACCTTGTCATGTTGGAATTCCAATCTCCAAAAAGCGCCATGCGGTTTTTTTGATTTTATATTATTTATGGAGCGTGAGATGCAAGCATTCCACTAGATTCTATTTATTTGATTTAGACATTATTATAATATCACTGGATTTGATATCAAAAATATTTTGGGTTATAGTAAGATAAAAACCATCCATGTTTATGTGTGGGCTGGTCTTACTATTATTCTTTCTTTCGAAAGGATTTTGAAAGTTAAACAAATGGTTGGAGTTTACTCATACCAGCCCCATGACTGACCCAGAGTTTATTTTGTTTTATTTTCCCTAAACTCTTGGGTGCCCAAATTTGTACGGGCAGTCAAGTAGTCGGGGTTTTACAGATTCACTTGGAGGAGCTTGAAGCAGAATGCTTCACCAGTTAGCTATAGAATATCATATTTCCGCTGTGTACTATGTTGTATCTAGAAACAGGTGTTTATAATTGTTCCAGGAATAACTGTTGTGCTCTGATGATGGTATGTATATCCAGTTACTGATTTGTATTTTCAAAAGTTATGTTATATAATATATTTTATTCGTTCCGCTGTGAGTTTGTGAACTTCGTTTTCTTCTATTCTAATATTTCATTTTTTTTATTTCTCATCCTCTAACTTCTTTCTAATAATGATTCGTATTTATGTGCAATTTGGGTTGGACGTGTGGTGTTATTAGTCGGCTCAGATAGTACGGATTTGCTGGTCGTTACACGTATGGCTAGTTATTGCTAGTTTTCCAGTTTGGAGCCAATCAGAGTTGTTTGGTGAGCGTGCGATATTTAAACATGAACGATAAATAAATTGAAATTAAAATAACTCTGTTTTACAAATGGAGTCGGTTTTCAATGAAATTAATTTCACTGGGTCCGGAATGTCTAGACATAGCAGTATATCCATTTTCATTTTTTAAGAGTTCATGTTTGTCGGTACAAATATAGGCATTCAACATAAATAACGGCAGAATAGATTAACCGTATAAAAACAAAATCAAATTTTATTTCGTTGCCTACCTTATCAGCTACCCTGTTTTTTTCTCCCTTAGTTTTCTAAGCTTCCTTTAACTCGACCTACCCTAGCTTAAGCCTACCTTAACTTAGTGAAGTTTACCTCGTTTACTTAAGCCTTAAGGTATTGAATATAGCCTGCCCAACACTAAAGGTACAAACGTACATAGCCAAATCGAACACATGCAGGCCTAACATGCACCCACACACATGCCTACCCTTAAAATTTGTAAACCTTATCTTTCAATTTTCCAGTTGAAACTACCCACATGCTAATCTATCCATATACAGAGAGACCTACTCTCGCAACTAAAAACACAGGCCTATCAAAAACAAGTCACTGGTAATGAAAATGGAAGAAACGCAGACCCATCCCATGCTTTCCTACCAACCTATATGTGTGCGTTCCAAACTTGAACCGTGCCAACCAAGTCTTCTAACATTATAAATACATAGCTGCATCACTCATCTTCATTTCCAGAATTTAAATACAGTGAAGCAAAAATGGTAGCTCATCTTTGAAAAAATATTTCAACTTGAATATACCCCCTAAAATCACGAAACCATCTGCAACAAAACCCTAAAATCCATCTCGACACAACCACCATCTCAAATTGTTGACCAACGATGTTCGGCTATGAATGTCGAAACTTAGGGACGCTTTTATCTCAATATATAAGGATTGATATGCATATTCACTAATGGGTTAGTGATCGGCGACGCAAGGCGCGCTGGTAGCTTTTTTTGGATTCTTGGAACGAAAATTATCGCACTTGGCAGTAGGTAAGCTCACATCGGACTAAGAAGGAGGACGTTGGAGTGAAGGGTGATGGGGTTGGCATGTCTGGTTTGGGTAGAGGAGTGGTTTGGTGAAGTTATTTAGGAGGTCGTGGTCTTTTGTGTTGTGTCAACAGATCTTGTGCACGGTGTACACAAGAGGGAGTTTCAAGAGAATGTTTAGAGGAGACGATACTGTAGGAAGTGGAGCGGGTTTATTTTAACATGGGCCAATATGGTGAGTGTGGTCCAATTTAATTTAATATAAAGTTTAATTAACTTATTTACAAACTTATTAATATGATGTCTCGACCGTACCTTATTAGATTTAAGCATGGTTGGTCAAGTTGGAACCACATGGACGTAGACTACGAGATGGAACAAGTTTGGTCAGCATCGAAAGCAGCTGTTATTTTTAAATAAATTAAGTGCCTGTTTAATTTAATTAAAAAAAGCTTTTTAACGATAGAACTAAATCAAGGTGGGTAATTGTAATAACCCGGAAAATCAGAACCAATTTAAAAAAAATTATTTTGGCAATTTTAATGAATTTTGAATATTTAAAATGATTTATTTTAAATAATAACGACTCGAAATTTATCTTGAATAGAATTAAAATGTATATATTTATTTGAATCAAAGTTAGAATATAAATATTTATTTTAATTATAAAAGGAATTGAAAATGGCATGGTAGTTTGAAAAATTGATTTCAAATTTCAAATGAATGTACAAGATTCAAAATAAACCGGATTTTAGCGAAACCAGAAATATTTGAATCTGTTCGAAAATATCTTTCCAACGAATCCGAAAAATTGAAATTCCATAGCGAGAATAAAAAGTTATGCCCAGTTGAAAATTCAAAATAGTCACTATGGAATTATAGCCCTTAAAAATAGAGATTTTGCAAACGACCTCCGTTTTCGACGAAACCACTTTTGTTGGATCCGGGATGTCAAATTATTTCTCAATTCTGATTTTCATAATTTTTGGAATCAAAATGCGAGCGTGGTGAATTTAAACGCGTTTGGCAATTTCAGTTTGAATTTAATCGACTGAAAAGTGACCTTTCTCAAATGGTCTCCAAATTCAACGAAATTAGTTTTGTTAGGACCGTATCGTCAAAACATAGCAAGATTTATTTTTCGAGAATTTTTGGAGTCCGTATGTGGCCCCAGTAAATTAAAATGTGCATTTGAATTTAAAATATAATGATTTATATTTTAATTTTGATGAAAACTGATCATAATAGCCGAATTGGGTTACAGAACATATCCCATTGTGTTCGGAATGGGGATATTACGCTAGGGATGACAGTCGGTGGGCGAGATTTGGAGTTCGAATAAAAATCTAACTTTTTGGAAAATAAAATAAATAAATATATTATATAAAGGGTCAAACCCTTTCTTTCTCCTACCACAGTCAAACCTGTCGTTGTCCAAAAAAAACAAATCGAAGCCGCCACCGCCATTCGCAGCCACCGTCGCGCCTTCCAAGGGTGCCGCATCGCCGATGGTCGGAGACCCCTCTTGCTTCTTTTCCCTCCACCTCTATCCTCTCTCCGTTTGCAACCACCCCCCCCCCCCCCCCCTTAAACCCATGAGACCGCCGCCGCCAGTCATTGTGGGGCCCGCCTTTGTCCATCCGCCACCATCTCTGATGCCCCACTCCCTTGGGGGCCCTCTCCTCTCTCCCTTCTTCAATGTGAAGCCCTAAACCCCCCTCGGCCAAACGGTGCCCAAATCACCCCCTTTTTAACCCCAAAAACCACCTGATGTAGCTCCTCGCTGAAACCAGATGTCGCCGCCTTCAGCATCTCCTTCTCCGACGCCTCTGCCTCGATCCTAGATCAAAACTTTGTAATTTTTCTGATTTGTAAACGATGAAAAACCTGATTTTTATGCCATGAAAACATATGATTTTAATTATGAAAATATACGATTTTTAGTTTTACAAAAGTCAGTTCTATATATTTAGAAATATAAAAATAAGATCTTTATACTATAAACATCAATATAAAAATGTGATCTTTATAAAATATGATTTTTATATATGTAGTGAAGTAAAATATGATTTTATATATAGTGAAGTAAAAATATGATTTTTATATAGGTACTGAAGTAAAAATATGATTTTTATATATGTAGTGAAGTAAAAATATGATTTTTATTATATGGAAAGCATTATTAAAAATGAGATTTTTATATGAATTCCCTTTATATAAAAATACGATTTTTATATATGAAGTAGCAATATAAATATTAGATTTTTATAATATATGTAGCAAAATAAAAATGTGATTTTTATTTATAAAGATCGTTGGTTAAAAATGTGATTTTTACTATGAACAGCGTGAAAAAGACTGCGTTGGGATTTCGGGCGAATCCATACTGTTCTGAAATTCAGAAATAAAACTGGAGGAGTGGAACCCACGGTGAGAAGTTCTCACTTTAATTTATTTTCTAGTTAAAAATATATATTAGGATCAAACGGTGCTTAGCAGCACCCGACACCGTCGTCCACAAACCATGGACGACTTGTTTGTTTGGTTGTATTGTGTTGTTTGAAAATTGTTTGTAATGTGAATAGGACTAAATAAAATATTCATGAGTTGAAATAAATATTTTATTGTTAAAAAATAATTTTTAACGTGTATATGAATAAAATAAATATTCGTTTACAAATCGGACGATTTGTTTATGTTCACACATTTAACTAATATGGATTGGGACGATATATTTTACACATTGCCCAACTACACAAATAAAACCTGTCTTTGTTGATTGAAACCCCACACGGGTGTTGGATGATATTTGACGTACACTAATCCCAATTGTTTAGTCGTATGTCGATTGTTTGGTTGACAGACCGTGTAAGCGTGAATTATTTATATTTAATGCTTATGCAGTTGTGTAGTGCACTCTGGATGATGGTTGATTGTTTATTATTGTTGTTATGTGCATGTGTTGTATGAAATCCATATAAATCACATTATATGGTAATTGACTGTGTCTGATTCCAGCTCAGAAAGAAGGAATATTTTAAAATAGCGATTATTTTAAAATAATGAATATTTTAAAATAATATTCAGTAAAAGATCAAAATCTTATTTTGATGTCCGATTTGGGATGGACACAAATATATTTAAATATATAAAGCCGTGTTGATTAGATTAAATGTCATTTTGATGTGAACGATATTTATATCGATTTTATTCATTTTTATAATGAATATCGAAAAGGAAGTGGTTTCAAAATCTAATGTTTTGAAAATATCATCATTTATATATTAATGATATGGAATATTCAATTTTGATTTGAAATTGAATATGAAGTTGAAATCGTTTTGAAAACGAATTTAAAACGATTTATAAAATACGTTTTAAATGGAAATCGATGAAATATATATATATATTATATATTTAATGGCCTGAATAGAACGCGCCGCGCCGTGGCAGTTCACGAATTCCGACCATTGACTTCGAATGGACATTACGGGAGATCCGACCGTCAGATTCTCCTAAAACCGGAACCGTTGGGTTCGTATCAAAAAGGGCTTTCCAACGAAAATAAGGAATTTGAAATCTAACAGTTGGATTTGAAATTATGTCCAAATCAAATTTGGAAAAGGTCGATGTAAGTGCAGTTCAATGACCGTTTATAGAAATTGACTGTACAGGCCTTGATAAAATTATTAAAAATATCGATAATTCGTGTAAAATCATAATAAATGACTTGGAAAGAATTGGGATGAAAAATTCCATATTTGTGAAGATAAAAATATATTTTTATCAAAATGAAATAGATAAGAACTAGAATTATTAATCCAATATTTTTAAATAAATAAATTGGATTTGAAATGGTTTTAAAAATAACCAGAATTTCCAATATATAAATTGGAATGGATTTGAATCGAAATTATCTTCGGAATATTTCAATATTGGATTCCGTAATTATACGGATATTGTTGAGGAATTTGGAAGATACATATATCGTTATTCCCAATACGATATTTGTTGATTTCAGAATTTGATATTGAATATAAGCCGATATAATTTCTATTCAGAGCCTTGTATTTAATATTGAATTGGATTTGGGTTTGTCGTGAATGGTGTCTTTATTAACACCGTTCTTAAACCCCGTGTGAAAAGAATAAATCTTTTTATTAAGATATAATTGGAATAAAATGGAGTGTGAATTGGGTTTATCGTGAGCTGTGTTTTTAACGACATTCGTTCTTTAACCCGATTTACAGTGAAATGAGATTTGGAATTTATAAATCTTTTTATTAAGATTTAACGGGAATTTTCCAAAGTAAATTTTTCCAATTTAATATATTAAATTGGAATTGAATGGAATTCGATTTGATAATAATCGAAGCGAACTTCTGTGCAGGAAGACTGTTAATACATATGGAATTTGAAAGGCTTTGTCGTTATTCCATTTATATTATTAGTTGGATGCGGAAATTGATATTGATTATATATATCGATCTGTTTTCCGTGAGGATTCCATAATTAATGGAATGTGATTTGGGTTTATCGTGAAATGTGTTTTAACTGACATTAGTTCTTTAACCCAGTAAAAGACAGGATTACATATCTAACATTGTATTTCGAACTGTATGATTGGTCTCCGCTAAATATATATCTGTTTGGTGGCGGAGAATTTATTCTCTTGCTTAACACCGTTCTCTAAGACGTACGAGCTTAGAGGTTATATATCGGTAGAAATCAATAGTACGGTGTAGATTGTCTATGCGATATGTTAGAGTTTTCCAAAGTTAAATTATCATTAATATTGATTTTTGGGAAGATTAAAACTAAGGGGAGTTTTAATGAATCTTTAATTAGATTGAAACGAGAATGTGATAATTTAAATTATCAAATTTGGGAAATGATCGAGAATGGAGTAGCACCAGTTTTGCTCCAAGCGATAGTTAAATCTTTAATTAGATTTGAACGTGAAATGATAATTAAATTTACAGATAACACCATGGTGTTAGATATGGGGTATGACCAGTTTTGCTCCATGGGATGAATAGGTTGGAATTGGGAAATTAAACAAATGATTACTTCGGTAAGGTGCGTTAATCCCGACTAGTTTGGAAAACCTTAATATGGTTTGAATGATATCCAAAGGAAGATTAAAGAATAAATTTTAAAGAATTTATCTTTGATAAAATTAATGGGAACATATCCCAAAGTATATGAATATTGGAATAAAAGAATATTCTGAATTGGAATGAGGCGTATGTTGTGTTTTTACAGCATTTTTTTATTATATACGTGAGTTATTCAGAAAGGTCGGGTTTATACCCATTCTGAATAACTGATTCGAAGATAAGTCGACGATGAAGACGGTGGTTGAAGACCGCAGGTCTTCACATTGTTTGGATGATTACTGATGTCTTGATTGGGCTGTACACCCAAGACGAGGTAATAAGTGGTGATCGTCCAGACGTACTTGGAGATCGACGGATATGCGAGGACCTCTCTCCAGTATTGGACATATGGGACGAGGAATAAGGTGCCTCTGGTTTCGTTCAGACCCAGAACGAACTTGTAAATGGAATGTGTGTCTGACATTGGATTTTACTCTGTGTTGATTGATCTCTATTAAATATATATTTGTTTGGCGGCAGAGAATTTATTCTCTTTCTTAACGCCCTTATCTGAGACGTACAAGCTCAAAGGTTACATATCGATAGACATCAGTCGCATGGCATGAATTGCCTGTGTGGCATGCCTGAGTGGAAAATGATCAAGGCTTCTGTTGAAAAGCAGAGTCTTATGGTTGATGATCAAAGCACGACCTTAAATGGCATAGCTTTGTGTATAGCGTTAATTCATGAGCCTCACACCTCGGTATGAGTTAAAAAGGGATAAGGAACCCAAGGAGGACGTGATGTTTCTTTCTAGCTATGGGTGGTGTCGGGGTTTTGCAAGCCCAGAAATTTATATTATTTTTACCTTTGTGGTTGTTGGAAGGCGAGGCACCTCGGATATATCGGCTACTGCGGGAGCCGATGGATATAGGTCCTATAGGACCGGGAAACGTGTGTTCAGGAATACTAATCCTCAAACGTAAGGGAGGATCGGCCTTGTAGGATCCAAGGTTCTACTACGGGAGATCCTGAGGCATTTGCTAGAGTGTCTCAAAGCCGGCGAGGAGTACATCCCTTGCCTCGACTCATGACGGAAATCCAATTTCCAATACGTGACATTTTGGTTTTATTTGTAGAGCCTAGTACAGCGACATAGTGGGATGGTGCGCTATGTCGTCTATGATTGATACATTTATATTTGAAGTTGTTTTCATACACTTAACATTATAATAGTATCAAAATGATATATTTTTAAATGTACCAAGCATGTTTGGCTATTATAAGGTAAAGATCTATCCTTGGCTTGCGTTGCATTGTGTGATGGGACCTGAGTCTTATAATAGCTTCATTTTTCAAAAAGCATTGCTCTGTTTATAACTGTTTATGCACTGGTATTCTTGGAAGGAAACCCGTTCCGTGTTATATGACGTAGTCCCTTGATATACTATATTTTAAAGAAAAGTTTTAAATAACTGTTTTAGTTCTCACACCAGTCACATGACTGACCTGGAGTTTATTGTTTTAACATAAACTCTGGGTGCCCCTATTTTCCACATAGGCAGCTAGTAGTTTTGGTTTTGCAGATTTATATTCACAGGATCCTGGTTTATAGCTGGAATGATATTCGGAAAGCTCTGTATCCGTGTATCTCTTTCAGTTGTGTTTTGTATTATTTTCCGCTGCTATGTAATGTATTTTAATCTCTGATATTTTATAATGTGTAAATTATTCATACTCTGTATATTCTTGTACTCTGATGTAAATTGTTGTAATAAGCAATGAAATGTTCTTTTGTTTGTGTTCTGATTCATCTTGTCCTCAAAGCAATTCGTTCTTTCCTTTATGGGGAAGTTCGGGTCATTACACGTGGTATCAGAGCTTTGGTTTACAGAGCTCGAGAACAAGACACAATAGAACAGAACGAAAGAATTCATTAGAGATCCGATTAGCAATATCCAATAAGAATGACTCGTTAGAGATAGGATCAGTAATATCCTAGAACGAGTGTGAAGAGTAGTGTTTTTAAAATAAAAATGAAAACAAATTTTGTTTTGAAAATTTAAAACATATTATTCGTATTTGAATATTTATTTTAGATTGATTTTGGACAATCCAATATATAAATAATTTGCATATACGCCTTGCAAAAGTATATTCGAAGTTTTAATATGCTGGATAGATATTGAATCACGCTCTAGTCGCCCGGAGATGATTCTGATGTAGCTACATCATCAGAATTTGTGTTCGAGTTTCGAAAGTGGGATGTCTATATATTTCCAATTGACTGGTGTGAGAACCAAAACTAGATTGGGTTATTTTTGTAAATTGGCATCAAAAACATGATTTTTTGTATATATGTCAAAATTATGAATTTGAAACGTTAATTCACTAATTGATTGATGGTTGTGTTGTATGATTATTTGTTACCTAATAAAACCATTATGTGAAAGTGCGATACATATAACCAAATTGTATCAAATATTGAACTGACTGGAAAATTGTTTGAAATTGCATGCATATACATGTATATTTTGAGAAGAGGAATAAAATTGTATGCCCGACAAATAGGTACATGTTTATTATATTTCTTGGGTTTGGATAATTTATGAGCCGATTGGCTAGCCGCTTGGCTTTTTCTTTTTCTTTTTGAGATGAGAGGGCCTGTGTGGCGGTTTGGTGATTTTCCCGGTGCTCCCCCAAAGGAGGTTATGGCTAAATTTTTCAAAAATTTAGGGTGTTAGCCAAATTTTTCAAAAATTTTAAAATTCTTAGAAACTGAAAAGTTGAAGAATAAAAGCCAGAATGAAAGTTGAGTTGATTAGTAAAACAACTTTTAGCTCCGTTCGAGGACGAAAAGATTTTAAGTGGGGGAGACTGTAACAACCCGGAAAATCAGAACCAATTTAACATTTTTATTTCGGCAATTTTAATGAATTTTAAATATTTAAAATGATTTATTTTAAATAATAACGACTTGAAATTTATTTTGAATAGAATTAAAACGTATATATTTATTTGAATCGAAGTTAGAATATAAATATTTATTTTGATTGTAAAAGGAACTGAAAATGGCGCGGCAGTTTGAAAATTCGATTTCAAATTTCAAATGAATGTACAAGATTCAAAATAAATTGGATTTTAGCAAAACCAGAAATATTTGAATCTGTTCAAAAATATCTTTTCAACGAATCCGAAAAATTGAAATTTCATAGCGGGAATAAAAAGTTATGCCCAGTTGAAAATTCAGAATAGTCGCTATGGAATTATAGCCCTTAAAAAAAGATTTTGCAAACGACTTCCGTTTTCGACGAAACCGCTTTTGTTGGATTCGGGATATCAAATTATTGCTTGATTCCAATTTTCATAATTTTTGGAATCAATATGTGAGCGTGGCAGATTTAAACGCATTTGGTAATTTCAGTTTGAATTTAATCGACTGAAAAGTGACCGTTTTTCAAATGGTCTCCAAATTCGATGAAATTAGTTTTGTTAGGACCGTATCATCAAAACATAGCTAGATTTATTTTTTGGGAATTTTTGGAGTCCGTTTGTAGCCTCAGTAAATTAAAATGTGCATTTGAATTTAAAATATAATGATTTATATTTTAATTTTGATAAAAACTGATCGTAACAGCCGAATTGGGTCACAAAACATATCCCATTGTGTTCGGAATGGGGGTATTACGCTAGGGACGACAGTCAGTGGGTCAGATTTGGAGTTCGAATAAAAATCTAACTTTTTGGAAAATAAAATAAATAAATTATATAAAGGGCCAAACCCTTTCTTTCTCCTACCACAGTCAAACCTGTTGTTCTATGAAATAAAAAAAACAAATCGAAGCCGCCACCGCCATTCACAACCACCGTCGCGCCCTCCAGGCGGCGTCGCACCGCTGATGGTCGGAGACCCCCTTGCTTCTCCTCCGTCCTCCTCCTCCTCTATCCTCTCTCCGTTTGCACCCCCCCCCAAACCCATGAGACCGCCGCCGCCAGTCATTGGGGGGCCTGCCTCTGGCCATCCGCCACCATCTCCGATGCCCCATCCCCTTGCGCACCTTCTCCTCTCTCCCTTCTTCCAGGTGAAGCCCTAAACCCCCCTCCGCCAAACGGTGCCCAAATCACCCCCTTTTTCACCCCAAAAACCACCTGACGCAACTCCTCGCTGAAACCAGATGTCGCCGCCTTCAGCATTTCCTTCTCTAACGCCTCCGCTCGATCCTAGATCAAAACTTTGTAAGTTTTCTGATTTGTAAACGATGAAAAATCTGATTTTTAGGTCATGAAAACATATATTTTTAATTATGAAAATATACGATTTTTAGTTTTACAAAAATCAGTTCTATATATTTAGAAATATAAAAATAAGATCTTTATACTGTAAACATATATATATAAATGTGATCTTTATAAAATATGATTTTTATATATGTAGTGAAGTAAAAATATGATTTTTATATATGTAGTGTAGTAAAAATATGATTTTTATATATGTAGTAACGTAAAACTATGATTTTTATATATGTAGTGAAGTAAAAATATGATTTTTATTATATGGAAAGCGTTATTAAAAATGAAATTTTTGTATGAATTCTCTTTATATAAAAATACGATTTTTATATATGAAATAGCAATATAAAAATTATATTTTTATAATATGTGTAGTGAAATAAAAATGTGATTTTTATTTATAAAGACCGTTGGTTAAAAATGTGATTTTTACTATGAACTGCGTGAAAAGGACTGCATTGGGATTTCTGGCGAATCCAGACTGTACTGAAATTCAGAAATAAAACTGGAGGAGTGGAACCCATGGTGAGAACTTCTCACTTTAATTTATTTTCTAGTTAAAAATATATACTAGGATACAGACGGTGCTTAGTAGCACCCGACACCGTCGTCCATAGACCATGGACGACTTGTTTGTTTGGTTGTATTGTGTTGTTTAAAAATTGTTTGTGATGTGAATGGGCTAAATAAAATATTCATGAGTTTAAATAAATATTTTATTGTTAAAAATATAATTTTTAACGTGTATATAAATAAAATAAATATTCATTTACAAGTCGGACGATTTGTTTATGTACACACATTTGACTGATATGGAATGAGACGATATATTTTACACATCGCCCAACTGCACAAATAAAATCTGTGTTTGTGGATTGAAACCCCACACGGGTGTTGGGATGATATTTGACGTACACTAATCCCAATTGTTTAGTGGTATGTCGATCGTTTGGTTGACAGACTGTGTAAGCGTGAATTATTTATATTTAATGCATATGCAGTTGTGTAGTGCACTCTGGATGATGGTTGATTGTTTATTATTGTTGTTACGTACATGTGTTATATGAAATCCATATAAATCACATTATATGGTAATTGACTGTGTCTGATTCCAGTTCAGAAAGAAGGAATATTTTAAAATAACGATTATTTTAAAATAATGAATATTTTAAAATAATATTCAGCAAAAGATCAAAATCTGATTTTGATGTCCGATTTGGGATGGACACGAATATATTTAAATAAATAAAGCCGTGTTGATTAGATTAAACGCCATTTTGACGTGAACGATATTTATATCGATTTTATTCATTTTTATAATGAATATCGAAAAGGAAGTGCTTTCAAAATCTAATATTTTGAAAATATCATCATTTATATATTAATTATATGGAATATTCAGTTTTGATTTGAAATAGAATATGAAGTTGAAATCGTTTTGAAAACAAATTTAAAACGATTTATAAAATACGTTTTAAATGGAAATCAACGAAATATATAATATTTATATTATATATATTTAATGGTCTGAATAGAATGCGCCGCGCCGCGGTGGTTCGTGAATTTCGACCATTGACTTCGAATGGACATTACGGGAGATACGACCGTCAGATTCTCCTAAACCAGAACTGTTGGGTTCGTATCTAAAAGATCTTTCCAACGACAATAAGGAATTTGAAATCTAACGGTTGGATTTGGAATTATGTCCAAATCAAATTTGGAAAAGGTCGCTGTTAGTGCAGTTCGAAGACCGTTTATAGAAATCGACTGTACAGGCCTTGATAAAATTATTAAAAATATCGATAATTCGTGTAAAATCATAATAAATGATTTGGAAAGAATTGGGATGAAAAATTCCACATTTGTGAAGATAAAAATGTATTTTTATCAAAATGAACTAGACAAGAACTAGAATTATTAATCCAATATTTTTAAATAAATAAATTGGATTTGAAATGGTTTAAATAACCAGAATTTCCCATATACGAATTGGAATGGATTTGAATCGAAAATATCTTCAGAATATTTCGATATTGGATTCCGTGATTATACGGATATCGTGGAGGAATTTGGAAGATATATATATATATATATCGTTATTCCCAATACGATATTTGTTGATTTCAGAATTTGATATTGAATATAAGCCGATATAGTTTCTATTTAGAGCCTTGTATTTAATATTGAATTGGATTTGGGTTTGTCGTGAATGGTGTCTTTATTAACACCGTTCTTAAACCCCGTGTGAAAAGAATAAATCTTTTTGTTAAGATTTAATTGGAATAAAATGGAGTTTGAATTGGTTTTATCATGAGCTGTGTTTTTAACGACATTCGTTCTTTAACCCGATTTATAGTGAAATGAAATTTGGAATTTATAAATCTTTTTATTAAGATTTAACGGGAATTTTCCAAAGTAAAGTTTTCCAATTTAATATATTAAATTGGAATTGAATGGAATTCGATTTGATAATAATCGAAGTGAACTTCTGTGGAGGAAGACTGTTAATACCTATGGAATTTGAAAGGCTTTGCCGTTATTCCATTTATATTATTAGTCGGATATGGAAATTGATATTGATTATATATATCGATCTGTTTTCCGTGAAGATTCCATAATTAATGGAATGTGATTTGGGTTTATCGTGAACTGTGTTTTAAATGACATTAGTTCTTTAGCCCTGCAAAGACATGATTACATGTCTAACATTGTATTTCAAACTGTATGATTGATCTCTGCTAAATATATATTTGTTTAGTGGTGGAGAATTTATTCTCTTGCTTAACACCCTTCTCTAAGACGTACGAGCTTTGAGGTTATATAACGGCAGAAATCAATAGTACGGTGTAGATTGTCGATGCGACATGTTATTGTTTTCCAAAGTTAAATAATCATTAATATTGATTTTTGGGAAGATTAAAACTAAGGGGAGTTTTAATGAATCTTTAATTAGATTGAAACGAGAATGTGATAATTTAAATTATCAAATTCGGGAAATGATCGAGAATGGAGTAGCACCAGTTTTGCTCCAAGCGATAGTTAAATATTTAATTAGATTTGAACGGGAAATGGTAATTAAATTTACCGATAACACCATGGTGTTAGATATGGGGTATGACCAGTTTTGCTCCAGGGGATGAATAGGTTGGGATTGGGAAATTAAACAAATGATTATGTAACAACCCGTATTTTTAATAACATGTTATAATGTAAATCAAGGCAGAATTAAATTCTAAAATCTGAATCAAGGGAAACGGGCTGTGTCATTGCGTTCGTCTCGGAAAAATACGCGAAATAGAGTCCGAGTTTTCGAAAAACGGAGTCCGTATGACCAAGTTATGGCCCATTGAAGTTTTCAGAAAATTCCAAGCCCGAAAACAGTTCAAATTCGAATTCAGATTCGAATTGCAACCAAGGCAGAAAGGGGGGGAAATTTTCCCGCCCCAGGCAGGGTCGACACAGGGGTCGACACCAGTGTCGACCCCCCCCCAATGGGTCGACACCCATGTCGACCCCCCCATGTCGGACCAGTTTTTCTGGTGCACCATTTTTACATGTTGAGTCTTGTTCTGGAAGTTTCTGACGGGAGTGGATGGCTCAGATTCGATTTAGGGTTAATCCTATGGTCTAAACTACCCCTAATCTCTATAAAAAGACCCTAATACCTAGCCTAAATCATCATAAATCAATTCTAGTAACTAAGTGCTGCCAAAATGTTTAATCATGGCCTCCACCCTCTTGTCATAGCCTCCATCTTCATTCATATGAGAGTTCCTAAGCTTGTTTGAGAGTTTCTAAGCTTGATTTAAGGCCAAAGTTCAACCTTTCTTCATCAAAGCAAGGATCTTTTGCTTGTTTCTCAAGGGTTTTCATTGGAGCTTATCATTTGGGAGTGTTTAGAGTTGCTAGTGGCTTCGTCTCAATCTTATTTATGTATATTATAAGTCTTCATAACATTGTAAGCCCTATACTACTCTTAGATTCTAACTATGAAGTTAAATGTGATATGTGCAAGTTGAGTTTGGGCCTAAGTATGATATGTGCTTTGATCCTATCATGTTATGCATTGATTTACCCTATGCAAGTTTGTAAAGCTATCACCTTGACTATGTGCATAGAAAGTTATGACCTTTGATTTGAAATGTTGCATTATGCAACATGAGAACTCTCATAACCTTTATGATAACTTGCATATAATGTTATATGCGAACTTCTAGCCACCATCCTATGTCATTTATGATCATGTTTCACCTATTTGCTTAAGTTGATATTATGCATGTTTTGAGGCCCATGATGTAATATGCAAGCTTATGAACATATTTATGCCTCATATGCCACCATGTTTAACTTGTGGCCAACCTTATTACCTTATGCCCCTATTGTCATGCTTTTGCCAAGTTCCCTCTTTTGATCTATGTTATGTTATGCGAAACGTACATGCAATGGGAATGCGTTGGGTTTGGGTAATATTAATGACATGAAACATGGTTTTAAAATATGACATGAACATTGACTTGTGATTATGTTTGTAAACATAATGATGGACATGACACTTAGAAAATATGAGTGTGGCCAACTCGAGGTTGGGTTGAGTTTGTAGCATAAATCTACCCGGAACCAACCGGCTTAACTAGTGGCTTCAAACAATAGGACCCAATGTGAGAAGTTGGTCATGTCGCACTTGAAACCCGAGGTTAGACCAAGTCGTGGTGTAAAGCTACCCGGACCCGCCCGGCTTAACTAGTAACCACAACAGGGTCTAATGTGAGAGGTTGGGTGCATTAAATTAATTAATGCCACATGATAGGGTTAAGTCATGGACCACTTGAATATACTTAACCACATGAACATGATGGGTTGATAGGGTTAAGTCAACATGGACATAGTTAACCAACCCAATGCTTAGTTGGATAGGGTTAAGTCATGAACCTTTTTAGGAACACTTAACCAACTTGATACATGGTTTGGATGGGGTTAACCACACTTAACCCACTAGAAAACCCTAGTTACGCGGTCCTTCTTAGCAGTAACCCACTAGGGAGTATCGGATACCCTAGGGACTAGGCTAAGGTGGGGCACGATTACTGGGCTGGAGTGTAAGCGACCAAAAAGACGGCAAAAGTAGGTGCGCCATAGTAGATTCCGACGGACCATGGTCGTGCACATTGTCCGAGGATGAAAGACAGACTTGGGCACCAGTAGGTTTTGATTGTGCGTGCTTGTTTCGTGTCGGTGGTTGACACCCTAGGGCCGGATACACCCTAGGGTGGACCTAGCACAGTCGACTACATTTCATGTTTGGACCGTATGACACCGATACACGACGAGTTAGGCTTATAGGGAGCCGATCGACTAGACCGAGTAGTTGGACCTTGATTTAGGTCATCTCATGGGTTTGGGCCAACATTGGGCTAAGGGATCATTTCTTGTTTATACTTGACATGGAGTGGAATACTAGTACACACCTGGTGCAACTTAACCTTGTATATGTGATGCCACACTTGATCTACCTTGTTAACTTTTCACCATGCCAGTTATCACCCTACATCTCATCTCTGTTTTACATGTTCAGTTAACTTTATTAGTTTTTATACTAATAGTAGATAGGACTTACCAGTCTTTTTGACTAACCCATTTTCTTTCGCCTCTTTTCTTCCGTTCCCCCCCCCCCAGGTTTGCAGGGTGGGAACACTGTTACCTAACTGGATCTTTAGCTGCTTTTCTGGATAGCTCATGTACGGTTTGGACTTGAGCATGCTATGGCTTTATTCTGCTTTGGGGATAGTTTACTCTATGTTATTTCCAGTTTTCAGTTTGTGTTTTTCTAGACTTTGTTTTGTGGAAAATAATGACTCAGTACTTTGATGTAACTTGACTATGGTTTTGAAATACTAGTTTTATCCGCTGCTTTACTTACCCTGTTTTATTTATATGTTCTGTCTTGTGATATCTGCATGCATGTTTACCTCGTTTAACGCCCCTCCAAAGCTAGTGCCCTTGCAAGAGTGGCACTGGCGGAGGTGGTGTGTTACATTTGGTATCAAGCATAAGGTTTACAAGATTTGAGCAAAAGGTTTTTTTTTTTAAAACTTACCTTTTGAAAAACTATTTTCAAAACCAATTAAGTATTTTCCAAGAAAAGTCTAGTTTATTTTAAAAAGGCTATTCCCCAAAAAGCCATTAGCACTATCCTTTGTTTTCTCGTTCTCAATCTATCTTTGTTCTTCGTTTCAGTATGGCCGATAATTTTGCCATTCTGGAGGGCGTACCAGTACCTATTTGGTTTAAAAGGTACATGGAGGCAAGGGCGAATGAAGCCGGCCCCGCGAACATTCCTCCTCCTTCCCCTGTCGCTAACATTTCTCCTCCTCCCGTAGCTGAGGTTCCTCCTCCTCCTCAGTATCCACAAGTGGATTTCGCGAAGATTTGCAAAGACTTTAAGGCGATGGGTTGCAAGAATTTTGTCGGAACGGAGACTTCTGTGGAGGCAAGAAACTGGTTAAAGGAAACTAAAGACCTCTTTGCTATCTTTGATGTGGAAGATCGTAGGAAAGTTCTGTTGGCGGTATGGCTATTGAAAGGGGAAGCTGCTTATTGGTGGGTAGTCACCACCACTACTAGACCAATTGAGACTTGGGATGAGTTTAGGAGAAGGTTTGGACTAAGGTTTTTATCATCAGCTGAGGCGAATCTGCAATTGGAGAAGTTTATATCTTTGAAGCAAGGGGACATGACCGTTAGGGAATATGTGGATAAGTTTAATCAACTTGCTCGGTTCGGTTTAGACTTGGTTAACACAGCTCAGAAGAAGGCCCTACACTTTGCTCTAGGATTGAGCGAGCCATTGCGCAGTTTGGCCATGACTCATATACCCATGGGGGCGACCTTCGAAAATTTGGTGAATACGACCCTACTTCAAGAGGAAGATAAGAGTGACAAGAAGAAGGTCAAGGCAAATAAGTCTCAAGGCAAGAAGATAGACTCCGGGAAAGGAGGAAAGAACGACAACACGTCAAGTAAGAAGAGGAAATGCAACTTTTGTGGGATCAAGGGGCATCTGGCCAAGGATTGCAGGAAGAAGAAGAGGAAGTTATGCGAGTGTTTTCATTGCGGAGAGTCTGGACATTTTAGCAAGGATTGCCCCAAGAAGCAAGGACAAGGGCAAGGGCAGAATCAGCGTGCAGGACCTTCTGGAGGGCAAGTGCATGCTCTCAATACCGCTCCAGTTCAGGACCGAGGTAGTATTTCTGTAGAAAGCCTTGTTTACATTTCTGATTTTCCTGTTCACACTTTATTTGATTCTAGTGCATCGCATAGTTTTTATGATCTTGTTTGCACCTTAGTACTAGTCTAGTTGAGGATCCCGTTTGTATTTCAAATCCAAGTGGGGGTTCCGCCCATCTATCTATGATTTGTGTGGGTCTGAAGATTTCTTTCTTGACCGTAGAATTCACGTGTAATGCTTATGTTCTCGGGTTCACGGGATACGGGTTGATCTTGGGCATGGATTGGTTGTCCAGTTCTGGAGCCATTCTCGATTGTGAGCATAGGGTGGTGAGGCTCATGACTCGCCTCGGTAATACCCTAGAAATTTCTTGTAACCCTAGAGGTCCCGTCATGTTATGTTATCTTGAATCTCTTGACTCATCCATCGATGATCTGCAATCTGTAAGGGTGGTCCGAGACTATCCTGATGTCTTTGAAGAAGTTAAGGGGTTACCCCCTAAGCGAGAGATAGATTTCCGCATTTATCTAGTCGATAATGCCAAGCCAGTATCATTGCCCGTTAGGCACATGGCCCCACGAGAAAGAAGAGAGCTCAGTAAGCAAATCAAGGAGTTGCTTGAGAAAATTTTATTAGGCGAAGCATTTCTGAATGGGGTGCTCCAGTGGTATTCGCTTCATCTGTGTGTTGATTATCGAGAGTTGAACAAGCTGACAAAGAAGAATAGGCACCCGTTACCGAGGATTGATGATCTCTTTGACCAACTTGTTGGTGCTTCTGTTTTCTCTCAGCTCGATCTAGCCACCGGATTCCATCAGCTTAGAGTTGCTGAGGATAGTATTGATAAAACTGCGTTTAGGACTCCAGATGGATTCTTTGAATGGCTTGTCATGCCATTCGGTTTGACTAATGCACCCGCCTACTTCGTAGATTTGATGAGTAGGGTGTTCAGGGAGTTCCTTAACAAGTTTGTTGTTGTCTTCGTGGATGATATTCTGATCTTCTCAAAGGATGAGGAAGAGCATGCCAGACACCTCAAGGAAGTGATGGATACGCTTAGAGCGCATCAGTTGAAAGCCAAGTTCTCCAAATGTCATTTCTGGAGAAGGGAAGTTCGGTTTCTTGGACACATAGTTTCTAAGCAAGGCATAGCGGTGGATCCCGCGAAAGTGGTTGTAGTTCAAGACTGGAAGACTCCTAGGAATGCAACCGAAGTAAGAAGCTTTCTCGGTCTGGCGGGCTACTATAGGAAGTCCATCAAGGACTTCGCTAAGATTTCAGCTCCTCTTACTAAGTTGACGAAAAAGGACTTAGCCTTTGAATGGGAATTGGAGTGTTACCCGATGGAGGGAAGATGTTTGCCGTGAACACCAATGCATGTGACATGGGATTAGGCGCGGTCCTGATGTAAGAAGAAAGAGTAATATGTTATGGGGTTAGGCAACTCAAAGTTTATGGGAAGAACTACCCCACGCATGATTTGGAGTCGGCGGCGATTGTCTTTGCGCTTAAATCATGGCACCATTATCTTTTGGGCAAGAGATTCGAGTTATATACGGATCAAAAGTCGCTCAAGTATCTCTTCTCGCAAAAGGATGTCTATGCTAAGTGTTGAGTTTGGAAGTAGGGATTATGTTTTTGGGCTTTGGGTTGATTCTAGGGATGAAGTGGTTATCTAGTAAGGGTACCATCCTCGGTTTTGAAAGAAGGGTAGTTAGACTCTTGACTTGCCTTGGTAATACTCTCAAAGTCTCGCGTAACCTTTAGAGTTCTGTCAGGATTAGTTACCTAGAATCTTTTGACCCATTTATTGGAAATTAATGATCTATTCGATTAGTGTTCGCGGGTGGTTCATAGAAATCATGTTAATAAGTGCATTTGGCCACATGGATTGGTATTTATTTTCAAAGGAAAGTTCTTCTACGTGGAATACCTTACAGTGAATTTTGGGAAAGCTTGCATGAAGTCATGAGTATACAGTTAAGTTAAGAACCGAGTATGCTAGAAAAAAAATAAGTGAAAGTGAAATGAGAAGCGACAGTGAAATGAGTTCCAACTCACATTTCTGAAGTAGGAATTAGGAAGCTACGGAATTGAAAGGTTAACAACGGTCAAAGCACAATGGAAGTAAGTTCTTAGAAGGTTGAAGACTAGATACACGCATCATATATCTTTTTAGGAGTATATCCTTGATCCCTGTTTTTCCGTGGAGCTTACTTGTATACTATCTTCTCGATCTTTTTTCCTAATTATTGCTATCCATGTTTACCTTGTTTATCTTGTTATCTCGTAATCGTGTCATGAGAACCTTAGGTAGAAACCCTTTGGATGAAACATGTATTTGAAACATGTTATGCTTGATGGTTGCAAGTTTTTGCAAGTGGATACTCGTGGATGCATGATACACATTAAGCACTAAGATCGGCTCACACACTTTCATACCGCATATGCATGAGTGTTTATGCTTATTCATGGATGAAACTTGTATGCTATCACATGGATGTTGCATATGGATGGATGTTATGTGCACTCATATAGAGACTATGGATTATGTTAGGAATTCGCATACATATGGACTCATTACACTAACATACTTTGCATTAAGGAGGTTCACTGAATCAGTAACCGCCTGATTTTTGCATTAGATAAGTACATATGCACACACCTTTTGCATATGTGCATACAACATTTGGAATCTTTTTAAGGACAATGGTTACTTGTGGATGATGTTTTGAGTAGATGGATGATGGATGGTAGGATACGTTCTTCCTAACTTGGAGATTTCGGGGACGAAATCCTTTAAGGAGGGGAGAATGTAACAACCCGTATTTTTAATAACATGTTATAATGTAAATCAAGGAAGAATTAAATTCTAAAATTTGAATCAAGGGAAACGGGCTGTGTCATTGCGTTTGTCTCGGAAAAATACGCGAAATAGAGTCCGAGTTTTCGAAAAACGGAGTCCGTATGACCAAGTTATGGCCCATTGAAGTTTTCAGAAAATTCCAAGCCCGAAAACAGTTCAAATTCGAATTCAGATTCGAATTGCAACCAAGGCAGAAAGGGGGGGGGGGGAAATTTTCCCGCCCAAGGCAGGGTCGACACAGGGGTCGACACCAGTGTCGACCCCCCCCAATGGGTCGACACCCATGTCGACCCATGGGTCGACACCCATGTCGACCCAGGGGTCGACCCCCCCTGTCGGACCAGTTTTTTTGGTGCACCATTTTTACATGTTGAGTCTTGTTCTGGAAGTTTCTGACGGGAGTGGATGGCTCAGATTCGATTTAGGG
Organism: Allium sativum; assembly: GCA_030737875.1. Classification (NCBI taxonomy): domain Eukaryota; kingdom Viridiplantae; phylum Streptophyta; class Magnoliopsida; order Asparagales; family Amaryllidaceae; genus Allium; species Allium sativum. The sequence continues at coordinate 433,740,950 of CM060919.1, forward strand.
TTAATCCTATGGTCTAAACTACCCCTAATCTCTATAAAAAGACCCTAATACCTAGCCTAAATCATCATAAATCAATTCTAGTAACTAAGTGCTGCCAAAATGTTTAATCATGGCCTCCACCCTCTTGTCATAGCCTCCATCTTCATTCATATGAGAGTTCCTAAGCTTGTTTGAGAGTTTCTAAGCTTGATTTAAGGCCAAAGTTCAACCTTTCTTCATCCAAGCAAGGATCTTTTGCTTGTTTCTCAAGGGTTTTCATTGGAGCTTATCATTTGGGAGTGTTTAGAGTTGCTAGTGGCTTTGTCTCAATCTTATTTATATATATTATAAGTCTTCATAGCATTGTAAGCCCTATACTACTCTTAGATTCTAACTATGAAGTTAAATGTGATATGTGCAAGTTGAGTTTGGGCCTAAGTATGATATGTGCTTTGATCCTATCATGTTATGCATTGATTTACCCTATGCAAGTTTGTAAAGCTATCGCCTTGACTATGTGCATAGAAAGATATGACCTTTGATTTGAAATGATGCATTATGCAACATGAGAACTCTCATAACCTTTATGATAACTTGCATATAATGTTATATGCGAACTTCTAGCCACCATCCTATGTCATTTATGATCATGTTTCACCTATTTGCTTAAGTTGATATTATGCATGTTTTGAGGCCCATGATGTAATATGCAAGCTTATGAACATATTTATGCCTCATATGCCACCATGTTTAACTTGTGGCCAACCTTATTACCTTGTGCCCCTTTTGTCATGCTTTTGCCAAGTTCCCTCTTTTGATCTATGTTATGTTATGCGAAACGTACATGCGATGGGAATGCGTTGGGTTTGGGTAATATTAATGACATGAAACATGGTTTTAAAATATGACATGAACATTGACTTGTGATTATGTTTGTAAACATAATGATGGACATGACACTTAGAAAATATGAGTGTGGCCAACTCGAGGTTGGGTTGAGTTTGTAGCATAAATCTACCCAGAACCGACCGGCTTAACTAGTGGCTACAAACAATAGGACCCAATGTGAGAAGTTGGTCATGTCGCACTTGAAACCCTAGGTTAGACCAAGTTGTGGTGTAAAGCTACCCGGACCCGCCCGGCTTAACTAGTAACCACAACAGGGTCTAATGTGAGAGGTTGGGTGCATTAAATTAATTAATGCCACATGATAGGGTTAAGTCATGGACCACCAGAATATACTTAACCACATGAACATGATGGGTTGATAGGGTTAAGTCAACATGGACACACTTAACCAACCCAATGCTTAGTTGGATAAGGTTAAGTCGTGAACCTTTTTAGGAACACTTAACCAACTTGATACATGGTTTGGATGGGGTTAACCACACTTAACCCACTAGAAAACCCTAGTTACGCGGTCCTTCTCAGCAGTAACCCACTAGGGAGTATCGGATACCCTAGGGACTAGGCTAAGGTGGGGCACGATTACTGGGCTGGAGTGTAAGCGACCAAAAAGACGGCAAAAGTAGGTGCGCCATAGTAGATTCCGACGGACCATGGTCGTGCACATTGTCCGAGGATGAAAGACAGACTTGGGCACCAGTAGGTTTTGACTGTGCGTGCTTGTTTCGTGTCAGTGGTTGACACCCTAGGGTCGGATACACCCTAGGGTGGACCTAGCACAGTCGACTACATTTCATGTTTGGACCGTATGACACCGATACACGACGAGTTAGGCTTATAGGGAGCCGATCGACTAGACCGAGTAGTTGGACCTTGATTTAGGTCATCTCATGGGTTTGGGCCAACATTGGGCTAAGGGATCATTTCTTGTTTATACTTGACATGGAGTGGAATACTAGTACACACCTGGTGCAACTTAACCTTGTATATGTGATGCCACACTTGATCTACCTTGTTAACTTTTCACCATGCCAGTTATCACCCTACATCTCATCTCTGTTTTACATGTTCAGTTAACTTTATTAGTTTTTATACTAATAGTAGATAGGACTTACCAGTCTTTTTGACTGACCCGTTTTCTTTTGCCTCTTTTCTTCCGTCCCCCCCCCCCCCAGGTTTGCAGGGTGGGAACACTGTTACCTAGCTGGATCTTTAGCTGCTTTTCTGGATAGCTCATGTACGGTTTGGACTTGAGCATGCTATGGCTTTATTCTGCTTTGGGGATAGTTTACTCTATGTTATTTCCAGTTTTCAGTTTATGTTTTTCTAGACTTTGTTTTGTGGAAAATAATGACTCAGTACTTTGATGTAATTTGACTATGGTTTTGAAATACTAGTTTTATCCGCTGCTTTACTTACCCTGTTTTATTTATATGTTCTGTCTTGTGATATCTGCATGCATGTTTACCTCGTTTAACGCCCCTCCAAAGCTAGTGCCCTTGCAAGAGTGGCACTGGCGGAGGTGGGGTGTTACAGATTACCCCGATAAGGTGCGTTAATCCCGACTAGTTTGGAAAACCCTAATATGGTTTGAATGATATCCAAAGGAAGATTAAAGAATAAATTTTAAAGAATTTATCTTTGATAAAATTAATGGGAACAAATCCCAAAGTATGTGAATATTGGAATAAAAGAATATTCTGAATTGGAATGAGGCATATGTTGTATTTTTATACCACTTGTTTATTATATAAGCGAGTTATTCAGAAAGGCCGGGTTTATACCCATTTTGAATAACTGATTCGAAGATAAGTCGACGATGAAGACGGTGGTTGAAGACCGGAGGTCTTCACATTGTTTGGATGATTACTGATGTCTTGATTGGGCTGTACACCCAAGACGAGGTAATAAGTGATGATCGTCCAGACGTACTTGGAGATCGACGGATATGCGAGGACCTCTCTTCTGTATTGGACATATGCGAAGAGGAATAAGGTGCATTCGGTTTCATTCTAACCCAGAATGGACTTATAAATGGACTGTGTGTCTGACATTGGATTTTACTCTGTGTTGATTGATCTCTATTAAATATATATTTGTTTGGCGGTGGAGAATTTATTCTCTTGCTTAACGCCCTTCTCTGAGACGTACGAGCTCAGAGGTTATATATCGATAGACATCAGTCGCATGGCGTGAATTACCTGTGTGGCATGCCTGAGTGGCAAATGATCAAGGCTTCTGTTGAAAAGCAGAGTCTTGTGGTTGATGATCAAAGCACGGCCTTAAATGGCATAGCTTTGTGTATAGCGTTAACTCGTGAGCCTCACACCTCGGTATGAGTTAAAAACGAGATAAAAGACTCAAGGAGGACATGACGTTTCTTCCTAGCTATGGGTGGTGTCGGGGTTTTGCAAGCCCAGACATTTATATTATTTTTACCTTTGTGGTTGTTGGAATGCAAGGCGCCTCAGATATATCGCTACTGCGGGAGCCGATGGATATAGGTCCTATAGGACCGGGAAACGTGTGTTCAGGAATACTAATCCTCAAACGTAAGGGAGGACTGACCTTGGAATCCAAGGGTCTACTACGGGAGATCCTGAGGCATTTCCTAGAGTGTCTAGAAGCCGGCGAGGAGTACATCCCTTGCCTCGACTCACGACGGAAATCCAATTTCCAATACGTGACATTTCGGTTTTATTTGTAGAGCCTAGTATGGCGACATAGTGGGATGGGGCGGTATGCCGTCTATGATTGATACATTTATATTTGATGTTGTTTTCATACACTTTACACTATAATAGTATCAAAATGATTTTTTTTAAACATACCAAGCATGTTTGTCTATTATACGGTAAAACCCTATCCTCCGGCTTGCGTTGCATTGTGTGATAGGACCTGAGTCTTATAATAGCTTCATTTTTCAAAAAACATTGTGCTGTTTATAACTGTTTATGCACTGGTATTCTTGGGAGGAAACCAGTTCGGTGTTATGCGATGCGGTCCCTTGATATACTATATTTTAAAGAAAAGTTTTAAATAACTTTTTTAGTTCTCACACCAGTCACTTGACTGACCTGAAGTTTATTGTTTTAACCTAAACTTTGGGTGCCCCTATTTTCTACATGGGTAGCTAGTAGTTTTTGTAACGACCCGGATTTTGAGCGACTTTGGTTATCGACATAAGCACGATGTCGATAACCAAAACATCGAAAAATCCCGGTAATTAATGAAAGAAATTAGAGGGTGAGGATAGATAAGATAGAAACTTAGAATAGAAGAATAAAAGAACTTACATCATCAGAGTAACACGAATCTCACAGCGGAACGAACAACATATAATATATAACATAACTTTGAAATATAACAGTTATGTATACAATAGCACTTATCAGAGTACAGGACTTACAACACAGCGGAAATAAACTATAGCTATATGATTCTGAAGCCTCCTGCTCCAAGCTCTCCAAGTATATCTGTAAAATCCTGACTACTTGACTGCTCGTACAAAAATTGGACACCTAAGAGTTTAGGGAAAACAACAAAGTAAACTCCGGGTCAGCCATGGGACTGATGTGAGTAAAACAGTTTAAACAGGTATATGAACAAGTAAACGATATCTCATAAGACCACGCCGCAGAACGGAACGGGTTTTTTCCCTTATGAGAATCCAAAATATCTTTATATAAAAAACCTTTTGATATTATAATAATGTCTATGCACAAATAGATATCAACTAGCAGAAACGCTTTCATCTCACGTTCTACATATATAGTATACAATCAAAATCGCAAGCACGTATTGGATAATGGATTTCCAACTATGACAAGGTATGGAACCACCTTCCGATCAGTGTACTCTAGGAACGATACACTGGAGTTCAACAAGAACATCTTGTAACTCAGCCACACATGACCGACCACTCATTTTGCTTGAGTGTATCGAATGTATATCACCAACGGTTGGGATCAGCAACCGTTCCCGTATATATATATATGGGACAGCATTGATAGATTTAAGAAACAAATGAATATTCTCTAGATAGGTGATTATACACCCTACTTCGGTGCGACCGACTTAGCCATGCTGCCTGCCCGATTTCTGTCATTTACCGGTTGATGAGGCTAGAAGCTACGCTTTATCATCACATCAGATTCACTTCGAATATCACATTGTCAGATCCATCAAAAATCACTAATTGACGTCTACAACCATACATTACGTGTCAGATTAAAGAAGTTTCCTTCTCCGCTTCCACTCTTGGTACGGTTGAAGAAATCAATGTACGTGACCTCTCTGGAAATACTCTGTCAGACATTCATCAACACAAGTCATCCTCATTCACTTAGAATGTCACATCGTCATACCCGCCAAATCACAAATTGACTTATCCAAAAATAACACGGGTATACAGCTTAGAGAAACGAATTCCTCCGCCACCAAACGTGAATACGTTTGAACAGATCAACTTACGCGATCTATTGGATATACTCTGTCAGACCTTCGTCCATACAAGTTGTCCTGGGACTGGACAAACCGAAGGCACTATTCAGTATATCCATCTTAGTCACTGTTATCTAAGACTTATACAATAGCCCTTGCAATTTTTATTCCGTCTTCAATTATCTTTGGCATATATGATTCGCAATGCTTATGCCAATACAGAGTGGTTCTTCGGATAATAATCCAACCGGTCTCTCCATATTAACAACGTTAAAATGGTCAAAACTTTGATAGTCTGTGATTTAACTATCAAAGAAAAACAAGTGTGCAAACAACGATATTATTTCCAGATGGAAATTATATCGATCAATCATCAACATATATCTATATATATATATTCACATTGCCTTATTTTCTATGTTTAGAAAATATATGTTATTAACACTGGAAAACGTTTCCATCTGCTTATTTACAAATCACTACTCTTCCCCAACTATCAGTCCCTGACCGTAAACTAGTATGAGAACAATCCCCTAAGTATAAATCCCGAAGGCCGAAACCAACATCAAATAGGCACTTAGAAAACCATTCAATTTACTAATCTCTAGTCAGTTCTAATTTTACTTAACTCTATTTGATTAACTCTGATTGATTAACTCTAACTGGTTTTACTTGGTTTTGACTAACTCAATTTATTAACTCGACTGACTAATTCAACTCAATTAACCTAACTTGATTTACTTATCTCGATTAACTGAACTAATTACTTTGATTAACTCGACTAATTCACTTTGGTTAACTTAACCAATTCACTTAACTAATTCACTTAGTTTAACTTAACTAATTCACTTAACTCCTGTCGAATAAACTATATTCGATAACTCCTCTAACTCTATTCGAATAAACTATATTCGATTAACTCATTTACTCTATTCGAATAAACTATATTCGATCAACTCATTTGATTTAACTCTAATCGATTAACTCCATCGAATAAACTATATTCGATAACTCCTTCGATGTAACTAATATTCTATAACTCACTTCGATTAACTAATAATCGATAACTCCTTCGATGTAACTAATATTCTATAACTCACTTCGATTAACTAATAATCGATAACTCCTTCGAATAAACTATATTCGATAAACTCCTCTCGAATAAACGATATTCGATAATCTTCCCTTTCGATTTAACAAATCAATAACTCCTTTTCGAATAACTAAATTCGATAACTCCTTTCGATTTAACTAATCGATAACTCCTTTGTGTTTAACTCTATTCGAATAACTAATTCGAATCACTCTTATTTATTTAACTCTATTCGATTAACTCTATTTAACTCCGTTTAACTCTATTCGAATAACTAATATTCGATAACTCTATTTAATTAACTCTATTCGCTTGACTCTAGATCGCAGCGATCACAATGGTTACACCTGATTCCCTCGGGAAACATACGACCGCCGTAGGCTATTTACAGCCCTGCGAATTACGCTAGCAGTCGTACGAAATGGCAACTCATTTGGATTAACACTTATTTGATTAACTCTAACTGATTAGCTCTAATTGGTTAACTCTAACTGATTAACTCTAACTGGTTAACTCTAACTGATTAACTCTAACTGGTTAACTCTAACTGATCTAGTTAACTCTATTCAACTAACTCGACTCGACTAACCCCTTTCGAATAACATATTCGTTTTACTAACTTTCGAATACCATATTCGATTTACTCCCTTCGAATACCATATTCGATTTACTTTATTCACTTTATAAAGATTTCCTTTTTAACAACGTTTTATTCATTTGAAAAGATTTACTTTTAAATAACGGTTCTACACTTTAAAAATGATTTCCTTTTTATAACGTTTCCTTTTCAATTGTATTTGTAAATGGTTTACAAATATTTCCTTTTCAAATTTATTCTTGAAATATTCTAACTCCTTAAATTCTCTGAAAAATTCGCTATAACCTCCTTTGTAACGGGAGCATCGGGAAAATCCCCAAACCCGCCACACAGGCCTTTCCATTCAAAAAGAAAATGGTTTGTAATTATTTCCTTTTTGAATATCTCCTATTTATAAATATTCCAATTTATAACATTTCTTATTTATAAATATTCCACTTTATAAATATCTCTTATTTATAAATATCCCATTTTATAAATATTCTATTTTCAATATCACTTTGAAAATCCCCTTATCAACATTTCGGTATGTTATGGTATTCAATCATATCAAATCATGATGTTCAATATCGTCAATGCACATATAATCGCCCACAGATTTTATATCACATCATATAACAATATATGAAAAACAATAAAATAACTGTTGAGGAATCCAGTCGGATTCCTCCAACCTATCTCCCTGCATCCACAGATGTTACACAATATGATTATCATCACTTTTAGTTCCATATAAATTATTCTGATAGCAGAATCAATATATAAATATTTAACGGTTTATATATATATATATATATATATAATTACATATATATATGTAATTTTCACTAACTGACTAGCAGTTCAATCAATCAACCAACACACAGAAATCAACAGATGATTAACAGTTCTAAAAATACATTATAAAAATATAACTGTTCAGAGTTGGTGAGTTTTACTCACATTGGCAGTTCATCGTTAAAGAACGATAACCGTCGATAGTTGATTCGGATCAGATAATTTATTTCGGTATAAATTGTAATAAGCTCCGATCATTCCAAACCAGTCTCCATGTATAGCCTACGAGCCCGCGATTCAAATGCGACAAATCATTCGAGATTCTGACGACGTATATACCAAATACTATGTTAACAAGTTACCTCAAAATTAATTTAACTTAAACTAATTTAAATTAGAGTTGGGCCTTGATCTTTACCTTCATCCCATTTAGTTCAACCCGTGACCTCATTGCACAGTATTTATCTTCTCCAAATCACCAGTTCGATCCTGCAACCATCGTTCTCCAGTATCTCCACCAATTCGCACTTCGACGTCCACTTGTAGCCACCCACCCATCACCGAAACCAAAACAAAAATGACCACAGTTCATGTCTTTCCCAAACTTGTTGATGTCGTGACCTCTCCTTGCTTCAGCAAACCATTTCCGCACAAACACTTCAACCCCCGTCCTTCTTGACACCACCGAATCACCTCTCAACTCCACCATTTCAATCTGCTTTGATTCCTCTTCCCTTCCATCACCATATGGTTCAGCTCACACTAATTTCCATAACCCCAAATATCAGTTCGAACTCGTGAAGAACTAGTACAGACATCGACACTCTTACTCTCGAAATCACCCAAAAGCACTCAAATGAGATGCTGAATCACACCAGAAACCCAAATACAAGAATTAAAACTCGGATCCATGCTTCAATATCCCCGAGTTACGAACCCTAGTTCTGCGCTGCTCAAACACCATCGATGCAAACCAATTCGAGTTCAACAAAATAGGCATACGATTGAAGAGAAATGATCGGTGAATCCAAATATACAAGATTTGAGATTTTTAGACTTTGATTTCTATTTCTTTTGATTTATTTTCTTACCATTTTCTCTGCTGTAGAAAGCAAATGTTGGCCACTATGTGTTTGACTGTAGAATTAGGTTTTAGTGGAAGTTGTGGTGTATTTATAGTGTTAACAAAATATCTAGATATTTTATAAAGGGAATATTCCCTGTATATTCTCCTATATATTTTCATTTTGCTTTTCTAAAAATTCTCGTGACTACATACGATAACCAAAAATCATGAAAATGGTCGTGTAGCTACTGTTTGACATTACGGTCCCAACGAAACTGGTTTCGTCGAATTCCGACTTCGTATGCTCACACAGCGCATTTTTAGCCGTCAAAATACTGACTGTTTTACACTCTAAAAATCCGTATGGCCACACAGTGACTCTAAAAATCACAAAACTGGAAATCTAATAACTATTTGAAATTGTGGATCCAACAAAATTAGTTTCGTCGAATTCCGACTCTGTTTGCAAAACTGGCTATTTTTAAAGCTCTGGATGACCCATTTAAATATATAAATATATTTAAATATAATTAAATTAAATATAAATAAATTTATATTATCGTGTATCTTCACATATGATATCGTACAGCTCCAGAATATCATATCAGAATTTACAGCTTGATATTTCAGATTTCAGATTTATCGAATTTCAATTTATATTGAAATTCCTTTTATAAAATATAAATAATTCCTTTATAAATTATAAAGTTATTCCACAGTGACTTTTCTGAAATTTGATTTGGATATATCTCAAAATCTACACGACGAAATCCCAATTTTTCTCTTCCACTAGAAAGATATACTCCACCAGCTCCACACGTTTCTTGTTTCACAGAAATCCGACTTAAAACGAATCCTGTACATTCAGTTGAAGTTCAAATCGCCAAATCGCGACCTGCAGCGCCATTTCAAGCTCGATTTTAATTATAATATAATTATACATTCAAACTGTCGTCGATTGAATATATTTGTCAATATAATTCAACTCTAAGATGAATTAAATCTTAGGGACGACCCCATTCACAGAATATTGTGATTCCCAATATTTTTGATTATTTCTGAATTAAATATATTATTCTATTATTTAATTTAATTAAATATTCCATATTATTTAATTAAATCACCATTTAATTCACTATATCACTATATATATAATTAAATAAATTGATTATAATACCTCTGACAATGCGGGTCATTACAGTTTTGGTTTGGCAGATTTATATTCATAGGATCCTGGTTTACAGCTGGAATGATATTCGGAAAGCTCTGTATCCGTGTATCTCTTTCAGTTGTGTTTTGTATTATTTTCCGTTGCTATGTAATGTATTTTAATCTCTGATACTTTACAATGTGTAAATTATTCATACTCTGTATATTCTTGTACTTGGATGTAAATTGTTGTAATAAGCAATGAAATGTTCTTCTGTTTGTGTGATTCGTTTTGTCCTCAAACAATTGTTCTTTCCTTTACGGGGAAGTTCGGGTCGTTACAGTAAAACTCACTCAGTTATTCCACTTATGATTTTATATAAATCGGGTTTAATGTTTGTGTGTTATGTTGCTAATTGTTGGATGATTTGATAATTGTTTGGATATATGTTGATATTTTTATATAATTGATTTCAATTAAGTATTCGTTTAATTTAATCAAAACCAATAGTTATTTTTAACGATTACTTCCAATTAAGGTAACTTACCTTATGGTGACGTTTATAGTAATATAAATATATTAAATTAAATTGGGTGCGTGAATTATTATTAATAGTTGACCATTATTGGTTGAATTTATTATTCTTATTTATTATAGAAGTTAATTAAATGGATTGTTTTATTTATGGTAACCTATTTGAATGCAGGAAAAAAACAGGTTGGAGGGATCCAATTGGATTCCTCAAATTTATTTTCATGTTATATTATAGGAATTGTTTAACCAGTTTGATTGGATGATTTATTGATTATTGAATCCTAATTCAACGTTTGTTTTTATATTAACCAACGTGCAGTATCGTTTGAGAAACTGGCAGTAGATTATCTAAATATACACTGTTGATTTACCATCAGGTGAATCAATAAAAAACGAAGTTATAAAATTTATTTTATAATTGAAGATAGAATTTGAAATATATTATTTTAAATGGAAGTTTATAAAAAGGAAATAAATATCTATACTATACTATTAAAGCTGACTTGTTTTTCAGTAGCTCTCAAGCCCTCTCCAATTTCTGTAAGGATTGCGTATAAGCATGACTCGTGGATTGTTTACTCAATCGTCTCTCCTATTTCCCAAATTAGATATTCCGCGTCCCTTACTTTCCCGTCCTCATCTTGCCTTTAAGTCACCCCTCAGTGCCTTTAGCCTTTTCCCCCTTCCATCTCATGCTTTCGTCCATGCCCGACCGTTAGCTTTATGTCCACAATAACTTTCCTGATCCTTCACGTTCGCACCTATTCCTCTTTAAACCCTAGGTACGCTCACTTGCTCCTTTTTCTCCGATTTACGTCGATTTTCGTGATGCCACTCTATCTGCAGGCTATATGCCACCGTGTAGTTGTCTTCCCTCCTAACATTCTGTAAGTTTTTAATCATGTTAGCTTCAGCCATATGTTTTCCCATTTTATTGCTTAAATTGAGATTGACAGTTTTTTTAATCTTTTGAAATCAACATATTCCGCATTTTCCGATTATTTTAAACCGTGTTTTCCTCTCTAATCAAATGGTTTAGTGAATTAACATGCTTAGATTTGAAAAACGTTTGTTGTTCTTCAATCATGATAAGTTACAGCACCTCCGGATCTTTCACTTCCCTTAAAGGAATAAACAGAGGTTCAGAAGTTCATGTACATGTTCAAATTATTATTTTCATCTTAGGTATTTGTACTGGGTGTATTTCATATACTCTTAGTGGATCAGACGTTAAATTTTGCTGCAAATTTATATCTTCCACTTTCTATAAAATATGACAATGGAACAAAAGTAGTTGTTATACAGTAACTATTAAGGTATATGATTTTTTTCCTATTCCACATGGTGACATAACCTTTTCCATGAATTCAGCTTGCCAATGGGACTGGTACCAGATCATCTTTGTTTTTGAATATGATACCTCTACTTTTTGTTCAACCCAATTTTCAAAAAATTATTTTTTTCATTCGTGGGAATGAGGCATTGAACTCATTTTAGTTCATATTACCGTGCTTGATTTTTGAAGCTCTTGCCAAATAAATATGTTTTCAATTCATTTTTTACGCTATTTTAAAGTATGGTTTTGTTTGTTTTCTTGTTCTTAGTTATACATTTAGAGTCTGGCCTAATAATTTGTTCAGTCCAATTGTAGTTTTCTCTTTCCTTTTTGTTTTTTGCATCATAAATATGTAGCACTTTAAACCAGTGGATGGCTTTACCTTTAAACAAAATCTTCACAGGTATATTATTTTGGTGTATTTTATTTGTTTTCCAAATGAATTGAGATGGTTTTATTTTTAAATGTTATTGGTTTTCTGGAATTAAGATGGAATTAACCATGATGATGTCTGCTTTGCCCAAAATTGTTGAGAAGTTGGTTATATCTCTGTTAATCATTCTAACGAATAGGCGTTCTTTCCATCGTCTTTCTTCATTAATTAACAGCACAAAGAAAGTTAAATAGACATAAATTTGGATATTTCAAACCACCAATATAAATTTGTTTAAAGTCTGATATTCACTTCAATTCCTTATGTATAGCGATGCAAAATATAAGTTATCATGTTATAACAGGTATGGTAAGTTATCACAACTTGAACGGTTAGAGATAAAATTAGAAAATTGACAATAAATAAATAGTTATCTATTCGTTTTTCCATAATAAGCTTTTCTCCTGCTGCATCGTAGTTTTTTTTTCTACCCATGTTAAACTGAAATATGTATGGGGATGACAAATTTGCTTATTCAGGTATAATCGGTATGTATAGATTAGATGATATATCAACTTGCCATAAATTACTTGCATTATAGTATGGATTGTTGCTTTCTTGCACTATATGAACTCACAAACTTAGTTTTGATTGTAAACAAATTAATATGGATTGCTGATTTCTTCCACTATAATTAATATGTCGTCCCAGATTTAATTTTATTATACTTTATCTGAAGTTGAATTTTTGTTTATTGCAAAGCTAAGCTTGAACATCAATAAAGGGTGCTGCAGTTATTAGATTTTGTCATGGATGTGGCGGATTCTTATTGGATTCCATGGGAGAATGACTTAGAATTGAGCATTCTTAACTCTTATTAGCACTCAATCTCGAGATTTTTTTTTTCCGGTTGGTTGTTCTTCACCTAACCTCCGGGATTGCATTATTTCCCTACACCTCTCCTTTCAGTTATTCAATCCAACCTTAGATTATTTTTATGAGAGAATCTGCGCTGTTGTTGGATGATTCGATAAGGATCTTTTTTTACTAAATCAACATATTCCATTCAAGGTATAAAACATAAGCTATGTTAGTGTGTATGATTCGATTTTGTTATACCGTCACTGAACTTGATTATTTCTAGATTTTCTGCGCTGCTCTCATATGTACAAAATTAGTGAATCATATATAATTATGCAATCCAGTTCATTTCCGGATAACATGAAATGTGTTGTAAAAAAAATAAAAAAATAAAAAATAAACTTTTTCGTAGGTTTCAACATACTGGAACTATTTTTATGTGTTCATAATCTTAATAACTATAAGACATTTGTTTAACATTTCTCATTGAATATGTTGTATTGTCAAATAAATGGTTACTTTTTATGAGTACTTCAGCTTTAGATCCAAAGCAGAGTCTAAATGCACTTCACACTCAAGGATAGGGAATCCTTGAATCCGTAGATCTTTACAGCTTCTGAGAAATTTTAGTAAACGAAATTTTATTATATATACCTTTAAATGATGTATGATTACAATTACTTAGAAATTTGAGAAATAAAATTAAATACACTTTGCAGCTGACACTATAATAAAGCCAAGTATTTTGTAGAAAAAAGAGTTTTAACCTCACAAGATAAGTGTACTGAATTTGGATACCCGAGATTGCTTAGTTTCCCCAGGTCGAGAGAAAAATATGAAATGATTTGTAGGTAAGTGAATATGCCAGCCAGTAATTTATCCTGTCAGATAATTATGCATTCCAACTATTCAAACTAGAAGCAATTGTACATGTCAATGATATGGAAATTTCCTTATAACCATTTATCTAATACACAAAAGTTTTCCATATTTTCAACATCAGTCAAGATAATTTTATCAATACTATATACACATAATGTTTTTCAATACTGTTTTGTTCCCTCTTACCCATAGGCTTATTTTTTTTGAAATTGATGTATGCTAATCATCTATAAAAAGTTATAAATTTTTTAGTGGCTGCGGAAATCGGTAAAGGTATATTGTTCCACCTAACCATTTGGTGTAATTTAAGACTTATTGTCGTATTATGTTAGACACACACACACACACATTATACAAACTTTTTTCATGTGTGTGTATATATCATGTTACTGCTCACCTGTGTTTCAATGCCACTATGAAAATATTGTTGCTTTCTTATTCAACTTTCTAATTTTATAAATTGACAACTTAAGACATGTTTGCAACTCTCATGGAGGCTCTTTGTAACAACCCGGAAAATCTGGGCCAGTTTAAAATTTTTATTTTGGCAATTTTAATGAATTTTGAATATTTAAAATAGATTATTTTAAATAATATCGACGAGAAATTTATTTTGAATATAATTCGACGTATATATTATACGCGTCGTCGTTAGAATATAAATATTTATATATAATTATAAATAGAATTGAAAATGGCGCGGTAGTTCGATAATTCGATTTCAAACTTCAATTGAATGTACCGGGTGCAAAACAATCCGGATTTTAGTGAAACCAAAAACATTAGGATCTAATTGTGAATATCTTTCCAACGAATCCGAACAATCGAAATTTCATAGCGGGAATCAAAAGATATGTCCAGTTGAAAATTCTGAATAGTCGCTATGGAATTCAGGCCCTTAAAAGTGGACATTTTGCAAACGACCTCGGATTTCGACGAAACCAGTTTTGTTGGGTCCGTGATGTTAAGTTATTGCTAGGTTTCAAATTTCATATTTTTTCGAATCAATATGTGAGCGTGGCAAAGGAAAACGTGTTTTGACCAGTTTCAGTTGATTTTAATCAACTGGAAATTGGTCATTTTTCCAACAGTCTCAGAATTCGACGAAACTAGTTTTGTTAGGACCGTATCGTCAATACGAAGCTAGAAAATATTTTTCTGGAATTTTTCTAGTTAGTATGTGGCCCTGGTAATTTGAAACGTACGTTTAAAATTCAATATAGTGATTTAAATGTAAATTTAACGAAAACTGATTGTAACGTTCGAATCAACTTGCGATACATATCCCATTGTGTTCGGAATGGGGGTGAAACGCTATGGACGACAGGCGGTGGGCCCCGTTTTGAGGTCGAAAATAAAAGTTGCTTTTTTGGGTGGAAAATTAAATTAAAAAAAAAAAAATCTCCTTTTCCCTCTTTATACTCCAGGCCCCCCCCCCCCCGACTTCATTTACCAGAAAAAAAAAACAACAAAACATAAATCGATTCGATCCGCCCCCCCCCCCCCCTCGTCTCGACGCCGACGAAGCATCGCGCCGCCCCCCCCCCCCCCCCTCGAGGCCCGACGCCGACGAACCCTGCCGCCCCCCTGAACCAATCGCGAGCCCCTCCCCGTCAAATCAAATCGAGCCTCCCCCGTTCGAACCCCGAGCGCCGCCACCTCGAGGCACCTCCGACGATCGGTGAAACCAGCCCCCCTCTGTAAGTATTTTGCTATTTTAATAATTTAAAAACTGTGATTTTAATTAGATTTTTAAAAACTGATTTTATAAGCATTTTTAAACTGTTTTTAAAAGCATTTTAAAAACTGATTTATAAAAATATAAAAACTGATTTTCTGAGATTATTAAAAACTGATTTTTAAAAATGATTTATAAACTAGGAAGAGGTTAGAAATTTAAAAGTAAAAATCATATTTTTATATGTTGAAAGCAAAAGTAAAAATCATATTTTTATATGTTGAAAGCAAAAGTAAAAATCAGATTTTTATATATTGAATAGCGAACTAAAAATTCGATTTTTATATATTGAATAGCGAACTAAAAATTCGATTTTTATATATTGAATAGCGAACTAAAAATTCGATTTTTATATATTGAATAGCGAACTAAAAATTCGATTTTTATATATTGAATAGCGAACTAAAAATTCGATTTTTATATATTGAATAGCGAACTAAAAATTCGATTTTTATATATTGAATAGCGAACTAAAAATTCGATTTTTATATATTGAATAGCGAACTAAAAATTCGATTTTTATATATTGAATAGCGAACTAAAAATTCGATTTTTATATATTGAATAGCGAAGTAAAAATTCGATTTTTACATAGGTAGTGAAAGCGGGCAACGATGGTGATAAAAAGGCGAGTTGGCGAAGATTTCCTGCATTAGAAGAGCCATGGAGCTAGGATAGCTATATATGAGAATTTCTCACCTTTCAATTTTATTTCTAGTTATATATATACTAGGATGCAGACGGTGCTTAGTAGCACCCGACACAATCGTCCACAGACCATGGACTTGTTTATTTGGTTGCATAGATTAGTTGAATTATTTGTTTGAATTGAATTGTTTGGTGAGATGAATGGATTTGATTGATGTGTGAATGGCGTGGGCCTTCACTAGACCGGGGATAAGGCTAGGCCTTGTCCCGTTTCTAGTATCGTGCCGTTATGCCGCCAAAATTTTCTAAAATATGTTAGAAAAATATAAATATCATTTTATTTAAAGAATGAACTGAATAGAAATTCATATGTAGAATAAAATGTTTTGTCGTTAAAAATATAATTTTTAACGTGAAAGTGAATAAATAAATATTCATTTACAAACCAGACGGTTTGTTTATGTACACTTATTTAAAGGACATTGATTGGGTCGATAAATTTCACACATCGCCCAACTGCACGAATAAAAATCTGTGTTTGATTGTTTGAAACCCCACATGGGTGTTGGGATGAAATTTGAAATTCACTCATCCCGATTGATTAAATATGTCGATCGATTGATTGACAGGCTGTTATAAGCGTCGAATATCTATATTTGATGCTTAGGCAGTATAGTGCACTTTGGTTGATGGTTGATTATTTTTCAATGCGATTATATACATGTGTTGTATGGAAATCCATATAATTAATTTTATATGGTAATTGATTGGGCCTCATTCCAATTTGAAAAATAAAGAATATTATAAAATAAAAGTTCATGTGTTGACAGTACTCATCCATTGAGATTGGTCATGTGTTGAACGAAATATTTTAGTAATAAAATTTACATCTTTATCAATATAAAATAAACGTTCATGTGTTGACAGTACTCATTCATTGAGATTGGTCATGTGTTGAACGAAATATTTTAATATTAAAATTTACATCTTTATCGATATAAAATAAAAGTTCATGTGTTGACAGTACTCATCCATTGAGATTGGTCATGTGTTGAACGAAATATTTTGATAATAACAACTATTTTGAAAAAGAAATATTTGAAATAGAATATTTGAAAATAGAAATTTATGAAGCCGTGTTGATTAGATTGACGCCATTTTGACGTGAACGATATTTATATCGATTTGAAAACGATTTCGAAATGAATTGAATATATAACGATTTCGAAATTTGAATTGAATATATAACGATTTCGAAATGAATTGAATTGAAAACGATTTCGAAATGAATTGAATTGAAAACGATTTCGAAATGAATTGAAAACGAATTCAAATTGAATTGAAAGCGAATTGAAATGAATTCAAATTGAATTGAAATTTGAATTGAATAGAAATGAATTTTAAAACGAATTTATAAAGAAGAATTCAATTTTGCTTTGAATTGAAATGGAAGTTGAAATAGATTTTGAAACGAATTTTAAAACTATTTATATAATTCGTTTTAAAAGGTAATCGACGAAATATATATTATATATATTATATATATAATATAATGGCCTGAATAGAACGCGCCGCGGCAGTTCGTGAATTTCGACCATTTATTTCAAACGGACATTACGGGAGATCCGACCGTCGGATTCTCCTAAAACCGGAACCGTTGGGTTCGTATCGAAAAGAGCTTTCTAACGAATATTAGAAATTTGAAATCTAACGGTTGGATTTGGAATTATGTCCAAATCAAATTCGAAAAAGGTCGCTGTAAGTGCAGTTCGATGGCCGTTGATGGAAATCGACTGTACGGGCCTTGATAAAATTATTAAAAATAGTAATAATTTGTGTAAAATCATAAGAAATGATTTAGAAAGATTTGGGATGAAAAAACTCCATATTTGAAAAGATAAAAATAGATTTTTATCGAAATGAACTAGTTTTGAACTAGAATTATAATTCTATTTATTTTTAAATAAATAAATTGAATTTGAAATGGTTTTGAAAATAACCAAAATTTCCAATGATTGCATTGGAATGGATTTGAATCGAAATTGTCTTCGGAATATTTCGATGTTGGATTTCGTGATTATACAAATGTTGTTATGGAAATTTGAAAGGTACAGATATTTATATCGTTATTTCCAATACGATATTTGTTAGTCGTAGAATTTGATATTGAATATAAACCGGTATATTTTCTATTCAGTGCCTTGTATTGAATATCAAATGTGATTTGGGTTTATCGTGAATGGTGTCTTCATTAACACTGTTCTTGAACCCAGTTGAGAAAAGATTAAATCTTTTTATTTAGATTTAATGAAGTGTACCAATTAAAGAATATTTAATTGGAATTGAATTGATATTGATTTTTGGGTTTATCGTGAACAGTGTTTTTAAACAACACTCGTTCTTTAACCCGATAATTAATGAATATTGATTTTTGGGTTTATCGTGAACAATGTTTTAAACAACACTCGTTCTTTAACCCGATAATTAATGAATGTGATTTTTGGGTTTATCGTGAACAGTGTTTTAAATAACACTTGTTCTTTAACCCGATAATTAATGGAATGTGATTTTGGGTTTATCGTGAACCGTGTTTTAAATGACACGGATTCTTTAACCCAGTCACAGATTAAAACTAAGTGGAGTTTTAATGAATCTTTAATTAGATTGAAATAATCGAAATGGAGTATCACCAGTTTTGCTCCAGGCGATAGTTAAATCTTTAATTAGATTTGAACGTGAAATGGTAATTGAATTTACCGATAACACTGTGGTGTTAGATATGAAGTATTACCAGTTTTACTTCATGGGATAAATAGGTTGGGATTGGGAAATTAAAACCAATGATTACTTCGGTAAGGTTCGTTAATCTCGACTAGTTGAATCGAAATTCAAAAGAAGAATAAATTCAAGAAATTTATCTTGGATAAAATGAATGGGAACCTTTCCCTATGAATGTGAAATCAGAAACTAACTGTCGGTTAGCTAGGCAGAATGGTTTTCTGGATATTGATCTGATGTTGGTTTCGGCCTTCGGGGTTAATATTTGGGAAATTATTCTCTTGATTAATTTACGGTTAGTGACTGATGAATTGGAATGAGGCGTATGTTGTGTTTGTGTAACACTTATTTAAAATATACGCGAGTTATTCGGGAAGACCGGGTTTATCCCATTCTGAATAACTGATACGACGATAAGTCGAAGATGAAGACGATGGTCGAAGACCGGAGGTCTTCACGTCGTTTGGGTAATTACTGATGATCTTGATTGGGCTGTACACCCAAGAAGATGGAAACAGTTAGTGATCGTCCAGACGTACTTGGAGATCGATGGATATGCGGGGTACTAGGTGCCTCCGGTTTCGTTCAGACCCAGAACGGACTTGTAAATGGACTGTGTGTCTGGCATCGGATTTCATTCTGTGTGACTGATATCGGTTGCATAGGATGGTTTGCCTGTGTGGCATGCTAAGATGCAAATGATCAAGGCTTCTGTTGAAAAGCAAAGTCTTGTGGTGATGATCAAAGCACGGCCTTTGTGGCGTAGCTTTGTGTAACGTTTACCTCGCGTGTTTCACACCAGGTATGAACCAAAAACGGGAGACGGACCTCAGGGAGGACTTGCGTTTCCTTCTAGCTAGAAGTGGCGTCAGTGGTTTTACACGCCCTGACGAGTTTGACTTATGTGGTTGTTGCTGTTGCGAGGCGCCTCGGATTGATCGGTCGTTCTCGAACCGATGGAGTCATTTAGTTGGCTCACCTACGCCCCAAAGGGCGGGGAAACGCAGTGTTCAGGCATTTTAATCCACATCGGTGGACCGGCCCTGTCGCTCCAAGGGACGATGCGTTCTGTTCCTGAGACACGGGCTAGAGCGTCTCGAATCGGTTGAGGACTATCTTTTGCCTCGGTTCATAGATGGAAACCCAATTTCCAAATACGTGACTTTGCGATTTTGATTGTATAACCTATATATGGCGACATGATATATGGTACCCATGCCGCATATGATTGATACTTATGATTTGAAGTTGTTTTATACACTATGCACTTATAATAGTATCAAATGATTTGTTTCAAACGTATCAAGCATTCTTTGGCTGTTATTAGGGAAAACCCTATCCCCCGGCTTGCGTTGCATTGTGTGATAGGACCTGGGTCTTATAACAGCTTCATTTTTCTTTATTTAGCATTGCGCTGTTGTTTTATGCACTGGTATTCTTGGGAAGAAACCCGTTCCGTGTTATACGGCGTGGTCCCTTGATTTACCTAACTTTAAAAATAAAGATTAACTGTTTTAGTTCTCACACCAGTCACATGACTGACCTGGAGTTTATTGTTTTAACCTAAACTCTGGGTGCCCCTATTTTCGACACGGGCAGCTAGTAGTTTTGGTTTTGCAGATTTATATTCACAGGATCCTGGTTTACAGCTGGAACGATATCCGGAAAGCTTTGTATCCGTATATCTCTTCTAGTTGTAGATTGTATTATTTTCCGCTGCGATGTATTTAAATGTAATTTAAATCTCTGATATTTCTGTGTAATATTCATTTATACTCTGTATATTCTTGTAATCTGATGCATTGTTGTAATAAACAATGAAACGTTCTTTTATATGAGTTCTGTTGTGGTTTGTTCTCGAACTATCCGACGCTTTCCTTTACGGGGAAGTTACGGGTTTTCACACTCTTTTTAGGCCACTTCTATTCAGTTCTGTATTTATACCATAATGTAACAAATTGTAAGAGTTTTTATTTGATTCATATTTTATATTTACATTTAGCTACAATATACTTTTACGTAGTGTTTGTATAACTAGAATTGTTAATCATGTAGCTTTATTTGCATGCGTCAGGTAAACTTCTGGGCATATAAACCAAAGTGGACAAAGAAAGCTTATAGAACTTATTTCCATGTTGTATCCAAGGTATGGAAGTTTTTGATTTGCTACCCTTAATACCCTTTTTAAAATGAATTTGGTGTATTTGTTAGTTTTCCTTAAGGAAACCAGCTTGATTAAACAATTGCCTAAATATGAATAATATTTACCTATGATATATGTATTCTATTAACAACTGAATATCCATTTGTCTGTATTCTTGCTTTCCTGTTATTCTTTTTATTTGCTCTATATAACTGTTATTTAAAAAAGTGAATATGCGTGTTAATTTTCTTATCTATTATTAATTTATAGTTCAATGTTGATCTCTCTTTCAATCTACCACAAAATTTGAAATTGTCTAATTTGACAATAGTTTTAACATCCACATTTATTCCACATTCTCCATACATTTCACTATCTTAATGAAAACCCAAGCTCTATATGATCAGCACTAGTAAAGACGGTGAATTGCTTTGTTTTATCCCAACTCTCTCTTTGGCTAGCTTATCATAGTTTACGCGTGCACACACGCGCATGTGTGTGTGTCATACCTTTTTAAACTGCTCTTCCAACCTTTATACAGAATTTTTTTTAACATCTGAGATGATATTTACCATTGAACCCATTTCATATTGGTTTTTACACCGTTTTTTTTCTTTTTGTTTGAGGTGATTTCCATCATTGAACCCATTTCACATTGTTCTTTTGAATTATATTATATACTCTTAGCAATTCTTCCTTTTCAAGATTGTATATGACTGTATATATATATATATATATGTGGGGGGGGTGGGGGGGAGGGTATATATTGTTAGAATTTAGATCCATAGAGAAGAGAGAGGTACAACGATAAACCATTAAAATGCTACATTTTTATTGATTACTTTGATTGCTATTACAAAAGAGATGCTTGATTAATTTACAAAACACTGTCTCTACTTATAGATGAGAAAGGGGCATTCTAGAATAGAATATTCTAGAGCATATTTAATACAATACCAAATAAACTCATAATTAATGCAACGCCAAATAAAAGGTAACATATTTATTCTTATTTCTAACATTTATTGCTAACCATATTCTCTAACATCCCCCCTCAAACTCACGATACGACGGAAAATCGTGAGTTTGCCAAATAGAAGCTGCAAAGTGAAGAGTAGCAAGATTGAGCAACCATCACAATTTTGTTAGAGAGTAACACAAAGCACTAAATACTAAATACTCAACAGCAATCTTTAATCAACTCAACAATCTTCTACATCTGGCAACAAACACCAACGCAACTAAATCCACCTTCAGAACTTCACAAAACATGCCCTTCTATCACCATACACTGACCATCCATCATATTGCAGTATTCATATCAAAAGATTTCAGATTCAACAAAACCAATAGGAGTGAGACAATGAGAAGTGAGATAAGAACTAACAGATTCAGATTCAATAAAACCAATAGGAGTGAGATAAGAACCAACAGATTCAGATTCAACAAAACCAATAGGAGTGAGACAATGAGAAGTGAGATAAGAACCAACAGATTCAGATTCAACAAAACCAATAGGAGTGAGACAATGAGAAGTGATATAAGAACCAACATATTCAGATTCAACAAAACCAATAGGAGTGAGACAATGAGAAATGAGATAAGAAATAAGAACCAACAGATTCAGATTCAACAAAACTGCTATTGAACCATAGAAAACTGTCATACAATCCTCTGCTTCATTCCCCATTCAACATACAAACCAAATTTTCTCCACTTTCAAGACAAACCATCCGACCTTCCAAAATAGTCTCCATCTCTAAATGCAGTCACCTAAAAAACCTTCCTCCCTTTTTCTTTTTCTTTTGCCAAAACATCCATTAACCATCACCATCGTGCAAACTTCCCCATTATCAATCACAAATACAAACATCAAGTGGAGAAAAGTTACAGAAGAAACTACATGTACAGCAGATGCAGAAGAAATTGCAAGAAGAGGAGACAAAGGAGAAATTGCAAGCAGAAGAAGGGTTGACAAAATTACATGAAGAAGATACCAAGAAAGTATTACAGGAGGAAGAAGCACTTATTGAATCCCTAGAGGAATAGGAATTATTGAAGGAATTACATGAGGAGGAAACCCAGAAGATAAACAAGAAACAGAAATCAACAAGAAAATCCAAGAAGAAAGAAGAAGCATTGAAGAAATCTTACCATAGGAGGAGAAAAATTTAGGTGATGAGATTGTTAAACAACCTAGAGCTCTGATACCATGTTAGAATTTAGATCCAGAAAGAAGAGAGAGGTACAACGATAAACCATTAAAAGGCTACATTTTTATTGATTACTTTGATTGCTATTACAAAAGAGATGCTTGATTAATTTACAAAACATTGCCTCTACTTACAGATGAGAAAGGAGCATTCTAGAATAAAATATTCTATAGCATATTTAATACAATACCAAATAAACTCACAATTAATGCAATGCCAAATAAACGGTAACATATCTTATTCTTATTTCTAACATTTATTGTTGACCATGTTCTCTAACATATATATGTATATCTAAAACTTTCATTCAGGTTTCATAACATTTGAACAACTGCACAATTTTAATGTTTTCTTCTATTTTTATATTCAGAATTGTATTTTTTCCAATTCACAGTGTTGCATTTTCATGGATGTGATAACTTTATGCAGTTTTACTTTTTCTGTGCATTGTTTCATAATTATATACTAGTATTACCGCACAACGATGGGAAAACCGACCGTCAAGGTGTTCAATATAAAATAAAAATTATTTGTTAAAACATATTTAAAATTATATTTTATTTAAAAATTATAGGATACTTTAAGAGAAAATGGAAGTAACTAATAAAGTAGAAATTCAATTAAACTAAATTCAACATGTAAAGCATCTTGAAACTAAAATTATACTATCAATATATTGATTCGAATCAATTACAAAAATATACATACATTTCTACAATGATGGAAAAAAACCGACCATTGAATCATATAATTAAAATAAATTATATAATTTAAAAAAAAATCTCTACATTTCAAATAAGTAAACCGTATTTTGCTAAACACATGATGTGTAAATCATCCAATAACAAAAAAAATGAAATGGTGGATTCAATCACTGTTGAACATTGTGTGCACTTCTGCCGTGTTGAGCAACAGAATGCATTTACAAACAAAGCAATTCCTCTTATTAAGGACATTATTAGTTATAAAATAATCATCCACATTTAAGATTTAAATTTTAGGTAAATAAGAAATGTGCATTGAATTAGGTGTTAAGTACAAAATGATTTAGATCAACAAAAGTATAAACTAAGAATTTACAAAATTTCTAAAGCGGTTCAGTAAAGTAACCAATTTAACCACTCAAAATTTACAGTTTGGTTAACTGAACCAAAACTAAGTACTGATGCTTTATGCCAATTGAACCACTCTTATTTACCCATGTTTAACCGCTAACGATTAAACATTTAATCTTACCCAGTTGACCGTCAATCAACTATCCATGCTTAACTGAGGAATTAACAACATATCCAAATCATTACAGCAAAAAAAACCCCCATAAATGCTCATATTCATGCCTTCAAAATCCATAACCAATAATTAAATAATATAAATTACAAGACACATTACAGTACATATTTCTGTTCATCAAAGTTGCATATAGTACATGGTGGATACTCAAAACAAAATAACCTTTAGCATATTTAAAGAATATGTATTTTCACCGCTCAAGCATATCTCATCTCCTGTGCAATCAGATGATTGTTCCAACTTCCATGTGCTCTTCAGGTAGAAATTTTTCCCTGTTAAATTTCAAATTACTGTTCACTTTAGTTAAATCTTCGAGAACACTACACCTTACATTATTTAGAGCAAGAATCCTTTTTGGAAGGAGAAGGATCTGAGTCAGCTCTCAATAAACCAAACTTATCCCTTAACGGTTTTTTAAGTCTACCGCCACTATTTCTTTGTGCTGCATTTTTTTGTGCATCACTCGCCACTTCTATTCCCAATAGATTTCAGGCACGTACTGACTTGGAGGGTTGGGTGAATTTACTTTAACTTCCCAATAGTTCTCAATGAACTATGTGGCACTGAATTTTTCTTATTCATCTTTTATGCTTCTTTTTTCACCATGTCAAATATGCATAAATGATTGATGTAGATCCATGTAGATATTATATGTCAACTCATGCTTAGCCATGGTAGATACACAAAACAAGAATGCAACATACAAGGACCTCACCTCTTAAGCAACAACAGGATAGCACTCCACTGGCCATACTACGAAAGCCCCTTCTTGGCAAATTGACACCAACAATGCGTTGTTATGATCAATTAGAAGGTTGGAAGAAAGGAGGAACACTGAGGTTGTAGCTTAAGATCATCAACATATTCACGCTAAATTCCAAATATATGACATCTAGTGTGACGGCAAGAAATTTCGCTCAGTCCGAACCAGTCGCTAAACCGACCCAGACCGTTCGAAACGCCCTATCGTTTGAGAACATGACAAAATAGAACGCATACCAAAGAACGTTTCACTGTTATATTACAACAATGCATCAGATTACAAGAATATACAGAGTATGAATGAATATTACACAGAAATATCAGAGATTTAAATTACATTTAAATTCATAGCAGGGGAAAATAATACAATACACAACTAGAAGGAGATATACGGATACAAAGCTTTCCGGATATCGTTCCAGCTGTAAACCAGGATCCTGTGAATATAAATCTGCAAAACCAAAAATACTAGCTGCCCGTGTTAAAATAGGGGCACCCAGAGTTTAGGTTAAAACAATAAACTCCAGGTCAGTCATGTGACTGGTGTGAGAACTAAAACAGTTATTAATCTTTATTTTAAATCATTAGGTAAATCAAGGGACCACGCCGTATAACACGGAACGGGTTTCCTCCCAAGAATACCAGTGCATAGAACAAACAGCGCAATGCTAAATAAAGAAAAATGAAGCTGTTATAAGACCCAGGTCCCATCACACAATGCAACGCAGCCGAGGATAAGGTTTTCCCTTATAACAGCCAAAGAATGCTTGATACGGTTAAAAACAAATCGTTTGATACTATAGTCAGTGCATAGTGTATAAAACAACTTCAAATCATAAGTATCAATCATAGGCGACATGAGCGTCCCATGCCACTATGTCGCCATGTATAGGTTTACAAATAAAACCGCAAATGTCACGTATTTGGAAATTGGATTTCCATCTATGAACCGAGGCAAAAGATAGTCCTCAACCGATTCGAGACGCTCTAGCCCGTGTCTCAGGCAAGTACTCAGTCAAGCCTTGGATCCTCAGGGCCAATCCACCGATGTGGATTAAACTTAAACCCTGAACATGCGTTTCCCCGCCCTATGGGGCGTAGGTGAGCCAACTAAATGACTCCATCGGACCCGGATCGTCCGATCAAACCGAGGCGCCTCGCAACAGCAACAACCACATAAGTCAAACTCGTCAGGGCGTGTAAAACCACTGACGCCACTTCTAGCTAGAAAGAAACGCATGCCCTCCCTGACGTCCTCTCCCGTTTTTGGTTCATACCGGGTGTGAAACTCGCGAAGCAAACGTTACACAAAGCTACGCCACAAAGGCCTTGCTTTGATCATCACCACAAGACTTTGCTTTTCAACAGAAGCCTCGATCAATTGCCACTTAGGCATGCCACACAGGCAATTCACTCCATGCGTTTGATATCCATCAATATATAACCCCTGAGCTCGTACGTCTCAGAGAAGGGCGTTAAGCAAGAGAATAAATTCTCCGCCGCCAAACAGATATATATTTAATAGAAATCAAACACACAGACTAAAATCCAATGTCAGACACACAGTCCATTTACAAGTCCGTTCTGGGTCTGAACGAAACCGGAGGCACCTAGTACCCCGCATATCCATCGATCTCCAAGTACGTCTGGACGATCACTAACTGTTTCCATCTTCTTGGGTGTACAGCCCAATCAAGATCATCAGTAATTACCCAAACGACGTGAAAACTTCCGGTCTTCGACCACCGTCTTCATCTTCGACTTATCGTCGTATCAGTTATTCAGAATGGGACAAGCCCGGTCTTTCCGAATAACTCGCGTATATTTTAAATAAGTGTTACACAAACACAACATACGCCTCATTCCAATTCATTAGTCACTAACCGTAAATTAATCAAGAGAATAATCCCCCAAATATTAACCCCGAAGGCCGAAACCAACATCAGATCAATATCCAGAAAACCATTCTGCTTGGCTAACCGACAGTTAGTTTCTGATTTCACATTCATAGGGAAAGGATCCCATTAATTTTATCCAAGATAAATTCCTTGAATTTATTCTTTAATCTTCTTTTGAATCTCAATTCAAACTAGTCGGGATTAGCGAACCTTACCGAAGTAATCATTTATTTTAATCTCCCAATCCCAACCTATTCATCCCATGAAGTAAAACTGGTAATACTTCATATCTAACACCACGGTGTTATCGGTAAATTCAATTACCATTTCACGTTCAAATCTAATTAAAGATTTAACTATCGCCTGGAGCAAAACTGGTGATACTCCATTCTCGATCATTTCAATCTAATTAAAGATTCATTAAAACTCCACTTAGTTTTAATCTTCGACTGGGTTAAAGAATCAGTGTCATTTAAAACACGGTTCACGATAAACCCAAAATCACATTCATTAATTATCGGGTTAAAGAACGAGTGTTATTTAAAACACTGTCCACGATAAACCCAAAAATCAATATCAATTCAATTCCAATTAAACATTATTTAATTGGTACACTTCATTAAATCTAAATAAAAAGATTTAATCTTTTCTCAACTGGGTTCAAGAACAGTGTTAGTGAAGACACCATTCACGACAAACCCAAATCACATTTGATATCCAATATAAGGCTCTGAATAGAAAATATATCGGCTTATATTCAATATCAAATTCTACGATTAACAAATGTCATATTGGAAATAACGATATAAATATATATCTTTCAAATTTCCATAACAACATCTGTATAATCACGAATTCCAACATCAAAATATTCCGAAGACAATTTCGATTCAAATCCACTCCAATGCAATCATTGGAAATTCTGGTTATTATCAAAACCATTTCAAATTCAATTTATTTAAAAATAAATAGAATTATAATTCTAGTTCAAAACTAGTTCATTTCGATAAAAATCTATTTTTATCTTTTCAAATATGGAGTTTTTCATCCCAATCCTTTCTAAATCATTTCTTATTATTTTACACAAATTATTACTATTTTTAATAATTTTATCAAGGCCCGTACAGTCGATTTCCATCAATGGCCATCGAACTGCACTTACAGCGACCTTTTTCAAATTTGATTTGGATGTAACTCCAAATCCAACCATTAGATTTCAAATTTCAAATATTCATTAGAAAGCTCTTTTCGATACGAACCCAACGGTTCCAGTTTTAGGAGAATCCGACGGTCGGATCTCCCGTAATGTCCGTTTGAAATAAATGGTCGAAATTCACGAACTGCCGCGGCGCGGCGCGTTCTATTCAGGCCATTATATTATATATATAATATATATAATATATATTTCGTCGATTTCCATTTAAAACGAATTATATAAATAGTTTTAAACTCGTTTCAAAAGCAATTTCAACTTTCTTTTCAATTCAAATCAAAATTGAATTCTTCTTTATAAATTCGTTTTAAAATTCATTTCTATTAAATTCAAATTTTAATTCAATTTGAATTCATTTCAATTCGCTTTCAATTCAATTGGAATTCGTTTTCAATTCAATTCGAATTCGTTTTCTATTCAATTCATTTCGAAATCGTTATATATTCAATTCATTTCGAAATCGTTATATATTCAATTCATTTCGAAATCGTTATATATTCAATTCATTTCGAAATCGTTATATATTCAATTCATTTCGAAATCGTTATATATTCAATTCATTTCGAAATCGTTAAAATCGATATAAATATCGTTCGCGTCAAAATGGCGTCAATCTAATCAACACGGCTTCATAAATTTCTATTTTCAAATATTCTATTTCAAATATTTCTTTTTCAAAATAGTTGTTATTATCAAAATATTTCGTTCAACACATGACCAATCTCAATGGATGAGACTGTCAACACATGAACTTTTATTTTATATTGATAAAGATGTAAACTTTATTACTAAAATATTTCGTTCAACACATGACCAATCTCAATGGATGAAACTGTCAACACATGAACTTTTATTTTATATTGATAAAGATGTAAACTTTATTACTAAAATATTTCGTTCAACACATGACCAATCTCAATGGATGAAACTGTCAACACATGAACTTTTATTTTATAATATTCTTTATTTTCTAAATTGGAATGAGGCCCAATCAATTACCATATAAAGTTAATTATATGGATTTTCATACAACACATGTATATAATAGCATGGAAAAATAATCAACCATCAACCAAAGTGCACTACACTGTATAAGCATCAAATATAGATATCTAACACTAAAAATAGCCTGTCAATCAACCGATCGACATATTTAATAAATCAGGATGAGTGAACTTCAAATTTCATCCCAACACCCGTGTGGGGTTTCAAACAATCAAACACATATTTTATTTGTGCTGTTGGGCGATGTGTAAAATTTATCGTCCCAATCAATGTCCTTCAAATAGGTGTACATAAACAAACCGTCCGGTTTGTAAATGAATATTTTATTTTATTCACTTTCACTATATTCATATTCACGTTAAAAATTATATTTTTAACGATAAAACATTTTATTCCAACATATGAATTTCTATTATTCATTTACAAAATAAAATGATATTTTTATTTTCTAACATATTATAGAAAATTTCGGCGGCATAACGGCACGATACTAGAAACGGGACGAGGCCTAGCCTTATCCCCGGTCTAGTGAAGGCCCACGCCATTCACACATCAATCAAATTCACCAAACCATTCAATTCAAACCAAATAATTTAACCAACTACACAACCAAACAATTTAACAAACAAGCCATCCATGGTCTGTGGATGACGGGTGTCAGGTGCTACTAAGCACCGTCTGCATCCTAGTATATATATATATAACTAGAAAAGAAATTGAAAGGTGAGAAGTTCTCACATATAGCTATCCTAGCTCCACGGCAGCTCTAATGCAGGAAATCTTCACTGTTCTCGTCTCTTATCGCTTTCGTTGTCCGCTTTCACTACATATGTAAAAATCACATTTTTATATACTGATGTCTTTAAAATAAAAATCACATTTTTATTTATTCACTTTCAATTTAAAAGTCATATTTTTATAATCACTTCATATATTTAAAAATCGAATTTTTACTACTATGTTATATAGATAAAAATTATATTTTTATCACGCTATTTTCCATATAAAGATTTTGCCTTTTCTATAATATAAAAATTATATTTTTCTCAAAGTAAAAATCATATTTTTACTTCACTACTCATATCAAAATATCGCCTTTTCACTTTTAAAAATATCGTCTTTATTTTGCTTCCTATATAAAGATGATATTTTTAAATCTTCCTATCATGTAAAAATTATATTTTCACTTCTTCTACATGGTAAAGATCATATTTTTAATATTTTTAAAAATATAAAAATCATATTTTTATTACTTTTAAAATATAAAGATCATATTTTTATCTTTCTACAATATAAAAGATTGTATTTTTAATACTTTAAAAATCTAAAAATCATATTTTTAATTCTTTAAAAATATTATTTTTATACCCTAAAAAAATCTAAACTTGATTATTTACAAACAAAATAAATCAGAATTTATATAAACAAAAATTATAATAATAAAAATAAATAAAACTTACTGTCAACGGTGGACCGGGGGGGGGGGGGTTTGCTGTCGCGGCGGTTTAAAAACGGATCATGGGTTCGTGACTTGGACGGAGGGAGGAGGAACGAGGCGGGGTAGCGTCGGATGGGAGGTGCAGCTCGAGGAGGAGGGGGCCAGACCTGCGATGGCGGTGGCGAATGAATCGCGATGAGGGATTTTGGGGGAACGGGTTTCGTGGCAGAGGAGGGAAGAAGAAGGCGGAGGATCGGAGGGGGGGCTGGAGGTGGGTGGCTTCATCGCGGCGGCGACGGATCATCGGGGAGGGGGCGATGCGGTGGCGGCGGCTCTCCCTGCCGTCGCCCTCTTCTTTCCATTTTTTTTTTTATTTTTGCTTCTGCAATATATCGGGGGGGGGGTATAAAGGAGGAAAGAATTTTAATTTTATTATTTTATTTATTTATTTTAATTCCTAAAAAGGTTGACTTTTACTTTCGACCCCAAAACGAGGCCCACGGCCTGTCGTCCATAGCGTTTTACCCCCATTCCGAACCCAATGGGATATGTATCGCAAGCTGATTCTATCGTCTCGATAAGTTTCCGTTGAATTTACATTTAAATCGCTATATTGAATTTTTAACCGTACATTTCAAATTACCGGGGTCACATACTAACTCTAAAAATTCTCGAAAAATATTTTCTAGCTTCGTATTGACGATACGGTCCTAACAAAACTAGTTTCGTCGAATTCTGAGACCATTAGAAAAATGGCCAATTTCCAGTCGATTAAAATCAACTGAAACTGGTCAAACGCGTTTTCCTTTACCACGCTCACATATTGATTCGAAAAATTATGAAATTTGAAACCTAGCAATAATTCGACATCCCGGACCCAACAAAACTGGTTTCGTCGAAATCCGAGGTCATTTGCAAAATGTCCATTTTTAAGGGCCTGAATTCCATAGCGACTATTCTGAATTTTCAACTGGACATACCTTTTGATCCCCGCTATGAAAATTTGATTATTCGGATTCGTTGGAAAGATAGTCACAATTAGATTCCATTATTTTTGGTTTTACTAAAATCCGGATTGTTTTGCACCCGGTACACTCAATTGAAGTTTGAAATTGAATTATCGAACTACCGCGCCATTTTCAATTCTATTTATAATTATATATAAATATTTATATTCTAACGACGACGTATATAATATATACGTCGAATTATATTCAAATTAAATTTATCGCCGATTTTATTTAAAATAATTCATTTTAAATATTCAAAATTCGCTAAAATTGCCAAAATAAAAATTTTAAACTGGCCCAGATTTTCGGGTTGTTACAATCTCCCCCACTTAAAACTTTTCGTCCCCGAAAAGGAACAAAGTCGAAAGTGGTTTGATTAATCAACTCTACGTTCGATCTGGCTTTCATTCTCCAACTTTTCAGTTTTTGAGAATTTTCAAATTCTTCAAAAATTTGGCTAACACCCTAAATTTTCGAAAAATTTCGCCATAACCTCCCCTGCACCGGGAGCATCGGGGAATTTCAAATAGCTTCCCCGGTCCTTCTAATCTCAAAAAGAAAAAGAAAAGGCCAAGCGGCTAGCCAATAGGCTCATAAAATCATCATCACCCAAACAAAACAGTAAATTATGTGATAAACATGTACCTATTTGTCGGGCAAACAAATTTTATTCTCTGCTCTAGCCTCCTTGCTATGACCTGTTCAATATAAGTATATGTATATGCAAGCAAATGCGACCAATTTCGATACAATTCAATATTTGTTTCAATTAGGCATAATGGTTCAAAATTATCAACCAAATAAACAAACAACACAAACATCAATCAATTAGTGAATTAGAGTCTCAAATTCATAACTTTGATATATAGTCAAAAATCAGATTTTTGATGCCAAATCACAACAATAGGCCCTATCTAATTTTGATTCTCACACCAGTCAATAGGAAATATATAGAAAGTACACTTTCGTCACTCGAACATGAATTCTAATGATGGAGCTCCATCATCAAAATCATCTCCGGGCGATTCGAGTGTAATTCTATATCTATCCAGCATATTAAAACTTCAAATACACGTTTGCAAGGCGTATATGCAAAATCTTTATATACTGGACTGTCCAAATCAATATAAATAAATAATCAAATACGAATAGTTGATTTAGATTTTCAAAACAAAATTTGTTTTCATTTTCAAATATACTCTTCACACTCGTCCTAGGATACTACTGATCCCATCTCTAACGAGTCATCCCCATTGGATATTACTAATCCAATATCTGATGAATTCTTTCATATGGTTCTAATGTGTCTTGTTCTCTGAGCTTTGTAAACCAAAGCTCTGATACCAACTGTGACGGCAAGAAATTTCGCTCGGTCCGAACCAGTCTCTAAACCGACCCAGACCGTTCGAAACGCCCTATCGTTTGAGAACATGACAAAATAGAACGCATACCAAAGAACGTTTCACTGTTATATTACAACAATGCATCAGATTACAAGAATATACAGAGTATGAATGAATATTACACAGAAATATCAGAGATTTAAATTACATTTAAATTCATAGCAGCGGAAAATAATACAATACACAACTAGAAGGAGATATACGGATACAAAGCTTTCCGGATATCGTTCCAGCTGTAAACCAGGATCCTGTGAATATAAATCTGCAAAACCAAAACTACTAGCTGCCCGTGTTAAAATAGGGGCACCCAGAGTTTAGGTTAAAACAATAAACTCCAGGTCAGTCATGTGACTGGTGTGAGAACTAAAACAGTTATTAATCTTTATTTTAAATCATTAGGTAAATCAAGGGACCACGCCGTATAACACGGAACGGGTTTCCTCCCAAGAATACCAGTGCATAAAACAAACAGCGCAATGCTAAATAAAGAAAAATGAAGCTGTTATAAGACCCAGGTCCCATCACACAATGCAACGCAGCCGAGGATAGGGTTTTCCCTTATAACAGCCAAAGAATGCTTGATACGGTTAAAAACAAATCGTTTGATACTATAGTCAGTGCATAGTGTATAAAACAACTTCAAATCATAAGTATCAATCATAGGCGACATGAGCGTCCCATGCCACTATGTCGCCATGTATAGGTTTACAAATAAAACCGCAAATGTCACGTATTTGGAAATTGGATTTCCATCTATGAACCGAGGCAAAAGATAGTCCTCAACCGATTCGAGACGCTCTAGCCCGTGTCTCAGGCAAGTACTCAGTCAAGCCTTGGATCCTCAGGGCCAGTCCACCGATGTGGATTAAACTTAAACCCTGAACATGCGTTTCCCCGCCCTATGGGGCGTAGGTGAGCCAACTAAATGACTCCATCGGACCCGGATCGTCCGATCAAACCGAGGCGCCTCGCAACAGCAACAACCACATAAGTCAAACTCGTCAGGGCGTGTAAAACCACTGACGCCACTTCTAGCTAGAAAGAAACGCATGCCCTCCCTGACGTCCTCTCCCGTTTTTGGTTCATACCGGGTGTGAAACTCGCGAAGCAAACGTTACACAAAGCTACGCCACAAAGGCCTTGCTTTGATCATCACCACAAGACTTTGCTTTTCAACAGAAGCCTCGATCAATTGCCACTTAGGCATGCCACACAGGCAATTCACTCCATGCGTTTGATATCCATCAATATATAACCCCTGAGCTCGTACGTCTCAGAGAAGGGCGTTAAGCAAGAGAATAAATTCTCCGCCGCCAAACAGATATATATTTAATAGAAATCAAACACACAGACTAAAATCCAATGTCAGACACACAGTCCATTTACAAGTCCGTTCTGGGTCTGAACGAAACCGGAGGCACCTAGTACCCCGCATATCCATCGATCTCCAAGTACGTCTGGACGATCACTAACTGTTTCCATCTTCTTGGGTGTACAGCCCAATCAAGATCATCAGTAATTACCCAAACGACGTGAAAACTTCCGGTCTTCGACCACCGTCTTCATCTTCGACTTATCGTCGTATCAGTTATTCAGAATGGGACAAGCCCGGTCTTTCCGAATAACTCGCGTATATTTTAAATAAGTGTTACACAAACACAACATACGCCTCATTCCAATTCATTAGTCACTAACCGTAAATTAATCAAGAGAATAATCCCCCAAATATTAACCCCGAAGGCCGAAACCAACATCAGATCAATATCCAGAAAACCATTCTGCTTGGCTAACCGACAGTTAGTTTCTGATTTCACATTCATAGGGAAAGGTTCCCATTAATTTTATCCAAGATAAATTCCTTGAATTTATTCTTTAATCTTCTTTTGAATCTCAATTCAAACTAGTCGGGATTAGCGAACCTTACCGAAGTAATCATTTATTTTAATCTCCCAATCCCAACCTATTCATCCCATGAAGTAAAACTGGTAATACTTCATATCTAACACCACGGTGTTATCGGTAAATTCAATTACCATTTCACGTTCAAATCTAATTAAAGATTTAACTATCGCCTGGAGCAAAACTGGTGATACTCCATTCTCGATCATTTCAATCTAATTAAAGATTCATTAAAACTCCACTTAGTTTTAATCTTCGACTGGGTTAAAGAATCAGTGTCATTTAAAACACGGTTCACGATAAACCCAAAATCACATTCATTAATTATCGGGTTAAAGAACGAGTGTTATTTAAAACACTGTCCACGATAAACCCAAAAATCAATATCAATTCAATTCCAATTAAACATTATTTAATTGGTACACTTCATTAAATCTAAATAAAAAGATTTAATCTTTTCTCAACTGGGTTCAAGAACAGTGTTAGTGAAGACACCATTCACGACAAACCCAAATCACATTTGATATCCAATATAAGGCTCTGAATAGAAAATATATCGGCTTATATTCAATATCAAATTCTACGATTAACAAATGTCATATTGGAAATAACGATATAAATATATATCTTTCAAATTTCCATAACAACATCTGTATAATCACGAATTCCAACATCAAAATATTCCGAAGACAATTTCGATTCAAATCCACTCCAATGCAATCATTGGAAATTCTGGTTATTATCAAAACCATTTCAAATTCAATTTATTTAAAAATAAATAGAATTATAATTCTAGTTCAAAACTAGTTCATTTCGATAAAAATCTATTTTTATCTTTTCAAATATGGAGTTTTTCATCCCAATCCTTTCTAAATCATTTCTTATGATTTTACACAAATTATTACTATTTTTAATAATTTTATCAAGGCCCGTACAGTCGATTTCCATCAATGGCCATCGAACTGCACTTACAGCGACCTTTTTCAAATTTGATTTGGACGTAACTCCAAATCCAACCGTTAGATTTCAAATTTCAAATATTCATTAGAAAGCTCTTTTCGATACGAACCCAACGGTTCCGGTTTTAGGAGAATCCGACGGTCGGATCTCCCGTAATGTCCGTTTGAAATAAATGGTCGAAATTCACGAACTGCCGCGGTGCGGCGCGTTCTATTCAGGCCATTATATTATATATATAATATATATAATATATATTTCGTCGATTTCCATTTAAAACGAATTATATAAATAGTTTTAAACTCGTTTCAAAAGCAATTTCAACTTTCTTTTCAATTCAAATCAAAATTGAATTCTTCTTTATAAATTCGTTTTAAAATTCATTTCTATTAAATTCAAATTTTAATTCAATTTGAATTCATTTCAATTCGCTTTCAATTCAATTGGAATTCGTTTTCAATTCGAATTCGTTTTCTATTCAATTCATTTCGAAATCGTTATATATTCAATTCATTTCGAAATCGTTATATATTCAATTCATTTCGAAATCGTTATATATTCAATTCATTTCGAAATCGTTAAAATCGATATAAATATCGTTCGCGTCAAAATGGCGTCAATCTAATCAACACGGCTTCATAAATTTCTATTTTCAAATATT
The DNA here is from genome assembly GCA_030737875.1 of Allium sativum. NCBI lineage: Eukaryota > Viridiplantae > Streptophyta > Magnoliopsida > Asparagales > Amaryllidaceae > Allium > Allium sativum. Next base: position 433,778,004 of record CM060919.1, read on the forward strand.
CTATTTCAAATATTTCTTTTTCAAAATAGTTGTTATTATCAAAATATTTCGTTCAACACATGACCAATCTCAATGGATGAGACTGTCAACACATGAACTTTTATTTTATATTGATAAAGATGTAAACTTTATTACTAAAATATTTCGTTCAACACATGACCAATCTCAATGGATGAAACTGTCAACACATGAACTTTTATTTTATATTGATAAAGATGTAAACTTTATTACTAAAATATTTCGTTCAACACATGACCAATCTCAATGGATGAAACTATCAACACATGAACTTTTATTTTATAATATTCTTTATTTTCTAAATTGGAATGAGGCCCAATCAATTACCATATAAAGTTAATTATATGGATTTTCATACAACACATGTATATAATAGCATGGAAAAATAATCAACCATCAACCAAAGTGCACTACACTGTATAAGCATCAAATATAGATATCTAACGCTTAAAATAGCCTGTCAATCAACCGATCGACATATTTAATAAATCAGGATGAGTGAACTTCAAATTTCATCCCAACACCCGTGTGGGGTTTCAAACAATCAAACACATATTTTATTTGTGCTGTTGGGCGATGTGTAAAATTTATCGTCCCAATCAATGTCCTTCAAATAGGTGTACATAAACAAACCGTCCGGTTTGTAAATGAATATTTTATTTTATTCACTTTCACTATATTCATATTCACGTTAAAAATTATATTTTTAACGATAAAACATTTTATTCCAACATATGAATTTCTATTATTCATTTACAAAATAAAATGATATTTTTATTTTCTAACATATTATAGAAAATTTCGGCGGCATAACGGCACGATACTAGAAACGGGACGAGGCCTAGCCTTATCCCCGGTCTAGTGAAGGCCCACGCCATTCACACATCAATCAAATTCACCAAACCATTCAATTCAAACCAAATAATTTAACCAACTACACAACCAAACAATTTAACAAACAAGCCATCCATGGTCTGTGGATGACGGGTGTCAGGTGCTACTAAGCACCGTCTGCATCCTAGTATATATATATAACTAGAAAAGAAATTGAAAGGTGAGAAGTTCTCACATATAGCTATCCTAGCTCCACGGCAGCTCTAATGCAGGAAATCTTCACTGTTCTCGTCTCTTATCGCTTTCGTTGTCCGCTTTCACTACATATGTAAAAATCACATTTTTATATACTGATGTCTTTAAAATAAAAATCACATTTTTATTTATTCACTTTCAATTTAAAAGTCATATTTTTATAATTACTTCATATATTTAAAAATCGAATTTTTACTACTATGTTATATAGATAAAAATTATATTTTTATCACGCTATTTTCCATATAAAGATTTTGCCTTTTCTATAATATAAAAATTATATTTTTCTCAAAGTAAAAATCATATTTTTACTTCACTACTCATATCAAAATATCGCCTTTTCACTTTTAAAAATATCGTCTTTATTTTGCTTCCTATATAAAGATGATATTTTTAAATCTTCCTATCATGTAAAAATTATATTTTCACTTCTTCTACATGGTAAAGATCATATTTTTAATATTTTTAAAAATATAAAAATCATATTTTTATTACTTTTAAAATATAAAGATCATATTTTTATCTTTCTACAATATAAAAGATTGTATTTTTAATACTTTAAAAATCTAAAAATCATATTTTTAATTCTTTAAAAATATTATTTTTATACCCTAAAAAAATCTAAACTTGATTATTTACAAACAAAATAAATCAGAATTTATATAAACAAAAATTATAATAATAAAAATAAATAAAACTTACTGTCAACGGTGGACCGGGGAGGTTTTGCTGTCGCGGCGGTTTAAAAACGGATCCTGGGTTCGTGACTTGGACGGAGGGAGGAGGAACGAGGCGGGGTAGCGTCGGATGGGAGGTGCAGCTCGAGGAGGAGGGGGCCAGACCTGCGATGGCGGTGGCGAATGAATCGCGATGAGGGATTTTGGGGGAACGGGTTTCGTGGCAGAGGAGGGAAGAAGAAGGCGGAGGATCGGAGGGGGGGCTGGAGGTGGGTGGCTTCATCGCGGCGGCGACGGATCATCGGGGAGGGGGCGATGCGGTGGCGGCGGCTCTCCCTGCCGTCGCCCTCTTCTTTCCATTTTTTTTTATTTTTTTTTTTTGCTTCTGCAATGAATCGGGGGGGGGGGGGGGGGGTATAAAGGAGGAAAGAATTTTAATTTTATTTATTTATTTATTTATTTTAATTTCTAAAAAGGTTGACTTTTACTTTCGACCCCAAAACGAGGCCCACCGCCTGTCGTCCATAGCGTTTTACCCCCATTCCGAACCCAATGGGATATGTATCGCAAGCTGATTCTATCGTCTCGATAAGTTTCCGTTGAATTTACATTTAAATCGCTATATTGAATTTTTAACCGTACATTTCAAATTACCGGGGTCACATACTAACTCTAAAAATTCTCGAAAAATATTTTCTAGCTTCGTATTGACGATACGGTCCTAACAAAACTAGTTTCGTCGAATTCTGAGACCATTTGAAAAATGGCCAATTTCCAGTCGATTAAAATCAACTGAAACTGGTCAAACGCGTTTTCCTTTACCACGCTCACATATTGATTCGAAAAATTATGAAATTTGAAACCTAGCAATAATTCGACATCCCGGACCCAACAAAACTGGTTTCGTCGAAATCCGAGGTCATTTGCAAAATGTCCATTTTTAAGGGCCTGAATTCCATAGCGACTATTCTGAATTTTCAACTGGACATACCTTTTGATCCCCGCTATGAAAATTTGATTATTCGGATTCGTTGGAAAGATAGTCACAATTAGATTCCATTATTTTTGGTTTTACTAAAATCCGGATTGTTTTGCACCCGGTACACTCAATTGAAGTTTGAAATTGAATTATCGAACTACCGCGCCATTTTCAATTCTATTTATAATTATATATAAATATTTATATTCTAACGACGACGTATATAATATATACGTCGAATTATATTCAAATTAAATTTATCGTCGATTTTATTTAAAATAATTCATTTTAAATATTCAAAATTCGCTAAAATTGCCAAAATAAAAAATTTAAACTGGCCCAGATTTTCGGGTTGTTACATCTAGTTTGACTTAAAACACTCCCATCTACCAATTTACAAAATCTGAACACAAGCCAAGTTTCTAAAGTATTTTCTACCCAGGTTACCAGAATAATTGTAAATCAACATTTTAAGTAACATATAGAAAATATGCAAAGACAGATGAATGTATTAAAGTTTCATAAGCATTTTGATAGCATAAAGTATTAAGGTTCAAGAACATTTTTTATTTTTAGTAGACAGAAATAAACTACTTATAGTAGACAGACAATTGTGTGAAATATACAATGACATAAAATTTAATGGATATGAAGTACTTAAAATATTTTTAATTTTATTTCTTCTCGTTTATAAAAAAGCAATGGAAACATAATAACTAATAGCAGATTTTAAACTCTCTTGATATCAGTGCTAAATAGGAAACATGGATTGCCAAAGGAAGCAAGTATTCCATTACAATTTTGTATGCAGTTGCCGATAGGATTCACTTCTGCACCACTTGTTGTGCTCCCAATTTTGTTATTCGCTGATCTTAATCAAATATGCAAGTCTGATTATAAATTTTGTTATTTGCTGATAGGATTACAAACTTCTTTCACCAAATATTTCAAATAAAAATATGGGTTTGATCATTTTATTAGTACTTGGATTTTAAACTTAAAAAGTTGAATACGAAATAAGTAAATACCAGCAAAAATAAATAAATTTATCTTTCAAACAAAATAATTAAAAACATTATTTGTAAACTATATTTTTTTCATTTTTCTTAAGTTAAAATATTTTCATATTACCATTTTATACACGTTTAGCACTAAAACAAGATGATGTAATGCATTAGTTTCAGAAATAGAAGCAAATTAGTTTGACTAAAATTAAAATTAATGAATTGAACAGTAAATAAATAAATGAAACTACTTTTTCCAAACAACTATGTTATTGCAGTTATGTTTCATTTAAATACATTCATTTGATTATTTTGTATAAATTTAACTTCCGTACAAGATGATGATAAAGATAACTAAAACAACAAAAATATTGCAGACCATGCCCTCACTCTCTCTCTCTTTATATATATATATATATATATATATATATATATATATATGATAATGAAGTTATATTCACATACCTTGGTATAAGCATAAAAGAGTCCTCATTCGGTATAACAGATAATTGTTGCAATCAAGTGCTATCAAACATAGCAGTATCATGACTTAAGTGAATTAGAAATACAACTAGAAACAATCAAATCACACTTTAAGTAACTTGCAGATAATCACATTAATGAATATTAAAATGTGACTTGACAAGAACTTCAAATTAATATTTGCGGTACCCTCTTCTATGCTACTACTCTTCGAACTTGCACTGCCCATTTAACATACAATAGCAAAAGAAACCATTGACAGTAATAACTCTTATTTACCAGACTACATAAGATTTCTCTGTTAACAATAATATATGTTTAACTATAATATAACTTCTTAACATAGTTATTTTTGTAAAAGTAGGTTACTTTTGCAAACTTGTTTAATTTTGTAAAAAATAAATATAGTAAAATTTCTACAGAAATTAATTAATTTCTTTAAACCTATCAAATTTCATAGAATTCCGATAGAACCTTCTTTGCGGAGTTAATTATTTTCATCTCTATCACAAAAATACTGTATATTTTTGTTAGTGAACAAAATATATGAGTTCATATCTTAATTTAGTATTCAAATCCAATTTAAATTTTGAAATAAAAATGAATATTTTCCAGTTTCATTTGACATATTTTGAGCATTTTTTGTATAGTGTCATCTGCACAGGAAAGAGGTTGTTGGAATAACATACAAGGCAGCGTTTAGACAGGAATAACTAATTAGGAGACACCAAAGTCCAAAATGCTTGATTAGGAAAATGGTGAACAACTATTAATCCAAAAGCACTTATGCAACCAATTGTTCATTTAAGGGATTAAAACAAGGAATATATATATATGTATATATATATATATATGTGTGTGTGTGTGTGTGTGTGTATATATATATATATAAAGTATCCTAAATGCAAATAAAAAGGTGAATTTAAAGATATTTAAGAGCATTTCCTTGCCTTGATTTTGATGTATGGAAAGGATTTCCTCCCGCTAGATCATGATTTTGATCAACCATTGCTTTCCTTGGCTTTATGTCTAGCTTTTGCTCTACCATCGCTTTGGCCTATGCCATGCAACAAGATGCACCAGTTTTGCCTAAATTAACTCCTATTTCAACTCAAGCTTTGTTTAGATATTTCAAATATCTTATATAAACAATATACTGCACCTCGGTCCCATATAAAAAATCATCACCGTTCCCATATGAAATGTCCAAGACATTCCAATTGCACTAATTTAATAGTTTCACACTTCATTTAATACAATGTTATAGGATGATATATGTACAAGGTTCCTGTAGGCATTTAGATTGAAACCATACAATTTGTTAGGCCAATAACCAAACTTTTTGCAAAATATGACTTTTCTTGATGGTTAGCCTGATATAAGATACCGTACAAGCATATAACAACATATCTTATTGTTAAATCCACAAGGTTTTCCTCTTGGTAAACTTTTGCTTCCGAAAACACTTAAATAATTTTTAAAACATTTTCCAAAAAAAAAACTCAAACTAGAAATTCAAACGAACAAAATGGTTTTTTTCCTTCTTGAGTTAGATTAACAGCTCAGCATATGGGTTAATGAATTTCTTAAACCAAATAAAAAGAAATTTTACATGCTGCAGATCGCATGAATAGGAAAAATAGAAATTGATTCAAACAAATAGAAGTTAAAACAGATGTACCCTGCTTGAAGTGGCAAATCGATTCAAGCAAATTGATTTTGATTTTAACCAAACTGATGCTTGAAGAATACGGAAGCTGCAAGTAAACGATAGAGGATGATCGCTCCTTTCCATGCTTATAAATAAGCAAGCTGAAACGAAAATCGGGGACATTTGGGAATATATTTCGATAAATCGAAGAGGAAGATGCGGCGAGATCTAGGTTTTACAGAGACTGGAAATATTGCGTGAAACAGGGAGCGGCTGATAGGTAGAAAGAATAGATCAAAAGTCGTAGGAATAGCTAAGAACTGGTAGAAAGAATTCGTATTTAAGGAAAACGCAGATTTAAGGAAGAAAGAGGCCGTAGGAAACGAGAAAGAAGGAAAGACGGAGAAAAATGAGCGAAAATTATGCCTTGGCTCAGACAATTTGATTTTGGCTATTACGGTAGTTAAACCTCCCTAACGGTCGGTTTGATTATTTATCTATGGCTATTTTCTTTTTAAGGTGGAACAAATTAAACCAATTATTCATGAAAAAGGTAAATGTGCATATGTGTTATATTTGACCATTACCAATGCATTTTTTTGAAATATTTATTTCTAAACTAATGTGAGGGTCCAACTATGCAATCTTTTTGTGAAGAATCATCCTTTTCTACGAAGATATGCAGATTGAATTATTTTTAGGGTACTAAAAGTAGATATTTATATACTTCGAATATATTCAAGCAAATTATTGAGAAATACTATGTTTAAAATAAGATGGCATTGAATATTACAATTGTAAAATATATATTCTGCAACTTGCACTAAACTATTTACACAAAATATTATATTCATCAAGGACTTCACTAAATCTATCTTTTGTTTTCAAATAAAAAATTCATTGATTTATTATTCAAGCAAAAAATGTAATCATCTTTCGTAGCCTTAACATCCTACCACATAAAAATTTAATGTTTAGATTAATTCATTATATGTGAGTTCTGCTTTGAAATTGAGTTACCATGTGTTAGTGGCTAACTATAAATATTTGGAATCTGGAATTATGTGTTTTTACAAATTTTTTACTTCAACATGTTTTATATCGTTTCATGATAAGATCATATTATTAATCCTTTGATGTTATTACCATAAAGGGTTATATGACTGAACTAAAATTATGTATATTAGTGGAATGTACTATTTATATTTTGAATATGCACTTAACTCTTTATATGAAATATTTGTTCATAAAAGCCTTTCATTTTTTGTTTTAATTTTAAAATTTACAATTTGATGGTCTATAAGACATTGCAAGTTAATGAAGACAGTTTCACCCAAAAATATGGTTGATATGTATGTGACTTATGTCATTTTTTTTAGGATTATTAATGGGACTCCACTTTTGGTTAAGGGGAGTACCATTTTTAGTTTATTTTAAAATTGTTAAGGGGGGGTTAAAATAAATTAGCCTCCCCTTAAACATATTAATAAAATTTCCAATACTAACCCTATACTCTTCATTAACGCAACCTTAAAACATAAACTCTAATTTAATTCTTCACATAGAAAAATAATAATACATGAAACATAAACGTTCTGCACACATGAAAATAACATATTTAAGCATTGTTTATTTTAGTTTTCACTATCAAAGTAAGCATGGAACACAATAACAACAAATAAACACATACAAAACAAACTAGCCACAAATGAAAAAAAAGTAACAACATACACATCCACTAAATACAGCATGAACATAAGCATAAATTCACTTAACAAACATTTGTTTTAATGTTGGAATATGTACACTGTTTTAATATAATTACTTCTGACAAATCATCTCACAACGAGGTTATTTTTCTTATCAAACTGTAAGATCTAAACCGTAACACACTATATTCACCCTCGAACAAAATACAGATTTTCCATGACGAACTGTATTCATCATTCGCGCAAATGAACGAAATTCATCTGCTTTTTGCAAATTGTATTTATCTTTTTCAACAAAATCTAAAATTTCAAAAAGGGGATTTATCAACGTTTGATTTTTTTCTTTTTCTTTTTTACCTGGCGGCGTGTTTGGATTAAGCTGAAATTGAATTTTGATCGATAGGGTTTAAGGGATGATGAGGCCGAGGTACTTTAGTCTATATTTTATTTTATTTTTAAAATTCCAAACCCCCCTTAACAAATAAAAAATAGGCTAATTCTATTCATACACCTATAATTCCTTAACATACACCGTAAAATGAAATAAAATAGTATACACCAAACATTTCTTTTTATACACCATGTCTTTCACAAAATTGCCCTTTTATATTTTCGTCATTTTCCTCTCTTTAACCTTAAAACTAAATTACGTAAAACTGAGAATTCATTGCAATATATTAACCTAAAACTAAAAAAACAACACTAGTATCTTACATTTTTTTTAAATCACTTTTAATTGTGGATGATGGAAATTTGAACTTATATTTTTTAATATTAGAAAGTTAAACTAGTTAAATTTTGATGTTAAATTTAAAAATGATTAGATTTGAATGAACAATTGAAGAATTTAGTATTCTGTATAACATTAATTTTAGTAGTTAGTTTTAAATTTTAATTTTTATATTTAATTTAAGTGAAAACTATTAAAATTGACTGTATAAAAATGCCGCTTGTAACGATATGAATATATTTTAATCCTCAAAAGAAGTATAAAATTAATTTAACCAGTGATATAAATTAATTTATAATATACTAACTTTACATGAGAAATTATACTAAGTATACATAATGCAAACAAGGGAGACCTGTATATATTTTCATTCCTTAATATTGATTCTTTTTTAATAAGGGCATTTTGTTCTGAAAATTTATTTAAAATCGCATGGTGTAGGTAAAGCAACTTGCGGTGTTTGAATAGAATTTGCCTAAAAAATAAGATGGAGTCCCCTTAAATTTATCCTTCCCTTAACAAAAGATGGAGTCCCTTTAACAATCCCTTTTTTTTTAATTTTACTTTATGAAATTTCATCTAATGTTAATCTGCTCTTAACATCCATTTTCAATTAGAAATTGATATTTTTAACTTTTATAAATCCATTTCCCTTTTTAATATAGAGAGAAACATTTTTTCTTTATGGGAACCTTTCAAAGTTTCCAAAATGTATTTTTGTCATCTATGATTTCCAAAGAAACTTAAAATTAATGTTGCACTATCAAAAGGAATCTTGGGATATATAATAGATATATACTCATCTTTTCTCTTTTATGGAAATCTTTTAAAGTTACCTCAAATATATATTTTTATACCTACATTTTCTAATGATATTTAAGCATTTAATACTGAACTCTTTAAAAGGATTCTTTTAAAGACATTTTTAGTCAAAAATCATGTTCTGTTACAAATTGGTTCTTGGCTGAATAAGCAAGTTGGTGACTCAAGTGCAAATATGAATGTTTCGCTATAGGAAACTATTGTAACCAAAATAAATATAGAATCACAATTGGTATGCAAAAGATGAGATACTTCCACATCAAAATATTGAAAATTGTACACATGCACATATTTTTAGTTTAAGTTTGAAACTCTTGGTTTTTTTTCCTTTGTTATTCCTTATTTATCGACAACAGAGCTCCTGCTCAACTCTTTCTTCACTTCAATGCATTTATTCCTAAATATATATTATTTATTTATATCTATTTTATTCATTTACTATATGTATTTATGTCATTTATGTTTGGTTCACACTTACAATAATGATTAATAGCATATGAAGATTATATTCTACACATAAATAATATTTGTCACATATGATCAAACTCATGGACTCAACTATTTGAGTTGAAGTAACATGGGTATCTTTCCATAATCTGTTTATTTTGTGGATCAAACCCACTTTACACATGAAAATATCCTTATATATATATACACACACACATACATATATATTATATGTATGTATGTATGTATGTATGAATTCATCTATGTCATCGTGTGTTTCGCATGCTATTGTGATAATTAACTTGAGTTACAAATTTCTGTTTAAACCCCACTGAGATAAAAAAAACATGTTGTTTTCTTACTTCTTGATGCTTAGCATTTGTTATATTATATATGGGTAAGCTACATATTATGAATTAAAATAGTCTTATATTATAGGGAAAATCTATATGGACATAAAATGATAATACAAAATAAGACATACAAATTTTAACCATTAGATATTCTTCGGAACTCCATCTTCCATATGAAGAGAAACAAATCGAATGGTCCACAATTTGTGTGTCTACTTTTATTTTGCCATTTTGTGTCTCAATAGTCGCTCCCTATATTAAATACTACTATAATATAATACATCTAAGCTCTTTAGGCTTTCTAATAATTTATTCTTCCAAGATAATAATAAATTGATTTTTAGGGAAATGTTAACATGTGTCCTAAGAGCACATGTTAAGTTTATCAAATTTCCAATATACTCCTAATGTCAAATTTTGTATTATAAACAAATTTTTAATCTTTTAGTTAATAGCACCTATTCTAAATATTTTCTTTTAGAGCACACATTAACAAATCAAATGGTCCACAATTTATGTGTCTACTTTTATTTTAACATTTTGTGTCTCAATGGTCACTCCCTATATTAAATACTGCTTTAATATAATACGTCTAAGCTCTTTAAGCTTTCTAATAATTTATTCTTCCAAGAAAATAATAAATTGATTTTTAGGGAAATGTTAACATGTGTCCTAAGAGCACATGTTAAGTTTATCAAATTTCCAATATACCCCCTTTGAATTCAACCCCTTGTTAATTATATAATGTCAAATTTTGTATTATAAACAAAATTTTAATCTTTTAGTTACTATCACCTATTCTAAATATTTTCTTTTAGAGCTCACATTAACAAATCAAATGGTCCACAATTTGTGTGTCTACTTTTAATTTAACATTTTGTGTCTCAATAATCGCTCCCTATATTAAATACTGCTTTAATATAATACGTCTAAGGTCTTTATGCTTTCTAATAATTTATTCTTCCAAGAAAATAATAAATTAATTTTTAGGGAAATGTTAACATGTGAATATACCCCCTTTGAATTCAACCCCTTATTAATTATATAATGTCAAATTTTGTTCTGGGATTATTACCCTCGAGGACAAAAGGAAAAAAAATTATCCCATAAGGACAAGGGGGCAAAATTTTATCCTCAAGAACAAAATTTAGTGTAAAGGGAGGAATTTAGGGGTCCACTATAATTCTTCCATTTACACTAAAACTTGTCCTTTTGGACAAAATTTTGCCCCTTGTCGTTATGGGATAAATTTGTGTTTATTTTATCCTTCAGGGTATTTTCCATTTACACAAATTTTTAATCTTTTATTTAATAGCACCTATTCTAAATATTTTCTCTTAGTGCACACATTAACAAAACCCTTAATTTTTATCTTTAGACATTAGTGAAATTAAACAATAACAACCACCACAATGTAATTTGTTGCTGAACTAAATCGAAGATTTGTTCACCAGCTAAGTCAAGTGGACTAAATGATGGGATGATTATGATGGACAAATACATCTTATCATTGAGTTGGATGTAGCCAGACATTGCTTATCAGTAACATCTCTTGCAAATTTGTAAAATTTTAACATTTAAATTGTTATATTAAAGAATGCTTTAGATCTTTTTAAAAATGTTAATAATGGTGATATTTATAATCAAGATTATAACTATATATCAATGATTTGCACTATTTTATATTGAATATATATGCATGGTTTATTTCATTTAGCGGCATGTCCTTTGAAATCTAAAAGTATGATGATGCTTGCAGAAATTGTTAGCTTTTTAGTTTTACAACTTTTATTTCTGATGTCCACATTTTTTTTAATTCTATAAGATAACACATATTGTTAGTTTTCATTTTTTTAATAATATTATTACTGACTTAATAGCTAGAATAATTAGTTATCAACTGTGCAATTAAATATAGATTTTGAGAGATATAATGGGGAACCCGATATAATGTTGAATAATGCAAGTTGCTACCAAGAAAAGACTTAATAAAGTTGAGAAAAAATAAACCTCCAACCTCTATTTATTCAATAAAGTAAAACTTATAAAAGAAATAACCTATTTGTAATACTACTTACCGTATGATTAGCCCTGTTTATAATTTCTATCAACTAGGTTAACAAATGTCAAACCTCATTTTTGCATTTATTTATATGCATTTTTCTTTTTGGTTTTTCGTTAGTATTGGGAACCATGGTTTACGAAATTGCCTACATGGGAGATGCATTTCAAATAAAATGTTGCTTCATGCATGAGCTATATTTTTATCAATTATTTCTCATAGGCTAAAGTGATGTGTTAATGACTTGATATTAAATAATAGATATCACAAAATCGAGACGCTGATGTTTTTTTATTAAACAAGAGAAATAAACACATTCTGGCTGAAATTTGATGCTAGATAGCGAAAAAAGGCAAAAGAGTTAATCCAATTCAAGTGCTGCCTAGCTGCTTGCTTAAAGGCATGATAATGTTTTGGTATAGGATTTGAGTTTATTTAATATTTGGTATGGTATTATTTATGATTATTATTATGTATTTAGGTATTAACTTTCTTGATACATGCATGGTATATATTCAAAATTAAAATCAAATATTCTATTTATGAAAAGTAGATTTATGTCAAATATTAATTTTGATTGTTTTTGGTTACTTTCTAAGATTAAGCATGATTTTCATGCTTTATAAAAATACTGCCAGTTTTAAAGGTAAAGACTGATTTATGTTGGAGTCAAATATTGTCTTCTCTTTCACTATTATATAACTAAATTGAAAACAAAATTATTTGTTACCTTTTTCTTGTGAACATTAGAAGGAAAGAAGTAAGACATACAATTGCTAAATAGAAGATAGGTTAGCAAGGGGCTTCAGGTTCAATTGTCTACCGATGTAGAAAAGAAAGGGTAATGAGGTAAAAGTTTATGTCTTTATTGTACAAAGTTTTTCAATACTTATGTTCAATTGATGTTTGGAACTTATATTTACAACATAATGTGGTTCTGCTGCAGATTCTTGATTTTTAGTTTTTCATTATATTCTTAATCAAATGATAACTAAGAGTGTGATTTGCCCCCACTTATCTATCTTCCTTCCTATAATGTGTTCGCCTGTTATTAAATAAACAATGAATTACGTAAATGAAAAGAAAATATTGATGAAATAATTGAGATAGTACCATATATGAAATATATACCATGAAAATTTGACAATAACTAAGAGTGACTACCCAATGTGAAAGCATTAATTAGAAATAATGGAAATAATACTTAAGAATGGTTATATGTGAAGTATTGATATTACTATATGAAGTAAATAATAAGGACAATGTAAGGTTAGTAGCTATACACATAATATAAACATTACTATTTAGGAGGCTGAATTTGTTTGGTCCCATTGGTTCAACAGGATATTAGCTCAGATGCAACAAAAAAAATCATGATCGTTTTTGGTCTGTCTGTTTTTGCATTAGTGCATACTCATTATGTTTCCTTTAATAAAATAAGGATAAATAAAATGTGAAATTTAAGTAATCTCCATACAAGGTAAGCTTTTTTTTTATAACAATCGTTATTTTTTACTATTTGATTCTATATTTGATTATGATTTTTTTCATTTGTTTCACTCAAAATTTCTCTGCCTACAAAAAGTTGTTTTATATATTTATGCATAATCCTTCCAAGTTGGTAAAATTGTTGTATGTGTCTTATATGGTTCAGCTAATTGAGACTATTGACCGTCGTTTGGAATGATAAGGCTACATGTACTAAGCAATAAAAAAAATTACTTAGGTTGTAACGGCCCTGAAAATCAGAACCAATTAAAATTTTTCAATTTGGCTATTTTAATTAATTTGGAATATTTAAAATGATTTATTTTAAATAATAACGACTAAAATTTTATTTAAAACGAATAAATTCATTTTAATTATATAACGAGCCTGAAATGACGCGGTAGTTTGAAAATTTACTTTGAACTTTGACTGAATGTACAGGATTCAAAATAAACCAGATTTTGGAAAACCAAAAACATTTAAATTTTTTTAAAAATATCTTTCTAACGAATCTGAAAAATTGAAATTTCATAGCGGTAATAAAAATTTATGGCCAGTTGAATATTGAGAATAGTCGCTATGAAATTTAATATAAATATAGCCTATAAAAACAAACATTTTCTAACGACCTCCATTTTCGATGAAACCACTTTGGTTGGATCCGGAATGTCAATTTATGGCTAGAGTTAAAATTCCATAATTTTTTGAATTAATATGTGAGCGTGGCAAAGGAAAACACGTTTGGTAATTTCAGTTTGAATTGGATTGACTAGAAAAATGCCATTTTTCAAACAGTCTCCAAATTCAACGAAATTAATTTTGTTGGGACCGTGTTGTCCCAACATAGCTAGATTTATTTTTTGGGAATTTAGGGAATCAATATGTGGCCCCGGCAAATTAAAATGTACATTCAAACCTAAAATTAAATGTTTTATATTTTAATTTGAAGAATGACTAACTGAAACAGTCGAGTGGGCTTACGAAACATATTCCATTGTGTCCAGAATGGGGGTATTTAGCTAGAGACATTAGTCGTTGGGTTTGATTTGGAGTCCGGATAAGGAAAAACTATTTTTGGAATAAATATATATACGAGCCAATTATAATTTTCCATTCATTATTTAATTTTCCAGAAAATTATAAAAAAACCGTAACCCCTCATCGTCGACGATGGAAACCCTTTCACCGCTTCCAGCCCCGATTCCGGCGCTCCAGTTGAGGTTTTTGTAGTACTCTCCGAGATCTTCAAATCCATATAAGTTGCACCCCCCATCGTTCAACAATCGTCGAGATTCACCTCCCTGAAGTCGTCGACTTCAAGCCGCCGCCACCACCTCGATCCGCCACCGAACTGGACATGACCCCCATCGATCTGAGCGCCTCTCAGAGCTCTTTCAGGTGGCGCAACTCGATTTCGTCCAAGTGCTTTGGATTTCACGAAATCTCTAAGTTTTTAACCTTATGCTGAGGTAAACGACTTGTTCAATTTAAACAGTTTATAACGCTTTAAAGCGTTGCGAAGTATGATTTACTAATAAAAATCGTATCTTTTCCAAATCCAGTGAAACAAGAGACACCGGGACCGTGACATCATACACTACGTTCTAGAAGAGACTAGAATCCATTTGGAGATCTCTACGAATTACGAAGGAGTGGAACCCAAAGTGAGATTTCTAAATTCAAATTTGAATTTAATAGCGATGTATAAATTATATAATCGATGTATAAATTATATAAGCATTGTATATCTCACATACAAGTGTTGTATAAATTATATATGCGATGTATAAGTTATATATACGTTGTATGAATCATATGTGTGTTGAATGGAATTGAAACGAAATTGAAATGGAAATAAATACATTTATATACATATACATACATACATATATATATATATATATATATATACACACACACACTCCCCTTGTCCACAAACCATGGACGATATAAATTGATTGTGTTGTGGAAAATGATTGTGTTGTGAAATTTGGTTGTGATTGTGAATGGTTGATTGTCGTAGCAACGAAATTAGTTGTGTTTGGTGAAAATCAATTGTGTTGTGAAAATGAATGATATTATGGAAATCATTAAAATGAAACCCTTGTATCGCCGTGAGACCTAGGATAGTAGAGGAGCTGTGCTGGACACGGTGCCGGTGCTAAATACCCTGCCGTTGTAATGCCGAAATTTCCTGAAATATTCATGTGTTAGAAAAATTTATGTGTTGTTAAATATTCATGTTTGAAATAAATTGTTTGAACAATAAAAATCACATTTTTATTGTATATATGAATCGCTAAAAATATTCATGTTTGAAATAAATTGTTTGAACAATAAAAATCACACTTTTATTGTATACATGAATCGCTAAAAATATTCATGTTTGAAATAAATTGTTTAAACAATAAAAATCACATTTTTATTGTACATATGAATCGCTAAAAATATTCATGTTTGAAATAAATTGTTTGAACAATAAAAATCACATATTTATTGTATATATGAATCGCTAAAAATATTCATGTTTGAAATAAATTTTTTGAACAATAAAGATCACATTTTTATTGTATATATGAATCGCTAAAAATATTCATGTTTGAAATAAAATGTTTCAACAATAAAAATCACATTTTTATTGTATGTATGAACCTTTAAAAATATTCAAAGTAGAAATAAATATTTTGTAACGACCCGTATTCTACGCATCATAGGATCGTAGGATATTTATTTCTTTCACATACGAAGTCGTATGGTCATGTAACTTTGGGAGACGACTATTGGGGTCATTTCCCATGTTCATGATTTTTCCCGATTTTTAAATGACCATTTTTCCCCTAGTTGACACTGTTTTGGCCATAACTTTTGACTGGAAAGGAATTCTGACCTGAAATCACTTCCATTGGCTCCGGATGATGGTTTACAATTCCGTAGAGTGGTCACATTAGCCAAACGGACTCACCGTTTGGGAGATATGGCTGAAACAAGTTTCAGATGGTGAAAAACAGCTTAATTGGGCTTAACCGGGTGATTAGCAGCTAGTCCCAGAGGAGAATTTCGGGTTTAGAGGTATAGGAGGACTGAGTAGGGTTAGGAAATCACTTTCATTTCAGTTTTGAGCCGCCACAAACCTTCTTGAGACCCTAGTAATGGCTTCCATCCTCTAAAACCACTCCAAAACACATTTTTAGTGAAGATTAAACCTAAACTACATCAAAGCAAGGCCAAATAGCAACAAAGCAAGGTTGGAGCTGCTGCTATACATAGGAATTCGACCCAAACAGAGAGTATTTCAGATTTGGTGTTTTATTTTGTGGCCAAGGTGAGTGATTTGCATAGTTTTTGCACTAATTACAGTAATTAAGGGTGATTAGTGAAGATTAGCGAATTGATACACTAATAAATTCTGGAAAAATGTTTAGAAATTCATAAATAATATTTTATGCCTCTGGTAGAAATTTGATTTAATTTGATTGAGTTTTGTTAACCCTATGATTAGATTTACTTAATCATGCTTAAGGGAAAATAAGGGGTTTTAGGCACATTTGATCCATTTTGACATGTAAATTTATTGTTTTGGTGTTTGTGGTTAGTTTGCTATGTTGTTATGACTATTTGACATGATTTGTGATTGATTAGAATAGTTAGATTTGTCAAAAACGTCGTCGAACGGCGTAAACAAGTTGCTGGAAAAAGTTGCAGAAAGTTGTGCAGGGCTTCGGATCGGATCAGATGAGGGCTCGGATCGGATATGTGAACTGGGCAAGAAAACCCGACCCGAACTGGAGTTTGGCACATAAGAGACTTGGCAAAAAGGAAGGCCGTTTACTTAGAGTTGGAGTGGACAAGGGGATCGGATCGGAAGAATAATGGAGGCCAGATCGGATCGACTTAAGAATGGAAGGCTACGACTGGAGTAAGGCGAAGGGATCGGATCAGATCGGAGTAGATGGAAAACGAGGGAGCTGATCGGAGAAGGAGCATGAACTGGAAGGAAGACAGCAACCCGACCTGACCCGGAGGAGGACACCGACCCGACCCGAAGTGGAGTACCCGACCCGAACCGAATGGAAAGATGACAAGGAAGGAGGACCGGACCGAACCGACGAGGGTAATGACTACCGAACCGAATCGAATTCTAGGGCTGCTACTGCACGATAACTCTTTTGAAGACCTACTTCAACTCGACCAAACCCGAGATGCAAAGGAAGTCCAAATGAGAAGCTAGAGCTCAAGATCCAGATGGGAATCAACGAGTTCGCTTCATGATTGGGCTTTGCTGCGGGACGCGTGTTAAGGGGATATCGATGTCTATAGCTTTGGACCACTATGGTAGGAGGTACGAAGGCGGATTCAGGGCCATTATGGCATTGGTAGGACCAAGGGCTACGACCAATGTGGTGGGTCATTGAAATGTTTGGTCATGACTCCATGTGTTTAGCTTGGTCACAGCAGGGTTCCTACAAGTCGGGATTCGTCGTTACCTCAATTTGTCTAGTGTTCCAAAGTGGTAGATATCGTATGCTTTACGCACTGAGTGAGAGATGTGAGGATGGTTGCTATGGTTGATTTGTTTGCTATAATTATGACATGCACACCCCACCCCCGTATTCTTACACTATTTATTATGGCAACTTAGAGTATTGTACGGTATGTGGTACTAACTCTTTGGTTGCAGGTCCAGGTTCAGGTATGGTTTAGTATACCTGTTATTATTCTGTTTAGATGCTTATCGCTCATACCAGGCTTTATGTCTGACCCAGAGTTTTATGTCTCCTCTTATTACTCTGGGTGCTCACACGAGCAGACTAGAGACAGGTCAGCTGGTGATACACGGGTAGATGATCCGGAGACGAGCAGGAGGCTTCCACGTAATATATATAGTATTCTCCCTGTGTTGTCGAAGATCACTGCTTGGGCATTGGTGGTGCATCTTCTACTTTAGCTTTTTTTTTTGTTAGAGACAGTAAATTTGAAAAGTTGTAATAAGCTGTGTTTGGATTTCCGCTGCTCTGATGATTGATGTTGATTTTAGTTATCAGCTTATGCACTGTCTCACCTGTTTTATGTCAAGTATGTTATTATTATATTTTATTCCATGCGCTGTGAGACATTCTACAGGTTCCTCGTTTAGTTAATCCCCCTTCTTTCCTTTCTTCTGACGACCGTCCCGTGCTAGTCGGGCATGTGTACAGCGCACCTTCGGAGGAAATGCAGGTTGGTGCGGGGCGGGCCGCCACACTTGGTATCAGAGCTCTAGGTTGCGTAGTTAACTTAGGGAAGTTATCAGGGAGAGATAATATACGTATACGAGAGAGCGTATTTGTGATTATTTTGGTTTTTAAAAGCTATATATATATACTATTAGTAGTATAAGAATGAAGTCGTGCTGCACTAGCACCACTATGGGGTCGTTAATCGTTTCATTTTTCAGATTGACGATGAGCCGATATGTTAGAGGTACCGGTAGAGGGGCCAATAATGGGAATGCTGCTGACATGAGGACGATGTTTACTGACCTCATGAGAGAGATGCTTAGAGATGTACAGAGGGCAGCTCCCAATGGTGGAAATGGTGGTGGTCCAATAGTGCAGGCGCCGAGGGTCGACTTCGCCAAGTTGAATAAGGATTATACTAGCCTTGGTGGGAAGTCGTTCCACGGAACGGAGTCGGCCACGGATGTTCAGGATTGGTTGGATAGTTGCGAACGTATCTTCGAGGATTTGGGTATCGAGGATGCGATGAGGAGAAAGCTAGCGTCCCGTCAGCTGCAAGGGCGGGCAATGAATTGGTGGAATGCTATAAAGGCAGCTACTCCCGAAGATCAGATTACTTGGGAGCAGTTTAAAGCTCGCTTTAGCGAGAAGTTCATTCCAGCTGCTCAGAAGTCAGTGCTGTTTAAGAAATTCTTGGAGCTCAAGCAGAATGGCAGAGCTGTCTCGGAGTACATTGCTGAATTCGACACTTTGTCAAAGTATGGGTTATCTCTTATTGACATTGCCGAGAAGAAGAATGAGAAATTCATAACTGGTTTAGATCAGTACTTAGGGGAAAGGCTTATTAACCACATTGATGAGACGTTTGAGTCGATTGTGGGGAAAGCATTAAGATCAGAAAGTCTCTACCCTAAACCGAAGACTGAGGTTGCATCCGCAGATGAGCTAAAGCCACAAGCAAGTGGTGGAGGCAAGGGTAGTTCCCAGAATAAGAGAAAGCAGAATCAGACTAAGGATGGCCAGAAGAAAAAGAATAAACAAGATGTTGAGTGCCTCAGCTGTGGTAAGAAGGGCCATTATGCTAGTAATTGTCGGGCCAAGCCAGCGGATAGGAAGTGCTTCAACTGTGGCCAAACGGGACATCACAAGGACAAGTGTCTGCAACCCCCTAAAGAAAAGCAAATGGTGAAAGCCTACGCCCTTAATGCTATTCCTTCTTCGTCGAATGCCCCAACTGCGGCGGAGAAGGGAAAGAATGTCGTCATTCAAGGTATGCTTTCTGTTTATGATGTTCCTGTTAGAGTTTTGTTTGATACCGGAGCTTCCAGTTCTTTCATATCTAGTGACCTGGTAGATAGGTTGGGATTGGAGCCCGAGATTGTCGATAGACCTTTAGTAGTGACGAACCCGATTGGTGGTTCGACTAGCCTTAGCATGATTTGTCGTAATGTGGTCCTATCGAGTCATGGATGCATGTTTGTTTGTGATTGCTTTGTTTTGGGTTTTACTGGGTTTGGCATTATTTTGGGAGTAGATTGGCTCCAAAGATACGGGGTGGTGGTAGACTATGAGGGCTTGTTGGTGACAGCTAGAGCGGATAATGGACGGAGGATAGTGTTTGGTGGTCTACCCAGTAAGGGGGTATTGGCTAGTTTTCTAAACTCCCTTGACATTCCGCATAGTGAGTTGTCAAATTTGCCCGTGGTTGGCCAGTATCCGGATGTTTTCGAAGAAGTGACCGGACTTCCACCACACCGAGAGATTGAGTTCCGTATTGATTTGGTAAAAGATGCCAGACCTATAGTGATGCCACTTCGTCGTATGGCACCAAGAGAGCAGCGAGAGCTCGAGGTGCAAGTCAGCGATCTTTTGAAGAAGGGATTTATCAGAAGGAGTGTTTCTGAATGGGGAGCACCAGTTGTGTTTGCTACCAAGGCGGATGGTTCCCTTCGTTTGTGTGTAGACTACCGCGAGTTGAATAAAGTGACGAGGAAGAACAAGTATCCTCTACCGCAGATAGATGATTTGTTCGATCAGTTGAGTGGCATGAGAGTATTTTCTCAGTTGGATCTCGCGACAGGTTTTCATCAGCTTAGAGTGGAAGCTGAGAGTATAGCTAAAACGGCATTTCGAACGCCGTCTGGATTTTATGAGTGGTTGGTCATGCCATTCGGGCTGACCAATGCCCCAGCATATTTTGTGGATCTTATGAGTAGGGTATTCAGAGATCAGTTGAATAAGTTTGTCCTTGTGTTCGTTGATGATATTTTGGTCTATTCGAGGACAGAGGAAGAACACAAGGAACATTTAAGAGTAGTGATGGAGGTGTTGAGAAAACACCAATTAAAAGCAAAGTTTTCTAAGTGTCACTTCTGGAAGTGGGAATTGAGGTTCTTGGGCCATGTTGTATCAGAGAATGGTATTGCCGTGGACCCGGCGAAGGTGGCTACGGTACAGGATTGGCCTACGCCCAAGAATGCAACGGATGTAAGAAGTTTCTTGGGATTAGCTGGATATTATCGTAAGTTTATCCAAGGTTTCTCCAAGATAGCAGCACCATTGACCCAGTTGACCAAGAAGAATCAAGCTTTTGTCTGGGATGAAAGGTGCGAGAATGCATTCAAGAGTCTAAAGGACAAGTTGACAAGCGCACCAGTGTTAGTCATTCCTAAGGGGGATGAAGAGATGACGGTATACACGGATGCCTGTGGTACCGGACTGGGTGCTGTATTGATGCAAGGTGGTAGGGTTGTAGCTTATGCAAGCCGGCAATTGAAACCGCACGAGAAAAGATACCCGACCCATGATTTGGAATTGGCAGCGATCGTGTTCGCGTTAAAGATGTGGAGACACTATCTCTTGGGAGAAAGATTTGAGCTGTTTACAGATCATAAGTCGTTGAAGTATCTCTTCTCCCAGAAGGATCTAAATCTCCGGCAACAAAGGTGGTTAGAATTCTTGGCTTCCTATGATTTCGACATCGCATATACACCGGGAAAGGGAAATGCGGTGGCTGATGCATTGAGTAGAAGACATGCCAGCTTAGGGGCTATGTTCCTTGAATGGAAGCAACCGGAGTATATCGCGGGGTTTGATTTCAGACCAAAGTGCGAATTGGATCCAGAAATGTTAGCAAGTTTGACGATCAGACCCACTTTAATTGAGCGGATCGGCTCTAGTCAGAGGGACGATCCTAACCTATTGGAAATCATCTCCAAGTTAGAGATGAGTATCAATGAGGAGATGAACAAGTATGGGCTTGATCGAGATGGGTGGCTTAGAAAGAATGGAAAGCTTGTTGTACCCAATGTCAATGGATTGAGAGATGAAGTGCTTAGAGAATGTCATCACTCAAAGCTGACTATACACCCCGGTGGTAACAAGATGTATCGAGATATGAAGCAGACTTACTACTGGGAAGGGATGAAAAGAGACGTTGGGAAGTTTATATCCAAGTGCTTGAATTGCCAGCTAGTTAAAGCCGAGCAAAAGAAGCCTAGTGGGTTGTTACAGCCCTTAGAAATTCCCGAATGGAAATGGGAGCAAGTCTCAATGGATTTCATGGATGGTTTACCAAGGACTAGATCGGGACATGATAGCATTTGGGTAATTGTGGATCGATTGACTAAAAGTGCAAGATTCATACCAGTCAAATTGACCAGAACGGCAGCCAAGTTGGCAGAATTGTATATGAAGTGGGTAGTGAGATTTCATGGAGTACCTAAAAGCATTGTGAGCGACCGAGACCCGTTGTTCACTAGTGGGTTTTGGAAGAGCTTACAAGAGGCTCTAGGATCAGAGTTACATCTCAGTACCGCATATCATCCTTAGACCGACGGTCAGACGGAGAGGGTGAATCGTATTTTGGAAGACCTCTTGAGGGCATGTATATTGGATTTTGGTGGATCATGGGATGACCATTTGCATCTAGTAGAGTTTGCATATAATAATAGCTACCAATCCAGTATCGGTATGGCTCCGTTTGAAGCTTTGTACGGAAGACTGTGCAACTCACCATCATGTTGGATAGAGACTGGCGAGAAGTTTATGCTTGGACCAGATGTGGTGAGGGAAACTTCAGATAAGATCAAGATCATTCAACAACGAATGAAGGCTGCCCAAGATAGGCAGAAGAGTTATGCTGATAAGAGGAGAAGAGACCTAAAATTCTCCGTTGGTGACTTGGTGTTTGTCAAGATTTCTCCGTTGAAGAGCGTAATACGATTTGGCAGGAGAGGCAAGTTGGCACCAAGATTTGTTGGCCCATTCCCTGTTCTTGGACTAGTCGGGAATTTGGCATACAGAATTGACTTACCGGAGAAGATGGCGGGAGTTCACGACGTATTTCATGTTTCCCAACTAAGGAAGTTCGTTCACGACTCAGAAATGACTATTTCACCTGATCAGTTAGAGGACTTCGAAGTAGAACCCAAGGCGGTTGAGAACCGCAAGCCGGCCCGTATTGTCAAGCACGACATGAAGCAACTTCGAAGGAAGGCGGTGAAGCTAGTCAAGGTACAGTGGAGCGAGGACGAGAATGACTGTACTTGGGATACAGAGGAGAACATTAGGAAGACACACCCAGAACTCTTTGCCTGGTAAGATTTTGACTTCGATTTAGTTTTCCGCATGCTAGGATAGGCTTGTTTGCTTGTTTGATTGTTGTATGTGGTTGTTAGGCATGAGGGATCCTTTGTATGTTTTGGGTTAAGGAATTTCGGGGACGAAATTTCTTAAGGGGGGGAGAGTGTAACGACCCGTATTCTACGCATCATAGGATCGTAGGATATTTATTTCTTTCACATACGAAGTCGTATGGTCATGTAACTTTGGGAGACGACTATTGGGGTCATTTCCCATGTTCATGATTTTTCCCGATTTTTAAATGACCATTTTTCCCCTAGTTGACACTGTTTTGGCCATAACTTTTGACTGGAAAGGAATTCTGACCTGAAACCACTTCCATTGGCTCCGGATGATGGTTTACAATTCCGTAGAGTGGTCACATTAGCCAAACGAACTCAACGTTTGGGAGATATGGCTGAAACAAGTTTCAGATGGTGAAAAACAGCTTAATTGGGCTTAACCGGGTGATTAGCAGCTAGGCCCAGAGGAGAATTTAGGGTTTAGAGGTATAGGAGGACTGATTAGGGTTAGGAAATCACTTTCATTTCAGTTTTGAGCCGCCACAAACCTTCTTGAGACCCTAGTAATGGCTTCCATCCTCTAAAACCACTCCAAAACACATTTTTAGTGAAGATTAAACCTAAACTACATCAAAGCAAGGCCAAATAGCAACAAAGCAAGGTTGGAGCTGCTGCTATACATAGGAATTCGACCCAAACAGAGAGTATTTCAGATTTGGTGTTTTATTTTGTGGCCAAGGTGAGTGATTTGCATAGTTTTTGCACTAATTACGGTAATTAAGGGTGATTAGTGAAGATTAGCGAATTGATACACTAATAAATTCTGGAAAAATATTTAGAAATTCATAAATAATATTTTATGCCTCTGGTAGAAATTTGGTTTAATTTGATTGAGTTTTGTTAACCCTATGATTAGATTTACTTAATCATGCTTAAGGGAAAATAAGGGGTTTTGGGCACATTTGATCCATTTTGACATGTAAATTTATTGTTTTGGTGTTTGTGGTTAGTTTGCTATGTTGTTATGACTATTTGACATGATTTGTGATTGATTAGAATAGTTAGATTTGTCAAAAACGTCGTCGAACGGCGTAAACAAGTTGCTGGAAAAAGTTGCAGAAAGTTGTGCAGGGCTTCGGATCGGATCGGATGAGGGCTTGTATCAGATATGTGAACTGGGCAAGAAAACACGACCCGAACTGGAGTTTGGCACATAAGAGACTTGGCAAAAAGGAAGGCCGTTTACTTAGAGTTGGAGTGGACAAGGGGATCGGATCGGAAGAATAATGTAGGCCAGATCGGATCGACTTAAGAATGGAAGGCTACGACTGGAGTAAGGCAAAGGGATCAGATCGGAGTAGATGGAAAACGAGGGTGCTGATCGGAGAAGGAGCATGAACTGGAAGGAAGACAGCAACCCGACCCGACCCGGAGGAGGACACCGACCCAACCCGAAGTGGAGTACCCGACCCGAACCGAATGGAAAGAGACAAGGAAGGAGGACCGGACCGAACCGACGAGGGTAATGACTACCGAACCGAATCGAATTCTAGGGCTGCTACTGCACGATAACTCTTTTGAAGACCTACTTCAACTCGACCAAACCCGAGATGCAAAGGAAGTCCAAATGAGAAGCTAGAGCTCAAGATCCAGATGGGAATCAACGAGTTCGCTTCATGATTGGGCTTTGCTGCGGGACGCGTGTTAAGGGGATATCGATGTCTATAGCTTTGGACCACTATGGTAGGAGGTACGAAGGCGGATTCAGGGCCATTATGGCATTGGTAGGACCAAGGGCTACGACCAATGTGGTGGGTCATTGAAATGTTTGGTCATGACTCCATGTGTTTAGCTTGGTCACAGCAGGGTTCCTACAAGTCGGGATTCGTCGTTACCTCAATTTGTCTAGTGTTCCAAAGTGGTAGATATCGTATGCTTTACGCACTGAGTGAGAGATGTGAGGATGGTTGCTATGGTTGATTTGTTTGCTATCATTATGACATGCACACCCCACCCCCGTATTCTTACACTATTTATTATGGCACCTTAGAGTATTGTATGGTATGTGGTACTAACTCTTTGGTTGCAGGTCCAGGTTTAGGTATGGTTTAGTATACCTGTTATTATTCTGTTTAGATGCTTATCGCTCATACCAGGCTTTATGTCTGACCCAGAGTTTTATGTCTCCTCTTATTACTCTGGGTGCTCACACGAGCAGACTAGAGACAGGTCAGCTGGTGATACACGGGTAGATGATCCGGAGACGAGCAGGAGGCTTCCACGTAATATATATAGTATTCTCCCTGTGTTGTCGAAGATCACTGCTTGGGCATTGGTGGTGCATCTTCTACTTTAGCTTTCTTTTGTTAGAGACAGTAAATTTGAAAAGTTGTAATAAGTTGTGTTTGGATTTCCGCTGCTCTGATGATTGATGTTGATTTTAGTTATCATCTTATGCACTGTCTCACCTGTTTTATGTCAAGTATGCTATTATTATATTTTATTCCATGCGCTGTGAGACATTCTACAGGTTCCTCGTTTAG
The DNA here is from genome assembly GCA_030737875.1 of Allium sativum. NCBI lineage: Eukaryota > Viridiplantae > Streptophyta > Magnoliopsida > Asparagales > Amaryllidaceae > Allium > Allium sativum. The sequence continues at coordinate 433,803,921 of CM060919.1, forward strand.
TTAATCCCCCTTCTTTCCTTTCTTCTGACGACCGTCCCGTGCTAGTCGGGCATGTGTACAGCGCACCTTCGGAGGAAATGCAGGTTGGTGCGGTGCGGGCCGCCACATATTTGTTGATTGAAAATAATATTTTTAACATCTATATGAAGTATTAAAAATAACCATAGGTTGAAATAAATATTTGTTGATTGAAAATAATATTTTTAACATGTATATGAAGTGTTAAAAATATCCGTGTGTTGAAGTAAATATTTGTTGATTGAAAATAATATTTTTAACATGAATATGAAGTGTTAAAAATAACCATCGGCTGAAATAAATATTTGTTGATTGAAAATAATATTTTTAACATGTATATGAAGTGTTAAAAATAGTCATGTACGGAAATAAATATTTTCTCGCTAAAAATATTATTTTTAGTGTAGTTATGCATATATATACACATGCTAAACAGGTAAATGGATTTGATGTTGAGTAAAGAATTTGTTTGCGTGCCTGACAAATAGGTAAACCTTAATGAGTTGGATGCGCAATTTTATTTATATATCAACTCCTGTGAATGCCATTGGATGCGGTGTGCTGGTTGTTCTGTGTGAGATTATAAACGTCGTCATAGGATAGTAACAATTAATTTTGAACTACACTACATGGCATACTTCGCGAAGATAGCATACTCTATCATATTCCATACAAGTATTTGGAGCTTGTATGATGAGGTTGGAATTACCATAGAAGCAAGATGTTTGTATGGCGATGACTGTATTTCAGGTTGAACCGAAGACGAACTATTGATGTCATAGCATGTCATATTCCATATAAGCATTTGGAGCTTATATGACGAGGTTGAGATTACCATACGAGCGAGATGTTCGTATGGCGATGATTGAATTACAGGTTGAACTGAGGCTGATATGGACAGAATAAATATAATGATAAATTGCCAGATTAAATTAAAAACCCCACACAGGTGTAGAGTTGACAATAATCACGTCTCTCTAGTTATCAGATATGGCACGTGGATTATTTATTTTCCAACACTGGACGAGGTGACGAGATTTATCTCTGGAGTAATTTTACACACTCCCTCGGGCATAAAATAGGTCACTAAAAATTGTGTATGCTTATACTGGATTTATTGGGTACCTAATACGACCCAATAAATTTCCAAACCCCTCTCCGTACAAAGGAGGTTATGGCGAAATTTTTCGGAATATAAAGGCATTAGCCAAATTTTTGAAGTGAAAATGATTTGAAAATCGTCGAATGAATTTTATATATATATATATATTAAAATAAAACGAATCGCATAGCTGTAGTTCGTGTTTTGGAATCGTTATTTTAAACGACTATACAAAGAAATCCGACCATCAGATTTCCCCAAAACTGAAACCGTCGGGTTCGCTTTGAAAATACCTTTCCAACGATATAAAATTTGTTGAGATCCAACAGTTAGATTGTGTGAAATGTTTAAATCAAACCTGAGGAAAAACAGTGCCAGAATGAATTATATTTATATATAAATATAAATATAAATTAAAATAAAATGAATCGCGCCGCTGTAGTCCGAAACTGGAACCATTGGGTTTGCTTTGGAGAGATCTTTCCAATGGTATTAACTTCGTTATGATCCAATGGTTAGATTTTGAGAAATGTGTAAATCAAATTTGGAGAAAAACAGTGCCAGGGCCGCGTTATGACCCGAAGCGTCATTTAATTTAAAACAAACTATTTTTAAATAAATAAAAATAACGATAAATTTTTATAAAATATATATAGCGATATGGAATGGAAATAAACCGATTTTACTTGGTTTGTCAGAAATTTTGATGGTTGGATGTGTTTGACATGAAAATTATATTAATGAACTGAAATATGGATGTCAAATAATTTAACCATAGAAAGAATTGATTAGAATTATATATATACGTGAATTATTTGAAAAAGCCGAGTTAATTCTAATTTCAAATAATTGATCGACGATTAAAAATTGAAGATTTGAAGACAGTGTAAGACCGGTGATCTTCACATCGTATGGATTGCTACTGATGCCTTAGATATGGGTAGCTCCCTTGACATGGTTACAGTGGTAGTGGTCTGGATGTACTTGTTGATCGTCTGGATGTGCGAGGGCCTCTCTTCCATATTGGACATATGGAACGAGAAATAAGGTGCCTCCGATTTCGTTCAGACCCAGAACGGACTTGTAAATGGATGTGTGTTTGATGTGTATTCTGTGCTGTATTCGTTGATCTCTACTAAATATACATCTGTTTAGCGGCGGAGAATTTATTCTCTTGCTTAATGCCCTTCTATGAGACATACGAGCTCAGAGGTTGTATATCGGTAGACATCAATGGTATGGTGTGGATTGACAGCGAGGCATGCAAAGATGCAAATGATCAAGGCTTTTGTTGAAAAGCAAAGTCTTGTGGTTGATGATCAAAGCACGGCTTTAATATAGCACAGCTTTGTGTATAGCATTGATTCGCGAGCCTCACACCTCGGTATGAGTCAAAAACGGGATAAGGGACCCAAGGAGAACATGACGTTTCTTTCTAGCTATGGGTGGTGTCATGGTATAGAGCCCAGACATTTATATATTTTTACAATTGTGGATGATGGAATGCGAGGTGCCTCGGTTATATCGGTTATTACGGAGCCAATGGATAGGTCCTATCGGACCGGGAAACGTGTGTTTAGGAATTGCCAATCCTCAAATGTAAGAGAGGACCGACCTTGGAGGATCCAAGGGTTCTCTACGGGGAATCCTGAGGCATTTGCTAGAGTGTCTTGAATCCGGTGAGGAGTACATCCCTTGCCTCGACTCATGACCGAAATCCAATTTCCAATATGACATAGCGGTTTTGATTGTAAATCTATATATGGCGGCATAGTGGCATGGGACGCTCATGTCGTCTATGATTGATACATTATGATTGAAATTGCTTTTGAAACATATATGCACTAGTAATAATATCAAATGATTTTGTTTTATGCGTATCAAGCATATTTTGACCATTATAAGGTAAAACTCTATCCTCCGGTTTGCGTTGCATCGTGTGATGGGACTTGAGTCTTATAATGGCTTCATTATTATAAAAAGCATTGCGTCGTTCAAAGGATTTACTTTATTTCATGAATTGGCAATCACTGGAGGAAACCCATTCCGCGTCAGCGGCGTGGTCCTATGATTTGCCTTATTATTATTTAACTAGTTAAGTAGATTTCTCATACCAGTCCCATGACTGACTCGTAGTTTGTTTCCACTTGCAAACTCGGGTGCACTTATTTTCACACGGGCAGCCTAGTGATAGGTTACAGGATGTATTTTTGCTTAGCACTATAGCATGTAGTGCGTTTTTGGCTGATGGTGAAGACTAGCTTTCTCTGTATTTTGGCTATTGACATTTTTGCCAGTATTATCTTATGTATATGTACCGCTGATCGCGATGTAGACTGATTTATCTCTATTATGTATTATCTGATGTATATGTCCCAGTGATCTTGATGTAGACTGATCATTTCCTATATGCACTAAGTTGTATCCTATGACTGTGCTACTCTGATGTTTATTACATTTTATGATTACGCTGTCATATTGATGTAAATTATTCTATTTCATGTTCATGCTATTATCTGTAATCTATTAATGTTGATTAATGTGTTATATTCCGAATGATTATCCTTAATTCCGTGACACGGGGCTTTGGGTTATCACATAGGTGGTCTTTACATAGTGATCATTTCATGAGGAACAAAAATTTAATATTTGTTTTGTATTCGTTTTTGTTATTGATTGGTAAATCTAGGTGCAAAATGTATTACCTTCTCATTTTTCATAATGTAGGTCAAATTTTCTTTCCAGAATATGCATAAGGACATAAAACCTTTCATGGCACATGTCATCAGACATCACATGATGTTTTGATCTATTATTTCAAGTTTATGTTTTATAAAACTAAAACTAATCACTTTATTTTCAAAAAAAAATTAGCATTAAATCTTTAATCTTAAGTATTGGTCATATACAGTATCTTTCTTAATTTTAGTATGTATAATTGTAAAATAATTGAAAATAATATTGCAAAATAACTGCAGCTTCAGTGTTTCACTCTTCTTATTTTCTTTGATTAAACTGCTTTAACATACATAAATTGTTTGCATGCCATTACAGGAACTTATTGTTTTAGTCTGTATTATTTGTAATATATAAAGAAAAAATATAATGTTGTCAAAAAACAAGCTACTTAGGTTAATTTATAACAGTGAATTCTTAGTTTTATGCAAATATTTTTGCTACTAATGATGCAATTATAGTTGAAAATTTTATACTATGCAGATGATTGTCGAGAATAATATAGTTTTACTGAGTTCAGGCAAAACAGAGAACATGTGGAAGATCTAAAGCTAATGCAAGTTAATGATACCAAAGAGAGTCATGCTAAGGAATTCAGTGTCAATGAATCAAAAATCAAATCAATGTTTCCGAAACTCTGTATTATTGATTGATACACTAAACCATAAATTGAGGAATTTGCAGAAAAAAATAAGAAGAACCTTGGTACTAAAGCTACGGGGAAGATTTTTTCGCAGGTTGACCCATGGTTATATAAAATCTGGAAGGTAGATGTGAGGAGTTCTAACCTAAAATTGATCATCGAGTTCAATAACTGTGAAGCTATCATGTATAAAGATGGAACTAATAAGCCTATAATAAGGCAAGGGCTAAATAAACCAGCTTCAGCTTTGTTTCTCAATACCAGCTGTGTTAACATTAAAAGTGGAAAAGATTACGCTATAAGACCTAAGGTTGAAAAACTAACTCAAATGCTGAAGATGAAAGTCAAAGAGGAAAAGGCTAATTTTTTATCTTATGATGTGGTTGTAGGAGAGTGGAAGGTTAGGATGAAAATGTTTTAGAAGGCAAATTGATGTAGGAGTTCCTCTGATAAACCTGCCTTACTATTCATTATTTCTTCATAGGATGTGTTATGTATTACTTTCCTATTTCATAATACTGCAAATGGTCTCATATGGGAAAATATCTCATGTAAAAATTGGCACCACAAGTTATCCTTCTAATTTGTATGTTATTTTGGAGAGAAATTTGTCTTACTTCTACGAAATGATTTTTGTTATAGGCATTGTTTTTAGATCATATAAGATTTGTTTGCTAATAAGTCATTCATTATATATGTGTGCTTAAGACAGTAAAAAAGGCTTTGTTTTTTTTTAAAGTGCATAACGTGCAGATTTTTTCAATTAGTAGTAGGTTTTGTTAGTCTGAGTTTTTTGACATCACACTAGATTAAGTAAGCAGCACGGATTTAGACATAGGGACAAATTTCTACAAATTGAAACATGTATAATGTATGCATATAATCCGATCAAGGTCCTTACAACAAGAATTATGCACAACCGTGTGCGAAGCACGGGTTCACACTAGTTTATATTTATTATTTAAGTTTATATGTGTTAACGATATTTTTCGTCAATACCGGAAATAGGTCATTGGAGATGAATCTCAGGGGAAAAGGTAGGTTGTCTAGCTCTTGCATGCTCGAGTGGGTTCTCGTCCCTAGGTGATGAGATTTTGGAAAGAAAGGCCACTAATCTATAGCTGTTAACAAAGGGCTTTAATGGAGGATACCGATGGACTCCTACTAAGCTCGCTAGGAGATCTAAGTTTGTGGGGAGGGAAAAAGCTAACAGGTGGGGTTTAAATCTATAAAAAAAGGGCATTCTCTTCTACCTACAAGAAGGTCCAGATAAGAACCCGAGCACTTTCAGGAAATAAACGGTAAACGCCGACAAATAATGATTAAGTAGAACAATATGACAAACTTACAATAAGATGCTTTGAATATGGATGAACACTTTATTAATATTTGATTCAGAATACATGACCAGAGTAGAAGAACTCCTTTTATTGATTCCCGTATGAGGGTTTTAGAAGAGGAAATACAAAGAATAGCCAAATGAAAAAAATGAGAGAGCCCCCCCCCAAAGTGACCCCTAGAGTCCTATTTATAGGAAACTGGGAGCCTCTTCCGATTATTGGTCCATTGGGCCTTCAAGAGCCTTTATCGGCTGCCTTTTCTCTTGGTCTCGGATGGTTTTGCTTCCAACCGCTTTAAGGTGCTAATTATGGCTTTCTCGATGAAGGCTTCGGCTAGTAGAGAGCCTCTTCGAGGGGAATATATGCTTGCTATTAAGGTAGCCTCCCGGAAGGTATCTTGAGCTCCTGAATGTATGCTCTCGGTCATATTCTTTATGTAGGCTTCCGGTTTTCCCATGAATACTTAGAGGAGCCTGCCCTCATTGTGTATGTGGTTAGCTATCGGTTTGGGATCACTGTCGGTGTCTGTGCTAAGTAGACTAGTGTAGATAGCTTGTATCTCTTCCGAGCTTCTGGTCTGCGTTTCGGTGGGATTTCCGATTGTAGCCAGACCTCTCAGAAGGCTGCTCCAAGTGACTCCCCTGTTACTTTATCAATGCGGCCCTCTCGGTATTTGTGTGATAGGCATCACGAAAACGTGTTCCGGACAATCTTCATTTGCTTTCGTCTTTAATGCTGTTGAAGTTTTAGCTTCCCTACGTATCGGTATTAGGCAGGTTAATACCGAAGGTTCCTTCGGTTTTCATCTAACGGATTTCTTGCTCTTATACCTCTTGGTTTTGGATCAGTATGACTTTTTGCTGTAATATCTCCTGTCGGGTTGATGTTGTTGGAAGGATCTTGTCGAATTGACCTGTCGGATAGGTCCTGCTAGTTATATCTTGTGGCTCTTACGACCTTTTCTCCTAGGAAGGTTTCGGTTGATGCAGCTTTCGGATCATTTCTCCCTGCTCTTGGCTCCTCCTAGTGTTTGACCCTAGTCTTCGTGAACTTTCGGTCATTTGATGCCCCTTCACCGCCAGTTCATTTCACTATCAATTTTGGTAGTAACATTTGCCTCCCCCTGGTGAAGGGGTATCTTCGACTTTCCAAGTCAAACTCTTTGTCTTTTTTTTTGAAGTGTCATATCCGAGTCTTTTTACCTTCCTTGATCGAGAATGTTGATTGGTCTTTGTTTGTACGGTGGGGATTTGGGTAAATTCTTTTGCATAATTACCACTGCTTCTTATTCACTTTTTACCTGGCAGCATCATGTCTGATAAAAGGAGTCCCGGTTTATCGTCCATTGACGCTTGTGGCCTTTCTTGGAGGAGGAAGCCTTCCATCTTGAAGAAATCGTTGATTACTTCTCAAGATGAATTAAACTCCATTCTTGCCAACTTTGGAATGGACAATGTGGAGGCCATCCCTGCTGCTTATCGTGACGACATCATGCATCCTTCCGAAGGATATTTTGCTTACTCGGCTGCATATATCTAGCATGGAGGCTTCTTTCCTTTTCCTTCCTTTGTGTTTCGACTTCTACGGGATTTGGATATTGCGCCCATTCAACTTTTACCAAGCACTTACACGTTGCTTTTATGCCTCAAAGTATTTGCCCTTGAATTGAGTCAAGCTTCTCTTACTTCTAACCTCATTTGACACCTGATGTGTTTTTCAAGAGGTACCGACTTCCCTATATTCCATGCTACCCCCCTTGCGGAAGATTGTTAATGATCGTACGTGTAAGGCTATACCCTAGGAAGATCAATTTTTCTCCATCAAATGTCCTGCCGATATTTCTAGCCAATTTGCTGATTGTGGTGAATCCTCTTAACCCCTTGCGAGTGGCTATGTTTTTTATTTGTGGCTTATCTTTAATAGCTTTCTCTCAGATTTTGCTTCTACGAGAGGGTCTTTGACCGAAAGCGAGTCCCGTGTATTTGAGCTCATCCTAAAGCTACTCGAAAAGTCGCCATGTTGGTCCACTCTATTAACCAAGGACAAGTTGTGCCTCTATAACCTCCTCCCTAATGGACAGAAGGTCTTTGGGCGCCCACCTATTCGTCTTCCTGGCTCTAAGGATGTATTGTTATGCTCAGAAATGTTTGCTCCTTTGGCTCCTTTATTTCCGGGTACGTTTTGTTGACTCGATAGTTTCTTCAATGAGGTCTTTTTGATACCAATGTTCTGCGTTCTTAAATCTTTCTTTGCCCTTTCATTTGACTAGGAGTTTTGACTTTGGAAGCCCCTACTCTCACTGATGCTTTGAATCGATCTACGGGTGTTGTTGTTGAGAGGTTGGTCGAATTACCTGTCGATCCACCAGCTAAGAGGCCAAAGCTTAATATTCCTGTTTCTGTGACCATCGGGAGTGCTCCCGGCACAGAGACAAGAAGTCATGTTTCCCCATTATCCCTTCCAAGTATGTCTAGAGCTGGTGCGAGTGCCATGCCGCGTAGTCCCGCTTCTCGACCTGCTGAACCTTCGAGGCTCCCTAATTTTCCAACGGATTTTACTGATCTTGTGAAACTTGTCCTTTTTGGACCTGAACTTAATGACATCTCATTACCTTCCACTTCTCCCGACACGGTGGAATTCTATCAGCATTTATTAACCCGACAACTTATGTTACAGCTTCTCTTTTTACTCTGGGCTTTCCACTTGTTGCGACTGTATGCTGAATGCTTCTAATTATCCAGACTATCAAGGAATGGCAATTGTCTAAACCCATTCCTTCTTCCTCTGTTACTGAAATCACTCGGCTTCGAGAAGCGAATGCAACCTTGAGCGATGAGTGTGTGAGGTTGAAAGCCTCCTTAGAACATGCTGAGTCAGCTTTAGAGAAAGAGAGGCAGACAAGAGCCGTAACTCCCGATAAGGTGTCGGTCTTAGGGCACCGGATAGCGGAAGATGTGGTTACTCACGCATATGAGCTTCGGGAGAAGGATGAGAAGATTTCTCGTGCTATCCAGATAATCTATGCAGCCAGAGACAAAATTTCTAATTTCTTGCAAGTTCACCTTCCGTGGATTAAGTCTAACTGCTATGAAGATACTTTATTTCACCTTCTTTCCGATAACCTTTAGAGTCTTCCTAAACACCAAACCACCCAAATTCCTCCCTTTGTCCGGGATCGGGTTATGGAAAGGATTAAGTTGGGCAAAGAAGAAGTCGAGATACAATAGAGGAGTGAACCCAAAATTGAGGATCTTTTATATATTAACCGTCTTTCGGACGATTTAGGCGAGGAAGGGGAGACTTTTGCTTCTATTGGTAACAATAGGGAGAATGGCGACAGTAGTGGTGGCTGCCGAGATAAGCATTTTGTCCATAACTCTGAATCGTCATTATTTAAAGAAGGTGGCCGCTCCAATCTTTCAGAAGGGAAGAAAGTTGTTGGTCATGAAGTTCCTTCCCCTCGGGTATAGTTCTTACTTCGGACGTGCTTTTTTTCTTTTCTTGAATATTTGACTATGACTAGTCTCCTGTCATTACTATAGACAAAAGAAAAGCTATTTCCCGCCTTAAGCAGAGTTAGGTAACAAAGCACAAGAATTCAAACTGTTTTTATGTAGGGCAGGTGGCACATTTGTAAACTTAATTTCGCGACCTATATAACGCTTGTGTTGCCCCTACATTATACATAAGGGCTAATATGCTTGTTTGCATCATGACAAACTTTGTTTATTATGATGATGCATTAGGCATGATTTGTAGACTAAGAAAGGAGTTTCGAACGACGCCTATTTACGCTTTTAGGGAAAAGCGTTTTCTTGCCGGACTTAAGAGCGCTTACACTGAATTTCCTCAGTTCTCCTTTAACTTTCTGAGTGGGGATCATGAAGTGATGTTAAAGAGTTTTAGGATTAAACATGCTGAGGCGCTATGTAAACAATAAATGTATGAAGAAGTGTTCTTTTGGTAATTCCTCTTTTTGTCTATATGTCATAATATATTGGTTTCGGGTTTAACTCATGCAAAGATGTATAATAAAAGGGGTTTTATTCTTGTAAATCGAAAAGAAAATAAAATCGTAACTACTTTCATGTATGCCCGTGGGCAGGTTGATCGACGCGAGATTCTTCCGTTCCGGGTCGGAGCGTCGCCGACAAAAGAGACTCTTCCTATGTCCCTGGAGAGGAAGATTTTACACCAGAATTTATACATCAAACATTTGACAGAGTGGATGAATGCTTTGAAGGAAAAGCTAGAAGAAAGAGATAGGACTAATCTTGGATTGAGGGCATACATAAAGACTATGCCCTCTATCAAGTTTGAAGATGAATAGAGGCGTCTACGTCAATATAGTGCTGATTTGGAAATTGATTTGAACAATGCCACAACAAAGTGCGAGACGTAGGAATATTGTTTCAAGAATATTCCTATTATGACGGGATCTTCGTCCTCTGGGGTTGCGACCTCTCGCGGGACCCCTATTCATCAGAAATTTTATTTTTTGAATAACCCTCCTCATGGGTTAAAGGAATCAGCCGTTCCCGATTGGTGCAAAAGAGTGGTAGCTGAGATGAAAGAGACTTATGACACTAAGTCGATTAAGGATTCTCATGATCGTGTCATCGGGTATGCTGACCAAATTAGACGTTTACAAGAAGAAAGGCATAATTTGTGTATGGATGTTTTCGAGTTGGAGAAGGAAAACAGTTATCTTAGGGAGATGCATAAGGCGTATAACAGAGCCTTGAAACTTCAGATTAAGCCGTCTGATCACTTAGACAAAACGAGTAGGACAGTGCAGAAGCTTAACAAATTACTAGGCATCGCGCTTCATCATGCCATCGATCCTCCTTTACCTGATGATGGAGAGGACCCAGATCTTTAATAATATGTTATAGTAGTAAGATACAATTATATCTATAATTGGGTTATTGAGAATGTAATGTTTTTTCTTTGATGAGTGAACTTTGTGTATTGACAATGTCTACTATGTAAGCAGCTGTAGATGTGAAACATGGGTAACAATTGCTTGCATATGAACGGTTTGAGAAATTTCTTCTGATTGAGGAAAGAGATAACCCTTTTTCCCTGAATTGTTTTGATAATGAACCTCCCATTTTTTATTTCAAATTTTGCTTTGTGGCATGTCCTCCGTGAGTATATATGTGGTTATTCGAACTTGCGATAACCATTTTTGAGTTTTCCTGTTGGTTAGTTATCACCTTCCGGATCCGTTTCAGATCGGGGTTATTCATATTTTGGTGGCGGTGTAAGACCTGATCTCCTCTTCCGGTTTTGGATGTTGAGATAAGAATGTGACCCTTCTCTCAGCACTTTGGAAGATCCTCCTCGACCTAGATTCGGGTGTCGTCATAAGTAGGGGATCGAAACCCCTTCCGGTATTTGTGAAGAGCCGAATCAACCCAAATTTGGGCATTAATATATAGAGGACTGGAACCCTCTCCGGTACTTGTAAAGAGCCGAATCAACCCAGATTCGGGCATTAATATATAGAGGACCGGAACACCCTCCGGTATTGTGAAGAGCCGAATCAATCCAGATTCAGGCATTAAGATATAGAAGAACGGAACCCCTCCGGTGCTTGTGAAGAGCCCAATCAACCCAGATTCGGGCATTAAGATATAGAAGACCAGAACCCCCTCCGGTATTTGTTGTTTTGATACCTCCTTTGGGTTTGATTTGTGAAGCAGAGGTTGTACGTACTTCCTGAGCCACCCGTTGGGCTTTTGGTGTCAAAGCAGAGGATGTACGTGCTTTGTTTACCACTCTTTGGGCCTATGCGTCCGGTGCGCTTGGCTAGCTTATCCACAAGCAGGGCCCAAGGACTTACCTGACCTCCCTCCAGGAGGTGTCTTATCCTGACCATCGTAGGCGATGATAAGGTCTTAGAAACTTAGACGGGGCCATCGTAGGCACAGAACTAAGGTTTACTCTTTTGATGCTCTATACTGACCATCGTAGGCACTGATAAAGGCTTATACGCCACCTCCCCCTCTCCCCCCTCCGAGGGGTGCCCTATCCTGATCATCGTAGGTGATGATCGGGTTTTGTGTTCCCTTCTGCGGGTAATGCGGAACATAAGCAGAGGTAGGACGTGCTCTTCTGCGAGCAAAGGTAGGGCGTGCTTAGTCTAGCAGTGGCAGGGCATACTCTTCTGTGAGCAAAGGCAGGGCGTGCTAATTTTAGATGCACCGCCACGACCATTTCTGGTGTGAAACGGAGGCTTATGATTTTGATGCTTTAACCTAGTCCCCTCTGATTTGGGCATGGAAAATGACTAACACACCATGTGACACCCCACTTCTGTTAATGTCACTCACAAAGGGAATGCATTAAGTTTCATGAAGCGTTATAGGTAAACAGGAACAGAAACAGAAATATTACGAGACTGATATAAAAATGATAGCGGAATTAAAAACTTTATTTAACATAAAGCAACGTGGTCCAAAAACATCCCATGTCTGAAATACATAAAAACCATTACATCATTGAAACTATTGTCTTGTACTTTAAAACATCAGAGTACATAAAAGAAGCAAAATTCCCCAAATAAAACATCGCCATAGTAGCAAGGATAAGAGCTTGATCCATACGTCTAAGCAGCTCCAGCAAAATGAAAGCATAATCACGGTCAAGCCTGAGTATTCCCACCCTGGGAACCTGGGGGGAACGGTAGAAAGAAGAGGAAACAAAAAGGGTTAGACATAAAGCCTGGCGAGTCCAGTTACTTTTAGCAAGTAAATAAGTAAAAGTAGCATGATAGGCATATAAAGTGGATAAGAGAGAGATAACAACATATAAGGCAGGTTTCACAAGGTAAACATGATAGAGCGAATGTGCTTCATTAAAGATTACCCTGCACTAATACTTGTATAACCAGAATGAGATGATCCCAACAACTATAAGATGGTAGACTTAGGCATACATCCAGATGTATCCTAACCACTACCCCAATCAATCGGCTCCCTACTCTGCGTAGATACTCTGTGCCGACCCCACCATAGGATGTATCACGTCCTATAGTGGCAACCCTTCGCTGATATGCATAGCCATATCTACAGGTGTTACGGTTTTCTTAGCCCCCTCTGCCCGGCCCATGCACGCACATGTACCCGGTCGGTTTGCGCCACCCACACCGTTCTCCTTATTTGGATCTCTTACATTCAGCCTAGTAAGAGTGCCCCAACTCCGACCAAGTTCGGAGTACTCATTTGATACCTATTAAGTGTTACTGACTGAAATAGGTCCCACACAATTTGATACAAGCTCTCCCCCTTGTCTTGTATCCCCACTAGAATTTCCATTGGTTATGTATACCACTAGGTGTCTTTGATTACACGACCCTATCATTTCTATAAGTTATGCTTACCCTAAAAAGGTGTCTTTAATTACATAACTCTAATATTTCCATCGGTTATGTATACCACTAGGTGTCTTTAATTACATAACCTTATCGGGTTAAGTTTGTGAGCCTATATGTAACACCCCACACCCGCTACGGTCACTCACTAAGGGAATGCCATAACATCGGTGGAGTATTTTAAGTGAATATAGAACAGAAAAATTACAACCTAGACAGATATAAGTAATACTTGAGAATTTAAAACATCATTTCATTCCAGCGGAAAGTAAAACATGTTTGGTTACACCAAAACCATAAATAAGAGTCAAGTACATAATATCCATCCTGATAAAAACAAAAGTACATAATCCCACTACATAACCTAATAGCCATAATAGAAAAGATAAACTGAGTTTTACATCCACGGTCCAAGCTCCAAAAGATAGATAAGTAGTCTGATCAAAGCCCACTAGTGCTAGGCCCACTCTGAAAACCTGAGGGTTGGGAAAAAGATAAAGAAACAACGGGGTCAGACATAAGTCTGAGTGAGTCCTATAACCCTAACAATATAATCATTAAAGTAATTAGGGTATGATATAAACAAGGTACGGTACCTCTGGGGATAATGACTACACTAAGTAGCCAACTAAACACAGGATGTACTAAAATAACCGAAAAGACGCATTTATCCACCCAAGGATAATTACTAGATTACACCACCCCAGATCTACCCACCCAAGGGTAATTCCTACACTGCACCACACCAGTTCTACCCACCCAAGGGTAATTCCTACTTAAAGGTTAATCCCACTAAGTGTACTTAGTAATTTTACCCAGTAGTTTCTTGTACCCCTAGCTGACTACATAGGTGCCGCCTGCCCCTATCTCCACTAGGTGCACCCACTACTCCCAAGTGATCGGCTCCCTACCGTAGATACCCGTGCTGGCCCCACAGTGGGGTGTATCACTCCCCAAAGTGGCAACCCGATAATCAATGGTGCACGGTTTATACCTACACGATGCAACAACGTCTTACCTACCAGCCCGGGTCCACACACGCATATGAAACCCGTTGGACTCGCGTTGCCACCGCTACCCCGTTTTGGCCTCTTATAGTCAACCCCAATATGCGTGTCCCGTCCTCGACTTGGGTCGAGCCCACAAAGATACGTTTGGGATATTGGTTGAAATGGGCCCCCACAAGCTACTACTTAAGCTTGTCATTTAATTATATTTCAATTGCCCCTTAAGGCCCCCACTAGATTTCCACATGCCACCCAAGGCACTTACTTGATTCCCACATGCCACCCAAGGCACTTACTTAACCCTTTAATCATGTTTAATTACATGTTCCACTTTGGTTAAGTATTCTAATCGTATTTTCTATTGCCACCCAGGGCAACCCACTAGTTTCCTCATGCCACCCAAGGCACCCCCACTAGTTACTACATGCCACCCAAGGCACCCACTTAACCCCTCATGCCCCTCTACATGCAAATTTGGTTAAGTGTTTCTTAATTAATTAAGATCGTAACCTTTGTAAAGACCTCTCACATTAGACTGTCTTTTATGGCAGCTGGATATGCCGGTTGGTTCCGGGCAGCCTTACACCATAACAGAGTCTAACCTCGTGTCTTTACACTTGTCACGTATTTAGTTTATGACTAAGACCTCTCACATTGGGCCAATCATTTGTAACTGCTGGATTTGCCGGTCGGTTCCGGGCAGTCTTATGCTACAAAAGGGTCCAACCTCGTGTCTTAGTAGATTAATTACACCTAATTAATCACCCCCATAATTTGTATTAATTATCCCTAATTAATTACAAATATTTAAGAATATAGGTAGACCTAACTCAATAGGTAAATTCCCAATTCCATAATATGGGTAGACCTAACTTAATAGGTAAATTCCCAATTATGTTCATCCACTTTACGGTATGTTTAATCATATCCACTTCACGCAATTTTATGTGTTCATTAATTTTTACCCCATCGTCCCCACGTAAACACGTTAACGTGACATACTTCAAAAGAGAAGATTCATCATACACACCATGGGTTCAACTTAGCATATCATTAGCATTATCATGGGTTTAAAAGGTGTCAACTTGCATATATGACCATAAACCCAACTTGCATAAATAACCAACCCAAACTTGCATGAATCACATATGTCATAAAGATGGTAACTTGCATAATTGTTCATGTCATAGACCTAACATAAAGGTGTCAACTTGCATACATGTCATAGGTCTAAAAGGGATGAACTTGCACATGTACTTATGTCATACATAGAGGCAAACTTGCATATGAACTTGCATCATAACTTGCATATGAACTTGCATCATAACTTGCATATGAACTTGCATCATAACTTGCATATGAACTTGCATCATAACTTGCATAAAACCAAATACTTAGCATGCACAAAACCAAATACTTAGCATGCATAAAACCAAATACATAACTTGCATAACATGTTACATATAACTTGCATATAATCTCACATATAGTTTGCATAACATGTTACATATGCATCAATGTTCAACATAGTGTTTTGCATAGTGAGCATCATAAAACATAGCATTAAACTTGCATATAGCATAAAACTTGCAAAACACATAACATACACTATACTAAACTTGCATAAGCACATTTATCCACAAACATAGCCATATCTTATCATATCCTATCATAATCAATTTAACAATTGATTATTAAGGCTATAGAAACTCACCACTAAACTCCCATAAGCAAACCCTTGCCAAAAATCACCCAAAAACTCTAGCCTTGAACATAAAGCTTGCAACTTGATGATGAATGCAAGCTAATGATCACTCATACAACTCAAAGATGCTTGTATGAACATGAAAGCCTTCATAGAAATAGTTTTATAAGAGGATGGAGGCTAGGGCTTTGAGTGGAGGCCATGATCATAGAAAATTTTGGCATAGTTTAGTTAGAGTATAGGATTATGATTATTTAGGGCTAGCTTAGGGTCTTATTTATAGGATTAGGCAAGTGTTTTAGGCCATTAGATTAACCCTAAATTAGATTAGGACCATCAGATCTCGGAAGCTTCCAGAAACCAGCCCCAAAACACAGCCCAAACCCTGAAATGGTGCACCAGGCCAAACTAGCCGAGCACCCCCTGTCGACACCCAAGTCGACAGGGCTGTCGACTTGGTCCTAGCCAAGTCGACTGCCCAGTCGACAGGGCTGTCGACCTGGCTAGCTAGGCGGGAATTTTCCCCCCTGCGCCCAATGGCCCCAATTTCGAAATTTGAACCTGAATTTTAAATCTGTTTTGAACTTTGAATTTTCTGAAAACTTCATTGGGCCATAACCGGGCCATACGGACTCCGATTCTCGAAAACTCGGACTCTATTTCGCGTATTTTTCCGAGACGAACGCAATGACGCAGCCCGTTTCCCCCAATTCTCACATCTGAGATTATTTATTCTGTAATTAGTGAATTTTAGCATTAACCGAAATTCGGGGTGTTACATTCTCCCCTCCTTAAAGGAGTTCGTCCCCGAAATCTCTAAGCTAAGGAGAATGCATATCCTACCATCCAAACAACCATCTACTCAATCCATCAAACACGGGCATCCATTGTCCTTAAAACAATTTCTAATGATGTATGAGCATATGCAAAAAGTGTGTGTATATGTTCCCTATCTAATGTATGAACATATGCAAACCACGATAGTGCCATGCATCCATTATGTATGCGAGAGAACCCTATCGACACATACAATATCTACATGAGTGCACAATCATTCACCAAAATGCATCATCCATATGATAACACAACCATTATACATCCATAAATATAGCTACCTACACACAATTATATGCAATATGCAATATGAAGTGATTGAGCCGATCTAGTGTCTAGAGTGTGTGTATATGCATCCACGAGCAACCACTGGCAACCACTTGCATCCACATGCATCCATCAAACATAACATGTCTCGAACACATGTTTCAACCATAGGTTTACCCTATCTAAAGGTCAAAGGTACTAATGAGAGGACATACTAAAGATAAGATAAGCACTAGACAAACGATAAAGGAGACGTTTAAAGGACATACCCTCAAAAAGGAATGGGTATAACGAACGCATCTTCGCTTCTGTCTCCCAAGTAGCACTGCTCTCACCTTCTCCCCTTTTCACTTTGACTAGTCGAACCTCTCTGTTTCTCAACATCCTAATCTCTGACCCAAGGATGCGTGTAGGAGCTCGTCGAATAATCATATCACGCTCTACCTTTACTTCTTTAAGCAAGCTCGGCTCTACCGCCTCTGCGGTCTCATGTAGGCACTTCCTCAAATGTGACACATGGAATATGTCATGTACACCACTAAGTCTGTCGGGCAACTCCACCAATGGAAGATGCTCTTCTCATGTACCTCCAAAATCTAAGATACATAGCCTCAAAAGGTCTTCTAAAATACGATTCACCCTCTCGGTCTGGCCGTCCGTCTGAGGATGATATGCGGTACTCAAACACAACTGAGTCCCTACCGCCTTTTGCAAACTCTTCCAAAACTCTCTAGTGAAGATAGGATCTCAATCGCTCACTATACTGGAAGGTACACCATGCCATCTAATAATCTCTCGAATGTAAACTGAAGCTAGCCATGGAGCAGTTCTCTTACTCTCCACGGGTATAAAATGGGCGCTCTTAGTAAGTCTGTCTACCACAACCCAAATTCCCGTATTACCTTTCCTCGATCTCGGTAATCCATCGAGACACTATCCCACTTCCATAGCGGAACCTCCAATGGGTGAAGCAACCCACCGGGTTTCTTCTACTTCGCTTTCATTTGCTAGCACACCAAGCATCTAGCGACATACTCGGCCACATCTTTCTTCATACCGGCCCAAAAGAAAACTCGCTTCATGTCTTGGTACATCTTGTCCCTATCGGGATAAATGGTCATCTTCGATCGATGTGCATCATCAAGTATAGCCTTCCTCAAACCCCTGTCTTGCGGTACACAAAGTCTACCGTCTCTACGCAACCACCCCTTACCATCTAGGGTGTACCTACTCAAATGGCTGGACGACTCCCCCTCCTCATGAGCTTCTCTACTAACTCAACCAACTGTGGGTCGTCCCGCTGTGCTCCGCCAATACGCCCCAAAAGAGTAGGCCTAACCTCCAAGGAGGCTAGCAAACCGGGTACAAAGTCAACGGAAGGTCTAAAGTCAAACATAGAAATAAACTCTAAGCTCCGTCGTTCAACGAACAATGAACTCAAGGACAACCTTTTTCTACTTAAGGCATTCGTCACCACGTTACCCTTGCCATGGGTATACGCTATCTCAAACTCATAGGATGCTAAGAATCCCATCCAAAATCATCACACTGTCCATCTCTCACGCAGACCACCCTAGTCGAACTCGACATCCCCCAAATGCAAGCCCCAAAGGCCTAAACCAATATCAGACAAACACCCAAGGGATACCTCCTTCGAATTCAGACGACCTACGTGAGATGATACTAGTAAAAATGGCTAAATAATTAAGCCCTTGTCCAACTCTGGATGTCCTTGCCAGTCTCGCTCCGAAACCACCGTTTATTCCACAACTGGCTTTGCTCAACCTATTGAGCACATACGAAAACTTATTTCGCTCCCAGAAAAGACCAAGGTGTCATTTACAAAGACCATCACGAACTTATTTAGGTACTCTCTGAACACCCTTCTCATCAATAAAGTATGCGGGGGCGTTCATCAAACCAAATGGCATCACCAGCCACTCATAAAAACCATCCGGAGTCCTAAAGGCAGTCTTCTCTATACTATCCTCAGCCACTCTCAACTGACGAAACCCCGTGGCTAAGTCCAACTGCGAAAATACTGAGGCGCCAACTAACTAATCAAAGAGATCATCAATCCTCGGCAATGGGTGTCTATTCTTATTTGTGAGTTTATTTAGTTCTCCTTAGCCTACACAAAGTCTGAGGGACCCACCCGCCTTCGTGGCAAAAACTACTGGAGCACCCCACTCCGACATACTTCGTCTTATGAACCCCTTCTCAAGCAAATCGCCTACTTGCTTATGGAGTTCCCTCCTCTCACGAGGAGCCATGTGGCACACTGGCCAAGATACTGGTTTGGCATTGTCTACCAGATATATTCGGAAGTCAATCTCCCGCTCCGGAGGTAAGCCCATCACCCCCTCAAACACATCCGAGTATTCCCGGACCACTCTAACAGATCGCAAACTCTCGACCGACGTGTCAAGCGATTCTAGATAACTTAGCATAACAGTTTCCATGGGATTACAAGAGATCTCGAGAGTGTTACCCAAGCGGGTCATAAGCCTAACAACTCTCCCTTCAAAATCAAGAACGGCACCCCTACTGGATAACCAGTCCATGCCCAAAACTAACCCATAGCCCGTGAAGCCCAAAAAGCATCACATCTAAACTCAACGCTAAGTATAGAAACTTTCAAACCCAAACACATCATGGAGCCCCAATTGGGTTTGAAACAACTAAGGGATCATCTACTAAACTGGTGTCTAAGTGCAGTGACTCAACTAACAATGATGAGATAAACGAACTCGATGCGTCAAAATCAAATAAAGTTCGAACCGGATAATAAAGAAATCCAAATTCCAACCTAGACGGTCTTATCCCCCTCTGATACACTAGCCGCGAGGGAATACAACTACCCTCCAGGAGATTCCGTACCTTGCCCTTAACCCTAATAAGGTGTCCTGTTCCTCCCAAAAGGATAACTACTCGCCTTCTTCTTCCCATTCTCCACTTGTAACCTCCCACCAATGAGGTTTCATCCTTCATTAACCAAACAACTATTTGAGCCTTCCTCCCATCGTCTATCCAATAGGTACCTACCAGTACTCCTCCTTCTTGAACCAACTTCTAATCTGACTAACGTCTAAGTCCCTTGAAGTGGTTTTCCATTCTTACCTATCTTAGAAAGATCATCTATACACGGAGGGGAAACTCAAAACGAGAGAGGAAGAGATTCAAAACGGAGAATTCGAAAGATATAGATATGGCTATTGGGGATTATGCTTTTCTTTCAAAAACTTTTCTCTTAAAAACATGTTTTTGAAAATACTCATTTCAAAAATATTCTTAGAAAATAGTTTTTCCTAAAAAAATTATCTGTTCTGGTAACCTTAAGCTCTGATACCACGTGTAACACCCCACACCCGCTACGGTCACTCACTAAGGGAATGCCATAACATCGGTGGAGTATTTTAAGTGAATATAGAACAGAAAAATTACAACCTAGACAGATATAAGTAATACTTGAGAATTTAAAACATCATTTCATTCCAGCGGAAAGTAAAACATGTTTGGTTACACCAAAACCATAAATAAGAGTCAAGTACATAATATCCATCCTGATAAAAACAAAAGTACATAATCCCACTACATAACCTAATAGCCATAATAGAAAAGATAAACTGAGTTTTACATCCACGGTCCAAGCTCCAAAAGATAGATAAGTAGTCTGATCAAAGCCCACTAGTGCTAGGCCCACTCTGAAAACCCGAGGGTTGGGAAAAAGATAAAGAAACAACGGGGTCAGACATAAGTCTGAGTGAGTCCTATAACCCTAACAATACAATCATTAAAGTAATTAGGGTATGATATAAACAAGGTACGGTACCTCTGGGGATAATGACTACACTAAGTAGCCAACTAAACACAGGATGTACTAAAATAACCGAAAAGACGCATTTATCCACCCAAGGATAATAACTAGATTACACCACCCCAGATCTACCCACCCAAGGGTAATTCCTACACTGCACCACACCAGTTCTACCCACCCAAGGGTAATTCCTACTTAAAGGTTGATCCCACTAAGGGTACTTAGTAATTTTACCCAGTAGTTTCTTGTACCCCTAGCTGACTACATAGGTGCCGCCTGCCCCTATCTCCACTAGGTGCACCCACTACTCCCAAGTGATCGGCTCCCTACCGTAGATACCCGTGCTGGCCCCACAGTGGGGTGTATCACTCCCCAAAGTGGCAACCCGATAATCAATGGTGCACGGTTTATACCTACACGATGCAACAACGTCTTACCTACCAGCCCGGGTCCACACACGCATATGAAACCCGTTGGACTCGTGTTGCCACCGCTACCCCGTTTTGGCCTCTTATAGTCAAGCCCAATATGCGTGTCCCGTCCTCGACTTGGGTCGAGCCCACAAAGATACGTTTGGGATATTGGTTGAAATGGGCCCCCACAAGCTACTACTTAAGCTTGTCATTTAATTATATTTCAATTGCCCCTTAAGGCCCCCACTAGATTTCCACATGCCACCCAAGGCACTTACTTGATTCCCACATGCCACCCAAGGCACTTACTTAACCCTTTAATCATGTTTAATTACATGTTCCACTTTGGTTAAGTATTCTAATCGTATTTTCTATTGCCACCCAGGGCAACCACTAGTTTCCTCATGCCACCCAAGGCACCCCCACTAGTTACTACATGCCACCCAAGGCACCCACTTAACCCCTCATGCCCCTCTACATGCAAATTTGGTTAAGTGTTTCTTAATTAATTAAGATCGTAACCTTTGTAAAGACCTCTCACATTAGACTGTCTTTTATGGCAGCTGGATATGCCGGTTGGTTCCGGGCAGCCTTACACCATAACAGAGTCTAACCTCGTGTCTTTACACTTGTCACGTATTTAGTTTATGACTAAGACCTCTCACATTGGGCCAATCATTTGTAACTGCTGGATTTGCCGGTCGGTTCCGGGCAGTCTTATGCTACAAAAGGGTCCAACCTCGTGTCTTAGTAGATTAATTACACCTAATTAATCACCCCCATAATTTGTATTAATTATCCCTAATTAATTACAAATATTTAAGAATATAGGTAGACCTAACTCAATAGGTAAATTCCCAATTCCATAATATGGGTAGACCTAACTTAATAGGTAAATTCCCAATTATGTCCATCCACTTTACGGTATGTTTAATCATATCCACTTCACGCAATTTTATGTGTTCATTAATTTTTACCCCATCGTCCCCACGTAAACACGTTAACGTGACATACTTCAAAAGAGAAGATTCATCATACACACCATGGGTTCAACTTAGCATATCATTAGCATTATCATGGGTTTAAAAGGTGTCAACTTGCATATATGACCATAAACCCAACTTGCATAAATAACCAACCCAAACTTGCATGAATCACATATGTCATAAAGATGGTAACTTGCATAATTGTTCATGTCATAGACCTAACATAAAGGTGTCAACTTGCATACATGTCATAGGTCTAAAAGGGATGAACTTGCACATGTACTTATGTCATACATAGAGGCAAACTTGCATATGAACTTGCATCATAACTTGCATATGAACTTGCATCATAACTTGCATATGAACTTGCATCATAACTTGCATATGAACTTGCATCATAACTTGCATAAAATCAAATACTTAGCATGCACAAAACCAAATACTTAGCATGCATAAAACCAAATACATAACTTGCATAACATGTTACATATAACTTGCATATAATCTCACATATAGTTTGCATAACATGTTACATATGCATCAATGTTCAACATAGTGTTTTGCATAGTGAGCATCATAAAACATAGCATTAAACTTGCATATAGCATAAAACTTGCAAAACACACAACATACACTATACTAAACTTGCATAAGCACATTTATCCACAAACATAGCCATATCTTATCATATCCTATCATAATCAATTTAACAATTGATTATTAAGGCTATAGAAACTCACCACTAAACTCCCATAAGCAAACCCTTGCCAAAAATCACCCAAAAACTCTAGCCTTGAACATAAAGCTTGCAACTTGATGATGAATGCAAGCTAATGATCACTCATACAACTCAAAGATGCTTGTATGAACATGAAAGCCTTCATAGAAATAGTTTTATAAGAGGATGGAGGCTAGGGCTTTGAGTGGAGGCCATGATCATAGAAAATTTTGGCATAGTTTAGTTAGAGTATAGGATTATGATCATTTAGGGCTAGCTTAGGGTCTTATTTATAGGATTAGGCAAGTGTTTTAGGCCATTAGATTAACCCTAAATTAGATTAGGACCATCAGATCTCGGAAGCTTCCAGAAACCAGCCCCAAAACACAGCCCAAACCCTGAAATGGTGCACCAGGCCAAACTGGCCGAGCACCCCCTGTCGACACCCAAGTCGACAGGGCTGTCGACTTGGTCCTAGCCAAGTCGACTGCCCAGTCGACAGGGCTGTCGACCTGGCTAGCTAGGCGGGAATTTTCCCCCCTGCGCCCAATGGCCCCAATTTCGAAATTTGAACCTGAATTTTAAATCTGTTTTGAACTTTGAATTTTCTGAAAACTTCATTGGGCCATAACCGGGCCATACGGACTCCGATTCTCGAAAACTCGGACTCTATTTCGCGTATTTTTCCGAGACGAACGCAATGACGCAGCCCGTTTTCCCCAATTCTCACATCTGAGATTATTTATTCTGTAATTAGTGAATTTTAGCATTAACCGAAATTCGGGGTGTTACACTATATGTAAATATTACCCACCCCCTCAGATTTACTTAACCCACCCACTGTTCAACCAAATTTTACTTAACCTCAACTTAAGTTTATATATAATCCCTATGGATTCAACTAGGTTAAGCATTCAAGGTTTATTACAATATTTTCATTTATGGTTATGGTATGCTAGACCTCCCACATTAAGCCTACCATTTATGGATGTTGGACATGCCGAGCGGGTCCGATCAGACTTATTCCACAAATTAGGCTTAACCTTGTGTCTTAGCACGTCTTGTATTTGTGCACCTAGACCTCCCACATTAGATTCACGACTTGTGGTCGTTGGGTATGCTGGGCGGGTTCAGGCAAACTTCCACCACAAGCGCAATCTAACCTCGTGTCTAGGCACAATTACAATTTCTAATTACTGTAATCCTAGGCATTTCATTATTAGCTAACTTTTCCTATGTCGTTATAGGTTATAGGTTTCATACCCCTTTTTCCCCCAATTATATTCATAGTAAATTATATGTCCAAATTCATATACATATAATTTATTCAAATTGTGTCAATTTTCACCTTTTTACCAACTATGCCCAAATTCCCCATTTCACAAGATATACCCAATTTCAATGTTTTTCCCCTCATTCCCAAAATAACGTATTTGCATAATTTAGCAGCATGCCTAGGCTCGAAAATAGCCTGGCTATATAAAATAAAAAGGGAAAGGGTGAAGGGAAGATGACACAGGTGTTTATTCTAACAAACTGACATAAGCATATGATGGCATACTGATAGGATGGACATACAAGACCAGATCGGTGAACTTGTGATAACAAAACAGGTTTTAACACAGTAGGGATGTCATAATAGGCATGATTATATCTAAATAAAGGTTTAGATGTCCACCTAATGACAGATCTAAATTAATCACAATGTGATAAGCATAAGATGATCCAAATAGCCAATTAGATCCATAATTAAAAGTAGATATGACGCGACAAGGGTTGAGATCCATGTCATAGTCAATTCAAAATGACATAGATTCGCAAATTACAATAGATCTGATATGATTCAGTCACAGGCACAGATCCCAGATTACAATATCATGGATTCACAAATTACAATAGATCTGATATGATCCAATCACAGTCATAGATCCAAATTTACAGTCATATCATGTTTACTTTTAATTATTTAAATCTAAAGGCAACTGAAACTCACAGTGTTTGGATATAGAACAATAGAAGGAGAAGAAAATGGTTGATGAATCTCAGATATACGCTTGAATCTCTAAATTTGATTGTAGAAGAAGAAAGAGTTTTGGTTCAGTCCAGGCACCGGCAGCACATAGGCCTCCATTGATTTTCAGTGAAGAAAACAAGAGAAATGAGCCTATATTTATAGCTGCCAGCCTCCAAACCGACTTAGCCACATCAGCCCTAGGGGGTCAACCCACCCCTTAGGGGGTCGACCCTGGTGTCGACACCCCCTTGGGGGGTCGACACCCCCCTTAAGGGGTCGACTCCCCTAGGCAGGAATTTTTCCGCTCACCCCGAATTCTGGAATTTGAAAGATTTTGAACTTTCTGGACCTGATTTTGAATTCTTGGACCCTATATATATATATATATAATTCACTTACGCGTATACAAACTTCAAACCCTCATAACTTCTTCATACGGTGTCCGTTTTACGCAAACCAAATGTCTATCTTGACCAGAATTTTGAGACGGACGCAATGGCATAGTCTGTTTCCCTTAATTCTGAGTGTTAAATTAATTATTATTTAATTTATCCTCTTTTAGTGTTGTTAAAATACGGGGTGTTACACACCACCTCCCTCCGGGGGATGCCTCGTCCTGACCAATTTGGCGATGACAAGGGATTTAATCCATTTACGGGTTGACCCCTTTTGGGTTTCCTTTTAAATTCCGTGAGGAGGGTTTTCCATACTCTTGAACATGTTTTAGTAATCCTTTTCCTAAGGATTTTTGCCAAATTCACTTTGATTTTTCCATAAATTCGTGCAATCGACCTTGGCTGATGAACCTAAAAATGGTTTTTTTGAGGATTCTGCAATGATTAGTCTCGTTTCTGTTCATCATGTGGTAATGGAAGTAAGGCCCTCCTATTTTACCTTCGTATTTGGGCCTTTTCTTGTGACCAGTAGTTGAGTTTGTGTTTGGTTAGGAAGCAAATATTCTCCGTCGAAGTTGTGAGGTAGTACTTCTTGAGTAACCCTGGTGTACGTCCTTCTTCTTGCTGCCGGGGTTTAATCCTTTTGTGACCCAGCCTAGCCGTTGTGCCTACACTTTCGTTCCCTCCTTCCAAAATATACTGAGGTTGAGAGGTTATCCCTTAGGACCATTTGTGTGTGAAGTGGTCAAAATCACTCATTATCTCTTGCTTAAATGCCATTCTTCTAATCTGCTTGTAAATAGTTTTCCTTAGGTGAGAGAAAATGCTAGCATCCTCTGATGTAAAACTACTTGGAGGGGGTGTTAAGGTTTGTCGCGTGTAGGAAAGGTTATTATCCCAAGTATCGTAAGTGTGTGGTTCCATTTTTCTTTTCCGCTTTATTAACCACAGGGCTTTTTCTTCCATCTTTGCTCTTCTATTACTCCAGGATCAGTGACTTTCGACTTGTCCATTTGAGATCTTGAAGGCTTTTATCGGGGCCTCCTACCCATAACTTTGCTTCTTCAAAGCTTCAATCCAATCTGGGATGAAACAACGTAGGTAGATATATGGTAGGGTTAACCAAGGGATCAGAGGTTCAGGCCCTCCTTCTGGTGCTAAAATGTTAACGGTATTTTTCGTCAACATCAGAAATAGGTCACTGGGGATGAATCTCTAGGAAAGAGGTAGGTTGTCTAGCTTTTGCGTGCTCGAGTGGGTTCTCCATCCCTAGGTGACGAGATTTTGGAAAGGAAGGCTACTAATTTGTAGCTATTAACAAAGGAATTTAATGGCGGATAGCGATGGACTCCTACTAAGCTCGCTTGGAGATCTAAGTTTATGGGGAGGGCAGAAGCTAACATGCGGAGTTTAAATCTATAAAAAAAAGGTGTTCTCTTCTACCTGCAAGAAGGTCCGGACAAGAACCCGAGCACTTGCAGAAGATAAACGGTAAACCACGACAAATAATGATTAGGTGAAACAGTATGACAAACTTACAAAAAGATGATTTGAATATGGATGAACACTTTATTAATATTTGATTCAGAATACATGACCAAAGTAGAAGAACTCCTTATATTGATTCTCGTCTGAGGGTTTTAGAAGAGGAAATACAAAGATTAGCCAAATAAAAAATATTAGAGAGCCCCCGCCTAAAAGTGACCCCTGGAGTCCTATTTATAGGAAACTTGGAGCCCCTTCCGATTATTGGGCCATTGGGCTTTTAGGAGCCTTTATCGGGTGCCTTTTCTCTTGGTCTCAGATGTTTTTGCTTTCGACCGCTTTGCAGTGCTAATTGTGGCTTTCTCGACGAAGGCTTCGGCTAGTCGGGAGCCTCTTCAAGGGGACTATATGCTTGCTGTTGAGGTAGCCTCCCGGAAGGTATCTTGAGCTCCCGTGTGTATGCTCTTGGTCATATTCTTTTGGATATAGGCTTCTGGTTTTCCCGTGAATAATTAGAGGAGCCTGCCCTCATTGTGTATGTGGTTAGCTACCTGTTCGGGATCACTGTCGATGTCTGTGCTAAGTAGACTAGTGTGGATAGCTTGTATCTCTTCCGAGCTTCCGGTCTGCATTTCGGTGGGATTTCTAGTTGTAGCCCGATCTCTCAGAAGGCTGCTCCAAGTGACTCCCCCGTTACTTTATCAATGCGGCCTCTCGGTATTTGTGTGATAGGCGTCACGAAAACGTGTTCCGGACAATCTTCATTTTCTTCTATCTTTGATGCTCTTGAAGTTTTAGCTTCCTGACATATTGATATTAGGCAGGTTAATACCGAAGGTTCCTTTGGTCTTCATCTGACAGATTTATTGCTCTTATACATCTTGGTTTTGGATTAGGATGACTTTTTACTGTAGTATCTCCTATCAGGTTGATGTTGTTGGAAGGATCTTGTCGAATTGACCTGTAGGATAGGTCCTACTGGTTATATCATGTGGCTCTTACGACCTTTTCTCCTAGGAAGGTTTTGGTTGCTGCAGATTTCGAATTATTTCTCCCTGCTCTTGGCTCCTCCTAGTGCTTGACCCTACTTTCTGAAGAGTCTTCGTGAACTTTCGGTCATCTGATGCCCCTTCACCACCATCTCATTTCACTGTCAATTTTGGTAGTAACAATATGTAATTATTAAATGAGTTTATAAAGCTAATTCTTATATTAATAAGATTGATAAGCAAGTGAGCACGTAACGAATATAACTGAGATTAATTGTTTTTAAGAAACAATTAAAATGAGATTATATTGAAATTGATTATTATTTATTTAATAATAACAAAAGTAAATTGGATTATTTAAATTAAATATTAATTAATTTAAAGAAGGAATTAATGGGAATTGATTAGCAAGTTAATCATGTTTTTAAGTTGACTAAGTCAACTGTTTAACTGGAATTGATTATTAAATCAGTTTGTTAATTTAATGGGAATTGTTAACAATGAAGAAAACAGTTTTTTACTTATAATAATGTTGAAGCTGATTATTTAAAAATAATCAAAGTAATTAAAATTCATTAGTGAAGGCTTATGAAACCATAAGGCCGTATTTATAGTTAAATGAAGTTTAAAGTAAATTATATTAATAATAATATAAGTTAAGTTTAAATTGAAGTTTAAATTAAAATTCTTATTGGGATTATATGTAATGGGATTTTATAAAATCCAAGTTGGACGATGTTATAAACCCAAGTTTTATTAAATATATTATTGGAATGATATATTAGAAATGGCTTATAAATGAAATAAAAGTCCAAGATATGAAAATAAGAATTAGGACCAAACTGGAGATCGGTTGAGTTAAATGATTTTCTGAATATTGATCTGATGTTGGTTTCGACCTTCGAGGTTGATACTTAGGGAATTATTTCCTTACTGATTTACAGTTAGGGATTGAAGAAGGTTGAAATGAAAATAAATATGCGATCTAAATTCGTTATATTAAATAAGAGATGAGGTTTTATCAGGATATAACTAAAATCAATTTGAAATAAATTTATAAGAAGATTTATAAAGGATTTTATTTGTAATAGAATCAAGGTTTGTATATAAGGTTTCTAAAGAGAGAGTATGGTGTTAAAACCCATGTTTTAAATCGGATACTAAAAATGGAATCTTTGGGATAGTTACTGGGATAGAGTTTTATAAATAAACGTCTTTCCATTCTAAAAATAAGAATGCAGTTGACTCAACGTCTCAGAGGTAATAAAATACCCGAACATGAACGACTTCACGGTTATACAAAGATGATATTAGTTTAGAAACGAAAGTGGTAGAGAGAAATAAAATTAATATTTCCATGAATGGTATTAAACTATAATTCAAAATGTTTATAAGTTGAATAAGATGATTTTGAGAATATTCTCATTTTTAAGAAGTAAAAATGTGTGTTCCAAATATTTGGAGATTTAAAGATTTTGATTAACGAATGGAAAATTAAAAAGGCCAAGTGACGCTATGTGATAAACAAACAAATCCACTTTATTTTTATGATTGTTTATTTTGATAGTTAAATAATCGACTATCAATGCATAATTCATTGTTGGTACGGAAAGGCCGGAATTGAATTTATATTCGAAAACCATTCCAAGTCAACGAACACGTAAACAAAGAAGATATCTGATGTTGATCAAGATAGAGCAATTGAAGACCGTAAATCTTTATGAGCGGAAGAAGTACTTATTGAATTCTCTAACTGATCTCTGGAGGTATTTTGACAGTAATTATGTCCTGATTGGAGTCAATGGATTGCAAGGACTACTCGCTACTGATCCATAGGCTGATTCCTAGGATGTGGTAAGAGAGTGACTTCGGTTTGTTCGGTCATAAAACAACTTCTATGGATGGATGTATGACAGAGTATTTTCAAAGGAATCACGTACATTGATTTCTTCAAACGTACCATAGCTGGTGGCAGAGAAGGGCACTTCTCTTATTTTAATAACACGGTATTTTTGTGGAAATCAATTAGTGATTTTCTGGCGGATCTGACGATGTGACATTCAAAGCTAGTGATGACCAGATGTTCAAAAAGGTAATTTTAAACCTCAATCCTCTTCAACCAGGAAATGGTATAAAATTGGGTAGGTCGCATGGCCATGTGGGTGGCTCCCATTAGGGTGTATTGTCACCATCTAGAGAAATTTCATTTTTGTTCTTCTGTCAATTCTGTATCTCCCGGGAACAGTTATGTTGGATCCAACCATAGGTGACAATATATTTGGAACACTCAAGCAAAATGAGTGGTCGGTCATGTTTAATCAGGGTTGCAAGATGTTCTTGTTGAATCCTTGATGGTTATTTATTTGATTTAGATATTATTATAATATCATAATAGATATGATTTCAAAATGGTTTGGGTTATCGTAAGGTAAAAACCGTCCATATATATGTGTGGATTTGGTCTTACGATTGTCCTTTTCTTTTGAAAAGATTTTTACATTAAAAATCAAGTTAGATGATACTTATAAACTTAGTGAGTTTTCTCATGCTGGTTCACCAGACTGATCCTTGGTGTTTGCAATGCTCGGGTCAGATCGAGTTTTATAGGTTCAGGATAGGATGTTGAGAAGTCCAGAGATGAGCTGGAGAAGTCTAGACAAATGATATCTAGTATGTATTCCGCTCTGTGTTGTATATGAGGATAGATTATTATAACCGTCCAAATGTATTGATGTACTATGATGATTGTAAGTTTTATTTCAAGCTCACAATAAAGATTTATTTCTATATTATATTTTTTTCCCCTGCGATGTGAGACTCTATGTTATGTTGGTTCTTTTTCTTATTCTTCTATTCTTAACTTTCTTTCCTTACCCTTTAATTTCTTTCATTTAGCTTTCTGGGATTTTCGGCACTTGAGTTTGGACATGGATGTATTAATATGGAGATTCGAGCATCTAAATTTCCGGGTCGCTACAACAATCAACAATAATTATCAAATATATAAAGGCATAACATGTCCATAGTATTATGATATTAAATGGTAGTCCTTAGAATACAATAGGGATGGGCATAAGCCGCACTACAATAGAAAAAATGCCCGGACCGGACCATAAAAACGATGCAGAAAACCGAATCGAATCCTCTCTCTAAAGAAAATACCCCAAACTGTTGAACCAACCGTATTAAACTGAACCAAACCGAATACCTGCACTGATAATCTTATGATAAATATATAACTATTCCTGTCTAATTTTTTATTTTAATGATGAATACTCTATTTTAGCATATGTTGTTGTTATATTAATAATAATCGTTATCACAAAGGACAAATTTATAGTTTCAGAATAATAGTTTACATATCATTCTTTTGGATAATTCTAGTTATAATATTATTTGAGTTATCTTGCTTGATGTTTATGTATTAATTAAAGATGATGTTTGGTTAATGTACTAAAAACAATTTTCTTTTCATTAAACGTAAAATTGAAGTATTCATGCAGTTAGAAACTAATCTTTTAATTTAGGATTACATTATGTGTTTCAACCTTTAAGTGGCAACGTCACACAATCGTAAATTGATTATTGATGAAAGTATTTCTCTTATTTTATATTTTATATTTAATATGGGTTCGCAACAGACCGAGCCAAAATCGGATTGTATTACAATAAAACCAAACCATTCGGTGCGGTGTGGAAGCGGTTTGGGGTCCAAACCGCACCAGATCGAACCGCGTCCACCCCTAGGAAACAACGTATGTTAACAAGTATGGTTTTTCATTAATAGTTATATATTTTATAATTTTAAATTAATTAATTAGTTTATACTGAAGCTCTTTTATCAGCAATCTTCAAACTTATCAAATCTAGCTCCAAATCATTTGAAATTCTGCCATGAGTCAAGCAGAAGAAACCATGCAATGAATTAGGGTTCTTATGTGATATACATGGAAATTAAAATTTTCAAGCTTATAATTGTAAATATCAAAAATATAGTGTTCTTTTTAGAAGAAATACCTGATCCATTTTCAGGCTCCGCCTTCATCGTTGATTCACATTCACATCTATGGATTGGAACCACTTATAGATTAGTAATAGGTTCCCCTTCCTTTCCTTGCCTCATTGGCAATCACACTGCTACCTGAATAAGGCTAGGTTGTCACCAATCTAGATTTCCAGTAAAATGTTAATTGGAAATTTTCATTTGTCGTGGACTTCTATTGATCAAACTGTAGGAAACACTGGGTTCATGTGATAAAGCCTACTTGATTGGATCCTCAATTTTGCCAATTAATGTAACGAATTGAAAACACCTAATTTATGTCTTGAGGTTTCATGATTTTGAATTTTGACTAGCAATTACAGTTGCTTTTAGCCTCCTTTCAGAAAATGAATACTTGGCACTAATTTTCTTTGTCAAGAGCTTTGAAATGACATATAGTTCAATGGGTATCATACATTTTGGGTTTAAAATCAATTTTGTGTTAGAGATAGTCATCTTCCATTATCATATGGTTATAGAAGACAAAAAATTGAAGAAAAAGCTGATGGCTAGAGTTTCTTAGCCTCGGTTATAAAGTCTTAGGCTAGGTTATGGATTGTGTATCAAGTTTGGTCAAAAAAAAACAACGTATGTTATCTTAATTTTATAACGCCTTTGATTTACAAATTGTAACTCCGAACCCATCTAAACTATATATAAACCGACCGTATTTTAGATATTTTTGCAATTGTTAAAAATAAGATAGTTATTTAGCCTTTTAATTAAGATACCATGTTTAATTAATTTAATATCAATAATAATAAATTTTTGATTTGTTGCATTCTCTTCCCTAAAAGAATTGCACCCTCCACTCTTAAATACAACCTTCAACCAAATTAATAAAATTCATCGTAGTCTTAATAAAAAATGTGGGGAAACACGTTAATTGTAGCTTAACTATGTATAAAAACAAGATATAAGGACCATCAAAAGTTCTCTATCATAGTAAACATAATCTTTCCCCTCACTTGCCCACAACTCCCTCCAATATCTCGAGCCCCTTACTGTCTTTCCTTTTATCCTTTCACTTCGATCTCGTTCATCCCCTGCGCCACCTGACTCACCACCACTATCTATATCGTTCCACCCATCCCAACTCCTTTTACTTCCAACATTCTTCTAACCAAGCAAGTGTGTTAATAGTATTAGACTTCACTTTTGAAGAACAAATCATGTAATGCAAGGAAGTACAACCCGGTTGACATTGCTTTAGTGTTTAATGGTGAATGTTCGATGCATACGTTTTATGTTGTCAAGGTGGCACAACAGTTTGGTGTGAATACCTTATGGGGGGTTTCCTACACAAATCATTATCATTCACATTAATGATCCAGATATTGAAGGCTATATGGAAGCTCGAAGGATCGAAAAAGATAAAATCTGATGGGTTCGTGTTTATGTTCCTATTATCATGTGAAGAAGACAAATATAGAATCTTGTAAGGTGATTCTATAATTATGCATAAAAAATATTTATCATTAAGCCACATGACCTTGCTATCAGTAATGTGTGTGGCAACATCATATCAGTGCCAGTTTGGACATAGTTATCTAATATATCAATATTTGTTCGATCTCACCTCGAAATCAACTGGCTTACAAGCAGAATAGGCAAAATGTTGTGCAAGGATGAATCAACTGAATGTATGGAGAGGCTAGAATATGTTAAGTGTTTGATAGATAAAACCAGACTGTGAGTTAGCAGATAGCTTTTTGATCCAGCTTGTGGATGGGATACAAAAGGAAATGAGGTCAGATATTTGTGGAAACCAGAAATATGCTAGACATGTAAAATATTTGGTCATACCATTGATAATTGAAACAAGGTTGAAGTTAGTGGTGGTGACAAGGAGTTGCATCGATAAAAAGACAAGTGGAGTCCAATAGTACCAAAAGGAGAAAGATTCAAGTGAAATTTGTTAAGGGGAGAAATATTCAAAGGTGGAAAATTGTTAGCTGGGGAAAAAGAAATATTTTTTCAGAAAGTTTGGCTAAGGAAGCTAGTAAAATGGATATAGTTGTTTTTTAGAACAATAAAGTTGAAAGCTAAGCCTCAGGCAAGAAATGAAGCAATTAGTTGTTGAAGTTGACACTGCAGAAAACGTGATGTAGGGGCCAGGGGATGTTTTTATGCATAGGTAGTGAGAATTATGTAGTTGCTAATGCAGCTAACAACGGTCAACAAAATTTAGTGATAGTGGAGGAGTATGACTTGGGGGTCTCTGGTTGTATGCACGGCAACCGATGGTAAAAGTGTGATGAGGTAGAAAATTAATAGGAATAAAGATGGTAAAGGTACGTCCAAGGTGTGCATTAATAACATATAAAGAAGGCAATGTGAGGGAACTGTTGTTATTAGTAACATGTTTCAAATTTAAGAAGGAATGAAGGAGGGTAAAACAGAGGACCCTGAAGACACTCAATGTTGATGATAGTATCTTGGTGATATTGGAGCAAACTAATAGGAGTTCAAATGGTTGTGTTGTGCAGTTATGTGAAACTGAAGGCAAAGAGTAGTGTGTAAATGGTGTTGGTAGAGTGTGTAAATGGTGTTGGTAGAGACAATGTGGTAAACTCAAGTGTATTGGTAATATAAATGGCCACAGTACCATGGTCCACATAGTTTTGCATGACTCAACTATTCAGGTCGGGGATAGTGATCACTACGTGATTGCAAAGAGTAACGGTGTGGAAGAAAAATTAGCAAAGTTAGAAAAACCAGATTGCTTGATCATGAGGTTGGTGCATGCATATAATTCCAATAATAACTGTAACAACCCGAATTCCGATAGACCGATTTTTTTTTCAAAACTATAATCAATCGAAACCCATGTTGGTTGCTCTAGTGTCTTGTATAAAAGACGGAGATATAAAATATATCAGAGCTTAGAAAATATCTCACAGCGGAATGGATAAAGTATAATATAATCAAAGTATAGCCTTACCATTGTAATAATATTGCCTAACCAATATCCAAAGCAATCATATCTCTGCCACAAATCTAACCTGCGAGTATGTTATGAGGAGGGGATCAGAACACAAGTTTTGGTGACTGGATTTAAACTATACACATTGGATAGGTTACTTGGGTTAACAGCACTCAAGGCTTACACACACGTCATACCCATTTACTTCCCAGTGGATTAACCTAATACAGTATATATGTAGCTACCCCCCAATAGTGAGGCACATCCCCATGATACCCACTCGCACGGTCTCCACCGTAATGCCATAAAAATGAATTCAGTCCCTCATCCTACGCCGGAGGTACGGATCTCTACATAACAAATGTTACGTTCTGCATATATCTGTTATTATTATGCTGATTAAGCATATAGACTGCCACCTTCGATCGAATCAGATCCCATACCAGAGTAATGCACTTAAGTCTATGATACACCACTCAGAGCAGACATGCATGTATCTAGACTTTCCCACATACGTATCTTCAATCGTATTCAATGCCTTAACCGCACATAATGTGCACCGAGTTCCATTACAGGGCAATACTAGAAACACAGAACTCGGTCATGAGCTTTTCCTTATTTGTACAGGCCCGCCTTTAAGAGCCTCAAAATACAGATATTCCTAGGGTCTTTTTTTCATGGTGGCTATGGCTACACCTCGGTCCCTCCCTCAACTAGTAAAGTCTACAAGAGCTAAGCGACTTTCCCCTAACAAACAATATAAACATCCAGTTGGCGTCTCCCTTCAACCACCATACCTCGATAGTGAAAGGTGAATGTCTATCGGGTTTAGCTCTAGTCTTTTTGCATCCCACTGGTTGCCGATGATGGGTACCCGATGATCTACTATCTTTGTTGGTCCTGACCTCGCCACCCATTGAGGCGATCGCTGAATCACCCTAGTGTCACCATGTCATAGCATTCTGACTGCAAAGCTACTTTTGTAGTCAAGGCCCACCCACTTTGTAGTAACGCGCAAACCCAACCTCTGCGGGCACAAACTAAACATCTGCCACCACACAAAGGATAGCCAGGAGCACCGTACGTATCTCAGGAAGCCGTTTGCTTCCCCTTCCAGTCCTTCGGAGCCAACAACATAATCAGATGACACAACGATGATCTACCTCGTTGGGTTATTCACCCTCAACGTACGGACTGGTCCAAGCGCCTCAATTTTAATGTGTCATTAGACCCTATGTCTAAACATTCTTTTACGCGCTTGCTTTACCTCACCATGTTTCCATTTAACTTGGTTATTCCCATTCACATTAACTTCTTAATCAAGTTATCAAGTTCCTCTTGCTTATTAATTTCATTCATATAACTTAAACCATTTAAGTTTATTAATAAGCCAACAACATGTTATTCTCTAGATTGTGATCCAAGGTCTGTAATCCACAATCCCTTTATATTCTTGTTGATTTCAAAGTTACAATAACATGTTCTACTTAATATGTAATTAAGTATATCTCAATTCACATGTTTTCTATTTAACATGTTAGTCATTATTTACGATTAAATATAACTTATTTCATTTCATAAGTTTGCTTCATTCTTTCTTATTTAATCATAATTCCATCTTATATTGTCACTACAATTTATCGTTGTTTACTTATTAACTTAGTTCTCTTAACTAAGGTTTACTAATAAGTCTCCTTTCCATTTATTATAACCTATGTTATAATTTCAACTTATCCCTAGGACAAGCCTTAACATGTTATCTTTATCAGCAAATTTCATATTTCCAAGTTTACAGATTACTTAATTTAATTAAGTACAACTTCTTGCAATTCATAAATTTCCCCCCTTTTCTCTACTTATTACAAACAACTGGTTTCAGGTTTCCCCATTTACTGATTACTTAATTTACAATTGAGTGACACCTATCTCATTTCACCAGTTATTTCATTTCCTTACTAGTTTATTATAACCTAAGTTATAATCATCACTTGTCCCTAGGACAAGTCTACCTATTATACAACATTATCATTAATGTAATTTATTTATAATAGGTTATTACCATTCCCTTTTTATTCCAATCCTTCAACTGTTGTATATTTCATTCAATTCCATGTATTTCCATTAATTCCAATTAATGATGTTTATCAGTCCTGCTATTTACATATATTTATATATATATATGTATATATTTATGCACTAGACCTCTCACATTAAGCCTACACTTATGGATGCTGGATTTGTCGGGTGGTTCCGGGCAGACTTCTACCACAAGTTGACTTAACCTCATGTCTTAGCACCATTACATGTTTTATTTATGCACTTAGACCCCTCACATTAGATTTACCGCTTGTGGATGTTGGATATGCCGGGCGGTTCCGGGCAGAATTTTACCACAAATGTAATCTAACCTCGTGTCTAAGCGCGATTACAGTTTCCTATTCACTATAAATTTTCTATATAATTTAGGAGTTTCCATTCTTTCAAGTCTATATTTTACATGTCATCATATTAACCCATTTTATGTCGCATGTTCTTTTTAATATATAATAAATTCTATTCTAACATGTAATCGTTTAATCATGTAATTGTTCAAATCAAAACAAACTAACATGTAATGTTCTCAATTTCTACCGTTAATGACCCATGTACATAAATGTCACAAATTAACATGGAACTGAAACAACAGTAATTGCTACACATATTTTGACAAGTTTATATTTCAACATATGAATTTTTCGACATATTAATATCTTAGCATATTAATATTCCAAAATGTCATACTCGTCACTTTAATCCTTTTTAATATATGTTTAAACATTTCAACGTATCATATTTCAACATGTCATAATAACATTTCAATACTTTTAATTATTCTAGCAAATTCACATTGTACGATAACAGGGAATGTTAAATGATAATATATCATTATCAAAAATGAAATAACTTAATTACACTCACCTCATTTGCTTTCCAAATCCTGGATCTGGTCCAGTAGCATTCCATGGTTTTCCCCTTAATTGGATTCAGAACCTAACAACCATGGATTCATAATTTTTAGTAAAAGAAAAAGGGGAGAAAGAGGAAGAAAATTGAAATAGACTAGATCTAGAAAATTACCTCACTTCGCATTTGATTCTGAACACCTTCTTATTAATTTTCATTCTTTTCCTCCGATCTTGGTTCAGAATTTTCCTAAACTAATTATCTTATTTTCTAAAGAGAATTGAGGAGGAGGAAGAATGGCATAGCTTAGATGTTGTCTTAGAGAATGTGAGATTTAGGCTAGGCTCTGCTAGCCTATTTATAGGTGTTTAGGATCTTATCATACACGCAGCGCTGAGTCAGCAATGAACCTTGTTAAGATAACAGTCCAAATTCGTAGATGAATCTAGCCAGATCTAGGGTGGGGTCAACCCCTGGGTCGACCCCCCTACTATGGTGTCGACCCCTGGGTCACCCCCTATGGGTGGGTCGACCCCTAGGTCGACCCCCCATGGGTCCCACGAGCTATTTTGGCATAGAAATTTGAATTTTATGGAATTTATTTAAGCATTATATTCACACGATATTTTCTTATACATATACAATTCTTCTAACGACCGTTTTACATGTATATATATACGCACAACTTTCATTTTGTTTTCAAAATTCAAACGGTGTTGCACCGTTATTTGATTCTTGCCATATTTCATCGATTGTAGCCTTATCTTGAACTTCTATCTCTTATATACATATATTTCTGCACATATACACATATATATTCTTATATATATACATATATTTTCTTTATTTCCTTATATGTATTTTTTTCCTTATATGTGCGTCCTTATCCTTTCAAATTTTGAATTTGTATACGTACATATATTTATATTTTTAGTTGGCGCTTTCTAAAACAAAGACACAAATTATGTCGTCGCAGGGGTTCGAACCCCCAACCTTTATGTTGCATATCCAATGTGTTAATCAACTGAGCTAGATGTCTTTTGTTAATAAGTTTAGAAACAATGGTGGTCATTGTTCTCCTTCTTTTTTCCTTATTTTCATGTTTTGTTACAATACTTCATTTAAAGGTATCTCTTTCATCCTAAATCAGTTTTCTGCAATCCATAGGTCTAAATTGATTAGAAAATCGCCACGAACGCAATGATGTTAATCTTGTGGCCAAATTCTGGAAGCTCTTAAAAATTTTCTTTTCTTTTTAAAATATGCATTTTAATTGGATTGCATTTCTTTTTAAATGTCTATGCATATATATATATATATACACATATATGCATTATTTAATTATTTAATTGTTACAAAATGCGGGGTATTACATTCTTCCATCCTTAGGAAATTTAGTCCCTGAAATTTGATAAGGGTAAAATTAAATAATTCCTATAATATTCATCCATCATGTGTGCATCCAATTTTGCAAACATTGTGCACATGTGCAAAGTGAAATACAACATAGCTATACATGTATGCCTAAGCGGTACCTCCTATATATATGCAATTTTTTTCAAAAATCCTTTAAAAACATGATGCTCACATCCAAAATATACTAGCAGTTCTACATGAATGCAATATTTTGAAAATCGAAAATGTTTTTTCATCCAAATTTTCCTACACTCTTACTGAGAAAGAGCGTAGTTCATCCAATTTTCGCATCCAAAACCCTACCAAGCAACTTTATTTTTCGAATTTCAAAAATACCTAATTTTCTAAATTCGATTTCTTATGTTGCAAAAAGGTGGAAAACGGAAAATGGAAAACTTCACATCTTCCGTTTTTCTTTTTCAACCTTTTTCCAACTGTACTTGGATTTTATGTAACTATTTATAAAGATTCCCCTATTTTCCTATCCAAGTACAACCCGCATAAGAAAATTTTCTTTATTACATATTCTCTTTTTCAACTTATCTTGGAATTTTTTTACTCTTATTCATCTTTTCTCATTTTTCTTTAACTGTCATGTTTGTTGCTTTACTGAATTTGTTGTTTCCTTTTTAGTTACGCCTTTACTCTACTCTTAGCTTATTTAATTATCTGATCTAAGTTTTGTTTTCAAATAAGCCTTCTAGTCTTCCAACTAAAACAGGAAAACAGACACCCTACACAGCTACTATTAAGGGCCAAGAATCTCAGGACTATGTTCCCCTCAGACAGAAAAGTCCAAACCATGAGATCCATGACAGGTTTAGGTGTTACTCTAACTACCCAACATGAACAATATAACAAAACGATCCTAATAGAAATACAGTAACGGGTTGTACCCCTAACATGAAAATTAGCAACAGGATCCAAACACTTACTTGCTCTTTACTATCTAGTAGCCACCACTAGTCCTAGCTGTGTACCAACAATTATTTCAAGCAACGCCCTAGGCTTTTCAATGCTTACGCATTCTACGGGAACTTACCATTTTTTTCTAAGATAATTCTTGTTATGTATTTCATAGCCTCAAAACTTTTCCTGTCTTTCCTAGTCTCTAATCCTTACCTACACCATACTTTTTAAAACACGGTTTGGCCTTTTCATTTCAGTTTTCTTCCAAAAACTAAAAGTGTCAAAATTTTATTTTCCTCATGAAAACTTACTTTGGCCAAACCATAAAACATGTCATATATAAAATTGTAAATCAATTTTTTTTTCAAATCACAAAAGCTAGAGTAGATAAGGATGACTACTTCCCAACCGGGTTTATCACTTGTTCTTGCCTATAAGGTCAGTTCAGTCTCTTACTACAAGGTGCAAACATCCACTCTATTCTTAATTTATACAACTTATTTTGTCTACCCAACAAAATTTTCTCTTTTAAACAATTTACCATAAATGTTTGTCAAAAGAATAGAGACTTCAATACTTTCTTTATTAAAAATTCTTGTATGAAATATAACAAGAAAACTAGCGAGCTATACATGCTCTATAATATGCACCTTTTTCTAAGAGAATTTTACTTTAGACAAAATTTTCGTAAGAAATCACTGTTTACAAAATATAACCCATTTTACTTCTTTACATTTATTAAAACTATAACTTTTAAGATTAAAACTTGAAAACACCATAAACCATATCCCAAAAGCTTTTATAATTTCTAGTCCTTAAAAGTTAACAATGAGGTTAGACTCAAAGCGGGTTTCCAATCTTTCTAGGCTTTCCTAGACACTCCCATGAAGTCAGTTCTCTCAACTATATATATTCCTATTCCATTTTTCTCTTTTTTAACCTTTTCCAATTTATAAGGTTTTCTGGTAAGCCCACTAATATGAAACATCAACATATGGGATCCTCCTTTCTCTTATTTCAAAATATATTGTACACTTTTCACCTAAATTTCCTAAAGGTCTCAAATTTCCATCTTCATTCCTGTAGTGTACAAAACGGTCATCCTAATTCTTATTATACTCTTTCTATTTAGTGGGTTCCTCTATGGATCTAGGGGTGTGTGTGTGTGTATATATATATGTATATATATAATATTTATATTTATTAAAAATACAAATACATTTACTCACTATTTATACAGGAATCCTAAACCTAAGCTCTGATACCAGATGTAACAACCTGAATTCCGACAGACCGATTCTTTTTTCAAAATTCTAATCCATCGAAACCCGTGTTGGTTGCTCTAGTATCCTCTATAAAAGACAGAGATATAAAACATATCAGAGCTCAGAAAATATCTTTCAACGGAATGGATAAAGTATAATATAATCAAAGTACAGCCTTAACGTTGTAATAATATTGCCTAACCAGTATCCAAAGCTATCATATCTCTGCCACAAATCTAACCTGCAAGTATATATATTATGAGGAGGGGGTCGGAACACAAGTTCTAGTGACTGGATTTAAACTATATACTTTGGATAATCCTACATATATCATTCAATCATATTTTTTATTTATTAGGTTACTTGGGTTAACAACACTCAAGGCTTACACATACGTCGTACCCATTTACTTCTCAATGGATTAACCTAATACAGTATATATATGTAGCTACCCCCCAATATGGAGGTACACCCCATGGTACCCCTCACACGGTCTCCACCATAATGCCATAGAAATTAACGCATTCCCTCTTCCTATGCCGAAGTGACTGTAATAACTCGGAAATTTGAGCCAATTTAAAATTTTTATTTTGGCAATTTTAGGGAATTTTGAATATTTAAAATGAATTATTTTAAATAATAACGACGAGAAATTTATTTTGAATGGAATTAGAACGTATATATTTATTTGAATCGTCATTAGAATAAAAATAATTATTTATAATTATAAAAGGAATGGAAAATGGCGTGGTAGTTCGAAAATTCGATTTCAAAGTTCAAATGAATGTGCAGAGTGCAAAATAAATTGGATTTTGGCGAAACCAAAAATATTAGAATCTAATTCAGAATATCTTTCCAACAAATCCGAAAAATTGAAATTTCATAGCGGGAATCAAAACATATGCCCAGTTGAAAATTTAGAATAGTCGCTATGGAATTCTGGCCCTTAAAAATGGAAATTTTGTAAACGACCTCGGTTTTCGACGAAACCACTTTTGTTGGATCCGTGATGTCAAATTATTGCTAGGTTTCAAAATTCGTAATTTTTCGAATCAATATGTGAGCGTGGCAAAGGAAAATGCGTTTGACCAGTTTCAGTTGATTTTAATCGACTGGAAAATGACCATTTTTCAAACGGTCTCAGAATTTGACGAAATTAGTTTTGTTAGGACCGTTTCGTCAATACGAAGCTAGAAATAATTTTTCTGTAATTATTAGAGTCCGTATGTGGCCCCGGTAAATTGAAATGCGCGTTCATATTCAATATATCGATTTATATTTTAATTTTGATGAGAACTGATCGAAACGGTCGAATTGGCTTACGGGATATATCTCATTGTGTTCGGAATGGGGGTAATTAGCTAGGGGCGTCGGTCCTTGGGTTCAGTTTAGAGTTCGTATTAGTAAACAAGTTAAATTCACGAATTGAATATATATTATTTAATTTATTATAAATAACCCTTTGCCCAATCAAAACCCTAGTCAACCCATCCCTTAGTCAAACAGAAACCCGTCGTTCCCTCTCGTTCTAAGGCGAAATTTGCTCCGATTTTTAAACCCATTTTCCTCCCAATCCTCTTCAAATTAAACCCCGACCCTGAAGCAAACATTGAAGAGAGTTTTACCAGCTTCAGTTCTATACCACTTTGATCGAATTTCCGTGCGTGATTTCCTCGATTCCTGCGCTCAAAGGCGCGAAGTTCAAGGTCGTTTCCTGGCCTGGATTAGGCGTCGAGTTCAACGCTGGTAGGGCGGGGAGGTAGGTCGCGCTCCGGCGCGCGCAAGGTGAGGCCGACGATCGGTGAGTGGCTGCTCCGGTGGCACTCCAGGTGGAACCCTAGATGTGAGCGAAGGGTTCGAAGCACCTTCTGTGTAAATGAAGAATTTAACAGTAAGCTTATATTTTATTTCATTTATATATATGCAGTGTTCAACTCTGAAAATTTGAATATAAAAATATTGTGTTAAAATTTGAATATAAAAATATTGTGTTATAATCTGAAATATAAAAACAAATACATTAATTTTTAAAATTAAAAATAAATAAAGCAATGTATATATATACATGCAATGTTTTCAAAAATGTATACATTCATGGTTTTAAAATATAAAAATAGAAATAGCGTTTTTTTTAAAATATAAATATAGCGATAAAAATGTGATTTTTATAAAATAGAATAGCTTAGATTAAAAATGTGTTTGAATACAAAATAGCATTCTTCTTGTAAAATAAAATTTGCACTTGTTTTTCAAAATATAAACCTCTTGTTTTTCAAAATATAAACCTCTTGTTTTTCAAAATATAAACCTCTTGTTTTTCAAAATATAAACATCTTTTTTTTCAAAATATAAACATCTATGATTTGAAAATACAAAAATATCTTTGTTTTAGAACGATAAGAACATAGTTTGTTTAGAAAATATAAAATCAGTTTGTTTAGAAAATATAAAATAGCATTGTTTTTAACAGTATAAAAATGTGATTTTTATTTATATCTGAACAGTATAAAAATGTGATTTTTATATACATGGCTACAATATAAAAATGTGATTTTTATATCTGTAGTGGATACGGGCAATGAAATTGACAAAAGGCGAGCACGACGAAGATTTCTACATAAGAAGAGTCGTGGCGTTTGGTTTAGCTCTTGGTGAGAACTCCTCACTTTTATTTTTATTTCTAGTTTGAAATATATACTAGGATGCAGACGGTGCTTAGCAGCACCCGACACCCGTCGTCCACAGACCATGGATGACTTGTTTGTTTGATTGTTGTGTAGTGAAATTTGATTGTGTGATGGTGAATGAAATAAAATATTTTATAGTGGAAAATATTTTATAGTTAAAAATATAATTTTTAACGTGTATATAAAATGTAAACAAATCGACGATTTGTTTATGTACACTGATTTGACTGATATTGATTGGGACGATAAATTTTACACATCGCCCAACTGCACAAATAAAATGTGTGTTTGTTGATTTGAAACCCCACACAGGTATTGGGATGATATTTGACGTACACTAATCCCGATTGTTTAGTTGTATGTCAATCGATGGGTAGGCAGACTGTGTAAGCATTAATTATTTATATTTAATGCTTATGGAGTTGTGTGGTGCACTCTGGATGATGGTTGATTATTTATCGTTGCTATTATATACATGTGTTGTAGAAAATCCATATAATAAATGTTATATGGTAATTGATTGGGCCTCATTCCAATATTGAAAATAAATTCATGTGTTGAATAGAAAATAAATTCATGTGTTGAATTGAAAATAAATTCATGTGTTGAATAGAAAATAAATTCATGTGTTGAATAGAAAATAGATTCATGTGTTGAATAGAAAATAAATTCATGTGTTGAATAGAAAATAAATTCATGTGTTGAATTGAAAATATATATTCATGTGTTGAAATAAAATATAAATTTATGTGTTGAAATAAAGTATATATTCATGTGTTGAATAGAATAAACATTCATGTGTTGAATAAAAGTCGTGTTGATTAGATTGACGCCA
Source organism: Allium sativum (assembly GCA_030737875.1). Classification (NCBI taxonomy): domain Eukaryota; kingdom Viridiplantae; phylum Streptophyta; class Magnoliopsida; order Asparagales; family Amaryllidaceae; genus Allium; species Allium sativum. The sequence goes on from CM060919.1 coordinate 433,848,791, forward strand.
TTCTGACATGACCGATATTTATATCGATTTTATTCATTTTTATAATGAATATAGAAAAGAAAGTGATTTCAAAATATAACGTTTTGAAAATATTATCATTTGTCTATCGATGATGTGAAATATTCAATTTTGATTAGAAATTGAATATGAAGTTGAAATCGTTTTGAAAACGAATTTAAAACGATATATCAAATACGTTTTAAAAGGAAATCGACAAAATATATAATATATATATATATAATATATAATATATATATATATATAATGGCCTGAATAGAACGCGCCGCGCTGCGGCAGTACGCGAATTTCGACCATTGACTTCAAATGGATATTGCGGGAGATCCAACCGTAGGATTCTCCTAAAACCGGAACCGTTGGGTTCGTATCGAAAAGATCTTTATAACAAGTGTTATAAATTAGAAATATAACAGATGGATTTGGAGTTATGTCCAAATCAAATTTGGAAAAGGTCGCCGTAAGTGCAGTTCGATGGCCGTTGATGGAAATCGACTGTACGGGCCTTGATAAAATTATTAAAAATAGTAATAATTTATGTAAAATCATAAGAAATGATTTGTGAAGAATTGGAATGAAAAACTCCATATTTGAAAAGATAAAAATAAATTTTTATCGAAATGAACTAGTTTTGAACTAGAATTAAAATCAATTTGGTTTTGAAATAAATAAATTGAATTTGAAATGGTTTTAAAAGTAACTAGGATTTCCAATAATTGAATTGGAATGGATTTGAATCGAAATTGTCCTTGGAATATTTCGATGTTGGATTTCGTGATTATACAGATATTGTCATGGAAATTTGAAAGATATATTTATATCGTTATTTCCAATACGATATTTATGGTCGTAGAAGTTGATATTGAATATAAGCCGATATATTTTCTATTCAGAGCCTTGTATTTAATATCAAATGTGATTTAGGCTTGTCGTGAATGGTGTCTTCATTAACACTGTTCTTGAACCCAGTTGAGAAAAAGATTAAATCTTTTTACTTAGATTTAATGAATTGTACCAATTAAATGGTATTTAATTGGAATTGAATTTGAATTTGAATTGATTTTTGGGTTTATCGTGAATGGTGTTTTAAATAACACTTGTTCTTTAACCCGATAATTAATGGAATGTGATTTTGGGTTGTCGTGAACGGTATCTTCAATAATACTGTTCTTAGACCCAACTAAGTTAAGGAAATCAGAAACTAACTGGAGATTAGTTAAGTTGAATGGTTTCTTGGGTATTGATCTGATGTTGGTTTCGGCCTTCGGGGTTAATATTTAGGGAACTGTTCTCTTACTAATTTATGGTTAGAGACTAATAGAATGGAATGTGATGTGGGTTTATCGTGAACCGTGTTTTAAATGACATTGGTTCTTTAACCCAGTTAAAGATTAAAACCAAGTGGAGTTTTAATGAATCTTTAATTAGATTGAAATGATCGAGAATGGAGTATCACCAGTTTTGCTCCAGGCGATAGTTAAATCTTTAATTAGATTTAAACGTGAAATGGTAATTAAATTTACCGATAACATCGTGGTGTTAGATATGAAGTATGACCAGTTTTACTTCATGGGATGAATAAGTTGGGATTGGGAAATTAAAACAAATGATTACTTCGGTAAGGTTCGTTAATCCCGACTAGTTGAATCGATATTCAAAAGAAGATTAAAGAATAAACTGGAGGAATTTATCTTTGATAAAATTAATGGGAACCTATCCCTAAAAATGTGAAGTTTAGAAACTAACTGAAGATTAGTTAAGATGAGTGGTTTCCTGGATATTGATTTGATGTTGGTTTCGGCCTTCGGGGTTAATATTTGGGGAATTGTTCCCTTACTAATTTACGGTTAGTGACTGATGAATTGGAATAAGGCGTATGTTGTGTTTGTGTAACACTTGTTTATTATATACACGAGTTATTCGGAAAGACCGGGTTTATCCCATTCTGAATAACTGATACGACGATAAGTCGAAGATGAAGACGGTGGTCGAAGACCGGAGGTCTTCACGTCGTTTGGGTGGTTACTGATGATCTTGATTGGTCCGTACACCCAAGAGGAGGGAATCAGTTAGTGGTCGTCCTGACGTACTTGGAGATCGATGGATATGCGAGGTACAAGGTGCCACCGGTTTTGTTCAGACCCAGAACGGACTTGTAAATGGACTGTGTGTCTGACATTGGATTTTATTCTGTGTGATTGATTTCTATTGAATATATATCTGTTTGGCAGTGGAGAATTTATTCTCTTGCTTAACGCCCTTTTCTGAGACGTACGAGCTCAGAGGTTTTATATTGATGGATATCAAACGCATGGAGTGAATTGCCTAGGTGGCATGCCTAAGTGGCAATATGATCAAGGCTTCTGTTGAAAAGCAAAGTCTTGTGGTTGATGATCAAAGCACGACCTGGGTGGCATAGCTTGGTGTAGCGTTGATTCGCGAGCCTCACACCCCGGTAGTGGACCAGAAACGGGAGAGGACCTCAGGGGGGCATGCGTTTCCTTCTAGTTAGAAGTGGCGTCAGTGGTTTTACACGCCCTGACGAGTTTGACTTATGTGGTTGTTGCTGTTGCGAGGCGCCTCGGATATATTGGTGACTATGTGAAGCCGATGGAGTCATTCGTTGGCTCATTTACGCCCCAAAGGGCGGAGAAACGTAGTGTTCAGGCATAATAATCCACATCGGTGGACCGGCCCTGACGATCCAAGGCTTGCCTGTGCGCTTTCCTGTGGCTCGGGCTAGAGAGTCTTGAATCGGTGAGGACTATCTTTTGCCTCGGTTCACAGATGGAAATCCAACTTTCCAATACGTGACTTTGCGGTTTTAATTATAGAACTAGTATGGCGACATGATATATGGTACTCATGCCGTCTATGATTGATACTTATGATTGAAATTGTTTTATATACTATGCACTTATAATAGTATCAAATGATTTGTTTTTAGCGTATCAAGCATTCTTTGGCTATTATAAGGTAAAAACCCTATCCTCCGGCTTGCGTTGCATTGTGTGATGGGACCTGGGTCTTATAATAGCTTCATTTTCCTTTATTTAGCATTGCGCTGTTGTTTTATGCACTGGTATTCTTGGGAGGAAACCCGTTCCGTGTTATACGGCGTGGTCCCTTGATTTACCTAACTTTAAAAATAAAGATTAATAACTGTTTTAGTTCTCACACCAGTCTCATGACTGACCTGGAGTTTATTGTTTTAACCTAAACTCTGGGTGCCCTTATTTTGACACGGGCAGCTAGTAGGTTTGTTTTTGCAGATTTATATTCACAGGATCCTGATTTACAGCTGGAACGATACTCAGAAAGCTCTGTATCCATGTATTACTTCTAGTTGTGTTTTTGTATTATTTTCTGCTGCGATGTATTTAAATGTAATGTATTGTAATCTATGATATTTTATGTTGTGTAATATTGATTCATACTCTGTATATTCTTGTATTCTGATGTAATTGTTGTAATTAACAATGAAATGTTCTTCTGTCTGCGTTCATTTGTGTGTTGTTCTCGAAGTATCCGCGCTTTCCTTCACGGGGAAGTTACGGGTCCTTACATTTGGTATCAGAGCTTTGGTTTACAAAGCTCAGAGAACAAGACACATTAGAACCATACGAAAGAATTCATCAGAGATTGGATTAGTAATATCCAATGAGAATGACTCGTTAGAGATGGAATCAGTAGTATCCTAGAACGAGTGCGAAGAGTAGTGTTTAAAAAAAAAATTGAAAACAAGTTTTGTTTGGAAAATTTAATTCAATAATTCGTATTTGAATATTTATTTATATTGATTTGGACAATCCAGTATATAAAGATTTTGCGTATACGTCTGATCCGCGTGTATTTGAAGTTTTAATATACTGGATATATATAGAATTACACTCTAGTCGCCCGAAGATGGTTATGATGATCGCTATAGCGATCGCATCATCAGTATTCATGTTCGAGTTTCAAAAGTGGGATTTCTATATATTTCCTATTGACTGGTGTGAGAACCAAAATTATATAGGGCTTATTGTTGTGATTTGGCATCAAAAATGTGATTTTTAACTATATATCAAAATTATGTGATTGAAACGTTAATCAACTAATTGATTGCTGGTTGTGTTGTTTGATTATAGTTTGATTAATTAAAATGTTGAACCTTTAGCCAAATTGTATCAAATAGTGAGTGTATTGAAAATTTGTTGCATTTGCTTGTATATACATGTACTTACATTGAACAGGTCATAGCAAGGAGGCTAGAGCAGAAGAATAAAATTGTTTGCCCGACAAATAGGTACATGTTTACGAATTTATTGGGTTTTTGATGATTTTATGAGCCGCTTGGCTGTTTCTTTTTCTTTTTGGATTGACGAGGGCCATGGGAGGCTATTAGAAATATCCCGAAGTCCCCGGTGCAGGGGAGATTATGGCGAATTTTTTCGAAAATTTAGGGTGTTAGCCAAATTTTTGAAAAATTTGAAAAGTTCTTAGAAACTGAAAAGTTGAAGAACTTAAGCCGTAATAAAAATAATGAAAGTTGATTTGGTTTGTAAAACAACTTTCGGCTTCGTTCCTTTTCGGGGACGAAAAGTTTTAAGTAGGGGAGATTGTAATAACCAGGAAATTCGAGCCAATTTAAAAAATTTTATTTTGGCAATTTTAGGGAATTTTGAATATTTAAAATGAATTATTTTAAATAATAACGACAAGAAATTTATTTTGAATGGAATTAGAACGTATATATTTATTTTAATCGTCGTTAGAATATAAATAATTATTTATAATTATAAAGGGAATTGAAAATGGCGTGGTAGTTTGAAAATTCAATTTCAAAGTTCAAATGAATGTGCAGGGTGCAAAATAAATTGGATTTTGGCAAAACCAAAAATATTAGAATCTAATTGAGAATATCTTTCCAACGAATCCGAAAAATTGAAATTTCATAGCGGGAATCAAAAGATATGCCCAGTTGAAAATTCAGAATAGTCGCTATGGAATTCTGGCCCTTAAAAATGGAAATTTTGCAAACGACCTCGGTTTTCGACGAAACCACTTTTGTTGGATCCGTGATGTCAAATTATTGCTAGGTTTCAAAATTCGTAATTTTTCGAATCAATATGTGAGCGTGGCAAAGGCAAATTTGTTTGACCAGTTTTAGTTAATTTTAATCGATTGTAAAATGGCCATTTTTCAAACGGTCTCAGAATTTGATGAAATTAGTTTTGTTAGGACCGTGTCATCAATACAAAGCTAGAAATAATTTTTCTGTAATTTTTAGAGCCCGTATGCGGCCCCGGTAAATTGAAATGCACGTTCAAATTCAATATATCGATTTATATTTTAATTTTGATGAAAACTGATCGAAACGGTCGAATTGGCTTACGGGATATATCCCATTGTGTTCGGAATGGGGGTAATTAGCTAGGGGCGTCAGTCGTTGGGTTCAGTTTAGAGTTCGTATTAGTAAACAAGTTAAATTCATGAATTGAATATATATTATTTAATTTATTATAAATAACCCTTTGGCCAATCAAAACCCTAGTCAACCCATCCCTTAGTCAAACAGAAACCCGTCGTTCCCTCTCGTTCTAAGGCGAAATTTGCTCCAATTTTTAAACCCATTTTCCTCCCAATCCTCTTCAAATTAAACCCCGACCCTGAAGCAAACATTGAAGAGAGTTTTACCAGCTTCAGTTCTATACCACTTTGATCGAATTTCCGTGCGTGATTTCCTCGATTCCTGCGCTCAAAGGCGCGAAGTTCAAGGTCGTTTCCTGGCCTGGATTAGGCGTCGAGTTCGACGCTGGTAGGGCGGGGAGGTAGGCCGCGCTCCGGCGCGCGCAAGGTGAGGCCGACGATCGGTGAGTGGCTGCTCCGGTGGCGCTCCAGGTGGAACCCTAGATGTGAGCGAAGGGTTCGAAGCACCTGCTGTGTAAATGAAGAAGATAACAGTAAACTTATATTTTATTTCTTTTATATATATGCAGTGTTAAAATCTGAAAATTTGAATATAAAAATATTGTGTTAAAATATGAATATAAAAATATTGTGTTAAAATCTAAAATATAAAAACAAATACATTAATTTTTAAAATTAAAAATAAATATAGCAATGTATATGTATATATATACATGCATTGTTTTCAAAAATGTATACATTCATGGTTTTAAAATATAAAAATTGAAATAGCGTTGTTTTTAAAATATAAATATAGCGATAAAAATGTGATTTTTATAAAATAGAACAGCTTAGATTAAAAATGTGTTTGAATATAAAATAGCATTCTTCTTGTAAAATAAAATTTGCACTTGTTTTTCAAAATATAAACCTCTTGTTTTTCAAAATATAAACCTCTTGTTTTTCAAAATATAAACATCTATGATTTGAAAATACAAAAATATCTTTGTTTTTGAAAGATAAGAACATAGTTTGTTTAGAAAATATAAAATCAGTTTGTTTAGAAAATATAAAATAGCATTGTTTTTAACAGTATAAAAATGTGATTTTTATTTATATCTGAACAGTATAAAAATGTGATTTTTATATACATAGCAACAATATAAAAATGTGATTTTTATATATATAGTGGATACGGGCAATGAAATTGACAAAAGGCGAGCACGACGAAGATTTCTACATAAGAAGAGTCGTGGCGTTTGGTTTAGCTCTTGGTGAGAACTCCTCACTTTTATTTTTATTTCTAGTTTGAAATATATACTAGGATGCAGACGTTGCTTAGCAGCACCCGACACCTGTCGTCCACAGATCATGGATGACTTGTTTGTTTGATTGTTGTGTAGTGAAATTTGATTGTGTGATGGTGAATGAAATAAAATATTTTATAGTGGAAAATATTTTATAGTTAAAAATATAATTTTTAACATGTATATAAAATGTAAACAAATCGACGATTTGTTTATATACAATGATTCGACTGATATTGATTGGGACGATAAATTTTACACATCGCCCAACTGCACAAATAAAATGTGTGTTTGTTGATTTGAAATCCCACACGGGTATTGGGATGATATTTGACGTACACTAATCCCAATTGTTTAGTTGTATGTCAATCGATGGGTTGACAGACTGTGTAAGCGTTAATTATTTATATTTAATGCTTATGCAGTTATGTGGTGCACTCTGGATGATGGTTGATTATTTATCGTTGCTATTATATACATGTGTTGTAGAAAATCCATATAATAAACGTTATATGGTAATTGATTGGGCCGCATTCCAATATTGAATATAAATTCATGTGTTGAATAGAAAATAAATTCATGTGTTTAATTGAAAATAAATTCATGTGTTGAATAGAAAATAAATTCATGTGATGAATAGAAAATAAATTCATGTGTTGAATTGAAAATATATATTCATGTGTTGAAATAAAATATAAATTCATGTGCTGAAATAAAATATATATTCATGTGTTGAATAGAATAAACATTCATGTGTTGAATAAAAGCCGTGTTGATTAGATTGACGCCATTTTGACATGAACGATATTTATATCGTTTTTATTCATTTTTATAATGAATATAGAAAATAAAGTGATTTCAAAATATAACGTTTTGAAAATATTATCATTTGTATATCGATGATGTGAAATATTCAATTTTGATTAGAAATTGAATATGAAGTTGAAATCGTTTTGAAAACGAATTTAAAACGATATATAAAATACATTTTAAAAGGAAATCGACGAAATATATATAATATATATTATATATATAATGGCCTGAATAGAACGCACCGCACTGCGGCAGTTCGCGAATTTCGACCATTGACTTCGAATGGATATTGCGGGAGATCCGACCGTCGAATTCTCCTAAAACCGGAACCGTTGGGTTCATATCGAAAATAGCTTTCTAACGAATTTTAGAAATTAGAAATCTAACGGTTGGATTTGGAATTATGTCCAAATAAAATTGGGAAAAGGTCGTTGTAAGTGCAGTTCGATGGTCGTTGATGGAAATCGACTGTACGGGCCTTGATAAAATTATTAAAAATAGTAATAATTTATGTAAAATCATAAGAAATGATTTGTGAAGAATTGTGATGAAAAACTCCATATTTGAAAAGATCAAAATAGATTTTTATCGAAATGAACTAGTTTTGAACTAGAATTAAAATCAATTTGGTTTTGAAATAAATAAATTGAATTTGAAATGGTTTTAAAAGTAACCAGGATTTCCAATAATTGAATTGGAATGGATTTGAATCGAAATTGTCCTTGGAATATTTCGATGTTGGATTTCGTGATTATACAGATATTGTCATGGAAATTTGAAAGATATATTTATATTGTTATTTCAATACGATATTTGTTGGTCATAGAAGTTGATATTGAATATAAGCCGATATATTTTCTATTCCGAGCCTTGTATTTAATATCAAATGTGATTTGGGTTTGTCGTGAATGGTGTCTTCATTAACACTGTTCTTGAAGCCAGTTGAGAAAAATATTAAATCTTTTTATTTAGATTTAATGAAGTGTACCAATTAAATGGTATTTAATTGGAATTGAATTTGAATTGATTTTTGGGTTTATCGTGAACGGTGTTTTAAATAACACTTGTTCTTTAACCCGATAATTAATGGAATGTGATTTTGGGTTGTCGTGAACGGTATCTTCAATAATACTGTTCTTAGACCCAACTAAGTTAAGGAAATCAGAAACTAACTGGAGATTAGTTAAGTTGAATGGTTTCTTGGGTATTGATCTGATGTTGGTTTCGACCTTCGGGGTTAATATTTAGGGAACTGTTCTCTTACTAATTTACGGTTAGAGACTAATAGAATGGAATGTGATGTGGGTTTATCGTGAACCGTGTTTTAAATGACATTGGTTCTTTAACCCAGTTAAAGATTAAAACCAAGTGGAGTTTTAATGAATCTTTAATTAGATTGAAATGATCGAGAATGGAGTATCACCAGTTTTGCTCCAGGCGATAATTAAATCTTTAATTATATTTAAACGTGAAATGGTAATTGAATTTACCGATAACACCGTGGTGTTAGATATGAAGTATGACCAGTTTTACTTCATGGCATGAATAAGTTGGGATTGGGAAATTAAAACAAATGATTACTTCGGTAAGGTTCGTTAATCCCGACTAGTTGAATCGATATTCAAAAGAAGATTAAAGAATAAACTTGAGGAATTTATCTTTGATAAAATTAATGGGAACCTATCCCTTAAAATGTGAAGTTTACCAACTAACTGAAGATTAGTTAAGATGAGTGGTTTCCTGGATATTGTTCTGATGTTGGTTTCGGCCTTCGGGGTTAATATTTGGGGAATTGTTCCCTTACTAATTTACGGTTAGTTACTGATGAATTGGAATGAGGCGTATGTTGTGTTTGTGTAACACTTGTTTATTATATACACGAGTTATTCGGAAAGACCGGGTTTATCCCATTCTGAATAACTGATACGACGATAAGTCGAAGATGAAGATGGTGGTCGAAGACCGGAGGTCTTCACGTCGTTTGGGTGGTTACTGATGATCTTGATTGGGCCGTACACCCAAGAGGAGGGAATCAGTTAGTGGTCGTCCAGACGTACTTGGAGATCGATGGATATGCGAGGTACAAGGTGCCTCCAGTTTCGTTCAGACCCAGAACGGACTTGTAAATGGACTGTGTGTCTGACATTGGATTTTATTCTGGGTGATTGATTTCTATTGAATATATATCTGTTTGGCGGTGGAGAATTTATTCTCTTGCTTAACGCCCTTTTCTGAGACGTACGAGCTCAGAGGTTATATATTGATGGATATCAAACGCATGGAGTGAATTGCCTGTGTGGCATGCCTAAGTGGCAATATGATCAAGGCTTCTGTTGAAAAGCAAAGTCTTGTGGTTGATGATCAAAGCACGGCCTGTGTGGCATAGCTTTGTGTAGCGTTGATTCGCGAGACTCACACCCCGGTAGTGGACTAGAAACGGGAGAGGACCTCATGGAGGGCATGCGTTTCCTTCTAGTTAGAAGTGGCGTCAGTGGTTTTACATGCCCTGACGAGTTTGACTTATGTGGTTGTTGCTATTGTGAGGCGCCTCGGATATATCGGTGACTATGTGAAGCCGATGGAGTCATTCGTTGGCTCATTTACGCCCCAAAGGGCGGGGAAACGTAGTGTTCAGGCATAATAATCCACATCGGTGGACCGGCCCTGACGATCCAAGGCTTGCCTGCGCGCTTGCCTGAGGCTTGGGCTAGAGAGTCACGAATCGGTGAGGACTATCTTTTGCCTCGGTTCACAGATGGAAATCCAACTTTCCAATACGTGACTTTGCGGTTTTAATTGTAGAACTAGTATGGCGACATGATATATGGTACTCATGCCATCTATGATTGATACTTATGATTGAAATTGTTTTATATACTATGCACTTATAATAGTATCAAATGATTTGTTTTTAGCGTATCAAGCATTCTTTGGCTATTATAAGGTAAAAACCATATCCTCCGGCTTGCGTTGCATTGTGTGATGGGACCTGGGTCTTATAATAGCTTCATTTTCCTTTATTTAGCATTGCACTGTTGTTTTATGCACTGGTATTCTTGGGAGGAAACCCGTTCCGTGTTATACGGCGTGATCCCTTAATTTACCTAACTTTAAAAATAAAGATTAATAACTGTTTTAGTTCTCACACCATTCCCATGACTGACCTGGAGTTTATTGTTTTAACCTAAACTCTGGATGCCCTTATTTTGACACGGGAAGCTAGTAGTTTTGGTTTTGCAGATTTATATTCACAGGATCCTGATTTACAGCTGGAACGATACTCGGAAAGCTCTGTATCCGTGTATTACTTCTAGTTGTGTTTTTGTATTATTTTCCGCTGCGATGTATTTAAATGTAATGTATTGTAATCTCTGATATTTTATGTTGTGTAATATTGATTCATACTCTGTATAATCTTGTATTCTGATGTAATTGTTGTAATTAACAATGAAATGTTCTTCTGTCTGCGTTCTTTTGTGTGTTGTTCTCGAAGTATCCGCGCTTTCCTTCACGGGGAAGTTACGGGTCCTTACAGTGACGTACGGATCTCTGTATAACAAATGTTATATTCCGCATATATCTGTCATTGTTATGCTGCGTAAGCATACGAACTGCCACCTACGATCAAATCAGATTCTATACTAGAGTAATGCCTTTAAGTTTATGATACACAACCTAGAGCAGACATGCATGTATCTAGACTTTCCCACGTACGTATCGTCAATCGTATTCGATGCCTTAACCGCACATAATGTGCACCGAGTTCCAAGGCAGGGCTATACAAGAAACACAGAACTCGGTTGGGAGCTTTTCCATATCTGTAAATGCCCGCCTTTAAGAGCCTCAAAATACAGATATTCCTAGGGTCAATTTTTCATGGTGATTTTGGACCCACCTCGGCCCCTCCCTCAACTAGTAAAGACTACAAGAGCTAAGCGACTTGTCCCTAACAAACAATCTAAACATCCAATTGGTGTCTCCCCTCAACCACCATACCTATATAGTGAAAGGTGAAAGGTCTATCGGGTTTAGCTCTAGTCTTTTCGCATCCCACTGGATGCCGATGATGGGTACCCGACGATCTACTATCTTTGTTGGTCCTGACATCGCCTCCTATTGAGGCGATTGCCAAATCACCCTAGTGTCATCACGTCACAACATTCTAACTACAAAGCTACTTTTGCTGTCAAGACCCACCCACTTGTAGTAACACGTAGACCTAACCTCTGCGGGCACTGCCTAGACTTCTACAACCACACAGAGGACTACCAGGAGCACCTTACGTATCTCAGGAAGCCGCGTGCTTCCCTTCCTGTCCTCCGGAGCCGACAGAATAATCAGATGAACGTGCGCTCCCCTCGTGCCTTATGACACCACGATGATCTACCTTGTTGGGTTATTCACCCTCAATGTATAGACTGGTCCAAGCGCCTCAATTTTAATGTGTCATTAGACCCTATGTCTAAACATTCTTTTATGCGTTTGCTTTACCTCACCATGTTTCCATTTAACTTGGTTATTCTCATTCACATTGACTTCTTAATCAAGTTACCAAGTTCATCTTGCTTATTAATTTCAGTCATATAACTTAACCCATTTAAGTTTATTAATAAGCCCACAACATGTTATTCTCTAGATTGTGATCCAAGGTCTGTAATCCACAATCCCTTTATATTCTTGTTGATTTCAAAGTTACAATAACATGTTCTACTTAATATGTAATTAAGTATATCTCAATTCACATGTTTTCTATTTAACATGTCAGTCATTATTTATGATTAAATATAACTTATTTCATTTCATAAGTTTGCTTCATTCTCACTTATTTAATCATAATTCCATCTTATACTATCACTACAACTTATCGTTGTTTACTTATTAACTTAGTTCTTAACTAAGGTTTACTAATAAGTATCCTTTCCATTTATTATAACCTATGTTATAATTTCCACTTATCGCTAGGACAAGCCTTAACATGTTATCCTTATCGGCAGATTTCATATTTCCAAGTTTACAGATTACTTAATTTAATTAAGTACAACCTCTTGCAATTCATAAATTTCCCCCCTTTTCTCTACTTATTACAAATAACTGGTTTCAGGTTTCCCCATTTACTGATTACTTAATTTACATTTAAGTGACACTTAACTCATTTCACCAGTTATCTCATTTCTTTACTAGTTTATTATAACCTAAGTTGTAATCTTCACTTGTCCCTAGGACAAGGCTACCTATTATACAACATTCTCATTAATGTAATTTATTTATAATAGGTTATTACCATTCCCCTTTTATTCCAATCCTTCAACTGTTGTATCTTTCATTCAATTTCATGTATTTCCATTAATTCCAATTAATGATGTTTATCAGTCCTGCTATTTACATATATTTATATATATGTATATATTTATGCACTAGACCTCTCACATTAAGCCTACACTTATGGATGCTGGATTAGCCGGGCGGTTCTGGGCAGAATTCTACCACAAGTTGACTTAATCTCGTATCTTAGCACCATTACATGTTTTATTTATGCATTTAGAACCCTCACATTAGATTTACCACTTGTGGATGCTGGATATGCCTGGCGATTCCGGGCAGACTTCTACCACAAGTGTAATCTAACCTCGTGTCTAAGCGCGGTTACTGTTTCCTATTCACTGTAAATTTTCTATATAATTTTGGCGTTTCCATTCTTTCAAGTCTATATTTTACATGTCATCATATTAACCCATTTTATATCACATGTTCTTTTTAATATACAATAAATTTTATTCTAACATGTAATCGTTTAATCATGTAATTGTTCAAATCAAACAAACTAACATGTACTGTTCTCAATTTCCACCGTTAATAGTCCAGGTATATAAATGTCACAAATTAACATGGAATTGTAACAACAGTAATCGCTACACATATTTTGACATGTCTATATTTCAACATATGAATTTTCCAACATATTAATATCTTAGCATATTAATATTCCAACTTGTCATACTCATCACTTTAATCCTTTTTAACAAATGTTTAAACATTTCAACATATCATATTTCAACATGTCATAATAACATTTTAATACTTTTAATTATTCTAGCAAATTCACATTGTACGGTAATGGGGAATGTTAAACGATAATATATCATTATCAAAAATGATATAATTTAAATCCACTCACCTCATTTGCTTTCCAGATCCTGGATCTGGTCCAGATCTAGCATTCTGTGGTTTCCCCGAATTGAATTCAGAACCTAACAACCATGGATTCATAATTTTTACTAAAAGAAAAAGGGAAGAAAGAGGAAGAAAATTGAAATAGACCAGATCTAGAAAATTACCTCACTTCACATTTGATTCTGAACACCTTCTTATTAATTTCATTCTTTTCCTCCAGATCTTGATTTAGAATTTTCCTAAACTAATTATCTTATTTTCTGAAGAGATTTGAGGAGGAGGAAGAATGTCAGAGCTTAGACGTTGTCTCAGAGAATGTGAGATTTAGGCTAGGCTCTGCTAGCCTATTTATAGGTGTTCAGGATCTTATCGTACGTGCAGCGCTGAGTAAGCAACGAACCATGTTAAGAAAACAGTCCAGATTCGTAGATGAATCTAGCCAGATCTAGACAGATCTGGGTTGGGGTCGACCCCCCTACAGAGGTGTCGACCCCTGGGTCGACCCCCCATGGGTCCCATGAGCTATTTTGGTGCAGAAGTTTGAATTTTGAATTTTTGAATTTTTTGGAATTTATTTAAGCATTATATTTACATGATATTTTCTTATACGTATACAATTCTTCTTACGATCATTTTACGCATATATATATACGCACAACTTTCGTTCTCAAAATTCAAACGGTGTTGCACCGTTATTTGGTTCTTGCCATATTTCATGGATTATAGCCTTATCTTGAACTTTAATCTCTTGTATACATATATTTCTGCACATATACACATATATATACATATATTTTCTTTATTTCCTTATATGTATTTTTTTCCCCTTATATGTTCGTTCTTATCCTTTCAAATTTTGAACTTGTATACGTGTATATATTTGTATGTTCAGTTGGCCCTCTCTAAAACAAAGACAAAAATTATGTCGTCGTCGGGGTTCGAAACCTTGACCTCTGTGTTGCATATCAAATGCTTTAACCAACTGAGTTGTGATGTCTTTTGTTAATAAGTTTATAAACAATGGTAGTCATTGTTCTCCTTCTTTTTACCTTATTTTCATGTTTTGTTACAATACTTCATTTAAAGGCATCTCTTTCATCTTAAACCAGTTTTCTGCAATCCATAGGTCTAAATTGACCAGAAAATCGCCACGAACGCAATGATGCTAATCCCATGGTCAAATTCTGGAAGCTCTTCAAAATTTTCTTTTCTTTTTAAAATATGCATTTTAATTGCATTGTATTTCTTCTTAAAGGTTTGTTCATATATATATATATACATATATGCATTATTTAATTATTTAATTGTTACAAAATGCGGGGTGTTACAATAACACAAGTGCATGTGCACAAGAAAACTATGTATCCATTTCTACTTTTCTCCCTATCATCTCACCCCTTTGACCTATTTTGACCAATTCTTATAGTCCTATCCATTTCTAAATCAATACATTGTATCTTATTCGATCCCATCCATTTATTTGTTTCTTCCAACTTAGCTTTACCAAATCACAAAATTTTATCTCCCTAAATAAATACTTACTGATAAGACAAACATGCCCCTTAACATTTAACCACCTCCTAATTGTCAACCTCAACAATTTATTTATGGGCACAACAATGCTCCTGAAGAGTGGAAAAACCGTCCCATTGATTAGGGGTGAGCGTTATTCAGTTAAACCAAATAAACAAACCAAACCAATTTATTTTGGTCGGTTTGGTTCGGCTTTGAAATTAAATCGGTTTGTAATCAGCCCAAAAAATATTAAGTTCGGTTATCGGTTTAACCAAATTAACCGAATTTTTCCTATATTTTCAAAATTATCAGTATTATAATAAGTATTTTAGGTTAATTTAGTTATTTAAGTATATATTATCCTCGCCTATGTGTCAAAATTAATATTAAAAAGCATAAAAAAACAAAAATAATGATACTGTAATCATATATTTATAGTTTGTTTCAAATTATAGTGAATATTTCAAACACAAAGTGTAAAACATTTTTAGTTTGGTTTAACCGGATAACCAACCGAACCAACCAAACTTAATTTTGTTGGTTTGGTTTTCATTTTTACTGGTTTTGGTTTGGTTTGGTTTGACAAATTTATCATTAGATAAATCAAACCAACCAAACGCTCACCCCTACCATTGATCAAGACCATTTGGATACCAGTAATGTAACTCTAAAACTACTGCTCGCGTCGATGATGCCACTACAATTTCAACTACTCAAACTAAGAAACCTTAAAAACATGATAAAGCATTGATTGTGTCATCTCCACTTTTAAAATATATCTTTAACTATACGAAAATCAAAGCGCCTATTACTAGACATATGAAAAATGATATTTTGTTAGCACAAGAGTTTAACCAATGATGCACAGCATCAATTTTTGGAATATTACAGGTGCCCATTTAGAAATAAAGCAAAGGCAATGCAAGGACATGATCAAAGAGCATAACCTATGACTTTTGGCTATTCTCGAAGCTAAAATCAACGTTGTTCTTATAGAAAAAGCTACTAACTACATTAAACATGATTGGATCCTCAACTACAACCTTAATGAATCTCTTTTTGGTCGCATTATGGTGATTCATAACCCTTCCTTTTTTCATCCTAACCCTTATCTTAGCCACTAAACAGCTTATACATTTTCATTCCATGCATGTTCCTTCCAAAATGTCTTTCTATTTCATTTTCATTCATGCTTTGAACACTCTTCTAGCTAGAACCTCTCTCTTTGATTTAATCTTTAGTTTGAGGCAAGCCGATCATCCTTGGTTAGCTTGTGGTGATTTTAACTGCTCTTTGCGCAATTCAAACAGAATAGGTGGTAACCCCCTCTCTCTTTATGAATAACGCCTCTTAACAATGTCATACATGCCTTTGATTTCATAGAATTTAAGTCTACAGAAGCTATCCATTCATGGAATAACAAAAGGAAAACGGGTTGTAGAACATTCTCTAAATTTGACTTCTCCTTTTCCAATTAAGAAACTTTATCCATTTGTCTAACCATGTTTAACTACCGACCTAACCATAATCTCTTCGATCATTCCCCCCCAAATCTTTTCCATGCGTCTTGTTATTGTGAGAAGGAGCTAAAAAATTATATATATATAAAAAAAATCTTGGAGTGGCCTAGTTTTTTTGACATAGTAAAACAGGGCTGGTGTAAAAACCATTTTAGTAATCCTATATTTATTTTGCAGAAAAACTCAAAGCTTCAAATGTTGCATTGAAAGACTGATCTAAGGAGAAGTTTGGTAGCAGTTGCAAGTTATCTGATATGCTAAAGGACAAGCTTAAACAGGTGCAAACTAACTTGCTTAACCACATGAACTATACGGTTTTGTCAAAGGCTAAAACCAATATTGCTGCATTTTATAGAGAAGCTTTGGAGCATGAAAATCAAATTTTGAAACAAAATTATAGACTAAAGTAGGAGGTTGAAGTGGACCGATGATCTGCTTAATTGCATGCTTCCTTAAAAGCAAAACATATGAGGAAAGCATCACGTCCATCCATGATCAGAATGATCAGCTTCACTTAACTACTCCCAGCATTGAAAAAGCCTTATATGAATACTTTGAAGAGTTACTAGGTTAATGCTAGCAATTTTAAGCCTTGTTTAGATACCCTTGATCAATAACCTCGGCCTTTTTTTTTATCGGATTCTAATTTCAATATTTTATCTTTGAAAGCTACTAATGAAGAAATTAAAAATGCAATTCTTTTATGAATAGAAAATTTTGTAGAGGCCATGATGATTTCGATGATTTATTTACATTTCTTACTGGGACTTCATTCAACATGACATTTATAAAGCAATGAAAAACTTCTTTATTAAAGCCAAAGTGATTGAATTCATAAATGTCGCTAATATTGCCCTAATCTTTAAAGTCAAGAATGTTATCTCGGTTAATTCTCTCAGGCATATAACATATTGTAACACGATTTGTAAATGCAGTTTGAAAGTGACTGCCTCTAGAATGAAAGTTGTCCCCCCTTAATAGTATATCAACAATCAATTCACCATCCTGCCTTCACATAGCATTCTGGACAATGTCCTGTTATCCCATGAATTATTGAAAAAGTACAATATAGCTCATATTTAAGCAAGAGCTATGATGAAATTCAATATAAGAAAGGCATATAATTCTTTGCGCTAGGTTTCTATTACGTGAGTGAACCAGTACGGAGGCACGTCCGATGGACGTGTGGATAGATAAAATTAACCAAAAAATGAACAAAAGAGAGAATTACTATTGAATACAGCTGTTACAGTTTTTTTCAACTTTTTAGTATGGAGGCCGATATTTATTGAAAAATGCTGAAGCTTTCCAACATACTCAACTAATATCGCTCTGACCTAACATCTCTCTGTAGCGTTTCTAAATAAAATTATAGAGTTCCATGTGCGTTCTCCAAACATTTTTGAAAACTTGTTTATTTTGCTCTGTCCACACTGCTTTAGTAAAAATACATCGAATGTTTCGATCACTTGTTCAAAAATAGAAACATAAATGATACATATGCTATAAACTTCAAAATTCTTATTTACATTCTGATACATGAAGGTAAAAGAAAATAGCAGAAAAATGAACAAAACAAATATATTTAATCAAACTCATGCTAAGTGATTAATTTTGCCACACTTTAGCACCCATTCTCGTTTCTTCATGACATGATAAGTCTGCAAAAAAAGACAACAGTAATATCTGTCAAAAGTTGATAACATGAGTCGTATAAAATAAAATCTAATTTAAAAGAAATGTATGCATGGAGTCAAAGTTCAGTATCATAGACAATTGTCGATTAATATATTTACAGAGTTTTGCAATGAGTAGCAGTAACCTAGATATGCAAAAATGGTATCCTTAGTAGTTCACCAATATTATAGTTGAATGCGTATAAAAAAGGGAAAACATATGTGGAAATGCCCTATGAGTACTTGTCAACATAATGGAGTTGAAACAAATGAGATACTATTCAATATACTTATAAGCATATGGTAACATGTAAATTTGGATGTATGGTTATACTTAGAAGTTAGAAGCTTTTAGAGATAATTCATAGAAATATACACAAATATAATGGTGAATAATTTCTGCACCTGTTTGGCCAGCATCCCAGTTTCTTAAGTAGTGAGACATTCTTCAATTCATCATCCTAGTTTGCATGCATCCTAATAATTCCAGCTTGTGACTCGGTTCGCATACAGTTCGTAAGGAAATGCCCTATGATGATTCTTTTCTGTGCCAAATCCACATCTTAGTGACATTATGAAAAATTTTAAACCTGCCTAAATTGTTGCATATATTTGTGGAAAAGAGAACATATAGAATTGCCACTGTCTACATTCCCCTCTTTCGTACGTATTCCCTGTTAGAAATCAATGTATGAATGAAATTTACTTTAGTCCCACATTACCAAAGATAAGATAAGATGTGTGTATATATGTCCATTCCTCATTCCCTATATTGGCCCTTAGGGTCAGGTAATTTTGTGCGAGGGGGAGGACCTACATCATGTGAACCAAACACACAAGCGCGCGCGCGCCGCCCGCCCGTCCGACCGACCGGGCCGGGCTTGGGCCCAGTAAGAAATCTTATTTTTGCTTCGAAAAACAAAGCAATTTTGGCGCGAATGCGGGTGCGAAGTCTTAAGATGTTATACAATCTGTATTCGCAACACAGAATTTGAAACAGAATATTACTGTTTCTAATTTGTAACAGAATAAAAGCGTTTCAAATTAGAATCAGTACTGCTGTCTGTTTAAAGTAAATTGATTTGCACTTAAATCAATTCAGCGGCAGAAGAATTTTTTCTGTCAAACAGTGCGAGTATGATACCGCGCACAAATTAACAATACTACAGTATTGGTCCAGTATACAGAATTATCCTGTATACACAATGAAAGGTAAACAACAAAGAATTGAAACCTAACCGAGTTCGTCTGAGGCCTGTATCGTACAGTTTCCTTAAGACTTTCAGTCGAAGCCTCCCAGGATACAACAGACGAGAATCTGCTCGAGATTGTAGCGAGTATGCACTGG
The DNA here is from genome assembly GCA_030737875.1 of Allium sativum. NCBI lineage: Eukaryota > Viridiplantae > Streptophyta > Magnoliopsida > Asparagales > Amaryllidaceae > Allium > Allium sativum. Next base: position 433,868,547 of record CM060919.1, read on the forward strand.
CTGAGATGCAGTAATTCGAGGAATCAGACAACGGAGGAAGAAGAAGAAAATTAATTCGGTGAATGATTTGATCAGAATCATCGTATATATATAATTTTCCAGTGGATGCGTTAACGGGTCGCACCCGTTTGAAAAAAACCGCGTCCGTTGTCATTTGAATTCAAATGAACGCGTCCGCTCATTTGAATTGTAACGGGTTGCACCCGCGCCTACACCAGGAAATGCCAAGGATGCACCAAAGCATGATGGTCCGTCTATTGATGCGTGGAGGCATTCGGATTTTTTATGCAGAAACTACATTCTCAACTGCCTAGATAAGGTTTTGTACAAAGTTTTCCAGCCAATAAAGACTGCAAAAGCTCTCTGGAGTGCTTTGGCTACAAAATACAAGACGCAGAATGTGAGTTTGAAGAAGTTCATCGTCGACAAGTTCATGGACTACAAAATGGTGGACTCAAAGTCAGTGACTTCTCAAGTGCAAGAGTTGCAGATTATTATCCATGAGATGGAAGCAGAAGGTCACAAAGTTGGTGAATCATTTCTGGTTGAAGCAATTACCGGAAAGTTGCCACCATCTTGGAGAGACTACCGCAACTACTTGAAGCACAAAAAGAAGGAGATATCCTTACAAGACCTCATCGTCAGATTAAAGATAGAGGCAGATAATCGTGGAGTCACTCAACCTAAAAGTGAAGAGGCGCTTGTTACTGAAGGGTCAAAGAAAAAAGGGCACTTCAACAAAAACAAGAAAAGAAAGGCGCCAGAGGGAAAGCAGAATAACCAGAAAAAGTCCAAGAAATTCAATGGTGATTGTTGGGTTTGTGGCAAGACTGGTCATCAAGCAAAAGAGTGCAGACACAAGAAAAAGAAAAATTCGGAAGCAAATGTGGTGGACAACATGGACATCGATGAATCCAATTTTTCAGGAGTTGTGACCGAATGCAACTTGATCCAGAATTCTGCACAATGGTGGTTGGACACGGGTGCTACTAGGCATATATGCTCTGATAAGTCCGTCTTTTCAACCTACACCAAATTGGATCAAGATGAGAAACTCTATATGGGCAATTCATCGGTTTCCATGGTTGAAGGCAAAGGAACAGTCACCCTCAAGTTCACTTCTGGGAAGACTATTCGTCTGAATGATGTCCTTCATGTTCCAGAGATCCGCAAGAATCTCATTTCTGGGTCCATGCTTTCGAAGAAGGGATTCAAGATGGTCTTTGAGTCAGACAAGATGGTTCTGTCCAAGGCAGGAATCTATATAGGAAGGGGTTACTTGTGTGATGGCCTATTTAAGGCAAATGTAGCCGTGATCGGCAATAATATGTATTCTGATAATGCTATGAATAAAAAGGAAGTTTCTTATATCGTTGAGCATGAAACTTTATTATGGCATGATAGATTAGGACATATTAATTTCCGAAAAATGAAAAAACTTGCAAATTTAGAGTTAATTCCTAAATTTCAAGTGGATAAAAACTACAAATGTGAGACATGCGTAGAAGCAAAAATGGTTAAGAAACCATCTCATACTGTTGATAGAAGCACCGAACCACTAGGTTTGGTACATACTGATTTATGTGATTTCAAATCAATACCTACAAGAGGTGGGAAAAAGTATTTTATCACATTTATTGATGATTATACACGATATTGCTACGTATATCTTTTAAACAGTAAAGATGAGGCAATTACATCGTTTATAAAATATAAAGCTGAAGTAGAAAATCAGCTTAATAAGAAGATCAAGATATTGAGATCCGATCGAGGTGGAGAATATGAATCGCCGTTTGAACAATTCTGTGCAGAAAATGGAATAATTCATCAAACGACAGCACCATATTCGCCACAACAAAATGGCATAGCCGAGAGGAAAAACAGAACGTTAAAAGATATGATTAATGCAATGCTTTTAACGTCTGGTTTACCGACGAACTTGTGGGGGGAAGCTTTGAATATGTCTAATCACATATTAAACAAAGTTCCTCACAGTAAAACGGGAAAAATTCCATATGAGTTATGGAAAGGACATCTACCAAGCTTCAAATACCTCAAAGTGTGGGGGTGCTTGGCAAAGGTTCCTATCCCGCCTCCCAAGAAGGTCAAACTTGGACCAAAAACAGTAGATTGTTATTACTTAGGGCCAGCCCAAAATAGTAGTGCATATAGATTTTTGGTATTCAAGTCTGATATAGATGATATCCATGTAAATACAATCATGGAATCAAGAGATGCTTCATTCTTTGAAGATGTGTTTCCACACAAAAGAAATGAAGGAAATAATGTCCCCAAAAGGACACGAGAAGAATCAAATAGCCCACATGAAGATGAAACTCATCGTGAAGTTGATGAAGTTGAACCAAGAAGAAGCGTAAGGGCCAGAACATCCAAATCATTTGACTCTGAGTTCCTCACTTACGTACTTGAACAAGAACCTCAAACATATAAAGAGGCCATGTCATCTTCTGAATCTTCGTGTTGGAAAGAAGCAATCCAAAGTGAGATTGATTCAATTCTAAGTAATAAAACTTGGGAAATTGTTGATATTCCACCTGGAATAAAACCAATTGGCTGCAAATGGATTTTCAAGAAGAAAATGAAAGCAGATGGCTCTATCGACAAATATAAAGCCAGATTAGTAGCCAAAGGATATCGTCAAAAAGAAGGAATAGACTTCTTTGATACATATTCACCTGTTACACGAATAACCTCAATAAGAATGTTAATAGCAATTGCATCCATCTATAATCTAGAAATTCATCAGATGGATGTAAAGACGGCATTCTTGAATGGAGATCTCGATGAGGAAATCTACATGGAGCAACCCGAAGGTTTTATATCCAAGGGAAATGAAAATAAAGTCTGTAAATTGGTAAAATCATTATACGGACTCAAACAAGCTCCAAAAAAATGGCACGAAAAATTTGATAGTGTCATGATGCAAAATGGTTTTCGTATAAATGAATGTGATAAATGTGTTTATTATAAACAAATTGGACAATCATATGTCCTGATTTGCTTATATGTGGACGATATGTTAATTTTTGGTCCTAACATAAAAGTTATAGAGACCATAAAGAAAATGCTGATCAACAATTTCGATATGAAAGATTTAGGAGTTGCAGATGTTATTTTGGGAATCAAAATAATAAGAACTCCTAATGGAATTGAATTATCTCAGTCACGTTATGTTGACAAAGTGATTGAAAGATTTCAAGATCTTGGGATTAAAGGAGTAAAAACACCTTTTAATCCATCAGAAGTACTACATAAAAACACTAATGAGAGTGTAATGCAATTGGAATACTCTCGTGTAATAGGATGTCTAATGTATCTTATGAATTGCACGAGACCAGATATAGCCTATGCAGTAAGTCGACTGAGCAGGTATACAAATAATCCAGGAAAGGAACACTGGAAAGCACTAATGAGAGTGCTTGGATACTTAAAGAATACCACAAATTATTCTTTGCATTACGGAAAATATCCAGCTGTATTAGAAGGATATAGTGATGCAAACTGGATTGCCGATTCAGAGGAGTCAAAATCCACAAGTGGTTATGTTTTTACTCTAGCAGGAGCAGCAGTATCGTGGAAATCTACTAAGAAAACATGCATAGCTCGATCAACGATGGAATCTGAGTTTATTGCTTTAGATAAAGCAGGCGAAGAAGCAGAATGGCTTCGTCACTTCTTAGAAGATATTCCACTTTGGCCTAAACCTGTAACGGCCATATGTATTCACTGCGACAATCAAGCAGCGCTAAGTAGAGCGAAAAACTTTGTTTATAGTGGCAAATCTCGACATATTCGAAGACGCCATAACACGGTTAGGCAGTTACTCTCAAATGGAACTATTTCTATAGATTATGTGAGAACAAATGATAACCTAGCGGATCCATTTACAAAAGGGTTATCACGAGAGAAAATTGACTGTGCATCGAGGGGAATGGGTTTAAAAGCCTAAACCAACAAGAGTTATCTTATACGGAAACCTATCCTAGCGACTGGAGATCCCACGGACTAGGATCAATAGGCAAACCAGTTCTGAATAACTCAAGATGTAATGCATTTAATCCTACTCCATTCCTATGGTGCACAATATAAAATGCATGCCTACAGAAGTTTCACAGGTTAAAGCTATGCTTTTTAATGATGACCATATCTTGTAAAATAACAAGTGGGGTATATGTAGGATATTCCTAATGGTAGCGATCACCTATGTTAGTGTGAGCTGGGTCGGCTCTATGAGAATATTAAAGGCTTATATTCTCTATATACACTCGCAGAACCAGAAAAGTGTTTCAGGACCAAAATGAACACAACCAAGAGATTGGGTGATAAGGGAAATAATGTTTGTTAAACTTATTGTCTGGTTATACAATAACGGCTGACGGTTCAAGATGAAATAATTCACCGATTAGCCAAGTATATCCGATGAGTTTCAACTAGGGAAAGTTCAAAGTGAAATATCTACTTATCCTCAATAAAACATTATTCCATATGTAGTCTGAGATATTACACTTTGTGTGGGGGAAAAAGTATATTATCATTCATGTGGGGGATTGTTAGAAATCAATGTATGAATGAAATTTACTTTAGTCCCACATTGCCAAAGATAAGATAAGATGTGTGTATATATGTCCATTCCTCATTCCCTATATTGGCCCTTAGGGTCAGGTAATTTTGTGCGAGGGGGAGGACCTACATCATGTGAACCAAACACACACGCGCGCGCGCGCCGCCCGCCCGTCCGAACGAACCGAACCGGGCCGGGCTTGGGCTTGGGCCCAGGAAGAAATCTTATTTTTGCTTCGAAAAACAAAGCAATTTTCGAACAGATTTTTTTGGCACGAATGCGAATGCGGGTGCGACCCGTTGCAATTCAAATGAGCGGACGTGTTCATTTGAATTCAAATGACAACGGACGCGGTTTTTCAAACGGGTGCGACCCGTTAACGCATCCACTGGAAAATTATATATATACGATGATTCTGATCAAATCATTCACCGAATTAATTTTCTTCTTCTTCCTCCGTTGTCTGATTCCTCGAATTACTGCATCTCAGCCAGTGCATACTCGCTACAATCTCGAGCAGATTCTCGTCTGTTGTATCCTGGGAGGCTTCGACTGAAAGTCTTAAGGAAACTGTACGATACAGGCCTCAGACGAACTCGGTTAGGTTTCAATTCTTTGTTGTTTACCTTTCATTGTGTATACAGGATAATTCTGTATACTGGACCAATACTGTAGTATTGTTAATTTGTGCGCGGTATCATACTCGCACTGTTTGACAGAAAAAATTCTTCTGTCGCTGAATTGATTTAAGTGCAAATCAATTTACTTTAAACAGATAGCAGTACTGATTCTAATTTGAAACGCTTTTATTCTGTTACAAATTAGAAACAGTAATATTCTGTTTCAAATTCTGTGTTGCGAATACAGACTGTATAACATCTTAAGACTTTCCCTGTTTTTGACAAAACAGAGATGGCAACAGAGCAAACGACGCTCAAAGCTGGCAATTTGAACAAACCAGAATTGTTCAAAGGAGAAGGTGATGATTTTCTGACATGGCAGAATCAGATGTTGTTCTATCTCACCACCCTTGGCTTGCAAAAGTATCTTGAAGAAGATGAACCGGTGCCGCCTACACCAGGAAATGCCAAGGATGCACCAAAGCATGATGGTCCGTCTATTGATGCGTGGAGGCATTCGGATTTTTTATGCAGAAACTACATTCTCAACTGCCTAGATAAGGTTTTGTACAAAGTTTTCCAGCCAATAAAGACTGCAAAAGCTCTCTGGAGTGCTTTGGCTACAAAATACAAGACGCAGAATGTGAGTTTGAAGAAGTTCATCGTCGACAAGTTCATGGACTACAAAATGGTGGACTCAAAGTCAGTGACTTCTCAAGTGCAAGAGTTGCAGATTATTATCCATGAGATGGAAGCAGAAGGTCACAAAGTTGGTGAATCATTTCTGGTTGAAGCAATTACCAGAAAGTTGCCACCATCTTGGAGAGACTACCGCAACTACTTGAAGCACAAAAAGAAGGAGATATCCTTACAAGACCTCATCGTCAGATTAAAGATAGAGGCAGATAATCGTGGAGTCACTCAACCTAAAAGTGAAGAGGCGCTTGTTACTGAAGGGTCAAAGAAAAAAGGGCACTTCAACAAAAACAAGAAAAGAAAGGCGCCAGAGGGAAAGCAGAATAACCAGAAAAAGTCCAAGAAATTCAATGGTGATTGTTGGGTTTGTGGCAAGACTGGTCATCAAGCAAAAGAGTGCAGACACAAGAAAAAGAAAAATTCGGAAGCAAATGTGGTGGACAACATGGACATCGATGAATCCAATTTTTCAGGAGTTGTGACCGAATGCAACTTGATCCAGAATTCTGCACAATGGTGGTTGGACACAGGTGCTACTAGGCATATATGCTCTGATAAGTCCGTCTTTTCAACCTACACCAAATTGGATCAAGATGAGAAACTCTATATGGGCAATTCATCGGTTTCCATGGTTGAAGGCAAAGGAACAGTCACCCTCAAGTTCACTTCTGGGAAGACTATTCGTCTGAATGATGTCCTTCATGTTCCAGAGATCCGCAAGAATCTCATTTCTGGGTCCATGCTTTCGAAGAAGGGATTCAAGATGGTCTTCGAGTCAGACAAGATGGTTCTGTCCAAGGCAGGAATCTATATAGGAAGGGGTTACTTGTGTGATGGCCTATTTAAGGCAAATGTAGCCGTGATCGGCAATAATATGTATTCTGATAATGCTATGAATAAAAAGGAAGTTTCTTATATCGTTGAGCATGAAACTTTATTATGGCATGATAGATTAGGACATATTAATTTCCGAAAAATGAAAAAACTTGCAAATTTAGAGTTAATTCCTAAATTTCAAGTGGATAAAAACTACAAATGTGAGACATGCGTAGAAGCAAAAATGGTTAAGAAACCATCTCATACTGTTGATAGAAGCACCGAACCACTAGGTTTGGTACATACTGATTTATGTGATTTCAAATCAATACCTACAAGAGGTGGGAAAAAGTATTTTATCACATTTATTGATGATTATACACGATATTGCTACGTATATCTTTTAAACAGTAAAGATGAGGCAATTACATCGTTTATAAAATATAAAGCTGAAGTAGAAAATCAGCTTAATAAGAAGATCAAGATATTGAGATCCGATCGAGGTGGAGAATATGAATCGCCGTTTGAACAATTCTGTGCAGAAAATGGAATAATTCATCAAACGACAGCACCATATTCGCCACAACAAAATGGCATAGCCGAGAGGAAAAACAGAACGTTAAAAGATATGATTAATGCAATGCTTTTAACTTCTGGTTTACCGACGAACTTGTGGGGGGAAGCTTTGAATATGTCTAATCACATATTAAACAAAGTTCCTCACAGTAAAACGGGAAAAATTCCATATGAGTTATGGAAAGGACATCTACCAAGCTTCAAATACCTCAAAGTGTGGGGGTGCTTGGCAAAGGTTCCTATCCCGCCTCCCAAGAAGGTCAAACTTGGACCAAAAACAGTAGATTGTTATTACTTAGGGCCAGCCCAAAATAGTAGTGCATATAGATTTTTGGTATTCAAGTCTGATATAGATGATATCCATGTAAATACAATCATGGAATCAAGAGATGCTTCATTCTTTGAAGATGTGTTTCCACACAAAAGAAATGAAGGAAATAATGTCCCCAAAAGGACACGAGAAGAATCAAATAGCCCACATGAAGATGAAACTCATCGTGAAGTTGATGAAGTTGAACCAAGAAGAAGCGTAAGGGCCAGAACATCCAAATCATTTGGCTCTGAGTTCCTCACTTACGTACTTGAACAAGAACCTCAAACATATAAAGAGGCCATGTCATCTTCTGAATCTTCGTGTTGGAAAGAAGCAATCCAAAGTGAGATTGATTCAATTCTAAGTAATAAAACTTGGGAAATTGTTGATATTCCACCTGGAATAAAACCAATTGGCTGCAAATGGATTTTCAAGAAGAAAATGAAAGCAGATGGCTCTATCGACAAATATAAAGCCAGATTAGTAGCCAAAGGATATCGTCAAAAAGAAGGAATAGACTTCTTTGATACATATTCACCTGTTACACGAATAACCTCAATAAGAATGTTAATAGCAATTGCATCCATCTATAATCTAGAAATTCATCAGATGGATGTAAAGACGGCATTCTTGAATGGAGATCTCGATGAGGAAATCTACATGGAGCAACCCGAAGGTTTTATATCCAAGGGAAATGAAAATAAAGTCTGTAAATTGGTAAAATCATTATACGGACTCAAACAAGCTCCAAAACAATGGCACGAAAAATTTGATAGTGTCATGATGCAAAATGGTTTTCGTATAAATGAATGTGATAAATGTGTTTATTATAAACAAATTGGACAATCATATGTCCTGATTTGCTTATATGTGGACGATATGTTAATTTTTGGTCCTAACATAAAAGTTATAGAGACCATAAAGAAAATGCTGATCAACAATTTCGATATGAAAGATTTAGGAGTTGCAGATGTTATTTTGGGAATCAAAATAAAAAGAACCCCTAATGGAATTGAATTATCTCAGTCACATTATGTTGACAAAGTGATTGAAAGATTTCAAGATCTTGGGATTAAAGGAGTAAAAACACCTTTTAATCCATCAGAAGTACTACATAAAAACACTAATGAGAGTGTAATGCAACTGGAATACTCTCGTGTAATAGGATGTCTAATGTATCTTATGAATTGCACGAGACCAGATATAGCCTATGCAGTAAGTCGACTGAGCAGGTATACAAATAATCCAGGAAAGGAACACTGGAAAGCACTAATGAGAGTGCTTGGATACTTAAAGAATACCACAAATTATTCTTTGCATTACGGAAAATATCCAGCTGTATTAGAAGGATATAGTGATGCAAACTGGATTGCCGATTCAGAGGAGTCAAAATCCACAAGTGGTTATGTTTTTACTCTAGCAGGAGCAGCAGTATCGTGGAAATCTACTAAGCAAACATGCATAGCTCGATCAACGATGGAATCTGAGTTTATTGCTTTAGATAAAGCAGGCGAAGAAGCAGAATGGCTTCGTCACTTCTTAGAAGATATTCCACTTTGGCCTAAACCTGTAACGGCCATATGTATTCACTGCGACAATCAAGCAGCGCTAAGTAGAGCGAAAAACTTTGTTTATAATGGCAAATCTCGACATATTCGAAGACGCCACAACACGGTTAGGCAGTTACTCTCAAATGGAACTATTTCTATAGATTATGTGAGAACAAATGATAACCTAGCGGATCCATTTACAAAAGGGTTATCACGAGAGAAAATTGACTGTGCATCGAGGGGAATGGGTTTAAAAGCCTAAACCAACAAGAGTTATCTTATACGGAAACCTATCCTAGCGACTGGAGATCCCACGGACTAGGATCAATAGGCAAACCAGTTCTGAATAACTCAAGATGTAATGCATTTAATCCTACTCCATTCCTATGGTGCACAATATAAAATGCATGCCTACAGAAGTTTCACAGGTTAAAGCTATGCTTTTTAATGATGACCATATCTTGTAAAATAACAAGTGGGGTATATGTAGGATATTCCTAATGGTAGCGATCACCTATGTTAGTGTGAGCTGGGTCGGCTCTATGAGAATATTAAAGGCTTATATTCTCTATATACACTCGCAGAACCAGAAAAGTGTTTCAGGACCAAAATGAACACAACCAAGAGATTGGGTGATAAGGGAAATAATGTTTGTTAAACTTATTGTTTGGTTATACAATAACGGTTGACGGTTCAAGATGAAATAATTCACCGATTAGCCAAGTATATCCGATGAGTTTCAACTAGGGAAAGTTCAAAGTGAAATATCTACTTATCCTCAATAAAACATTATTCCATATGTAGTCTGAGATATTACACTTTGTGTGGGGGAAAAAGTATATTATCATTCATGTGGGGGATTGTTAGAAATCAATGTATGAATGAAATTTACTTTAGTCCCACATTGCCAAAGATAAGATAAGATGTGTGTATATATGTCCATTCCTCATTCCCTATATTGGCCCTTAGGGTCAGGTAATTTTGTGCGAGGGGGAGGACCTACATCATGTGAACCAAACACACACGCGCGTGCGCGCCGCCCGCCCGTCCGACCGAACCGAACCGGGCCGGGCCGGGCTTGGGCTTGGGCCCAGTAAAAAATCTTATTTTTGCTTCGAAAAACAAAGCAATTTTCGAACAGATTTTTTTGGCACGAATGCGAATGCGGGTGCGACCCGTTACAATTCAAATGAGCGGACGCGTTCATTTGAATTCAAATGACAACGGACGCGGTTTTTCAAACGGGTGCGACCCGTTAACGCATCCACTGGAAAATTATATATATACGATGATTCTGATCAAATCATTCACCGAATTAATTTTCTTCTTCTTCCTCCGTTGTCTGATTCCTCGAATTACTGCATCTCAGCCAGTGCATACTCGCTACAATCTCGAGCAGATTCTCGTCTGTTGTATCCTGGGAGGCTTCGACTGAAAGTCTTAAGGAAACTGTACGATACAGGCCTCAGACGAACTCGGTTAGGTTTCAATTCTTTGTTGTTTACCTTTCATTGTGTATACAGGATAATTCTGTATACTGGACCAATACTGTAGTATTGTTAATTTGTGCGCGGTATCATACTCGCACTGTTTGACAGAAAAAATTCTTCTGTCGCTGAATTGATTTAAGTGCAAATCAATTTACTTTAAACAGATAGCAGTACTGATTCTAATTTGAAACGCTTTTATTCTGTTACAAATTAGAAACAGTAATATTCTGTTTCAAATTCTGTGTTGCGAATACAGACTGTATAACATTCCCTACACCTAGTTAGTTTTTCTAAGCTGCACTGTAATTCCATTTCCTAAGAACTTCCCTACATTTTTGAGAGAATATATTTGAATGCCTTCCCTACTCCTATGTCGAAGAACAACCATAACATATTCTCACCATGCTTTTTATCGTATGTATTTCCTGGATATTTTTTTTGCTAAATTTCTGTCATCCATTACAAACCAAAAAAAAGAATTCATTCAACACAATACAAAACAGATCAGCTTCCACAGGCTGGGTTTTAGGAAAGTCACTATAAGAATAATCTCATAGACATGTCGAACATGATTGCAGGTCAAAGAAATGGATGTGGATGCAATGTTACGTCAATTTTTAACTTTATACATAAGATATAACATGTGGCCACTATAAATGCAGTGTTCTAATATTAATACTCTACAACAGATATGCATCATATAAACTTACGGAGAAAGAACATCTGTGCATCATGCGAGTGACCACCTTATTTTAATGATATCAATAGTGAACAAAATTCAATGTAATAAATTAAATTAAATAGGTAGTGGCAACGGATCGAACGACCAAGTATAAAACTTGCTGATGGTTGAAACAGGGAAATAAATGAGGATGAAAAATAATTATAAAACTGTCAAAACAATCATTTAAAACATTTGTTGTGGAATTAGCATAAAGAGACCATAATGACTGTTTTCTTCATTTATTTTCTCATGCTCGTAAATTATGCACCTAAAAAAAATACAATTGCAACCAATATGATCATTCATTCCGTACAATACTGTGACTTTTCCAATACTTACTTACTATCAGTTAGTACAACTGAAGTATTAATGAAAAATGGACAAAACTGTGTATGTTAAGCATTAAATGTAGTTAATTATACAACAGTGGTCAATTTATAAAAATGCTTGATGCTTAAGATGCATCTATGTTCTCAGCATGTAAAACATAAATTGATATAATTGCTTCATTGATATTATAGTTTGGTGATTGAACTATCTGCATTATAGATTGATCAAATGTAATATTTAACAACCGAATGTTAAAGAAAATACAAAAAATTGCAACAGAACGACATACGGACAAAGTGTATGTAACTTTTAAAATAACCTTGCAAATTTGCTCAGAAATGTAACTAACCTGCAATGAAACTTAAACCTCTTTAACTCATTGGTCTCCTTTTCGTATATGCTAAGCGGTAAAACTGACATTTCATAATCTCCTTCCTATTCAATCCAGTATGTGACAATATTATCTCTGCAATAGTTTATACCAAAGTAAGCCTTTAGAGATAACATGAATATCATACATGTATGTCAGTCAAATTACGTGATCCTGCTAACTTGCTTTCTACCCCCATATTCTTTATTTGAGTAGAGCATAAAATAACAGCTTAATGAAGTTGTAGATTAACTGGGAAACTGAGGACTACCTGGCAAAAAAAACCGTATGTCTAGTCGACCCGACTTGCTCCGCGTGGATGCAGAAATAGAGAGCTGGTACATGCAAGAATTTAGTTAGAAAGTGCATCATACGCATTCGTAGCAAGTATATTTTCAGCATAGTTCAAAAAGTGATTATTTTTTCTTTATAATGGTTAATACCATAAACTCAGAAGCAAAATTACAATCTAGATACAAAGATATCTATTGAACATCAGTGGCAATATAAATCAGATTAGAGTTTACTTTTTGGCATAAGTTGAGTTTTACACTGTGCTGGTACTAAATTAAACATATATTGAATTCATTTTTTGGGCAAGAAAAAATAGTACACCATAATAACTGTAGTTGATGAATAACCATCTTAAACATCCGTGATCTAATTAGGAAGATAATGCTTGCAAACATGGAAACATAGTCCATTCTTTGGAATACATGAGAAGAATGCAGTACGATTGTTGTTTTATTGAGAAGCAATATAATAATCGAATTCAATGAGTTTCATCGACTGTTCATTTAAATTTTGGTGGAAAGAATTATACATCATCACAAACAAATACAGGAAAGCATATACGTTGAGATAACCCTATAAACCATAAAATTCATTTGCTAAACTGCTGCTATTGGCCGCTGAATGTTTTCAGCAAAAATAATAAACTCTTCCCTTTAATTCCAAGCAAAATGACTACTGTATTGCACAATCCCAGCATCAAAACTACAGAACACAAAAACCATTAACATGAAAATATTTAAAAGTACGAAAAAGAATAGAAATGCGAGAAAATGCAATGAAATCAGACTCATGATTTCCAAATCGTGGTAGTGGATGAAAACATGGGCTTAGTAGCAACTGAAAGACAGGAGTGTAAACTGGAACAATAATAATTTTAATCGTTTTATATAGTAGTTAAACCGAGACGTTGTATTATTACAACAAAAAAAAGAGTAATTAAATAGGACTATGGAAAAAGGAGCAAAGAAATTTACCGGTGAAGTCGGGGTTCGTGGACTGCCAAACATGAACTTCAGTGGCAGATCCGATCCTACAGACTCTAGAAATATCGAAGCAAAGTGTAAGAAATAGGATAAAGGTGGGAAGAAGTAAAGAAAATTATCGGTGATGTCGTCGTGGAGGTGGTAGACGGGTTGATCGACTGCCAAATCTGAACTTCAGGAGCAGATCAGACCAAACCGGAAATTTCGAAGCAAGTTGAACATCCGGTCGGTCGGTTAGAGGATTTGAAAGGAAGGCGGTGGATCTGGAGAGGATAAGGCCAGAGTAGATGAACAATTGAAGGAAATGAAGGTCGAATTTGCTGAAGGTGGAGTAAAAGTGGAAGATTGAGTCGGCTAAGATTAGGGAACGGGGAAGAAAATATCTGGAAAAGAGGAGAAACGCGAGGAAGCAGTGAGCGAAGGAAGAAATTAAAAGAAATGCGTGGAAACGGTTGAGTAACCGCATATGATGGAGTGGGGTGTAGAAAGTGAAACGACTAAAGACCACTTTGCCCTGAAACCAAATATTCATTCATGTCAGGTTGTGAGAGGAAAGCGGTTATTTCTGAAAACGAATAAAAGCTTCACCATCCTAAAAGATTTCCTTTATTAGTAGAGATAATGGCTTACATGAATTTCTCGAAGCATTTTGGTGCATGGATTTACACATGTTTGTCTACAGCTAGATTCTCTATAAATGTTAACGGATCCAAATTTGGTTACTTTAAAAGTAAACAGGGAACTAGCCAAGGTGATTTGATGTGATCATACTTATTTATTATTGTGATGGAGGTGCTTACCAATATATTTATCTGCCTGATTGTCAGAGATCTCTTTAAATTTCACCCTAAATGTAAATTTCATGTACCAACATCTTTGATATTTGCAGATGATCTTATTGTTTTTGGTAAGTTGACCTACCCTCCATCCAAGCGATTTTGTATGGGTTGGTGCATTTTTACAATATCACAGGCCTTAAAGGCAAATTTGAACTGATGTTGGCTAGAGTGGATAGTTCTTTGCAACAGTCCATTATTTAAGCCACAACATTGAAAATGAATTACAACAAAATCTAGGCATCCACTTGCCAACTTCTTGTATCACTAAAAATCGGTGTCTTCTCCTCAATAAAAAGATAACAACTAGGATTGATTGTTGGAGCAATAGACGACTAAATTAAGCTAGTAGACTCATGCTTATAAAGTCGGTTGTCTTTTTTTATGAATGTCTATTGGGCCAGGACATTTACATTACCATCAAATTCGATCAAGATGGTTAGAAGCGCGACGATGAACTTTTTTAAAAGGAAAACATTCATGTGAATTACATGGATCTAATCTTGTTTAGAGCAGTCGAGCATCCAAAGCATAAGGGTAGTCTAGGCATTTGTAACCTTGTGAATTGGAACAAAACAGCCTTGTCTAAACATTTGAATAGTGACTTAAATCAAACCAATAGCATGTGCCTTCAATGATCTACAAATCACATCTTGATTGGGGGGCGAACTTTTGGCAAATGCAAATCACTCAAAACACTAGCCGAACATGGAGATGCTTATTCAAACTAAAGGATATTATGCTACTGTTGGTCAGATACGGAGTGACAGAGGGTGCTGACATTAGTACTTGACTACTTGGGACGATTCGTAGGTCTTGCGGTTTAATTCTAAGGAACAAGCTTACGTATCAAGAAGTGAATCAAACAAGGATACATCATGCTGTTAAAGCTTATGAGTGTGATCAACATAGATATATTCTTTTCCTTTACTCGTCTAGTCCAAGAGTACGTAGTCTATGAGAACAAATCCTAATTATCCCTTTCAAGCTAGAAAAAAAATCCCTATGTTTTCTAATGTGGAAAAAAGTCTGCATTTTCTATTTGTAGTGTTCTATGAACTTGATAGTACCAATGACAAAGATAACTTTCAACGGTACAAAAGGATTTGGCTTTGACGTAATTCAAAATGAGAAACCCTCATGGAAAATTTTGAATAATTCCCTATTGAGTAAAGTCAATATGATTACTAGAGGCACGCATACAAATGACACTTGTATTTTCTACAATATGCATGCTGAGGACAGTCACCACTTATTTTTCAATTGCCATGTCATTTTCTCAATTTTGCAATCTATCATGATCAAAATAGGATGCTTTGGAGGACTATGTGGAGGAATAAGAATATTGTTCAAGGCAAGTGTGTATAAGGAATCCAAGTCGTTTGTAATTTTGTTCATTTTGTAGAAATTTGGTAGTATTATATGGAAGGAAAGAAACGATAACGTGTTTTCTAATATTGGAAAAACTCATATAAAGCTGAGGATTTTTTGTTTTATTAAATATAAGAGGAGGGTTAGAAGGCTTGTGCTTTTGTTTTTATCTGGACATAAAGTTTCCTTTCCATTGATTTGGTCTCTTGTTGCCCCTATGTTATGTCTTCGTGTTATTTCTTTTTGCTATGTTTTTTTTCTTTTTATTGCCTCACCTAAGTGTTGTTGTTGTTATCTTCGAAATTAGTGGTGAGAAAACTGCTAAGGGTATTTGGGACAAGTTGGAGGAGTTGTCTATGGAGAATTCACTCATAAATCGATTGATCTTGTTGCGAACTTTTTTTACCTACAAGATGAAGGAAGAAATTTCGCTAAAGGCCCACTTGAATGTGTTTGATTATTTATTAATGAAGATGAATGCGGTAGATTTGAAGTTTGAGGAAGAGCAGAAGGCAATGATATCATTGTGTTCGTTGCCGGACTGTTATACGGGTTTCACAAATAGTTTGATCTATGGTCGAGATACATTGACTCTTAATGATGTCAAAACAAGTCTTCTTAGTGAGGAATTGCAAGATCAGATGAAGGAGCTGAGTGATGGAAGTAGTGGTGCAGAAAAGGTCATGGTTTGTTTGTGGAAAAGGAGAAATATGAGAATAAGGAAAATCTGGGGCGCTCTAAGTCTAAAAAGCCCAGTTGGAGGGGAAAGTCGAAAGAAAGAAATAGCAAGTGCTTCATATGTAAGAAACCTGGTCAATGGAAGTATGAGTGTCTAGACAAGGAGAAGGGGAAAAAGGAAGTAGCATCTTCGTCGGTTGCGGTGGAGAGATGTGTTGGTGAGGGAGAAGTAGTTGTTTTCTCGGCTATAGCATCAGATGTTTTGGATAGCGAATGGGTGCTCGACTTGGAGACTTCATATCATATGATGCCAAATAGGAACTGTTTTTCTTCTTATGCTGATAAAGGAGGAAATTCAATTGTTATGCGGAATGGTGTTGTTTGTAAGTTGAAGGGCATTGGTTCTGTGCAAATTTGAATGTTTGACGATATGGTTCGTACTCTCACTAATGTACGCTATATTCCAGGACTACGGAAGTCACTTATCTCTTTGGGATAGCTGGACTCTTTAGGATGCAAGATCACCATTGAGAGTGATAGCTTGAGGCTTTCGAATGGTGTGCTTATAGTTATAAAGAGTGTTAGGACTCATGGTGTTCATTTTCTTTAAGGATTGACTGTAAAAGCTGATATTTGTGTTGGTGTTGATAGTTCTCGTGGCTTATATGAGACACGATTATGGCATTTAGGATTGGGTCATGTCTCAGAGAAGAGTTTGGATGTTCTTCGTAGAAGGGAGATGATTGATAGAAAGAGTTTCAACAAACTGGAATTTTGCGAGAAATGTGTCATGGGAAAACAAACTAGAGTATCGTTCGATGAAGGAAAACATGATTCAAGAGGGATTCTTCAATATGTGCACATAGATGTTTGGGGACCGGCACCAGTAGCTTTTTTGGGAGGGGTAAGATATTATATTTCTTTCATTGATGATTTTTCTCGAAAAGTATGGGTGTATGTAATGAAGGTCAAGTCGGAGGCATTTGGAAAGTTCAAAGAATGGAAGACTCTTGTTGAGAATGAGAGTGGTAAAACTTTGAAGGTTCTTAGGTCCAACACTGGTGGAGAGTATGTTCTGGAGAATTCCTGAAATTTTGCAAGCATCATGGTATTCAGAGGCATTTTACTACACCTAGGGATCCACAATCTAATGGAGTGGCAGAAAGAATGAACCGATCTCTACTGGAGAAAGCTCGATGCTTGAGATTGACATTGAATTTATCTAAGGGATTTTGGGCTGAAGCTTTGTCAACCGCAGTGCATATTATTAATTGAATTCCGTGCTTGACTATTGATAACAAAATTCCGAAGGAAGTGTGGAAAGAGAAGAGCATTGACTTGAGTTATCTTCGTGTATTTGGCAATCCAGTTTATGTGCATGATACGTGGAGTGATAAGCTTGCACCTAAATCTTTCAAAGGATTTTGCTTGGCTATACAGACAGAGTTAAAGTCTATCAGATTCGGAATCCGAAAATGAAGGAGGTTGTGAATTCTCGTCATGTTACTTTTGATGAGTCGGCTATGTTCAAGGAGAAGAAGGCTTATTGGATGATTCAGATTTGGTTCGTGGTGAATCAACGGAGAAGGAAATTATTCCCACTTTCAGGCCTAGAGAGAGTAGAGTAGTTGGAGGTGCTTGTGAGGAGAATGTGGTTGATGGTACATCACATAGTCCACTGGGTTCCTCTAGTAGTGTTGGTGATGTGCACGATTCTAGAGAAGATTCAGTTCAAGGTGGAGCTGAAGGAAGACCGGGTGATGGAATTGCTACTCGGATTGGTCATCGTGCTATAAGACCACACGAAAGATATGGCGATTGGAACTATCTTAGCTTTTGTGAGAATTTGGACTGCTCTTCATGTAGTCTCAAATGAGCTGATGGACCTTGATGACGTCATGGGTTCGAGTGATAGGTCGAAATGGATTCACGCCATAAAGGAAGAGATGCAATCAATCATGAAGAACCAAACCTAGGATTTTGTTCTACTTTCTAATGGAAACCGTGCTATTGGGTGTAAATGGATATACAAGGTGAAGGACGACGGAAGATACAAAGCTAGGCTAGTGTCTAAGGGGTTTGCACAAAGGAAGGTAAAGGAGTATGATGAGATATTCACACCGACTGTGAGACATACTTCTATTTGAATATTACTTGCTATAATTGTTATTCACGAATTGGAGTTGGAGCCACTTGATGTGAAAAGCGCCTTCTTGCATGATGACTTGGATGAAGACATCTACGTGGAGCGACTGGAAGGGGTTATGGTAGATGGTAAGTCAAAATTGGTTTGCAATTTGAAGAAATCACTATATGGTTTGAAGCAACCACTTAAGCAATGATACAAGAGATTTGATCATTTATGCTTGAAAATGGCTTTAAGAGAAGCATCAAGGATGCTTTTGTTTATTTTAAGAAGTTGAAAAATGATTGTTGGGTGAACTTACTCTTGCATGTGGACGATATGCTCATTGCTTCTAAGCACAAGGAAGAAATCAACAAGTTGAAATTGAGGTTAAAAGCGGAATTCAATATGAAAGAATTTGGAGAAGCAAAGAAGAATTTGTGCATGGAAATCGAAAGGGATTAAAACCCCAAACCAAGCAGAAGAGATAGTCGTAAACGTGCAAAAACAACCAATCAATGTATCAAAACAATCTCAACCCAGTCCGATAACCAATCACAATCACCAAACAAGAGATAATAGAGTAATAATGAAAAGTAAATCACACAGGGATTTATAGTAGTTTCACTAATGTCTTGTTAGTGTATGCCCACTTTGAGAGAGAATCTTTGTTAATATCAACAGAAGAGTACAAGAGATTGGTTACAATGACCAAATTCACCGGAAAATTTTGATTTTGGGAAGATGAGAATTGAGGAATATTAGGATTGCTAAAACCTTAATTATAATAAACCTAAGTCAATCTCTTGATTAATCCCTTAATTGCCTTTTGAGTTTGAGAATAGCTTATATAAGGAGAGATTAATATTGGGGAATTACCCAAATTGCTCCTTGAGCCTTCACAAATCTGCTTGTATTGTCAACATCCCGAGATAGCCCAGAAGTCACCTCGGAATTTTGTCCTATATAGTCAGATGTCTATGCTAAGGCTCAGGAAAAATTTCCTACACAACTCATACATCTGTAACCTTTCCTCGAACGTTTGTCATATGCCTTGTTTCAGCTTAGACATATATCGCAATAGCTTAGCCGTTAGACACAACTCTCGGGAAATTTCCTGCTTTAGCTCAGACGTCTGTCGCAATTGTTCAGACATCTATCGCCCTTCCAACTGAAACATTTGCACCATTTCTCCCATACCTTCTTCCTACGAGCTCCAATTTGCGAACCGTCTTCTCCCTTACGAAGCTACTTCCGACCACTTCAATTCTAGCATATATAGTATAACAAAATTTAGTAGTTGTATTATTTGATTGATGTTCATTAAAGTGATAGAGGGCCATCTAATCTCGCTTGTCTTGTCAAAAAAATATAAAACAGCCACATAACACAATCAACTATGACTAATACAATTATTCATAGTAGTGAATTCAGTTTCCTACGTATAATAGTATAATCACATGAACACTTCCTTAATCGTACAAACCAAATCATAGAATGTGGAAGTAACACTCCATGAACAAAAGATTAAACAATCTTAATCATAGATTTATTCATTTCATGCATTCCAAAAATTTAATAACAATGGACGATAGTAGAAATCCAAAACAAAGTGTTGGTAGATCGAAACATACATGCATAAATATATGAATATACATAAATTAATAATCAGCATAGCTTCTCAAAATAAACACGTATTCTTAAATTATCATGGCATTATAACTATACTAATACATAAACCAATGACACGTGTGTTAGTTCCGATGCTAATTACATATTGTTACCCAATCTTTTGGCTCAACTATGAAAAACAGACAAGGCCGACACGACTCGACCATCGCCTGACCAAACAAATCAAAAGTATCGTCCAAACGCCCATAATTTAGGTCTAGATGGAGTCGTGCAGTATGGTCATCCCATCTCTCAGATGTCTAAGTGTTTGAGGATCGGTATAAACCATCTTCAGGGATCGGTATGTATTCCCGCATTTCAATCTGCACAACAAATATGTACAAGTGTTTCAGGATTGATACGTATTCCCAAGTGAGTCCGAGACCGGTTACTTAAGGAATTTCACCATCTATACCAGAAATAACACCAATATTATCTCTATGATTATGATCATCAGCCTTACTATTATCATGGACTTGTGCATTTACTCCAACTTCAACCTCAACACTGTTGTCGTTAAGATCGGAGGCCAAAGCATCAAAAGGATTAGAATTAGCGTTAACTGCAGCAGCAACACCATCTATATTATCCTTGTTATAACTTTCTCCTTTTTGTTAGGGATTGCAGAATGGATCGTTAAAACTAACACTAGAGGGGGTGAATAGTGTTTTTGAGAATTTAAACAAAATCTTAAATTTATATGATCTACTATATGAATCAAATACCACAGAAACAATCATAGGCACAAAATCAAACAAAAACACAAGATAAACAAAAATAAAATGCAGAAAAGGAAAGAACACAACGGATTTTTACTGGCTCGGAATTGCTCCTACGTCCAGTCCTACGCAACGCTGGATTGCGCAGAGTTTTATTACTATATCAGTATCCAATTACAACCTCCTTGACTTCACGGCTACAAGGGTAACACCGATTCCACACACTTGATCAAGTATATTCTCCTTGATTTCACGGCTACAAGGGTAACACTGATTTGGCTCTCCTTGATTTCACGGCTACAAGGGTAACGCCAATCTTGTTTCTTGATTTAACGGTTACAAGGAAAACATTGATTACCCAAATATTTCCCAAATGATTACAATAGCCCTATAACTCTTCAATAGCACTTCGATTCAGAGAGTAATGAGAAGAGAGTGAGAAGAGAAGAAGTTTTATACAAATAGAATTGAATTCAGCAGAGTATAAGTGTGGAAATCATAAAAATAAGAAAATATAATGGTGTAAAGAAAGGATATGAAGACGGAGAAGAAGACTAATAAAAAATTGAAATCAGCCCATATTTATAAGATTTGAAAGGCTGCAATGCTTCTGGAACGTTACAAATAGTGAAAAGACACTTCCTTTCAATTTTGAAAAAATAACAGTTATATGTCGACATAGACATATATGTATGTCGACATAACTTAGTTCAAAATTGATTTTTGAGCAATTTCAAGCGTTTTGATATATATATATATAATTCTGGAAATTCTTGAATTAAAACATAGTTTTATAATTGAATATTATAAAGTAGAAAATCATATGAAAACATAAATATAAGATATATGAACATATTTATAAAATTATAGAGTTTAAAACTATATACATATAAAGTATATAATATATAAAACTTGAGTTTGAAATCAAAAATAAAGTAAAGAAAATAAAATAGAGAAAATAGAGGTTGAAGATAGAATTTGAAAATAGAATCTGAAATCATCAATTAAAAAACCGAATTTTAATTTGAATTTGGACCTGGAGTGTTATTCAAAGTCTTACATAAACTAGACTCTATTACTGAATTTATCTTGAACTCTTGATTTAACAACCCAATTTTCGATAGATCGATATTTTTTTTCCTTCAAAATTCTAATCTATCGAAACTTGTGTTGGTTTGTTCTGGTATCCTGCAAAAAAGACAGAGACATAAAATATGTCAGAGCTCAGAAAATATCGCTGTAACGACCCGGATTTTTCGAACAGTATTTTAAATATTTAGTATCGTTTAAATATTGGATTAACCATATAAAAGAATTTTTATATTGAATTTATCGATTTAATAATCGATATAGGATATAATTCAGATTTAAAACTAAATCGAAACACTTCGGTCAATTAATATAAATTCTAGGTTAAATTAAAACGATAATAATTTATTATCGATGGAAGTAAATGTTGAAATCTATTTATATTTTTAATCGAATTTAAATTTAGTGTTAGTTTAAAATTGTTCTCTTCTATACAGTTGAACTTAATTTCAGAACTCGTCCCGTTAAGTTCAGGATAACGAATAACGCTGAGAATGCCGTTCGATGCGATTAAAAAGCGGTTCAAAATGTTAAGTATGGACCAAAAGATATTTTAGAGTATTTTATTTTATAAAAATCATTTCAAAGTTTAAATCAAATGTCCCTCAGCCGACCTATCCTTCACGCAGACCTCCACCTTCTCAGCGCAGACTTATTCATCTCGAGCCAACGCCTTTGTCTCCAAGTTTCAGAATCCAGGAAACAGAAAATTAATGGCTTCAGTACTGTTAGTTCCTCCCTGCGCCTATATAATGAACCGCAACCTTCATATCTCCTCACTCTAAATCAGTTCGACCCCCTACCTTTCATTTTCGTTCGCAGTCAAGAATAAAACCCTCCGATCAAAATGAAGAATGAAATCTAAGCAAAATCTCAAACCGCGATTTGTTTTCTCCTCAGAAGCTCGAAGCCACCCAGGGAGAGATCGCGACTTCGAAGAAAGGGTGCGCGATGGGTTCTCTTGTCTGAGATCTCGGAGGTCTGAAGCCCGACTGCAACTGACGAGGGGTTCGCGATTATGGTGGGATGAAGGGGGCGACAGTGAGGGTTAGCGTCATCTGGAGTTCGGTAGTGGGACTTGAGGAGTTAGACAGTGGAAGGTTGGTGGAATTCGACGATGCGAGGTGTAGTTGTCTTCGTCGAGGCTCCAGGTCAGAAATCGGGTTCGTGAAGCGAGACAGACTGTTGTTCTTTGGTGAGGAGTTATGGCGGTGGGTTCGCAAGGGTACTGGTGAGGTGGAGTTTCCGATTTTCAGAAATGAACGGTGATCATTAGGACTATAAGAAGAAAAGAGGGAGTGCGGTGCAGATGTTTGGTGAAATGCCGGAAAGGAAGAAAAAGAAAAATAGAGGGATTAAGGTAATCTAAAATTTAATGCCTTAATTAGTTAATGTTTAAAAATAAATAGGTTGTTCAAATTAGTTAAGTTAGAATTAATTTAGCGAAAAATTTGGAAAGTTATTTATTTATTTAAGTAGTTTATTTAAATAAATAAACATTTAATCGGTAAATTTAAATAAAAATTATCGCAGGTGCGGATCCATTCGAGAAGATTAATAGCCGCTAATTTGAGATTAAAACAGGATATTCAGCAAAAAGAAATCACGGTGAGTAAATCTCACTCACCTTTTATTTTAATTATTTTTATTTCATTAAAAATAATTGTTTGTTGCTTGTGTGAATGCTTTCTGCTTGCTTTATATATATTAGTTATTTAGGCTATATATATATATATATTGGGTTGATTGATTGGTTGAATTCCCGCAGTCTCATTAGCGGATGCCCGCAGTTTCATAGCGGATGATTACCCTATACGCCCCACGCTATGATTAGTGGATGACCTTCTATACCGCGATATTCTGCCACGAAGCAGAATGGGTATTATGTATGTGCTAACATCTGTGGATGCAGGAGAACAGGTTGGAGGAATCCAACTGGATTCCTCAAAAATATATTATTTGTTTGTTTATTTGTTTGCATATATATTGTTATATATGATGTGTTAGAAAAATAAATGATTGGTTGCTTTGTGTGTTTTATCACTGGGCTTAAGTAATGATATTTAAAAATATCGTGGAAGAATATTTGAGATTTAAAAAGGGGAAATTCTATTTTTAAATAGAATTTGAATTTTTAATGGGAATAAAAATATAACCTTGTTTTTGGAAAATAAAACAAGTAGTTTCTTTATAAAACGAAGTTTATAAATAGTTCCTTTATAACGAAGTTATAAATGAAGTGAAAAGAATTATCATTTGATAATTCAGAAATAGAAATACAAGTGTGAAATCGGAATGGGAAATTTATCTTCAAAGAGAAAAATAGAAATATCAATTTAAAAAGGAATTGAAGTCGAGACTCGTTTAAAGAAATTGGATATAAGAGTTCAAATAGAAACAGAATTTGAAATATAGAATTTCAAAGAGGAATTGAATAGAATTTGAAATAGAGTATTTCAAGGAAGAATTCAAATGTGAAATTTGAATAGAGCTTTGAATGGAATTTAAATATGAAATTTGAATTGAGATTTGAAATAGAAATTCGAGTATTGAATTTGAACATGGAATTGAATACAGAAATTCAAGTAGAGATTCGAATATGAGATTTCAAAATAGAATTTGAAATAAACTTTGAAAATAGGATTTCAAAGTAGAATTGGAAATAGAATTTCAAACAGGATTTCAAAATAGGGAATCCAAAGGGTTTTGAAATGGAATTTGAATTCAAGAGAATTCAAATGGGTTTGAATAAAGAAATTCCAATGGGATTTAAATATGAGATTTCAAATAGAAATTTAAATGAAGTTTAAATGTTTAAAATCCAAATATGATTTTCAAATATAACCATTCAAAAGGGATTTGATTATAGAATTTAAAGTGGAATTTAATTCAAGGGAATTCAAATAGAATTTGAATTCAAAGGAATTCAAATGGATTTGAAGAAAGGGAGTTCAAATGAAATTCAAATATAGAATTTGAAAATAGTGGAGTTTAAACATAGAATTTGAATAAGAGAAATTCAAATGGGATTTAAACTGTGGGATTTGAATAGAGAATCCAAATGGAATATGGAATTTGAATATAGAATTCAAATAGAAAATTCAACGGGAATTTGAATATAGAAATTCAAATGGAGTTTTGAATATACGAAATTCAAAGGAAATGCAAATATAGAGTTTGAACGTAGTAATCCAAATGGGATTGGAATAAAGGCAATTCGAAAATAGAAATTTAAATAGAATTTGAAAAATAGAAGTGAATTGAGATTTGAATATAGAATTTCAAACAGAAGTGAAATAGATCGGAAATGCTATGTTGATTCGGGAGAAATTGATTTGATATATATTGAAATCGAGTTAAAATTTATTTTAAACGAAGTTAAGAAGTTTATATTTATAAATATAATTAAAACGAACTCGCCGCGGCGCTGCAGTTCGTAAAATAGCGATTTGAACTTCAATTGAATATACAGAACGCAATTGAAGTCGGAATTCTTTGAAACAAGAAACGTCAGGACCGATTTGATAATAGTTTTCTAATGAAAGAGAAAAATCTGAATTTCGTCGTATAGATTTTGAGTTATGTCAAAAATCAAATTTTCAGAAAAACAGCGCCATAATCGTTTTAAAACCATAATGGTTTATTTAATATTATAAAAGGATTTTTAAGCAAATAAAATCCGAAGTTCGATTTAGAAAATTTCAGAATTGAGTTGTGAAATATATGCGAATTCAAGTTGTGTAAATGAATTGATTTTTGAAACAGAAATCATATTTTTGATTATTGAATAGAATTAACTAAAGAAGAATTAGTTAATTGAGTTTGAACTAAAGTCGAACTTTGAAAAGTGAAATTTGGGATTGTAAATATATATTCGAAATCGAATATAGAACTTAAATTGAAATTTGAATTCAATTGATTGATAAGTAAGTGGAAATATATTTGAAACATGTTATATTCAATTATGCAAGCGAAATAGGCAAAGAGATAGATAACGAGTTAATTTAACGAGTGGGGTCAAACGAGTGTATGGGGTTGAAATAAATTGGACAGGTATAAACACACAGGAGACAGGTATGGGATAAAGTGATGAAGGTATATAATTAGTGTGCTCGACAAAAAGGTACATGTTTAATTCATATATGAGTTTTATGCGCCGTATCGGCAAGCCGCTTGGCTTTTCCTTTTTCTTTTTGATTGAGGAAGATACCGGGATGCTATTTGAAATTTCCCGATGCTCCCGATACAGGGGAGGTTATGGCGAAATTTTCCGGAAATTTAAGGAGTTAGAATATTTTTAAGATATTTTGATAATTTGAAATCATTGTATCGACGTATTGAATTCGATAGGAAAGTGAATATAAAAATCGAATGTTGTAAACAAAAAGGGATAGAGATAAGTGATTGGAATTGTTTCCAATTGCAAATAGAGATTTTTCTAATATATAGAAAATAAAGGAAGTTAATATTTGGAAACGTTTTCCAAATGGCATAAGAGGCAAGATTGGTTATTGAAATATTTGGTTAACAAATATTGATAGAGAAAATGGAGGAGTGGTTTAATTAATGAAATATTAATTAAAGAGCCCAGTGATTTGTTTGATATGTTTGGATGAACACTTGTTTTTATTCGATAGTTAAATCACAGACTATCGAAGTTTTTGACCATCGTTGTCAATATGGAGAGACCGGTTGGATTATTATCCGAAGAACCACTCCGTATCGGCATAAGCGTTGCGAACCAAGTATGCTGAATATATTGAAGACGGAGTGAAGTGCAAGGGCTTTTCTAGTAATAGAAATAGTGCCTTCGGTTTCGTTCAATCCCAGAACGAACGTATATGGACGAATGTCTGACAGAGTATTTCCAATGATCAAATGGGTTGGTCTGTATGAATGTATATGGTTGCAACGGATTTATCCCTTAGCATAACATCCAGAATATTTGTGCAAACTCAACTAGTGATTAACGGATCTGATGATGTGGCATTCAAAGTGAATTGTGTTATCAAGGAATGGTAAGTATGCGTAGCCTCAGGCCTCAACAACCGGGAAAGGACAAAAATCGGGCAGGCAGCATGGCTATGTGGGTCGCACCCATTAGGGTGTATAATCACCTATCTAGAGAAATTCCTTTTGTTTCTAAATCTATCGATTCTGCCCATTCGGGAAACGGTGGTTTGAGTCCAACCGTTGGTGATATACATTCGATACACTCAAGCGAAATGAGTGGTCGGTCATGTGTGGGCCGGGTTGCAAGACGTTCTTGTTGAACCCAGGTGTATTAGCCTCTAGAGATACACAGTCGGAAGGTGGTCCCATACCTTGTCATGTTGGAAATCCAATCTCCAATAAGCGCCATGCGGGTTTTGATTTTATACTATATATGTGGAGCGTGAGATGCAAGCGTTCTGCTATTTGGTTATTTATTTGATGTAGACATTATTATAATATCACTGGATTTTCGTATCAAAAGTGTTTTGGGTTATAGTAAGGTAAAAACCGTCCGTGTTTATGTGTGGGCTGGTCTTACTATTATCTTTTCTTTTGAAAGGATTTTTAAAAGTTAAACAAGTGGTTGGAGTTTACTCACACCAGTCCCATGACTGACCCAGAGTTTATTTTGTTTTGTTTTCCCTAAACTCTTGGGTGCCCAAATTTGTACGGGCAGTCAAGTGTTTCAGGCTTTTACAGATACACTTGGAGGAGCTTGAAGCTGGAGGCTTCAACGTTAGTTATTTAGAGTTACTTCCGCTGAATCAAATGTTATGTGTACTCTGATGATGGTATGTATTTATGTACAAAACAGATTTGTATTTCAAAAGTTATGTTACAGAATATATTTTATTCGTTCCGCTGTGAGTTTGTGATCTTCGTTTTCTTCTATTCTAATATTTCTTTCTTTCTATTTCTCATCCTCTAACTTCTTTCTAATAATGAGTCGTATTTCTGTGTTATTTGAGTTGGACGTGTGGTGTATTTAGTCAACTCAGATAGCTCAGATTTGCGGGTCGTTACAGGTGGTATCAGAGCGAGGTTGAGCGAACACCTAGGCTTGTGTGGCATGTGCTCATTAGAGATAGGGTCAGCAGTACCCTAGAATGAGTTGAGTGTATAGATACGAGAGAGCGTATTTGTTAGTTGATATAAAAGTTGTTTTATATTGTGTTGGCTAGTCTGTTGAGTGGTTTATGAATTCTGGTCGAATCGTGGGACGCCACGACGTCGATAGGAGTTTCTAAATACTTGAACAGAAGAATCGACATAATATTGTTTTAAAGTGGGTAAATGAAATAATTTTACCCGAAATTTCTATTTTGATATAGAAAGAATAATTTTCTAGAATTATTATTATATGGATGTGTTGGATGTTAATTTTATAATCAAATGAGATTATAAAATTTAGAATGGTTATTTATAACCAAATAGAATTTGTATAGGAATTAAATATACAAATGAAATGAATTAGAATTAAATTCAAACCAGAATTAAGAATTCAAAATCCTGGGAAGTTGAAATTTATTTTTCAATGTATATTAAAATAATATAGCTTTGTTTTAGAAGGATTTGAAGGAAAATCATTTTAGATGGATTTTGAAATAATAAAGCACTGAACTCACTTCAGTGGCTGGGAAATAATTCTGATGATGATTGCAACATCATCAGTGTTCATTTCCGAGTTTCTAAGTGATGAATTGCTACCTTAGAAAAGTTTCGATGAAATTTGTTTGAAAGGAAACAAGTTTAGTTGAAAAATTCAAATATTTTGAATTTGAAAAGAAAACCCAAGGATTTGAATTCTGGAATTGCAATTTAACTTAAACAAGTTAAATGGGTCGAAGTGAATGAATTGATTCAAATCAATTTGAATAGGTTTATTGGAATATAGATTGATTGATCGTAGATCATTCGAATCAAAATAAAGTAAGACCAAAAGTTTTGGTTGAAAATAAAGTCATAGAAATAGGAGGAGTTGAGTTTCAACATAAGTGAGATGTTGAAAAGAAATAGATTTGTACCCTTTTCCTACTTTAGCAATTTCGAGGACGAAATTATCTTAAGGGGGGAAGAATGTAACGACCCGGATTTTTCGAACAGTATTTTAAATATTTAGTATCGTTTAAATATTGGATTAACCATATAAAAGAATTTTTATATTGAATTTATCGATTTAATAATCGATATAGGATATAATTCAGATTTAAAACTAAATCGAAACACTTCGGTCAATTAATATAAATTCTAGGTTAAATTAAAACGATAATAATTTATTATCGATGGAAGTAAATGTTGAAATCTATTTATATTTTTAATCGAATTTAAATTTAGTGTTAGTTTAAAATTGTTCTCTTCTATACAGTTGAACTTAATTTCAGAACTCGTCCCGTTAAGTTCAGGATAACGAATAACGCTGAGAATGCCGTTCGATGCGATTAAAAAGCGGTTCAAAATGTTAAGTATGGACCAAAAGATATTTTAGAGTATTTTATTTTATAAAAATCATTTCAAAGTTTAAATCAAATGTCCCTCAGCCGACCTATCCTTCACGCAGACCTCCACCTTCTCAGCGCAGACTTATTCATCTCGAGCCAACGCCTTTGTCTCCAAGTTTCAGAATCCAGGAAACAGAAAATTAATGGCTTCAGTACTGTTAGTTCCTCCCTGCGCCTATATAATGAACCGCAACCTTCATATCTCCTCACTCTAAATCAGTTCGACCCCCTACCTTTCATTTTCGTTCGCAGTCAAGAATAAAACCCTCCGATCAAAATGAAGAATGAAATCTAAGCAAAATCTCAAACCGCGATTTGTTTTCTCCTCAGAAGCTCGAAGCCACCCAGGGAGAGATCGCGACTTCGAAGAAAGGGTGCGCGATGGGTTCTCTTGTCTGAGATCTCGGAGGTCTGAAGCCCGACTGCAACTGACGAGGGGTTCGCGATTATGGTGGGATGAAGGGGGCGACAGTGAGGGTTAGCGTCATCTGGAGTTCGGTAGTGGGACTTGAGGAGTTAGACAGTGGAAGGTTGGTGGAATTCGACGATGCGAGGTGTAGTTGTCTTCGTCGAGGCTCCAGGTCAGAAATCGGGTTCGTGAAGCGAGACAGACTGTTGTTCTTTGGTGAGGAGTTATGGCGGTGGGTTCGCAAGGGTACTGGTGAGGTGGAGTTTCCGATTTTCAGAAATGAACGGTGATCATTAGGACTATAAGAAGAAAAGAGGGAGTGCGGTGCAGATGTTTGGTGAAATGCCGGAAAGGAAGAAAAAGAAAAATAGAGGGATTAAGGTAATCTAAAATTTAATGCCTTAATTAGTTAATGTTTAAAAATAAATAGGTTGTTCAAATTAGTTAAGTTAGAATTAATTTAGCGAAAAATTTGGAAAGTTATTTATTTATTTAAGTAGTTTATTTAAATAAATAAACATTTAATCGGTAAATTTAAATAAAAATTATCGCAGGTGCGGATCCATTCGAGAAGATTAATAGCCGCTAATTTGAGATTAAAACAGGATATTCAGCAAAAAGAAATCACGGTGAGTAAATCTCACTCACCTTTTATTTTAATTATTTTTATTTCATTAAAAATAATTGTTTGTTGCTTGTGTGAATGCTTTCTGCTTGCTTTATATATATTAGTTATTTAGGCTATATATATATATATATTGGGTTGATTGATTGGTTGAATTCCCGCAGTCTCATTAGCGGATGCCCGCAGTTTCATAGCGGATGATTACCCTATACGCCCCACGCTATGATTAGTGGATGACCTTCTATACCGCGATATTCTGCCACGAAGCAGAATGGGTATTATGTATGTGCTAACATCTGTGGATGCAGGAGAACAGGTTGGAGGAATCCAACTGGATTCCTCAAAAATATATTATTTGTTTGTTTATTTGTTTGCATATATATTGTTATATATGATGTGTTAGAAAAATAAATGATTGGTTGCTTTGTGTGTTTTATCACTGGGCTTAAGTAATGATATTTAAAAATATCGTGGAAGAATATTTGAGATTTAAAAAGGGGAAATTCTATTTTTAAATAGAATTTGAATTTTTAATGGGAATAAAAATATAACCTTGTTTTTGGAAAATAAAACAAGTAGTTTCTTTATAAAACGAAGTTTATAAATAGTTCCTTTATAACGAAGTTATAAATGAAGTGAAAAGAATTATCATTTGATAATTCAGAAATAGAAATACAAGTGTGAAATCGGAATGGGAAATTTATCTTCAAAGAGAAAAATAGAAATATCAATTTAAAAAGGAATTGAAGTCGAGACTCGTTTAAAGAAATTGGATATAAGAGTTCAAATAGAAACAGAATTTGAAATATAGAATTTCAAAGAGGAATTGAATAGAATTTGAAATAGAGTATTTCAAGGAAGAATTCAAATGTGAAATTTGAATAGAGCTTTGAATGGAATTTAAATATGAAATTTGAATTGAGATTTGAAATAGAAATTCGAGTATTGAATTTGAACATGGAATTGAATACAGAAATTCAAGTAGAGATTCGAATATGAGATTTCAAAATAGAATTTGAAATAAACTTTGAAAATAGGATTTCAAAGTAGAATTGGAAATAGAATTTCAAACAGGATTTCAAAATAGGGAATCCAAAGGGTTTTGAAATGGAATTTGAATTCAAGAGAATTCAAATGGGTTTGAATAAAGAAATTCCAATGGGATTTAAATATGAGATTTCAAATAGAAATTTAAATGAAGTTTAAATGTTTAAAATCCAAATATGATTTTCAAATATAACCATTCAAAAGGGATTTGATTATAGAATTTAAAGTGGAATTTAATTCAAGGGAATTCAAATAGAATTTGAATTCAAAGGAATTCAAATGGATTTGAAGAAAGGGAGTTCAAATGAAATTCAAATATAGAATTTGAAAATAGTGGAGTTTAAACATAGAATTTGAATAAGAGAAATTCAAATGGGATTTAAACTGTGGGATTTGAATAGAGAATCCAAATGGAATATGGAATTTGAATATAGAATTCAAATAGAAAATTCAACGGGAATTTGAATATAGAAATTCAAATGGAGTTTTGAATATACGAAATTCAAAGGAAATGCAAATATAGAGTTTGAACGTAGTAATCCAAATGGGATTGGAATAAAGGCAATTCGAAAATAGAAATTTAAATAGAATTTGAAAAATAGAAGTGAATTGAGATTTGAATATAGAATTTCAAACAGAAGTGAAATAGATCGGAAATGCTATGTTGATTCGGGAGAAATTGATTTGATATATATTGAAATCGAGTTAAAATTTATTTTAAACGAAGTTAAGAAGTTTATATTTATAAATATAATTAAAACGAACTCGCCGCGGCGCTGCAGTTCGTAAAATAGCGATTTGAACTTCAATTGAATATACAGAACGCAATTGAAGTCGGAATTCTTTGAAACAAGAAACGTCAGGACCGATTTGATAATAGTTTTCTAATGAAAGAGAAAAATCTGAATTTCGTCGTATAGATTTTGAGTTATGTCAAAATCAAATTTTCAGAAAAACAGCGCCATAATCGTTTTAAAACCATAATGGTTTATTTAATATTATAAAAGGATTTTTAAGCAAATAAAATCCGAAGTTCGATTTAGAAAATTTCAGAATTGAGTTGTGAAATATATGCGAATTCAAGTTGTGTAAATGAATTGATTTTTGAAACAGAAATCATATTTTTGATTATTGAATAGAATTAACTAAAGAAGAATTAGTTAATTGAGTTTGAACTAAAGTCGAACTTTGAAAAGTGAAATTTGGGATTGTAAATATATATTCGAAATCGAATATAGAACTTAAATTGAAATTTGAATTCAATTGATTGATAAGTAAGTGGAAATATATTTGAAACATGTTATATTCAATTATGCAAGCGAAATAGGCAAAGAGATAGATAACGAGTTAATTTAACGAGTGGGGTCAAACGAGTGTATGGGGTTGAAATAAATTGGACAGGTATAAACACACAGGAGACAGGTATGGGATAAAGTGATGAAGGTATATAATTAGTGTGCTCGACAAAAAGGTACATGTTTAATTCATATATGAGTTTTATGCGCCGTATCGGCAAGCCGCTTGGCTTTTCCTTTTTCTTTTTGATTGAGGAAGATACCGGGATGCTATTTGAAATTTCCCGATGCTCCCGATACAGGGGAGGTTATGGCGAAATTTTCCGGAAATTTAAGGAGTTAGAATATTTTTAAGATATTTTGATAATTTGAAATCATTGTATCGACGTATTGAATTCGATAGGAAAGTGAATATAAAAATCGAATGTTGTAAACAAAAAGGGATAGAGATAAGTGATTGGAATTGTTTCCAATTGCAAATAGAGATTTTTCTAATATATAGAAAATAAAGGAAGTTAATATTTGGAAACGTTTTCCAAATGGCATAAGAGGCAAGATTGGTTATTGAAATATTTGGTTAACAAATATTGATAGAGAAAATGGAGGAGTGGTTTAATTAATGAAATATTAATTAAAGAGCCCAGTGATTTGTTTGATATGTTTGGATGAACACTTGTTTTTATTCGATAGTTAAATCACAGACTATCGAAGTTTTTGACCATCGTTGTCAATATGGAGAGACCGGTTGGATTATTATCCGAAGAACCACTCCGTATCGGCATAAGCGTTGCGAACCAAGTATGCTGAATATATTGAAGACGGAGTGAAGTGCAAGGGCTTTTCTAGTAATAGAAATAGTGCCTTCGGTTTCGTTCAATCCCAGAACGAACGTATATGGACGAATGTCTGACAGAGTATTTCCAATGATCAAATGGGTTGGTCTGTATGAATGTATATGGTTGCAACGGATTTATCCCTTAGCATAACATCCAGAATATTTGTGCAAACTCAACTAGTGATTAACGGATCTGATGATGTGGCATTCAAAGTGAATTGTGTTATCAAGGAATGGTAAGTATGCGTAGCCTCAGGCCTCAACAACCGGGAAAGGACAAAAATCGGGCAGGCAGCATGGCTATGTGGGTCGCACCCATTAGGGTGTATAATCACCTATCTAGAGAAATTCCTTTTGTTTCTAAATCTATCGATTCTGCCCATTCGGGAAACGGTGGTTTGAGTCCAACCGTTGGTGATATACATTCGATACACTCAAGCGAAATGAGTGGTCGGTCATGTGTGGGCCGGGTTGCAAGACGTTCTTGTTGAACCCAGGTGTATTAGCCTCTAGAGATACACAGTCGGAAGGTGGTCCCATACCTTGTCATGTTGGAAATCCAATCTCCAATAAGCGCCATGCGGGTTTTGATTTTATACTATATATGTGGAGCGTGAGATGCAAGCGTTCTGCTATTTGGTTATTTATTTGATGTAGACATTATTATAATATCACTGGATTTTCGTATCAAAAGTGTTTTGGGTTATAGTAAGGTAAAAACCGTCCGTGTTTATGTGTGGGCTGGTCTTACTATTATCTTTTCTTTTGAAAGGATTTTTAAAAGTTAAACAAGTGGTTGGAGTTTACTCACACCAGTCCCATGACTGACCCAGAGTTTATTTTGTTTTGTTTTCCCTAAACTCTTGGGTGCCCAAATTTGTACGGGCAGTCAAGTGTTTCAGGCTTTTACAGATACACTTGGAGGAGCTTGAAGCTGGAGGCTTCAACGTTAGTTATTTAGAGTTACTTCCGCTGAATCAAATGTTATGTGTACTCTGATGATGGTATGTATTTATGTACAAAACAGATTTGTATTTCAAAAGTTATGTTACAGAATATATTTTATTCGTTCCGCTGTGAGTTTGTGATCTTCGTTTTCTTCTATTCTAATATTTCTTTCTTTCTATTTCTCATCCTCTAACTTCTTTCTAATAATGAGTCGTATTTCTGTGTTATTTGAGTTGGACGTGTGGTGTATTTAGTCAACTCAGATAGCTCAGATTTGCGGGTCGTTACAATCGCACAGCGGAACGAATAAAATATAATATACTCGAAGTATAGCCTTACCGTTTTAATAATACTGCCTAACCAGTATCCAAAGCTATCATGTCTCTGCCACAAATCTAACCTGCGAGTATGTTATGAGGAGGGGGTCTAAACATAAGTTCTGGTGACTGGATTTAAATTATGCACTTTGGATAGCACTACATATACCGTTCAATCATATTTTCTTATTTATTAGGTTACTCAGGTTAACAGCACTCAAGGCTTACACACACCTTGCACCCATTTAATTACTTCCCAGTGGATTAACCTAATACAGTATACATGTAGCTACCCCCAATGTTAAGGTACACCCCCTGGTACCCCTGAAACACCCCACCTCCGTTAAGGTCATTCACAAAGGGAATGCCTTAACTTTGGTGGAGGGTTATAGGTACAAGACACAGAAAAATTTACAAGACAGATAAATATAAGCAGCGAAATTCAAATATTTATTGCATACGTGGTTCAATACAAAAGCATTACATCAAATTGTCTCACCATAATTTCTATCTTGATTATTTATTAAAGAAGCATAAACCATAAATAAAACTGCATAAATCCCCAAATGTAGTATCCGAAAGCCATAGCCAAGGTAAGAGAGTCCCAATCATACATCTACTTTCTTGAAGCTTGCAAAGAGTCTGATTAAGCTGGAGTATTCCCTTCCTGCGGACTGGGGGGGACGGAAGAAAAGAGGACGAAAGAAAATGGGTCAGACAATAAGTCTGGTAAGTTCAGTGATTACTAGTATTTAAACAAGGAAAGGGATCATGACAGTAATAACAGAACATAGGACAATACCCTAATATAGGATAAGAGGAACATGTGATCGCACCCATTACTATAGTTTCTGCACCTACCAACTATTGGTTCAACCATCCCCACGTGTTCATAACAAACGATCCCCTTAATGATCGACTCCTACTCGCATGCATTCATGTCCTGTGTCATTCGGCCCCGCTTGACTGTAGATACCTGTGTTGGTCCCGCCATGGGGTGTATCAGTCCCTCTGGTGGCAACCCGACACGATTCAAGCTGCACAGTGTATACTATTGATGCCCAGTGCCTGCTTTTTCCACTCCGGAGTACGTGCACGCCCATACTCCGTCGGAACCTACACTGACGCGCCAACCGCCGACGTTTTGACCGCTTATAATAAGCCCAGTAATCGTGCCCTACCCTGCCTAGTTTTAGGGTACCATGATACATCTATGTGGGTTACTGCTGAAACGGGTCCCCGTTATTAGGGTTTTCTAATTAACATGTTTATTTGGTTAAGTGTCCAAGTTTACCTAACCCCACCCATCTTTTTAGTTAACATGTTGAATCGGTTAAGTGTTTCCCGAATTGACTTAACCCTACCAATCCTGACTTAGCTTTAATTTATTCATTAAAGCACCAACCACTCATGTTAGACAGGTCTTGTTGTGGTCATTGGATATGCCGGTCGGTTCCGGGCAGATTAACACCACAACTCAGTCTAACCTCGGGTTCTTTTTGGGCTTGATGCACTAACCACCCACATTAGACAGGTCGTGTTGTGGTCACTGGATATGCCGGTCGGTTCCGGGCAGATTTACACCACAACTCAGTCTAACCTCGGGTTAGGCATATTCGTCTTTTCTAAATTTACATATTTTCTATATATATGTCTAATTTCTTTATGTAAATTCATTTTAATTTAATCATGCCATAATTATCCTTTGATTATGCTCACAATAAATGGTATATCAAATATACCATTTTATGAACAAATCTATGCCATGAAATTTTCATATTTTCCCATCGCTACCCCTGTGGAACGTATGCATGAATCACATAAAATGTTGGGCTAGTAAATTAGCCCAAACCCATAAACAAAAAAGGGGTAATAAACAAGGGACATGAAACAAACATAAAATAGCATACATTTAACTTATCATGTGTAATTTGGAATAGAAGTATCATTAACTTAATTAACGGGTAAAGGTGAACTTGTGACTAAGTTGGGTCTAATTGTCATGTGAACTTGATAAAGGTCTAGCATGGTGGTTTAATCATATAAACACAATTTTAAAACCACAACCTAGCATATTAACTAATGTATGCTAAAACATAAGAAAGCTACTATAAACATATTTAAATCACAACTTAGCATGATGACTTATGTGTATTAAACATAAGAGAACTATTGTAGACATTCTTAAATCACAACTTAGCATGATAACTTATGTGTGTTAAACATAAGAGAACTATTGTAGACATTCTTAAATCACAACTTAGCATGATAACTTATGTGTGTTAAACATAGGAGGGATACAAATCAAATCTTCCAACATAAATAGATTCAACTTAACAAGGATCTAAATATACATGAGTGTTGATCTAACATATAAGCATGTGTTTTAGATCATAAACTTGCAAGTAACCACCAAATTATAACATGACATGTTTCACCATTTAGTTGGCATAATAAATCCAATACCCAATCATAATAAATTCCAATAACATACAATAGGGTATGTTCATCATCACAAACATATAGGCATGATCAATCGCAATGGTAGTTTGAGAATCAAACTTTACTTATCTTATACATAGGCTTCATTCTATATTCAAATTACAACACGTCATGATTTCAATTAAAAGAACGTTTAAATCTACGTAATAACCAACTTACAAACTAAAAAGGAATTCTTGATTTCTGAATTCTGAATTCTGAAATTGGTAAGCTCGCCTTTGATGTAGATCGTTGAATTTGATTACTTTAATTTGATTTTTGATTCAGGTTTTTATCTTGTCTTTGAATTGGTGACGGCTACTCCAAGTTCTCTACTGACGGCATGATAGTTCCAGAAATATTTTTGTGTGATTTTTAGGTTTGAGCATAGGGTTGTTTATATAGAATTTCAATTTAATTTGAGCCGTCGGATGGTCTTAGGGTTAATCATAACCATTCAGTCAGGATAGGGTGACAACTCAGCCCTAATGACTCAGCAAGGAGTCAGAAAGGACTCAGCAATGAGACATAATATGGATCAGATCACACCAGAAAGCTGTGCAGGCTTTCTGCTCGGCATGGGCACACTTGGCAGGTGCGCCAGTGCAACTTTTGTACTGGCGCACTTCCCAAGTGTGCCAGTGCATTTTTTTTCTTTCTTCTTCTGGTTTTCTGCTTTAACTTCGTTCGTCCATATCTCCTTCACACGGTGTCCGTTTTGCGCAAACTCGGACTCTATCTCAAGCAGAATTCCGAGACGAACGCAATGGCGTAACCCGTATCCCTTAATTCTCATATTTGAAATTAAATATTCTTGGATTCGTTACTATAACGTTGACAGAAAATACGGAGTGTTACATTCTCCCCTCCTTTTAGGATTTCGTCCCCGAAATCTTCAAGTCGAGAAGAACTTATATCCTACTATCCAATCACCCATCTACTCAACCATCAAACACAGGCGTCCATTGTCCTTAAAAGATTTCTAATGCTTCATGATCATATGCATAGTGTGTGTACATGTCCTTATCTAATGCAAAATCAGGCGGTCTACTGATTCAGTTGACCTCCTTAATGCGAATTATGTCAGTGCCATGAGTCCATTATGAATGCAATTTTTCCTACTCAAAATTTCCTACATGAGTGCACAATCATTCATACAAATGCAACGTCCATATGATAACACATCAAGTTTCAATCCATATACAAATACATATATGCATATGCAATAGGGAAGTGACTGAGCCGATCTAATACCTAATGTGTGTGTATATGCATCCACGAGCAACCACTCTCAACCATCAACCATAACATGTTTCAATTACATGTTTTCATCCAAATGGGTTTCTACCTAAGGATAAAGGATAGGATCGAGGAGTTATACCTAAAAAGATCGATACGAGCATAAACTTAAGGAAAAAGAGATCAAGGATGTACCCTCAAAAAGAAAAGGGTAGGTTGCGCGTATTCTGTCCTCAGTTTCCCAAGTCGCGTCTTCCTCGGTGTCGCTCCATTGAACTTTGACGATCGAGAGCTTAACTTCACGGTTGCGTAGCTTTTTGACTTCTGTTCCCATGATATGGGTTGGAACTCTTCTTACAGTTGCTTCTTGTTTAACTTCTACTTCCTCTAGCACGCTTGGTTCTACCACTTCCGCAGACTCGTGTAAGCACTTTCGCAGGTGAGAGACATGAAAGACATTATGAACCCCGACCAATCTTTCGGGCAGCTGTACCCTATAAGCCATCTTCCCAATCTTCTCGATGATAGGGAACGGCCCTACAAATCTTGGTGCTAATTTTCCTACGGATCCAAAGCAAACGACGTTCCTCAAAGGAGATACTTTAAGGAACACCTTGTCTCCAACTTCGAACTCAAGGTCAGTTCTTCTTTTGTCTGCGTAGGACTTCTGTCTATCTTGGGCAGTCTTCATTCTTCTTCGTATCAAGTCTACTTTCTCTGAAGTTTCTCTAATCATGTCTGGTCCAAGTATGAGCTTGTCTGTGGACTCCCACTAGCAAGTTGGTGACCTGCACGGTCTTCCATATAAAGCTTCGAAAGGCGCCATGCCTATGGTGGCTTGGTAGCTATTGTTGTAAGCGAATTCCACCAAAGGTAGATGATCCTCCCATGTACCTCCGAAGTCAATAATGCATAATCTCAAGAGGTCTTCTAATACTCTATTGACTCTTTTTGTTTGGCCATCGGTTTGAGGGTGATAGGTCGTGCTTAAGCATAACTGTGTGCCTACAGCCTCTTGTAAACTTTTCCAAAACTCGTTCGTGAAGATAGGGTCTCGATAACTCACTATGCTGGAGGGTATCCTATGGAGTCGAACTATCTCTTTAAGATATAAAGATGCTAGAGATGAGGCAATCCTTCTACTCTTGACGGGTATAAAGTGGGCGCTTTTTGTGAGCCTGTCCACTATTACCTAAATGCTGGTATTTCCCCTTCTTAACCTAGGCAACCCATCTATAAAGTCCATCGAGATGCTATCCCATTTCCATTGTGAGACCTCTAGAGGATGGAGCAGACCACCAGGCTTCTTCTGCTCCGCCTTGACTTGTTGGCATATTAAACACTTAGAAACAAATTCAGCTACGTCTTGCTTCATGCCATTCCAAAAGAAAACTCTTTTGATGTCTTTATACATTTTGTCTCCGCTTGGGTGTATGGTCAGTTTGGAATGGTTTGCTTCTTCTAGAACCGCCTTAACCAAGCCCCTTGCTTGTGGGACGCACAATCTTCCATCTCGTCTCAACCAGCCCTTGGCATCAATGGAGTATCTATTGAGGTGACTAGAAGTCTCACCCCTAATTAACTTGTCCATCACATCGGCTAGCTGAGCGTCTTCTCTTTGCACGGCTCCGATTGAGTCTAATAGATTTGGCCGTACTTCTAACGTTGCTATTAAGCCAGGTACGAAGTCAGTGGAGGGTCTGAAGTTAAAGCTTGCTATGAACTCCAAGCTTTGCCTTTCCACAAAGAAAGGGCTTAAGGTCAGTTTCTTTCTACTTAAGGTGTCTGCTACTGCATTGCCCTTGCCAGGAGTGTAGGAAATCTCAAAATCGTACGAGGCAAGAAACTCCATCCATCTTTGCTGCCTCAAGTTGAGATCTTTCTGCGAGAAGAGGTATTTCAACGATTTATGGTCAATATACAATTCAAATTTCTCACCTAGGAGATAATGGCGCCAAGACTTAAGCGCAAAAACGATGGCTGCCAACTCTAGGTCGTGGGTTGGGTAGTTTTTCTCATGTACTGTTAACTGCCTTCCACCATAAGCCACTACCTTCCCTTCTTGCATCAGAACAGCGCCTAGTCCCGTTCCACATGCATCTGTGTATACTGTAAACGTCTTGCTTCCATCAGGCAATGCCAGAACTGGGGCTGTTGTTAGAGCCCTTTTCAAACGTTGGAAAGCAATATCGCAATCCAAATCCCAATTGAAAGCTAGGTTCTTCTTTGTCAACCTTGTAAGTGGAGCTGAGATTTTTGTAAAATCTTTGATGAACTTTCGATAAAAGCCTGCTAGCCCGAGAAAGCTTCGGACTTCGGTTGCGTTTCAAGGAACCTTCCAATCTTGCATAGCAACCACTTTCGCGGGGTCCACAGCTATCCCCTCTTTGGACACCACGTATCCAAGGAACCTAACTTCTTCTCTCCAGAAATGGCATTTGGAGAATTTAGCTTTCAACTGATGTGCACGGAGAGTATCCATGACTTCCTTTAGATGCTGAACATGCTCTTCCTCATTCTTTGAGAAGATCAAAATATCGTCTACGAAGACCACCACAAACTTATTGAGGAACTCTCGGAACACCCTGCTCATTAAATCAACGAAGTAAGCAGGTGCGTTTGTCAAGCCAAAAGGCATGACAAGCCACTCGAAGAAACCATATGGAGTTCTAAACGTGGTATTATCAATGTTGTCTTCAGCCACTCTTAGCTGATGAAACCCGGTAGCTAAATCTAATTGGGAGAAAACCGATGCACCTACAAGTTGATCGAACAAATCATCTATTCTTGGGAGTGGGTGCCTATTCTTCTTGGTCATCTTGTTTATCTCCCTGTAATCAACGCACAGGCGAAACGAACCGTCTGCTTTAGTTGCGAACACTACTGGAGCACCCCATTCAGAGATACTCCGCCTTATAAACCCCTTCTCAAGCAATTCTTTAACTTGCTTGTTGAGTTCTTTCCTCTCCCTTGGAGCCATGTGTCTAACGGGTAAAGAAACGGGTTTTGCGTTGTCAACGAGGTATATGCGGAAGTATATCTCCCGCTTCGGAGGTAAGCCCTTTACCTCTTCAAACACATCTGAGTATTCACGGACTACCCTTACAGACTACAAGTTCTCAACAGACGCATCAAGAGATTCTAGATAACTAAGCATGACGGAGTTCATGGGATTACAAGAAATTTCGAGAGTGTTACTGAGGCGAGTCATGAGTCTAACCACTCTCTTTTCACAATCGAGGACGGTACCATTACTGAATAGCCAGTCCATGCCTAGAATCAACCCATAGCCCGTGAAGCCCAAAACAAAGGCATTACATCTAAACCCAATGCTTAGTATAGATATTTTCAAATCCAAACAAACCATTGACAAATAAGCTGAGCCCCCAATTGGATTTGAAACAACCATGGGATCCTCTACTATACTGGTGTCTAGGTGCAGAGATTCCACTAAAGCAGTAGATATAAAAGAGTGCGATGCGCCAAAATCAAATAGTGTACGAACAGGATGATCAAAAAGATATACTAAACTTTCGACAGAAATATTTCTACCTCGTTCTTGC
The DNA here is from genome assembly GCA_030737875.1 of Allium sativum. Taxonomy (NCBI): domain Eukaryota; kingdom Viridiplantae; phylum Streptophyta; class Magnoliopsida; order Asparagales; family Amaryllidaceae; genus Allium; species Allium sativum. The sequence continues at coordinate 433,910,632 of CM060919.1, forward strand.
TGATGTTCCATGAGAGCATGAACTTGTCCTCCAAAAGAAGGTCCAGCTCCCTGCCCTTGCTTCTTTGGGCAGGCCCTAGCCATGTATCCTATCTCGCCACAGTGGAAATAGCCACCCATCTTCCTTTTCTTCTTGCAGTCTTTGATCAGATGTCCAGGAATGCCACAGAAATTACACTTTCTCTTATCATGGGGTTTGTTGTTCTTCCCGTCTTTCTTTGAATCGACCTTCTTGTTCTGCGAACCCTCCCCCTTCTTATCTTGAGGCACTTCTGCTTTTGCCTCTTTCTTGCCCTTGTCTTCCTCATGTAAGAGTGCCATGCCCACTAACCTCTCGTAAGTAGCCCCCATAGGTATATGGATCATAGCCAAGCTGTGAAGTGGCTCATTCATTCCCTTGACAAAACGGAGAGCCTTCTTATAAGAAGTATTCACTAAATCTAGTCCAAATCGGGTCAGCTGATTGAATTGGTTGACGTACTCCTTGACTGTCATACTTCCTTGCTTAAGAGATAAGAACTTTTCCAGCTGTAAACTTCGTTCAGCTTGTGAGAGGAATTTCATCTCAAACCTTATTCTGAAATCCATCCATGTTTCAACCGGTCTTTCAGCGTTAGTGACTTCCCACCAATAGGAAGCTTCGTCTTTGAGCAACCATACAGCCAACTGTATCTTCTGCCTATCGTCCACCTCGAAGATAACGAACAGATCCTCGGTTTCTTTGAGCCAGTTCCTTGCTTCTACGAATGATTCAGTTCCCTTGAAATCCTTTCCACCCATGGCCCTAAAGTCTCTACAAATCTTTGAGAAAGCATTTGTACGAGGAGGAGGAGGAACCGCTGCAGCTGGAGGAGGAGGAATATCTGCTGGGTCTGCATTGTTAGCCCTAGCCTCTAAGTACCTCCTGAACCAGCCAGGTATCGGTACACCCTCTGGAAGGTTAAGATTCCCAGACATGCTGAAACGAAAAAGAAAAGATTCAAAATGAAGGATAGAAAGATAGTGCATATGGATTTGGGGATTATGCCTTTTTAAATTTAAAACAACATTTTTTTCTTGTAAAATGCTTCTTTATATTCCTTTTTGAAAATAGTTTTCAAAAACTCTTATCTGATTTGGTAAACCTTTGCTCTGATACCAAGTGAAACACCCCACCTCCGTTAAGGTCACTCACAAAGGGAATGCCTTAACTTTGGTGGAGGGTTATAGGGACAAGACATAGAAAAATTTACAAGACAGATAAATATAAGCAGCGAAATTCAAATATTTATTGCATATGTGGTTCAATACAAAAGCATTACATCAAATTGTCTCAAAATAACTTCCAAAACATTACACCATAATTTCTATCTTGATTATTTATTAAAGAATCATAAACCATAAATAAAACTGCATAAATCCCCAAATGTAGTATCCAAAAGCCATAGCCAAGGTAAGAGAGTCCCAATCATACATCTACTTTCTTGAAGCTTGCAAAGAGTCTGATTAAGCTGGAGTATTCCCTCCCTGCGGACCTTGGGGGGCGGAAGAAAAGAGGACGAAAGAAAATGGGTCAGACAATAAGTCTGGTAAGTTCAGTGATTACTAGTATTTAAACAAGGAAAGGGATCATGACAGTAATAACAGAACATAGGACAATACCCTAATATAAGATAAGAGGAACATGTGATCGCACCCATTACTATAGTCTCCGCACCTACCAACTATTGGTTCAACTAGCCCCACGTGTTCATAACAAACGATCCCCTTAATGATCGGCTCCTACACGCATGCATTCATGTCTTGTGTCATTCGGCCTCGCATGACTGTAGATACCTGTGCTGATCACACCATGGGGTGTATCGTTCCCTCTGGTGGCAACCCAACACGATTCAAGCTGCACAGTGTATACTACTGATGCCCAGTGCCTGCTTTTCCCACTCCGGAGTACGTGTACGCCCATACTCCGTCGGAACCTACACTGACGCACCAACCACCGACGTTTTGACCGCTTATAATCAGCCCAGTAATCGTGCCCCACCCTGCCTAGTTCAGGGTACCATGATACATCTATGTGGGTTACTGCTGAAATGGGTCCCCATTACTAGGGTTTTCTAATCAACATGTTTATTTGGTTAAGTGTCCAAGTTTACCTAACCCCACCCATCTGTTTAGTTAACATGTTGAATCGGTTAAGTGTTTCCCTAATTGACTTAACCCTACCAATCCTGACTTAGCTTTAATTTATTCATTAAAGCACCAACCACTCACATTAGACAGGTCTTGTTGTGGTCACTGGATATGCCAGTCGGTTCCGGGCAGATTTACACCACAACTCAGTCTAACCTCGAGTTCTTTTTGGGCTTGATGCACTAACCACCCACATTAGACAGGTCTTGTTGTGGTCACTAGATATGCCGGTCGGTTCCGGGCAGATTTACACCACAACTCAGTCTAACCTCGGGTTAGGCATATTCGTCTTTTCTAAATTTGCATATTTTCTATATATATGTCTAATTTCTTTATGTAAATTCATTTTAATTTAATCATGCCATAATTATCCTTTGATTATGCTCACAATAAATGGTATATCAAATATACCATTTTATGAACAAATCTATGCCATGAAATTTTCATATTTTCCCATTGCTACCCCCGTGGGACATACGCATGAATCACATAAAATGTTGGGCTAGTTGTTTGCGAACAAATTATACAGTTGTAAACAACTGTAAAATCCGTTCGGCTTTCCTAAACAACAAGGATTGTTGTAGAGGGTGTCGAACTCTGGGACCAAATTATTTTATTAATAAATCCAATCAAGTTATCCCTAACTTTTGATTGGTTGAAAACAAAGAAAATAGCAAAATTAAATAAAAGAGAGTTTTAACACTAAGTGAAAGCAATTAGGGGATAATGACATAGATCAGATTCATAATCTTCAATAGCCAAAAGATAACCAGATCTAATACATGTTTCTGTCACAAACATGAATCAACGATAATTGGGTTTGTAGAAACAAATAAGTAAATAACGACAAGCATAGCCTATGCAGGAGCTCAGCTCTACAACCATAGACTATCAGGACAGATTCACTAATTAATTTCTAAAACCCTAAATTTGATCTAGATCTGATAATTGTTAGACCGAACACGAATATACCCTGTGAAGGAGCATAGCTCTTAAACGACACAGGATATTAAGGTTCAGATCTAACCCTAGTTCAGATCTAGATCTATATACATGAATTCCTCATCCTTTGGCTATGTGATTCTTATAGAATCATACTATCAGCGTCATCACCCCCTAATCAAAGGGGATTAGCTAGACATAGCTAAAGAAGAAGAAAAACAGAAATTAAATAACAAGAACATAAATAAAACTAAAACTAAATAGAAAAGAGGAAGAAGAATGATTTTATTCCAAGAAGAGAATTACAGAATAAAACCCAATGTGTTTTTACATGAAGGAGATACAATCTATTTATAGTTGCATTGACAAAGACTATTAGGCAAATTCTACAATGTGGGACTAAAGAAATAGCCCAAATAACACTTAAGTCAGTGTGAACGCAGCTTTAGAGTGAGTGGTCTTTCAAATAAGCTAGTGTGAACGCAACATAAGTAACAGGCCTTCCAAGTGAGCTAATGTGAATGCAGTTTGAGTCTTTATTGAGCCAAATCTTCTTAGCTGAAATATAATTGCAACCGTTCTTCAAGCTTTAGACTCTTCAAGCTTTAGCAATTTTAAACTTCACTCTTTTTAAGCAAATTCTTCATGCTTTATCCATCAAATGCTCTAAACCATGCTTCTTGTCAACAATCTGAAAATACAGCTATAAATACAAAGTATCAATTATTTTAAAGGGAAAATAAGATAAATAAGCGGATAAAATATACACATTTATGTGTATATCACTAGTAAATTAGCCCAAACCCATAAATGAAAAAGGGGTAATAAATAAGGGACATGAAACAAACATAAAATAGCATACATTTAACTTATCATGTGTAACTTGGCATAGAAGTATCATTAACTTAATTAACGAGTAAAGGTGAACTTGTGACTAAGTTGGGTCTAATTTTCATGTGAACTTGATAAAGGTCTAGCATGGTGGTTTAATCATATAAACACAATTTTAAAACCACAACCTAGCATATTAACTTATGTATGCCAAAACATAATAAAGCTACTATAAACATATTTAAATCACAACTTAGCATGATGACTTATGTGTGTTAAACATAAGAGAACTATTGTAGACATTCTTAAATCACAACTTAGCATGATAACTTATGTGTGTTAAACATAAGAGAACTATTGTAGACATTCTTAAATCACAACTTAGCATGATAACTTATGTGTGTTAAACATAAGAGGGATACAAATCAAATCTTCCAACATAAATAGATTTAACTTAACATGGATCTGAATATACATGAGTGTTGACCTAACATATAAGCATGTGTTTTAGATCATAAACTTGCAAGTAACCACAAATTATAACATGACATGTTTCACCATTTAGTTGGCATAATAAATCCAATACCCAATCATAATAGATTCCAATAACATACAATAGGGTATGTTCATCATCACAAACATATAGGCATGATCAATCGCAATGGTAGTTTGAGAATCAAACTTTACTTATCTTATACATAGGCTTCATTCTATATTCGAATTACAACACATCATGATTTCAATTAAAAGAACGTTTAAATCTACGTAATAACCAACTTACAAACTAAAAAGGAATTCTTGATTTCTGAATTCTGAATTCTGAATTCTGAAATTGGTAAGCTCGCCTTTGATGTAGATCGTTGAATTTGATTACTTTAATTTGATTTTTGATTCAGGTTTTTATCTTGTCTTTGAATTGGTAACGGCTACTCCAAGTTCTCTACTGATGGCATGATAGTTCCAGGATTATTTTTGTGTGATTTTTAGGTTTGAGCATAGGGTTGTTTATATAGAATTTCAATTTAATTTGAGCCGTCGGATGATCTTAGGGTTAATCATAACCATTCAGTCAGGATAGGGTGACACCTCAGCCCTAATGACTCAGCAAGGAGTCAGAAAGGACTCAGCAATGAGTCATAGTATGGATCAGATCACACTAGAAAGCTGCGCAGGCTTTTTGCTCGTCCTGGGCACACTTGGCAGGTGCGCCAGTGCAACTTTTGTACTGGCGCACTTCCCAAGTGCGCCAGTGCATTTTTTTTCTTTCTTCTTTTGGTTTTCTTCTTTAACTTCGTTCGTCCATATCTCCTTCATACGGTATCCATTTTACGCAAACTCGGACTCTATCTCAAGTAGAATTCCGAGACAAACGCAGTGGCGTAACCCGTATCCCTTAATTCTCACATTTGAAATTAAATATTCTTGGATTCGTTACTATAATGTTAACAGAAAATACGGAGTGTTACAAACCCACTCGCACGGTCTCCTCCATAATACCACCGAAATGTACACAATTCCTCATCCTACGTTGGAGTGACGTACGGACCTCTATATAACAATATTATGTTCCTCATATATTTGTCATTACTATGCTATGCAAACGTACTGACTGCCACCTTTGTTCGAATCAGATTCCATACCGGAGTATTGCCCTCAAGTCTACGATACACCACCCAGAGCAGACACGCATGTATATAGACAGTCCCACGTACGTACCGTTAATTGTAGCTCGATGCCTCAACCGCATGTCCTATAATGTGCACCGAGTTCCGTGGCAGGGCGATACAAGAAACACGGAACTCGGTTGAGAGCTTTTCCGTTTTTGTACAGGCCCACCTTTAAGATCATCAAAATACAGATATCCCTAGGGTCTGTTTTCCATCGTGGCTATGGCCCCACCTTGGCCCCTCCCTCAACTAGTAAAGACTACAAGAGCTAAGCTTCATGCCCCTAACAACAAACAATCTAAACATTCAGTTGGCGTCTCCCCTCAACCACCGTACCTCGATAGTGAAAAGGTGAATGGTCTATTGGGTTTCGCTTTAGTCTTTTCGCATCCGACTGGCTGTCGATGACGGGTATCTGACGATCTACTATCCTTGTTGGTCGTGACCCTCCGCCTCCCCGTTGAGGAGACCGCCGAATCACCCTGGTGTCACCTCGTCATAGCATTCTGACTGCAAAGCTACTTTTGCAGTAAAGGCCCACCCACCTAGTAGTTACGCGCAGACCCAACCTCTACGAGCACAGCCTAAACATCTACCACTGCACAGAGGACTACTAGGAGCACCTTACGTATCTCAGGAAGTCGTTTACTTCCCTTTTAAGTCCTTCGGAGCCGACAGAATAATCAGTTGAATGTGCGCTCCCCTCATGCCTTATAACACCACGATGATCTACCCCATTGGGTTTTTCACCCTCAAACATGCAGACTGGTCCGAGCGCCTCACTTTAATATGTTATTAGACCCTATGTATAAACATTCTTTTACGTGCTTTCTTTATCTTATCGGGTTTCCATTTAACTCGGTTATCTTAACTTTTTATTCAGATTACCAAGTTCTTCCTAGCCCCTTATAACTCTAAGGAATGGGCCCCCCTCGCTTATTAATTTCAATCATATAACTTGACCTATTTAAGTTTATTAATAAGCCCACAACATGTTATTTTCTAGATTGTGATCCAAGGTCTGTAATCCACAATCCCTTTATATTCTTATTTGATTCAAGGTTACAATAACATGTTCTACTTAATACGTAATTAAGTATATCTCAATTTACATGTTTTCTGCCTAACATGTCAATTATCATTTATGATTAAATATAACTTATTTCATTTCCTGAGTTGCCTCATTCTTTCTTATTTAATCATAATTCCCTCTTACATTGTCATTACAGCTTAACGTTGTTTACTTATTAACTTAGTTCTTTAAACTAAGGTTCGCTAATAAGTCTCCTCTTCCCAAAAATATAACTTATGTTATCCTCATCCGTAGATTTTAGATTCTCGTTCTCACACATAAATTAATTTACAATTTATTACAGTTTATCCCATAACATAAATTATTTCAATTTTCTTATTGTTTTATTATAACCTAAGTTATAATTCCCACTTATCTCTAGGACAAATCCTAACATAATATTCTTATCAGCATATTTCAGATTTCCAAGTTTTCAAATGACTTAATTTATAATTAAGTACAACTTCTTTCATTTCATAAGCTTTCCCCCTTTTCTCAACTAATTTCAGGTTTTCCCCATTTACTGATTACTTAATTTACAATTAAGTGTCACTTATCTTATTTCACCAGTTATCTCATTTCCTTACTAGTTTATTATAACCTAAGTTATAATGTTCACTTGTCCCTGGGACAAGTCTACCTATTATACAACATTCTCAATAATGTAATTTATTTATAATAGGTTATTATCATTCCCCGTTCATTCCCATTTTCTTTTACTATTATATATTTCTTTCAATTCCATTTATTCCCATTAATTACAATTAATGTCGTTTAGCATTCCTTCTATTTACATATATTTATATATGTATTTACTTATGCACTAGACCTCTCACATTAAGGCTACGCTTGTGGATGCTGGATTTGCCGTGCGGTTCCGGTAAGACTTCTACCACAAGTCGACTTAACCTCGTGTCTTAGCACCATTACGTGTTTTAATTATCCACTTAGACCCCTCACATTAGATTTACCACTTGTGGATGCTGGATATGTCGGGCAGTTCCTGTGATGACCCCAAACTCCCGTAGTATGAAAGCAAGGATAATCATTGGAATATAGCATATAAACAATAACAGTAGAATAGAAATACAGAATTACAGCAGAAAATGTACATCAAATTACACTGGGAAAAATATATCATCAGAGTTACACAGCATAATAGGATCATACTTAATACATAATACAGTTTTCAACTTAATATAAAATGTCTGCAGCGGAATCAAACATAATATACTAAATAAAGTCTGAACAGCATAATAGAAATGGTGGAATCCATCTTCAGCTCCATAGCTATCCAGAATGAGTCTGCTAAAAACCTGTATACAAGGCTGTCTGTGTGGAAAAGAGGGCACCAGAGTTTGCAAAGTGAAACAAACTACGAGTCAGTCATGGGACTGGCATGAGAAATCTATTTAACCTATTTAATAACAAGGCTAATCACAGGACCACGCCGCTATTGCGGAACGGATTTACTCCATTGGATTGCCAGTGCATGAAATAAAGTAAATCGTTAAACAACGCAATGCTTTTTAGAAAAATGAAACCATTATAGGACTCAAGTCCCATCACACAATGCAACGCAAACCGGAGGATAGAGTTTTACCTTATAATGGTCAAAAGTGCTTGGTACGATAAAACAGATTTGATATTATTGTTAGTGTATATATGTTTCCAAAACATTTCAATCATAATATATCAACCATAGATGGCATAACTACCATATATTATGTCGCCATACTAGTTATACAATCAAAACCGCATGTGTCATATTGGAAGTTGGATTTCCATCATGAACCAAGGCAAGGGATCGTCCTTACTGAATTCGAGACAATCTAGCCTATGTCTCAGGATCAGCCGCAACTGCACCTTGGATCTTCGGGGCTGGTCCACAAATACTTTAGTGGATTGGTAATTCCTGAACAATACGTTTCCCCGCCCTATGGGGCGTAAATATAGAGCCACTAGGGACTTAAATCCGAGGCGCCTCATTCCATCATTCACATAAGTAAAAATGTCTGGGCTCCGTACCATGGCACCACTTCTAGCTAGAAAGAAACGTGTGTCCTCCTTGCAGTCCTCTCCCATTTCTGGTTCATACCGTGGTGTGAGGCTCGTGAAGTAACGCTATACACAAAGCTATGTTAATTTAAAGCTGTGCTTTGATCATCAACCACAAGGCTCTGCTTTTCAACAATAAGCCTTGATCATATGCATCTTGGCATGCCATGCTGACAATTCACGCCATGCGACTGATGTCTACCAATATATAACCTCTAAGCTCGTACGTCTCAGAGAAGGGTGTTAAGCAAGAGAATAAATTCTCCGCCACCAAATAGATATATATTTAATAGAAATCAATCAGCACAGAATAAAATCCAATGTCAGACATACATCCATTTACAGGTCCGTTCTGGGTCTGAACAAAACCGGAGACACCTTATTCCTCCTATTCCTTGTTCCATATGTCCAATACGGAAGAGAGGCTCTCGTATATCCGGACAATCAACAAAATGGAAAATGTAAAATATTATAAATATAGCTTGCACCAGAGCTAATCAGAGATATCCACTCTGCAATGGGGATAAGCCTGCTTAATGCTATCCTCGGTCTCCCATGTGCAGTCTCTAGGATCTCCGCTCCACTGCACTTTGACTAGATGAATTCTCTTATTTCTCATAACTCGGGTTTCTTTGCAAATGATCTTTACCGGCTCCCTTCTTACTGCTAAGCTCGGGGTAATCTCCAAATCTTGCTGTGCAGCTTCCTCCATAATCAAGTCTGGATCATGTACATGCTTTCGAAGTTGAGACACATGGAATACATCATGTACCCCTGACAACCAGTCAGGCAACTGAACCCTGTAAGCGAGAGTTCCAATCCTTTCGAGAATAGGAAATGGACCAATGTATCTAGGCACCAACTTCCCGGTCTTCCCGAAATGAACTATGCCTCTTAATGGGGAAACCCTCAAGTACACATAATCGCCAACAGCAAATTCCAAATCCCTTCTTCTTGAATCTGCATAACTTTTCTGTCGGCTCTGAGCTGTTAGCAATTGCTTCTTAATAAAATCGACTTTATCCGAAGCTTCGCGAATAATGTCGGGACCCAATACTAGTCTATTACCTAGTTCTACCCAACATGCGGGAGATCTACAAGGTCTACCATACAATGCTTCGAACGACGACATTTGCTAGCTTTCTTGGTAACTGTTATTATAAGAGATCTCAACCAAATGCAGGTGATCTTTCAGTGACCCGCCAAAATGAAGAATACATGCCCGCAACAAGTCTTCCCGTATATGGTTCACCCTCTCAGTTTGGCTATCTGTTTGAGGATGATATGCGATGCTCAGATTTTACTTTGTCCCCAACTCCTCTTGGAATGCTTCCCAGAATTTACTAGCGAAAATCGGATCACGATCACTAACAATACTACTAGGAACTCCATGTAATCTAACGATTTCTCTGAAATAAACTTTCGCCATACTTTGGCTGTTCTAGTTGATCGGACAGGAATAAAATGGGCAGACTTCGTGAAACGATCAACGATCACCCAAATACTGTCATTGCCTTTTCTAGTTCGGGGCAAGCCATCAATAAAATCCATGGAAATTTGATCCCACTTCCAACTTGGAACTTCTAGTGGTTGTAACAAGACGACAGGTTTCTGTTGATCACTTTCGACTTGTTGGCAAGTAGAACACCTGCTAACATATGTGGAAATGTCTCTTTTCATAGATATCCACCAGAATGTATGCTTGAGATCATTATACATCTTACTCATCCCCGGATGAATACAAAGCTTGGATTTGTGACATTCATCCATTAACTCTCTTCTGAGCTCAGGAATATTCGGAACACAAATTCGGCCTTTTAACCTTAGAACTCTCTTGTTATCAATTTGGAAACTCGAGGGTTCTCCTTCCCGAACTCATTTACTAATTCTCTGAATGAACTCATCGTCCTTCTGAAGAGCAGAGATTTTGTCAATCAATGACGGCGTAATAATAAGATTGGCGATGATAAGATTGGCGGTGACCGCATTCTTCCTGCTGAGCGCGTCCACTACAACATTGGCTTTACCTGGAGTATACAAGATGTCCAGATCATAGGCCGCAAGAAATTCTAACCAATGCTGCTACCTCAAATTCAAGTCTTTCTGTGTGAATAGATATTTCAATGATTTTTGATATGTATGTAATTCGAACTTCTCACCCAAAAGATAGTGCCTCCATATTTTCAAAGCAAACACAATGGCTAACAACTCAAGATCATGAGTAGGATATCTCTTCTCATGTGGCTTCAATTGACGGCTAGCATAAGCAACTACTTTGCCTCTTTGCATTAACACCGCACCAATACCTTCAATAGAAGCATCTGTCCAGACTTTCAAATCTTGATTGCCATCAATAATAGTCAACACTGGAGCAGTAGTCAACCTTAGTTTCAGCTCTTGGAAAGCTGCCTCACATTCAGGTGTCCAATTAAACTTTGTGTGCTTCTTGGTAAGCTTCGTCAATGGACAAGATAGCTTCGAAAAATCTTTAATGAATTTTCGATAATAGCTAGCCAATCCTAGGAAACTTCTAACTTCTGTAGGCATGTTAGGCAGCATCCAATCTTGAATGGCTGTGATTTTACTTGGATCCACTGAAATTCCTTCCTTCGATACTACATGACCATGGAACTTCAGTTCTTCTTGCCAAAATATGAATTTAGAAATTTTGGCTTTTAAAACGTTCTTTCTCAAAATTTCCAAAACTTGTTCCAAACGTTTCTCATGCTCGACAGTTGACTTAGAGAAGATTAAGATGTCGTCAATAAAAACTAGCATAAATTTGTTCAAGACATACCGAAATACTCTGTTCATTAAATCGACAAAATAAGCATGAGCGTTGCATAAGCTGAACGGCATTACTAACCACTCATAAAATATGTCTGGACCTCTGAAAGCTGTCAAAGGAACACATTCTTCGACAATTCGCAGTTGATGAAAACCTGTAGCTAGGTCCATTCTAGAAAATACTTTCGCTCCATTCAAACGATCCAATAAATCATCTATACAGGGCAATGGATATTTATTCTTAAGCGTCTGCTTGTTGAGGTCTTGGTAATCAACACATAATCTGAGAGTACCATCTGACTTAGGAACAAACACTACTGCTGCACCCCAATTAGAAAAACTAGGCCCGATCAGACCTTTCCATAAAAGTTGTTTAGTTTGATTGCCCAATTCTTCTTTCTCTTTCCATGTCATTTTCCGAATAGGATGCACAATTGGCCTTGCATTCGGGACTAAATCAATCCTGAAGTCAATTTCTCTGTGCGGAGGTAAGCTATCAACTTCTTCGAACACATCCGCATAATTTTTGACGACAGGAATATTCTCGATAGCAGTTGGGGTAACTTCAAGAGCATCCCAAAAATCTTTTCTATCTGAATCTGAGCCTATGCATGGTATAACAATATTCCCAAGCTTTGTTTTGACTTTTACAACTCTTTCTGCACACTTAACTTCGGCTTCGTACTTCGTTAACCAATCTAACCCGAGAGTGATATCAAATTCGGAAAAATCCATAATAATTAAATCAAAGGAAAATCGGTAACAAGAATAGGAAACGGGCACTCTACAGTACAAACCGAGAATAAGAGAATCTCCTACAGGATTATGAACTCTGACCGATTCTTTAAGACTCCTTAGTTTTAATTTCAACTTCTTAACCGTATTGCTTGAGATAAAGCTTCGTGACGCGCCCGTATCAAACAATACTATAACCAGGATATTGTTGACAGTGAGAGTGCCTTCCAAAACATCTGGCCTTTGCTGGCTAGATGAGGGCATTGCAGCATCTGTTGTGTTATTGACTTGAGCTACCTTGGTCGCCTTCAAAAGCCGGCAATCTTGTTTTACATGACCTGACTTATGGCAAAGATTGCATTCCCTGGTCTCTTGAGACTTCTTATTGGATTTCGATCCATCATTCTTTCGTTTCTTCGACGATTTGCAATTCCTTAACAAATGCCCTGGCTTATTACAATTATTGCATATGGCAGTCTTTAACGGTTCTTTCCTAGATCTAGCCCTTTTCTTATCAGCTTTAGGCTTCTTGGTGACCTCATGCGTCGTACTTGTCTCAGGGATTTCAAATTCAAACTTTCTTTTGCTACTAGAGCTGCTTTCCTCTTCATCTTCCGAACCATGTTGCACATCAATATACTCATAGCGATAAGCCATTTGTATTATCTTAGAAAATAGAAGATTCACATGAGCAAGTTGTAACACCCCACCTCCGTTAAGGTCACTCACAAATGGAATGCCTTAACTTTGATGGAGCGTTTTATTAGACAGAACAGAAATTTACAAGATAGATAAAGCAGTACTTGAAAATTTTATAACTTTATTACAACAGAAACAGAAATAAGTTTGGTTACATCTTTTCAAATCACAATATCAGAATTCAAGTACAAAATATCGGTCTTGTACAAAAGCTTTCAGAGTGCATAGTTTTTAAAGTCATAATCCCCAACATAAACTGCCATGGAAAGATAGAGCCAAAGCCAAGCAATACTTCAAACACTTCAAGCAGAGAGAATCTGAATCAAGCTCATACGTTTCCACCCTAAGCACCTGGGGGGAAACAGAAAGAAAAGAGGCGAAACAAACTAGGTCAGACATTAGTCTGGTGAGTCCAGTGACTTTCAGTATATAAACAGATAATAGTATCATGACATGTAAATAAAACTGGATGAGAGATAACCGTAACAGGAATAGCAGGTTAACAGAATGATAGAGACTAAGCTAAGTTTCTTACTTAGTCTTCACTTCTCTGCACTAATACTAGTATAACAGGATTAGGTGTTACCCTAATGTCTAAATTGAAACGGAATAATCTCTACAAAAACAGAATGCTAGTAATGGGCCTTTACCACCCGAACAGACAGAAGGTACAGAAGCAGAATACTAATAATGGGCCTTTACCACCCAACTAATGGGCCTTTACCACCCCAACAGACAGAAGGTACGGAAACAGAATCAAAAACGGAATCTGGGACAGAAACAGAATAATCCCTATGGAAACAGAATGTTAGAATTAGGTGTACACTAGTAATGGGCCTTTACCACCCCAACAGACGATACCACTCAGAAACAGATAGGTGTTACCACCCAACAGAAACAGACGGTACAAACAGAAACAGATAGAACTAAGTGTACCCTAAGTCCTACCCCCAAGCGATCGGCTCCCTAATACATAAATACCATGTATCGGCCCCACAGTAGGGTGTATCACTCCCTAAAGTGACTACCTATTGGCACAGACCTATTTACAGATGTCACGGTGTCTTACATCCTCCGAGCAGACCGGATCCATGCACGCACATGACCCGGTTGGAACGCACCATCGACACCCCTCACCATTATCAGAATGAACCGCTTATAATTAGTTCAGTAAGCGTGCCCGGACCCCTACATAGTGTGGGGTCAAAGTTTTTTTTTGATACCAGAAAGGGTTACTGACTAATATGGGTCCCAAACAACAGATGACACAAGTATTTCCCCTCCTAACCTTGTGTCCCCAAACTAACAGATTTCAGATTAACTTGTTTGCAAGTTTCAGACATACAGAGCTCAGATTTACTAGTTCACAGATCAGACAATCAAGTTAACAAGTTTTCAGATTAACAGATCAGATGTACGGATTTAACAGACTTACAGATTGTTTTACCTAACTTTGTATTGGGCCTACAGATTTACGAAACGGGTTTATTAGATTCATCAGTCCAATTGTTTTAACCCTATCCACCCAACACGTTTTAGGTATCATATTTATCTTAAATTTGCATTAATTAATTATTAATGCACAGACCTCTCACATTAGGTCGGTAGCTTGTGGCCGCTGGATATGCCGGGCGGTTCCGGGCAGACTTCTCCCACAAGACAGACCTAACCTCGTGTCTAAGCATATTTTAGTTATGCCTACGACCTCTCACATTAGACTGACAGTTTGCGGTCGCTGGTTAAGCCGGTTGGTTCCGGGCAGGCTTTCACCGCAAACGGAGTCTAACCTCGTGTCATAGCCAATTTATTCCAATACAGATTATACAGATATTAGACTAATTTATGTCCATTTAACAAATTAAACTCCCTTACAGGTTACAGCAGATTAATCGAATTTCCATGTTTTACTCAATCTTAGATCGAGCCTACGGATTTTCATACCCAAATTACAATTATTTAGCTTTCAACAGATTAGGCAATCTAACGGATTTAGCTGATAACAGATTTGGCAGATTTGACAATTCAACAGATTTAGCAGATAACAGATTTGGCAGATTAGGTAATTCAACAGATTTAGCAGATAACAGATTTGGTAGATTAGGCAATTCAACAGATTTAGCAGATAACAGATTTGGCAGATTAGGCAATTCAACAGATTAATCATTTCTAAAATTCTATTCGCATATCTTGCCTAAATCATGGTCATAATTCATAATACAACATATGCCCTAAATTTTAATTAAACTTTGCACAGTACATAATATTCTCTAAAAAGTCCCAAACAATATGAATTATGCCAAATTATAGCCTATGATACCGAATATCATAAAATCCATATTTAGGCGCATTCACATTAATAGTTAACCTATTTTAATATAGATCTTTACGCCTAAGTCACATATATCTTTTTTTTTCTCTTTTCAAGTCATAGATCGTGATATAAAATATGCCCCAAAATATTAAATTTTAATCATGTATTAAGTCCTCAAAATCCGTTCTTGCATTATAATATGCATTATATTCCAAATCCCAAGTCATATGCTATCATATAATAATTCTTCTTCCAAATCATAGTCTCTTATACATAGTATGCACTGATTCTAGATCTTAATTTACAACCTATGTTCTTTTCTCAAATCTGTCATGGATCAAATTATGCAATATTCATTATTTGTCCCAAAATTAGCGTTCATGCGTTAATCTCTTATGAGATTTGGCGCGGGCTCGTGGTAGCCTGGCTATAAACAAAAAGGAAGAAAAGAGAGAATAGATACAGAATATTCACAGTCATGATAAATCCACAGAAAAGTGTGCATAACCTCAGATCCAGATTCACAAAAATGTCAAGATAATTATTAAATTTCATATCTGAAAATAACTGTACTCACAAAAAGGGAACGATTCTTGTATTCTGGAATCTGTGTTCTGACACTGAATAGCGCTCTTTTGATGTAGACTAGTTGTTCTTTTAATCCTATTCAGTTTGGAAGAAGATGCACTAGATTTATCCTAGGTTTCAGCAGAGTAGCGACACCATTATTTTATTTTTCATTAGAATAGAGGCAGAGTATAGGCAAAATGAAATTGTGTGGAGAAAAAGCTGGGTTTGGGGGTGTTTAAATAGGTTAGAGCTCATGAATCCGATCAGAAAGGCGTCCAGGTGCAGAAAAATGGATTTGTCTACAGATCTGGAAAAGGGGGGGGAGGTCGACCATAGGGTCGACCCTAGTGTCGACCTGTTTAGCCAAGTCGACCCCCCGGTCGACCCTAGTGTCGACCTGGGACCTGGGCGGGAATTTTCCCGCCCAGCACGGGTGTCTGTTTGAATTTCGAAATTTGAATTTTTGAATTCTAGGCTGATTTTTACTGAAACTTCTGAAGGCCATATCTTCTTCATACGGAGTCCGATTTACGCAAACTTGGACTCTATTCCAAGAAGAATTTCGAGATGAACGCAATGGCGCAACCCGTTTCCCTTAATTATTTTGTTACAATTTAATTATTCTCTGATTTGGTACTCTTATGTTCACAGAAAATACGGGGTGTTACATTCTCCCCTCCTTAAAGGATTTCGTCCTCGAAATCTTCAAGTTGAGAAGAATGTGTCCTACCATCCAATCACCCATCTACTCAAACATCATCCACAAGCATCCATTGTCCTTAGAAAATTTCTAATGTTGTATGAACATATGCAAAAGTGTGTGTATATGTCCCTTATCTAATGCAAAGATCAGGCGGTCCACTGATTCAGTTGACCTCCTTGATGCGAATTATGTCAGTGCCATGAGTCCAACACGTATGCAATTTTCCTATTTGATACATATCATTTCTATATGAGTGCACAACCGTTCATTTATATGCAACATCCATGTGCTGAGTCAACCATTTTGCATCCATAAAAAAATTAAAAATGCACAAACATCCATATGCAGTATGAGAGTGTTTTTTAGCCGATCTAATGCCTAGTGTGTGTATATGCATCCACGAGCAACCACTAGCAACCACTTGCATCCACTTGCAACCATCAAACATAACATGTCTCAAACACATGTTTACACCCATTAGTTTCTACCTAAAGGTCGAAGATTCGATCGATATGACACAACTGAGTGACAGAAGCAAGTATAATTAAAACAAAAGCTTTGTTCCTTTTAGACATCGATTTAAGAGAATAACCCCCTAAGTATCAACCCCGAAGACCGAAATCAATATCAGATTGACACTCGGAGAATCACTCCCATTAAACAAATGTCCAACTGGAAATCTACTTCACGCTTTGAGTAAAAACCCCTATCCTTTTCAGAAATATTCAGATACTTACAGACTACTGGTACAGATCGGATTATCAAATGATTCTTAGGAAACTAAGCATGATAAAACCCCATCATATCCCCCAAAAACCAGAATGTATGCGTCATAGTCAACTTAACGCTTAACACATATACCTTCAAACCCCAACTTATCACAAACAGATGAGTCGTAACCCTCATGGGGTTTGAGACTATAGCGGAATCAGAAACAAGACTAGTATTAAAGTGCAGAGTTTCAATTACAGAATCAAAATGCCAGAATCAGAAAGAGTTTTAACTCCACAATCAGATAAGGAAATTAAACCTTCTACTTAAAGTTTTCCTATTTCTATCCTATCCACGAGCCTCGAGGGTATTCGCTTGTCCTCCAGAAGTTGGTCCTGCCCTTGTCCTCGTTTCTTTGGGCAGTCCCTAGTGAAGTACCCCATTACTCCACAGTTGAAGCAAGTGCCCTTCCTTTTTCTGCAATCCTTGCTCAGATGGGTCAAGCTTCCACAAGTAAAGCACTTCTTCTCCTTCTTGTCTTCAGACTTCTCATCCTTCTTTTGTGTTTCCTTTTTGGACCCCGTCTTCTTGTTCTGTGGTTCTTCAAGCTTTTCTTCTTTCTTCTCACTCTTGGTTTCCTCTTCATGCATCAATGCCATGTCAACTAATTTCTCGAAAGTAGCCCCCATAGGAATGTGGGGCATTGCCAATCCGTGTAGCGGCTCGTTCAAACCTCTAGCAAACCTTAGTGCCTTCTTATGCGGTGTATTTACCAAATCTAAGCCGAATCTTGCCAACTGATTAAACTTGTTGACGTACTCTCTCACTGATGAATTCCCCTGTTTAAATGCCAAGAACCTCTCTACGTGTAGACTATCTTCCGCTCATGAGAGAAATTTCATCTCGAACCTATGCCTGAAATTCATCCATCTCTCTACCTGACGCTCTCCATTTGTGACCTCCCACCAAAAAGAAGCTTCGTCCTTAAGCAACCATACCGCCAATTGTATCTTCTGCCTATCGTCCACCTCGAAGATAACGAACAAATCCTCAGTTTCTTTGAGCCAGTTCCTTGCCTCCACAAAGGATTCAGTTCCGTTAAAGTTCTTCCCACCCATGGCTCGAAAGTCTCTACATATCTTTGGGAAAGCATTCATGCACGGAGGAGGAGGAGGAACCGCTGCAGCTGGGGAAGGAGGGACGTTTGTTGGGCCCGCATCATTAGCCCTAGCTTCTAGGTACCTCCTGAACCAGCCAGGTATCGGTACGCCCTCTGGAAGATTAAGATCCCCAGACATGCTGAAACGAAAGGAAAGGAGAGATTCAAAACAATGGATAGAAAGATGGTTATGGCTTTAGGGATTATGTTTTTCAAAATAAACTCTACGTTTGAAAATACTTCCTTTTTAAACCTTTTTTGAAAATAGTTTTCAAAACTTTTTATCAAATCTGGTAACCTTCAGCTCTGATACCAAGTGTAACACCCCACCTCCGTTAAGGTCACTCACAAAGGGAATGCCTTAACTTTGATGGAGCGTTTTAGTAGACAGAACAGAAATTTACATGACAGATAAAGCAGTACTTGAAAATTTTATAACTTTATTACAATAGAAACAGAAATAAGTTTGGTTACATCTTTTCAAATCACAATATCATAATTCAAGTACAAAATATTGGTCTTGTACAAAAGCCTTCAGAATGCATAGTTTTTAAAGTCATAATCCCCAACATAGACTTCAATGGAAAGATAGAGCCAAAGCCAAGCAATACTTCAAACACTTCAAGCAGAGAGAATGTGAATCAAGCTCCTACGTTTCCACCCTAAGCACCTGGGGGGAAACGGAAAGAAAAAAGGGGAAACAAACTAGGTCAGACATTAGTCTGGTGAGCCCAGTGACTTTCAGTATATAAACAGATAATAGTATCATGACATGTAAATAAAACTGGATGAGAGATAACCGTAACAGGAATAGCAGGTTAACAGAATGATAGAGACTAAGCTAAGTTTCTTACTTAGTCTTCACTTCTCTGCACTAATACTAGTATAACAGGATTAGGTGATACCCTAATGTCTAAACTGAAACAGAAACGAAAATGGAATAATCTCTACAAAAACAGAATGCTAGTAATAGGCCTTTACCACCCGAACAGACAGAAGGTACAGAAGCAGAATACTAATAATGGGCCTTTACCACCCAACTAATGGGCCTTTACCATCCCAACAGACAGAAGGTACGGAAACAGAATCAGAAACGGAATCTGGGACGGAAACAGAATAATCCCTATGGAAACAGAATGTTAGAATTAGGTGTACACTAGTAATGGGCCTTTACCACCCCAACAAACGGTACCACTCAGAAACAGACAGGTGTTACCACCCAACAGAAATAGACGGTACCAACAGAAACAGACAGAACTAAGTGTACCCTATGTCCTACCCCCAAGCGATCGGCTCCCTAATACATAAATACCCTGTGTCGGCCCCACAGTAGGGTGTATCACTCCCTAAAGTGACAACCTATTGGCACAAACCTATTTACAGATGTCACGGTGTCTTACATCCTCAGAGCAGACCGGATCCATGCACGCACATGACCCGGTTGGAACGCACCATCAACACCCCTCGCCATTATCAGAATGAACCACTTATAATTAGTTCAGTAAGCGTGCCCGGACCCCTACATAGTGTGGGGTCAAAGTTTTTTTTGATACCAGAAAGGGTTACTGACTAATATGTGTCCCAAACAACAGATGACACAAGTATTTCCCCTCCTAACCTTTTGTCCCCAGACTAACAGATTTCAGATTAACTTGTTTACAAGCTTCAGACATACAGAGCTCAGATTTACTAGTTCACAGATCAGACAATCAAGTTAACAAGTTTTCAGATTAACAGATCAGATGTACGGATTTAACAGACTTACAGATTGTTTTACCTAACTTTGTATTGGGCCTATAGATTTACGAAACGGGTTTATTAGATTCATCAGTCCAATTGTTTTAACCCTATCCACCCAACACATTTTTGGTATCATATTTATCTTAGGTTTGCATTAATTAATTATTAATGCACAAACCTCTCACATTAGGTCGGTAGCTTGTGGCCGCTGGATATGTCGGGCGGTTCCGGGCAGACTTCTGCCATAAGCCAGACCTAACCTCGTGTCTAAGCATATTTTAGTTATGCCTACGACCTCTCACATTAGATTGACAGTTTGTGGTCGCTGGTTAAGCCGGTTGGTTCCGGGCAGGCTTCCACCGCAAACGGAGTCTAACCTCGTGTCATAGCCAATTTATTCCAATACAGATTATACAGATATTAGACTAATTTATGTCCATTTAACAAATTAAACTTCCTTACAAGTTACAGCAGATTAATCGAATTTCCATGTTTTACTCAATCTTAGATCGAGCCTATGGATTTTCATACCCAAATTACAATTATTTAGCTTTCAACAGATTAGGCAATTTAACGGATTTAGCTGATAACAGATTTGGCAGATTTGACAATTCAACAGATTTAGCAGATTTGACAATTCAACAGATTTAGCAGATAATAGATTTGGCAGATTAGGTAATTCAACAGATTTAGCGGATAATAGATTTGGCAGATTAGACAATTCAACAGATTTAGCAGATAACAGATTTGGCAGATTAGGCAATTCAACAGATTTAGCAGATAACAGATTTGGCAGATTAGGCAATTCAACAGATTAATCATTTCTAAAATTCTATTCACATATCTTGCCTAAATCATGGTCATAATTCATAATACAACATATGCCCCAAATTTTAATTAAACTTTGCACAGTACAGAATATTCTCTAAAAAGTCCCAAATAATATGAATTATGCCAAATTATAGCCTATGATGCCAAATATCCTAAAATACATATTTAGGCACATTCACATTAATAGTTAACCTATTTTAATATAGATCTTTACGCCTAAGTCACATATATCTTTTTTTTTTCAAGTCATAGATCGTGATATAAAATATGCCCCAAAATCTTAAATTTTAATCATGTAGTAAGTCCTCAAAATCAGTTCTTGCATTATAATATGCATTATATTCCAAATCCCAAGTCATATGCTATCATATAATAATTCTTCTTCCAAATCACAGTCTCTTATACATAGTATGCACTGATTCTAGATCTTAATTTACAACCTATGTTCTTTTCTCAAATCAGACACAGATCAGTCATGTCCAATTATGCAATATTCATTATTTGTCCCAAAATTAGCGTTCATGCGTTAATCTCTTATGAGATTTGGCACAGGCTCGTGGTAGCCTGGCTATAAACAAAACGGAAGAAAAGAGAGAACAGATACAGAATAGTCACAGTCAAGATAAATCCACAGAAAAGTGTGCATAACCTCAAATCCAGATTCACAAAAATGTCAAAATAATTATTAAATTTCATATTTGAAAATAACTATACTCACAAAAAGGGAACGATTCTTGTAATCTGGAATCTGTGTTCTGACACTGAATAGCGCTCCTTTGATGTAGACTAGTTGTTCTTTTAATCCTATTCAGTTTAGAAGAAGATGCACTAGATTTATCCTAGGTTTCAGCAGAGTAGCGACGCCATTATTTTATTTTTAATTAGAATAGAGGCAGAGTATAGGCAGAATGAAATTGTGTGGAGAGAAAGCTGGGTTTCGGGGTGTTTAAATAGGTTGGACCTCATGAATTCGGTCAGAAAGGCGTCCAGGTGCAGAAAAATGGATCTGTCTACAGATCTGGAAAAGGGTGGGGAGGTCGACCCTAGTGTCGACTTGTTTAGCCATGTCGACCCCCAGGTCGACCCTAGTGTCGACCTGGGCCCTGGGCGGGAATTTTCCCGCCCAGATCGGGTGTCTGTTTGAATTTTGAAATTTGAATTTTTGAATTCCGGGCTGATTTTTACTGAAACTTCTGAAGGCCGTATCTTCTTTATACGGAGTCTGATTTACGCAAACTTGGACTCTATCCCAAGCAGAATTTCGAGACGAACGCAATGGCGCAACCCGTTTCCCTTAATTATTTTGTTACAATTTAATTATTCGCTGATTTGTGTTACACAAGTACTCTACCTTCGTATTTCTTTTGAAGTCGGTGGATAAATCTCAGATTCTTCCATATAGGATCTCAAATTAGTTCTGGGGCAAAGCGAGAAAGTTCATTGAATTTATTCTGATACTCTCGAATGGTCATATCTCCTTGTTTCAGATTATAAAACTCATTATATAGTCACTTAGTTGCTTTCGGAGGAATAAATTTTCCTGCGAGCATTTCTTTAAATCTATCCCAGGAAATATTACCTTCTGGATTTTCTTCAGTAACAGTTTCCCACCATACTAAAGCTTTGCCTTTGAGTGCCTAAGATGCTATTAATCTCTTTTAATCATCTCTCAGCTTTAAGCCTTCAAAAAATCTCTCAGAAGAACGCATTCATTCTTGTGTTTCAATAACGGACTCTTTGCCCGAGAATGGTACTCCACCCAGATTTCGATACTTCTTTACTAGAGCTTCTAGATCTAGTTCTGTTTATGGGAGCATGACTGACTCATTAGATTGCAGAACCATAGAACTACTACTTCTGTTTCTGCCACTCATTTTCTACTATGTCTGCAAATAGCAGACAAAGAGTCAGGCCAACAGAAAAGATATTGTAAAGTATAGAGACACATATTTAAGTGTAAATGAATCTATTGGGGTTTATTTTATTTTGCTCTACTCATTCTAGGACATTACTAGTCCTATCTATGAAGAGTTATTCGTTTTAGAATTCTTCTGATTCTATTTCTGACGAGTTTATTTATATGTTATATTCCGGAGCTAAGATTAACCAAAGCTCTGATTCCAACTGTGATGACCCCAAACTCCCGTAGTACGAAAGCAAGGATAATCATTGGAATATAACATATAAACAATAACATAGAACAGAAATATAGAATTACAGCAGAAAATATACATCAAATTACACTAGGAATAATGTACCATCAGAGTTACACAGCATAATAGGATCATACTTAATACATAATACAGTTTTCAACTTAATATAAAATGTCTGCAATGGAATCAAACATAATATACTAAATGAAGTCTGAACAGCATAATAGAAATGGTAGAATCCATCTTTAGCCCCATAGCTATCCAGAACGAGTCTGCTAAAAACGTGTATACAAGGCTGCCCGTGTGGAAAAGAGGGCACCCGGGTTTGCAAAGTGAAACAAACTACGAGTCAGTCATGGGATTGGTATGAGAAATCTGTTCAACCTATTTAATAATAAGGCTAATGACAGGACCACGCCGCTAATGCGGAACGGATTTACTCCATTGGATTGCCAGTGCATGAAATAAAGTAAATCGTTAAACAACGCAATGCTTTTTAGAAAAATGAAACCATTATAAGACTCAAGTCCCATCACACAGTGCAACGCAAATCGGAGGATAGAGTTTTACTTTATAATGGTAAAAAATGCTTGATACGATAAAATGGATTTGATATTATTGTTAGTGTATATATGTTTTAGAAACATTTCAATCATAATATATCAATCATAGACGGCATAACTACCATATAATATGTCGCCATACTAGTTATATAATCAAAACCGCATGCGTCATATTGGAAGTTGGATTTCCATCATGAACCAAGGCAAGGGATCGTCCTTACCGAATTCGAGACAATCTAGCCCATGTCTCAGGATCAGCCGCAACTGCACCTTGGATCTTCAGGGTCGGTCCACAAATAGTTTAGTGGATTGTTAATTCCTGAACAATACGTTTCCCCGCCCCACTAGGGACTCAAATCCGAGGCGCCTCATTCCATCATCCACATAAGTAAAAATGTCTGGGCTCCATACCATGACATCACTTCTAGCTAGAAATAAATGTATGTCCTCCCTACAGTCCACTCCCGTTTCTGGTTCATACCGGGGTGTGAGGCTCGTGAAGTAACGCTATACACAAAGCTATGCTAATTTAAAGTTGTGCTTTGATCATCAACCACAAGGCTCTGCTTTTCAACAATAAGCCTTGATCATATGCATCTTGGCATGCCACACTGACAATTCACGCCATGCAACAAATGTCTACCAATATATAACCTCTGAGCTCGTACGTCTCAGAGAAGGGTGTTAAGAAAGAGAATAAATTCTCCGCCACCAAACAGATATGTATTTAATAGAAATCAATCGGCATAGAATAAAATCCAATGTCAGACATACATCCATTTACAAGTCCATTCTGGATCCGAACGAAACCGGAGATACCTTATTCCTTTTATTCCTTGTTCCATATGCCCAATACGGAAAAGAGGCTCTCGCATATCCAGACAATCAACAAGTACGTTCGGACAACTACCACTGTAACCCCTTCCTAGGAGCTAACCAATCCAGGGCATCAGTAGTCATCCATTCGATGTGAAGATCATTGGTCTTCAATCCACCGTCTTCAAATCTTCGACTTCTAAACGTCGATCAATTATTTGAAATGAGAATTAACTCGGTCTTTTCAAATAACTCGCGAATATATATAATTCAAATCAATTCTTTACATTCCATATCGTTTATAATATTTTATAATGATTTATCGCTGTTTTAATTTATATAAAAATAGCCATTTTTAATTAAACGACGCTTCAGGTCATTACCCGGCCATGGCGCTGTTTTCATCAAAATTTGATTTACACGTTTCTCAAAATCTAACTGTTGGATCTTAGCAAATTTTATATCATTGGAAAGATCTTTCCAAAGCGAACCCAACGGTTCCGATTTTGGGAAAATCTGACGGTCGGATCTCTCGGGAAAGTCGTTTGAAGTTACGATTTCAAATCGTGAGCTGTAGCTACGCGATTCGTTTTATTTTAGTATATATATATATATATATCGTCCAACGATTTCAACACCATTTTCTTTCTACCATGTAGTTAACATCATTTTAATGAATCATAATTTCATTAAAATGTAATATTTAATGTTTAATTATTTTTATCAATATTGAATCTCTTATATATGAAATCTTACATTACATAAAAAATTGTAATTTTTAATGTTAAAAACATTTTCATTTCAACATTGATTCTTTTATATGAAATCATATATTACATTAAAATGTAATTTTTAATGTCATAAACATTTTCATTTCAACATTGATTTCTTTATATGAAGTCATATATTACATTAAAAATGTAATTTTTAATGTCATGCCTTTTTATCAAATCATTGTCTTTTTATATGAGTCCTCTTTACATATAAAAAAATATAAATTTTTAATGTTTAACCTTTCATCAAACTATAAATATTTTTATCAATCCTTTTTACATTAAAATTGTAAATTTTTAATGTTTAACTCTTTTATTTTCAAAAATGAATATTGCTAATGATTCATACTTTACATTAAAAATGCGATTCTTGGTAATGGTTCATACTTTACATTAAAAATGTGATTTTTAATGTAAAAACATTTTTTTTTATCAAAATGAATATTGTAAATGAATCATTATTTACATTAAAAATGTAATTTTTAATCTTACAACATAATTCCAAATAATAAATCTTGAATCTTTTTGTATGATTCATCTATACATTAAAAATGAAATATTTTTAATGTAAACACAATTTTATGCAACTTAAATCTTTTTAAACATTCTGTTTTACATAAAATAAAATGTAATCTTTTTAATCATTCATCTATTACATTAAAAAGGTAATCTCTTTATTCATTCTTTTATTACATTAAAAATGTAATATTTTTATTCATTTCTTTTATTACATTAAAAATGTAATCTTTTTATTCATTTTTTTATTACATTAAAAATGTAATCTTTTTATTCATTTCTTTTATTACATTAAAAATGTGATCTTTTTATTCATTTCTTTTATTACATTACAAATGAAATCTTTTTATTCATTCATAAAAGAAATGTAATTTTTTTTTAATGTTTCATATACATTAAAAATGTAAAATCCAATGCAAATACATTTTTATATCATGATGTTTATTTTTAATGTTTCATATACATTAAAAATGTAAAATCCAATGTAAATACAATTTTCTATCACAATGTTTATTTTTAATGTTTCATATACATTAAAAATGTAAAATCCAATGTAAATACATTTTTATTTAACAAATGACCATTTTTGACTTACAATAAAAATGTGAATTTTTATATTAACATATAATGATTATTTTATATAAATAAAATAAAAATGTATTTTTATTGTTATACAATTTTTCTATTCATACTACGATCATTTTCATATTCAATAAAAAATGTATTTTTTTATTGTTAATCAATTTTTCTATTATTTATCAATATTTATATCATAACATGAATATTATACAATACAGAAATATTTCAGAAAATTTCGGCAGCATAACGACAGGGTAATTAAAACCGGCACCGTCCCTAGTACGACTCCTCACGCTAATATAGGCCTCGCGGCGATACAAGGGTCATATTTTCCTAATACAATTTTTTTCTACTATACAATGAATTTTCCACAAACACGTCGTTTCAACCAAAATCAAATAACCACAATCACAACCAAATTCACCACAATACAATCAAGTCGTCCATGGTCTGTGGACGACGGTGTCGGGAGTTTCTAAACTCCATCTGCAACATAATATAATTTTTATTTATTTAATTTGATTCAGAAATCTCACATCGCTTTTTTACTTCTTCTAAAATCGTAGAAGGCTCCAAAAATTCTCCAGTCGGTTTTGAAATGTAGATATCGTCGTTGTGATTCCAAAGCATTCAGTTTTGTCAACTTCTGATTAAATACGAACAAGATATGGTCATTTAAAGATTTAGTTATATTTAATTAATCAATCAATTAATTAATACCTTTCTTCCTCAAATTTGTTTCTGGCCGACGTTTTTACCAATAGTTCGAAACTAGGTCTTCACTTCGCTCACGCTAGGGTACGCCGGAATCCAATCGAGGTCCTCCCCGACGTCCAGCTTCGAGAGGTGCACGTGCTCCCTTTCCTTAATGAACTCGATGGTGCCTTGGGCCCTTGGTTCTCATGCGAACGGAGAGGGTTTGAGCCAGAAATCCACCAGATTCACTCCATAAAATCAGATCTTAACCGTATGAAATTGAAGATCGGAGATTTCTCTTTAAACTTTTCTTTGATTTCTTGTTTTAATTCTCCATGGATTGTGAGGAATTAAAAGATTAAATTCGAACGATTCTGTTTGTTCATACGAGATGGCGGCGGCCCAAAAGAAAATTTAGGGTTTTCTAAAATGTTTTATTATAATATTTTATTTATTTTATTCTCTAATTTTCCAAAAAGGTTGGATACCTTATACTAACTCCAAATCCAGCTCAGGGACTGTCGCCCTTAACCAAATACCCCCTTCCAGACACAACGGACTTGGTCTCATCAGCCCATTTTTCCTTAAATTAAAATATAGAACATTTAAATATTTCATTTGTTCGTACATTTTAATTTACCGGGGCTACATACTGACTCCAAAAATTCCCAAAAAATAAATCTAGTTATGTTTTGACGATACGGTCCCAACAAAATTAATTTCGTCGAAGTTGGAGATCGTCTTAAAAATGGCCATTTTATAATCGATCCAAATTGACTGAAATTGACAAAACACATTTTCTTTTGCCACGCTCACATATTAATTTCCAAAAATTATGAAAATTGGAATCTTGCAATAATTTGACATTCCGGATTCAACCAGGGTGCTTTCGTCGAAAACGGAGGTCGTTTGCAAAATGGCTATTTATAACAGCTATATATTTTATATAAAATTCCATAGCGATTATTCTGAACATTCAAGTGACCATAACTTTTTATTCCTGCTATGAAATTTCAGTTTTTCAGATTCGTTGGAAAGATATATTTAAACAGATTTAAATATTTTTGGTTTTTCTGAAATTCGATTTATTTTGAATCGTGTACATTCAGTCAAAGTTCAAATTCAAATTTTCAAATTACCGTGCTATTTCCAATTCCTTTTAAAATTAAAATAAATATATTCGTTCTAACTTCGTTATAAATAATTTTTTTATCGTTATTATTTAAAATAAATTATTTTAACTATTCAAAATTCAATAAAATAGCTAAAATAAAATTTTTAAATTGGTTCCATATTTCCGGGTTGTTACAGTTCCGGGCTGACTTCTACCACAAATGTAATCTAACCTCGTGTCTAAGCACGGTTACAGTTTCTTATTTACTGTAAATGTTTACCCCGTTGTGAAAACACGGTTCAATATTGAGAAGTGCCCACAAATGCTGACATGCGTCTACAAAATCAAATACACCAGATGAGCTAGTTTTTGTGCATACATTCATCAGGTCATGCATATTTTGTGCAATGACGGTCTATGATCTGATGACATGGCCCTCAGATATCAGGACGTCCTTTGTTGTTAGCTCATCAAGAGCGGTGCAGGTCATGTGTCAACATTTGGGTTAAGTCCATTTGGCTCGCTCATGATGTTTGGGTCGTTGCTACTCCCTTAGGACGTTCAGCAAGCTTCTATTCACCAAGTAGTAATATACATGCCAGGACGTGGAGATTAAACTAACAAGAAGCTTCATGGATTATGACACATACTTGATGGCCACATGGATCATGCATATAATATTTATATGGGATAAAAGCCCATTGTATAGGCACATCACGTTTGGACCATACCTTCCAGCATGTTACAAAGTGAGTCGGTTTGTATCTTCCCATGAAGAGAGAACGACATAGCAAGCTAAGAAGGGATGCTTGTAAAGCGGTTATATGGAGGGCACCCTTAGATCGTTCATACAACTTAAACCAAGGTCGCAAATGATAGGTCGTTGTGTCAGCAGGCCTAGGTCGTCCAACCTTAGTTAGGTTGTTGCCATGTGCACACATTAGGAGTCTCATATTATAAACAACAAACATATGATTTGCACTGTTAAGTGAAGTATCGAGGCATTATCTTAATGAAAGCATCAGAGAAAATGTAAACATGATTATAAAGTACTAACAATATGGATCCACGTGGCAAGATGTGTATACATGGCAAAAGGTGTATCAAGTTATGCTTAAACTGCATAAGACGATTTAGTATGATACCAGGATATGTGACAAACAGGGGACCTTCGGACGCAATATGTTGTATATGGCACTATCTGAAACAATCTTGGGTCATTGGCCTCCTTTTAGCTCGTTCCAGGTCTTAGCTCGCAAAAAAGCATTAAAGTGACTGAATAGTTAGGTTATGAGCACATTATTAGACCATGAAGAAGCGTTTAGCTCGCTAGTGCAGTTAGACCGCGAGTGTTAGCTCGGCCATTCTTAGGTCGTTAAAACCATGTGTAAGCCAGATCCTTTTAAAGCAACCTAAATCAGGATGTCCATTCCAATGAAGAGTAATACGTGGATCATTCGTATTCTAACAAGAAGAAGAAGGGCCAGCTCAAAATGGTGAACAACGTATATTGATAATAATTCACAAATATGGATCAAATATATGTCTATGCAATGAATTGGTTCCTAATAGTGATCTTGGAACAATAAGGGGAGGCCACGTGGAGAGTCTATGAGAGCAGTCCCCACTTTTATTTGTACACATTAGCATGGAACATATGTAGAGTAACAACATTGTGTAAGCTAGTTGTAACCAGTTGTAAGGACACATGGCATACAACATTCGTTCCATGAGATAGCTGCATATGTCACAATTTACATTAGGTCGTTATCTTTAGATCATGCAAAACAGACAAGACGACACATCTAAGGCCGCTTCGCCTCCATGTTAAAATACTAAGACGTTGCTCTCTTTAGACCGTTCCTCATCTTAGGTTGTTTGCAAATTAAAGATGCCAAACACCAAATTACAACCATGCCACTCCTTTCAAGGACCACCTATAAATACCCCCCTCGTTCCTTCATAAAGGGGGATCCAATTTCATTCCTACCACGAAGTGCCACCAAATTTGAAGCACTCCTACAACTTCATTAATGGCTTTCATGGATCAAACAACCTTTCTCCAACATCATATGGATCAAATTTCATTCAAGCTACATTAGAAATCTCTCCAACACAAATCAGGTGATCTCTAATCTTCTCCAATCCTCTTTAGATTCGAATATAATACAAAATTCCTATCAAATCATTGGAAGAGCATCAAAGCGCCTAAGTGATTGAAGATTCATACATCCACCATCACAAAGCTAGAGATCTCTCCAATTCCTTTGCCAAATTCAAGTGAAATTAGATCGGGAAGAGAGTGAAAAGAGAGGAAAAAGAGACATGAATGTAAAGTGAAAATTCATGTATGATGTAAAGCAAAATATCATAATGAGAATTAATTGAAAAGTGGACGTAGATTCATTTTGGATCGAACCACTATAAAAATTCCTTTGTCTTCATTTTGTGCTCTTTATTTCGTGATTACGCGGTTCCATATTCTAATCTAGCCATTTGGTGAAGTGCTCATATAGCATCTTCGGTGTTGAAATCTAATTTTGGTTTTAACATTTGGTGCCCACCGTGGGGCCGCATTCTCATCACTTTCCTTTGCACTTCTCTCAAGCCTAAGAGCCTACTATTGGAGTTCTAAGCATACTTCTACCATAGATCCTACAAATCTAAGATCTAAACCAATCAACGAACTCTCTTTCAAATTCAAAAGGTCTCTACCAAAATTAGCAGAGTTGCACAAAGTTATGCCTCTACCAAAGAAGTATGATAATAAATCCGCCGGAAGTTCGGGGAGTGTCAATCATGAAGCTATTTCCATTCCACGAGCTAAGATTCCAAATATCAATCGATCCTTGGGAATTGGAGTTAGCATAACTCAAGATCAGTTGGATACGGTTGTGGGCGACTTGAATCGACAAATTGCGATTTCAAACAAAGCCTTAATGGATAAGCTTGGTATGCTTCGAGCCACTCAAACAAATCCCATATCCTTAAAAGTTGATTCGCAAAAATGCGGTAAAGATGTGAAAGATGTCTTCGCCATTCCACAAACCAATAACCCCACTTTGCTGAAATTGTGGGAGTTAGAGTAACCCATGGCAGGTTTAAAGCTGTTGTCACCAGTTTCAATAAGCAAAATAAAACTTTGATGGACAAGACGGAAACTCTCCTTATTGCTCGAGCCAGTCCAACACCTCATAAAATTGAGATCGACCTAAATGGGAATGAGCACTTATCGATGTTAGAACATAATCATGATCACGAGGTAAAGGAAGTTAATGTTCGGTCGAATATAGGAAATGAAACCGGCATTGAAGATTCCAAAACAGATCTCGAAGTGTTCAAACAAGTCCCGTCAAAGAAAAGACACGCAAACAAGTACATTTCCCAGAAGGTTGCAAGTCCTAATGGAGGGGCATCTCTTCAAACCGGAAATACAAGCCCTCGGTTTGCTAGTTGTCATCACTCAAATACCAAGGAAAAGGGCCGATGTCTGCCATACAGGACAACAGAAAGACATGGAGCATTTCTCAAGAAATAACATTAAGCTTGCAGGAATCTTTAACAGTGTCATTGTGGATGCTTCCATTGCTTCTCATGCCAACAATCTAACCGCAAATGAAATTCCAAGGGATTATGTAACTCAAAAAGAGTTTGTTGCCGCTATGACCAATTTGCACCTGAAAATAGATGCTTCAAATGAGATGTTGTTGTTGATATCAAGATTTTGATTAATGCCAACAAAAGAAGTTTAAATGGAAATAATGTTATAGAGATAAGGTTTTTAATATATATATATATATATATTGAGTCGTGTTAGAATCATGTTAAAATCTATCCTCAAGTAGAACACGAAAAGTAATATATATATATATATATATATATATTCATATGGCTTTAAAAAGGCAGAAGTGTACATAATAAGCTCTACAAGTCAACTGGTAGAGAATTGACCAGTCGACTGATCAGAGAAATTTTGTACACAACAGCTAGTTTTAAAACATGCTTTTATTTATATGATTTAAAGTTTAATTCAACCAGTCAACTGATGATTTTTTAACCATTCGACTGGTTCGACCCAGAAACTATTTTATGAAGAGTCACCATCTTTCATGAAGAGATTCCTCTTCAATAATTAATGGAAATGGACACAACTTTTTATAGAAACTCTTCATGAGGGAATGCTACTCTTCTACTACTATATAAACACTTCAAACATGTTTTTCAAATCACCAGTTCTAATCATATATACTTTGCAAACAAAAGCTCTCCAAATTCAAGTTACTTATTGAATCCTTGATAATACTTTTCATATCTTGATTCAACAAGTAACTAGCTTCCTTAAAATCTTTGCAAGCATTTGAAATACTCGAGGATAGGATAATAGGAAGGGTGTACTTAAACTGTTGACTATCCGTGTTGATCAAAGAACACAAAGCAGAAGTCATAACACTGTAATTGTTGAAGTCCTGTGTAGTTGCTCAGGCGAAAGGCATCCTTGTTGGGGCTCGGGTGTACTGACCTATTCCTCCGGGTTAAGAGAGGGCATGATAGTGAATTCCGAAGAGGAGCTTTGGGACTGGACGTAGGTCATGAAGTCCAAACTAGTATAAAATTCCTGGTGTCACTTTACTTTAATTATTACTTTTATCTACTTGTGATATATCATATTAGTTCCTATCTATTTACATAACTACCGTACAATAGCTAGTTAGTATATCATCTACATTTCCGCTATATCCATATAGATCCTGCTTAAGTCGTGCACACTGACTTCTTTTTCAATTGGTATCAGAGCTAGAAAATCATTTAATCGTAAAACTGTTATCTGATACATAGAAATTATGGATAATAACACAAGTACAAGCAATAACACCAGATATTCTGAAGGCCAATCTACTGCTAGACCAACTTTCGTTGATGGCATGAATTATAGTTACTGGGCTACACGAATGAGGATATACATGTAAGAAAATAGTTTTGATGCATGGGATATCACATAAAAAGAGTACACACAACCTATTGAAAGTATTTAATGAATGGTCTACATCTGAAAAAGCAGAGGCTAGTGCCAATGCTAAGGCTGTGAACATGTTGCATTGTGCTTTAGATAGAAACGAGTTTAACTGGATTTGTATGTGCAACACAGCATTAGAAATCTGGAGAACACTCAAAGTTACTCATGAAGGTACTAACAAGGTTAAACAAAGTAAAATATGTATGCTTAAGAATCAATTTCAAAATTTTAAGATGAATGAAAATGAATCTATAAATGATATGTATTCATGTTTTCAAAACATTTATCACTCTTTATTAGGATTAGGAGAAAAGTATTCCGATTTTGATATAGTGTTAAAAAATTTGAATTCTTTAACGGGCGAATGGGAGTGAAAAGTATTATCAATCGAAGAAGCTAATGATCTCTTTGCCATGAAACCCGAAGAATTGATTGGTAATCTAATGTCTTATGAAGTAAATTTGTAGGCAAAGAAAGCACAGGTAGAAGATAAGAAAATTTTAGCTTTCCATGCTGAGAAAGAAGACTCCGATTCAGATGAAGAAGATATTGCATTTGTAGCTAAAATTTTAGAAAATTTCTAAAATACAGAAAAGGCCAAAGCAAAAATGTAAAGAAGAACTCATCAAAAGAACCTGACCATGCACTGGTAGAATGCTTTAATTGTCACAAGACTAGACAGTATCAAAAGAATTGTCCAGAGTTAAAGAGAAATCGCAAGAATGAAAAATCAAAGAGACGAGCATTTTCAGTCACTTGGGACAACTCGGATTTATCTTATGAAAGTGATAGCGACTGTGATAGTGAGCAAGCAAACGTGTGCTTCATGGCTAAGGATAATGATGTAAGTGATTTTACTTTTGATGAATTAGTAGAAATTAATACTGAAATCTTAGAGTCTAGGAAAAATTTTAAGCGAAAATTTAAACAAGCTAACGAAGAAAAAAAGAAAGCAGAATTTGAGAGAGATCTTTCAAAAGAGAAAAAAGAAATTTAAGAAGAAGAAATTAGAAAATTATAAGAATCTCTTTCAATAGCAAATTCTCAAATTTTTATGTTGAGTCAAGAAATCGGGACTCAAAAGAACAAAAATGATCTATTAGTTTCTAAAAATCATGATTTAAATACTAAATTTAAAATCATAGAATTAGAAAATTCTAGTTTAAGAATTAAATTAGAAAGCATTTCTAAATATATTAATAATTTTAACAAAGGAAGAGAGAGTTTATCTAAAATACTAGAAAATTCTCAACCTGTTTTTAGTAAAAAAAATGACTTGGATATAATAAAATTAAATCAAAAAGGAAATCCAATTCTAAAAACTCTAATATTAAACCAGAATTTTCTAGTTGTAAATTAAGTTTTCCTACTAAGTAAAAACTCTCGGGAAATATTAGTATATGCATTCTAAAGACAAATAATGTTCTTATTAGAAATAAATATATTAAAAACTTTTTAGATTCTGTTCATTATAATAGTTATTATTCTTTTAAAAAGGAACCTAAGCCCTCTTGGGTTTGGCTTCCTAAGATTTAACCCTTAGGACCCTAACGGAGGAAGTGGGTACCAATGAAATTTTTTAAATTATTTTTTTAGGTCCCACTCAATGAAAATAGAGGAAAATGGATACTAGACAGTGGTTGCTCAAAACATGTGATAGGAGACAAGGAGATGCTAACAAATATCATTTACTCAAAAGGAGGAACCGTCACGTATGGAGATAATTCCAAAGGATACATCAACGGCAAAGGCGATGTGAACAATTACGGTATATCTATTTCACCTCTTATTTCAGATGTTTTATTAGTTAAGAATTTAAAACACAATTTATTAAGTATTAGTCAATTATGCGATAAAGGTTTTAAAATATCATTTTCTGAAAATAAATGTAGTATATTTGATTCAAATCAAATTCTTATTTTTTAAGGAAATCGAGACAAAAATATTTATATTTTAACTATGGCAATTAATAATAATCCAAGTATGTGTTTATTAGCCAAAGATAATGACCCTTGGTTATGGCACAAACGATTTTTCCATATTAATTTTAAAACTATCAATAAGATATCTAAAAATGATTTTGTAAGAGGATTACCCAAAATAAAATTCAAAACTGAAAATTTATGTGATGCTCGTCAACTCGGAAAGTTAACCAAATCTTCTTTTAAATCTAGAAAGGTTAAATCAACCTTACAACCACTTGAATTACTACATATGGATTTATTCGGACCAACTCAATTTCAGTCCATAAATCATAGCAGATATGCGTTTGTAATTATTGATGATTTCTCAAGATATACTTGGACTATGTCTTTAAAGAATAAAAGCGATATTTTTGATATCTTTAAGATGTTCATCAAACAAATTCAAAATTTAACTAATTTAAAAATAAAGAACATACGAAGTGATCATGGAGGAGTATTTGAAAATGAGAAATTTGATTTATTTTGTCAAAAGAAAGGAATTTTTCATAATTTTTCTTTTCCTAGAACTCTTCAACAAAATGGAGTTGTAGAACGTAAAAATAGAACTTTACAAGAATGTGCTAGAACGTTATTAAATGGAAGTACACTGCCAAAACATTTTTGGCCTGAAGCAGTAGCAACAGCTTGTTGTGTTTTGAATCGTGCTTCTATTCGACCTCTTACTAAAAACACTCCATACGAACTTTTTACCGGTAGAAAACCAAATATATCTTATTTCAAATTTTTTGGTTCAAAATGTTTCATTTTAAATACAAAAGATCAGCTTGGGAAATTTGATTCAAAATCTGACGAAGGAATATTCTTAGGTTATTCTGAGCGTAGCAAGGCTTATCGTATTTTCAATAAGAAAACCAGTAAAATAGAAGAATCACTTCATGTGTCATTTGAGAAAATTATTCTTCAAAATTCTGTTAATTCAGATATTCTAAAAAATAATACTTCACATGACGATGATTTTGATATATACAGAGAAGATGAAAACATTGTTCATAATAACATAGAGAATAATACTACAGAAACTCAAGATAGCATCAATAATCAAAATGTTCATGTTAATGAAGTTCGATCTCCACCAAAGATATTACGAGACTATCCAACTCAAAATATTATTAGAGAAATAAATTCAAACGTAAGGACAAGAAGTCAACTTAATTTAGTAAGTAATGTGGCCTTCTCATCAAATATCGAACCCAAAAATCCTAAAGAAGCATCTGCAGATGAAAATTGGATAATTGCAATGCAAGAAGAATTAAATCAATTTGAACACAACAAAGCATGAGAATTAGTTCCAAGACCGACTGATCAAACTATTATTGGAACAAAATGGGTTTACAAAAATAAAGCAGATGAATTAGGTAATATCACTAGAAATAAAGCTAGACTTGTTGCACAAGATTATAATCAAGAAGAAGGCATAGCTTATGAAGAAACTTTTGCTCTAGTCAACGACTAGAAGCAATTCGAATACTATTAGCATATGCATGCCATCACAACTTTAAATTATATCAGATGGACGTTAAAAGCGCTTTCTTGAATGGTTATATTAAAGAACGAGTATATTTTGAACAACCTCCTCTTTTTACTCATGAAAAGTATCCTGGTCATGTTTTTAAATTAAAAAAGGTATTATATGGTTTGAAACAAGCACCTCGTGCTTGATATGAATGTCTCAACACTTATTTATTAGATTCAGGATTTCAAATTGGAAAGGTTGATCAAACACTTTTTATCAAAAAGAATAATAAAGATATTTTAATAGTACAGATATATGTAGACGACATTATCTTTCGATCAACAAATGATCAATTATGTCAAGAATTTTCAAAAATAATGACCAGTGAATTTGAAATGTCTCATATGGGAGAACTTTCTTACTTTCTAGGGTTGCAAATTAAGCAATTATCAGATGGAATTTTCATTAATCAAGAAAAAATTTGTACTAGTTTAATAAAACGTTTTGGAATGGAAAACACATCAAGTAAACCTACACTAATGAGTACGACGACACATTTAGATAAATATGAAAATTTGAAAATGTCGATCAAAAGCTATATCGAAGCATGATAGGTTCACTTTTATATTTAACTACAAGTAGATCTGATATTATGATGAGTGTTTTTTATGTTCTCTTTTTCAAGTTAATCCAAAAGAATCACATTTGAGAGCAGTTAAACGAATTTTACGTTATCTTAGCGGTAATAAAGATTTTGGACTCTTCTATCCAAAAGATTGTTCCTTTGAATTAGTTTCATATAGTGATGCTGATTTTGGTGGATCACGGACGGATCGTAAGAGTACAAGTGGAACATGTCATTTTATTGGTAAATCACTCATATGTTGGTTCAGCAAGAAACAAAACTGTGTTTCACTATCGACATGCGAAGCTAAATACATATCTGCTGCACTAGCATGTGCTCAAGTCATATATATGAAGCAAACATTAAAAGATTTCAACGTAAAATTATCTAATTCCACAATTTATTGTGACAATACAAGCACAATAAATTTATCTAAAAATTTGATAAATCATTTCAGAACTAAACACATTGATATCAGACATTATTTCTTAAGAAAAGTATTGAAAAATAAACAACTAATTTATAGTTTGTAAATTTAGAAAATCAAATTGCTTATATCTTTACAAAACCCCATTTAGAGAACTCATTTATAAGACTATGACGAGAGCTTGGAACTGTATGTAGCAAAGATATCTAAAAAGTTATTCGGTTATTTTATGTTCATCATGGCTATTTACTTTTTTATCAATGACAAAGGGGGAGAAAAACCATTGATTTCACATATATTCCATGATTTTTATGATGAAGAATTTATTGAATATATGTGCTATGCTCTTAATATCACTACAACAAAATATGATATTAATAACGCTTTTTAATAACACAATTTTCAGAACTGTTATTAATTACACTTAATTCTTGTTCTGGCCCGTGATTTTGTTTTAGTCATATTAGTGTAACGCTCTATTCACGATTCCCTCCATCTTTTCACGAATTGTTCTAACTCCCCTCCAAATCCATTCTTCTTCCTCAAAAAAAAAAGCCTCACAGAAAAAACACCGATCTGCTGAAAACCACCAATCTGCCGTAAACCACCACCGATCTGCCGAAAACGATCGATCTGCCTTCAATCTCCTCAACCGACTACTGTCTCTCTCCCTCCAGAA
The DNA here is from genome assembly GCA_030737875.1 of Allium sativum. Classification (NCBI taxonomy): domain Eukaryota; kingdom Viridiplantae; phylum Streptophyta; class Magnoliopsida; order Asparagales; family Amaryllidaceae; genus Allium; species Allium sativum. The sequence continues at coordinate 433,949,009 of CM060919.1, forward strand.
CCGCCGATCTGTCGAAAATCACAGAAACCCTAATCAGCAAATAACCTAATCGATGCAGCATCATCTACCAGACTGCCACCGCTACTGCGTGCTCCGCCACTTTTGTTCTCTTCGATTTCCCTACCCACGGTTGCCTAACCCGGCGGATTACCTTCCCCTTCGTCCAATCTGCGATTGTGCTTCACTTGGCGGAGAACAGAAAATTTGGTGAGCGTTTTTTATCCTAGCTTTCAGTTCGATTTCCAAATCATTGCTAGTTATCGACTTTGAAGATTACTACTTTTTCACAGTTCACCCAACATATATTTTTAGTGCGAAAATTAAAAGTCAGATAATGATGTCAGATTTTAGAAATGCACTTGTTATACTTTTAGATTTCATAAAATAGAACATTTCCCTCAGTAATTTATAAAGATTAAGTAAATATTTAACATTATGCTGGTAATATAAGCTAGCGTCAATGTTGAAGAGAAGAAAGAGTTCCAACACATCTTCATTGATATTATAGTATTTTTTCCATCAATAAAAAAGTACACAAACATGTTTGACAACCAAGTATTGATATTTTGTTGGATAAAAAAATAATTTTAATTATCTTATGTATTTCTATGTTTAAAGTCCGCTGAATATACTGGTAAATAACATTGAAGGGAAAAATTTGCTGTGTAATAAACCAATAAGGATTAAATCAGATTGACGTAAGGATATAAATTTTAAACATTCTTTATTGAATCTGATCTGTTCTTACTTCGGAGTGCAACAAGAAATCTAAAATCAAATATTAACGTTTCCTTGCGGTTGTACAAGCCATAATCAAATATTATTATAAAACCATAATGTAAAGATATTATGGACTTCACACTTCTTGTTTCCTTGCTTTTGATTTTTCTTTCCTTGTTTAGCGAAGATTGGCTTAAGTACGATAGCACTACTTTTTTCAACTTTCATGCACTGCGGTCAGTTTGGATTTGCTTAAACGTTGCACCATGAGTAGCCAAATCTTGTAGTGGACATAAAATTATTAATCCTTGTAGTTGTGAAACTAATTTTAGTTTATATACCATTTATTAAAAGGAGCTTATAAATCTTAGTTTATATACCATTTATTAATCGTGGTTTGTATTTTGAGTACTCTTTCAAAAAGTATCAACTAATTTTAGTCGATTATGCTGAAAAGGGCCTATTTGATACTTGTCTTTATGCATGTGGATTTTGAGTTTGGTTTGGGTTGGTTATAAAAAAAAATCAACCTCGAGTTCCGTAGAAGTCGGTCCATAGGATAATTAAATATGACTGGATAATCTCGACCAGTTAACAAATTGTAGATGTATAATAATGCATGTATAACTACACACTTTTGAAGTAAAACACACTTCTGGTCTGTTAAATTTTCATTAAACTATTAATATAAGATGCTACTGCACGTCTTTAGTTTCATGACTAATGCTCAAGCATAGATGTATCTATCAAGTTTGTTATATAATTGGAAAAAAAGAACTTCAAATTTTTGTGCAGAAAACCCACAGAAACACTTCTGCATGGTGCTCCACCTCCATTGTCAATGCTTATGTCTGATAAATGGACAAAGCCTTACTCCGGAAATACGCAGCAGATCCAACTCCATTGCTCGTGCTTCCAAGATCCAACTCCGAAAATACGCAGCAGTTCAGCCATCATACTGGAGTTCCCGCCACATGCATCAATTTATATGTGGCATTATCTACATCAGTAGTATCAGACACACCTGGGGATGTTGTATATCGGTAAATATAATCCATTATTTTTATTTATGTATTCTTTCCAAATTAACGCATGCGCACGCATGTTTGTGAAGGCATTTTTTTTTTGATGATCCAAAACTAAAAGCATTGTTACAACAAGCTGAAATGCTCGGTTCCTTAGCATTAAAAGTAAATTCAGAAAATACAACCTAGAGCCTAGAAAATGCTTGGAAGGTAATCACGTCCATCAAACTTAAAAATTACGCTTTACACCTTAATATCTTATATTTATAGTTAAACTTTTAATTATCTGTTCATTTGATTATCCAGGAACTCAGTGAGCACTTGATTCAAAATGGTGGTAAAAGCATTTCTACAAATGATTTCGAAATGGACTTTGACAAAGATGAGTTTAATGGTTCGATAGATGAGCTAAAGAGCAACAACATATTTGAATAGTCATCATGGAGGTATTACCATTATTTCTCACTTCAGTTCATCTTAATGGTTTGATAGATGAGCCAAGGTCGGTGAAGTTATTTTTGAAGAAAGATTTGAATGTCTACATTGCTCTCTTTAGCTTCTACTTTATTTGTATTGCTGTCTAATTTTATTATGATGCGCTTAATTTTTAAGTTTGAAGCAAATGCACCATAGAGTGGTGCAAATGCAGTATGAAGTTATTTTATTTGTTACTTTATTTGTCTTGCAGTCTACTTTATTCAGTATGAAGTTATTACAATGTGTCTGTAGTGGATTTCTGACTATTAGTACCCTCCTCATTTCAGATTTGATATATTAATGAGCACCAAATAGCTTCTGCTTTCTTCTAAAAACAATAGGTAGAATTTTTGTCGATAATGGTTTAATAGTAGTGTTTTTTTCCTAAAGTGATATACAATTAACTGGAGCTAGTTTGTGGTATTCATGATTTTACATTCTATTTTGTTCTATTTATATTGATGTATACAAAATGAGATGGTATAAATGCTATATAACTTGACTACTTGAGATTAGGTGAGAGGTGTTGCTGTGATACTTCAATAATCATTTCATCATATTTAACCTCCTGTCTCTGCCAGTATATCTTCTGTTGCGCTTCTGAGATCACCACTGCAGTTTTGGAAGGTTTGAACTGATTAGCCTGCATGAGTATTTTTAGAACAGTTTCAGAATCAGACAGCTCTTTATCTTCTTGTACATGGACGCTACGGACGTGATGTGCCTGTTCATTTTCTTTGCTTTGCATTCAATCTCCTTCCAGCTCATAACCCACCGTTATGTCAAACTTCTTTATCCCTTCACGGAAGACTCCATTAAAATCCTCCTCCATGCCACTTTCAGCAAAACAGAATAAATTTTCACATGTGAAAATGTCTATATTACCTTCTTGTTTCATACATGATTGAAAATATGCTTTTGAGGTCCACATAATAAGATGGTCTCCAAAAAGCGTACAAATGTATCCCATTTTTTCACTTGAGTTTCATTCTTATTTCAAGCCTTACTAGTTATTTTAGCAACTCTCTTGTCTCCGTCATTTTCAATATATAGTATTTGCAGATCTAATTGCTACTATCATCTTTGAATAGTGAGGTCCAGGGCTTTAAGACATATTCTGGCTTATGTTTTAGCAGATCATATTGAAGGAGGACCATTCTCAACACAATGTCAACATGCAATTTAGCTGGATTCGGTGGATTCAAGTACAAAGTTCTTGTAATCAAAATTATGCAAATTTAGATGTGAAACTCCTGATGAAGCACATAGTGTGAGTGAATTTCTGACTTTTTTTTCATTGTTTTAAAGGAAATATTAAAAATACGATACGAGTTAATCTTATTCTCGTCATTAATACGATGCGGACTTTGATTGGACTGCACCTCAATAGATATATTTACAGATATTATCTAAATTTGTTTCCATTTATGTCTTCTTTTTACATATTCATATCAGGAGTTACTGGACTAAACAAAGCAATTGACTAGTTTTATAACATAACAGGAGTTGCTGGAGTTCAGAGAATATTAGCTATGAATGACGTGGAAGGTTAGAATGAACGAATAAGACATGGATGTAGAAACAAATACAAGTCTTGGAGGTTGGAAATTCATTCATGCTGGCAACATTAAGGTCAAAGAAGAATTGCCTGGCACATTCAGAATTTTCAGAAACCAGCAATATACATAGGCTTGTGCTTATTCAGAAACACTTTTGGAGAGATCTTAAGAACCAAGGTTAGTATTCTTTCTAGTTTCTAAGGAAAAATGTTTGTAATTTTCATATGCCTATACGGTACAGGTTTGTTTCTATATAAATCTATGTTATAAGTTATAACATAAGCAATTCTCTGTCCCTATAGCATATACTTGTATTTTTCATTTTTTTACTTTTGGGGTTACCTATAGAATCAGTGTTGAGTTGGAATTTTTGTTATCAGATATAGTTTAATGTATCAATGCATAAATTACTTGTATTTATTTATGCTAGTAAGACACGGGTTGCTTGTTTTTAGCACTTATAATTGCTAATCATGTCACATTTATGTACAAAAAACTAGCAGTGTTAAGTGAAATTACTAGGTTCTTGGTTTCTTTTAGAAGTTTGGTAATTTAATATTTGCATATGAAAGAGGATACAGTTATACACCTTTAGTCGGTACAAAATCAAAACAAGTGCAACGAAGAAACTCTCTCAAAACAAGAAGTTCTTCAACTAGGATTAAGTTACTAGTACGAGCATCAGAGATTGAGTTTAATGTTCTGAGAAAGCCCATAATTAATTGGAAATTTTACTCTACTTTTTTAGAGGCATTATTCTATTCAAATCTATGTTTTTTTGCAATGGACTTTGGTATTCCATCGTACATCAGCATAATGCTTTTGTAATGGTCAGTTATATATTACAGATTTGTTGAATATTCGACTTTCAATCACAATGAATGGTCAAATAATGTGGCTACAGATTGGGTTATTAACTTTGAAACCTTTACTTTTATTTTTACTTTGGATCTGTATGATTGAATGTTTATTCCTTTATTTTCTATTGTTGCGCACGGTTATATAAATTAACGTGTTGAATATCAAAACAAGGAAGCATGCATTGAATAATGAAAGAAAGAGGCATGTTATGTAAGAATTGCATGCATTTTGTTTTGAAATGGTAAGTAAGATATGCATGCACATGCGTTTAATAATTTATATCCAAATCGTTTCATTTTTGACCGTTCGAGTATCAGGTGAACGTTACAAATCATGTTTGCAGATCCAAAATGACTAAAAAAATGACGAATTCAAATAGGGACACGTCGGACTCAAATGACTCCGTTTTCAAAATGAACTCCGCAAACTATTTCATAATTTTATGGCGCACCAAGCGCCGACTAACAAATAAATATACTACGATGAACAGCGCAATGAGACAAAGGCAACGGTACACAGTTTGCAGTGTCATGACGTTCTAATCAAAAACACATTACGGACCTCCTTTTCAATAAAATCATATACACGGACATGGATGCATACAGTGGTCCGTATGTTCGAATTTCACATTACGAAAAATGACATTCTCTTTAGAATACAGTGCAGTATTTTTAATTCAAGTTCGCTAAAGTTCCGACAATGTTTCATTCGTAGCAATTATTAATTGCTTAATCAGATTAACGCGAACGGTACGAACTTGCGTATTTTTCTACGACATTAATTCCTACGCTATGTTTAATTAGACGAATCGCAAATATATTTTTCGAATTTTTATTTTTATTTTACATTTTTATTATTATTTGAGATATATCGGTTGCCGCCACCGCAAATAATCGTCAAATGCCAACTCAAATGGAGCGACTAAATTTGGCGTTTTCTATATAAAATTATTTAAATAACTTATAATGAAAATAACAAATTATTAAAGATATCCGTTTCATTATAAATCAATTTCATGATTTAAACAAATACATTCTGAGTTACATCTATCGTTTAATGCTTATTTTAAAACCATTTTAAAAATCAAAAATTGAATTTAACTCAAAACTTAAATGATCGAAATAAACGGCATGTTACATCCAGTGAGTATCAGTTTAGCTTAATTATAAAATTGAATTTACCTTAGTAACAAAATATGATCTTGGCTCAGTTACAAAATCTGAGATAGGCTCAATTTTCTAACTGAGCATGGCTCAGTTTTTAGTACCGAGCATGGCTCAGTTTTTAGTACTGAGCATGGCTTAGTTTTTAGGATGGACCTGGTTCAGTTCTTATAGAATTGAGCAGCCCAGCAGGCTTAGTTTTAATGGAATTGAGTAGATTAGAAGGCTTAGTTTTTAGAACTATGCAGGGTAAGTTTTTATAGAATTGAGCATGCTCGGTTTTAAAATAGGAATGGTTGATTATGCTTTTATGGTAGCTAAGCTTATAAGATACATCGATGCCAAACGTTATAATTCATTCATATATTACCATTTCCATAAAAATCGATCAAGTTTTGTAGTAATTTATTAAGTTGAATTTCCACAAAGAATAACTAAATATCCAAAAATTAAATAACTTTTATAAAAAATAACTATATTAAGCAAGTTCAAAAATAAATAAATAAAGACATTGATTAAAAAAATAGTTTTACAATTTAACAAAGTTAAACTCGGTTTTATAAAGAAATGATTAAGTTTACAAAAAGTAATTAAATTTTTATGCAAACTTAACTAATTGGACTAAACTTTTATAAAGGTTTACTAACTTAACCATGTTTTACAAAAATTAATCGAGTTTTATAAGTTTAAGTAAATTTATAAAAAAAAATAACTAAGCTGTATAAAGATTTAATTAGAACTACACTTCACAAACTAATCAGGACTATACATTATTAAAGTTGACCAAGTTTGTGTAAGGAAAACCTCACAACCATGTACAAATGTTATAGATGATTTGAATCATTCGACATTTTCGAGTAAAATTTGCCAATGTTGCTATTGTAGAACAATATTGCACATTCCACATATGTTTGATAATGGACTTAATTCAGATAAAAGATCAAATAAGTTACCAAACAAACAAAGTTCAGAGTTCAAATCTGGAACATCTGCAGATCCGTTCTTGGCTTACCTGACAAACAAAGTTCAGACTTCAAATCTGGAATAGAAGGTCCTGTGACAACTAATGAAAATAATAAGGCTAAAATAAGATGATAGTTATACCGCTCTTTAATATGTTTGATTACTTGATATATATTTCAGATATATTTTTCTAGTAACTTCATGCTCTCTTATACAGTTCAGCTACAACATTTGCGCTCAGTCTTCAGTTTACCTCCTTTCCTCTGTTCAGAACTGGTGCATATCTCTGTTCAGATGCATGCCTAGATTTTGCAAGTTTCAGTCCAGTCAAAATTAACGACATGCCTGCACAATATTCAGGTTCGACTTTGCAAACTTTGGCCAAGATTTGTATACTTCAGTCATGTTTCAAAACCGAAATAATACTGACATCTCATACACTACCATGCCTTATTAATATGTTGATCTAAGAATTCCAAGCTGCATGATATTGGATATTTTTAATATGTGAAACATTCATGCCATTGTCCTTCCAAGACTTAGACTGCACAACTTTAAAAAAACGCATGTTGGATGTTATTTCATGCATATAGATATTGAGTTTTAACCAATGCATAGTTCTTTATTTACTTTTTTTGTCAGTAAGATACTACTTGCTATTTTATCGATTGTAAAAGTATAGTGGTTTTCTTCTAGTACTAACAATATTAATTTGATTGGAACTCCGTAAACTATCAATTGAAACATTTGTTTTACAACAATTTAGAAGGCATCATACTTATTTGTTTATAATTGAGGATGGATATCACAATAAAGATTTGGAGAAGGTATTAAATAAAAAAAAGTAGATGAAGTACGGCCCTAACCTATTTGTAAGCTAACTCACACTTGATTTTTTTAAAAAGATGTGTCAGCTTTTTAAAAGTTTGATTTATGCAGTCACATTGATCTTCCAGTTCTAGGAATAATAGCAGTTGCTGGTGTAACATTTTATGCAGTCAGATTTTCAGAGATTAGGGAGGTAATTACACACAACTACACAACACATCTAGTTATCTATTGCGAGTTTAATTTATGCGAGTTTAATTTATGCAGAGAATTACATACAAAATTCCATTTAGATAATCGTTTTGTTGAGTACATAAAAAAGTTTTTTCCTTACATACTACTTAAGATCTTGCTCATATTCATGGCAGATAACTATTTTGAATTTTAATATTTGCAGGTGCTAAATATTTTTCATGAGGAAATAGGGCATGACTTTGGTAATGGTGTTTTGCCTAGCAGGTTTGGGATGTTTTATCTAGCAAGATTGGGTTGTTTTGTCTTGTGTCTTTTGTGTGTTAACTGAACAATTATGAACAATATTTTGTATATTGTGTACTCATGTTGATGTCAATGGGAATTGAAAACATATGTATTGAATTAGGTGTACTCATGGATTGAATTTCTTTTGGTAGTTGATACTTTATTTGCTATTAATATATTTTGTGTGTTCATCTTTAACTTGTTATGAAGATTCATTTTGATTATTATTATTGAAATGTATAAGCTGTAGAGAGATTTTACTACAGCATGTTAATTTAATAGCGTCTTGTGGAAGTTATCAAAGATATATGTTATAGCAGTAAAACTGCGTTATGAATAATCTCAATTTTATTGAGATTTAGATGTATAATAGCGGCAAAAACGAGCTATTGTATTGACGTAGCATAGCGGCAAAAGCGAGTTATTGTATTGACGTAGCATAGCGGCAATATCGTGTTATAAATATTTTGGTTTAGAATGAAATTTTGATGTATTATAGCGGTTAAAATGAGCTACTATAATAAAGTAACATAGCAGCAAATAACCGCTATCAAACAGGATCTTTAATAACGGCATACAAAGCGTTATAAATGTTTAGTAGTTTTTTATAACATGTTCATATACAGCAGTTATGAAACCGCTATCTTTCTTATTCATAGCGGCTATGAGCCGCTATAAAATAGCAGTTCTGTTGTAGTGTATTGAATTTATTGAGAATACATGTGCTAACATTTTGTTGCAGGAATCAAAATGGTAAGATTATATTTTTATCAAACTAACAAAATGTTGCAGAAATTCAGGTGGAGCAAAAACTCAAGGGGGAGAAAATTAGATATGTTGTCATCAATCAAAAAGTGGGATAATGTTGATATCAAGATTTTGGTTAATGACAACAAAAGAAGTTCAAATGGAAATCATGTTATTGAGATAAGTTTATGTATATATATAAATTGAGTCGTGTTTGAATCATGTTAAAATCTATCCTCGAATAGAACACGAAAAGTAATATATATATATATATATATATATATATATATATATATGTGTGTGTGTGTGTGTGTGTGTGTTCATATGGCTTTAAAAATCCAGAAGTGTACAAAATAAGCTCTACCAGTCGACTGGTCAGAGAAATTTTGTACACAATGGCTAGTTTTGAAACATGTTTTTATTTATACGATTTAAAGTATAGTTCAACCAGTCAACTGATGATTTTTTAACCAATCGACTGATTCGACCCAGAAACTATTTTATGAAGAGTCACCATCTTTCATGAAGAGATTCCTCTTCAATAATCAATGGAAATGGACACAACTTTTTATAGAAACACTTCATGAATGATTGCTACTCTTCTACTACTATATAAACACTTCAAACATGTTTTTTAAATCACCAATTCTAATCATATTCTCTCTATTTTCTGAAATTAACTTCTGTATACTTTGCAAACAAAAGCTCTCCAAATTCAAATTACTTATTGAATCCTTGATAATGCTTTTCATATCTTGATTCAACAAGCAACTAGCTTCCTTAAAATCTTTGCAAGCATTTCAAATAATCGAGGATAAGATTATAAGAAGGGTGTACTGAAACTGTTGACTATCCGTGTTGATCAAAGAACACAAAGCAGAAGTGAAAACACTTGTAATTGTTGAAGTCCTGTGTAGTTGCTCAGGCGAGAGGCATCCTTGTTGGGGCTCGGGTGTACTGACCTATTCCTTCGGGTTAAGAGAGGGCGTGATAGTGAATTCCGAAGAGGAGCTTCGGGACTGGACGTAGGGCGGGAAGTCCGAACCAGTATAAAATTCCTGCTGTCACTTTACTTTACTTATTGGTTTTATCTACTTGTGGTATATCATATCAGTTCCTATCTATTTACATAACTACTATACAATAGCTAGTTAGTATATCATCTACATTTCCGCTATATCCATATAGATCCTGCTTAAGTCATACACATTGACTTCTTTTTCAGTTTCTGAATCAAATATGGGCTCTCGAAGCCACTCAAGCCAATCTCAAAAACCATGTAGAACAACTTGGTGCAGAAAGGAACACGTACCTCACTGTTTCGGATTTTCACATAGAGAATTGTGGTCATCATGATAATAAGGAAAACAAATCTAAGTGACCTTTCTCCCCTACCTTTCCGGTAAGCAACAAGAAGGATATCGGAGGGCGAAAAAGAATATGTGGAGATAAAAAGGGAACAAGAGATTTCACTTTTTCAAGTCTAAATAATTAACTCCACTAAATGATACCTCGGAGAACATCTGCTTTGTTACTAAGGGCGCAAGGTTCTTTCCGAAGCCACCACCAATATTAAAGATCTCAGAAAAAACAGCAACGTCTGGAAGTTTCTGCCATTATCACAACCGGCCTGGTCATGATACTAATGATTGCAGACATTTAAAAAGATCGATCGAGATGTTGGTTAGGAAGAGAAAGCTACAATAATATGTCAATAAATCGCATACAACAAATCCTCTTTCAACTCCTCAGCGGCGAAGCATATCCGTCAAACGATCAAACCCAGGTGGAGAGGCTCCAACAAGAAACAGAGCGAAGCCAATGTTCAATACTATGGCAAATAGTTCTCGTTCAGCCAGTGAAAGTTGGGAGAAGATACAAAGCTATGCAAATTCTCAAGAGTATATCCCGACGGAGGCAATGATCCCAATGGAATTAGAAGCTCCTGTTCATCCAATGATCGCCCCGCACTTCCATACCAAAACTCAGTAAAGGCCGTTGTTGAAATATTTGAGTCTAACAGGCAAAGGTCATATGTTATCAGCCAAAAGCTTCTAAATGGAATCTACAAGTTGTCGACCTTTGATGAAGTTTCAATACTGGGGATCTGGAATAACGACCGCTTGTGTCAACATTCTACATAAAAGTACTGCTTAGTTCTTATGAAAAATTGTTATGCTTTCTTTTACAAATATTAACCTTTTGTGGGCACTTACTGGCTCGCGGTCTGATAAGTTCTGGCGACCCTTGCTAGCATACCCCGTTTGGACAGTTCAAGTGTTGGGTACCGAAAGCATCATATGGCGTAAACTCAGTGATGTAAAGCACCACCTTGCAAATCAAAAGAAAAATCTTTCTAGAGTCAAACGATGAAAAGCGCAGCAAATGGGCACTGTGTCGTAAAGCTGCACATCTCATTAAAGGGGTACTACTTAAAGTAGGCAGTTAGAAACATCAAATCTCCAGCTGCGGGCCACTTGCGAAGACAAACACCATGCAATTCAAGGAATGCTTGCTTCGTTGTAGTACAACGAGTTTGAATGGTACTAACAACACGCCTCGACAATGATATTCCAAGTGTCAAGTGAAACAAGCATCATTCCGCATGTAAAGCGAAGATGTAATACATCATCTGGAAAATAAAAACGAGAGTCACTTAAGGTCTCGTGACAAGAAAGCGAGCAAGCAGTGTACTCAACAAGATCGCCAAAGCCAGATTCACTCAGCTCGATTGCGACAAATGACGCCTGACGAGCGCTTGCTCCGTTGAAAATCGACGATACTTCACGACCCCCAACAACACTAGTCCAAGTGCCAAATATAATCAATTATTGAAATAAAAAGCACTACCTTGAAAAGTGGAAGGAGGAGGTCATGAAGGGTCAAACAATGAGTAAGTACCGCAGTAAATAAACTGAAGGTTTGCAAGTTTCACTGAAAGGGTATCTCTCCAAGAAAAGGTTCCATGGCCAGCACAGTACATTAGCAAAAAGCTTACCAAGGAAAAGATGAACTATACTAATTTGAAAAAGTTAGCATATTGTCCGCTCATCGCCTCAAAGAAGCTAAAGCCATACTCCCAAGCCCACTTTATTAGAGTTCTTACCGATCAGCCGCTAAAGCAAGTTCTCTTCCGCCCATATGCTTTGGGAAGATTATCAAAGTGGAATGTTGAGCTTAGCCAATATGACATCACTTACCATCCTCGAAGAGCTATAAATGGGCAGGCTTTAGCCGATTTCATCGCTAAGTTCACCAATAAAGGGGAAAGGAAGGAGGAACCGGTTGAAGCAACCTTCTTCTAAAAGAACGTTAACGCATCCATAACCTAGCAGAGCCTGGTGACCATTAAAGCGCATCCCGATTGGGATGGCTCAAGCGCCCACTGCTCAATACTCAAAACATCATTTGCGACAAATACGAGAGTGTGGAGCACAACCTGGCAAATAAGGGAAGCCAGGAGCTGAACAGTCAAATGATGTAGCGTTCAGATTACAAACGAAGTTGTAAGTTTCACCGAAGGGGCACCTTCTTAATTACAAGGTCCAAGGCCCTAGTTCTAACAAATCGTGGTAAAACCCGATAAATGAACTAGCGTCTGTCTCGTGAAACAACGCAATCCTAAACCAAAGACCTCCCCGAGGGGCACCCAGTCGATCGTCGACGCCATTAATACATGGTCGGATTGCGATAAACACTAGGCCTTTAAACCAAAGACCTCCCCGAGGGGCACCCAGTCGACCGTCGACGCCATTAATACATGGGCAGATTGCGATAAAAACTGGGCCTTTAACCAAAGATCTCCCCGAGGGGCACCCAGTTAATCGTCGACGCCATTAATACATGGCCGGATTGCGATAAAAACGCTGGGCCTTTAAACCAAAGATCTCCCCGAGGGGAACCCAGTCCATTGTTGGCACCATTAATACATGGTCCGACTGCGACATACACTGGGCCTTTAAACCAAAGACCTCCCCGAGGGGCACCCAGTTGATTGTCAGTGCCATTATTACATGGTCTGATTATGACAAACCCTGGGCTTCAAAAGACCTCTTCGGGGGCATCCGATCAGATGTTGGATCTTCCAAATCCAACTATTGATGTTGGGTCTTCCAAATCCAGTTACTGACGGATTCTAAAGACCCCTTCGGGGGCATCTGACCATAAGCCGGGTCTTCCAAACTCGGTTAGTGACGGACCCAAAGACCTTCTCAAAGGCGCCCTACAAATTCTACAAGTGGCTGAATCATTTGGTTACAACGAATAACGGGTTTACAAGCTCCTCTTCGGTGATACAAAAATAAAGACCTCCCCGGGGGCATATGTTCAAGTCTAATCTCTGAAAGGCCTAGATTGCCAGGCTAACGAGAAATATGATTGGATATATTAAAAATATAAGACCTCTCAAGCAGGGGCACAAAAACAAAAAATTCCTTCTCATTTAAGGTTTGAGTTTGATCAACTAAGTTAAAGATCCTTGGAAAATGAGCAAGCTAGGGAATTCCGAATGTAATGGTAAAAGCAATAGACTTTGCCACTACAGTAGGAATTTTCGGTGTTTAATCATAACCAAAAGATTCTATATATGGTTGGTCACACCGAGCCTATAAAAGTCAATGACAAACTTTGGTATGGGGGCATCACCACTGCATTAATATGGACCATTAATGCTCGTAGTACATACCACAAGCTCGTCACGACTTCACACATAGGACTTGTAAAACATAAAGAAGATAAGTGCATAGACAGGAAAATATGTCAAAGCTAAAAATGATAGCTAAAGCACAACAAACAAAAGCAGCTTCATTTCATCAAAAGCAAGTCTTAACAAAGTTCATAGCGTAGCAGGATTCAAACACTTGTTCAATGCAAAATCTCTTGTGGAATTTTCCAATGCTGCATCTCCGTCAAAGGCTGGGGCATCCGATGCTTTGGGCACACAACGGAAAGCAGAAAGAATCCCTCGAGAGAGAAAGGATCGAGTTGGTGCAAGTAGTTTGTGTTCACGGAAAAACCGTTCTGTGATAAGAAACTTCTTAGTTTTATCTTGCTCATCGATAGCCTTCAAAGACTCAAGCACATAGTCGGCTACTAAAGCTAGGTTACCAAGATATATTGGCATGCTCAGAAGTTTTAAATATAGGCCGGTAAAAGAGAAATCTTTTGCCAACAAATTAGAAGCTTCTAGCATGACAATCTAAATCATGGAAATTCGGAAAAATTGATTGCATTCATCTCACGCAATTCATGACAACCTATAATAAAAGAATAACATGAACTTACTAAGAATTGGACAATGTCCCGAAGACATATCACGGGCTCACCACGACATCGCAATAAACAAAAACCCGATTTGTACTCAACAAAAAGGCAAATATAATCAGAAATACATAAGCCAAAGTGTGCAAACAACGGGAGATCCACCCACAGACTCTCGTCAAAAAGATTTTACCTTCAAAGAAGGGCATCCGGAAATTGTGACAAAATAAATATGACTTGATACATCAATAAAAAGCAACCTTGACGGTTCGATTAGTTAAATACCGACCTGTCCCGAGGAGAAGAAAGGGTGGGTACCTTGGTCAAGGTAGATCAATAACAATTTCTTGTAAGAATGAATTCTTGTCTAAGAAAATCTAGAGTGCCCCAACACGAAAGCTTCCTTGACTACAAAGCTCTAATCGTATATAACTCAAAGAACCCGATGGTACTCTGGTTCAAACCCAAAAATAAATGATGCAGAAAGGCCACTATGCTAATATGGCATAATCCCATAAAGTGATAGCATTTCTCTAGGAATTGAAGTTGGTATTCGTTAACGGTATCAGCATGAGTTATAAAAAAGATTGAGCAATAACCATGTGCTGGGGAAAACGGTTGTGAAGCGAAAATTCAAAGTTTTATCAAGCCTGGGATGATCTATGGCATCAAACACGGTTGGAAGAGACAAAAATACCGCGAGGTTGCAATATACAACAAAGCATCTCAGACTGCTGAAAAAACTGATATAGGCAAATGCAAAAATAGTGCAAGAAGCGATTCATTAATTTACAACACTCAAATTCCAAAAACTTAGTTACACGGCTCGAGGTTCTCAGGATGGATACTGCAAAAGCATTATATAAAATACTGGCCTGGAACAACCTATTAAGTGATGCACAAGGCTACTCAGTTTACCAAAAATCCTGCGGTTATGGTCACCCAAAAGGATTGGCAGAGAATATGAGTCATGTCGGTTGGGGCATCGCTAGTAATTGAATAGGGCAAGCCAAATTCGAAATTCCATCAGACAAATTGTCAACTCTTCATTATAGATTCTCTAAAAAGTCACTTATGATAAGGGAAACCCTCCAATGAAACTGAGCTAGTGTTGCACCACCGTTCATCGAAATAAGACAAAAGATACAAACGAAGCCAGCATGTATCATTGGCTTGTTCAGGAGTTATGTACAAATTCAAACTGAGATTTCTAAGTCCAACCAAGCTACTGCAACAAAGTCAAAGGACGAACAATCAAATGACGCCCCTCCGGCGAATTGTTAAGAGGATAAGGGATAACGCGATTTTGATTCGCTCGTAATCCAGGAGCTATAATTGTTCTAACCTCGAAAACTCAGATAAAGGATTCAGTCTAAGCAGAAGTGGTCTATCTTCCAGAATGACAACTAGTCTTCTGTCTGGTGGCACAAAGCATATAAGCTCAACTGTTAAGTCAAGATCCAGAGTAGCTCGGAGTTGACGAGTCGAGTCTCTAGAGCAACTGAGAATTTCGGTGCTTTCACTAACCTAAAGCCTCGAAGTGTCCACTAAGTTAAAGCTCGGGCAGTGTGTTGACATGAGGGAGTTAAGAGCGTATAGAAAGCTATGACTGAGTCTCGACGCAACAAACAAATATTTACTGGATTTAAAGCAACCCAATATCAAAGCAGACTGCAGATTCCGAAGTACATATTGGTATAAAAGGCCATTTTGTGAACCCATTTAGAGCATTGAATGTCCAAAGCCAATTCCAAGCTTACTCCAGTGAATTAGTAATTCAATAAGGCTTGAGGTCATACAAGCTCGATCATGATCTCCAATTTGGATTCTGCAAGTTATCAAAATATCACCCAACTACTTCAAATTGGAAGCTTGCAGCTTTGAAATACAGACGACAGGTGCTAGTTACGATTCGGTCAGACCTAGTTTTGAACTATTACACAATGATCAAGCTAAAAGAATCGAAACTTGCATTATTACTGCAAGTTAATACTTTCCGGCATTTCCAACCTCAAGCAAAATCCATGGAATCGAATAAAAAAAAGTTTAGCGATACAGAAAATTCAACGGCGTACGAAGGCCCTAACACAGAAAAATCTTCAAACAATATGCATTCTCAAACCAATACATGCTCGAACATACTCGAACCCAAGTCGAGTCAAGCATGCTTAAACCAACATGTTGGTCGAGCATGGCTGAATGATATGGTCAAGCATTGAGCGACTGTAACAGTTCGAGCTGACAAGTTAGGAAATTGCTATACCATGTTAGCAGGCTTCCAGATAGTCAAGTTTACGTGATCAAGTAAATACTGTTGAGCTCAACTCAAAGTTTGCACGTGATAAAATACAAACTTGGGCATCCAATGGAATCTCTGATGTCAAAACTGGCCAACAAAGCAGGCAAACAATGAGCCGCAAAAGGCTATCCCGTAATGAAGGATAAATACCTCTCGAATAAAGGCACGAGTATCTGGAACTTCTCTAAGAGGAGGCAGAAAACAAATTAAAAATACGTATTTCTCAAATGTGAAATATCGAATACCATCATTAACGATAATGTTTAAAATCCATAGTCGGCTTTAGTCGATTAATTGATTTTAGACGTTAACGCGAGTTTGAATTCAGATATCGTGTTTATACAGATGATATTCGACGAGTTATAAACCATTGAATAAAATAATCCTATGCAGACACTTCACTCAAATTCGCTATAATTCATTTTCTGATTATTAAACTAATCCGTTATTGATGTGGACGATCAATAACGAGGTATAAGTCCAAAATCGTGCGAATGCTTTTTTTAATTACAGAACAGAAGGCATAAAGCATATAAGTTCAATTTTCAAGTAACAATTATGGATTGTCCAGAATCCTGGATGCTCGAATCCAACGAATCCTTAAAAACAAGATTTAAGGCCGAAGCCTTAGACCATTCAATCACTAAGGACTTAGGTCGTTTATTGACCTGATCCTTAGGTTGTTTAATGACCTACGGCTTAGGCCATTCAGACGACCTAACGTCATAGGTTGCACAAACGATCTAGGGACCAGACCGCATTACTGTTGAAGGATATTACGTCGTTTCTCCGACCTAACCATATGGACTATTCAGTGACATACCTAGGTCACCAACGACCTAAGAACTTAGGTTGTCTAACGACTTAATGGCACATCACGATTGCCGAACCGGACCTTGAAGTTATTCAAAGGCAGTCAGTTGTCAAAGTACAAGTTATTACACACAACTCAAGACAAGCTTTTCAAAACCATCAAAAGGTGTATATAATCCATCAAAGCTCAAGATCCATCAGACGCTATTATAGCCGATTGTTTCGAAGCCCATGTTTCAAAAAAACATGAGCTTCGAGGGACAAATGTTAACACCGTTGTGGAAATGCGATTCAAGATTGAGAAGTGCCCACAAACACTAACATGCGTCTAAGAAATCAAATACACCAGATGAGCTCGTTTTTGTGCATACATTCATCAGGTCGTGCATATTGTATGCAACGACGGTCTATGATCTACGAGTGTGATGACATGGCCACTCAGATATCAGGACGTCCTTTGTTGTTAGCTCGTCAAGAGCGGTGCAGGTCATGTGCCAACATTTGGGTCGTTAAGTCCATTTGGCTCGCTCACAATGTTAGGGTCGTTGCTATTCCCTTAGGACGTTCAGCAAGCTTCTATTCACCAGGTTATACATGCTAGGACATAGAGATTAAACTAACAAGAAGCTTCATGGATTATGACACATGCTTGATGGCCATATGGATCATGCATATAATATTTATATGGATAAAAGCTCATTGTATAGGCACACCACGTCTGGACCATACAGTTCCAGCATATTACAAAGTGAGTCGGTTTGTATCTTTCCATGAAGAGAGAACGACATAGCAAGCTAAGAAGGGATGCTTATAAAGCAGTTATGTGGAGGGCACCCTCAGATCATTCATACAACTTAAACCATGGCCGCAAATGATAGGTCGTTGCGTCAGCAGGCCTAGATCGTCCAACCTTTGTTAGGTCGTTGCCATGTGCACACATTGGGAGTCTCATATTATAAACAACAAACATATGATTTGCACTGTTAAGTGAAGTATTGAGGCGTTAGCTTAATGAAAGCATCATAGAAAACGTAAGCATGGTTATAAAGTACTAACAATATGGATCCACATTGCAAGATGTGTATACGTAGCAAGAGATGTATCAAGTTATGCTTAAATTGCATAAGACAATTTAGTATGATACCAGGATATGTGACAAACAGGGGACCTTCGGATGGTACATGGCACTATCTGAAATAATCTTAGGTCGTTGGCCTCCTTTTAGCTAGTTCCAGGTCTTAGCTCGCGAAAAAGCATAAAAGTGGCTGAATAGTTAGGTCGTGAGCACATTATTAGACCATGAAGAAACGTTTAGCTCGCTAGTGCAGTTAGACCGTGAGTGTTAGTTCTCCTATTCTTAGGTCGTTAAAACCATGTATAAGCCAGATCCTTCTAAAGTGAACTAAATCAAGATTCCATTCCAATGAAGAGTAATACGTTGATCATTCGTACTCTAACAAGAAGAAGATGGGACAGCTCAAAATGGTGAACATCGTGTATTGATAATAATTCACAAATATGGACCAAATATATGTCTACGCAATGAATTGGTTCCTAACAGTAATCTTGGAACAATAAGGGGAGGCCACGTTGCGAGTCTATGAGAGAAGTCCCCACTTTTATTTGTACACGCGTTGAATAACATGGAACATATGTATAGTAACAACATCGTGTAAGCTAGCTGTAACCAGCTATAAGGACACGTGGTGTACAACATTCGTTCCATGCGATAGCTGCATATGTCACAATTTACATTAGGTCGTTATCTTTAGATCGTGCAAAACAAACAAGACCGCACATCTTAGGCCGCTTCGCCTCCATGTTAAAATACTAAGACGTTGTTCTCTTTCAGACCGTTACTTATCTTAGGTCGTTTGCAACTTAAAGATGCCAAACACCAAACAACCATGCTACTCCTTTCAATGACCACCTATAAATCCCCCCCCCCCCTCATTCTTTCATAAAGGGGGGATCCAATTTCATTCCTACCATGAAGTGCCGCCAAATTTGAAGCTCTTCTACAACTTCATTAATGGCTTCCATGAATCAAACAACCTTTCTCCAACATCATATGGATCAAATCTCATTCAAGCTACATTAGAAATCTCTCCAACACAAATCAAGTAATCTTTAATCTTCTCCAATCCTCTTTAGATTCGGATCTAACAAAAAATTCCTATCAAATCATGGAAGAGTATCAAAGCGCCTAAGTGATTGAAGATTCATACATCCACCATCACAAAGCTAGAGATCTTTCCAATTCCTTTGCCAAATTCAAGTGAAATTAGGTCGCGAAGAGAGTGAAAAGAGAGGAAAAAGAGAGATGAATGTAAAGAGAAAATTCATGTATGATGTAAAGAAAAATATCATGATGAGAATTGATTGAAAAGTGGACGTAGATTCATTTTGGATCGAACCACTATAAAAATTCCCTTGTCTTCATTTGGTTCTTTTTATTTTGTGATCACGCAGTTCCATATTCTAATCTAACCATTTGGTGAAGTGCACATATAGCACCTTTGGTGTTGAAATATAATTTTGGTTTTAACAGTAAATCTTCTGTATAATTTAGGCATGACTAATTCTTTCAAATTTCCACTGTAATTTATAATTTACAGGTTATCATATTATGCCTATTTTATTTCATATGTTCTTTCTTACATATAATCAATTCTATTATATCATGTAATCAATTAAAAGGATAATTATTCAAATTTAACAATAACTTGTAATCGCCAAATCATGTAAGTTTTCTAACTTAACATGTAATTTTCTCAATTTCTATCGTTAACAGTCCAGGTGCATAAATATCACAAGTAACATGGAATTGAAACAACAGTAATTGCTATGTATGCATGTTTTGGCAAATTTCCCAACATATTAATATCTTTAGCATATTAATATTCCAACATGTCATATTCATCACTTTAATCCTTTCTAACATGTGGTTAAACATTTTAACATATCATATCTAAACATGTCATAACAACAATTCAATACTTTTAATTATTCTAGCAAATTCACATTATACGATAACGGGGAGTGTTTAAATGATAATATATCACTATCAAAAAATGATGCAGCTTAAATCCACTTACCTCATTTGCAGAAATTCTTTTAAATAGTTGTTATAGAAGAAAGCCGACTTTTATCTTTTTGTAGAGTTGGAGGTTAGTTATAAATCTTGAATATTCTTTGTTAATCTAGATTCCAGCAGCATCTCCCCATTTTATTTTTAATTTAGAATGTCATGAAGGCAGAGAAAGAGATGAAGAATTGTGTGTGGATAAAATGGGAGAGAGAGAGCCCCTTTTTATAGATTAACGGAGTCAATCCTTAACCGTTAGATTTTAGGTTTTTCAATCTAACCGTACATGAAATGCTGAGTCAACTATGAATAAGGCCCATTTTGCATTTCATACTTTATTTTACGCTGCCTATACATATATAATTTTAATGTTTTACAGCTTTTAATAGCCTTCTTGTTTTGCTTCCTTTTTAAATTAATTGAGCCTATCCTCCTTCTTTAATTAATTGTATGTTTTCATGCGTGTATATCCTTGCCTTTAATTTGAATTATCTTCACACATAAGACATGATTACGCGCAGACCCAACCTCTGCGAGCATAGCCTAAACATCTGTCACTGCACAGAGGACTGCCAAGAGCACCGTACGTATCTCAGGAAGGCGCGTACTTACCCTTCCAGTCCTTCGGAGCCAACAGAATAATCAGATGAATGTGCGCTCCCCTCGTGCCTTATAACACCACGATGATCTACCCTATTTGGTTATTCATCCACAAACGTGCGGACTGGTCCAAGCGCCTCACTTTAATATGTTATTAGACCCTATGTCGAAACATTCTTTTACGCGCTTGCTTTATCTTATCAGGTTTCCATTTAATCGGTTATCTTAACTTCTTATTCAGGTTACCAAGTTCTTCCTAGCCCCTTATATCTCTAAGGAATGGGTCCCCCTCTCTTATTATTTTCTATCATATAACTTGACCCATTTAAGTTTATTAAAAAGCCCACAATATGTTATTTTCTAGATTGTGATCCAAGGTCTGTAATCCACAATCTCTTTATATTCTTATTTGATTCAAGGTTACAATAACATGTTCTACTTAATACGTAATTAAGTATATCTCAATTTACATGTTTTCTATCTAACACGTCAACTATCATAAATGATTAAATATAACTTATTTCATTTCCTGAGTTGCCTCATTCTTTCTTATTTAATCATAATTCCCTCTTATGTTGTCATTACAACTTAACGTTGTTTATTTATTAACTTAGTTCTTTTAACTAAGGTTCACTAATAAGTCTCCTCTTCCCATAAATATAACTTATGTTGTCCTCGCCCGTAGATTTTAAATTCTCGTTCTCACAAATAACTTAATTTTCAATTAAGTACAGTTTATCTCATAACATAGTTATTCCAAATTCCTTATTGTTTTATTATAACCTAATCTATAATTCCCACTTGTCTCTAGGACAAATTTTGACATAAGATTCTTATCAGCATATTTCAGACTTCCAAGTTTTCAAATTACTTAATTTATAATTAAGTACAACTTCTTTCATTTCATAAGTTCCCCCCTTTTCTCAACTGGTTTCAGGTTTTCCCCATTTACTGATTACTTAATTTACAATTAAGTGTCACTTATCTAATTTCACCAGTTATCTCATTTCCTTACTAGTTTATTTTAACCTAAGTTATAATCTTCACTTGTCCTTGGAACAAGTCTACCTATTATACAACATTCTCATTAATGTAATTTATTTATAATAGGTTATTATCATTCCCCGTTCATTCCCATTTTCTTTTACTATTGTATCTTTCTTCCAATTCCATTTATTCCCATTAATTACAGTTAATGTTGTTTATCATTCCTTCTATTTACATATATTTATATATGTGTTTATTTATGCACTAGACCTCTCAAATTAAGCCTACACTTGTGGATGCTGGATTTGCCGGCTGTTCTAGGTAGACTTTTACCACAAGTCGACTTAACCTCGTGTCTTAGCACCATTACATGTTTTAACTATGCACTTAGAACCCTCACATTAGATTTACCACTTGTGGATGCTGGATATACCGGGCGGTTCCGGGTAGACTTCTACCATAAGTGTAATCTAACCTCATGTCTAAGCGCGGTTAAAATTTCTTATTTACTGTAAATCTTCTATATAATCTAGGCATGTCTAATTCTTTCAAATTTCCACTGTAACTTATAATTTACAGGTCATCATATTATGCCTATTTTATGTCATATGTTTTTTCTTACATATAATCAATTCTATTCTATCATGTAATCGATTAAACGGCTAATTGTTCAAATTTAACAATAACTTGTGATTGCCAAATCATGTAATTTTTCTAACTTAACATGTTATTTTCTCAATTTCTATCGTTAACGGTCCAGGTGCATAAATGTCACAAGTAACATGGAATTGAAACAACAGTAATTGCTATGCATGTTTTGGCAAATTTCCCAATATGTTAATATCTTTAGCATATTAATATTCCAACATGTCATATTCACCACTTCAATCCTTTCTAACATGTGTTTATACATTTCAACATATCATATCTAAACATGTCATAACAACAATTCAATACTTTTAATTATTCTAGCTAATTCACATTATACGATAACGAGGAATGTTTAAACGATAATATACCATTATCAAAAAATGATACAGCTAAATTCACTCACCTCATTTGCAGATCTAGAAATTCTTCTAAATAGTTGTCATAAAAGAAAGATGACTTTTATCTTTTTATAGAGTTGGAGGTTGGTTATAAATCTTGAATCTTGTTTGTTAATCTAGATTCCAGCAGCATTTCCCCATTTTATTTTTATTTAGAATGTCACGGAGGCAGAGAAAGAGATGAAGAATTGTGTGTGGATAAAATGGGAGAGAGAGCCAATTTTTATAAATTAACAGAGTCAATCCTTAACCGTTAAATATTAGGTTTTTCAATCTAACCGTACATGAAATGCTGAGTCAACAATGAATAAGGCCCATTTTGCATTTCATACTTTATTTTACGCTGCTTATACATATATAATTTTAATGTTTTGCAGCTTTTAATAGCCTTCTTGTTTTGCTCCTTTTTTAAATTAATTGAGCCTATCCTCCTTCTTTAATTAATTGCATGTTTTCATGCGTGTATATCCTTGTCTTTAATTGGAGTTATCTCCATACATAAGACATCCTTATGCATATACAAATCCTCCTTATGCGCACAACCTTTATTTTATTCCAAATTTTACCTCTCTTAACTAATTAATGCATGACTTATTTCTTTTTAAACTCTTTCTCATTAATGCTTCAATTTACTATTTTTAATGCATTTCTTTCAAATATTATTGTGTGTTATTCACACAGTAACTTTCCCTTTTCATGCATTTATCTTCCATGGTGTTTCTTTTCTTATTAACGCTTGCATTGATTGCTCTTTTTAATATTAAAAATGTTTTTCTTTTGAATACCTTACATATATACTTGTGTGTTCCTTTTTATGTCATTACTTCACATTTTTATTGCATGCTTTTTCAGATGTACCCTTTTTTTAAATGCGTTAACTTATAATGCTTCCTCTTTTTATTTCTTATTGCATTTATTAGCGTGTGTTGCCTTCCTCTATGTTATACACACAAACACACACACACACACACACACACACACACACACACACATGCGCACGCGCACACACACACACACACACACAAACATATATATATATATATATATATATTCCATTTTAGCGCTCACATGGAATTAACCATTTCCTTATAATGTCATTGCATTATTTAGTATCCACACTAGCTCTTTTAATTGCAGTATTTTCTTACCTTTCTTAATGCATTAAAAATTGTACTAATTTTCCTCCTCTTCAATGTATGAATTTATTTAAATTATAAATTACCATTATTTTTACTTTATTTATGTTCATGCATATACATATATTTGTATGATCAACTGGTCCTCACTAAAACAAAAATAAAAATTATGTTACCGACGGGGTTCGAACCCATGCATTAAAAATTGTACTAATTTTCCTCCTCTTCAATGCATGAATTTGTTTAAATTATAAATTACCATTATTTTTCCTTTATTTATGTTCATGCGTATACATATATTTGTATGATCAGCTGACCCTCTCTAAAACAAAAATAAAAATTATGTCA
Source organism: Allium sativum (assembly GCA_030737875.1). Classification (NCBI taxonomy): domain Eukaryota; kingdom Viridiplantae; phylum Streptophyta; class Magnoliopsida; order Asparagales; family Amaryllidaceae; genus Allium; species Allium sativum. The sequence continues at coordinate 433,973,411 of CM060919.1, forward strand.
CCGACGGGGTTCAAACCCTCGACTTCTATATTACATATCCAATGCCTCAACCAACTAAGCTATGAAGTCTTTTGTTAATGAGTTCAGAAACAATGGTACTCATTGTTCTCCTTCTTTACCTTATTTTCATGTTTTGTTGTAATGCTTCATTTAAAGGTACCACTTTCATCTTAAATCGGTTTTCTGCAATCCATAGGTCTAAATTGACTAGAAAATTGCCACGAACGCAATGACGCTACTCCCATGGCCAAATTCTAGAAGCTCTTCAAATTTTTCTTTTTCTTATATGCATTATTTAATTATTTAATTGTTACCAAAAATGCGGGTGTTACACTTGAAATCTTGATTACTCGTGAGTCATGAATCATCTCTGAAATCTAAATCTCTAGAAGCTTTTAAACTGTACAGTCTTCAGTAATAATTCCTGTATATAAATCCTGCATATGTGTGTGTGTGTGTATATATATATATATTGGATAAAAGTGTTAGTATATATTTTATAATCAATTAATATTGAAATAAGGTTGTTGTCATCAAAACTCCATTCTCCAACAATATCCCCCTTTTTGATGATGACAACCTTAGTTTATAAATATCATACATGTACACACATGTTGATAGTGGTTCTTCTAATACTCTCACTATCTATATGAATCCTATAAACTAATTATATATTTTATAATTTCTCCCCCCTTTTGCATTATCAATTTTTTTTTCTAAAACTACTCCCCCTAAATCTTATAACTATCCAAATTATATTATATTAAATGTATAATTTGTGATATATGACTCCCCCTTACAAAGTCACAAAAAACTTATGCTATACAAAACAAGCAATATATTTAACCATTGTTTTTACAAACGATATTACATGTACATATTATACATTGAATTAACGAAAAGGAACGAAAATGAACGACAAGAAATGAATCACAACCTATATTCTACTTGTCCTTAACTATAGGAGACTTGTGGGTAGGGCAATTTGGGTAATGAAGAATTTTTTTTCCATTTCGTTCAATCATATTTCCTTTATGATCATATAGAACTTCACCCACCCAAACGACTTGATCTTCCTCATTTGAGACTTCTTGTTGTTCCTCCTCGGTTTCCTCTTCCTCCTTATCTCTTCTTTCTCTTCTTCTAGTTTCTCCTCTTCTTCCATAGGTTCATTATCATCTTCAATGATAATCGGATTAGCCTGATTATCCGTTATAAACTTAAGAAGACTCCTTATCACTCTTCCATGCCTATTTTGCTCTTGGCTCATCCTAATTTGTAATACTTGTATTTCAGCGAGTATTTGCAGAGTGTATTCCATCTTTTCTTCAATTTTGATGACACATGATAGCATAGAACGTTGAAAAGGACCATCGGATGGTCCAGCGGATGATTCATGATTGATTTGAGTGTTAAAATTGGTGGAGGCCATTGTTTATTTTAGTTTAGAGTTTTTGTAGAAGTGAGAAATGAAAATGAAGAAGAAAATTCGAAGTGGAGAGTTTAAATGATTAGTTTAACTAACTTTTGGTGGGAATTAATTTTAAAAATTCTGGCAGTTATATGTCCACATAATGATAAATATATGTCGACATACTTGTCTTTTTAGTTTTATTTTTCCAATTTTTAATGTTATTTATATATATATTAATATATTTAATTATTCTAACTCACTTAGTGAACAAATTCCTAATTCTCTTCTAAATTTAGTAAATGTTGCTTCGTTTAATGGTTTTGTTAGTATATTTGCTATTTGTTTATCTGTTTCTATAAATTCGAGTGAAATTTTCTTTTTACTTACGTTATCTCTTGGAAAATAATGTTGTATATCGATATGTTTAGTTCTTGAATGATGAGTTGGATTTTTGAAATATTTATAGCACTCATGTTATCATAGTATATTGGTGATTTATTTATATTTAATCCAAAATTATTTAGAGTTTGTTGCATATATATTACTTGTGAACAAGCCAAAGCAACAAAGATATATTCTGCTTTAGTTGTTGACAAAGATACAGTATTTTGCTTTTTACTAAACCACGAGACTAGTGAATGTCCTAAGAAGTGAGATGTTCCACTAGTACTTTTACGATCGGATTTACATCCCGCATAGTCAACGTCACAATAAGAAACTAAGTCGAATGAATCATCTTTAGGATAAAATAATCCAAAGTCCGATGTATGCTCACTACACCAAAACAACTAATTTGGCATACCAGGATGTAGAGATTTGATACGGCTTTAAGCCGTATCAAATTTGCTACAGCTCATAGCCGTACCAAATTTCCTTTGCCACCGTATCAACTTTCTTTTGCAATCCGTGCCACCCCAAACCTCAAATCTCAACCCTACATCTTGAAGGCTACGGATCACATCATTTGACACGGCTTCGATCCGCATCTTATTTTCCTCCTGCGGTTTTTTCATTTCTCGCCTCACTTGCAAATAAAAGTATCGGCTTACCTTTTTTCGACTTCTATGGTGAAAAAAAATTAGGATTTTGCCCTCAAATCCTGACTCTAACTAAGTTCTGGAATTTGTTATCTGATTGCTCCAATTCTTCGCTGATTCTTGGAGAAGCATGAGAGCAGGGAGTGGGAGAATTGCATCGAGTGCCCACTTCGTTATCTCCATCGAGCCCTCACGTAATCTCTACATCAGTAACCACAAAACGTGAGTTTTCCTGAAATTAGAACCCTAAATGCTCTTCTCGTGGAAACAACAAGCTCGCGCTACTCTTCTCTTATATATTTTTTGTAGGTAAAATTTCGAAATAGGATTCTTTTGTTTACCTTCTTTTGATCTCTTTATTTTTTTACTAATACTAAGATTAGGCAATCTAAAAATTGGAACTTGGACAGGTGTACCAATAGGCAGTTGTTCTTTACCATTAAAGCAGATAACTTCTGATTCCTTGCGCGATTCGAACTTTTATGCTTCCGACTTTAAACTACCTTGGAGACAACTTTCTCTAATAGAGACAATGGTTATTCTTTTTTATTTTTGTCTAATTGTGTTATTTGTCTCTGTCTGTGTGTGTGTGGGTATTTACCATAATTATTATTGATATCTGAAGTCTTTAAAATGAGGTCTGCGAGGGGCGAGGTCAGTTTTGAAAGTTAAATGATTCTTTTACTAAAACCATGACTATGGTGGTAATAATTCACATTTTCGTAGGCATTTGTATTGCTTGAATGATTGATGAGGCAATTTATCACTATCTTGCTTTATAAAATATACGGAAATACAAAAATTTATTCGATCAACAATAAAATAATATTTTTAAATTTACAAAAAATTGTACTAAGAATCCAACTTCTACTCCAACTCCAACTCTAGGCTAAAATTTTAATTTGTCTACGTAAAATTAGGTTTAGATTTCAAATTACTTGTCAATGAAAAAAGTACTTGTCTTTGTATCTCATGTCCCGTGAACCTATGTACTTATCTACGGTAATATAATAATCACTTAATCGTTAAAATTTGAAACAGAAAATGGAAGGGTTACATCTTAGTTTTTTTACCCATAACGTATGTAAAAAATGACGATCCTTCATCGTTCTTCAACGTGGCATAATCCATTATAAACTAAATTAAAGAATTTAAGAAACTGTGAAAATCAGGTTGTGAAAGAGGATGTTGAACATTTCGAAAATGGAAAAGTAGGAAACGGCAGCAGATTGCTGCCTTCTATTTGTACGTTGGCAAGTAAAAACTTACAAGCAAAAAAACAAAAATAATAATAATCAGTTCCTGTGCATGTATATTCTACAAATTCACATGTATACGTTTAACATGCGTTCATTATATTTTCACTTTAAATTGAGGCCTATCTAACAGTCAGCTGATAATTAATTTCTGTAGAAGCTTATATATAGAAGTTGTTCAGCTTCTTCATTTTGAAGTTGTTTACCCTTTCTTAACAAATTTCAAAACATAAAATTTTAAATTAAAGTACAAAATCTATCTACGGAGTTTGTTGTAATATATGTTCTCCTTTATTCTGTTTATTTTCCCCAATTGGGAATCAGGTGCAAAAAAGATTGAGGAACTATAACTAGTTAAAAAGCTTGTATTTGTTATATACATTCTTAATTCAACGAAGGAGAACAGAATATTTTCTTCTTCGTTTGCATTTAAAAAATGGTATACATAAAACAAATTAATGTATTTGCTTGTACTGTTTACAAAACAGATATTTCAATGCACCAGGAGCCCCCACTCAGATTCACATGATAAGGAAGTTCAACAGTAGAGTTCCATGAGCAACACAAGCACTGTATGACTGCTGGTGCTAGTGCTGGAGAGGTATGGTGCCTAACATAAACTTGTATGCACTTCCTATTCGATTATGAAACAAAATACCATTTTCCTTGCATTTTCACCTCCTTATTATTTATTCTTCTTTTTATTCCATCTAATACTAAAATAAGTGGAGAATAAACATACATGTTATCCTTTCACAGTTTGATCTTAGTGAAAAAGGTTCCACAGTTAGTACAGTTGTAGGATAAATGAAATTATGTTATTAATCTCGAAATGTATCTTAAAACTTGTGAAGACACATTTAAATTTCTTATTGGACTTTTTTGACGATATGACTGTTTGCACAGATATTGATATATGGCTTATGCATATCTTCTCCAGTTACAGTCAAGGATTATATGTAAGAGTTATGATTCATATATATGATACAATGCTCTAAAATTTAGCACATGTTTTCAAATGTGAAAAAGAGGAAACCAATTTTTTAGGTGATGTTTGCAACTGTGTTCCTACAAAAAGGTGTTGTTGTGCTGAGTTATGAAATTACGCTTGTGTTCCTTGTATTTTTATCAAATTTATTCTTTCATGTATCATCTATAAACTTCACCCTTAGGGTTTTAAAATGAATTGCTTGCTCTCTAATTAATATTTTCACTACAAATAATATATATGTTAATCTCAGCCCAAGCACTAAAACGTCATTTAGAAGATCAGTCCTTAACCTATAACTTATATTAGTTTGAATTTATCTTCAATCTAGCTTGTAATTCACTTTTCTCACGTTAATTCACATTAATATCATGTACATACATCATGTATGGCATAGTTTAGGATGATATATTCAAAATCTATGATCTTTTAAAACAAAGTTGTATACTTGTATAACTGTAGCTCTGGACTGCTTTCATATCCAACCAGTGACATCGTTACTTCGATTTGATGAAGGTCTATGTTTGTTCCATACTTTAAGTTCAATCTTACTTATTTGAAACAACAAGCGTGGGCTTGCTACTTCGGAACAGCAGGATCTGGCTTGCTGCTTCGGAACAGCAAGCACAGGCTTGTTGTTCGGAACTGCAATGGCTTGCTGTTCCGAAACAGCAAGCCTAAGAGCTTGCTGTTTGGAACAGCTATGGCTTGCTGTTCCGAAATAGTAAGCCTAAGAGCTCATGACGAAACATCCTGTCGAAGCCTCATTTGGTTGATTGGTTTTTTTTTTCTTTCAACTATTCACATTGAATCTCATCCAATAGGCTTTTGAATGTTTATGGCAATGTTTTTATATTTACTAGGTGAATCATATGTCAGATGGCAAGGCAGCTTGAAGGCATTGAGCGAATCGAACTTAGGATTTCAATCAATTTGAGGTGACTGGTTGAAAGTATACAAACTACTACCCGTGTTTATTCTAGATGACAATGAATGGATAGGCAAAACTAGCAACATAAGAAAATCGCGGAACTGCTGCTGCTGCTCTTAAAAGTGAGGTATGTATACAACGCATGCTATTGTTTTTATTTATGGCAGCAGTTTGAATGTAATAGTGCTCCTACATCAATGAAAAATGTGTTGCATCTAAATCAAAAATGAATATTTTAGTTAGCTAGTCTTTTCAGTTGTTTTCATGTACATGGATCAAGGTGTTCTAAAACAAAATTCTTTTTATTCTTTAAGCCACTTACCATATTTTGTTTCGGTTAGGATGGTTTTTTTGTTCGAGTTTATTGTTACTTATACACTTTTTTCTTAATTTTAAATATAGAGTAAGGGGATCAAGTGGCATAAACCAATTTAGAAGTTGGTTCAGTGTGGTAGTTGCCAAAGTGGAGAACGCTGATACCAAGTTCCACCAGCTGTTTGTTTGCCTCGTGAATGGTATGTTTCCTTTTTACTCTCTTAGTTTGATATCACCTTAGCTTTTCACGTCTGACATTCATTATTTAGTTGCGCATCTCACTTCATGGTAAATAGTAATAGACATGTTAAACCCAACACATGATATCTTAAATATGTAAATCTATTGTGGACTTGATTTGGATTTGATCTTGTGGATGCCTAGTTTATTCACCAAATTTCGAAAACAATCTATCCAGTAATGTGTGTAAGACTACTTATATTTTGTTCATCTCAGACTCCACTCAAGCAAGAGTTGCGCACTAGGCAGAGTGATGATTATTCTTCTACTCCGTGACAACAATCAGTTCAAAATTCAAACTTGCTGCATGAGCTTGCCGGACCCATTGGGGCTTACTGTTTATGATATGTGCAAAGCGGTTTCGAAAGATATTCAAATCACCGCTCGTACATTTGTCAGATTCCATTAAAAATTAGCCTATAAACGACCTGGACTGGATATGTTAAACAGGCTGACAAAGGTACTCATGTTGAGGCTTCACGAGCTTCTAGCATGTATATGAATTATCTTTTTTTTTTTTTTTTTTTTTTTTTTTTTTTTTTTTTTTTTTTAAATTACTCTTTGAACTCTCTTGCTGACTTGACCAGTTAGCTATTTTCATCTCTCCAACCTCTTTTAACCTAGCTCCGATACCATGTTGGCATTTTTTTTTTAATTTTTTTTTATAACTTTAGAGAGCTATATAGTTTGTTCACAAAACCAATTGGTTAATGTGAACTATAGCCTCTTAGTATTTATCTAGGATCTTAGTTGATTATTTCCGGATGTGCTCCAACATGGTAGTCTTTCATTTATTCTACCTTTTATCTCTCTCCTCCTCTCTATATCCAAATTCCAACATGGTATCAGAGCGGGTTTAATTCGTGCGCACAATGCCACACTTATTCACGTCACCCAATATAAAGGTCCACGTGTTAGGCTCATGATATGCCACACGTGCGGGGGCGTGTTGAGACAAGTCCCACATTGGGCAATTTGTAAAATAAATCCTGTATAACTATAATGAGTTCACCCTTCACATTACCAATTGGTTTTGTGATAATTTGGGGTTCTCTAACAATAACAGCTTGTCATGCCTTGTCCTGCAGAATTTGTACAAAAGTGAAGATGAGTTGATGATGGAATGTAAACTATGTGGAACATCTATAAATAAACTTATTTTCTTGGTCTGTAAATATATCAGTGAATGAAATTCCCAATAACTGTGTAATATAGGTTGACACGGACAATGAAATTCAAATTATTATTTTCCCTTTATTATACATGGAATGTATTTTTTGTATATTTTTTTTTAATTTGATACGACTTATGGTCGTATCTAATTTTCAAATGGATACAGCCATGAGCCCTATCTCATTATCAGATAGATACGGCTCATGAGCCGTATCTAATTATCAGTTTGATTCGGCTTATGGCCGTATCAAATTGACAAAGACGCCAAAATTTGATACGGTCCATGACATTGCCAAATCGAATTTGATACAATCATGAACACTGCCTAATTGACATTTCCGGTGTAGTGGCTTTACATACCTTAGAATATGTTTTACGGCTTTTAAATGTGTTTCCTTAGGTTGCGATTGATATCTTGCACAGAGACATACACTATGCATTATATCTGGTCTACTAGCGGTTATATATAGTAATGATCCTATCATTCCTCTATATAGTTTTTGAGCAACGTCTTTAGATGAATCATCTTTACATAATGCTATATTAGTCACCATAGGTGTTGGTCTTCCATTAGTTGTTGTTAAATTATATTTATTAATTAGATCTCTTATGTATTTTCTTGATTAATAAATATTCTATTCTTTAATTGACAAATTTGTAATCTTAAAAGAACGTTAGTTCTCCCATATGACTCATCTCGAATTCTTGGGTCATAATATCTGAGAATTCTTTATTCATCTTATTGTTCGTTGATCCAAAAATAATATCGTCAACATATATTTGTACTAATTATATATCTTTACTATTTTTCTTAATAAACAAGGTATTATATAATTTTCCTATTTCAAAATTGGATTGTAACAAATAATTTCTTAATCTATCATATCAAGCTCTAGGAGCCCATTTTAATCCACATAAAGCTTTCTTTAACTTATATACGTGATTTGGTAATTTTTCGTCTTCAAATAGAGGTGGTTGCTCGACATATATGTCTTCTTTAACAAATCCATTTAGAAAAGCACTTTTGATATCCATTTGATATAATTTGAAATTATTATGGTTTGCAAAGGCTAGTAAAACCCTAATGGCTTCTAATCTTGCTACGGGGGCAAAAGTTTCATCATAATCTATTCCTTCTTCTTGAGTATAATCTTGTGCTATTCGTCGTGCCTTATTTCTTATGATCTCACCATGTTCATTCATCTTATTTTTATAAACCTACCTATTATTGTCTTATCCTCAAGTCTAGGAACAAGTTCCCATACATCATTCCTGGTAAACTGATTCAGTTCTTCTTGCATAGCAAGTATCCAAGAATCATCGGAAGATGCTTCCTTTGGATTCTTAGGTTCAATAGTTGAAATAAATGCAGTATTACTCATACTATTTAATTGATTACGAATTCTAACGAAAGATTCAATATCTCCTAAGATATTTTCTATAGGATGGTCTCTAAGTAATCGAATTCTTTTATTTGGGTTAATTATCTTCGTGATTTATTTCATTAATTTCATTTTCACATTCATCTTCATTGTTTTAAGTTATACTTTCTATAATTTTCGTTGAACGATACGTTTAAGGTTTCTACTATGGTATTGGTTCGAATATTGAAAACTCTATAGGCTTTACTTTTTCTGAATATCCAATAAATATTCCTTTATCAGATTTCAAGTCAAATTTGTCTAAATTTTCTTTAGTATTAAGTATAAAACAATTACTTCCTAATATTTTAAAATATGACACTTTTGGTTTCTTATTATACAAAAGTTCATAAGGAGTTTTATGAGTTAAAGGTCTAATTGATATTCTATTTAAAATATAGCAAGCTGTTGCAACTGCCTCAGCCCAAAACTTTCTTGGTAAATTACTATCAGATAGCATAGCTCTCGCACACTCTTGTATCGTCCTATTTTTACGTTCAACTACTTCGTTTTGTTGAGGGGTTCTAGGAATAGAAAATTTATGGTTATTCCCTTTTTATTACAATTTTTTTCAAAATTTTCGTTTTCGAACTCTCCGCCATGGTCACTACGTATTGTTTTGATTTTTAGTGATAATAAATTTTTAATTCTTTTAGATAAAGTTTTAAATTGATCAAAAGCATCACTTTTATTTTTAAGAAACAAAGCCCAAGTAAATCTAGAAAAATCGTTGACTATTATGTAAACATATCTATTATGATTTATAGATTGAATTTGAGATGGACCGAATAAATCCATGTGAATTAACTCTAATGGTTTCGAAGTAGTAATTTCCTCTTTTGATTTAAATGAACTTCTCTTTAATTTCCCAAATTGACAAGAGTCACATAAGTTATTAACTTTAAATTTCATTTTGTGTAACCCTCTAATTGAATCTAGTTTAGAAATCTTAGAGATGCGTTTAAAATTTATATGACCAAATCTCTTATGCCAGATCCAAGGGTCACTTGTATTGGCCATAAGACATAGATTATCGTTGGAGATTTTCATACTTAATATAGATATTTTTCTTTCTATCTCCTTCGGATATTACTTTTGAATTCCTATCCTCTGTAAAACATTTATCCTTTTCAAAGTTTATTTTATAACCCTTATCACAAAGTTGACTTATACTTAGCAAGTTGTGTTTCAGATTCCTAACTAATAAAACATCAGAAATAGTAGGAGTTTCAGAATTACCGACATTGCCGATCCCAATAATGTATCCTTTAGAGTTATCTCTAAAGTTCACCATTCCATCATCTTCATATGTCAGATTATGGAGTAATTCAGGATTTCTCTCATATGTCTCAAACAACCACTATCCAGTATCTATTTGCCCTTTTTAATTCCCGCCAACTGCTTTCCAGAATTCGAATTCTCAACAGCCATGTAACACACCAGTTCGGAATTTGAATTTTCAGCTACCACCTTTTCAGAATTAGAATTTTCAATAGCCACCATTTCAGAATTTGAATTACCAACAACCACTTCCCCCATCTTTTCAACTTTTGAATTTTCAAAAGCCATAAAATACAACTTTTCCTGTATTGAACAATATTTCAGTAGATCACATGACTTCAACACGATTATATGCAAACTCTTTCAACATTGATACAATGCATGATTGACACTGGTGTTGACAAATATTTCAAAATTTGCCTTTTTGTTCAAAAACCAGATTATGAATTTTTTGAAAGACCTTGCTATGATAGCAGTTGTTAGGGATTGCGGAATGGATCGTTAAGGCAAAACTAACACTAAAGGGGGGTGAATAGTGTTTTTGAGATTTTAAACAAAATCTAAAACTTATATGATCTACTATATGAATCAAATACCACAGAAACAATCACAGACACAGAATCAAACACAAACACAAACATAAAGATAAACAAAAATAAAATGCAGAAAAGGAAAGAACACACCGGATTTTATACTGGTTCGGAATTGCTCATACATCTAGTCCCACGCAACGCTAGATTGCGTAGAGTTTTTATTATTATATTAATATCCAATTACAACCTCCTTGATTTTACGGCTACAAGGGTAACACCGATTCCACACACTTGATCAAGTATACTCTCCTTGATTTCATGGATACAAGGGTAACACCGATTCAGCTCTCCTTGATTTCATGGTTATAAGGGTAACACCGCTCATGTTCCTTGATTTCACGGCTACAAGGAAAACACTGATTACCAAAACACTTCCCAAATGATTACAATAGCCCTATAACTCTTAAATAACACTTCGATTCAAAGAGTAATGAGAAGAGAGTGAAAAGAGAGGAAGTTTTATGTAAATAGAATTGAATTCGGCAGAATATAAGTGTAGAAATCATAAAAATAAGAAAATATAATGGTGTAAAGAAAGAAGATGAAGATGGAGAAGAAGAATGATGAAAAAAATTCGAAATCAGCCCTAATTTATCAGATTTGAAAGGTTGCAACGCTTCTGGAACGTTACACATAGTGAAAAGACACTTCCTTTCAGTTTTGAAAAAAATGACAGTTATATGTCGACATAGACATATATGTATGTCGACATAACCTAGTTCGAAATTGATTTTTGAGCATTTTTCAAGTGTTTTGGTATATATATATATAATTCTGGAAATTATTGAATTAAAGCATAGTTTTATAAAAGTAGAAAATCATATGAAAACATAAATATAAGATATACGAACATATTTATAAAATTATAGAGCTTAAAACTATATAAATATAAAGTATATAAAAGTATATAATATATAAAACTTGAGTTTGAAATCAAAAGTAAAGTAAATAAAATAAAATAGAGAAGATAGAGATTGAAGATAAAATTTGAAAATAGAATTTGAAATCAGCAATTGAAAAACAGAATTTGAATTTGAATTTGAACCTGGAGTGCTATTCAGAGTCTTACATAAACTAGACTCTATTATTATATTTATCTTGAACTCTTGGAATCTTGAGTACTTATGAGTCTTGAATCACCTCTGAAATTTGAATCTCTAGAAGCTCTCAAACTGTACAGTCTTCAGTAATAATTCCTGTATATAAGTCTTGCATATGTATGTGTGTATATATATATATTCTGGATAAAAGTGTTAGTACATATTTTATAATGAATTAATATTGAATTAAGGTTGTTGTCATCAAAACTTCATTCTCCAACACTTTTCTCCTCCAGATTTTCTTAGTCTTAGAGTTTACAGTGCTCCAATTCCTTTGACTAGCATTTGGATTATCCTTCTTAATATGCCGACCCTCATCACCATTAACTCTTACATGATTATCCACAAAACCATCATCATTCTTCCCTTCATAACCCATATCTTCCTTTAATCCAAATTCGCTTGTATTTGTATTGTGACCAAAAGCTTTACATATAGTACAAATACTCGGTCTCCAATCGTATGATATTTGCCTTTTAAATCCAGTGTTTGTCTTTCTAGTGGGTTATGTTCTTCTGTTATCTTTAGTTAGTAATTTGTTCTTTCATTGTGCTATATCTATTGCTTCTCTTTTTTTCTTTAATTGTTTTTGGTGTTTCTTATTTTGGCATATATGTTTATCTTGCATCTTTGCGGAGTTTCTTTATGCAACTATGGATTCAGGAGTTAGTTTCAATTTTCTTTGTTCCACGTTTTCCGTTCTTTTGTATTTTGTCGGTTGTATCTAGTTTTGTAGGTTGAGTGAGCTTTATATTTTTTAACTTTTTATATTAGGGGGTTTTGCTACCTAGCAGGCTTGTTGGTAGCTCTTTTTTAAGTATGAAATAAAATTATATTAATGCTCTCCTTTTTGTGAAAATCACCCATTTCCCTCAATTTTTTTTAACAAATCTTAATATTACTAAATAATTAATAAACTTGCATATATATATCACTATGTCATAGATGGCCTACGGCAACCCCAGAGAAGTGACGCAGTAGGTGCCAAAAAGTGTTGTTATAGGCAAAAAATACCTATGGCAACACTTTTTGGGGTTGACTTTTGTCGCGTTGCCTTAAAGTCAAAGGCAACACCTTTGCGACCCTATGGTAACAACAGTACATGTGTTGCCACAGGTACAACTACAAAGAAAACAAACCTTTCACAACTGCTAAAAATAGTTGTAATATGTCTATTACAGCTGGCAATCGTAATAAAGTCACACTTTTTTACAACTATTTCTAGCAGTTGTTAAAATTTGTTTTACAACTGCTAAAAGTAATTAGACCTCAATTGCTATTAATCAAAGATTTCATAAAATTTTAATAAATATTATTATAACACAGTATTTTATTCAAATAAATATTTTATTTCAATATTTCAAATGGTACAAATTTTTTGACTCCACTATTGTACATTCACTCGTATATTACACAATCATTCATATTTACATACATTCCTCACTACATTGTCACTCGATTCACTCATATGCAGACTCACACATATAAACATAAGCAAGAAAAAATACATCAGATCTGTTTGTAAGCATTCCTGAAGAAGCTACTCTGGTGCAATGTACCTATAAATATAAAATGGTTGAATGGTCCGAAGATTAATAATTGGAAGGCCAGACCGAAATATGATTCTACTAAAAATTAAGGATATATCGAAGAATATATTATATATCTCTACTGATCTCTTACCCAAAGGTACCCATGACTCTATTAGATACATGGGTGTTGTTTTCAAATGCAATTTTTGCAATCCTAAAATTAGCAATCTGTGAAATCATCACTAGTAAGTGGTCAATTTATTTTCATTTCCAATCAATTTGTTATATTTTAAACTTAAAGCCAGAATATTTTCAAACCCCCAAAAAATGGGAAGCAAATTTGACTTCTTAAGTACCTTTGCCTCAAAGTTAAAGTCCATAAGGACGTTATCTGCTTTGATGTAACAACCCGGAATTTGGAGCCAATTTAAAATTTTCATTATTAAAGAAAAAAAGTGTATACAATAAAATTCCTTTTTATTTGTATATGTGAAACATAGAAATTGTGTCCATGATAAATTCTTAATGTGAATTTAAATTCTCAATGTAAGCATCTAATTTTGCCATAATAAATTCTTGGTGGGGTAATTTAATCCTTAAAACCCAATGTAATATGGTAAAGACTATCATAATGATCCTAACATCATTTTTTCATAAATAAACAAATTGATTGGAAAGGATAATTAATTAAATCTTATATATAGTCACTTTGCCCTCTCCCTTTAATGTAGATTTTAAAAACATCTCCCTTTCTTAAATCCATTTAATCCATGATACTACAAAAATATCTGAAAATGGTAAGTTGCCTATGTTGCACTATAAAATCAAAATTAATGGCGCTGAAATGGCATGAATTGACTTTTGTTAGAAACATCTTTCCAAGTAAAAATTATTGCATCTAAAAACAGAAAGAAATAATTATAGGATGAACTCATGTTAATTAGAATAATCTTTTTCTAGATTATCAATATGAAAGGAAAAGAAAAAAATATTAGCCATAAAACATTAATACTAATCAATCACTCCACTATTAAAAGTACATGTAAATGTAGAGTTATGAGTTTGTCGCCATGTCAAAAGTTTTCCTAATATAACAAACTAATCACATATTATGCAACACCTTTTTCCATCCGTGCCTGCTTTACTATTCTAAAAGAAGTATATTTTCTTCACTAACTTATTCATTATATTTAGACACATTCTTAATTCTCTATCGATCACACTTGGCAAAACATCCTTTTATGCCAACGCTGCAAGAACTTGATATAATGCTACAAAGTCAAGCACGTTGTAATTAGTATTTAGTATGCTTATATTAATTTATAAATGGAAATTATGTAATATAATATATTCATACGCTACTTTATTCCATTAGTCTTTCATTTACAAGCACGTTTTTTTTTAATTTATTAAACGCAATACATTCATTCCTCTGTTAACAATTTAATGCATGCGGTCCATGTCCTAAATGAAGGCAAGCCACAGTTTATATTTTTCAATTTATGTGAAAACTTTTACCCTTTTAAATCTGGAAACACACGTCACATATTTATTTATTTATATAAAAGGGTTAAGTTAATTAAATGAATAATTAAAGACGTATGAAATGGTTCAAATTCATTTAGAAACAAAACTATGCCACTTATTTCTCCTTTATTCTCTTTGTTATTTACGTTTGAAATTTGAATGAAAAAAAATTAAATAGAATAAAACATAAGGGGTTAAAAAGAGAATTAAATAAATTTATAAATACCCTAAAATAAATCCATAACCCTAATTTCAGAAAACAAACATAGCTGCCGCCCCTTCTCTTTTCAATGGCTGAAATGCTCTCTCATTCTTCCTCATTTTTCTTTCAATCTAGTCGATGGTTTCCAAAATTTCTAAAGGGAAAGGTGTAGAGCTAGGGGAGCTCGTCACAACCAACTGTTGAGATCAATTCTTATACGCTAATTTATGGGAAATCGAGCTTCAAAGTGGCAGCGTTCGCATCGATTTTCGTGGAGATGGGGAGCAATTGGGTTCACGGCGACATGCAATTCACGTAGAAGAGGAAGAAGAAGTTAGCGGCCTTGTTTTGTGCTAATCAATGTATTAAGGTTTAATTAAAAATTAATTTAATTTAATTGTGTAAGGTTATAAAATGAATAACTTATTCATATATCCTCAGAACTGAGTGCCGTTCGAAACGTTAGAATCGTGGGATCCAACTCTACAACCCAGAACAGACCAGACCTGAAACTGAGACAGTTGGGAATCCAGAAAAATAGCAATGTGAGATCTCTGATTTAAATTATTTAAATTATTTTCTCGCTATTGAAATAATCGTTGTACGTTAATCCAATAGATCTGCGACGTGATTTGATAATTTGTGTTGTATGGGTTGATTTAACATGTCTTGTTATAGATCTGTGTTTGTAATTGTAGATCTGTGTAGATCTAACAAATTTCATCAGTTTGATTATAAAATCATCGTGTTTAATATAAAATAAATTTGATTGGATTAAATTAGGATTATTTTTAATCCAATTAAAATTCTGAGTTGACATGACATAGATTTACTTGTTGATTAACAATTTATTTGATAAAAACACATTTTTTTATTAGTATTATTTTTGTTAATAAAAAGGTCAAAGTGAAGAACACATTTTTATTAACATTATTTTGTTAATAAAAAGGACAATAGGAAAATTACATTTTGGATTAACATTTATTAGTTAATTTATAATGACATGAAAAGTTTACATTTTAATTAACATTGTATGTGTTAATTTATAATGACATGGAAAGTTTACATTTTATGTGTTAATTTAAAATGACATGAAAAGTTTTACTTTTAATTAACATTTTATTTGTTAATTAAAAAGGTATGGTAAGATTAACATTTTATTTAACATTTTAATTAACAAAAAGTGTAGAACTCTTTTGTTTACATTTTCCATTGTAAATAAAAGTGCAAATTGTGTGAATCGCTTTATTTTACATTTTACATTGTAATCAAAAGCACATGATAGAAATTACGTTTTATTAACCTTTTATATGTTAATAAAAAGAACATGATTGGAATTACATTTCCATTAATATTTTATATGTTAATAAAAAGCACATGGTAGAGTTACATTTTAATTGACATTTTTATGATAAATAAAAGAACAAGATTAGAAATACACTTTTATTTACATTATAGTTGTTGAATAAAAGAACAAGATTAGAAATACACTTTTATTTACATTATAGTTGTTGAATAAAAGAACAAGATTAGAAATACACTTTTATTTACATTGTTGTTGAATAAAAGAACAAGATTAGAAATACACTTTTATCTACATTGTAGTTGTTGAATAAAAGAACAAGATTAGAAATACACTTTTATTTACATTGTACTTGTTGAATAAAAGAACAAGATTAGAAATACACTTTTATTTACATTGTAGTTGTTGAATAAAAGAACATGATTATAAAAACACTTTTATTTACGTTGTAGTTGTTGAAAAAAAAGGATAAGATTGGAAATACCCATTTATTTACATTTTATTTGTTAAATAAAAGGATAAGATAAAAAGACACTTTTATTTTGCATTGTTTTGATGAAAGAATTAAACAAGATTTTCACTTTTGTTTACAATGAAAGAATTAAACAAGATTTTCACTTTTGTCTACAACGAAAGAATTTAGCATTTTATGTAAAATATGACATTAGAAATAGAATTTACCTTTTATGTAAAGGATGACATTAGAAATAGAATGTACATTTATGTAAAGGAAATTAAAAGGACATTTTTGTCACTTTGAAATAAAGGAAATTAAAAGGACATTCTTTTTTGTCACTTGACATGAATGAAATAAAATGTATATTTTTGTACATTAAAAAGAAGAAGTTAAAAATGTATATTTTTATACATTAAAAAGAATGAATTGAAAATGTATATTTTTATACATTAAAAAGAAGGAATTAGAAGTGAACATTTTTATACCTTGAAAAGAATTAGATAAAAGTGAACATTGTTATACATTGAAAATATTATACAAAATTATCATATTTTGTAACATTGAAAATATTATACAAAATTATCATATTTTGTAACATTGAAAAGATTATACAAAATTATCATATTTTGTACATTGAAAAGATTAGAGTAAATTATGCATTTTTGGTCAAAGGTAAAAGAATGACAAAAGTATTCATTTTTGTCAAATGTAAAGAATGAAATAAAAACATTCTTTTTATTATTTAAAAAGAGTGAAGTAAAAATACTCATTTTGTTTATATTGAAATGAATTAGAGTTAAACATAATTTTTGTAGAAAGTAAAATATACATTTTGCTAGAAAATGAAAATTAGAATAAAAAGTACATTTTGCAAGAAAATGAAAATTAGAATAAAAAATACATTTTGCTAGAAAATGAATATTGGAATAAAAAGTACATTATGTTAGAGAATGTAAATTAAAATAAAAATAATTATTTTTGTCATATTAAAATGATGAATTAGAAAGAGACATTTTTGTCATTTCAAAGGAGATAAAGTAAAATATTCATTTTGTCATGAAAATGAATGAGACCAAAAATATGTATTTTGGTAAATAAATAAGAGTTAGGATTTTTATTGTCATTTGTTCACAATAAAAGAATTGAAATATATGTATGTGATGTTGAAGTGTTTGATGTGTTAAATATATTGTTAGTATATTCAAACTGAATATTACACTTCCATTTACAAGCCATCCGACTTGTTTATGTGATTGGGACGATAATTTTCACACATCGCCCAAGTGCACAAATAATTTATTATTTGTTTGTTGGATGAAACCCCACACGGGTGTTGGGATGATATATGACCTACACTAGTCCCAATATTTAGTGTAGAATCCACTCTGGTTGATTATTTGGATGTGTGATAAATATTTATCATGATTGATGATTATATGCAATATATGGTTGTTGATTGAGTCACATTCCAATAAAGAATATTTTAGAAAATATCTTAGAAAAGAATATTTTTGAGAGAAAAGAATATATTTTAGAAAAATATATTTTTATTGATATGAACTAGTTATTAACTAGAGTAAATCATTAAATTTAGATTTAATGAAGTTTTCCAATATGCTAATATTTGATTGAAGTTAAATTAAATAAATTGGATTTTGGGTTTGTCGTGAATAGTGTCTTAAATAACACTGTTCTTAAACCCCGTATGAAAGTCCATATTTTATGGAAGATGATTTTGGGTTTACCGTGAACTATGTTTTAAATGACATTAGTTCTTTAACCCAGTTAAAGATAAGATTAATTTCTTAAATTTAAATAATCATTGAATAATGATTTTTGATATTTAAAACCAAATTGGGTTTTTAATAAATCTTTAAAAGAAGGATTTAAGAATAATTTAAAGAGTTTATCTTTGATAAAATAATGCGAATATTTTAATAGAAGAATATTATGAATTGGAATGAGGCATTGGATGTGTTTTTATAGTACTCGATTTTTAATTATAAATACGTGAGTTATTCGGAAAGACCGGGTTTAACCCATTCCGAATAATTACTACGACGATGAAGAGTCGAAGATGAAGACGGTGGTTGAAGACCGACGATCTTCACATCGAATGGATGTGTTGCTACTGAGACCCTTGATGGGAGTAGCTACCTTGAAGGGGCTTCAGTAGTGGCCGTCCAGACTATTGTTGATTGTTCGGATTTGGTTTTCGCTCAGACCTAGAGCATAAGCTAGTAAATGGATGCGTGTTTGACATTGGATTTCGTTCCATGTGAATTACATCGATTTCTGTTAATGTATGTCTGTTTGGTGGTGGAAGATTTATTCTCTACTTAACACCCTGGTATATATTAATAGTCATTGATCGCATGGCGTGAATTGTCAATGTGGCACGCCAAGATGCAATTGATCAAGGCTTTTGTTGAAAAGCAGGGCCTTGTGGGATGATCAAAGTATAGCCTATTACGGCATAACCTTGTGTTTATCGTGACTTCGCGAGCCTCACACCCCGGTATGAGTCAAAAACGGGATATGGACCGTAGGGAGTGTACACATTTCTTTCTAGCCATTGGTAGTGTCAGTGCTTAAACTGGCTGGCATTTTACTTATGTGGATGATGGATTTTGAGGTGCCTCGGATTTTTATAGGCCGTTAGTGGTCATACTATAGGTCCAAAGGGACCGGGAAGCGTGTGTTCAGGCATAACTAATCCACTGCCGATAGGCGGGGACCGGCCCTACCACATCCAAGGGTTCACTGCGGGGGATCCTGAGGCATTTGCTAGAGTGTCTCGAATCGGAGAGGAGCTTGCCCCTAGCCTTGACTCATGATGGAAATCCAATTTCCAATACGACCTTGTGGTTTTGATTGTAGAACTGGTATGGCGACATGATATATGGTACCCATGCCGTCTAAGATTGATACATTTATATTTGAAATGTTTTTATTAAAGCATATAACACTAATACTAAATCCGTTTTACCGTATCAAGCATCTTTTGACCATTATAAGGTAAAACCCTATCCTCCGTTTTGCGTTGCATTGTGTGATGGGACTTGGGTCTTATAATGGTTTCATTTTTCTAAAAAGCATTGCGTTGTTTAACGATTTACTTTAATTTATGCACTGGCAATCCAATGGAGTAAACCCGTTCCGCGTTAGCGGCGTGGTCCTGTGATTAGCCTTATTATTAGATAGTTAAGTTAAGATTTCTCATACCAGTCCCATGACTGACCTGTAGTTTGTTTCACTGGCAAACTCGGGTGCCCATATTTTCCACACGGGCAGTCGAGTAGCGTTTTGCAGATATATTTACAGGGTCCTGGCTTACAGCTGAAGCGGTATTCGGAAAGATCTGTATCCGTGTATTCCTTCCAGTTGTATATTTGTATTATTTGTCTGCTGCTATCTAAATGTAATTTAAAACTCTGATATTATTGTATTTCTATTATGGAATAAGTATTCATACTCTGTTACATTCTTGTACTCTGATATAATTGTTGTAATCTGCAATAAAATGTTCTTCAGTTTGTGTTCTGACGTGTGTTGTTCTCAAAGCAATCCAGGCTTCCTTTACTGGGAAGTTTGGGTCATCACATTTGATGTCTCCATGAATGATTTTAGGGTGACCTGAGATATGCACCAACTATGTATACAGGAAATGATAGACTAATGGTGTTAAGATGATTAAAATAACATCAATCTTCATGAAGGTAAGCTAAACCTTTAGCAGACCATAATGTAATTCTTAGTCGGATTGGCCAATCCAAAACTGGCCAATCTTTACCTATAGTAAGCAAAAATTCATGTTAAAATATCACAATCTTTTTTACCAGTTTAGATTTTAACAGAAGGAACCAACAAATACCATGCAAATGGAATTCCAATGTATTATTTGGCTCAAACTCGTAAACAAGCAAATGGGATACATCAAATGGCTCAAACTATGTGTCAATACTTTCATCCACCAAAAGGTGGGAGCATGTATATTGTTTTATCTTATGACAGTGGTGTAACAACCCGGATTTTCAGCCATTGGATTTTGAATATTTAATTTTGTTTTAAATATTTAATTTGAATTATATATAGGATTTTATAACGAATTTATTTATAAAACAAAGTTTGAACGTATAATTTATAATATAATTATAAAACGAGTTCGAAATGGCGCGACAGTTCGTAATATTTGGTTTTGAACTTCAACTGAGAATACAGGATCCGATATAGGTCGGATTTCTGTGAAACAAGAAACGTTGGAACCGTATTGGAGATAATTTTCATATAAAAGAGAAAAATTCAGAATTCTTATTATAAATAGTAAGTTATGGCCAAAACAAAATTTGAAATAATCGCTATGGAAATCGTTATTTAAAATATAGGCCTTTAAAATAGCCGTTTTGCAAACGGACACCGTTTTCGATGAAATCAGTTTCATTGGGACTGTAGCGTTAAATTATTGTACGGTGTTGAATTGCGTGGCAAACCAATGTCGTATGTGACCACGGTAGCCACAAACGTCCGTTCATTTTCTATAACGCGTAATTAATTTAATAAAGGGTTATTTGGGTATAACTTGAATAGACGATCGAGTTAGGCCACAAAACCAGTTCCGTTGAGTTCGTATCGTCGATTAGAGTCATGATAGGTATATAGTTTGTTATTTTTAGAGACCGGCAAATTTGGTGTCCCGAATGGCATTGCGGTACGTGCAAAAATAGCCTACCGGGGAAACAGTCTCAGAATGCGATGAAACTGGTGCCGTTGGGTTCGTATTAATTAATTATTGAAAGATTTCAAAGTTTCAAGTTGTTTCGATTTATCTGGTGATCATGAAAAATTTAAACGCGTGTTTATTTCTGGTTTTATAAAGGAAATTTTTCATACGACCTCAGAATTCGACGAAACTTGTCCCATTGGTCCAGAATACTTTTTTATACCAAGATTAGTTTTTTTATAAGTAAACAGAAGTCGACTGTGGTTAGTTTTACTTGATACTTCACCGCGAAGTTTCGTTAATAATAAAA
This sequence comes from Allium sativum, assembly GCA_030737875.1. Taxonomy (NCBI): domain Eukaryota; kingdom Viridiplantae; phylum Streptophyta; class Magnoliopsida; order Asparagales; family Amaryllidaceae; genus Allium; species Allium sativum. The sequence continues at coordinate 433,995,211 of CM060919.1, forward strand.
TAACATATCCTTCCATTATATATAATAAAAAGCCGTGAACCCGACCGTGAACCCTATTTCCCCAATTCCTCTTCTACGTCTTCCCTCTTCTATTCTTTTCAGTAAATCACGAATAGAAATTCCACTTCCAAATTTGTTTAAAAACCAAAATCAACTTCAAGTTAATTCGAATAAAATCATTCAAATTAGATGGCTTTGATTTCCAGGTTAGTCTTGGATTACCCTACGTTCCTATACTTGTTTCGAAGGATGCGAGGCGGTTCTTTCGGTGTCGGAAATCGACTGCGGTAGCTAGGGTTCTTAAAATTGGGGTGTTGTAAACATCGATTGATTATTTGGGTATTTAATGGGGTTTGTAGCACCGTTTGGTTTGGTTTAAGGAAATCTCGAGCTTGGGTGTTTCACTGTACTAAGCGGTGGAGTCTGAATGGTGAGTGAGGGTAGGTGGGTGCAGTGGAGATGAGCGGATGTTATAGGTCAGGGGCCGTCCAATGTTGCCAGGAAGGAGCTGAAATGTTTGAGGAGGAGTTTGGGTATGTGGTCGATGGTGGCAGCAGGTGAATTGCGGTTAGGGTGTTGCTTTGATCTCGAGTTCCTATAGGGTTCGTAAAAGGATGCAGTTTTTCCTGAAACCGCAACTATGATGGTGGCTTGTTGTTTTTGTGGTGTTTGGTGTTTAAAAGGGTGGTCGGTGCTACTGTGTTGCGTGGAGGTAAGGGGAGGGGTGTTGATTGGTTGACGTTAGAAGTTGGTGAAATGTTTTGTTTTGGAAATATTGGAGACAGGGTTAATTTCGTAAACTGGGCATGACAAAGAGAGGAGGATGTGGAAACCAGTTGTGCTCAATATTGGAAGAGTGCGGCAGGTTGAATATGATGGAAGAGGATGGGTAGTAGGAACGTGACAGCCGGGGTGAAGTGTATGTAAGCTTAAAGATGACCTTGCCTTTGAAAAAGCGGCATTTGCCTTAATAAAATTCAAAGCTGATGAAACTTCCAAGGGGGCTTCAAGGTTAGGAAGACTAAGATGTCAAGACTGTAGTTGAGGCTTTGACTTACATAGGGTACAAGCTAGACAAGAGATGAGACGCTCGTGGAGGTCGATGTGTTATTTGCCTGAAGGAAAGTTATTGGGTTAAAAAGTAAGAGATGGATCAACACGGTGAAATCCAAGGTTAATTTGGCTATTCTGAGTATTAAGCCTAAAAGGGTAATTAAAAGTTAAATAATTTTATTAATTAATTTAGTTAAATTTAAACGTATTAAAACTTATATCGCATATAACCTTATCAAATGATAACAGAATCAGACGGAAATGAACACGTTGGGATCATAGTGATGAAGTCTACATTGAGGAACTGGTTTCGCTAAAAATTGATCTATTAGAATTTCATGGAAAAACTTAATGTCTGTTTCATTATAAATGCAACAGAAGCAGAACTGTCAACTGCAAAACAAGGTGAGTAAACTCACTAACTCTGACTCGTTTATATTTTTATATAAACGAGTTTTAAATTTATTTATAGTAATTTTATACTATGTGATGGTTGTTTGGTTGAATTGGTTGATATAGTTATATCGTTGATCGTTTAATAATTCTGTTCACCATGATAATTCATATTTATGTGAAATTAATGTTGATTAACATCTGTGGATGCAGGGATAACAGGTTGGAGGAATCCAACTGGATTCCTCAACATTTATATTACTGTTTGTTATTTATTGTGATATTTGATGTGATATAAAATGAGTGATTAGTTATGTGTGAATTACACTGGCCCTAGAACTTTGGTATTTTAAAACCGTAAAATATTTTCGAAAAATAAAAGGGATTTGAAATGCAAAAAGGGAAATTTATTTCCAAAGTGGAAAAATTGAATTTTTAACGGACTTGAAAGTAGGACTTGTTTTAATAAATAAACAGGAAATTGATTTTAAACATGTGTTAAAAATTTAGTAAAATATTATCATTGGAATAAATTGAATTTATATGGAAAAGTGGAAAATGGTTTTGAAACCAATATTTGAAATAAGATTTGAACTTAGCAAATTATAAAGGAAATTATAAACGGGATTTTAAATGATTACAATACAAATGAGATTCGATATGAATAATTTTGAGTAAAGGTTATAAATAGAATTTGGATTTAATATATGTTATAAGTATGAAATCAAATTGTATATAAAAGAAATATATTCATGATTTAAGTGAATAATGGTTTAAAGGAAATATCGATAAAGGAAATTTAGATTTGAAATATAAACCCAATATTTGGAAACAGCGATTTTAGCGCTGTCATTATAATCAATGTTTTGTAAATTCTAAACAGCGATTTTAACGCTGCCGTATTAATAAGTGTTTTGTAAATCTTAATAGCAGTCTTAAAGTTGTTGTGAAAATAAAGGTTCTAAAATTCTAGACAGCGATTGTAACGATGTTATTAAAAGTAATGTTTTAGAAATCAAATATTTGGAAACAACGATTATAACGCTATCGTTATAATCAGTGTTTTTCCGTAAAGGAAGTGTGTTCTTAGATTGAACCTGAAAGTCGCGTAAGCGACGTTTTGTTTAAAGTTGTGAGCTTTGACTATTTCAATGTTGAGAATGTTGTTCAATTAAGGTCTGAAAGGTAATTATACCCCAACTTGATTGACTTCATGATCGATGGAGGAATGGTTGAGGTTCGATAGTGAAACTTGGTTAGCAATATGGTTAGCTAATAAATGATTAGTGGTTGGAATTATTATAACGATGTTTTATAACATCGCGTTAATTTAAAGAATTTGAAATGTTTTCCCCAAATAAAATGAGGAATTAAGAAAAGGGAATTGGAAATAATAATTAAATAAGAAATTAAATAAAAAGGGGGCCCAGTGTTGTTTGATGTTTGATCGGTAGGATTTCCAATTGGAAATAGGACCGCTGATTGTATGGGTGTTTCTTTGATAGTTAAATCACCGACTATCAAAGTTTTATTTTATTTTATACCTCTGTTGTCAATATGGAGAGACCGGGATCAGATTTAATATCTGAAAACCACTTCGTATTGGCGTAAGCGTTATGAATCAACTTATGCTGAAGATAATTGAAGACGGAGTAAAATGCAAGGGCTGTTCTGTTAACCCTAGGTAGAAATTGCCCAAGATGGATTAATAGAAGGGTGCCTTCATTTTGTCCAGACCCAGGACAACTTGTATGGACGAGTATCTGACAGAGTATTTCCAAAGGGATTACGTACGTTGATTCCTTCAAACGTACGAAGTTGGTGGCATAGATGGGAAACTTCTTTAGCCTAACAATCTGAGTATTTTTGTGGGAATCAATTTGTGAAAACCCGCAACCTCCCCGTAAAGGAAAGTGTCGGATAGTTCGAGAACAAGCCACAACAGAACGCATACGGAAGAACATTTCATTGCTTATTACAACAATGCATCAGATTACAAGAATATACAGAGTATAAATGAATATTACACAGAAATATCAGAGATTTAAATTACATTTAAATACATAGCAGCGGAAAATAATACAATACACAACTAGAAGAGATATACGGATACAAAGCTTTCCGGATATCGTTCCAGCTGTAAACCAGGATCCTGTGAATATAAATCTGCAAAACCAAAACTACTAGCTGCCCGTGTCAAAATAAGGGCACCCAGAGTTTAGGTTAAAACAATAAACTCCAGGTCAGTCATGGGACTGGTGTGAGAACTAAAACAGTTATTAATCTTTGTTTTTAAAGTTAGGTAAATCAAGGGACCACGCCGTATAACACGGAACGGGTTTCCTCCCAAGAATACCAGTGCATAAAACAAACAGCGCAATGCTAAATAAAGAAAATGAAGCTGTTATAAGACCCAGGTCCCATCACACAATGTAACGCAGTCGAGGATAGGGTTTTTACCTTATAACAGCCAAAGAATGCTTGATACGTTTAAAACAAATCATTTGATACCATAATAAGTGCATAGTGTATAAAACACTTCAAATCATAAGTATCAATCATAGGCGGCATGGGTACCATATATCATGTCGCCATATATAGGTTTACAAATAAAACCGCAAATGTCACGTATTTGGAAATTGGATTTCCATCTATGAACCGAGGCTAGGGGCAAGATCCTCAACCGATTCGAGACTGTCTAGTCCGAGCCTCAGGCAAGTACTCTGTCAAGCCTTTGGATCGTCAGGGCCGGTCCACCGATGTGGATTAAAATGCCTGAACACTACGTTTCCCCACCCTATGGGGTGTAAGTCTGGTCCGTCAGCCGACCAGAATGCATCGGCCGAAACCGATATAACCGAGGCGCCTCGCAACAGCAACAACCACATAAGTCAAACTCGTCAGGGCGTGTAAAACCACTGACGCCACTTCTAACTAGAAAGAAACGCAAGTCCTCCCTGATGTCCTCTCCCGTTTTTGGTTCATACCGGGTGTGAAACCCGCGAGGTAAACGTTACACAAAGCTACGCCACAAAGGCCGTGCTTTGATCATCACCACAAGACTTTGCTTTTCAACAGAAGCCTTGATCATTTGCATCTTAGCATGCCACACAGGCAAACCACTCTATGCAACCGATATCAGTCACACAGAATGAAATCCAATGTCAGACACACAGTCCATTTACAAGTCCGTTCTGGGTCTGAACGAAACCGGAGGCACCTAGTACCCCGCATATCCATCGATCTCCAAGTACGTCTGGACGATCACTAACTGTTTCCATCTTCTTGGGTGTACAGCCCAATCAAGATCATCAGTTATCACCCAAACGACGTGAAGACTTCCGGTCTTCGACCATCGTCTTCATCTTCGACTTATCGTCGTATCAGTTATTCAGAATGGGATAAACCCGGTCTTTCCGAATAACTCGCGTATATATTATAAAAGTGTTACACAAACACAACATACGCCTCATTCCAACTCATTAGTCATTAACCGTAAATTAATCAAGAGAATAATTCCCCAAATATTAACCCCGAAGGCCGAAACCAACATCAGATCAATATCCAGAAAACCATTCTACTTAGCTAACCGACAGTTAATTTCTAAATTTCACGTTCAAATCTAATTAAAGATTTAACTATCGCCTGGAGCAAAACTGGTGATACTCCATTCTCGATCTTTTCAATCTAATTAAAGATTCATTAAAACTCCACTTAGTTTTAATCTGTGACTGGGTTAAAGAATCAGTGTCATTTAAAACACGGTTCACGATAAACCCAAAGTCACATCCCATTAATTATCGGGTTAAAGAACAAGTGTTATTTAAAACACTGTTCACGATAAACCCAAAAATCAATATCCATTCAATTCCAATTAAATATTATTTAATTGGTACACTTCATTAAATCTAAATCAAAAGATTTAATCTTTTCTCAGCTGGGTTCAAGAACAGTGTTAGTGAAGACACCATTCACGACAAACCCAAATCACATTCATTAATTATCGGGTTAAAGAACAAGTGTTATTTAAAACACTGTTCACGATAAACCCAAAAATCAATATCCATTCAATTCCAATTAAATATTATTTAATTGGTACACTTCATTAAATCTAAATCAAAAGATTTAATCTTTTCTCAGCTGGGTTCAAGAACAGTGTTAGTGAAGACACCATTCACGACAAACCCAAATCACATTCATTAATTATCGGGTTAAAGAACAAGTGTTATTTAAAACACTGTTCACGATAAACCCAAAAATCAATATCCATTCAATTCCAATTAAATATTATTTAATTGGTACACTTCATTAAATCTAAATCAAAAGATTTAATCTTTTCTCAACTGGGTTCAAGAACAGTGTTAGTGAAGACACCATTCACGACAAACCCAAATCACATTTGATATTCAATATAAGGCTCTGAATAGAAAATATATCGGCTTATATTCAATATCAAATTCTACGATTAACAAATGTCGTATTGGAAATAACGATATATATATATATCTTTCAAATTTCCATAACAACACCTGTATAATCACGAATTCCAACATCGAAATATTCCGAAGACAATTTCGATTCAAATCCACTCCAATGCAATCATTGGAAATTTTGGTTATTTTCAAAACCCTTTTCGAATTCAATTTATTTATTCAAAAATAAATAGAATTATAATTCTAGTTCAAAACTAGTTCATTTCGATAAAAATCTATTTTTATCTTTTCAAATATGGAGTTTTTCATCCCAATTCTTTCTAAATCATTTCTTATGATTTTACACAAATTATTACTATTTTTAATAATTTTATCAAGGCCCGTACAGTCGATTTCCATCAATGGCCATCGAACTGCACTTAGAGCGACCTTTTTCGAATTTGATTTGGACGTATCTCCAAATCCAACCGTTAGATTTCAAATTTCTAATATTCGTTAGAAAGCTCTTTTCGATACGAACCCAACGGTTCCGGTTTTAGGAGAATCCGACGGTCGGATCTCCCGCAATGTCCGTTTGAAATAAATGGTCGAAATTCACGAACTGCCGCGGCGCGGCGCGTTCTATTCAGGCCATTATATTATATATATAATATATATAATATATATTTCGTCGATTTCTAATTAAAACGAATTATATAAATAGTTTTAAAATTCGTTTCAAAATCTATTTCAACTTCCTTTTCAATTCAAATCAAATTTGAATTCTTCTTTATAAATTCGTTTTAAAATTCATTTCCATTCAATTCAAATTTCAATTCAATTTGAATTCATTTCAATTCGCTATCAATTCAATTTGAATTCGTTTTCAATTCAATTCATTTCGAAATCGTTTTCAAAATCGATATAAATATCGTTCACGTCAAAATGGCGTCAATCTAATCAACACGGCTTCATATATTCCTTTATTTTCAAATATTCTTTTTCAAATATTTCTTTTTCATATATTTCTTTTTCAAAACTGGAATGAGGCCCAATCAATTACCATATAAAATTAATTATATGGATTTTCATACAACACATGTATATAATAGCATTGAAAATAATCAACCATCAACCAAAGTGCACTACACTGTATAAGCATCAAATATAGATATTCAACGCTTATAACAGCCTGTCAATCAATCGATCGACATATTTAATCAATCAGGATGAGTGAACTTCAAATTTCATCCTAACACCCGTGTGGGGTTTCAAACAATCAAACACATATTTTATTTGTGCAGTTAGGCGATGTGTAAAATTTATCGACCCAATCAACGTCATTCAAATAGGTGTACATAAACAAACCGTCTGGTTTGTAAATGAATATTTATTTATTCACTCCACTATTTTCATATTCACGTTAAAAATTATATTTTTAACGATAAAACAATTTATTTCAACCTATGAATTTCTATTCAATTCATTTATTCAATAAAATGATATTTTTATTTTTCTAACATGTTTTTAGAAAATTTCGGCGGCATAACGGCACGATACTAGAAACGGGACGAGGCCTAGCCTTGTCCCCGGTCTAGTGAAGGCCCACGCCATTCACACATCAATCATATCAATTTTATTATGCAAACCACAAAATTTGGAGTAAGAGTCTAACCTAGCCTTACTCCTTCGCCTTATAACGGCGCACGTCTAATCCTAACCAATTTATCTGTTCGATTTTTCACACCACAAATCACATTCAAACCAATATCGCAACCAATCACCAAACAGTCAAACAAACAAGTCCATGGTTTGTGGACGGGTGTCGGGTGCTACTAAGCACCGTCTGCATCCTAGTATATATATAACTAGAAAAATAAATTGAAAGGTGAGAAATTCTCACATATAGCTATCCTAGCTCCACGGCTCTTCATTTTGCAGAAGTCTTCGTCGACTCGCCTTTTTGTCACCTTCGTTGCTGCTTTCACTACATACGTAAAAATCACATTTTTACTTCGCTATTCAATATATATAAAAATCGAATTTTTACTATGTTATTCAATATATAAAAATCACATTTTATTTCGAAGTTCAATATACCAAAAATTCTATTTTTCTATCGAAGTTCAATATATAAAAATCATATTTTTAGTTCGCTATTCAATATATAAAAATCGAATTTTTATATTCTCCATTATATTTTCAAAAGCGATGTCTTTTTATTTTCAAATCAAGATTGCTTGTATTTTTGAATCAATGACAATTTCAGTTTCTTTTCTTTTCAACAATGTAAAAATCAATTTTTAATCATTTTTTTTAAAAATCTCGTCTTTAACATTTTTAAAAGTCTGTTCTTTAATATTTTAAAAATCTCTTCTGGTTTTAAACAAAATAAAATTCTGGTTTTAAACAAAATAAAATTCTGGTTTTAAACTATATATAAAATTCTGGTTTTAAACTATATATAAAATTCTGGTTTTAAACGATATATAAAATTCTGGTTTTAAACTATATATAAAATTCTGGTTTTAAACTATATATAAAATTCTGGTTTTAAACTATATATAAAATTCTGGTTTTAAACTATATATAAAATTCTGGTTTTAAACGATATATAAAATTCTGGTTTTAAACTATTTATAAAATTCTGGTTTTAAACTATTTATAAAATTCTGGTTTTAAACTATTTTCTGTTTTTAAATGCTAATAGAAAAATCAAAACAGTTTTAAATTACTAATTAAAAATAAAAACAGTTTTAAATTACTTTACAATCACAGAAACTTATTTTTCAAAAATCAAAAATCATATATGCAAAATTCATATTTTTATATTTCTATTAATCATATAAAAAATCATATTTTTATATGTTAGAAACCATGCTATTCTTATTTTAAAACCAAATCAGTTTTTATTTTTTTACAAAATCTGTTTTTATAATTTTACAAAATCAGTTTTTATAATTTTACAAAATCAGTTTTTATAATTTTACAAAATCAGTTTTTATAATTTTACAAAATCAGTTTTTATAATTCTATTTATATAAAATAAAAATAAAACAAATAAATAAAATAATAAAATAAAAGAACGACTTACGGGGGGGCTGTGCTGCTGCTCGCCAGAGTTGGAGGGGAGGTGCGGCGAGAGGAGGAGGGGGCGAGGTGGGCGCGACAGGGGGTTAACGGTGGCGGCTAGGGCTCGGGTAGGGGTTTGGGTCTTCAATCGGCGGCGTCTGAAGAGGAGAGGGCGACGCGAGCTATGGAGGGTGGTGCGGTGGCCTTGGGGCGCGGTGAGGCGGTTTCTGGTGAGGAGGGGCGGAGGTTGAAGGAGCGGTGGCGGCGATTGCTGTGGAGGGGAGGGCTTCGTCTCGATTCGATCTTTTTTTTTTCTTTTTTTTTTTTTTATCTGAACTACAATAGAAAAGGGGGGGGGCCAGAACGAAGATAAAGGGGGGGGGAAGAAAAGTTTTTTTTTTTTTATTATTATTATTTAATTATTTTAAATTTTACTTTATAAAGCAACCTTTATTTTCGACCTCAAAACGAGGCCCACCGCCTGTCGTCATAGCGTTTTACCCCCATTCCGAACACAATGGGATATATATCGCAAGCTGATTTGATTGTTACAATCAGTTTCCGTTAAATTTACATTTAAATCATTATATTGAATTTTAAACGTACATTTCAAATTACCGGGGCCACATACTAACTAGAAAAATTCCAGAAAAATATTTTCTAGCTTCGTATTGACGATACGGTCCTAACAAAACTAGTTTCGTCGAGTTCTGAGGCCGTTAGAAAAATGGCCAATTTTCAGTCGATTAAAATCAATTGAAACTGGTCAAACGCGTTTTCCTTTGCCACGCTCGCATATTGATTCGAAAAATTATGAAATTTGGAATCTAGCAATAACTTAACATCACGGACCCAACAAAACTGGTTTCGTCGAAATCCGAGGTCGTTTGCAAAATGTCCATTTTTAAGGGCCTGAATTCCATAGCGACTATTCAGAATTTTCAACTGGACATATCTTTTGATTTCCGCTATGAAATCCTGATTTGTCGGATTCGATAGAAAGATATTATCAATTAGATCTTATCATTTTTGGTTTCACTAAAATCCGGATTGTTTTGCACCCGGTACATTCAATTGAAGTTTGAAATCGAATTATCGAACTACCGCGCCATTTTCAATTCTATTTATAATTATATAAAAATTTTTATATTCTAACGACGACGTATATAATATATACGTCGAATTCTATATTGAAAATAAATTTCTCGTCGATATTATTTAAAATAATTCATTTTAAATAATCAAAATTCGCTAAAATTGCCAAAATAAAAATTTCAAACTGGCTCGCATTTTACGGGTTGTTACAATCTCCCCCACTTAAAACTTTTCGTCCCCGAAAAGGAACAAAGTCGAAAGTGGTTTGATTATTCAACTCTACGATCGATCTGGCTTCCATTCTCCAACTCTTTAGTTTCTGAGAATTTTCAAAATTTCAAAAATTTGGCTAACACCCTAAATTTTTGAAAAATTTCGCCATAACCTCCCCTGCAATGGGAGCATCGGGGAATTTCAAATAGCTTCCCCGGTCCTTCAGATCTCAAAAAGAAAAAGAAAAAGCCAAGCGGCTAGCCAATAGGCTCATAAAATCATCATCACCCAAACAATTCAGGAAATTATGTAGTAAACATGTACCTATTTGTCGGGCAAACAAATTTTATTCTCTGCTCTAGCCTCCTTGCTATGACCTGTTCATTGTAAGTATATGTATATGCAAGCAAATGCAACCAATTTTCGATATAATTCAATATTTGATTCAATTAGGCTAAATGGTTCAAAATTAGCAAACAAATAGGCAAACAACACAAACATCAATCAATTAGTGAATTAGAGTTTCAAATTCATAATTTTGATACATAGTCAAAAATCAGATTTTTGATGCCAAATCACAACAATAGGCCCTATCTAATTTTGGTTCTCACACCAGTCAATAGGAAATATATAGAAATCTCACTTTCGTCACTCGAAAATAAATACTGGCGACAGTGCCCCATCACCAGAATTACTCCCGGGCACTAGAGGGATTCTATATCTACCCAATATATTAAAACTTCGAATACACGTTTGCAAGACATATATGCAAAACCTTTATATATCGGATTGTCCTAATCAATATAAATAGATAATCAAATACGAATAATTGATTTTAAATTTTCAAAACAAAATTTGTTTTCATTTGAAAAATATACTCTTCACACTCGTTCTAGGATACTACTGATCCCATCTCTAACGAGTCATTCTCATTGGATATTGCTAATCCAATATCTGATGAATTCTTTCGTATGTTTCTAATGTGTCTTGTTCTCTAGCTTTGTAAACCAAAGCTCTGATACCAACTGTGAAAACCCGCAACCTCCCCGTAAAGGAAAGTGTCGGATAGTTCGAGAACAAGCCACAACAGAACGCATACAGAAGAACATTTCATTGCTTATTACAACAATGCATCAGATTACAAGAATATACAGAGTATAAATGAATATTACACAGAAATATCAGAGATTTAAATTACATTTAAATACATAGCAGCGGAAAATAATACAATACACAACTAGAAGAGATATACGGATACAAAGCTTTCCGGATATCGTTCCAGCTGTAAACCAGGATCCTGTGAATATAAATCTGCAAAACCAAAACTACTAGCTGCCCGTGTCAAAATAAGGGCACCCAGAGTTTAGGTTAAAACAATAAACTCCAGGTCAGTCATGGGACTGGTGTGAGAACTAAAACAGTTATTAATCTTTGTTTTTAAAGTTAGGTAAATCAAGGGACCACGCCGTATAACACGGAACGGGTTTCCTCCCAAGAATACCAGTGCATAAAACAAACAGCGCAATGCTAAATAAAGAAAATGAAGCTGTTATAAGACCCAGGTCCCATCACACAATGTAACGCAGTCGAGGATAGGGTTTTTACCTTATAACAGCCAAAGAATGCTTGATACGTTTAAAACAAATCATTTGATACCATAATAAGTGCATAGTGTATAAAACACTTCAAATCATAAGTATCAATCATAGGCGGCATGGGTACCATATATCATGTCGCCATATATAGGTTTACAAATAAAACCGCAAATGTCACGTATTTGGAAATTGGATTTCCATCTATGAACCGAGGCTAGGGGCAAGATCCTCAACCGATTCGAGACTGTCTAGTCCGAGCCTCAGGCAAGTACTCTGTCAAGCCTTTGGATCGTCAGGGCCGGTCCACCGATGTGGATTAAAATGCCTGAACACTACGTTTCCCCACCCTATGGGGTGTAAGTCTGGTCCGTCAGCCGACCAGAATGCATCGGCCGAAACCGATATAACCGAGGCGCCTCGCAACAGCAACAACCACATAAGTCAAACTCGTCAGGGCGTGTAAAACCACTGACGCCACTTCTAACTAGAAAGAAACGCAAGTCCTCCCTGATGTCCTCTCCCGTTTTTGGTTCATACCGGGTGTGAAACCCGCGAGGTAAACGTTACACAAAGCTACGCCACAAAGGCCGTGCTTTGATCATCACCACAAGACTTTGCTTTTCAACAGAAGCCTTGATCATTTGCATCTTAGCATGCCACACAGGCAAACCACTCTATGCAACCGATATCAGTCACACAGAATGAAATCCAATGTCAGACACACAGTCCATTTACAAGTCCGTTCTGGGTCTGAACGAAACCGGAGGCACCTAGTACCCCGCATATCCATCGATCTCCAAGTACGTCTGGACGATCACTAACTGTTTCCATCTTCTTGGGTGTACAGCCCAATCAAGATCATCAGTTATCACCCAAACGACGTGAAGACTTCCGGTCTTCGACCATCGTCTTCATCTTCGACTTATCGTCGTATCAGTTATTCAGAATGGGATAAACCCGGTCTTTCCGAATAACTCGCGTATATATTATAAAAGTGTTACACAAACACAACATACGCCTCATTCCAACTCATTAGTCATTAACCGTAAATTAATCAAGAGAATAATTCCCCAAATATTAACCCCGAAGGCCGAAACCAACATCAGATCAATATCCAGAAAACCATTCTACTTAGCTAACCGACAGTTAATTTCTAAATTTCACGTTCAAATCAAATTAAAGATTTAACTATCGCCTGGAGCAAAACTGGTGATACTCCATTCTCGATCTTTTCAATCTAATTAAAGATTCATTAAAACTCCACTTAGTTTTAATCTGTGACTGGGTTAAAGAATCAGTGTCATTTAAAACACGGTTCACGATAAACCCAAAGTCACATCCCATTAATTATCGGGTTAAAGAACAAGTGTTATTTAAAACACTGTTCACGATAAACCCAAAAATCAATATCCATTCAATTCCAATTAAATATTATTTAATTGGTACACTTCATTAAATCTAAATCAAAAGATTTAATCTTTTCTCAGCTGGGTTCAAGAACAGTGTTAGTGAAGACACCATTCACGACAAACCCAAATCACATTCATTAATTATCGGGTTAAAGAACAAGTGTTATTTAAAACACTGTTCACGATAAACCCAAAAATCAATATCCATTCAATTCCAATTAAATATTATTTAATTGGTACACTTCATTAAATCTAAATCAAAAGATTTAATCTTTTCTCAGCTGGGTTCAAGAACAGTGTTAGTGAAGACACCATTCACGACAAACCCAAATCACATTCATTAATTATCGGGTTAAAGAACAAGTGTTATTTAAAACACTGTTCACGATAAACCCAAAAATCAATATCCATTCAATTCCAATTAAATATTATTTAATTGGTACACTTCATTAAATCTAAATCAAAAGATTTAATCTTTTCTCAACTGGGTTCAAGAACAGTGTTAGTGAAGACACCATTCACGACAAACCCAAATCACATTTGATATTCAATATAAGGCTCTGAATAGAAAATATATCGGCTTATATTCAATATCAAATTCTACGATTAACAAATGTCGTATTGGAAATAACGATATATATATATATCTTTCAAATTTCCATAACAACACCTGTATAATCACGAATTCCAACATCGAAATATTCCGAAGACAATTTCGATTCAAATCCACTCCAATGCAATCATTGGAAATTTTGGTTATTTTCAAAACCCTTTTCGAATTCAATTTATTTATTCAAAAATAAATAGAATTATAATTCTAGTTCAAAACTAGTTCATTTCGATAAAAATCTATTTTTATCTTTTCAAATATGGAGTTTTTCATCCCAATTCTTTCTAAATCATTTCTTATGATTTTACACAAATTATTACTATTTTTAATAATTTTATCAAGGCCCGTACAGTCGATTTCCATCAATGGCCATCGAACTGCACTTAGAGCGACCTTTTTCGAATTTGATTTGGACGTATCTCCAAATCCAACCGTTAGATTTCAAATTTCTAATATTCGTTAGAAAGCTCTTTTCGATACGAACCCAACGGTTCCGGTTTTAGGAGAATCCGACGGTCGGATCTCCCGCAATGTCCGTTTGAAATAAATGGTCGAAATTCACGAACTGCCGCGGCGCGGCGCGTTCTATTCAGGCCATTATATTATATATATAATATATATAATATATATTTCGTCGATTTCTAATTAAAACGAATTATATAAATAGTTTTAAAATTCGTTTCAAAATCTATTTCAACTTCCTTTTCAATTCAAATCAAATTTGAATTCTTCTTTATAAATTCGTTTTAAAATTCATTTCCATTCAATTCAAATTTCAATTCAATTTGAATTCATTTCAATTCGCTATCAATTCAATTTGAATTCGTTTTCAATTCAATTCATTTCGAAATCGTTTTCAAAATCGATATAAATATCGTTCACGTCAAAATGGCGTCAATCTAATCAACACGGCTTCATATATTCCTTTATTTTCAAATATTCTTTTTCAAATATTTCTTTTTCATATATTTCTTTTTCAAAACTGGAATGAGGCCCAATCAATTACCATATAAAATTAATTATATGGATTTTCATACAACACATGTATATAATAGCATTGAAAATAATCAACCATCAACCAAAGTGCACTACACTGTATAAGCATCAAATATAGATATTCAACGCTTATAACAGCCTGTCAATCAATCGATCGACATATTTAATCAATCAGGATGAGTGAACTTCAAATTTCATCCTAACACCCGTGTGGGGTTTCAAACAATCAAACACATATTTTATTTGTGCAGTTAGGCGATGTGTAAAATTTATCGACCCAATCAACGTCATTCAAATAGGTGTACATAAACAAACCGTCTGGTTTGTAAATGAATATTTATTTATTCACTCCACTATTTTCATATTCACGTTAAAAATTATATTTTTAACGATAAAACAATTTATTTCAACCTATGAATTTCTATTCAATTCATTTATTCAATAAAATGATATTTTTATTTTTCTAACATGTTTTTAGAAAATTTCGGCGGCATAACGGCACGATACTAGAAACGGGACGAGGCCTAGCCTTGTCCCCGGTCTAGTGAAGGCCCACGCCATTCACACATCAATCATATCAATTTTATTATGCAAACCACAAAATTTGGAGTAAGAGTCTAACCTAGCCTTACTCCTTCGCCTTATAACGGCGCACGTCTAATCCTAACCAATTTATCTGTTCGATTTTTCACACCACAAATCACATTCAAACCAATATCGCAACCAATCACCAAACAGTCAAACAAACAAGTCCATGGTTTGTGGACGGGTGTCGGGTGCTACTAAGCACCGTCTGCATCCTAGTATATATATAACTAGAAAAATAAATTGAAAGGTGAGAAATTCTCACATATAGCTATCCTAGCTCCACGGCTCTTCATTTTGCAGAAGTCTTCGTCGACTCGCCTTTTTGTCACCTTCGTTGCTGCTTTCACTACATACGTAAAAATCACATTTTTACTTCGCTATTCAATATATATAAAAATCGAATTTTTACTATGTTATTCAATATATAAAAATCACATTTTATTTCGAAGTTCAATATACCAAAAATTCTATTTTTCTATCGAAGTTCAATATATAAAAATCATATTTTTAGTTCGCTATTCAATATATAAAAATCGAATTTTTATATTCTCCATTATATTTTCAAAAGCGATGTCTTTTTATTTTCAAATCAAGATTGCTTGTATTTTTGAATCAATGACAATTTCAGTTTCTTTTCTTTTCAACAATGTAAAAATCAATTTTTAATCATTTTTTTTAAAAATCTCGTCTTTAACATTTTTAAAAGTCTGTTCTTTAATATTTTAAAAATCTCTTCTGGTTTTAAACAAAATAAAATTCTGGTTTTAAACAAAATAAAATTCTGGTTTTAAACTATATATAAAATTCTGGTTTTAAACTATATATAAAATTCTGGTTTTAAACGATATATAAAATTCTGGTTTTAAACTATATATAAAATTCTGGTTTTAAACTATATATAAAATTCTGGTTTTAAACTATATATAAAATTCTGGTTTTAAACTATATATAAAATTCTGGTTTTAAACGATATATAAAATTCTGGTTTTAAACTATTTATAAAATTCTGGTTTTAAACTATTTATAAAATTCTGGTTTTAAACTATTTTCTGTTTTTAAATGCTAATAGAAAAATCAAAACAGTTTTAAATTACTAATTAAAAATAAAAACAGTTTTAAATTACTTTACAATCACAGAAACTTATTTTTCAAAAATCAAAAATCATATATGCAAAATTCATATTTTTATATTTCTATTAATCATATAAAAAATCATATTTTTATATGTTAGAAACCATGCTATTCTTATTTTAAAACCAAATCAGTTTTTATTTTTTTACAAAATCTGTTTTTATAATTTTACAAAATCAGTTTTTATAATTTTACAAAATCAGTTTTTATAATTTTACAAAATCAGTTTTTATAATTTTACAAAATCAGTTTTTATAATTCTATTTATATAAAATAAAAATAAAACAAATAAATAAAATAATAAAATAAAAGAACGACTTACGGGGGGACTGTGCTGCTGCTCGCCAGAGTTGGAGGGGAGGTGCGGCGAGAGGAGGAGGGGGCGAGGTGGGCGCGACAGGGGGTTAACGGTGGCGGCTAGGGCTCGGGTAGGGGTTTGGGTCTTCAATCGGCGGCGTCTGAAGAGGAGAGGGCGACGCGAGCTATGGAGGGTGGTGCGGTGGCCTTGGGGCGCGGTGAGGCGGTTTCTGGTGATGAGGGGCGGAGGTTGAAGGAGCGGTGGCGGCGATTGCTGTGGAGGGGAGGGCTTCGTCTCGATTCGATCTTTTTTTTTTTCTTTTCTTTTTTTTTTATCTGAACTACAATAGAAAAGGGGGGGGGCCAGAACGAAGATAAAGGGGGGGGAAGAAAAGTTTTTTTTTTTATTATTATTATTATTTAATTATTTTAAATTTTACTTTATAAAGCAACCTTTATTTTCGACCTCAAAACGAGGCCCACCGCCTGTCGTCATAGCGTTTTACCCCCATTCCGAACACAATGGGATATATATCGCAAGCTGATTTGATTGTTACAATCAGTTTCCGTTAAATTTACATTTAAATCATTATATTGAATTTTAAACGTACATTTCAAATTACCGGGGCCACATACTAACTAGAAAAATTCCAGAAAAATATTTTCTAGCTTCGTATTGACGATACGGTCCTAACAAAACTAGTTTCGTCGAGTTCTGAGGCCGTTAGAAAAATGGCCAATTTTCAGTCGATTAAAATCAATTGAAACTGGTCAAACGCGTTT
Source organism: Allium sativum (assembly GCA_030737875.1). Classification (NCBI taxonomy): domain Eukaryota; kingdom Viridiplantae; phylum Streptophyta; class Magnoliopsida; order Asparagales; family Amaryllidaceae; genus Allium; species Allium sativum. The sequence goes on from CM060919.1 coordinate 434,012,858, forward strand.
TCCTTTGCCACGCTCACATATTGATTCGAAAAATTATGAAATTTGGAATCTAGCAATAACTTAACATCACGGACCCAACAAAACTGGTTTCGTCGAAATCCGAGGTCGTTTGCAAAATGTCCATTTTTAAGGGCCTGAATTCCATAGCGACTATTCAGAATTTTCAACTGGACATATCTTTTGATTCCCGCTATGAAATCCTGATTTGTCGGATTCGATAGAAAGATATTATCAATTAGATCTTATCATTTTTGGTTTCACTAAAATCCGGATTGTTTTGCACCCGGTACATTCAATTGAAGTTTGAAATCGAATTATCGAACTACCGCGCCATTTTCAATTCTATTTATAATTATATATAAATATTTATATTCTAACGACGACGTATATAATATATACGTCGAATTCTATATTGAAAATAAATTTCTCGTCGATATTATTTAAAATAATTCATTTTAAATAATCAAAATTCGCTAAAATTGCCAAAATAAAAATTTCAAACTGGCTCGCATTTTACGGGTTGTTACACAATTAGTGATTTCCGATGGATCTAATGATGTGGCAATCAAAGTGAATGGTGGCCAGATGTTCTGGAAGATAATTCAAACATCATGCCTCACAACCAGGAATTGACAAAAACCGGGCAGGCAGCATGGCTATGTGGGTCGCTCCCATGAGGATGTATAATCACCTATCTAGAGAAATTCCATTTGCTTCTTTAATCTATCGATGTTGTCCCTTTCGGGAAACTGTTGCTGATCCCAACCGTTGGTGATATACATTCGATACACTCAAGCGGAATGAGTGGTCGGTCTTGTGTGGGCCCGGTTGCAAGACGTTCTTGTTGAACCCAGTGTATTCGTCTCTAGAGATACACTATCGGAAGGTGGTCCCATACCTTGTCATGTTGGAAATCCAAACTCCAATAAGCGCCCTACGGTTTTCGATTTTATATTATATATGGAGCGTGAGATGTAAGCGTTCCGCTAGATTCTATTTATTTGATGTAGACATTATTATAATATCACTGGATTTGATATCAAAAATAATTTTGGTTATCGTAAGGTAAAAACCATCCGTGTTTATGTGTGGATCGGTCTTACGATTATCATTTCTTTCGAAAGGATAAACCAATGGTTGGAGTTTACTCACACCAGTCCCATGACTGACCCAGAGTTTATTTTGTTATCCCTAAACTCTTGGGTGCCTAAATTTGTACGGGCAGTCCAGTAGTTGGGATTTTACAGATTCACTTGGAGGAGCTCAAAGCAGGAGGCTTCACCTGTTAGCTATAGACTATCATATTTCCGTTGTGTATTGTTTGTGTATCTGGAAATAGGTGGTTATAACTATTCCAGGAATAACGGTGTTGTGCTCTGATGATGGTATGTATATAATGTTACCGATTTGTATTTCAAATTTTATGTTATCTAATATATTTTATACGTTCCGCTGTGAGTTTGTGATCTTCGTTTTTCTTCTATTCTAATATTTCTTTCTTTCTATTTCTCATCCTCTAACTTCTTTCTAATAATGATTCATATTTCTGTGCAATTTGGGTTGGACGTGTGGTGTAATTAGTCAACTCAAAGGGTACGGAAATTCTGGTCATTACATTTGGTATCAGAGCTGAAGCTTGAGTAGTAACCTTGGTTCTGTGGCGTGACTCAATAGAGATGGGGTTAGAAATACCCTAGGTTGAGTTTGAGTATATATACGAGTGAGCGTATTTGTAGATTTGATATAAAAATTGTTTTATATTGTGTTGACTGGTTTGTTGAGTGGTTTATGAATTTAGGTCGATACAGGATGTACAACTGTACCGATAGATGTTTCTAAACTCTCGAACAAAACAATTCGACACAGTATTGTTTGAAAGATGGGTAAATGATATAATTTTTCCCAAAAGATATTTTCGATACAAAAGGGATAATTTTCTGAAATTATTGATTGTGTTGATTGTTATTACAATCAAATGGAATTATAAAATATTGAAATGGTTATTAATTTGTATACGGACAATGTATACAAATGAGATAAACCAAGATTAAGTTCAAACTAGAATTGGAACTTAAATTCCGGGTGTTTAGAAAATATTTTCTCAAATATTATAAATGAATATAGCATTGTTTTAAAGGAATTTTTGACTAAGGATGATTTTGAAGGGATTTTAAAAGTGATTAAGCACCGAAATCACTTCAGGGGCGAGAAAATAGTACTGATAATGGGTTGCGACACTATCGGTATTCATTTTCGAATTTCTGAGTGATGGATTGCTACCATAGTAATTTGGGAATGAAAAATTTGTTTGAAAAGGACATGATGATTTAGAAATCAATTGTGTTGAATTGAGTTGATTGTAAATATATGTATATAAATGTATATGATTTCAAACAAATTTGAAATAAAACCCGGGAATTTAAATTCTAAAATTAAAATTTAGCTTGTATAAGTTGAATAAATTGAAATGACAGAAACAAATCAAATGAAATTGGACTGGATTAGAGATAATCCAGAATGAAATTAAACAAAGTGAAATGCTTGAAATTGGAATTAATAAAGTGAATTCGACTTATGTATAAACAATTGAATATACATGGGATGCTGTGTTTGGAATTAAAGTGTGATGGAATTGAACTCAGGCAGAATAAGAGGATTGATTTTTGAGATAAGAACTCAGTTTGGATTAGTGAATAGGAGTGAACAAATCAGAAAGGTAAAGACCGAAGGTTGGATTGATTTGGGAACCGATTGGAAATATATATGTATGTTGAGCAGGTATTGAATGGAAGCAAATGCAAGAGATAGAATTATGCCCGACAAAAAGGTACATATTTACAATATTACTTGGGTTTGATGATTTTATGAGCCTATGGGGCAAGCTGCTTGGCTTTTTGATTTTCTTTTGGATTGGAGAAGGCCCAGAAAGGCGAGTTGTGGTTGTACTGATTGAGCTGTGTAGAGGAGATGCTGCCGAAATTTTTCAGAATTTAAAGTGTTAGAAAATTTTCAGAATTTTTTAAAATTTTCTTTAGTAAGAATAAATTAATATTTTAATTGAAATAAATTGGTCCAGTTAAACTAAAGTTAAGAAGTGAACAAAAAGGATTTTTGGACCTAGTTAATAGGGTATGTAGCATCTTTTCCTACCTTAGCAATTTCGAGGACGAAATTATTTTAAGGGGGAAGGAATGTAAAGACCCGGATTTTCAGCCGTTGGATTCTGAATATTTAAATTTGTTTTAAATATTTTATTTGAATTAGATATAGGAATTTATAACGAATTTATTTATAAAACAAAGTTTGAATGTATAATTTATAATATAATTAGAAAACGAGTTCGAAATGGCGCGACAGTTCGTAATATTTGGTTTTGAACTTCAACTGAGAATACATGATTCGATATAGGTCGGATTTCTGTGAAACAAGAAACGTTGGAACCGTATTGACGATAATTTTCAAATCAAAGAGAAATATTCAGATTTCGTATTATAAATAGTAAGTTATGGCCAAAACAAAATTTGAAATAATCGCTATAGAAATCGTTATTTAAAATATAGGCCTTTAAAATAGCCATTTTGCAAACGGACACCGTTTTCGACGAAATCAGTTTCATTGGGACCATAGCGTTAAATTATTGTACGGTGTTGAATTGCGTAGCAAACCGATGTCGTATGTGACCACGGTAGCCACAAACGTCCGTTCATTTTCTATAACACGTAATTAATTTAATAAAGGGTTATTTAGGTATAACTTGAACAGACGATCGAGTTAGGCCACGAAACCAGTTTTGTTGAGTTCGTATCGTCGATTAGAGTCAGGATAGATATATAGTTTGTTATTTTTAGAGATTGGCAAATTTGGTGTCTCGAATGGCATTGCGGTACGTGTAAAAATAGCCTACCGGGGAAACAGTCTCAGAATGCGACGAAACTGGTGTCGTTGGGTTAGTATTAATTAATTATTGAAAGATTTTAATGTTTCAAGTTGTTTCGATTTATCTGGTGATCATGAAAAATTTAAACGCATGTTTATTTCTGGTTTTATAAAGGAAATTTTTTCACACGACCTCGGAATTCGACGAAACTTGTCCCATTGGGTCCAGAATACTTTTTTATACCAAGATTAGTTTTTTTATCAGTAAACAGAAGTCGACTTTGGTTAGTTTTACTTGATACTTCACCGCGAAGTTTCGTTATAATAATAAAATAACATATCCTTCCTCTATATATAATAACAAGCCGTGAACCCGACCGTGAACCCTATTTCCCCAATTCCTCTTCTACGTCTTCCCTCTTCTATTCTTTTCAGTAAATCACGAATAGAAATTCCACTTCCAAATTTGTTTAAAAATCAAAATCAACCTCAAGTTAATTCGAATAAAATCGTTCAAATTAGATGGCTTTGATTTCCAGGTTGGTCTTGGGTTACCCTACGTTCCTATACTTGTTTCGAAGGATGTGAGGCGGTTCTTTCGGTGTCGGAAATCGACCGCGGTAGCTAGGGTTCTTAAAATTGGGGTGTTGTAAACATCGATTGATTATTTGGGTATTTAGTGGGGTTTGTAGCACCATTTGGTTTGGTTTAAGGAAATCTCGAGCTTGGGTGTTTCACTGTACTAAGCGGTGGAGTCTTAATGGCGAGTGAGGGTAGGTGGGTGCAGTGGAGATGAGCGGATGTTATAGGTCAGGGGCCGTCCAATGTTGCCAGGAAGGAGCTGAAATGTTTGAGGAGGAGTTTGGGTATATGGTCGATGGTGGCAGCAGGTGAATTGCGGTTAGGGTGTTGCTTTGATCTCAAGTTCCTATAGGGTTCGTAGAACGATGCAGTTTTTCCTGAAACCACAACTATGATGGTGGCTTGTTGTTTTTGTGGTGTTTGGTGTTTAAAAGGGTGGTCGGTGCTACTGTGTTGCGTGGAGGTAAGGGGAGGGGTGTTGATTGGTTGACGTTAGAAGTTGGTGAAATGTTTTGTTTTGGAAATATTGGAGACAGGGTTAATTTCATAAACTGGGCATGACAAAGAGAGGAGGATGTGGAAACCAGTTATGTTCAATATTGGAAGAGTGCAGCAGGCTGAATATGATGGAAGAGGTTGGATAGCAGGAACGTGACAGCCGGGGTGAAGTGTATGTAAGCTTAAAGATGACCTTGCCTTTGAAAATGCGGCATTTGCCTTAATAAAATTCAAAGCTGATGAAACTTCCAAGGGGGCTTCAAGGTTAGGAAGACTAAGACGTCAAGACTGTAGTGGAGGCTTTGACTTACATATGGTACAAGCTAGACAAGAGATGAGACGCTCGTGGACGTCGATGTGTTATTTGCCTGAAGGAAAGTTATTGGGTTATTTCAAAAGTAAGAGATGGATCAACACAGTGAAATCCAAGGTTAATTTGGATATTCTGAGTATTAAGCCTAAAAGGGTAATTAAAAGTTAAATAATTTTATTAGTTAATTTAGTTAAATTTAAACATATTAAAACTTATAGCACGTATAACCTTATCAAATGGTAACAGAATCAGACGGAAATGAACAAGTTGGGATCATAGTGATGAAGTCTACATTGAGGAACTGGTTTCGCTAAAAAATGATCTATTGGAATTTCATGGAAAAACTTAATGTCTGTTTCATTATAAATGCAACAGAAGCAGAATCGTCAACTGCAAAACAAGGTGAGTAAACTCACTAAATCTGACTCGTTTATATTTTTATATAAATGAGTTTTAAATTTATTTACAGTAATTTTATACTGTGTGATGGTTGTTTGGCTGAATGGTTGATAAATTGGTTGATATAGTTATATCGTTGATCGTTTAATAATTCTGTTCACCATGATAATTCATATTTCTGTGAAATTAAAGTTGATTAACATCTGTGGATGCAGGGAAAACAGGTTGGAGGAATCCAACTGGATTCCTTAACATTTATATTATTGTTTGTTATTTATTGTGATATTTGATGTGATATAAAATGAGTGATTAATTATATGTGAATTACACTGGCCCTAGAACTTTGGTATTTTAATACCGTAAAATATTTTTGAAAAATAAAAGGGATCTGAAATTCAAAAAGGGAAATTTATTTCCAAAGTGGAAAATTTGAATTTTTAACGGACTTGAAAGTAGGACTTGTTTTAATAAATAAACAGGAAATTGATTTTAAACATGTGTTAAAAATTTAGTAAAATATTGTCATTGGATTAAATTGAATTTATATGGAAAAGTGGGAAATGGTTTTGAAACCAATATTTGAAATAAGATTTGAACTTAGCAAATTATAAAGGAAATTATAAACGGGATTTAAAATGATTACAATACAAATGAGATTCGATATGAATAATTCTGAGTAAAGGTTATAAATAGAATTTGGATTTAATATATGTTATAAGTATGAAATCAAATTGTATATAAAAGAAATATATTCATGATTTAAGTGAATAATGGTTTAAAGGAAATAATTTGCAAAGGAAATATCGATAAAGGAAATTTAGATTTGAAATATAAATCCAATATTTGGAAACAGCGATTTTAGCGCTGTCATTATAATAAATGTTTTGTAAATTCTAAACAGCGATTTTAACGCTGCCGTTATAATAAGTGTTTTGTAAATCTTAATAGCAGTCTTAAATCTGTTGTGAAAATAAAGGTTTTAAAATTCTAGACAGCGATTGTAATGCTGTTATTAAAAGTAATGTTTTAGAAATCAAATATTTGGAAAATGCGATTATAATGCTATCGTTATAATCGGTGTTTTTCCGTAAAGGAAGTGTGTTCTTAGATTGAACCTGAAAGTCGCGTAAGCGACGTTTTGTTTAAAGTTGTGAGCTTTGACTATTTCAAAGTTTAGAATGTTGTTCAATTAAGGTCTGAGAGGTAATTATACCCCAACTTGATTGACTTCATGATCGATGGAGGAATGGTTGAGGTTCAATAGTGAAACTTGGTTAGCAATATGGTTAGCTAATAAATGATTAGTGGTTGGAATTATTATAATGATGTTTTATAACATCGCGTTAATTTAAAGAATTTGAAATGTTTTCCCCAAATAAAATGAGGAATTAAGAAAAGGGAATTGGAAATAATAATTAAATAAGAAATTAAATAAAAAGGGGGCCCAGTGTTGTTTGATGCGTGATCGGTAGGATTTCCAATTGGAAATAGGACCGTTGATTGTATGGGTGTTTCCTTGATAGTTAAATCATTGACTATCAAAGTTTTATTTTATTTTATACCTCCGTTGTCAATATGGAGAGACCGGAATCAGATTTAATATTTGAAAACCACTTCGTATTGGCGTAAGCATTATGAATCAACTTATGCTGAAGATAATTGAAGACGGAGTAAAATGCAAGGGCTGTTCTGTTAACCCTAGGTAGAAATTGCCCAAGATGGATTAATAGAACGGTGCCTTCATTTTGTCCAGACCCAGAACAACTTGTATGGACGAGTGTCTGACAGAGTATTCCCAAAGGGATTACGTACGTTGATTCCTTCAAACGTACGAAGTTGGTGGCATAAAAGGGAAACTTCTTTAGCCTAACAATCTGAGTATTTTTGTGGGAATCAATTAGTGATTTCCGATGGATCTGACGATGTGGCATTCAAAGTGAATGGTGGCCAGATGTTCTGGAAGATAATTCAAACCTCAAGCCTCACAACCAGGAATTGACAAAAATCGGGCAGGCAGCATGGCTTTGTTGGTCGCTCCCATGAGGATGTATAATCACCTAACTAGAGAAATTCCATTTGCTTCTTTAATCTATTGATGTTGTCCCTTTCGGGAAACGGTTGCTGATCCCAACCGTTGGTGATATACATTCGATAAACTCAAGCGAAATGAGTGGTCGGTCATGTGTGGGCCGGGTTGCAAGACGTTCTTGTTGAACCCAGTGTATTCGTCTCTAGAGATACACTATCGGAAGGTGGTCCCATACCTTGTTATGTTGGAAATCCAATCTCCAATAAGCGCCCTGCGGTTTTCGATTTTATATTATATATGGAGCATGAGATGCAAGCGTTCCGCTAGATTCTATTTATTTGATGTAGACATTATTATAATATCATTGGATTTGATATCAAAAATAAATTTGGTTATCATAAGGTAAAAACCATCCATGTTTATGTGTGGATCGGTCTTACGATTATCATTTCTTTCGAAAGGATGTTTAAAAGTTAAACCAATGGTTGGAGTTTACTCACACCAGTCCCATGACTGACCCATAGTTTATTTTGTTTTCCCTAAACTCTTGGGTGCCCAAATTTGTACGGGTAGTCCAGTAGTTGGGATTTTACAGATTCACTTGGAGGAGCTCGAAGCAGGAGGCTTCACCTGTTAGCTATAGACTATCATATTTCTGCTGTGTACTGTTTGTGTATCTGGAAACAGGTGGTTATAACTGTTCCAGGAATAACTGTTGTGCTCTGATGATGCTATGTATATAAAGTTACCGATTTGTATTTCAAAGTTTATGTTATCTAATATATTTTATTCGTTCCGCTGTGAGTTTGTGATCTTCGTTTTTCTTCTATTCTAATATTTCTTTCTTTCTATTTCTCATCCTCTAACTTCTTTCTAATAATGATTCATATTTCTGTGCAATTTGGGTTGGACGTGTGGTGTAATTAGTCAACTCAAAGGGTACGGAAATTCAGGTCATTAAAAGTGGAAAGCTTTTGTTAGAATAATTAATATATGATATTTATGTTAATAATATATTACATAAATACCATATATTAATGGCAGAAGATTTGTGTTAGAATAATTAATATAGGGTGTCTATGTTAATAATATATTACATAAATATCATATATTAATGGTAGAAGATTTGTCATTTATATATATTACGCATGTTAATATATATATTAATGACAGAAGATTTATGTTGATGTTTGTCTACTATTTGCAATAAATTCCTGTAAATATTGAACTCCTATATAAAGGAGTGGAGAATAATGAAAGAAAGGAAACAAATTGAGTTCTATCATGGTATCAGAGCAGGTTTCGAATATCTAAACCTCTGCTCTTCCATCCTCCTCTCTTTCTTCTTCTACAATCTCTTTCCTGTTATATAACCACCAATGGCCGCTATGCATGCCGATGATTTTTTTTCATGGATACCGGTGCCACATCTCACATGACAGCGAATCAAAGTGTACTTTCTTCTTATTTCAATTCCAACAATAATTATCATAATATTGTTGTTGGCAATGGTCATCTAATTCCAATTGTTGGTCACGGTAGCACTAATTTACCTTTACCATACCCTCCATTTATCCTAAATAATGTTTTGCAAGCTCCTAAACTTATTAAAAACTTGATATTCGTTCGTAAGTTCACCACTGATAATATGGTTTCTGTTGAATTTGATCCATTTGGATTTTCTATTAATGATTTACATATGGGAACCAAACTAATGAGATGTGACAGCACTGTGGATCTTTATCCTCTCTTCTCCAATAACCAAACCACCCCCTTTATGAATCATCTTTATCCTCTCTTCTCTAATAACCAAACCACTCCCTTTATGAATCAGTCAGCCTTTACTGCTCTCTCTCCAGATCTTTGGCATAACCGCTTAGGACATCCTGGCGCTGCTGTGCTTAGATCATTAAATCATAAAAACCTCATTAATTGTAATAAGTCTCGTAAAACTAATTCTTCTTCTTGTCCTCTTGGAAAACATTCTAAATTACCATTTTTTGATTCTCTGTCATACACTTTGCACCTTTTGATATTATTCACAGTGATCTTTGGACATCGCCTATTGTTAGTTCTCTTGGCCACTGTTATTATGTTCTTTTTCTTGATGATTGTAGCAAATTTTTGTGGACTTTCCCTATTGCCAAAAAGTCACAAGTCAAACATTTATTCCAATCTTTTCATGCTCTAATCAAAACCCAATTTGAACGAAACATTAAAACATTCCAATGTGACAATGATACATAATACATCAATGGCACCTTTAAACAATTATTTGATCATAATGGCATGTTATTCCGTCTTTCTTGTCCCCACACCTCTCCTAAAAATGGCAAAGCCGAACGACACATTAAATCAATAAACAACATCATTCGTACCTTGCTTGCTAAAGCCTCTATGCCACCTTCTTTTTGGCATCATGCTTTAGAAATGGCCACATATCTTCTTAATATACTTCCAACTAAAGTCTTAGGATTTCAGTCCCCCACCCAAATTCTATACCAATGTGATCCCAAATATTTGGCGTTGCGTGTATTTGGTTGCCTATGTTTTCCTTTGTTTCCGACCACTTCTATCCATAAATTGCAAGCTCAATCCACTCCATGTGCTTATCTTGGTCCAGCTCCCAACCATAGAGGCTCAAAGTGTTACGATATAGCAAGTGGAAAAATCATTATTTGTCGTCATGTGAAATTCATTGAGACCGAATTCCCATTCACACAAATTCACAAAACCATAAATAAAAAGTATGATTTTTTAATTGTCAATAGTTCTAATGCTTTATTGAATTATTTGCATTTTACTTCGAAGCCTCCAAACATAATTGAGTCCACACCTCATTCTAGCCCATTAAATCAGCCTTCCCTTACTGGTCCACGGCCCCAAACGGACCCAGTTGCATGCTCTTCTGTTGCGCCACTAGCTCCCACATGCTTAGTTCCCCAACAATTATCTCCATGTGTTGTCAACACTCAGGTTGGTCGACAAACTCAGCTATGCCCACAACTCACTCCTCTTCTTTTCAATCCAGAAACACAGCCCACATCTGCTGCCCAATCTTACAACTCTAAGTCAGCAACATCTCTTTCCCCAAATACCTTCATTTCAACTGCTCAAACGAACCAAACACAAAGCCCACAAAGCTTTCCTCATCCTTTATTAACATAAATACCATATATTAATTATTCTAACAGCTTTCATCTAGGAAACTAATGCTTAGCTAGTACAAACTATAAAATGACCAATAAAAAAATAGCACTCACCTAATTGTCGAGACCACCATATTGCTGAACTTAATTGTCTCCAATTGTGAGAACTACATCAGTCTCTGATTGTTTCAATCGTCAAGGCCATCACTGTTTCCAGAATTGGACATTCCTAAAGGTCGAAAAAACATAATGCTTCACTTGAAAACATAATGTGAAAAAAAATACATACAAAAGGGGAATTAAATAAAATTCCGATTATATAATCTACTTGTACTTACTTCCAGTATAAGAATGACATTCGGTATGCAAGAAACTGCTGCAAATATAAGTTAGTCTTTCACCATTCACTTTCTATGCATGTATAAGTATAAGCCGAAGCTTTCATTTCACATTACTAGAGTTAATCTATTTTATTTTTACCAATTCACCTTTTACGTTTGTAAGTTATATAATTTCAACATTATGTTTGTCTGTTGTCCTCACTTCTTTGAGACTTGAAATATGTTGATGAGTTCGGTGATTTCATATATACAGAATATAAAATATTACATAGCTAATGATGTTAAACTTAACCCACTGTCGTTAGTACTCTTAAGCCAGCAAGCTAATGATATAAAATGTTACACAACTATGATCAAGCAAACTAATTCATACATGTTAGTTTAGAATAGAAAAGTAACCTATTTGATACACAGTAGATTCTTCTTAAATATGTATATCGATATATACATTAACTTATCTACTCTGGCCAAAATAAGGTCTAGCATTCAAAACACCCAGTCAGATTTATTACTAATAGATATACATATAATCAAGTTTAGATTTTGAACAGATGATACATTAATTCAAAATCATATATTTTCAATTCTTCTAATTACTATCAACAGTTTCACATTAGATCAAAACAAATATGTATAATAGTATAATAAAACAAACAGAGGTAATAATTAATCAATACAAATGTATATCATATATATATATATATATATATCTTTATAATAATACAAATACCCATGTATGGTGAAGCTTTTTGTGATTTCCAGAACAGGCCTTCACCCAACACAAACCTAAATGCGTCAACTGTTTCATACACATGGCAGGCATGTCATTTACCATCCCACTACCCCCATGACTCAGTTCGTTGTCGTTAAACACATTTACTAATTTTATTACTTTCTTCACACCGCCTTTCTTCTCTTCATCATCCTGTTTCTTCATCCGTTCGTCATTTGTCAAATTCATCTAAAACCCTTAAAAATCCACCAAATTTCCGGCTTATTCACCGTGTATGCGCTTCCGCCTTTTGTAACAACCCGAAAATCTGGGCCAGTTTAATTTTTTTTATTTTGGCAATTTTAGCGAATTTTGATTATTTAAAATGAATTATTTTAAATAATATCATCGAGAAAATTTCTTTTGAATAAAATTCAATCGTATATAGTTATATAGATCGACAATAGAGTATAAATAATTATATATAATTATAAAAGGAATTGAAAATGACGCGGTAGTTCGATAATTCGATTTCAAACTTCAATTGAACATACCTGGTGCAGAATAATCCGGATTTTAGTGAAACCAAAAATAATGGGATCTAATTGAGAATATCTTTCCAACGAATCCGAAAAATCGAAATTTCAGAGCGGGAATCAAAAGATATGTCCAGTTGAAAATTCTGAATAGTTGCTATGGAATTCAAGCCCTTAAAAATGGGAATTTTGCAAACGACCTCGGATTTCGATGAAACCACTTTTGTTGGATCCGTGATGTCAAATTATTGTTAGATTCCAAATTTCATAATTTTTCGAATCAATATGTGAGCGTGGCAAAGGAAAACGCGTTTGACCAGTTTCAGTTGATTTTAATCGACTGGAAAACAGTCATTTTTCCAACGGTCTTAGAATTCGACGAAACTAGTTTTGTTAGGACCGTATCGTCAATACGAAGCTAGAAAATATTTTTTGGGAATTTTTCGAATTAGTATGTGACCCCGGTAAATTGAAATGCACGTTCAAATTCAATATATAGATTTATATTTTGATTTTGATGAAAACAGATTGAAACGATCAAATTGGCCTTCGTGGCATATCCCATTGCGTTCAAAATGAGGGTAATACGCTAGGGACGACAGTCGTTGGGCCTCGTTTGGTGTTCGAATGTAAAGTCAACCTCGGATGAATAAAATATATAATATAAATTAAAATATAAAATCTCTAACCCAACCCTCTCACGTGGAAATCAAATTAGGTCAAAAAAAAAACTTTAAACCCGCCCCCCCTCCAGTCTTAATCGCGACGCCACCTCCTCACTGCCGAACGCCGCGCCGCCAGGCGAAGTCACGCCCTCCGCCTCCCCTCAGATGATCGACCTTCCCCATCGCCCCCCACCCCCTCCCCCACGCTCGATCGAAATCCCTCATCCCCAAACATCCCAAACTCGAAGACAGCCGCCATCGCCCAACCGAGTACCCCAATCCGCACTATTCCGCCACCTGAAGCCCCTGTCGCCGCCTCCTGCTCGTCCTCCGACCACCCCTCAGCCACGTGAAACCCCCTCCCTCTCCAACAGTAAAGGTAAGTCTTTAATTAATTATTTTAAGTTATTTTAAATACTTAGTTTTATTATATGATTACAAATATAAAGATAGTTTTTTTTAGAAATATGGTATTGAATAAAAATTAGATCTTTTTTTTATATTTAAATAAAGATTTGATTTTTAGCATTCATAAAGGTTTGATTTTTTATATTTAAAAAAGATATGATTTTTATTATATATATGTTAAGATAAAAATGATTTTTATATATTGAATAGCAAAGTAAAAATTTGATTTTTATATATTGAATAGCAAAGTAAAAATTCGATTTTTATATATTGAATAGCAAAGTAAAAATTCGATTTTTATATATTGAATAGCAAAGTAAAAATTCGGTTTTTATATATTGAATAGCAAAGTAAAAATTCGATTTTTATATATTGAATAGCGAAGTAAAAATTCGATTTTTATATGTTGAATAGCAAAGTAAAAATTCGATTTTTATATATTGAATAGCAATATAAAAATGTGGTTTTTACATATGTAGTGAATACGGGCAACGAAAGTGAAGAAGGGCGAGAACGGCGAAAATTTCTACAAAGAAGAGTCGTGGAATCGGATTAGCTAATCAGTGAGAATTTCTCACTCTTTGATTTAATTTTCTAGTTACATATATATACTAGAATGCAGACGGTGTTTAGTAGCACCCGACACCCGTCGTCCACAGACCATGGACGGCTTGTATGCTTGGTTGTTTGATTTTGATGTGTAGTTGATTGTGTGAAGTGATGTGAAATGAAATAAAATATTTATATAGTTGAAAATATTTTATAGTTAAAAATAGAATTTTTAACGTATATATGAAATGAAATAAAAATAAACAAGTCGGACGATTTGTTTATATACACACATTTGACTGATATTGATTGGGATGATGAATTTTACACATCGCCCAACTGCACAAATAAAATCTGTGTTTGATTGTTTGAAACCCCACACGGGTATTGGGATGATATTTGACGTACACTAATCCCGATTGTTTAGTTGTATGTCGATCGATTGATTGATTGACAGACTGTTATAAGCGTTAGATATTTATATTTGATGCTTATACAGTGTAGAATGCACTTTGGATGATGATTGATTATTGGTCATCGCTGGTATATACATGTGTTGTAGAAAATCCATATAATTAACATTATATGGTAATTGTTTGGGCCTCATTCCAGTTTTGAAAAAGAAATATTTGAATAGAAATATTTGTAAAAGAAATATTTGACTAGAAATATTTGAAAATATTTGAAATAGAATATTTGAAAATAGAAATATATGAAGCCGTGTTGATAGATTGACGCCATTTTGACGTGAACGATATTTATATCGATTTTATTCATTTTATAACGAATATCGAAAGTGATTTCAAAATCTGATATTTTGAATAGAAATGAATTTGAATTGAAATTGAAATTGAATAGAAAACGAATTCGAATTGAATTGAATAGAAAACGAATTCGAATTGAATTGAATAGAAAACGAATTCGAATTGAATTGAATAGAAAACGAATTCGAATTGAATTGAATAGAAAACGAATTCGAATTGAATTGAATAGAAAACGAATCTGAATTGAATTGAATAGAAAACGAATTTGAATTGAATTGAAATGGATTTAAAACGAATTTATAAGAGAAAATTCAATTTTGATTTGAATTTGAAATGAAGTTGAAACCGTTTTGAAAATGAATTTAAAACGATTTATAAAGCACGTTTTGAATTGAAATCGATGAAGTATATATTATATATATAATATATAAATGGCCTGAATAGAACGCGCCGCGCCGCGGCAGTTCGTGAATTTCGACCATTAACTTCAAACGAATATTACGGGTGATCCGACCGTCGGATTCTCCTAAAACCAGAACCGTTGGGTTCGTATCGAAAAGAGCTTTCTAACGAATATTAGAAATTAGAAATCTAACGGTTGGATTTGGAGATACGTCCAAATCAAATTTGGATAAGGTCGCTGTAAGTGCAGTTCGATGGCCGTTGATGGAAATCGACTGTACGGGCCTTGATAAAATTATTAAAAATAGTAATAATTTGTGTAAAATCATAAGAAATGATTTGTGAAGATTTGGGATGAAAAACTCCATATTTGAGAAAATAAAAATAGATTTTTATCGAAATAAACTAGTTTTGAACTAGAATTATAATTCTATTTATTTTTAAATAAATAAATTGACTTTGAAATGGTTTTTGAAAATAACCAGAATTTCCAATGATTGCATTGGAATGGATTTGAATCGAAATTGTCTTCGGAATATTTCGATGTTGGATTTCGTGATTATACAGATGTTGTTATGGAAATTTGAAAGATATAGATATATATATATCGTTATTTCCAATACGATATATGTTGGTCGTAGAATTTGATATTGAATATAAGCCGATATATTTTCTATTCAGAGTCTTGTATTTAATATCAAATGTGATTTGGGTTTGTCGTGAATGGTGTCTTGACTAACACTGTTCTTGAACCCAGTTGAGAAAAGATTAAATCTTTTTATTTAGATTTAATGAAGTGTACCAATTAAATAATATTTAATTGGAATTGAATTTATATTGATTTTTGGGTTTATCGTGGACAGTGTTTTAAATAACACTCGTTCTTTAACCCGATAATTAATGGAATGTGACTTTGGTTTTATCGTGAACCGTGTTTTAAATGACACTGATTCTTTAACCCAGTTAACGATTAAAACTAAGTGGAGTTTTAATGAATCTTTAATTAGATTGAAATGATCGAGAATGGAGTATCACCAGTTTTGCTCCAGGCGATAGTTAAATCTTTAATTAGATTTGAACGTGAAATGGTAATTGAATTTACCGATAACACCGTGGTGTTAGATATGAAGTATAACCAGTTTTACTTCATGGGATGAATAGGTTGGGATTGAGAAATTAAAATAAATGATTACTTCGGTGTGGTTCGTTAATCCCGACTAGTTTGAATTGACATTCAAAGAAGATTAAAGAATAAATTCAAGGAATTTATCTTTGATAAAATTAATGGGAACCTTCCCCATGAATATGAAATTTAGAAACTAACTGTCGGTTAGCCAAGCAGAATGGTTTTCTGGATATTGATCTGATGTTGGTTTCGGCCTTCGGGGTTAATATTTGGGGAATTATTCTCTTGTTAATTTACGGTTAGTGACTGATAAATTGGAATGAGGCGTATGTTGTGTTTGTGTAACACTTATTTAAAATATACGCGAGTTATTCGGAAAGACCGGGTTTATCCCATTCTGAATAACTGATACGACGATAAGTCGAAGATGAAGACGATGGTTGAAGACCGGAAGTCTTCACGTCGTTTGGGTGATTACTGATGATCTTGATTGGGCTGTACACCAAAGAAGATGGAAACAGTTGGTGATCGTCCAGATGTACATGGAGATCGATGGATATGCGGGGTACTAGGTGCCTCCGGTTACGTTCAGACCCAGAACGGACTTGTAAATGGACTGTGTGTCTGACATTGGATTTCATTCTGTGTGACTGATATCGGTTGCATAGAGTGGTTTGTCTGTGTGGCATGCTAAGATGCAAATGATCAAGGCTTCTGTTGAAAAGAAAAGTCTTGTGGTGATGATCAAAGCACAGCCTGTGTGGCACAGCTTTGTGTAACGTGAATTCACGAGCCTCACACCCCGGTTGTGAACCAAAAACGGGAGAAGGACCTCAGGGAGGGCATGCGTTTCTTTCTAGCTAGGGTGTCAGTGACCTACCAGCCCTGACATTTATATACTTTTCACCTGTGTGGTTGTTGCTGTTGCGAGGCGCCTCGGTTTGATCGGACGATTCGGGTCCGATGGAGTCATTCGTTGGCTCATTTACGCCCCAAATGGCGGGGAAACGTAGTGTTCAGGCATAATAATCCACATCGGTGGACCAGCCCTGACGATCCATGGGGCAGTTGCGGCTGTTCCTGAGGCTCGGGCTAGACAGTCTCTAATCGGTAGAGGACGATCCCTGGCCTCGGTTCGTAGACGGAAACCCAACTTCCAAATACGTGATATTTGCGGTTTTATTTGTAGAACCTAGTATGGCGACATAGTGGGATGGGGCGCTTATGTCGTCTATGATTGATACTTATGATTTGAAGTTGGTTTATACACTATGCACTTATAATAGTATCAAATGATTTGTTTTAAACGTACTAAGCATTCTTGGCTATTATAAGGTAAAAACCCTATCCTCCGGCTTGCGTTGCATTGTGTGATGGGAACTGGGTCTTATAATAGCTTCATTTTTCTTTATTTAGCATTGCGTTGTTTGTTTTATGCACTGGTATTCTTGGAAGAAAACCCGTTCCGTGTTATACGGCGTGGTCCCTTGATTTACCTACTTAGAAAATAAAGATTAATAATTGTTTTAGTTCTCACACCAGTCCCATGACTGACCTGGAGTTTATTGTTTTAACCTAAACTCTGTGTGCCCTTATTTTCGACACGGGCAGCTAGTAGTTTTGGTTTTGCAGATTTATATTCACAGGATCCTGGTTTACAGCTGGAATGATATCTGGAAAGCTTTGTATCTGTATATCTCTTCTAGTTGTGTATTGTATTATTTTCCTGCTGCTATGTAATTTATTGTAATCTCTGATAATTTGTGTTGTGTAATATTCATTTATACTATGTATATTCTTGTAATCTGATGCATTGTTGTAATATACAATGAAATGTTCTTCCGTCTGCATTCTATTTTGTCGTGTTCTCGAAACAATCAGGCGTTTCGAACGGTCTAGATCGGTTTAGCGACTGGTTCGGATCGAGCGAAATTCCTTGTTGTCACACCTTTACTTCCTCTTCGTATGTTCTACTGTCTTCCTTTCCTCCAACCTCCCATGGTGATTTCCTTCTTCGCCCTCCATCCGCCCGAACCATGTTCAAGATGACGTTCTGCTTTTCAACTCCCGCCAGATCTACAACTCCTCTTCACTTCTACAACTGGATCTGCGTTATTCCTCCACGACGACGACATCTCAGGTAATATATTTTGACCTATTTTTAATCACCTAAAAACATATTTTTACTGCAAACAGCGGCACAATACAGAAATCTTATAAACTCACAAAAGCATATGGCAAGTTCAGAAAGGCAATAAACATACTACGTCCTAAAAGCTAACAAAATCTGCCAATAGATCTACTGCTGCAGGACATCCGAGGTAAAATTGGTTCTTAATTTTGTCGTCGATAGTATGTCCTATAATTTAGTTTACGTTACTGTTGTAGGTTAACGATTGGTTGTTCATAAATTGATACCACATTGATAATTTGATCATGGATGTCTGTTTGAAACGAAGGAAACACATGAAAGGTAATCTGCAATCCATCGAAAGGATATTTATACTTTTCAACAGTTCATTTGTATTGTTCTTGCAGTCACCGGAATAGGCATGTGATATTACCTTTTTGCAGTGCTGCATTTCATTATTGTTTGTGTATTGTTTGAGCGAAGAATATCCTTATTACATATTTGTTGTACAGACTATTATTAGGGTACTTCATTACTTCCAATGACGAAATAACAAAATCTGGCACTAACTATATCAAAGAGGCGGAGATGCATCTGCAAATATTCTGACAAGTCTCGAAAAGCCTTCACATGCAACCTCAATAGGTAATGCTGCACTTGGACCTCGCGCCTCCCATTCGCTTAATCAAGTTTACAGCAACTATGTGTTCGTCTTCAAACTATGTGGTAACAATCTGATTTTCTTAGTCCAGTTTTTTACAGCCTGTGTCATACCTATTTGATTGTAATTTTTACCCTGTAGCAAATGATTTCATGTTCAATAAAATGCGATGAGAATAGTTCTTTGTAGCAAATTACTGCAGTTAATGTATATTTCAAGTCAATCCTGGGCTGAATACGATAGAGTAGACAAAGAAGTACATTAATTAAGTAGTATGTGATTTGCGTCAAGTTCCTCCTCACAACAGTACTTAAAATTCAGACCTCTGTAACACAACTTATTCATGTTTGTTTTGTCATGTAAATTGAGCAAACGTAGTTTTGACAGTAAATAGATCGGTGTAATCATATTTAAATTACATAATATATTAAGGGAAACCATATCGGTTTAATGCTGCAGTAGTTTATATAAGACTATACCAGTCCTTTGTAATTAACATGAAAAGATTTTAGGTTATACATGAACATCATTAATTGCTAGGTTGTTTGCTATTTGGTTGAATCTATTTACTATAAAATGAAATCATTCGAACGTCTGAATTAAAATCATTTTCTACCATTACATTTACAAATAACTATGACTGATATTGGATTTCGTTTAACCTAGATATAGGAATTTTCCTTATAATTGTACAATGTAATGTATTGATGATAATTGAGCCACACATTACATATTTCAGTTATCTTGAATATTTAATTATATATCACCGACTTTACAAGACTAGCGTGTTCTTTACATTTATTATGAATTATATCACTTACTAATGAGCATGGTACATTGGTAACTTTAATTCTAATACATGTTGCACAACTTATATTTTACGTGTTTAAATAACAATCTCTACTCTACAAATTAGGTAGTTTTAAAATGTTTGTTATCATTTTACCGTTATGGTCACACTACGCACTGACAACAACGTTCACATGGATTATAATGATTTTAGTATATACGTATTTGGCTATCAAAATTGTGGTTGTTTTGTGATATGTTCAATAAGTTTTACAGCATTTGTGTAACTTTCAAATTCTAATGTTTAATGGTGTCGTACTACTATCTTTTCGTCCTACGACTATTGAGTTCAACACCTGTTTACTACTACCTGCCATACATAGTTCAAATGCCAGCACTCACTTTCAAATGCTACATTCATTTCGTGATGCTAAATGGGTCAGATAAATGTCTACTAATTTTTCTATTTCATTTTATGATGTATACTCTTTACTTTTATACGATTATCTGCTATTTATGTGCAGACCCGTTGGTAGTCATACATTTGTAGATCTGTTGCCAATCAACTGTCCGTTGATATGTTTCCGAGCTGCTTACAGACCTATGTAAATATATGTCTATATTGCACATATTTCCTAATTTATAAACTGTATACATTTCCATATGGTCATGCACTTAGTACGGACACTCCATTCTGAAAACTGTTGTAGTCGTTATATCTTCATATCACTAATGTCACAAAAAATAATTCAATGTCAAACAAAAAATGAAACTGACAAAGCTATATAAATGTCTGAAGTAGTCAACTGTTTTTTGCGGGTACTATTCATCCACAGAAAACATAAATTCATGGGAGTCTGTTACCATAGCCGTACTGAGTTACTGCCTCTTCTGATGCATTTGAACTGCCTGCGAGCTTACAAACATTTCAGGTGCACGTATTTGCTGATGACTATGATGAACATTTATTCATTTATAACATCTTTCCTATTACACAAACATTGATAGCATGCATGTTTGCATTAGTATTAACTTTTCTTATATTGTTATCTATTTGTTTTCAGTTATGTTTCACATTCAACTATATTTTTTTTCCTCCTAAATGTAACAAATAAATGGCTAATAATTTTGATTACAGCTGTGACTGCAAATTTTGTGACCCTGTATTTAATTTGACACATTATTCTCATCTATCTACGTTTCTCTTCTTTGTTAAACACACTTTTCCCATGACCTTATCTTATTTTTCTTTAAATTATTATTACACGTAGAGGCATACATATAATACATCTTATAACATTATAAATTTTTTCGTACAAACATTTATACTCAAAGTTTCTGATTAGCATGCTGATTTTGTCGGTGTACTGATATTTTTTTACGTACCAATTTTTTTTTCCGTTTAAAATTCCACTCCATACTGCTCCTCCTTTTCTGTCATCAAATTACAACTATATTTTTTAAATACCAACGTTTTAGCTTGCTTACTCAGTCCTCCTTCGATTAATGCAATATTATTTAAGTTTCCATATTTAACTCCTTATTTTTAGCTATTTTATTTACATGTTAATTCAAAATGTATTTGTCTATAACGACTACTGCCTTCCCTCTTTTATCTTTATCTTTTTGCGTTCAAAATCTTCCATCATCATCTCCTATCTTCTGCTCGCTTCAATTCCACCCCCACACAAACCTCTACTCTATCACCTTCTTCCTTTAATAACACCATGGATTCTGAACAGCGAGAACACAGACGTCTTGCTCAAGGAGCAAGACGTGCTAGGATGTCAGACAATGAACATGAACAACATCTGGCAAACCGTAGAGAACGACGTCGTTCTCAACGACTTCAGTCTACTCAACAACAAGCACAACTTATCAGCGGTACTTCTTCACATAATATTAAAATATTTTCTTACATTCTTCATGCTTGATTGCATTTATCTTTCCTCTTAACTTTATTTTCTATTGTTTCTGCAACAGTCCAAAATGTTGACGTTCCTCTTCGAACACTTAGATCATCCCATAATTGCAGACAAAACTTTGTTGCGAACATTGCCTTTCGTAAACACGTGCTGCCGGAACCAACTATTTGTCCCTTTTGCTCAGCAAAAAATTTATTTTCGATAATTCACAGTCCTGCTGTTCAAATGGTAAGAATATTTTTTTCCTACCTACTGCTCCTTCAGAATTGCTTGACCTCTTTACTGATCAGACCGAAGTTGGCACCCACTTTCGAACGAACATTCGATCCTACAACAATTCTTTCGCTTTCACATCAATGGGTGAAAATATTGATCAAAATTTGGCTAATGCAATGGACAGAGTTTATTCATATCGTGCTCACGGTACCATCTACCATCGTATTGGCAGTGTCCTACCTTCCGACGGAATTAGACCATGATACTTACAGCTTTACATTTATGACACAGAATATGAAACTGAAAATCGACAACTTGATAATGAAGTATTAAGACCTGAGCTACTTCAGCTTATAACGCAAGTTCTGGATTCATTTAACCCATTTGTTTCCACTCTATGCCAGTTGGGACAGCGTCCTGATATGCACATGTGTAGAATTCAAATTAAAGAGATCACAGTTGACCGACATCTTCATGAGTTGCCTACTACATCCCAAGTTGCAGGCATAATTGTAGGCGACAAAGCAGATGATGTACAAGGTAGAGACATAATTGTCAAAACAAGGTCTGGAAATCAACAACGAGTTCCAGATACAGCTGGATTGTAACAACCCGAAAATCTGGGCCAGTTTAAAAATTTTTATTTTGCCAATTTTAGCGAATTTTGAATATTTAAAATGAATTATTTTAAATAATATCGACGAGGAAATTATTTTGAATATAATTATAACGTGTATATTATATACGTCGTCGTTAGAATATATAATAATTATATATAATTATAAAAGGAATTGAAAATGGCGCGGTAGTTCGAAAATTCGATTTTTAATTTCAAATGAATATACAGAATTCAATATAAGTCAAAATTGAACGAAACAAGGAATATTTGAATCTGTATAACTATATCTTTGTAACGAAGTTAACAAACTGAGATTTCATCTTAGAAATGATAAGATATGTCCAGTTTAAAATTAGAAATAGTCGCTGTGGAATTTATATATATTTATATATATATAAGGCCCTTAAAAATGGACATTTTGCAAACGATCTCGGATTTCGACGAAACCAGTTTTGTTGGGTCCGTGATGTCAAGTTATTGCTAGGTTTCAAATTTCATAATTTTCCGAATCAATATGTGAGCGTGGTAAAGGAAAACGCGTTTGACCGGTTTCAGTTGATTTTAATCGACTGGAAATTGGCCATTTTTCAAACGATCTCAGAATTCGACGAAACTAGTTTTGTTAGGACCGTATCGTCAATACGAAGCTAGAAAATATTTTTCGGGAATTTTTTCTAGTTAGTATGTGGCCCCAGTAATTTGAAATGTGCGTTTAAAATTCAAAATAATGATTTAAAAGAAAATTCAAAAGGAAACTGGCTGTAACGATCAAATCAGTTTGCGATACATATCCCATTGTGTTCGGAATGGGGGTAAAACGCTATGGACGACAGGCGGTAGACCTCGTTTCGAGGTCATAAGTAAAAGTCAACCCTTTGGCAAAAATAAATAATTAAATAATAATAAAAAAAAAAAAAAAACCTAACTCCCTCCTTTTCTTCTTCGTTGGCCCCCCCCCCCCCCCGTTTCATTATACAGAACAAATAAAAAAAAAAAAAAAAAAAAGAAGAAACCTAAAACGAAAACCCGCCGCCCCCCTCGATTGACTGCCGATCGCCGCAGTTACCCCCCCCCCCTCCCCAGTTGCGCCGCCGCGCGAGGAAGCAGCCCCCCCTCCATCGATCGAAGCATCGCGCGCCCCCCCGCTTCCCCTTTCCTCCGCCTCTTCCTCCATCCACGGAGAACAGCATCGACGACGAAGACTTCTGCAAAGGAGTGCCGTGGAGCTAGGATAGCTAATCTGTGAGAATTCCTCACCTTTCAATTTATTTTTCTAGTTATATATATATATACTAGGATGCAGACGGTGCTTAGTAGCACCCGACACAATCGTCCACAGATCATGGACTTGTTTGTTTGATTGTTTGGTGATTAATTGCGATATTGGTTTGAATGTGGTTTGTGATGTGAAAAATCGAATCGATAAATTGGTTAGGATTAGACGTGCGCCGTTATAAGGCGAAGGAGTAAGGCTAGGTTAGACTCTTACTCCAAATTTTGTGGTTTGCATAACGAAATTGATTTGATTGATGTGTGAATGGCGTGGGCCTTCACTAGACCGGGGATAAGGCTAGGCCTCGTCCCGTTTCTAGTATCGTGCCGTTATGCCGCCGAAATTTTCTAAAATATGTTAGAAAATAAAAATATCATTTTATTGTGTAAATGAATAATAGAAATTCATATGTTGGGATAAAATGTTTTATCGTCAAAAATATAATTTTTAACGTGAATATGAAAATAGTGAAGTGAATAAATAAATATTCATTTACAAACCAGATGGTTTGTTTATGTACACTTATTTGAATGATATTGATTGGGTCGATAAATTTTACACATCGCCCAACTGCACAAATAAAATCTGTGTTTGATTGTTTGAAACCCCACACGGGTGTTAGGATGAAATATGCAGTTCACTCATCCTGATTGATTAAATATGTCGATCGATTGATTGACAGGCTGTTATAAGCGTTGAATATCTGTATTTGATGCTTATGCAGTGTAGTGCACTTTGGTTGATGGTTGATTATTTTTCAATGCTATGATATACATGTGTTGTATGAAAATCCATATAATTAACTTTATATGGTAATTGATTGGGCCTCATTCCAATTTGAAAAATAAAGAATATTATAAAATAAAAGTTCATGTGTTGACAGTACTCATTCATTGAGATTGGTCATGTGTTGAACGAAATATTTTGATAATAACAACTATTTTGAAAAAGAAATATTTGAAATAGAATATTTGAAAATAGAAATTTATGAAGCCGTGTATGGACGCCATTTTGACGTGAACGATATTTATAACGATTTCGAAATGAATTGAATTGAAAACGAATTCAAAATGAATTGAAAACGATTTCGAAATGAATTGAATTGAAAACGAATTCAAAATGAATTGAAAACGATTTCGAAATGAATTGAATTGAAAACGATTTCGAAATGAATTGAAAACGAATTCAAATGGAATTGAAAGCGAATTGAAATGAATTCAAATTGAATTGAAATTCGAATTGAATAGAAATGAATTTTGAAACGAATTTATAAAGAAGAATTCAATTTTGCTTTGAATTGAAATGGAAGTTGAAATAGGTTTTGAAACGATTTTAAAACTATTTATATAATTCGTTTTGAATAGTAATCGACGAAGTATATATTATATATATTATATATATAATATAATGGCCTGAATAGAACGCGCCGCGCCGCGGCAGTTCGTGAATTTCGACCATTTATTTCAAACGGACATTGCGGGAGATCCGACCGTCGGATTCTCCTAAAACCGGAACCGTTGGGTTCGTATCGAAAAGAGCTTTCTAATGAATGTTAGAAATTTGAAATCTAACGGTTGGATTTGGAGATACGTCCAAATCAAATTCGAAAAAGGTCGCTGTAAGTGCAGTTCGATGGCCGTTGATGGAAATCGACTGTACGGGCCTTGATAAAATTATTAAAAATAGTAATAATTTGTGTAAAATCATAAGAGATGATTTGTGAAAGTTTGGGATGAAAACTCCATATTTGAAAAGATAAAAATAGATTTTTATCGAAATGAACTAGTTTTGAACTAGAATTATAATTCTATTTATTTTTAAATAAATAAATTGAATTTGAAATGGTTTTGAAAATAACCAAAATTTCCAATGATTGCATTGGAGTGGATTTGAATCGAAATTGTCTTCGGAATATTTCGATGTTGGAATTCGTGATATTACAGGTGTTGTTATGGAAATTTGAAAGATATCTATATTTGTATCGTTATTTCCAATACGACATTTGTTAGTCGTAGAATTCGATATTGAATATAAGCCAATATATTTTCTATTCAGAGCCTTGTATTGAATATCAAATGGGATTTGGGTTTGTCGTGAATGGTGTCTTCACTAACACTGTTCTTGAACCCAGTTGAGAAAAGATTAAATCTTTTTATTTAGATTTAATGAAGTGTACCAATTAAATAATATTTAATTGGAATTGAATTGATATTGATTTTTGGGTTTATCGTGAACAGTGTTTTAAATAACACTTGTTCTTTAACCCGATAATTAATGAATGCGAGTTTGGGTTTACCGTGAACCGTGTTTTAAATGACACTGATTCTTTAACCCAGTCAAAGATTAAAACTAAGTGGAGTTTTAATGAATCTTTAATTAGATTGAAAAGATCGAAAATGGAGTATCACCAGTTTTGCTCCAGGCGATAGTTAAATCTTTAATTAGATTTGAACGTGAAATGGTAATTGAATTTACCGATAACACCGTGGTGTTAGATATGAAGTATGACCAGTTTTACTTCATGGGATGAATAGGTTGGGATTGGGAAATTAAAACAAATGATTACTTCGGTAAGGTTCGCTAATCCCGACTAGTTTGAATTGATATTCAAAAGTAGATTAAAGAATAAATTCAAGAATTTATCTTTGATAAAATTAATGGGAATCTTTCCCTATGAATGTGAAATTTAGAAACTAACTGTCGGTTAGCCAAGCAGAATGGTTTTCTGGATATTGATCTGATGTTGGTTTCGGCCTTCGGGGTTAATATTTGGGAAATTATTCTCTTGATTAATGTACGGTTAGTGACTAATGAATTGGAATGAGGCGTATGTTGTGTTTGTGTAACACTTATTTAAAATATACGCGAGTTATTCGGAAAGTCCGGGTTTATCCCATTCTGAATAACTGATACGACGATAAGTCGAAGATGAAGACGATGGTCGAAGACCGGAGGTCTTCACGTCGTTTGGGTGATAACTGATGATCTTGATTGGGCTGTACACCCAAGAAGATGGAAACAGTTGGTGATCGTCCAGACGTACTTGGAGATCGATGGATATGCGAGGTACTAGGTGCCTCCGGTTTCGTTCAGACCCAGAACGGACTTGTAAATGGACTGTGTGTCTGACATTGGATTTTAGTCCGTGTGATTGATCTCTATTAAATATATATCTGTTTGGCGGTGGAGGATTTATTCTCTTGCTTAACGCCCTTCTCTGAGACGTACGAGCTCAGGGGTTATATATTGATGGATATCAATCGCATGGAGTGAATTGCCTGTGTGGCATGCCTAAGTGGCAATTGATCAAGGCTTCTGTTGAAAAGCAAAGTCTTGTGGTTGATGATCGAAGCACGGCCTTGTGTGGCGTAGCTTTGTGTAACGTTGATTCGCGAGTATCACACCCGGTATGAATCAAAAACGGGAGACGGACCTCAGGGAGGACTTGCGTTTCTTTCTAGTTAGAAGTGGCGTCAGTGGTTTTACACGCCCTGACGAGTTTGACTTATGTGGTTGTTGCTGTTGCGAGGCGCCTCGGTTATATCGGTTTCGGCCGATGCTTCTGGTCGGCTGACGGACCAGACTTACACCCCATAGGGTGGGAAACGTAGTGTTCAGGCATAATAATCCACATCGGTGGACCGGCCCTGTCGCTCCAAGGCTTGCCTGCGCGCTTGCCTGTGGCTCGGGCTAGAGAGTCACGAATCGGTTGAGGACTATCTTTTGCCTCGGTTCATAGACGGAAATCCAATTTCCAAATACGTGACTTTGCGATTTTGATTGTATAACCTATATATGGCGACATAGTGGTATGGGGCATTCATGCCGCCTATGATTGATACTTATGATTTGAAGTTGTTTTATACACTATGCACTTATATAGTATCAAATGATTTGTTTTAAACGTATCAAGCATTCTTTGGCTGTTATAAGGTAAAAACCCTATCCTCGGCTGCGTTGCATTGTGTGATGGGACCTGGGTCTTATAACAGCTTCATTTTTCTTTATTTAGCATTGCGCTGTTTGTTTTAAGCACTGGTATTCTTGGGAGGAAACCCGTTCCGTGTTATACGGCGTGGTCCCTTGATTTACCTAATGATTTAAAATAAAGATTAATAACTGTTTTAGTTCTCACACCAGTCACATGACTGACCTGGAGTTTATTGTTTTAACCTAAACTCTGGGTGCCCTTATTTTGACACGGGCAGCTAGTAGTTTTGGTTTTGCAGATTTATATTCACAGGATTCTGGTTTACAGCTGAAACGATATCCGGAAAGCTTTGTATCCGTATATCTTCTTCTAGTTGTGTATTGTATTATTTTCCGCTGCTATGTATTTAAATGTAATTTAAATCTCGGTTATTTCTGTGTAATATTTATTTGTTTATACTCTGTATATTCTTGTAATCTGGTGCATTGTTGTAATATACAATGAAACGTTCTTCTGTATGCGTTCTGTTTTGTCGTGTTCTCAAACGATAGGGCGTTTCGAACGGCCTGGATCGGTTTAGCGACTGGTTCGGACCGAGCGAGATTCCCTGCCGTCACAGTTGGTATCAGAGCGAGGTTTACAAAGCTCAGAGAACAGGGCACATTAGAATCATACGAAAGAATTCATCAGATATTGGATTAGAAATATCCAATGGGAATGACTCGTTAGAGATAGGATCAGTAGTATCCTAGAACGAGTGTGAAGAGTAAATTTTTAAAATGAAAACAATTTTGTTTTGAAAATTTAAATCAATTATTCGTATTTGATTATTTATTTATATTGATATGGACAGTCCAGTATATAAATATTTTGCGTATACGTCTGATCCACGTGTATTTGAAATTTTAATATATTGGATAGATATAGCATCACACTCTAGTCGCCCGAAGATGATATTGATGATGGTGCATCATCATCAGCATTTATATTCGAGTGTCGAAGGTGTGATATCTATATATTTCCTATTGACTGGTGTGAGAACCAAAAACTATATAGGATCTGTTGTTGTGATTTGGCATCAAAAATCTGATTTTTGACTATGTATCAAAGTTATCAATTTGAAACTCTAATTCACTAATTGATTGATGTTTGTGTTGTTTGTTTATTTGTTTGCTAATTTTGAACCATTATGCCTAATAACATCAAATATTGAGTTATATTGAAAATTTGTTGCATTTGCTTGCATATGCATATATATCATTGAACAGGTCATAGCAAGGAGGCTAGAGCCGAAGAATAAAATTTGTTTGCCCGACAAATAGGTACATGTTTACTACATAATTTCCTGTTTTGTTTGGGTGATGATGATTTTGTGAGCCTATTGGCTAGCCGCTTGCCTTTTTCTTTTTCTTTTTGAGTTCTGAAGGACCGGGGAAGCTATTTGAAATTCCCCGATGCTCCCGGTGCAGGGGAGGTTATGGCGAAATTTTTCAAAAATTTAGGGTGTTAGCCAAATTTTTGTAATTTTGAAAATTCTCAGAAACTAAAGAGTTGGAGAATGAAAGCCAGATCGAATGTAGAGCTGAATAATCAAACCACTTTCGACTTTGTTCCTTTTCGGGGACGAAAAGTTTTAAGTGGGGAAGATTGTAACAACCCGAAAATCTGGGCCAGTTTAAAAATTTTTATTTTGCCAATTTTAGCGAATTTTGAATATTTAAAATGAATTATTTTAAATAATATCGACGAGGAAATTATTTTGAATATAATTATAACGTGTATATTATATACGTCGTCGTTAGAATATATAATAATTATATATAATTATAAAAGGAATTGAAAATGGCGCGGTAGTTCGAAAATTCGATTTTTAATTTCAAATGAATATACAGAATTCAATATAAGTCAAAATTGAACGAAACAAGGAATATTTGAATCTGTATAACTATATCTTTGTAACGAAGTTAACAAACTGAGATTTCATCTTAGAAATGATAAGATATGTCCAGTTTAAAATTAGAAATAGTCGCTGTGGAATTTATATATATTTATATATATATAAGGCCCTTAAAAATGGACATTTTGCAAACGATCTTGGATTTCGACGAAACCAGTTTTGTTGGGTCCGTGATGTCAAGTTATTGCTAGGTTTCAAATTTCATAATTTTCCGAATCAATATGTGAGCGTGGTAAAGGAAAACGCGTTTGACCGGTTTCAGTTGATTTTAATCGACTGGAAATTGGCCATTTTTCAAACGATCTCAGAATTCGACGAAACTAGTTTTGTTAGGACCGTATCGTCAATACGAAGCTAGAAAATATTTTTCGGGAATTTTTTCTAGTTAGTATGTGGCCCCAGTAATTTGAAATGTGCGTTTAAAATTCAAAATAATGATTTAAAAGAAAATTCAAAAGGAAACTGGCTGTAACGATCAAATCAGTTTGCGATACATATCCCATTGTGTTCGGAATGGGGGTAAAACGCTATGGACGACAGGCGGTAGACCTCGTTTCGAGGTCATAAGTAAAAGTCAACCCTTTGGCAAAAATAAATAATTAAATAATAATAAAAAAAAAAAAAAAACCTAACTCCCTCCTTTTCTTCTTCGTTGGCCCCCCCCCCCCCGTTTCATTATACAGAACAAATAAAAAAAAAAAAAAAAAAAGAAGAAACCTAAAACGAAAACCCGCCGCCCCCCTCGATTGACTGCCGATCGCCGCAGTTACCCCCCCTCCCCAGTTGCGCCGCCGCGCGAGGAAGCAGCCCCCCCTCCATCGATCGAAGCATCGCGCGCCCCCCCGCTTCCCCTTTCCTCCGCCTCCTCCTCCATCCACGGAGAACAGCATCGACGACGAAGACTTCTGCAAAGGAGTGCCGTGGAGCTAGGATAGCTAATCTGTGAGAATTCCTCACCTTTCAATTTATTTTTCTAGTTATATATATATATACTAGGATGCAGACGGTGCTTAGTAGCACCCGACACAATCGTCCACAGACCATGGACTTGTTTGTTTGATTGTTTGGTGATTAATTGCGATATTGGTTTGAATGTGGTTTGTGATGTGAAAAATCGAATCGATAAATTGGTTAGGATTAGACGTGCGCCGTTATAAGGCGAAGGAGTAAGGCTAGGTTAGACTCTTACTCCAAATTTTGTGGTTTGCATAACGAAATTGATTTGATTGATGTGTGAATGGCGTGGGCCTTCACTAGACCGGGGATAAGGCTAGGCCTCGTCCCGTTTCTAGTATCGTGCCGTTATGCCGCCGAAATTTTCTAAAATATGTTAGAAAATAAAAATATCATTTTATTGTGTAAATGAATAATAGAAATTCATATGTTGGGATAAAATGTTTTATCGTCAAAAATATAATTTTTAACGTGAATATGAAAATAGTGAAGTGAATAAATAAATATTCATTTACAAACCAGATGGTTTGTTTATGTACACTTATTTGAATGATATTGATTGGGTTGATAAATTTTACACATCGCCCAACTGCACAAATAAAATCTGTGTTTGATTGTTTGAAACCCCACACGGGTGTTAGGATGAAATATGCAGTTCACTCATCCTGATTGATTAAATATGTCGATCGATTGATTGACAGGCTGTTATAAGCGTTGAATATCTGTATTTGATGCTTATGCAGTGTAGTGCACTTTGGTTGATGGTTGATTATTTTTCAATGCTATGATATACATGTGTTGTATGAAAATCCATATAATTAACTTTATATGGTAATTGATTGGGCCTCATTCCAATTTGAAAAATAAAGAATATTATAAAATAAAAGTTCATGTGTTGACAGTACTCATTCATTGAGATTGGTCATGTGTTGAACGAAATATTTTGATAATAACAACTATTTTGAAAAAGAAATATTTGAAATAGAATATTTGAAAATAGAAATTTATGAAGCCGTGTATGGACGCCATTTTGACGTGAACGATATTTATAACGATTTCGAAATGAATTGAATTGAAAACGAATTCAAAATGAATTGAAAACGATTTCGAAATGAATTGAATTGAAAACGAATTCAAAATGAATTGAAAACGATTTCGAAATGAATTGAATTGAAAACGATTTCGAAATGAATTGAAAACGAATTCAAATGGAATTGAAAGCGAATTGAAATGAATTCAAATTGAATTGAAATTCGAATTGAATAGAAATGAATTTTGAAACGAATTTATAAAGAAGAATTCAATTTTGCTTTGAATTGAAATGGAAGTTGAAATAGGTTTTGAAACGATTTTAAAACTATTTATATAATTCGTTTTGAATAGTAATCGACGAAGTATATATTATATATATTATATATATAATATAATGGCCTGAATAGAACGCGCCGCGCCGCGGCAGTTCGTGAATTTCGACCATTTATTTCAAACGGACATTGCGGGAGATCCGACCGTCGGATTCTCCTAAAACCGGAACCGTTGGGTTCGTATCGAAAAGAGCTTTCTAATGAATGTTAGAAATTTGAAATCTAACGGTTGGATTTGGAGATACGTCCAAATCAAATTCGAAAAAGGTCGCTGTAAGTGCAGTTCGATGGCCGTTGATGGAAATCGACTGTACGGGCCTTGATAAAATTATTAAAAATAGTAATAATTTGTGTAAAATCATAAGAGATGATTTGTGAAAGTTTGGGATGAAAACTCCATATTTGAAAAGATAAAAATAGATTTTTATCGAAATGAACTAGTTTTGAACTAGAATTATAATTCTATTTATTTTTAAATAAATAAATTGAATTTGAAATGGTTTTGAAAATAACCAAAATTTCCAATGATTGCATTGGAGTGGATTTGAATCGAAATTGTCTTCGGAATATTTCGATGTTGGAATTCGTGATATTACAGGTGTTGTTATGGAAATTTGAAAGATATCTATATTTGTATCGTTATTTCCAATACGACATTTGTTAGTCGTAGAATTCGATATTGAATATAAGCCAATATATTTTCTATTCAGAGCCTTGTATTGAATATCAAATGGGATTTGGGTTTGTCGTGAATGGTGTCTTCACTAACACTGTTCTTGAACCCAGTTGAGAAAAGATTAAATCTTTTTATTTAGATTTAATGAAGTGTACCAATTAAATAATATTTAATTGGAATTGAATTGATATTGATTTTTGGGTTTATCGTGAACAGTGTTTTAAATAACACTTGTTCTTTAACCCGATAATTAATGAATGCGAGTTTGGGTTTACCGTGAACCGTGTTTTAAATGACACTGATTCTTTAACCCAGTCAAAGATTAAAACTAAGTGGAGTTTTAATGAATCTTTAATTAGATTGAAAAGATCGAAAATGGAGTATCACCAGTTTTGCTCCAGGCGATAGTTAAATCTTTAATTAGATTTGAATGTGAAATGGTAATTGAATTTACCGATAACACCGTGGTGTTAGATATGAAGTATGACCAGTTTTACTTCATGGGATGAATAGGTTGGGATTGGGAAATTAAAACAAATGATTACTTCGGTAAGGTTCGCTAATCCCGACTAGTTTGAATTGATATTCAAAAGTAGATTAAAGAATAAATTCAAGAATTTATCTTTGATAAAATTAATGGGAATCTTTCCCTATGAATGTGAAATTTAGAAACTAACTGTCGGTTAGCCAAGCAGAATGGTTTTCTGGATATTGATCTGATGTTGGTTTCGGCCTTCGGGGTTAATATTTGGGAAATTATTCTCTTGATTAATGTACGGTTAGTGACTAATGAATTGGAATGAGGCGTATGTTGTGTTTGTGTAACACTTATTTAAAATATACGCGAGTTATTCGGAAAGTCCGGGTTTATCCCATTCTGAATAACTGATACGACGATAAGTCGAAGATGAAGATGATGGTCGAAGACCGGAGGTCTTCACGTCGTTTGGGTGATAACTGATGATCTTGATTGGGCTGTACACCCAAGAAGATGGAAACAGTTGGTGATCGTCCAGACGTACTTGGAGATCGATGGATATGCGAGGTACTAGGTGCCTCCGGTTTCGTTCAGACCCAGAACGGACTTGTAAATGGACTGTGTGTCTGACATTGGATTTTAGTCCGTGTGATTGATCTCTATTAAATATATATCTGTTTGGCGGTGGAGGATTTATTCTCTTGCTTAACGCCCTTCTCTGAGACGTACGAGCTCAGGGGTTATATATTGATGGATATCAATCGCATGGAGTGAATTGCCTGTGTGGCATGCCTAAGTGGCAATTGATCAAGGCTTCTGTTGAAAAGCAAAGTCTTGTGGTTGATGATCGAAGCACGGCCTTGTGTGGCGTAGCTTTGTGTAACGTTGATTCGCGAGTATCACACCCGGTATGAATCAAAAACGGGAGACGGACCTCAGGGAGGACTTGCGTTTCTTTCTAGTTAGAAGTGGCGTCAGTGGTTTTACACGCCCTGACGAGTTTGACTTATGTGGTTGTTGCTGTTGCGAGGCGCCTCGGTTATATCGGTTTCGGCCGATGCTTCTGGTCGGCTGACGGACCAGACTTACACCCCATAGGGTGGGGAAACGTAGTGTTCAGGCATAATAATCCACATCGGTGGACCGGCCCTGTCGCTCCAAGGCTTGCCTGCGCGCTTGCCTGTGGCTCGGGCTAGAGAGTCACGAATCGGTTGAGGACTATCTTTTGCCTCGGTTCATAGACGGAAATCCAATTTCCAAATACGTGACTTTGCGATTTTGATTGTATAACCTATATATGGCGACATAGTGGTATGGGGCATTCATGCCGCCTATGATTGATACTTATGATTTGAAGTTGTTTTATACACTATGCACTTATATAGTATCAAATGATTTGTTTTAAACGTATCAAGCATTCTTTGGCTGTTATAAGGTAAAAACCCTATCCTCGGCTGCGTTGCATTGTGTGATGGGACCTGGGTCTTATAACAGCTTCATTTTTCTTTATTTAGCATTGCGCTGTTTGTTTTAAGCACTGGTATTCTTGGGAGGAAACCCGTTCCGTGTTATACGGCGTGGTCCCTTGATTTACCTAATGATTTAAAATAAAGATTAATAACTGTTTTAGTTCTCACACCAGTCACATGACTGACCTGGAGTTTATTGTTTTAACCTAAACTCTGGGTGCCCTTATTTTGACACGGGCAGCTAGTAGTTTTGGTTTTGCAGATTTATATTCACAGGATCCTGGTTTACAGCTGAAACGATATCCGGAAAGCTTTGTATCCGTATATCTTCTTCTAGTTGTGTATTGTATTATTTTCCGCTGCTATGTATTTAAATGTAATTTAAATCTCGGTTATTTCTGTGTAATATTTATTTGTTTATACTCTGTATATTCTTGTAATCTGGTGCATTGTTGTAATATACAATGAAACGTTCTTCTGTATGCGTTCTGTTTTGTCGTGTTCTCAAACGATAGGGCGTTTCGAACGGCCTGGATCGGTTTAGCGACTGGTTCGGACCGAGCGAGATTCCCTGCCGTCACATGGATATTATGATCCACTTCAGTATCCACAACTGTTACCTTACGGTCATCGTGGTTGGGATTTGAACTTACAGGATAGTCAAAACAATCAAATTAGTTGTGCGTCTTATTAATCGAATATAATACAGGTACAAATTTGGTTATAAATTCTTACATGTCTATAGATGCTTAACTTGGTAATATGTCTTTATGTCCTTAATATACATGTACATTTATGCTCACTCTTTAATGATAAATAGAAAATTACTCTCAATTTTGTAAATTAGCTTGCTAATATGTCTTTATGAACATAGTTTCAACAACACATACACAGATTTATGTTAGTAACTTATTTTCTGTGTTAATTGAAGTTGACTTAAATTTCCTGTAAAAAATAAAATTTGCAGCAGGTGTTGCTGCATATATCAACTATTATACTACAATGAATTTACTATATAACCGACATTGCAGATTTTTGCAACTACAAATAACTATACATCTGACTACAGATTTTTCCTAACTACATTTGTTCGATAACCTTACAAGGGTGTTCAATTATTCTACTCAATTTTAAATTTCAATTTTGTTTGTTCCCATCTCTACTTACAACAATGTTAACTTCATACACTATCATTTCACGCTACATACTTATGTTTTTGTACAAATGTCCTGCATTTGCATTACTGTCCCTGTCATCGTTTAAAATTTTCATTTTGTATACACCGTTTCTTTATATCAATGATTAAAAAACCTATTCAAATTTTCAATTATTATTCTTTCCACTTGCTAATACCATTATTTTTCTGTCAGATACGAGCATGAGACACGTCGCTGCTCCTGCTTGGCGGTCGGCTTTTTCAGCAGTATGTTGTAGACATGTTTGTTAAAATAGAAACAATGCGGCGGAGATATGTTCTAGTCAGGGCTGATTTGTACTAGGGGTTGCTAGATGAGTTAAGCGCAGACGAAACATCTACAGGTTCGTTACTTATTGTACCACTGTCCAAAATCTTAATTTCTGCTTGCTTCATACACGTTTTTTTCATATGCTTATACATGCCTTCATGGCAGCCAATGTTGGTGTAAAGAAAATTCTTCCATCACCCCATATTGGCAGTCCACGGGATATGCATCAACGCTATCACGACGCAATGGCAATAGTGCAAAGGTATGGAAAACCTTTTTTTGTTTGTTACGATTACATGCAACGCTAACTGGCCTGAAATTACTAACGAATTGCTTCCCGGATAGCAGCCACATGACAGACCTGACTTAACAACTAGAATTTTTCGTGCTAAATTAGAACAGTTAAAACATGATTTATTTGACATAGGCGTTTTAGGCACCACTATTGCACATGTTTACATTGTTGAATTTCAAAAAAGGGGATTGCCACATTCACATTTTTTACTAATTGTAGCAGACAATAATAAGATTTATAATCCCGATGATTATGATGCCGTTGTTAGAGCTGAAATTCCATGTAAACAATTAGAACCTGATTTACATGCGGCTGTTGTAAAACACATGATTCGTCATCCATGCGGACGATATAATATTAATGCCACATGCATGAAAAATGGTGAGTGCAAAAAAGGGTTCCCAAAACCATTTGCTCCTGTCACTTTACAAGGAAATGACCCATACCCAATATATAGGAGACGTGATAACATGAGACAAAATGATTCAACGCAAAACGCAATTGACAATCGTTGGGTAGTGCCATATAATCTGTATTTACTACTAAAATATGACTGTCACTTAAATGTTGAAATATGTTCAAGTATTAAATCAGTGAAATATCTTTATAAATATGTTTACAAGGGGTCTGACCGTGCCTCGGTCGGTGTTTCTACCTCATCCTCCGATAGCAACGATGAAATCTCCAAATTTGCTAATGCATGATGGGTTTGTCCACCTGAGTCTTTATGGAGAATCTATAAATTTTTGCTTAATGACATTACGCCCTCTGTTATTGGTCTACACATCCATCTCCCAAACAGACAGCAATTAAATTTTTCTTCATCCGAACAATTACACGATATTTTAAATGACGAAACTAGAACCAAAACTATGCTCACTGAAAATTTTAGTACAAATGTTGAGGATGAAGAGGCAAGACAGTACTTTTACCACGAATTCCCACAAAAATATTGGTAGGATAATAAACATAAGATGTGGATTCGTAGACAAAATAATTGTCGGGTTTTAGGCAGAATTTATACCGTGTCCCCCCTAGAAGGTGAACGTTATTTTTTGAGATTGCTGTTAACACACGTTAGAGGCGCCTTATCTTCTACTGATTTGCTTACTGTTCAAGGAACACAATACCACACATTTAAAGAAGCCGCTCAACACAGAGGTTTATTGGGAAATGATGAGGCTATTTACGATTGCTTACGCGAAGCTTCTAACACACATATGCCAGCTGCACTTAGACGATTATTTGTCAAAATTTTAGTTTACTGCGAACCAAATCATGTGCGTGACATGTGTGATTTTTTTACAATACATGATAGAAGATTACCAACATACATCTTCCATTATGGACATTACATTTTTTACTCATCTTCGTCTTTCAGACCTTAACAACATGCTTCACCAATACAACAAGTCAGTGTTTGACTATGATTTTCCGCTTGATTCGGTTAATTTCCATACTGGCAGCACCGTTTGTGCAACTATTTTCAACAAAAAATCTATTCATATACCACAAGAAGACATCGACTCGGTTAATGACTTAAATTTCGAACAATGAAAGGCATTCGATGTTATCATCAACTCTATTTATCAAAACACAAACTCTGTTTTTTCCTAGATGGGCCAAGGGGTACAGGGAAAACGTTTTTATACAAGTCT
Source organism: Allium sativum (assembly GCA_030737875.1). Taxonomy (NCBI): domain Eukaryota; kingdom Viridiplantae; phylum Streptophyta; class Magnoliopsida; order Asparagales; family Amaryllidaceae; genus Allium; species Allium sativum. Next base: position 434,051,069 of record CM060919.1, read on the forward strand.
ATTTTAGCTCACTCACGAACTAAAGGTTTAATTGCACTTGCAGTTGCCACATCGGGAATTGCTGCTTTAGCATTGCCCGGTGGTCGCACTGCCCATTCTCGATTTAAAATCCCAATAAAACTTGATTCTTCTTCCACCTGTTACATTCCAAAAAACAATCTGATAATGCAAAACTACTTCGTGGAACAACGGTCATTTTATGGGATGAAGCGACGATGGCTCATCGTCATGCTTTTGAGGCCGTAGACAAAGCACTTAGAGACATATATAGTACAAACAAACCTTTTGGTGGTAAAATCGTAATTTTAGGTGGTGACTTTGATAAGTTTTGACCGTTGTCCAAAATGGTACTAGAGCTCAAACTGTTGATGCATGCATTATACGATCTTACTTATGGTCACACGTAACTGTTTTTCACTTAACAGAAAACATGCGTGCTATACATGATCCTTCATATGCTAGCTTTATTTTGCGTATCGGAAATGGAGATGAACCTTATGTGCATGATGACATGATTAGACTGCCTGATGATATTATTATCTCCTCTGACAGTTCATACCCAATTAATTCATTAATTACCCATGTTTTTCCATCACTTGCTGAAACGGAATATGATGCTGCTTCTATTTTGAATAGAGCTATTTTGGCCCCATAAATGAAACCGTCGATGCTACCAACAATAATGTTGTTACCATGTTTCCCAGTCCGGAATATACTTACTATTCATTTGATTCCATTGAAGATGACACACATAATTTGTATCAACATGAATTCCTAAATTCTCTTCCCCCAGTGGACTACCTCCACATAAACTTATTCTTAAAGTTGGTTCTCCTGTAATGCTTCTACAGAATATTGACCCTAAAATAGGCTTATGTAACGGAACAAGGTTAATATGTCGTATTTTCCACCGACATCTTATTGATGCTGAAATTGCAGTTGGTTATTTCCGTGGAACAAGAGTTTTTATTCCTGGAATACCATTAAAGCCTTCGGAAAATGTTAGCATGCCTTTCACGCTTATTAGAAAACAATTTCCTATTAAATTGGCTTTTGCTCTTATGATCAAAAAATCTCAAGGGCAGACCATTCCAACTGTTGGTATCTATCTGCAACAACATGTGTTCACTCACTGTCAGTTATATGTAGTTTATTTAGAGGTACTGCAGGAAGATCAACAAAATTTTTAGTCGAAAACGGAAGCATACCTCGAAAACATGGAACTCATACTAGAAATGTGGTTTACAAGGATGTTTTACTAACATTCACTTCAAACATGAGTTAGGCGTCAATTTATCCTACCATTTGCAACTAGCTCAAATCATGCATTTCTATTACCGACATCTTTTTATTTACATTTTTATGTTTTGCCTACTGCTATCTGCACTGTTCACCCTTCTTTTTAACCACTTAAATACAGTTATATTTTTTCATCCTTATTCCTCTCATTCATAAGCATTTGAACTTTTTTTTCATGTTGCGTACAAAAACAAAACAAAAATTGTCTGCCAAGGTAAAAAAAAATAAAAAAATTTAACTCCGCCATCAAATATTAAATCATTTGATGCCGGTCTCAAGCCCGGAAAAGGCGGAGAGGAAATGTTTATTTACCGCTCCCCTCGATGGAAACATTGCCCACACAAATTGCAGATACATATGTCCACTTCTGCATTCAATACTTTATTTTGTAAAATCCTTCACTCTCTGCTTTGTTCTATCAATGACATTTAACATTACCAGATGGTTCAACAATGTACTTTCATGTCACAATGTTCAGCAATCTGACGAACAAGCATTCAAATGTTCACACCATTCCCCGGATCTTTTCAATCTTCTCAGGTAACTTATGTATTTAATCGGAACTTACCGTCTACCGAATGATTTATTAATCATGTCATTTAACTATATAATTTACACATTGCAGCCATTTTGGAATTTAATTCCCTGTTTCTGTTGATTAATACATTAATCTGTTAAAGCTTTTTATTTTTTTCCTGCTGTATTTACATGGTTCATGATAATGATGATGACGACCATGCTACTTTTATCCAAATTTCCAGGTTCGATTCTAAGGTGCTCATGGATGAAAATGTCAGCCTCGATAGGTAATTTTACTGAGATTCTAATGATACTGAAATTGTTAAATACATTACCAATTTCTCTTTCATTTGTTAAACTTGCTTTGTTTCCACATTCAGTTGTACGACAATCATGGATGACTATGTCAGCCTCTATAACTAATCTTTTTAAGATTCTGATGTTTTCGATGCGTGTTTTATTTGAAAATGATGTACGCAGTCAATTGTTCACACCATTCCCCTGGTCTTTACATCCATTTCACGTCAGTTATGTATTTAATCCGATCGTAGTGTCCGCCAAATGATATATTAATCATGTCATTTAACTATAAAGCTTAAACATTGCAGACAATTTAGAATTTCATTCCCTTTTCTGTTGTTTAATATATTCATGTCTTAAACCTTTTGAGTTTTTCCTGTTCTGTTTAGATGGTTGGAATTTCATCAACACTTTCCATTTAATCCTTTTAATATTCCAAATTACGTTCTGCATATTTGATGTTGATGGCCACCCTGCTACTTTTATCTATATTTCCAGGTTCAGTACCAAGATGTTGATGGCTGAAAATGTCAGCATATATAGGTAGTTTTACAGACATTCTAATCATATTGGCATTGTTAATTACATTTCCAATTTCTGTTTCATTTGTTACGCTTGCTTTGTTTTCAGGTTCAGTTATACGACAATCGTGGATGAGCATGTCAGCCTGTACAAGTAATCTTTTTTTACATTCTGATGATATTCAACTGAATGGAGAAATACGTTATGCTTTATCCAATATGCCTTTTAACTCCTTATTTCATGTTGACGTAAACAAATTATTAATGATAAACAGAAGAATGAATATCGCGCTATTAGATTTGATGATTTCAATTCATACTTGAAAATAAGACACGCACTGCATTGCACAGATTAAAATTCAACATGTCCTGATCAATATCACGAGCCTTTTTAGGGTAAATATTTATCGTATGCTTCTTACTTGCTAAAAACTGCACAGATTAACATTTTTTTCGAATAAAGAAAGCGCAAAAACACATTTCAATTCATATCGCAGAATTTGTGTTTTAATCGAAACACAGCATCCATCAACTGATATATTAATCCTTTCATTTAACTACAAATTTTATTTGTTGATGAAAATTTAAAATTTATTTCGGTTTTACTGTTCTTTAACATATTACTGTCACCAACCTTCTGACTTTTTTCCTGATATTTTTCAATGGTTCATCCATTTTGATAACATATACATTGAGAGTACCTGCTGCGATATGAATTGAAATTTGTTTTTGCGATTACTTTATTTGAAAATGTTACCATCAAAAGCCAATTTACATATATTGGTTGAGGAATTACGTTGACAATTCAATTTAAACTTTACACGTTAATGAAATTATACGTTTCAGCACTTACTTTTGTTCTGATGTTTATTTTCATTCTCTCATTTGTTTGAATTTAAAAGTTTACATTATAATGTATCTATATATTATACCTATCATCCGACTAATTCTTTGTTTTGGACATAAATTTGCAAATCATGAATACTTTTACTGCCATTGCTACATCTCTGTATTCGTCGACGCTTAATTTTCCATTGCTGCCAATATTACCATACTAACCATATAATTTACACATTGCAGCCAATTTGGAATTATTTTCCTTGTTTCTGTTGATTAATATATTAATCTGCTAAAGCTTTTTATTTGTTTCCTGCTGCATTTACATGGTTCAAGATAATGATGACGACGACCATGCTACTTTTATCCAAATTTCCAGGTTCGGTTCTAAGGTGTTCATGGATGAAAATGTCAGCCTCGATAGGTAATTTTAATGAGATTCTAATGATATTGACATTGTTAAATACATTACCAATTTCTCTTTCATTTGTTACACTTGCTTTGTTTCCACGTTTAGTTGTACGACAATCATGGATGACTATGTCATCCTCTATAACTAATCTCTTTAAGATTCTGATGTTTTCGATGCATGTTTTATTTGAAAATGATGTACGCAGTCAATTGTTCGCACCATTCCCCAGATCTTTACATCCATTTCACGTCAGTTATGTATTTAATCCGATCGTAGTGTCCGCCAAATGATATATTAATCATGCCATTTAACTATAAAGTTTAAACATTGCAGAGAACTTAGAATTTCATTCCCTTTTTATGTTGTTTAATATATTCATGTTTTAAACCTTTTGAGTTTTTCCTGTTCTGTTTAGATGGTTGGAATTTCATCATCACTTGCCGTTTAATCCTTTTAATATTCCAAATTATGTTCTGCATACTTGATGTTGATGGCCACCCTGCTACTTTTATCTATATTTCCAGGTTCAGTACCAAGGTGTTGATGCTTGAAAATGTCAGCCTATACAGGTAGTTTTACAAACATTCTAATCATATTGGCATTGTTAATTACATTTCAAATTTCTCTTTCATTTGTTATGTTTGCTTTGTTTTCAGGTTCAGTTATACGATAATCGTGGATGAGCATGTCAGCCTGTACAAATAATCTTTTTTGACATTCGGATGATATTGAACTGAATGGAGCAATACGTTATGCTTTATCGAGTATGCCTTTTAACTCCTTATTTCATGTTTACGCAAACAAATTATTAAATGATAAACCGAAGAATGAATATCGCGCTATTAGATTTCATGATTTCAATTCATACTTGAAAATAAGACACGCACTACATTGCATAGATTAAAATTCAACATGTCCTGATCAATAGCACGAGCATTTTTAAGGTAAATGTTTATCGTATGCTTCTCACTTGCTAAAAACTGCACAGATTAACATTTTTTTCTAATAAAGAAAGCGCAAAAACACATTTCAATTCATATCGCACAATTTCTGTATTTAATCGAATCGCAGCGTCCATCAACTGATATATTAATCCTTTCATTTAACTACAAATTTTATTTGTTGATCACAATTTATAATTTATTCCGATTTTACTGTTCTTTAAAATATTACTGTCATCAACCTTCTAACTTTTTTCCTGTTATTTTTCAATAATTCATCCATTTTGATAACATATACATTGACAGTACCTGTTGCGATATGAATTGAAATTTGTTTTTGCGATTACTTTATTCAAAAAAAATGTTACCATCAAAAGGTAGTTTACATATATTGGCTGAGGAATTGCGTTGACAATTCAATTTAAACTATACACGTTAATGAAATTATACGTTTCAGCACTTACTTTTGTTCTGATGTTTATTTTCATTCTCTCATTTGTTTAAATTTTAAAGTTTACATGATAATGTATCTATATATTATACCTACCAGCCAACTAATTCTTTGTTTTGGACATAAATTTGCAAATCATGACTACTTTTACTGCCATTGCTACATCTCTGTATTCGTCGACGCTTAGTTTTCCATTGCTGCCAATATTATTATACTCCTTATAACATCTATCCATGTTCATATCATGTTCAATATAATGTGTATCACAACTTTTCTCTGCATTCTACCTTAACTTTCACTCTGCATTTATATTAATTTTTTGTTTCTCTCATCTTTTACTGTGTTTACTGATCTAATGCCACATTTTTTTTTTAATGCAGCAAGTACATAAGCGCAAACTCTGCAAACTAGAAAAATTTGCTCTAATAATGGATCGAATGAGGCAATCAGGTAAACATATAACTGATAAAATAATTAAGGTATGACACTGCAGTATTTACTCCTTATTCCTCCATATATCCCCTCCAAATTATACTTGACCCAGTTTTCCTACTTTTTTTCCTCCTGCACAACCGAGTCCTCATCTCACCTTTTTTATCTCCTTATTTGTCTCCACTACTCCTGCTCCATCTAAGTTTACCGAGATTATCATTGATATTTTGCAATTACACATTTTTAATCACTCCTATATATATGCAGTCCTACACTCCTATTCATTTTCATTTACCAACCGCCATTCTGTTCTTCAAAAATGACAAAGGTATATTTTCCACGCACACAAAAATCATACCTTTTTTTTCTTTCTGCTCCCTCTACTACCTTATTAAACTCCTAAAATTGTAACTGCTCCAACTAATGATGCAGGCAAAAATTTCCACACCAACTAACGACACCACCTCCAGCTGAAAAGCTTCAACGGAAGAGCGCACGTCTTACAAAACAGCATCGGGCTTCGTCATCTCACACCACCACCACTGTGTCTCCTGTCCACCACCCCGCTACTTCATCAACTCAGCCAGACACTTCTTCGTCTAATGACAACTTGATTGCCATCTCCGTTATTTCTACTACCACTACTACAGAGACGATTCAAGATATCAATGAGGACGACTATTACTGCTCCCCAGAATTGGTTTGTTATCAACTTCTACAAGTTCCCTTACTTTCACCACGTTTGTAACTTGACTGCTTATTTTTTCACTCTTCAATTTTCACAGCTTGCAGATGTTGAGCGGATTGAGAGGGAATACATGGCCAGACAATCAAACAAATAAACATGCATTTTCCGCAATCTTCATGCATTTTCGTTGTCCCTTTTCTTCTTATTTGCTTTTGTGTTCCAAAATAATAATGCTGCTGTATCCTTTTTTCCTCTTCGGTCTTCTGACATAATAAATTTGCATTTCATTTTTTTTCCTACATAACTGCGTTATACTATTCGTACTGTTTGTAATGCATTTTAATTGTTCTATGTACGTTTTTCTGTGCAGTTCCTAATTTTACTACTGCTTATGTTAAATGTACTTCACATGTTTTCTACACACATAACAATGTCTAGCGCTCATACCCCAACTAACAAAGCCTGCTTTTCATTTTATTCCCACCAAAATTACTTTCTGATTCTAATCTTCAACCCATTCCTGCTCTCGACCAGCTTTATATCCGGCTGTCTACACACACGTCTTATGGATGTGCCTTTGTACTAGTATACACACACACACACACACAACCCCCTCCAAAATTAAATAACTTTTAAATACCTTGGAATACCTCTCTCCTCTAATAAAATTATTGATGCAGAATGTGCATAATTAGTTATGAAGATTAGAGAGAAACTACAAGGTTGGAGCTCTAATCTGCTTTCGTTTGCAGGCAGAATCGAACTTATACACATAGTCATTCAATCAAAAGTGAATTTCTGGTTGCAAACTTTTCAATTGCCTGATGCTTCAATTGAGAAGATTGAAAAGGTGTGTGCAGAATTTATTTGGAAAGGCAGTATGAATAACATCAAATATTCAGATTTGTGTCGAACTAAACAAGGAGGGGTTGGCTTGCGAAACCTTAGACAAATGAGAGAAGCATTTACAGTTAAGCAGGGCTGGAAATCATAAAATCTACTGGCATTTGGGCTAAATAGATGAGAAGTCGATATCTGAAAGGTAATTTCTGGCAATTACACTTAGATAATAATGCATCTTCTACATGGAAAACTATCTTGAGAATTAGAGATAAATTGGCCAAAAATTGCGTGAAAGAAATATCTAAAGGTAAGGAAACTAATTTATGGAAGGATCCCTGGATTGAGGGTAATTCTTTGGTGGACATTCTAGGTTGGGACACATTCTCAGCTTACGGATGTCCAAACAAAATGGTGGATGACTTGATACTTGATAATCAATGGAACTGCAGTAGTTTGCCTTGCAGTGCAGAACTCAAGGCCAAAATTGAATACATGCCCCTGTTTTACAACAGGGAAGAAGACATTTGGGCATGGAAACATGATAAAGAGTTTTCTACGCGCTCAGCATGGGAGGCAACAAGGGAAAAACATCAGTTACAGGAGTGGGATGATTTCATTTGGGATAGAGTCAATTGCCCAAAAATGGCGGCTACCACTTATAAAGCTATCTTAAATCGCCTACCAAAGAAGGACAGATTATTGACATGGGGTATTCTTTAGGAAAATCAGTGTGTTTTGTGTAGTAAGGAACCATAATCACATCAACACCTATTTTTCGAGTGTGGGTTTTCAAGAAAGCTATAGAGTAATTGCATGGATAAACTAAACATTAATAATTGTGGATACAGCTTGAATGCATGCATCAATTACCTTAAAGTCGGAGGGCAACTGATAAACTACAAAGCCAAGTCATATATAATTGCTATCACTAACTCTGTTTGGTCAATTTGGCGAGAGAGGAACGCCAGATTATTCAGACAAACATCACAAACCCTAAATAGAGTTAGCTATATGAACTGGGTGGAAGTAAAAGTGACGTCAAAGCGAATCAAACAAGGAAGTCCATAGCCAGGAAGCAGCAATAGTGGAGACGCTAATAGAGGATCGGAGGGATCGAGCGCGAGGAAGCCGATTCGAGGGTAGTAGCTATCAGCCGGCATGACCTAATTTTACTTTAGGAAGACGAAGAAACTTTAAAGAATGTGGCAGAAAGGTTTATTTGTCACTTTTTGTATTAGATATATACTGTTTGTACGTGGTTGGATTTGAATTGTACTCATCTGGGTCACGGATGTTATGTATTTGGGCCATCATCGGTTTGGACTGAGAAGCCTTAATAAAGTTTTAGCCATCTTCTAAAAAAAATCCAAAATTAAATAAATTAGTGTCTCATAATACTAACAATTGCTCAGAACTTAAGTCATACTTATATTAACTATGCAGGTTACACTTCTAAAGTGTAAATATATAAATGTATATATCTATATGTACATACTTATATTTATAGGTATGTCTGAAAAACCATTTTCAAAACAGGTGTATAATGACAGATCCATAACTTGTATCACGACATTTTTATACTGTTTATGATAAACAGGTGTGTCTGAAAAACCATTAATCAATACAGATGTATATCAAACATTTTTATGTCAAGTTTAATACTGTTTATCATATAAACAGATCAATAACTTGTACCATGACAGATCCATGCATTCAAGAATTAATAATCTAAAACCCCTAAAAAAATTTAAATAGAATTAATATCAAGTTAGAATCAAATTCACAAATTTCTCTAAGCAATACGATCGAGTAATTACGAATTCGAACATAATAAACCTAAATCAGAAATCGAATTTCAATTTATTGCAAACCTTGCTCTGATACCAATGATGGGTTTTCAAATCCAATCGATTAACCCAATTATACGATTTAACAAATTTTAATATAGGATCTATGCAATAAAATTGAAATCGAAACTAATTTAGGTTAGAATTCATACCTGATACGTCGAATCTATGAGAATAATAACCATCTCGAAATTGAAGACAGAAGCACCGAATCAATATAACACGACATGCTAAATATTACTTGAAGTCAAGGACCATCACAAAAGGAGAAAATCACTCCAAATCTTTTTTCGATTGGGCCAAAGGTCAAATAAAACCATCGCTAACTCCAGATCTTCTTTTAACGAAGAAGGTATTGAGGATTTGGACAACCGATTGGATGAGATTTTGGATTTAATTGATCCTCTTTCGTTGGATTTTAGTTTAGGCTTTGAACGATTTAGGGTTGTGAAAGTGGAAGCCGGCTATAATTTTCTCAAGTGAAAACAACGAGAATTATTTTTCAGTGGGAAAATGAAAATTTTGGGAAAAGAAGCCGAGGTGTTGAAGGAAAATCAGATTGACGCGGATCAGTAACGTGGACTGTTGGATCGTGTTGACGCGAATTGATAATTTTATTCACGCGGCTACTGCAACAAATGTTGATATCTATGCTAACATATTGAAGCGTGCGTTGCAATAAACAAAAAACAGCACGACAATGACAACATTGTAGCTAGCAACACCATGGGTTTTCGTTGCGATAGGTCATCTATGGTGTAGTGTATAATCATTTTGCAACGAGCTGAACTTGTTATTTGTGGACCGACTTTGACGTCATGCCAACAGTAAGGTTCCGCTTTCTGCGATGGAAAGCGGACGAAATAAATGGTAGTTTTGAGCGTTAAATTGAATGGTTAAAATGAAGCGAATAGATGGCGTGTTTTTTTTAGCTTTTAAGCAGAGAACTGAGCTGTAGTTGTGAGTAGAAAATTAAATGGTTGATTGAGTGGTTGTTTATATGTATATTGTAGAAATGTGATTGCAAATATTTATTGATAAAACACATAGATAAATTAAATACGAAATACAATCAAATAAATGCATATACTTGTTGGTATGGTTTCTGCAGCAGTACTGAAGTTGAGCATGATTGTCTTCAGAGGCGGAACTACTTTAGGGCCAGTAGGGGCCACAGCCCCCCCACAAAAAAAAAAAATAAAAAAAAATCAGCTTTTCAAAAAAGATAAATTAAAGAAAATGGATTTTTTTTAAAGAAGAGTAGATAATTTCCATTAAACTCTATATATTGCCCCCCTTCCCCCCCCCCCCCAAAGTTTTGGTCCCTTCATCTTTGCAATCCTGGTTCTGCCATTGATTGTCTTATGGATTCATTTTCTGTGTTTACCGCAAACCACATACGCTTCAATAGAACAAGTGAGAAACATCGTTGTTGATTCAAAATTCCACTGTAAGTTTTTTTTCGATTGCTTGAAGCCATTTGTATACCCTGAAAATAATGTTAAATATAGAAGTTGATAAAATCTTCAGAAAAAATATATATTATACAAAATGCAGTAGTATAAAGGAATTTAATGAGAGATACATGAATTGCGCAACAGATTTGAGTAGAAAAATAGTAAGAGTTTAGAATTTGGGATTGTTTTTGAGGGAGATGTGAAGTTGTGTGTGAGGAGGAGAGAAGAGATGGGGGTATAAGAAGGCATGAAACAGAAATAGTCGTTGGTGTCAGACACCAATGCTATAGGCATTGTTATTGACACTCCAAATATTGTTAAGAGGGAGGTCAAATTTAAAAAACACTCCAATCATAAAAAGAATGTTAGGGGGGTCACGTACTTAATTTTTTATGTTCCCTTTTTACCTTAGTAATAACATCAGTTACCATCCTAAATCTCGATCAATTTCAAATGCTAACAAATCAAATCCCTAAATTATTTGCAAACAAAAAAAAAGTGATCGTCTAGGGAGAAATAATGGTGCAAATAAAGAACGTAAAACACTCCTCCTAAGATCCTAAGATGGTGGAGAAGTTGTTGACGAGGTATGTGAAATTGACTATATAATGCCCTAGAAACAATGAATGTTAGGGTTTCTGTTATGTCAGTCTCAAGAGTCAAACATCGTAGTGTCAAATTTTGTTCGGTAGAAGATGGTTCTTTTTTTTATCGATTTGTCATCGCCGGAATATGTGAATTACTACATAACGACATGAACGATGTATATCTGCTGTAATATATATTTTTGTTCGACGTTATTCATCGTTTTTGAAATTTGTATTCGTTGTCTGGTCGCCAAAGTGGGGGAAATGGGGGTGTATTGACAAATTCAACGGTGGGATACCATATAAAAAAAATTGTTCGATATATGCATATCGATGTCTTATGAACAATATATTTTCATTTGATCTGATGCATATCGACAAATGAAATTATTGATAATTTGGTATAAAAATCTGATGCAGTTCGACTAATATACCGTATAATTTTTTTTAAATTAACAACTAAAAAAAGATTATTGTAAAGAAAGACTAATTTGGTAAAATAAATTTTATTTGTTAGGGGAGTGCTCTCTACATTGATACCTCCCTAAACATTTTTTTTTAAATTGACCCCCTTCTTAACAATACTTGGAGTGTCAATAACAATCCCCAATGCTATTTTTCGAGCCTTTAAGCTAAACAATTAGACTATGTATTTAGACCGTTCATGGTCGCCCAATACATTTTGATGGCCTTATTCGAATATCAAAGTAGGGCCTTATTCCCGTAATGAAAAATGGAAAATCTATAGATGCATAAAATTGCAATGATCACCATACTAGTAAGGATTTAACTCATGTTTTATAAAAAAAAACAGCGATTCATGTTTCATTAAAAAAAAACAATGAAAATTGTAATTGCATTTCAAATTAATGCACCATTCACTTAAAAGAATAATTCTTTTAGCATTGTTTGAAACGAAACCTTCAGTCAACAGAAGAATGAAGAAAGAGGGTTGGTAGAGGAGAATTAATAGGATAAGGCTAAAATAAGAAAGACTAATCTATTTATACACCAAAAATTACTAAATCTATACCAAAAATTATAATAAACTATTATACACTATATATTACTTTACATACACCGTTTCTTTTACTAAATTATCCATGTTATCATCTTCTTTTTCTTTCCTTTTTCAAACTTAAAACATAATTACCTAAACTAAAAAATTCTTTGCATCAAACTGAGTAGAATTTAGCAAAATAAAATTTATATAAACTTAAAAAAAACAACAACAAAATTACTCAAATTTTACAAAATAAATCAACACTTCTAAATTAGACCATTATTTCTGAATGTTTTCTTAATTGAAGTTTTAGATTTCATGATTAAATAATTCATTAACATCTTCATTAACATATTTAGTTTGCATCGAGTTTCAATACTTTTAAGAATAATTTGACTATGCAAAAGCTTTAAAAAGCAACGATGAGAAAATGGTAATTTAGTAATAGAATTTTATAGAAAAATAATGATGTATGTTAAGTGATTTTCGATGTATAAATAGAGTTTGCCAATAAGAAAAGGAAGGAAATTTGGAACGTCAATTAGCGGTGGATTCGGTTCGGTACCGGAACTTTGTATTCAAAATCATTACCGTACTAAACTCATACGACAATGGAAAAATCATACCATTACCAGTCAAAAACACCAGTTACCAATAGATCAGTTTATGGTTGGTGGAGATCGGTAATAAGTTTTTACCGTTTACTAGTATGAGAATTTTTGTTTACGATATTTCATGTTGAAAGATTAAATATTAAAATTGATTTTTATTTTGTTATTATATTTTTATTCATCTATCTTAGTTACATAGTCAAACATACAAGAAAACATTACGGTTGAAACTAAAATATCATTTAAATTATACCATTTCTATGATATATGATAAAAATTGCATTCAATCTTGTATCATAATAGCATTTTCCTAGGTGTATTATTATATCATTTTATATTAGAAGTTCGACGTTGTGTAATAAACATATATGATGAAATATGAGAATTTACATATGTATTGTTTAAGGTATGTGGTAGGTTTGGTAATTAACATTGTTAATGCTTAATTACAATTACCGTACCGTATATTTTTATGTGGTTTGATATACCGTACTAATCAAATCGTTTACCATTTGTTAGTACCACTTTCGTTGGGAGCGTTTGGTAATGATTGGTAAGTAGTAATATACTAATACGGTAAAAATGTCCAGCCCTAACGTCAACCTTCTTTGATTGCAACCATTAATTTTCAATTTGGGAAAGTGATATTTCAATTGGAAAAAATTTGAAGAAGACTATGAGTTTATTCTGCGATAAGGAGAGCGTGTTTTATTAAAATTAATACTTCAGTTTTACATATACTGTAGAAAAATTTGAGGGCCTCTAAATTTTAGATCCTGTTCCATTGGGCTGTTTGCGCAAACCAAATAGACCAGCCAACTTTGTGGCTGCAAAGTCTAACGTACCTAATACGTTGACCGGTTATACGTTGGTAATTTCATAGTCATACCCAACCATGTCTATGGCGTAATAATATATAAAAAAAAGAGAGAGAATATTATCCATTATTTAATTGGTAAAAACATCGACTACTGTTTCTTTTCATTCTTCTCATTTCTTTAGGCGAGAGAAAGGGAAAAGAAGAAAAGATCTGCAAATTATTTTTAGGTATTTCCATCTCCTTTCTTCCTGAATTCCTGATTATATTTTAATTATTGATTTCGCATGTTTTTACTTGATTGAAGAATTTCGAATCATGGCGTCGAAGCGGATCTTGAAAGAATTGAAAGATTTACAGAAAGATCCGCCTACTTCTTGTAGCGCAGGTATTAGTTAGATCTGTTAAATTTGTATCTTTTTGGTGCTGAATCAATATGATTTGGACATCTGGCGAATTAATTTTGCCTTAAGTTACTGGTTTGATTGTGCCGTTGTTGTATAACAAGGAGGTAAACGTCAACTTCTTTTTCGGTGTTTAAATTTATATTTTCCCATAAGCATCATTTTCTATGATTTAATGCGTGGATTTGGATTAGTATTTGGGATTAACAGTTTATGTTTGTTCGGGATGACTAACGATTTGAAGTTATTGATGCAAGTTAAGGGGAAGCAATCAAGTGGTCTGTAGCTTGTTCCATTGAGCGAATCTGATATTTGCTATTGTTGATGCAAGTTAAAGGGGGCAAATTAGTTTATGCATGTATTCATGATCATCTTACATTGTAGAATTGACTTTGTTGGTTCCAGTGTTTTTTATTTTTTATTTTTTGAATTACCCAGAGAACCGAGCTTCAATTGCAAACTCTGGGCAAGTTTTGAGGTTCCTATATTTGTTGCCTATAGTTGCTATGGGTTGTCAGTTTTGTGGTTCAAACTTGTTGCCAAATGCCTTGCAGCCTGACCATCAACCACCAGTGTTTTTGGCTGTTGTTGACTTATTATTGGTTACTATTTCCATTAGTTTTGAGTATTTCAGTCTGTTTTTGTTAATGAAATTGAAAATATTACGTATGTGCGTTTGTATATGTATTAAACCTGCATTCGTAAATCACAGTAGTGTTTTTTAATATCGTATTCACTGTTTACCTTATACTAACAGCTTACTATGTCGATGCTGGTGAAGAAGTGAAGGCGTTATATCCCTCAAATCATATTTAAGCTAGAATATTTTTCATGATAATGTTTAAATTTTTAACTGTATTACATGTTAAGAAAGTATTTGCCTGTTTAACGATTGCTTAAAGAACGTATACTATTTCCATTTTTAAAATCTAGTTGTCTTCCTATCCATCTATACCCTATTACATTTGTTTGAAGCTGAAATCTGGAATTTTGGATTTCAATATGCTGCTTCTAACTATTTTTCATTTGACCGCTAACTTTAAGCAGTTGTTTAATTTTGAGAACTGTCAATATTCTCTAGTAGATTCTGCGAGTTAAGGTGAGCCACTCCATTTTTAGGAGATAGCGGGTGACTTGGATTTCCTTTTAAAACTGTAAAACTGATTAATCTTTGATCTGGTTCCTACAATTTTATGTTCTAATGATTCAGATTAAAATAATGTATAGATGTAGCATTTTAATTTTGCAGAAGTTCTAAACTTTGGTTTGACTTAAATCGGCAGATTTCGTGATCTAACCATTTAAATTTGAGGGTGAACTTGGTATTCTGTATTGTATTGAGAAGAAATATTCAAACCTGGTTGCAAGAATCTTAAAAGCATCACTTACAAAAATTTCAACTTTTGTGCATGAAGAGAAGGAACCAGGTTGACTTTGTTTGACAACTACTAGTTGCTAAGCAATGCTTTTGTATTTCTAGGTCCTGTAGCTGAAGACATGTTCCACTGGCAGGCTACTATTATGGGTCCACCAGACAGTCCATATGCTGGAGGAGTTTTTCTTGTTACCATCCACTTTCCTCCAGATTATCCGTTTAAACCACCGAAGGTATTACTAATATAACCATGACCATCACTTGTTTGTTGTATCATGTACTGAAATGTTTTCTGTATTATTATCTTTAATTGCTATTTGTAAGTAATCACTTACATAATGGCTATGGGAACTTCTGGGTACTGATTAGCGGGTATGTTTGGCGATTCTTTTCTCAATTGATTTATGCTATGATAATTTAGACGGTTCTTTGTTTGATTTGGTTATTTTAGGAGATGCACTATTGGATTTTTTTTTTTTTTTTTGATTGGGTTATTTTCAGGGGATGCACTATTTGCATCTAGAATTTTAGCATTTTAAATGTTATTTCACGTTTTACTTTTTACACCTCGCAGTATGTTGTGCAGTGAATTTGTCCCCCATCCTTCAGCTTCGCATTTATTGTATTTTCTTGTTTATCGTTGATGGCACTCTTTTATTTTGATTTGCTGTATGGTTGTTTGGGATAGCTTTGGAGAATTATAATACGATGGGTCTGTAAACTACTCTATAAAATGAAATGATTTTCTTGTCCTTTGCTAACTCTTTATTGACGCAGCATTTTAATGTGGTATCTTATTTCTATAATGAGCTTGGTTGGTCTTCATGGGTTTTGATAATTGAAAGTTGTTAAGGCACCGAGAAAATCAACAGGAGACGTTGTGTATCTTTGCCTCCTCTTGTATTTTTTTACCTTTATAGTACTATTATGGCAATAGTCGTGTCATTTTCCTTGTTAAAATATTTGTGTTAAAATTGGTAATCAATATGGTTGATCATGTTTTTCCCCTTCTAATCTTTGGTGTTGTGATTTCGCTTGGGAATCATGGAAATGACTTATCTTAATTTATATTCATTGATAATAGTTGTAGTAGCACCATCATGTTTTTTTACTGGACCATAAAGTTTGTACAATATCATTGTTGTTCAAATGAGAAACTAGTTTGAAATCTATGACAAAAAATTCATACAAAAATGCCAGAAGGCCCAAAACGTTTTAGATGAAATGGTAGACAAATACAAGTAGCAGAAGCCTTCTATAATCTCCTTTTTTTTTTTTCAAAAAAAACTTTCTAACCCAAAACTGTACTTTCTTGACATGTAATTTACTTGGCCTTCTAATTCTGTCCAATGCCATATTATTGTTCGATTTCTTTTGTCATTGTTGAGAATCTTGGTTCTTTATTGATTCCGAGAAGGGATTCCTGGAAGGAAAATATAGAGTAAGCACAATAATACATTGATCCCAACTCACATCTAGTACAACATGTACAAAGTACAATATGGAAGCACATGATGGATATCCTGACCATATAAAGCCTCTTTCGTAGAGCAGCGATTCATTGGCGTCGAGACGGTTTAAGTAACCATTCAGAACTGCTATCAAGACGAAGTTAGCAACAGCCTGAAAGTACTAGATCGCGACGCAAATCTACAACTACCATGGAGTATACTTCTTGTTTGATGATAACAAATATATATTTTTTGATTTAATTATTCTTTTCAGTGTCTTACAATTAAAAAATTACCTAAGCACAGTTTTATTTTCAATCAACTTGTTATCTATTATTTTTCAGTAAATGCATCACATACCAAACATATACATACATATATATATATATATATATATATCTCTGTTAAAATGGTATATGTTTATTATTATCAAAAAAGAAATAATGTGAGATATTGTATTTATTTTCTATTTGATATTAATAAACGTATGTTGTATTTAATGTGTTTGTTCAATTTTCTGTATTTTTAGGATATGGTTAATGACAATTTCAACCATGAAAATTGATTTCATATATTTGTGCAAAAGAAATTTATACACATACATGTATGTCAACTCAAGTTTCTTTCAACAAAAGAAGAGGGAACATATCTCTACAATCAGTTGTATATCCCATTAGGTTTGAGTATCATACATATACTTATGCTTATATATACGTACACACATACATAAATATGTCCACATACATATACTCGTATATAAACCTGGGAAAGATTCTTGCTTTATTTGATCAAAACAAGAAAGGAGATTTGCATTACTTGACCAATGGATCAATATTTTATTTCAACCCCCCCCCCCCCAACACACACACACATATATATGTATATATATATATATATATGTGTGTGTGTGTGTATATATATATATATATATATAGAGAGAGAGAGAGAGAGAGAGAGAGAAATAAAACGGAAATGAATATCATAATGGAGGAAAATATCTCACACGTCTCTTTTAATCTATCATATTTTTCTTTTTTCAATTAGTCATCCTTTACTTATGTTATTCCTTCACCTATATAAACACAATTTTTACAACTTGTTTTAACTACCGGATACAACAAAATTTTCACTAAGCAACACTTCTCAATGCATTATCATTGCATCAAATTGATTCCGCCTACTGATAACGAGGCACGTGTCATCATCCAGAGGAGTTTATGCTGCCATGCCCGGAGACACTACAGGTCTGAAAGTGCTGCTATGGTGAATGGCGTGGATCTGAAATGTGGTGAATATGTCAAATCTGAGAAGCCCGATGCTAAAATTTGTTGCTTCTTCGGAGAAGATGAGTGCCTTAACTTCATGGTGGACATCGTGGATCCAAAGTTTGCCGCATCCAGTCTGTACGTTGTTCTGCAAGTAGCTTTGAGATGCCGATGACGGTGATGTATTGATGTGGAGCTGTTGTTTTCTTTGTAATCTGGTGCTACAGCCTGGGTTTGGAGGTGTCAGATGAAGATCTCCCGGTTCTTGTCTATGAATTGATGGCTATGAACTGATGTGGAGATTGAAGTGGATTAACAACAACACTGGTTACTGCTATAAATATAGTTGTTGAATATTGCCGTGCTCAGAGAAGGACAGAGATGATGAGAAAATCTGAGATTCGAAGGGTACCAGGCACAGATGAGATGCTGGAGGTGATGATGACTTTGATGAACACATTCTGTATCAGGCTCATGATTTTCTATTGTGTGCTCCAACTAATGATTGCTGAATATCTCTGATTGATATCTTGTGGCGATGAGGATGATAATCTAAAAATCAGCATGATTAGATGACAAGCTTTTGATCATGCATCGAGAAGTGTGGTTTGGAGAGGATGATGTTGTATTTGATAGTTAAAAAGGTCGTGAGATTGTGTTTATATAGGCCGAGGAGTAATATGAGTAAAATATGACCATTTAGAAAGAGAAAGTGGATTGAATGAGGATACACGAGATAATTTCCTTCGTTTGGAAGTTTCTAAAATATCATTTCCTCCTTTCTCTTGTGATTTTGGAGATAGTTTTGTGTTTGTGTGTATTTCTTTGATTGAAAAGATATCTCGTGTAAGACATTTTTCCTTTTTAAAATTTTAATATTTACGTAATAGTTATTGACTTGGCTCCATTGTTTTAAAAAAGCCGCCTCGATACTCGCCTCAAGGCCCGCCTCGAGAAAATAAGAGATAAAACGCATTGAGGCTTATTCCAAAAAGCTTTTTTACCTCTAAAGCTTACGCCTCAACAACTTGAGGCATACAAAGCGAATAAAGCGTACACCTCGCATGCCTCAAACAACCGTGGCATATGACTTAAAACCTTTTAATCTTTAGTTGCAGAGATTGACACAGATAAATGTCATTAAACTTTAGTTATATAATGGAAATAAAAAAAAACGAATTTTTTTAGCATTTTTTACTTTTCAATTTCAATATCAACATGATCAAGTAAGACTGTTTATGAAATAATGATCATGAGCAATGTAATGAATTTTTTTATTGTTGTTTAAAGAATATTTTTCAATAAACTTTGTTAAATCTCGAAATAAATTTTGGGAATCGATTTGATTTGATAGAACGTTTCAAAATTGGAGTTTGATGTAATTTTTAAATAGTTTTAAGACATGAGTTTCGATCATTTATTTTTTAATCTTTAATAAAATATATAGTTGGTAAAAGTAAAAGTTGGATCTTAATTTTTTCATTTTTCATTTTTTGCATTGGTTAATTTAAAGTGTTAGAATTTCTTTATTTGTTTTGCCTTTTTTTTTTAAACCCGAAAAGCTTACGCCTCAACGTTTTGAGGCTTACGCCTCGCCTCGTAGACCTGAAAATGCCTCATGTACGCCTGCTTTCATTTTATTTTAAGATATTTATGAAGTTTGTGATATGTTGCTCTATTGGTCAATCAATGTGAATCTCATTTCTTGCATTGATCAAGTAAGCTAATATTTTTTCCAGGTTGAACCATTCTTGAAGTTAAATATATTTGTAGTGATACTCAAAACTAATGAGATATACAAGTAAATTCATTTTCTTCAAATATGAATAATAATAGAACTATGTTCTTTTTTGTTGAATGTTGAGTTGAGATGGACACACGCACGCGCGCGCGCGCACACACACATGTATATATATCTTTGGGAAAGTATATACTTAGATACAAAATTTTGACACAATCGGTGACGCAATTGATTTCCACCATTGGATCGCCCTTTGAATTTCACCCCTCCATATAAGGACAAAAAGATCCAACGGTCGAGGCTTTGTGTCTCTTAGTTTGTGTTCAAATAGCGGCCCCCTATTTCTTTTGCATAAATATTTGTTTATCCCTGAAATTGTCATCAACCGTATCCTGTAAATACACAACACAACATTGTAAATACAACATATGCTTTAATATCAAATAGCATTTAATTGCCATATATCATAATATTTCTTTTTTGATAATAACATGTATTCTTTAAACAAATAAAAATGTACGTGTTTGGTATGTGATGCGTTGATTGAAAAATAATAGATAACAAAGTTGATTGAAAATAAAATTGTGCTTCAAAGTTTTTTTTAGGTATCTATAACGCACTTTGAAAAGATTAATCAAATATAATAATTTATATTTGTTATCATCAAATAATTAGTATACTCTACCATCTCTCTTTTGATGATAACAGGAAATACGTCAAGGATTGATTACTATAACCTATGTTGAATGTGTACTTGATATTATAAAATCAAAATCATAGAACAAAGTTTCGATATATAACATGCTCCCTATATTGATATGCATTATATGTATGTGACATATGTGTTCAAGAATAAAATATTAAACAATAATATTTTAATATTAACAATAAATTCTCATTATCACTAAATTTTAATTGTTCTCTTCCCTTTTATTTTCATCAAAATTATAAATATTAAATTAACAGGGTGAGAAAGTTATAGCGAATGATTAAACTCGATCAAAATATGACATTAGATATTTAATGAAAAGTCAACCCATAAATCATAATAGCTATATTGATATAGGTTTTCAAAGTAAGATTCAAATCGTAAATTGTAAAAGACAAACTATGAATCGAAACGGGATTTAAATCGTAAATCGTGGATTCAAAAAACGTTCATTTTGAAGTTTGCATACACTTTGAAATTAATTTTGATGTTTAAACTTCTACATCTGAATCTAAAACATCATTTTCTCTTTTATTCCAATTTTAATTTACTTTTAAATGATTAAAATTGGAATCGTAGACCCAAATAGTATATTGAATATATTAATTTGGATTAAATGATATTTCTAAAGTGTGATATTAACTTGGTTTGAATTGAAATATATATCGAATCGTAAAGGGAGAGATTCGATTTAAAACGGGATTCAAATCGTAGAATTTTAAGATTTTTGACAACAATGATATTGATCAAAGTCATATTTCCTGAGTGGGAAGAGGATAACAAGTAGGAATATGCAGCGAGGTTCAAATAACAATAAATGCAACCATTGTTGTCAAAAAATATTAAAATCCTACGATTTGAATCCCGTTTTGAATCGAATCTCTGCCTTTACGATCCGATTTATATTCCAATTCAAACCACGCTGATACCACACTTTAGAAATACAATGTAATTAAATTAATATATTCAACATACTTATTTGGCTCTATAATTCCTATTTTAATCATTTACAAATAAACTAAAATCGAAACAAAATAGAAAATGATGTTTTAGGTTTAGTTGTAGAAGTTTAAACACTAATATTAATTTCATAGTGTGTGCAAGCTTTAAAATGTATGTCTTTTGAATCCGCGATTTACGATTTGAATCTCGTCTCGATTCATAGTTTAAATTTTACGGTTTACGATTTGAATCTCATTTTGAAAACTTTGAACGCAACCATTCTAACTACAATCCAAATAATATTGAGTGGAGTACTTATGTGAAAACAGTTATTTCCTAACTCATTATAAACGTGATCAAGATGCTTATCTCCATTCATTGCCGTGAAATTTGTTAGGTGAGGGAGAGCATTGTTTGATGGATGTATGTACACCAACGCTAGACAATTGTTCACAATGGCAGATATCCTTAGGTGATATAACTCTAGGTCCATAACTCATTCATTTTTTGTGTATAACTCTTTAGTCATTTAAAGTTAAAACTTACAATATTTTGTGTTTTACTTCTCATATGGAAGCATGTGCATGACTTTTCCTCTATACTCACTTTTAAGTCAACCGTTCTTTACGACATTTCAGCTCATGTTATTTTAGCCGATACAAGCATAAAACTGAAAAATACGAGTTGATACATAGATTGATGAGAGGATGATTACTGTATTGAGCAACATAGAATTTCTCCCTAACTTCACCCTGTATGGGAAGAGAGTTTGACTCTCAACTATGAAGAAATACTTCATATTCTGGGCGAGCCTAGAATGATATTCCCAATGAGGGAATACTTCTGCATCGAAATCCATGGTTATTTTGCTACTAAGATCATTTTCTACCAGTTTAAAAGATTTTCCTTCAAAATTACGTTTTAAGGTAATTGTTTCAATTGCTCATGTTGATACACTAGTTTTAGTGCGTGCCAAAGTTTCAAAATGATATAAATATAATGGGGTTGATCTTGATTGTAATACAATCACATCAACAAAATAATGGTTGATTTCAAAACTAAGTCGTCTGAGAAATTTTGTGTAGGATTTTAAGGGGATTTAAAGTTGAGGGATGATGTGGATCCTTGCTACCATGATCATTTTCCACCAGTTTAAAAGATTTTCCTTTAAATTTACATTTTGAAGTAATTTTTCTCAATTGCTCTTGTTGATACACGAGTTTTAGTATGTGTCAAAGTTTCAAAATGATATAAAAGATAATGGAGTTTTTCTTAATTGTAATATGATCACATCCACAAAACAATGGTTGATTTTGGAAGTAAGTCGTTTGAGAAATTTTGTGTAGGACTTTAGGGGGATTTTAAAGTTGAGGGATGATGTGGATCCTTTCTCATGTATGCGTGTATTTCTTTCTAAAATATTCATTTCATGGTTTTGCAGTTGATATTAATTATTCTACTTATTTACTTTGTAATTTTATGTGTTCAATATCTCTTGCAAATTTTGAACTTTGAGCATGTAATTTCATGTATTTGTAAAAAAATAAAAAATATGCAAACATGCATCTTGTGTACCAAAGCAACAACCTTAAAAAGTTTTTTAAACATCTGAAGGGATATGTATTTTGTCTGTAACGTGTCCAGGGTATCATTATATATTTAAGTTCCATGGCTTTGGCAGCTTTATTAAGTGAAGAAAGCTGTTGTTGTTTGGGGGGGGGGGGGTCCGATTCTAACAGCAACCGGGTCAGGCCTGACTTGAGTCTGGGTGGTTACAGCTAAACTCCCCAGCCATTCATTGCACTCAGGCTCAGTGGTAGTTTTGGGACAGGTTCAGGGCAAACCCGTACCATTCAGAGGCCTATATATACATATCAGTCCAGTCATAATCACCAACCTATATAATACTTGATATTTTGAGTTTGTGTATTTGGAGTTGTAGTCATTAAGAAAGGATCCTAGATACATGGAACTGTTTATAACGTGGGGCCTCTGCAAGAAAATCATCTCAAGTTTGCGGCTCATTCAAAATTTATTATGAAAATATCTCTTTTTCATAATACATCATTTTCGTGCATGTGCATTCTGCACATGTAATTTTTTAAAAAGAAATCACGCTTGAGCACTTTAAATTTGTAGTAGTACAAATTTAGATGGGACCGGTTGACTGAAGTATCTATTAGGTTTCTAAATGCACCAAACGTCCTTTCCAAAAAGAGTATGTAAATTAGGTCTCTAAAATTAACTTATCAAATAAGTGCATAAATTTTATGCATAATTGCAGACGGTCATGCAATTATATTAAAAAATTGCAGACATTTCCACGATTATTCATCACAGAATTTGCGGAAATTTCCGCAGTTAATGGATATAATTGCATAATTGTCTGCAATTATTCACTGAATAATTGCATAATTTAAGCAACTATTCTATGATTAAAAACTAGGAACCTAATTTACAATCTTTTTTTTGTGAATGAGTTTTCGTGTATTAAGTTTGATTTTAAGGATCTCACCCTAATATTCACAATTAAAAATTTATAAAAATGCCCAAGTATAAAAGGCTGAATAGTGAAAAATATGCCTATTTTCATAATAAGTTCATAACAATGGCCTATACTTGGAATAAGTGTTTTTAGGAAGCCTAGAGTAAAATTTAGTCCACTTGTAAACAGTTTCCGTAAAGTGTTTTGAGGTAACTTGGTATTCCCAGTTAAAGAATTTTGAATCATCTTGTAAAAAATGGTCTCCCTTCCTTAGAGCCCATTTTATGCATTTTTGATCAGATATGAAATACAGTTACATAATTAGTAGTTATGATATGCATTTTGGATCTTGATGCAATGATGAAAAAAAAAACAGTATCTTGAATAATTGATCAAAACTGAGATTGCTGCACAATTTGCGTGTATCTTATGTGCTTGCTTAATGTGCATGCTATAGAGGATATCAATAAATTCATGTTTGCTATGCTAATTTTGCAATTGAAATCATGAAAGGTGGCATTTAGGACAAAGGTTTTCCATCCGAACATCAACAGCAACGGTAGCATTTGCCTTGATATTCTGAAGGAGCAGTGGAGCCCTGCATTGACCATTTCCAAGGTCGGTCGTCTAGATTATTACCTAAAGTTGGATCATGTCTATATTTCCGAGTATTTTGTGTATTTCATAACATGTATTCAGGAGTCTATTAAGAAAGTGGTGAATATTATTTAAGTACATTTTCAGGTGCTGCTATCGATATGTTCTTTACTAACGGATCCAAACCCAGACGACCCGTTAGTTCCAGAAATTGCCCATATGTACAAGACAGATAAGAACAAGTACGAAAACACCGCAAGGAGCTGGACTCAGAAGTATGCAATGGGCTAACAAGAAAGCGTGTTAGCTGGCGAGAGGGATCGTCTGCCTGCTACCTTCTCTCCTATTTATTTAATTTGTTATGATTCAGTGTTGTTTACCTATGTAACAATGAATTTGTATGTTATGTTACTGGCTTGATGAAAAAAGGTATGTTAACCCATCTCTGTATAAAAAATTGAGAGGGGGGACGCTTTTCAAAATTGCTTGCATGTGTATGATATTATTTGCATTTCCTGTTCATTAATGTTTAATGTTGGGAACAAATAAATTACATGATTATTGTTAAAATTATTGGATATTGGGTGTGCTAAAATTTATCACAAGCAATGGTTCCTAAGTTGGAGCTTGCTAAATTGACATGGTTTGTTTTTATGTTTCACTGTAGTCAAAGTTTTTTCGTGAAATTCATTTTATGATGGTTGGGTCCTGGAGGTAGGCGGACGAACTATTAGCTTTGGGATACGTGGTTATCTTACACGTTTGAAGAAATTAACTGTGGACTTTTCATTAGCTATTTATGAGAGGAATGGTCCTTGGAGATCTGCCAAAGAGTCCACTTTGAAAAATGTCAGATCAAAAAAGGCTTCTCATTGGAGGATGGTGATCCCATTAGGTGAGGTCGTGGGGGGCATCATTCTAGCTGATGATGGTCGACCTAACTGACTAGGTTGCAGTGAATTCCTTATTACCATCCTCTTAGAAAATTGTATGTTTTTTAAGTTGTGTGTTTTGCTTGTATTTGAAATCAAATGCCAACCTTCGTGCTAGTTTGAGTCAGGAGATTGTTTTCACTAGGCAGTTAGTAGTCACCATCGTTTATACATAAGTCACTCCATCTTGCGTGTACAAAATTAACTATTTTTTATTTTTAAATTCCAAAGCCATGAGGAGACTTAGTTGGAGTGTACTTCTAATTTGTGTAGTAAATCTTAATTTGCTTGGATAATCGCCATTGTGTTTTAAAATAAGATTTCTTATATCTTCTGTGATTTGGAAAAGCAACACATTCTTGAAAGAAAGTGATCAAATCGTGTCTCAGAGCGATACTAAGTCAACATTAACACGGTTTTGAGAATGCCATAGGTTCATGGTTTAGCCTTTTTTTTAGAATAATAATTCAGTTACTTATGTGATGAACTAAAATCTCACTCACCTTGAATGATTCAATTGAAATAATTTTGTCTGTATTAGGATGTTGTCACGTTCTTTCTCATTATCATTTGTCTGAACAAATATCTTAGGGAATGGCGAGCCCGTTAATTAGTAGGAGAACTTCAAGAAAATGACGGAACTGCATCTTAATTTATATCCCTATGCTTAACCGATTTGCTAAAGTAATTCAAAATTTTTCAACAATAATCCTAATTTGAAGGGCAAGAAATCCAGTAATTCGTTTAAAGACTTACTAAAAAAATCCTTCATCTTTCAATACTAATAATCATGGTACGTCGTTCAAGAAATACCCATAGAGATTGACTAATGTCAAATCGAAGAAATGTTACAAGTGTGATACCTCTGATCATTTCAATAGAAATTGTAGAAGTGAAATTGTTTGTTTTTAATGTGAAAAAACGAAGTATCAGGGTTTTCATTGCAAAAAAACCCCAATTTTCTTCTAAGTTCTTTCTCTTCAAAATCCAAATCTTTGAAAATGAAATCTCTCGACGAAGCGCATCTTTCTGTGAATGATCTTCAATCTGAGTTGATAAACCGACACTCTTGGGCTACAATCTGCATTATCAAAGAAATTTTTTTGGTGTCTAGAATTGGACAAATCTTAAAGCAGAAGTTCGGTTATACGGGTAGATGGTTCTAGGACATGAAGAAATTCAATTTGGATTTTTTTGTAATATTTCCGGGAGGGGTTATGCGGAAAGATTTGATTAGTACCATTGTGGTGCTAGATGGAAATTAATCGTTGAAGTTGATTAATCAGGAAGAGATTTGTAGCATCCCGTATTTTTATGGTATAATAATTAATTTATTTAGTTATTTAAATAGTGATTTAGAGATTTAAATGGTTGTTCAATTAAATAATATTGAATATTTAATTAACATAAATAATAGAATAATATATTTATTTCCGCAATAGTCGGTAATAGTGGAATTGTCAATATTGTGTGAATTGGATTAATTATAATATTTAATTCAGTTTAGATTTGGATTATATTAACGAATTTATTTATAAATGTCATTTGAACGTATAATTTATGTTATAATTATAATCGAGCTCGAAATGGCGCGGCAGTTCGTAATTTGACAGTTCAAACTTTAAACGAATATACAAAAACCGTTTTAAGTCGGATTTCTGTGAAACAAGAAACGTTCGGAACCGGTGAAGTATATTTTCCTAATGAAAGAGAAAACTCAAGATTTCGTCGTGTAGATTGTGAGTTGTGTCCAAATCAAATTTTCGAAAAGTCGCTATGGAATTCCTTTAGAATTTAAAACGATTTATTTATATTATGAATGGATTTTCAATATAAATTGAATACTGATTTTGTCTGGATTTGAAATGTCGAGTTATAAATTCAAATAGGAATATTTTGGAGCTGTATGATATTCTATGGGGATATATACGATAATATTAATTTATTAATATTAAATTAAATTGTTTTTAAATATATTAATATTTAAATGGATTTATTTAGAGCTTTAAAAATAGCCGTGTTTGCAAACGATCTCCGTTTTCGACGAAACTAATTTTGATGGATCCGGAATATTAAATTATCACTACATTTCAATTTTCGTGATTTTTGGAGTCACTATGTGGCCGTACGGAATTTTAATGTGAAAAATAATCGATAATTTGACTTTAAAAATACGCTGTGTGAGCAAACAGACTCGGAATTCGACGAAACAAGTTTCGTTGGGTCTGTAATGTCGAACTGTAGCTGTATGTCCATTTTCGTTGAATTTGGATGTTGTATGTGATCATAGGAATTTTTAAACGATAAGTACAAACAACGATTCAATAAAACTTAATAAACAATTCGAATATGAAAATATAAAATCATCCTATATATATCTCACTTACACCTTCTAACCCTAAAGCTTTCTTTACACGGTCAAATACAGTAGCCGCCGTGTTTTGTACTTCCAGGAAAAAGAATTCATGAGTTTAAAAATAGGTTTAAATTCATAGAAAAAGTTATAATCCCAAACCAAATGCATTCGAGTTCCGTTCGTGATGCTCTTCGATCCTGTATAGGTTTTGTTGGGTTCTGTGAACATTTCGTTCGCTTCCTGGGATAACTCATGAGCTAGGGTTTAGTATTTTGGGTTATTGGCGCATCAATTGGAAAGTCGAAGGGTATATTTGGATTTTTGGGTGTAAACCGCACCTGTACGCAAAGCTTGGTGATTTCTTCTGATCATCAATGTCGCTCGTGACACTGTCGTGTTCCTGTTAGGGTGCAAGTCGCGACTGAAGAAGGAGAACCGAGTATCCCGAAAATAGCATAGGATGATGTGGATTTTGACAAGGAGTATGAGGGTATTTTTAGTTCGATTTTCATAATACCGTGATGGAGGTTTTTATGTGGAAATCAATGAATATGGAGGAGTCGAAATACTGGAGCACGACATTGCTTGCGGGAAGAAGATACACTAGGTACACGAAGCGGATAAATGAAAGTAATTGGGCCGGGTTAGTTTGGTAAAGCCCAAACTCAATTAGAATTCAGTTTAATTTATTTTAATTACCTGTATAACTTGTAAAATGCATATCTAATTCATACGTAAACGAAATTAAACCAAACAGGATCTGTTGGGATCGTATGGACGAGGGCTACGCAATGGAACTGACTGGGAGTGAATTGGAGCTCGTTACAATTTATAGCGAAATAAATTGTTTATTTGAATCAACTGACAGTTATCGTTATTTAACGATGAACGTCCAATGTGAGTAAATCTCACTAACTCTGTACAGTTTATATTTTTATAAATATAATCTAGTATTGAAAATGATGATTGATTGCTGTGTGTTGATTATTTGGTTAAATTGCTGATTTATTGGTTGAAATTATAGATAACGATATATATATAAATCGTTAATCAAATATTGATTCTGTTTATTAGAATATTTCATATTGAAATGAAATCGATGTTATTTATATTGTTTAACATCTGTGGATGCAGGGAAATAGGTTGGAGAGATCCAACTGGATTCCTTAATATTTATAATACTGTTTGTTTTCATATATTGTGATATATGATGTGATATAAAACCTGTGATTGATTATGATGACACTGGTCTGTTTAATTGGTATTTTAAATACCATAAGAAATACTGGAATGTAAAAAGGGAGTTTTCAAAGTGTATTTTGAAAATGAAATATTTATAGGAAATAAATAGGATATTATACATGGAATATTTATTTGGAAAATAAATATAATTATAAAAGGAATATTTATTTGGAAAGTAAATGTAATTATAAAAGGAAATATTTAGAAAATGAATAGAATTTTATAAAAAGAGAATTTCACATTAGGAAGGTTTAGACCCATGTTTCGCACACGGGTGTAACATGATATTGATTTAAAGTAAATATTTAATAGAAATCTGTTTTAACAGATAAATTGAGGAGAATAATTTATAAACGATGTTTATAAATTAAGGAAATATTTATCATTTGATAAATTGAATATATAAATTTGAACATGTATAGAGAAGTAAAATCGGTTTTAACACCGATGATTGAAATGGAATGTGAACGTAATAGTTATAAAGGAAATTTGCAATGAGATTATAAATGTTGGAAATGAAATAAGATTTGTATTCTGCAAATATAAATATAAATAGAATTTGGGTTTGAGATATTGTTTTTAAATACGAAATCAAACTGTTTTGATTATATAAAGAAATATTATTCACATTCTACGTGAAATTAGATTAAAGTAAATATTTTGCAAATAAAATATTATAAAGGAATTTGGGGTTTGAATTAGGAATTTAAATGGAATTACTGAAATTAGAAACTGACTGGAAATTAGTTGAGTTGAATGGCTTTCTAGGTATCGATCTGATGTTGGTTTCGGCCTTCGGGGTTTATACTTGGGAAGTTGTTCTCTTACTAGTTTACAGTTAGAGACTGATAGAGGTGGGAAGATATTGATGCGTGAATCAGAAATGGAAACGTTTTCCAAAGTTAATAACGTATATTTTCTAATTTTAGAAAATAAGGAATTTATGAATATATGGAAATGATAAATGGGAAATGAAACGATGATTGATCGATAAGATTTCCATTTGGGAATACGGCCGTTGTTTGTTCATATGTTTTCCTTGATAGTTTTATCACCGACTATCTAAGATTTTGACCATTTCCGTTGTCGACACGGAAAGACCAGGATCAAATATATTATCTGAAAACCACTTCGTATGGCATCAGTGTTGCGAATCAAATATGATGAAGATAATTGAAGACGGAGTTATTCAAGGCCTGTTCAGCAAATCCTAGGTAGAAATTGCCTAAGATGGATTTACAGAATAATTCCTTCGGGTTGTCCAGTCCCAGGACAACTTGAATGGACGAATGTCTGATAGAGTATATCTAGTAGATCACGTAAGTTGATCATTTCAAACGTATTTACGTTGGTGGCGGAGGAATTCGTTTCTCTTAGCTTATACCCGTGGTATTTTTGGGAAAATAAATTTGTGATTTGATGGGTATGACGATGTGGCATTCAAAGTAAATGAAGGAGTGATCTATTAAAAGATACGTTATGACCTCAAGCCTCATCAACTGGGGAATGACATAAATTGGGCAGGCAGCATAACTAAGTGGGTTACACCCAAGTAGGGTATATTGTCACCATCTAGAGAATATTCATATTTGTTATTTCTTTCAACTCTGTATCTCCCGGGAATGGTTATGTTGATATATCAACTGTAAGGTGACAATATATTCAGAACATTCAAGCGAAATGAATGGCTGATTATGTGTGGCTGAGTAACAAGATGTTCTTGTTGAACTCCAGTGTATCGCTTCTAGAGTACACTGATCGGAAGGTGGTTCCATACCTTGTCATAGTTGGGAATTCATTATCCAATAAGAGCCCGCGATTTTTGATTGTATATTATATATGTAGAGCGTGAGATGAAAGCGTTCTACTAGATTACTATTTATCTGATTTAGACATTATTATAATATCATAAGATTATGGATTATAAAAGAATGTTTTGGGTTATCGTAAGGTAAAAACCGTCTGTGTTTATGTATGGGTCGGTCTTACGATTATTATTTCTTTTAAAAGGATTTTAAAAGTTAAACAAATGGTTGAAGTTTACTCACACCAGTCACATGACTGACCAGAGTTTATTTTTTTGTTTTTCCCTAAACTCTTGGGTGCCCAATTTTGTACAAGTAGTTAAATAGTCGGGATTTTACAGATACTTGGATAGCTGGAGCAGGAGGCTTCAGGATTATATAGCTATTGTTATTTCCGTTGTGTTGTAAGTGTTGTACTCTGATAATAGTATTGTATATCGATACTGTTTTATTCCAAAGTTTTGTTATATAATATATTTTATTCGTTCCGCTGTGAGATTCGTGTATACTCTGATGTTGTAGTTATCTTCTTCTTCTTCTATTCTAATTTTCTATCTTATCTATTCTCACCCTCTAACTTCTTTCTATTAACTATCCGGTATTTCCGATCCTTGGATAGTCGACATTGAGTTTATGTCGATTACCAAATTCGCAAATCCCCCGAGTCGTTACAGTGGTATCAGAGCTGACGTTAAGTAATTACCTTGGCTCTATGGCGTAACTCAGTAGAGATAGGGTTAGTAATACCCTAGATTAAGTTTGAGCGTATATATATGAGCGTGTATCTGTTATTTGATAAAAAAATCTGTTTTATATTGTGGAGACTTATTGGTTGAGTTGTATATGAGTTCTGGTCGATCAGTTTGATCCACTATATCGGTAGGAGTTTCTAAACACTCGAATCCAATAAACCGACATGGTATGTTTTAAAAAGAAGGTAAATGAAATAATTTTACCCAAATTATATTTTGATATAAAAGAAAGTATAGATATCGGAATTATTATAATATATTGGATATATTGGTTGTTATTAAAATCGATAAGGTTATAATAGAATGGTTATGTAAATACCCAATCAGAATTTGTATAAGTGTAATATATAAAAATTAGACGGATTAAATATGAATTCAAATCAGAATTGGAATTAAAATTCCTAAAAGTTGGAAAAGTGGTTGTAAATGGATTTGGTTTAAATATACGGGAATTTTAAAATCCTGGGAGATTTTTAAATTGTTTTACAAGCATTTTGAATGGTATCTTGAAATGGATTTCAAAATGGAAGTGTTGAATATGAGTTTTCAAAAGTGATATAGTATTGAACTCACTTCGATCGCTGGGAAATAACCCTGATGATGCTGGCCACATCATCAGTGTTCATTTTCGAGTTGAAGCTACCCAAACTTCCCCGTAAAGGAAAGCCCGGATTGAGTTGAGAACACGACAAATCAGAACACAAACGACAGAAAATTTCATTGCTTTTACAACAATTTACATCAGAGTACAAGAATATAACAGAGTGTGAATAAATATTACACATTGGAAAATATCAGAGATTAAAATACATTACATAGCAGCAGAAAAATAATACATAACACAACTGTAAGAAATACACGGATACAAAACGTTCCGAATATAGCTCTAGCTGTAAACCAGGATCCTGTAAACTAGGAATCTGCAAAACCAAAACTACTAGCTTCCCGTGTGGAAAATAGGGGCACCTAGAGTTTAGGTTAAAACAATAAACTCCAGGTCAGTCATGGGACTGATGTGAGAACTAAAACAGTTATTAACTTGATTTTAAAGTTAGATAAATCAAGGGACCACGCCGAATAACACGGAACGGGTTTACCTCCAAGAATACCAGTGAATGAAAATAACAATGCAATGCTAAAGAGAAAAATGATGCTATTATAAGACTCAGGTCCCATCACACAATGAACGCGGTCGAGGATAGAGTTTTCCCTTATAATAGCCAAATATGCTTGATACGCGAAATTTCATCTTTTATTATTACTATAAGTGAAGAAATCAACTTCAAATATAAATGTATCAATCAGAGGCGGCGTAGGTACCATTATATTACGTCGCCATATATATATTTACAACTAAAACCGAATATCATGTATTGGAAATTGGGTTTCCATCTATGAACCGAGGCAAAGGATTATCCTCACTGATTTCGAGACACACTAGCAAGTGCCTCAGGATCCCCCGCAGTGAACAACCCCTTGGATCTTCATGGTCGATCATCCGTTGATGATTAGTTATACCATAAACTATATGTTAGTCGGTTCTATCGAACCTCTAAAATGGTCAGTATGTCGACCATATCCATCAACCCCGTAGTGACCGGTATAATATCCATCAGCCCCGCAGTGCCGATATATCCGAGGTACCTCGTCTCCAATCAAGTAATAATTGTAACACCCCTCTCGAAAAGCTAACAAAAAGATCTTTTAGTACAGTGGTTAGTGCGTGGTGTTGCTTTACGGAAGGTCGGGGGTTCGAGATCCGCGGTTGTCACATATGGTATCAGAGCTTATACCCAGCCGGAATTATATGTGTAGTGCTGCGGATGTCAGTCAGTGTGGTACTGATGCGGGTTACATGCACAATGCCTGGGTGGCGAGTGATATGAGCCAACGAGAACGTTGGGCTCTTTAAGGGGGGTAGTCTGTAACACCCCTCTCGAAAAGCTAACAAAAAGATCTTTTAGCACAGTGGTTAGTGCATGGTGTTGCTTTACGTAAGGTCGGGGGTTCGAGATCCGCTGTTGTCACAATAATAGTGCGCAACATCCACATAAGTAAACAGTCTGGGCTCTATACCATGACGTTGCTCGTAGCTAGAACTAACATATGTCCATTTCCATGCAGTCACTATCCCGTTTTTGGTTCACATCTGGGTGCGAGGATCGCGAATTAATGCTAAGCTATGCTATTTAAAGCCGTTCTTTGATCATCAACTACAAGGCTCTGCTTTTCAACAAAAGCCTTGATCCTTTGCATCTCAGCATGCCACACTGAAAATTCACACCATGCGACTGATATCTATCGATATATAACCTCAAAGCTCGTACGTCTTAGAGAAGGATGTTAAGCAAGAGAATAAATTCTCCGCCACCAAAACGATATATATTTAATAGAAATCAATCAAC
Source organism: Allium sativum (assembly GCA_030737875.1). NCBI lineage: Eukaryota > Viridiplantae > Streptophyta > Magnoliopsida > Asparagales > Amaryllidaceae > Allium > Allium sativum. Next base: position 434,085,095 of record CM060919.1, read on the forward strand.
ATAGAATAAAATCCAATGTCAGACACACATCCATTTACAAGTCCGTTCTGGGTCTGAACGAAACCGGAGGCACCTTATTCCTCGTCCCATGTCCAATACAGGAGAGAGGCCCTCGCATATCCGGTTGATCTCCAAGTACGTATGGACGATCACTACTTATTACCTTGTCTTGGGTGTACAGGCCAATCAAGACATCAATAATCATTCAAACGACATGAAGACCTCCGGTCTTCAACCACGTCTTCATCGTAGACTTATCGTCGAATCAGTTATTCAGAATGGGTATAAACTGGCCTTTCCGAATAACTCGCGTATATTGTAAACAAGTGCTACACAAACACAACATACGCCTTATTCCAATTCAGAATATTCATTTATTCAAATATTCACATCATTAGGGAAAGGTTCCCATCAATTTTATGAAAGATAAATTCCTTAAATTTATTCTTTAATCTTCCTTTGGATATCAATTCAAATAAAATTAAGGTTTATCCAAACTAGTCGGGATTAGCGCACCTTACCACAGTAATAATTTGTTTAATTTCCCAATCCCAACCTATTCATCCCATGGAGCAAAACTGGTAATACTCCATATCTAACACCATGGTGTTATCGGTAAATTTGATTACCATTTCACGTTCAAATCTAATTAAAGATTTAACTATCGCTTGGAGCAAAACAGGTAATACTCCATTCTCGATCAATTCCCAAATTTGATAATTTAAATTATCGCATTTCAATCTAATTAAAGATTCATTAAAACTCCACTTAGTTTAATCTTCCCAAAAATCAATATTAATGACTATTTAACTTTGGAAACACAAACATGCAGCATCGACAATCTACACCGTACTATTGATTTCTGCCGATATATAACCTCTAAGCTCGTACATCTTAGAGAAGGGTGTTAAGCAAGAGAATAACACCAAACAGATATGTATTTAGCAGAGATCAACCATACAATTTGAAATACAATGTTAGACATGTAACCCTGTCTTTAACTGGGTTAAAGAACTAATGTCATTTAAAACACAGTTCACGATAAACCCAAAATTACATTCCATTAAATATGGAATCTTCACGGAAAACAGATCGATATATATAATCGATATCAATTTCCATATCCAACCGATAATATAAATGGAATAACGGCAAAGCCTTTTAAATTCCATCTATAGTAACAGTCTTCCTCCACAGAAGTTTACTTCGATTATTACCAAATCGAATTCCATTCAATTCCAATTTATTTTATTAAATTGGAAAACTTTACTTTGGAAAATTTTCATTAAATCTTAATAAAAAGATTTATAAATTCAGAATTACATTTCATGGTTAATCGGGCTAAAGAACAAATGTCGTTTAAAACATCGTTCACTATAAACCCAAAAATCCAATTCTTTTATTCAGTTCCAAATAAATATTAATTAATTGGAAAACTTCACTAAATCTTAAATTAAAGATTTATTCTTTTCTCGACTGGGTTTAAGAACAGTGTTAATAATGACACCATTCAAGACAAACCCAAAATCCCATTTGATATTAAATACAAGGCTCTGAATTGAAATTATATCAGCTTATATTCTATATCAAATTCTGAAACTAACAAATATCGTATTGAAAATAACGATATAAATATATCCTTCAAATTTCCATAACAGTATCTGTATAATCACGAAATCCAACATCGAAATATTCTGAAGATGATTTCCATTCAAATACACTCCAATTGATATATTGGAAATTCTGGTTATATTAAAACCATTCACATATCCAATTTATTTTATTTAAAAATTATTGGATTTCAAATCTAGTTAGTAACTAGTTTATTTTGATAAAAATATATTTTTATCTTTACAAACGTGGAATTTTTCATTCCAGTTCTTTCCAAATGATTCATTATGATTTTACACAAATTATCAATATTTTTAATAATTTTATTAAGGCCCTTTCAGTCGATTTCCATAAACGGTCATCGAACTGCACTTACAACGACCTTTTCCAAATTTGATTTGGACGTAATTCAAAATCCATCCGTTAGATTTAAATCTCTTGTATTAGTTGGAAAGCTCTTTTCGATATGAACCCAACAGTTCCGATTTTAGGAGAATCTGACGGACGGAACTCCCGTAATATCAATTCGAAGTCAATGGTCGAAATTCACGAATGGTCACGGCGCGACGCGTTCTGTTCAGGCCATTAAATATATATATATATCGTCGATTTACATTTACAACGTATTTTATAAATCCTTTATAAATTCTTTTTAAAACGATTCTAACTTCATTTTCATTAATCAAAATTGAATATTCTATGTCATTATAATATATAAGTGATAATATTTTATAAATATCAGATTTTGAAATCATTTACTTTTCGATATTCACTATAAAATTGAATAAAATCGATATAAATATCGTTCGCATTAAAATGGCGCAAACCTAATCAACACGGCTTATATATTTCAATATTTTCGTGTCCATCCCAAATCGGACATCAAAGCAGATTTTAATCCTCTACTGAATATTATTTTAAAATATTCGTTATTTTAAAATATTCGTTCTTTCCGAATTGGAATTAGATACAATCAATTACCATATAATGTTATTTATATAGATTTCACGCACACGTGTACACAGTAATAATTATACACCATCAACCATCATCCAGAGTGCAATTTACAACTATATAAGCGTTAAAAATAAATAATTAACGCTCATTACATTCTGTTAACCCATCGATTGACATACAACTAAATATTGAGATTAGTGTATGCCCAATATCATCCCAATGCCCGTGTGGGGTTTTCAAACAACAAATACTGATTATTATTTGTGCAGTTGGGAGATGTGTAAAATTTATCGTCCCAACCAATATCAGTCAAATGGGTGTACATGAACAAATCGTCCGATTTATAAATGAATATTTTTTTCCAACACGTGACCATTTTATATGGTTCATATATTCAATAAAAAAATTATATTTTTACTGTTCAAATATTTTATTCCATACATGAATATTTTATATATTTTATTCATTCAATAAAAATGATATTTTTATTGTTCAAATATTTTATTCAATACATGAATATTTTATATATTTTATTCATACAATAAAAATGATATTTTTATTGTTCAAATATTTTATTCCATACATGAATATTTTATATAGGTTATTCATTCAATAAACACAACAAAGTCAATTCAATCCAAACAAACAATCATGGTTTGTACAATCAATGGTATCGGGTGCTGCTAAGCACCGTCTGCATCCTAGTATATATTTTACTGGAAAATAAATTGAGTGAGAAAGAGTTCTCACATTGGGATCCACGCCGCCGGTCTTTAAATGGCGAATTCAACACTTTTCAGGTTTGAATTTGCTTAAATTTCTAACAAGCTCCAAATTTGACCCAGTTAGTCTTGTTGTGAAGCTCTCGTCTCCACGATCCCAACGGATCCTATTTCACGCGATTTGGAATTCGTATGAGAAAGATATGGGGTTTTAAACATTGGGTAATTAAAAATATAATTAACGAAATTGATTAATTTAATTACCTTATTACAACGTTTAAATCTTTCGCTGCCTTTCATCTTCGTGGAAAACCCTCGAACGAGCTCGACCTTAGGGTTTCCATAGCACCGCATTGTGGGGACCTGACCCACCGATCAGAGACCATCGTCGCGATGCCTTCCACCGTCGCTACCTGTGCCACCCCATCACCTCGAGCTCGAACTCCCCCTTGGCCGGAAAATCACTAGAAACCGCGGAAACTTCGAGGAAGGAAACCGATTGCCTGAGCTCGCCAGGGGTCAAGCGCCGCCGACCCCAGATGGATCCCCCCAAGCCGATCAGTTTTGCAGTTGTCCCCGCCACCAGAAATCTCGTCGTAGAGGAGATCGGTGGTGGCCAAGGTTGGGAGCTCGTGTTCGTTGATTTTTATGGCCGACGCATGGTTTTTTTTATTATTTTTTCTGAAAAATCTGATTGGTTGTGGCCTTATATAAATAATTTATTTTATTTTTAATTCAAAAAAAAATAGCTAGTAAATGATACGAACTCCAAATCGAATCCGACGACTGTCGCCCCTAGCTAAATACACCCATTCCGGACATAATGGGATGTGTTCCGTAAGCCAATTCGACTTTTTTGATAAGTTTTCATTTAAATTAAAATATAAATCAATATATATTTAATTTAAACGTACATTTTAATTTATCGGAGCCACATTATGACCACAAAAATTCCCGAAAAATAAATCTGGCTATGTTTTGACGATACGGTCCTAACAAAACTAATTTCATCAAATTTGGAGACCGTTTGAAAAACGTTCAATTTGCAGTCGATAAAATTCAAACTGAAATGACCACACATATTTTCTTTTGCCACACTCACATTTTAATTCCAAAAATTATGAAAATTGGAATCTAACAATAAAAATTTGACATTCCGGATCCAACAAGAGTGTTCTTGTCGAAAAGGAGGTCGTTTGCAAAATGGCTATTTTTAAGGGCTATATATATATAAATTTCATAGCGATTATTTTGAATTTTCAACTGGACATAACTTTTTATTCCCAATATGAAATCTGGATTTTCACATTTGTTGGAAAGATATTTTCAAATAGATTCAAATATTTCTGGTTTTACTGAAATCCAATTTATTTTGAATCCTGTACATTCATTTGAAATTTGAAATCAAAATTTCAAACTACCACGCCATTTCAGGCTCGTTATATAATTAAAATAAATTTATTCGATCTAAATCCATTTAAAATAAATTTTTAGTCGTTATTATTAAAAATAAATCATTTTAAATATTCAAAATTCGTTAAAATTGCTAAAATAAATTTTTTAAATTGGTTCCGATTTTCCAGCTTGTTACATTCTAAATGACGGATTACTACCAAAGGTATTCGTTTTGAATTGTTTTGAGAAAAACAAGTTGTGTTTGATTTTTGAGAAAAGCAAAGCTGTTTAAAACTCCTAGGAAGAGACTGTTTGAATCAAAAGCAAATTAAATAGAAACTGTGGGGACAAATTGAAATTGAGTTAAAGCCTGTTAAATGGAAATTGAATTCTATTAGAATGATATCGAAAAACATTGGATCTGTGATGTAGGAATTTGAAATGTTATCAGACGGATGAGTTAAGAATTTAGAATCAAGGATGGGACTTGAGTTGGATTGGAAGTTGGTTTGGGTATAAAACAAATAATTGTGGTAAGGATGAATTGATTGAAATTTTGATTGGGATGACATTAATATATGCTGAATTGATAACAGATGGAAATGATATATTGATATGCCCGACAAAAAAGTACAAGTTTATTTGTATATGAGTTTGGTGATTTATGAGCCTGTTTGGCAAGCTGCTTGGCTGTTTTATATTCTTTTGGGTTGGAGAGGGCCTAGAGAGGCGAGCTGTAGTTGTACCGATTGAGCCATACAAAGGAGGTGTTGGCGAATTTTTTGAAAATTTCGGGTGTTAGAAAAATTTCAGAAATTTTGATTTTTTTTATTAGTAGAAATGAATTAACAATTTAGTTGAAATTAAATGGGTTTAACTGAAACTGAAGTTAAGGAAGTAAACAAATAATTTTTAACCCAGTTAATAGGGTTTGTTTTATGCCTTAGCAATTTCGAGGACGAAATTATTTTAAGGGGGGAAGAATGTAACGATCTGTATTTTTACGGTATAATAATTAATTTATTTAATTATTAAATAGTGATTTAGAGATTTAAATGGTTTTTTAATTAAATAATATTGAATATTTAATTAATATAAATAATAGAATAATATATTTATTTCCGTAATAGTCGGAAATATTGGAATTCGAAATATTGTGTGAATTGGATTAATTATAATATTTAATTCGGTTTAGATTTGAGTTATATTAACGAATTTATTTATAAATGTCAATTGAAAGTATAATTTATATTATAATTATAATCGAGCTCGAAATGGCGCGACAGCTCGTAATTTGGCAGTTCAAACTTTAAACGAATATACAGAATCCGTTTTAAGTCGGATTTCTGTGAAACAAGAAACGTTCGGAACTGGTGAAGTATATTTTTCTAATGAAAAAGAAAAATTGAGATTTCATCGTGTAGATTGTGAGTTGTGTCCAAATCAAATTTTTGAAAAGTCTCTATGGAATTCTTTATAATTTAAAACGATTTATTTATATTATAAATGGATTTTCGATATAAATTGAATACTGATTTTATCTAGATTTGAAATGTCGAGTTATAAATTTAAATAGGAATATTTTGGAGCTGTATGATATTCTATGGGGATATATATGATAATATTAATTTATTAATATTAAATTAAATTGTTTTTAAATATATTAATATTTAAATGGATTTATTTAGAGCTTTAAAAATAGCCGTATTTGCAAACAATCTCCGTTTCCGACAAAACTAATTTTGTTGGATCCGGAATATTAAATTATCACTAGATTTCAATTTTCGTGATTTTTGGAGTTAGTATGTGGCCGTACGAAATTTTAATATGAAAAATAATCGATAATTTGACTTTAAAAAATACGCCGTGTGAGAAAATGGACTCGGAATTCGACGAAACAAGTTTCGTTGGGTCCGTAATGTCAAACTGTAGTTGTATGTCCATTTTCGTCGAATTTAGATGTTGTATGTGATTGTAGGAATTTTTAAACGATAAGTACAAACAACGATTCAATAAAACTTAATAAACAATTCGAATATGAAAATATAAAATCATCCTATATATATCTCACTTACACCTTCTAACCCTAAAGCTTTTTTTACACGGTCAAATACAGTACCCGCCGTGTTTTCTACTTCCAGGAAAAAGAATTCGTGAGTTTAAAAATAGGTTTAATTCATAGAAAAAGATATAAATCCCAAACCAAATGCATTCGCGTTCCGTTCGTGATGCTCTCCGATCCTGTATAGGTTTTGTTGGGTTCTGTGAACATTTCATTCGCTTCCTGGGATAACTCGTGAGCTAGGGTTTAGTATTTTGGGTTTTGGCGCATCAATTGGAAAATCGAAGTGTATATTTCGATTTACGGGTGTAAACTGCACCTATACACAAAGCTTGGTGATTTCTTGTGATCATCAAGGTCGCTCGTGACACTGTCGTGTTCCTGTTAGGGTGCAAGTCGCGACAGAGGAAGGAGAAATGAGTATCTCGAAAATAGCATTGGATGATGTGGATTTTGACAAGGAGTATGAGGGTATTTTTAGTTCGATTTTTCGTAATACCGTGATGGAGGTTTTTGCGTGGAAATCACTGAATATGGAGGAGCCGAAATATTGGAGAACGACATTGCTTGTGGGAAGAAGATATAGTAGGTACACGGAGCGGATAAATGAAAGAAAGTGGGTCGGGTTAGTTTGGTAAAGCCCAAACTCAGAATTCAGTTTAATTTATTTTAATTACCTGTATAACATGTAGAATGCATATCTAATTCATACGTAAACGAAATCGAACCAAACAGGATCTGTTGGGATCGTATGACGAGGGCTACGTGATGGAACTGACTGGGAGTGAATTGGAGCTCGTTACAATTTATAGCGAAATAAATTGTCTATTTGAATCAATCGACAATTATCGTTATTTAACGATGAATGTCCAATGTGAGTAAATCTCACTAAATCTATACAATTTATATTTTTATAAATATAGTCTAGTATTGATAAATGATGATTGATTGCTGTGTGTTGATTGTTTTGTTGAATTGCTGATTTATTAGTTGAAATTATAGATAACGATATATATATAAATCGTTAATCAAATATTGATTTTGTTTATTAGAATATTTCATATTGAAATGAAATCGATGTTATTTATATTGTTTAACATCTTTGGATGTGGGGAAACAGGTTGGAGGGATCCAACTGGATTCCTCAATATTTGTAATACTGTTTGTTTTCATATATTGTGATATATGATGTGATATAAAACCTGTGATTGATTATGATGACACTGGTCTGTTTAATTGGTATTTTAAATACCATAAGAAATACTGGAATGTAAAAAGGGAAGTTTCAAAGTGTATTTTGAAAATGAAATATTTACAGGAAATAAATAGGATATTATACATGGAATATTTATTTAGAAAATAAATATAATTATAAAAGGAATATTTATTTGGAAAGTAAATATAATTATAAAAGGAAATATTTAGAAAATGAATAGAATTTTATAAAAAAAATTTTTACAATAGGGAGGTTTAGACCCGTGTTTCGCACATAGGTGTAACATGATATTGATTTAAAGTAAATATTTAATAGAAATCTGTTTTAACAGATAAATTGATGAGAATAATTTATAAACGATGTTTATAAATTAAGGAAATATTTATCATTTGATAAATTGAATATATAAATTTGAATTTGTATAGAGAAGTAAAATCGGTTTTAACACCGATAATTGAAATGGAATGTGAACGTAGCAGTTATAAAGGAAATTTGCAATGAGATTATAAATGTTGGAAATGAAATAAGATTTGTATGAATAATTCTGCAAATAAAAATATAAATAGAATTTGGATTTGAAATATTGTTTTTAAATACGAAATCAAACTATTTTGATTATATAAAGAAATATTATTCACATTCTATGTGAAATTAGATTAAAGTAAATATTTTGAAAATAAAATGTTATAAAGGAATTTGGGGTTTGAATTAGGAATTTAAATGGAATTACTAAAATTAGAAACTGACTGGAAATAAGTTGAGTTGATGGCTTTCTGGGTATCGATTTGATGTTGGTTTCGGCCTTTAGGGTTTATGCTTGGGAAGTTGTTCTCTTACTAGTTTACAATTAGAGACTGATAGAGGTGGGAAGATATTGATGCGTGAATCAGAAATGGAAACGTTTTCCACAGTTAATAACATATATTTTCTAATTTTAGAAAATAAAGAATTTATGAATATATGGAAATGATAAATGGAAAATTGGGAAATGAAATGATGATTGATCGGTAAGATTTCCATTTGGGAATACGACCGTTGTTTGTACACATGTTTTCCTTGATAGTTAAATCACCGACTATCAAAGATTTTGACCATTTCTGTTATCAATACGGAGAGATCGGGATCAGATATATTATCTAAAAACCACTCCATATGGCATCAGCGTTGCAAATCAAATATGATGAAGATAATTGAAGACAAAGTTATGCAAGGGCTGTTCAGTAAATCCTAGGTAGAAATACCTAAGATGGATTTACAGAATAGTTCCTTCGGGTTGTCCAGTCCCAGGACAACTTGAATGAATGAATGTCTGACAGAGTATATCTGGTAGATCGCGTAAGTTGATCGTTTCAAACGTATTTACGTTGGTGGCGGAGGAATTTGTTTCTCTTAGCTTATACCCATGGTATTTTTGGGGAAATCAATTTGTGATATGACGGGTATGACGATGTGGCTTTCAAAGTAAATGAAGGAGTGATCTATTAAAAGATACGTTATGACCTCAAGCCTCATCAATTGGGGAATGACAGAAATCGGGCAGGCAGCATAGCTAAGTGGGTCGCACCTAAGTAGGGTATATTGTCACCATCTAGAGAATATTCTATTTGTTAGTTCTTTCAATTCTGTATCTCCCGGGAACGGTTATGTTGGTATACCAACCATAAGGTGACAACATATTCGAAACATTCAATCAAAATGAATGGCCGGTTATGTGTGGCTGAGTTACAAGATGCTCTCCAGTGTATACACTGATCGGAAGGTGGTTCCATACCTTGTCATAGTTAGGAATTCATTATCCAATAAGAGCTCACGATTTTTGATTGTATATTATATATGTAGAGCGTGAGATGAAAGCGTTCTATTATATTGCTATTTATTTGATTTAGACATTATTATAATATCAGAAGAGTATGGATTATAAAAGAATGTTTTGGGTTATCGTAAGGCAAAAACCATCTGTGTTTATGTGTGGGTCGGTCTTACAATTATTCTTTCTTTAAAAAGGATTTTAAAAGTTAAACAAATGGTTTTAGTTTACTCACATCAGTCGCATGACTGACCGAGTTTATTTTGTTTTGTTTTCCCTAAACTCTTGGGTGCCCAATTTTGTACAGGCAGTCAAGTAGTCGGGATTTTACAAATACTTGGATAGTTGGAGCAGGAGGCTTCAGGATTATATAACTATTGTTATTTCCGCTGTGTTGTAAGTGTTGTACTTGGATAATAGTATTGTATACCGATACTGTTTTATTCCAAAGGTATGTTATATAATATATTTTATTCGCTCTGGTATGAGATTCGTGTTTACTCTGATGTTGTAGTTGTCTTCTTCTTCTTCTATTCTAATTTTCTATCTTATCTATTTTCACCCTCTAACTTCTTTCTATTAACTATCCAGTATTTCCGATGCTTGGATAGTCGACATTGAGTTTATATCGATTACCAAGGTCGCAAATCCCCCGGGTCATTACAAGATTTATTGGAGACAAAGGTCTAGGATGAAATGGCTTAAAGAAGGTGATAAGAACACAAGCTATTTCCATAGGGTTACTAATGGAAGGAGGAGATCTAATCGTATTGGTAGTGTATTGCGTGATAATGTTGACTGATCAGGCTGAGTTAAACAAGGCTTTTACTGAGTATTATATAACCATACTTGGAAGTTGTTTGATTGAGAGGGTTAATGTTGATTGGTCAGTCCTGTGTCCGAATAAGTTAGATTTGAGTTGTTTAAATTAAAAAATTTCGATTACTAAAGTTAAGGAGGCGTACATGACATGCCAAGTGACAAAGCACTAGGATTGGATGGTTTCCCCAATTTCTTTTTCAAGAATTATTGGAGTTGGATTAAGGAGGATGTCATGAAAGTGTTTGGTGAATTTTATGCTTGTAGGTTAAATTTGAAGAAGTTGAATTGCGCCGATGTTGTTTTCTTGCCCAAGAAAGATGGTGCTTTGGGATTAGGTTATTTTTGGCCTATTAGTTTGCTCAATAGTACATATAAATTGATTACTAAAGTGCTAGCTAATAGATTGAAATTGAAGATGAATTCGTTAATTGATAAAGCACAAACTGCTTTTATTCAAGGGAGATTTATTTTGAATGGAGCTGTTCTGGTTCAGGAAGTTATTACCTACTGATAAGCTTAATATCACTTGTGCAGTGTTGAAATTAGTTTTTTCCAAGGCTTTTGACAATGTTGATTGGAAATTTGTGTTGGATACTGTAAAAGCAAGATGTTTTGGTGAATGATGGATTGGCTAGATCGGAGATCTTTTGTGGTCTAGTAGTTCGTGTAATTGTGACAATGGAATACCGGTAAATTTGAATTTTTTTTCCAAGAGAGGTTTAAGTTAAGGAGATCCCTTATCCCCTTTGTTATTTAATATTGTTGCGGATGTCTTTACACAAATTTTAAGAGTTGCTGCTAACAATGATATCGTTACAACTTTTGGTAACGAAGTTATGCAGGTGTCCTTACTTCATTACATTAAGCTAATGATGCCATTCTTTTTAGCTCTGTGGAATGTAAACATTTAGCTGCATTGACGGTTCTTTTGTACTCTTATGAGAAGCTGTCGGGATTGAAGATCGGTTTTCATAAGAGTTTTGTTTATGTGGTGGGTAATTTTGATGCTGGAGTAGAGATTGCGAAAATACTGAATTGTAAAATGAAATGTTTTCCTCTTTCGCATTAGGGAATCACTACCAGACCAGGAAAATTACATAGTGCTGAATTAAAACAATGTTATCGAGAAAGTAGATAAAAGACCTGCCAAATGGAAGAGTTCACTTTGTCTAAGATGGGCAGGTTAGAGTTAATGAATTTGTGACAACCCATCCGAGACCCATATTAGCAAAGAACATACGAGTAATGTCGCCTGCTAATACAAAGAATATGACTGTTTAGGAGTGACCATTTATAGTCTTTATTAAATAACTATTAAGTATGTCTAACATTTACCATTAATCTTTTTTCTTTTCTCAAGAGGCTTGACACACATAAACTCGTCTAATACATTACTATAGTGGCTACAAGATCTATTCAGAATAAAACACAATATATAATATTACATATCATAGAACAGCCAACACAGTCATAAATATACATATACACACACATACATCGGATACAATACATTGTAGTACAAAAAGGGTGATATAATCACCGTATGAAAATATACATCGAGTCCCCATCAAAAGAATATGTACAAACGAGTCGAACTGTCCAAAATATACAACACAAAAACTATGCAGTCTAGTCCCAAAAAGTAGCTAAGATATCCATGGTGCGATAGGTAGGATAATCCAAGAAACCTAACCTGCAACTCAGTTTGATCCAAGAAAAAAATATGTGAGTCGGTCTAGCTGAAACAAGGATTAGATGATAATGATATAAGGTTATACAAGGGAAAACTCTTCTTCCTAAGAGAAGAGTAAGCTTTAAATGTCATGTACATTAGGGTCATAAGCAACACAATATTGATATATGGAAGTGCACTTCAATCACTAAGCGTGAGCCAAACACATATCATCATTTAAAACATATGGGCATCAAAACATATATACCAAATCATCATGAAAATGCTCCAAATACTGCATAATAAACTCATTAGTGTTTAACTCCACAAAAGTGATCACAAATCTCAATTCCTCAAATTAGCCATAAAACTATAATGGAAATTCATCATAGTATATCACCAAAAATGGATCCATATCACAAACACCAAAGCCACAAAATGAATCCAGAACATGATAAATTATTGCACGTGTATCATAAATGAGCTCCCCTGGAGCTTATGCCAAGCACTATACACGTATTCGGGCACCAATCACTATAGCCCTCCCATCGAGTGTATCTTGATCCCTCGACCGAGCGAATACACATGTAAGACTCCTCCCAAGTCTAGCTTCCCCTCTGAAGCGAGTACTGGCATACACAAACAACAAGAATATGTTATAGACTCCCAAACAATAATTCGAGTAATGAAAACAATGAGATGTTAATACCTTAGGTGTTGATTTCCATGACAACAACCATATCAACATTATTACTAACATATCCTCAAGTTGTGCAGTCATATCAGGTATATTATAGAGATATTTATAGAGATTAAAAAAAGTACAAAAGAAGAATTATAAAAGAAGGTTAATCAGAGTAATGGAAGAATAACAGAAGAAGGATAATCAAAGCAACTGAAGATCAAACCTATTATAGAAAAATTCTGAAGGACAGAGGTGTTTGAAGTGATGAGTTGGTTGAACCTTTAAAGATCCCATGGCAATTATACTTGAAGACAATCAACCATTGACCTCAACCGAATCACTAAAATTCACAAACATAAGGAAATTTGAAGTGCAGAAAATTTGCAACACTTATAAGTGTTGTTGTACATATTTTGCAACATCATGTCGACATATAGGGTTACATATGTCGAGATATAATGGTTTTTCAAAATTTCAAATTTCAAATGAAGGGTTATTTCCTTCCATCCTTTCACCAAAAGACACATCTCTTTAACAACTTTTTAAAGGCTTCTGAAAACAAATTTTGTAACGTACCGTCTTTCGTCCACTTCAAGCTGGTAATTAAACCAACTCAAACCGTTCGAAATGACAAAATGTTATTAGCTTCTGAGGTAAATAGAATAAATCACAGAATCACAGACATAGAAAAAACAGAATATCTCGCAGTGAAATAAATAAATTATACAATAATAGTTCATGAAGCTACTAAATAAAAATTTATACATGATATCAGAGTTACAAAATAAATACAGCGGAAGTCTAATACATGAATTCTAATACAAAGGAGAAATAGCCAGAATCAACAAGTAGAGGTGATATCTTCAATAGTATCCAGCTTCAAAAGGTGAAATCTCAACACTGCAATACTCGATCTGACCCGAGCAATAATGCAAAATAAAACAACTCGGATCAAGACTAATATTTTCATGGAAGTAAATCAACTTACATGAAATGTTCAATGAAATGCATCAGTAACTTAAAGGATGTTTGGGATCACCATCCTCTAAGGATCCGTTAAACAACATCATATAATATAATACGCTATTATAATAGTGTCTATATTTAAATATATTATTGAAAATAGTGTAAGCAGGATTACCATTATTACCCTTACACCGTTTATACCGTTATCGTACAGTTTGCATATAACACACCCGTACGTCGGCGGATAGGGATGCGCCGTGATACGACAACGTTAAATCAAAATCATAGGGAGCTCGATCAGGATAATATGACAAGGCACACGAGGAATACCCACGGTAGGATTCTACCGATGCACGCCCGGACCGGTGGTAACGCATAGCCGCAACTACCGCCCACCTCGAACAACACTCCCATAATCAAGGGTGGCCACCAATCAAATCACAAAGTAATAGATATAGTTCGAAGAAGTGTGTCCGATGGAGGTGCGACCTCACTTAATCACGGTATAGCACCTGTTTTAGTCATTTTAATTATGACCCGAAGGTCAAGGCTATCCATCAATGTTCTCTTTCTTCAATCCAGTAATCGCCACCAAACCATCCTACTTCATTCTGGAACTCCACCGCGTACATAGTTGTTAAAGTGGTTTTCGGCATTGGCAGAGAGTATGACAATATCTGATCCCGGTCTCTTTAACAACCAAACGTTTACATTTTTGACACCATGGCCATTTTAATAAAATCATAACTTGAAATAAATTGATTTAAGAAATTTCTTTAATTCAAACCAAACGGTTTATGAATCAATTCCATATATAAAATTATTTCAATTCATAGTCAGTCAATTTATAATCGAATTCAATTATAAATTCAAATTCCAATTAATTACGTAGTTTACGTTCATTTCCTATATAGTTCAATATTTAAGTCAATTCAAAATTTGCATTTAGTTGATTTAAAATCAAATTCATTAATTCAAGTATCGTTATGTAAATTTAAATCTTTAAACCTCGAATTTAAATTGCAAAATCAAAACTTATCCACCTATTGAGTTTATTATTAAAGTATTAAAAAAAATATAAAATAAGCATTGAAAATATATTTTTAAGTTATAAATTTATATAGAAAATAACTTTATAAACATATATAGGTTTAAATTAATTTAGAAATAGGTTAAAAAGAATGATTTATTATAATATATTAACTTAAAGTTAAAAATACATATATGATTAAATTATATAGTTTAAAATAAATAAATTATAAATAAAATCTTAAATAAGCATTTAAATACATTTTTACTCATAAAATCATTTTAAAACATGTAATTTAAAATCTTTAAAATATAAATATAAGATCTTAAATTAATATTATTACAATCAAATTTTCCAAATCATTCTAATTTGAAAACATGACCAACGGTGTCCGTATATAGTTTTCTATCCTATGGTCAAGTGATACGGATATTTATCATTTCAACCCGCAATTTATAAAATTTCGACGGGTTTATCATTTCAACCCACGATCCCGAATTCAGTAAAAATCGTTCAGGTCTATCATTTCAACCCATAACGATTTTTCCCTAATCTAATGTCCGCTCGGGTATGTATCATTTCAACCCTTAGTGATTTTTCCCAAACTAGGGGTATCTACAACATAACAAATCATTACATATCATCTGTCACATCATAGTCATATATAATCAGTGTACATACATGTCATATGAATATTGTGTCACATATGGAAGTGTATATTTTAAACAAACAATTTCTACTGACAATCCTATACATTTCATAACAGTTCATTTAGTTGATCTAACATCTATGAAGTAATGTGAGTCAGGTGTGAGATAAACTCACCTTTCGTGGCGCAGATTAAATACAATAGATGTATTTATGCAGAATTGAAACGACGACTTCCATGCACGATTCAGAATAATTTCAGCTCGATGATAGCTCAATATTTTATTTCATTTTATAAGAGGAGAAGGGATTTTCTCAGCAAAACAACATAGAAATTGGATTTGTGAAACAGTTTACGAAACCTTTTTTTCATAGGTATAAAAGAAGCAACATAATTACACAAAAATTCCATTACCTTATATATATTATATATATAACATACACATCAAAATACTTATATATATATATATATATATATATATTTAAAAAAAAACTCTACAATCCAAGCACCTATCAATTTTTTCACAAATATTTTCTTTGTAAAAAGAAAACAAAATAGAAACTTAACCCAAACTCTTGCATACAACAACTATATACATATTATATAAAGGGAGCGGTTATATGAACACAAAAATTTGACATAAATCAAAATGCATAATTTCTCAACCACATGATTAATTTATCTTTATGTGAGGGGTGCAAATCATGGGGTAATCTTATGGTTTAGATTTTATGTCACTCAATTTGTGTCAAATCTTTGTGTCTAAATAGACTTTCCCTTATATAAATCACACAAACACATACACATAGGCGAAAAGAAAAAAAAAACGCACGCCCTAAACAAACATATATATATATATATATACACATATATATAATATAAATTAAACATAAATCAACATACAAAAATGAATAAGATAAACCCACACAAATACATAACTTGACCCAATGGGCAAGGGAAATGCAAGAAGGATGGATCTTGATTTTTACCAAAAATTACAAAACTGAATCAAATTTTAACCATTTTAAAAGTGATTTTTGAACAAGTTAAATTCAGAATTTGGAAAAATCATAAACTGAAAAGTTTTTGCAAATTCTTTTCTCTTCAATTTAAAAAAAAGAAAAACCAATTTCCGATAAAATTTGAAGAAGATATGATGAAAACAGCGACGAACAAATATTCGGATCTGAAATCTGGCTTAAAAACGCACCTGAAAGATTGGCAGTTTTGGCCAAGAAAAATTCGAAATCTGGAAAAGTGTATTACACAAAAGTTTTAGCTCTTTCATTTTACACAATTTGAAAAAAAAGTAAAGTCGATTTGGTTCTGTATGACGAAGTTATGGTCCCTACAAAATAGATCAAAATCTAAAAAAAAATTAGAAAATAAAAGGAGAAAAAGGGAGAAGAGATTGATGGATTTGGTTGCTTCAACTTTTTAGTTTGAGAAGTTTCTCCATTAGATTTAGATGTAGATCTTGATTTTAGCCATGGTTAGTTGCTGAGAACTTTGGAGAAGAAGGAAAAAAGGGAATGGTTGTATGAATGAATAAAATGATGATATAAAGAAAAGAAAAACCACCGTAAATAATCATTTATGGCTTTCCAATTTTTAACGTTAATTAATAAATGTGTCCCCACAAATTAATTTTCACCAATTCAAATTCAAGCCACTATTAATACAAATGAGAATGTAAAGAAAGATATATATATATATATATATATATATATATAGAGAGAGAGAGAGAGAAGCTTTCAAATCTTTATAAACGAAGAAGAATATAGAGAGGGGAGGAGAGATAACAGTAAAGAAACAAAGAGTGTGCTAAAATAAGAATTAAAGTGGCAGTTGCTTATTTTAATACTCACGAGAAAATTAATGGGAGAAGGAAATGGACAAAGTTTGAACGGAGATTGTGGAACCAAATGGATTCTTATTTATTTCATATAGCCTTTAAACGTGGTTCAAAAATTCAAATGTAGATGCCATATTTCACGTACACCATGTTTACTAATTTATCAACAGACTGATTGATATTCCAAACTAAAATTTCAAATTGGCTAATATTATTGCTTTGAAAATGCTCCATGATGCAAATGAAAGGGTAGGAGTTTAATGCTACATAACGCTTGACAAATTCAGGAAATGTATGGATTTAAAGAGGGAATTAAATATATTTTTCTCAAAATCCGGGGAACAAAAGAAAATAAATAAAAGAAAACGAATGGTTTAAATTTCAAAAACAAACAGTTAAGAATGGCAACCAAAAGAATTAGAAGTCATAAATGACAACGAATTATTTCACAAGGAATTTAAATATATATATTTACCCTAAATGAATCAAAGGAGATGAACAGATAAATTTTGAAAATAATGAACATGCAAGGAAAGAAATTATACTACTAAATGGAAATTGAACTTTAAACAGATAAACATTGTTTGCAAATAAAAGGAACCACTATAAATTTTTAATTTAAAGGAACGTGCATGCATTAATGCCAAGAATGGTTTTTAAAACAAATAAAGAAAATGCATGGGATGGAATAATGAATGCATGCATGGATCTGCAAGAAATAAGTGATGGGAAAGAAATAAATGGTTGCTAATGGAAATAAATAAATAAATAAAGGAATGTGGTAAATATAAATGAAGAGTCATATATGGAGAAACGCTAATGGCTTGAATGAATATTTGGCAAAAGAAAAGAATGGTTTAAATTTTGAAAATAATGAACATGTAAGGAAAACATTAATACTAAGAAACGTACGTTGAACATTAAAAGGTAATCAATGTTTGCACCTACAAAATCAATACGCATTAAAATTAAATTAAAGATATAATTACATAATGAAAACGAAAGGTATAATTATACAAATTAAATATTTATATAAAAATTTAAGAATGAATGCAAACAAATAAAATAAATAAACCAAAATTTTAAATTAAATCATTTATTAAAATACTCTAAAAATTGAGGTTGTTACAAATTTTATCATCATTTTTTTCTCATTTTCTTCTACTTCTTCTGCTCAATACATTTGCAATACAAATCCATTGAATACTTACCAATTATCCATGCAATTCCACTTTTTTCACTCCAATTCTTCAATGGTTTGCAAGTCACACAATATCAGAGAGTTGTACCTGAATTCACATCATTCTCTCTCTGATTACATCATATTTCCTTAAAGAATTGAAAGTCATATCGTCATTGGAGGTCTATAAGATAATTGTACCAAATCTGCAAAAATCTGTATTGAAGATATGATTACTTGCCATTGTTTGTTAATGTTGATAAGGAGAAGATGTATCTTGTGTCTCGTGGAATCAAATTGTAAAGGCGTTATTGCCACCCATGGAAAGCAAGCGATTATAATGAAATTCTACGCGGTGGAGGGATGTAAGATTAGCTAATCCGAACCAGTATAAAAATCCTGGTGTTATTTATTTTACTGCATTTTATTTTATTACTTATTTCTTCCTTTTTTCGATATGAATAGATATAGTATATAAACTTCACCTCTCTAGTGTCTGAATAACCTTAAGATCCATCCAACATTTTGTTGTAGACACATCAGTTCCCAACAATTGTTATTAGAGCACTGGTTTTCAGAAATTAATCAACTGGTTTTTGAAAAGTATAAATGGCTAACGACATTAGTAACATCTTTATTAATAATTTTATAGAAGGGCACAATCAACCACCAAATCCCTTTATTTGATGACAGTAATTATGCTTAAAGGATGAAATTTTATTTGTAGTCTAATGGTTTAGAAATTTGGAACATTACCCAAATAGAATACATAGTGCCTCAAACTGAATATTCAAAATGGACACTAGACCAAAAGACACAAGCACTTAATAATTCTAAGGCCATGAATATTTTATTTTGTTCCTTAGATAAAAATGAATTTAACTAGTGTTTATTTGTAATTCTGCATATGAATTTTGAGAACACTGCAAGTCACATATGAAAGGCACCAGTAAAGTAAAACAAACAAAGAAATAATTTATATTACAAAATTTATTAAATAACCATCTAAACTCAATATAGTTTAATTTATACCATAAATAACTAATCACCAATATAAATAATTAACCGCTCAATAATGTTATTAATTCCAAACCAGCTTATTAAGCTTATTATTATACACGCACATATTATTACATAATTTCCACAATAAAGTACCAAATCAAGTAGTTTAAACTATACAAATTAGATTACAATTATATGATATACTTACATTATTAATCTATTATATTTCTAATCTTCTATTATATTTCTATTCTATAAAATCCATTCTTGAAATTGTATTTATGTTCGAAATCTCATAAAATATCAATTAAAACCTATCAAATTTCAACTAGCATATATATATATATATATATATACACACACATATATATATAGACACACACATACACGTATATACATATATACATAAATATATACATATATATTATATAGAGTCCGTGATAGTAGCTCGGTGGAAAGGCATGCTCCTCCCTGGTAAGAGGTCTGCCCTGAGCAACTATCCCCCAAGTAAATTATACCTGGTATAGTGGAGGTTCAAAGGGAACTGCGATAGGTTGTATAAGTTTGCGGATGCAGACTGGGTAGCCCTATACCTTCCAAGATGAACGACTTTTCGTAATCTTGGATGACCGATCATTATTAATGTATATGGGGAAAACCTAGTTAGACTCAAAATATAACATAATTGGTGACTCCCATCATTGGATTGCCTTCTGATTTCCACCCCACATATAATGACAAATTGATTCAATGGCAAAGAGTTTGTGTTCCCAATTTATGTCAATTTTTTGTTCAAATAATATATATATATATATATTTGTGCGTGTGTGTGTATGTGTGTACGTTCATATTTTGCATATTATATATATATATATATATATGTATATATATATATATATATATGTGTGTGTGTGTGTGTGTGTGTTCATATTTTGCATATCATCTATAGCAAGAGCACAAATCTAAGTAATTTAAACTATACAAATCAAATTACATTACTATTATATTATGTACATACATAACCAGTCTGTAGTAAGGTTTGTTAGGTTGCAACTAACCTGATTTTGAAAGCATATCACCATTCTAAACAGTTCATCAACCAGTTGGTTGAATTCTTGGAATTTTTTTGGCCTTCCTTTCTTGAAAATCCTTTTGCTTCTAAACTTTATGGCAAAAGTTAACAATTTAGTAACATTTACAGGTAATGAAACTACCCAAAGTCAGGTAATCACTGTTACTGATCATCTCATGAAAACTATGATCATTCCTTAAAGTCAGCTAATCACAGTTCATTTAGAAGGAGAAAACTATATCCTACGTAAACTTCAGGTTGAAGAAACAATTCAAGGGTACATCAGGTCAAAATAACAATGCAGGGGTATGGTCTTGAGGAATCTATTCTTGGAACTCCTGTACGACACAAATTTACCCTTGATCTTGCAAAAAAAACTGTTAGCAATGAAGAATACTTGAAATATAATAGGCATGATAAACCGATAAACCGATAAACTCATGGCTAATATCTTCAATTAGTGCAAATTTATTATCACGTGTAACATGATGCAAAGGCTGCAAAGAAATTTAGATGACTTTTGAAAAGATGTTTAACACACAATCTACTGTAAAGGTATAAAATATTCAGAAAGACAAGTTGATTAGTGTGAAAGGGTATCTGTCTAAAATTGAAAACATATGTGATTCGTTACGAGCCATAAGGAGTCAAGTTTTTGACTCAGATCAAACCTTATCCATTATTACCTGTTTGGATCATGAGCATGAGGTTGTAGTTGCAGTTATCACTTCAAATAAAAACCTAACTTCAATAAATGATGTTTACTCAATATCATTAGCAAATGAGACAAGGTTAAATATCAAGAAAAACCTAAGAATCTGATTTCTTAATCAACAACACCCTAAATTTCAGAAATAAGGGTCAAAGCAGTTACAAAGAGGAAGTACTCAAGTTCAAAGAGGAGACATTTCAAATAGAGCCAAAGGAAGAGTTACGTGGAATAACTCTAATATAAAAATGTCAAATATGTGAAAAAGTATGCATATTGCATCAAAAATGCTACTTTAGATTACCCTAGTTATGGGTTTGGAAGAGCTCCAAAAATCAAATGAGTATTGATCCTAGTGTTAACATAGCATAAGTGCAAAGTGAAAATAACAATGACAGTCAGTTAGATAACAACAAGAACATCAGCTAAGGTAAACTAGCCAGACCTGAACCCATTCATGATGAGCGCTAGTAGCCACATTCAAGAGAAACTAATTGTATAACCAACAATTTGAACAATTTAAATCTTGGAAGCAAGGAATACAAATGTTGAATGCTAATTAGTTTGTCAAATGGTAAGGTTGTTATGATTTCTCATATTGATAATGACTCCATTAGAAGAAAAAGACAATTATTTATTCATAATTTATTAAGAGTACCAAAAAGTATAAAGAATCTCATCAGTATATCATAGTTTGCTAATGATAACAAGGTATTCTTTGAATTTCATCCTAATCATTACCTGGTTAAAGATATGCTAAATAAAGAAAACTCTTTAGTTGGATAATGCTGGAAAAGCATTATACAAATTGGACTCGGTTTTCAACAATAATGTTTCAAAGATGAGGAACAATTGTAATTTGTGTGAAATGAATCAAAGTGATAGTAATGTGGATGTGTTTGACTAATGGCATTGCAAACTTAGTCACCTAAGTGCAAAAATTGTAAAATAAGATTTGCTTGACAATATTGTTGCCCTTAATGGAAAATCTATACCATATATATGTTCATATTGCCAATTGGTAAAAGTCAAAAGTTACCATTCAATGATCCACATATATAGTACAGCAGACCGAATTAGTTTCCACTGATCTCTAGGGTCCGCCACATTATGCACAAATTTTGGTTTTAAGTATTACATTTCTTTTATTGATGTATTTACTAGACATACTTAAATATATTTTCTTCAAGCCAAATTTGACACGTGTAAGATAGTGACAAGTTTTACAGATATGATTAAAAAACAAAACCAATAATCAGGTCAAAGTTATACAGCTTATGGTGGCACTGAGTATAAACCACTTAGTGAATACTTTCAAAAAGAGGGAATCTTGCACATAACCACTTGTCATTCATACACTTCTTAACAAAATGGCATTGCTGAAAGAAAACATAGACATATAGTTGAAATAAGGCAAAAACTTCTTGCTCATGCATTTTTACGTTTAAATTTTTAGCTGGGATCTTTTAGTATAGATGTTTACACATCACCAGAGAAAATTCTCAAAGTGTTTAGCCGATTAGAAAAATTGTTCGACATTAAACATGATTATCATAATCTGAAAATATTTAGGTATCTTTGTTTTCCCCACTTAAGAACGTACAATACAAATAAGTTGGATTTTAGATCAAAACCATGTCATTTGTTAGGTATGTTTAGAACCATAATTGTTATAAATGTACCGATGGCAATGAAAGAATATATATATATATATATATATACACACACACACACGCACACATATACTAGTACACACATTGTATTCAATGAAGAAAAATTCCATTCAAAAGAGCAGACACAAAGACAACAAGTAAAGTGCACAACCTAAGGGCTTCCATACTTGAGATACCCAGATTTTCTGACTTGTGGCAAAAGGAGAAAATTTGGTGGACTGCTGATGCTCAAGGGTAACAACAAAAAACAATCTATCGGTCTAGTTATGAATTAGTAGAGCCACCTAGTCTCATCCACCATTCCCCTGCACAGAGCCAACAAAATGAAGAAAGTGAATATGTTTCAGAAAATCCAAACGATAATCAAGTTAATGTTAATGATAACAACTTACCACAAACTCAACGACAAGTCAAATATTGGACGTCCCTCGATCACCAGAGGCAAGAGTGGGATTTTCCAACAAAAGGTTAACTTAGTTGTTTCTGCTCTGGAGGAACCAAAAACTTATGAATGAGCAGTGAAAGATAAGAACTAGAGAGAAGCAATGAATGATGAATATAATGCCTTAGTTAAGAACAAAGCACGATAATTTGTATGTGCACCAAAGGATAAGAACATTATTGGATGTAAGTGGGCATATAAACTCAGAAGAAATGTCGATGGTTCGGTTAACAGATACAAAGCAATACTTGTAGCTAAGGATTATGTAGAAGAGTACGGGTTTGACTTTAATGAAAAATTCTCTCACATGATCAAGCCGACAACTGCGAGAATAATCCTTCTATGTCAGAGTAAGCTCATTTCAGAACTGCTGATTAGAAAAAGGACGGTGCAAAATTACAATCAACGCGTACGATAAGATTCAACCTTTCTCCAAAAATCGGGGAAAACCCTTATGTAACATTAAACAATGCAAAAGCGTTGTAGAAGCATTACATTATACTACAACAGCTAGCTAGATGGTGTGTTGATGCTGACTCGGCATCAGGCTCAAATAATAGAAAGTCCATAATTAGATACTCTATCAATTTTGGAGGCAATCTTATATCATGATGTTCGAGGAAACATGCTAGAATGTCCAGATCAAATACAAAAGCTGTATAGGAGCGTTACAAATGCTATAACAGAGATTCTACGAATTTAATCACCCTCAGGTGAACTAAAACTGATGTCTGAAGTTAAACTAGTTTTATGGTATGGCAATAAGAGTACTGTTTACATGTGATCATACCCTATTCTACATATAAGAACTAAACACATTGAAATTGACTTGCATTTTGTGTGTGAACAAGTTCAGAACAGAAAGCTATCTCTCAATCATATTCCAAGAAACTGTCAAATTGCGGACATACTATCTAAAGCCTGTTATTGGCTAGAAACTTCACTAGACTTAGGGAGGAGCTACGAGCAATACAAGACGGAGAACAAATTACAAAGCAAAAAATTAAGTACTTATCTGAAATCTACAGGTAAAGCAAAGTATGAAGCACACAGAAACTCAGATCTACCGTATCAAGCTTCATCTGTCAAACACTTCAATTTCAGAAAATTCTAAATAACTCCACTAATGATGAATTTTCAAGAGAAACATCAAGTACTTATCTGATACTATAGGAAAATCACTTACATAGCATTGATCAGATCTCAAATTTGCAATCTCAAGCCTGTTTTGCACCTTTCCAGTAGGTAAATTACTCTTTGATTGATAAGCTCCCTAAATCTAGCAGTATTTCATTTTGGAAGTACGAAATCAGATCAAAGATTCAAGACTAAGGAGCAAAATTTAAACTGGGGTTTTTCTTCTGTAACCAAGAAAACATATTTTTGAGAAGGGGAGTTAAGAATTGTACTATTTTGTCATTTTACCCGGTCTTAAACCCAGGTAAAGTAGCAAAGACTTTGCTACTTTACCGGGGTTTAAGAACGGGTAAAATGACTAAATAGTACAATTCTTGTAATTCGGGGGGAGGGGGTATAATTGGTATTTTAAGCAAAATAGTGGTGGGATCTCCGCCTTTCTCGTTTCTTACCGTAGAATCTTACAAAATCTTATACGGGTACCGTAGCATTTTCCATTTATAATCGGTTGTATCGGGTTTGTGGCTAATATGTTCGCTTCAAAATGTATTTGAGAAAACTGATATGGCCGGAAGTTCAAATGCCCAATATTGCAAGGAGGATGCTACAAGGCCCGGAAATAGAAGGTCAGGAATGTGCGAAAATGGATCTAGCCATGGAATTCAAGGGGGTTTTGATAATTAAACGTTGCAGATACCTACCGCACATTTTTTTTATCATTTTTACTGGGCCTTGTAGAATTTCCGATATTGCAAAGTGTGTTATACAAATGGCACTGAAACAATCAGTTCAGATGTATCCTGAAACATATATATCAATAAAGCAAATATTTTCTTCATTCATTTTTCGATATGAAAATAAATTTCAATCTCAAAAGCTCAAAACTCTATTTTGCACGTTTATGAAAAGGGAGTAAACCTAGAAATAATAATAGCCAACTTATTATTGTTTCGTTTATTATATTTCTCTGTAAAGAAAGTTATTATTACATTTTCTGTCACATAATATCCGATCTTATACAAAAGATCACTCGACTGAAATCAAACACTGGCTTTAACAGCATCACTGTACCCATTAATCTTATCATAATACCTACTCCACAACATAATCCCACCATATTTCTCTGACCCCTGCACAACAGGCAGCACCTGCGAAACCAAGGTGTTGGGCTCAATGTACCCGCTTCCTGCTGCGTCCTGCGAAGCAGGCAACCCCAAATATATGTTTGTCGCCGTCACGCTCGTCGTCCATTTAGTCCAGTAGCTGCTCAGGTTATCCACGCTGCCTGAGGAATACTGGCATGGCGGATTGTTGTAGAACTGCACCCAAACATAGTCAAACAATCCAGTGTCCAACGCTGTGCTCAGCTGCGCATCAGGAAATGGGCATTGCGGAGCTGCAGTTAGGTACACTTTTTGCCCATACTGAGTCAGGAACCGGGCAAGTTCGTCATAGTGACCGGCACCTCCTTGCTCTATGTCGAAATCCACTCCATCCAGAGCAGCAGGTCCCAGAGGTCTAGAAGATGATGTACCTATAATTATGTAAAATCATAAATACTCACACTGTCTATATACAAAATTGATGGAGGTTCAGCATACAGTTTATGCAATACCTCCTAAATAGCTGTTCCATAGATAATCTGCAACGCTTTGTGCATCTGAAGTGGAAGATAAGGAGTAGCTTCCTGCACCGCCGCCAAGGGAAATGAGAACCTTGACATTCATGGACTGACAAGACTGGATCTCTGAGGACAGTCCTGTGCATCCATTTGAGTCTGGGTTGCAATGGCCGGCCAGATTGAGCACTGGGGTTTGGCCATTGCCGAAAGTGGTAACGAAGGAGACTATGACGTAGGCGTAGTTTCCGGTTGCGCATGTTTCGGCAAGGGTGCCTTCGTTTCCGTTTTGACCCCAGTATACGGCGATATTGCCTGCATGTGACAGGGAAGTAACTGATAAGAGAATGAGTAGTGATGCTATGAAAGAAGCTGAAGTTGCCATTGTTTGTTTGCTTCGTTCAGGTCTGTGGGTATATCTGGAGAGTTCTTTGTTGGTTATATAGGAGGGTTGGAATGTCGTTGTTCAATATTGGAATTGTTAACTTTGACTTGGCCTAACTTTGACGTACTTTGATTTTTTGGCCCTCGGAACCTAAATGCGATGGAAGTGGCTAGAAAATAAGCGCGTGTATTTAACTGTATTCGAAGACGGATTCAGAGTTCAGAGTCTTCAGACTAACGTTCTCATGCAAAAGAATCCAATAAGTTGAAAAGTAAACAAAACTGCTGGAGTCAGCGATTCGTTGCTCTAGCGGCATCAACGTACACTGCTCGTCTGGTCCCTTTTTAACGGATGAAAGTGCGCTTCGTGCTGACCTACATCCCGTTGTTTGAAAGGGAGGGTCTATCTTCATTCTTCAATGCGGTTCAAAACCGACGTCCTCTCCGCAAATTATTTAATTATATTATTGTAGATAGATTTTGATAGTGCTTCGACGTTAAGGAGTTATAATCTATCGTTTATACTGTCAAATTATAAAAATCAGTTGATTTCTTGTGTAAGAAACGTAGAGATAAGAAGCAATTGTTGTCAAACACAAAAACCTTGTGTTGGTGATATAGTTGGTTTTTCAGTCATGCAAAATACTTGCCCATCGAGGGATAGAACAAAGCCCATACCTGTTAATGCTTCAAATCCATGTATTTATGGATGGCGAGATTCCGGACACCGGCTCGACCAGCCTACATGGCACTCGGTCTGAGAAAGTAGGGATGAAGAAGACTAAGTTTTCAGGTGATGGAGATATCCTCTCCAGTTCGGTGGACGAGCACGTGTCTTTCAATCCGAACATATAGAGAGTATTGATCCTAGTTAATAGTCGAGAGAATAGGTCATAAGACTAGGTCCGTCTTTAGTGAGTGCCAGCGTTCAATTTAATGTGTCGAACCGACTTCGTTCGACATGTTCAATCTGAACCTCGTCGACCCGAGGAAAGTTCTCCCTTCTCCTCTCCTTAATCCCAAGCCATGCCATATAAATTCGAGCCGAACTTGTTCGATCTTGGTTCCGTCGAACCGAAGTTATGTGTTGATGATGTGGGATTCAGGGCATTTTCTTGAAAAGAATTTAGTATGGTTGAAGTTGATTACTTGGTTGATACAACCTCCAGATTAGTCAATATTATGTTAAATTGTACTCAGAGAACACTGTATGGATGTTTCCTATTTTTAAGATGAGGCGTGTGTGGGTAGCATGACAGACGAGAAGAAATATATATAACCCTGGACTAGTTTGGGAACAGAGAGCATATGGTACTCTTTCCATGGCCTTGAATGCATATCAGATATTCATAGCATATGCGTTTATAACTGGTGATAAACTGTAGTTGATTGATTTGTATGAAGGTAAATAAATGGAAATTTTGAGTTAATCTTTGTATTTATAATTTCAAATAAACAACGTTACTAAAGATGCCGTTGAGTACTGATATAGTGGTAAGGTTCATGATAGTTGACTTGAAAGATAAATGAACGAATCTCATTTGTCATCATTGATTGCCTTTAAAAATAAATGAAGAGATAAACATAAGCAGGATTGAAACTAGAGGTTGTATTGTTACTGCATGCCTTTTGCTGGTAAATTTCCAAGATAAGCAAATAAAGTAAATAATCAGTAGAAAAATGAGAAGGTAAAGGTAGAATATGTTTGCCCATGATGAAAAGTATGATGAAGTAGAGAAATCTAAATAAATGTGCAACCATAGTTGAAGTATTATTATATTTCCTCTTCGGTGCCCACATAGAATTAGACGAGAAAAGAATAATGTAATCTTATGCTTTGCTAATAATACCAGTCATCATATATATGGTCATATTTGGGAATAGAAGTTAAGATTCTCTGAGTTTTTAATTCTTTTTTTATGTCATTTCTCTTTATGTTAACCTTCGGTTTGTGTTCACAAACTTATTAAAATCACACTGATGTACTAGCTCATTGCATTAGCCCTCATGCATGCCAACCAATATATATATATATATATATATATATATATATATATATATATATATATATATATATATATATATACATATATGTATGTTTATACATACATATATGTATGTTTATACATACATATATGTATGTATATACATACATATATGTATGTATATACATACATATATGTATGTATATATATATACACACAGTGGCGGAGCCAGGAATAAATCTTGATGAGGTCACATCGGGCTTGGCACGTCTTGGATTTGGCAAAGTACCAGATTTGGCAAAGTATGAGCAAATGGTGTTCATGTGGGCGCATCTGGTACTTTGCCAAATCCAAGGCGTGCCAAGCCCGATGCGAACACGTCGAAATCCAATGTTTCACCGTGTTTTTCAGCCTGATACTTTGGCAAACCCGGTACTTTGCCAAGTGCCAAATCTGGTAATTCGCCAAATCCAAGTCGTGCCAAGCCCGATGAGCACACGTGAAAATCCATTGTTTCACCGTGTATTTAAGCCTTTTTTGAGTGCCAAACCTGGTACTTTGCCAAATCTGGTACTTTGCCAAATCTCAAATGGTGTTCATGTGTGCGTATCGGGCTTGGCACGTCTTGGATTTGGCAAATTACCAGATTTACCGAAGTACCAGATTTGGCAAAGTACCAGGTTTGACACTCAAAAAAGGCTTAAAAACACGGTGAAACAATGGATTTTCACGTGTGCTCATCGAGCTTGGCACGACTTGGATTTGGCGAATTACCAGATTTGGCACTTGGCAAAGTACCGGGTTTGCCAAAGTACCAGTCTGAAAAACACGGTAAAACATTGGATTTCGACGTGTTCACATCGGGCTTGGCACGCCTTGGATTTGGCAAAGTACCAGGTGCGCACACATGAACACCATTTGAATTTTTTTTTCCACAGTATGAGCAGTGTTTTGACTATTATTTTTAGGGACATTATCCATTGAAGTAGAAATTGTAGAAGAACCCACTTTATTTGAGATGTTTTCAAATGACCATTTGAAAAAATTTCGCAAATCTGACAAACAAACAAATTAATTATAATCAGAAAATGGTTAAAATTTCGCAAATATGACAAACAATTGACATTAAATTAAGGGGTAATTAATGTATGCCTGGCAAACAATTCATATATCCAGACAAAAGAATTGGCATTAAATTAGACAAAAGAACTGGCATACATGATGTCCTCACATGAATTAAAGGACTGGTAATACATGAATTGTTCCTCACATGAATTAAGGGACCGAGGGACATTAAATTAGGCATACGTCCAGGCTAACAATTCAGACAATAAATTAGGGCTTACATGAACTAGCATACATGAATCCAAGCATACCGCATACATGAATGATGAATCCAGACTTCAATAAATCCATACATCAGTGAAATTAAATTAGGGCTTACGGCTTACCCACTTCATGGATGAAATGAAATTAAATCCAGACATTAAATACGGGAGCAGCTGCCGCGATTTTCTCTTTCGTGATTTCTTTCTCATTCTTCTCCTTTGTTTGCCGTCGAGTTGAGTTATGCGGTTTCCCTCTTTTTTTTTATTTTTTTATACTGATGTCACCAGACATAAGTTGGCTCCGTCCCTGCACACACACACACTTATGTGCACAGTTTAACAATATATACCTCTTACCTATACTGGTGAGTACATTTTGATATTTTTTTTATATCTTATGTATGGTTGATATTTTTGCATTTGCTATATGCTAAAACTAGAACGAAGCAACACTTGTGTCTCACTTTGTAACCAAAGCACACCCGTGGCTTTTGCAAACATTGCACTTTGCATGCATGAGTCTTGGTAGTATTGCACTGCATATATGCATGCGTGATGCATCATAAATGAGTTGTCATCTTTCATTGCAAAGACCAAAAATATTATGCCTGCACTCCCTCTTGGACATCTTAGCATGCATCCACTATTTTAACAGATTTCCAGTATATTAAGCATCGTTTTGTTAACTATCTACTGCTAATACTGTTGCCTCTTCATGATATTTGTTGTGTTCAACATATATATTCATGCCATGTTAAATAAAACACTGATGCACTTGATATTTGCGGTGTTTAATGTATATATTCATGCCATGTTAAGTAAGACACTACTGCACTTGCTATTTGCTATAAACCATCCTATTTACTGAAAGGAAATTTGTTGAAACCATATTGCTGAGACCAAGTACTATCAGTGTGCCGTGACCTTACTATCATTTGCTATCATTTGAAACTCGTATTTAAGTTATAAGCCTGCGTGCTGCATCCCACGATGTTCTGATCATTTACCAAGTTCTAACTAACAGGGAATATTTGACATATGAACACATAAATTTAGCAACTGAATGTGATATTCACTACACCAAAACAATGGATTCCCAACAAGTATATGTGTTACAAATAATTTCTGTAACACTTTTAAGTGTCACCGACGGCGTGTGAGGAATTTCCTGTAACACTTATAAGTGTTACAAACAGAGTAACTGCTAACACTTATAAGTGTTACAAACATATTCATTGCTAACACTTATAAGTGTTACACGGAAGTTATTGCTAACACTTGTAAACGTTGGAACTATAAGATATGGTAACACTTATAAGTGTTACAGGAAATTTATTGCTAACACTTATAAATGTTGGAACTATAAGATATGGTAACACTTGTAAGAGTTACAAACATATTCATTGCTAACACTTATAAATGTTAGACCCATAAGATATGGTAACACTAATAACAGTTACAAACATATTCATTGCTAACAGTTATATTTGCATATAAGATGGCATAAACTCTATTTAATATGCATTCAGCTATGATATTATCTTGACATAACAACATGTAACGAAATCCATAAGAAAAAAATCCATATTCGTGACAATAACAAAGTACAAACTAACAAAAAATAATAATACATAATGATACTAAATTCAACACATATACAATATCCAATTCCATAGTAAAAACAATACATAATTAACAAAATGCAAGATGTTTTTGATATTTGAAGTCTACAAGTACCAAATGCGAAACTCCAACCATATAACGAACCTTACATCCAAAAATTTGCATAGCTTGTACCACCAAATTTTATCTTTTTCTCCATTTCACTGTTTCCTGCGTGCATTTAATTAAATAGCATCATTTAAGTTTCAAATAGTAGTAAATGTTATAAGTTTAAAATCATACCTTCTTAATTTTGACACATCTTTTGTCTATTGAACTCGATGAAATCTTGCAATTTAAGCCTTATGTTTTCTTCAAGAACCTTCAACGCAAATTCTATACCACGATCACATAATGGTTCGTCAATCCAATGGATGAATCCACAGTTTCTAAGAGTTCCAGTGTTTGCACAAATAAAATATCGACGTCCAATGTTTTTATTCAAATAACATGTTTTGAATATGGGTTCAATGTTGCAACAACATAGCAACCTTCAAGATTGTACTTCTCCAACATTGAATGTAGGCAGGGATGGAAATCTTGTTGGTGTTGTCGATCTGGTAGGCGGTGCCATGTCATTTTGAACACTTAATAATGCTAATTTTTTTTGTAAACTCGATTCTTTTGTCTCGTAGATGCTAAATGGAGTTGCCGTACGAGATTCAGATAAACAAACAATTTGAGAAGGATCGTCTGAATACACTAGGAAGTAATCATGGTAACCAGTCGAAGGTCTTGAGTATGAAGACATCTATAGAAAATAAATAAACAACATCTGTATCAAGATGTGAAACCCTTAATTTAGATCCATATAAATTGAATATCATTTCAAATTTATGCTATAGAAGGCTATTAGTGATAAGTGTAGTACACACATTGTAAGTAATGGAGAGAGGATTCCTAGAAGCCGCCGTGATTCATATGTTAGATTATAAACTAATGGTATGATGATTGTATAGAAGCCACCGTGATAAAGAATCTGCGATTAAATGGTATGATGGTTTTCATAATCTTGAAAAATAAAGAAAAAAATACAAATATACTTGAAGAATCCAAAGTTATGAAGAAAAAACAATCAATTGATAATGGTAAATTTCTCATTACCATGCCATTAACAATCAATTAATAATGGTAATTCAACTACTTGTTCATATTTTTCTAAGATGCCAGACGTTTTCTTATCTATTACTTGTAGTCTTTTTCTCATCTGTGCTCTCTGGTTTACAGTTTTTCATTTATATTTCCTTTACAAACTTATAACAATGTGGATGTAGGCTAACTAACCAATGTAATGAATGTTAATTCTGTTTGTATCCCCCTTGAAATCAAATTCTGAACCTAGAAACTTGAAAGCAATGATACACTGTCAATGGCTGCAGTTGGACACAGTAAAATCATTGTACGAAATTTAACAAGGTAGAAGCCAAGAAGAAAATAAACACACGACAAAGATGTGCATTCCCATTGAATAATGGCTGAGTAGCTTAGTCCACAACTACCAGTTTGAAAACCTAACCCTAATTATAATTCCCATTGAAGAAAATAAACACACAACAAAGATGGGCTTTTATAAAAGTTATTTATACATACAAACTTTGGTTTAACTAACCCCAATGTTATGTATAAGGTATAAAAATAATGGTGAAGAATAGATATAAAATACTTATGCAAAGCTGGAAAAGTATAAACAGCTTAGTTCACACTCAGCTAAAGCGCATATTCAACTGGGTTTTTATCTATAGCAGTACGGTGCATGTATGGATCCTTTATTTACCCAAGTATTAACATGAATTTTTTTATTGGACAACCAAGTTTACATAACCGGGGAGGTCAGAGCTCGACTATGCTGCATATCGTCCATACATGCAGGTTTAAACAAGGTACTGGTAGCGTATGTAGCAGGTAAAAGCATGAAACATCAAACTGTCAAGGCATGAGTGCTATGTGGTGTGAAATGGGTGAATGAATCAAGTGGACATGTCACACCCCGCCTCCGCTAGGGTCACTCGCAAAGGAATGCACTAGCTTTAGAGGGGCATTATTGGTAAACATGCACAGAAATATCACAAGACAGAACATATATAAATAGCGGAAGTAAAATCAAACTTTCATAACATGAATAAATAAGGTCTAAAGCCTTTTACATCAGAGTACATCAAAACCTGTCTTGCAATAGTAAAGAAGCATAAAGACTTTTTAATAAATTATTCCCCAAGTAAAACAGTAAAGTAGCCATAGCCAAGAGAAGTCCAAGCCATCCATGATGACCTTCAAGCAGAAGAAGTCCGAACTAAACAACATTGTTTCCTCCCTGAAACCTGGGGGGGGGGGGGGGAAACGGAAGAAAAGAGGCGAAACAAAACGGGTCAGTCAAAAAGACTGAGTAAGTCCTATCTACTTCCAGTATAAAAACAGGTAAAGGTAACATGACATGCATAAACTGAAAGTAAACATAAGGATAACTACAAGATAGATAAACCAGGGTAGCCGGTTGAACTACTGCGGCAAGGTAAACTAAGGTATCATGATAAACTACGGTGTTATGATAAGTCAAGGTATCACATCGTCAGATTTCTATCGAGTACATTATCCCAAGGTATCTACCCCGTCTAACATCCCACGGTATCTATTATGTATATTCTTCCTAGTTCTAACATGTATATTTGCTCTGCACCTCTCGTACTAGTATCCCTGCCCGCGTCATGTGTTAACCATGAATGTCCCGTGCTCAAAGTCGTGTAATGGTCCATGTCAACCTAATATCGCATATATAGGTTACTCAAATCATATGTTTCTTTCCATGTATATAAGTTCAGTCCTTTGCCGTACCTCGTACGGGCTTCCTCATGTCGTATTATCCTTGAAATCGT
The DNA here is from genome assembly GCA_030737875.1 of Allium sativum. NCBI lineage: Eukaryota > Viridiplantae > Streptophyta > Magnoliopsida > Asparagales > Amaryllidaceae > Allium > Allium sativum. The sequence continues at coordinate 434,119,606 of CM060919.1, forward strand.
TTGGACTGTCACCCTTGTTCTAGCTAGGCTCTTCCATATGAATCATCGTTTGAACTAGTAGGACTTACGCCACCTAGCACCACTAGGGATTACGCTTACCTATTGCACGCTTTCGTATTTCGGTTTGGGTTAAACCACCTAGGCCACTAGGGATTACGCTAACCCTCAACCGCGCCCTTTTTCCCACGCATTCATCGTGAATCGTTTTTCTATAACTGTATGCACATGTATCACATCGTGCCATCCGAGTCCTGTCACAGGGCAAAACAAGAAATACAGGACTCGGTCGGGAGCTTTAGATTTATCTGCCGATGCAGATACTAAGGTCTGCTTTTCTACACGTGGCTATGGTCCCACGAGACCCCTCCCTCAACTAGTGAAAGGCAACACAAGAGAAAATCTTGCATGAGAACTACACTCCGGCCAGCCCACATCCTACGGCCTACCTCACCCATAATTAGATAGCAATTATGGTATGTTGGGTGTTCCCTGCCTTTCCGTACGTACACGCTTGACTCAAGATGGTAGATGATCGACGAACTTGCTATCTAGGGCACTATCATGTATTCGTTGACTCACTGCTATCCATCCCAGTCTTTAGGTCGCTCGTATAGCAACCAAGGCATACTCTTGGTTCTTCTAACGCAGACCTTAACCTCTTGTGAGCGCAGGATGATCATCTGCGACCTCACAGAGGGATACCAAGAATATCCTCACGTTCCCCGAAGCCGCTGCTTCGTTACCCAGTTCGCTGGAGCCTTTATCTAAATCAGATAGCCTGCTCCTACACGTATACTTAAACGATGACCTACCGTATCGGGTTACTCATCTATCTAAGAGGTGGTCCAAATTTCCTTGGCTAAGAATTATTACTTAGTTTCCCTTAACTAAGGTTTACCACTTAGCCTTATTTCCATAATCCTTGTTAACTATGGTTATTTACCTAATCCTCCGAATTAGGGTTTACCTAATGGGTTAGGTGTCACTTAAGTTCATAACTTAGCCCGTCTACAAACCATGTCAAAATTGGCTAAGTATCCAAGTCCAAGACTTAACCCTACAAACCATGTGTCAAGTTGGCTAAGTATATTAAGCAATCCATAACTTAACCTCGTCTAATTATCATTTTAGATTGGTTAATTATATAAATTAACTCGACCTTGTCAGATTACCGAGTCAAATCGGTCAAGCGTATTCAAGTGATTCGTGACTTAGCCTTATCATGTTTTCACGTTAGATTGGTTAAGTATAGGTTAACTTAACCTCATCAAATTAACGAGTTAGATTGGTTAAGTATAGGTCACTTAACCTCATCAAATCATCGTGTTAAATTAGTTAAGTGTTTAACTTAACCCCATTAAATTACCAAGTTAAGTTGGTTAAGTATGGGTTACTTGACCTCATTGAATTACCAAGTTTAAATTGGTTAAGTGTTTAACTTAACCCCATCGAATTACCGTGTTTAGATTAGTTAAGTGTGGATTACTTAACCCCATCTAATTACCGTGGTTAGGTTAGTTAAGTCTTAATTACTTAACCCCATCTAATTACCCAGTCGGATTACTTAAGTGTAAATTACTTAACCCCATCTCCTAATCATCTTGCATGGTTAAGTGTCATTAAGGAATCAAGTCCGGTCCCACTTAACCTACCCATTCGTGTCATATCGGTTAAGTGTCATTAGTCAAATTTACTTAACCTTATCATGTGGCATTAATTCAATTAATGCACTCTTAACCTCTCACATTAGACCTTGTTGTGGTTACTAGTTAAGCCGGGCGGGTCCGGGTAGATTTACACCACAACTTAGTCTAACCTCGGGTCTTAAGCGCGACATGACCAACTTCTCACATTGGATCCTATTGTCTGTAGCTACTAGTTAAGCCGGGCGGGTCCGGGTAGATTTATGCTACAAACTCAACCCAACCTCGAGTTGGCCACACTTATATTATCTAAGTTCATCATGTTTCCAAAACATGTTACAAGTTTTCAAGCATTTGGGTAGACCTAACTTAATAGGTAAATTCCCAATGGGTAGACCTAACTTAATAGGTAAATTCCCAATCTTATGTTTTTATGCATACTTACATGCCAACTTCCATGTTATCTTTTCAAGTCATATTTTCAAGTATAAACACATGTCATGATCAAGTTAAGATTTCGCGACATGTTCATGTTTATCTAACTACCCAAAATCGTGTTTTCCCAACGCAAGCAAAGCGAGTCAACATAGTAAGGATACTATGTCACATATTGGTCTCAAAACATGCATGATGCTAAAAAGGGCTTGGCTTCCACATGCATAACATCAAAAAGGGATTAGCCATAAACATGCATAGTGTCATAAGGTAATTTGGCCACAAACATGCATATTATCAAAAAGGGTTTAGCCATAAACATGCACAACTTAAAAGAGGGGATTGGCCACGAGCATGCATAATCTCATAAAGGATTTGGCCACAAACTTGCACGTTACCATAAGGGGGTTTGGGTTCATAAACATGCATAAGCCCCAAAATCTTGTCTTAGCCAATGTTTCACACGTAAAGTGGTTCCTAAAGGTTCATGCTAGCATTTCATGCATAAAGATCCAAACTTGCAAGTTAAACTAGGTTATGCATAGCATGAGAGGCGTGATTAAGTCACTCACATGGCCTAAAATCATAAACATGAACACAAGAGGCAAGGTAAGGTTCATATAGGTTCGCATAATCATGTTTAGCCTCATTTTATCCCATGTCATTATCAAAACTACCGTTTCCATCTAAAAATAGCTAGAACTTACATAGTTAGGCCTAGGGAAAGAAGCATGAATCATCTTGGCTAAGAAAGGTGCCTCCTTTGTTGAAGAATCGTCATGGAACTCGCATAGCAACGTTGATTTTGCCTCTCTTTGGTGTAGCAAGCTTGCATCTTTTGATTTGAACCCGATTTGAATGCATAGGCTCTAGGGATTTGAGATGGAGGCCATGAGAGTAGAAATTTGGCCATAGTTTAGTTACATGAGTGAATAATGAGGGTTTAGGGGTAGGTTTAGGGTCTTTTTATAGAGATTAGGATAGTTTTAGGCCCTTAGATTAACCCTAGGACCATCCTGAACCGTCAGATTTCAAGCCAGGCCCAAAAACCTAGCCAAGATAGAAAATAGGTGCACCAGGCCAGAATCAGCCGACAGGGCAAGTCGACAGCCCTGTCGACATGCCTGTCGACATGCCTGTCGACATGCCTGTCGACTTGTCTGGGCGGGAATTTTCCCGCCTGGCCCCATTTCTGCATGTTTCGAAATTCAAATTTCCCGAAAACTTCTTTGGGCCTTAACCGGGTCATACGGACTCCGATTTTCGAAAACTCGGACTCTATTTCGCGTATTTTTCCGAGACGAACGCAATGGCATAGCCCGTTTTACTTGATTCAGAATTTAAAATTAAATTCTGCCTTGATTCTCGTTTTAACATGTTATTGAAATACGGGTTGTTACATTCTCCCCACCTTTTAGGATTTCGTCCCCGAAATCTCTAAGTTAGGAAGAACATATCCTACCATCCATCATCCCTCTACTCAAAACATCATCCACAAGCAACCATTGTCCTTAGATGATTTCTAATGCTGTATGAATATATGCAAAACGTGTGTGTACATGTTCCTTAGCTAATGCTAATGATCAGGCCTGGATAATCTTTCTAATGCAAGATATGTTAAGTGCCATGAATCCAACATGTATGCAAATAGTCCTAGCCATATAGATACTATATGCGTGCACAATCATTCATTCATATGCAACAACCGCATGATAACACATTCGATTTCATCCATAAACAAGTATAAATACTCGTGCATATGCAATATGAAATGTGACCGAGTCGAGCTAATATCTAATGTAAATTCGCGCATCCACGAGCAACCACTTGCAACCATTTGCAACCATATCAACCATAACATGTTTCAAATACATGTTTACATCCATAGGGTTCTACCTAAGATTCCCTGAAACAGGGTCGAGAAGATAAACAAAACAAACTCCGTACGGGGTTTGTAACAGAGACAGGACCGAGAGGATGTCCATAAAAGATAGCCTACAAGCAAGCTCAACAGAAAAACAGGGATCGAGGATAGATTCCCAAAAAAAAAGATATCATGCGCGTATCTAGTCTTTGACCATCAAAGTCGTCTTTTAACTTCGCGATTTTGTAGCTTCTTATTCCTGTTTCCATAACATGAGCTGGAACTCATTTCTTCGTCGCCTCTCGTTCCACTTGCACTTATCCTTTTCCTAGAATACTTGACGCAAACATGAATGCGTACTCATGATCTCATGCAAGCTTTCCAAAATTCACTAGTGAATCTCGGACCTCGTACCACAAGGTATTCCACGTAGAAGAACTTCCTCTTGAAAGTAAACAGATGCCAACCAGGTTATCAAGCGCACTTACTAGGGTGATCTCTATAACCCATGCATAAATGAAGTAAACCATCCGTCTTATCGGCGAACACCACTCGATCGGGCTTCAAATTTCCAATGAAGGCATCAAGGGATTCTAAGTAATTAATCATGACCGAACCCAAAAAGGTTACACGAGACTTCGAGGGTATTACCAAGGCTAGTCAAGAGTCTAACTACCCTCCTATCAAAACCGAGAGTGGCACCCCTTACTGGATAACCACTTCATCCCTAGAATCCATCCACAACTTATAAACATAAGCATTATTTCCAAGCTCAACACTTGATATAGACATTCTCAAATCCAAACAAGCCATGAGTAAATGGACCGATCTTTCAATAGGACTTGAGACAAAAACGGGATCCTCTACTACGCTAGTACTAAGGTGCAGAGACTCAACTATCGAAGCGGACTTAAAAGATGCGGTGATCAAAACAAAGTCCCGACAGGATGATAGAGAAGAAAAGCTAAACCTTTAACAAGATCGTTACCCTCCTTCTGAGGTACCCAAGAAATGAGAGCATACTATTGCCCTCCGAATGATCTTGTCCCTGTTTCATGTTACTTAACTATCCGTCCCGTTTCACCATGCCAAAGGTATTCTCTCGTCATGGGTTTCATTGTTCATCTTTCTCCCTCCTTTTAGGACTCAGCCATACCAACATGTTGCTTATCCCTGAGCTCGTATCCTTTATCCTTGTTCTTACTATCCTTTCATGCATAACTCTGCAACGGTCTCTCGAGAACCACCTCCATCGTACGGGAAACACTTACGCAGCTAGAGAGACTAGTCGCAGTCAAAACCACTGTGACTACAGATGGAGGAAAGAAAGGAAAAGAGATTCGATCAAGGAAACAAGGATAATGCTAATGGCCTTTGGGGAATAGCCTTTTTCTTTTCAAAAGAAAATTTTCTTGAAAAATGCTTCTTTGTAAACGGTTTTTCAAATAATTTTCAGAAGGTCTTTAAAAACTTTTGCCCAGTCTAGTAACCTTCTGCTCTGATACCAAATGTCACACCCCGCCTCCGCTAGGGTCACTCGCAAAGGAATGCACTAGCTTTAGAGGGGCATTATTGGTAAACATGCACAGAAATATCACAAGACAGAACATATATAAATAGCGGAAGTAAAATCAAACTTTCATAACATGAATAAATAAGGTCTAAAGCCTTTTACATCAGAGTACATCAAAACCTGTCTTGCAATAGTAAAGAAGCATAAAGACTTTTTAATAAATTATTCCCCAAGTAAAACAGTAAAGTAGCCATAGCCAAGAGAAGTCCAAGCCATCCATGATGACCTTCAAGCAGAAGAAGTCCGAACTAAACAGCATTGTTTCCTCCCTGAAACCTGGGGGGGGGGGGGAAACGGAAGAAAAGAGGCGAAACAAAACGGGTCAGTCAAAAAGACTGAGTAAGTCCTATCTACTTCCAGTATAAAAACAGGTAAAGGTAACATGACATGCATAAACTGAAAGTAAACATAAGGATAACTACAAGATAGATAAACCAGGGTAGCCGGTTGAACTACTGCGGCAAGGTAAACTAAGGTATCATGATAAACTACGGTGTTATGATAAGTCAAGGTATCACATCGTCAGATTTCTATCGAGTACATTATCCCAAGGTATCTACCCCGTCTAACATCCCACGGTATCTATTATGTATATTCTTCCTAGTTCTAACATGTATATTTGCTCTGCACCTCTCGTACTAGTATCCCTGCCCGCGTCATGTGTTAACCATGAATGTCCCGTGCTCAAAGTCGTGTAATGGTCCATGTCAACCTAATATCGCATATATAGGTTACTCAAATCATATGTTTCTTTCCATGTATATAAGTTCAGTCCTTTGCCGTACCTCGTACGGGCTTCCTCATGTCGTATTATCCTTGAAATCGTTTGGACTGTCACCCTTGTTCTAGCTAGGCTCTTCCATATGAATCATCGTTTGAACTACTAGGACTTACGCCACCTAGCACCACTAGGGATTACGCTTACCTATTGCACGCTTTCGTATTTCGGTTTGGGTTAAACCACCTAGGCCACTAGGGATTACGCTAACCCTCAACCGCGCCCTTTTTCCCACGCATTCATCGTGAATCGTTTTTCTATAACTGTATGCACATGTATCACATCGTGCCATCCGAGTCCTGTCACAGGGCAAAACAAGAAATACAGGACTCGGTCGGGAGCTTTAGATTTATCTGCCGATGCAGATACTAAGGTCTGCTTTTCTACATGTGGCTATGGTCCCACGAGACCCCTCCCTCAACTAGTGAAAGGCAACACAAGAGAAAATCTTGCATGAGAACTACACTCCGGCCAGCCCACATCCTACGGCCTACCTCACCCATAATTAGATAGCAATTATGGTATGTTGGGTGTTCCCTGCCTTTCCGTACGTACACGTTTGACTCAAGATGGTAGATGATCGACGAACTTGCTATCTAGGGCACTATCATGTATTCGTTGACTCACTGCTATCCATCCCAGTCTTTAGGTCGCTCGTATAGCAACCAAGGCATACTCTTGGTTCTTCTAACGCAGACCTTAACCTCTTGTGAGCGCAGGATGATCATCTGCGACCTCACAGAGGGATACCAAGAATATCCTCACGTTCCCCGAAGCCGCTGCTTCGTTACCCAGTTCGCTGGAGCCTTTATCTAAATCAGATAGCCTGCTCCTACACGTATACTTAAACGATGACCTACCGTATCGGGTTACTCATCTATCTAAGAGGTGGTCCAAATTTCCTTGGCTAAGAATTATTACTTAGTTTCCCTTAACTAAGGTTTACCACTTAGCCTTATTTCCATAATCCTTGTTAACTATGGTTATTTACCTAATCCTCCGAATTAGGGTTTACCTAATGGGTTAGGTGTCACTTAAGTTCATAACTTAGCCCGTCTACAAACCATGTCAAAATTGGCTAAGTATCCAAGTCCAAGACTTAACCCTACAAACCATGTGTCAAGTTGGCTAAGTATATTAAGCAATCCATAACTTAACCTCGTCTAATTATCATTTTAGATTGGTTAATTATATAAATTAACTCGACCTTGTCAGATTACCGAGTCAAATCGGTCAAGCGTATTCAAGTGATTCGTGACTTAGCCTTATCATGTTTTCACGTTAGATTGGTTAAGTATAGGTTAACTTAACCTCATCAAATTAACGAGTTAGATTGGTTAAGTATAGGTCACTTAACCTCATCAAATCATCGTGTTAAATTAGTTAAGTGTTTAACTTAACCCCATTAAATTACCAAGTTAAGTTGGTTAAGTATGGGTTACTTGACCTCATTGAATTACCAAGTTTAAATTGGTTAAGTGTTTAACTTAACCCCATCGAATTACCGTGTTTAGATTAGTTAAGTGTGGATTACTTAACCCCATCTAATTACCGTGGTTAGGTTAGTTAAGTCTTAATTACTTAACCCCATCTAATTACCTAGTCGGATTACTTAAGTGTAAATTACTTAACCCCATCTCCTAATCATCTTGCATGGTTAAGTGTCATTAAGGAATCAAGTCCGGTCCCACTTAACCTACCCATTCGTGTCATATCGGTTAAGTGTCATTAGTCAAATTTACTTAACCTTATCATGTGGCATTAATTCAATTAATGCACTCTTAACCTCTCACATTAGACCTTGTTGTGGTTACTAGTTAAGCCGGGCGGGTCCGGGTAGATTTACACCACAACTTAGTCTAACCTCGGGTCTTAAGCGCGACATGACCAACTTCTCACATTGGATCCTATTGTCTGTAGCTACTAGTTAAGCCGGGCGGGTCCGGGTAGATTTATGCTACAAACTCAACCCAACCTCGAGTTGGCCACACTTATATTATCTAAGTTCATCATGTTTCCAAAACATGTTACAAGTTTTCAAGCATTTGGGTAGACCTAACTTAATAGGTAAATTCCCAATGGGTAGACCTAACTTAATAGGTAAATTCCCAAGCTTATGTTTTTATGCATACTTACATGCCAACTTCCATGTTATCTTTTCAAGTCATATTTTCAAGTATAAACACATGTCATGATCAAGTTAAGATTTCGCGACATGTTCATGTTTATCTAACTACCCAAAATCGTGTTTTCCCAACGCAAGCAAAGCGAGTCAACATAGTAAGGATACTATGTCACATATTGGTCTCAAAACATGCATGATGCTAAAAAGGGCTTGGCTTCCACATGCATAACATCAAAAAGGGATTAGCCATAAACATGCATAGTGTCATAAGGTAATTTGGCCACAAACATGCATATTATCAAAAAGGGTTTAGCCATAAACATGCACAACTTAAAAGAGGGGATTGGCCACGAGCATGCATAATCTCATAAAGGATTTGGCCACAAACTTGCATGTTACCATAAGGTGGTTTGGGTTCATAAACATGCATAAGCCCCAAAATCTTGTCTTAGCCAATGTTTCACACGTAAAGTGGTTCCTAAAGGTTCATGCTAGCATTTCATGCATAAAGATCCAAACTTGCAAGTTAAACTAGGTTATGCATAGCATGAGAGGCGTGATTAAGTCACTCACATGGCCTAAAATCATAAACATGAACACAAGAGGCAAGGTAAGGTTCATTTAGGTTCGCATAATCATGTTTAGCCTCATTTTATCCCATGTCATTATCAAAACTACCGTTTCCGTCTAAAAATAGCTAGAACTTACATAGTTAGGCCTAGGGAAAGAAGCATGAATCATCTTGGCTAAGAAAGGTGCCTCCTTTGTTGAAGAATCGTCATGGAACTCGCATAGCAACGTTGATTTTGCCTCTCTTTGGTGTAGCAAGCTTGCATCTTTTGATTTGAACCCGATTTGAATGCATAGGCTCTAGGGATTTGAGATGGAGGCCATGAGAGTAGAAATTTGGCCATAGTTTAGTTACATGAGTGAATAATGAGGGTTTAGGGGTAGGTTTAGGGTCTTTTTATAGAGATTAGGATAGTTTTAGGCCCTTAGATTAACCCTAGGACCATCCTGAACCGTCAGATTTCAAGCCAGGCCCAAAAACCTAGCCAAGATAGAAAATAGGTGCACCAGGCCAGAATCAGCCGACAGGGCAAGTCGACAGCCCTGTCGACTTGTCTGGGCGGGAATTTTCCCGCCTGGCCCCATTTCTGCATGTTTCGAAATTCAAATTTCCCGAAAACTTCTTTGGGCCTTAACCGGGTCATACGGACTCCGATTTTCGAAAACTCGGACTCTATTTCGCGTATTTTTCCGAGACGAACGCAATGGCATAGCCCGTTTTACTTGATTCAGAATTTAAAATTAAATTCTGCCTTGATTCTCGTTTTAACATGTTATTGAAATACGGGTTGTTACAGGACATCAAGTGTATTTGGATATTTATGGATCTAATATATGATAACATTGGTCAACAAGTAAATATAAAATCTATAAAATAACCCATTGTTCCGATATATAATCTCTTCAAAGATCGAGATAGTAAAAGCCCAACTATGTGGTTCATATAACACAGCTTTCCTACCATGTAAAGTAAGGGAAAGTGGTATTCCAGTTTGGCCACAAAGAACATGCATAACTAAGGCTTATTTTGTTGAAATAAGATGGTACTCCTTTACAAGCAACATGAGGCGTCCCAAAAAGAGAAATATGGACCCAATAGTATATTCAAACGTAAGACATGCACTGTAACTAATTAAGGTGAAATGGCCCAAATGACAGAACTAATGTCATGCAGTGTATGAGTAGATACAGCACACACTTATGCATATAATTCAAACTAGTTCGTGACTAAATCAGCAAGTAAACAAGACTACTACATCGGACACAACGAATTATATTTATTGAAATCGAAGTAAGAAGCTCGCAATAAGTTTGAATCGTAAGTTAAACTTACGTTTAGTCGGTGCTTGACGAACGACGGAGATGGACTGTTAACGAATGATCAACCGGGAATGCAAAGGCATGGCCTTCGATTTGGAGTTAAACTTGAATAAAGTGAAATCGTAAGAGGGCTCTTACCTTTTGGAAAGCAGCGAGAGAATGCAAAGGCTTGGCCTTCGATTTAAAAGCAGCAACTTGGAGTCTTTGACGATGGCTAATTGGACTTCGGGTGATTTGCGGTGACGAGGGGAATGGGGTTGAATGGCGATGCACACGGCTTTGTTTTCATATGCTAGTTTTACCTGATTTATGAACAGACTTATGAGCAGATTTATGAGAAACTGATTTATGAGCAGACTTTTGTGAAATTGATTTATGAGCAGTCTTTGCATTTCAGTTATGATTTAAAATTCTGTTATATTCAAAAATGAACATAAAGGATGTAACATGTATGTGTGTTATCAATTTTGGTATAAATAAGACACAAAAGTATGCAATAGTGGTGCATGCAAAAATTAACAGAATAACTTGCATGTGCATTATCAATTCTAGTTTTAATGGACATTTAAATTTCATGAAATTTTCACTTGCTGCGGTAACTTATATTATCGTTGTCAAAATTAATGTGAAACATAACTCATATAGACATATTAGTAAAAATTAATGTAAGCTTATTTGATTAAGAAACGTCGAGTGACGCCAAACATAAAAGACAACACAGAGCTCATATAAACATATTTGTTTACCTTTACATCGATTTATTTCTATTTTATGTATGAGGGAGTAAGAAAGTACTAATATGCTACATGAAACCAAGCACTTATTTAGTCTTTTAACATTTGTCGTCTGTAAAATATGCAAACCCCAAGACTGTAAAATATGCAAACCCCATCAAACACGTAAAGCCTCGTAGTTGAGTAATGCAAATATAGTGAATATTTGCAAGGCATTCATTTATTGCTATTAATGGCCGCTGATCAATAGAAAATGATCTAATATTGAACCTTACAGTTTACCTATTTTGTATGTTACATATGAAAGAAACTTAGAAGAAATAAAAAGCTCATGGTCATAAAAAGTTCTTTATAAAACTCAACAGTTCTTGAGAATGCTAATGCTTTAATAATTCTATCATGTACTATGAAACTGTAAGTATATGAAAACATTACCTCGTTGCATTATAAAGAAGCCTATTGAACTGTAAGGATATATTGAATATCAGTATACATCTCATAAATAAATATCAGAGAAAGAAAACACACAATTTTTAATAAAACATTTCCTAAACATATTAAACTATCTAAACAATAATGCATCATAGCAGGTGGTAAGATTAACTATCAGTTCATCACATAACCAGATTTTAACATTCACTTGTTTATGACGAACTTGCAAAACATAAAATCAGTTTATATGCATCACCAGTATTTATCACTTGAATACTAAATAACTATCCAATCTTAAATGCATAAACACTACGACTTATATATATAGCTTCTACCAACATTCACTGAATTCAACTCTAATTTCAGACCACCAAGCAAGAATTATGTGTGCCGAACTGGCATATTCATGCATCCGTTTATATGATATGCCCTGTTCGACCACGAATTGGTGCCAAAACTCTCTTTAAAACCCGAAAATATATCAATGTCCATATCATTATTAATTTAGCAAAATACATATGAAACATTCAATTCTTTCACAATAGGATATATATATGTTTAGTCAACACGGATGTATTCTCAATATTCATCTGTCTGTAATGTTTAGCCCCATAATAATCTTAACTGGTATCTTGTTTTCTGATATACATGTATATATTTACCCAATTTCCCAGATTTTTATACATATATATAGGAATCTAAAGGTAAATCACCAATCACAGCAATACATCCAAACATGAAAACACATAGCACATCCATGTACACATAATAACAAGCATTCACTTCACTGTTACTCATCAGATTCATCTGTATAATAAGTGTGTACATCCTATCATTACTGGAATCTATAACAAGTTTACTAATCCTTCCTGCAAAGCCTCTTCTATTTAGTCTATATCTATGCACAAAGCAAATAGAAAAACAATCAGCAACCATACACCCATTCACAAAGATCATACATGTTAACTCGTGAATCACCCAGTCGGTATATAAATGCATTTCGTCATACTAAGCATGAAATCAAAGACACATACAACTAACAAACTGCCTATAAAATAAGGTCATAGTACCTAAAAAGTGAGAATACACTCACCACGCTTTTAATCCTCGATCTTGTCCTCTTAGATTTAATTTAGACTCTCGAGCTCTCAGATTATGTTGTTGTCGCTCCTCTCGACTCCATCTACCTCTCTGATTCAGCCTTTATCTTTGAATCAAGACACCATAGTTTGATTTTCCCCCATTTTAATTTTTTAGGGTTATGCTGCCATCATCGTTTCTTTTTATTTGAACGAGTTTTAATTAGTCGTGGATTGAGAAACGAGTTGAGAAGCGAAATCCATTTTTCTTTTTAATTGCTAAAGACGCGGCCTTCAGAGGAATAAGCGTTGGAGGAAAAAGAATTGAGGCAACAATTAGGTTATGGCTGAGAACTTACCCTTTTGCCCTTAGAAAATAAGAGTTGATCAAGCATAACAACACATAAAAGTGTTGGCACATTTTTGGTGACACATTTTTCCTACCGCAACACATATTAGTGTCACTAGTCTACAATACATATAAGTTTTGGCAGTTGAAAAAAATAAGAGTTGCCAATTGGCCATTATGGTGTAGTGATTGGTAACTTTTAATGTTGATAAATATGACTATATATATATATATATATATATATATCTGAAATGTGAACCCATTATAGTTGGGAAATTTGCTGGAACCAGATTTGTTTTGCTAAAATGAAATTGGTGAAACTCTTGACCACATTCTTTTTACTGCAGTATGTATGATCACTTGTCCCGTTTAGTTCTGCCTTGTACTTGATCACCCTGTCACGTGTCAACACTTGAACACTTATGGGATCGGAATTTGAGCTCGTGTGGTGTTTGTTCGGGATGCTGAGGCAATACCTGTGTGTGTATATATACACACACGCGTATATGCAAGCTCCTGGAATCACCTATGTTATTTGTTATATTTTGGTTTTGGAATGCTGAGGCAGTGCACATGTGTACCTGTAAACATGTGTACGTGCATGCTTCCGTGAACGTTTATTCCCGAAATAAAAACTGATAGGCACAAATATTATATTTGACATTGGACGGATACTACATCTGGGTGTACTGGACGATTTACATAGGATACATTCAATGTTAAGATTTATTATTATATTTTAGTTCTTATTGAAATTGATTTACTTGAACAAATGATTAATCATGACTCGAGTGTTTTGTGTTTTGCATGGAATGCTCGGGTCAGACCCGAGCAGTACAAATTTAAATATATCAACTTAGGATCCAAAGATAGGCGAAGCTGGGAATTTCGAAGATGGCGCACTCTGAAGTTTTTAAAACAGTAAAGATTTTTTTCTTATATTCAATCGTAATTTCATTCCGCTTTATAGAGAAAATCTTGTATTCAAAATTTTGATAAAATATATAAAAGTTTATTTCGTTTTTCAATACTGTGTCATTTATTTATTCTGTGTTTTCCTGTGTTAATTCTGTTGTTAAACCCGGTAAGCTAAATAATGGTCCGTCGATTTGAACGTTTTAAGTTGGTTTAATTATCAATTTAGAACAATAAAAAAGGCGGGACGTTACAGTGTTTGTTTGTGGATGTGGTTTGTTATAATGGTGGCGGATGTGATGAATTGTTTTGGAACGTTTAATTAATGTTGTTTATTTACGGTTTATTAGTTATTTTGTGGTATATCTATTTGTTTATAGTATATATGTTGGTTTATGTTATGAATTTGAGTATATATGACATGTTGGGTTGTGAAATTGATCGTATATGAGTTGTGAAGTGAATAGATTTATGTATAAGTGATTTGAGGAAAACATTGAAAAGGGAAAACATCAAAAAAAAAAAAAAAAAAAAAAAAAAAAAACTTCAATTAGTTACGGCTGGCGACGTCTAGCTACAGCCTGTGTGCCAAGTATAGCTACTACTAGCGATGGTTGGGTACGATTATACTATGGCTTGCGACGGCTCGTGACGACATAGAGATGGTCCACAAAAAAGTCATGTATCCAGATTTGCGGTCACTAACCATAGCAAGTGTGGTGACCGACGTCGTCACTAGAGACGACGCTATCTTGTTAGCGTCAGCTTATGTAACACGGCTTTTAGCGATGGCCAGCGGTGGCTGGTTACGGCCTTCGATGGTTAAAAGCGGTCGTTATAAGAAGCCGTTCTTTTAGTGGAGCTCACAGAAACTCAGATCTATCGTATGAAGCTTCATCTGTTAGAACTCTTCAATTTCAGAGAAATTCTATAGATAACTCAACTTAAAGATGAATTTTCAAGAGAAATATGAAGTACTCATCCGTTACTACATGACAACTGCACTTTCATAGTATCGATCATTTGTTGCAAAGTCAAGCTTGTTTTGCTCTTTTCCAGTCTGGTAAATTACTCTGTAATTGATAAACTCCATAAATCTAGTAGTATTTCATTTTGGAAGCAAAAAATCAGATCAAAGATTAAGACGACGGAGCAAAAACTAGGAGAGTTATATATCATCGGTTGTATTGGGTCTGTGTGTAATATACCCGCTTTGAAATGTATTTGAGAAAACTGATATGGCCCGAAGTTCAAATAATGCCTATTATTGCAAAGTGTGTTATACAAATGGCACTGAAACAATCAGTTCAGATGTATCCTGAAACATATATATCAATAAAGCAAATATTTTCTTCATTCATTTTTCGATTTGAAAATAATTTTCAATCTCAAAAGCTCAAAACTCTATTTTGTACGTTTATGAAAAGGGAGTAAACCTAGAAATAATAATAGCCAACTTATTATTGTTTCGTTTATTATATTTCTCTGTAAAGAAAGTTATTATTACATTTTCTGTCACATAATATCCGATCTTATACAAAAGATCACTCGACTGAAATCAAACACTGGCTTTAACAGCATCACTGTACCCATTAATCTTATCATAATACCTACTATACAGCATAATCCCACCATATTTCGCTGACCCCTTAACAACAGGCAAAACCTGCGAAACCAAGGTGTTGGGCTCAATATACCCGCTTCCTGCTGCGTCCTGCGAAGCAGGCAACCCCAAATATATGTTTGTCGCCGTCACGGTCGTCGTCCATTTAGTCCAGTAGCTGCTCAGGTTATCCACGCTGCCTGAGGAATACTGGCATGGCGGATTGTTGTAGAACTGCACCCAAACATAGTCAAACAATCCAGTGTCCAACGCTGTGCTCAGCTGCGCATCAGGAAATGGGCATTGCGGAGCTGCAGTTAGGTACACTTTTTGCCCATACTGAGTCAGGAACCGGGCAAGTTCGTCATAGTGACCGGCACCTCCTTGCTCTATGTCGAAATCCACTCCATCCAGAGCAGCAGGTCCCAGAGGTCTAGAAGATGATGTACCTATAATTATGTAAAATCATAAATACTCACACTGTCTATATACAAAATTGATGGAGGTTCAGCATACAGTTTATGCAATACCTCCTAAATAGCTGTTCCATAGATAATCTGCAACGCTTTGTGCATCTGAAGTGGAAGATAAGGAGTAGCTTCCTGCACCGCCGCCAAGGGAAATGAGAACCTTGACATTCATGGACTGACAAGACTGGATCTCTGAGGACAGTCCTGTGCATCCATTTGAGTCTGGGTTGCAATGGCCGGCCAGATTGAGCACTGGGGTTTGGCCATTGCCGAAAGTGGTAACGAAGGAGACTATGACGTAGGCGTAGTTTCCGGTTGCGCATGTTTCGGCAAGGGTGCCTTCGTTTCCGTTTTGACCCCAGTATACGGCGATATTGCCTGCATGTGACAGGGAAGTAACTGATAAGAGAATGAGTAGTGATGCTATGAAAGAAGCTGAAGTTGCCATTGTTTGTTTGCTTCGTTCAGGTCTGTGGGTATATCTGGAGAGTTCTTTGTTGGTTATATAGGAGGGTTGGAATGTCGTTGTTCAATATTGGAATTGTTAACTTTGACTTGGCCTAACTTTGATTCGGTCCTCAGAACCTAAATGTGATGGAAGTGGAAGCGCGTGTGTTTACTGTATTTGAAAATGTAATAGATGACGAGTGGAGCATGCATGTTTCTGCGAAAAGGAGTTCATTCAGAGTCTTCAGACTAACGACGTTCTCGTGCAAAAGAATCCAACAATTTGAAAAGTAAACGAAACTGCTGGCGTCAGCGATTTGTTGCTCTAATGACATCAACACACATTATTCGTCTCGTCCCTTTTTTACCCGATGCAAATGTGCTTCGTGTGACCTACATCTCGTTATCTGAAAAAGATTCGTACCATTACCTCGGAAGCAAATCACCTAGATCATGACTCTTCCTCTGTTCCATACAAATAAAATTGCTCTATTTTAAGATAATTTATAGTTTCCCCCCTATACTCTGATTTACACAGAGAGAGCAAACTGCGTTTTGCTTCAAAATAGTACAATTTGATTTGTGTTTACAAAGGAAATAGGAAACACCTGAACTTCAGGTGATCTGCTCCCCATTACCTACCTCTATGGCTAGTTTCAAATCATTCACCACTTAAAGTTTGTTCTTAACCTACAAGTAAAAGGTAATTAAAAGGATTGTAAATAAAAAGGCACAATAGAAAAGTTTAGAAAATAAAGACACAGATCAACTCAATCTTTTTTTCAAGAGTTAAGGTCAAGTAGGCTTCATAAACCAATATATACAAAATAAACCATCCAAACATCTCAAAAACCAACACATGCCAAAAAAGTAATACATGCTACACATGTGTCATGCATCCATTTTCAATCCAGCCACGTCGTCGAGAGCTAGAGCCAGACATAATATACCTGCCACATAGATACATATACAATTCATAATAATTATTATATGATGAACTGTTAAAAAAAGTAATACATGCCACATATGTGTTATGTGTATGTGTTGTGTGTGTGATTATACACTTATTGTCGTTAAAATTTGATAACTTGGATAAATGCAATACTAAACATAGGTAAATGTAATGTGAATAATTGTGAAAATTACCAGATATTACTTAGTCTTCGTCGTTTTCTGATTCAGACTCGGTTTCGTGTTCTATGTCATTTTCATCTACACTCTCAAATGCTTCAACTAATACATTTGTTTCATCATTTAAAGGTCCAAAATCAGTTTGATCGTCTGCAATTGTTATTTCAACATTTTCCTCCAGACTTGCTTGATAGGCTTGTTCATTAGGAATATTTTTTCCATCGAACATAAATCTTGCCTTGGTTTGAAAAACTGCAGACCAATTTGTTTTATCCCTTTTCAGAGATGGATAAGGGGCATAATAAGCTTGTTGGGCTTGTTTGGCCAGTACAAAAGGGTCGCACTTTTGATAACGCGATGTATGTTTAATTTCTATAAGATTATAATTTGGATGCACGTTAATACCAGAACCTGGAACATTGCTTTGTTGAACCAGCTGCATCTAAACAAATAAACATTCTCCGCGGGCCTTGTAAAATATGTCAATTGCAAAATCCGAGTTAACACGCCATAAAAATCATTTATATGATTATTAGAATCTTCAATGCCTTTAAAAAACACAGCAAATATTGTTTATTAATTTTTCAACACTATATTCTTTGGTGTTGAATTTATATCCATTAGCAAAAAATATTGGATACGTTTTAACTTTTTTTTTCGGTCCAAACGTCAAATGTTTTAGTCCTTCGTCGAGCAAACGATTTGTGAGATCAGAAACGTAGTTCCTAAACCAACCACTGAAATCTTTGCTTAAATTGCCGCTTGGATTTTGTGATTCATTAATATTGCAAAAATCATTACCTAACAAAAGGTGCAACTTTAGGACGATTAAGAAGAATATATATATGTGCTACATGGTAATCTTTATCATCTAGCCATATTTCCACTCATTTACTAGCATGTCGGCCATGTTGTTTAAAAATATATAATGTTGCTTCACAAGAAGAATCTTGTTCAACGCCCTCATCATTTTACGGAACGTTTTCAAATGATAAGTTCACATGATCATTAAAATAGTAAGAGAAAAAAGAAGCTTCTTCTTCGATATATGATTTGCAAATAGAACCTTCAACTCAAGCTTTTTGTCTCACTTTTTTCTTTAAATGATTTAAGTACCAAATAAAAAATAGTTTGGTTCATTATTAACTTCTATTTATAATTAAATTAACATTTGAATACTTAGTATAATAACATACATTTCGAATAGATACATCCATCCATATTGCACAGGACCTCGAAGACGTGCTTCACATAGAATATGAACATGTAAATGCTCTAATACATTAAAGAAATCTGAAGGAAATATTTTCTCTAGTTTGCAGAGCAGTATAAGGATTTTTTCTTCAAGTTTAAGCAGACGATCAACTTTTAACATAGTTGAACAAAGCTCCTTGTAAAATAAGCTAAGTTCTTTTATTACCTTTCAAACTTTTACGGGTAACAATTCTTTGAATGCGATGGGTAACAAATTTTCTATCATTACATGACAATCATGGCTTTTCATTCCACTCAGCCTTCCGTTTTTATAGTCGACATATCAACGAATATTAGAGGAAATTCCATCGAAAAAACGTAGTTCTTCCATCCATTTTAACCGTACTTTAACTTGGTTGTTGTCTAGTTCATAGCTTGCTTTCGGATTTTTAGTGTCATTGGGCTTCATATGAAGCTCAGGACGATTACATATTTCCTCTATATTACATCTAAATTTCATATCATCCTTAGTATTGCCCTTCACATTCAAAACTGTATTAAACACATTATCAAATACGTTTTTCTCGTTATGCGTCACATCAATTATGACGGGTTAAGAGATTTTTCGAATAAGGCAATTCCCAGAATATATTCTATTTGCACCAATTATGAATCGTCGATTTACCTTGAATTTTAGTTTGTTTTCCGGTTTCATGTATCTTTAAATAATCTTTTTACAAGTTCGTATACTCACTTGACCAAATCGTTGGTGGTCGTAGAGTATCATGTCTATTAGCTATGAAGTATTTTTTCTCTTCTAAAATGATGATTTATATGAAGAAAACATCGATGACAATCAAATCATGAAATTTTCTTCTCATGCGGTAACGAAAATGCTCGCGTTTCTACCGTGCAATAAGGACAACAAAACGACTGGCCATAATCCAACCCGAATACATTGTATGTGCAGGAAATTTGCCAATGGTCCATAACAAAAAAGCGAACATCCAAAAAAAATTCTTTTTTGATACGTCGTATGTTTTAACTCCTTCATACCGTATTTTTTTCTACTCTTTGATTAACAGTTGTAAGTAAACATCAATACCCTGTGTTGGATCATCAAGGCCAGGAACGACAATTGTGAGAAACATATATGAAGTTTTCGTACTCATTCAGTGGGGTAAATTTTAAGATGTGATTATTATAGGTCAAGATGAATATTTAGAATCAAATTGAGAAATCGGTGAGAAGCCATCTGTATATAAATATAGTCTAATGTTGCGGCTCTCCACTGTGTAATCAGGATATTTCTTGTCAAAATATTTTCATGCTTTTTCATCCGATGGGTTTGTCAACATACCTTATTGAGGTTTTCTCACACTATGTCATCTCATATGATGCGCTGTTATACATAATGCATATAATCTTTGAAGTCTAGGGGTGATGGGTAAGTAATGCATACGCTTTATGGAACTTCTTTTCCCTTCTTTTTCCTTGATTTGTATTTTTCTTGATTACATATTATACAGTTTATTAGATTGATGTTTTCTTTATAATACAACATGCAACCCTTTAAACATGTATCTATTTTCTGATACAACAAACTGAAAGATGACATAAGTTTTTTCATTTCATAACAATTTTTGCACATTAAATTACCGGGTGGCATATGACGTTTAGAAACTTGAACAACAGTCATAATTTCAGCTTCCGTAAGGTTATATTTTGATTTCATTGCAATGTATTTTGTAGTTACCAATAATTGAGTGCCACTTTCAAATCCATTTTCCAAAGGTTTTTTATCATTATTCAAAAAATCATATATATATTTTTAGCTTCAAAATTTGGTTTCTCTTCGACGTTAATATCATCATTACTAATTTCAACGGTAAGGAACATTGATCGTGCAACATTTTCAACCATATTTTCTATGAGATTCGTACTGACTTCATTACTATTGACCTCCATCGACTGTTCTTGATGATTAGGGGATACAATTTCTCAACGACGATCCCACGACAAATAATTGGGTAGGAACTTGTATTGGCGCAAATGAATCTTAACCATATTCGGTATTAAATAGTTCAACAATTTGCACCTACTACATGGACAATAAATTTATGTACCGTTTCCAATATTACTTATCGCAAATTCGATGAACACTTGTATCCCATTTTGAAAATTTTCAATCATTGCACCACTAATTTCCCTTCTTTGATACATCCAGCTCCGATCAATAAAGTAATTGACCATTTTTCCTACTTTAAAACCTGTGACGATGTAAAAAAATTAATTGTTAATTTTATATGTTGTTTAAATTTTATTTACTGATTTAGTAAATATGTAGTAATTTTTTTTTACAAACTATATTTTAAATAAACAACTATTGACTCATTGACGCTTATGTGTATTCTTTGATGGTCTGTCATCCTACTTTCCATTAAAAACACAATAGTGAATATATTTCGTAAATCATATCATCTTAAACGATTTCACAAAATTTCGGCAGCATTTCCCCAGTATTCATTGTATCGTACACACATGCATGTACACAAGGAACGTAAAGGAAATGCCATCGAAATTTTGTGAATCATTTAAATTCATATGATCTACGAAATATAACTACTTTATAGTGTTTGTAACTTGTCCGGTGTAGGGACAAATACGACAAAATGATGCATCGGATGAATAAAGATGTCCGTTTTGTAAAAAAAAGAAAAAACAAATATCCATATAACGATCATATACAACACTTGTCAGGCGGGGCCAAATAATATCTAAGGGTTTAAATATTTGTCTATATTAAATTTAAATATACAATTTGTTTATATTTTACCATTTTATTATATATGTATTAATTATTTATTTTTACAATTTTTTTATAGGAGTGGAATCGAAGTGGAGTAGGTGGGATAGAGTGGCCCACAACAAAATTTCATATCATGTATGTCAGGTGCGACCTCATGTCCCAAAGCATTGGGTACGAACTCGTATCCCCAAATGGGGATACGAATTCGTATTCCAGTTTTGAGGATACTAGACTGCTCCTTGGTGGAGTAGAAGGGATGCGAATTCGCATCCTAGAAGGGATACGAATTCGTCCCAGGAGGTGGAGGCGAGATATGAATTCGTATCCCATGAAGGGATAAAGATTCGTATCCATCGGACCATTGTGGGTACGGATTCGTATCCAACGGGGATACGAATTCGTATCCAATGGGGATACGAATTCGTATCCCCTTAAGTGCATCAGATATGAATTCGCATCCCATAAAGGGATGTGAATTCGCATCCGTTGACTCATGGAAGGTACAAATTTGTATCCCATCCTATAGGGGGATACGAGATTCATATTGATGTGGGCTTTGGGAAGCTGTGATGTCGGATGGTGAGTTGATTGCGAGGCCTGAGTCCAATCATGAAACATTGGTTCATTATTGAGCAGTTCGGTCAAGTCAATCCATCCTTATGTGATTCCCTACGGACTCGAGTTCTAGATGATTTTGCAATGCTTCTGGGCTATTATTCCATGCGACGGGCCGAGTTGCATGGACTTTAACTACTTTTGGGAACCCAAAAAAAAAGCCGGTAACATGTGTATCGTGATTCTTTGAATTTTTGAGTACCAAACCAAGCAAGGATGCATTTCTCCACATCTCCTATAGTTTTGCACGTAAAAATTGCAGTTTCTGCACTCCAATACGATAATCAGTTAAATGTCCCAACGGTTTGGAATCCAGCATCTATAGAACAAACGTCTAAAACTTGGATGTATATTGAACGGACGATTAAAGATATATACACACACGCACTAAAACACGAGAATCACACAGTAGTTATTATTTTCAAATCTCAAGCGCTTATTCAATAGGCACTTTATGCCAGATGCATGCTCATAGAGCATGAAGTTTACGTGTCTGTTAAATAGATGTCCCATTAAATTGTGTATTTGTAAACAATTTTCCTGAAAATGTAACCGGTTACAAAATTTATACTACGTTAGATATAGAAATGAGTGGGAGTGTGTATGTGTGTGTGTGTGTGTATTACAAAATCTAATATAAACCCCTCTTTTGGAGATGCTCTTGCAACATTAAAGCTTCACTATTCTTTGATAGGGAAAAATTAGTTCCTACTATTGCAAAATGAGTTAACTGCCCAATGAGAGAGTTGTCTCTTCGTGTTCTAGTCTAACCAGAAGTGGGCCATGTAGGTGATTAATATTTCACTGCTCATACATTAATGGTTTTTATGTCTATTGTATTGTTCATAGCCATAACACAAAATTTCGTATGTCATATATCATATCTATGTTTAAATTATACAAGGTATTTCATTTGGCCTTTGATATCATAATAGTTTTTTGAGAGAAATGAGTCATCCTTACTAGGAGGAGAGCACTCATGTAATTTTACTTCACACTAGAAAAAAGAGCTGTCAACAAGCTTGACAGGTAGCAATACCCATCCGATACAATGATACAGAAAAAGGAGAAAAAACCCTAGCCTAAAAACTAGAGTCCAATGGAAAGAAAATACATCAACAACAAATATAAATGCCTAAAAGCTAGAGTTAAAAAAGAAAAAAGAAAAAACAACCCTTAACCCGTTGCTGCAAATAGGATAGCTCATAGAAAAATGAATAATAAAGGACAAAAGAAATGCACAAGTAAAAACAGCACAGAAAGGACGAGAGACAAAAAATAGCCCATAATAAACAACAACAAAATGCACAGGCAGAAGCAAAGAAACATATAAATGGATATCACACCATCAACAACTATACATATTGATCATCAAAGAGAACAACATTAGACAATGAATAGAAACTAGCTAGAAGCAACAGACGCAGATAAAGCATTAGTAGTGGAAGGATAGGTAGATTTAAAATTTAATTACGTGATCTAACGAAAGTAACAAAATTTTTGAAATCAACAAATTTGTTAAGTCTATAAGAAGGATTAGAAATCCAATTAATACAAGAAAACGAAATTCTATAAATCAAATTGTAAATATTACCATTATAATTATGAAAATCATATTGATTCCTTTCAAAACAAATGTACTAACAAATAATTGAAAAAAAATAGTATCACATAAATATATGTTATTAATATTAAAAAGAAACCTATAAGAATTCCAACACTTATCACGGTCAAAGTGATCAAAGTTAAAGGAAAAGTTGGAAAGGTTAAAAATGCTAAATAAAATGAACTTAGTAATAGAACAATCAAAATATAAATGAGCAATATCTTCTAAATAATTATTACAAAAACAACAATTTTTATTTATAGATATATTTTTCAACTTAAGTAATCCAATAGTATTAAGTTTATGATGAAAAATGAGCCACATGGACCATTGGCTTTCCAGAGGTAATTGAAAACTTTATTTTTAACTCTCATAAAACTAAGGAAATTATAGATAGATTTAGAAGTAAATAAAAACCACTGTTATCCCAATACTAAAGGTAAACATCTTTCTCATTATCAAACTTATAAAAGTCAAGTTTCGTACAATGTAATGCAAATTGTTTAAGTGTAAAACCAATAAGAGTAAGATTTAAACTAAATTTTCAAGGAAATCCCTGATCTTGAATGTAAATGTCAGAAATCAAAGTCTTTTTAAAATTGCAAATATCATATAATTTTTTAAACTCAAATTTTAAGGGAATGACAAAAATCCAACAATCATCCCAAAATGAAACATTATTACCAGAATGTACAATATAGTTAATGCCTAAGTTGTAGATCTCGAAGTTATGAACAATAGATTTCAAAAAATGAGAAAGATTATTAAGATTATTAAAAAAGCCAAGACTAAGATTAAAATTACCGTTATACCATCGGTTAGAAATTAATTCTTTCCATAGAAAATTTGCATTATAGTCATTGAATTTCCACAGCTGATTGCATAGTAAAGAAGTATTAAGATTGTATAAATTTAAGATACATAAACCTCCCTCATTTTTAGGTTTGTAAGCGATATCCCACTGAACTAAACATTTAGAATGAAAAAAAAAACTATCACCACACCAGAGAAAGTTTCTTCTAATAGTATCTATTTTCTCAATGGCCCAATTGGGAAAATGGTTAAAAGACATCCAATAGATAGGTTAAGCAGATAACACCAAATTAATTAAAATTACTCTACCGACTCTCGAGAGAAATTCAATATTCCAATTTGATAATTTATTATTAATCTTAGCAATAATGGCGTTCCAATCGTCGTGTTTTAACTTCTGAGGCCTAATGACAAAACCAAGGTACTCAATAGGGATTTTTTTTATCAAATTACAATTGAGAGTGTTAGCCACAGGTTTTTCACAATTACTATAACCATTAAGAACTAAAACAGAACTCTTATCAAAATTAATTTTTAAACCAGAAAGTAACTCAAAACTGTATATAATAAATTCAAGGGAAATTATAGATTTAGGTATCATCAGCAAATTGTAAGATATAAATTCCATCATTGGTAATGTCTTTGCCAACTGAATCTAACACACCATTCCTAGTTGTAAGCTTAGTAATTTTGGAAAAAATATCAGGAGCTAAATTGAACAAGAAAGAAGATAATGGATCTCCTTGCCTAAGACCACATTTAGACTGGATTTTACCACCAGGAATGCCATTAACTAAAATATTAGAACTGCTAGACTTCAAAAGAGACCATATCCAATCAATCCACCTATCACTAAAACCTCTAGCCAATGAAAGATCTTTAAGAAAATACCAATCGATGGAGTCACAAGCTTTTGCAAAATCAAGCTTAAGAAGAACACAAGTCACATTATTCTTACAACAATAATTAATATATTCCTCAACGGCAGCAACACCATTAGTGATACTCTTACCTTTAGTAAAAGGAGTCTGAGATCTATCAATTAAATCATCCATTTTAGAACTTAATCTATTAGATAAGACCTTGAAAATAATTTATATAGAAATATATACATTTCATGCAGAATCTGGTTTATATTAAAATAATGAGCTAGAGAATATGGCTGCAGTTTCTTGCAACTTTAATTAATTTCATGATCATCTTAAGACATACACTTTGTAAACTTAACGACAATTACTGACATGTAATATGATAAGTTCTAACCAAGGGATACAAGATACAAAACATAAAAGTTCTAACAAAAGTAAGGATACGATATTTCCCACAGTTATGCTATATGAATTATAGATAAAAGATTCGTAAATCAAGAAAATGGTGGATTCGACATCTTCTTTTTCATCCCAATCCTCTTCCTTCCCATTTGATTCTGTCTTCCCTCCTTTTCCATCTCGCTCTTCTCCTCCAATACCTCCAGATCCACCTCCTTCTTGTGGAATTCCGTCCTCATCGAAAGAGAATCCTTCAACATCTTTTCCCTCTTTTGTGAAATCAAATTACACCTCTTTTTAATTCTCTTCCGCGCAATGCTGGCACTTATCAGCCTATTCATTTTGAAATTGCCCGTGATGGTAAGAAGAAATCGATTTCAGATCTGATCAGAAACGAAGGTCTTAACAACTGGCGCAATTATTTAGTAGGATTTTTTCTTGATGGTTCCTTACCTTTTCTAGCGTTTTCCAATTTCTTGACAAGTCGTTGGAAGCTTAGCAATGAGGTTGAAATTAGATCGGATGGTTTTACACTTTTATTTTAAGTTTTCTAATGAATCCGATAACGAGAAAATATTACACTCAGATCCTATTTTTATTCGAGGTAGGATGTTCATAATTACGGTTTAGGATCCAACAATAGGTTGCTCACAATCTCAAATTAGGAAAGTGCATATTTGGATTCATCTATACCGTATCCCTATGATTTTGTGGACTTCGATAAACATTAATTGGTTAGTGAATCATGTTGGTAGGTTGATTTGTTATGATGCTAACACTGGAAAAATACAACGTTTTCGTTATGCAAAAGCCCTAGTTGAAGTTTCACCAGATTATGAGCTACCAAAATCCATAGAACTTGATGAATTGGGGGAATTTTGTCCATCAGTTAAAATCTCATACGATTGGAAGCCTGGAATTTGTGCTAGTTGCAAAATATTTGGACATGATACTGTATTTTGTGAATAAAATGCTATGGATAATAAGGAGAAAGAAAATCATTATAATGAGGTTTTTGATGGTCCACATGTAAATAAGTCTGTTCATACTGAAAGACAGTATAAGAATATTAATACTGATGTATAGAAGAATTCCTGGACTAGTGTAAATAACAAGAGAAAGCTAGAATGGAGGAGGAAAGTTGGAGGTAAAAATTCAGAATATGATGGAAATCCTGTTGATAATAATACGTCGAGTTATAATAAGTTTGATGCTTTGCAGTCTGTCGAATTAGAAAATAATGATGGTTTTGGATAATGAGGCAAATGTAGGAACAACTCATAATGGTGAATTTTCATGTATGAATGACACTGGGGCTTCAGTAATGAGGAAGTAACTTTAACTAGCAATATATTTGATGAGGTTGCTTTCACCGAGAATGACAAATGTTCGAGTTTTGCTGCTGCCACATTCTCATCGTCTACAACTATAAGTTCTGGAAATGCTATTTCAGTTGGCTCAACAATAGCTCCTATGTCATGTTTTTCCTCTTTAAGTTCCACTGTTGCTTCAGTTGCTAGCAAATCTATGGGTTTTTCTTCTTCTTCTCAGGTTAATGGTTCTTCATTTGGCTACTTAAAGTTGCTTCAGAGTGTATCTGGTTCTGGTTTGACCTTCCCCATTATTAATTCTTCTTAAGCAACTTCGTCCTCTTCATTGGTTGGCCACTCTAGTTTGAATAATGGTCCTTCATTATCAAGGCTCAAAAGAAAATTTTGGGAGGATGTTGATGAGGACATAGATAAGAGACATGCTGATAAGTCTGATGGTAATGTTGCATCTAGCAGTTCACCTTATTCACATCTAAGTCTCCCTCCCCATATTATCTTGCCATCTCATGCCATTTCTCCCTCTTCGGCTCAAACTACCTCATCTAATAGATCTTCGACACAAACTAAAATAGCTTCTAAGAATGCCAAGAGGCGTGCTCGAAAGAAAAAGGCCGCTGAAAGTATCGATGAAGACTTAGATGACGGTATTGATTACTCTCTTGAAGACTTTTTTTACCAAATTTTATGAAATTTTCTCCTCGTCATACTAGGAGTAATCCAATCTAATCTTGGTTTGATTGGTTCTATGAGCAGGTGGTTCTGTTAAGCACAGTTGGTATATGCAAGGCATCAATTGTTGATGTTATCTAGTATGGAAAATTGATTTCTTTAGTTGTTTGTTGGATTTTTGATTCAAGTTTCGCTGATATTTTTTCAGTGGCCTTGTACACTATTATGGAAACATTTTGCTGCGGGAAGCACATTCTTGTAGATTGAGAGTTAGGTAGCTTTGTGCAGATTTTCTTGATTGCGATGTATAGCAGTTGGATACTTATAGTTTTGTTTGGTTTTGACAATTTGGTTTGGATTTCAGGATTTTGGCAGGTTGATCAAGGAGCCTGTTCTTATGGCAAAATTCAAATACATGCAGAATTGAGTTTTTTCTGGTCTAATTGTACGTATGTTGATGTTTTTTTTCCCTCTCAATTCTGTTTGTTAAGAGTCAATGAGTGAATTGTAATTTGTCTGTGGAGGAATCATGGTTGCTTTGTAATTGATTTAGAGTGAATAATGAATAAAATTGCCTTTCAAGTGAAATCTTAATGGAAACTAATATATAACGAATTTAATTTCATGAACAACATATCAAATGCAACATTGTTATATTAGTATAATTCTAACGTTGACCATTGGTTGATCGATTACTTTCGATTTTCTACATGGAAAGTATTGGTCTTATAGAATGCTACCATGTTTAGGATATGGCCACAATGATCCATGCTGCATGGACCCCTTCCATTGATATTTTATTAAAATTGATGTCTCATATATGCTATTTTTCATTAGTTACGAGGTAATTTATGATAATAAAAAAAAAACTAACATGTTCACAACTATAAATCATCGTGAACTAGAAAGAATTTGAGCAATATTGCTTATTTTTGATTTAAAAATTTGTTTGCTTAGCATAGAATAAATCCACTTTCATGAACATTAGAATTCGTACTTATATTTCATTACATTAACTGCAAAATAATTTGACATTTCAAACAAGGCAAATTCTATTTGAACACAGAGAAATGCTGAATAGCCCCCCATTTTTATAAAAAATATCAATGACAAAACTGTCCCTCTTCAGTTATATTTTTTTCTAATTTTCGGTCTATCTCGTAGTGGATCTACGTGGAATTGTATGAAACCACGCAGGGCCACTACTAGGATACTAACCATACCCCGTAGAGCCTCTACGAGGTATGGTTAGTATCCTAGTAGTGACCCTACGTGGTTTCATACAATTCCACGTGAATCCACTACGAGGAAGAGTATTATTGGTTTTTTTTTAAATTAAACGGGAACTACTCAGCAAAATGATGGATTTACTTGTTTTTACAGAATTTTAGGGGGCTACTCAGCAATTCGCTGGGTTCGAATAGAATTTGCCTTCAAACAAAACAATTACTTAAAAATTACCTTTTGGACAATGAATTCGTTACAGATTCTTGTCACTACAATGCCTGAGATACCAAGTGCCATAACCATTCAATGCGCAATGATTTTAACTTCATCTTAAAGCAATATTCTAAATTGAGTTCGCAACAAAGCAACAAAGCGATCTCAGACCCACTCCTCCATTTTTTATCCATCTCTGTCAAAGAGATGCCTCTCAAGCAAATCCAAACTCTTAGTTTTTTCGATCTCTGTCCTGTACATCATCGTATCTATTATAAATCTGAAGATCCAAGAATCACACCATCACAAACATACACGGATATAAAAAAAGAATGATAAACAAATCAATTCCCCTTACCTTCCAAACATCCATCTTCATACTAATCATCCTCTCCCCCTTCACCACCTGCAGTAAAATTAAGCCACTGAAAGAGCCATGCAAAAGACTGGTTCTTTATTTCCACGACATACTGTACAACGGCCATAACGCGCACAATGCAACGTCGGCCATAGTAGCAGCGCCAGAGTGGGCAAACCGAACTGTACTCGCAAATCAAATGCACTTTGGGGACATGGTGGTTTTTGATGACCCTATAACTGTGGACAATGATTTGCATTCGCAGCCTGTAGGGCGTGCACAGGGCATGTACATGTACGATAAGAAGGAAATCTACACTGCCTGGTTTGGATTTTCTTTTGTGCTTAACTCCACTGAGTATGGTGTCGGTACTTTGAATTTTCTTGGAGCGGATCCTTTGATGGAGAAGACCAGAGATGTTTCGGTGACCGGAGGGACGGGGGATTATGTGATGAGCAGAGGGATAGCGACGCTGATGACCGATGCGTTTGAGCGCGAGGTTTATTTTAGGCTTAAGGTTGAAATAAAGCTCTATGAATGCTATTACTAAACGGGTAAAAATTCGTGTATTTAGTAGCTGAGGTTCCTTCAAGTTTCTGGAATGTTGAGTATGGTGTGGGAATGGATTTTAAAAACGTAGTGGTGTCTGTTTTGTTTTGTTGCAATCGACCATGAACAAATGGAAAACCAGCTTTAGTTAATTCCACGTTTTAGGGGAAGAAATAGACTAACTTATAAAATGTCTAGCTCTGAGAATTATAACTACATGCATTGATGGGTTACTTTGGTCGTAGCCATGCCCCCATTTGAGAAACAACCGCACCTCACTTGCATTTTATTCCACCCGGATCCTTATTGTTTTTAGTGCTAGTAAGCTCGACGTTCTCGCATGAAACTTTGGTGAAATTTTATCTTCGTTGTGAAATGCACGTTCAAAAGAGATGATGCCAGAACAAGAGAAATAAACTCTAACCGACTGAGCTCTACAAGATCCAGAATGTGTTGAGAGTTGTTGTTAAAGTCACAGTACTTTCCCACGTATACGAGTAATCCAGAACGTTGGCTCTTTGTGTCAAAGCTACAGTACGATTGTGATTGGATGCCACTACAAAAGGACATTATAATGCTTTAAGAGTATCCCAACGCAGTGTTGGTTGGGAATGTCGGTTGAGCAAAATTGGGTTGCTCTGGCAACCCGCTGGGTTACCAGAGCAACCATGAAGGTTGTTCTTTAGCCGGCCTTTTAAAGCCCGGTTAAACGAAGATCTTCAGATTTGCTTTATGGATCACACAGATCGTGATTGGACGTGCAAACTGGAGCAGTACCTTAGGGTGCGTTCTTAACGAACGTGAGCGTGACATTTGAGCGTGGTATTGTAGCGAAGGGGAATTGTGTTTTTAGCGACGAACGGGGTATTTGAGTGTGCTATTTAATTGTTAAATTAATGGTTTTGATTTAATTAAATTCTAATTGCATCAAACTATAACGACAACATATTTCATAACACGACCACTTTTTTCATAAAACATAAAAAACACAACGGTACTGGAATTAAAACAAATACATGAAAATCTACAATAAACGACGATGAGATAATAAGTTCAACTCCGATGAAATAAAGGCACATAAGCCCTCATCGCTAAGCTCCTAAGCAATATCAACATTCCGCTCATCGTTGCGAAATATCGTCAGAATCTCCCAAAGATCCACATGCGTCCCCGATCTCCGAACAAGCTCCAAACAACGAGCAGCAAGCTGTCTCGTATGGTCCGTCACCCACGAGCTGACACGCTCTGCCTGTCTGCGCCTAGAGGGCTGGCCAGACGGTGGATCGCCCGAAGCCATCCAACCAGTATAGAAACTCGCGTCCCCGGGGGAGAAAGAACCAGTTGCTGCAGGCGCTGGTGGAGGTGATGGTGCAGTAGGAGGCGCAACCTGAGGAATCGGATACGCACAAGTATCTTTCCGCAAACAACCCTCGAACATAATGTCCTGCTCTCGAAACTTCATCGGCGAGTGCTTCCTAAATTTTCTAAATCGTCTGCCACCGCCGGTACTCCAAAATTCATCAGGACCGTCTAGATAATCGAACTCCTCATTCCATACACCCCCAGGTGTTCTAAGCAGCATGTCCCAATCACGAAAAGCTCGCTTCATGTTGTCCCATTTGTTTTTAATCTGGTTTTCTGTGAACTCCAGATTAAAACGGTTGTTCATTGTTGTTGCGACTGTTGCGTATAACCCACTGACGCTTGTATTGCGCTCCGCTATGAACTCAACGCAGACATCTATGAAAGCGGACTCCCAGTCGTCCGTCCAATTCGCAAAAGACTGCGAGGTAGCAGTGGTGGAAGTGGAAGCCATCTGCGTAAACAAAAACAAAAAAATTCAAAAAAAATATATATGGTAGAGAATTGAAAAATAAACTCAACTATAATTTTTTTTACCGTTTTTGCAGCTCGAAATTGCTCAAAAGATTCGAAATAAGGGGTAAAAGGGGAGAGGTTTCGGGTTGGAATGAGGAGGAAGGGGGGGTTCGTTCTTATAGCCAGTGAATCGGTACGTTGGAAAATTAACCATTGGCGTCCGACGCGTCGGACGCCAACGGTTACTTTTCCAACGTTCGAAACTCGTGGAATCTGGTAGGGGTAAAATGTGCTCACGTCGGACGCAAAAAATAAAATAAAAATGAGCATGCCAAATTTTGGCTGCGAACGCACCCTTAGCCGGCTAAGCTTTATGCAGTTGGGGTTGCTTAGTGTAGCGGTCTTCAAAAAGCTGACTGATTTGATGCATTCCAACTATGTGTGGCTGAGAATGATCTAAACATCACCATTTCAATGACATCGCACTTTTTTTGTGCGAGTGAGTAAAACTGTTTCAATCGTATAAGATAGCCCAACCAAAAATGAAATCCATGTGCCTAAAATATCTTATTTCCCTGTATCTAATCAATCAGACCTCCTAATTTTCACCTTTTTGCAGTTAAATCATCTTTCTCTCTATGACTTAATTGCAAAAAAGTGAAAAATAGAGATTCTGATTGGTTGGATACATGGAATATAGGAATTTAGGTACAGAGAATTTGCCCTCGCCCAACCCACTACTTTATTGCATATGACAGGAGTAACCATTCGTATGTTTCCGGGTCCACGCCATCTCAGTGCCATCCACATGTTACCATTTAGATTAATGTGCGGAATGTAGATGTAGTGTAATGTGCCGAAAGATAAGCACAATATTTTATAGTTGTTCGGTTAGAATTAAACCTACGTCCACTATGAAGGCTTTGCTGATTTTATTCATTATTGAGAGAGTACAATGGTGGACATCATTACAAGTAATTACAATGATTAATGAAGTTCTATTAATCCTTGTTGTCAAGGTTCTCCATCGCTCGGGAATTGCAGAGGTTCTTAGCTTATCGCGAGTTGCCGCGTTCTCGGCTTTTCGGAAGTTGTCGGGAGGTTCTGATATCCCAACGTTGTCGGGAAGTTCCGATGTCCTGAACCTGTCGAGGGTTCCGAGTTTCGGTGTTGTGCGGTGTCGATGATTACACAGAGGCTATTGGGATGCTCCATTTTTGGATGTCACTGAACATTGTTTATATATATATATATATATATATATATATATATATATATATATACGGGCACAAATCCGTGCTTCGAACATGGAAGTAACATTAATTTGACAATTCTCAAATGATTTATCTAATTTTGTTACCAAGAGATTCATTTCTATTAGATTGAAAAATTAATCATGGGATGTTTGATAACAAATGTTTGTTGATTAAACAATATTAATCGATATGTATTACTTGTGAATATTTAAAAAAAAAGCAAGGAGGGGGCTAAGGTTGTGGTATATCATACAAATCAAAGTCGTGTAAGACAACTGTGAGTTTCTATCATCTTTTCTTTTTGGTCACCTAGTTCTTATAAGAAATTTTAACTTGAGATGGCGTGAGTGAATATTTTTTGCGATGTCTATATTAGACATAACCATGTTTTATAATATGAGAGGCGAATTGTAAGAAAACTAACAAAGCTAATTTTTTTGAATTATGCTAGAATGACCGAAAATTATGCAATTCACGGTGGGTAATTGGATTGATATATTAGATTAAAAAGGAACCGATGAATTGTGTTTTGGGTGCGTTTTACTTCGAGTAGAGTACATTATTAAAAAAAGAATTGTGTCATCATCGTGCTTTTTATATTGACCATTAGATGTGGAAGCGAAATAAAATTGACAAACTTATCAACGATAAAAAAAAGTGAAAAAAATAATATGAAAAAGGTACCTCTATGGGATTTACCCTTTTAAATATATGTTCATGGAGGTTATAAGAGAAAAAACTATCTGCTTTCAAGATTTCAAGTGGAAAAGAAAATGTAGGTTGTTAGATCTTTTTCTAGGATCTCTACACAATTAGATTTTAGAAGAGATAGAGGTAAAGAAAGAAAATAACGACAGAAAAAATTCCGCTAAATAAAAACTTTATTAATAATTCCAAAGCTTATAAGGAAACCCTAAAAATTGAAAATCAATCTCAATCCTCAAACCAAAAAATAACCTTTTTCCCTTATACATACAATGAACCATATACATGCCTATTTATATTAGTATTGAGAACATATCTTCATTGATAAGCGTTTGATTACTTTCACCCTTTAAAAACAAACATTTCCCATCTAGATAATTTGCTGCTTTCTTTTATGCAAAAAAAGAGAAATAAATTACACTATCAAATCCGTAAAATACATAAATAAGGCAATGTATTTATGACATAATCCTACCTTAAATTAAATATCTCCACAATATATTTATATATGGAATATCATATTATCAAATTTCAACAATATCCACTTGACACAATATTCAATGTTACCAAAAATGTTGTCATTCCAAATGTAACTAACTTTCAAACCGTCTAATTATGTATGCTTCCAATTAAACATGCATATCATCAATAAATTAGAATTTGTAATATCACAAAGGTCTTCAAGTAGACCTTTTGGTTTTTTTGTTGCATGCTCCATCTTAATTTAGACAAATTTGCCTCTTCAAATCCAATTTGACAACTCGTAACATTCTCCATTGTATTTCCAAGTAATTTATATATGTTATTATTTTCCCATTTTGCGCGTAAAGCTCTTTATTACCCCTCCAAACCTTTGTGACTCCACCTCTAGTCGAAAATTTGCAACTTTTTGTCTGAAGCAAGATTCTTCTTAATTTCTGAGATGTATCTAACTCCTGTTAGCTTTACCACCCTTCCATTATCCATCTTTAACCTAACTGAACCTATGACTTTAACATGCAAATCTCCGTGATTAGCAGATTCCACTTTATCTGTTTGTTCTCCATAGTCAATAAATGTTTCGCTTTGCTTGCATATGTGAAAACAAGTGCCTGAATCAAGTACCCAATCTTAACTTTTGTCTTTATCCATACATATGACAATACCATCAAGATATTCACCAAAATTTACGTTTCCGTTGCTGCTTTCATCAATCTTGATTTTGTCTTCCTCTAATGCTTTTATTCATTATTTATCCTTTTTAAGTTTGTTGCAATTAAAATCTTAGTTGATGACCAAATTTTTCACATTAATAGAAAATGAAAACTCTTTCTATGTTTGAGCTATTTAATTTCCTTTCTACATTTGAACAACTACATTTCCTAGCAAGATTGACCTCCCTTCAAATGGATTTCTACTTTCTCTTTCTACCTTATCCTTTTCTTCGACTAGGTTCATCCTCTGTAACGTCCTGTATTTTTGGCAATCAAATATTTAACTTAATTTATTATTTAAATATTATATTTGGAATATTAATGGATTTTAATATTTAATTCGTTATTAAAAACGAAGGTTGA
Organism: Allium sativum; assembly: GCA_030737875.1. Classification (NCBI taxonomy): domain Eukaryota; kingdom Viridiplantae; phylum Streptophyta; class Magnoliopsida; order Asparagales; family Amaryllidaceae; genus Allium; species Allium sativum. The sequence continues at coordinate 434,155,061 of CM060919.1, forward strand.
ACGTTATATATATATATATATATATATATATATATATATAAATTGAGCTCGAAATCGCATAGCAGTTCGTATATTGGATTTTTGAACTTCAACTGAATATACAAGATTCGATATAGGTCGGATTTCTGTGAAACGAGAAACATTGGGAACGTCTTGATTATAATTTTCATATAAAAGGGAAAAATCCAGATTTCGTGTTATAGATTTGTAGTTATGGCCAAATCAAATTTTAAAATAGTCGCTATGGAAATCGTTATTAAATTATACGCGTTAAAATAGCCGTTTTGCAAACGGATTCTGTTTTTGACGAAACTAGTTTCATTGGAACCGTAACGTTAAATTATTGTATGGTGTTGAATTGCATGGCAAACCGATGTCGTAAATGACCACGGTAGCCAAAAACGCCCAGTTAATTTCTATAGCGCGTAATTAAATTAAATTAAATTAATAAATGGATATTTGAGTGTAACTTGAGCAGACGATCGAATTTAGCCGCGAAACCAGTTCCATTGAATTCGTATCGACAATTAGAGTCAGGATAAGCATATGGTTTGTTATTTTTGGAGACCGTGTAATTTGATGTCCAAAATGGCATCGCGGTGCGCGTAAAAATAGCCTACCGGGGAAACAGTCTCAGAATACGACGAAATTGGTGCCGTTGGGTTCGTATTGATTAATTATCATAGGATTTCAAGGTTTCAAGTTGATTTGATTTATCCGGTGATCGAGAAAAATTTAAACGCGTGTTGATTTCCGGTTTTATAAAGGAATTTTGTTCAAACGATGTCGGATTTCGACGAAACATGTCACATTCGGTCCGAAATACTTTTTTACACTAAGATTAGCCTTTTTATCAGAAAACGAAAATCGTCTATAGTGGTTTTTAACGTGATTTCTCACGGCGAAAACTTGGTTACATAATTTTATTAATAAATCAATCCCACCATCCTCTCTTTTACTCTAAACCTATTCAACGTATACAACTCCATGCGTCCCAATTCTCTCTGAATACTTGCGTCCCAAATTCTAAAAGAAAAGAAAAGAAAAAAAAATCTCTTCACTGTTGATCCATGCGTCCCAATTATCAAACAAAAACTTGTGCTCCACGTGATTTAGTTTCTTGGCTGCCAAACAATTGATTTCCTTGCCGACAAAGTTTTGTTTTCTGTCCCTTTCTCACCAGCTATGCATACCTACCATAAACTATAAAACTGTGCCTACAAAGTAATTTGTGGCATGGCCACCATGGTATAATTCCTTCTTTAAATACGAGAAGCCCCAGTTTATTTTCTTTTTCATTTTTTCACTAAGGAAGAATCCGAATCACACACGCTAAAATTCTCCCTCCCCAGACTTTCAACTTTGATACGCCACGGTCACCATAAATCGCCTCATCACGTAGCTGCCACCACGCAACTCAGTGGTGTTTATAGTTTTCAGTTTGCAGTCCCCATTTCAAGGAGGAAGTTACTTCAAAAAAAAGAGATCAATCCGCATGGGAGCGGTGCTGCATGGAAAACAAAAGGGGCGCTCAGATGATGGTGGGATGTTGAAGATGCGGTGCCAGTTTTCATCCACGGGATTACCAAAATGGTAAGTTTTCAATTAACTAAAAAAAAGTTGGAGAACATTCTTATTTTATAATAAGAAGTAAAAGTGATGATTCAAATGTTGGAAAAGTAAAGAATATAATTAACGGACGGTTCGTTTAAGAGGCTAAAGGACACTGAGTAGTGAATTAGTGAATATAATTTGTCATGGATGAAATGTTGTTTTATTTGATAGTTAAACAACCGACTATCAAAAATTTGCCCATACGATTGTTGGCACGGGAAGATCGGGATCGAATTTATATTCGAAAACCATTCCGTCCAGCAAATACGAATACGTTAAAGATGCTGATTCAAGACGGAGCTACTGAAGACCGTTGATTTTCATAAGCGGAAGGATTACTTAAAATCTCTGATTGCAAGCAGAGATATACTGTGATTCTGTCGTGGTTGGAATCTACAGATTGCAAGGACTTCTCGCTACAGATTCTCAGGGGGATTCCTAGAATGCGATAGGAGGGTACCTTCGGCTCATCCTACTCCTGGGTGACTTGTATGGATGAATGTCTGACAAAGTATTTTCAGAAAGGTCACGTACATTGATTTCTTCAATCGTACCAAGAGTGGAAGCGGAGAAGGAAACTTCTTTTAGCTAACACGTAATGTATTGTTGTGGACATCAATTAGTGACCATTGATGGATCTGACGATGTGACATTCGAAGTAAATATGATGTGCTGATAAAGCGTAGCCTCAAGCCTCACCAACCGGGAAATGACAAAAATCGGGCAGGCAGCATGGCTATGTGGGTCGCTCCCATTAGGATGTATAATCACCTATCTAGAGAAAATCCAATTCCTTCTTTAATCTATTTTGATGTTGTCCCTTATCGGGAAACGGTGGTTTGAGCCCAACCGTTGGTGATATACATTCGATACACTCAAGTGAAATGAGTGGTCGGTCATGTGAGGGCCGGGTTGCAAGACGTTCTTGTTGAACCCAGTGTATTCGCCTCTAGAGATACACTATCGGCAGGTGGTCCTATACCTTGTCAAGGTCGGAATCCAATCTCCAATAAGCACCCGCGGTTTTGATTGTATACTATATATGTGGAGTGTGAGATGCAAGCGTTCCACTAGATTGATATTTACTTGTATTTAGACACTATTATAATATCAGAAAAGATATTGATTTCAAAATTGTTTTGGGTTATCGTAAGGTAAAAAGCATCCGTATTTATGTGTGGATTCGGTCTTACGATTATCGTTTTCTTTGAAAAGATTTTAACTTAAAAATCAAGTTGTGTGATACCTTAATACTGTGCGAGTTTTTATCACTCTAGTTCACCAGACTGACCCGGTTTTTTGTAAATGCTCGGGTTAGCCCACGGTGTACAGGTTCAGGTTATCAAATGCTGTTAAGAGGCGAGTTGGAAGAGTCCAGACGTTTGATATTATATAGCTACTATTCCGTTGTGTTTTGTATCTGAAGGCAGGTTATTACAACTTTCTAGGTGTGTGATGTACTCTGATATTGTAAGTATTTTTAAAGCTCTTAGTAAAGATTTATTTCTGTATTATATTTTGTCCGCTGCGATGTGAGACTCTGATTCTGTGTTGTGTTGGTTCTTCTTCTTTTTCTTCTATTCTTATATTTCTTTCTTATCTCACCCTCTAAATTCTTTCTAATAACTATCTGGTGTTTCGATACTTGAGTTCTGGCAAGTAATACGGGATTGGTGCATTATTTTCGGGATTCGGGCGTCGAAATCCTCGGGTCGTTACAGTGGTATCACAACTATTGGTTTAGTTATAAACTTGGCTCTGTGGCGTAACTCGTAGAGATGGGGTTAGTAATACCCTAGATCGAGATTTTTATATATATGAGAGCGTATTTGTAAATTTTATATACAAATGCTTTATGTTTTGTAAAGAGGGTAAATGAAATAATTTTACCCGAAAAATACTTTGTATAAAAAGGAATAATTTTATTAAATTATTAAGATATTGTGAGTTGGTTGGTTTGAATAAACTCAGATTGAATTAAAAATTTGAATTGAAACTTAACTGGGTTAAGTGAAATTAAATTAAGAATAATACTGAACGAAATTAATTTGGGAAATTAAACGGATAATTGATTAATAATCAATCAAATGTTAATTTATTGATGATTAAAATATATTAAACCAATAATTGAATGTATAATTCAATTGATTTGGTTGAGTTGATGGTGCATTAGTGGTTGAATGATTATTGATTGGGTGAATAAAAATTCATCAACCGTTAGTGATAGCATTGAATGAATTAAAGACTAAATTCTAGGATTTATGAATTCAAATGGAATGGATAATTTAAACCTATGTCTGCAAATGAATGATGATATATGATTATGGGACTTATCTTATCCATTCTGGTTAATAAATAAAGTGGCATTTAAATATTTCAGGTAATTATCACTTATTTGTGGCCCTGAGATTTGATTTGGTTGAACAAATTGCGATAAATTGAGCAGGTATGCTCAACAGCGCTCACGAAAGGTACGCCTACTCGAAAATATAAAAATTTGGTTTTGGTTTTTGTTTTCCGACCGTGTGGGTTGAGGTATATATTTTATTTGTTCCAGCAATATCGCAGAAGTCACTCCGTGCAAGGTAGACTCTGCCGAAATTTTCCGGGAATTTAATGTGTTAGAAATTTTTTGATATTTTCGAAAAATATTTATTCACGATAACGAATTGGTTTTCGATTTAAAATAAATGGGATTTGAAAATTTATGAGATTTGTAACATTCTTTCTTACCTTAGCAATTTCGGGGACGAAATTATTTTAAGGTGGGAAGAATGTAACGTCCCGTACTTTTGGCAATCAAATAGTTAACTTAATTTATTATTTTATATGTTATATTTGGAATATTAATGGATTTTAATATTTAATTCGTTATTCAAAACGAAGGTTGAACGTTATATATATTATATAATTATAAATCGAGCTCAAAATCGCGCGGCAGTTCGTATATTGGATTTTTGAACTTCAACTGAATATACAGGATTCGATATAGGTCGGATTTCTGTGAAACGAGAAACATTTGGAACGTCTTGATTATAATTTTCATATAAAAGGGAAAAATCCAGATTTCGTGTTATAGATTGTAGTTATGGCCAAATCAAATTTTAAAATAGTCGCTATGGAAATCGTTATTAAATTATACGCGTTAAAATAGCCGTTTTGCAAACGGACTCTGTTTTCGACGAAACTAGTTTCATTGGAACCATAACGTTAAATTATTTTATGGTGTTGAATTGCGTGGCAAACTGATGTCGTATATGACCACGGTAGCTGAAAACGCCCAGTTAATTTTTATAGCGCGTAATTAAATTTATTTAATAAATGTATATTTGTGTGTAACTTGAGCCGACTATCGAATTTAGCCGCGAAACCAATTCCATTAAGTTTGTATTGACGATTAGAGTCAGGATAAGCATATAGTTTGTTATTTTTGGAGACCGTGTAATTTGATGTCCAATATGGCATCGCGGTGCGCGTAAAAATAGCCTACCGGGGAAACAGTCTCAGAATGCGACGAAACTGGTGCTATTGGGTTCATATTGATTAATTATTGTAAGATTTAAAGGTTTCAAGTTGATTTGATTTATCAAGTGATTGAAAAAAAATTAAACCCATGTTGATTTCCGATTTTATAAAGGAATTTTTTTCAAACGATGTCGGATTTCGACGAAGCATGTCCCATTCGGTCCGTAATACCTTTTTACACTAAAATTAGCCTTTTTATCAGAAAACGAAAATCGTCTATAGTGGTTTTTAACGTGATTTCTCATGGCGAAAACTTGGTTACAAAATTTTATTAATAAATCAGTCCCACCATCCTCTCTTTTACTCTAAACCTATTCAATGTATACAAATCCATGCGTCCCAATTCTCTCTGAATACTTGCGTCCCAAATTTTACAAGAAAAGAAAAAAAAGGAAAAAAAATCTCCTCACTATTGATTCGTGCGTCCCAATTATCAAACAAAAACTTGCGCTCCACGTGATTTAGTTTCTTGGCTGCCAAACATTTGATTTCCTTGCCGACAAAGTTTCATTTTTAGTCCCTTTCTCACCAGCTATGCATACCTACCCTAAACTATAAAACCGTGCCTGCAAAGTAATTTGTGGCGTGGCCACCATGGTATAATTCCTTCTATAAATATGAGATGATCCAGTTTTTTTTCTTTTTCATTTTTCCACTAAGGAAGAAACCGAATCACACACACTAAAATTCTCCCTCCCCAGACTTTCAACTTTGATACGTCACGATCACCATAAATCGCCTCATCACGTAGTTGCCACCACGCAACTCAGTGGTGTTTATAGTTTTCAGTCTGTAGTCCCCATTTCAAGGAGGAATATACTTCGAAAAAAAAGAGATCAATCCGCATAAGAGCGGTGCTGCATGGAAAACAAAAGGGGCGCTCAGATGATGGTGGGATGTTGAAGATGCGGTGCCAGTTTTCATCCACGGGGTTACCGAAATGGTAAGTTTTCAATTCACTAGAAAATAAAAAGTTGGAGAACATTCTTATTTTATAATAAGAAGTAAAAGCGATGATTCAAATGTTGGAAAAGTAAAGAATATAATTAATGGACGGTTCGTTTAAGAGGCTAAAGGACACTGAGTAGTGATTTAGTGAATATAATTTGTCATGGATGAAAAGTTGTTTTATTTGATAGTTAAACAACCGACTATCAAAAATTTGCCCATACGATTGTTGGCATGGAAAGACCGAGATCGAATTTATATTTGAAAACCATTCCATCCAGCAAATACAAATACGTTAAAGATGCTGATTCAAGACGGAGCTATTGAAGACCGTTGATTTTCATAAGCGGAAGGATTACTTAAAATCTCTGATTGCAAGCAGAGATATACTGTGATTCTGTCGTGGTTGGAATATACGGATTGCAAGGAATTCTCGCTACTGATTCTCAGGGGGATTCCTAGAATGCAGTAGGAGGGTACCTTCGGTTCATCCTGTTCCTGGGTGACTTGTATGGATGAATGTCTGACAGAGTATTTTCAGAATGGTCACGTACATTGATTTCTTCAATCGTACCAAGAGTGGAAGCGGAGACGGAAACTTCTTTTAGCTAACACGTAATGTATTGTTGTAGACGTCAATTAGTGACCGTTGATGGATCTGACGATGTGACATTCGAAGTAAATATGATGTGCTGATAAAGCGTAGCCTCAAGCCTCACCAACCGGGAAATGACAAAAATCGGGCAGGTAGCATGGCTATGTGGGTCACTCCCATTAGGGTGTATAATCACCTATCTAGAGAAAATCCAATTCCTTCTTTAATCTATTTCGATGCTGTCCCTTATCGGGAAACGGTGGTTTGAGCCCAACCGTTGGTGATATACATTCGATACACTCAAGTGAAATTAGTGGTCGGTCATGTGAGGGCCGGGTTGCAAGACGTTCTTGTTGAACCCGGTGTATTCGCCTCTAGAGATACACTATCGGCAGGTGGTCCCATACCTTGTCAAGGTCGGAATCTAATCTCCAATAAGCACCCGCGGTTTTGGTTGTATACTATATATGTGGAGTGTGAGATGCAAGCGTTCCATTAGATTGATATTTACTTGTATTTAGACACTATTATAATGTCAGAAAAGATATTGATTTCAAAACTGTTTTGGGTTATCGTAAGGTAAAAACCATTCGTATTTATGTGTGATTATCCTTTTCTTTGAAATGATTTTAACTTTAAAATCTAGTTGTGTGATACCTCAATACTGTGCGAGTTTTTCTCACTCTGTTTCACCAGACTGACCCAGTGTTTTGTAAATGCTCGGGTTAGCCCGCGATGTACAGGTTCAGGTTATCGAATGCTGTTAAGAGGTGAGCTGGAAGAGTCCAGACGTATGATATTATATAGCTACTATTCCGCTGTGTGTTACATCTGAAGATAGGTTATTATAACTGTCTAGGTGTGTGTTGTACTATGATATTGTAAGTATTTTTAAAGCTCTCAGTAAAGATTTATTTCTATATTATATTTTGTCCGCTGCGATGTGAGACTCTAATTCTGTGTTGTGTTGGTTCTTCTTCTTCTTCTTCTTCTATTCTTGTATTTCTTTCTTTCTTATCTCACCCTCTAAATTCTTTCTAATAAATATCTGGTGTTTCGATACTTGATTTCTGGCAAGTAATACGGGATTGGTGTATTATTGTCGGGATTCGGGCGTCGAAATCCTCGGGTCATTACATCCTCCATATCTCCTCATTAAGCAAGCTACTAACCACCCAACCCATTGAAACGACGTTATTCAAATTTGAGTTACTCAATGCAACCACAAGTATTTCCCAACTCTTTGGTAATGAACTCATCAATATCAAATCTTATGTCTCATTATCTACCTTGTAATTTACGGTTGCCAATTTATTCACAATTTCTTGAAAATCATTAAGATGCTCCCCAATTAACTCACCTTCCTTAGATCATCTCCAACAACTTTTTGATTTAAATTATAAATTCATCAATTACAAAATGTAATCACATAATATCCTCAACAAAATATGGTCAGGCGCCTGTTCAACAGGAGATTGAGCTTCAGCGAGCCTAGTCAAAAAGAAAAAAAACTTCAGGATCATGTTGAACAGGAGCCTGAGCTCAGGAGCCTGTTCAACAGGCGCCTGAAGCCATTTTTAATATATGGCCGTTGGTTGAACATGCGCTCCACCCCTGGTGCCTGTTTAACCAACACCTCTCCTAATTCGGCGTTTTTTGTAACAAAAAACGCTGAATTTTCGTTTGGTTGCAAAATTTATACCTTGTTGGAGAGGAAAATGGGTGTATAAATATTACATTTTTGTAATAATGGGCCATTGTTGGAGATGCTCTTAAGCTTGAAATTCACCAATATTCTCATAAGAAGAGCCTTGTTCGTTGCAGAGTTCTTTGCATATAATCCTTCTAACATTTTCTGAATCGCATAAGCAGATGTTTCATTAGCAACAATATAAAATACTGAATTTTCTAGAAAATGCCTAATAGCCGCTGCAACCTTCCTATTCAAAATTTCTCACTTTGCCTCAGTTATGGCATTCGACTTCTCCCTATTATTTCCCAAGGGTTGGTAAAGATCATTAAGATAAATATAGTCTTTCATCTTCGCTTTCCATAACTCCCAATTTCTTCCATTAAGTTTCTCCTCATTTATCTTCTCCATAACCAAACTAACTTCAATTTTTTTTTGTCTAATAGGCTCTGACACCAACTGTTAGACCTAGGATCTTTACACAATTAGATTTTAAAAGAGATAGGAAGCGAAGAAAAAACAGTGATAGAAAAAATTCCACCAAATAAAACCTTTATTAATAATTCCAAAAGATTACAACAAAACTTTAAAAATTGAGAACCAATCTCAGTCCACAAACCAGGAAATAACTTTTTTCCCTTATACATACAATTGTTGCATATAACAATTCTATGATTTTTTTTGATGATAACAAACACATATATATTATTATAAATGTGTTTGCTATTGTGTTATTCTACTACATTACAGACAGAATTAAATATTTATATTTAAATAAAATACCATTGCAAAAGAGTTCAATATTCAAATAGTGTTTTATTAAAATATAATATTTTAATTCTACATTTAAATATTACAGATTTATGACACCACTATTTGTACATCTTAGTAGTACAATACATTTTAATGTCAATTTCATTTGTTACATTATTCCTCACTACAACACTCAGTCGTTGTACAAACACACATATACATTCTGATTCACTCAACTCACTCATATACAGGTACTCATACATTATCACTCACTTGTATTCTGTCTTCAGCTTGCTTTTCAATCAGTCAGTCCAGTCTTCTGCTTACTTGTCACAGAAACACACATAGTAATCTAAAAAAAAAAAAATTAAATTCTAGCAGATATAATTTTTTTTAAAAATTTTATTTTCCTCGGACCTGACACTTCTAGCTCAGTTGGTTAGAGGTGGGCGAATTGGGATGAGACATAGGTCTCAAGTTCAATGGACACCTCTGCCAATTTGTAGGGGTGACTACCTAGGTAGTGTGATGACGTTGAAAAATCGGGGTATATCACTACCCGTTGGGTTTACTAAGACTGGCAAGCAATGGCTTGAGTGAAGTCTTAGGTTCCACACTAAATCAAAAAAAATTGCCTCGAAATTTTGGTGTGTTACTCATCATATTTCATGACTTAATTTGATAAGTATATATATCCATCTGTGTCAAGGCAGCTTGTGATATTCATAGTGATTCACCGTAAATTCCACATGGTAGAAAGTATTTGTAGTGCTTACATATATAAACTACACGTGCACGATACATGTATACACATATATGTGTATGTATATGCACATACTTTCTATGGAGAGGCAATATGTTCATTCGTCGAAATAGCAGGGACAAATATATCAAGCCTAATATGCTCAGCAAAGCCACACACACACACACACACACACACATACACATATATATACACATATATATATATATGTATATATATACATATATATATATATGTATATATATACATATATATACATAGTTGAGCATGCACAATCAACAACATGTAAATACTCAACATGGCTGAGGCAACCTAAAAACAAGATGAACTGTACAAGGTGCAAGGTGAAGGCAAACTACATAGACACACACACATATACATATATACACACATGTTGTGTGTGTGTATGTATGTATGTATATATATATGCATGGATATCAAGTCGGCCATGATCACAACTGAAAGAATGACAAATGCAAGCCAAATAAACAAGAGAAGGAACTGGTATTAAGTTAACGGCCAAGACAACAAGTAAAATGAAGCAGCATATATGCACAAGAGTGTACACAATAACTCAAACAAGTTCGAGCAAGTGTCAAAAGAAAAGCAAGTGCAAAACTAGTATGTTCATGGGGATAACAAGGCAAAAATGACCAAGTCATCATGGTGTGCTTCAACAGGTCAAAATTTCATAAAAGTTGAGATCATAAATCATTTGTGTATTTATCCAGAATATATATACAGAAGTATGTATACATACTCACATTTGTGAATATATATATATATATATATGTGTGTGTGTGTGTGTGTGTGTGTGTGTGTGTGTGTGCGCGCGCGCGCGCATGTGTGTGTGTATCGAATATATACACTGTGGTGATCAATGCAGTTGCAAATGCATGTGCACATGTACAAAGCAGAGAGGAAAAATGTCATACGTAAGTAAAACTGCATATATGCTTTTATATAAATGTGTACATGCAAAGCCAAAAGAAAAAATCAATAGCATGTGAGCCAGTGAAGTACACATAGAAAACATAAGGGATCTAACACAATGGCAAATGGGCATTACATTTGGTAAATACACATCAGGTCGAAACTTGTGCGTATGCACATACATGTGCAAATTCAACATTGGTGTACACAGTGTGTACGTGAAAGCCAGATTGACACAAGAGTGTCATAGATTTTCAACAAGCAAAGTCAAGATAGTAACAACCCAACATATGCATATCGGTGATCAATACAAGCAGCAACATACTTTTAAGTGAAGCAACTAAATGCAGAAGATGCAATAAGGCACAAAGGGATTGCGTGCAAATGTTTACAAATAAAAGAGGGAATTTTTGGTAACTTGTTTTTTTGCTGACCAATTCACAAATTCACTGGAGTGGAAAGAATATTATTATTTGGCAAGTGGTAAAAGGAGCAGGCAATTTTTTCTAGTAAGTTTTTTTTATCATAGAAAAGAATTGTTTTTCAATTTTTATATGTAGCTAGATTTTCCAAAAATGTTCATCAAAATTTCAAGACTTCAAATGCATTCCAGAAATGAAGTCAATCATGGGAATATTTTGGCAGGAACAAATAATTTGAAATCGTTTCCCAATATACAATGGGTAAGAACTTCCAGAAATACACAAAAATGTTTTTGGCAAGAAATCAACTCAAGATTTTCAAGAAATTCGCAAGCTTTGTTTAAGAAATGAAAATCATTCATTCATTCATTCATTCTAGATTTCAACCATAAGGGATTCATGGCAACAATCAAGCAAGGAATTCATGGCTATAACTATTTCCAGAAATCAACATGACATACACGGCAAAATTAATCAAGCAATCATCAATCATGCAAGGTCCAAAGAAAACAATTCTTATTGTTTCCAAAAGTCATATACGACATGTAATCAACATTATTGCTTCCAGATTTGAATGAAAACAGTCACAACAACAAATCAAGCATGTTAATCATGCAACATTGTGGAAACAAAAAGGGACAACACGCAAAATCAAAGCAAGCCAATTTAATGAAATTAGAGAATTGTTTAGGGGTTTTCAAAACCCTATATAACCAATTCTCATCCATTTTTTAGAATATCGAAAACAAGAAAAGCAACGAAATCATGAGAAGAAGAAAAAATCAATTCGAATTACTCATGATTGTTTTCGATCGCAAGCACCCTAATCAGATCGACAAGCCAAGCATCATTCATTCGAAGCTTTCAAGATTTTTTTTCAACAATTTCAAAGTCAAGATTTAGGGGAAGCAAAAACCCTATTTTTGGTAGAGTCGGTCGAATTTTTTTGGGGATAAAAGAAATAAACGAAAGGGGTATGAAAATAATTTTTCTTCAATCATTTTTCGATATGAAAATAATTTTCAATCTCAAAAGCTCAAAACTCTATTTTGTACGTTTATGAAAAGGGAGTAAACCTAGAAATAATAATAGCCAACTTATTATTGTTTCGGTTATTATATTTCTCTGTAAAGAAAGTTATTATTACATTTTCTGTCACATAATAATAATATCCGATCTTATACAAAAGATCACTCGACTGAAATCAAACACTGGCTTTAACAGCATCATTGTACCCATTAATCTTATCATAATACCTACTCCACAACATAATCCCACCACATTTCGCTGACCCCTGCACAGCAGGCAACACCTGCGAAACCAAGGTGTTGGGCTCAATGTACCCGCTTCCTGCTGCGTCCTGCGAAGCAGGCAATCCCAAATATATGTTTGTCGCCGTCACGCTCGTCGTCCATTTAGTCCAGTAGCTGCTCAGGTTATCCACGCTGCCTGAGGAATACTGGCATGGCGGATTGTTGTAGAACTGCACCCAAACATAGTCAAACAATCCAGTGTCCAACGCTGTGCTCAGCTGCGCATCAGGAAATGGGCATTGCGGAGCTGCAGTTAGGTACACTTTTTTCCCATACTGAGTTAGGAACCGGGCAAGTTCGTCATAGTGACCGACACCTCCTTGCTCTATGTCAAAATCCACTCCATCCAGAGCAGCAGGTCCCAGAGGTCTAGAAGATGATGTACCTATAATTATGTAAAATCATAAATACTCACACTGTCTATATATAAAATTGATGGAGGTTCAGCATACAGTTTATGCAATACCTCCTAAATAGCTGTTCCATAGATAATCTGCAACGCTTTGTGCATCTGAAGAGGAAGATAAGGAGGAGCTTCCTGCACCGCCGCCAAGGGAAATGAGAACCTTGACATTCATGGACTGACAAGACTGGATATCTGAGGACAGTCCTGTGCATCCATTTGAGTCTGGGTTGCAATGGCCGGCCAGATTGAGCACTGGGGTTTGGCCATTGCCGAAAGTGGTAACGAAGGAGACTATGACGTAGGCGTAGTTTCCGGTTGCGCATGTTTCCGCAAGGGTGCCTTCTTTTCCGTTTTGACCCCAGTATACCGCGATATTGCCTGCATGTGACAGGGAAGTAACTGATAAGAGAATGAGTAGTGATGCTGTGAAAGAAGCTGAAGTTGCCATTGTTCGTTTGCTTCGTTCAGGGCTGTGGGTATATCTGGAGAGTTCTTTGTTGGTTATATAGGAGGGTTGGAATGTGGTTGTCCAATATTGAAATTGGTGGCTTTGACTTGGCCTAACTTTGATTCGGTCCTCAGAACCTAAATGTGATGGAAGTGGAAGCGCGTGTGTTTACTGTATTTGAAAATGTAATCGATAACGAGTGGAGCATGCATGTTTCTGCGAAAAGGATTATGGAAGTTTAAAAGTCTCGAGTATGAAAATAGATCACTTTAGAATTTAGAGAGCTTTTCTATAAGATAGAGAGAATTAGAATCAAAATCAGTTGTTGGAATAGTTAATCTTCCCTCTATTTATAGTATGTAGAAAGATGCATCTAATCATGAAAAGTTTTGCTCAAGAGTTATAAAGTAAATGGATGTATCTTTTTGTAGAAGTCGCATCCTTTCAGAATCAGACGTCTGAAAATAAAATTCAGATGTCTGTTTATTTTAAAAATCAAATCAGCAAGGAAATAGTGTATTTCGGGGGCATTTCAGACGTCTGAAATATATCAACCAGACGTCTGAATATTGTATTTAAAAACATTCTGTTTCAGCAAACAGACGTCTGACATAATCAGACCAGACGTCTGTTTTCTGTTATCAGACTATTCCTTGCTTAATTTATATAAGAGAAGCTATATACATATAAAATGTGTGTGTGTGATCATCAAGGAAGACTTTAACATTAATATCTAAGACTAACAGACCTTTATAACATATTTAATCTTCAATTATAGCTCTTGAATCTGTTGTTGAGTATCTTCCTGCAAGACAAAGTTTAGTCGATAATAATATATATGTACATGTATAGTTGTCATAATCAAAACGCCATATAGCGAGATCCAACATTCTCCCCCTTTTTGATGATGACAACTATACAATTTAAAAATATATTCTTTCTATAACATCTTCCTCTTATAATATCTTCCTCTATCAATATACACCTGAATTTCTCCCCCTTTGTCATTATCAAAAAGAATGAGGGAATGTAATAAATATCGTTGTTTTCTCTTTATTTTCTTCCCCTGAATGTGTTATATATGAAAGTTTCTCCCCCTGAGTATGTGATTATTATATTTCCAGATTCCCTGATTTAACTTTAAGCTCAGTTTTTAAAGATATTAGAGATACTGAAATACCCTCCTTTTTTTTGTTGTGGTGTACCTGCAACAAATATTATATATATACTTTGGTACCCACTTTCTCTGTTAAGGTCCAGGGGTTAGAGAGGAGGTAACCATACCCACAAGGGTTTAATGGTACCTTTGAAAATAAAGTTTTTATTTTTAACTACTGAATCAAAATAATCATCAATGTATTTTTCTCGATTTTTCCAATTTACAGGAACCCAAATACTTAGATAATTTCTATTAATATTTCTTTTTGTACTTCAATTATAAATGTTTCTAGTCATAGAAGCATTTGAATTTCTATAGAAATTTGATCTTCGAGTTACACATGCTTTAGTACTAGCAGTTAAACTTTTTTTATACATGAAAGCATATCTAGTACTAGTTCTATGATTAGTTTTATTATACCCTAAGCCACTTTTATCGTGTAAAGGTCTAGAGCAAGATAAAATATCATTTAAATCATTTTGACCTTTATTAAATTTTGTGAACTTATTTGTACATTTTTCAAATTTGATTCCAAAGTCGTGATTGAAATTTTCAAAAGAAGTCTTGCAATCTTTTAAACCAATTTTCTTATTTAATTCAGAATTCTCCCTTTTTAAAGTACTATTCTCATTTTCGAGACGACAAATTTGAGATCCTGAATTATTAAAAGAAGAGTGTAATTTTTCAAAATTTTCTTTCGAATCAGACATTTCATTTTGCAAAGTATTATTATTAACTTTTAAAAACTCATATTCTTTAGATAATTCTAAATTCTTTTCAGTTAAAGCTCCATTCTCTATTTCAAGAGACGAAACTAAAGAATTAGAATTATTTAAAGAATCTTCTAATGATTCATTTCTATTTTTCAAGAGATCGATTTCCTTTAAAAGAACATTGTTTTTATCTTCTAGTCGCTCATTTTCTTTTTGAAGGAAATCTTTTTGAAAAACAAGCTCTTCTAAGGTATTTTCAAAACATTTGGCTTGTTTGACTAAAAAATTGTTTTCTTCTTTTAATTTGGAATTTTCTTGCTCACAATTTTTAGACTTGGCTAAAATAATTGCATTAAGTTTACCCAAACTTTTAAAATCTTTTAATAATTTTTCGTGGTCTAATAAAAGATCTTTATATAATGAATCCTCACATACCGATTGTGATCTCACTTTAGCCATTAAACATTTGCTCTCTTGCTCCGTCGCTTCTGTTTTGTTGTTCTTCCACTTTCTAATGCCTTTACTAGATTTCTTTATTGCCATTTATTCTAGGATGTTGTTACGATCTCTAGAATACCATGCTCTGATACCAATTGAAAGAGTCTAAACAGCGGTAGGATCTTATATTATGGAGTATAAGCAGGATATAATGTAGATAATAATAGTAGCAGTAAGTAAATTCACACAGTCGATTTATACTGGTTCGGATCACCGTCCTACGTCCAGTCCCAGACTCCCTTCTGGAATTTCACTAACGCAACAACCCTCACTTCACCCGGAGGAATAGGTTCACAATTACCCGAACAGCCGAACGGGATTTCTTACCTCAACCACTGAAGAGGTCTTCACTAATACAGAATAATTGTTGACTCTTTTGTGTTCTTGATAACACAGATTGTCGAATGTTAAGTACACCCTTCCTATAGCCTTTCCTTGATGATAATCGTGAAGTATGTGAAGGATTATGGAAGTTTAAAAGTCTCGAGTATGAAAATAGATCACTTTAGAATTTAGAGAGCTTTTATATAAGATAGAGAGAATTAGAATCAAAATCAGTTGTTGGAATAGTTAATCTTCCCTCTATTTATAGTATGTAGAAAGATGCATCTAATCATGAAAAGTTTTGCTCAAGAGTTATAAAGTAAATGGATGTATCTTTTTGTAGAAGTCGCATCCTTTCAGAATCAGACGTCTGAAAATAAAATTCAGATGTCTGTTTATTTTAAAAATCAAATCAGCAAGGAAATAGTGTATTTCGGGGGCATTTCAGACGTCTGAAATATATCAACCAGACGTCTGAATATTGTATTTAAAAACATTCTGTTTCAGCAAACAGACGTCTGACATAATCAGACCAGACGTCTGTTTTCTGCTATCAGACTATTCCTTGCTTAATTTATATAAGAGAAGCTATATACATGTAAAATGTGTGTGTGTGATCATCAAGGAAGACTTTAACATTAATATCTAAGACTAACAGACCTTTATAACATATTTAATCTTCAATTATAGCTCTTGAATCTGTTGTTGAGTATCTTCCTGCAAGACAAAGTTTAGTCGATAATAATATATATGTACATGTATAGTTGTCATAATCAAAACGCCATATAGCGAGATCCAACAGAACCGACTTCGTTCGACATGTTCAATCTGAACCTCGTCGACCCGAGGAAAGTTCTCCCTTCTCCTCTCCTTAATCCCAAGCCATGCCATCTAAATTCAAGCCGAACTTGTTCGATCTTGGTTCCGTCAAACCGAAGTTATGCGTCGATGATGTGGGATTCAGGGCATTTTCTTAAAAAGAATTTAGGATGGTTGAAGTTGATTACTTGGTTGATACAACCTCCAGATTAGTCAATATTATGTTAAATTGTACTTAGAGAACACTGTATGGATGTTTCCTATTTTTAAGATGAGGCGTGTGTGGGTAGCATGACAGACGAGATGAAATATATATAACCCTGGACTAGTTTGGGAACAGAGAGCATATTGTACTCTTGCCATGGCCTTGAATGCATATAAGATATTCATAGCATATGGGTTTATAACTGGTGATAAACTGTAGTTGATTGATTTGTATGAAGGTAAATAAATGGAAATTTTGAGTTAATGTGCTTTAGGAAAACGCTCCAAGATTCCTCTGCATCCATGGCTGCATCTCTGTCTTCCCCTAACCCCTCACTTGTGGATAATCCCAATCATACTGGGAGCTCTCTTCCTCCCTCTTCTTCTAACTCTCCTCCTACTCTGCTCTCAAATCGCCATCAGCCTCGTCCAGCCTCCGTTTTCATTGTGGATGAGGATGGATTCACCACGGTGAGGAACCGTAAGAATCTTGCATGCTCTAATCAAAACTCGAGCAAATCGAACCATTTCGATAAGGGTACGGGTAAATCTCAAGAATACCCTTTTAGGACAGACAAGGAGCCGTACCCTGCTTCTATTGGGAATAAATCACAGGCAAAAGCAGCTTCTACTGGAAATGAATCTCAGGTCAAGAAACCGGTTATTAATTCATCACAGGCCAAGAAACCGGTGGACATTGGCCACAATAATGGGAAGTCAGCACATATCAACGTCCAAGGGGCCAGACCATCTTCTACGTAGGCGGACCTAGTCAAAAAAGGAGGTCAAGACTCAGACTTAGACCTAACATACATTGCTCCGACTTCTACTATTCGAGAGGAAAACATTGTTATAGTCAATGAAGAAATTAGCAAACGAACAGAATTTAAATGGGGATTTTCTGTCGTCGCATATGTTTTTGGTAAACGTCCTCCTTATTTTCACTTCAGAGCCTTTGTAGCTAGGACTTGGAACCCTAGTGGATCATTTGAAATCTTTACAAGAGAAAACGGGTTTTTTATCATTCGATTCACAAATATTGAGGATTGTGAAAAGCTGCTAAGCGGAGGCCCTTATTTCATCAATGGAAAACTCATAATTCTGAAAAAGTGGAACAAGAAATCGGTTCTTGACCAAGATATCTTAAGCACGATGCCAATTTGGATAAGACTGCCAGAACTAAGCCTAAGGTTATGGGATAAGGAAGCTTTTAGCGCTATAGCTAGCGTTGTAGGAATACCATTGAAACTTGATGAACAAACGGCAAAAGAAACTCGTTTGAGTTATGCCAGAATTTTGGTGGAAATAAAAGCTGAAGCGGTTCTACCTAATGAAGCGACAATCTACTTACATGATGGTGAGATTATCACGAAGCCTATTACGTATGAGCAGATACCGGATAGATGTAAATACTGTAAATGCTTTGGACATTCAACTGCAAGTCGTGAAAGCAACGAAGATGCAGTTGAAAAGTCAAAAGAATCTGCAAGTTCTGATAATGCAGAAAATATTAATGCTGGTATCCACTCACACGAGACACATCAGATAAGCACAGATCCTTCGCGTTTCCCTGGATCTGTAGAAGAAGACAACATGAACATTGATCCTCTAGCAGATTCAGGAAAAGGTATTAACAACCTAAATGGTGCTTCTGAAGTATTCCAAGATCTTACTAATACAGTGGAAAAAGCGCAATCAAATGTGGCTCTTGACAAAACAGCGAGTACTATGGAGACAGTACACATGGAGATGATAGAGCAAAACAACAAGAAAGGCAATACAGATTCAAAAGCAGATGGGAATTTTAATGAATAGGTCATTGGATCCTTCTCCCATCTAAAGGATCCAAGTTTAATTACAAATTCAGGGGACATCACAAAAACTGTTAATAAATTTGACTGTGATCATCTCCTAGCAGCTGATCCCATCTTCACTGATCCATCATTGTTGGCAAATGGTCTTGCCCCTTCCAAATCTACCATCTCGTATGAAGATATCCAGGATGTTGTCAACCAAACACTTGCAGCATCAAAATCTTCTAAGTCTGCTACACCTGTAATTAAGAAGAAAAAGGGAAGAACCAAAAGCCTTACAGATATAACATCAGTAGAAGATACTGAAGATGAAAAGGATCATGACTTTAGAAAGAAATACATTAGCAGAAATGCTAAGTGGGAAAAACAATTGAAGCCAACAGACAATAGCAAATTTAAAAGGAGTGGCAAACAGTTGGGAGCTAAGGTGGACAGTAAAAAGATTAACAGTCCACCGTAGAGGTATCATTTCCTTTTTTCCTTCTATTTTTTATTTTTATGGATATAATAGCTTGGAACATTAGGGGATTAAATTCCCCTGAAAGGCAACTTGATCTTGCCAATTTATTGTTGAAGCACAAACCTAGTATTATAGGTTTGGTTGAGCATAAGCTTAATGATCAAAAAATTAATGATCTGCAAGTTAAAAATTTCTCAAATTGGAATATAATCAATAATAACATGATGGGGGGAAATGGTAGGATTATGGTATTGCATAATCCTATCATTTGGTCTCTTATCAGTTTTTTTATTGATCTTCAATATATTCATTGCACTTTTAAAAATAAAGGTGGTTTTATAATTAAGATCACTTTTATTTATGCTTCCAATTTTGAGAATGATAGGATTAATCTTTGGAATTGTATTGAGCAGTTCAGCCTAACTATTAAAAGTCCCTGGATTCTTATGGGGGATTTTGACACCGTGTTTCACAATTATGAGAAAAGAGGTGGCAATTTTATCCCATTCTCTAAACTGGATAAAATTGCCAACTTCATTATTAAATCTAGTTTAATAGAACCTGCTATCCAAGGAAATAAATACACCTGGAAGTCTGGTGAATATAGAAATATTCACAGCAAACTGGATAGAATTCTATTCAATCAGGAGTTTATCAACAAATTTTCTAATGTGAAGTGTAATACCCTCCCACAAGGAACCAGTGATCATACACCCATTCAAATTTCATTTATCACTTATCAGGGAAATACAGGTAATGCCCCTTTCAGGTTTATTAATGGATGGGTTTATGATGACTCTTATATAGAGGTTGTTACCAACAGCCTTAATAATAATGTGCATGGTACTGCTCAGTTCAAATTAAATAAAACATTGCAGATTATTAAAAATAACCTAAAAAGTTGGAATAATTCCAGGAATAGGAATGAGATTAAATATATTAGAGATGAATGTGGGAAACTTCAGAATGACATTGATGATGATTGTTCTGATCATTCTAAAGTGGATTCATTTTATAAGGCTCAAGCCAATCTCATTAATGCCCTTCAAATTAATTCTGCTAACCTTAAGCAAAAAGCTAAGGTGAACTGGTTAACTTATGGGGATGGATCTAGTAAATTCTTGTACACTAGAATGTCTAATAGAAAATACAGGAATGATATTGGCAAAATACTAGATGATAAGGGGAAAATTATTAATGAGGCCTCTTACATAGAAAAAGAGGCCATTAATTATTTTAGTTCCTTATATAATACTTCTAATTACACCAATATATTCCCTGATATTGAGTTTAAGTATATTATCAATTGTAATAGTACTGATATGCTTCTTGCCCCTGTTAGATAGGATGACATTAAAAACATTATTTTTAATGCCAATAATGACAAGAGTCCTGGCCCTGATGGGTTCGGGGCTAAATTTTACAAAACACATTGGGCTGACATGCATAATATTATATATGACTTTGTTTCTGAGTTTTTTAGATCTGGTAAGTTATTGAAAAACACTAATCACACTTTCCTTACTTTAATTCCTAAAGTAGAGATTCCTAGTGGGCTTGATGATTACAGACCAATTGCTTGCTGCAATTTTATCTATAAAATCATTTCCACCTTTCTTTGTAATAGACTTAAGTGTTTTTTAAAGTTTATTATCTCTGAAAACCAGAGTGCATTTTTCCCAGGTAGGTTAATTTTTGAGAATTCCTTACTTGCTCATGAGCTGATTAGGAACTTTAATGTGAAAGGTAAAAACCTCATGTGCATTAAAATTGATCTGCACAAAGCATTTGATAAAATTAATAGAAATTTTATCATTTACATTATGCAGAAAATGGGTTTTAATGTTAAATTTTGTGACCTGATTTTTGAATGTATAAGTAATGTGACCTACTCTGTTATGATCAATGGTTCCCCTAAAGGCTTTATTCATAGCAATAGAGGAATTAGACAAGGGGACCCTCTGTCCCCATATCTATTCTCTATTGTTATGGAATATTTTTCCATGCAAATGGAAATAGAAGTCTTAAAAGGGAACATTAAACCTATAAACAGATGTAAGCCACACATAACTCATTTACTTTATGCTGATGACATGCTTTTATTTTTAAAAGATGATAGAAATAATGCTAATGTTGTGCTCAAAATTTTAGATAATATGGAGAAATATGCTGGATTAACTGTTAATTCCAATAAGAGCAAGATTTATTTTAGCAAGGGAGTTCCTCATAAAGATGAAATTCTTAAACTTTTAAATTTTAAAGAAGGAAATCTCGCTGTTAAATATCTTGGCTTACCACTTAGTGTTAATCAATTAAATGAGAGGGAATGTACTAGACTGTATGACATTATTCATAACAAGCTATAAGGTTGGTCTAGTAAGTTACTCTCATTAGCAGGTCGGATGGAACTTACACACACAGTTATTACTGCAGTCATTATTTATTGGATTCAGGTGCACAATATTCCTATAAGTGCTATCCAAAAAATTGAAAAAATGTGCTCTAATTTTATTTGGAGAGGTAAGTATCATAAAGTGGGTTGCGACAAGGTTTGTAAGCCTAAAAAATATGGTGGACTTGGGCTTAGGAATATTCGAGATATTTCTGAAGTTTGCAAGTTCAAATTATTTTCGAAATTTCTTGATGGCAAGTCTCTATGGGCTAGATGGATGAGGGATAAGTACTTAAAGCAGAAAAAATTTTGGCTTGCTAAAAAAGAGATTCATCATTCTTATGTCTGGAAAAATATTCTGGATTGCAGAGAGGTTGGCAAAAAATTAATTGTTAGAAAGCTTAAGGATGGTAATCAAACCAGTCTTTGGTTTGATCCATGGTTTAATGGAAACTCTATTATTAATCTTCTAGGCTGGAATAATCTTTATATTCTTGGAGGGGTGAATGAAAAAGTGCAAAATATCATCACAAATAATTGTTGGAGCTTTCAAAACAGTACTGCTGCTTATATTTTTAAAAATGCTATTAATAATATTAAGATTGATCAAAGCAGGTTTAAAGATACTTGGGATTGGAAGCTTTGCTCTAAAGATAAATTCTCTTTTAAAAAAGTTTGGGAATACTTAATTGGGGATGAGGTGGAGGTTGTTTGGCATAAAGTTATTTGGTGTAAAGCTAATAGCCCAAAAATGGCACATTGTGCTTATTTTGCTTTATTAAACAAACTTCCTACTAGAGAAATCTACAGCAGATGGAGTGCTAACTCTAATAATACTTGCCTACTTTGTAAAATGGAAAGTGAAAGCTCCACGCATTTATTTTTTGATTGTATTTTTTCCCGGTACATTTGGTTTAATGCCAAATGCACTTTAGGATTCAATCATAAGATAGCTACCCAGAATATTAGAGACAGTGTGGATTACATATTGAAATACTTCAAGCCCAAGTCCATCAATTTTAATAGAGCTTGTGTTTATTTAACTACTTCTATTTACTATATATGGAGGGAAAGAAATCAGAGATTGCATAACAACAAAGAAAACAGTTGTTATCAACTCTGGAAGATTATCACCAATGATAGTCAGATTATTTTGAAGAAAAATAGCAGGCACAAGGATAATAGCATGCATAATCAAAATATATTTAATCAAGATGCTGATTATAATAAGCAAGTTGAGGACTTGTTACTAAATGGCAAGCTGTCCCTCCATAAGATGGCTATGAAACATCTTAACCATGTTAGCTCACAGGCTGGAGAAGTTCATCTCTATCCTGACAACAGTGATCAAATCTGCAAGGGAAGTAATCAGAATTTATTAAGTACAAATTGTTTAAATAATAATCTGGACAGTAACTTGCTTTTGTTACCTGTTACAGGAAGGGATAGTGCCCCTCCAGTCTGGAAGAATCCAGAAAACTTGCATGATGCTCGAGAAAGATCAGGCTTCCTCCCTGGGGTATCCATCAATTCTGGCATCAATTCTCTCAACTACGTGGGAAGTAAACAGATCATTAGCTCAAATAAGAGTGTTTTATCTTATAAATCGAATGTTAAGGCCTTGTTGTTACCTGATGCAGAACGAGGTCCCACCAGCGGTGATCCTGATCTCAAGGAGCACCTGTAAAGGAGGAAGATAGCTCAAGAGCTCAGTGGATTTCAAAGAATCAGCGACAATCACTATAAAAGCATGCTAAACAACCATTTTTATCACTTATCTTGCTGGACAGAGGGTGAAAGCAGCAGCAGAGGAGAGATCGAAGACTTTCGAGACCCATTTAGAGCCAAGAGAAGCTTCGAGAGCTTGAAGATCTCATATTGGACGGATCTGGCCAATTACCCCTATAAGAAGCATCAGAGTTCTAATTTGAGGAGACGTGAGAGCAATTATACAGAGAAAACGCTTGATAAAAGAGTAAATGAAGCTGATAACTTCATCTGGAAGCCTCCCTGAAGTTGAGGAAGTTCCTTTTCCCCAAGAGATCGACATTCTCTTTTTGTTTCTAGGGTTGTTGAGAAATGAGGAAGCCGATTGCGGCTAGGGTTGTATACCCTGATGTGGGGTTTCGGGTTAATTACCCAAGTTTTGTTGGTTCGTGGGCCTTTTTTGCTATTTAAAAAAAAAATTGAGTTAATCTTTGTATTTATAATTTCAAATAAACAACGTTACTAAAGATGCCGTTGAGTACTGATATAGTGGTAAGGTTCATGATAGTTGACTTGAAAGATAAATGAACGAATCTCATTTGTAATCATTGATTGCCTTTAAAAATAAATGAAGAGATAAACATAAGCAGGATTGAAACTAGAGGTTGTATTGTTACTACATGCCTTTTGCTGGTAAATTCTCAAGATAAGCAAATAAAGTAAATAATCAGTAGAAAAATGAGAAGGTAAAGGTAGAATATGTTTGCCCATGATGAAAAGTATGATGTAGTAGAGAAATCTAAATAAATGTGCAACCATAGTTGAAGTATTATTATATTTCCTCTTCGGTGCCAACATAGAATTAGACAAGAAAAGAATAATGTAATCTCACTACAACAAAAGCATGGTTTTAATACCAAATCTAAAGACCTCATATTATTGGGTCTTAAAAGAAGGCCCATTAAGGACAAAATTCTGATGTCTTAACGCACAGCATAAGATACCCCATGTTGGTTATTAATAGGTCTCAAATATCTAATTATCTACCTAAATAATTCTGCCGCCTTTCTGATTATCTCTGCCGCCTATTCACAATCCACAACCCAGTATTTTCGCCATGTATTACTAGGTCTTACATCTCTCCAGTATGCAGTTCGTGCGCTCAAAAAAGCGAAAAAAAGAGGGAAATCTGAACAGAACAATGGTGGTAATCAGCAAGTGGTAATCGATGTGGATTCAGATTGACTGAAATCTACAAGAGGTAATCAATCTGAATAGAAAATCTGAAGAACACGGTTTGCTTTTTCATAATTTTGTACGATATCTTTCTTATCCACTATTCGGAATTCTCTGTTCTCATGGAATTGCAAAACCCTTCGTATCCGATCCGATTTTAGACTGTATTTTATTTATCGTGGAGATTAGAATTTTTTTAGTTTGATTAGATTAACCACCATGTAAATTACCGAGTCTGAATTTCATCTATATGCTGTGATTTTCTCATAATTATATTGATTTAGCTGGCTGTGAAGAAACTATTAAAAAAATTCCTCCCTCTTATCATATATAACCATGCAAATATCATGTTTGTTTAAATGACTCAATCATGTTTTCATGTCCATTTTGTAATTGTATACCCAAAAAAGTACCATAAGGCCTATGCCAGGCATGTACTTTGCATGCAGTTGCCCTTCCGATCATTTGTATTTGACTATTTGATTTTTGGGTTTGAATTTTCATATCTACTTTTAGTTTTCCAGAATCATAATTTATGTACTGCCCTCAATAACGATTCTAACATAGGATCAAAATTGATAATGTATATTATAGTTAATGCTTTATAACCTTAAAGACATTTTTAGATTACTGGATTTCTAATTTAGTTGATGGTTTATGTTTCTAACTAATGGTACAGTCAAGTCATTCGGATAGGATGTGGCAAAATTCTATCTGTTGCAATATATTTCACAAGAAGTAATAAAGTTCTTTTTTTGGTTTTTATACAGAGTAAGCATTGACAGTACATCTGCTTCAAAGTTAAATGCTTGATTCCAGTGAAGGATTAAAGTGGACATTTTTTTGCATGAGACAATTTCTGCTATGATTTTCTCTTAAGCAGTCACCAATCAAGACCTCTTTTTCTATTTCAGTTGTAGTTGATTCCACATTTGTTTACTTAGCATGAAGGACAAACAAGTTAACAGATGCTACATGGGGGCATTAAGCCAATTAAGTCAGAATTATTTAATGTGAAACTTTGTTTACAGTGGCTACTAAACAACTATAATTTAAATGCTTTAATTGAACTTACTGTGATTTCTTGTGACTCTACAACTGTATCTGGACTATTTAATTCTAATTATTGTGTTTATTTATAAATATGTAATTAACATACTATCTAACTGTCTAATATTTTTCAAGCAGTAATACACTTCACTTTTGGTTCCTACGTAGAATAGGCATGAATCGTAGACCTGCTTCATGGTTGATCCCAATAAAGGGTTTAAATCGGATAATTGCTAGATGAAATGATTTCTACTATGACCTTTTACTAAAGTGATTACTAATCAAGACGTATTTTGTGGTTCTAATTGTAGTTGTGACCACACAATTCTTTACTTTGCATTAATGAAAAAAAGAAGTGAAGGGATCCTTTTCGAGGTGTTGAGTCAGTTAATAATTCAAATTTATTTAAGGTGATGCTTTATTTACATCGGTTTCTAAATAATTGTATATTACATGCTTATGTTGAACTGATTGTGAATTCCTAACATTCTACAACTGCATTTGAATTGTCTAATCTTAATTTTATTGCTGAAATATACGATAACATATTATATTACTGTTCAAAATTAATCAACTGATGATGTTTAAAAATTTTGACTTTGGATATTAATATTGATAAGATACCGTGCAACGAAGATGATGCCATATATTTATTTTGATTCAGTCCAGACCACATATTTTGTACTTTCCCTAATCGAGTTACTACCTAAGATTGAATTGTTGAAAAAGACATGTATAAGAATATTTATCCCAAGGTTCAATAACTAAATCCGGAGTCTCAAAGGAATAGTTTTTATTTTATACACATTCATTACTGTAATCGTTATTTGGCATGTCCTACAAATATAATCCATGGACATCAGGATTTTAATACAGATCAAGTTTATTAGTATTGTGCTAGATAACTTGTAAGTAAGGAAAGAGAAAAGTATTTTGTATGAAAATATTTCAGATATGAAATTCAAAACTTCAAGTAATGAGGTTGATCATCACTTGCATGAAGTTAAAAAATTATAATAGAATGTTAAATGATACATGGTTTCACAGGTCATTGTTTTCTATGTAGTTGGGAGAACAGTCCCTACAGCTACAGCAATGAAATTGTAGCTCACATCCCTGTTTGTCTTAGTCACAAGGTGCGAACCCTGTTTCACTTTAATGATGGTAAATGCAAGTGAAATTGCACTTTAGAATAGCTCACTTAAAAAAGGTCCACTCTGTATATTTTAGTTAAATTACCGTCTAATTATATTTTGTTTCAATGATCATATTTCTTTTAAAATTATCACATCCGATATAATTTTTTGGACCCTTTTTTAAAAGGTGTTTACCGACTTGTGTTTTTTATTGCAAACGTGCAAAACCACATAAAACATCTTTTTTACTAAAAAGGGTTTGATTTCTATCTGTAAACTATCAACAAATTAACATTTGATCCATCATCCTGGTTTGTGTTTTAATTTCCAATTGCTGCCAACTAAAAAAAGCATCTTGTTTTTTCTCCCTGTCCATGCAATGAAAAATGAAGCACTGACTGATTAGCGTGTAAAACTTTTATGTAGTATATTTTTATCTGTTTTTAAACTTTTATGGTGATAGTAAAGTAACTGAAATTTATCTTGTTCGTAGGATTGATACCGAAATGAATGATCGATCATGGATGTATTGTAGACTTATAGATGGATATATAAATCTAGAATTTGTCGATGGTGTCAATAAATTTGTTGAATTTGCATTTCTACAAGTGGAACATGGAGGAACCATTAGATGCCCATGCTCCTTGTGCAAAAACGAAAAATTTCAACTAAAGGAAGAAGTCTCTAAACATTTACTGCAAAAAGGTTTTGTTCCACTTTATTATACCCGGATTTTTCATGGAGAGGCAGAACTTGATGAGTCAACAATGTCTGAATCGCAAGCTAGTGATTTCAATGATGAAAACCCATACAGGGACATGGTTTTAGATGCAATGGGTGTTGATCACAATATGGATGAGCAACTACCCAATGCCGAAGCTCAAAAGTTCTTAGATATACTTAAAGCAGCTGATGAACCTTTGTGGGATGGATGCAAAAAAGAGACCAAATTATCAGCATGCGCGAAGATGATGGCCCTTAAATCTCGAAGAGGTTTGACTGAGGCAAGTTTTAAAGATATGAGTAGGTTGATTAGTAATATGTTACCAGATGGACATAAGCTAGTTCAAAATTTTTATGAAGCTAAAAAATTATTGAAACCTCTTGGGCTTGGTTATGAAAAAATTGATGTCTGAACTAATTTCTGTATGTTGTACTACAAATAAAACATTTCCAAGTTTTTTTGTGAAATTTGTAAATGTCCTCGTTACAAAACTAGAGATACTCAAAATAATTCCAAAAATATTTCTGAGAGCCAAGTTCGCTACTTCCCAATCATTCCAAGATTGAAAAGGTTATTCATGTCACCAAATCATGATAAAGACATGACATGACACTATTATAATCGATCCAACGATGGTACAATGGCTCATCCAACTGACGGTGAGGCATGGAAAGAGTTTGATCGTCGACATCCAGAATTTGCATCTTCTGAGCGAAATGTTCGATTAGGCTTATGCACAGATGGTTTTAGCCCGTTTGGAGTTTCTGCAAAAGTTTATTCTTATTGGCCAGTAATTTTGACAGTTTATAATTTACCACCATGGATGTGTATGAAACAACCATTTTTGTTCTTAAACACAGTTATTCCAGGACCTAAAAATCCATGAATTTTTTTAGATATATTCTTACGACCTGTGATTGATGAGCTACTAGAGTTATGGAACGGTGTTGTAGTTTATGATGTGCATAAAAAAAGAATTTTGTTCTAAGAGCAGCTTTAATGTGGACTATTAGTGATTTTCCTGCGTATGATATGTTATCTGGATGGAATACTCATGGAAGATTTGCGTGTCCTTATTGTATGGAGAAAACAAAGTCTTTCACTCTTGAACATAGTGGAAAAGCATGTTTTTTTTATTGTCATTGACAATTCTTGCCATTGGACCATCCATTTAGAAGGCAAAAGGATAAGTTTAAAAGAAATAACATTGAAACAAATATATCACTACATCGACGTTCTGGTGTTGAGATGGAAGATATAGTGTCAAGCTAGCCTGATGTTGTATTTGGATTTAAATCAGGAAATCATAAAATACCTGGATTCGGTGAATCACACAATTGGGTACGTAGAAGTATATTTTGGGAGCTTCCTTATTGGAATTCAAATTTGATTCATCATATTTTAGATGTGATGCATGTTGAAAAGAATTTTTTTGACAATGTATTCCATACATTAATGGACACCGATAAGACAAAGGATAATTTAAAAGCCAGACTTGATCTTGAAAAAATTTGCAGTAAGCCGCGATGGATGAGTTTAATTCAGCGTTCAAATGGCAATTATTACAAGCCAAAAGCCCCTTATTGTCTTTTGAAAAAGGATCAAAAAGTTATTTTCAAATGGGTAAAAAGTATACGCTTTCCTGATGGATATGACTCAAACATTCAAAGATACGTTAACGAGTCTGAAACTAAAATCAGTGGGTTTAAAAGCCATGATTGTCATATATTTATGCAAAGACTTCTTCTGATCGCATTTCGCCCCTTTTTACCAAAAAGTATTTGGGAAACATTAGTAGAAATTAGCAATTTCCTTTGTGATCTCTGTGCAAAAAATCTAATTGTTGAAAATATGAGTTGCCTAGAGAAAAACATCATCGAAATAATTTGTAAACTTGAAAAAATATTTCCTCCTTCTTTTTTTGATCCTATGGATCATTTGTCCATTCATCTTCCCTATGAAGCTAAAGTTGGCGGCCCTGTTCAATACCGATGGATGTACCCTTTTGAAAGGTATATTCAATATTTCTTTTTAATATTGTCATTTAGTTTCCAACCTTTCTATACAATGTAGGTATTTATTTTATTTAAAAAAGAAAGTGGGTAACAAAGCACATGTTGAAGGTTCCATCGCCGAAGCATATCTTATTGATGAAATTGAAAATTTTACATCATGTTATTTTGGTCCTAATGTTGAAACAATATGGAATCAAGCACCAAGGAATGATGATGGTGGAGAAGTTAAGTCTGCTGAACGATTATCAATCTTTTGTCATGCGGGTAGGGTATTATCAAATGCGTTCATTAAGAGGATGCTCACCGCAGAGGAACACCAAGCTATACATAAATATGTGATTTTCAACTATCCTGAATTGAAGGATTTAATGATGTAAGTAATATCAACTTTTATTATAATTAGATGTACATATGCATAATATTTTTAATAATTTTATTATTGTGTAGCAAATGCAAGGATGAATTGCGAGGACAAATCCCCATGAGGATGAGAATTTCATCGATATGCGTTTGAAGACGATATTTTCTGATTGGTTAAACTCGAATGTACTTTTTTGCATTTGAGATAAAACAAATCTATTTTATATAATTTCTGAAACAATATTAACATGGTAATTTGTTTTATAGGTTCCATTTCATTTCGACGGTATTGAGCATCAATTATATTTACTTGCATAAGGACCAAATTTTGTAGTAGAGTGTTACAATGGATTTTTCGTAAATGGTTTTAAATTTCATACAATGCAGTACGGAAAGAACAAAAAAACAATGAATAGTGGTGTATGTGTAAAAGGAAGTTGTTACGATGATCTAGAAAGTGATTATTATGGGATGTTCAAGGAAGTTATTAAGTTGACATATTTTGGTGACAAAAATGATATATTTTTATTCAATTGTGACTGGTTTGACACTCTAACAAGAGAAGGAATAAGAGTGCACCATACAAATGGGTTGATTGAACTAAGAAAAAATTCTAGACTTCGCACAAATGACGTGTTTGTGTTTGCTCAACTGTGCCTACAAGCTTATTTCACACGTCAACCTTGTTGGAAATAATGAATAATGAGGGTATAGGGTAGAGTGTCTTACAATGTAGGAATAGTCCCAAATTGTAGGGTATAAGTAATTATAATGGTTTATATACATAAGTATAGAGACTATTATAAGTTCCTAGAAAGGGTGCTATGGACCAACAAGGGGACCATAAGGGGTGGTGCACCGCACCACCCCGCACCCGCACCCGTACCCGAACCCGAGCCCGAGCCCGTGCCCGCTCCCGTAGGCGTGTGCGAATGGGCGTTTGAGGCGTATTGTAGGCACTTAGCACTTTGCAATGTGCACTGTGCATTGTGCATTAGCGGGACGAAACTATAATTTTGCTGGGCATTGCATTGTGTATTAACGGGCCGAAATCATATTTCTGTTGGGTTTAACGGTCACCTTTTTTGCGAGCGGATACGAATTCAAAACGGTTCGCAACGTTTGGAAATGGGTCGCTACCTTTCCAAACGAAACAAAACAACCGTTTGAAACAAATCGTCGCAAGTAAAGGGTTATAAAGAGACGAAGGCAGAATCATTTTTTCTTCACCGAATATCTGATTCTCTGACCTCTTCTTTCTCACATACTGTTCTCAAATTCTTCTCTTGAGTTCGTCGCTGTTCGCATCGCCAGCGCAGCCTTGCGAACCAGATTCCGTTTCACCTTGGGAAACAGTTGCTCATTTCAACCCAAACGCGCCGTAGGGGGAGCAAATCTGTTTTAAGGGAACAGCAGAGTGCTGGACTCGGATTTCGCAATCAAACTTACAACCGGAATACAAAACGGTAAATTTTCTTATTTGACCAATTTCAATTTTTCTGGTAACCCAATTTCGAATGAAGGGTTTCTCTGGTGTAACAATCTTAAAACAGATTTGTGTGCTTGTGTTACTGATTGAAGTCAACTGCTTGCAGACGATGACTCAAGACAGTAACAGTTCGGCGAACAAGCAGCCCGTACCACCTACTATACCTCCCGCTCAGCCCGGTACTATGGTTCCTCAACATGTACCTTTCTCGCATGGGGAACGGCCAGAGAAATTCACCGGTGTGGATTTCAAGCGGTGGCAATAGAAAATGCTCTTTTACTTGACCACACTAGGACTGGCCAAGTACCTTGAAGAGGACCCTCCGAAAGTGGATGAACTCAAGCCTGACGCCACAAAAGTCGAAGCGCTCAATGCTTGGAAGAGTTCAGACTTCATTTGCAAGAATTATAAATGGCCTCGACAACAGCCTGTACAATGTATAATGTACTGTTCAGATCGCAAAGATCCTTTGGCAGGCACTAGAAATGAAATACAAGACTGAAGACGCCGGCATGAAGAAGTTCATAGTCGGAAGATTTCTGGATTACAAAATGGTCGACTCTAAGACAGTTGTCAGCCAAATTCAGGAACTTCAAGTCATTATCCATGAAATTCATGATGAAAAAATGGCGTTGAGTGAATCTTTCCAAGTCGCTGCGGCAATAGAAAAGTTACCTCCATCATGGGAGGAATTCAAAAACTACTTGAAGCATAAGCGCAAGGAGATGTCCATGGAGGATCTGGTTGTTCGTCTCAGAATAGAGGAAGACAACAGAAAGTCTGAAAGGAAGACAACAAACACCATGGTGGCCAAAGCAAATGTGGTCGAGTCCGAAAAGAACAACAAAAGAAAAAGGGAGCATAATCCAAATGCAAAGAAGGCTAAGAAGTTCAAAGGAAACTGCCATAATTGCGGAAAGAAAGTTCATAAAGCAGTTGAGTGCCGAGGACCGAAGAAAAAGAAAGACGAAGCCAATGTTACTGAATGTGATAGGCTCTCGGATGATGTTTCAGAAATGAACTTATCTGCTGTGATCTCCGAATGCAACTTGGTTGGCAACACGAAGGAATGGTTTGTGGATACTGGTGCCACAAAACACATTTGCGCTAACAAGTGGATGTTCTCCAACTACAAGCCTGCGACACAAGAAGAGCAACTCTTTATGGGAAACTTCTCCACGTCAAAGGTTGAAGGCAAGGGAAAAGTGGTTCTAAAAATGACTTCTGGAAAAGAACTCTGTGATGACCCCAAACTTCCACGAGTGAAAGCAAGGGATATCATTTTTGGAATACAACATAAATACAATAAAACAGAACACAGATACAATATAGCAAAGGAAATTCATAGAGTAATAACATTATAGCAGCGGAAAATTATAATGTCATCAATCACAGAAAATCCACAGTCACAGAATCTAAGCTATTACAACAAGTTGCAGAAAAGAAATAAATTTGATGTCTAAAAAGAAAAGAAAAGATGCCATAAAAACAAAAGATAAATGTCTTCAAGCTCCAAGTCATCACCTCTCTACTTCAGCAAATCCAAGAGACAGAAAATAAGCAGCTCCAAAGAAAAGACTACAAGCAAAGAATGAACCTGTCTACTTGGCTGCCCGTGTATAAGAGAGGGCACCCAAGTTTGCAAAAAGGTGAAACAAACTATGGGTCAGTCGTGGGACTGGTGTGAGAATTCTTAAGTAAAATAACTATTAGATATAAGGCAAATCCAAAGACCACGCCGCTAACGCGGAACGGGTTTACTCTAATGGATTGCCGTGCATAATTTAAAGTGTCAAAACAAATAAATAAGTACATCGTAAACAACGCAATGCTTTTTTGGAAAAAATGGAATCACCATAAGACCCAAGTCCCATCACACAATGCAACGCACACCAGAGGATAGGGTTTTACCTTATGGTGATTAAACATGCTAAATACGGCAAATACGCATCTAATATTATTATTAGTGTATATGAAAGCATTTCAAAGTAAATGTATTAATCCTAGGAAGCATAGGTACCATATACTATGCCTCCGTACTAGTAATACAATCAAATTCGTCGGTTCGTATTTGGATTTTGGTTTCCATCATGAGTCAAGGCTAGAGCGGAGCTCCTTACCGATTCGAGACACTCTAGCTAGTGCCTCAGGATTCCTCGCGGAGAACCCTTGGAAATGGCAGGGCCGGTCCGCAAATACAGCTTAGCGGATTGGCAATTCCTAAGCACACGTTTCCCGGTCCTATAGGACATATCCGAGGCGCGCCACATTCCATCATCCACATAAGTAAAGTATCAGCGCTGGGAGGTCCCTGACACTACTTCTAGCTAGAAAGAAACATGCTGCTTTCCCTGCGTTCCCTTCGCCCGTTTTAGACTCAACCGGTGTGTGAGGCTCGTGAGGTTACGTAATACACAAAGCTCTGCTTATTCAAACAGTGCTTTGATCGTCACCACAAGGTTCTGCTTTTCAACAAGAAACCTTGATCATTGCATCTTAGTATGCCACACTGTCACTCCATACTATACCATTGCTTCTCCATCAATACATAAATGGGTGTTAAGTAGAGAATAAATTCTCCACCACCAATATTTATATATTAACAGAAAATCAACAATATGATATATAACGAAGTACGATGTCAGACACACCATCCATTTAAACTTATGCTCTGGGTCTGAACGAAAGTCAAATCCGTGAAATCAACGCGTACGTCCGGGCAATGACCTTGACCCATGAATTGGTAGCAAGTCAATTCAGGATCTCGATCGCTGTCCATTCGAGGGAAGATTTACGGTCTTCATACGTCGTCTTCTTACTTCGATCTTTAACGCCGCTGGATTAATTTGGGATGAGAATATCTCGGACTTCCCAAACAATCCTCGTATATATATACATATATATATTTTGAAAATCCTTCTTATTTGTTAATAATTATTTTTATTAACAATTCATTCTATTTTAATTATTTAAAATAGTCAAACTTCTTATTTAACGACGCATTCTCAAAATCATATTTTTATTTACATTAATTAAAATGTAAACTTTCATTACATATCGCATTCTTGTTTTCTTTACATTTAATAAAATGCAAACTTGCAATTACATGTCACATTCTTACTTATTTACAATGAATAAAATGTAAACTTGCATTTACATGTCGCATTCTTACCTATTTACATTGAATAAAATGTAAACTTTCATTACATATCGCATTCTTGTTTTCTTTACATTTAATAAAATGCAAACTTGAAATTACATGTCACATTCTTACTTATTTACATTGAATAAAATGTAAACTCATCCTACGGTGGAATTCCTTTATTTTAACATTAAAATAATGTAAATTTTTCCCTATGGTATATACACTTTTTATATTAACATTTAGAATAATGTTAACTCATCCTACGATGCATATTTTCTTAATTTTAACATTAAAGATAATGTTGACTTATCCTATGGTTAAATTACCCTTTATTAACATTAAAAATAATGTTAACTCACCCTATGGTGTTATTCCTTCTTAATTTCATAAAAAAAAATGTAACATTCCTACGGTCAATTCTCTTTTATGTTAACATTATATAATAATGTAAATTTTCTCCTACGAAGTAATTCTCTTAATATTAACATTAAAAATAAATGTATATTAACCCTATGGTTAAATTATCCTTTATTAACATTAAAAATAATGTAATCTCATCCTATGTTAAATTACTTTATTACTTTACATTAAAAATAACGTAGCTCAATCCTACGGTTAAGTTACTCTTTAATTTAACATTAAAATTATGTTGATTCAACCTACGGTTGAATTTCCTTTATTTTAACATAAACAAAATATAATGTTAATTCATACTACGGTGGAATTCACTATATATTAACATTAAAAACAATGTTAATTCATCTTACGGTCAAATTCCTTATATACTAACATTATAAATAATGTTAATTACCCTATGGTGAAATTCTTTTATTTAAACATTAAAAATAATGTTAAATCCTTCTACGGTGAAATTCTTTTACTTTAACATTAAAAATAATGTTAATCATTCTACGATGTAAATTCTTTTTATTTAACATTAAAAATAATGTTAATCAACCTACGATGTAAATTCTTTTTATTAACATTAAAATAGTGTTAATCATCCTACGATGTAAATTCTTTTTATTAACATTAAAATAATGTTAATTTTATCATACGGTTAAATTTTCTTTATATTAACATTATAAATAATGTTAACTAAATCCTATGGTTGAAATTTCTAGTTAATTTACATTAAAAATGTCCATTTCATCCTACGGTAAAATTACTATTTAATTGACATTAAAAGTGTCCATTTTTCATGCATTGTAAATTACTTATTTTTAACATCAAAAATAATATTAATTCCTCATACAACGTAAATTCTTATTTGTATCATTAACAAAATTGTTAATTTTCATTCGATGTGAATACTTATTTTTAACATTGACACAAAAATGTTAATTTATCGTACGTTGTAAATACTTTTATATTAACATTAAAAATATTAATGACATCCTACGGTTAAAATTTTATTATATTAACATTAAAAATGTTAATTACATCATACGGTGTTATCTTTAACATTAAAAATGTTAATTTACACATGCGGTGAAATTACTATTTAATTAACATTAAAAATAATGTTAATTGCTCATGCGGTGTAGTTTCTTATTATTAACATTTAAAAAAATAATGTTACTTTCTCATACCATGTAAATTCCTTATATTTACATTAAACAAAATGTTAATTTCTCATCACTTTAATTTTACATAATTCAATGTAAATTTCATGTTAACACAAATTCCTACTTTGGTTTTACATAATTAAATGTAAATTTATGTCATTCCAAATTTCATACCTTAATTTTACATAATTAAATGTAAATTTAATGTTAACACCAATTCCTACTTTAATTACATTGATAAAAATGTAATCTTTTTCCTACGGTGAAGTCCTTGAATATGTTACATTAATAAAAATGTAAACTTTATTTACATATCACATTCTTAATAAAATAAAACGTAAACTTTAGTTACATTTCACATTCTCAATTTGTTTACATAAAATAAAAGGTAAACTTTAGTTACAATTCTAAAAATTTAAATTTCACCTGCGGAGTAAATTCTTATATATATTACATTAATAAGAATGTATATTGTGCATACAGTTAAAATTATCATTTTATTCACATTACAATTTATTCACATTAATAAAAATGTGTTACATGCCTAATAATTTATTTTATTCACATAAGTAAAAATGTGAAATTGTACATTTCCAATATTTAATTTATAATATTAACATTTAAAATGTTAATGTCATCATACGGTTGAATTTTTATAATATTAACATTAAAAATGTTAATGTACATACGGTTGAATTTTTATAATATTAACATTAAAAATGTTAATTTCATCCTACGTTTTTTTTTCTTTTTATATTAACATAAAAAAAATGTTAATGTACACTTGCGGTAAAATTACTATTTAATTAACATTAAAAATGTTAATTTTTCATGCATTGAAAATTACTTATTATTAACATCAAAATAAATGTCAATTTTTCCCTATTTCAATTTTACAAAAAAAAAAAAAATATGTGAATTTCATCACAAGTCTCGTTCTTATTTACATCAAGTAAATTGTAAATTCTCATCACATCGTATAACAACATCCAAATACAACAATAGGATCAGATTCGATACTAACATCGAGGTAAATTGCAAGATGGGGTTTCACACAGCATATGTAAAATCAACATGGCATGGTTAAATAAATAACACATAATTAATTTTAATTAATTATGAATTCAGATTTAAGCCAAAAATTTCAGATATAATCACATAGCACTATAGGCAATTTAGATTCCACATCATATGTTATGAACGGTTTAGAACTATGTTTAAACATCGTGTCATATTAATTCTACTGTTAATAATCATGCAAATAATAATTAAATAAATTAAATTAAATTTAAAAAAATAAAATTCTCACCCTAATCAGTCTCAGCAAAGCCTACTCGTCGCCACGGTCCTGTCGGATCTGAAATTTTCAGATTCGGGGTTCATACGCATTAGTTATCAATGTTTGAATAATTCTGACTTTTAACAACTGCTGCAGCAACGCTTAAAAGCGTCGCAAAATCTGAAGCATACCTTATTTTCAGAATTTGTTCAAAACTTCAAATTCGATTTTCTGGAGTTGTAGTTGACGAAACGACGAGCCGTTTGTTGGAGAAGGACCGGCTACGAGAGAGCTACGCACGGCCAGAAGGTGGCGAGGTGCGGCGGCGGCATGTGGGGCCTAGGGGGGCGCGACCGGCGGATCTTTGAAGGGACGGGGCGGGCGGATCAAGGCACGAGAATGGCTGAGGTTGGTACCAAATCGAAGAGCTCGGCGAGAGCTTCGAAACGAGTACTCACACGCCAAATTCCGTTAAGAAATGAGAGAGAAAACTGAGTTTGAATTTTCGAAGGGAGGTGGGTTCACTTGCGGCTGAAATGATGAAGAGGAAGACGAATGAACAGTAATTCCGAATATTATAATAATATATTAGGGTTAACTAATTATGTAATTAGCCCGTTAAGGCCCGTTTTGGTCCGAACCCCGATTCAGGCCTGCTTACTGTCGTTCTTAAGGTTTTGAGGCCTTCTGAACGCAATGGAACATGTTATAGGACCCAATTCCGAAATTTATTATGAGTTCTGGAATAATTATATTATTTTATTAATATTTTAATGTATACCGTACATGAAAATTCACCGAGGTCACAAATTAACTTCAAAAATTCTCAAAAAATATATTTAGCTATGTTTTGATGCTGTGGACCTATGAAAATTAATTTCGTTCAATTATGAGCCCGTATGAATTTTTAATAAATTTTTAAAGTAAAAAATTGTCCGTTTACACTGAAAAATCAATTATAATTATATATTAATTCCAAAAATTACCGAAAAATCATTTTTAGCTTTGTTTTGATGATATGAATCCAACAAAATTTATTTCGTTCGATTCTGAGACTTTTTGAAAAATGGCTATTTTCAAGGTGAATATATTTAATATTAAAAATACATTTTTAAACAAATATTTTCTGAAACTCGAAACATATAAGTGTTTACTGTTTTTCAATGCAGAAACATCATTCTGAAACCAATGGAAGTGGTTTCGAGTTCAAATTCCTTCGTATGCAAAAAGTAGCATTTTTGTCCTATGCAAATTACCCACCGACCTTTCTAAAAATTGAATTGGCCATAACTTTTGATTTCCGCTATGAAATTTCGATTTTTCGGATTCGTTGGAAAGATATTTTTAAATAGATTCTAATATTTTTGGTTTTACTAAAATCCGTTAAATTTTGCATCCTGTATGGTTAGTCAAAGTTCAAGTTTGACTTTTCAAACTACCGCGCTATTTCTAGCTCTTTTTATAATTAAAATTAATTTATTCATTCTAACTTCGATTTGAACCAAATTTGTGATCCTTATTATTTAAAATAGATTATTTTAAATATCAAAACTCATTTAAAATCACTTAAAATAAATTTTAAATTGGCCCCAAAATTCAGGGTTGTTACAAACTCACTTTGAATGACGTGCTCCACGTTCCAGATATTCGGAAGAACTTGGTCTCGGGATCACTACTGAGCAAGAATGGATTCAAATTGGTCTTCGTTTCTGATAATTTTGTATTGTCTAAAAATGGAGTGTATGTGGGTAAAGGGTATGTGAGTGATGGTCTGTTCAAAATGAATGTAATGACTATTGTACCAAAGGATATGAATAAAGTGGAACCTTCTATTTATATCGCTGAGTCATTTAATATATGGCATAATAGATTAGGACATGTTAACTTTGATACTTTGCGAAAAATGATAAACTTAGAATTTATACCTAAGTTTACCATAGACTCGAATTACAAATGTGAAACATGTGCCGAATCAAAACTAACTAGAACTTCTTTTCATCAAGTTGAAAGGAATACAGAACCTCTAGATTTAATTCACACGGATGTGTGCGATTTAAAAATGTGTCAAACTAGAGGAGGAAAACGGTATTTTATTACCTTTATTGACGACAGTTCAAGATATTGTCATGTATATCTCCTTAGAAGCAAGGACGAGTCATTCGACGCATTTAAACAATACAAAGCAGAAGTTGAAAATCAACTTAATAAAAAGATAAAATCACTGAGAAGTGATAAAGGAGGAGAGTACGAATCTCCTTTTGAGGAATTCTGCGCCGAACATGGTATTATACATCAGACAACGGCACCATATTCCCCTCAATCAAATGGAATAGCAGAATGAAAAAACCGTACACTAAAAGAAACGATGAATGCTCTACTCATTAGCTCTGGTCTACCAGATAACTTCTGGGGAGAAGCTATACTTTCTGCTAATCACATTCTTAATAAAGTGCCTCGAAAGAAGACTTTTAAATCACCGCATGAATTGTGGAAAGGCAGACCACCAACCTACAAATACTTGAGAGTGTGGGGGTGTCTTGCCAAAGTTGAAATACCAAAACCAAAGAAGGTCAAAATTGGACCAAAGACTATAGATTGCATATTTATAGGATATGCTCATAATAGTGCTGCATATCGATTTTTGGTGTACAAATATGAAATCGGTGACATTCATGAAAACACCATTATTGAATCTCGAAATGCTAGATTCTTTGAACACATCTAACCTCTAAAATCCTCTATTGAAACACCTGTTCAAAAGAGATCAATAGATACAAATACTCCTGAGGATAATGTTAATCAAAACTCGAATAAGAGAAATGTTGAAACTGAGGTAGAGGAACCCAGAAGGAGTAAACGACAAAGGACTTCGAAAACCTTTGGACCCGAATTCTATGCATATATGATAGAAAATGATCCTCTTACTTACCAACAAGCAATGTCATCTCCTGAGGCTCCATACTGGAAGGAGGCTGTCAACAGTGAAATAGAATCCATTTTACAAAACCATACATGGGAACTAGTGGATCTACCTAAAGGATCAAAACCACTAGGGTATAAATGGATCTTTAAGAAAAAAATTCAAGGCTGACGGCTCAATAGATAAGTATAAAGCTCGTATAGTAGTCAAAGGATTCAGACAGAAAGAAGATCTGGATTACTTTGACACTTACTCATCAGTAACTAGAATAACATCCGTTAGGATGCTTATTGCAATCGCGTCTATATTAAATTTGGAAATACATCAAATGGATGTAAAGACGGCATTTTTGAATGGTGAGTTAGAAGAAGAAATATACATGCTGCAACCTGAAGGGTTTGTAAGCCCAGGAAATGAAAACAAAGTGTGTAAGTTGGTAAAGTCACTTTATGGTCTTAAACAAGCACCAAAACAATGGCATGAGAAATTTGATCAAACTATGTTATCAAATGGATTCAGTATAAATGAATCAGATAAATGTGTTTATATAAAATACACACATATTGGATATGTCATTGTATGTCTCTATGTTGATGACTTATTAATCCTAGGCAATAATAAGGCCATAATAACGTCAACAAAAGATATGTTATCCTCTAGATTTGATTTGAAAGACCTAGGACTAGCTGATGTAATATTGGGTGTCAAAATTGTAAAAGCACCACAAGGATATGTATTATCCCAATCACATTACATAGCCAAGATACTTGAAAAATTCAAGCAATACAATATAACTATAGCAAAATAACCAGTAGATATGAACCAAAATTGGGTTAAAAACACTGATGACAGTATATATCAGCTTGAATATTCTCGCATATTAGGAAGTATCATGTATGTAATGAATTGCACAAGACCAGATATCGCATATGCTGTAAGTAAGCTGAGTAGATTTACCAGCAATCCTGGTAAACATCATTGGAAAGCAATAATAAGAGTTCTTGGATATCTAAAGTATACACAGAACTTTGGTTTACATTATACAAATTATCCTTCCGTAGTAGAAGGATATAGCGACGCAAATTGGATAACTGGCTCAAATGACACAAAATCCACAAGTGGATATGTGTTTACATTAGGAAATGGAGCAATCTCATGGAAATCATCCAAACAGACTTGCATAGCAAGGTCAACAATGGAATTGGAGTTCATTGCTCTAGATAAAGCCGCAGAAGAAGCAGACTGGCTTAGGAGTTTTCTGGAAGATATTCCAAATTGGGAAAAACCTGTACCTCCAATATGTATACATTGTGACAGTCAATCTGCTATAGGAAGGGCAAATAGTACATTGTATAATGGTAAGTCTCGACATATTCGTCGTAGACATAAAACCATAAGACAACTTCTCTCTAATGGAGTTATCACTATAGACTATGTAAGGTCAAAGGATAACATAGCGGATCCACTAACCAAAGGCTTGCCAAGAGAGAAAGTTCAATCCTTATCGATGGGAATGGGTTTAAGACCTATAAATTAAAAGTTTTCTAAAACGGAAACCCCACCTAGTTGACTGGAGAGCCCAAGATCTAGGTTCAAAGGACAACTAAGTTTAAGATAAACTTGATGGCACTGTTAAAATTCAAACCATTCATATGATAAGTCAGTGCAATAACCGTCGAAGAATAGGATAAGCATAGCTTTTAATGATGTCTATACTGTGGTGTTATAAAAGACCCAAGTGGAGTATTACGGGATACTCTTTATAGAATCACCTACGTGAGTGTGAAGGCGCCGCTTCAAAAAGAATTGTAAGGTTGAATTCTTTAAACACTCATGAGACCAAGCAGGTGTTCATGGCAAAAACGAACGCAAACAGAGAACCAAGGAAGTTTAGAAATCATGTTGTGTGTTATCTACTATCTTGACCTATACAAAAAAGCTTACAGTTCAAGGACATTCACAAGTCTACTGATTCGCTAGTAGGTCAAATAGATAAACACTAGGAAAGTTCAAAGTCATTGTGCTACTTTAACCGATGCAACATAATTTCACCAAGTTAAGAACAAACTAAAGAATTATTCATTCATGTGGGGGATTGTTGGAAATAATGAATAATGAGGGTATAGGGTAGAGTGTCTTACAATGTAGGAATAGTCCCACATTGTAGGGTATAAGTAATTATAATGGTTTATATACATAAGTATAGAGACTATTATAAGTTCCTAGAAAGGGTGCTATGGACCAACAAGGGGACCATAAGGGGTGGTGCACCGCACCACCCCGCACCCGCACCCGTACCCGAACCCAAGCCCGAGCCCGTGCTCGTGCCCGTGCCCGCTCCCGTACGCGTGTGCGAATGGGAGTTTGAGGCGTATTGTAGGCACTTAGCACTTTGCAATGTGCACTGTGCATTGTGCATTAGCGGGCCGAAATTATAATTTTGCTGGGCATTGCATTGTGTATTAACGGGCCGAAATCATATTTCTGTTGGGTTTAACGGTCACCTTTTTTGCGAGCGGATACGAATTCAAAACGGGTCGCAACGTTTGGAAACGGGTCGCTACCTTTCCAAACAAAACAAAACAACCGTTTGAAACAAATCGTCGCAAGTAAAAGGTTATAAAGAGACGA
The DNA here is from genome assembly GCA_030737875.1 of Allium sativum. Taxonomy (NCBI): domain Eukaryota; kingdom Viridiplantae; phylum Streptophyta; class Magnoliopsida; order Asparagales; family Amaryllidaceae; genus Allium; species Allium sativum. Next base: position 434,198,114 of record CM060919.1, read on the forward strand.
AGGCAGAATCATTTTTTCTTCACCGAATATCTGATTCTCTGACCTCTTCTTTCTCACATACTGTTCTCAAATTCTTCTCTTGAGTTCGTCGCTGTTTGCGAACAAATTATACAATTGTAAACAACTGTAAAATCCGTTCGGCTTTCCTAAACAACAAGGATTGTTGTAGAGGGTGTCGAACTCTGGGACCAAAAGTATTTTAATTAATAAATCCAATCAAGTTATTCCAAGATTTTGATTGATTGAAAACACAGAAAATAACAACAATTAAATAAAGAAGAGAGATTTATCTAATAAGAGAAAGCAATTAGGGGATAATGACATAGATTAGATTCACACTCATCAATAGCCAACAAATAAATATAGATCTAATTCATGTTTCTGTCACAAACACGAATCAACGATAAATAGATTCTTAGAAACAAATAAGTAAATAACGACAAGCATAGCCTATGCAGGACCTGAGCTCTTAAACAACCATAGACTATCAGGACAGATTCACTAATTAATTTCTAAAACCCTAAAATTAGATCTAAATCTGATAATTGTTAGATCGAACACGAATATACCCTGTGAAGGAGCATAGCTCTTAAACGACACAGAATATGAAGGTTCAGATCTAACCCTTGATTCAAATCCAGATCTACATGTATAAAGTCCTCATCTATTGGCTATGTGATTCATGATGAATCATATCTGTTAGCGTCATCACCCCCTAATCAAAGGGGATTAGCTAGACATAGCTAAAGAAGAAGAAAAACATAAATTAAATAACATGAACATAAATAAAACTAAAACTAAATAGAACAGAGGAAGAATGATTTTATTCCAAGAAGAGAATTACAGAATAAAACCCAATGTGTTTTTACAATGAATGAGATAAAGTGTATTTATAGTTGATATGACAAAGGCTGCTTGGAAAATTACACAATGTGGGACTAAAAAATTAGCCCAAATAACACATAAGCTAGTGTGAACGGGGTTGTAGAGTAAGAGGCCTTGTAAGTGAGCCAGTGTGAACGCGTGCAGTGCATGAATGAGAAGCCTTGCAAAGGAGCTAATGTGAACGCTACATGAGTGAAATGGTCTGCAATTGAGCCAATGTGAACACAATATGAGTCTTTAGTGAGCCAAATCTACCCAACTGAAATCTATTTGCAACCGTTCTTCAAGCTTTAAACTCTTCAAGCTTTAGTAATTTTAACTTCACTCTTTTTCAGCAAATTCTTCATGCTTTATTCATCAAATGCTCTAAACCATGATTCTTGTCATCAATCTGAAAACACAGCTATAAATACACAATACCAATTATTTAAAAGATAAAATAAGATAAATATGCGGATAAAATATACACATTTACGTGTATATCAAATACCCCCACACTTATCTTTTTATTCGTCCTCGAATAAACTAAACTAAGATATGTCACACTTTCGTAGGAAACACGATTGCATTTAGCGTATGCAACAAGCCGTTAAACCTCTGGGTGTCCCCAGTAGGACGAGTGTTGTCTCGTGAGGGTTTTCAGCGGATACTACCCACAAAATCCAAAGCGTCTTATGTACGCAGATTAATCAAACAATATATTTAAGGTCTTTCACATTCCAAGGACTTCACCTAACTCCAATAATAACGGTTTAGTCCCAAATTGTCCATCCCATAATTGGTGCAAAAATGAATAAAAATTTTCAAGCTGAATCGTAATTCCTTGATAACACTGTAATTGTCTTGAAGGTTAAGAGCGTGGTGTCAACCAAAGTTCTACACATCGACAATGTGCACCAAATCATTTCTTTATTCTTTTTTTTTAAATGATTTTGCACCAATGTAACTGTAATGTATTGGATATGAGTTATGCATAGATGAAGGAAAATTTTGTAAGTTCTAAAAATATTCTAGATAAGAGGGCAAGTGTATTAGTTGAATTTCAAGCTACAAAAGATAAAGTAATACTAAGGCACATATGGACATTTTGTTTCCTTCCATCTCCTCAATTACAATCCTTGCTTCTAAGTACAGTATGATGGATGTGGATGGAATGGAAATGGATGCTTCATAGTCAGGAATGATGAAGACTATTTTATTCAGAGAGACTCTCTCTTTATTTCATTTTTTTCTATTCTTTTCTTCTTCTTCTTTTCTTTTTCTCTTTTTTTTTTCTTTTTTCTTTTGCATGATGAATGATGAGTGGAGATGGAATGATGACGTACTTGATTTCATTCGATTCCCCCTCTACTACCAACACTTCATGAAAGGAAAGTTTTGTGCCCTAGTTACTCTACTTCTATAACCTTAATTCAACACACAAGTCTGGATTGATGTTATACAAAAAGCTGAAAGGAATGATAAGCAAAGTTTTGTAAGATAGATAACCCATATAAAATAAGATGTGGTATATGGTTATCCTACCTTAAAACAAGTACGGAGTGGGTGGTGTAATATTGGTATAAAAAGTGATGTTTTTAACCTTTAAACAAAGGTTCTTGAGTATACCAATATAAGATAAACTTGTCGAAACATGGATGTAAATCGACTAAAACTTGGGTTTGAATAATGTGGGGTATCGAAGAAGAACGCTACAATGAGTCATTTCTCCTTAACCGGGCCAAGTGGATTTTAGAACTTACGATTTTGAAAATTTGAGTGAAAAGAAAATATTATGCATGAAAACGAACTCAGAAAATCCAACATAAGTAGGTGCAAACTCATTTTTATTTCTTAATTTTTTTTTGATTATTTTTACTTGCACATTCTAACACGTATAACAAGGGTTGACACGCTTACTCCAGAACACAACTAACGTCTGCACAGTCTCAAGCTAGCATCTTAAAAAGACACATTACGATTCAATGAATAAATAATGTTCATTCTCATCACCCAACAATTCAACTTATCAAACAAGAACCAAGGTGTTATTTATGAATTTTAAGTTAATCCTTGTTCAATGAATGACCTACTTCATAAAATTTGATTGCTGATGTAATGTAAATTCCCCCCACACTTGAGTGTGACTATGTCCTCACAGTCGTTAATCAGACATATCGTACTGAAAGGAAAAATAAAATAAGAGACTATTTACATATGTACAAAAGAGGGTTAGTGCGTCATACCGAATGTAATGTGGCTCATGGAGGACCATGAGCTCTTCCTCTTGGTCGGGTATTGGTTCCAAGTAAGGTTTAAGGAGTTGACCATTGACCTTAAAGGATGATCCATCAGTTGGATTCTCAATTTCTACCGCACCATACGGAAAAACAGTCCGTACAGTGTAAGGTCCTGTCCATCTAGATTTTAGCTTACCCGGAAATAGATGCAGTTTTGAGTCATACAACAGAACTTTTTGACCTAGCATGAAAGTTTTACGTAAAATTGATTTATCATGAAATTCATCAAGTTCATTAAGTTGAAGCTTCCTATGTTCTCCTGCTTGCTCTAAATCAAGATTTAAGGTTTTTATTGCCCATAATGCCCTATGTTCTAGTTCAACTGGCAAGTGACATGGCTTACCAAAAATCAACCGATAAGGGGACATACCTAAGTTTGTTTTAAAAGCAGTGCGGTAATCCCAAAGAGCGTCGGTTAACTTTTGGGACCAATCTTTGCGATTTCGATTCACAGTTTTCTCCAGGATTTGTTTAATTTGCCTATTCGATACTTCAACTTGCCCACAAGTTTGAGGATGGTAAGGAGTTGATAACTTGTGGGTTATCGAATACTTTCTCATGAGAGCTTCAAAAGAACGATTACATAAGTGTGTACCATTATCACTGATTATTGTGCGAGGTGTGCCAAACCTAGAAAAGATGTTTTCTTTCAAGAAGCGCACAACAACCTTGTTATCGTTTGTTTTGCATGGTACAGCTTCGACCCATTTGGAAACATAATCAACAGCTAAGAGAATGTAAAGGTTCCCAAAAGAATTAGGGAAGGGTCCCATGAAGTCTATACCCCACACATCAAAAATTTCGACCTCTAGAATGGGGTTTAGGGGCATCATATTCCGTTTAGAAATTTTCCCTAAGAATTGACATCGATCACAAGTTTTGCAAAATTCGTACGCGTCTTTGAAAAGGGTGGGCCAGTAGAAACCTGATTGGAGAACTTTTTCGGCTGTCTTTTTGGGACCAAAGTGACCACCGCATGCTTGGTCATGACAGAAAGAGAGGACACTGTGAATTTCAGTGTCAGGAACACATCTTCGAATGATTTGGTCGGGACAATACTTGAAAAGATAGGGGTCGTCCCAATAAAAATGTTTCACTTGGGAAAAGAATTTGTGTTTATCCTGCTTAGACCAAAAAGAAGGGATCTGCTTGGTGACTAAATAGTTGACAATGTCAGCAAACCAAGGATCAGTGGATAGAGAAAACAGCTGTTCATCGGGGAAATTCTCGTTGATCGGAAGAGAAGAAGACGGGGCATTTGGAAGACGAGACAGGTGGTCCGCAATAACGTTGTCAGATCCTTTTTTATCCTTAATGGTAAGGTCAAATTCTTGAAGTAGAAGGATCCAACGAATGAGACGAGGCTTAGCATCCTTTTTAGAGAAAAGATACCTAAGTGCGGAATGATCGGTATAAACCGTGATGTGTGAGCCAACTAGATAAGGCCTGAATTTTTCTAGAGCAAAAACAACTGACAAAAGTTCTTTTTCAGTGGTCGTATAATTGATCTGGGCATCGTTCAAAGTCTTACTCGCATAGTAAATGACGTGAAGATTCTTATCGATACGTTGTCCTAGGACAGCGCCAACAGTGAAATTCGAGGCGTCACACATGATTTCAAAAGGCAGCTTCCAATTAGGAGAGAAAATGATCGGGGCAGAGACAAGTTCATTTTTAAGACGCTCAAAAGATGAAATGCAGTCAGAATTGAAATCGAAAGGGACATCCTTACCAAGAAGATTGGTCAAAGGTCGATTGATTTTGCTAAAATCTTTTATAAAGCGACGGTAAAAACCAGCATGACCTAAAAAGGATCGGATGTCCTTAACGGATTTGGGAATGGGAAGATTTGAAATAACCTCAATTTTGGCTTTGTCTACTTCAATTCCTTTATTAGAAATGACATGTCCTAGGACAATGCCATGTTTGACCATGAAGTGACACTTTTCCCAATTAAGCGTTAAGTGTTTATCTTTACAGCGATTAAGAACAAGATCGAGATGATGTAGACACTCAGTGTAAGAATCCCCGAAGATAGAAAAATCATCCATGAAAACTTCCAAAAATCGCTCGATCATATCAGAAAAAATGCTAATCATACACCTCTGAAAGGTTGCCGGTGCATTACAGAGACCAAAAGGCATACGACGGTACGCAAATGTACCGAAGGGACAAGTGAAAGTGGTTTTCTCTTGGTCCTCAAGAGCGATAGGGATTTGATTATAGCCCGAGTACCCGTCAAGGAAACAATAATATTCATGACCAGCTAGTCGTTCTAACATTTGATCGATAAATGGCAGAGGGAAATGATCCTTACGTGTTGCAGCGTTATGTTTCCTATAGTCAATGCAAACACGCCAACCGGTCTGAGTGCGGGTTGGGATAAGCTCGTTAGCTTCATTTTGGATCACGGTAATCCCTGATTTCTTAGGTACGACATGAATCGGACTAACCCATTGACTATCGGAAATCGGGTAGATGATTCCATTGTTAAGGCATTTAAGGATTTCAGCACGAACTGCTTCTTTCATGATGGGGTTTAGTCGACGTTGGGGATCCCGAGTGGGTTTGGCATCATCTATAAGGTGGATTCGATGTTGGACAATCGAAGGACTAATCCCCTTAGTATCAGCCATAGACCAACCAATTGCTTCCTTGTTTTTCTTAAGGATGGGAAGGAGCAATTGTTCCTGCTCTAAAGTAAGGTCAGAAGCGATGATGACAGGAAAAGTTTCATTGTCTCCTAAGTAAGCGTACTTAAGATGACTGGGCAGCACTTTGAGTTCAGATTTTGGGGACGACTCAACCGAAGAAATTGGTTGAGGGATAGACTCATTTGTGAGAGGCTCGACAGGAGTCGAATCAGAGACATTTTCGGGAGTATCTTGAAACAAAGTTTCGTAATCTGATTCAATTTCGTTATTCAGATGGTCGAGCTCAGATTCATTATCGTAGACAACATGGATTTCAGAAAACTGGTCCAAATAAGAGTTCGGAGAGTTTTCAGTTCTGAAGATGTTTAGCTCGACAGTCATGTTACCAAAAGAAAGTTTCATAGACCCATTTCTACAGTTGATAAGCGCATTAGAGGTTGCTAAGAAGGGTCGTCCTAGAATCAAAGGGATCTGGTTTGCAGGATTGCTAACCTGTTGAGTTTCTAAGACAATGAAATCAACTGGAAAGATGAATTCGCCAATTTTGATCAACACATCCTCGATTTCGCCCACAGGTTTCTTGATTGAACGGTCAGCAAGCTGAAGGGTAACCTTGGTGGGTTTCAGTTCTCCTAGCCCTAATTGACGATAGACGGAATATGGAAGCAAGTTAACACTAGCACCTAAGTCTAGCAGGCATCTATCGATTTTCTTGTCCCCAATAGTACATGATATTGTGGGGCAGCCAGGATCTTTGTATTTTACTGGCATTGATTGGGAAAAGACTTCGCTTAAAGTTGCTGCCAGAAACACTTTCTTAGGTACATGTGTATGACGTTTTTGAGTGCACATATCTTTTAGAAATTTTGCGTATTGTGGAACTTGTTGTATAATATCTAAAAGAGGAATGTTCACTTTAACTTGCTTAAATATTTCAAGGATTTTTTCTAGCTGATCCGTCTTTTTCCTAGGTCGGAGTCTATGAGGAAATGGAGCAGACAACTCAGTAGGTTGGGCTACTTGAGTTTGAGGATGGTCCTTGTCAGAAATTGGCTCAATGTTTTGATCTGAGTTGGTCGAATTTTCGGTTGGGTTTGGAAGATCGCCCGGTAAAGCATTTGGGTTGACCACATGGTTGTCAATCTTTTTGCCGGATCTAAGAGTCGAGACCGCATTCAAGTGACTCACGTCTGAGTCTTGAATGATGTGAATTTGGTTGGAGTTAGGATTTTGACGGTTGGGGTTTGGAATCGGTTGACTCGGGAAAGTGCCTCTTTCCCGTTCGCTTACAGAAGTGGCTAACTGACTCATTTGCATTTCAAGTTTAGCAATCGATTGACTCATGTTTTGCATGTGCGAAGTCAATAAATTCTGAAGATTGGTATTTGATTGGAGATTTTGAGTCGTCGCTTTAGTCAATTCTTCGAGAGTTTTCTCCAGTGATGTCAATCGTTTATCGTCTTGGGGAACAAAAGATTGTTGCGCTTGGTTTTGAGAAGGTGGCGCAAGATGTTGGAATTGAGTTTGTTGAAAGGGAGGTTTCGAAGGATTATTCGAAAATGACTGAAAAGGAGGTCGAACCGCATTCGAATTTGCATTGTTTTGGGTCCAAGAGAAGTTAGGATGGTTTCTCCAACCTGGATTGTACATTGGGGAGAATGGGTTATTCCTAGCTTTGTTAAATGCGTTGAGTTGTTCCAATGAATGTGGGCATTGATCAGATATGTGGTTAGGATCGTTACATTTGTAACATGAGGTCTGAGACGCTTGAGCTTGATTTATTTGAGTTGATGAAAGGACATTATCGAATTTGGATATCATCGCGTCTATTTTTGCTTCTAAGGCTACTGATGATCCTACCGAATGAGCACTAGAACGGGAATAAATCGATTTCTCGTTAGATCTTTCCCATTGAGCTGATTTTTCGGCAAAATTTTCGAAAAATTTCCAAGCGGCATTGTGATCTTGGGCTAGAAAATTTCCTTGGCACATTGATTCGAGCATGGTTCGAGAGTTATTTTCAAGTCCATCGTATAAAATTTGACAAAGAGTCCATTTTTCGAAATTGTGATGTGGACATTTGACTAGAAGCTCTTTAAATCTTTCAAAATATTTTGCAAAGGATTCACCCCCAAATTGACGAAAATTGACGATTTCATTTCGAATTTTGGATGTTTTTTCCAGAGGGTAAAATTTCTTTAGAAAAATGTTTACAAATTCACCCCAAGTTCCAATCGTATTTGAAGGCAAGCTATACAACCATCTCTCAGCATAATCGGTAAGTGCAAATGGAATTAACCTAAGTGTGGGGGTATTTGTTGACGAGGCTTTTGAATTGCGTGGAGGGGTGTTGAATGAGATCTGTGAGCGTTGACTTGTGGATGGCGTATTAGCCTTGAATGGAAATTAAGGAAATTTGAGGATTGGTCTGCGATTGGCTTGAATTTGTGGACAGAAGTCAATGGGATTGTGACGAGCAATCAAGAAATAAATAGAGAGAAAAAAGAAGTTCTGTAATTTTTTTCTTTTTGCTTTTTTTTGTTTTCTTGTACAAGAAGAAATATGAGAAAGTAGAAAGAAGATTGAAAAGAAAGGAAGGAAATCGGGGAAATCAATTAAAAAAAAATGGCAAGAAATTAAAAAGAAAGGTGGCAAGTTTTTTTTTTTTTATAATTTGCAAAAATAGAAAGGCAGTGAAACGGGAAAGAAATCAAACTGAAAATTGCAAAAAAAAAAATTCTCTTTTAATTAGAAAATCAGCAATACCAAATCAAAGCCAATCAAGAGAATTTTGTCTATATATGAAAGGTAAAAAAAAATATTTTTATGTTTTTTTTATATATATATGAAAGGTAAAAAAGAAAAAATTGCCAAATAAAAGGAAAATAAATAAATTAGAAAAACTAAAATATAACCTGAAGGATCTACGAATTTAAATTATTTTGGTCCCCGGCAACGGCGCCAAAATTTGTTTGCGAACAAATTATACAATTGTAAACAACTGTAAAATCCATTCGGCTTTCCTAAACAACAAGGATTGTTGTAGAGGGTGTCGAACTCTGGGACCAAAAGTATTTTAATTAATAAATCCAATCAAGTTATTCCAAGATTTTGATTGATTGAAAACACAGAAAATAACAGCAATTAAATAAAGAAGAGAGATTTATCTAATAAGAGAAAGCAATTAGGGGATAATGACATAGATTAGATTCACACTCATCAATAGCCAACAAATAAATATAGATCTAATTCATGTTTCTGTCACAAACACGAATCAACGATAAGTAGATTCTTAGAAACAAATAAGTAAATAACGACAAGCATAGCCTATGCAGAAGCTGAGCTCTTAAACAACCATAGACTATCAGGACAGATTCACTAATTAATTTCTAAAACCCTAAAATTAGATCTAAATCTGATAATTGTTAGATCGAACACGAATATACCCTGTGAAGGAGCATAGCTCTTAAACGACACAGAATATGAAGGTTCAGATCTAACCCTTGATTCAAATCCAGATCTACATGTATAAAGTCCTCATCTATTGGCTATGTGATTCATGATGAATCATATCTGTTAGCGTCATCACCCCCTAATCAAAGGGGATTAGCTAGACATAGCTAAAGAAGAAGAAAAACATAAATTAAATAACATGAACATAAATAAAACTAAAACTAAATAGAACAGAGGAAGAATGATTTTATTCCAAGAAGAGAATTACAGAATAAAACCCAATGTGTTTTTACAATGAATGAGATAAAGTGTATTTATAGTTTATATGACAAAGGCTGCTTGGAAAATTACACAATGTGGGACTAAAGAATTAGCCCAAATAACACATAAGCTAGTGTGAACGAGGTTGTAGAGTAAGAGGCCTTGTAAGTGAGCCAGTGTGAACGCGTGCAGTGCATGAATGAGAAGCCTTGCAAAGGAGCTAATGTGAACGCTACATGAGTGAAATGGTCTGCAATTGAGCCAATGTGAACACAATATGAGTCTTTAGTGAGCCAAATCTACCCAACTGAACTCTATTTGCAACCGTTCTTCAAGCTTTAAACTCTTCAAGCTTTAGTAATTTTAACTTCACTTTTTTTTAGCAAATTCTTCATGCTTTATTCATCAAATGCTCTAAACAATGATTCTTGTCATCAATCTGAAAACACAGCTATAAATACACAATATCAATTATTTAAAAGATAAAATAAGATAAATATGCGGATAAAATATACACATTTACATGTATATCAGTCGCCGTTCGCATCGCCAGCGCAGCCTTGCGAACCAGATTCCGTTTCACCTTGGGAAACAGTTGCTCATTTCAACCCAAACGCGCCGTAGGGGGAGCAAATCTGTTTTAAGGGAACAGCAGAGTGCTGGACTCGGATTTCGCAATCAAACTTACAACCGGAATACAAAACGGTAAATTTTCTTATTTGACCAATTTCAATTTTTCTGGTAACCCAATTTCGAATTAGGGTTTCTCTGGTGTAACAAACCTAATGCTTCAAATGAATGGTTAACTGTTATTAAAATTGCTGCAAGAAGTTGTTTTGCACTTGATATACTCAACTTAGATGAAGATGCAGATGTGGCTCAAGAAGATGAGATACATACACCCTATGTTGTTCAACTTGATGATAACCTTGATCAACCGGTAACATTTGAACATTATGATGTTGTTGATAATGAAGAACTTGAGTTTGCAACGGAAAACATTGATGAAATGGAAGATGAATCAGAAGAGGACATAGAAGTTGATGATGAAGATGATGAATGTTGGGAGAGTGATGATGATTTGGTAGACATAGAGGGCGAAGTTGCTGTTGAAGAGGAATATTCTCCGTATTAGTTTAAGAATAATATTTGATGATGTCATGAATGTTATTTTGTAAAATAGTTGAATTCATTAAAAGCTTTATAAACATTTTCTCTATTGTTTAATGCAATAATAATTGATGTGGTTAGTCCTTAATTTAATGCAATGTCTGACTTTACATGTGTGTTTACTAAACTTAAACTATACGATGTATGTAATCTTTTTCATTACTCATGTATACAATATTTATGTTTACCACAAAATGAATTTATGAAGAATCACTTCGCTATTAAAATATTATGTAGTTGAGAATGTTTATTCATGTAATATTGCACTTATTTGATTGCTTCTTCATTTCAGATTTTCCAAGAGAATTTCAAGCTCATTTGAAGAAGAGGGAAATACTAGAGTACAGTATAAAGTGGCTTAGTTTCCAAATTAACTTCAGGAAAAGTTTTTATAATATATCCACCCTTAGTTTTATTGTTTTATCTTTTATCATTTTTTCTTTGTTCCAGTCTTTGTTTATTTTTTCTGACCTTGTGCTTTAACTGCTGTGATATTGTTTAGTACTTCAGTGTTTTCGTAATTAGTTTTGTCTTAATAATTCTTTGCAAATATTTAAAGTAAATTTTGTTAAATTATTGGATTGTATATACGCAATATGTTTATAATCATTGACATTTGTACTGAACTATTGAATCAACAACTTTACTTATCACTCTCATATGTTGATGCTAATGTCTGATCGTTTTTGTTAATGCTGGAAGTAGTGATCTTCATTAAACCATTGTAAAGTAAAAGTTATAATTTAGTTTTGCTGGAGTCATGGTGGGTTTATGTTCTGTGTGTTCCTGCTGTTGTTCTATGCTCATTTCATTAATGATACCAGTAGTAATATTGGTTATTTAAAACCTAATACTCAGCTTTAGTATTTTATGAAATGCAACAAATAGCTTTACTGCATTTTGGATTCATTACAAAGTGTTCCATTAATAGTTTATATGGCTGACCTTTGTTCGGATTGTAATCGGTATCTTTCTCAAGACCTAGTATACTAACTTCTTTTTTAATAAACATTTTCTATTGGTACATTTTTTTATAATGGTTGATCATAAATTCTCACCAAATTTTTACATAGAGGGATCAAAATTTGTAGTATAATAAATTCAAGGGTTGGCCTACTGAAGATGGAGCACAATATTTCCATACAACATTTAATTTATTGTACATATGATTAAAATATGTTTATTCCTTAGAAGCTGGAATCAACAATAACCGTGTTTACAAACTTCTAGATGTTAAATAAGAGTTGGAGAGCTATTAGACAGTTTACAATTGTTAATTGTAAACAAATCACATTTGTAGATGTGTGCTCTGTGTAAAGTGTATTTCAAATTCTATATTATTGTCCATTTAGGAAGCAAAAAAAAATGGGCGAGGTAGGAGAAAGGATTCACGTCTGTCATAATTTTAAAATATAAGTATAGATTTTTCTTTGCAATCCATATTGCTACTTAAACAACTTATTGTATATTGTTATATTCAAATTCATTACTGAATTTAGTATAATTTTCTCAGATTATGTACAAATAATGTTGCGAACCAAACAAAATAATACAATTAATTTATGTGCTACTTTTTTCTCTTTAGTTTCAAAAGCTAGAACATATTATGCTTGGTTTTTAATTCGCAGAAAATATTAGCAGCCCTTTTTTTTTGAGTTGAGCCTGATAACATATTGGAAAAACTGCAGTCAAATATCGATTCAGATATAAAGCAGCAAGCTACATATCATGCTACAGTTGAGTTTAGTGCACGCTTATGTTTTCATTTCGTAGTTATCCAGCCTCTATATCACATACACTGACGAGTTATGTTCCCTTTGATATGAAAGGAGTTATGTATTATCAGTGTCTGTGGGGTATGTTAATTCATATTGTTGCGTCAAACACTCATGTCAATGGCTCAATCAATGCCAGAATGCTTCCTCATAATCTTTTTCCGGCGATACAAAATCTAGGTTTGCACGGATTGAGTGTGAGTTAATTTTTTTGGTCTTAGAATTGGTAAATGAGTTTGTTTTCTTTCAAATGCACATACAGGACATGCCAAATGACTGGCAACTTTGATTAGCTTGAAAAATAATGAACTATACGTTAGTAAGATGGTATCCAAATGAATAATGATTTTGATAGTGCATGTAAGTATCCTAAAGTTGATTAACTAACTACACATTAGCATTAGTATTTTATATGTATATATTTTGTTATAGTAGCTTTAGATTAAACATTTCGACCATTGATAATTAGGACAAGGAATGCCACATACCATCTTAGCATTGTATGAATACAACAAATATTTAGAACCATCTAGTTACATTTTTTGAATTACAAATTTAAATTGTCTTATGTGCTAGGAGTACCTATGAATGTTAATTTGATATTTATGAATTTATCTTCTATTTATTTACTTGTTGCCCTTGTTTATTTTATAGTGAGCACTTTTGATCTTCGGCTATTGTTTATTTGCCTACATGAGTAAATGGGCTGAGAATATTTAGGCATGCATTGCTTAATTGATGAAACTGTGCAAAGATTGAATATTTGGCATAAGTTAATATTTCTTTATTTTATTATAAACTAGCATATGTTACAATTTTATTTTTGTGTAGTAAACATAATGACAGGCTCAGCACTTTGAGGTCTAATTAGAAAAATGACAAGCACACATTCTAGCGTATCGCAACATGAAAATGACATATTGAGACAGGTTAATCATAACACAAGCACAAATACAATGACCGACATGATGGAGGAGAGATTCGAAGATGGAGACGAAAGAGACGAGGATGGGCTTGAAGAAGCACAACAAGACATGAGAGGTGGTCCACAAGAAATGGAAGAGACTAGTGTGGAAGGAGAGGAAGAAGCAACAGAAGTGGGTAGGAGATGCCACATTCTAGTTTGTGGATATGATACTTCAATCGATCCTGTTACCCAAAAAAGACCATTGGAGTGGAGAGGAAACCAGTAAAGATTTAATCATACTTATATATATATATGACTTTATGAATATCCTAACAATTATCGCAATATGCTTTTTAGATTTAGAAACAAATCCGCCTCACGTCTTATTGGGCATATTTGGAACTTGCGGTTTACGGAACCATGGTATACGTTCTCTAAAGTGCCTCATGAGAAAAGAATAATGCTATTTAACGAGTTTAAGGTATGGTTATTCTATTTTGGGTGGTAAATTTATTTTAATGTAATATATTTCAATTACATTTCTATACACAGCGAGCATACACATATGATGTTGTGTATGAGCAAAGAGTATTTGAGATTTGGACAAAAACAGCTTCCTCAATTCTGAAAAGAAACTATACCGCGCACGACAACAAGCAAAAAAGTTACAACAAACTGATAGGATGATTAATTGTCGTGACACACCTCCTAATTGGATACAAAAAAATGTTTGGAATCAAATGATTGATATGGAATGACATAAAAGTACATATGATGCTAAAGAAACCAAGATGAGAAATAATCGTTTGACGTCAAAAGAAGGGACCCACACACGGCATACCGCTGGTTCGGTGTCTATTGCTTCACATGATGCACAAGTGGCAAGCTACAACTATCTTTCATACTCACGGTACATAAGGATAATGACAAACTGTATTTCGAACAACTGGATCTTAGGTTTTTTTTTCTTTTTCTTATGTTTTTACAAATGCAAAAGTTATAGCTAATTTCCTTTATTTTGAACTTAGCTTTCTTGCGTAATAGCATAATATAACCAAATAAGAACTGAACCTTAACATACACACACACATATACATACATACATACATACATACATACATACATATATGTAAATATATTTATGTATATGTGCTTATGTAACAACTTGTTATAATTATTGCTTCCTAGTTGTAATGGACTGATTTTAATGTTCATCTTTGAAGGAACATGAAACTGGCCAACCGGTATCCTTCGCTGATAGTTTCCGTTATTGGCATACAAAATGGGGGAAAGGAAAAGACAAAACAAAGGCCTTATCAGCACCAAGTGGCACATTTGTTGACAACAAATCGAAAAAAGTTTATGTAAGTTTTCTTCTTCTATTTTATCTTCTATATTTATATTTCCATGAAAATATCGATAATGGAAAGCATTGTAATTTCTGAAAATATCGAAAATAGGACCAGACTGCATTTTCTCCTTCTATTTTATCTTCTATATTTATATTTCCATGAAAATATCAATAACGGAGATAAATATATAGTATCAGCCATAGAAAAAAAAGTTAGAATAGATGACAGGTGAAAGTAAACCTTTGTAATTTTCATGTGAAAAAAAGACAACTGTCTTGTTTTTTAGTTTTAGTTTTTTTTCTTTTTGAACATAAAAGATTTTATAATGGTTCGGCTGCCTACATCCACTACAGAAGTATTTTTTTATTTATATTGCTGACTACAGTTACAACGGTTTGAATTTATATTGCTGACTACAGTTACAACGGTTTGAATTCAAAAAATAAAATGGCAGAGTATAGCAAAGAAAACCAGAATCAAAATCTTTTTTCTTGTGCCAAGGATCTGATATTTATAGATGATGACTTGCATTGATCGACCTGAAATTTCTCCGATATGACCAAATCGCACCCTTCTAGAAGTCCTGACCTCATATCCCAAATTTATATAGGGATCGACACTGATCAGGGAATCTGTACGATCCTTATTCTTTGAGAATAGGGATCGACAATTCAAGGTGTGGGTCCCTTTTTTTTACTTCGGATCTATATAGTTTGTTGGTGAAGTCGCCTAAGTAAAATGTTGAGTAATCGAGTGTTTTCGTTGAGTTGAACTATTGGTTTATGTTGTTTGTGGTCATGATGATTCGATCTGATTCTTCGTCTAGGAAAAGTGTTATTTAATCAATTTCAGTGTCATTTGAGCGAATTTATTTATCCATGGCCACGTAACCATAATCGTATTTAGTTTCGAGTCATTCAACCACCACTTTGGGTTTCCTTCCTTGAAAATTGTAAGTCTATTTGGCCAAATTCGATGTGTAACGACCTTGCCGAAAAGACGGGTTAACAAAATTCATGAAGGTTTTGATTTAATTTCAGTTAACTCTGAAATATTTTCCATAATGGAACTAAGCTTTATTGGTTAAACTACTAAACTTCAAGAGATAAACAAGACATACCTGTTTATAGAAACTGGACACGACTGTTTGGGGAAAATTCAACAGGGTGTTCTGCCGTAGTTTTTTTTAAAGCCAAATGACGATGTTAATATGCGCTTCACAAAATTCCCATGCATTGTATGCTGATAAACGAAAATTCATTTTCCCCCTTAAAATTAGAGTGAACCATCTTCCACCTCAAGATCAATATCAAAATGTAAGCACAGATAACCAATTGTGATTGCTTCTCATTAGCCATGAAAGATGGTGTCAATGCACTGCCCAGATTAGACTTAAACACATTCTAGGACAATAAATTATTAAATCCGATAAAAGAGACAACGGTAAAGAAATAAATAAATATAGAAAACCAAACAATACTTGCTAGCCTGAAGCTAACTGAACAGCAAGGGGAAAATGTTTCACATGGGATGTAAGTCGGTTGGGATCGGATGAAGATGTGTTCAATTTCTATTCTAAATAATATTAGATCGAGCACAGACTGAATGAAATTTTTTCTCGTACAAATTTTATTACCTCAGCTCGTGTACTAGATAAAATCGATTAGGCACGGACATATATTTTTTGGATACGGACACGGACGGACTCGATCAGATGACTATTTATATCAAATTTTATATTTTTATTTGATTTTCTCTCAGCTGTATCGAATTACAAGAATTCGGACATTCGAACGAACACGGACCAAACGTTATTTTTTTCTCATACAAATTTAGTTGTCCTAACTCGGGTCCTAAATGAAAATCGAACAGACTAAGACAGACAAATTTCGGTCATAGACACGAACAAACCTTAGACATTCTTACAAAATATACGGTCCTAGCTTCACCATCGGTTTTTGACTTCTTTCCGTGAAGACTATCATGGAATAACTTGCTAAGCCTGTGTTGTGTATGATATGCGTAGAGAATGAAACGAGTGAAAGTAAAATAATTATGACCATCATAGCATTAACATATAAATTATTATTTGGTAAAAAAAACTTGAAACAAATGGGAATGTGTAATTAAATATGAAAGACGATTCAGTGTATTTTGCAATGAAAAGGAAGGGAACAGTACTGATAAGTGGAAATGTTGTCAACTGTTGTATTTTCAATTGTAATAGGTATTGAAAACATATCTATTACAGCAGAAAATATATTTTCAATTGCAAACTTTATCAAACATATCCATTTGTATAGTCTTTTAAGAAGAAGAAAAAACAAACATAATGAAATGCATGTTTCGTGATGTGAACCAAGCTAATTAGAGCATCTCCGGTAGCGATAAAAAATCAGAAATCGGTAGAAATTGATGTTCAGTTTCTTTCCCCCATGCTACTAACTCAAACGTCCATTATGTTGTATTAGTTTCTTTAAAACCATCACGGATGGACATGTTTACTAATATATACATACAAGCATGCATACATGTGTGTTTAACCTTTAAAGAAGAAGAAATCAAGTTTTACCTCTTTTCCAAGAAAACAGAAGCTATTAGAAGTGGCTTCGGTTTGAACTTCTTCAAAACATTCATGTTGGTAGTCCTCATGTTAATTTCTCTAACAAGTATGCTATGATATTCATATACATGCTTTGTTGCTATTCCCCTATACATGCTTGCTAGTCGTCTTATAAAGGAATGACTGGATAAAATGAGAGCCTCTTACACGGTAAACTTTTATATGAGTATAGAAAGTTTTGTTTATGAGGATGGATGAAGTATTCTTTCACCATACTAAGTATTTAATTTGCATAACAGTTCAGGATAAAAGCAAAAAATGATCTACATATAATAAGTATTTACTATCTTTTTTGCTGTTTCCAGGAGGCATAAATGAAAAAAAAAGCTGAGTTAAACGAAGATGTAGTCGAATGGAATCCACGACTATGGATGGAAGCTTCAGGGGGGCTAACAAGAGGCAGAGTATATGGAGCACTGTACGTCGATGCAAGTGGTTTGTTAAACAAAGGCTCTACATCTTCCATTTCGGCAGAGAATACCGCTAACTACGCCACACCATTGGATTCATCCGCAAGCATGTTGTTGACACCAGAGATCAGAAAATTAATTGAAAAGGAAGTACAATTGGCACTGAGCAACAAGTATGGGTCTGCTGCACCATCAGAGCCACCACAGCCACAACCACAACCATCTCAAGAAACGCTTCAAGAGCATTCGCTTCTTCAACATGCCAATCAAGTTCCGCAACAACCCAGACAAGTTCCGCAATCTTCTTTTCAGTTTCCGCAACCATCAATTCCATATAACCAAACATTAGGAAGCTTTCCTATGTCGTTTCAACCAGCTTTTGGAAACTTTGCACAACCTGGATCATTCACACAGCTACTCAGACCTATCACCAATGAGTATAATTTCCAACCTGGGCAATATCAAGCAGCATCCAATCATGGTACTTTTCAGCACACTCTCAATTTGACAACGTGGAGTGAAACAGTATTTTTCTTCCTTTTTCAACATATTTACTGTTTTTATTTGTTTTGGCTTTGATTTGAATAGTAGGACATCTTTGCTTGAATTTTGTTTTGTGGTTTATGCAGTGGAGCTGATAAATAATGACTACCTTGCTTTTTGTAATGTACTTGTTCGTTTATATTTTTCTACTTTTATGATATACCTGTGCAGTAGTCTTGTGTTCCCATTGTCCTTGATGCGTGTATATTATTCTTTATTTGACGCATTCTAGATGCAGTCCTATATAAGATTATTTATTTGCTGTCAGTCATATATATTTATTTGCTGCATGCTATATTCAGTTCAGCAGCATGTTTTATGCGTGATGTTTAATGCATGTTAAAAGGCAGGCATTACAATATTGATTTGTGACTTCTTTGTCTCTGTTTTTACTGTCTTTACGGTATGTAGTGAGACCACGCTAGCATCTCCTTGGGTCTTAAACATAGGGACATATTTAAGATAAATTGAGTGGTAATAAATTTTATTAAGACCAATTCGGTTGTCCTTAAAAAAATTAGGGACTTGATGTTAAGGACAACATTATTTATCTCAATGGGGTCTTAATAAAAAAATTAAATACATAATAGTTTAACTTAAGACAAATATTGGTTGTCTTAAATCATTCTAATTTTAGTAGTGTCTTATGCTTTGCTAATAATACCAGTCATCATATATATAGTCATATTTGGGAATAGAAGTTAAGATTCTTTGAGTTCTTATGCTTTCGGTTTATGTTCACAAACTTATTAAAATCACACTGATGTACTAGCTCATTGCATTAGCCCTCATGTATGCCAACCAATACACACACACACACACACACACTCTTATGTGCACAGTTTAACAATATTTACCTCTTACCTATGCTGGTGAGTACATTTTGACATTTGTTACATCTTATGTATGGTTGATATTTTTTGCAATTGCTATATGCTGAAACTAGAATGAAACAGCACTTGCGTCTCACTTTGTAACCAAAGCACACCCGTGGCTTTTGCAAACACTGCACTTTGCATGCATGAGTCTTGGTAGTATTGCACTGCATATTTGCATGCGTGATGCATCATAAATGAGTTGTCATCTTTCATTGCAAATACCAAAAATATTATGCCTGCACTCCCTCTTGGACATCTTAGCATGCATCCACTATTTTAACAGATTTCAAGTATATTAAGCATCGTTTTGTTAACTATATACTGCTAATACTATTGCCTCTTCATGATATTTGCTGTGTTCAACATATATATTCATGCCATGTTAAATAAAACTGTAATGGCCCACAAATCCGTAATATCTGAGTTGACTAATAACACCACACGACCAACCCAAATTGCACATAAATACGAATCATTATTAGAAAGAAGTTAGAGGATGAGAAATAGAAAGAAAGAAATATTAGAATAGAAGAAAAATGAAGAACACAAATCTCATAGCGGAACGAATAAAATATATTAAATAACATAACTTTTGAAATACAAATCAGTAATTGTATATACATACCATTATCAGAGCACAACAGCTATTTCTGGAACAGTTATAAACACATGTTTCCAGATACAAACATGGTACACAGCGGAATATGATAGTCTATAGCTAACTGGTGAAGCCTCCTACTTCAAACTCCTCCAAGTGAATCTGTAAAATCCCAACTACTTACTGCCCGTACAAATTTGGGCACCCAAGAGTTTAGGGAAAACAAACAAAATAAACTCTGGGTCAGTCATGGGACTGGTGTGAGTAAACTCCAACCATTTGTTTAACTACCAAAATCCTTTCGAAAGAAAAGATAATCGTAAGACCGATCCAAACATGAACATGGATGGTTTTTACCTTACGATAACCCAAAATATTTTTGATATCAAATCCAGTGATATTATAATATTGTCTACAGCAAATAAACAGAATCTAGCGGAACGCTTGCATCTCACGTTCCATATATAATATAAAATCAAAAACCGCAAGGCGCTTATTGGAGATTGGATTTCCAACATGACAAGGTATGGAACCACCTTCCGATAGTGTATCTCTTGAGAGGAATACACTAGGTTCAACAAGAATGTCTTGCAACCCGGCCCACACATGACCGACCACTCATTTCGCTTTAGTGTATCAAATGTATATCACCAACAGTTGGGATCAGCAACCGTTTCCCGCATGGGACAACATTGAATAGAATAAGGAATTAAATGAATCTCTAGATATGTGATAATACACTCTAATGGGAGCGACCCACATAGCCATGCTGCCTTCCCGGTTTTTGTCATTTCCCGGTTGTTGAGGCCTGAGGCTATGATTTCTTATCATTCATTGATAGCACAATCACTTTGAATGCCACATCGTCAGATCCGTTAATCACTAGTTGATTTGCACAAATATATTCTGGATATTATGCTAAGGGAATAAATCCGTTGCCACCATATATATTTATGTATACCAACATATTCGATCATTGGAAATACTTTGTCAGACATTCGTCCATATACGTTCGTTCTGGGACTGAACAAAACCGAATGAACAATTTCTATTAATAGAAAAAGTCCTTGCACTTTACTCCGTCTTCGATTATCTTCATATAATCTGATTCGCAACGCTACTGCCAATACAGAGTGATTCACGGATAATAATCCAACCGGTCTCTCCATATTGACAACGATATTGGCAAACACTTCGATAGTCGGTTCTTTAACTATCGAAGAAAAATAAACAAACATCCATTCAAAACATCAAACAATCACTGGGCCTGTTAATTAATATTTCATTAATTAATTCACTTCTTCATTTCCCTATCAAATATTTGTTAACCAAATATTTTCAGTAATCTTATTGATCTCTTACGCTAGTTGGAAAAAAACATTTCCCTATATCACCTTCTTTTATTTTCTATACTTAGAAAATATATTCTATTCGCAATTGAAAACATTTTCAATCACTTATCTCTTTCATGACTCGGTTATTTTTATAATTAGGAAATATTTATGATATATTTCCAATATTCCATTTACCTGGGTTAAAACGACTGTTGTGTAAAAAATCATTACAAACAACCCAAAATACCGCATTCGACTAACCCTTATTCAAACATTTCTCTTCGAGACTGGATCTTGCTATTTATCGGTCAAAAATGAAATCAATCAAGTTGGGGTATAATTACCTCTCAGACCTTGACTGAAAACATCATTAACTTCAAAACAGACAAAACCACTTCTCCTAGAGTAATCAACATCATAAAACTAATTATTCATTTTTACCTGTATACGCTTCTCTTTCTAATTTTACCAGATTTGGTTTTAGATTTTGAAACACCCCACCTCCGTTAGGGTCACTCTCAAAGGGAATGCCCTAATTTTGGTGGAGGTTTATAAGTACAAGTCACAGATATACAAGACAGATATAATAACACATATTTGTAAACAGCGGAAGAACAACAAACTTTATTTCATAAAGTCAAATACGTGTTACAACAACATCCTTTCCAAAAACATAACATAACACTTCATAATCTGTCTTGAGTACATTATTTTTAAAGAAGCATAAATAAAACATAGACAAACTGCCAAAGCCCCATAGTGGATTGTCCAAAGCCATAGTTCAAAACAGGAAAGTCCAAGCAATACATTTCTCTTCTTCAAGCTGGATGTTGAGGTAGGTCAAGCTGCTGTGTTCCCTCCCTGAGGACCTGGGGGGGGGGGGGAAACGGAAGAAAGAAGACGAAAGAAAATAGAGTCAGACATAAAGCCTGAGTAAGTCTAGTACTACTTTGTCTATGAATAAAGAACTGGGTACGATAAGTAAAACAGGAAGTGGGCAACATTATAAACTTGGTTAAGTTATCTAGGGTCGAATATACTATCGTACCCCATGTTAATCTCTGAACCCATATAAACTAGTTTCCAATTTGCGCCCCAAAATCAGGGTGATGTGATCCATTCTACGATGATCGGCTCCTACTCGCATAGTTACATGTGTCTTACGGCCCCCGATGTCTGTAGTTACCTATGCTGGTCCCACCATGGGGTGTATCAAGTCCCATAGTGGCAACCCGACACAACCTTAGAGTGCAAAGGTATGCTACTGGTGTCCAGTGCTTTATTTTTCTGCGCCAGAGTGCGTGCACGCCCGCACACCGTTAGAACCTACACTGCTACACCACCGCCGTCGATTTGACCTCTTACAATCAGCCCAGTAATCGTGCCCCACCCTGCCTAGTTTCAGGGTATCCTGATACACCTTTTAGGGTTATTGCTGAAAAGGGTCCCCCGTTACTAGGTTTTCTATCTCTAGCCAACATGCTAAGTTGGTTAAGTGTTTCCTAACCTAACCCCACCAGTCCGTTTAGTTTAGCACGTTCCATTTTGATTAAGTCTTTAGTCCACTTAATCCTAACAAATCTGACTCAGCCTTAATTGTCTTATTAAGGCCCTGACCTCTCACATTAGACAGGTATTGTTGTGGCTGCCTGTTGCCGGTTGGTTCCGGGCAGTCTTACGCCACAACTCAGTCTAACCTCGGGTCCTTGCTGGGCTCCATGTTTAACCTCCCACATTGGATAGGTATTGTTGTGACTACTGGACAGCCGGGCGGTTACGGGCAGGTTTACATCACAACTCAATCCAACCTCGGGTTAAACACATCGTCTTTTCGATATTTACATATTTTGTCATTCTTCTTTATTTCTTATATGTAAATATTTGCGGCCCATTATTAAGTTCATGGTGTAAAGGTTACACCAATCATGGGCCCAACCCATACTTGAATTTGGGCCCTTCTATTTTATATTTTCATTCATTAATTAATTTTAACCCAACGTTATTTTCCCCCGTTTTACACGTTCGTTCATATATATTGGGCTTAGCCTTTTAAAGCCCAATTTAGCCATGCGAAAAGGGGAGGCTTATGGCGTATACACAAAGAGGGGAAGGTGAGCGCATGAACTTGCATAAGACGTTGGGAATTCATAATAGAAATTGGTGTACTTGCATAGTGACAACATAGGTGACATGAATCAAAGCATGTGAACTTGCATAGGTTTAACTACAACATGAACCTATATTCTTATTTGGGCATAATGTCAAACATAAGCATGGCATAAATATTCCCAGCATAGGCATAGCATAATGTCAAACATAAGCATGGCATAAATACTCCTAGCATAAACATGGCATAAGTAAAGTTAACTTTGTTCATGGCATAAACATAAACAAGTCATGTTCATAAGGTTTCTACATGTTTACAAAGGGGATACTTTGTTACTAACACAAAAGCATAGTTCAACTTAAATCATGGTTTAAGTCTATATAACGATGGTATAAACATACTTATGCATAAATATTCCTAACCATGGTGTTTGCTTTAAACTTGCAAAAAGAGGATTTTTAAGTCCAACCTAGCCATGTTTCACATATGTTATTTAACAATATAGAACTAACATAGATTTCAATTATGCCAAATATCATTCATAGCCTAGCCATAAATTTTCAAAAGCATGACTTAATACATGGATTATGGTGTCGAAATTCCAACATAATTTCATACTATAACAACCAATTTGTTCAATTACTTGCAAAATGATTTATGCAAAAATATACATCATGATGGCGTAATATCAAAGCCCCAAACTTGCATGAATTTCAATTAACTACATACATGTAGTTTTCAACATAGATTACACAATTTGCGCAATATTCCAAACGTATATTTGCATAGAACTACCGCATGTAGTTCTTTATAATGAATAATATAATTCAAGAATATCCAAACGTATATAAACTGATAAGAACGCACAAAGATGAATTACTTCCATTGCCACAATTCAAGCATACACATCAACACAGTTGTTTATTATACCAAAGTAATACTCTACTTACAATGGTTTGAAGAATTCTCTAGTTTAGGGATTGAAGACGCAAATTCCTTTGTTGAATTGATTAGCTTTAGGTTGCTTTGAATTGCTTTAGGCCTAGAATTTTCTTCCTAACCCTCTCTTTAGTTGGCGGCTACTCTTTGTCGTTCCTCAGCAACAAGGCGGCTATAATCTTATTTTGAATGAATAGATTAGGGTTTAGTCTAGGGTTGTTTATATAGAGGTTAGGAATTGATTAGGACCCTTGATGTTGCTAGGTTAGATCATAGCCATTCATTAGGAAGAGAGACCAATAAAAACCCGCCACCTAGCCCTAATGACAAAGCAGACCACAAAAATTCGACCACACACCGACCTGGCCAGCCAGGTTGACTGGGCTCGACCAGGTCGATACCCCTGTCGACAGGGCTGTCGACAGCCCTGTCGACATGGGTAGCCCAGGTCGACAGCCCAGTCGACCTGGGTGGCTAGGCGGGTGTTTTATCCGCCTGGCCCATTGGGCCCCATTTCAAATTATTATTTTATTCTGTTTGAATTTTAAATTTAATTCAAAACTTCCGAAGGCCATATCTTCTTCATACGGACTCCGTTTTTCGAAAACTCGGGCTCTATTTCGCGTATTTTTCCGAGACGAACGCAATGGCGTATCCCGTTTCCCTTAGTTCTTTGATTTGAATTTGATTATACTTTAATTCATGAATTTCACAGTTATAGAATTTTCGGGGTGTTACATTCTCCCCCACTTAAAAGGATTTCGTCCCCGAAATCTTCAAGTTAGGAGGAATGTAAATCCTAACATCCAATCATCCATCTACTCATCCATCAAACACGAGCATCCATTGTCCTTAAAAGACTTCTAATGCTTCATGATCATATGCAAAGTGTGTGTGTATACATGAACTTATCTAATGCAAAATCAGGCGGTCTACTGATTCAGTTGACCTCCTTAATGCGAATCATGTAAGTGCCATGAATCCATTATGTATGCAAATTTTCCTATTCTTGATTCTACATGAGTGCACAATCATTCAATACAAATGCAACATCCACATGTCAACATATTAATGTTCAACCATAGACGAAAGCAAACATATATGCATATGCAATATGAAGTGACTGAGCCGATCTAAAACCTAGATTGTGTGTGTATATGCAACCACGAGCAACCACTAGCAATCACTTGCAACCACTTGCAACCATTCATACATAACATGTTTCAACTACATGTTTTCATCCAAAGGTTTTCTACCTAAAAGATACGGTCGAGGAAATATACCTAAAAAGATAGATAGATAAAAGCGCAACTTAAGGAAAAGAAAGATCAAGGATGTACCCTCGAACAGAAAAGGGTAGGCAATACGTATTCTAGCTTCAGTTTCCCAAGTCGCGTCTCCCTCGGCGTCGCTCCACTGAACTTTGACGAGCTTGACTTCGCGGTTGCGTAGCTTCTTCACTTCCGTCCCTAAGATGCGGGTTGGAACTCTTCTTATGGTTGCTTCGCGTTCCACCTCAGCCTCTTCGAGGATATTTGGCTCTACCACTTCAGCAGACTCATGTAGACACTTCCGGAGATGTGAAACGTGAAAAACGTTGTGGACTCCAGCCAACTTCTCGGGTAGCTCTAATCTATAGGCCATTTTTCCAATCTTCTCGATGATAGGGAATGGCCCTACGAATCTTGGTGCTAGCTTTCCTGTGGTTCCAAAACGAACAACGTTCCTTAGCGGTGATACCTTGAGAAAAACTCTGTCTCCAACTTCAAATTCAAGGTCGGTCCTCCTCTTGTCGGCATAGGACTTTTGTCTGTCTTGGGCCGTCTTCATCCTTCTTCGTATTAAGTCTACTTTCTCTGAGGTCTCTCGGATCATGTCTGGTCCAAGTATGAGCTTATCCGTGGACTCCCACCAACAAGTGGTCGATCGGCACGGTCTTCCGTATAAAGCTTCGAAGGGCGCCATTCCGATGGTTGCTTGATAGCTGTTGTTGTAGGCAAATTCCACCAAAGGAAGGTGGTCTTCCCATGTCCCTCCGAAGTCAAGGACGCATAGCCTTAAGAGGTCTTCCAAAACTCTGTTCACTCTCTCTGTTTGGCCATCGGTTTGGGGATGATAGGCTGTGCTCAAGCATAACTGCGTTCCTA
Source organism: Allium sativum (assembly GCA_030737875.1). Classification (NCBI taxonomy): domain Eukaryota; kingdom Viridiplantae; phylum Streptophyta; class Magnoliopsida; order Asparagales; family Amaryllidaceae; genus Allium; species Allium sativum. Next base: position 434,224,429 of record CM060919.1, read on the forward strand.
CTGCTTCTTGCAGACTTCGCCAAAATTCGCTGGTGAAGATGGGGTCTCGGTCACTAACAATGCTAGACGGTATTCCATGGAGTCGAACGATTTCCTTGAGGTAAAGTGATGCTAGGGATGAGGCAGTTCTTTTACTTTTGACAGGTAAAAAGTGGGCGCTTTTAGTAAGCCTATCCACTATTACCCAAATGCTAGTGTTGCCTCTCCTAGACCTAGGCAGCCCATCGATGAAGTCCATTGAGATGCTATCCCACTTCCACTGCGGGACCTCTAGAGGATGTAGCAGTCCGCCAGGCTTTTTCTGTTCCGCCTTAACCTGTTGGCACACCATGCACTTAGAAACGAATTCTGCCACGTCCTTTTTCATGCCATTCCAAAAGAAAGTCCTTTTTATGTCTTTGTACATTTTATCCCCGCCTGGATGTATCGTCATCTTGGAGTGATGTGCTTCCTCGAGAACCTTCTTTATTAAATCGTTTGTCTGTGGGACGCATAGTCTTCCATCTCGCCTTAGTACACCCTTATCGTCAATGGAGTATCTGTTGAGGTGACTTGAAGTCTCACCCCTAATTAGCCTATCAATTACTTCCACAAGTTGAGGGTCTTTGCGTTGTGCTGCCCCTACCGAATCCACTAAAGTTGGGCGCACTTCGAGAGATGCAAGCAAGCCCGGTACGAAATCGGAGGAGGGCCTAAAGTCGAAACTGGCTATAAACTCTAGGCTTTGTCTTTCAACAAACAACGGGCTTAGGGTCAACTTCTTTCGGCTCAACGCGTCTGCCACTACGTTGCCTTTGCCCGGAGTGTAGGAGATTTCGAAATCGTACGAGGCAAGAAACTCCATCCATCTTTGTTGCCTCAAGTTAAGATCTTTCTGCGTGAAAAGATATTTCAACGATTTATGGTCAGTGTAAAGTTCGAACTTCTCACCTAGGAGATAGTGTCGCCAAGATTTGAGTGCAAAGACGATGGCGGCTAGCTCTAGATCGTGGGTTGGGTAGTTCTTTTCGTGCACCTTCAATTGCCTCCCGCCATAAGCTACTACCCTTCCTTCTTGCATTAAGACGGCGCCTAGCCCTGTCCCACATGCATCCGTATAAACAGTGAACATCTTGCTCCCATCTGGCAGCGTCAAAACTGGGGCTGTTGTAAGAGCCCTTTTGAGTCGTTGGAAAGCAAACTCGCAATCCAAGTCCCAATTGAATACTAGATTCTTCTTGGTCAATTTCGTGAGCGGAGCTGAAATTTTCGCAAAATCCCTTATAAATTTTCGATAGAAACCTGCTAGTCCTAGAAAGCTTCGGACCTCAGTTGCATTCCTTGGTGTCTTCCAATCCTGTACCGCCACTACCTTAGCAGGGTCCACTGCTAACCCTTGTTTGGATACTATGTGCCCAAGGAACCTCACCTCTTCTCTCCAAAAGTGGCATTTGGAGAATTTGGCTTTTAGTTGATGGACTCGCAAAGTTTCCATGATTGCCCTTAAGTGCTGAGCATGTTCCTCTTCACTCTTTGAGAAGATAAGGATATCATCTACGAAGACCACTACGAATTTGTTGAGGAAATCTCTAAATACTCTACTCATCAGGTCCACGAAGTAAGCTGGTGCATTTGTCAAGCCGAAAGGCATGACAAGCCATTCAAAGAAGCCGTCTGGGGTTCTGAAAGCCGTTTTATCGATGCTATCTTCAGCCACCCTTAGCTGATGAAAACCGGTTGCTAAATCGAGTTGGGAGAAAACAGACGCTCCTACAAGCTGGTCAAATAAATCGTCAATTCTAGGGAGAGGGTGCCTATTCTTTTTCGTTAGCTTGTTGAGCTCCCTATAGTCAACACATAGACGGAGTGAACCATCCGCCTTCGTAGCGAACACCACTGGAGCGCCCCATTCTGAAATGATCCTCCTAATGAACCCCTTTTCTAGAAGCTCCTTAATCTGTTTACTGAGCTCTTTTCTTTCTCGTGGAGCCATATGTCTAACGGGCAACGCAACGGGCTTTGCATTATCTACAAGATATATGCGGAAGTCTATTTCCCGCTTCGGAGGCAAGCCCTTCACCTCTTCAAAGACATCCGGATATTCCCGGACCACTCTAACTGACTTCAAATTTTCAACAGAGGCATCTAGCGATTCAAGATAACTAAGCATAACCGCATACGAGGGATTACAAGAAATTTCCAAAGTATTTCCGAGCTGGGTTAGGAGCCTAACAACCCTTTTCTCACAATCAAGGATGACCCCATTACTGGATAGCCAATCCATACCCAAAATCAAACCATACCCCGAAAAGCCCAAAACAAAGGCACTACATAGAAATTCAACACTTAGGATAGAAATTTTCAAATCCAAACAGATCATAGACAAATGAGCTGGGCCCCCAATTGGGTTTGAGACAATTAAGGGGTCCTCTACCATACTAGTTTTTAGGTGCAGAGATTCTACTAAAGCAGACGAGATAAAGGAGTGTGATGCGCCAGAATCAAATAAAGTGCGAACGGGGTGATCATAAAGATAAACTACACTTTCTACAGAAGTATTTATACCTCGCTGTTGCAATGGTGGTGCTTCTAGCACATGAACCTGTGCCCCTGGGGTGGATCCAGTGCCCTGCCCCTGTCCTCGTTTCCTTGGGCAGTCCTTAGCCCTGTGGCCTGTCTGCCCGCATGAAAAGCACCCACCATTCTCCTTAGCCTTCTTCTTCCGGCAGTCCTTTACTAAGTGCCCCACTTTGCCACAGAAATTGCACTTCCTCTTCTCCTTGTTGCCTTTCCCGCCTTTCTTAAAGTCCGTCTTCTTAGGCTGCAAACCCTCTTTCTTCCCTTGAGAGCTTTCTGCCTTTGCCTCCTTCTTGCCCTTATCCTCTTCATTCAGCAACGCCATTTGCACTAATCTTTCATACGTGGCTCCCATGGGTATATGGGTCATGGCCAAACTATGTAATGGCTCATTTAACCCCTTGACGAAACGGAGAGCCTTCTTGTGCGGGGTGTTGACTAGGTCAAGCCCAAACCTAGCCAGCTCATCAAACTGATTCACATACTCTCTAACAGTCTTGTCTCCTTGCTTAAGAAATAAGAATTTCTCCAACTGCAAACTTCTTTCCGCATCTGAGAGAAATTTGGTCTCAAACCTTGCCCTAAAGTCCTCCCATGTCTCCACTGGTCTTTCAGCATTAGTGACTTCCCACCAGTAGGAAGCCTCGCCCTTCAATAGCCACACCGCCAATTGTACTTTTTGTCTGTCCTCTACCTCAAAGATGATGAATAGATCCTCAGTTTCCTTCAGCCAATTTCTAGCTGCTACGAAGGACTCGGTTCCATGGAAATTCCTTCCTCCCATAGCTTTAAAATCCTTACATATCTTGGCGAACGCGTTTCCCCGTGGAGGAGGTGGAGGAGGTGGAGGAGGAGGTGCTGCTGCAGCTGGATGATTTCCTTCCGCTGGGGGAGGAGGAATGGTAGGACCTGGCTGAGTGGCCCTAGCTTCTAAGAACCGTCTAAACCAACCGGGTATTGGCACTCCTTCAGGCAAGTTAAGATCTTGGGACATGCTGAAACAAAAAGGATAGATTCAAAACGAAGGATAAGAGATAGTTCCTATGGCTTTGGGGAGTGGACTTTGTCTTTTTAAAATAAAATAATATTTTCTTTTAAAAATGCTTCTTTAAATTTCCTTTTTGAAAATAATTTTTCAAAACTTTCTATCTTATCTGGTAAACCTGGCTCTGATACCAAGTGAAACACCCCACCTCCGTTAGGGTCACTCTCAAAGGGAATGCCCTAATTTTGGTGGAGGTTTATAAGTACAAGTCACAGATATACAAGACAGATATAATAACACATATTTGTAAACAGCGGAAGAACAACAAACTTTATTTCATAAAGTCAAATACGTGTTACAACAACATCCTTTCCAAAAACATAACATAACACTTCATAATCTGTCTTGAGTACATTATTTTTAAAGAAGCATAAATAAAACATAGACAAACTGCCAAAGCCCCATAGTGGATTGTCCAAAGCCATAGTTCAAAACAGGAAAGTCCAAGCAATACATTTCTCTTCTTCAAGCTGGATGTTGAGGTAGGTCAAGCTGCTGTGTTCCCTCCCTGAGGACCTGGGGGGGGGGGGGGAACGGAAGAAAGAAGACGAAAGAAAATAGAGTCAGACATAAAGCCTGAGTAAGTCTAGTACTACTTTGTCTATGAATAAAGAACTGGGTACGATAAGTAAAACAGGAAGTGGGCAACATTATAAACTTGGTTAAGTTATCTAGGGTCGAATATACTATCGTACCCCATGTTAATCTCTGAACCCATATAAACTAGTTTCCAATTTGCGCCCCAAAATCAGGGTGATGTGATCCATTCTACGATGATCGGCTCCTACTCGCATAGTTACATGTGTCTTACGACCCCCGATGTCTGTAGTTACCTATGCTGGTCCCACCATGGGGTGTATCAAGTCCCATAGTGGCAACCCGACACAACCTTAGAGTGCAAAGGTATGCTACTGGTGTCCAGTGCTTTATTTTTCTGCGCCAGAGTGCGTGCACGCCCGCACACCGTTAGAACCTACACTGCTACACCACCGCCGTCGATTTGACCTCTTACAATCAGCCCAGTAATCGTGCCCCACCCTGCCTAGTTTCAGGGTATCCTGATACACCTTTTAGGGTTACTGCTGAAAAGGGTCCCCCGTTACTAGGTTTTCTATCTCTAGCCAACATGCTAAGTTGGTTAAGTGTTTCCTAACCTAACCCCACTAGTCCGTTTAGTTTAGCACGTTCCATTTTGATTAAGTCTTTAGTCCACTTAATCCTAACAAATCTGACTCAGCCTTAATTGTCTTATTAAGGCCCTGACCTCTCACATTAGACAGGTATTGTTGTGGCTGCCTGTTGCCGGTTGGTTCCGGGCAGTCTTACGCCACAACTCAGTCTAACCTCGGGTCCTTGCTGGGCTCCATGTTTAACCTCCCACATTGGATAGGTATTGTTGTGACTACTGGACAGCCGGGCGGTTACGGGCAGGTTTACATCACAACTCAATCCAACCTCGGGTTAAACACATCGTCTTTTCGATATTTACATATTTTGTCATTCTTCTTTATTTCTTATATGTAAATATTTGCGGCCCATTATTAAGTTCATGGTGTAAAGGTTACACCAATCATGGGCCCAACCCATACTTGAATTTGGGCCCTTCTATTTTATATTTTCATTCATTAATTAATTTTAACCCAACGTTATTTTCCCCCGTTTTACACGTTCGTTCATATATATTGGGCTTAGCCTTTTAAAGCCCAATTTAGCCATGCGAAAAGGGGAGGCTTATGGCGTATACACAAAGAGGGGAAGGTGAGCGCATGAACTTGCATAAGACGTTGGGAATTCATAATAGAAATTGGTGTACTTGCATAGTGACAACATAGGTGACATGAATCAAAGCATGTGAACTTGCATAGGTTTAACTACAACATGAACCTATATTCTTATTTGGGCATAATGTCAAACATAAGCATGGCATAAATATTCCCAGCATAGGCATAGCATAATGTCAAACATCAGCATGGCATAAATACTCCTAGCATAAACATGGCATAAGTAAAGTTAACTTTGTTCATGGCATAAACATAAACAAGTCATGTTCATAAGGTTTCTACATGTTTACAAAGGGGATACTTTGTTACTAACACAAAAGCATAGTTCAACTTAAATCATGGTTTAAGTCTATATAACGATGGTATAAACATACTTATGCATAAATATTCCTAACCATGGTGTTTGCTTTAAACTTGCAAAAAGAGGATTTTTAAGTCCAACCTAGCCATGTTTCACATATGTTATTTAACAATATAGAACTAACATAGATTTCAATTATGCCAAATATCATTCATAGCCTAGCCATAAATTTTCAAAAGCATGACTTAATACATGGATTATGGTGTCGAAATTCCAACATAATTTCATACTATAACAACCAATTTGTTCAATTACTTGCAAAATGATTTATGCAAAAATATACATCATGATGGCGTAATATCAAAGCCCCAAACTTGCATGAATTTCAATTAACTACATACATGTAGTTTTCAACATAGATTACACAATTTGCGCAATATTCCAAACGTATATTTGCATAGAACTACCGCATGTAGTTCTTTATAATGAATAATATAATTCAAGAATATCCAAACGTATATAAACTGATAAGAACGCACAAAGATGAATTACTTCCATTGCCACAATTCAAGCATACACATCAACACAGTTGTTTATTATACCAAAGTAATACTCTACTTACAATGGTTTGAAGAATTCTCTAGTTTAGGGATTGAAGACGCAAATTCCTTTGTTGAATTGATTAGCTTTAGGTTGCTTTGAATTGCTTTAGGCCTAGAATTTTCTTCCTAATCCTCTCTTTAGTTGGCGGCTACTCTTTGTCGTTCCTCAGCAACAAGGCGGCTATAATCTTATTTTGAATGAATAGATTAGGGTTTAGTCTAGGGTTGTTTATATAGAGGTTAGGAATTGATTAGGACCCTTGATGTTGCTAGGTTAGATCATAGCCATTCATTAGGAAGAGAGACCAATAAAAACCCGCCACCTAGCCCTAATGACAAAGCAGACCATAAAAATTCGACCACACACCGACCTGGCCAGCCAGGTTGACTGGGCTCGACCAGGTCGATACCCCTGTCGACAGGGCTGTCGACAGCCCTGTCGACATGGGTAGCCCAGGTCGACAGCCCAGTCGACCTGGGTGGCTAGGCGGGTGTTTTATCCGCCTGGCCCATTGGGCCCCATTTCAAATTATTATTTTATTCTGTTTGAATTTTAAATTTAATTCAAAACTTCCGAAGGCCATATCTTCTTCATACGGACTCCGTTTTTCGAAAACTCGGGCTCTATTTCGCGTATTTTTCCGAGACGAACGCAATGGCGTATCCCGTTTCCCTTAGTTCTTTGATTTGAATTTGATTATACTTTAATTCATGAATTTCACAGTTATAGAATTTTCGGGGTGTTACAGATTTTCTATTTGTTTATAATATTCTATTTTAATTTCGTTTCCTTATCGAATTCTATATATATATATATATATATATACATTGACTTCTAACTATCAAATTTCCTTAAAAATATTCTAACTCCTTAAATTTCCGGAAAATTTCGCCATAACCTCCTTTGTATCGGGAGCATCGGGAAAATCCCAAAACCGCCACACAGGCCTCTCCAATCAAAAAGAAAAAGAAAAAGAAAAAGCCAAGCGGCTTGCCGATACGGCGCATAAAACCTCATATGGAATTCAAACGTGTACCTTTTGGTCGGGCACATAAATTATAATCTTCATTCTCTTCATATACTTCATCCCATACCTGTCTAACACATGTTCACCTGTTTTCAATTCAATTCAACTCAATCCATTCGTTTGAATTCAGTTTCGCCCATTTATTCGTTAATTAGCTTCTTAGCTTATTTCACTTGTTATTTGAACATATCAAGTTCGTATGTATTTTTAGTTTGCTTATAAATTAATTGAATCCCATTTTCATTTCATCTTTCATATTTGAATTCGAATATAAATTCCCAAATCGAATTCACTTATTCAAAGCCCAATTTCACTTCAAAATCTCGTTAACTAATTATTATTCAAATTAGTTAATTCTATTCAATAATTAAAATTCTGATTTTTGTTTCAAAAAAATTAATCAACTACTCTACATAAGTTCAGATATATTTCACAACTCAAATCTGGGATTTTCTAAATAGAAATTCGGATTTTATTTGCTTAAAATCCTTTTATTGAATTAAATAAACCGTTATGGTTTTTAAATGGTTATGGCGCTGTTTTTCTGAAAATTTGATTTTGATATAACCTAAAATATATACGACGAAATTCAGAATTTTCTCTTCCATTAGAAAACTATTATCTAATTGGTCCTAACGATTCTTGTTTCAAAGAATTTCGACTTCAATTGAGTTCTATATACTCAATTGAAGTTCGAATCGCCAATTTACGAACTGCAGCGCTGCGGCGAGTTCGTTTTAATTATATATATATATATATATATAAATGTTTAAACTTCGTTTACAACAAATTCAACTCCATGTTGATATATTTTTAATACATATCAAATTAATTTTTTTCCAATTTAACGTACTATTTCCAATTATCTAAAATTGTCGATTTTTCGTTACTCGGTAATATTTATACTTCGATCTTTATATTAAATTCCAATTCCTTTTATAAATTATAAATTCTTTGGATTTATTTCTATTCTGTTTAAAAATCTGCATTCTGTAATATATTTCGTCGTTCCCATTTCGAAATGATTTCAACTTTCTATTTTCAAATTCTATTTTCAATTCTATTTGAATTTCCCATATTCAAATTCCATTTGAATTTTCTGTATTCAAATTCTATCTTCAATTCTATTTGAATTTATATTTGAATTTAAATATTCAAATTATCTCTTGATAACTAATTCATTATATTTATAAACATCATTTTATAAATTTCCTTATTTTATATTTAAACAAGTCTATTTCGAAATCTATTTAAAACCAAAATCTTATTTTGGAAATTTCTATTTATAATAACTTACAACACTCAATTTATTTTCAAATTCAATTTAACTTCTATTTAAATAAATTCGAATTAATCGAATTCAAATCATAAATCCTTACGGATTTTTTTTAGTTTAATTTATATTCAGAACATCAGAATAAATTCCATCGTTTATTTCTTTAAAATGATTTCCCATTTCTATTTTTAATTTCCCATTTGAATTTAAATATTCAAATTATCAAATGATAATTTTCTTCCATTTCTATTTATAAACATTGTTTACAAATTCATTTCAATTCCCTGATTATCCAGTGAAAATCATTTCGTTTTATTTATAAACATCGTTTATAAATTCATCACTTCAATTTCCTGTATTATTTAATTTATAAACATCGTTTATAAATTCAATACTTGTTTTATTTATTTAAAACAAGTTAATATCTTAGCCCATTCGAAATTCAAATTCTATTTTAGAAAAACAGAATTTTCCTTTTAATCTCAAAATCTCTTTCACGATATTTTTATAAATCAACATTTAGACCCAGTTCTATTTCAAACAATCAAAACACCCCTTTACAAATCACGGGATTTCTAACACATAATATATGATAATATATGTGAAACAACAACAATAATATTTTTGAGGAATCCAGTTGGATTCCTCCAACCTGTTTTCCTGCATCCACAGACGTTAGTCAACATAAATAATACCCATCCTGCTTCGTGGCAGGATATCGCAGTATAGAAGGTCATCCACTATCATAGCGTGGGGCGCATAGGGTAATCATCCGCTATGGTACCGCGGGCATCCGCTAATGAGACTGCGGGAATATCCAACCACCAATATATATATATATATATATATATAATAGCACACCAAGCCTAAATAACTAATACATTTAAGATGCACAAAAATATTAAATGCAACCAAACAAGCAACAAACAATTATTTTTTACTGATAAAAATAATTCTACATAAAAGGTGAGTGAGATTTACTCACAGTGACTTTTATTCGTGACTTATTCCAATTGATCCCCGAAAAGTTCCAATCCAACACCCTATTGTATTTTCCACAACTATAACTCCATGAAACTGATTTCTCGATTTAATCACCTTGTACAAGTTTTAGTTTTAGAAATTATCAGATATACGGATTATATTGGCTAATAGGATTAAAGGTAAAAATTTAAATTTAAATTTTACTTTAATTTAAACTAAAATTTTTACCTCCTTATTACTGCAGTAGCCTCCCTTATGACTTGCAACCCAGCTGTGTAGCCTTGTTTTCCCTCCAGGCCTCCTTCATGCCTCCCCTGAAATCAATTTCTAGTAACACCATTCTCCCTCCCTATATCCGGTACTGTCGAAACTTGCTGTCATGAACGCCACCCCCAAGACCTTCCAGGGTCGCACTCCCCAATACAACTCAAGAGTTCGAACCTCCCCCAAACCACTAGGAGATCAACTCCAACCCTTATCATCTTTTGAATCACCTGCGGTTCCCAGCCGTAACTCACAAAGCCAAACTCTCCTTCCCAGAACGCGATACTCCTGTCGTGACAGGACCCTTTCTTCACGTCGCTCACGGATTTCGAAATCGAATTCCCCTTTTTTTGAGATGACGCGATTTTGAATGAGGAGAATAGGAAAATAAACGACTTCGATTTTAATTTGGATTTATATTTTTGGAAAGGATGCCATTTTCTGTTGAGCGAGATTGGAGAAACAAGGTGGTTGTCGTAATTTTGAGGGAGTGGGTTTCAAAATAACGAGGGCTTCGATTTTTGATTTTGTTCGAGGCCTTCCGTTCGATTTTGAAGAGAGTGTAAAGATTGTTTTCAGTTTTCTTTGAACGATTTGATATTTTGTTCGAATGGAGAGAAAGAGAACCCACGATATGTTTTTTATACAGGAGAAGAGCTTCCGATAGAAGGAACCAAAGGGAGGTGTTTTCTTAGGTAAGTTTTATCTGAGGAAGGTTTTTGCTTAGGAAGGTACTAAATTTTTCTTATTTTAATTTGATTTGACTTAAAGAGATTTTTATTCTTTTTAAAATGGTATCGATTTGATTTCGATCCTATCCACAAACAAATATCTCGGGGTTCACAATTAAAAATCGTGAACCGCTATTTTAGCGTACCGACCGTCATTTAAATGTAATAACGATATTCTGATCTCAACAGAATATATTCTGAAATTCAATTTGAACGTATATACCATATTAAATTAATATAATATAATTTAAATTCAGAAACCGTAAATTCTCCGATAATAAATTATCATTATCGTATATATATTCCAAACAGAATTTATAATGATCAGCTGAATTATTTTGATTCAGTTCAAATTCAGAATTAAATTATACTTCGTTTTCGTATTACGATATTTAATATTTTCGATATTAAATCGAAATCGATTATTAAATCGATCCCTTAATATAAAAATTCGTTTATATAATCAACTATTTATTTAAAACCAAATTAAATATTTAAAATAAACTGTTCGAAAAATCCGGGTCATTACATTCTTTCCCCCTTAAAATAAATTTCGTCCCCGAAATTGCTAAGGTAAGAAAAATGCTACCAACCTATGTACTTTTCAAAACATACTTATGCTGAAACTCAACTTTTCACATTTCAACAAATTTATTTCCACCAAAAATTTTGGTTTCCCTTTATTTAATTCGAATGGTCTACAATCAATACATTTATATCCAATATATATTCCATTCATATGTATTCATATTCATTCAAATTGATTTTAATCAATTTGTTCACTTTGATCATTTAACTTGCTTAAAATAAATTTAATTTTCTTAATTCAAATTCCCGGGATTTTTTTTTCAAATCCATTTGAAATCACACAAATAAATACACATATATTTATAACCATCTCAAATTCAAAACATTTGAATTTTCAAACGAGCTTGTTTTCTTTCAAACATATTTACTTCAAAAAAACTTTTCTAAGGTAGCAATCCATCACTTAGAAACTCGAAAATGAACACTGATGATGCGGCCGTCATCATCAGAATTATTTTCCAGCCACTGAAGTGAGTTCAGTGCTTTAACAAATTCAAAACCCATTCAAAATGGTATTTATCCAAATCCTTTCAAGATAAAACTATATTATTTTAATATATTTCGGAAAATATTTTCAAACTTCCCAGGATTTTAAATTCCAAATTCTGGTTTGAATTCAATTTTAATTCATCTCATTTGTATATATCATTCACATACAAGTTATATTTGGTTTTAGATAACCATTCCAATTTTATAATCTCATTTGATTATAATGATATCAATCAACACATCCATATAATATAATAATTTCAGAAAATTATTCTTTCTATATCAAAATAGAATTTTTGGGTAAAATTATTTCATTAACCCACTTTGAAACAATATCGTGTCAAATTTTTCTGTTCAAGTATTTACAAACTCTTATCGACGTCGTGGCGTCCCACGATTCGACAAGAATTCATAAACCACTCAACAGACTAGCCAACATAACATAAAACAAATTTTATATCAATGAACAAATACGCTCTCTCGTATATATATACTCAACTCATTCTAGGGTACTACTGACCCTATCTCTAATAAGCACAATCCCACAAAAGCCTAGGTATTCGCTCAACTAAAGCTCTGATACCAACTGTAATAGCCCGCAAATCTGTACTATCTGAGTTGACTAATAACAACACACGACCAACCCATATTGCATAAAAATACGAATCATTATTAGAAAGAAGTTAGAGGATGAGAAATAGAAAGAAATATTAGAATAGAAGAAAAATGAAGAACACAAATCTCACAGCGGAACGAATAAAATATATTAAATAACATAACTTTTGAAATACAAATCAGTAATTGTATATACATACCATTATCAGAGCACAACAGCTATTTCTGGAACAGTTATAAACACCTGTTTCCAGATAAAAACATGGTACATAGCGGAATATGATAGTCTATAGCTAACTGGTGAAGCCACCTGCTTCAAACTCCTCCAAGTGAATCTGTAAAATCCCAACTACTTACTGCCCGTATAAATTTGGGTACCCAAGAGTTTAGGGAAAACAAACAAAATAAACTCTGGGTCAGTCATGGGACTGGTGTGAGTAAACTCCAACCATTTGTTTAACTTCCAACATCCTTTCGAAAGAAAAGATAATCGTAAGACCGATCCACACATAAACACGGATGGTTTTTACCTTACGATAACCCAAAATATTTTTGATATCAAATCCAGTGATATTATAATAATGTCTACAATAAATAAACAGAATCTAGCGGAACGCTTGCATCTCACGCTCCATATATAATATAAAATCAAAAACCGCATGGTGCTTATTGGAGATTGGATTTCCAACATGACAAGGTATGGAACCACCTTCCGATAGTGTATCTCTAGAGAGGAATACACTGGGTTCAACAAGAACGTCTTGCAACCCGGCCCACACATGACCGACCACTCACTTCGCTTGAGTGTAACGAATGTATATCACCAACGGTTGGGATCGGCAACCGTTTCCCGCATGGGACAACATCGAATAGAATAAGGAATTAAATGAATTTTTAGATAGGTGGTAATACACGCTAATGGGAGCGACCCACATAGCCATGCTGCCTGCCCGATTTTTTTCATTTCCCGGTTGTTGAGGCCTGAGGCTACGATTTCTTATCATTCATTGATAGCACAATCACTTTGAATGCCACATTGTCACATCCATTAATCACTAGTTGATTTGCACAAATATATTCTGGATATTATGCTAAGGGAATAAATCCGTTGCCACCATATATATTTATGTATACCAACATATTCGATCATTGGAAATAATTTTTCAGACATTCGTCCATATACGTTCGTTCTGGGACTGAACGAAACCGAAGGCACAATTTCTATTAATAGAAAAAGTCCTTGCACTTTACTCCATCTTCGATTATCTTCATATAATCTGATTCGCAACGCTACTGCCAATACAGAGTGGTTCACGGATAATAATCCAACCGGTCTCTCCATATTGACAACGATATTGGCAAACACTTCGATAGTCGGTTCTTTAACTATCGAAGAAAAGTAATCAAACATCCATTCAAAACATCAAACAATCACTGGGCTTGTAAATTAATATTTCATTAATTAATTCACTTCTTCATTTCCCTATCAAATGTTTGTTAACCAAATATTTTCAGTAATCTTATTGATCTCTTACGCTAATTGGAAAAAAACATTTCCCTATATCACCTTCTTTTATTTTCTATACTTAGAAAATATATTCTATTCGCAATTGAAAACATTTTCAATCACTTATCTCTTTCATGACTCGGTTATTTTTATACTTAGGAAATATTTATGATATATTTCCAAAATTCCACTTACCTGGGTTAAAACGACTGTTGTGTAAAACATCGTTACAAACAACCCAAAATACCGCATTCGACTAACCCTTATTCAAACATTTCTCTTCGAGACTGGATCTTGCTTTTTATCGATCAAAAACGAAGTCAATCAAGTTGTGGTATAATTACCTCTCAGACTTTGACTGAAAACATCATTAACTTCAAAAACATACAAAACCACTTCTCCTCGAATAATCAACATCATAAAACTAATTGTTCATTTTTACCTGTATACGCTTCTCTTTCTAGTTTTACCAGATTTGGTTATAGATTTTCTATTTGTTTATAATATTCTATTTTAATTTCGTTTCCTTATCGAATTATATATATATATATTGATACATTGATTTTTAACTATCAAATTTCCTTAAAAATATTCTAACTCCTTAAATTTCCGGAAAATTTCGCCATAACCTCCTTTGTACCGGGAGCATCGGGAAAATCCCCAAACCGCCACACAAGCCTCTCCAATCAAAAAGAAAAAGAAAAAGCCAAGCGGCTTGCCGATACGGCGCATAAAACCTCATATGGAATTCAAACGTGTACCTTTTGGTCGTGCACATAAATTATATTCTTCATTCTCTTTATATACTTCATCCCAAACCTGTCTAACACATGTTCACCTGTTTTCAATTCAACTCAATCCATTCGTTTGAATTCAGTTTCGCCTATTTATTCTTTAATTAGCTTCTTAGCTTATTTCACTTGTTATTTGAACATATCACGTTCGTATGTATTTTTAGTTTGCTTATAAATCAATTGAATCCCATTTTCATTTCATCTTTCATATTTGAATTCGAATATAAATTCCCAAATCGAATTCACTTATTCAAAGCCCAATTTCACTTCAAAATCTCGTTAACTAATTATTATTCAAATTAGTTAATTCTATTCAATAATTAAAAATCTGTTTTTTGTTTCACAAAAATCAATCAACTACTCTACTTAAGTTCAGATATATTTCACAACTCAAATCTGGGATTTTCTAAATAGAAATTCGGATTTTATTTGCTTAAAATCCTTTTATAGAATTAAATAAACCGTTATGGTTTTTAAATGGTTATGGCGCTGTTTTTCTGAAAATTTTATTTTGACATAACCTAAAATATATACGACGAAATTCAGAATTTTCTCTTCCATTAGAAAACTATTATCTAATTGGTCCTAACGATTCTTGTTTCTGAGAATTTTGACTTCAATTGAGTTCTATATACTCAATTGAAGTTCGAATCGCCAATTTACGAACTACAGCGCTGCGGCGAGTTCGTTTTAATTATATATATAAACGTTTAAACTTCGTTTACAACAAATTCAACTCCATGATGATATATTTTTAATACATATCAAATCAATTTTTTTCCAATTCAACATACTATTTCCAATTATCTAAAATTGTCGATTTTTCCTTACTCGGTAATATTTATACTTTGATCTTTATATTAAATTCCAATTCCTTTTATAAATTATAAATTCTTTGGATTTATTTCTATTCTGTTTAAAAATATGCATTCTGAAATATATTTCGTCGTTCCCATTTCAAAATGATTTCAACTTTCTATTTTCAAATTCTATTTTCTATTCTATTTGAATTTCCCATATTCAAATCCTATTTGAATTTTCTATATTCAAATTCTATCTTCAATTCTATTTGAATTTATATTTGAATTTAAATATTCAAATTATCTCTTGATAACTAATTCATTATATTTATAAACGTCATTTTATAAATTTCCTTATTTTATATTTAAACAAGTCTATTTCGAAAGCTATTTAAAACCAAAATCTTATTTTGGAAATTTCTATTTATAATAACTTATAGCACTCAATTTATTCTCAAATTCAATTTAACTTCTATTTAAATAAATTCGAATTAATCGAATTCAAATCATAAATCCTTACGGATTTATTTTAGTTTAATTTATATTCTGAACAGTAGAATAAATTCCATCATTTATTTCTTTAAACCGATTACCCATTTCTATTTTTAATTTCACATTTGAATTTAAATATTCAAATTATCAAATGATAATTTTCTTCCATTTTTATTTATAAACATTGTTTATAAATTCATTTCAATTCCCTGATTATCCAGTGAAAATCATTTCATCTTATTTATAAACATCATTTATAAATTCATCACTTCAATTTCCTATATTATTTAATTTATAAACATCGTTTATAAATTCAATATTTGTTTTATTTATTTAAAAAAAGTTAATATCTTAGCCCATTCGAAATTCAAATTCTATTTTAGAAAAATAGAATTTTCCTTTTAAATCTCAAAATCTCTTTCACGATATTTTTATAAATCAACATTTAGACCCAGTTCTATTTCAAACAATCAAAACACCCTATTACAAATCACAGGATTTCTAACACATCATATATGATAATATATGTGAAACAACAACAATAATATTTTTGAGGAATCCAGTTGGATTCCTCCAACCTGTTTTCCCGCATCCACAGACGTTTGTCAACATAAATAATACCCATCCTGCTTCGTGGCAGGATATCGCAGTATAGAAGGTCATCCACTATCATAGCGTGGGCGCATAGGGTAATCATCCGCTATGGTACCGCGGGCATCCGCTAATGAGACTGCGGGAATATCCAACCACCAATATATATAATAGCACACCAAGCCTAAATAACTAATATATGTAAGATGCACAAAAATATTAAATGCAACCAAACAAGCAACAAACAATTATTTTTAACTGATAAAAATAATTCTAAATAAAAGGTGAGTGAGATTTACTCACAGTTACTTTTATTCGTGACTTATTCCAATTGATCCCCGAAAAGTTCCAATCCAACACCCTATTGTATTTTCCACAACTATAACTCCATGAAACTGATTTCTCGATTTAATCACCTTGTACAAGTTTTAGTTTTTGAAATTATCAGATATACGGATTATATTGGCTAATAGGATTAAAGTTAAAAATTTAAATTTGATTTTGAATTTAATTTAAACTAAAAGTTTTACCTCCTTATTACTGCAATAGCCTCCCTTATGCCTTGCAACCCAGCTGCGTAGCCTTGTTTTCCCTCCAGGCCTCCTTCATTCCTCACCCGAAATCAATTTCCAGTAACACCATTCTCCCTCCCTATATCCGGTACTATCAAAACTTGCTGTCATGAACGCCACCCCAAGACCTTCCAGGGTCGCACTCCCCAATACAACTCAAGAGTTCGAACCTCCCCCAATCCACTAGCAGATCAACTCCAACCCTTATCTCCCTTTTGAATCACCTGCAGTTCGCACCCGTAACTCACGAAGCCAAACTCTCCTTCCCAGAACGCGGTACTCCTGTCGTGACTGGACCCTTTCTTCACGTCGCTCACGGATTTCGAAATCGAATTCCCCTTTTCTTGAGATGACGCGATTTTGAATGAGGAGAATAAGAAAACAAACGACTTCGATTTTAATTTGGATTTATATTTTTGGAAAGGAGGCCATTTTCTGTTGAGCGAGATTGGAGAAACATGGTGGTTGTCGCAATTTTGAGGGAGTGGGTTTCAAAATAACGAGGGCTTCGATTTTTGATTTTGTTCGAGGCCTTCCGTTCGATTTTGAAGAGAGTGTAAAGATTGTTTTCAGTTTTCTTTGAACGATTTGAGATTTCGTTCGAATGGAGAGAAAGAGAACCCACGATATGTTTTTTATACAGGAGAAGAGCTTTCGATAGAAGGAACGAAAGGGAGGTGTTTTCTTAGGTAAGTTTTATCCGAGGAAGGTTTTAGCTTAGGAAGGTACTAAATTTTTCTTATTTTAATTTGATTTGACTTAAAGAGATTTTTATTCTTTTTAAAACGGTATCGATTTGATTTCGATCCTATCCACAAACAAATATCTCGGGGTTCACAATTAAAAATCGTGAATCGCTATTTTAGCGTACCGACCGTCATTTAAATGTAATAACGATATTCTGATCTCAACAGAATATATTGTGAAATTCAATTTGAACGTATATACCATATTAAATTAATATAATATAATTTAAATTCAAAAACCGTAAATTCTCCGATAATAAATTATCATTATCGTATATATATTCCAAACAGAATTTATAATGATCAACTGAATTATTTTGATTCAGTTCAAATTCAGAATTAAATTATACTTTGTTTTCGTATTACGATATTTAATATTTTTGATATTAAATCGAAATCGATTATTAAATCGATCCCTTAATATAAAAATTCGTTTATATAATCAACTAAATGTTTAAAACCAAATTAAATATTTAAAATAAACTGTTCGAAAAATCCGGGTCATTACAAAAACACTGATGCACTTGATATTTGCGGTGTTTAATGTATATATTCATGCCATGTTAAGTAAGACACTACTGCACTTGCTATTTGCTGTAAACCATCCTATTTACTGAAAGGAAATTTGTTGAAACCATATTGCTGAGACCAAGTTCTATCATTGTGCCGTGACCTTACTATCATTTGCTATCATTTGAAATCCGTATTTAAGTTGTAAGCATGCGTGCTGCATCCCACGATGTTCTGATCATTTACCAAGTTCTAGCTAACAGGGAATATTTGACATATGAACACATAAATTTAGCAACTGTATGTGATATTGGTAACTTTTAATGTTGATAAATATGACTATATATATATATCTGAAATGTGAACCCATTATAGTTGGGAAATTTGCTGGAACCAGATTTGTTTTGCTAAAATGAAATTGGTGAAACTCTTGACCACATTCTTTTTACTGCAGTATGTATGATCACTTGTCCCGTTTAGTTCTGCCTTGTACTTGATCACCCTGTCACGTGTCAACACTTGATCACTTATGGGATCGGAATTTGATCACTTATAGATTTTTTTTCTTATATTCAATCGTAATTTCATTCCGCTTTATAGAGAAAATCTTGTATTCAAAATTTTGATAAAATATATAAAAGTTTATTTCGTTTTTCAATACTGTGTCATTTATTTATTCTGTGTTTTCCTGTGTTAATTCTGTTGTTAAACCCGGTAAGCTAAATAATGGTCCGTCGATTTGAACGTTTTAAGTTGGTTTAATTACCAATTTAGAACAATCAAAAAGGCGGGACGTTACAATGTTTGTTTGTGGATGTGGTTTGTTATAATGGTGGCAGATGTGATGATTTGTTTTGGAACGTTTAATTAATGTTGTTTATTTACGGTTTATTAGTTATTTTGTGGTATATCTATTTGTTTATAGTATATATGTTGGTTTGTGTTATGAATTTGAGTATATATGACATGTTGGGTTGTGAAATTGATCGTATATGAGTTGTGAAGTGAATAGATTTGTGTATAAGTGATTTGAGGAAAACATTGTAAAGGGAAAACATCAAAAAAAAAAA
Source organism: Allium sativum (assembly GCA_030737875.1). NCBI lineage: Eukaryota > Viridiplantae > Streptophyta > Magnoliopsida > Asparagales > Amaryllidaceae > Allium > Allium sativum. Next base: position 434,243,771 of record CM060919.1, read on the forward strand.
ATTCAAATAGTTACGGCTGGCGACGTCTAGCTACAGCCTGTGTGCCAAGTATAGCTACTACTAGCGATGGTTGGGTACGATTATACTATGACTTGCGACGGCTCGTGACGACATAGAGATGGTCCACAAAAAAGTCATGTATTCAGATTTGCGGTCACCAACCATAGCAAGTGTGGTGACCGACGTCGTCACTAGAGACGACGCTATTTTGTTAGCGTCAGCTTATGTAACACGGCTTTTAGCGATGGCCAGCAGTGGCTGGTTACGGCCTCCGATGGTTAAAAGCGGTCGTTATAAGAAGCCGTTCTTTTAGTGGAGCTCACAGAAACTCAGATCTATCGTATGAAGCTTCATTTGTTAGAACTCTTCAATTTCAGAGAAATTCTATAGATAACTCAACTTAAAGATGAATTTTCAAGAGAAATATGAAGTACTTATCCGTTACTACATGACAACTGCACTTTCATAGTATCGATCATTTGTTGCAATGTCAAGCTCGTTTTGCTCTTTTCCAGTCTGGTAAATTACTCTCTAATTGATAAACTCCATAAATCTAGTAGTATTTCATTTTGGAAGCAAAAAATCAGATCAAAGATTAAGACGACGGAGCAAAAACTAGGAGAGCTATATATCCTCGGTTGTATTGGGTCTGTTGGTAATATACCCGCTTTGAAATGTATTTGAGTAAACTGATATGGCCCGAAGTTCAAATAATGCCTATTATTGCAAAGTGTGTTATGTAAATAGCACTGAAACAATCAGTTCAGATGTATCCTGAAACATATATCAATAAAAAACATATTTTCTTCATTCATTTTTCAATATGAAAATAATTTTCAATCTCAAAAACTCAAAACTCTATTTTGCACGTTTATGAAAAGGGAGTAAACCTAGAAATAATAATAGCCTACTTATTATTGTTTCGTTTATTATATTTCTCTGTAAAGAAAGTTATTATTACATTTTCTGTCACATAATATCCGATCTTATACAAAAGATCACTCGACTGAAATCAAACACTGGCTTTAACAGCATCACTGTACCCATTAATCTTATCATAATACCTACTCCACAACATAATCCCACCATATTTCTCTGACCCCTGCACAACAGGCAGCACCTGCGAAACCAAGGTGTTGGGCTCAATGTACCCGCTTCCTGCTGCGTCCTGCGAAGCAGGCAATCCCAAATATATGTTTGTCGCCGTCACGCTCGTCGTCCATTTAGTCCAGTAGCTGCTCAGGTTATCCACGCTGCCTGAGGAATACTGGCATGGCGGATTGTTGTAGAACTGCACCCAAACATAGTCAAACAATCCAGTGTCCAACGCTGTGCTCAGCTGCGCATCAGGAAATGGGCATTGCGGAGCTGCAGTTAGGTACACTTTTTGCCCATACTGAGTTAGGAACCGGGCAAGTTCGTCATAGTGACCGGCACCTCCTTGCTCTATGTCGAAATCCACTCCATCCAGAGCAGCAGGTCCCAGAGGTCTAGAAGATGATGTACCTATAATTATGTAAAATCATAAATACTCACACTGTCTATATATAAAATTGATGGAGGTTCAGCATACAGTTTATGCAATACCTCCTAAATAGCTGTTCCATAGATAATCTGCAACGCTTTGTGCATCTGTAGTGGAAGATAAGGAGTAGCTTCCTGCACTGTCGCCAAGGGAAATGAGAACCTTGACATTCATGGACTGACAAGACTGGATATCTGAGGACAGTCCTGTGCATCCATTTGAGTCTGGGTTGCAATGGCCGGCCAGATTGAGCACTGGGGTTTGGCCATTGCCGAAAGTGGTAACGAAGGAGACTATGACGTAGGCGTAGTTTCCGGTTGCGCATGTTTCGGCAAGGGTGCCTTCGTTTCCGTTTTGACCCCAGTATACGGCGATATTGCCTGCATGTGACAGGGAAGTAACTGATAAGAGAATGAGTAGTGATGCTATGAAAGAAGCTGAAGTTGCCATTGTTTGTTTGCTTCGTTCAGGGCTGTGGGTATATCTGGAGTTCTTAGTTGGTTATATAGGAGGGTTAGAATGTGGTTGTTCAATATTGGAATTGTTAACTTTGACTTGGCCTAAGTTTGACGTACTTTGATTTGGCCTTCGGAACCTAAATGCGATGGAAGTGGCTCGAAAATAAGCGCGTGTATTTAACTGTATTCGAAGACGGATTCAGAGTTCAGAGTCTTCAGACTATCGTTCTCATGCAAAAGAATCCAATATGTTGAAAAGTAAACAAAACTAGGCGTGAGCGTTCGGTCAGTTCGGTTAATTTGGACGTAAAAAGCATCAAACCGAATTGAAACCGAAAATTTTCTAAACCAAACCGAATTGAAATAATTTCGGTTAATTCGGTCGGTAACCGATTTAACCGAACTTGAAGGATGCACTATAATTCAAATGATGGATTCACTTAAAGTAAAATATAAATTCATATTTAGAGAAATTTTATGTAGTAAATTTTATGTTTATGATAAAATTTGATCTATTTGCAACAAATTTCTTTATACTATATAACTAAACAAATTATTTAAAGCACTACAAGACCGTAAAATTAGATAATAAATTAAAAGTTCGGTTAATTCGGTTAAACCGATAACCAAAAAAATATATTTTATAAACCGAATTCAAACCGATTTAGTTTTAAAACCGAACCAAACCGACCGAAATGAACCGGTTTGGTCCGTTAATTCGGTTTGAACCGAATATTGCTCACCCCTGAACAAAACTGCTGGAGTCAGCGATTCGTTGCTCTAGCGGCATCGACGTACACTACTCGTCTGGTCCCTTTTTAACGGATGAAAGTGCGCTTCAAAACCGACGTCCTCTCCGCAAATTATTTAATTATATTATTGTAGATATAAGCATTAATTTACAAGTACTACCTGTCTGGCATTCTAATATTCATTATTTACTGCATAAAATCATAATAGGGATACCTAAATGCCTTTTTAGAATAACTATTTATTAGAAGTTGCACTGTCTGATGAATGAGATTTACCGATTTTCAAATTTTAAGTTCGATGATTGAGTTTTGATGTTGAAATTATAAAAGTAAAAATAATGCAGTTTTATCAATCTTGGTTTCAATCATAGTTGTGATGAAACCGTTAGTCAAATCGTAATAGTGCAACATCCAAGGTTCTCGTGGTTAAACCGGTTGAATCGTGGGAACCGCACGAATAGTTTATGTATGTTGACGTCAAAAAGTGGTTCTTTTGACAGTCAACCCACAGGTGCACAAATCACATATTAACAGAAAACGGTAAAAACATAGGAACGCACATAGATTTTAATAGTGGTTCCACGTTAACGAGCTTACTTCACTTTATAATCTATTGTTTATACTGTCAAATTATAAAAATAAGTTGATTTCTTGTGTAAGAAACGTAGAGATAAGAAGCAATTGTTGTCAAACACAAAAACCTTGTGTTGGTGATATAGTTGGGTTTTCATTCATGCAAAATACTTGCCCATCAAGGGATAGAACAAAGTCCATACCTGTTAATGCTTCAAATCCATGTATTTATAGACGGAGAGATGCCCGACACCGGCTCGATCAGCCTACGTGGCACTCGGTCCGAGAAAGTAGGGATGAAGAAGACTAAGTTTTCAGGTGGTGTAGATATCCTCTCCAATTCGGTGGACGAGCACGTGTCTTTCAATCCAAACATATAGAGAGTATTGATCCTAGTTAATAGTCGAGAGAATAGGTCATAAGACTAGGTCCGTCTTTAGTGAGTGCCAACGTTCAGTTTAATGTGTCGAACCGACTTCGTTCGACATGTTCAATCTGAACCTCGTCGACCCAAGGAAAGTTCTCCCTTCTCCTCTCCTTAATCCCAAGCCATGCCATATAAATTCAAGTCGAACTTGTTTGATCTTGGTTCCGTCGAACCGAAGTTATGTGTCGATGATGTGGGATTCAGGGCATTTTCTTGAAAAGAATTTAGTATGGTTAAAGTTGATTACTTGGTTGATACAACCTCCAAATTAGTCAATATTATGTTAAATTGTACTCAGAGAACACTGTATGGATGTTTCCTATTTTTAAGATGAGGCGTGTGTGGGTAGCATGACAGACGAGATGAAATATATATATCCCTGGACTAGTTTGGGAATAGAGAGCATATGGTACTCTTGCCATGGCCTTGAATGCATATCAGATATTCGTAGCATATGGGTTTATAACTGGTGATAAACTGTAGTTGATTGATTTGTATGAAGGTAAATAAATGGAAATTTTGAGTTAATGTGCTTTAGGAAAACGCTCCAAGATTCCTCTGCAGCCATGGCTGCATCTCTGTCTTCCCCTAACCCCTCTCTTGTGGATAATCCCAATCATACTGGGAGCTCTCTTCCTCCCTCTTCTTCTAACTCTCCTCCTACTCTGCTCTCAAATCGCCATCAGCCTCGTCCAGCCTCCGTTTTCATTGTGGATGAGGATGGATTCACGACGGTGAGGAACCATAAGAATCTTGCACGCTCTAATCAAAACTCGAGCAAATCGAACCATTTCGATAAGGGTACGGGTAAATCTCAAGAATACCCTTTTAGGACAGACAAGAAGCCGTACCCTGCTTCAATTGGGAATAAATCACATGCAAAAGCAACTTCTACTGGAAATGAATCTCAGGTCAAGAAACCGGTTATTAATTCATCACAGGCCAAGAAACCGGTGGACATTGGCCACAATAATGGGAAGTCAGCACATATCAACGTCCAAGGGGCCAGACCATCTTCTACGTGGGCGGACCTAGTCAAAAAAGGAGGTCAAGACTCAGACTTACACCTAACATACATTGCTCCGACTTCTACTATTCGAGAGGAAAACATTGTTATAGTCAATGAAGAAATTAGCAAACGAACAGAATTTAAATGGGGATTTTCTGTCGTCGCATATGTTTTTGGTAAACGTCCTCCTTATTTTCACTTCAGAGCCTTTGTAGCTAGGACTTGGAACCCTAGTGGATCATTTGAAATCTTTACAAGAGAAAACGGGTTTTTTTCATTCGATTCACAAATATTGAGGATTGTGAAAAGCTGCTAAGCGGAGGCCCTTGTTTCATCAATGGAAAACTCATAATTTTGAAAAAGTGGAACAAGAAATCGGTTCTTGACCGAGATATCTTAAGCACGATGCCAATTTGGATAAGACTGCCAGAACTAAGCCTAAGGTTATGGGATAAGGAAGCTTTTAGCGCTATAGCTAGCGTTGTAGGAATACCATTGAAACTTGATGAACAAACGGCAAAAGAAACTCGTTTGAGTTATGCCAGAATTTTGGTGGAAATAAAAGCTGAAGCGGTTCTACCTAATGAAGCGACAATCTACTTACATGATGGTGAGATTATCACGAAGCCTATTACGTATGAGCAGATACCGGATAGATGTAAATACTGTAAATGCTTTGGACATTCAACTGCAAGTCGTGAAAGCAACGAAGATGCAGTTGAAAAGTCAAAAGAATCTGCAAGTTCTGATAATGCAGAAAATATTAGTGCTGGTATCCACTCACACGAGACACATCAGATAAGCACAGATCCTTCGCGTTTCCCTGGATCTGTAGAAGAAGACAACATGAACATTGATCCTCTAGCAGATTCAGGGAAAGGTATTAACAACCTAAATGGTGCTTCTGAAGTATTCCAAGATCTTACTAATACAGGGGAAAAAGCGCAATCAAATGTGGCTCTTGACAAAACAGCGAGTACTATGGAGACAGTACACATGGAGATGATAGAGCAAAACAACAAGAAAGGCAATACAGATTCAAAAGCAGATGGGAATTTTAATGAACAGGTCATTGGATCCTTCTCCCATCTAAAGGATCCAAGTTTAATTACAAATTCAGGGGACATCACAAAAACTGTTAATAAATTTGACTGTGATCATCTCCTAGCAGCTGATCCCATCTTCACTGATCCATCATTGTTGGCAAATGGTCTTGCCCCTTCCAAATCTACCATCTCGTATGAAGATATCCAGGATGTTGTCAACCAAACACTTGCAGCATCAAAATCTTCTAAGTCTGCTACACCTGTAATTAAGAAGAAAAAGGGAAGAACCAAAAGCCTTACAGATATAACATCAGTAGAAGATACTGAAGATGAAAAGGATCGTGACTTTAGAAAGAAATACATTAGCAGAAATGCTAAGTGGGAAAAACAATTGAAGCCAACAGACAATAGCAAATTTAAAAGGAGTGGCAAACAGTTGGGAGCTAAGGTGGACAGTAAAAGGATTAATAGTCCACTGTAGAGGTATCATTTCCTTTTTTCCTTCTATTTTTTATTTTTATGGATATAATAGCTTGGAACATTAGGGGATTAAATTCCCCTGAAAGGCAACTTGATCTTGCCAATTTATTGTTGAAGCACAAACCTAGTATTATAGGTTTGGTTGAGCATAAGCTTAATGATCAAAAAATTAATGATCTGCAAGTTAAAAATTTCTCAAATTGGAATATAATCAATAATAACCTGATGGGGGGAAATGGTAGGATTATGGTATTGCATAATCCTATCATTTGGTCTCTTATCAGTTTTTTATTGATCTTCAATATATTCATTGCACTTTTAAAAATAAAGGTGGTTTTATAATTAAGATCACTTTTATTTATGCTTCCAATTTTGAGAATGATAGGATTAATCTTTGGAATTGTATTGTGCAGTTTAGCCTAACTATTAAAAGTCCCTGGATTCTTATGGGGGATTTTAACACTGTGTTTCACAATTATGAGAAAAGAGGTGGAAATTTTATCCCATTCTCTAAACTGGATAAAATTGCCAACTTCATTATTAAATATGGTTTAATAGAACCTGCTATCCAAGGAAATAAATACACCTGGAAGTCTGGTGAATATAGAAATATTCACTGCAAACTGGATAGAATTCTATTCAATCAGGAGTTTATCAACACATTTTCTAATGTGAAGTGTAATACCCTCCCACAAGGAACCAGTGATCATACACCCATTCAAATTTCATTTATCACTTATCAGGGAAATACAGGTAATGCCCCTTTCAGGTTTATTAATGGATGGGTTTATGATGACTCTTATATAGAGGTTGTTACCAACAGCCTTAATAATAATGTGCATGGTACTGCTCAATTCAAATTAAATAAAACATTGCAGATTATTAAAAATAACCTAAAAAGTTGGAATAATTCCAGGAATAGGAATGAGATTAAAGATATTAGAGATGAATGTGGGAAACTTCAGAATGACATTGATGATGATTGTTCTGATCATTCTAAAGTGGATTCATTTTATAAGGCTCAAGCCAATCTCATTAATGCCCTTCAAATTAATTCTGCTAACCTTAAGCAAAAAGCTAAGGTGAACTGGTTAACTTATGGGGATGAATCTAGTAAATTCTTCTACACTAGAATGTCTAATAGAAAATATAGGAATGATATTGGCAAAATACTAGATGATAAGGGGAAAATTATTAATGAGGCCTCTTACATAGAAAAAGAGGCCATTAATTATTTTAGTTCCTTATATAATACTTCTAATTACACCAATATATTCCCTGATATTGAGTTTAAGTATATTATCAATTGTAATAGTACTGATATGCTTCTTGCCCCTGTTAGACAGGATGACATTAAAAACATTATTTTTAATGCCAATAATGAGAAGAGTCCTGGCCCTGATGGGTTCAGGGCTAAATTTTACAAAACACATTGGGCTGACATGCATAATATTATATATGACTGTGTTTCTGAGTTTTTTAGATCTGGTAAGTTATTGAAAAACACTAATCACACTTTCCTTACTTTAATTCCTAAAGTAGAGATTCCTAGTGGGCTTGATGATTACAGACCAATTGCTTGCTGCAATTTTATCTATAAAATCATTTCCACCTTGCTTTGTAATAGACTTAAGTGTTTTTTAAAGTTTATTATCTCTGAAAACCAGAGTGCATTTATCCCAGGTAGGTTAATTTTTGAGAATTCCTTACTTGCTCATGAGCTGATTAGGAACTTTAATGTGAAAGGTAAAAACCTCATGTGCATTAAAATTGATCTGCATAAAGCATTTGATAAAATTAATAGAAATTTTATCATTTACATTATGCAGAAAATGGGTTTTAATGTTAAATTTTGTGACCTGATTTTTGAATGTATAAGTAATGTGACCTACTCTGTTATGATCAATGGTTCCCCTAAAGGCTTTAATCATAGCAATAGAGGAATTAGACAAGGGGACCCTCTGTCCCCATATCTATTCTCTATTGTTATGGAATATTTTTCCATGCAAATGGAAATAGAAGTCTTAAAAGGGAACATTAAACCTATAAACAGATGTAAACCACACATAACTCATTTACTTTAGGCTGATGACATGCTTTTATTTTTAAAAGCTGATAGAAATAATGCTAATGATGTGCTCAAAATTTTAGATAATATGGAGAAATATGCTGGATTAACTGTTAATTCCAATAAGAGCAAGATTTATTTTAGCAAGGGAGTTCCTCATAAAGATGAAATTCTTAAACTTTTAAATTTTAAAGAAGGAAATCTCGCTGTTAAATATCTTGGCTTACCACTTAGTGTTAATCAATTAAATGAGAGGGATTGTACTAGACTGTATGACATTATTCATAACAAGCTAGAAGGTTGGTCTAGTAAGTTACTCTCATTAGCAGGTCGGATGGAACTTACACACACAGTTATTACTGCAGTCATTATTTATTGGATTCAGGTGCACAATATTCCTATAAGTGCTATCCAAAAAAATTGAAAAAATGTGCTCTAATTTTATTTGGAGAGGTAAGTATCATAAAGTGGGCTGGGACAAGGTTTGTAAGCCTAAAAAATATGGTGGACTTGGGCTTAGGAATATTAGAGATATTTCTGAAGTTTGCAAGTTCAAATTATTTTGGAAATTTCTTGATGGCAAGTCTCTATGGGCTAGATGGATGAGGGATAAGTACTTAAAGCAGAAAAAATTTTGGCTTGCTAAAAAAGAGATTCATCATTCTTATGTCTGGAAAAATATTCTGGATTGCAGAGAGGTTAGCAAAAAATTAATTGTTAGAAAGCTTAAGGATGGTAATCAAACCAGTCTTTGGTTTGATCCATGGATTAATGGAAACTCTCTTATTAATCTTCTAGGCTGGAATAATCTTTATATTCTTGGAGGGGTGAATGAAAAAGTGCAAAATATCATCACAAATAATTGTTGGAGCTTTCAAAACAGTACTGCTGCTTATATTTTTAAAAATGCTATTAATAATATTAAGATTGATCAAAGCAGGTTTAAAGATACTTGGGATTGGAAGCTTTGCTCTAAAGATAAATTCTCTTTTAAAAAAGTTTGGGAATACTTAATTGGGGATGAGGTGGAGGTTGTTTGGCATAAAGTTATTTGGTGTTAACCTAATAGCCCAAAAATGGCACATTGTGCTTATTTTGCTTTATTAAACAAACTTCCTACTAGAGAAATCTGCAGCAGATGGAGTGCTAACTCTAATAATACTTGCCTACTTTGTAAAATGGAAAGTGAAAGCTCCACGCATTTATTTTTTGATTGTATTTTTTCCCGGTACATTTGGTTTAATGCCAAATGCACTTTAGGATTCAATCATAAGATAGCTACCCAGAATATTAGAGACAGTGTGGATTACATATTGAAATACTTCAAGCCCAAGTCCATCAATTTTAATAGAGCTTGTGTTTATTTAACTACTTCTATTTACTATATATGGAGGGAAAGAAATCAGAGATTGCATAACAACAAAGAAAATAGTTGTTATCAACTCTGGAAGATTATCACCAATGATAGTCAGATTATTTTGAAGAAAAATAGCAGGCACAAGGATAATAGCATGCATAATCAAAATATATTTAATCAAGATGCTGATTATAATAAGCAAGTTGAGGACTTGTTACTAAATGGCAAGCTGTCCCTCCATAAGCTGGCTATGAAACATCTTAACCATGTTAGCTCACAGGCTGGAGAAGTTCATCTCTATCCTGACAACAGTGATCAAATCTGCAAGGGAAGTAATCAGAATTTATTAAGTACAAATTGTTTAAATAATAATCTGGACAGTAACTTGCTTTTGTTACCTGTTACAGGAAGGGATAGTGCCCCTCCAGTCTAGAAGAATCCAGAAAACTTGCATGATGCTCGAGAAAGATCAGGCTTCCTCCCTGGGGTATCCATCAATTCTGGCATCAATTCTCTCAACTACGTGGGAAGTAAACAAATCATTAGCTCAAATAAGAGTTTTTTATCTTATAAATCGAATGGTAAGGCCTTGTTGTTACCTGATGCAGAACGAGGTCCCACCAGCGGTGATCCTGATCTCAAGGAGCACCTGAAAAGGAGGAAGATAGCTCAAGAGCTCAGTGGATTTCAAAGAATCAGCGAAAATCACTATAAAAGCATGCTAAACAACCATGTTTATCACTTATCTTGCTGGACAGAGGGTGAAAGCAGCAGCAGAGGAGAGATCGAAGACTTTCGAGACCCATTTAGAGCCAAGAGAAGCTTCGAGAGCTTGAAGATCTCAGATTGGACGGATCTGGGCAATTACCCCTATAAGAAGCGTCAGAGTTCTAATTTGAGGAGACGTGAGAGCAATTATACAGAGAAAACGCTTGATAAAAGAGTAAATGAAGCTGATAACTTCATCTGGAAGCCTCCCTGAAGTTGAGGAAGTTCCTTTTCCCCAAGAGATCGACATACTCTTTTTGTTTCTAGGGTTGTTGAGAAATGAGGAAGCCGATTGCGGCTAGGGTTGTATACCCTGATGTGGGGTTTCGGGTTAATTACCCAAGTTTTGTTGGGCCGTGGGCCTTTTTTGCTATTTAAAAAAAAATTGAGTTAATCTTTGTATTTATAATTTCAAATAAACAACGTTACTAAAGATGCCGTTGAGTACTGATATAGTGGTAAGGTTCATGATAGTTGACTTGAAAGATAAATGAACGAATCTCATTTGTCATCATTGATTGCCTTTAAAAATAAATGAAGAGATAAACATAAGCACGATTGAAACTAGAGGTTGTATTGTTACTGCATGCCTTTTGCTGGTAAATTCTCAAGATAAGCAAATAAAGTAAATAATCAGTAGAAAAATGAGAAGGTAAAGGTAGAATATGTTTGCCCATGATGAAAAGTATGATGTAGTGGAGAAATCTAAATAAATGTGCAACCATAGTTGAAGTATTATTATATTTCCTCTTCGGTGCCGACATAGAATTAGACAAGAAAAGAATAATGTAATCTCACTACAACAAAAGCATGGTTTTAATACCAAATCTAAAGACCTCATATTATTGGGTCTTAAAAGAAGGCCCATTAAGGACAAAATTCTGATGTCTTAACGCACAGCATAAGAGACCCCATGTTGGTTATTAATAGGTCTCAAATATCTAATTATCTACCTAAATAATTCTGCCGCCTTTCTGATTATCTCTGCCGCCTATTCACAATCCACAACCCAGTATTTTCGCCATGTCTTACTAGGTCTTACATCTCTCCAGTATGCAGTTCGTGCGCTTAAAAAAGCGGAAAAAAGAGGGAAATCTGAACAGAACAATGGTGGTAATCAGCAAGTGGTAATCGATGTGGATTCAGATTGACTGAAATCTACAAGAGGTAATTAATCTGAATAGAAAATCTGAAGAACACGGTTTGCTTTTTCATAATTTTGTACGATATCTTTCTTATCCACTATTCAGAATTCTCTGTTCTCATGGAATTGCAAAACCCTTCGTATCCGATCCGATTTTAGACTGTATTTTATTTATCGTGGAGATTAGAATTTTTTTAGTTTGATTAGATTAACCACCATGTAGATTACCGAGTCTGAATTTCATCTATATGCTGTGATTTTGTCATAACTATATTGATTTAGCTGGCTGTGAAGAAACTATTAAAAAAATTCCTCCCTCTTATCATATATAACCATGCAAATATCATGTTTGTTTAAATGACTCAATCATGTTTTCATGTCCATTTTGTAATTGTATACCCAAAAAAGTACCATAAGGCCTATGCCAGGCATGTACTTTGCATGCAGTTGCCCTTCCGATCATTTGTATTTGACTATTTGATTTTTGGGTTTGAATTTTCATATCTACTTTTAGTTTTCCAGAATCATAATTTATGTACTTCCCTCAATAACGATTCTAACATAGGATCAAAATTGATAGTGTATATTATAGTTAATGCTTTATAACCTTAAAGACATTTTTAGATTACTGGATTTCTAATTTAGTTGATGGTTTATGTTTCTAACTAATGGTACAGTCAAGTCATTCGGATAGGATGTGGCAAAATTCTATCTGTTGCAATATATTTCACAAGAAGTAATAAAGTTCTTTTTTTGGTTTTTATACAGAGTAAGCATTGACTGTACATCTGCTTCAAAGTTAAATGCTTGATTCCAGTGAAGGATTAAAGTGGACATTTTTTTGCATGAGACAATTTCTGCTATGATTTTCTCTTAAGCAGTCACCAATCAAGACCTCTTTTTCTATTTCAGTTGTAGTTGATTCCACATTTGTTTACTTAGCATGAAGGACAAACAAGTTAACAGATGCTACATGGGGGCATTAAGCCAATTAAGTCAGAATTATTTAATGTGAAACTTTGTTTACAGTGGCTACTAAACAACTATAATTTAAATGCTTTAATTGAACTTACTGTGATTTCTTTTGACTCTACAACTGTATCTGGACTATTTAATTCTAATTATTGTGTTTATTTATAAATATGTAATTAACATACTATCTAACTGTCTAATATTTTTCAAGCAGTAATACACTTCACTTTTGGTTCCTACGTAGAATAGGCATGAATCGTAGACCTGCTTCATGGTTGATCCCAATAAAGGGTTTAAATTGGATATAGATGAAATGATTTCTACTATGACCTTTTACTAAAGTGATTACTAATCAAGACGTATTTTGTGGTTCTAATTGTAGTTGTGACCACACAATTCTTTACTTTGCATTAATGAAAAAAAGAAGTGAAGGGATCCTTTTCGAGGTGTTGAGTCAGTTAATAATTCAAATTTATTTAAGGTGATGCTTTATTTACATTGGTTTCTAAATAATTGTATATTACATGCTTATGTTGAACTGATTGTGAATTCCTGACATTCTACAACTGTATTTGAATTGTCTAATCTTAATTTTATTGCTGAAATATACGATAACATATTATATTACTGTTCAAAATTAATCAACTGATGATGTTTAAAAATTTTGACTTTGGATATTAATATTGATAAGATACCGTGCAACGAAGATGATGCCATATATTCATTTTGATTCAGTTCAGACCACATATTTTGTACTTTCCATAATCGAGTTACTACCTAAGATTGAATTGTTGAAAAAGACATGTATAAGAATATTTATCCCAAGGTTCAATATATAAATCCGGATTCTCAAAGGAATAGTTTTTATTTTATACTCATTCATTACTGTAATCGTTATTTGGCATGTCCTACAAATATAATCCATGGACATCAGGATTTTAATACAGATCAAGTTTATTAGTATTGTGCTAGATAACTTGTAAGTAAGGAAAGAGAAAAGTATTTTGTATGAAAATATTTCAGATATGAAATTCAAAATTCAAGTAATGAGGTTGATCATCACCTGCATGAAGTTAAAAAATTATAATAGAATGTTAAATGATACATGGTTTCACAGGTCATTGTTTTCTATGTAGTTGGGAGAACAGTCCCTACAGCTACAGCAATGAAATTGTAGCTCACATCCCTGTTTGTCTTAATCACAAGGTGCGAACCCTGTTGCACTTTAGTGATGGTAAATGCAAGTGAAATTGCACTTTAGAATAGCTCACTTAAAAAAGGTCCACTCTGTATATTTTAGTTAAATTACCGTCTAATTATATTTTGTTTGAATGATCATATTTCTTTTAAAATTATCACATCCGATATAATTTTTTAGACCCTTTTTTAAAAGGTGTTTACCGACTTGTGTTTTTTATTGCAAACGTGCAAAACCACATAAAACATCTTTTTACTAAAAAGGGTTTGATTTCTATCTGTAAACTATCAACAAATTAACATTTGATCCATCATCATGGTTTGTATTTTAATTTCCAATTGCTGCCAACTAAAAAAAGCATCTTATTTTTTCTCCCTGTCCATGCAATGAAAAATGAAGCACTGACTGATTAGCGTGTAAAACTTTTATGTAGTATATTTTTATTTGTTTTTAAACTTTTATGGTGATAGTAAAGTAACTGAAATTTATCTTGTTCGTAGGATTGATACAGAAATGAATGATCGATCATGGATGTATTGTAGACTTATAGATGGATATATAAATCTAGAATTTGTCGATGGTGTCAATAAATTTGTTGAATTTGCATTTCTACAAGTGGAACATGGAGGAACCATTAGATGCCCATGCTCCTTGTGCAAAAACGAAAAATTTCAACTAAAGGAAGAAGTCTCTAAACATTTACTGCAAAAAGGTTTTGTTCCACTTTATTATACCTGGATTTTTCATGGAGAGGCAGAACTTGATGAGTCAACAATGTTTGAATCGCAAGCTAGTGATTTCAATGATGAAAACCCATACAGGGACATGGTTTTAGATGCAATGGGTGTTGATCATAATATGGATGAGCAACCACCCAATGCCGAAGCTCAAAAGTTCTTAGATATACTTAAAGCAGCTGATGAACCTTTGTGGGATGGATGCAAAAAAGAGACCAAATTATCAGCATGCGCGAAGATGATGGCCCTTAAATCTCGAAGAGGTTTGACTGAGGCAAGTTTTAAAGATATGAGTAGGTTGATTAGTAATATGTTACCAGATGGACATAAGCTATTTCAAAATTTTTATGAAGCTAAAAAATTATTGAAACCTCTTGGGCTTGGTTATGAAAAAATTGATGTCTGTCCTAATTTCTGTATGTTGTACTACAAATGAAACATTTCCAAGTTTTTTTGTGAAATTTGTAAAAGTCCTCGTTACAAAACTAGAGATACTCAAAATAATTCCAAAAATATTTCTGAGAGCCAAGTTCGCTACTTCCCAATCATTCCAAGATTGAAAAGGTTATTCATGTCACCAAATCATGATAAAGACATGACATGACACTATTATAATCGATCCAACGATGGTACAATGGCTCATCCAACTGACGGTGAGGCATGGAAAGAGTTTGATCGTCGACATCCAGAATTTGCATCTTCTGAGCGAAATGTTCGATTAGGCTTATGCACCAATGGTTTTAGCCCGTTTGGAGTTTCTGCAAAAGTTTATTCTTGTTGGCCAGTAATTTTGACAGTTTATAATTTACCACCATGGAAGTGTATGAAACAACCATTTTTGTTCTTAAACACAGTTATTCCAGGACCTAAAAATCCATGAATTTTTTTAGATATATTCTTACGACCTGTGATTGATGAGCTACTAGAGTTATGGAACGGTGTTGTAGTTTATGATGTGCATAGAAAAAGAATTTTGTTCTAAGAGCAGCTTTAATGTGGACTATTAGTGATTTTCCTGCGTATGATATGTTATCTGGATGGAGTACTCATGGAAGATTTGCGTGTCCTTATTGTATGGAGAAAACAAAGTCTTTCACTCTTGAACATAGTGGAAAAGCATGTTTTTTTTATTGTCATTGACAATTCTTGCCATTGGACCATCCATTTAGAAGGCAAAAGGATAAGTTTAAAAGAAATAACATTGAAACAAATATATCACTACATCGACGTTCTGGTGTTGAGATGGAAGATATAGTGTCAAGCTAGCCTGATGTTGTATTTGGATTTAAATCAGGAAATCATAAAATACCTGGATTCGGTGAATCACACAATTGGGTACGTAGAAGTATATTTTGGGATCTTCCTTATTGGAATTCAAATTTGATTCATCATATTTTAGATGTGATGCATGTTGAAAAGAATTTTTTTTGACAATGTATTCCATACATTAATGGACACCGATAAGACAAAGGATAATTTAAAAGCTAGACTTGATCTTGAAAAAATTTGCAGTAAGCCGCGATGGATGAGTTTAATTCAGCGTTCAAATGGCAATTATTACAAGCCAAAAGCCCCTTATTGTCTTTTGAAAAAGGATCAAAAAGTTATTTGCAAATGGGTAAAAAATATACGCTTTCCTGATGGATATGACTCAAACATTCAAAGATACGTTAACGAGTCTGAAACTAAAATCAGTGGGTTTAAAAGCCATGATTGTCATATATTTATGCAAAGACTTCTTCCGATCGCATTTCGCCCCTTTTTACCAAAAAGTATTTGGGAAACATTAGTAGAACTTAGCAATTTCCTTTGTGATCTCTGTGCAAAAAATCTAATTGTTGAAAATATGAGTTGCCTGGAGAAAAACATCGTCGAAATAATTTGTAAACTTGAAAAAATATTTCCTCCTTCTTTTTTTGATCCTATGGATCATTTGTCCATTCATCTTCCCTATGAAGCTAAAGTTGGAGGCCCTGTTCAATACCGATGGATGTACCCTTTTGAAAGGTATATTCAATATTTCTTTTTAATATTGTCATTTAGTTTCCAACCTTTCTATACAATGTAGGTATTTATTTTATTTAAAAAAGAAAGTGGGTAACAAAGCACATGTTGAAGGTTCCATCGCCGAAGCATATCTTATTGATGAAATTGCAAATTTTACATCATGTTATTTTGGTCCTAATGTTGAAACAATATGGAATCAAGCACCAAGGAATGATGATGGTGGAGAAGTGAAGTCTGCTGAATGATTATCAATCTTTTGTCATGCGGGTAGGGTATTATCGAATGCGTTCATTAAGAGGATGCTCACCGCAGAGGAACACCAAGCTATACATAAATATGTGATTTTCAACTGTCCTGAATTGAAGGATTTAATGATGTAAGTAATATCAACTTTTATTATAATTAGATGTACATATGCATAATATTTTTAATAATTTTATTATTGTGTAGCAAATGCAAGGATGAATTGCGAGGACAAATCCCCATGAGGATGAGAATTTCATCGATATGCGTTTGGAGACGATATTTTCTGATTGGTTAAACTCGAATGTACTTTTTCGCATTTGAGATAAAACAAATCTATTTTATATAATTTCTAAAACAATATTAACATGGTAATTTGTTTTATAGGTTCCATTTCATTTCGACGGTATTGAGCATCAATTATATTTACTTGCATAAGGACCAAATTTTGTAGTAGAGTGTTACAATGGATTTTTCGTAAATGGTTTTAAATTTCATACAATGCAGTACGGAAAGAACAAAAAAACAATGAATAGTGGTGTATGTGTAAAAGGAAGTTGTTACGATGATCTAGAAAGTGATTATTATGGGATGTTCAAGGAAGTTATTAAGTTGACATATTTTGGTGACAAAAATGATATATTTTTATTCATTTGTGACTGGTTTGACACTCTAACAAGAGAAGGAATAAGAGTGCACCATACAAATGGGTTGATTGAACTAAGAAAAAATTCTAGACTTCGCACAAATGAAGTGTTTGTGTTTGCTCAACTGTGCCTACAAGCTTATTTCACATGTCAACCTTGTTGGAAATAATGAATAATGAGGGTATAGGGTAGAGTGACTTACAATGTAGGAATAGTCCCAAATTGTAGGGTATAAGTAATTATAATGGTTTATATACATAAGTATAGAGACTATTATAAGTTCCTAGAAAGGGTGCTATGGACCAACAAGGGGACCATAAGGGGTGGTGCACCACACCACCCCGCACCCGCACCCGTACCCGAACCCGAGCCCGTGCTCGTGCCCGTGCCCGCTCCCGTACGCGTGTGCGAATGGGCGTTTGAGGCGTATTGTAGGCACTTAGCACTTTGCAATGTGCACTGTGCATTGTGCATTAGCGGGCCAAAACTATAATTTTGCTGGGCATTGCATTGTGTATTAACGGGCCGAAATCATATTTCTGTTGGGTTTAACGGTCACCTTTTTTGCGAGCGGATACGAATTCAAAATGGGTCGCAACGTTTGGAAACGGGTCGCTACCTTTCCAAACAAAACAAAACAACCGTTTGAAACAAATCGTCGCAAGTAAAAGGTTATAAAGAGACGAAGGCAGAATCATTTTTTCTTCACCGAATATATTATTCTCTGACCTCTTCTTTCTCACATACTGTTCTCAAATTCTTCTCTTGAGTTCGTCGCCGTTCGCATCGCCAGCGCAGCCTTGCGAACCAGATTCCGTTTCACCTTGGGAAACAGTTGCTCATTTCAACCCAAACGCGCTGTAGGGGGAGCAAATCTGTTTTAAGGGAACAGCAGAGTGCTGGACTCGGATTTCGCAATCAAACTTACAACCGGAATACAAAACGGTAAATTTTCTTATTTGACCAATTTCAATTTTTCTGGTAACCCAATTTCGAATGAAGGGTTTCTCTGGTGTAACAATCTTAAAATAGATTTGTGTGCTTGTGTTACTGATTGAAGTCAACTACTTGCAGACGATGACTCAAGATGGTAACAGTTCGGCGAACAAGCAGCCCGTACCACCTACTATACCTCCCGCTCAACCCGGTACTATGGTTCCTCAACATGTACCTTTCTCGCATGGGGAACGGCCAGAGAAATTCACCGGTGTGGATTTCAAGCGGTGGCAACAGAAAATGCTCTTTTACTTGACCACACTAGGACTGGCCAAGTACCTTGAAGAGGACCCTCCAAAAGTGGATGAACTCGAGCCTGACGCCACAAAAGTCGAAGCGTTCAATGCTTGGAAGAGTTCAGACTTCATTTGCAAGAATTATATACTAAATGGCCTCGACAACAGCCTGTACAATGTATATTGTACTGTTCAGACCGCAAAGATCCTCTGGCAGGCACTGGAAAAGAAATACAAGACTGAAGACGCCGGCATGAAGAAGTTCATAGTCGGAAGATTTCTGGATTACAAAATGGTCGACTCTAAGACAGTTGTCAGCCAAATTCAGGAACTTCAAGTCATTATCCATGAAATTCATGATGAAAAAATGGCGTTGAGTGAATCTTTCCAAGTCGTTGCGGCAATAGAAAAGTTACCTCCATCATGGAAGGAATTCAAAAACTACTTGAAGCATAAGCGCAAGGAGATGTCCATGGAGGATCTGGTTGTTCGTCTCAGAATAGAGAAAGACAACAGAAAGTCTGAAAGGAAGACAACAAACACCATGGTGGCCAAAGCAAATGTGGTCGAGTCCGAAAAGAACAACAAAAGAAAAAGGGAGCATAATCCAAATGCAAAGAAGGCTAAGAAATTCAAAGGAAACTGCCATAATTGCGGAAAGAAAGGTCATAAAGCAGTTGAGTGCCGAGGACCGAAGAAAAAGAAAGACGAAGCCAATGTTACTGAATGTGATAGGCTCTCGGATGATGTTTCAGAAATGAACTTATCTGCTGTGATCTCCGAATGCAACTTGGTTGGCAACACGAAGGAATGGTTTGTGGATACTGGTACCACAAAACACATTTGTGCTAACAAGTGGATGTTCTCCAACTACAAGCCTGCGACACAAGAAGAGCAACTCTTTATGGGAAACTCCTCCACGTCAAAGGTTGAAGGCAAGGGAAAAGTGGTTCTAAAAATGACTTCTGGAAAAGAACTCACTTTGAATGACGTGCTCCACGTTCTAGATATTCGGAAGAACTTGGTCTCGGGATCACTACTGAGCAAGAATGGATTCAAATTGGTCTTTGTTTCTGATAATTTTGTATTGTCTAAAAATGGAGTGTATGTGGATAAAGGGTATGTGAGTGATGGTCTGTTCAAAATGAATGTAATGACTATTGTACCAAAGGATATGAATAAAGTGAAACCTTCTATTTATATCGCTGAGTCATTTAATATATGGCATAATAGATTAGGACATGTTAACTTTGATACTTTGCAAAAAATGATAAACTTAGAATTTATACCTAAGTTTACCATAAACTCGAATTACAAATGTGAAACATGTGCCGAATCAAAACTAACTAGAACTTCTTTTCATCAAGTTGAAAGGAATACGGAACTTCTAGATTTAATTCACACGGATGTGTGCGATTTAAAAATGTGTCAAACTAGAGGAGGAAAACGGTATTTTATTACCTTTATTGATGACAGTACAAGATATTGTCATGTATATCTCCTTAGAAGCAAGGACGAGTCATTCAACGCATTTAAACCATACAAAGCAGAAGTTGAAAATCAACTTAATAAAAAGATAAAATCACTGAGAAGTGATAGAGGAGGAGAGTACGAATTTCCTTTTGAGGAATTCTGCGCCAAACATGGTATTATACATCAGACAACGGCACCATATTCCCCTCAATCAAATGGAATAGCAGAACGAAAAAACCGTACACTAAAAGAAATGATGAATGCTCTACTCATTAGCTCTGGTCTACCTGATAACTTCTGGGGAGAAGCTATACTTTCTGCTAATCACATTCTTAATAAAGTGCCTCGAAAGAAGACTTCTAAATCACCGCATGAATTGTGGAAAGGTAGACCACCAACCTACAAATACTTGAGAGTGTGGGGGTGTCTTGCCAAAGTTGAAATACCAAAACCAAAGAAGGTCAAAATTGGACCAAAGACTATAGATTGCATATTTATAGGATATGCTCATAATAGTGCTGCATATCGATTTTTGGTGTACAAATCTGAAATCGGTGACATTCATGAAAACACCATTATGGAATCTCGAAATGCTAGATTCTTTGAACACATCTATCCTCTAAAATCCTCTATTGAAACAACTATTCAAAAGAGATCAATAGATACAGATACTCCTGAGGATAATGTTAATCAAAACTCGAATAAGAGAAATGTTGAAACTGAGGTAGAGGAACCCAGAAGGAGTAAACGACAAAGGACTTCGAAAACCTTTGGACCCGAATTCTATGCATATATGATAGAAAATGATCCTCTTACTTACCAACAAGCAATGTCATCTCCTGAGGCTCCATACTGGAAGGAGGCTGTCAACAGTGAAATAGAATCCATTTTACAAAACCATACATGGGAACTAGTGGATCTACCTAAAGGATCAAAACCACTAGGGTATAAATGGATCTTTAAGAAAAAAACTCAAGGCTGACGGCTCAATAGATAATTATAAAGCTCGTATAGTAGTCAAAGGATTCAGACAGAAAGAAGATCTGGATTACTTTGACACTTACTCACCAGTAACTAGAATAACATCCGTTAGGATGCTTATTGCAATCGCGTCTATATTAAATTTGGAAATACATCAAATGGATGTAAAGACGGCATTTTTGAATGGTGAGTTAGAAGTAGAAATATACATGCTGCAACCTGAAGGGTTTGTAAGCCCAGGAAATGAAAACAAAAGTGTGTAAGTTGGTAAAGTCACTTTATGGTCTTAAACAAGCACCAAAACAATGGCATGAGAAATTTGATCAAACTATGTTATCAAATGGATTCAGTATAAATGAATCAGATAAATGTGTTTATATAAAATACACACATATTGGATATGTCATTGTATGTCTCTATGTTGATGACTTATTAATCCTAGGCAATAATAAGGCCATAATAACGTCAACAAAAGATATGTTATCCTCTAGATTTGATATGAAAGACCTAGGACTAGCTGATGTAATATTGGGTGTCAAAATTGTAAAAGCACCACAAGGATATGTATTATCCCAATCACATTACATAGCCAAGATACTTGAAAAATTCAAGCAATACAATATAACTATAGAAAAATCACTAGTAGATATGAACCAAAATTGGGTTAAAAACACTGGTGACAGTATATATCAGCTTGAATATTCTCGCATATTAGGAAGTATCATGTATGTAATGAATTGCACAAGACCAGATATCGCATATGCTGTAAGTAAGCTGAGTAGATTTACCAGCAATCCTGGTAAACATCATTGGAAAGCAATAATAAGAGTTCTTGGATATCTAAAGTATACACAGAACTTTGGTTTACATTATACAAATTATCCTTCCGTGGTAGAAGGATACAGCGACGCAAATTGGATAACTGGCTCAAATGACACAAAATCCACAAGTGGATATGTGTCTACATTAGGAAATGGAGCAATCTCATGGAAATCATCCAAACAGACCTGCATAGCAAGGTCAAAAATGGAATCGGAGTTCATTGCTCTAGATAAAGCCGCAGAAGAAGCAGACTGGCTTAGGAGTTTTCTGGAAGATATTCCAAATTGGGAAAAATCTGTACCTCCAATATGTATACATTGTGACAGTCAATCTGCTATAGGAAGGGCAAATAGTACATTGTATAATGGTAAGTCTCGACATATTCGTCGTAGACATAAAACCATAAGACAACTTCTCTCTAATGGAGTTATCACTATAGACTATGTAAGGTCAAAGGATAACATAGCGGATCCACTAACCAAAGGCTTGCCAAGAGAGAAAGTTCAAACCTTATCGATGGGAATGGGTTTAAGCCCTATAAATTAAAAGTTTTCTAAAACGGAAACTCCACCTAGTTGACTGGAGATCCCAAGATCTAGGTTCAAAGGGACAACTAAGTTTAAGAAAAACTTGATGGCACTGTTAAAATTCAAACCATTCCTATGATAAGTCAGTGCAATAACCGTCAAAGAATAGGATAAGCATAGCTTTTAATGATGTCTATACTGTGGTGTTATAAAAGACCCAAGTGGAGTATTACGGGATACTCTTTATAGAATCACCTACGTGAGTATGAAGGCGCCGCTTCAAAAAGAATGGTAAGGTCGAATTCTTTAAACACTCATGAGACCAAGCAGGTGTTCATGGCAAAAACGAACGCATACAGAGAACCAAGGAAGTTTAGAAATCATGTTGTGTGTTATCTACTATCTTGACCTATACAAAAAAGCTTACAGTTCAAGGACATTCACAAGTCTACTGATTCGCTAGTAGGTCAAATAGATAAACACTAGGAAAGTTCAAAGTCATTGTGCTACTTTAACCGATGCAACATAATTTCACCAAGTTAAGAACAAATTAAAGAATTATTCATTCATGTGGGGGATTGTTGGAAATAATGAATAATGAGGGTATAGGGTAGAGTGTCTTACAATGTAGGAATAGTCCCACATTGTAGGGTATAAGTAATTATAATGGTTTATATACATAAGTATAGAGACTATTATAAGTTCCTAGAAAGGGTGCTATGGACCAACAAGGGGACCATAAAGGGTGGTGCACCGCACCACCCCGCACCCGCACCCGTACCCGAACCCGAGCCCGAGTCCGTGCTCGTGCCCGTTCCCGCTCCCGTACGCGTGTGCGAATGGGCGTTTGAGGCGTATTGTAGGCACTTAGCACTTTGCAATGTGCACTGTGCATTGTGCATTAGCGGGCCGAAACTATAATTTTGCTGGGCATTGCATTGTGTATTAACGGGCCGAAATCATATTTCTGTTGGGTTTAACGGTCACCTTTTTTGCGAGCGGATACGAATTCAAAACGGGTCGCAACGTTTGGAAATGGGTCGCTACCTTTCCAAACGAATCAAAACAACCGTTTGAAACAAATCGTCGCAAGTAAAAGGTTATAAAGAGACGAAGGCAGAATCATTTTTTCTTCACCGAATATCTGATTCTCTGACCTCTTCTTTCTCACATACTGTTCTCAAATTCTTCTCTTGAGTTCGTCGCTGTTTGCGAACAAATTATACAATTGTAAACAACTGTAAAATCCGTTCGGCTTTCCTAAACAACAAGGATTGTTGTAGAGGGTGTCGAACTATGGGACCAAAAGTATTTTAATTAATAAATCCAATCAAGTTATTCCAAGATTTTGATTGATTGAAAACACAGAAAATAACATCAATTAAATAAAGAAGAGAGATTTATCTAATAAGAGAAAGCAATTAGGGGATAATGACATAGATTAGATTCACACTCATCAATAGCCAACAAATAAATATAGATCTAATTCATGTTTATGTCACAAACACGAATCAACGATAAATAGATTCTTAGAAACAAATAAGTAAATAACGACAAGCATAGCCTATGCAGGAGGTGAGCTCTTAAACAACCATAGACTATCAGGACAGATTCACTAATTAATTTCTAAAACCCTAAAATTAGATCTAAATCTGATAATTGTTAGATCGAACACGAATATACCCTGTGAAGGAGCATGGCTCTTAAACGACACAGAATATGAAGTTCAGATCTAACCCTTGATTCAAATCCAGATCTACATGTATAAAGTCCTCATCTATTGGCTATGTGATTCATGATGAATCATATCTGTTAGCGTCATCACCCCCTAATCAAAGGGGATTAGCTAGACATAGCTAAAGAAGAAGAAAAACATAAATTAAATAACATGAACATAAATAAAACTAAAACTAAATAGAACAGAGGAAGAATGATTTTATTCCAAGAAGAGAATTACAGAATAAAACCCAATGTGTTTTTACAATGAATGAGATAAAGTGTATTTATAGTTGATATGACAAAGGCTGCTTGGAAAATTACACAATGTGGGACTAAAGAATTAGCCCAAATAACACATAAGCTAGTGTGAACGGGGTTGTAGAGTAAGAGGCCTTGTAAGTGAGCCAGTGTGAACGCGTGCAGTGCATGAATGAGAAGCCTTGCAAAGGAGCTAATGTGAACGCTACATGAGTGAAATGGTCTGCAATTGAGCCAATGTGAACACAATATGAGTCTTTAGTGAGCCAAATCTACCCAACTGAACTCTATTTGCAACCGTTCTTCAAGCTTTAAACTCTTCAAGCTTTAGTAATTTTAACTTCACTCTTTTTCAGTAAATTCTTCATGCTTTATTCATCAAATGCTCTAAACCATGATTCTTGTCATCAATCTGAAAACACAGCTATAAATACACAATATCAATTATTTAAAAGATAAAATAAGATAAATATGCGGATAAAATATAAACATTTACGTGTATATCAAATACCCCCACACTTATCTTTTTATTCATCCTCGAATAAACTAAACTAAGATATGTCACACTTTCGTAGGAAACACGATTGCATTTAGCGTATGCAACAAGCCGTTAAACCTCTGGGTGTCCCCAGTAGGACGAGTGTTGTCTCGTGAGGGTTTTCAGCGGATACTACCCACAAAATCCAAAGTGTCTTATGTACGCAGATTAATCAAACAATATATTTAAGGTCTTTCACATTCCAAGGACTTCACCTAATTCCAATAATAAAGGTTTAGTCCCAAATTGTCCATCCCATAATTGGTGCAAAAATGAATAAAAATTTTCAAGCTGAATCGTAATTCCTTGATAACACTATAATTGTCTTGAAGGTTAAGAGCGTGGTGTCAACCAAAGTTCTACACATCGACAATGTGCACCCAATCATTTCTTTATTCTTTTTTTTTAAATGATTTTGCACCAATGTAACTGTAATGTATTGGATATGAGTTATGCATAGATGAAGGAAAATTTTGTAAGTTCTAAAAATATTCTAGATAAGAGGGCAAGTGTATTAGTTGAATTTCAAGCTACAAAAGATAAAGTAATACTAAGGCACATATGGACATTTTGTTTCCTTTCATCTCCTCAACTACAATCCTTGCTTCTAAGTACAGTATGATGGATGTGGATGGAATGGAAATGGATGCTTCATAGTCAGGAATGATGAAGACTATTTTATTCAGAGAGACTCTCTCTTTATTTCATTTTTTTCTATTCTTTTTTTTTTCTCTTTTTTTTTTCTTTTTTCTTTTGCATGATGAATGATGAGTGGAGATGGAATGATGACGTACTTGATTTCATTTGATTCCCCCCCTCTACTACCAACACTTCATGAAAGGAAAGTTTTGTGCCCTAGTTACTCTACTTCTATAACCTTAATTCAACACACAAGTCTGGATTGATGTTATACAAAAAGCTGAAAGGAATGATAAGCAAAGTTTCGTAAGATAGATAACCCATATAAAATAAGATGTGGTATATGGTTATCCTACCTTAAAACAAGTACAGAGTGGGTGGTGTAATATTGGTATAAAAAGTGACGTTTTTGACCTTTAAACAAGGGTTCTTGAGTATACCAATATAAGATAAACTTGTCGAAACATGGATGTAAATCGACTAAAACTTGGGTTTGAATAATGTGGGGTATCGAAGAAGAACGCTACAATGAGTCATTTCCCCTTAACTGGGCCAAGTGGATTTTAGAACTTACGATTTTGAAAATTTGAGTGAAAAGAAAATATTATCCATGAAAACGAACTCAGAAAATCCAACATAAGTAGGTGCAAACTCATTTTTATTTCTTAATTTTTTTTTTTTGATTATTTTTACTTGAACATTCTAACACGTATAACAAGGGTTGACACGCTTACTCCAGAACATGACTAACGTCTGCACAGTCTCAAGCTAGCATCTTAAAAAGACACATTACGATTCAATGAATAAATAATGTTCATTCTCATCACCCAACAATTCAACTTATCAAACAAGAACCAAGGTGTTATTTATGAATTTTAAGTTAATCCTTGTTCAATGAATGACCTACTTCATAAAATTTGATTGCTGATGTAATGTAAATTCCCCCCACACTTGAGTGTGACTGTGTCCTCACAGTCGTTAATCAGACATATCGTAGTGAAAGGAAAAATAAAATAAGAGACTATTTACATATGTACAAAAGAGGGTTAGTGCGTCTTACCGAATGTAATGTGGCTCATGGAGGACCATGAGCTCTTCCTCTTGGTTGGGTATTGGTTCCAAGTAAGGTTTAAGGCGTTGACCATTGACCTTAAAGGATGATCCATCAGTTGGATTCTCAATTTCTACCGCACCATACGGAAAAACAATCCGTACAGTGTAAGGTCCTGTCCATCTAGATTTTAGCTTACCCGGAAATAGATGCAGTTTTGAGTCATACAACAGAACTTTTTGACCTGGCATGAAAGTTTTACGTAAAATTGATTTATCATGAAAAACTTTTGTTCTGTCCTTGTAAATTCGTTCATTTTCATAGGCATCATTTCGAATTTCATCAAGTTCATTAAGTTGAAGCTTCCTATGTTCTCCTGCTTGCTCTAAATCAAGATTTAAGGTTTTTATTGCCCATAATGCCCTATGTTCTAGTTCAACTGGCAAGTGACATGGCTTACCAAAAATCAACCGATAAGGGGACATACCTAAGTTTGTTTTAAAAGTAGTGCGGTAAGCCCAAAGAGCGTCGGTTAACTTTTGGGACCAATCTTTGCGATTTCGATTCACAGTTTTCTCCAGGATTTGTTTAATTTGCCTATTCGATACTTCAACTTGCCCACAAGTTTGAGGATGGTAAGGAGTAGATAACTTGTGGGTTATCGAATACTTTCTCATGAGAGCTTCAGAAGAACGATTACAGAAGTGTGTACCATTATCACTGATTATTGTGCGAGGTGTGCCAAACCTAGAAAAGATGTTTTCTTTCAAGAAGCGCACAACAACCTTGTTATCGTTTGTTTTGCATGGTACAGCTTCGACCCATTTGGAAACATAATCAACAGCTAAGAGAATGTAAAGGTTGCCAAAAGAATTAGGGAAGGGTCCCATGAAGTCTATACCCCACACATCAAAAATTTCGACCTCTAGAATGGGGTTTAGGGGCATCATATTCCGTTTAGAAATTTTCCCTAAGAATTGACATCGATCACAAGTTTTGCAAAATTCGTACGCGTCTTTGAAAAGGGTGGGCCAGTAGAAACCTGATTGGAGAACTTTTTCGACTGTCTTTTTGGGACCAAAGTGACCACCGCATGCTTGGTCATGACAGAAAGAGAGGACACTGTGAATTTCAGTGTCAGGAACACATCTTCGAATGATTTGGTCGGGACAATACTTGAAAAGATAGGGGTCGTCCCAATAAAAATGTTTCACTTGGGAAAAGAATTTGTGTTTATCCTGCTTAAACCAAAAAGAAGGGATCTGATTGGTGACTAAATAGTTGACAATGTCAGCAAACCAAGGATCAGTGGATAGAGAAAACAGCTGTTCATCGGGGAAATTCTCGTTGATCGGAAGAGAAGAAGACGGGGCATTTGGAAGACGAGACAGGTGGTCCGCAATAACGTCATCAATCTGAAAACACAGCTATAAATACACAATATCAATTATTTAAAAGATAAAATAAGATAAATATGCGGATAAAATATACACATTTACATGTATATCAGTCGCCGTTCGCATCGCCAGCACAGCCTTGCGAACCAGATTCCGTTTCACCTTGGGAAACAGTTGCTCATTTCAACCCAAACGCGCCGTAGGGGGAGCAAATCTGTTTTAAGGGAACAACAGAGTGCTGGACTCGGATTTCGCAATCAAACTTACAACCGGAATACAAAACGGTAAATTTTCTTATTTGACGAATTTCAATTTTTTTAGTAACCCAATTTCGAATTAGGGTTTCTCTGGTGTAACAAATCTAATGCTTCAAATGAATGGTTAAATGTTATTAAAATTGCTGCAAGAAGTTGTTTTGCACTTGATATACTCAACTTAGATGAAGATGCAGATGTGGCTCAAGAAGATGAGATACATACACCCTATGTTGTTCAACTTGATGATAACCTTGATCAACCGGTAACATTTGAACATTATGATGTTGTTGATAATGAAGAACTTGAGTTTGCAGCAGAAAACATTGATGAAATGGAAGATGAATCAGAAGAGGACATAGAAGTTGATGATGAAGATGAATTTTGGGAGAGTGATGATGATTTGGTAGACATAGAGGGCGAAGTTGCTGTTGAAGAGGAATATTCTCCGTATTAGTTTAAGAATAATATTTGATGATGTCATGAATGTTATTTTGTAAAATAGTTGAATTCATTAAAAGCTTTATAAACATTTGCTCTATTGTTTGATGCAATAATAATTGATGTGGTTAGTCCTTAATTTAATGCAATGTCTGACTTTACATGTGTGTTTACTAAACTTAAACTATACGATGTATGTAATCTTTTTCATTACTCATGTATACAATATTTATGTTTACCACAAAATGACTTTATGAAGAATCACTTCGCTATTAAAGTATTATGTAGTTGAGCATGTTTATTCATGTATTATTGCACTTATTTGATTGCTTCTTCATTTCAGTTTTTCCAAGAGAATTTCAAGCTCATTTGAAGAAGAGGGAAATACTAGAGTACGGTATAAAGTGGCTTAGTTTCCAAATTAACTTCAGGAAAAGTCTTTATAATATATCCACCCTTAGTTTTATTGTTTTATCTTTTATCATTTTTTCTTTGTTCCAGTCTTTGTTTATTTTTTCTGACCTTGTGCTTTAACTGCTGTGATATTGTTTAGTACTTCAGTGTTTTCGTAATTAGTTTTGTCTTAATAATTCTTTGCAAATATTTAAAGTAAATTTTGTTAAATTATTGGATTGTATATACGCAATATGTTTATAATCATTGACAATTGTACTGAACTATTGAATCAACAACTTTACTTATCACTCTCATATGTTGATGCTAATGTCTGATCGTTTTTGTTAATGCTGGAAGTAGTGATCTTCATTAAACCATTGTAAAGTAAAAGTTATAATTTAGTTTTGCTGGAGTCATGGTGGGTTTATGTTCTGTGTGTTCCTGCTGTTGTTCTATGCTCATTTCATTAATAATGCCAGTAGTAATATTGGTTATTTAAAACCTAATACTCAGCTTTAGTATTTTATGAAATGCAACAAATAGCTTTACTGCATTTTGGATTCATTACAAAGTGTTCCATTAATAGTTTATATGGCTGACCTTTGTTCGAATTGTAATCGGTATCTTTCTCAAGACCTAGTATACTAACTTCTTTTTTAATAAACATTTTCTATTGGTACATTTTTTTATAATGGTTGATCATAAATTCTCACCAAATTTTTACATAGAGGGATCAAAATTTGAAGTATAATAAATTCAAGGGTTGGCCTACTGAAGATGGAGCACAATATTTCCATACAACATTTAATTTATTGTACATATGATTAAAATATATTTATTCCTTAGAAGCTGGAATCAACAATAACCGTGTTTACAAACTTCTAGATGTTAAATAAGAGTTGGAGAGCTATTAGACAGTTTACAATTGTTAATTGTAAACAAATCACATTTGTAGATGTGTGCTCTATGTAAAGTATATTTCAAATTCTATATTATTGTCCATTTAGGAAGCATAAAAAAATGGGCGAGGTAGGAGAAAGGATTCACGCCTGTCATAATTTTAAAATATAGGTATAGATTTTTCTTTGCAATCCATATTGCTACTTAAACAACTTATTGTATATTGTTATATTCAAATTCATTACTGAATTTTGTATAATTTTCTCAGATTACGTACAAATAATGTTGCGAACCAAACAAAATAATACAATTAATTTATGTGCTACTTTTTTCTCTTTAGTTTCAAAAGCTAGAACATATTATGCTTGGTTTTTAATTCGCAGAAAATATTAGCAACCCTTTTTTTTTTTGAGTTGAGCCTGATAACATATTGGAAAAACTGCAGTCAAATATCGATTCAGATATAAAGCAGCAAGCTACATATCATGCTACAGTTGAGTTTAGTGCACGCTTATGTTTTCATTTCGTAGTTATCCAGCCTCTATATCACAAACACTGACGAGTTATGTTCCCTTTGATATGCAAGGAGTTATGTATTATCAGTGTCTGTGAGGTATGTTAATTCATATTGTTGTGTCAAACACTCATGTCAATGGCTCAATCAATGCCAGAATGCTTCCTCGTAATCTTTTTCCGGCGATACAAAATCTAGGTTTGCACGGATTGAGTGTGAGTTAATTTTTTTTGGTCTTAGAATTGGTAAATGAGTTTGTTTTCTTTCAAATGCACATACAGGACATGCCAAATGACTGGCAACTTTGATTAGCTTGAAAAATAATGAACTATACGTTAGTAAGATGGTATCCAAATGAATAATGATTTTGATTGTGCATGTAAGTATCCTAAAGTTGATTAACTGACTACACATTAGCATTAGTATTTTATATGTATATATTTTGTTATAGTAGCTTTAGATTAAACATTTCGACCATTGATGATTAGGACAAGGAATGCCACATACCATCTTAGCATTGTATGAATACAACAAATATTTAGAACCATCTAGTTACATTTTTTTGAATTACAAATTTAAATTGTCTTATGTGCTAGGAGTACCTATGAATGTTAATTTGATATTTATGAATTTCTCTTCTATTTATTTACTTGTTGCCCTTGTTTATTTTAGAGTGAGCACTTTTGATCTTCGGCTATTGTTTATTTGCCTACATGAGTAAATGGGCTGAGAATATTTAGGCATGCATTGCTTAATTGATGAAACAGTGCAAAGATCGAATATTTGGCATAAGTTAATATTTCTTTATTTTATTATAAGAATATGTTACAATTTTATTTTTATGCAGTAAACATAACGACAGGCTCAGCACTTTGAGGTCTAATTAGAAAAATGACAAGCACACATTCTAGCGTATCGCAACATGAAAATGACATATTGAGACAGGTTAATCATAACACAAGCACAAATACAATGACCGACATGATGGAGGAGAGATTCGAAGATGGAGACGAAAGAGGCGAGGATGGGCTTGAAGAAGCACAACAAGACATGAGAGGTGGTCCACAAGAAATGGAAGAGACTAGTGTGGAAGGAGAGGAAGAAGCAACAGAAGTGGGTAGGAGATGCCACATTCTAGTTTGTGGATATGATACTTCAATCGATCCCGTTACCCAAAAAAGACCATTGGAGTGGAGAGGAAACCAGTAAAGATTTAATCATACTTATATATATATATATATGACTTTATGAATATCCTAACAATTATCGCAATATGCTTTTTAGATTTAGAAACAAATCCGCCTCACGTCTTATTGGGCATATTTGGAACTTGCGGTTTACGGAACCATGGTATACGTTCTCTAAAGTGCCTCATGAGAAAAGAATAATGCTATTTAACGAGTTTAAGGTATGGTTATTCTATTTTGGGTGGTAAATTTATTTTAATGTAATATATTTCAATTACATTTCTATACACAGCGAGCATACACATATGATGTTGTGTATGAGCAAAGAGTATTTGAGATTTGGACAAAAACAGCTTCCTCAATTCTGAAAAAGAAACTATACCGCGCACGACAACAAGCAAAAAAGTTACAACAAACAGATAGGATGATTAATTGTCGTGACACACCTCCTAATTGGATACAAAAAAATGTTTGGAATCAAATGATTGATATGGAATGACATAAAAGTACATATGATGCTAAAGGAACCAAGATGAGAAATAATCGTTTGACGTCAAAAGAAGGGACCCACACACGGCATACCGCTGGTTCGGTGTCTATTGCTTCACATGATGCACAAGTGGTAAGCTACAACTGTCTTTCATACTCACGGTACATAAGGATAATGACAAACTGTATTTCGAACAACTGGATCTTAGTTTTTTTTTCTTTTTCTTATGTTTTTACAAATGCAAAAGTTATAGCTAATTTCCTTTATTTTGAACTTAGCTTTCTTGCGTAATAGCATAATATAACCAAATAAGAACTGAACCTTAACATACACACACACTCACACATACACACACATATACATACATACATATATATATATATATATGTAAATATATTTATGTATATGTGCTTATGTAACAACTTGTTATAATTATTGCTTCCTAGTTGTAATGGACTGATTTTAATGTTCATCTTTGAAGGAACATGAAACTGGCCAACCGGTATCCTTCGCTGATAGTTTCCGTTATTGGCATACAAAATGGGGGAAAGGAAAAGACAAAACAAAGGCCTTATCAGCACCAAGTGGCACATTTGTTGACAACAAATCGAAAAAAGTTTATGTAAGTTTTCTTCTTCTATTTTATCTTCTATATTTATATTTCCATGAAAATATCGATAATGGAAAGCATTGTAATTTCTGAAAATATCGAAAATAGGACCAGACTGCATTTTCTCCTTCTATTTTATCTTCTATATTTATATTTCCATGAAAATATCAATAACGGAGAGAAATATATAGTATCAGCCATAGAAAAAAAGTTAGAATAAATGACAGGTGAAAGTAAACCTTTGTAATTTTCATGTGAAAAAAAGACAACTGTCTTGTTTTTTAGTTTTAGTTTTTTTTCTTTTTGAACACAAAAGATTTTATAATGGTTCGGCTGCCTACATCCACTACAGAAGTATTTTTTTATTTATATTGCTGACTACAGTTACAACGGTTTGAATTTATATTGCTGACTACAGTTACAACAGTTTGAATTCAAAAAATAAAATGGCAGAGTATAGCAAAGAAAACCAGAATCAAAATCTTTTTTCTTGTGCCAAGGATCTGATATTTATAGATGATGACTTGCATTGATCGACCTGAAATTTCTCCGATATGACCAAATCGCACCCTTCTAGAAGTCCTGACCTCATATCCCAAATTTATATAGGGATCGACACTGATCAGGGAATCTGTACGATCCTTATTCTTTGAGAATAGGGATCGACAATTCAAGGTGTGGGTCCCTTTTTTTACTTCGTATCTATATAGTTTGTTGGTGAAGTCGCCTAAGTAAAATGTTGAGTAATCGAGTGTTTTCGTTGAGTTGAACTATTGGTTTATGTTGTTTGTGGTCATGACGATTCGATCTGATTCTTCGTCTAGGAAAAGTGTTATTTAATCAATTTCAGTGTCATTTGAGCGAATTTATTTATCCATGGCCACGTAACCATAATCGTATTTAGTTTCGAGTCATTCAACCACCACTTTGGGTTTCCTTCCTTGAAAATTGTAAGTCTATTTGGCCAAATTCGATGGGTAACGACCTTGCTGAAAAGACGGGTTAACAAAATTCATGAAGGTTTTGATTTAATTTCAGTTAACTCTGAAATATTTTCCATAATGGAACTAAGCTTTATTGGTTAAACTACTAAACTTCAAGAGATAAACAAGACATACCTGTTTATAGAAACTGGACACGACTGTTTGGGGAAAATTCAACAGGGTGTTCTGCCGTAGTTTTTTTTAAAGCCAAATGACGATGTTAATAAGAGCTTCACAAAATTCCCATGCATTGTATGCTGATAAACAAAAATTCATTTTCCCCCTCAAAATTAGAGTGAACCATCTTCCACCTCAAGATCAATATCAAAATGTAAGCACAGATAACCAATTGTGATTGCTTCTCATTAGCCATGAAAGATGGTGTCAATGCACTGCCCAGATTAGACTTAAACACATTCTAGGACAATAAATTATTAAATCCGATAAAAGAGACAACGGTAAAGAAATAAATAAATATAGAAAACCAAACAATACTTGCTAGCCTGAAGCTAACTGAACAGCAAGGGGAAAATGTTTCACATGGGATGTAAGTCGGTTGGGATCAGATGAAGATGTGTTCAATTTCTATTCTAAATAATATTAGATCGAGCACAGACTGAATGAAATTTTTTCTCGTACAAATTTTATTACCTCAGCTCGTGTACTAGATAAAATCGATTAGGCACGGACATATATTTTTTGGATACGGACACGGACGGACTCGATCAGATGACTATTTATATCAAATTTTATATTTTTATTTGATTTTCTCTCAGCTGTATCGAATTACAAGAATTCGGACATTCGAACGAACACGGACCAAACGTTATTTTTTTCTCATACAAATTTAGTTTTCCTAACTTGGGTCCTAAATGAAAATCGAACAGACTAAGAAGGACAAATTTCGGTCATAGACACGAACAAACCTCAGACATTCTTACAAAATATACGGTCCTAGCTTCACCATCGGTTTTTGACTTCTTTCCGTGAAGACTATCATGGAATAACTTGCTAAGCCTGTGTTGTGTATGATATGCGTAGAGAATGAAACGAGTGAAAGTAAAATAATTATGACCATCATAGCATTAACATATAAATTATTATTTGGTAAAAAAAACTTGAAACAAATGGGAATGTGTAATTAAATATGAAAGACGATTCAGTGTATTTTGCAATGAAAAGGAAGGGAACAGTACTGATAAGTGGAAATGTTGTCAACTGTTGTATTTTCAATTGTAATAGGTATTGAAAACATATCTATTACAGCAGAAAATATATTTTCAATTGCAAACTTTATCAAACATATCCATTTGTATAGTCTTTTAAGAAGAAGAAAAAACAAACATAATGAAATGCATGTTTCGTGATGTGAACCAAGCTAATTAGAGCATCTCCGGTAGCGATAAAAAATCAGAAATCGGTAGAAATTGATGTTCAGTTTCTTTCCCCCATGCTACTAACTCAAACGTCCATTATGTTGTATTAGTTTCTTTAAAACCATCACGGATGGACATGTTTACTAATATATACATACAAGCATGCATACATGTGTGTTTAACCTTTAAAGAAGAAGAAATCAAGTTTTACCTCTTTTCCAAGAAAACAGAAGCTATTAGAAGTGGCTTCGGTTTGAACTTCTTCAAAACATTCATGTTGGTAGTCCTCATGTTAATTTCTCTAACAAGTATGCTATGATATTCATATACATGCTTTGTTGCTATTCCCCTATACATGCTTGCTAGTCGTCTTATAAAGGAATGACTGGATAAAATGAGAGCCTCTTACATGGTAAACTTTTATATGAGTATAGAAAGTTTTGTTTATGAGGATGGATGAAGTATTCTTTCACCATACTAAGTATTTAATTTGCATAACAGTTCAGGATAAAAGCAAAAAATGATCTACATATAATAAGTATTTACTATCTTTTTTGCTGTTTCCAGGAGGCATAAATGAAAAAAAAAAAGCTGAGTTAAACGAAGATGTAGTCGAATGGAATCCACGACTATGGATGGAAGCTTCAGGGGGGCTAACAAGAGGCAGAGTATATGGAGCACTGTACGTCGATGCAAGTGGTTTGTTAAACAAAGGCTCTACATCTTCTATTTCGGCAGAGAATACCGCTAACTACGCCACACCATTGGATTCATCCGCAAGCATGTTGTTGACACCAGAGATCAGAAAATTAATTGAAAAGGAAGTACAATTGGCACTGAGCAACAAGTATGGGTCTGCTGCACCATCAGAGCCACCACAGCCACAACCACAACCATCTCAAGAAACGCTTCAAGAGCATTCGCTTCTTCAACATGCCAATCAAGTTCCGCAACAACCCAGACAAGTTCCGCAATCTTCTTTTCAGTTTCCGCAACCATCAATTCCATATAACCAAACATTAGGAAGCTTTCCTATGTCGTTTCAACCAGCTTTTGGAAACTTTGCACAACCTGGATCATTCACACAGCTACTCGGACCTATCACCAATGAGTATAATTTCCAACCTGGGCAGTATCAAGCAGCAGCTAATCATGGTACTTTTCAGCACACTCTCAATGATGACAACGTGGAGTGAAACAGTATTTTTCTTCCTTTTTCAACATATTTACTGTTTTTATTTGTTTTGGCTTTGATTTGAATAGTAGGACATCTTTGCTTGAATTTTATTTTGTGGTTTATGTAGTGGAGCTGATAAATAATGACTACCTTGCTTTTTGTAATGTACTTGTTCGTTTATATTTTTCTACTTTTATGATATACCTGTGCAGTAGTCTTGTGTTCCCATTGTCCTTGATGCGTGTATATTATTCTTTATTTGACGCATTCTAGATGCAGTCCTATTTAAGATTATTTATTTGCTGTCAGTCATATATATTTATTTGTTGCATGCTATATTCAGTTCAGCAGCATGTTTTATGCATGATGTTTAATGCATGTTAAAAGGCAGGTATTACAATATTGATTTGTGACTTCTTTGTCTCTGTTTTTACTGTCTTTACGGTATGTAGTGAGACCATGCTAGCATCTCCTTGGGTCTTAAACATAGGGACATATTTAAGATAAATTGAGTGGTAATAAATTTTATTAAGACCAATTCGGTTGTCCTTAAAAAAATTAGGGACTTGATGTTAAGGACAACATTATTTATCTCAATGGGGTCTTAATAAAAAAATTAAAGACATAATAGTTTAACTTAAGACAAATATTGGTTGTCTTAAATCATTCTAATTTTAGTAGTGTCTTATGCTTTGCTAATAATACCAGTCATCATATATATAGTCATATTTGGGAATAGAAGTTAAGATTCTCTGAGTTCTTAATTCTTTTTTTATGTCATTTCTCTTTATGTTAGCTTTCGGTTTATGTTCACAAACTTATTAAAATCACACTGATGTACTAGCTCATTGCATTAGCCCTCATGTATGCCAACCAATACACACACACACACACACACACACTCTTATGTGCACAGTTTAACAATATTTACCTCTTACCTATGCTGGTGAGTACATTTTGACATTTGTTATATCTTATGTATGGTTGATATTTTTGCAATTGCTATATGCTGAAACTAGAATGAAACAGCACTTGCGTCTCACTTTGTAACCAAAGCACACCCGTGGCTTTTGCAAACACTGCACTTTGCATGCATGAGTCTTGGTAGTATTGCACTGCATATTTGCATGCGTGATGCATCATAAATGAGTTGACATCTTTCATTGCAAATACCAAAAATATTATGCCTGCACTCCCTCTTGGACATCTTAGCATGAATCCACTATTTTAACAGATTTCCAGTATATTAAGCATCGTTTTGTTAACTATATACTGCTAATACTGTTGCCTCTTCATGATATTTGCTGTGTTCAACATATATATTCATGCCATTTTAAATAAAACTATAATGGCCTGCAAATCCGTAATATCTGAGTTGACTAATAACACCACACGACCAACCCAAATTGCACATAAATACGAATCATTATTAGAAACAAGTTAGAGGATGAGAAATAGAAAGAAAGAAATATTAGAATAGAAGAAAAATGAAGAACACAAATCTCACAGCGGAACGAATAAAATATATTAAATAACATAACTTTTGAAATACAAATCAGTAATTGTATATACATACCATTATCAGAGCACAACAGCTATTTCTGGAACAGTTATAAACACATGTTTCCAGATACAAACATGGTACACAGCGGAATATGATAGTCTATAGCTAACTGGTGAAGCCTCCTGCTTCAAACTCCTCCAAGTGAATCTGTAAAATCCCAACTACTTACTGCCCGTACAAATTTGGGCACCCAAGAGTTTAGGGAAAACAAACAAAATAAACTCTGGGTCAGTCATGGGACTGGTGTGAGTAAACTCCAACCATTTGTTTAACTTCCAAAATCCTTTCGAAAGAAAAGATAATCGTAAGACCGATCCATACATGAACATGAATGTTTTTTACCTTACGATAACCCAAAATATTTTCGATATCAAATCCAGTGATATTATAATATTGTCTACAGCAAATAAACAGAATCTAGCGGAACGCTTGCATCTCACGCTCCATATATAATATAA
Organism: Allium sativum; assembly: GCA_030737875.1. NCBI lineage: Eukaryota > Viridiplantae > Streptophyta > Magnoliopsida > Asparagales > Amaryllidaceae > Allium > Allium sativum. The sequence goes on from CM060919.1 coordinate 434,282,169, forward strand.
AATCAAAAACCGCATGGCACTTATTGGAGATTGGATTTCCAACATGACAAGGTATGGAACCACCTTTCGATAGTGTATCTCTTGAGAGGAATACACTAGATTCAACAAGAATGCCTTGCAACCCGGCCCACACATGACCGACCACTCATTTCGCTTGAGTGTATCGAATGTATATCACCAACAGTTGGGATCAGCAACCGTTTCCCGCATGGGACAACATCAAATAGAATAAGGAATTAAATGAATCTCTAGATATGTGATAATACACCCGAATGGGAGCAACCCACATAGCCATGCTGCCTTCCCGGTTTTTGTCATTTCCCGGTTGTTGAGGCCTGAGGCTACGATTTCTTATCATTTATTGATAGCACAATCACTTTGAATGCCACATCGTCAGATCCGTTAATCACTAGTTGATTTGCACAAATATATTCTGGATATTATGCTAAGGGAATAAATCCATTGCCACCACATATATTTATGTATACCAACATATTCGATCATTGGAAATACTTTGTCAGACATTCGTCCATATACGTTCGTTCTGGGACTGAACGAAACTGAATGCACAATTTCTATTAATAGAAAATGTCCTTGCACTTTACTCCGTCTTCGATTATCTTCATATAATCTGATTCGCAACGCTACTGCCAATACAGAGTGATTCACGGATAATAATCCAACCGATCTCTCCATATTGACAACGATATTGGCAAACACTTCGATAGTCGGTTCTTTAACTATCGAAGAAAAATAAACAAACATCCATTCAAAACATCAAACAATCACTGGGCCTGTTAATTAATATTTCATTAATTAATTCACTTCTTCATTTCCCTATCAAATATTTGTTAACCAAATATTTTCAGTAATCTTATTGATCTCTTACGCTAGTTGGAAAAAAACATTTCCCTATATCACCTTCTTTTATTTTCTATACTTAGAAAATATATTCTATTCGCAATTGAAAACATTTTCAATCACTTATCTCTTTCATGACTCGGTTATTTTTATAATTAGGAAATATTTATGATATATTTCCAATATTCCATTTACCTGGGTTAAAACGACTGTTGTGTAAAAAATCATTACAAACAACCCAAAATACCGCATTCGACTAACCCTTATTCAAACATTTCTCTTCGAGACTGGATCTTGCTATTTATCGGTCAAAAATGAAATCAATCAAGTTGGGGTATAATTACCTCTCAGACCTTGACTGAAAATATCATTAACTTCAAAACAGACAAAACCACTTCTCCTAGAATAATCAACATCATAAAACTAATTATTCATTTTTACCTGTATACGCTTCTCTTTCTAATTTTACCAGATTTGGTTATAGATTTTCTATTTGTTTATAATATTCTATTTTAATTTCGTTTCCTTATCGAATTCTATATATATATATATATATATATTGATACATTGACTTCTAACTATCAAATTTCCTTAAAAATATTCTAACTCCTTAAATTTCCGGAAAATTTCGCCATAACCTCCTTTGTACTGGGAGCATCGGGAAAATCCCAAAACCGCCACACAGGCCTCTCCAATCAAAAAGAAAAAGAAAAAGCTAAGCGGCTTGCCGATACGGCGCATAAAACCTCTTATGGAATTCAAACATGTACCTTTTGGTCGGGCACATAAATTATAATCTTCATTCTCTTCATATACTTCATCCCATACCTGTCTAACACATGTTCACCTGTTTTCAATTCAATTCAACTCAATCCATTCGTTTGAATTCAGTTTCGCCCATTTATTCGTTAATTAGCTTCTTAGCTTATTTCACTTGTTATTTGAACATATCAAGTTCGTATGTATTTTTAGTTTGCTTATAAATTAATTGAATCCCATTTTCATTTCATCTTTCATATTTGAATTCGAATATAAATTCCCAAATCGAATTCACTTATTCAAAGCCCAATTTCACTTCAAAATCTCGTTAACTAATTATTATTCAAATTAGTTAATTATATTCAATAATTAAAAATCTGATTTTTGTTTCAAAAAAATCAATCAACTACTCTACTTAAGTTCAGATATATTTCACAACTCAAATCTGGGATTTTCTAAATAGAAATTCGGATTTTATTTGCTTAAAATCCTTTTATAGAATTAAATAAACCGTTATGGCGCTGTTTTTCTGAAAATTTGATTTTGATATAACCTAAAATATATACGACGAAATTCAGAATTTTCTCTTCCATTAGAAAACTATTGTCTAATTGGTCCTAACGATTCTTGTTTCAAAGAATTTCGACTTCAATTGAGTTCTATATACTCAATTGAAGTTCGAATCGCCAATTTACGAACTGCAGCGCTGCGGCGAGTTCGTTTTAATTATATATATATATATAAATGTTAAACTTCGTTTACAACAAATTCAACTCCATGCTGATATATTTTTAATACATTTCAAATCAATTTTTTCCAATTCAACGTACTATTTCCAATTATCTAAAATTGTCGATTTTTCGTTACTCGGTAATATTTATACTTCGATCTTTATATTAAATTCCAATTCCTTTTATAAATTATAAATTCTTTAGATTTATTTCTATTCTGTTTAAAAATCTGCATTCTGAAATATATTTCGTCGTTCCCATTTCGAAATGATTTCAACTTTCTATTTTCAAATTCTATTTTCAATTCTATTTGAATTTCCCATATTCAAATCCCATTTGAATTTTCTATATTCAAATTCTATCTTCAATTCTATTTGAATTTATATTTGAATTTAAATATTCAAATTATCTCTTGATAACTAATTCATTATATTTATAAACATCATTTTATAAATTTCCTTATTTTATATTTAAACAAGTCTATTTCGAAATCTATTTAAAACCAAAATCTTATTTTGGAAATTTCTATTTATAATAACTTACAACACTCAATTTATTTTCAAATTCAATTTAACTTCTATTTAAATAATTTCGAATTAATCGAATTCAAATCATAAATCCTTACGGATTTATTTTAGTTTAATTTATATTCAGAACATCAGAATAAATTCCATCGTTTATTTCTTTAAAATGATTTCCCATTTCTATTTTTAATTTCCCATTTGAATTTAAATATTCAAATTATCAAATGATAATTTTCTTCCATTTCTATTTGTAAACATGGTTTACAAATTCATTTCAATTCCCTGATTATCCAGTGAAAATCATTTCGTTTTATTTATAAACATCGTTTATAAATTCATCACTTCAATTTCCTGTATTATTTAATTTATAAACATCGTTTATAAATTCAATACTTGTTTTATTTATTTAAAACAAGTTAATATCTTAGCCCATTCGAAATTCAAATTCTATTTTAGAAAAACAGAATTTTCCTTTTAATCTCAAAATCTCTTTCACAATATTTTTATAAATCAACATTTAGACCCAGTTCTATTTCAAACAATCAAAACACCCTTTTACAAATCACGGGATTTCTAACACATCATATATGATAATATATGTGAAACAACAACAATAATATTTTTGAGGAATCGAGTTGGATTCCTCCAACCTGTTTTCCTGCATCCACAGACGTTAGTCAACATAAATAATACCCATCCTGCTTCGTGGCAGGATATTGCGGTATAAAAGGTCATCCACTATCATAGCGTGGGGCGCATAGGGTAATCATCCGCTATGGTACCGCGGGCATCCGCTAATGAGACTGCGGGAATATCCAAGCACCAATATATATATATATATATATAATAGCACACCAAGCCTAAATAACTAATACATTTAAGATGCACAAAAATATTAAATGCAACCAAACAAGCAACAAACAATTATTTTTAATTGATAAAAATAATTCTAAATAAAAGGTCAGTGAGATTTACTCACAGTGACTTTTATTCGTGACTTATTCCAATTGATCCCCGAAAAGTTCCAATCCAACACCCTATTGTATTTTCCACAACTATAACTCCATGAAACTGATTTCTCGATTTAATCACCTTGTACAAGTTTTAGTTTTAGAAATTATCAGATATACGGATTATATTGGCTAATAGGATTAAAGGTAAAAATTTAAATTTAAATTTTACTTTAATTTAAACTAAAATTTTTACCTCCTTATTACTGCAGTAGCCTCCCTTATGACTTGCAACCCAGCTGTGTAGCCTTGTTTTCCCTCCAGGCCTCCTTCATGCCTCACCCGAAATCAATTTCCAGTAACACCATTCTCCCTCCCTATATCCGGTACTGTCGAAACTTGCTGTCATGAACGCCACCCCCAAGACCTTCCAGGGTCGCACTCCCCAATACAACTCAAGAGTTCGAACCTCCCCCAAACCACTAGGAGATCAACTCCAACCCTTATCTCCCTTTTGAATCACCTGCGGTTCCCAGCCGTAACTCACAAAGCCAAACTCTCCTTCCCAGAACGCGATACTCCTGTCGTGACAGGACCCTTTCTTCACGTCGCTCACGGATTTCGAAATCGAATTCCCCTTTTTTTGAGATGACGCAATTTTGAATGAGGAGAATAGGAATATAAACGACTTCGATTTTAATTTGGATTTATATTTTTGGAAAGGATGCCATTTTCTGTTGAGCGAGATTGGAGAAACAAGGTGATTGTCGTAATTTTGAGGGAGTGGGTTTCAAAATAACGAGGGCTTCGATTTTTGATTTTGTTCGAGGCCTTCCGTTCGATTTTGAAGAGAGTGTAAAGACTGTTTTCAATTTTCTTTGAACGATTTGAGATTTTGTTCGAATGGAGAGAAAGAGAACCCACGATATGTTTTTTATACAGGAGAAGAGCTTCCGATAGAAGGAACCAAAGGGAGGTGTTTTCTTAGGTAAGTTTTATCTGAGGAAGGTTTTTGCTTAGGAAGGTACTAAATTTTTCTTATTTTAATTTGATTTGACTTAAAGAGATTTTTATTCTTTTTAAAATGGTATCGATTTGATTTCGATCCTATCCACAAACAAATATCTCGGGGTTCACAATTAAAAATCGTGAACCGCTATTTTAGCGTACCGACCGTCATTTAAATGTAATAACGATATTCTGATCTCAACAGAATATATTCTGAAATTCAATTTGAACGTATATACCATATTAAATTAATATAATATAATTTAAATTCAGAAACCGTAAATTCTCCGATAATAAATTATCATTATCGTATATATATTCCAAACAGAATTTATAATGATCAGCTGAATTTTTTTGATTCAGTTCAAATTCAGAATTAAATTATACTTCGTTTTCGTATTACGATATTTAATATTTTCGATATTAAATCGAAATCGATTATTAAATCGATCCCTTAATATAAAAATTCGTTTATATAATCAACTATTTATTTAAAACCAAATTAAATATTTAAAATAAACTGTTCGAAAAATCCGGGTCATTACATTCTTCCCCCCTTAAAATAAATTTCGTCCCCGAAATTGCTAAGGTAAGAAAAATGCTACCAACCTATGTACTTTTCAAAACATACTTATGCTGAAACTCAACTTTTCACATTTCAACAAATTTATTTCCACCAAAAATTTTGGTTTCCCTTTATTTAATTCGAATGGTCTACAATCAATACATTTATATCCAATATATATTCCATTCATATGTATTCATATTCATTCAAATTGATTTTAATCAATTTGTTCACTTTGATCATTTAACTTGCTTAAGTTAAATTTAATTTTCTTAATTCAAATTCCCGGGATTTTTTTTTCAAATCCATTTGAAATCACACAAATAAATACACATATATTTATAACCATCTCAAATTCAAAACATTTGAATTTTCAAACGAGCTTGTTTTCTTTCAAACATATTAACTTCAAAAAAACTTTTCTAAGGTAGCAATCCATCACTTAGAAACTCGAAAATGAACACTGATGATGCGGCCGTCATCATCAGAATTATTTTCCAGCCACTGAAGTGAGTTCAGTGCTTTAACAATTTCAAAACCCATTCAAAATGGTATTTATCCAAATCCTTTCAAGATAAAACTATATTATTTTAATATATTTCGGAAAATATTTTCAAACTTCCCAGGATTTTAATTTACAAATTCTGGTTTGAATTCAATTTTAATTCATCTCATTTGTATATATCATTCACATACAAGTTATATTTGGTTTTAGATAACCATTCCAATTTTATAATCTCATTTGATTATAATGATATCAATCAACACATCCATATAATATAATAATTTCAGAAAATTATTCTTTCTATATCAAAATAGAATTTTTGGGTAAAATTATTTCATTAACCCACTTTGAAACAATATCGTGTTAAATTTTTCTGTTCAAGTATTTACAAACTCTTATCAACGTCGTGGCGTCCCACGATTCGACAAGAATTCATAAACCACTCAACAGACTAGCCAACACAACATAAAACAAATTTTATATCAATGAACAAATACGCTCTCTCGTATATATATACTCAACTCATTCTAGGGTACTACTGACCCTATCTCTAATAAGCACAATCCCACAAAAGCCTTGGTATTCGCTCAACTAAAGCTCTGATACCAACTGTAACAGCCCGCAAATCTGTACTATCTGAGTTGACTAATAACAACACACGACCAACCCAAATTGCATAAAAATACGAATCATTATTAGAAAGAAGTTAGAGGATGAGAAATAGAAAGAAAAATGAAGAACACAAATCTCACAGCGGAACGAATAAAATATATTAAATAACATAACTTTTGAAATACAAATCAGTAATTGTATATACATACCATTATCAGAGCACAACAGCTATTTCTAGAACAGTTATAAACACATGTTTCTAGATACAAACATGGTACACAGCGGAATATGATAGTCTATAGCTAACTGGTGAAGCCTCCTGCTTCAAACTCCTCCAAGTGAATTTGTAAAATCCCAACTACTTACTGCCCGTACAAATTTGGGCACCCAAGAGTTTAGGGAAAGCAAACAAAATAAACTCTGGGTCAGTCATGGGACTGGTGTGAGTAAACTCCAACCATTTGTTTAACTTCCAAAATCCTTTCGAAAGAAAAGATAATCGTAAGACCGATCCACACATAAACACGGATGGTTTTTACCTTATGATAACCCAAAATATTTTTGATATCAAATCCAGTGATATTATAATAATGTCTACAACAAATAAACAGAATCTAGCGGAACGCTTGCATCTCACGCTCCATATATAATATAAAATCAAAAACCGCATGGCGCTTATTGGAGATTGGATTTCCAACATGACAAGGTATGGAACCACCTTCCGATAGTGTATCTCTAGAGAGGAATACACTGGGTTCAACAAGAACGTCTTGCAACCCGGCCCACACATGACCGACCACTCACTTCGCTTGAGTGTATCGAATGTATATCACCAACGGTTGGGATCGGCAACCGTTTCCCGCATGGGATAACATCGAATAGAATAAGGAATTAAATGAATTTTTAGATAGGTGGTAATACACGCTAATGGGAGCGACCCACATAGCCATGCCGCCTGCCCGATTTTTTTCATTTCCCGGTTGTTGTGGCCTGAGGCTACAATTTCTTATCATTCATTGATAGCACAATCACTTTGAATGCCACATTGTCACATCCATTAATCACTAGTGATTTGCACAAATATATTCTGGATATTATACTAAGGGAATAAATCCGTTGCCACCATATATATTTATGTATACCAACATATTCGATCATTGGAAATACTTTTTCAGACATTCGTCCATATACGTTCGTTCTGGGACTGAACGAAACCGAAGGCACAATTTCTATTAATAGAAAAAGTCCTTGCACTTTACTCAGTCTTCGATTATCTTCATATAATCTGATTCGCAACGCTACTGCCAATAAAGAGTGGTTCACGGATAATAATCCAACCGGTCTCTCCATATTGACAACGATATTGGCAAACACTTCGATAGTCGGTTCTTTAACTATCGAAGAAAAATAAACAAACATCCATTCAAAACATCAAACAATCGCTGGGCCTGTAAATTAATATTTCATTAATTAATTCACTTCTTCATTTCCCTATCAAATATTTGTTAACCAAATATTTTCAGTAATCTTATTGATCTCTTACGCTAGTTGGAAAAAAACATTTCCCTATATCACCTTCTTTTATTTTCTATACTTAGAAAATATATTCTATTCGCAATTGAAAACATTTTCAATCACTTATCTCTTTCATGACTCGGTTATTTTTATACTTAGGAAATATTTATGATATATTTCCAAAATTCCACTTACCTGTATTAAAACGACTGTTGTGTAAAACACCGTTACAAACAACCCAAAATACCGCATTCGACTAACCCTTATTCAAACATTTCTCTTCGAGACTGGATCTTGCTTTTTATCGGTCAAAAATGAAGTCAATCAAGTTGGGGTATAATTACCTCTCAGACCTTGACTGAAAACATCATTAACTTCAAAAACATACAAAAGCACTTCTCCTCGAATAATCAACATCATAAAACTAATTATTCATTTTTACCTGTATACGCTTCTCTTTCTAATTTTACCAGATTTGGTTATAGATTTTCTGTTTGTTTATAATATTCTATTTTAATTTCGTTTCCTTATCGAATTATATATATATATATATTGACACATTGATTTCTAACTATCAAATTTCCTTAAAAATATTCTAACTCCTTAAATTTCCGGAAAATTTCGCCATAACCTCCTTTGTACCGGGAGCATCGGGAAAATCCCCAAACCACCACACAGGCCTCTCCAATCAAAAAGAAAAAGCCAAGCGGCTTGCCGATACGGCGCATAAAACCTCATATGGAATTCAAACGTGTACCTTTTGGTCATGCACATAAATTATATTCTTCATTCTCTTCATATACTTCATCCCAAACCTGTCTAACACATGTTCACCTGTTTTCAATTCAATTCAACTCAATCCATTCGTTTGAATTCAGTTTCGCCTATTTATTCTTTAATTAGCTTCTTAGCTTATTTCACTTGTTATTTGAACATATCACGTTCGTATGTATTTTTAGTTTGCTTATAAATCAATTGAATCCCATTTTCATTTCATCTTTCATATTTGAATTCGAATATAAATTCCCAAATCGAATTCACTTATTCAAAGCCCAATTTCACTTCAAAATCTCGTTAACTAATTATTATTCAAATTAGTTAATTCTATTCAATAATTAAAAATCTGTTTTTTGTTTCACAAAAATCAATCAACTACTCTACTTAAGTTCAGATATATTTCACAACTCAAATCTGGGATTTTCTAAATAGAAATTCGGATTTTATTTGCTTAAAATCCTTTTATAGAATTAAATAAACCGTTATGGTTTTTAAATGATTATGGCGCTGTTTTTCTGAAAATTTTATTTTGACATAACCTAAAATATATACGACGAAATTCAGAATTTTCTCTTCCATTAGAAAACTATTATCTAATTGGTCCTAACGATTCTTGTTTCTATATACTCAATTGAAGTTCGAATCGCCAATTTACGAACTGCAGCGCTGCGGCGAGTTCGTTTTAATTATATATATATATATAAACGTTTAAACTTCGTTTACAACAAATTCAACTCCATGATGATATATTTTTAATACATATCAAATCAATTTTTTTCCAATTCAACATACTATTTCCAATTATCTAAAATTGTCGATTTTTCCTTACTCGGTAATATTTATACTTTGATCTTTATATTAAATTCCAATTCCTTTTATAAATTATAAATTCTTTGGATTTATATTTGAATTTAAATATTCAAATTATCTCTTGATAACTAATTCATTATATTTATAAACATCATTTTATAAATTTCCTTATTTTATATTTAAACAAGTCTATTTCGAAAGCTATTTAAAACCAAAATCTTATTTTGGAAATTTCTATTTATAATAACTTATAACACTCAATTTATTCTCAAATTCAATTCAACTTCTATTTAAATAAATTCGAATTAATCGAATTCAAATCATAAATCCTTACGGATTTATTTTAATTTAATTTATATTCTGAACAGTAGAATAAATTCCATCGTTTATTTCTTTAAAACGATTACCCATTTCTATTTTTAATTTCACATTTGAATTTAAATATTCAAATTATCAAATGATAATTTTCTTCCATTTCTATTTATAAACATTGTTTATAAATTCATTTCAATTCCTTGATTTTCCAGTGAAAATCATTTCGTCTTATTTATAAACATCATTTATAAATTCATCACTTCAATTTCCTATATTATTTAATTTATAAACATCGTTTATAAATTCAATACTTGTTTTATTTATTTAAAAAAAGTTAATATCTTAGCCCATTCGAAATTCAAATTCTATTTTAGAAAAATAGATTTTTCCTTTTAAATCTCAAAATCTCTTTCACGATATTTTTATAAATCAACATTTAGAACCAGTTCTATTTCAAACAATCAAAACACCCTATTACAAATCACAGGATTTCTAACACATCATATATGATAATATATGTGAAACAACAACAATAATATTTTTGAGGAATCCAGTTGGATTCCTCCAACCTGTTTTCCCGCATCCACAGACGTTTGTCAACATAAATAATACCCATCCTGCTTCGTGGCAGGATATCGCGGTATAAAAGGTCATCCACTATCCTAGCGTGGGCGCATAGGGTAATCATCCGCTATGGTAACGCGGGCATCCGCTAATGAGACTGCGGGAATATCCAACCACCAATATATATATAATAGCACACCAAGCCTAAATAACTAATATATGTAAGATGCACAAAAATATTAAATGCAACCAAACAAGCAACAAACAATTATTTTTAACTGATAAAAATAATTATAAATAAAAGGTGAGTGAGATTTACTCATAGTTACTTTTATTCGTGACTTATTCCAATTGATCCCCGAAAAGTTCCAATCCAACACCCTATTGTATTTTCCACAACTATAACTCCATGAAACTGATTTCTCGATTTAATCACCTTGTACAAGTTTTAGTTTTTGAAATTATCAGATATACGGATTATATTGGCTAATAGGATTAAAGTTAAAAATTTAAATTTGATTTTGAATTTAATTTAAACTAAAAGTATTACCTCCTTATTACTGCAATAGCCTCCCTTATGCCTTGCAACCCAGCTGCGTAGCCTTGTTTTCCCTCCAGGCCTCCTTCATGCCTCACCCGAAATCAATTTCCAGTAACACCATTCTCCCTCCCTATATCCGGTACTATCAAAACTTGCTGTCATGAACGCCACCCCAAGACCTTCCAGGGTCGCACTCCCCAATACAACTCAAGAGTTCGAACCTCCCCCAATCCACTAGCAGATCAACTCCAACCCTTATCTCCCTTTTGAATCACCTGCAGTTCGCACCCGTAACTCACGAAGCCAAACTCTCCTTCCCAGAACGCGGTACTCCTGTCGTGACTGGACCCTTTCTTCACGTCGCTCATGGATTTCGAAATCGAATTCCCCTTTTTTTGAGATGACGCGATTTTGAATGAGGAGAATAAGAAAACAAACGGCTTCGATTTTATTTTGGATTTATATTTTTGGAAAGGAGGCCATTTTCTGTTGAGCGAGAATGGAGAAACATGGTGGTTGTCGCAATTTTGAGGGAGTGGGTTTCAAAATAACGAGGGCTTCGATTTTTGATTTTGTTCGAGGCCTTCCGTTCGATTTTGAAGAGAGTGTAAAGATTATTTTCAGATTTCTTTGAACGATTTGAGATTTCGTTCGAATGGAGAGAAAGAGAACCCACGATATGTTTTTTATACAAGAGAAGAGCTTTCGATAGAAGGAACGAAAGGGAGGTGTTTTCTTAGGTAAGTTTTATCCGAGGAAGGTTTTAGCTTAGGAAGGTACTAAATTTTTCTTATTTTAATTTGATTTGACTTAAAGAGTTTTTTATTCTTTTTAAAACGGTATCGATTTGATTTCGATCCTATCCACAAACAAATATCCCGGGGTTCACAATTAAAAATCGTGAGTCGCTATTTTAGCGTACCGACCGTCATTTAAATGTAATAACGATATTCTGATCTCAACAGAATATATTCTGAAATTCAATTTGAACGTATATACCATATTAAATTAATATAATATAATTTAAATTCGAAAACCGTAAATTCTCCGATAATAAATTATCATTATCGTATATATATTCCAAACAGAATTTATAATGATCAACTGAATTATTTTGATTCAGTTCAAATTCAGAATTAAATTATACTTCGTTTTCGTATTACGATATTTAATATTTTTGATATTAAATCGAAATCGATTATTAAATCGATCCCTTAATATAAAAATTCGTTTATATAATCAACTAAATATTTAAAACCAAATTAAATATTTAAAATAAACTGTTCGAAAAATCCGGGTCATTACAAAAACACTGATGCACTTGATATTTGCGGTGTTTAATGTATATATTCATGCCATGTTAAGTAAGACACTACTGCACTTGCTATTTGCTGTAAACCATCCTATTTACTGAAAGGAAATTTGTTGAAACCATATTGTTGAGACCAAGTTCTATCATTGTGCCGTGACCTTACTATCATTTGCTATCATTTGAAATCCGTATTTAAGTTGTAAGCATGCGTGTTGCATCCCACGATGTTCTGATCATTTACCAAGTTCTAGCTAACAGGGAATATTTGACATATGAACACATAAATTTAGCAACTGTATGTGATATTGGTAACTTTTAATGTTGATAAATATGACTATATATATATCTGAAATGTGAACCCATTATAGTTGGGAAATTTGCTGGAACCAGATTTGTTTTGCTAAAATGAAATTGGTGAAACTCTTGACCACATTCTTTTTACTGCAGTATGTATGATCACTTGTCCCGTTTAGTTCTGCCTTGTACTTGATCACCTTGTCACGTGTCAACACTTGAACACTTATGGGATCGGAATTTGAGCTCGTGTGGTGTTTGTTCGGGATGCTGAGGCAATACCTGTGTGTGTATATATACACACACGCTTATATGCAAGCTCCTGGAATCACCTATGTTATTTGTTATATTTTGGTTTTGGAATGCTGAGGCAGTGCACATGTGTACCTGTAAACATGTGTACGTGCATGCTTCCATGAACGTTTATTCCCGAAATAAAAACTGATAGGCACAAATATTATATTTGACATTGGACGGATACTACATCTGGGTGTACTGGACGATTTACATAGGATACATTCAATGTTAAGATTTATTATTATATTTTAGTTCTTATTGAAATTGATTTACTTGAACAAATGATTAATCATGACTCGAGTGTTTTGTGTTTTGCATGGAACGCTCGGGTCAGACCCGAGCAGTACAAATTTAAATATATCAGCTTAGGATCCAAAGATAGGCGAAGCTGGGAATTTCGAAGATGGCGCACTCTGAAGTTTTTAAAACAGTAAAGATTTTTTTCTTATATTCAATCGTAATTTCATTCCGCTTTATAGAGAAAATCTTGTATTCAAAATTTTGATAAAATATATAAAAGTTTATTTCGTTTTTCAATACTGTGTCATTTATTTATTCTGTGTTTTCCTGTGTTAATTCTGTTGTTAAACCCGGTAAGCTAAATAATGGTCCGTCGATTTGAACGTTTTAAGTTGGTTTAATTACCAATTTAGAACAATAAAAAAGGCGGGACGTTACAATGTTTGTTTGTGGATGTGGTTTGTTATAATGGTGGCGGATGTGATGATTTGTTTTGGAACGTTTAATTAATGTTGTTTATTTACGGTTTATTAGTTATTTTGTGGTATATCTATTTGTTTATAGTATATATGTTGGTTTGTGTTATGAATTTGAGTATATATGACATGTTGGGTTGTGAAATTGATCGTATATGAGTTGTGAAGTGAATAGATTTGTGTATAAGTGATATGAGGAAAACATTGTAAAGGGAAAATATTAAAAAAAAAAGTAAAACTTCAAATAGTTACGGCTGACGACGTCTAGCTACAGCCTGTGTGCCAAGTATAGCTACTACTAGCGATGGTTGGGTACGATTATACTATGGCTTGCGACGGCTCGTGACGACATAGAGATGGTCCACAAAAAAGTCATGTATCCAGATTTGCGGTCACTAACTCAGATCTATCGTATGAAGCTTCATCTGTTAGAACTCTTCAATTTCAGAGAAATTCTATAGATAACTCAACTTAAAGATGAATTTTCAAGAGAAATATGAAGTACTCATCCGTTACTACATGACAACTGCACTTTCATAGTATCGATCATTTGTTGCAAAGTCAAGCTTGTTTTGCTCTTTTCCAGTCTGGTAAATTACTCTGTAATTGATAAACTCCATAAATCTAGTAGTATTTCATTTTGGAAGCAAAAAATAGATCAAAGATTAAGACGACGGAGCAAAAACTAGGAGAGTTATATATCATCGGTTGTATTGGGTCTGTGGGTAATATACCCGCTTTGAAATGTATTTGAGAAAACTGAGATGGCCCGAAGTTCAAATATTGCCTATTATTGCAAAGTGTGTTATACAAATGGCACTGAAACAATCAGTTCAGATGTATCCTGAAACATATATCAATAAAAAACATATTTTCTTCATTCATTCTTCAATATGAAAATAATTTTCAATCTCGAAAACTCAAAACCCTATTTTGCACGTTTATGAAAAGGGAGTAAACCTAGAAATAATAATAGCCAACTTATTATTGTTTCGTTTATTATATTTCTCTGTAAAGAAAGTTATTATTACATTTTCTGTCACATAATATCCGATCTTATACAAAAGATCACTCGACTGAAATCAAACACTGGCTTTAACAGCATCACTGTACCCATTAATCTTATCATAATACCTACTCCACAACATAATCCCACCATATTTCTCTGACCCCTGCACAACAGGCAGCACCTGCGAAACCAAGGTGTTGGGCTCAATGTACCCGCTTCCTGCTGCGTCCTACGAAGCAGGGAACCCCAAATATATGTTTGTCGCCGTCACGCTCGTCGTCCATTTAGTCCAGTAGCTGCTCAGGTTATCCACGCTGCCTGAGGAATACTGGCATGGCGGATTGTTGTAGAACTGCACCCAAACATAGTCAAACAATCCAGTGTCCAACGCTGTGCTCAGCTGCGCATCAGGAAATGGGCATTGCGGAGCTGCAGTTAGGTACACTTTTTGCCCATACTGAGTCAGGAACCGGGCAAGTTCGTCATAGTGACCGGCACCTCCTTGCTCTATGTCGAAATCCACTCCATCCAGAGCAGCAGGTCCCAGAGGTCTAGAAGATGATGTACCTATAATTATGTAAAATCATAAATACTCACACTGTCTATATATAAAATTGATGGAGGTTCAGCATACAGTTTATGCAATACCTCCTAAATAGCTGTTCCATAGATAATCTGCAACGCTTTGTGCATCTGAAGTGGAAGATAAGGAGTAGCTTCCTACACCGCCGCCAAGGGAAATGAGAACCTTGACATTCATGGACTGACAAGACTGGATCTCTGAGGACAGTCCTGTGCATCCATTTGAGTCTGGGTTGCAATGGCCGGCCAGGTTGAGCACTGGTGTTTGGCCATTGCCGAAGGTGGTAAGGAAGGAGACTATGACGTAGGCGTAGTTTCCGGTTGCGCACGTTTCGGCAAGGGTGCCTTCATTGCCGTTTTGACCCCAGTATACGGCGATATTGCCTGCATGTGACAGGGAAGTAACTGATAAGAGAATGAGTAGTGATGTTATGAAAGAAGCTGAAGTTGCCATTGTTTGTTTGCTTCGTTCAGGGCTGTGGGTATATCTGGAGAGTTCTTTGTTGGTTATATAGGAGGGTTGGAATGTGGTTGTTCAATATTGGAATTGTTAACTTTGACTTGGCCTAACTTTGATTCGGTCCTCAGAACCTAAAAGTGATGGAAGTGGAAGCGCGTGTGTTTACTGTATTTGAAAATGTAATGGATAACGAGTGGAGCATGCATGTTTCTGCGAAAAGGAGTTCATTCAGAGTCTTCAGACTAAGAGCATCCCCAACACAGCGTGTTGGGGGACATCCCATCACGCTGGTTGGGGAAGCAATGATTTATCCGGCTTTTAAAAAGCCGGATAAAAAGTTTATTTTTATCCGGCTTTTTAAAAGCCAGGTAACCCTATTATAAAAAATAAAAAAAAACCCTCGCCGCCACTCTTCTTCAACCTCCTCCTCCCTCTCCTTTCCTCCTTCCTTTTCTGTTTCCAGCCTAGGTTTCGTTTAGAAAAAAAAAAAAAATGAAACGTGTTATGAGGGCTCTTCGAGGCAGCGGTAGCCGAAGCCGGAATGTAGATCCAATTGAAGAGCACGAAGCGGTAGAACAAAACGTTTCGAGTGAGGGTACGGAAGACCGTGAACCACCGTCCGTAATAAGAAGACGAGTTGCTAGGAGAACCGACGTTTTGGAGTCGCACCGGGATCCAAATTTAAGACTTGATAAGCAATTGGCCGATTTTCGTAAGTTGGCGGATAGAGAGGAGCACGTCAGCACGTTAGTCGACATATCGGTACGTTTTACTTATTTAATATTACTGTCGTAATGTCGGACATAAAATAAGTAAGTCTCATTTGTAATATTAGGCTCGAAGCGAGCGAACGCGCGGGTCTTGGGCTGGTGTTGTTCGTATGTATAGTCAGATTCGTGAGTATGATACAGATGGTACTATTCATACATTTCTCAGTAGTATTGGTTTGGGCGACTTTCTGAGTACGTATTCTCGTCGTATGTACTTACTATTACCGTTTTCTTACATTCGTTGTAATTTCATAATTATTCGTTAAATAGGTATCGAACGTCTTTTAAATAATGATGTTCAATTATGTGGTGCATTGGCTGCTTGTTGGTGGAAAACTACTCATACATTCCACTTTGGTTTTGGGGAGATGGGAATCACACCACTAGACTTTTCTATGTTTACTGGTCTTGCCATAGGCCAAGGGGCTCCGTTGCCGTATGATGAGGTGTACCAGAACTACGTTACTCTCCGTACGTTATTTCCACATCTTAATCCACATGACTCCATCACCAGTAATTTCCAAATTAAATGCTCTGGTATAAAACTAGCAATACAGAAATTATTGACAAAGCAACCTAAAGTTCATCATTTGGAGATTGCACGCTTATTTGTTTTGTATATGATGGGAAATTTATTTTTCACAAATTCTTCGAGCTCATTGTCGTGTGGTTATGTGGCGGTAGTTGAACCGTTTTCATTTGATGGCAGTCCGACTCCGTATGATTGGGGAACACCTATTTTAGCATACCTGTATAGGTCATTGGATCTTCAATGTGTCGTTCGGACTAGGGTGGGTTCGATTACCGGTTTTTGGGAGATTTTACAGTACTGGTACTTTGAGTACTTCCACAATTTGTCTTTTCCCACCGTGGATCCATCACTATCCACTTTCTATCCTAGAGTAAGAGCGTGGAGTGTCGGTAACCGTAGACTGGTGCCTGGAGGACAGGCACGACATGTATTTGCTATAGCTCGCAATCAGATTGAGTTGCGGAGGACGCGTGATGCAGTTATCTGGCATCCATTTGATGAGTCACGGGGTCTTGCTGACCCTCCGTCGGTGCATGCTCTATATCTATCTTCGAGGCGGTTTCCACTAGTATCATGCCCCCCTAGTTTAGGTTGCTTCTGGTACTTAGGGGAACGTTGTTGGAGACAGATATATGATGGGGATGCTGTTCCTGATGATCCACACCCACATACAGCTATTCCCAGGGTTTATAGTCCTAGTGCTTTACAGGAGCACGCAGAGGTGTGGTGGCCTGCCAGTGATTTCATTCTTACCGGTAGGGATTATATTTCTTTCTGGCGTCAGTATTACTCCCCACCTCAGACCGGGAGTTTTGTGCATGCTGCATCCGTTGACTTGGTTGGCCCTTCTGCACTCCGTACTGGCGTTGAGCCCCCTTTTGTACTTGATGTTTCACAGTCCACGCAGGTTTACCATGCCCCACAGGATCCACCTCCTCCACGCTCATCCGAGGTGCCGGACTACGGTTGGACTGTTGCAGTACCAACTACATACGGATCTGATAGGTATATTGATATACCACGGCCAGAAGTAACGGAGTATCCAGATCCAGCTGTTTTTTCTTATCAGGATCTTTATCAGATGACGTTAGGTCTGCGTCAGGCAATGTATCGCGAGCATCAAAGGAGCATAGAAGAGTTGACTGCTCGTATGAACGAGCTGAGGAGCGCTGATGAGGAGCGGTACGGATATAGACAGACATTCGCCCCAGGCAACGACGATATTGAGGATGTGGAGATGGTGCCTGCGGATCTAGATGATGATTAGTTGTATCTTATTTAGTAGACGTGCATGTTGTATTTGCCTGTATCTTTGTTTTACTGTGTTGTCCATTTGGAGTAGGTTATTGAACCGTATATTTTGTATTTGTATTACCCTGTAAATTGTACTCTGCTTGTACGTCCTTATGTGTAACCGTTGTGTTTTTTTATGTTATATGCTTGTTGTGCATTATATGTAATCTGCGTGATCGTGCGTACGAGTTTTTTTATAATCACTGGATTTTATTGTGGGGTGTATTTTAAATTAATGTTTGAAATAATTAAGGAATCTTAATATTGCTTACCAGAGATAACAATGAAATAAGTACTAAAATGACGATGCACATACAAGCAATATACAAATTCATTAGCCTAGTCAACTCCGTCTTCGGGTTATCCAAGTATAACGTAGTTTGTAGGCTTCGTACCCAACAAAATCAGTCCCGTACTCTGCAAGGTAACGAGAATCATAAGTAGCCCGATTCGTTTTAAATATGTTTTCATTTTCAACCGTCTGTATAATCATCTGGTATCTTTCACAAGTATTAACGAAACGCCGATGAGCCATATGAATTTCAGCAGAAGTTCGTGTAGCGGTACATTTATGATGATTGTTATTTAATCTTGTTACCATGGACCAAAATTCTTCATGGGTGAACCCACCTCCATTTTGCAACAGCAGTAATTCTCTTTTATCAACTTCTATATAGCATTTCATGAGTATAAGTAAGTCATGAGGAGAGAGTTCTGTAGCAGTACCACTAGAGCTAGCATCACTTTGGTTGGGACGATTATGGTTAACCACTAGACTTGCTATGTTTTTGCGTGGACGTCCTTTTGGTTTGTTAACTTGTACTATTTTTTGAGTACCACGAACAACTTCAGTATGAACTGCTTCATCCGCCTCTTTCGCTCGTGTATCTTGAACTAAACCACCATCCTTTTCCTCCTTCTTGTTCCGTTCATACTCATCAAACATTCTATCTACGAGTTCATCACTTATTACCCAATCGTCCATTTAAGCTACACAGAAACAAGAAACATATTACGTATACACGTAATTAGGTAACCATTTAGAAGGAAAGGAGGGTACAAGGGGACTTGTCAACCTTTATTGAAAAAAAGTTCCTCCTTCTTGTCCAGCGCATAGAAACAGCCTGACGTGACAACTCGTAACGATTATCGATGAGCCGACGACTGCTTTCATAAAACAAAGCCGAAATCAAGGGGACTTGTCAACCTTTATTGAAAAAAAGTCAAAAACTAGGGTCATCCCGTGGGCACTGACATGTCATAGCACAATAGTTGAAATGGTCCTTAGGTGTACACTGCTTTAACCCCAAAGGTTGCAACCATAAAGGTACGATGGAACGTAATATTTTATAAATTTTCAGTACAACCATGAAGGTACAACACTTTATGATACGATAAAACATACAATACGAATATTAAAAATCAACACTACAACCATATAGGTACAACACGTTTATAATAATACATTCAAACTAAAACATAAATCCAGACTTAGGAAACATCAAATACATATTACATAAATCAGGACACCTACCACGGCCTTGGGAAAGGTCCAGCTATAGTTTTATCCCCAACAACCTTCTTCAAATGTTTTATTTCGGCTTGCGATTCCAGTGCATACTGACGTCCACGTTCGCACATTGGCGGGTCAATCCACTGCTTAAAATAACAACATTCAATTTCATCCGGAAAAACCTTGTGGCCCTCGTATGCGTCACAACAAAAAAACCGACGACCGTCATCTTTTTCAGTCTCAGCTACAGCCACGACCGATTCTTGACCACATAGGCAGATAGGGTTGGCTACAACAGTCCGCAGTGGTTCGGAAACCTTCCCTTCAAGTACTATTTCTTTTCCAGTTCGATGATTAGCGTAACCCCCATAGTTATTTTCCCAATTTTCCATATCTCAATTTGTAAACGTGGAGTTAATGTTTTCTGAGCGGAAAGAGCAAAATACTTGGGGATATAAATACGTAGAAAGAAGGGAAGCTACCGACATATACTTTATTTCAAAAGCAGCAGATTCCCTCAGCTATGTTACTGTGCAACAGTACACCTTTATGTGAGATTTGACTACTCAGCCACCTGAGTGTTTCCCGTGATATGACTTACGCATCACGCGTGAACAGCGCCCGAGGGTCATCCACTTGAGCATTATTTGTTTTACCAATTCGTGAAAACTATCCGCCTATAAATATATGTCTAAGTAACTACCAACTTCGCTTAGCACTCATTGCAGATGTCTTCTTGGTCATCAGCTACAAACTCAGATGACCAGGCGTATGAAGAGATAAGGCTAAAGGAGCTTGCAGATGAATTAGAGTTTCTCACCGAAATAAGACCCCATAGTGGACCAACACATCTACAGGGGAACATGTAACTTCCACATCAAGCTCTTGTACCACCTGCCGGATTGTCATATGAACAGCCAATCGCTTAACCAACGCAAGAAGTAGAGTTTTATCGAGTAACACCAAATGAGCATGAAGTTAATTCATATCCAGTTCGTTGCAAATGCGGTTATGCGGTTGAGGTTGTAGTCCGAGCTGAGGGCAACAATATTGGTCGGCGCATGCAGCAATGTCCAGCATATCCAAATGGTTGCAGTTACACGGAATGGATAGACCCACCTTTGTGTTCACGGGGAATAACATATGCGAATGAACTAGAACAGGAGAGTAGACGTCTCCAAAAGGATGTCGACCAACTGCGATTGAGCATTATGAGTCTACCTTGAGACTGAACGAAAAAAGTGG
Organism: Allium sativum; assembly: GCA_030737875.1. Classification (NCBI taxonomy): domain Eukaryota; kingdom Viridiplantae; phylum Streptophyta; class Magnoliopsida; order Asparagales; family Amaryllidaceae; genus Allium; species Allium sativum. Next base: position 434,303,229 of record CM060919.1, read on the forward strand.
TGAACTACAGTAAATGTTACCTACTGTATCTTTATGTTTATCGTTTTGGATTAGACGTCTCCAAAACGTTGTATCTTTATAAACTCCTGTATCTGTATGTTTATCGTTTTGGAATCTTCACCAACCGACATCAATGTGATTGGTCAAAACCCGCGCTTGGTTTCAAGATAATGGGTTCGGTATAGGGGACGATCCATGGTTTCAACTACAGTGGTTTCAGTATCACAATTATTGAGTTGTCGCGTCCGGTAAACTGTACACACTTAATATCACAATTCAAGATACTGTACAAATGTGATACCCCTTATTTAAATAAGTAGTGGCAAACAAGCTCGTATCTCAAGGTACGTAGGTCATAAACCAATTTTAAAGTACTTCATTCATCCGAAAGAGAAAAACTTAAACAACATAGAACTGGAACCTGGTACATAAGCAAATGCGAAAACAAAGAACCGACATTCACAAAGTGCAACAACAATAAACAGGAACTTAGTTTGTAACCAACGATACTACGCATTTCTGACAAACCCAAGTCTGATTGCCTCAGGAACTATCTTCTGCAAGCGCCTTATTTCCGCCTGCGCTTCTAAGGCGTACTGCAGTCCTCGTTCGCACATTGGCGGGTCAAGCCACTGCATAAAATTACAACATTGGACTTCGTTCGGGTAATACCGGTGGTCCTCAAACGAAGCGCAACCAAAAAAACGACGACCAGCATTTTGTTCCGTTTTAGCTACAACCACGACCGATTCGTCCCCGCAACGACAAATTGGGTACTCCCCACCCGGTACTGTGGGCCCAATAGGGTGTAGTGGCTCGACAACACGTCCTTCGTATAATATCTGTTTGCCAGGCGTTCGATTTGCAACAACTGCGCGTAAACGAGCAGTGAGCGAAACTTTTTTCGTCTTCGGCGGAACGGAAGGTTCCTCGTTATCTTGAACAACTTGTTCCTTGCCCTTCTTACTACGTAGGACTTGACGTGAGAGTTCAAACGCGTCGTAGCATTTGTTCATCTCTTCATCATCAATATCCCAGTTTGCCATTGCTGAAGCTGAAACGAGTTGAGGGTACAATGATATAGTTTAATATGGTATGAAGTGTTGGTTGTTTATAGGATGAAAATAGGGCATATTTATATACGTATACGCGAGCAAGATGGAGAAATTATTGGCATACAACAGGACTTTTAATTGCATGACTAGTAGAGCAGAACAATAATTGGATACCCGTGATACAATTACTTGGTTGCATCCTTTAATTGAATACCCGTGATACAATTATTTGGTTGCATCTATGACAATAATTGGATACCCGTGATATAATTATTTGGTTGCATCCTTTAATTGAATACCCGTGATACCATCATTTGGTTGCATCTATGACAATATTTGGATACTAGTGAGACAATTATGTGGTTGCATCTTTTTATTGAAAGTGTGGTGTAATGAAAGTGTCACTTCCGCTACAAGACAAGCAATGTGTTTGTCGCTATGTCCAAGGTGCAAAAACCATTATATTTAAAGTGCTGTCATCTGCTCATATTTCATACAATCAAAACATATTCGAATTCACCCAAAACATATTGGCTAACCAATGAGTGCCTTAAAAAATTTATGGTGCTGTGCTTCTAGCTCTTCGTCCTCCTCAACGTCGGATGAATATTTTGCGCATCGTAAAAGAGAACTACACTCTTTTCATGAAGAAACAAGACATGTGATAGAACGAGATACTGCTGAAAGCTCAATGTCAACCCAAGGTGGAAGCACTGATGGTAGAAAGGATTTGCGATACGGACGGGACTATCCCGCTGGACACAATCAACTGGTCAGGGATTACTTCGTGGCAAAACCCGTATACGGAGATGTTTATTTCCGCCGAAGATTTCGTATGTCGAAAACTATATTTACTCGAGTACTTACCAAAGTTTCCGCAACCAACGTATATTTCACACACAGAAGAAATGCCATCAAAGAACTGGGCATTTCACCACTGCAAAAAGTTACTGCCGCACTACGTATGCTTTGCTATGCAAGTTCCGCTGATTCGTTGGACGATAAAATCAGAATTGGTGAGTCAACGACCGTAGAATGCTTGAAGCAATTTTGCAAAACCGTTGTACGTGAGTTCGGTGAAGAATATCTTAGATCCCCAACAGCTCATGACACTGCTAGATTATTACTTATGGGGGATCAACGTGGATTTCCAGGTATGTTGGGTAGCTTGGATTGTATGCACTGGACATGGAAAAATTGTCCAGTGGCACTGCAAGGACAATACAAAGGTCATATGAAAAAGGCTACGATGATTTTAGAAGCTGTTGCATCGTTTGACCTTTACATATGGCATGCTTTTTTTGGTGTTCCTGGATCGCTTAACGATATTAATGTATTACGACAATCCTATGTGTTTAACGATTTATACAATGACCTCTCACCACCTTGCAACTACAAAATAGGTGAATCAGAACATTCCGTTGGTTATTATCTTGTAGATGGAATATATCCGAAATGGAAGACACTAGTGCAAGCATACAAAAAACCAAACAATGCAAAAGAAGCCTTATTCACGAAACAACAAGAGAGCTTGAGGAAAGATATCGAAAGGGCATTTGGAGTACTTCAAGGTAGGTTCCACATACTGCGAAACGAAGTACACTTCCACGATAAATCTGTTATAGCTGACATCATGTACTGTTGCATTATTTTACATAATATGATTGTTGAAGAAGAACGAGGAGGATATGAACTCCAACTTCGAAACTACCCGGACATTGCGGTGGAATTTAGGAAAAAACCATATAAGGACCCAAATACATTTGCAGAATACTTGCAGCGAATGGAAGAGGTGCAAGATCCACAAGCTAATCTAGAATTACGAGAAGAGCTTGTTGAACACTATTGGGAGCATGCGGGAAACCAATAGAAAATTACTGTCTTAATGATTGTAGTGAAGCCGTTAGTATCTACGATTTAGTGTGCTTACGTACTAATTATTTATATTTTATTTTAAATTAATGCTTCTATGCTTTCCTTCCCTGCCAACTGTACTCCGTAATCTCGTTCTGTTATGACATTTTATAATATTGCTGCAACTAATACCTCATTCACCGAGTAACATTTCAAAGGGCAATACAACTTAATTATAAACTTAAAGTACAAGACCTGAATTAAAATACTAAAATAACAACATTCACTTACACACAACTACACTTAAATTAGAACATATCACTGAAACTGCTTAAAGTGCGTTACGTTTCTCGAACTCTTCAAGTCGTTTTTCCCTGTACCTCCTTTGAATTGGATTTAGATCGTCCAGTTTGACACTCATAAGTGCAAAATCATCTACACTTTGTTGTCGAGCTAACTCTTCTCTTCGTAACTCTAATTCGTTGATTCTCATTTGTTGAAGCTCTTCATGTCGTCGTTGTTTTTCCGCTGCTCTCTCTCTTCTCTCTATTCTGGATGCTTCCTTTGTTTCCATGTACTGCTGGTTTGATTCCTCCGCGGCTGCCATACGTCCATCGAGTTGCTCGTAATACTGGCTGTAATCTTTCGAAGCCTTTTTATTCGCTTTGTACTTCCCAGGTGGACGTCCTCCTGAACCGCTTGTAAAAGGGGTTTCTTCGTTTGCACCAAAGCTCCCGGGACTAACGTCTTCGCTCGGCCATAGTGGCATGAACCGCTGTGTTGTATGCTCCTGTCGCACATTGCTCCATTTATCTTCTCGCGCAAGTATATCATAGCAATTGTGCATAGTGAACGGTTGGTTCTTTGATTTGGCCATATACACTTCATTTGCTCTGCTAAGCTGCATTCCAGTAAGTAACATAAACGAAAATAGGATAATAAATGAGAAATGAAAACGGTGTATTCAAAGTTAGTACCAAGTCCATGTCGTTTGCTCCGCTTTGCTGTCTGCTAGCCAACCCACTCATTATTCCTTTCCAAAGTTGACAACAAGCATTGATTCTCTTCCACGACTGCTTCAAAGAGTCAATCGATCTCGGAGGCTTATACGGACTTCGACTGTTGAATAATTTACAAACCGAACTCCAAAAAGAATTTTCAGTTTGATTAGTTCCTTTCACGTTATCTTTCGAACACTGAACCCAACAAAACGCTAGTTCACCTTGTTCATCAGGTGTCCATTTGACCATTTTCGCAACCTTCGCAGGCGGACGATTCATAACTGAATCGGGAATCTCATTGATATGAATTCCCATTTCGTTGTTTTCTACACTATCATCACCGTACAACATGTTCAAGTTTCTACATAGTTGGGGAGAATTATTTGGATATGTCGCTTCATGTTGGCTACTAGGAGATGAATATGGTTGACTGCTAAATGATTGTTGAAACGAGGAGTTATGCCCATAGGCGGATACTTGAGTGTTTTGAAAATGATTAGAATTTTGTTGTGACGGGTAGAAATTCTGATTTTGCTGTGGTGGATAACAAGTAGAAGTGTTGTGCATTGTACCTGAGTTAAAATGTTCGTTGCGTTGATAAGAAGTTTGAGTTGGAAAATCTTGCTGCTCTGGATGAAAGTTGTATGGCCTTGGATTGCTTTGTGACGCCATCTTCGATTTTCCTTTGTTATTCTTGCTGCTTGGTTTATTCGACATCACAATTGGATGATCAAGATACTTGTATGTGATATATTTGGTAAGATAGAAGAGAAAGAAGTGTGGTTGAAAGTAAAAATTTGAAATATATATAAAGGAGGGAGGGGTAGAGTATGGAGCAACGGCTCAAAAAATAGCCGTTGCCCTTACACGGCTTTATTAAAGCCGTATAAGGGGTGGACGGAATTAATTGTCCACCCCTTATACGGCTTTTATAAAGCCGTATAAGTGGAAATGAATTTCTACTTATACGGCTTTATAAAAGCCGTATAAGGCATATCCGGCTTTAAATAAGCCGGATATGCCTTATCTACAAAGCAACCTCCTGGGTTGCCTTGGCAACCTTCGGGGTTGCCAAGGCAACCCAGAAAAGACATGCCGACCCCCTGTTGGGGGTCGGTTCATCTCCAACCAACCTTGCGTTGGGGATGGTCTAACGACGTTCTCGTGCAAAAGAATCCAACAAGTTGAAAAGTAAACGAAACTGCTGGCGTCAGCGATTTGTTGCTCTAATGACATCAACACACATTATTCGACTCGTCCCTTTTTTACCCGATGCAAATGTGCTTCGTGTGACCTACATCTCGTTATCTGAAAAAGATTCGTACCATTACCTCGGAAGCAAATCACCTAGATCATGACTCTTCCTCTGTTCCATACAAATCAAATTGCTCTATTTTAAGATAATTTATAGTTTCCCCCCATACTCTGATTACTATGGCTAGTTTCAAATCATTCACCACTTAAAGTTTGTTCTTAACCTACAAGTAAAAGGTAATTAAAAGGATTGTAAATAAAAAGGCACAATAGAAAAGTTTAGAAAATAAAGACATAGATCAACTCAATCTTTTTTTCAAAAGTTAAGTTCAAGTTGGCTTCTTCATAAACCAATATAACTCTTTTTCTAATTATATTTGTTTAAACGATTTATGCATTTAAATTTCTACCATTTAGTGGGTGATGAATTATTACCTTAAATCGTAAACTCACTACAAGAATACACGACTATTCCAACGGCTCATAGTCGTTGGCGGCCGTTGGAATAGAGTTAACGCTTTCCTACGGATCCTACAGACAAATTTCAACGGTTGTTCCAACAGCTTCAAACAGTTAGCTACTGTTGGAAACCGCTTAAAAGTAAGAACCTATAAGCCGTAAAAAAACCATTGGTAGCCATTGAAAAAACTATGTTATTTTTTTATAACAGCAAGCATATTATCTTCCAGCCACCTCATTTCCAATTCATTCCATTTCCAATCCATTTTCAATCTAATTCCAATCAATTTCACGTATATACAACACACACATATCAATAACAATATGAACAACCAAAATAAATCAAATAAACATAAATATATACAAAATAAACCATCCAAACATCTCAAAAACCAACACATGCCAAAAAAGTAATACATGCTACACATGTGTCATGCATCCATTTTCAATCCAGCCACGTCGTCGAGAGCTAGAGCCAGACATAATATACCTGCCACATAGATACATATACAATTCATAATAATTATTATATGATGAACTGTTAAAAAAAGTAATACATGCCACATATGTGTTATGTGTATGTGTTGTGTGTGTGATTATACACATATTGTCGTTAAAATTTGATAACTTGGATAAATGCAATATTAAACATAGGTAAATGTAATGTGAATAATTGTGAAAATTACCAGATATTACTTAGTCTTCGTCGTTTTCTGATTCAGACTCGGTTTCGTGTTCTATGTCATTTTGATCTACACTCTCAAATGCTTCAACTAATACATTTGTTTCATCATTTAAAGGTGCAAAATCAGTTTGATCGTCTGCAATTGTTATTTCAACATTTTCCTCCAGACTTGCTTGATAGGCTTGTTCATCAGGAATATTCTTTCCATCGAACATAAATCTTGCCTTGGTTTGAAAAACAGCAGACCAATCTGCTTTATACCTTTTCAGAGATGGATAAGGGGCATAATAAGCTTGTTGGGCTTGTTTGGCCAGTACAAAAGGGTCGCACTTTTGATAACGCGATGTATGTTTAATTTCTATAAGATTATAATTTGGATGCACGTTAATACCAGAACCTGGAACATTGCTTTGTTGAACCAGCTGCATCTAAACAAATAAACATTCTCCGCGGGCCTTGTAAAATATGTCAATTGCAAAATCTGAGTTAACACGCCATAAAAATCATTTATATGATTATTAGAATCTTCATTGCCTTTAAAAAACACAGCAAATATTGTTTATTAATTTTTCAACACTATATTCTTTGGTGTTGAATTTATATCCATTAGCAAAAAATATTGGATACGTTTTAACTTTTTTTTGGTCCAAACGTCAAATGTTTTAGTCCTTCGTCGATCAAACGATTTGTGAGATCAGAAACGTAGTTCCTAAACCAACCACTGAAATCTTTGCTTAAATCGCCGCTTGGATTTTGTGATTCATAAATATTGCAAAAATCATTACCTAACAAAAGGTGCAACTTTAGGACGATTAAGAAGAATATATATATGGGCTACATGGTAATCTTTATCATCTAGCCATATTTCCACTCATTTACTAGCATGTCGGCCATGTTGTTTAAAAATAGATAATGTTGCTGCACAAGAAGATGTTGGGTATTCCAGCCCATATTTGGCATAATTTTATGCAAGCATATTTGGCATAATTTTATGCAGGCTTATTTGGCATAATTTTATGCAAGCATATTTGGCATAATTGTATGCAGACATATTTGGCATATCTTTTTATGCAGGTCATGCTTAATTTGTGGGAGAGATTTATTGGTTTTGTCTTTTTCTTAGATTTGTTGTGCAAGCATGCCTTTTGTGCAACAATATCTTTTCTTTTAAGGAAAGGCATTTGGGAGATTACTCACAATTTTGGTATGCACAATAAAAGAAAAAGGGTTAATATAACCAGATCTGGTCACATAAGGCAGTAGCAGTTTTTTGTCATTTATCATCTTCTTCAAGGTGTTTTGGTCTTCAAGATTGAGCTTCATTCTTGCACGATACACCGCTGGCCTGAAGTGCACACATAGGGTGTTCTCTTACACCTTTTTCATCTCTTATTGTTTTTGGATTTTCCGGTGATTAGAAGAGAATCTTTTGTAAACATTTTGGGGCTGTTTTCCCCTTTTGGTTTATCAATAAGAGAAGAGGGTAGACTTCTTAAGAGGTCTCGTGGTTTTTACTCTTCACATCGAAGAGGTTTTCCACGTATAAAATCTTGTGTCTTGCTATTTTACTTTCATCGTATCTTTTTTTATTTGAATGGTGTGTTGATTGATTGTCTTGTGTGTGATATTGTGGGTGTAGCTTGAAGTAACCCCTAATCGATCCTATCAAATTGGTATCAGAGCTTGGGTAGGTTATTTATCACACTATGGAGTCGAGCAGTCATAGCTCAATGATTAAGTTGACATCAACCAACTATTCTATTTGGAGACCTATGATGGAAGACTTGTTATATTGCAGGGATTTACATGACCCAATTGAAACCGTCACTAGTTCGAGTGGTATTATCTCTAAACCTTCTAAACCTGATAAAATGGAAGAGAATGAATGGATAAAGTTGAAAAGGAAAACTTTAGGAACCATTAGACAATGGGTTGACATTAGCATTTTTAACCATGTGTCACAAGAGACCGATCCATATGATTTGTGGAAGAAATTAGAAGGTTTGTATGAGAGGAAAACCGCCCATAACAAAGCTTCATTGATTAAAAGGCTTGTTAATCTAAAGTTGAAAGGTGGAAAGTCAGTTTCTGAGCATCTTAGTGATTTCCAAGATATTATTAACAAGTTGACAACTATGAAGATCATTTTTGGTGATGAATTGCAAGCTTTGTTCTTATTGAGTTCTTTGCCAGATAGTTGGGAAACTTTAGTTGTGACCATTAGTAATTCAGCTCCAGATGGTGTGCTATCTTTGGATGTGATCAAAGAAAGCATGTTTAATGAAGAAATTAGAAGAAAAGAGATTGGAGTTGACAATTCACAAGCTCTTGTTGTGGAGAATAGAGGAAGAAGCAAGATCAAAGGACCCAAAGGCCGTGATAACTCAAGAGGAAGATCCAAGTCTAGTGATGGAAAGAATCACTTCATATGCAACTATTGCAAGAAGCCTGGCCATATTAAAAAGTATTGCTTTCGTTGGAAAAGAGAACATGGGAAGAAGAATGATTTTCAGAAAGAAGGCGATGATAAAAATGTTGCAGCAGTAGCCTCTAAAAGTGATGATGATGTCACTTTAATTTGCGCAACTAGTGAATGTCATCATGTTAGCAGTACAGATTCTGAGTGGTTGGTTGATACAGGTGCTTCATATCATTGTGTTCCTAAGAGAGAGTATTTTTTGAATTATCAAGCAGGTGATTTTGGCAGTGTCAAAATGGGTAACCAGAGTTCAGCAAACATAGTTGGGATTGGTGATATTCGTGTGAAGACTAATGTTGGATGCATGCTTACATTGAAAGGTGTACGTCATATTCCGGATTTGCGTCTTAATTTGCTTTCAGCTCATATTCTTGATCAAGAAGGCTTTCGTCACACATTTGAGAGTGGCAAGTGGAAATTATCCAAGGGATCCATGATAATTGCAAGAGGCGAGTTGTGTTGTTCTTTGTACAAGACATATTTGACTGTATGTTTTGGTGAGCTCAATGCAGTGGAAGAAAAAGATTCTCCTAAATTGTGGCATCGAAGATTGGGACACATGAGTGAAAAGGGTTTGAAATATTTAGCAGGTAAATCTCTTATTCCTTTCAATACTACAATTTCTCTTAACCCTTGTGATCATTGCTTAGCAGGAAAACAACATAGAGCTTCTTTTGCTAGAAAGTCTACAAGAAAGCAGGCTAAGTTGGAGCTTGTACATTCGGATGTATGTGGTCCAATTGAGGTTGAATCCAATGGTGGCAACAAATATTTTGTCACTTTTATTGACGATGCTACTAGAAAGACATGGATTTACATTTTGAAGACCAAAAGCCAAGTGTTTGAAACTTTTCAGAAGTTTCATGTTATGGTGGAAAGGGAGACAGAAAGCAAGTTGAAGTGCCTTCGTACAGACAATGGTGGAGAGTATACCTCACATGAGTTCAAGAATTATTGTGCGCAATATGGTATTCGACATGTGAAGACAGTTCCAGGCACTCCCAAACACAATGGTGTAGCTGAGAGGATGAATAGAACCATTGTGGAGAAGGTGCGATGGATGTTGAAGATGTCCGATCTACCAAATTCATTTTGGGCTGAAGCAGTGAATACAGCAGTTTATCTGATCAACCGTTCTCCATCTATTCCATTGGGGCTTGACATTCCAGAGAGAGCATGGAAGGGATGTGATCCTGTATATACACATCTTAGAGTATTTGGATGCAAGGCATACATGCATGTGCCAAAAGACCAAAGATCAAAGCTGGATTCCAAGACTAATCCATGTGTTTTTGTTGGTTATGGTGATGAAGAGTATGGGTTCAGGCTATATGATCCAGAAAAAGGAAAGGTAGTAAGAAGCAGAGATGTAGTGTTCTTTGAGCATGAAAAAGGTGCAGAACTTTTGAGTGCAAGGTATCATACTAGCTCAGATTTTTTTATTGATACTACTGATGTTTCTTTGTCCCCTACTCGTGGTTTTGTTGAACAGCCAATACAGGCTGATCTTGATGCAACACATGAAGGTGTTGATGATGCACAACTTGATGGTGCACATTTTGATGATGTTCATGATGAAGCTCAACCAAATGGAGAAGTGGCTTATGAGCAGGGGGAGCAAATTGCCCCACAAGTGGATGATGCTCAGGTTAGAAGGTCAACCAGAGAACATAAACCATCTACAAGATATCCAAGCACAGATTATATCTTAGTTACAGCTGATGGTGAGCCCGAGAGCTTCCAAGAAGTGTTGTCTAGTCGAGACAAGAATCTTTGGCTTGAGGCTATGAAAGAGGAGATGGATTCTTTGATGAAGAATCAGACTTTTGAGCTAGTGAAACTTCCAAAAGGCAAGAAGCTTTTGAAAAACAAATGGGTTTTCAAGAACAAGAAAGATGGTGAGAAGATAGTAAAGCGCAAAGCTAGATTGGTAGTCAAAGGATGCAATCAGAAAAAAGGCATTGATTTTGATGAGATTTTTTCACCAGTTGTCAAGATGACTTCTATCAGAACCATTTTGGGTTTAGCAGCAAGTTGTGACCTTGAATTGGAACAACTTGATGTAAAAACCGCATTTTTACATGGTGATTTGCAGGAAGAAATCTACATGGAACAACCTGAAGGATTTGAAGAAAAGGGAAAAGAAAAACTTGTTTGCAAGTTGAAGAAGAGTCTTTATGGACTTAAGCAAGCACCAAGGCAGTGGTATCACAAATTTGATTCATTTATGACAAGCAATGGTTACAAGAGGACTGTTGCAGATCCTTGTGTGTATTTTAGAAAGTTTCCTGATGATATCTTCATTATTCTTCTTTTATATGTGGATGACATGTTGGTAGTTGGACAAAACTTAGAATTGATTAGCAACTTGAAGAAAGATTTGTCCAAGTCATTTGACATGAAGGACATGGGTCCTGCAAAGCAAATCTTAGGCATGGAGATTGTTCGTGACAGAAAAGCTAGGAAGTTGTGGCTATCTCAAGAAAAATATATTGAACGTGTGCTTGAAAGGTTTAATATGAAGCATGCTAAGCCGGTTTGTACACCACTCGCATCTCATTTTAAGCTAAGTAAGAGGGACTGTCCAACAACGGAGAAGGAAAAAGCAAGTATGTCTTTTATTCCTTATTCATCTGCAGTTGGTTCATTGATGTATGCTATGGTGTGCACTAGGCCAGATATTGCACATTCTGTTGGTTTGGTGAGTAGATACTTATCCAATCCTGGTAAAGTTCACTAGGATGCAGTAAAGTGGATTTTCAGATATTTGCGTGGTACTTCTAGATTTTGCTTATGTTTTGGAGGTAGCAAACATGTTCTTGAGGGGTATACAGATGCAGACATGGCTGGTGACATTGATAGTAGAAAATCTACCTCAGGTTATGTGTTCACATTTTCAGGGGGAGCCATTTCTTGGCAATCCAAGTTACAAAAGTGTGTGGCTTTATCTTCAACCGAGGCAGAGTATATAGCAGCTGTGGAAGCAAGTAAAGAGATGCTTTGGTTGAAGAGGTTCCTTCAAGAGTTGGGTTTGCAACAAGAAGAGTATATAGTATTCTGTGACAGTCAGAGTGCTATGGATTTGAGCAAGAATTCCATGTATCATGCACGCACTAAGCATATTGATGTTCGGTATCATTGGTTAAGAAATGCGATTGAAGAAAATATGCTCAAGTTAAAGAAAATTCATACAAACAAGAATGGTGCAGATATGTTGATTAAAGTGGTTCCAGGAAACAAGCTTGATGTTTGTAGCAAGCTTGTGGGAATGAGTTTCAAATGATGATTGAAGCATGCACATCTTCCCCAAGTTGGGCTGGAGGGGGAGATTGTTGGGTATTCCAGCCCATATTTGGCATAATTTTATGCAAGCTTATTTGGCATAATTTTATGCAGGCATATTTGGCATAATTTTATGCAAGCATATTTGGCATAATTGTATGCAGGCATATTTGGCATATCTTTTTATGCAGGTCATGCTTAATTTGTGGGAGAGATTTATTGGTTTTGTCTTCTTCCTAGATTTGTTGTGCAAGCATGCCTTTTGTGCAACAATATCTTTTCTTTTAAGGAAAGACATTTGGGAGATTACTCACAATTTTGGTATGCACATTAAAAGAAAAAGGGTTAATATAACCAGATCTGGTCACATAAGGCAGTAGCAGTTTTTGGTCATTTATCATCTTCTTCAAGGTGTTTTGGTCTTCAAGATTGAGCTTCATTCTTGCTCGATACACCGCTGGCCTGAAGTGCACACATAGGGTGTTCTCTTACACCTTTTTCATCTCTTATTGTTTTTGGATTTTCCAGTGATTAGAAGAGAATCTTTTGTAAACATTTTGGGGCTGTTTTCCCCTTTTGGTTTATCAATAAGAGAAGAGGGTAGACTCATTAAGAGGTCTCGTGGTTTTTACTCTTCACATCGAAGAGGTTTTCCACGTATAAAATCTTGTGTCTTGCTATTTTACTTTCATTGTATCTTTTTTTATTTGAATGGTGTGTTGATTGATTGTCTTGTGTGTGATATTGTGGGTGTTGCTTGAAGTAACCCCTAATCGATCCTATCAGAAGAATCTTGTTCAACGCCCTCATCATTTTACGGAACGTTTTCAAATGATAAGTTCACATGATCATTAAAATAGTAAGAGAAAAAAGAAGCTTATTCTTCGATATATGATTTGCAAATAGAACCTTCAACTCAAGCTTTTTGTCTCACTTTTTTCTTTAAATGATTTGAGTACCAAATAAAAAATAGTTTGGTTCATTATTAACTTCTATTTATAATTAAATTAACATTTGAATACTTAGTATAATAACATACATTTCGAATGGATACATCCATCCATATTGCACAGGACCTCGAAGACGTGCTTCACATAGAATATGAACATGTAAATGCTCTAATACATTAAAGAAATCTGAAGGAAATATTTTCTCCAGTTTGCAGAGCAGTATAAGGATTTCCTCTTCAAGTTTAAGCAGACGATCAACTTTTAACATAGTTGAACAAAGCTCCTTGTAAAATAAGCTAAGTTCTTTTATTACCTTTCAAACTTTTACGGGTAACAATTCTTTGAATGCGATGGTTAACAAATTTTCTATCATTACATGACAATCATGGCTTTTCATTCCACTCAGCCTTCCGTTTTTATAGTCGACACATCAACGAATATTAGAGGAAATTCCATCGAAAAAACGTAGTTCTTCCATCCATTATAACCGTACTTTAACTTAGTTGTTGTCTAGTTCATAGCTTGCTTTCGGATTTTTAGTGTCATTGGGCTTCATATGAAGCTCAGGACGATTACATATTTCCTCTATATTACATTTAAATTTCATATCATTCTTAGTCTTGCCCTTCACATTCAAAACTGTATTAAACACATTATCAAATACGTTTTTCTCGTTATGCGTCACATCAATTATGACGGGTTAAGAGATTTTTCGAATAAGGCAATTCCCAGAATATACTCTATTTGCACCAATTATGAATCGTCGATTTACCTTGAATTTTAGTTTTTTTTTCCGGTTTCGTGTATCTTTAGATAATCTTTTTACAAGTTCGTATACTCACTTGACCAAATCGTTGGTGGTCGTAGAGTATCATGTCTATTAGCTGTGAATTATTTTTTCTCTTCTAAAAGGATGATTTATATGAAGAAAACATCGATGACAATCAAATCATGAAATTTTCTTCCCATGCGGTAACGAAAATGCTCGCGTTTCTACCGTGCAATAAGGACAACAAAACGACTGGCCATAATCCAACCCGAAAACATTGTATATGCAGGAAATTTGCCAATGGTCCATAACAAAAAAGCGAACATCCAAAAAAAATTCTTTTTTGATACGTCGTATGTTTCAACTCCTTCATACCATAATTTTTTCTACTCTTTGATTAACAGTTGTAAGTAAACATCAATACCCTGTGTTGGATCATCAAGGCCAGGGACGACAATTGTGAGAAACATATATGAAGTTTTCGTACTCATTCAGTGGGGTAAATTGTAAGATGTGATTATTATAGGTCAAGATGAATATTTAGAACCAAATTGAGAAATCGGTGAGAAGCCATCTATATATATATAGTCTAATGTTGCAGCTCTCCACTGTGTAATTAGGATATTTCTTGTCAAAATATTTTCATGTTTTTTCATCCGATGGGTTTGTCAACATACCTTATTGAGGTTTTCTCACACTATTTCATCTCATATGATGCGCTGTTATACGTAATGCATATAATCTTTGAAGTCTAGGGGTGATGGGTAAGTAATGCATACGCTTGTATGGAACTTCTTTTCCCTTCTTTTTCCTTGATTTGTATTTTTCTTGATTACATATTATACAGTTTATTAGATTGATGTTTTCTTTATAATACAACATGCAACCCTTTAAACATGTATCTATTTTCTGATACAACAAACTGAAAGATGACATAAGTTTTTTCATTTCATAACAATTTTTGCACATTAAATTACCGGGTGGCATATGACGTTTAGAAACTTGAACAACAATCATAATTTCAGCTTCCGTAAGGTTATATTTTGATTTCATTGCAATGTATTTTGTAGTTACCAATAATTGAGTGCCACTTTCAAATCCATTTTCTAAAGGTTTTTTTATCATTATTCAACAAATCATATATATATTTTTAGCTTCAAAATTTGGTTTCTCTTCGACGTTAATATCATCGTTACTAATTTCAACGGTAAGGAACATTGATCGTGCAACATCTTCAACCACATTTTTATGAGATTCGTACTAACTTCATCACTATTGACCTCCATCGACTGTTCTTAATGATTAGGGGATACAATTTCTCAACGACGATCCCACGACAAATAAGTAGGTAGGAAACTGTATTGGCGCAAATGAATCTTAACCATATTCGGTATTAAATAGTTCAACAATTTGCACCTACTACATGGACAATAAATTTATGTAACGTTTCCAATATTACTTATCGCAAATTCGATGAACACTTGTATCCCATTTTGAAAATTTTCAAACATTGCACCACTAATTTCCCTTCTTTGATACATCCAGCTCCGATCAATAAAGTAATAGACCATTTTTCCTACTTTAAAACCTGTGACGAAGTAAAAAAATTAATTGTTAATTTTATATGTTGTTTAAATTTTATTTACTGATTTAGTAAATATGTAGTAATTTTTTTTTACAAACTATATTTTAAATAAACAACTATTGACTCATTGACGCTTATGTGTATTCTTTGATGGTCTGTCATCCTACTTTCCATTACAAACACAATAGTGAATATATTTCGTAAATCATATCATCTTAAACGATTTCACAAAATTTCGGCAGCATTTCCCCCGTATTCCTTGTATCGTACACACATGCATGTACACAAGGAACGTAAAGGAAATGCCATCGAAATTTTGTGAATCATTTAAATTCATATGATCTACGAAATATAACTACTTTATAGTGTTTGTAACTTGTCCAGTATAGGGACAAATATGACAAAATGATGCATCGGATGAATAAAGATGTCCGTTTTGTAAAAAAAAAGAAAAAACAAATATCCATATAACGATCATATACAACACTTGTCAGGCGGGGCCAAATAATATCTAAGGGTTTAAATATTTGTCTATATTAAATTTAAATATACAATTTGTTTATATTTTACCATTTTATTATATATGTATTAATTATTTATTTTTACAATTTTTTTATAGGAGTGGAATCGAAGTGGAGTAGGTGGGATAGAGTGGCCCACAACAAAATTTCATATCCTGTATGTCAGGTGCGACCTCATGTCCCAAAGCATTGGATACGAATTCGTATCCCCAAATGGGGATACAAATTCGTATTCCAGTTTTGAGGATACTAGACTGCTCCTTGGTGGAGTAGAAGGGATGCGAATTCGCATCCTATAAGGGATACGAATTCGTCCCAGGAGGTGGAGGCGAGATATGAATTCGTATCCCATGAAGGGATAGAGATTCGTATCCATCGGACCATTGTGGGTACGGATTCGTATCCAGCGGGGGATACGAATTCGTATCCCCTTAAGTGCATCAGATATGAATTCGCATCCCATAAGGGGATGTGAATTCGCATCCGTTGACTCATGGAAGGTACGAATTTGTATCCCATCCTATAGGGGGATACGAGATTCATATTGATGTGGGCTTTGGGAAGCTGTGATGTCGGATGGTGAGTTGATTGCGAGGCCTGAGTCCAATCATGAAACATTGGTTCATTATTGAGCAGTTCGGTCAAGTCAATCCATCCTTATGTGATTCCCTACGGACTCGAGTTCTAGATGATTTTGCAATGCTTCTGGGCTATTATTCCATGCGACGGGCCGAGTTGCATGGACTTTAACTACTCTTGGGAACCCCAAAAAAAAAGTCGGTAACATGTGTATCGTGATTCTTTGAATTTTTGAGTACCAAACCAAGCAAGGATGCATTTCTCCACATCTCCTATAGTTTTGCACGTAAAAATTGCAGTTTCTGCACTCCAATACGATAATCAGTTAAATGTCCCAACGGTTTGGAATCCAGCATCTATAGAACAAACGTCTAAAACTTGGATGTATATTGAACGGACGATTAAAGATATATACACACACGCACTAAAACACGAGAATCACACAGTAGTTATTATTTTCAAATCTCAAGCGCTTATTCAATAGGCACTTTATGCCAGATGCATGCTCATAGAGCATGAAGTTTATGTGTCTGTTAAATAGATGTCCCATTAAATTGTGTATTTGTAAACAATTTTCCTGAAAATGTAACCGGTTACAAAATTTATACTACGTTAGATATAGAAATGAGTGGGAGTGTGTGTGTGTGTGTGTGTGTTACAAAATCTAATATAAACCCCTCTTTTGGAGATGCTCTTGCAACATTAAAGTTTCACTATTCTTTGATAGGGAAAAATTAGTTCCTACTATTGCAAAATGAGTTAACTGCCCAATGAGAGAGTTGTCTCTTCGTGTTCTAGTCTAACCAGAAGTGGGCCATGTAGGTGATTAATATTTCACGGCTCATACATTAATGGTTTTTATGTCTACTGTGTTGTTCATAGCCATAACACAAAATTTCGTATGTCATATATCATATCTATGTTTAAATTATACAAGGTATTTCATTTGGCCTTTGATATCATAATAGTTTTTTGAGAGAAATGAGTCATCCTTAATAGGAGGAGAGCACTCATGTAATTTTACTTCACACTAGAAAAAAGAGCTGTCAACAAGCTTGACAGGTAGCAATACCCATCCGATACAATGATACAGAAAAAGGAAAAAAAAACCTAGCCTAAAAACTAAAGTCCAATGGAAAGAAAATACAACAATAACAAATATAAATGACTAAAAGCTAGAGTTAAAAAAAAACCCTTAACCCGTTGCTGCAAATATGATAGCTCATAGAAAAATGAATAATAAAGGACAAAAGAAATGCACAAGTAAAAACAGCACAGAAAGGACGAGAGACAAAAAATAGCCCATAAAAAACAACAACAAAATGCACAGGCAGAAGCAAAGAAACATATAAATAGATATCACACCATCAACAACTATACATATTGATCATCAAAGAGAACAACATTAGACAATGAATAGAAACTAGCTAGAAGCAACAGACGCAGATAAAGCATTAGTAGTGGAAGGATAGGTAGATTTAAAATTTAATTACGTGATCTAACGAAAGTAACAAAATTTTTGAAATCAACAAATTTGTTAAGTCTATAAGAAGGATTAGAAATCCAATTAATGCAAGAAAACGAAATTCTATAAATCAAATTGTAAATATTACCATTATAATTATGAAAATCATATTGATTCCTTTCAAACCAAATATACTAACAAATAATTGAAAAAAAATAGTATCACATAAATATATGTTATTAATATTAAAAAGAAACCTATAAGAATTCCAACACTTATCACGGTCAAAGTGATCAAAGTTAAAGGAAAAGTTGGAAAGGTTAAAAATGCTAAATAAAATGAACTTAGTAATAGAACAATCAAAATATAAATGAGCAATATCTTCTAAATAATTATTTCAAAAACAACAATTTTTATTTATAGATATATTTTTCAACTTAAGTAATCCAATAGTATTAAGTTTATGATGAAAAATGAGCCACATGGACCATTGGCTTTCCAGAGGTAATTGAAAACTTTATTTTTAACTCTCATAAAACTAAGGAAATTATAGATAGATTTAGAAGTAAATAAAAACCACTGTTATCCCAATACTAAAGGTAAACATCTTTCTCATTATCAAACTTATAAAAGTCAAGTTTCGTACAATCTAATGCAAATTGTTTAAGAGTAAAACCAATAAGAGTAAGATTTAAACAAAATTTCCAAGGAAAACCCTAATCTTGAATGTAAATGTCAGAAATCAAAGTCTTTTTAAAATTGCAAATATCATATAATTTTTTTAACTCAAATTTTAAGGGAATGACAAAAATCCAACAATCATCCCAAAACGAAACATTATTACCAGAATGTACAATATAGTTAATGCCTAAGTTGTAGATCTCGAAGTTGTGAACAATAGATTTCAAAAAATGAGAAAGATTATTAGGACTATTAAAAAAGCCAAGACTAAGATTAAAATTACCGTTATACCATCGGTTAGAAATTAATTCTTTCTATAGAAAATTTGCATTATAGTCATTGAATTTCCACAGCTGATTGCATAGTAAAGAAGTATTAAGATTGTATAAATTTAAGATACATAAACCTCCCTCATTTTTAGGTTTGTAAGCGATATCCCACTGAACAAAACATTTAGAATGAAAAAAAAAACTATCACCACACCAGAGAAAGTTTCTTCTAATAGTATCTATTTTCTCAATGGCCCAATTGGGAAAATGGTTAAAAGACATCCAATAGATAGGTTAAGCAGATAACACCAAATTAATTAAAATTACTCTACCAACTCTCGAGAGAAATTCACTATTCCAATTTGATAATTTATTATTAATCTTAGCAATAATGGCGTTCCAATCGTCATGTTTTAACTTCTGAGGCCTAATGACAAAACCAAGGTACTCAATAGGGAATTTTATCAAATTACAATTGAGAGTGTTAGCCACAGGTTTTTCACAATTACTATAACCATTAAGAACTAAAACAGAACTCTTATCAAAATTATTTTTTAAACCAGAAAGTAACTCAAAACTGTATATAATAAATTCAAGGGAAATTATAGATTTAGGTATCATCAGCAAATTATAAGATATAAATTCCATCATTGGTAATGTCTTTGCCAACTGAATCTAACACACCATTCCTAGTTGTAAGCTTAGTAATTTTGGAAAAAATATCAGGAGCTAAATTGAACAAGAAAGAAGATAATGGATCTCCTTGCCTAAGACCACATTTAGACTGGATTTTACCACTAGGAATGCCATTAACTAAAATATTAGAACTGCTAGACTTCAAAAGAGACCATATCCAATCAATCCACCTATCACTAAAACCTCTAGCCAATAAAAGATCTTTAAGAAAATACCAATCGATGGAGTCACAAGCTTTTGCAAAATCAAGCTTAAGAAGAACACAAGTCACATTATTCTTACAACAATAATTAATATATTCCTCAACAGCAGCAACACCATTAGTGATACTCTTACCTTTAGTAAAAGGAGTCTGAGATCTATCAATTAAATCATCCATTTTAGAACTTAATCTATTAGATAAGACCTTGGAAATAATTTATACAGAAATATATACATTTCATGCAGAATCTGGTTTATATTAAAATAATGAGCTAGAGAATTTGGCTGCAGTTTCTTGCAACTTTAATTAATTTCATGATCATCTTAAGACATACACTTTGTAAACTTAACGACAATTACTGATGTGTAATATGATAAGTTCTAACCCAGGGATACAAGATACAAAACATAAAAGTTCTAACAAAAGTAAGGATACGATATTTCCCACAGTTATGCTATATGAATTATAGATAAAAGATTCGTAAATCAAGAAAATGGTGGATTCGACATCTTCTTTTTCATCCCAATCCTCTTCCTTTCCATTTGATTCTGTCTTCCCTCCTTTTCCATCTCGCTCTTCTCCTCCAATACCTCCAGATCCGCCTCCTTCTTGTGGAATTCCGTCCTCATCGAAAGAGAATCCTTCAACATCTTTTCCCTCTTTTGTGAAGTCAAATTACACATCTCTTTTTAATTCTCTTCCACGCAATGCTGGCACTTATCAGCCTATTCATTTTGAAATTGCCCGTGATGGTAAGAAGAAATCGATTCCAGATCTGGTCAGAAACGAAGGTCTTAACAACTGGCGCAATTATTTGGTAGGATTTTTTCTGGATGGTTCCTTACCTTTTCTAGTGGTTTCCAATTTCTTGACAAGTCGTTGGAAGCTTAGCAATGAGGTTGAAATTAGATCGGATGGTTTACACTTTTATTTTAAGTTTTCTAATGAATCCGATAAAGAGAAAATATTACACTCAGATCCTATTTTTATTCGAGGTAGGATGTTCATAATTACGGTTTAGGATCCAACAATAGGTTGCTCACAATCTCAAATTAGGAAAGTGCATATTTGGATTCATCTATACCGTATCCCTATGATTTTGTGGATTTCGATAAACATTAATTGGTTAGTGAATCATGTTGGTAGGTTGATTTGTTATGATGCTAACACTGGAAAATTACAACGTTTTCATTATGCAAAAGCCCTAGTTGAAGTTTCACCAGATTATGAGCTACCGGAATCCATAGAACTTGATGAATTGGGGGAATTTTGTCCATCAGTTAAAATCTCATACGATTGGAAGCCTGGAATTTGTGCTAGTTGCAAAATATTTGGACATGATACTGTATTTTGTGAATAAAATGCTATGGATAATAAGGAGAAAGAAAATCATTATAATGAGGTTTTTGATGGTCCACATGTAAATAAGTCTGTTCATACTGAAAGACAATATAAGAATATTAATACTGATGTATAGAAGAATTCCTGGACTAGTGTAAATAACAAGAGAAAGCTAGAATGGAGGAGGAAAGTTGGAGGTAAAAATTCAGAATATGATGGAAATCCTGTTGATAATAATACGTCGAGTTATAATAAGTTTGATGCTTTGCAGTCTGTCGAATTAGAAAATAATGATGGTTTTGGATAATGAGGCAAATGTAGGAACAGCTCATAATGGTGAATTTTCATGTATGAATGACACTGGGGCTTCAGTAATGAGGAAGTAACTTTAACTAGCAATATATTTGATGAGGTTGCTTTCACCGAGAATGACAAATGTTCGAGTTTTGCTGCTGCCACATTCTCATCGTCTACAACTACAAGTTCTGGAAATGCTATTTCAGTTGGCTCAACAATAGCTCCTATGTCATGTTTTTCCTCTTTAAGTTCCACTGTTGCTTCAGTTGCTAGCAAATCTATGGGTTTTTCTTCTTCTTCTCAGGTTAATGGTTCTTCATTTGTCTACTTAAAGTTGCTTCAGAGTGTATCTGGTTCTGGTTTGACCTTCCCCATTATTAATTCTTCTTAAGCAACTTCATCCTCTTCATTGGTTGGCCACTCTAGTTTGAATAATGGTCCTTCATTATCAAGGCTCAAAAGAAAATTTTGGGAGGATGTTAATGAGGACATAGATAAGAGACATGCTGATAAGTCTGATGGTAATGTTGCATCTAGCAGTTCACCTTATTCACATCTAAGTCTCCCTCCCCATATTATCTTGCCATCCCCTGCCATTTCTCCCTCTTCGGCTCAAACTACCTCATCTAATAGATCTTCGGCACAAACTAAAATAGCTTCTAAGAATGCTAAGAGGCATGCTCGAAAGAAAAATGCCGCTGAAAGTATCGATGAAGACTTAGATGATGGTATTGATTACTTTCTTGAAGACTTTTTACCAAATTTTATGAAATTTCCTCCTCGTCATACTAGGAATAATCCAATCTAATCTTGGTTTGATTGGTTCTATGAGCTGGTGGTTCTGTTAAGCACAGTTAGTATATGCAAGGCATCAATTGTTGATGTTATCTAGTTTGGAAAATGGATTTCGATTTTTGATTCAAGTTTCGCTGATATTTTTTCAGTGACTTTGTACACTATTATGGAAACATTTTGCTGCGGGAAGCACATTCTTGTAGATTGAGAGTTAGGTAGCTTTGTGCAGATTTTCTTGCTTGTGATGTATAGCAGTTGGATACTTATAATTTTGTTTGGTTTTGACAATTTGGTTTGGATTTCAGGATTTTGGCAGGTTGATCAAGGAGCCTGTTCTTATGGCAAAATTCAAAGACATGCAGAATTGAGTTTTTTCTGGTCTAATTGTACGTATGTTGATGTTTTTTTTTTCCTCTCAATTCTGTTTGTTAAGAGTCAATGAGTGAATTGTAATTTGTCTGTGGAGGAATCATGGTTGCTTTGTAATTGATTTAGAGTGAATAATGAATAAAATTGCCTTTCAAATGAAATCTTAATGGAAACTAATATATAACCAATTTAATTTCATGAACAACATATCAAATGCAACATTGTTATATTAGTATAATTCTAACGTTTCGATTTTCTACATGGAAAGTATTGGTCTTATAGAATGCTACCATGTTTAGGATATGGCCACAATGATCCATACTGCATGGATCCCTTCCATTGATATTTTATTAAAATTGATGTCTCATATATGCTATTTTTCATTAGTTACGAGGTAATTTATGATAATAAAAAAAACTAACATGTTCACAACTATAAATCATCGTGAACTAGAAAGAATTTGAGCAATATTGCTTATTTTTTATTTAAAAATTTGTTTGCTTAGCATAGAATAAATCCACTTTCATGAACATGAGAATTCGTACATATATTTCATTACATTAACTGCAAAATAATTTGACATTTCAAACAAAACAATTACTTAAAAATTACCTTTTGGACAATGGATTCGTTACAGATTCTTGTCACTACAATGCCTGAGATACCAAGTGCCATAACCATTCAATGCGCAATGATTTTAACTTCATCTTAAAGCAATATTCTAAATTGAGTACGCAACAAAGCAACAAAGCGATCTCAGACCCACTCCTCCATTTTTTATCCATCTCTGTCAAAGAGATGCCTCCCAAGCAAATCCAAACTCTTCGTTTTTTCGATCTCTGTCCTGTATACATCATCGTATCTATTATAAATCTGAAGATCCAAGAATCACACCATCACAAACATACACGGATATAAAAAAAGAATGATAAACAAATCAATTCTCCTTACCTTCCAAACATCCATCTTCATACTAATCATCCTCTCCCCCTTCACCACCTGCAGTAAAATTAAGCCACTGAAAGAGCCATGCAAAAGACTGGTTCTTTATTTCCACGACATACTGTACAACGGCCATAACGCGCACAATGCAACGTCGGCCATAGTAGCAGCGCCAGAGTGGGCAAACCGAACTGTGCTTGCAAATCAAATGCACTTTGGGGACATGGTGGTTTTTGATGACCCTATAACTGTGGACAATGATTTGCATTCGCAGCCTGTAGGGCGTGCACAGGGCATGTACATGTACGATAAGAAGGAAATCTACACCGCCTGGTTTGGATTTTCTTTTGTGCTTAACTCCACTGAGTATGGTGTCGGTACTTTGAATTTTCTTGGGGCGGATCCTTTGATGGAGAAGACCAGAGATGTTTCGGTGATCGGAGGGACGGGGGATTATGTGATGAGCAGAGGGATAGCGACGCTGATGACCGATGCGTTTGAGGGCGAGGTTTATTTTAGGCTTAAGGTTGAAATAAAGCTCTATGAATGCTATTACTGAAGGGGTAAAAATTTGTGTATTTAGTAGCTGAGGTTCATTCAAGTTTCTGGAATGTTGAGTATGGTGTGGGAATGGATTTTAAAAACGTAGTGGTGTCTGTTTTGTTTTGTTGCAATCGACCATGAACAAATGGAAAAACACATATATATAATAAAAATAGAGTAATAAAAGAATCCAAATACATAACAAAAAAAACACAGACCCACAAACAAGAGCCACAATAAGGAATGTAAGGGACAGTAGATAGATGAGTTCCGGCATGGCCACCATCCATCCTACTTCATTATCGAATTCCGGCAATCCCACCATCCGATAAGAAGTATATCTACTCCCATACATATAATAAACTAAAGAACAAATGGTGAAATAGACTAACTTATAAAATGTCTAGCTCTGAGAATTATAACTACATGCATTGATGGATTACTTTGGTCGTAGCCATGCCCCCATTTGAGAAACAACCGCACCTCACTTGCATTTTATTCCACCCGGATCCTTATTGTTTTTAGTGCTAGTAAGCTCGATGTTCTCGCATGAAACATTGGTGAAATTTTATCTTCGTTGTGAAATGCACGTTCAAAAGAGATGATGCCAGAACAAGAGAAATAAACTCTAATCGACTGAGCTCTACAAGATCCAGAATGTGTTGAGAGTTGCTGTTAGAGCATCTCCAGCTAATCCGGAGTGTGGATTTTCGAATTCCGATAATCTACACTCCGAAAAATAGGGAATCCCAACAGTTTTAAGTCCACGCGCTTATTGAACAAGCGCGGGAATTTTTTAAAACCGGGTCCACAAAAAAAAAAAGGACGCGCTTGTTGAACAACCGCGTACAGTCTACGCGGTTGTTCAACAACCGCGTAGTGTGCTGAACCCAAAATTTATGTTGCCGTGGGCCATGATAGAGAAAGTTGCTTTCACATTTTCCACTGTCCCACAAGACTGTTTAATACAAAAGTGGACTGTTTAATACTGGAAATGCACAAAAGTGGGACTCTTTAATACAAAAATGGAACGTTCAACTGTGCCCATATGTCTTCCACGATGGACACGCGTAAAAGTTTGTCAGAACGAAATAAAGAGGGTCCACGCTTCACCAATTAAAATGAATTAAAGCAAGTATTCAAAATGAATGTTCATGTGGGAGGGGAGAGTCATACTGAAAAAGAAAAAGAAAGATTGAAGGTGGGGTCCGAAATTATTTGCGCGTTGGTTGAACAGACGCGAGAGTCTGCGCGTTTGTTCAACAAGCGCTTGGGCAGTTTGGAGATTCCAGAACTTTAACCCCTGATTTCGGAACGATGGGAAGAATGCAACCTCTGTTGGGACTGAAAATGAGTGTAGATTTCGGATTTTCGCATTTCCATGCTTTTGTTGGAGTTGCTCTTAAAGTCACAGTACTTTCCCACGTATACGAGTAATCCAGAACGTTGGCTCTTTGTGTCAAAGCTACAGTACGATTGTGATTGGATGCCACTACAAAAGGACATTATAATGCTTTAAGAGTATCCCAACGCAGTGTTGGCGGGGAATGTCGGTTGAGCAAAATTGGGTTGCTCTGGCAACCCGTGGGCTTACCAGAGCAACCATGAAGGTTGTTCATTAGCCGGCCTTTTAAAGGCCGGTTAAACGAAGATCTTCAGATATGCTTTATGGATCACACAGATCGTGATTGGACGTGCAAACT
The DNA here is from genome assembly GCA_030737875.1 of Allium sativum. Lineage (NCBI taxonomy): Eukaryota > Viridiplantae > Streptophyta > Magnoliopsida > Asparagales > Amaryllidaceae > Allium > Allium sativum. The sequence goes on from CM060919.1 coordinate 434,329,005, forward strand.
GGAGCAGTACCTTAGCCGGCTAAGCTTTATGCAGTTGGGGTTGCTTAGTGTAGCGGTCTTCAAAAAACTGACTGATTTGATGCATTCCAACTATGTGTGGCTGAGAATGCTCTAAACATCACCATTTCAATGACACCGCACTTTTTTTGTGCGAGTGAGTAAAACTGTTTCAATCGTATAAGATAGCCCATCCAAAAATGAAATCCATGTGCCTAAAATATCTTATTTCCCTGTATCCAATCAATCAGACCCTAATTTTCACTTTTTTGCAATTAAATCCTCTTTCTCTCTATGACTTAATTGCAAAAAAGTGAAAATTAGAGATTCTGATTGGTTGGATACATGGAATATAGGAATTTAGGTACAGAGAATTTGCTCTCGCCCAACCCACTACTTTATTGCATATGACTGGAGTAACCATTCGTACGTTTCCGGGTCCACGCCATCTCAGTGCCATCCACATGTTTCCATTTAGATTAATGTGCGAAATGTAGATGCAGTGTAATGTGCCGAAAGATAAGCACAATATTTTGTAGTTGTTCGGTTAGAATTAAACCTACGTCCACTATGAAGGCTTTGTTGATTTCATTCATTATTGAGAGAGTACAATGGTGGACATCATTACAAGTAATTACAACGATTAATGAAGTTCTATTAATTCTTGTTGTCGAGGTTCTCCATCGCTCGGGAATTGCAGAGGTTCTTAGCTGATCGCGAGTTGCCGCGTTCTCGGCTTTTCGAAAGTTGTCGGGAGGTTCTGATATCCGAACGGTGTCGGGAAGTTCCGAGGTCCTGAACCTGTCGAGGGTTCCGAGTTTCGGTGTTGTGCGGTGTCGATGATTACACAGAGGCTATTGGGATGCTCCATTTTTGGATGTCACTGAACGTTGTTTATATATATATATATATATATATGTATGTATATATATATATATATATATGCGCACAAATCCGTGCTTCGAACATGGAAGTAACATTAATTTGACAATTCTCAAATAATTTATCTAATTTTGTTACCAAGAGATTCATTTCTATTAGATTGAAAAATTAATCATGGGATGTTTGATAACAAATGTTTGTTGATTAAACAATATTAATCGATATGTATTACTTGTGAATATTTAAAAAAAAAGCAAGGAGGGGGCTAAGGTTGTGGTATATCATACAAATCAAAGTCGTGTAAGACAACTGTGAGTTTCTATCATCTTTTCTTTTTGGTCACCTAGTTCTCATAAGAAATTTTAACTTGAGATGGCGTGAGTGAATATTTTTTGCGAAGTCTATATTAGACCTAACCATGTTTTTTAATATGAGAGGCGAATTGTAAGAAAACTAACAAAGCTAATTTTTTTGAATTATGCTAGAATGACCGAAAATTATGCAATTCACGGTGGGTGATTGGATTGATATACTAGATTAAAAAGGAACCGATGAATTGTGTTTTGGGTGCGTTTTACTTCGAGTAGAGTACATTATTAAAAAAAGAATTGTGTCATCATCGTGCTTTTTATATTGACCATTAGATGTGGAAGCGAAATTGTGACGGCAAGGAATTTCGCTCGGTCCGAACCAGTCGTTAAACCGACCCAGGCCGCTCGAAACGCCCTATCGTTGAGAACACGACAAAACAGAACGCATACAGAAGAACATTTCATTGTATATTACAGCAATGCATCAGATTACAAGAATATACAGAGTATAAATAAATAAATATTACACAGAAATATCAGAGATTTAAATTACATTTAAATACATAGCAGCGGAAAATAATACAATACACAACTAGAAGAGATATACGGATACAAAGCTTTCCGGATATCGTTCCAGCTGTAAACCAGGATCCTGTGAATATAAATCTGCAAAACCAAAACTACTAGCTGCCCGTGTCAAAATAAGGGCACCCAGAGTTTAGGTTAAAACAATAAACTCCAGGTCAGTCATGTGACTGGTGTGAGAACTAAAACAGTTAATCTTTATTTTTAAAGTTAGGTAAATCAAGGGACCACGCCGTATAACACGGAACGGGTTTCCTCCCAAGAATACCAGTGCATAAAACAGACAGCGCAATGCTAAATAAAGAAAAATGAAGCTGTTATAAGACCCAGGTCCTATCACACAATGCAACGCAAGCCGAGGGATAGGGTTTTCCCTTATAACAGCCAAAGAATGCTTGATACGTTTAAAACAAATCATTTGATACTATAATAAGTGTATAGTGTTTAAAACAATTTCAAATCATAAGTATCAATCATAGGCGGCATGAGCGTCCCATGCCACTATGTCGCCACATATAGGTTTACAAATAAAACCGCAAAGGCCACGTATTTGGAAATTGGATTTCCGTCTATGAACCGAGGCCAGGGATCGTCCTCTACTGATTCGTGACTCTCTAGCCCGAGCCACAGGCAAGCGCGCAGGCAAGCCTTTAGATCGTCAGGGCCGGTCCACCGATGTGGATTATTATGCCTGAACACTACGTTTCCCCACCCTATGGGGTGTAAGTCTGGTCCGTCTGCCGACCAGAATGCATCGGCCGAAACCGATATAACCGAGGCGCCTCGCAACAGCAACAACCACATAAGTCAAACTCGTCAGGGCATGTAAAACCACTGACGCCACTTCTAGCTAGAAAGAAACGCAAGTCCTCCCTGAGGTCTCCCGTTTTTGGTTCATACCGGGAGTGAAACACGCGAGGTAAACGTTACACAAAGCTACGCCACAAAGGCCTTGCTTTGATCATCACCACAAGACTCTGCTTTTCAACAGAAGCCTCGATCAATTGCTACTTAGGCATGCCACACAGGCAATTCACTCCATGCGTTTGATATCCATCAATATATAACCCCTGAGCTCGTACGTCTCAGAGAAGGGCGTTAAGCAAGAGAATAAATTCTCCGCCGCCAAACAGATATATATTTAATAGAGATCAATCACACGGACTAAAATCCAATGTCAGACACACAGTCCATTCACAAGTCCGTTCTGGGTCTGAACGAAACCGGAGGCACCTAGTACCCCGCATATCCATCGATCTCCAAGTACGTCTGGACGATCACCAACTGTTTCCATCTTCTTGGGTGTACAGCCCAATCAAGATCATCAGTAATCACCCAAACGACGTGAAGACTTCCGGTCTTCGACCACCGTCTTCATCTTCGACTTATCGTCGTATCAGTTATTCAGAATGGGATAAACCCGGTCTTTCCGAATAACTCGCGTATATTTTAAATAAGTGTTACACAAACACAACATACGCCTCATTCCAATTCATCAGTCACTAACCGTAAATTAATCAAGAGAATAATTTCCCAAATATTAACCCCGAAGGCCGAAACCAACATCAGATCAATATCCAGAAAACCATTCTACTTAGCTAACCGACAGTTAGTTTCTAAATTTCACATTCATAGGGAAGGGTTCCCATTAATTTTATCCAAGATAAATTTCTTGAATTTATTCTTTAATCTATTTTTGAATCTCAATTCAAACTAGTCGGGATTAGCGAACCTTACCGAAGTAATCATTTATTTTAATTTCCCCATCCCAACCTATTCATCCCATGAAGTAAAACTGGTAATACCTCATATCTAACACCACAGTGTTATCGGTCAATTCAATTACCATTTCACGTTCAAATCTAATTAAAGATTTAACTATCGCCTGGAGCAAAACTAGTGATACTCCATTTTCGATCATTTCAATCTAATTCAAGATTCATTAAAACTCCACTTAGTTTTAATCTTCGACAGGGTTAAAGAATCAGTGTCATTTAAAACACGGTTCACGATAAACCCAAAATCACATTCCATTAATTATCGGGTTAAAGAACGAGTGTTGTTTAAAAACACTGTTCACGATAAACCCAAAAATCAATATCAATTCAATTCCAATTAAATATTATTTAATTGGTACACTTCATTAAATCTAAATAAAAAGATTTAATCTTTTCTCAACTGGGCTCAAGAACAGTGTTAATGAAGACACCATTCACGACAAACCCAAATCACATTCGATATTCAATACAAGGCTCTGAATAGAAAATATATCGGCTTATATTCAATATCGAATTCTACGACTAACAAATGTCGTATTGGAAATAACGAAATAAATATATATCTTTCAAATTTCCATAACAACATCTGTATAATCACGAATTCCAACATCGAAATATTCCGAAGACAATTTCGATTCAAATCCACTCCAATGCAATCATTGGATATTCTGGTTATTTTTAAAACCCTTTTTAAATTCAATTTATTTATTTAAAAATAAATAGAATTATAATTCTAGTTCAAAACCAGTTCATTTCGATAAAAATCTATTTTTATCTTTTCAAACATGAAGTTTTTCATCCCAAATCTTCACAAATCATTTCTTATAATTTTACACAAATTATTACTATTTTTAATAATTTTATCAAGGCCCGTACAGTCGATTTCCATCAATGGCCATCGAACTGCACTTACAACGACCTTTTTCAAATTTGATTTGGACATAATTCCAAATCCAACCGTTAGATTTCTAATTTCTAATATTCGTTAGAAAGCTCTTTTCGATACGAACCCAACGGTTCCGGTTTTAGGAGAATCCGACGGTCGGATCTCCCGCAATGTCCGTTTGAAATAAATGGTCGAAATTCACGAACTGCCGCGGCGCGGCGCGTTCTATTCAGGCCATTATATTATATATATAATATATTTCGTCGATTTCTATTTAAAACGAATTATGTAAATAGTTTTAAATTCGTTTCAAAAGCAATTTCAACTTCCGTTTCAATTCAAATCAAAATTGAATTCTTCTCTATAAATTCGTTTTAAAATTCATTTCTATTCAATTCAAATTTCAATTCAATTTGAATTCATTTCAATTCACTTTCAATTCAATTTGAATTCGTTTTCAATTCAATTCATTTCGAAATCGTTTTTAATTCAATTCATTTCGAAATCGTTTTCAATTCATTTCATTTCGAAATCGTTTTCAATTCATTTCATTTCGAAATCGTTTTCAATTCATTTCATTTCGAAATCGTTTTCAATTCATTTCATTTCGAAATCGTTTTCAATTCATTTCATTTCGAAATCGTTTTCAATTCATTTCATTTCGAAATCGTTTTCAATTCATTTCATTTCGAAATCGTTTTCAATTCATTTCATTTCGAAATCGTTTTCAATTCATATAATTATCGTTCACATCAAAATGGCGTCAATCTAATCAACACGGCTTCATAAATTTCTATTTCCAAATATTCTATTTCAAATATTTCTTTTTTCAAAATAGTTGTTATTATCAAAATATTTCGTTCAACACATGACCAATCTCAATGGATGAGTACTGTCAACACATGAACTTTTATTTCATAATAATCTTTATTTTTCAAATTGGAATGAGGCCCAATCAATTACCATATAAAGTTAATTATATGGATTTTCATACAACACATGTATAATAGCATTGAAAAATAATCAACCATCAACCAAAGTGCACTACACTGTATAAGCATCAAATATAGATATCTAACGCTTATAACAGCCTGTCAATCAATCGATCGACATATATAATCAATCAGGATGAGTGAACTTCAAATTTCATCCTAACACCCGTGTGGGGTTTCAAACAATCAAACACAGATTTAGTTGTGCAGTTGGGCGATGTGTAAAATTTATCGTCCCAATCAATGTCCTTCAAATAAGTGTACATAAACAAACCGTCTGGTTTGTAAATGAATATTTATTTATTCACATTCACGTTAAAAATTATATTTTTAACGATAAAACATTTTATTTCAACATATGCATTTCTATTCAATTCATTTATTCGATAAAATGATATTTTTATTTTTCTAACTTATTTTAGAAAATTTCGGCGGCATAACGGCACGATACTAGAAACGGGATAAGGCCTAGCCTTGTCCCCGGTCTAATAATGGCCACCGCCATACCCATATCAATCAAATCACTTTCGTTATGCAAACCACAAAATTTGGAGTAAGAGTCTAACCTAGCCTTACTCCTTCGCCTTATAACGGCGCACGTCTAATCCTAACCAATTTATCGATTCGATTTTTCACACCACAAACCACATTCAAACCAATATCGCAATCAATCACCAAACAGCCAAACAAACAAGTCCATGGTCTGTGGACGATTGTGTCGGGTGCTACTAAACACCGTCTGCATCCTAGTATATATATATAACTAGAAAAGAAATTGAAAGGTGAGAAATTCTCACATATAGCTATCCAAGCATCTTGACTTTTCTTTTATAGAAAACTTCTTCGTTCCCGCCTTTTTGTTACCTTCGTTGTCCGCTTTCACTACCTATGTAAAAAACTAATTTTTACTTCGCTATTCCATATATAAAAATCATATTTTTATTTCGAAGTTCAACATATAAAAATCCTATTTTTATTTCGAAGTTCAGTATATAAAAATCCTATTTTTATTTCGGAGTTCAATATATAAAAATCCTATTTTTATTTCGAAGTTCAATATATAAAAATCATATTTTTATTTCGAAGTTCAACATATAAAAATCCTATTTTTATTTCGAAGTCCAGCATATAAAAATCCTATTTTTATTTCGAAGTTCAGTATATAAAAATCCTATTTTTATTTCGAAGTTCAGTATATAAAAATCCTATTTTTATTTCGGAGTTCAGTATATAAAAATCCTATTTTTATAATCGCTTCCTACATTTAAAAATCGAATTTTTATTCCGTTATTCAATATATAAAAATCGAATTTTTACTACTATGTTGTCTAGATAAAAATTATATTTTTATCACGCTATTTTCCATATAAAGATTTCGCCTTTATAAAAACATAGACTTCGCCTTTTCAAATTTAAAGATTTCCTCTTTATAAAAATCTCATTTTTATTTTTCTACACATATAAAGATGATATTTTTAATATTCCTATCATGTAAAAATTATATTTCTAACTCTCTAACTAACCAAAAATCATATTTTTACATCTTCTATATAGTAAAGATTATATTTTTAATACTTTAAAAATATAAAAATCATATTTTTAATTCTTTAAAAATATAAAAATCATATTTTTAACTCTCTATAACTATAAATAAAAATCGTTTCTTTATCTCCTAAAAATCAAATCTCTTTTATAATCAAAAATCTTTTCAACAATCAGTTTTTAATTCCTAAAAATCGAAATAAGTTTTAAACTCTAAAATCGAAATCAGTTTTAAACTTTAAAATCGAAATCAGTTTTAAACTTTAAAATAAAAATCAGTTTTAAACTTTAAAATAAAAATAAAAGTAAAATAAAAATACTTACTGTGTGCGAAGATGGGGGGGGGGCGGAGCTGCGGGTCTCTGCGCGGAGGTGGGCTTCTGGCGATCGATTAGGGCTTCGGTGCGATGTCTGCTCACGGAGGCGCAGTGTTTCTGGACGGAGAGGCTCGCGTGGTCGAGCTCGAGCTCTGGTAGGGCGGCGGTCGATGGCAGCAGGGGGGCGCGGGTCGTGCAGTTGATCGGTGGGAGGTCGGCGAGGTCTGGCGGAGCACGGACGGATGTGGGTGGAGGCGCGTTCGTCGGTGGAGGAGGCTAGGGCGCGCGTCATCCCCCTTTTTTTTCCTTTTTTTTTATTTCATTTCTGAACGAAATGAAGGAAGGGGGGGGTATAGGAGAATTTATATATTTTAATATTATTTTAATTTTTTATTCAAAAAGTTGAACTTTACAAACGACCTCTAAACGAGGCCCACCGCCTGTCGTCCTTAGCGTTTCACCCCCATTCTGAACACAATGGGATATGTATCGCAAGCTGTTTTGATCGTTACAATCCGTTTCCGTTAAATTTACATTTAAATCATTATATTGAATTTTAAACGTACATTTCAAATTACTGGGGTCACATACTAACTCGAAAAATTCCAGAAAAATATTTTCTAGCTTCGTATTGACGATACGGTCCTAACAAAACTAGTTTCGTCAAATTCTGAGACCGTTGGAAAAATGGCCAATTTCCAGTCGATTAAAATCAACTGAAACTGGTCAAACGCGTTTTCCTTTGCCACTCTCACATATTGATTCGAAAAATTATGAAATTTAAAACCTAGCAATAATTTGACATCACGGACCCAACAAAACTGGTTTCGTCGAAATCCGAGGTCGTTTGCAAAATTCCCATTTTTAAGGGCCTGAATTCCATAGCGACTATTCAGAATTTTCAACTGGACATATCTTTTGATTCCCGTTATGAAATCTTGATTTTTCGGATTCGTTAGAAAGATATTCACTATTAGATTCCATTATTTTTGGTTTCACTAAAATCCGGATTGTTTTGCACCCGGTACATTCAATTGAAGTTTGAAATCGAATTATCGAACTACCGCGCCATTTTCAATTCTATTTATAATTATATATAAATATTTATTCTAACGACGACGCGTATAATATATACGTTCGAATTATATTCAAAATAAATTTCACGTCGATATTATTTTAAATAATTCATTTTAAATAATCAAAATTCGCTAAAATTGCCAAAATAAAAATTTCAAACTGGCTCGCATTTTACGGGTTGTTACAATCTCCCCCACTTAAAACTTTTCGTCCTCGAAAAGGAACAAAGTCGAAAGTAGTTTGATTAATTAACTCTACGTTCGATCCGGCTTGCATTCTCTAACTTTTCAGTTTCTGAGAATTTTCAAATTTTCAAAAATTTGGCTAACACCCTAAATTTTCGAAAAATTTCGCCATAACCTCCCCTGCACCGGGAGCATCGGGGAATTTCAAATAGCTTCCCCGGTCCTTCAGATCTCAAAAAGAAAAAGAAAAAGCCAAGCGGCTAGCCAATAGGCTCATAAAATCATCATCACCCAAACAAAACAGTAAATTATGTAGTAAACATGTACCTATTTGTCGGGCAAACAAATTTTATTCTTCGGCTCTAGCCTCCTTGCTATGACCTGTTCAATGTAAGTACAAGCATGTGCAAGCAAATGCGACCAATTTTCAATATAATTCAATATTTGGTTCAATTAGGCTAAATGGTTCAAAATTAGCAAACAAATGAACAAACAACACAAACATCAATCAATTAGTGAATTTAACGTTTCAAATTCATAATTTGATACATATACAAAAATCATGTTTTTGATGCCAATTCACAACAAAGTATTCTAGCTATATTAGTTTTGGTTCTCACACCAGTCTAATGGAAATATATAGATATCACACCTTCGAAACACGAATATAAATACTGATGATGTGGCCACATCATCAGAATTATCCCGGGGTGTCTAGAATGTGACTCTATATCTATCCAGTATATTAAAATTTCAAATACACGTGGATCAGACGTATACGCAAAATCTTTATATACTAGACTGTCCAACTCAATATAAATAGATAATCAAATACGAATAATTGATTTAAATTTTCAAAACAAAAATTGTTTTCACTTTGAAAAATATACTCTTCCTACTCGTTCTAGGATACTACTGATCCCATCTCTAACGAGTCATTCCCATTGGATATTACTAATCCAATATCTGATGAATTCTTTCGTATGGTTCTAATGTGCCTTGTTCTCCGAGCTTTGTAAACCAAAGCTCTGATACCAACTGTGACGGCAAGGAATTTCGCTCGGTCCGAACCAGTCGTTAAACCGACCCAGGCCGCTCGAAACGCCCTATCGTTGAGAACACGACAAAACAGAACGCATACAGAAGAACATTTCATTGTATATTACAGCAATGCATCAGATTACAAGAATATACAGAGTATAAATGAATAAATATTACACAGAAATATCAGAGATTTAAATTACATTTAAATACATAGCAGCGGAAAATAATACAATACACAACTAGAAGAGATATACGGATACAAAGCTTTCCGGATATCGTTCCAGCTGTAAACCAGGATCCTGTGAATATAAATCTGCAAAACCAAAACTACTAGCTGCCCGTGTCAAAATAAGGGCACCCAGAGTTTAGGTTAAAACAATAAACTCCAGGTCAGTCATGTGACTGGTGTGAGAACTAAAACAGTTAATCTTTATTTTTAAAGTTAGGTAAATCAAGGGACCACGCCATATAACACGGAACGGGTTTCCTCCCAAGAATACCAGTGCATAAAACAGACAGCGCAATGCTAAATAAAGAAAAATGAAGCTGTTATAAGACCCAGGTCCTATCACACAATGCAACGCAAGCCGAGGGATAGGGTTTTCCCTTATAACAGCCAAAGAATGCTTGATACGTTTAAAACAAATCATTTGATACTATAATAAGTGTATAGTGTTTAAAACAATTTCAAATCATAAGTATCAATCATAGGCGGCATGAGCGTCCCATGCCACTATGTCGCCACATATAGGTTTACAAATAAAACCGCAAAGGTCACGTATTTGGAAATTGGATTTCCGTCTATGAACCGAGGCCAGGGATCGTCCTCTACCGATTCGTGACTCTCTAGCCCGAGCCACAGGCAAGCGCGCAGGCAAGCCTTTAGATCGTCAGGGCCGGTCCACCGATGTGGATTATTATGCCTGAACACTACGTTTCCCCACCCTATGGGGTGTAAGTCTGGTCCGTCTGCCGACCAGAATGCATCGGCCGAAACCGATATAACCGAGGCGCCTCGCAACAGCAACAACCACATAAGTCAAACTCGTCAGGGCGTGTAAAACCACTGACGCCACTTCTAGCTAGAAAGAAACGTAAGTCCTCCCTGAGGTCTCCCGTTTTTGGTTCATACCGGGAGTGAAACACGCGAGGTAAACGTTACACAAAGCTACGCCACAAAGGCCTTGCTTTGATCATCACCACAAGACTCTGCTTTTCAACAGAAGCCTCGATCAATTGCTACTTAGGCATGCCACACAGGCAATTCACTCCATGCGTTTGATATCCATCAATATATAACCCCTGAGCTCGTACGTCTCAGAGAAGGGCGTTAAGTAAGAGAATAAATTCTCCGCCGCCAAACAGATATATATTTAATAGAGATCAATCACACGGACTAAAATCCAATGTCAGACACACAGTCCATTCACAAGTCCGTTCTGGGTCTGAACGAAACCGGAGGCACCTAGTACCCCGCATATCCATCGATCTCCAAGTACGTCTGGACGATCACCAACTGTTTCCATCTTCTTGGGTGTACAGCCCAATCAAGATCATCAGTAATCACCCAAACGACGTGAAGACTTCCGGTCTTCGACCACCGTCTTCATCTTCGACTTATCGTCGTATCAGTTATTCAGAATGGGATAAACCCGGTCTTTCCGAATAACTCGCGTATATTTTAAATAAGTGTTACACAAACACAACATACGCCTCATTCCAATTCATCAGTCACTAACCGTAAATTAATCAAGAGAATAATTTCCCAAATATTAACCCCGAAGGCCGAAACCAACATCAGATCAATATCCAGAAAACCATTCTACTTAGCTAACCGACAGTTAGTTTCTAAATTTCACATTCATAGGGAAGGGTTCCCATTAATTTTATCCAAGATAAATTTCTTGAATTTATTCTTTAATCTATTTTTGAATCTCAATTCAAACTAGTCGGGATTAGCGAACCTTACCGAAGTAATCATTTATTTTAATTTCCCCATCCCAACCTATTCATCCCATGAAGTAAAACTGGTAATACCTCATATCTAACACCACAGTGTTATCGGTCAATTCAATTACCATTTCACGTTCAAATCTAATTAAAGATTTAACTATCGCCTGGAGCAAAACTAGTGATACTCCATTTTCGATCATTTCAATCTAATTCAAGATTCATTAAAACTCCACTTAGTTTTAATCTTCGACAGGGTTAAAGAATCAGTGTCATTTAAAACACGGTTCACGATAAACCCAAAATCACATTCCATTAATTATCGGGTTAAAGAACGAGTGTTGTTTAAAAACACTGTTCACGATAAACCCAAAAATCAATATCAATTCAATTCCAATTAAATATTATTTAATTGGTACACTTCATTAAATCTAAATAAAAAGATTTAATCTTTTCTCAACTGGGCTCAAGAACAGTGTTAATAAAGACACCATTCACGACAAACCCAAATCACATTCGATATTCAATACAAGGCTCTGAATAGAAAATATATCGGCTTATATTCAATATCGAATTCTACGACTAACAAATGTCGTATTGGAAATAACGATATAAATATATATCTTTCAAATTTCCATAACAACATCTGTATAATCACGAATTCCAACATCGAAATATTCCGAAGACAATTTCGATTCAAATCCACTCCAATGCAATCATTGGATATTCTGGTTATTTTTAAAACCCTTTTTAAATTCAATTTATTTATTTAAAAATAAATAGAATTATAATTCTAGTTCAAAACCAGTTCATTTCGATAAAAATCTATTTTTATCTTTTCAAACATGAAGTTTTTCATCCCAAATCTTCACAAACCATTTCTTATGATTTTACACAAATTATTACTATTTTTAATAATTTTATCAAGGCCCGTACAGTCGATTTCCATCAATGGCCATCGAACTGCACTTACAGCGACCTTTTTCAAATTTGATTTGGACATAATTCCAAATCCAACCGTTAGATTTCTAATTTCTAATATTCGTTAGAAAGCTCTTTTCGATACGAACCCAACGGTTCCCGTTTTAGGAGAATCCGACGGTCGGATCTCCCGCAATGTCCGTTTGAAATAAATGGTCGAAATTCACGAACTGCCGCGGCGCGGCGCGTTCTATTCAGGCCATTATATTATATATATAATATATATATAATATATTTCATCGATTTCTATTTAAAACGAATTATGTAAATAGTTTTAAATTCGTTTCAAAAGCAATTTCAACTTCCGTTTCAATTCAAATCAAAATTGAATTCTTCTCTATAAATTCGTTTTAAAATTCATTTCTATTCAATTCAAATTTCAATTCAATTTGAATTCATTTCAATTCACTTTCAATTCAATTTGAATTCGTTTTCAATTCAATTCATTTCGAAATCGTTTTTAATTCAATTCATTTCGAAATCGTTTTCAATTCATTTCATTTCGAAATCGTTTTCAATTCATTTCATTTCGAAATCGTTTTCAATTCATTTCATTTCGAAATCGTTTTCAATTCATTCATTTCGAAATCGTTTTCAATTCATTTCATTTCGAAATCGTTTTCAATTCATTTCATTTCGAAATCGTTTTCAATTCATTTCATTTCGAAATCGTTTTCAATTCATTTCATTTCGAAATCGTTTTCAATTCATTTCATTTCGAAATCGTTTTCAATTCATTTCATTTCGAAATCGTTTTCAATTCATTTCATTTCGAAATCGTTTTCAATTCATTTCATTTCGAAATCGTTTTCAATTCATATAATTATCGTTCACGTCAAAATGGCGTCAATCTAATCAACACGGCTTCATAAATTTCTATTTCCAAATATTCTATTTCAAATATTTCTTTTTTCAAAATAGTTGTTATTATCAAAATATTTCGTTCAACACATGACCAATCTCAATGGATGAGTACTGTCAACACATGAACTTTTATTTCATAATAATCTTTATTTTTCAAATTGGAATGAGGCCCAATCAATTACCATATAAAGTTAATTATATGGATTTTCATACAACACATGTATAATAGCATTGAAAAATAATCAACCATCAACCAAAGTGCACTACACTGTATAAGCATCAAATATAGATATCTAACGCTTATAACAGCCTGTCAATCAATCGATCGACATATATAATCAATCAGGATGAGTGAACTTCAAATTTCATCCTAACACCCGTGTGGGGTTTCAAACAATCAAACACAGATTTAGTTGTGCAGTTGGGCGATGTGTAAAATTTATCGTCCCAATCAATGTCCTTCAAATAAGTGTACATAAACAAACCGTCTGGTTTGTAAATGAATATTTATTTATTCACATTCACGTTAAAAATTATATTTTTAACGATAAAACATTTTATTTCAACATATGCATTTCTATTCAATTCATTTATTCGATAAAATGATATTTTTATTTTTCTAACTTATTTTAGAAAATTTCGGCAGCATAATGGCACGATACTAGAAACGGGATAAGGCCTAGCCTTGTCCCCGGTCTAATAATGGCCACCGCCATACCCATATCAATCAAATCACTTTCGTTATGCAAACCACAAAATTTGGAGTAAGAGTCTAACCTAGCCTTACTCCTTCGCCTTATAACGGCGCACGTCTAATCCTAACCAATTTATCGATTCGATTTTTCACACCACAAACCACATTCAAACCAATATCGCAATCAATCACCAAACAGCCAAACAAACAAGTCCATGGTCTGTGGACGATTGTGTCGGGTGCTACTAAACACCGTCTGCATCCTAGTATATATATATAACTAGAAAAGAAATTGAAAGGTGAGAAATTCTCACATATAGCTATCCAAGCATCTTGACTTTTCTTTTATAGAAATCTTCTTCGTTCCCGCCTTTTTGTTACCTTCGTTGTCCGCTTTCACTACCTATGTAAAAAACGAATTTTTACTTCGCTATTCCATATATAAAAATCATATTTTTATTTCGAAGTTCAACATATAAAAATCCTATTTTTATTTCGAAGTTCAGTATATAAAAATCCTATTTTTATTTCGGAGTTCAATATATAAAAATCCTATTTTTATTTCGAAGTTCAATATATAAAAATCATATTTTTATTTCGAAGTTCAACATATAAAAATCCTATTTTTATTTCGAAGTTCAGCATATAAAAATCCTATTTTTATTTCGAAGTTCAGTATATAAAAATCCTATTTTTATTTCGAAGTTCAGTATATAAAAATCCTATTTTTATTTCGGAGTTCAGTATATAAAAATCCTATTTTTATAATCGCTTCCTACATTTAAAAATCGAATTTTTATTCCGTTATTCAATATATAAAAATCGAATTTTTACTACTATGTTGTCTAGATAAAAATTATATTTTTATCACGTTATTTTCCATATAAAGATTTCGCCTTTATAAAAACATAGACTTCGCCTTTTCAAATTTAAAGATTTCCTCTTTATAAAAATCTCATTTTTATTTTTCTACACATATAAAGATGATATTTTTAATATTCCTATCATGTAAAAATTATATTTCTAACTCTCTAACTAACCAAAAATCATATTTTTACATCTTCTATATAGTAAAGATTATATTTTTAATACTTTAAAAATATAAAAATCATATTTTTAATTCTTTAAAAATATAAAAATCATATTTTTAACTCTCTATAACTATAAATAAAAATCGTTTCTTTATCTCCTAAAAATCAAATCTCTTTTATAATCAAAAATCTTTTCAACAATCAGTCTTTAATTCCTAAAAATCGAAATAAGTTTTAAACTCTAAAATCGAAATCAGTTTTAAACTTTAAAATCGAAATCAGTTTTAAACTTTAAAATAAAAATCAGTTTTAAACTTTAAAATAAAAATAAAAGTAAAATAAAAATACTTACTGTGTGCGAAGATGGGGGGGGCGGAGCTGCGGGTCTCTGCGCGGAGGTCGGCTTCTGGCGATCGATTAGGGCTTCGGTGCGATGTCTGCTCACGGAGGCGCAGTGTTTCTGGACGGAGAGGCTCGCGTGGTCGAGCTCGAGCTCTGGTAGGGCGGCGGTCGATGGCAGCAGGGGGCGCGGGTCGTGCAGTTGATCGGTGGGAGGTCGGCGAGGTCTGGCGGAGCACGGACGGATGTGGGTGGAGGCGCGTTCGTCGGTGGAGGAGGCTAGGGCGCGCGTCATCCCCCTTTTTCTTTTTTCTTTTTTTTTATTTCATTTCTGAACGAAATGAAGGAAGGGGGGTATAGGAGAATTTATATATTTTAATATTATTTTAATTTTTTATTCAAAAAGTTGAACTTTACAAACGACCTCTAAACGAGGCCCACCGCCTGTCGTCCTTAGCGTTTCACCCCCATTCTGAACACAATGGGATATGTATCGCAAGCTATTTTGATCGTTACAATCCGTTTCCGTTAAATTTACATTTAAATCATTATATTGAATTTTAAACGTACATTTCAAATTACTGGGGTCACATACTAACTCGAAAAATTCCAGAAAAATATTTTCTAGCTTCGTATTGACGATACGGTCCTAACAAAACTAGTTTCGTCAAATTCTGAGACCGTTGGAAAAATGGCCAATTTCCAGTCGATTAAAATCAACTGAAACTGGTCAAACGCGTTTTCCTTTGCCACTCTCACATATTGATTCGAAAAATTATGAAATTTAAAACCTAGCAATAATTTGACATCACGGACCCAACAAAACTGGTTTCGTCGAAATCCGAGGTCGTTTGCAAAATTCCCATTTTTAAGGGCCTGAATTCCATAGCGACTATTCAGAATTTTCAACTGGACATATCTTTTGATTCCCGTTATGAAATCTTGATTTTTCGGATTCGTTAGAAAGATATTCACTATTAGATTCCATTATTTTTGGTTTCACTAAAATCCGGATTGTTTTGCACCCGGTACATTCAATTGAAGTTTGAAATCGAATTATCGAACTACCGCGCCATTTTCAATTCTATTTATAATTATATATAAATATTTATTCTAACGACGACGCGTATAATATATACGTTCGAATTATATTCAAAATAAATTTCACGTCGATATTATTTAAAATAATTCATTTTAAATAATCAAAATTCGCTAAAATTGCCAAAATAAAAATTTCAAACTGGCTCGCATTTTACGGGTTGTTACAGAAATAAAATTGACAAACTTATCAACGATTAAAAAAAAAAGTGAGAAAAAAATCTGAAAAAAGGTACCTCTATGGGATTTACCCTTTTAAATATATGTTCATGGAGGTTATAAGAGAAAAAACTATCTGCTTTCAAGATTTCAAGTGGAAAAGAAAATGTAGGTTGTTAGAGCTTTTTCTAGGATCTCTACACAATTAGATTTTAGAAGAGATAGTGGTAAAGAAAGAAAATAACGACAGAAAAAATTCCACCAAATAAAAACTTTATTAATAATTCCAAAGCTTATAAGGAAACCCTAAAAATTGAAAATCGATCTCAATCCTCAAACCAAAAAATAACCTTTTTCCCTTATACATACAACGAACCATATACATGCCTATTTATATTAGTATTGAGAACATATCTTCATTGATAAGCGTTTGATTACTTTCACCCTTTAAAAACAAACATTTCCCATCTAGATAATTTGTTGCTTTCTTTTATGCAAAAAAAGAGACAATAAATTACACTATCAAATCCGTAAAATACATAAATAAGGCAATGTATTTATGACATAATCCTACCTTAAATTAAATATTTCCACAATATATTTATATATGGAATATCATATTATCAAATTTCAACAATATACACTTGACACAATATTCAATGTTACCAAAAATGTTATCATTCCAATTGTAACTAACTTTCAAACCGTCTAATTATGTATGCTTCCAATTAAACATGCATATCATCAATAAATTAGAATTTATTGTAATATCACAAAGGTCTTCAAGTAGACCTTTTGGTTTTTTTGTTGCATGCTCCATCTTAATTTAGACAAATTTGCCTCTTCAAATCCAATTTGACAACTCGTAACATTCTCCATTGTATTTCCAAGTAATTTATATATGTTATTATTTTCCCATTTTGCGCGTAAAGCTCTTTATTACCTCTCCAAACCTTTGTGACTCCACCTCTAGTCGAAAATTTGCAACCTTTTTGTCTGAAGCAAGATTCTTCTTAATTTTTGAGATGTATCTAACTCCTGTTAGTTTTACCACCCTTCCATTATCCATCTTTAACCTAACTGAACCTATGACTTTAACATGCAAATCTCCATGATTAGCAGATTCCACTTTATCTGTTTGTTCTCCATAGTCAATAAATGTTTCCCTTTGCTTGCATATGTGAAAACAAGTGCCTGAATCAAGTACCTAATCTTAACTTTTGTCTTTATCCATACATAGGACAATAGCATCAAGATATTCACCAAAATTTACGTTTCCGTTGCTGCTTTCATCAATCTTGATTTTGTCTTCCTCTAATGCTTTTATTCATTATTTATCCTTTTTAAGTTTGTTGCAATTAAAATCTTAGTTGATGACCAAATTTTTCACATTAATAGAAAATGAAAACTCTTTCTATGTTTGAGCTATTTAATTTCCTTTCTGTATTTGAACGACTACATTTCCTAGCAAGATTGACCTACCTTCAAATGGATTTCTACTTTCTCTTTCTACCTTATCCTTTTCTTCGACTAGGTTCATCCACTGTAACGTCCCGTATTTTTGGCAGTCAAATATTTAATTTATTATTTAAATATTATATTTGGAATATTAATGGATTTTAATATTTAATTCGTTATTAAAAACGAAGGTTGAACGTTATATATATATATATTTATAAATCGAGCTCGAAATCGCATAGCAGTTCGTATATTGGATTTTTGAACTTCAACAGAATATACAGGATTCGATATAGGTCGGATTTCTGTGAAACGAGAAACATTGGTAACGTTTTGATTATAATTTTCATATAAAAGGGAAAAATCCATATTTCGTGTTATAGATTTGTAGTTATGGCCAAATCAAATTTTAAAATAGTCGCTATGGAAATTGTTTTTAAATTATACGCGTTAAAATAGCCGTTTTGCAAACGGATTCTGTTTTTGACGAAACTAGTTTCATTGGAACCGTAACGTTAAATTATTGTATGGTGTTGAATTGTGTGGCAAACTGATGTCGTATATGACCACGGTAGCCGAAAACGCCCAGTTAATTTCTATAGCGCGTAATTAAATTAAATTAAATTAATAAATGGATATTTGAGTGTAACTTGAGCAGACGATCGAATTTAGCCGTGAAACCAGTTCCATTGAATTCGTATCGACGATTAGAGTCAGGATAAGCATATAGTTTGTTATTTTTGGAGACCGTGTAATTTGATGTCCAAAATGGCATCGCGGTGCGCGTAAAAATAGCCTACCGGGGAAACAGTCTCAGAATGCGACGAAATTGGTGTCGTTGGGTTCGTATTGATTAATTATCATAAGATTTCAAGGTTTCAAATTGATTTGATTTATCCGGTGATCGAGAAAAATTTAAACGCGTGTTGATTTCCGGTTTTATAAAGGAATTTTTTTCAAACGATGTCGGATTTCGACGAAACTTGTCACATTCGGTCCGGAATACTTTTTTACACTAAGATTAGCCTTTTTATCAGAAAACGAAAATCGTCTTTAGTGGTTTTTAACGTGATTTCTCACGGCGAAAACTTGGTTACATAATTTTATTAATAAATCAATCCCACCATCCTCTCTTTTACTCTAAACCTATTCAACGTATACAACTCCATGCGTCCCAATTCTCTCTGAATACTTGCGTCCCAAATTCTAAAAGAAAAGAAAAAAAATAAAAAAAAATCTCCTCACTGTTGATCCGTGCGTCTCAATTATCAAACAAAAACTTGCGCTCCACGTGATTTAGTCTCTTGGCTGCCAAACAATTGATTTCCTTGCCGACAAAGTTTTGTTTTCAGTCCCTTTCTCACCAGCTATGCATACCTACCCTAAACTATAAAACTGTGCCTACAAAGTAATTTGTGGCATGGCCACCATGGTATAATTCCTTCTTTAAATACGAGATGCCCCAGTTTTTTTCTTTTTCATTTTGCCACTAAGGAAGAAACCGAATCACACACGCTAAAATTCTCCCTCCCCAGACTTTCAACTTTGATACGCCACGGTCACCATAAATCGCCTCATCACGTAGCTGCCACCACGCAACTCAGTGGTGTTTATAGTTTTCAGTTTGCAGTCCCCATTTCAAGGAGGAAGTTACTTCAAAAAAAAAGAGATCAATCCGCATGGGAGCGGTGCTGCATGGAAAACAAATGGGGCGCTCAGATGATGGTGGGATGTTGAAGATGCGGTGCCAGTTTTCATCCACGGGATTACCAAAATGGTAAGTTTTCAATTAACTAAAAAAAAAGTTGGAGAACATTCTTATGTTATAATAAGAAGTAAAAGTGATGATTCAAATGTTGGAAAAGTAAAGAATATAATTAACGGACGGTTCGTTTAAGAGGCTAAAGGACACTGAGTAGTGAATTAGTGAATATAATTTGTCATGGATGAAATGTTGTTTTATTTGATAGTTAAACAACCGACTATCAAAAATTTGCCCATACGATTGTTGGCACGGGAAGATCGGGATCGAATTTATATTCGAAAACCATTCCGTCCAGCAAATACGAATACGTTAAAGATGCTGATTCAAGACGGAGCTACTGAAGACCGTTGATTTTCATAAGCGGAAGGATTACTTAAAATCTCTGATTGCAAGCAGAGATATACTGTGATTCTGTCGTGGTTGGAATCTACAGATTGCAAGGACTTCTCGCTACTGATTCTCAGGGGGATTCCTAGAATGCAGTAGGAGGGTACCTTCGGCTCATCCTGCTCCTGGGTGACTTGTATGGATGAATGTATGACAAAGTATTTTCAGAAAGGTCACGTACATTGATTTCTTCAATCGTACCAAGAGTGGAAGCGGAGAAGGAAACTTCTTTTAGCTAACACGTAATGTATTGTTGTGGACATCAATTAGTGACCATTGATGGATCTGACGATGTGACATTCGAAGTAAATATGATGTGCTGATAAAGCGTAGCCTCAAGCCTCACCAACCGGGAAATGACAAAAATCGGGCAGGTAGCATGGCTATGTGGGTCGCTCCCATTAGGGTGTATAATCACCTATCTAGAGAAAATCCAATTCCTTCTTTAATCTATTTCGATGTTGTCCCTTATCGGGAAATGGTGGTTTGAGCCCAACCGTTGGTGATATACATTCGATACACTCAAGTGAAATGAGTGGTCGGTCATGTGAGGGCCGGGTTGCAAGACGTTCTTGTTGAACCCAGTGTATTCGCCTCTAGAGATACACTATCGGCAGGTGGTCCTATACCTTGTCAAGGTCGGAATCCAATCTCCAATAAGCACCCGCGGTTTTGATTGTATACTATATATGTGGAGTGTGAGATGCAAGCGTTCCACTAGATTGATATTTACTTGTATTTAGACACTATTATAATATCAGAAAAGATATTGATTTCAAAATTGTTTTGGGTTATCGTAAGGTAAAAACCGTCCGTATTTATGTGTGGATTCGGTCTTACAATTATCCTTTTCTTTGAAAAGATTTTAACTTTAAAATCAAGTTGTGTGATACCTTAATACTGTGCGAGTTTTTATCACTCTAGTTCACCAGACTGACCCGGTTTTTTGTAAATGCTCGGGTTAGCCCGTGGTGTACAGGTTCAGGTTATCGAATGCTGTTAAGAGGCGAGCTGGAAGAGTCCAGACGTATGATATTATATAGCTACTATTCCGCTGTGTTTTGTATCTGAAGGCAGGTTATTATAACTTTCTAGGTGTGTGATGTACTCTGATATTGTAAGTATTTTTAAAGCTCTTAGTAAAGATTTATTTCTGTATTATATTTTGTCCGCTGCGATGTGAGACTCTGATTCTGTGTTGTGTTGGTTCTTCTTCTTTTTCTTCTATTCTTATATTTCTTTCTTTCTTATCTCACCCTCTAAATTCTTTCTAATAACTATCTGGTGTTTCGATACTTGAGTTCTAGCAAGTAATACGGGATTGGTGCATTATTGTCGGGATTCGGGCGTCAAAATCCTCGGGTCGTTACAGTGGTATCACAGATATTGGTTTAGTTATAACCTTGGCTCTGTGGCATAACTCGATAGAGATAGGGTTTGTAATACCCTAGATCGAGATTGAGTTTATATATATGAGAGCGTATTTGTAAATTTTATATACAAATGTTTTATGTTTTGTAAAGAGGGTAAATGAAATAATTTTACCCGAAAAATACTTTGTATAAAAAGGAATAATTTTATTAAATTATTAAGATATTGTGAGTTGGTTGGTTTGAATAAACTCAGATTGAATTAAAAATTTGAATTGAAACTTAACTGGGTTAAGTGAAATTAAATTAAGAATAATACTGAATGAAATTAATTTGGGAAATTAAACGGATAATTGATTAATAATCAATCGAATGTTAATTAATTGATGATTAAAATATATTAAACCAATAATTGAATGAAAAATTCAATTGATTTGGTTGAGTTGATGGTGCATTAGTGGTTGAATGATTATTGATTGGGTGAATATAAATTCATCAACCGTTAATGATAGCATTGAATGAATTAAAGACTAAATTCTAGGATTTATGAATTCAAATGGAATGGATAATTTAAACCTATGTCTGCAAATGAATGATGATATATGATTATGGGACTTATCATATTCATTCTGGTTAATCAATAAAGTGGCATTTAAATATTTCAGGTAATTATCACTTATGTGTGGCCCTGAGATTTGATTTGGTTGAACAAATTGCGATAAATTGAGCAGGTATGCTCAACAGCGCTCACGAAAGGTACGCCTACTCGAAAATATAAAAATTTGGTTTTTGTTTTTGTTTTCCGACCGTGTGGGTTGAGGTATATATTTTATTTGTTCCTGCAATATCGCAGAAGTCACTCCGTGCAAGGTAGACTCTACCGAAATTTTCCGGGAATTTATTGTGTTAGAATTTTTTTGATAAATTCGAAAAATATTTATTCACGATAACGAATTGGTTTTCGATTTAAAATAAATGGGATTTGAAAATTTTATGAGATTTGTAACATTCTTTCTTACCTTAGCAATTTCGGGGACGAAATTATTTTAAGGGCGGAAGAATGTAACGTCCCGTACTTTTGGCAGTCAAATATCTAACTTAATTTGTTATTTTAAATATTATATTTGGAACATTAATGGATTTTAATATTTAATTCGTTATTCAAAACGAAGGTTGAACGTTATATATATTATATAATTATAAATTGAGCTCAAAATCGCGCGGCAGTTCGTATATTGGATTTTTGAACTTCAACTGAATATACAGGATTCGATATAGGTCGGATTTCTGTGAAACGAGAAACATTGGGAACGTCTTGATTATAATTTTCATATAAAAGGGAAAAATCCAGATTTCGTGTTATAGATTGTAGTTATGGCCAAATCAAATTTTAAAATAGTCGCTATGGAAATCGTTATTAAATTATACGCGTTAAAATAGCCGTTTTGCAAACGGACTCTGTTTTCGACGAAACTAGTTTCATTGGAACCATAACGTTAAATTATTTTATGGTGTTGAATTGCGTGGCAAACTGATGTCGTATATGACCACGGTAGCTGAAAACGCCCAGTTAATTTCTATAGCGCGTAATTAAATTTATTTAATAAATGGATATTTGTGTGTAACTTGAGCCGACTATCAAATTTAGCCGCGAAACCAGTTCCATTGAGTTCGTATTGACGATTAGAGTCAGGATAAGCATATAGTTTGTTATTTTTGGAGACCGTGTAATTTGATGTCCAAAATGGCATCGCGGTGCGCGTAAAAATAGCCTACCGGGGAAACAGTCTCAGAATGCGACGAAACTGGTGCTATTGGGTTCGTATTGATTAATTATTGTAAGATTTAAAGGTTTCAAGTTGATTTGATTTATCTAGTGATGGAAAAAAAATTAAACGCATGTTGATTTCCGGTTTTATAAAGGAATTTTTTTCAAACGATGTCGGATTTCGACGAAGCTTGTCCCATTCGGTCCGGAATACTTTTTTACACTAAGATTAGCCTTTTTATCAGAAAACGAAAATCGTCTATAGTGGTTTTTAACGTGATTTCTCACAGCGAAAACTTGGTTACATAATTTTATTAATAAATCAATCCCACCATCCTCTCTTTTACTCTAAACCTATTCAATGTATACAACTCCATGCGTCCCAATTCTCTCTGAATACTTGCGTCCCAAATTTTACAAGAAAAGAAAAAAAAGGAAAAAAAATCTCCTCACTATTGATTCGTGCGTCCCAATTATCAAACAAAAACTTGCGCTCCACGTGATTTAGTTTCTTGGCTGCCAAACAATTGATTTCCTTGCCGAAAAAGTTTCGTTTTTAGTCCCTTTCTCACCAGCTATGCATACCTACCCTAAACTATAAAACCGTGCCTGCAAAGTAATTTTTGGCGTGGCCACCATGGTATAATTCCTTCTATAAATATGAGATGCTCCAGTTTTTTTTCTTTTTCATTTTGCCACTAAGGAAGAAACCGAATCACACACACTAAAATTCTCCCTCCCCAGACTTTCAACTTTGATACGCCACGATCACCATAAATCGCCTCATCACGTAGTTGCCACCACGCAACTCAGTGGTGTTTATAGTTTTCAGTCTGTAGTCCCCATTTCAAGGAGGAAGATACTTCGAAAAAAAAGAGATCAATCCGCATAGGAGCGGTGCTGCATGGAAAACAAAAGGGGCGCTCAGATGATGGTGGGATGTTGAAGATGCGGTGCCAGTTTTCATCCACGAGATTACCGAAATGGTAAGTTTTCAATTCACTAGAAAATAAAAAGTTGGAGAACATTCTTATTTTATAATAAGAAGTAAAAGCGATGATTCAAATGTTGGAAAAGTAAAGAATATAATTAATGGACGGTTCATTTAAGAGGCTAAAGGACACTGAGTAGTGAATTAGTGAATATAATTTGTCATGGATGAAATGTTGTTTTATTTGATAGTTAAACAACCGACTATCAAAAATTTGCCCATACGATTGTTGGCACGGAAAGACCGAGATCGAATTTATATTTGAAAACCATTCCATCCAGCAAATACGAATACGTTAAAGATGCTGATTCAAGATGGAGCTATTGAAGACCGTTGATTTTCATAAGCGGAAGGATTACTTAAAATCTCTGATTGCAAGCAGAGATATACTGTGATTCTGTCGTGGTTGGAATCTACGGATTGCAAGGACTTCTCGCTACTGATTCTCAGGGGGATTCCTAGAATGCAGTAGGAGGGTACCTTCGGTTCATCCTGTTCCTGGGTGACTTGTATGGATGAATGTCTGACAGAGTATTTTCAAAAAGGTCACGTACATTGATTTCTTCAATCGTACCAAGAGTGGAAGCAGAGAAGGAAACTTCTTTTAGCTAACACGTAATGTATTGTTGTAGACGTCAATTAGTGACCGTTGATGGATCTGACGATGTGACATTCGAAGTAAATATGATGTGCTGATAAAGCGTAGCCTCAAGCCTCACCAACCGGGAAATGACAAAAATCGGGCAGGCAGCATGGCTATGTGGGTCGCTCCCATTAGGGTGTATAATCACCTATCTAGAGAAAATCCAATTCCTTCTTTAATCTATTTCGATGTTGTCCCTTATCGGGAAACGGTGGTTTGAGCCCAACCGTTGGTGATATACATTCGATACACTCAAGTGAAATGAGTGGTCGGTCATGTGAGGGTCGGGTTGCAAGACGTTCTTGTTGAACCCAGTGTATTCGCCTCTAGAGATACACTATCGGCAGGTGGTCCCATACCTTGTCAAGGTCGGAATCCAATCTCCAATAAGAACCCGCGGTTTTGATTGTATACTATGTATGTGGAGTGTGAGATGCAAGTGTTCCATTAGATTGATATTTACTTGTATTTAGACACTATTATAATATCAGAAAAGATATTGATTTCAAAACTGTTTTGGGTTATCGTAAGGTAAAAACCGTCCGTATTTATGTGTGATTATCCTTTTCTTTGAAAAGATTTTAACTTTAAAATCAAGTTGTGTGATACCTCAATACTGTGCGAGTTTTTCTCACTCTGGTTCACCAGACTGACCCAGTGTTTTGTAAATGCTCGGGTTAGCCCGCAATGTACAGGTTCAGGTTATCGAATGCTTTTAAGAGGCGAGCTGGAAGAGTCCAGACGTATGATATTATATAGCTACTATTCCGCTGTGTGTTGTATCTGAAGACAGGTTATTATAACTGTCTAGGTGTGTGATGTACTATGATATTGTAAGTATTTTTAAAGCTCTCAGTAAATATTTATTTCTGTATTATATTTTGTCCGCTGCGATGTGAGACTCTGATTCTGTGTTGTGTTGGTTCTTCTTCTTCTTCTTCTATTCTTGTATTTCTTTCTTTCTTATCTCACCCTCTAAATTCTTTCTAATAACTATCTGGTGTTTCGATACTTGAGTTCTGGCAAGTAATACGGGATTGGTGTATTATTGTTGGGATTCGAGCGTCGAAATCCTCGGGTCATTACATCCTCTGTATCTCCTCATTAAGCAAGCTACTAACCACCCAACCCATTGAAACGACGTTATTCGAATTTGAGTTACTCAATGCAACCACAAGTATTTCCCAACTCTTTGGTAATGAACTCATCAATATCAAATCTTGTGTCTCATCATCTACCTTGTAATTTACGGTTGCCAATTTATTCACAATTTCTTGAAAATCATTAAGATGCTCTCCAATTAACTCACCTTCCTTAGATCATCTCCAACAACTTTTTGATTTAAATTATAAATTCATCAATTACAAAATGTAATCACATAATATCCTCAACAAAATATGGTCAGGCGCCTGTTCAACAGGAGCTTGAGCTTCAACGAGCCTAGTCAAAAAGAAAAGAAACTTCAGGATCATGTTGAACAGGAGCCTGAGCTCAGGAGCCTGTTCAACAGGCGCCTGAAGCCATTTTTAATATATAGCCGTTGGTTGAACATGCGCTCCACCCCTGGTGCCTGTTTAACCAACACCTCTCCTAATTCGGCGTTTTTTATAACAAAAAACGCTGAATTTTCGTTTGGTTACAAAATTTATACCTTGTTGGAGAGGAAAATGGGTGTATATATATTACATATTTGTAATAATGGGCCATTGTTGGAGATGCTCTTAAGCTTGAAATTCACCAATATTCTCATAAGAAGAGCCTAGTTCGTTGCAGAGTTCTTTGCATATAATCCTTCTAACATTTTCTGAATCGCATAAGCAGATGTTTCATTAGCAACAATATAAAATACTGAATTTTCTAGAAAATGCCTAATAGCCGTTGCAGCCTTCCTATTCAAAATTTCTCACTTTGCCTCAGTTATAGCGTTCGACTTCTCCCTATTATTTTCCAAGGGTTGGTAAAGATCATTAAGATAAATATAGTCTTTCATCTTCGCTTTCCATAACTCCCAATTTCTTCCATTAAGTTTCTCCTCATTTATCTTCTCCATAACCAAACTAACTTCAAATTTTTTTGTCTAATAGGCTCTGACACCAACTGTTAGACCTAGGATCTTTACACAATTAGATTTTAAAAGAGATAGGAAGCGAAGAAAAAACAGTGATAGAAAAAATTCCACCAAATAAAACCTTTATTAATAATTCCAAAAGATTACAACAAAACTCTAAAAATTGAGAACCAATCTTAGTCCACAAACCAGGAAATAACTTTTTTCCCTTATACATACAATTGTTGCATATAACAATTCTATGATTTTTTTTGATGATAACAAACAAATATATATTATTATAAATGTGTTTGCTATTGTGTTATTCTACTACATCACAGACAGAATTAAATATTTATATTTAAATAAAATACCATTGCAAAAGAGTTCAAATATTCAAATAGTGTTTTATTAAAATATAATATTTTAATTCTACATTTAAATATTACATATTTATGACACCACTATTTGTACATCTTAGTAATACAATACATTTTAATGTCAATTTCATTTGTTACATTATTCCTCTCACTAAACACTCAGTCGTTGTACAAACACACATATACATTCTGATTCACTCAACTCACTCATATACAGGTACTCACTCATACATTATCACTCACTTGTATTCTGTCTTCAGCTTGCTTTTCAATCAGTCAGTCCAGTCTTCTGCTTACTTGTCACAGAAACACACATAGTAATCTGAAAAAAAATATTTTTAAATTCTAGCAGATATAATTTTTTTAAAATTTTATTTTCCTCGGACCTGACACTTCTAGCTCAGTTGGTTAGAGGTGGGCGAATTGGGATGAGACATAGGTCTCAAGTTCAATGGACACCTCTGCCAATTTGTAGGGGTGACTACCTAGGTAGTGTGAAGACGTTGAAAAATCGGGGTATATCACTACCCGTGGGGTTTACTAAGACCGGCAAGCAATGGCTTGAGTGAAGTCTTAGGTTCCACACTAAATCAAAAAAAATTGCCTCGGAATTTTGGTGTGTTACTCATCATATTTCATGACTTAATTTGATAAGTATATATATCCATCTGTGTCAAGACAGCTTGTGATATTCATAGTGATTCACCGTAAATTCCACATGGTAGACAGTATTTGTAGTGCTTACATATATAAACTACACGTGCACGATACATGTATACACATATATGTGTATGTATATGCACATACTTTCTATGGAGAGGCAATATGTTCATTCATCGAAATAGCAGGGACAAATATATCAAGCCTAATATGCTCAGCAAAGCCACACACACACACACACATATACACATATATATACACATACATATATATATATATGTGTGTGTATATATATATATACATATATATACATACATAGTTGAGCATGCACAATCAACAACATGTAAATACTCAACATGGCTGAGGCAACCTAAAAACAAGATGAACTGTACAAGGTGCAAGGTGAAGGCAAACTACATAGACACACACACATATACATATATACACACATGTTGTGTGTATGTATGTATGTATATATGCATGGATATCAAGTCTGCCATGATCACAACTGAAAGAATGACAAATGCAAGCCAAATAAACAAGAGAAGCAACTGGTATTAAGTTAACGGCCAAGACAACAAGTAAAATGAAGCAGCATATATGCACAAGAGTGTACACAATAACTCAAACAAGTTCGAGCAAGTGTCAAAAGAAAAGCAAGTGCAAAACTAGTATGTTCATGGGGATAACAAGGCAAAAATGACCAAGTCATCATGGTGTGCTTCAACAGGTCAAAATTTCATAAAAGTTGAGATCATAAATCATTTGTGTATTTATCCAGAATATATATACAGAAGTATGTATATATACTCACATTTGTGAATATATATATATATATATATGTGTGTGTGTGTGTGTGTGCGCGCGCGTGTGTGTGTGTATTGAATATATACACTGTGGTGATCAATGCAGTTGCAAATGCATGTGCACATGTACAAAGCAGAGAGGAAAAATGTCATACATAAGTAAAACTGCATATATGCTTTTATATAAATGTGTACATGCAAAGCCAAAGGAAAAAATCAATAGCATGTGAGCCAGTGAAGTACACATAGAAAACATAAGGGATCTAACACAATGGCAAATGGGCATTACATTGGGTAAATACACATCAGGTCGAAACTTGTGCATATGCACATACATGTGCAAATTCAACATTGGTGTACACAGTGTTTACGTGAAAGCCAGATTGACACAAGAGTGTCATAGATTTTCAACAAGCAAAGTCAAGATAGTATTAACCCAACATATGCATATCGGTGATCAATACAAGCAACAACATAATTTTAAGTGAAGCAACTAAATGCAGAAGATGCAATAAGGCACAAAGGGATTGCGTGCAAATGTTTACAAATAAAAGAGGGAATTTTTGGTAACTTGTTTTTTTGCTGACCAATTCACAAATTCACTGGAGTGGAAAGAATATTATTATTGGCAAGTGGTAAAAGGAGCAGGCAATTTTTTCTAGTAAGTTTTTTTTATCATAGAAAAGAATTGTTTTTCAATTTTTATATGTAGCTAGATTTTCCAAAAATGTTCATCAAAATTTCAAGACTTCAAATGCATTCCAGAAATGAAGTCAATCATGGGAATATTTTGGCAGGAACAAATAATTTGAAATCGTTTCCCAATATACAATGGGAAAGAACTTCCAGAAATACACAAAAATGTTTTTGGCAAGAAATCAACTCAAGATTTTCAAGAAATTCGCAAGCTTTGTTTAAGAAATGAAAATCATTCATTCATTCATTCATTCTAGATTTCAACCATAAGGGATTCATGGCAACAATCAAGCAAGGGATTCATGGCTATAACTATTTTCAGAAATCAACATGACATACACATCAAAATTAATCAAACAATCATCAATCATGCAAGGTCCAAAGAAAACAATTCTTATTGTTTCCAAAAGTCATATACGACATGTAATCAACATTATTGCTTCCAGATTTCAATGAAAACAGTCACAACAACAAATCAAGCATGTTAATCATGCAACATTGTGGAAACAAAAAGGGACAACACGCAAAATCAAAGCAAGCCAATTTAATGAAATTAGAGAATTGTTTAGGGGTTTTCAAAACCCTATATAACCAATTCTCATCCACTTTTTAGAATATCGAAAATAAGAAAAGCAACGAAATCAAGAGAAGAAGAAAAAATCAATTCGAATTACTCACGATTGTTTTCGATTGCAAGCACCCTAATCAGATCGACAAGCCAAGCATCATTCATTCGAAGCTTTCAAGAATTTTTCCAACAATTTCAAAGTCAAGATTTAGGGGAAGCAAAAACCCTATTTTTGGTAGAGTTGGTCGAATTTTTTTGGGGATAAAAGAAATAACGAAAGGGGTCGGCTTGTTGTGTTATTAAGGGCTTGAGGTTTTTTGTTTATTTAATTATTGTATTATTTTTATTTTTTGTAAACCGTTCCAATTTGTTTTCTAGTTTTTCTGTAAAAACTATGGGTTTTCTAGTTTGTCTATAAAGCTAGGGTTTTCTAGTTTGTCTATAAAACTAGGGTTACTAATTATAGGATTTATAACCACGGTATAACAACCCGCATTCTACATATCGGAGGATCGTAGAATATTTATTTCTTTCTTATATGAAGTCGCATGGTCATGTGACTTTGAGAAACGACCATTGGGGTCATTTCCCATGGTCATGATTTTTGTCGATTTTTAAATGACCGTTTTGCCCTAGCTGATTTTGTTTCGTCCATAACTTTTGATTGGAAAGGATTTTTGACCTGAAACCACTTCCATTGGCTTTGGATGATGGTTTACCTTTCCGTAGAGTGGTCACATGTGGAAAACAGACTTACCGTTTGGGAGAAATGGCTGAAATAAGGTTTGGAAGGTGAAAAACTGCTTAACCGGGCCAAATAGGGTGATTAGTGAATGGGCCCATAACCCATTTCAAGATTAGGGTATGGGGAGGCTGAAAAGTGTTAGGGTTTCATTCTATTTCAGTTTTCTAGCCTCCACTTACCTCTTAGAAACCCTAAAAATGGCCTCCAACCTCTAAATCACCTCCAAATCACTTTCTAATCAAGGATTAAGCATAGCAACATCAAATCAAGGGAGATCTTCACCAAATCAAGATTAGAGCTGCTGTTTAGCATTGGTATTCGCGACATATCAGAGATTTATTTCAGATCTAAGGTTTATTTGTGGCTAAGGTGAGTGATTGGCATTATTTTTCACTATTTACAGCTAATTAGGGGTGATTAGCGATAATTAGCGAATTTATGCATGTTAAAAATCTGGAAAAATATTTATAAATTTTTAAATGATGTTTTAGACCTCTATTAGAAACTTGGATTAATTTGGTTAAGTTTTGTTAATCCTATCATTAATTATGCTTAAACATGCTTAAGGGAAAAATATGGGGTTTTGGCTATGTTTGATCCACTTTAACCTATCATATTGTTGTTTTGGTGTTTGAGGTCACTTCTACTTGTTGCTATGACTGTATGGTATGCTTTGTAATTGATTAGAATAGTTAAAATGGTCGAAAACGTCGTCGAGAGGCGTATAAACTGTCGCTGGAAGTTGCAGGAAAATGTTGGTCCTGACCAGATCGTATAACCCGACCCGATCGTGGTTAGTCCCTCCGAACCGAACCGCCCATGGATGGTGACCACGAACCGTTTGCACTTAGCCAGGAGGAGTGTTCTCTCCGGACCGAACCGCCTAGAGTTCTCCGATCCGATCTGAAGAAGCTTGGCACGAACCGATCCAGTGGGGGATACTAAAGGCCGAACCGAACCGATGACTGTGAGGAGATCTGAACCGATCCGGTGATGACCAATAACCCGAGATGCAAAGGTAGTCCAAATGGAAGTTAGAGCTCAGGATCCAGTTGGGAACCAATGAGTTCACTTCATGATTGGGCTTTGTTGCGGGACGTGTGTTAAGGAGTCGTTGATGTTCATAACTTCGATTCATTACTGAAAAGGAATGATGGGCTACGTATCAGTGCAGTAGAGTCATTATGACTCGAGGGGCAAAGTGATCATAGCAGGACTACGTATCAGTGCAGTAGAGTCACCATGACTCGAGGGGCAAAGTGATCGTAGTAAGACTATGAGCTAGTGCAATGGAGCCATTGTGACTCCATGGGGCAGAGTGGACATAGTAAAGGATTAGTAAGGCTATGAGCCAGTGCAGTGGGGTGTGTACGACTCCATGGGGCAAAGTGGACATAGCGAAGGATTAGTGGCTATGAATCAGTGCAGTGAAGCCGTTGTGACTTCATGGGGCAGAGTGATCATAACAAAGTATTGGGTGATCGAAGTGGTGGATATCGTATGCTTTACGCACTGAGTGAGAGATGTGAGGATGGTTGCTATGCTTGATTGTTTACCATCACTATGACATGCACACCCCCACCCCCGTATCTTTACACCATATGTTAGTGGAACCTTAGAGTGTTGTACAGTATGTAGTGCTAACTCTTTGGTTGCAGGTTCAGGTTCAGGTATGGTTTAGTATACCTATTATTGTTCTGTTTCGCTGCTTATCGCTCATACCAGACTTTTGTCTGACCCAGAGTTTTATGTCTCTTCTTATTACTCTGGGTGCTCCTAAATGAGCAGACTAGAGACAGGTTAGCTAGTGATGCACGAGTAGCTGATCCGGAGGCGAGCAGGAGGCTTCCACGTATGATATATATAGATATACTCCATGTGTCGTTGGTGGTCACTACTTGGGCATTAGTAGTGTACCTTCGTTATCTTGCTTTTAGAGACAGTTTTAAAAGTTGTAATAATGATGTTGTGGAACATAAGTTGTATTCGGATTTTCCGCTGCTATGATAGTTTCTTTCAGCTTATACACTGTCTCACCTGTTTTATGTCAAGTATGTTGTTATTATATTTTGTTCCATGTGCTGTGAGACATTCTACAGGTTCCTTGTTAGGTCATTCTCTTCTTCCTTTCCTTCTGACGACCGTCCCGTGCTAACTGGACATGTGTACAACGCACTTTTGGAATAAATGTCGGTTGGTGCCGGGCGGGCCGTCACATTTGGTATCAAAGCTCTAGGTTGCGTAGTTAACCTAGGAAAATACACTAGGGAGAGATAGTACGTATATGAGAGTGCGTATTTGTGATTACTTTGGTTTTCAAAAGCTATATATATATACTATTAGTATAGTTA
Source organism: Allium sativum (assembly GCA_030737875.1). Taxonomy (NCBI): domain Eukaryota; kingdom Viridiplantae; phylum Streptophyta; class Magnoliopsida; order Asparagales; family Amaryllidaceae; genus Allium; species Allium sativum. The sequence goes on from CM060919.1 coordinate 434,362,352, forward strand.
AGGATGAAGTCGCACTGCACTAGCACCACTATGGAGATGGTTAATCGTTTTCTCTTTACAGATTGAACGATGAGCCGATACGCAAGAGGTGCTGGTAGGGGAGCCAATAATGGGAATGCTCCTGACATGAGGACGATGTTCACTGACTTCATGAGAGAGATGCTTAGGGATGTTCAGGGAGCAGTTCCCAATGCCGGTAATGGTGGTGGTTCGGTAGTGCAGGCGCCTAGGGCCGATTTCACCAAGCTGTGCAAGGATTACACTAACCTTGGAGGGAAGCCGTTCCACGGAACAGAGTTGACCATGGATGTTCAGGATTGGTTGGATAGCTGTGATCGTATCTTCGACGACTTGGGTATCGAGGATGCGATGAAGAGAAGGCTAGCATCTCGTCAGCTGCAAGGGCGAGCAATGAATTGGTGGAATGCTATTAAGATAGCCACTCCAGAGGATCAGGTTACTTGGGATCAGTTTAAGATTCACTTTAGCGACAAGTTTATCCTAGCTGCTCAGAAGTCGGAATTGTTTAGGAAGTTCTTGGAGCTTAAGCAGAATGGTAGGGCAGTCTCGGACTATATTGCTGAGTTCGACACTTTCTCGAAGTATGGATTATCCCTTATCGATACTCCTGAGAAGAAGAATGAGAAGTTTAATACTGGTTTGGATGGATACCTGGGGGAAAGGCTTATCAACCACATCGATGAGACTTTTGAATCGATTGTTGGGAAAGCTTTGAGATCAGAGAGTCTTTTCCCTAAGTCAAAGACTAAGGTTGCATCTGCAGAAGGGCTGAAGCCGCAAGCAGGCGATGGAGGCAAGAATAACACTCAGAACAAGAGGAAGCAGAACCAAGCTAAGGATGGCCAGAAAAAGAGTAAGAAAGATGTTGAGTGCTTCAGCTGTGGTAAGAAGGGCCATTATGCCAAAGAATATCGGGCCAAGCCAGCGGATAGGAAGTGCGACAACTGTGGCCAAGTGGGACATCATAAGGATAAATGTCCACAACCTCTTAAGGAGAAGCAGATTGTGAAAGCATATGCTATCAGTGCTATTCCTTCTTCGTCGAATGCCCCAACTGCGACCGAGAAAGGAAAGAATGTCGTCATTCAAGGTATGCTTTCTATTCTTGATGTACCTGTTCGAGTTTTGTTTGATACTAGGGCTTCCCGTTCCTTCATATCTAGTGACCTGGTAGATAGGTTGGGACTGGAACCCGAGATAGTCGATAGACCGTTGGTTGTGACGAACCCGATTGGTGGTTCGACTAACCTTAGTATGATTTGCCGAAATTTGGTCTTATCGAGTCATGGATGTATGTTTGTTTGTGATTGCTTTGTTTTGGGCTTTACTGGGTATGGCATTATATTGGGGGTCGATTGGCTCCAAAGATACGGGGTGGTGGTAGACTGTGAGGGCTTTTTAGTGATAGTTAGGGCGGATGATGGGCGGAGGGTAGTGTTTGGTAGTCTACCTAGTGATGGGGTAATGGCTAGTTTTATAAATTCCCTTGACATCCCGCATGATGAGTTGTCAGATGTGCCCGTGGTTGGCCAGTATCCGGACGTCTTCGAGGAAATGACCGGACTTCCACCACATCGAGAGATTGAGTTCCGTATTGATTTAGTGAAAGATGCCAGACCTATAGTTATGCCACTTCGTCGTATGGCACCAAGGGAGAAGCGAGAGCTCGGGGTGCAAGTAAGAGATCTTTTGAAGAAGGGGTTTATTAGAGGAAGTGTCTCCGAGTGGGGAGCACCAGTTGTGTTTGCCACTAAGGCAGATGGTTCCCTTCGTTTGTGTGTGGACTATCGTGAGTTGAATAAGGTGACGAGGAAGAATAAGTATCCTCTACCGCGAATAGATGATTTGTTTGATCAACTGGAAGGAGCAAGAGTGTTCTCCCAGTTGGACCTCGCGACATGATTTCATCAGCTCCAAGAAGCGACTGATAGTGTTCCGAAAATGGCATTTAGGACGCCGTATGGATTCTATGAGTGGTTGGTCATGCCATTTGGGTTGACCAATGCACCAGCATACTTCGTGGATCTTATGAATCGAGTATTCAGAGATTAGTTGAATAAGTTTATTCTTGTGTTCATAGACGACATCCTTGTTTACTCGAGGACAGAGGAAGAACACAAGGGACATTTGAGGATAGTGATGGAGGTGTTAAGAAAACACCACTTGAAAGCGAAATTTTCTAAGTGTCACTTCTGGAGGAGGGAAGTGAGATTCTTGGGCCATGTTGTTTCAGAGAATGGTATTGCCGTGGACCCTACGAAGGTGGCTGCGGTACAAGATTGGTCTACGCCCAAGAATGCAACAGACGTAAGAAGCTTCTTGGGGTTAGCTGGCTATTATCGTAAGTTTATCCAGGACTTCTCCAAGATAGCAGCACCGTTGACTCAGTTGACTAAGAAGAATCAAGCCTTCGTCTGGGACGGAGTGTGTGAGAATGCATTCAAGAGTCTAAAAGAAAAGTTGACGCATGTGCCAGTGTTAGTCATTCCTAAAGGGAATGAAGAGATGACGGTATACACAGATGCTTGTTTTACCAGTCTAGGTGCTGTATTGATGCAATAAGGTAGGGTTGTAGCTTATGCTAGTCGGCAACTAAAGTCGCATGAGGAAAGGTATCCTACCCATGTCAGTGATCGTGTTCGCGTTGAAGATGTGGAGACATTATCTCTTGGGAGAAAAATTCGAGTTGTTTACCGATCATAAATCGTTAAAGTATCTCTTCTCTCAGAAGGATCTGAATCTCCATCAGCAGAGATGGTTAGAGTTCTTGGCTTCATATGATTTTGATATCGCATATAAACCTGGGAAAGGCAATGCGGTAGCCGATGCCTTGAGTAGGAGACATGCCAGTTTAGGGGCTATGTTTCTTGAATGGAAGCAACTGGAGTATAATGCAGGGTATGATTTCAGACCAAAGTGCGAATTGGATCCAGGGATGTTAGCTAGTTTGACGATCAGACCCACTTTGATTGAGCGGATTGGTTCCAGTCAGAGGGACGATCCTAATCTATTGGAAATCATCTCAAAGTTAGAGATGAATATTGACGGTGAGGAGATGAATCTGTATGGGCTTGATCGAGAAGGATGGCTTCGAAAGAATGGAAGACTAGTTGTACCCAACGTGAATGGTTTGAGAGATGAAGTGCTTAGGGAATGTCATCACTCAAAACTGACTATACACCCCGGTGGTGATAAGATGTATCGAGACATGAAGCAGACTTACTACTGGGAAGGGATGAAAGGAGACGTTGGGAAGTTTATATCCAAGTGCATGAATTGCTAGCTAGTTAAAGCCGAGCAAAAGAAGCCTAGTATTTTGTTGCAACCATTAGAAATTCCCAAATGGAAATGGGAGCAAGTCTCGATGGATTTCACTGATGGTTTACCAAGGACTAAATCGGGACATGATAGCATTTGGGTAATTGTGGATCGATTGACCAAGAGTGCAAGATTTATACCAGTCAAATCGACTAGAACGGCAGCTAAGTTAGCAGAACTGTATATGAAGTGGGTAGTGAGATTTCATGGAGTACCTAAAAGCATTGTGAGTGACCGAGACCCGTTGTTTACTAGTGTGTTTTGGAAGAGCTTACAAGAGGCTCTAGGGTCGGAATTATATCTCAGTAATGCGTATCATCCTCAAACCGACGGTCAGACAGAGAGGGTGAATCGTATATTGGAAGATTTCTTGAGAGCTTGTATGTTGGATTTTGGTGGATCATGGGATGACCATTTGCATCTAGTAGAGTTTGCATATAATAATAGCTACCAATCCAGTATCGGTATGGCTCCATATGAAGCTTTGTACGAAAGACCGTGCAACTCACCATCATGTTGGATAGAGACCGGTGAGAAGTTTGTGCTTGGACCAGATGTGGTAAGGGAAACTTCGGATTAGATTAAGACATTCAACAACGAATGAAGGTTGCCCAGGATAGGCAGAAGAGTTATGCTGATAAGAAGAGGAGAGACTTAAAATTCTCCGTTGGTGACTTGGTGTTTGTCAAGATTTCTCCATTAAAGAGCGTGATACGATTTGGCAGGAGAGGCAAGTTGGCACCAAGATTTGTTGGCCCATTCCTAGTTCTTGAACAAGATGGGAATTTGGCGTATAGAGTTGACTTACCCGAGAAGAGGGCGGGAGTTCACAACGTATTTCATGTTTCCCAGCTAAGGAAGATCGTGCACGACCCAGATATGACTATTTCACCTGATTAGTTAGAGGACTTCGAAGAGGAACCCGAGGCAGTTGGGAACCGCAAGCCGATTCGTATTGTCGAGCATGATACGAAGCAACTTTGAAGGAAGGCGTTGAAGCTAGTCAAGGTTCAGTGGGGGCGAGAACGAGAATGACTGTATTTGGGAGACAAAGGAGAGCATTAGGAAGACGTATCCGGAACTCTTTGCCTGTTAAGATTTTCTTTGCAATTTAGTTATTCCGCATGCTAGGATAGACTTGTTTTGCATGTTTGATTGTTGTTTTATGGCTGATAGGTATGCAGGACCTTTTGTGTGTTTTGGTTAGGGAATTTCGGGGGCGAAATTTCTTAAGGAGGGGAAAATGTAACAACCCGCATTCTGCGCACCGGAGGATCGTAGAATATTTATTTCTTTCTTATATGAAGTCGTATGGTTATGTGGCTTTGGGAAACGACAATTGGTGTCATTTCCTATGTTCATGATTTTTGCCGATTTTAAAATGACCGTTTTGCCCCTAGCTAATCTTATTTCGGCCATAACTTTTGATTGGAAAGGAGTTTTGACCTGAAACCACTTCCATTGGCTTCAGATGATGGTTTACCTTTCCGTAGAGTGGTCACATGTGGAAAACGGACTTACGGTTTGGGAGAAATGGCTGAAATAAGGTTTGGAAGGTGAAAAACTGCTTAACGGGCCAAATAGGGTGATTAGTGAATGGGCCCATAACCCATTTCGGGATTAGGGTATGGAAAGGCTAAAAAGAGTTAGGGTTTCATTCCATTTCAGTTTTCTAGCCTCCACTTACCTCTTAGAAACCCTAAAAATGGCCTCCAACCTCTAAATCACCTCCAAATCACTTTCTAAACAAGGATTAAGCTTAGCAACATCAAATCAAGGGAGATCTTCACTAAATCAAGATTAGAGCTGCTGTTTAGCATTGGTATTCGTGCCATATCAGAGATTTATTTCAGATCTAAGGTTTATTTGTGGCTAAGGTGAGTGATTGGCATTGTTTTTCACTAATTACGGCTAATTAGGGGTGATTAGTGATAATTAGCGAATTTATGCATGTTAAAAATCTGGAAAAATATTTATAAATTCTTAAATGATGTTTTAGACCTCTGTTAGAAACTTGGGTTAATTTGGTTAAGTTTTGCTAATCTTATCATTAATTACGCTTAAATATGCTTAAGGGAAAAATATGGGGTTTTGGTTATGTTTGATCCACTTTAACCTATCATATTGTTGTTTTGGTGTTTGAGGTCACTTCTACTTGTTGCTATGACTGTATGGTATGCTTTGTAATTGATTAGAATAGTTAGAATGGTCGAAAATGTCGTCGAGAGGTGTATAAACTGTCGCTGGAAGTTGCAGGAAAATGCAGGAAACCGGACCGGATCGTATAACCTGACCCGACCCGATCGTGGTTAGTCCCTCCGAACCGAACCGCCCATGGATGGTGACCACGAACCGTTTGCACTTGGCCAGGAGGAGTGTTCTCTCCGAACTGAACCGCCTAGAGTTCTCCGATTCGATCCGAAGAAGCTTGGCACAAACCGATCCAGTGGGGGATACTGAAGGCCAAACCGAACCGATGACTGTGAGGAGATCTGAACCGATCCGGTGATGGCCAATAACCCGAGATGCAAAGGTAGTCCAAATGGAAGTTAGAGCTCAGGATCCAGTTGGGAACCAATTAGTTCACTTCATGATTGGGCTTTGCTGCGGGACGTGTGCTAAGGAGTCGTCGACGTTCATAACTTCGATTCACTACTGAAAAGGAATGATGGGCTATGTATCAGTGCAGTAGAGTCATTATGACTCGAGGGGCAAAGTGATCATAGCAGGACCACGTATCAGTGCAGTAGAGTCACCATGACTCGAGGGGCAAAGTGATCGTAGTAAGACTATGAGCCAGTGCAGTGGAGCCATTGTGACTCCATGGGGCAGAGTGGACATAGTAAAGGATTAGTAAGGCTATGGGCCAGTGCAATGGGGTGTGTACGACTCCATGGGGCAAAGTGGACATAGAGAAGGATTAGTGGCTATGGATCAGTGTAGTGAAGCCGTTGTGACTTCATGGGGCAGAGTGATCATAGCAAAGTATTGGGTGATCGAAGTGGTGGATATCGTATGCTTTACGCATTGAGTGAGAGATGTGAGGATGGTTGCTATGCTTGATTGTTTACCATCACTATGACATGCACACCCCCACCCCCGTATCTTTACACCATATGTTAGTGGAACCTTAGAGTGTTGTACAGTATGTAGTGCTAACTCTTTGGTTGCAGGTCCAGTTCAGGTATGGTTTAGTATACCTGTTATTGTTCTGTTTAGCTGCTTATCGCTCAAACCAGACTTTTGTCTGACCCAGAGTTTTATGTCTCTTCTTATTACTCTGGGTGCTCCTAAACGAGCAGACTAGAGACAGGTTAGCTGGTGATGCACGAGTAGCTGATCCGGAGGCGAGCAGGAGGCTTCCACGTGTGATATATATAGATATTCTCCCTGTGTCGTTGGTGGTCACTACTTGGGCATTAGAAGTGTACCTTCCTTATCTTGCTTTTAGAGACAGTTTTAAAAGTTGTAATAATGATGTTGTGGAACATAAGCTGTATTTGGATTTTCCGCTGCTATGATAGTTTGTTTCAGCTTATACACTGTCTCACCTGTTTTATGTCAAGTATGTTGTTATTATATTTTGTTCCATGCGCTATGAGACATTCTACAGGTTCCTTGTTAGTTCATTCTCTTCTTCCTTTCCTTCTGATGACCATCCCGTGCTAACTGGACATGTGTACATCGTACTTTTGGAATAAATGTCAGTTGGTGCGGGGCGGGCCGTCACACAGGTTTACAAATTACAGGTTTGTAGTTCGGGGAAAAGTTTGATATTGGTAATAAAGATCAGCCTAGGGTTTTGAGTGTAGGATTAGAACAGGAATAGGGTTTGCAAGTTTACAGGGATTTGTAAGCAGGATCTGTTTTAATACCTAGTAGAAATCTTAGGAATGCAGCAGTAAGCAGGGTTTGCCGAAGCTGGGTAAAATTTGTGTTATTTACTTTCTACAATTATTTCCTCTATTATAATCTGTGTTGTGATATTTTTTAATAACTTGTTAAAATCCAATAAACCCTATTCACCCCCTCTAGGGTTAATCTAGATCCAATAAGTGGTATCAGAGCTTGGTATTTCATTAACTCTAGTGTCATGGTGTTCCCTAGTTGTCAATCCATTGAGGGTCAGTTCAGTCATATTCCAATTATTTTTAATGGTACATATTTTTTAATTGGAAATCACAAATGGAATCCTATTTAAAATCTATTAATATTAAATTTTGTGATATTGTTATTGATGGGTATACTATGGTCAATAGGAATGACATTGGATTTAATTCTCATGCTACTCATATTTTACATTCTTATATTGATGATGACCAATATAACCATATCTCCCACTATTTGACTACACATGAAATTTGGAATACTCTCGATACGAAGTACGGAAGAATTGACAACAGCAGCTCAAAACCCCAGAAGATCAACTCAGATTTAGATCTATGCTTGAAAGGTGAAACAGATGAAAATTCAAATAGATCAAACAATAGAGACTCAATAAACGATGAGATAGAAAATTTCTCAAACGAAGATTTAGTTTATATGTGTACTGATTTAACTAAATCTGTTGATAAACTCCAACGTTAAAAAAAATCTCTAAAATCTAAAAATCATGAGTTGATCAACAAAATTAATGATGTGGAATTAAAACTTGAATATTCTAAAAATTACTCAAATTTTGATTGTAAAAATTGTTTGAATTCAAAAAGTTAAAAGCTAGCGGCATTTCTTCAACCTAGCGACGTCTTGGAACTAGCCTTGTTTTCTGCGCCTCCATTCTTTTTCCATTCTTACCTCTATGCTTTTCTTTCTTCCACCTACATGGACAAAAACAAGAAACTAAATCTCCTTCCCGTTCTTCCATAACAACTAGATCTGTCAGCCGTTCCAAATCGCTACAGTCGCTCTCCGGTTATGAACTTGACCTTGAAATTGTTGTTGCTCCTCCATCTCGTCCCGTATACACTCTACCTGAAATCTATCCTCTGAATGCCCTAATCGCGGAGTACGCTTCCAGACCCTATTCTTCGTCGCCAACTCCAGACAGGGGTAAGACACCTTTAACTTCCATGTTTGCGCAAGCTTCTTCTGGTTGTCCTTTGCCAGGCAGTTTGTTTGATTCGGCGATTTATGAGTCTTCGAACTGTAGTTTGGGTGCTAGTGTTCGGATTATTGGTTGTGATAATGGTCTTGATGTTAGGATTGTCTCGCATGTTGTTAAGAAGGAATGACAGGTTAGAATTAATAGTCCCACATCACGGAATATATTGAAGGAATTGTGTACAAATATGAGCTGGTTGGCACGTAACATCAGGGATTCCTTTTGTTAAATGGGATTTGTGTGCCAGCTCATATGCGTGCAAGGTAGAGGGACTTTTTTCCGACCGTCGTTACATAACAATGGTATCGGAGCCGAAGGTTACGGACTGGGCCATGCAGGCAAGGCCGTACTCCCAAAAGATACTCGTAGGATGCGAGTCAAGGGGGAGACTGTTAGGATTGTCTAGCATGTTGTTAAGGAGGAATGACGGGTTAGAATTAATAGTCCCACATCACGGAATATATTGAAGGAATTGTGTACAAATATGAGCTGGTAGGCACGTAACATCAGGGGTTCCTTTTGTTATATGGGAGTTGTGTGCCAGCTCATATGCGTGCAAGGTAGGGGGCTTTGTTCCGACCATCGTTACATAACACTTGGGACTATTGAGAAGGGTATCGCATCACCAATACGAGGTTGTATAAATGGCCAAGATAAATCTGCTTTACCTAATTTTCCTGCTGTGAATGCCTTGCCAAAGTGGACGTCTCTATTTTCAAAACTTCCCAATATTGCTGGGGGTTTTTCTCCAGTTGAGTTCACCATAACCACTGTTAAACATGGTTCAATTCCATCTCCTAAATTGCTACAGGAAGCTGCAGTATTTTGGAGGGATCAATTGGTTGGGTTTTTCTTGGATTCTAAATCTTCTAATGTGGATATGAACTTTGAATGTAGTAAGGCGTGAAGAATAAGGAGTGGAACGCGACTTACTTTTGTTGGACTCTACTACTTGAAATTTTCCCAATCTGACGGCCATCTTCGTGTTTTGGAGGGTCCTCTGACAATAATTGGTGGCAGACCATTCATTATAATGACTTGGAGCACATCGGTTGACAGGGTTAAGGAGCAAGTGTTATCTATTCCTATCTGGACCTAATTTACTCATGTTCTATCTGTCCTTCAACCTTTTCATTGCTTGAATTGGTTAGCATGCCACATTGGAAACTTGAAGTGCTTTGATGCTAACACTAAAGCCATAAAGAACCTACATTTTGCCCAGGCCTTGATTGAGGTGTCTCCGAAGAAGCCTCTTCCATCTCAGATTAAAGTTAGATTAGAGGATCGTGAATATTTTATTGAGGGTAGTTACAAGTGGAAACTTGAAATATGTACGAGTTGCAAAGCATTTAGCCATACTGTGGATTCTTGTGATTTCTCTGTTGGATCCTTGCCCCGTCCTAAAATCCCTTTTCCCCGTCCTCCTATCTGTGTTTGGGTCCCTAAGGCAAGAAACGGAAATCCTTTCGTTACCCCAATTGTGGAGAATTCGGTTGTGAATTCAAGTATTCATTGGAATGATGCAGGTAGCGCTTGAGTACATAAGAGCACGGGGATGCATTTTGATACCAAGAGATATTTCTACAAGTTTGTTGGTGGTGTCGGTGAATCTAGACATCTTTTCTACTGCCTAGTTGGTGATGATTTACATCTTTGGGACAAAGGTGAGCTTGGAGATGGTAATAATATTATTTTGCAGGACACGTCTTGGGATCGGAATTTCATTTTCTCTCCTGAATCATCTGATTATGTTGAAAATTTTGCTTCAGTTATTTCACTTATGTAGACTCTATGGTCCCATTTACTGTTGATGTGGAGGTTGATGGTTTTGGGGTGGATGTTGTATAGTATGCTTTACCCTTGAATCTGTTTTTAGTAAGTAGATTTTATTTTGTGACTGGTTTTACTGGCAATTAACTGAGCTGTGCATGTGCAGTTCATTTATTCCTTATTTTGAATAAAAGTGGTACGATTACTATAATCCGGCATGCCTTGCAAAAAAAAGAAAGAAAGAAAAAACCAATCTTATTCATCTCAATAAAAATATTCAAAAGCTCGAGAATGAAATTCTGATCTTAAAAGAGAACAAGAATGAGATTTTAAGTACAAACAATTTTTTACAAGAGGAATTGAATAATTTTACGACATCTACTTGAAATTCTTAAAAAGAAGAATTTGATGAAAACTGAATCTATTTTTAATGAGCTTGAAAACGAAATTGAAAAATTCAAGGTTTTTGAAAAACTTGAGATTGAAAAATAAATTCAATTTTAGTCTGAGATTCTTGACTCCAAAACCAAAATCAAACTGCTTGAAAATGAAAATTTACTTTCGAAACATAATGAAAGTGAAAGGAGAAAGATCAATATTAATCATTGTTCAAATCTGATGAAAGAGAATTCTAATCTTAAATCTAAAATTCAACGACTTGAATCAACTCTAAACAAATTTTCTAACAGAGAAAAATCTTTGATTATGTTATTGAGAAATCTACTTCCTTCAGTGTGACACCCCCACGTCCATTAATGTCACTCTTTATCAGAATGCATTAATTTTCGTGAAGCGTTATAGGTAAACAGAAACAGTAAGATCACAAGACAGATATAAAATAACAGTGGAATTAAAACTTTATTAGATAGAAAAGCTTCATGGTCCAAACCCAATTACATAGTAAGTCTGAAATGCTGAAAACTCATTACAACAACATAAAACTTCTGTCTTGTACCAAAATCATAATCAAAGTACGATAATACATAAAATGAGCATATCCCCAAAATATATCCATAGTAGAGAAGATATGAAATCAAGTGGTACATCTAAGCAGCTCCAAGCAGAATGGAAGAAGAATCCTTATTAAACTTCAGTATTCCCACCTTGAGAACCTTGGGGGGAGGGGGAGGGGACAGAAGAGAGAGAAGAGGAAACAAAACGGGTCAGACATAAAGTCTAGCGAGTCCAGTTACTTTTAGCATATAAATAAGAAAAGGTATCATGACAGGCATATAAACTGGAAAGGGAGATAACAGTGTCATAAGGAAGGTATAACAAGGTAAACATGATAAACATAATAGAATATATTGCACTTCTCTAGTACTTTTCTCTACACCAATACTAGTATAATAGAACAAGATGATCCCAACCAGTACAAGATGGTAGACTTAGGTGTACTTCTTGTGAGAGGTTTTACCCCATACAATAACAGTTAAACCCAACGATAATAACGGGCGTTACCCCCAACGATAATAACGGGCTCCTAAACAGACAGGACTAGATATACCCAAATTACTACCCCCAATCGAGCGGCTTAATAACTCGTAGATACCCTGTGCTGGCCCCACAGTAGGATGTATCACTTCCTAAAGTGGGAAACCCGTTGTTTACAAGATGCACAACCATATCTACAGGTGTCACGACGTCTTATCATTGTAACAACCCGGATTTTCAGAACCAATTTAAAATTTTTATTTTAGTTAATTCAATGGATTTAGTATATTTAAAATAATTTCTTTTAAATAATAACGACTAAAAATTTATTTAAATCGAAGTTAGAACGTATAAATTTATTTTAATTATAAAAGAGCCTGAAATGGCGTGGTAATTTTAGTTTTCGATTTTAAACTTTGAAAATTTATATAAAATTAATCTTAAGTCGGAATTGGATAAAACTGGACACGTTAGGATCATATTGAAGATATCTTTCCAACAGATGTAAGAAATTAAGATTTCAGTTTATATTTTGTAAGTTATGACAAATTCAAAATCTCAGAAAAACGCTATGGAATTTGTATATATAATATATAAGACCCAAAACACTACTTTTTACATATGAATGAATTTGGACTCGAAACCACTTCCATTGAGTTCAAAATGATGTTTCTACATCGAAAAAGTATAAACACTGATATATTTCGAGATTCAGAATTTATTTATTTATACATGTATTTTTAATATAATATATATACGCATTTAAAATGACCATTTTTCAAAAGGACTCAGAATCCAACGAAATTAGTTTTGTTGGGACCGTATCATCAAAACAAAGCTAGAAATAATTTTTTTTGTAATTTTTAGAATCATTATGTAATTATAATTGATTTTACAGTGTAAACTGTCAATTTTCAGACTTTAGTAATTCAATATTAATGCATACGGACTCGGAATTCGACGAAACCGGTTTCCTTGGATCCGGAATATCAGTAAATAGTTGTGTTACAATTTTCAACTAAATCAGAATCCGTAGGTGATGACACGAATTTTTAAACCACGAAAATGGACTAAAAATAAATATATTGTAATATAGTTAAAACACGCAAGGGTTAAAATTAAAAATCTCCACCACTATATATTATCCTAACTTTCCCATAACCCTAAAAGAAAACCCTAGCCTCCGTCTTCCTTTCCATGGTGGCAACTCCCCTCCACCCTCAAATTCCTTTGCAAATAAGACCCTGAAATGAAATAATTTATATCTATCAAACCATAAACAATTAACCCAAACCCTTTCTGGGTTTTGAAGATAATCATAGCCTCTATCTCCCACTAAAATTCCATAGCATATCATCGCACGGATTCGCCAGGATCGGTGTTTGAATGCAAAAATTCACTTTCGGATTTTGGGGTTTCTAGGCAAAACCATCGAGAATTAGGCGATGGCCCAGTTGAAGAAATTGTAAGGGAGACAAAGATCTACAACTTTGCTTAGAAGTGTTTTGACTGAAAGTGATCGGATTGGTGGCAAAGTCGAGAAAAGCGTTGGACTGGAATTCTGGAAGCAACGAACGGAAATCACCATTTTTTGGCGAAACGGTGAACTTTCTGGCGATGGCTCCAACATGAAAGTTCTTCGTCTACATGAGATCTGGGTGCTGTAAAATTTTGGTGAGGTTTGGTGAAGCGAGGCGGCGGCTGGGACCCACGAACGGTTTTCCGTACATCTTGTCAATTCCGGTGATCGGGGAAGCTAGGGGCGGCGGCGCCTTGCTAAGGCGGAGTGTTGGCGGTGGTGGCTCGGCGTCAGGTGGTCCACAGCGGCGGGAAATGGCAATCAAAGGGGGTGAAGCTCGAGTTTGACCGAGATTTGGGGTGATTTTGTAATTCAGACTTCGAAATTGTATATCTCTCTCATACGAACTCAGAATCTGACGATTTCTAACCCGCTGCGATCGCGGCGGCGATACCTTCGCATGGACACAAATTTTGTCCAATTTGGGGGTAATTTAGAAATTTGGGTAAATTCCACAATTTAATTAATTTATTTAATTATTTTAAACTTCGAAAATTAATAACTTTTTGCTACGAAATCGAAATCGCACAAAACAAGATTTGCTGCGATCAGTGAGTCGAGAGCTTTGCGTGGACACTAATTTTGTCAATTTTGAAGCATGTTGGATTTTGAGCCAAAATTGGGTCCGAACCGTCAATTAAAAGCCTGATCAAGGTGAGAACTCTATCTCACATAAAATTTCGAACAGTTATTTATTTTAATCAAATATAAATTAATTATTTGTGATGGGAATAATTATTTGTTGAGTAAATTGTTGTTTGGATGTCATGTTGTGAAATGATTGAAATTTGGAATATGCATCATGTTAAAACAATGTTATTTCTTATATGATATTTAAAACATGATTACACCGTCTTAGCAAGTTTCCTGACTTGTTTATGTTGATTAGGACGATATTTTTACACATAATTTATTTAATTATTTGTTGTGTGTTGGTTGAAATCCCACATGGGTCTTGGGAGATATTCTGATTACACGGGTCCCTTGTGATTAGCTGTAAAATGCACTCTGGTTGTTATTTGGATGTGTAATGAACATTTATCGTTATTTCAAAATTCCTGCGAAGTATGAAATCCATATAATTAAAATTATATGGTAAATGATTGGGTCTCGTTCCAACTCAAAAATAATCAACTGTTTTATAAAAAGAAGTTATTCTTTTTATTTTGTTGAAATTAGAAAAAGGACATTTTGTTGTAAGAAATAGTGAAACAAAAATTATCATTTTTGTTGAATTAGAACGGTCAAAATAAAAAGATCATTTATTTTGTTGGAATTGAAATGGACAAAGTAAAACCATTATTTTGTTGCATTAGAAAATCTTTGTTTTGTCACATTAGAAAATTATCATTTTGTTACAAAAAGAAATTATCATTTTTGTTTACATTAAAAGGACTAAAACGAAATGTATCATTTTTACCGCTTTAAAAGGTTTGTATCGAAATGTATCATTTTTGTTTACATTAACAAGATTGAAATGAAATTATTACATTTTTCATTGTAATAAAGGTTAAATTAGAAATATTACATTTTTCATTGTAATAAAGGTTGAATTAGAAATATTACATTTTTTTTAATGTAATAAAGGTTGAATTAAAAAGATTACATTAAAAGGATTTCATTTTTATTTAAGATTGATTACATCAGAAAGAATACATTTTTATAGTTAATTTGTTTCATTAGAAAGATTAGATAATAAGAATGACATTTCCATAATAATATGTTTTTCAAGTAAAAGGTTAGAAAATAAATATTATATTTTTATTATGGTCTTGCTTTCAGTTATAATGAATCATGTTTTTTGGAAAAAATTTGACTACGAAGATTATATGTTCATTGAATGTTGTTACGATAAAAAGATTGAATTTTTATTGTCGATAAGTTACAATAAAAAGATTTCACTTAAAAGATTGAATTTTTATTGTCAATAAGTTACAATAAAAAGGTTACATTAAAAAGATTGGATTTTTCCTGTTACAATAAAAGATTGGAATATAAGAGCATTTTTATATAAAAGAATTATTTATATTGTGAATAACATAAGAGGACATTTCAATGTAAAAAAATATGAAAAAGATTCGTTTTGAATGAAATATACATTTCAATGCATAAGAAAGAAAAAGATTCATTTTAATGTAAATATACATTTCGATGTAAAAGAATGAAAAAGATTCATTTTAATGTAAATAGGCATTTCAATGTAAAAGAATGAGAAAGATCATTTGAATGAAAAAAATACATTTTAATGGAAGTTTAAATCGTTTCAAAACAAATTTATAAAATATGATTCAAATAGAAATCAACAAAATATATATAATATATATATATTATATATATTTAATGGCCTGAATAGAACGCGCCACGCAGCGACCGTTCGCGAATTTCAACCATTAACTTCAAATTGATGTAACGGGAGATCCGTCCGTCGGATTCTCCTAAAACCGGAACCGTTGGGTTCGTATCGAAAAGGGTTTTCACTGAATATAAGAGATTTGAAATCCAACGGTTAGATTTGGAGATATATCAAAATCAATTTTAAAAAAGGTCACTATGAATGCAGTTCGGCGGCCGTTATTGGAAACCGACTGTACGAGCGATAATAAAATTATTAAAAATATGGAAAAATTATGTAAAATCATAATAAATGATTTGAAAAGATTTTCGATGAAAATTTCCTGTCTTGAAAAGATAAAAATATATTTTTATCGGGATGGTCAAGTTTTTAACTAGAATAAAAATCCAATTAATTAATCTTTAATCGGAATTAAATGGAATTGGATTTTTGGGTTGTCATGAATGGTGTCTTTAATAACGTTGTTCTTAAACCCCGATTAGAGAAGAATAAATCTTTTAAATAAGATTTAATGAAGTTTTCCAATTAATATTTATTTGGAATTAAATAGAATATCATTTTGGAATTTATAAATCTTTTAATTAAGATTATTAGAGTTTCTAATTATATTTAATAATTGGAATAAAATGAAATGTGAGTTGGGTTTATTGTGGACTGTGTTTTTAACGACATTAGTTCTTTAACCCAATTTATAGTGGAAATATGATTCAGAATCTATAAATCTTTTATTCAGATTTAATGAAAATTTTCCGAAGTAAAGTTTTCCAATTTAATTGGAATTGAATGGAATTCGATTGGTTAATAATTGAGATGAATTTCTGTGGATGAAGACTGTTACTATATATGGAATTTAAAAAGCCTTGTCGTTATTCCATTTATATCATTAGTCTGATATAGAAATTTATATCAATTTTATCTTGATCTGATTTCTGTGAAGATTCCATATTTTATGGAAGGTGATTTTCATTGTAATAAAGGTTGAATTGTATCATTTTTGTTTACATTAACAAGATTGAAATGAAATTATTACATTTTTCATTGTAATAAAGGTTGAATTAGAAATATTACATTTTTCATTGTAATAAAGGTTGAATTAGAAATATTACATTTTTTTAATGTAATAAAGGTTGAATTAAATAGATTACATTAAAAGGATTTCATTTTTATTTAAGATTGATTACATCAGAAAGAATACATTTTTATAGTTAATTTGTTTCATTAGAAAGATTAGATAAT
Organism: Allium sativum; assembly: GCA_030737875.1. Taxonomy (NCBI): domain Eukaryota; kingdom Viridiplantae; phylum Streptophyta; class Magnoliopsida; order Asparagales; family Amaryllidaceae; genus Allium; species Allium sativum. Next base: position 434,379,164 of record CM060919.1, read on the forward strand.
AAGAATGACATTTCCATAATAATATGTTTTTCAAGTAAAAGGTTAGAAAATAAAGATTATAATTTTATTATGGTCTTGCTTTCATTTTTAATGAATCATGTTTTAAAGAAAAGATTTGACTACGAAGATTATATGTTCATTGAATGTTGTTACAATAAAAAGATTGAATTTCTATTATCGATAAGTTACAATAAAAAGATTTCATTTAAAAGATTGAATTTTTATTGTCAATAAGTTACAATAAAAAGGTTACATTAAAAAGATTAGATTTTTCCTGTTACAATAAAAGATTGGAATATAAGAGCATTTTTATATAAAAGAATTATTTATATTGTGAATAACATAACAGGACATTTCAATGTAAAAAAAAATTGAAAAAGATTCATGTTGAATGAAATATACATTTCAATGTATAAGAAAGAAGAAGATTCATTTTAATGTAAATATACATTTCGATGTAAAAGATTCATTTTAATGTAAATAGGCATTTCAATGTAAAAGAATGAGAAAGATCATTTAAATGAAAAAAATACATTTTAATGGAAGTTTGAATCGTTTCAAAACAAATTTATAAACGATTTATAAAATACGATTCAAATGGAAATCGACGAAATATATATAATATATATATTTAATGGCCTGAATAGAACGCGCCACGCAGCGACAGTTCACGAATTTCGACCATTAACTTCAAATTGATGTAACGGGAGATCAGACCTTCGAATTCTCCTAAAACTGGAACCGTTGGGTTCGTGTCGAAAAGGGCTTTCCAATGAATATAAGAGATTTGAAATCTAACAGTTAGATTTGGAGATATGTCCAAATCAATTTCAGAAAAGATCGCTATGGATGCAGTTCGGCGACCGTTATTGGAAACCGACTGTATGAGCGATAATAAAATTATTGAAAAAATGGAAAAATTATGTAAAATCATAATAAATGATTTGAAAAGATTTTCGATGAAAATTTCCAGTCTTGAAAGATAAAAATATAATTTTATCAAAATGGTCAAGTTTTTAACTAGAATAAAAATCCAATTAATTAATCTTTAATTGGAATTAAATGGAATGAATTGGATTTTTGGGTTGACGTGAACGGTGTCTTTAATAACATTGTTCTTAAACCCCGATTAGAAAAGAATAAATCTTTTAAATTAGATTTAATGAAGTTTTCCAATTAATATTTAATTGGAATTAAATAGAATATCATTTTGGAATTTATAAATCTTTTAATTAAGATTATTAGAGTTTCCAATTATATTTAGTAAAAGGAGTAAAATGAAATGTGAGTTGGGTTTATTGTGAACTGTGTTTTTAACGACATTATTTCTTTAACCCAATTTATAGTGGAAATATAATTTGGAATCTATAAATCTTTTATTTAGATTTAATGAAAAAATTTCAAAGTAAAGTTTTCCAATTTAATTGGAATTGAATGGAATTCGATTGGTTAATAATCGAGATGAATTTCTGTGAATGAAGACTGTTACTATAAATGGAATTTAAAAGGCCTTGCCGTTATTCCATTTATATTATTAGTCTGATACAGAAATTTATATCAATTTTTTCTTGATTTGATTTCTGTGAAGATTCCATATTTTATGGAAGGTGATTTTGGGTTTATCATGAACTGTGTTTTAAATGACGCTAGTTCTTTAGCTCGGTTAAAGATAAGATTTATTTCTTAAATTTTGGTAAATCATCAAATAATGATTTTGATGTTAAAACCGAATTAGAGTTTTAATAAATCCTAAATTGGATTGAATAGAATAAATTCAAAGGAATTTATCTTTGATAAAATTAATGAAAATCTTTCCCTGATAATATGAATATTTTATTAAAAGAATATTCTGAATTGGAATGAGGCGTTTGAAGTGTTTTTATAGCACTTGATTATAAAATACATGAATTATTCGGAAAGACCGGGTTTAACCCATTCTGAATAATTAATACGAAGATCAAGAGTCAAAGATGAAGACGGTGGTTGAAGACCGGAATTCTTCACATCGTTTGGATGGTTATTGCTATCTTGATTGGACCATACACCCAAGACGATGGAAAAAGTGATGATCATCCAAACGTACTTTGAGATCGACGGATATGCGAGGAATAAGGTGCCTCCGGTTTCATTCAAATCCAGAACGGACTTGTAAATGGATGGTATGTCTGACATTGTATTCCGTTATGCTGTATTTGTTGATCTCTGCTAAATATATATCTGTTTGATATGGAGAATTTATTCTCTTCCTTAGCACCCTTCTCTGAGACGTATGAGCTTAGGGGTTATATATTGGCAGAAATCAATGGTATAGTATAGACTGACAATGTGGCATGCTAAGATTCAAATGATCAAGGCTTTGTTGAAAAGCAGAGCCTTGTGGTTGATGATCAAAGCACTGCTTTAATTAGCATAGCTTTGTGTATAGCGTTACTTCGCAAGCCTTATACCCCGATTGGAGTCTAAAACAGGAGAAGGGAACGCAGGGAGTGCACACATTTCTTTCTGGCTAGAAGAGGTGTCAGCGACCTACCAGCCCTGACGTTTTTACTTATGTGGGTGATGGATTATGAGGTACCTCGGTTTTATAGGCTGTTAGTGGCTATATTGGAGGTTCAAAGGAACCAGGAAATGTGTGTTCAGGAATTGCCAATCCACTAACGTAGGTGTGGACCGGCCCTGCAGATATCCAAGGGTTCGCTTGAGTCCGAATCCTGAGACATTTGCTAGAGTGTCTCGAATCGGTAAGGAGCTCCTCCCTAGCATTGACTCATGATGGAAACCCAATTTCCAATACGAGACATTTCGGTTTTGATTGTAGAACTAGTATGGCGGCATGATATATGGTACCCATGCCATCTATGATTGATACATTTATATTCGAAGTTGATTTTAACACTATGCACTTATAATAATATCGAATAATTTGTTTTATACGTACCAAGCATGTTTGGCTATTATAAGGGAAAACACCATCCTCCGACTGCGTTCATTGTGTGATGGGACCCGAGTCTTATAATAGCTTCATTTTTCCAAAAGGCATTGCGTTGTTTTATTCTAAAACTAAGGTTCATGTGGAGTAAACCCGTTCTGTGTTATACGGCGTGGTCCCATGATATCCCCACTCTAAATTTAAAAATTAATTACTGTTTTTTGTTCTCATACCAGTCCCATGACTGACCTGGAGTTTATTGTTTTAACCTAAACTCCGGGTGCCTATATTTTCCACACGGGCAGCTAGTAGTTTGGGTTTTGCAGATATTATATTCATAGGATCCTGGTCTACAGCTGAAGCAATATTCGGAAGGCTCTGTATCCGTGTATTTCTTTCAGTTGTGTTTTGTATTATTTTCCGCTGCTATTTAAATGTAATTTAAACTCTGGTATTGTATTTCCAGTGTATATTATTCTTTCATAGTCTGGAATATTCTTGTACTCTGATGTAATTGTTGTAACAACAATAAAATGTTCTTCTCTTTGTGTTCTGATGTGTGTTGTTCTCAAAACAATCCGGACTTTTCTTTACTGGGAAGTTTGGTCGTCACATTTGGTATCAGAGCTTTGGTTTACAGAGCTCGAGAACAAGACACATTAGAACCGAACGAAAAAATTTATCAGAGATTGGATCAATAATATCCAATTAGAATGACTCGTTAGAGATGGGATCAGTAGTATCCTAGAACGAGTGTGAAGAGTATTATTTTCTTTAAAATTTAATTAAAAACAAATTTTGTCTTGAATTTTTTTATCTTAATATGCGTATTTGAGTATATTATTTTATTTTAAGTTGGACAATCGAGTATATAAAGATTTTGAATATACGAGTAATTAACGGATATTCGAAGTTTTAATATACTGGATAGATATAGAATCACACTCTAGTCACCCGGAGATGATTCCGATGATTGAGGCCTCATCATCAGTATTTATGTTCGAGTTTCGAAAGTGGTATATCTATATATTTCCATTTACTGGTGTGAGAACCAAAGCTAGATAGGGTCTATTGCTGCGATTTGCACTAAAAATGTGATTTTTGACTATATATAAAATTTATATATATTTGACAATTTAATCAACTAATTGATTGTTGGTTGTGATGATTGATAATTAGTTAAACTAATTAAAATATTGGAATGATAATTAATTTATTGTAACAACCCGAAAATCTGGGCCAGTTTAAAATTTTTATTTTGGCAATTTTAGCGAATTTTGATTATTTAAAATGAATTATTTTAAATAATATCGACGAGAAATTTATTTTGAATATAATTCGAACGTATATTTTATATACGTCGTCGTTAGAATATAAATAATTATTTATAATTATAAAAGAAATTGAAAATGGCTCGGTAGTTCGATAATTCGATTTCAAACTTCAATTGAATGTACCGGGTGCAAAACAATCCGGATTTTAGTGGAACCAAAAATGATGGAATCTAATTGTGAATATCTTTCTAACGAATCCGAAAAATCGAAATTTCATAGCGGGGATAAAAAGATATGTCCAATTGAAAATTCTGAATAGTCGCTATGGAATTCAGGCCCTTAAAAATGGAAATTTTGCAAACGACCTCGGATTTCGACGAAACCACTTTTGTTGGGTCCGTGGTGTAAAGTTACTGCTAGATTCCAAATTTCATAATTTTTCGAATCAATATGTGAGCGTGGCAAAGGAAAACGTGTTTGACCAGTTTTAGTTGATTTTAATCGACTGGAAAATGGCCATTTTTCAAACGGTCTCGGAATTCGACGAAACTAGTTTTGTTAGGACCGTATCGTCAATATGAAGCTAGAAAATATTTTTCTGGGATTTTTAGCGTTCGTATGTGACCCCGGTAAATTGAAATGTGCGTTCAAATTCAATATATAGAGTTATATGTTGATTTTGACGAAAACTGATCGAAACGATCGAATCAACTTACGATACATACCCCGTTGTGTTCGAAATGGGGTAATTAGCTATGGACGATAGTCGGTGGGTTCGATTTCGAGTTCGAAAATAAAAGTTACTTTTTGGATTTTTAAAATTAAAATTAAAATAATATATTTATTTATACTACCCCTCCCAACCCTTCCTTCCCCGTTGACCAGAAACGAAAAAAAAACCCAAAGGGAATCGCGATCTGCTCCTCCGCCTATGCCTCGACGCACGCGCCTCCACCTCGCAGCCTCCCCCCTTCCTCTTCTTCTCCCCGCGCTTCCCTTTCTTCTACCTACCTCCGACGAGAACAACTCCATCGCGCGAGCTACAGACCCCGAAACCCATTTCCCCCAAATCGACTGTGGACCCTCCATCGCTTGAGCTCCGCCAAGGCCGCCCAACCACCTCCGACGCGGCCATCCCCAACCTCCGTCCGAGCCCCCCTCCTGCTTCGACGATGGCCGGCGCAGCACCCCACCACACCAGGCACCACAGATCCGGCCCACTCCGGCGAATTCCCCACTCTCCTTCACAAGCGCTGTAAGATTTTTATTTTATATTAATTTATCCTAAATGTTTAGTTTAATCGATTTAACCAATGTAAAAATATGGTTTATATATATATGAAGTGTTGGGTTTTTCAATACAAAAAGAATTGATTTTCAGTTTTATATGGTGGTGATGTTGGTATGAATTAGAAAAGATTAGATTTTTTAATTAGAAAAGATTAGATTTTTAAAACATAAATGATTAGATTTTTGAAACAGAAAAGATTAGATTTTTGAAATGGAAAAGGCGAAATCTTTATATATTGAATAGCGAAGTAAAAATTCGATTTTTATATATAGAATAGCGAAGTAAAAATTTGATTTTTATATATTGAATGGCGAAGTAAAAATTCGATTTTTATGTATTGAATAGCAAAGTAAAAATTCGATTTTTTATATATTGAATAGCGAAGTAAAAAATTTGATTTATATATATTGAATGGCGAAGTAAAAATTCGATTTTTATATATTGAATAGCGAAGTAAAAATTCGATTTTTATATATTGAATAGCATAGTAAAAATTCGATTTTTATATATAGAATAACGAAGTAAAAATGTGATTTTTACATATGTAGAGAATACGGGCAGAGGAAGTGACAAAGGGCGAGTGGCGAAGATTTTCTACTAAGAAGAGTCGTGGCGTTGGATTAGCAAATCTGTGAGAATTTCTCACTCTTTAATTTAATTTTCTAGTTATATATATATATACTAGGATGCAGACGGTGTTTAGTAGCGCCTGACACCCGTCGTCCACAGACCATGGACGACTTGTATGCTTGTTTGATTGATTTTGCTGTGTAGTTGATTGTGTGATGTGAAATAAAATAAAATATTTATATAGTTAAAATATTTTATAGTTAAAAATAGAATTTTTAACGTGTATATGAAATGAAATAAAAATAAACAAATCGGACGATTTGTTTATATACACACATTTGACTGATATTGATTGGGACGATAAATTTTACACATCGCCCAACTGCACAAATAAAATCTGTGTTTGATTGTTTGAAACCCCACACGGGTATTGGGATGATATTTGATGTACACTAATCCCGATTGTTTAGTTGTATGTCGACCGATTGATTGACAGACTGTCATAAGCGTTAGATATTTATATTTGATGCTTATACAGTGTAGAATGCACTTTGGATGATGGTTGATTATTTGTCATCGTTGATATATACATGGGTTGTAGAAAATCCATATAATTAACATTATATGGTAATTGATTGGGCCTCATTCCAGTTTAGAAAAAGAAATATTTAAAATAGAAATATTTGAAATAGAATATTTGAAATAGAATATTTGAAATAGAATATTTGAAATAGAGATATTTGAAAAAGGAAATATTTGAATAGAGATATTTGAAATAGAAATATTAGAAATGGAATATTTGAAAATATGAATATATGAAGCCGTGTTGATTAGATTGACGCCATTTTGACGTGAACGATATTTATATCGATTTTATTCATTTTATAACGAACATCGAAAGTGATTTCAAAATCTGATATTTTGAATAGAAATGAATTCGAATCGAATTGAAATTGAAATTGAAATTGAATAGAAATGAATTCAAATTGAAATTGAATAGAAATGAATTCGAATTGAAATTGAAATTGAATAGAAATGAATTCAAATTGAAATTGAATAGAAATGAATTCGAATTGAAATTGAAATTGAATAGAAATGAATTCAAATTGAAATTGAATAGAAATGAATTCGAATTGAAATTGAAATTGAATAGAAATGAATTCAAATTGAAATTAAATAGAAATGAATTCGAATTGAAATTGAGTAGAAATGAATTCAAATTGAAATTGGATAGAAATGAATTCGAATTGAAATTGAATAGAAATGAATTCAAATTGAAATTGAATAGAAATGAATTCGAATTGAAATTGAAATTGAATAGAAATGAATTCAAATTGAAATTGAAATTGAAATTGAATTGAATTGAAAACGAATAGAAATTGAATTAGAAATCAATTTGAATTAAATCAATTCGAAATGAAATGAAAATGAATTTATGTTGAAAAATTCGATTTTGATTTGAAGTTGAAATAGAAGTTGAAATCGTTTTGAAAACGAATTTAAAACGATTTATAAAATACGATTTGAATTGAAATCGACGAAGTATATATTATATATATTATATATATAATGGCCTGAATAGAACGCGCCGCGGCGCGGCAGTTCGCGAATTTCGACCATTGACTTCGAATGGATATTGCGGGAGATCCGACCGTCGGATTCTCCTAAAACCGAAACCGTTGGGTTCGTATCGAAAAGAGCTTTCTAACGAATATTAGAAATTAGAAATTAGAAATCTAACGGTTGGATTTGGAATTATGTCCAAATCAAATTTGAAAAAGGTCGCTGTAAGTGCTGTTCGATGGCCATTGATGGAAATCGACTGTACAGGCCTTGATAAAATTATTAAAAATAGTAATAATTTGTGTAAAATCATAAGAAATGATTTGGGAAAAATTGGGATGAAAAACTCCATATTTGAAAAGATAAAAATAAATTTTTATCGAAATGAACTAGAATTATAATTCTATTTATTTTTAAATAAATAAATTGAATTTGAAATGGTTTTGAAAATAACCAGAATTTCCAATGATTGCATTGGAATGGATTTGAATCGAAATTGCCTTCGGAATATTTCGATGTTGGATTTCGCGACTATACAGATGTTGTTATGGAAATTTGAAAGATATAGATATATATATCGTTATTTCCAATACGATATTTGTTGGTCGTAGAATTTGATATTGAATATAAGCCGGGATATTTTCTATTCAGAGCCTTGTATTTAAATATCAAATGTGATTTGGGTTTGTCGTGAATGGTGTCTTGACTAACACTGTTCTTGAACCCAGTGGAGAAAAGATTAAATCTTTTTGTTTAGATTTAATGAAGTGTACCAATTAAATAATATTTAATTGGAATTGAATTGATATTGATTTTTGGGTTTATCGTGGACTGTGTTTTTAAATAACACTCGTTCTTTAATCCGATAATTAATGGAATGTGGTTTTGGGTTTATCGTGAACCGTGTTTTAAATGACACTGATTCTTTAACCCATTTAACGATTAAAACTAAGTGGAGTCTTAATGAATCCTTAATTAGATTGAAAAGATCGAGAATGGAGTATCACCAGTTTTACTCCAGGCGATAGTTAAATCTTTAATTAGATTTGAACGTGAAATGGTAATTGAATTTACCGATAACACCGTGGTGTTAGATATGAAGTATTACCAGTTTTACTTCATGGGATGAATAGGTTGGGATTGGGAAATTAAAACAAATGATTACTTCGGTAATGTTCGTTAATCCCGACTAGCTGAATCGAAATTCAAAAGTAGATTAAAGAATAAATTTTAATGATTTATCTTTGATAAAATTAATGGGAACCTTTCCCTATGAATGTGAAATTTAGAAACTAACTGTCGGTTAACCAAGTAGAATGGTTTTCTGGATATTGATCTGATGTTGGTTTCGGCCTTCGGGGTTAATATTTGGGGAATTATTCTCTTGATTAATTTACAGTTAGTGACTGATGAATTGGAATGAGGCGTATGTTGTGTTTGTGTAACACTTATTTAAAATATACGCGAGTTATTTGGAAAGACCGGGTTTATCCCATTCTGAATAACCGATACGACGATAAGTCGAAGATGAAGACGATGGTTGAAGACCGGAGGTCTTCACGTCGTTTGGGTGATTCCTGATGATCTTGATTGGGCTGTACACCCAAGAAGATGGAAACCGTTGGTGATCGTCCAGACGTACTTGGAGATCGATGGATATGCGGGGTACTAGGTGCCTCCGGTTTCGTTCAGACCCAGAACGAACTTGTAAATGGACTGTGTGTCTGACATTGGATTTTAGTCCGTGTGATTGATCTCTATTAAATATATATCTGTTTGGCGACGGAGAATTTATTCTCTTGCTTAACGCCCTTCTCTGAGACGTACGAGCTCAGAGGTTATATATTGATGGATATCAAACGCATGGAGTGAATTGCCTGTGTGGCATGCCTAAGTGGCAATTGATCGAGGCTTCTGTTGAAAAGCAAAGTCTTGTGGTGATGATCAAAGCACAACCTGTGTGGCACAGCTTTGTGTAACGTGAATTCGCGAGCCTCGCACCCCGGTTGTGAACCAAAAACGGGAGAGGACGTCAGGGAGGGCATGCGTTTCTTTCTAGCTAGGGTGGTGTCAGTGACCTACCAGCCCTGACATTTATATACTTTTCACATGTGTGGTTGTTGCTGTTGCGAGGCGCCTCGGTTTGATCGGACGATCCGGGTCCGGTGGAGTCATTCGTTGGCTCATTTACACCCCAAAGGGCGGGGAAACGCATGTTCAGGATTTAAGTTTAATGCACATCGGTGGACCGGCCCTGAGGATCCAAGGGTCGATGCGCTCTGACCCTGAGGCTCGGGCTAGACAGTCTCGAAGTCGGTTGAGGACTATCTTTTGCCTCGGTTCACAGATGGAAATCCAACTTCCAATACGTGACGTTTCGATTTTAGTTGTAATCCTATATATGGCGACATAGTGGGATGGGGCGCTTATGCCGCCTATGATTGATATTTATGATTTGAAGTTGTTTTATACACTATACACTTATAGTAATAGTAAATGATTTGTTTTAAACGTATCAAGCATTCTTGGCTATTATATGGTAAAAACCCTATCCTCCGGCTTGCGTTGCATTGTGTGATGGGACCTGGGTCTTATAACAGCTTCATTTTTCTTTATTTAGCATTGCGTTGTTTATTTTATGCACTGGTATTCTTGGGAGGAAACCCATTCCGTGTTATACGGCGTGGTCCCTTGATTTACCTAACTTTAAAATAAAGATTTACAACTGTTTTAGTTCTCACACCAGTCCCATGACTGACCTGGAGTTTATTGTTTTAACCTAAACTCTGGGTGCCCTTATTTTGACACGGGCAACTAGTAGTTTTGGTTTTGCAGATTTATATTCACAGGATCCTGGTTTACAGCTGGAATGATATCCGGAAAGCTTTGTATCCGTATATCTTTTCTAGTTGTGTATTGTATTATTTTCCGCTGCTATGTATTTAAATGTAATTTAAATCTCTGATATTTCTGTGTAATATTCATTTATACTCTGTATATTCTTGTATTCTGATGCATTGTTGTAATATACAATGAAATATTCTTCCGTCTGCGTTCTATTTTGTGGCTTGTTCTCGAACAATCCGCGCTTTCGCTTCTCTTCGGAGATCGGGGAAGTTCGGGTCGTTTCATTTAACCAATATGAGAAAGAATGATAAATTTAACTAGGTTGAATTTAATATTGAACCGAATTGATTTAAAGTGGGGGAGATTGGAACAACCCGGATTTTCAGAACCAATTTAAAATTTTTATTTTAGTTAATTTAATGGATTTAGTATATTTAAAATAATTTATTTCAAACAATAACGACTAAAAATTTATTTAAATCGAAGTTAGAACGTATAAATTTATTTCAATTATAAACGAGCCTGAAATGGCGCGGTAATTTCAGTTTTCGATTTTAAACTTTGAAAATTTATATAAAATTAATCTTAAGTCGGAATAGGATAAAACTGGATATGTTAGGATCGTATTGATGATATCTTTCCAACGGATATAAGAAATTAAGATTTCAGTTTATAATTTGTATGTTATAACAAATTCAAAATTTCAGAAAAACGCTATGGAATATATATATTATATATATATATATATATATATATATATATATATATATAATATAAGACCCAAAACGCTACTTTTTACATATGAATGAATTTGGACTCGAAACCACTTCCATTGAGTTCAAAATGATGTTTCTGCATTAAAAAAGTATAAACACTGATATATTTCGAGATTCGGAATTTATTTATTTATATATGTATTTTTAATATAATATATATACGCCTTAAAAATGGCCATTTTTCAAACGAACTCAGAATCCAAAGAAATTAGTTTTGTTGGGACCGTATCATCAAAACAAAGCTAGAAATAATTTTTCTGTCATTTTTAGAATCAGTATGTAATTATAATTGATTTTACTGTGTAAACTATCAATTTTCAGACTTTGATAATTCATTACTAATGCATACGGACTCGGAATTCGACGAGACCAGTTTCCTTGGATCCGGAATGTCAATAAATAGTTGTGTTTCAATTTACAAATAAATTAGAATCCGTAGGTGATGACAGGAATTTTTAAACCATGAAGATGGACTAAAAATGAATATATTGTAATATAATTAAAACACGCAAGGGTTAAAATTAAAAATCTCCACCTCTATATATTATCCTAACTTTCCCATAACCCTAAAAGAAAACCCTAGCCTCCATCTTCCTTTCCATGGCGGCAGCTCCCCTCCTTCCTCAAATTCCTTTGCAAAAAAGTCCCTGAAATGAAATAATTTATATCTCTCAAACCTTAAACAATTAACCCAAACCTTTTCTGGGTTTTGAAGATAATCTTAGCCTCTATCTCCACAAAAATTCCAGTGCATATCATCGCAAGGATTCGCCGGGATCTGAGTTTGAATGCAAAAATTCACTTTCGGATTTTGGGGTTTCTAGGCCAAACCGTCGAGAATTAGGCGATGGCCCAGTTGAAGAAATTGTAGGGGAGACAAAGATCTACAACTTTGCTTTGAAGTGTTTTGACTGAAAGTGATCGGATTGGTGGCAAAATCGAGAAAAGCGTCGGACTGGAATTCTGGAAGCAGCGAACGGAAATCACCATTTTTCGGCCAAGCGGTGAACTTTCAGGCGATGGCCTCCAACATGAAAGTTCTTCGTCTACATGAGGTCTAGGTGCTGTAAAATTTTGGTGAGGTTTGGTGAAGCGAGGCGGCAGCTGGGACCCACGAACGGTTTTCCGTTCATCTCGTCGGTTCCGGCGATCGGGGAGGCTAGGCGCGGCGGCGCTTGGTGCGTGGCGGCACCTTGCCAAGGCAGAGGTGCTGGTGGTGGTGGCTCGGCGTCAGGTGGTCCACGGTGGCGGGAAACGACAGCCAAAGGGGGTGGAGCTCGGGTTTGACCGAGATTTGGGGTGATTTTGTAATTCAAACTTTGAAATTGTATATCTCTCTCATACGAACTCAAAATCTGACGATTTCAGATCCGCTGCGATCGCGGCGATGAGACCTTCACGTGGACACCAATTTTGTCCAATTTGGGGCAAGTTAGAAATTTGGGTAAATTCCACAATTTAATTTATTTATTTAATTATTTTAAACTTCGAAAATTAATAACTTTTTGCTACGAACTCGAAATCGCACGAAACATGATTTGCTGCGATCAGTGAGTCGAGAGCTTCGCCTGGACACTAATTTTGTCAATTTTGAAGCATGTTGGATTTTGGGCCAAAATTGGGTTCGAACCGTCAATTAAAAGCCTGATCAAGGTGATAACTCTATCTTACATAAATTTTGAATAGTTATTTATTTTAATCAAATATAAATTAATTTTCTGTGATGGGAATAATTGTTTTTGAGTAAATTGTTGTTTGGATGACATGTTGTGAAATGATTGAAATTTGGAATATGTATCATGTTAAAACATTGTTATTTCTTAGATGATATTTAAAACATGATTACACTGCCATTAGCAAGTTTCCTGACTTGTTTATGTTGACTGGGACGATATTTTTACACATCACCCAAGTGCATAAATAATTTATTTAATTATTTGTTATGTGTTGGTTGAAACCCTACACGGGTCTTGGGAGATATTCTGATTACACGTATCCCTTGTGATTAGCTGTAAAATGCACTCTGGTTGTTATTTGGATGTGTAATGAACATTTATCGTTATTTCAGAATTCCTACGATGTATGAAATCCATATAATTAAAATTATATGGTAATTGATTGGGTCTCATTCCAACTCAGAAATAATCAACTGTTTTATAAAAAGAAGTTATTCTTTTTATTTTGTTGAAATTAAAAAAAGGACATTTTGTTGTAAGAAATAGTGAAACAAAAAAATTATCATTTTTGTTGAATTAGAATGGTCAAAATAAAAAGATCATTTATTTTGTTGGAATTGAAATGGACAAAGTAAAACCATTATTTTGTTGCATTAGAAAATCTTTGTTTTGTCACATTAGAAAATTATCATTTTTGTTTACATTAAAAAACTAGAACGAAATGTATCATTTTTACCGCTTTAAAAGGTTTGTGTTGAAATGTATCATTTTTGTTTACATTAACAAGATTGAAATGAAATTATTACATTTTTCATTGTAATAAAGGTTGAATTAGAAATATTACATTTTTCATTGTAATAAAGGTTGAATTAGAAATATTACATTCTTTTTAATGTAATAAAGGTTGAATTAAAAAGATTACATTAAAAAGATTTCATTTTTATTTAAGATTGATTACATTAGAAAGAATACATTTTTATAGTTAATTTGTTTCATTAGAAAGATTAGATAATAAGAATGACATTTCCATAATAATATGTTTTTCAAGTAAAAGGTTAGAAAATAAATATTATATTTTTATTATGGTCTTGCTTTCAGTTATAATGAATCATGTTTTTAGGAAAAAATTTGACGACGAAGATTATATGTTCATTGAATGTTGTTACGATAAAAAGATTGAATTTTTATTGTCGATAAGTTACAATAAAAAGATTTCACTTAAAAGATTGAATTTTTATTGTCAATAAGTTACAATAAAAAGGTTACATTAAAAAGATTGGATTTTTCCTGTTACAATAAAAGATTGGAATATAAGAGCATTTTTATATAAAAGAATTATTTATATTGTGAATAACATAAGAGGACATTTCAATGTAAAAAAAAATGAAAAAGATTCGTTTTGAATGAAATATACATTTCAATGCATAAGAAAGAAAAAGATTCATTTTAATTTAAATATACATTTCGATGTAAAAGAATGAAAAAGATTCCTTTTAATGTAAATAGGCATTTCAATGTAAAAGAATGAGAAAGATCATTTGAATGAAAAAAATACATTTTAATGGAAGTTTAAATCGTTTCAAAACAAATTTATAAATGATTTATAAAATATGATTCAAATGGAAATCGACGAAATATATAATATATATATATATATATTATATATTTAATGGCCTGAATAGAACGCGCCGCGCAGCGACCGTTCGCGAATTTCAACCATTAACTTCAAATTGATGTAACGGGAGATCCGTTCGTCGGATTCTCCTAAAACCGGAACCGTTGGGTTCGTATCGAAAAGGGCTTTCACTGAATATAAGAGATTTGAAATCCAACGGTTAGATTTGGAGATATATATAAATCAATTTTAAAAAAGGTCACTATGAATGCAGTTCGGCGGCCGTTATTGGAAACCGACTGTACGAGCGATAATAAAATTATGTAAAATATGGAAAAATTATGTAAAATCATAATAAATGATTTGAAAAGATTTTCGATGAAAATTTCCTGTCTTGAAAAGATAAAAATATATTTTTATCGAGATGGTCAAGTTTTTAACTAGAATAAAAATCCAATTAATTAATCTTTAATCGGAATTAAATGGAATTGGATTTTGGGGTTGTCATGAATGGTGTCTTTAATAACGTTGTTCTTAAACCCCGATTAGAAAAGAATAAATCTTTTAAATAAGATTTAATGAAGTTTTCCAATTAATATTTAATTGGAATTAAATAGAATATCATTTTGGAATTTATAAATCTTTTAATTAAGATTATTAGAGTTTCTAATTATATTTAGTAATTGGAATAAAATGAAATGTGGGTTGGGTTTATTGTGGACTGTGTTTTTAACGACATTAGTTCTTTAACCCAATTTATAGTGGAAATATGATTCGGAATCTATAAATCTTTTATTTAGATTTAATGAAAATTTTCCGAAGTAAAGTTTTCCAATTTAATTGGAATTGAATGGAATTCGATTGGTTAATAATTGAGATGAATTTCTGTGGATGAAGACTGTTACTATATATGGAATTTAAAAAGCCTTGCCATTATTCCATTTATATCATTAGTCTGATATAGAAATTTATATCAATTTTATCTTGATCTGATTTCTGTGAAGATTCCATATTTTATGGAAGGTGATTTTGGGTTTATCGTGAACTGTGTTTTAAATGACGCTAGTTCTTTAGCCCAGTTAAAGATAAGATTTATTTCTTAAATTTTGGTAAATCATTAAATAATGATTTTTGATGTTAAAACCAAATTGGAGTTTTAATAAATCCTAAATTGGATTGAATAGAATAAATTCAAAGGAATTTATATTTGATAAAATTAATGGAAATCTTTCCCTAATAATATGAATATTTTATTAAAAGAATATTCTGAATGGGAATGAGGCGTTTGTTGTGTTTTTATAGCACTTGATTATAAAATACGTGAATTTTTCGGAAAGATCGGGTTTAACCCATTCTGAATAATTAATACGATGATCAAGAGTCAAAGATGAAGATGGTGGTTGAAGACCGGAGTTCTTCACATCGTTTCGATGGTTATTGCTATCTCGATTGGACCGTACACCCAAGACGATGGAAAAAGTGGTGATTATCCAAACGTACTTGGAGATCGACGGATTTGCGAGGAATAAGGTGCCTCCGGTTTCGTTCAAATCCTTAACAGACTTGTAAATGGATGGTATGTCTGACATTGTATTCCGTTATGCTGTATTTGTTGAACTCTGCTAAATACATATCTGTTTGGTGTGGAGAATTTATTCTCTTGCTTAACACCCTTCTCTGAGACGTATGAGCTTAGGGGTTATATATTGGCAGAAATCAATGGTATAGTATGGACTGACAATGTGGCATGCTAAGATGCAAATGATCGAGGCTTTGTTGAAAAGCAGAGCCTTGTGGTTGATGATCAAAGCACTGCTTTAATTAGCATTGCTTTGTGTATAGCGTTACTTCGCGAGCCTTATACCCCGATTGGAGTCTAAAACGGGAGAAGGGAACGCAGGGAGTGCACACATTTCTTTCTGGCTAGAAGTGGTGTCAGCGACCTACCAGCCCTGACGTTTTTACTTATGTGGGTGATGGATTATGAGGTAACTCGGTTTTATAGGCTGTTAGTGGCTATATTGGAGGTTCAAAAGAACCAGGAAACGTGTGTTCAGGAATTGCCAATCCACTAACGTAGGTGTGGACCGGCCCTGCAGATATCCAAGGGTTCGCTAGAGTCCGAATCTTGAGACATTTGCTAGAGTGTCTCGAATCGGTAAGAAGCTCCTCCCTAGCATTGACTCATGATGGAAACCCAATTTCCAATACGAGACATTTCGGTTTTGATTGTAGAACTAGTATGGCGACATGATATATGGTCCTCATGCCGTCTATGATTGATACATTTATATTCGAAGCTGATTTTAACACTATGCACTTATAATAATATCGAATAATTTGTTTTATACGTACCAAGCATGTTTGGCTATTATAAGGGAAAACACCATCCTCCGACTGCGTTCATTGTGTGATGGGACCTGAGTCTTATAATAGCTTCATTTTTCCAAAAGGCTTTGCGTTGTTTTATTCTAAAACTAAGGTTCATGTGGAGTAAACCCGTTCCGTGTTATACGGCGTGGTCCCATGATATCCCCACTCTAAATTTAAAGATTAATTACTATTTTTAGTTCTCATACCAGTCCCATGACTGACCTAGAGTTTATTGTTTTAACCTAAACTCTGGGTGCCCATATTTTCCACATGGGCAGCTAGTAGTTTTGGTTGTACAGATATTATATTCACAGGATCCTGGTCTACAGCTGAAGCGATATTCGGAAGGCTCTGTATCCGTGTATTTCTTTCAGTTGTGTTTTGTATATTTTCCACTGCTATTTAAATGTAATTTAAACTCTGGTATTTTATTTTCAGTGTATATTATTCTTTCATACTCTGGAATATTCGGTATTTATATTCACAGAATAGGCGTACGGTCACATGATTAGGCAAACTAACTAAATAGGTGTACGATGACATGATTAGGCAAACTAAAAGAATATGGATATCATGAACATGCATATGAGAAATAAGCAGTAAATTAGGTATACAAATAATGGCAGATCTGTCATGATTCAGGTTACTAACAGGCATAGGCTTAGATCCAAACTTAAAAACATGTCAAGTTTACTTTTTAGGTGTTTATATCTAAAAGCAACATAAACTCACTGTGACTGGATCTAAAGTACAGAGGATTGATTGTAGATTTTGTAGCACAAATCCTTGAATACATATAACTTGTTACTAAAGAAGAATAGGCTAGTTCAAACTGAGTTAGGGCAGCACCTCGTTGTCTCCATTGTTTTTAGTGAATAAAAACAATGAGAATGAGGTCCTATATATAGCCTATGGTCAATGAATCATACTTAGAAATGTGTCCAGGTTCCAAGTAGGAATCTGCCCAGATCTCAGTGGGGTTGACCCCGGGGTTGACATAGGGATCGACACCCCCCGTGGAGGGGTCCATCAATGAGTCGACACCCATAAGGGACGAGGTCAAACCCTAACGGGCCGATTTCCCTCCCCTTTTCAGCCGTTTGATTTTGAATTCTGGGATTTTTTTTATTTATATATAAACGGCTTATATGTATATAAGCCTCATACTTTAATATCTTCTTCATACGATGTCAGTTTTACGCAAACTCAAAGTCTATCCTAAGCAGAATTCCGAGACGAACGCAGTGGCGCAATATGTTTTACTTAATTTCCAATATTTAATTAAGTATTCCTCAGTTTATCATTATAGTGCATTTAGGAAATAAAAATGGTCTTGGTTTTGGAAAACTGGATAGCTTTGAAAAACTGAATCCAAATGGTTTTAAAAATTCTTCAATTTTTTTGGAAAAGACGGTTATGAAATTTTAAACTCTGATAATTTCAAAGGATTATTAAATAACAAACAAGATCAGAACTTGTTTTGTAACAAACCATTTAAACAATCTTGTTTCCCAAAAAGAAATAAAATGAATTCTTCTAAATTCAAACAGTTTTGGGTTCCTAAGGGTACAAAGATAAATTCAAATGGATTGTTATATAAACAGGTTTGGATACCTAAAGTCGTGAACACATTTCAGAATGTTTTTACAAATTTTGTTAGATCACTCGATCCACTAAAATGTTAGGTACTGGAGGAGGCTAAGGAACTGCTTTGGAAAAGAGAAATTGAATTCAAGCTATTCCACATCTTTGATTTAATCAAGGTTCCTTAGCCAAGATTGCTAAGTTGGAGATCCGCAATGTCTATTGAAAATCAGATATGATCTCTAAACTCATCGTTATTAATGTTTTATGTTCATATTCTTCTTCTTATTTCTCCTTCTGCCCCTTCTATTTCTTCCTTTCTGATTATGGTTATTTGATTTGTCACTGCCACATATTTTTAGGTTTCTTAACTTCAAATTGCAGAATTCTTGATTTTCTGGAAATTTGCTTCACTTGTATAAAACTCTCATGTTTTAATGATTTCCAGATATTAAATTTAAAATTTTAATTTTCTACAATTATTTTGAAGTTTATTTTTGTTTACTGATTTCTGAATTCCTAACATTGTTGAAGCATTTTTATCATATCTTGAACACTGTTAATTTGAATTCTAAATTTCTTGAAGTTTTAAAATTCTTGACAATCCCTTGAATTTCTAAACAGTGATGTAATATCTTGTATATACCTTGAATACTATCCTTAGAAATTCTAATATTCTTGAAGATCTAAAAAATTAATGAAATTTCACACACCTTTTCTATTTTTGAGTTTCTTCTAATTCATTTTGGAAAGACTTGAAAAATAATACTCATTACAGCACATTACTAATTTTTAGTTGTGATAATTTAATTGGTTTTTGGATTGTTTTGGATATTTATGAAGCGAATTTTTTTTGGCTTGAATCATTGTATTGCACCTGGAAATTAATGTTTTATTCATGATCATTTGGGTTAGATAATTGTTTGGCTGAAATCATTTGAAATATCTTATATCTTGAATCTCACACACTTCTTGGATTTGAAATTAATATTTCTATGTGATTAATTCATTGAATCTTGAAGTTTTCACATTCCTTCAAGTGATTTCAAATAAACTGTGTTTTAATCTTTGATCATGAATCATCTCTTTGGCTTGATTCAAAATCTTATGAGAAAATCTTGTGTTTTCTTGTCCTGAATCTAATTGTCTTGTGGCTCTAATAAAACTATCATTTTGAAAAGTTTTGATGACTGCTTGTTTTGGTAAAAAAACTGTTTGTTGCTCGATAGATAGAAGTAATTGCTTGATTTGTTAGTCGTGCCTGCTTGGGCAGGATGTAAAATCAGTGTCTAAGATACCTTTGTAGCCACTAGGGTGGTAATAAAATCCTTAGTGGAGATAGTAAGTGGTATTAGTCTTAGGTGTCTTATTTTTTCTCATTCGACTGCTTGTATTTTTTAAACTGATTTTTCAAATTGTATAGATCTTTCAATTCCGTCTTGTAATTGATTTTTCAATTTTAAAATCATTTGCTGATTATTTATTGAAAAATTAAATCAATAACCAAATTGGATTGTATTTAGAATTCACCAAAATCATTATCAAATTTTTTGAAATTGTGATGATTTGTGATACGGTATATTTCACAACAAGAGGAGATTTTATTTAAATTTTCATGATGATTGAATATTTTTTATAATATCTTCGAATTGACGTTTATTTCATGAACATCTTCTTTATCTACCATCATTCTGTCATCCATCATGATTTTATATTAATGTGGAGAGTTTAATATTTTTTTAAATCATCTTAAATATACTGTTACAAAATGTGTATTGGAAATGTGACTGTATTATTTTTTCGAAAATAAAGGTAACTGAAAATTTTCAAAGATCCCGGTACTGTTGAGAATATTTCATAATATGATTAATTTAGAAATTTATTCCAAAACCCTTTGTACCTACAATATTTCTATCATCCTTATTAGTTTTATATACTAAAGATTTTTTTTGAAAAAGAAAATGATAAAAATATAATATACATAAGTGTTTCTCTAACCTCATTTAAAAATCCAAGCTCTGGTCATGCATGGTTATGAGATTACTTATAATTTAAGTTGCAACTGACCTCATTTAAAAATCTAAGATCTGGTTATGCGTGGTCAGTGTGCTCTTAAATGAAAAAAGAAATAAATAAATAAAAATTTATATGAAATCCTCCTTGGTGTGTAAAACCCAGCCTACCAATCCATTTCCTAACTTGTGAAATGTGTTCATATTTTATGATATATTATGATTTGTTGATTGATAGCTATTGGGATTTGAGATTATTTGATTGCGTCACCTAAATTGAAATTATAATCATAGTCCAAATCCATCACTGTTTTGTGCTCATTTTTAAAATTTTACTGGAAAATAGTTGGAAATCATATATTTTAAAACTCTCTTCGTTTTTTATAAATTTCATCGTAAATCCATTATTCTACAATGTGAAATTTGTCACTACTTCTTAGAATATTATGATTTTTGTTTTATTAATTGAGATTTATGATGAATGTTCTTCCACTTAAGCTGATGTTATATTTCTAGTTAATTTTTAATCACTGTTTTAGTTTCTGTATCCTTTTGATGATAACAAAAAGGGTAGAATGGGTTAAGATTGTGATCGATGAGTGGATATTCTTTGAATATTTTAATATTGAAGTAACTATTTTTTTCACTCATGCACATATATAAAGGAGTTTTGTTGTAGGGGGAGCATACATATAGGGGGGAGTTCAACAATTCACTATATAACATGTTTATTATATTCAAAATCATTTTATATGTTTGTCATCATCAAAAGGGGGAGATTGTTGTATACTAGTACACAGCCTGTGCGTTACACGAGTTTTTAAGATTGATATTTGTTTTGGTTGGGTATTTGGTAACTAATATTGCATTATTTCTACCCAATGGATTGTGCCTTCCAATATTTATTACACATCAAGAATTATAAATTCTGACACAGTCGGTCGTGAAACAAAGAGTAATGGATTAAAACATAATGAATCAACACTTACATAATCGATGTCAACGATTGCAGTTTCAAAAGAATAAATAATTAGCAAAGCATATGAACAAAATCAGTACTAACAAACCATACAATGCACTCTTGCTTGGTTATAAGACATAGGTGGTTTTCTAAAACTTCAGAATGTACGGATGCAGAACTGATTAATGAAACCTATATCAGCAAAATCTATGAATAGTATAGAAAATTACTATATTCATGGAAAGATCACAAATAAACATAATGCAAAGATTTCATGATAAAAAAGTTGTGTTAGCATAGTAATTAAAGTTGGAACAAACCGATGAGTGATGTCAATGACTATGCATAGCAAGAGAAATATAGTTGATCCAGATCCCCTTTAGTACAAATGAAAACCTATAAATAAATATTTCATAATAAAAAAAATGCACAGCAATAGTGAAAGAGTAAATAAATATGTATGTTTTTGAGTCTAACCTTTCATGGGGAATCACAATAAAACCTTTGGGTAAACAATATTTGTGGTGGAAATGTACAAATTGGTTGATGTTTAATTTATTCATAACAACTGAACTGTCAAGACATGAAAGGGAGGAGCTAGAGAAACAAAAAGCTCATAAACGATACATCTTAAGAGTAAACATAATTCCCCTCTTCTTGACCTATATATCTGTCTTCATTTTGTTATTATAAACAGCATTGCGCTACAAGCTTGAAGCGTGGAATATCTATCCCTGTTTTGATAGGCTTTAAGAAACACAAATAAAGATGGTCACAATGTGAAAGATATTTAGTCTGCTTAGGCACGTCGATGGTGGCTGCTGACATAGTAATATGTTGTTTGCTGTTAATGTTAAACATGCTAATCTATCCAAAAGTAAGTACTGCATCAAGTAAGTAGAGACAAAACAACAAAGAACCCTCCCTCTCCAACACATACATATAGAAAAGTAAATACGGACACACAAAGAGATTGACTTGAAAATTAGAGACGAAAAACCTACAGAAACAAAAGGGAGCAAGTACATAGAGGCTAAAAATGTAAATAATTTCATGATTTTAAAGCAGAGCAGTACTAAGTTGTTTATTACACCTAAAAGCATGCATATACGTAGGAGAAATTTGCAGCTATAACTAAGTGAAGACTTTACACCAAAAAACATAGAATTCAGATGAGTGATCTGAATTTCTAAAGGCATAACACAGATTCTATTATCAACTTGTCAACCTGAATATTAGCGCGTAGGTGTAAGGTTGCTTGATATGGTGCCCGCTGCAATTACCAACTACTATGACATATTATTTATTGTTTCATTTTCTAGCGAATACATGTTTGATTTTTTGAGTGTCGTTTGATTTGTGTTCTGATTACACGTTTCAAGTAAACCAAAAAACCACCTCCTTTAGGTGCCCATATAGTTTGAAAATGAGTGAACTTAAATAATGGCTGCAGGAAAAAAGCAAGTAAACAAAGCAATAAGGTAAATATATGATGAAGCTCAAACAACAGCTCCGTATTTATGGCTCTATTGATAGGAAAATGCTAGAGGAATGATGCCAATTAAAAGAACATATATTAGCACAGAAAGAGTGTGCTATAAAGAAGTAGAGTAATTTAGACTGAAATTTATATTGAAATTGATGGGCTTATAGATATGGAAACTAATGGTTAAAAAAATGAATCGACAGCAGATGCTCGAACACAGGGGAACATCAAATTGATTGTATAAATTATTAAAAAATGTTATATTAAAGGGAGAATCGACACAAAATGGAAAATAAGAAGGAAGTACAATAATAAATATAAATTAATTTGACAAAAGACTGCTGCAGCTGCATAAGGGATATGTATAATCCAACAACATCATGTGTGGCCATGGACAAAGAAGACAATAGCGTAGGTGTAGAAGCAAGCAGTAATTCGTAATATGAAAGCAAACAAAGAAAATGTAGGATAGAACTTACAATTCATCATAGATGGAAATGTGGACGGAAGCATCAACATTTGGCCGTTGTGAGTAGTGATCATCAAGATAAGGAGATCAATTTTAGCGTAGAGCGGTGGTAGAGTTAAAATCAACATCTAATAGACACAAAACCGGTACCTTGAACTCTCATCATTATAGGAGTTGGAGTTTAAAGCTCTTCCATTGCCACTGCCATCCCTCGTTTTCCAATACTTGATCTCTATACTCATAACATGAACATCGTTTTTCAATACTTGATCTGTATACTCATAACATGAACAGCACACTGCAACATGAACCCAACAATTCAAACATGCAACGGACACTTGGATTTTCCTCTAAGTCACACTCAGAACTCCGGCAGCAACCACCAAGAAAGAAGGGTTCCATAACATGTCAAAAAGCAGAACGGACCTGGAATTGGCCTAATCTAATTGAGTTCTATTATTTGAAGCAGTTAACAAAAATATTTAGACTCTAGCCTTGTTATATGAAGGCCAAGCAATGGATTGATATATACTGGATTTTTTTTATTCATTAATGATATGGTAAACTGACTAAAATGGCAAAACAATTGCACATGTAACACGTAACAATTAGAAAGTAAGGCGTCATGATGCGTCATATGCTATAATAATGAAGTTACATATAACTATTATCTTAATTATAATTCTTTTTATAATCTAGAATCAAATTATTTATATTTTCTCATTTTCACATCAAAAATTAATAGAAATATACTGATTCTCGTATTATAACTTTTATATTTTAAAGCACAATATCATCCTCAAAACTATCATTATTCATTAGAGATGTCATCTTTAATTTTGTTTCGTAGTTCAAATTTGTACTAAAAAATGATTATGTTTTTTGTAGAACAATAAGGGTCCATGAACATATGATAAGCTGGTAGCCTAGCCTAGATATATTTAAATTTATGCCACAGATTTATTTAAATGACAGACACCAAGTTGTATAGACTAACAAATGGTTAAGTGCATAGTTTGTCAGCAAAAATTATATTAATTTTAAATGACGGCGTATACTTGTTCGCAGGCAATCAAGGTTACATGTAATGCTAATTCACAAACTTCAAATATTTGTAATTTACTGAGATGGAATTTTACCTACTAAGTTCTTGATTCTAGAATATGAGATAACCAAGCATAGGTAGGAATAGAAAATTTCATGAGGCAGAAAAAAAAGCTTTGCAATTTACAATATTTACGAATATGATTCACTTTTCTATAGGTTTGGCTTGATCAATCTCAAAATCTATTGAAAAGTATTATTGTGATGGTAATAATAACATAATGTACTGGAGATGTATACACAGCTAACTTGTATCATGAAATTTATAATTCATATAATTTCCAGGTAAAAAGAATAACTTACAGGGTGAAGTACAATCTTTTTGCTCTCTTCCCTTTTTCTTGCAGCAAATATGCTACTCATTAATATATATTGTTGACTATTTCAACTGCTTAGAAATTTAGAACCTAACTTTTAACGTTGAGTTTGAGATGGTAGCTCTGTACATTTTAGTGAATAAAGGCAATCACAGTTAATAATTAATAGAAAATAAAAGAAGCACATATCAATTATTACGAAAATCACAATAATACCCTTTGACGCAAGGTTTTCTTCAGATATCTAGCACATGAACCTTTTTGATCTTTTCCATTGACAATAGTAGAACTATACACTGGTAAATAACAACAATGACGTTATTTCAATATGTTTCAACATTTATGAAGGAGAAAATGTATCAGGATATTAGTCGGTTTGGAAACAACAATTGGTCACCAAATCAAAAGTTTGGATTCAATGCAAACAAACAGTGAACTAATCATTAGCAGAGTTTTTAGGGTGCGATTCATGTTCTAATTTTGGGCAAATGTATTAAAATGATATTGCACATCTAGAATAGTGATCTACAAAATCCAGACAGGCCCACATAGGAAAACAAAAAGGAGGAAATACCCAAATGTTTTGAACGGCTGTGCAACAAAAATCCAAATATGAAGCAATAAGTAAGCAGTTTCATCCAATAGTAGTTAAATGTTATCAGTTTGAAGCCACTGCCCCCAAAAGATCGAATTCCGTTTGATTCTTCTATCCGAAATTTAAGTGCACTGGTTATCAATTTCAGCATTTAAGAAGCATAGGAAAAAATACGATGACATCTTTAGAGTCAGACTGCGTAAACTGATCAATAATTGTTGGGAAACAATGCCTGAGTCGCAGACTATGTCGCTTTCTTGAAGACGATTCGGCGATCTGGTCGGAGGTGCAAACGAGTTCGTTCCAACGCCGCCGCCTCTAGGATAAAACAGCCTCTAATACAATAACTGATCTGCTTGCACAAAAAATCAGTGCAGATTTGCATTTTCTGTAAAAAATATTGCTCAAAAATTTCTGGAAAAAGAGTTTATTTTAATGGCGGCTGAGAAAAGAAGAGAATTGGCGATTCGGTCTATTTCTCGTCTGAAGTAATGACAATATATAGGACGAGAATTAGGGTTAGGGTTGCTGATTAGTGGGCCGCTAAAATTGAGGGATAAGAGTTTTTACCGTTGCAGAAATAAGGCTAAGTTTTATGGTCCAAAAATATAAGTGTCTACACCACAAAGCCCAAGCCCAAGCCCAAGCCCAAGCCCAAGCCCGAACCGGGCCGGGTCGGGTTGAGTCGGTCGGTCGCGCGTGCGTGTGTGGTGGTCATGATGCATGGTCTCCCTCCTCACAACAAAGCATGTATTAGGAGCCCAAGGTCCCAACATGATTTCTTAGAAACAAGTATAAATACTTGCCTCTTCTATATAATCCCATGATGTGGGACTATTCACCCATATGAGCCATTCATACACTTATTCCATTATTTTTAATAATTCACTAATGTTAATAAAACATTTCCAACAATCCCCCACTTGAATTTTTAAAAATATTTTCGAGCAGTTTCTTAAAAACATAAGATTGTGCATAAACAAAGGTGTCTTTCAACTTGAACCTTTGCATAGTGAATAAGATTCAGTTTTTACTAGAGTGACATGTAGTCTTGAACTCTATTCCTGACATCAAACCACACACAACCTTTTCTGTAGTGCAATCAAATAAGCCCGTGCATTTATGGCCATGCAGGTCTATCCTAGTTTAGTGAATGCTCTAGAAGTTTTGCCCGAAACTCCATAGGAAACGACCACATTTCCACATTCACAAAGGTGGGTCTATCAAGAGCACTCCTGAAGGTAGGCACTCCACTCCACATAGAGTATAGATCTCATTAAGAGTTTCAATTAACTCATCCTCTAATCACTTCAGGAATACATGCTTCTTGGTTTATTAAATAGCATGTTCAACTCATATCACTACACAACTTGTTATTACCCATTGAACCTAGTTCTTGGGATCTCCAGTCATTTAGGTCGGGTTACCATTGTGCGTGACTCAATAATCTAAGGGCAATAGTCCCATTCTTTTAGAAGAGTTATGGACTTTCTCTCTGGACAGTCCTTTCGTCAAAAGATCTGCCAAATTTTCCTCACTACGTACGTAATCCACTCTAACGGTACCTGTGGAAAGTAGTTCTCTAACCGTACTGTGCTTACGACGTATTTGTCGTCTCTTACCGTTATAGTAACGGTTCTGAACTTTTGCAATAGCCGCGGTACTATCGCAATGTATCAACACAGCCGGTATCGGTTTTTCCCATAAGGGAATCTCAGCTAGCAGATTTCTCAAATACTCTGCCTCTTCACTAGCTGTAGCTAGTGCTATCATCTCAGACTCCATAGTAGACTAAGCCAAAATAGTATGTTTCTTGGATTTCTAAGAAACAGCTCCTCCAGCGATGCTAAATATATAGCCACTGGTCGCTTTAGAATCATCAGTTAAGGTATTCCAGTCTGCATCGGAATATCCTTCAAGTACAACTGGAAACCTTTCATAATGTAATCCAAGGTTCATGGTTCGTTTAAGGTATCTCATTACCCTTTCAATAGCTTGCCAGTGCTCTATACTAGGTCTACTGGTAAACCTACACAATAATCCCACGACATAGGCAATGTCGGGTCTAGTACAATCAATGGCATACCGAAGGCTGCCAATGATGCTCACATAATCAAACTGTCTTACACCTTCACTAGTGTTCTTAAATAACTTTACACTGTGATCATATGGTGTACTTGCAGGTTTACAGTCAAAGTAATTATATTTCTTTAGTATCTTCTCAATGTAATGAGATTGATCTAAAGAAATTCCCTTTTCTGACCTAGTAATCTTAATACCAAGTATTACACTCGCTCACCTAGATCTTTCATATAAAAATTGACATTTAATAAGGATTTGAATGAGTTTATGGCATGAATATTTGACCCAAAAATGAGTAGGTCATCTACATAAAGGCATATAATAGTGCAAATGTCATTCTCAGATTTGTAATAATTGCATTTATCACTTTCATTAACTTTAAAACCATTTGAAATGATTAAGTTATCAAATTTTTCATGCCATTGTTTAGGTGCTTGTTTTAGACCATATAATGATTTATCTAATTTACATACTTTATGTTCTTGACCATGTACTATAAATCCTTCAGACTGGTCCATATAAATTTCTTCGTCTAATTCACCATTCAAAAAAGCAGTTTTAACATCCATTTGGTGTATAAGTAAATCATGAATGGAAGTAAGTGAGATTAAAACCCGAATGGATGTTATTCTAGTTACAGGTGAAAAAGTGTCAAAGAAATCTATATTTTCTTTTTGTTTAAAACCTTTAGCTACTAGTCGTGCTTTATATTTATCTATAGTGCCATCAGGTTTTAATTTCTTTTTAAGTACCCATTTACAACCTATAGATTTACAACCAGGGGGTAAATCTACCAAGTGCCAAGTCTTGTTGGATTCTAAAGAATCCATCTCATCATTTATAGCCTCTTGCCAAAAATCGGCATCTAAAGAAGATAAGGCCTCTTGGAGGTTTATGGGATCCTCCTCAATAGTAAAAGCACAAAAATTTGAACCAAAGTCTTTTATGGTTCTTGCTCTTTTACTTCTTCTAGGTTCAGCTTCAGAATTTTCATTAAGTTTTGTTCTAATTGGCATATTTGAAGTGCCCTCACTGTTCCTTAATTTAAAAGGAAATTTAGTTTCATAAAAATCGGCATCATTTGATTCAATTATATTATGTGCATTAAGGTCATAAAATCTATATGCTTTGCTATTAATAGCATAGCCTGTAAATGCACATTCATATGCTGTACTTGCCAATTTTATTCTCTTAGGGTCTGGAATGCGAACATAAGCTAAACAACCCCAAGTTCTAAAGTATGAGACATTGGATTTTTGATTCTTTAAAATTTCATAAGGAGAAATTTTATTTTTAGATTTGGGGATTCTATTCAGAACATAGCATACAGTCAATAAAATATCCCCCCACCAATGTTTTGCTGCACCATAATTTAATAATATGGCAACTACTAGTTCGGTAAAGGTCCTATTTTTCCTTTCTGCTTTACCGTTCATTTCAGGAGAATAGGGTGGAGTTCTCTCATGTACTATACCATGTTGTTTATAGAAGTCCAGAATTGAAATAGATTCGTATTCTGTTCCTCTATCACTATGAAGTCTCTTAAATTTTCTATTTGCTTGATTCTCAATCTCAGTTTTGAATGTTTTAAACATATCAAAAGCATCACTTTTATTTTTCATAAGGTATACATATGTGAAATCAGAGCAGTCATCAATAAAAGTGATAAAATAACGATGTCCTTGCCTAGTCAAAGTGCCATCTAGTTCACATATGTCAGAATGAATCAAATCTAAGGGTTCAGAAACTCTATCAACAGATTTGTGAGGTTTCTTTGTGATTTTAGCTTGTGTACAGAATTCACATTTATCAAGTTCAGATTCTGTCATTTTTGGTATCATATCTAGGGTGCTCATGTTACGGATTATTCGATTATTAACATGACATAATCTAGAATGCCAGATATTAAAATCACACAACATGTAAGCAGAAGTAGTCATTTTATTAGATTCAACATTCAGTTTAAACATACCCTCACAAGCATAACCCTTTCCCACAAAAGTTCCCTTATAAGTTAGGGTGTACAAATCAGCCCCAATTACTTGAGTGAAACCAGCCTTATTAAGGAGGAAGCCAGAGATCAGATTCTTCCTTATTTCTGGTGTGTGCATAGCATCTTTCTGAATTACAGTTTTTCCAGAGGTGAACTTGAGTTCCACATTGCCAATCCCCGCAACTCTAGTGGTGTAAGAATCTCCCAACAACACTTTCTGATTTTCAGCAGCCGTGTATGTCGAGAACATGCCACGATCATAGCAGACATGGCGAGAAGCACCAGTGTCTACCCACCAACCCTCTGATCCACCAATAAGGTGAATCTCAGTAATCATAGCCGTAAGAGGCTCCTCAGTCAGGTTATCCTGCGGTGCAGAGCTTGGCCTGTTCCGACACTTACGTGCCATATGACCTGGTTTTCCACAGTTGTAACATAGAAACAACTGTACAGAGTCATTCTTTTAGGCTGGTTTCTGCTGTCCTTTTGGGTTTCCTTGCGAATTCCCATTCTGTTTGTTGCGCCTGTTCTGATTTTTAAAATATTTCTGATTTGGTTTCAGAACAGCGGGAGTGGTTTTCTTAGTACTGTTGTTATTCACAATCAGCACCTCTTCTCACTACTACAAAAGTGGGCATATTCGACACTAATTTGTGTGCGTTGCATGAAAAGTGTGGCGAAAGCTATGATTTCTTCGAGCTTCTGCAACAGCATTCATATGTTGTTGCATTATACGTGGATGCACTGTTGCGGTGGGAATTTTAGTGTTCTGATGTGCAACACCAGTTAAAAGCGTAGCATTACGTATATATAATCCAGCTCAGCTATCCGCGTTATCAACATATAAAAACCCCAACCGTAGATGAAAGATTAATCCAACGGTTCAAACCATCTATGGATCTGATGATCTTAATGTTAGCCATCATCCAATCATTGACAGCCACATCATTTCATTCTTTTGACGAAATTTTGGCGCGATCTTCTCCCTTCATGAAATCGTTTTCTTCTCTATCATCTAATCGTTTTCCCCCTTTTTACTATTGACAAAAATTTAAACCTAAATTCACGTCAGTATCGATCCTCTCCTCGACAGCAAATTCTATTCCGAAACGGATGAAGCTTTGAAACGCTTTCTAGTTTTGATTTCTCAGGGCGCTGACATCGCCAGTTTTTTCCCTCAGGTTCAATTTGTATTGCATTGTGAATTAGTTGCGCTTATTATAGATTGGATTATGAGTAATTAGTTCATTTGTTACATTTTGGAAAACCCATTCGCTTATGAGTAATTAGTTGCGCTTATTATTGATTTGGGATTTGGGATTATGCTGAGGTTTATTCGAAAATTATACCCAGCAATAAACCATGAGAACCGGGCTACTGGCATGAAAAAGACATTGGTTTATTATAGAGGTCGAGCTAGTTAAGGAATGGGGACTGCGGTTAATTTGCACTGCTTGAGGTTCATACCTTACACTGCGGTTAATTTGTATGCTTGAGGTTAATTTGCACTGCGGTGACATCCGAATTTTAAGCCTCTTACCGCAGATTTTGACAAAATCTGAAGCGGGCACTCAAGCATTTTCGTTTTATTACAATACACATCATACACGCAGTGCATATATACACTCACAAGTATACACGCACGCACAAGTATACACGCACAAGTATCATAAGTATACACGCACAAGTATCACAAGTATACAAGCTCAAGTATCATAAGTATACACGCACAAGTACACACGCTCAAGTATCATAAGTATACACGCACAAGTATACACACACAAGTATCACAAGTATACAAGCTCAAGTATCATAAGTATACACGCACAAGTACACACGCTCAAGTAGACACGCACAAGTATACACGCGCGCACAAGTATACATGCACGCACAAGTATCATAAGGCATCCATCTGAAGGCACGCACAAGTATACACGCACAAGTATCATAAGTATACACTAGAGACGTACGCAGAGATTTTAAAAAATCACCAGCATTCACAAACAAAACAACGTACCATTCACAAACATTCAAAAACATTCACCAGCATCCATCATCAGTCATCACCAGTCATCACAAACTTCCACAACCACACAAAGTTTCACAAATATTCACAAAATTTCAAGCCAAAAATCATTACCAGCAGAATAAAACCAACATCCACAAACATCACCAGTCATCACCAGCATCATCACCAGCATCCACACCAGCATCAGCACCAGCATCCATGTCAGAGTCATTGTCCATGTCAGAGTCATTGTCTATGTCAGAGTGGCTGTTAAGGATAGAGCATAGTCAGCGACCAAACCAGAATTTCTTGTTGTGGAGGGAAAAGTGATCTTTGGATGATCAAACTTCAATAGGTATGTTAATTCTATTTCTGTAAACATTTTGTGATCCACCTAATATATTATATGATCAAACTTCTATTTCTGTAAACATTTTGTGATCCACCTAATATATTATATGATTCAATTCTCAAATAATGTGATCCACCTACGAGTTTATATGCCTTAATTATCAAACAATTTGACATGTAACACACATTAATTATCAAACAATTTGACATGTAACCACATCTGAAGGAAATTCAAGCCATACAATAACAGTGTCTCAAATTCAAGCCACACAACCACATCTATGTACAACTAACAGAGCACCAGTTTGTATTATTATTTCAGAATCTTGGGTGGGGCATTATAACCTTGTATGTATGTATGTGAGTGTGTGCATGTGTGGTTGTGTCTCACTATAAGAAACTGTGGATGGAAGTAAAATTTACCTATGATCACAAAAAAATGGTACCACCGGTTCCTCCCTATTGCTCACAAACAGAATTTCAGGCCTTGTCAAAGGATGAGTATGTGTGGTGCGCTCAACCCTAATGATGTATTTCTTGTTGTCGAATCGAGCAGCAAAAACATTCTCCAAGCCAATGCCTTCATAAAATTCCATTTTCAGGTATAATGATCTATGGTCAATTCGAGACCAATGACAGTCGTCAATTTCACACACATTTCCCATTGGCGTCATTAATTCTTTTATTGCAGGAACATTTGTCTTCAGGAACTCGGGAAAGCCAACAACTCTGGCCCATGATTCTGCCTCGAACGCTGGTTCAGGCTCAAATTCTTCAGCAGACCATTGTTGCACATAAAAAGCACCTCCAATTTTTGTAAAAAGTTTCAACATTAGCACATGATCACGCGTACTGTAAGATGGGCATGTTATTAGAAAAGAGTTTTTGGGTATAACCCGTATAGTCCACTCCTCATTAAGCTTCAGCGTATGCCTAAGCGTGAGATGCACAAATTCGTAAGTCCAATGTCCTGAAAGAACAGTGGCAGTGATGCATAGTGAAGAGTCCTCCATTGTTTTTTTTAACTTTTGACGATGGAGTTTTGTTTAGGAGTTGAAGATGTAGATGACGATATGCTTCTGAAGCTTGACAGGATATGAAGTGACACACTGTACGTGCAGTAATATGGGAACTAAAAACCTTTTGCTCAGAAGACGAATGGCCATATGAAATTGCTTATTTGTTGGCTGGCATGAGTGACCAATCGCCAATGGTCAGTAAGTTAATTGTAATAATTGTGTTCATAACATTTTACTAAGAAGGCCAATGGCCATTCGATGCCACCACTTATCAAATAACTTGTTATCATTTGATCAGGTGCATATTTAATTCTGGAAGGCAGAGGGATACATTTTGCAGATCGGATTGCTGCATATATATGATTCATATATAGGTACATACTAACATACATATATATTTCCTATTGCAATTGGATTGCTGCATATATATGATTCATATATATAAATGAGTAATACATTTTGCTGGTGTGGACACATGTGTACATGTTCAGAATTCGCTAAAGAATTGGCCAGGACTGGATCTGGATAATGTCCCTTATGCCGTGCACCTATTCTTGAAGTAGTTCGAGCTTACTGTATACAATGAACAAAACGGTGTAGCTGATTTTTGAGTTTTGATATTTGGATAATTAAAACAATTGCTTTGGATGAGTTTCTTGTACAAAACCTGTATTGCAAAATATTTAATTAAAGCATTGTATTTCTATCAAATTAGTGTTGCATTTTCCTTCTTCTACTGTTGCGTTAGCTTTTATTGATATTGCATTTCATTGTAATGGTGTTGCATTACATATTGTAGTGGTGTTGCATTACATTAAATATAATTGCTTACCCGTCGCACGTGGACCCCACAGCTGACGTGGATAGCTGGTGTGGCATGTGACACGTGGAGTGCTGACATGGAGAGATGACGTGTCGTGTGACACGTAGACAGCTGACGTGGAAAGCTGACGTGGCGGCACTGGAAGCCGGGCCCTAACTAATGCTTAAGGCAACGCTGAATAGTGTTGCATTACGTGCAAATAGTGTTGCATTATGGCTATAATGCAACACTTTCTTTCCGTGGCCGTAGATGGGCAAAAGTGTTGCCTTAGGTGGCTAATGCAACGGCCGCGGATGCCACGCCCCCCTGGTGTTGCCTATTTGAAAAAATGGCCTACGGCAACGCTTTTTTGATCTACGGCCACATAAAAATAGTGTCGAATATGCCCACTTTTGTAGTAGTGTCTTTCTGGTCCTGCTTGCGTGCCTCCTCCTCAATACGGAGGCGTGTAATCAAGCTCTCTAAGGAAAATTCCTTAGTCTTATGTCGCAAGACATTCTTAAAATCTTTCCAGCTTGGGGGTAATTTGTCAATGATAACATCAATTTGAAATTGTTCGTCCAAGACCATACCTTCGGAGATGATCTCATGAGCTATTTTCTGCAGCTCATGAGACTGCATCTCTATGGATCTATCATCAGTCATCTGGTACTTTAGGTAACGACTGACATCATATTTCTTTGCCCTTGCCTCCACTGTATCATACTTCTTCTTCAGTGCTTCCCAGATCTCCTTTCCTGTCTTTTCATCTGAGTTATAGTAATCAAACAGATCATCGCTCAGTCCGTTCATAATAAAGTTCTTGCATAAGTAATCCTGTTCAGTACAGGCCTGCAGTTGCTTTGACTGTTCAGTCCATGATGCCATTTTCGCTGCATCAGCCTCGTCAGGTTTATCTGGAAGTTGCGGTTTGTCAGTAGTCAGCGCAGCCACAACCTTTCTGATGGTGAGGAAGAACTCCATCTTCTGACGCCATCGTTTGAAATGCAAGCCTTCAAATCTGAATGGAGCAGCAGTCACGAGAGGGTTCTGGAAAGCAGAGGGTGGAGCAGAATCGTCTAGGTTTGAGTTGGAAGCCATTGTTTCAGATCGTCTTCAAATTGTTGGGAAACAATGGCTGAGTCGCGGACTATGTCACTTTCTTGAAGACGATTCGGCGATCTGGTCGGAGGTGCAAACCAAGTCATTCCTTCGCCGCCGCCTCTAGGATAAAACAGCCTCTAATACAATAACCGATCTGCTTGCACAACAAATCAGTGCAGATTTGCACTTTCTGTAAAAAATATTGCTCGAAAATTTCTGGAAAAAGAGTTTATTTTAATGGCAGCTGAGAAAAGAAGAGAATTGGTGATTCGGTCTATTTCTCGTCTGACGTAATGACAATATATAGTACGAGAATTAGGGTTAGGGTTGCTGATTAGTGGGCTGCTAAAATTGAGGGATAAGAGGGTTTAATGTTGCAAAAATAAGGCTAAGTTTTATGGTCCAAAAATATAAGTATCTACACCACAAAGCCCAAGCCAAAGCCCGAGCCCGAACCGGACTGGGTCGAGTTGGGTCGAGTCGAGTCGGTCGGTCGCGCGCCCGTGTATGGTGGTCATGATGCATGGTCTCCCTCCTCACAACAAAGCATGTATTAGGAGCCCAAGGCCCCAACATGATTTCTTAGAAACAAGTATAAATACTTGCCTCTTCTATATAATCCCATGATGTGGGACTATTCACCCATAGGAGCCATTCATACACTTATTCCATTATTTTTAATAATTCACTAATGTTAATAAAACATTTCCAACAATCCCCCACTTGAATTTTTAAAAATATTTTCGAGCAGTT
Organism: Allium sativum; assembly: GCA_030737875.1. Taxonomy (NCBI): domain Eukaryota; kingdom Viridiplantae; phylum Streptophyta; class Magnoliopsida; order Asparagales; family Amaryllidaceae; genus Allium; species Allium sativum. Next base: position 434,414,718 of record CM060919.1, read on the forward strand.
TCTTAAAAACATAAGATTGTGCATAAACAAAGGTGTCTTTCAACTTGAACCTTTGCATAGTGAATAAGATTCAGTTTTTACTAGAGTGACATGTAGTCTTGAACTCTATTCCTGACATCAAACCACACACAACCTTTTCTGTAGTGCAATCAAATAAGCCCGTGCATTTATGGCCATGCAGGTCTATCCTAGTTTAGTGAATGCTCTAGAAGTTTTGCCCGAAACTCCATAGGAAACGACCACATTTCCACATTCACAAAGGTGAGTCTATCAAGAGCACTCCTGAAGGTAGGCACTCCACTCCACATAGAGTATAGATCTCATTAAGAGTTTCAATTAACTCATCCTCTAATCACTTCAGGAATACATGCTTCTTGGTTTATTAAATAGCATGTTCAACTCATATCACTACACAACTTGTTATTACCCATTGAACCTAGTTCTTGGGATCTCCAGTCATTTAGGTCGGGTTACCATTGTGCGTGACTCAACAATCTAAGGGCAATAGTCCCATTCTTTTAGAAGAGTTATGGACTTTCTCTCTGGACAGTCCTTTCGTCAAAAGATCTGCCAAATTTTCCTCACTACGTACGTAATCCACTCTAACGGTACTTGTGGAAAGTAGTTCTCTAACCGTACTGTGCTTACGACGTATTTGTTGTCTCTTACCGTTATAATAACGGTTCTGAACTTTTGCAATAGCCGCGGTACTATCGCAATGTATCAACACAGCCGGTATCGGTTTTTCCAATAAGGGAATCTCAGCTAGCAGATTTCTCAAATACTCTGCCTCTTCACTAGCTGTAGCTAGTGCTATCATCTCAGACTCCATAGTAGACTAGGCCAAAATAGTCTGTTTCTTGGATTTCCAAGAAATAGCTCCTCCAGCGATGTTAAATATATAGCCACTGGTCGCTTTAGAATCATCAGATAAGGTATTCCAGTCTGCATCCGAATATCCTTCAAGTACAGCTGGAAACCTTTCATAATGTAATCCAAGGTTCATGGTTCTCTTAAGGTATCTCATTACCCTTTCAATAGCTTGCCAGTGCTCTATACTAGGTCTACTGGTAAACCTGCACAATAATCCCACGACATAGGCAATGTCGGGTCTAGTACAATCAGTGGCATACCGAAGGCTACCAATGATGCTCGCATAATCAGACTGTCTTACACCTTCACCAATGTTCTTAAATAACTTTACAATGTGACCATATGGTGTACTTGCAGGTTTATAGTCAAAGTAAATATATTTCTTTAGTATCTTCTCAATGTAATGAGATTGATCCAAAGAAATTCCCTTTTCTGACCTAGTAATCTTAATACCAAGTATTACACTCGCCTCACCTAGATCTTTCATATCAAAATTGACACTTAATAAGGATTTGACTGAGTTTATGGCATGAATATTTGACCCAAAAATGAGTTACAAATAATTAGAGCATAAATGATGCTTGTAGTTACAACCACGCAGTTAATCTGTAAAGCAGATTGGTGAAGTTACCAGCAAGAAAATGAGTAAAATTGCTACTCTATGTTCAAGATAGGATTATAACAGCTGAGAATGTTGCACTGAAAAAAAAAATAGTTGTCGTTATTAACATAGAAGAGCAAGAAATCAAGAATGAAAAGCTGATGGAAATGCAGCCCTCTTAAAATTGAAATTTGGTGAACTAACGCCAATTACTAATAGATGAGCATGACATTCGAGAAACATATTAGACGAAGATGAGCCCAGACATCATCTTCATTTTCTTCACGGTCCAGTGTTCTCCATTGTCGCTCATCCAAACTGATGCTGAGATGATCTACACAATTGAATATAACAAAGGGAAAAAGAAAAAAAAATTAGCTCAGAGTTGTTCAGAGTAGTATAATTGAAATTTTTTAACAATTGGTAAGAATTACTCCCTCGATTTGAAGAATGAATGAACCTGGACTGTGAAGATGATGAAAGCAGAGGAACTAATTTTTTGATTGAAGGGAAGAGAAGGGAAAAGGTAAAAATAGATCGTGTGGAGCAGAAAAATCTTAGCGTAGATCGTCGGTTGAATAGTTTTGCATCATCAATTAAGTCGCTCTGTGTTAGTAGATCGTGGCAATCCGTGATGACGTGCTACAATTATAGCCATTTGATATGTATTGCAACATTAAATCCTGCCCGTTCTTTGTCTCTTGGTTTGTCCTACCAAGGGATTTTATTATATAAATAACAATTTTATGATTTTTGTTTAATGATAACAAACAAATATATAATATTATAAATGTGTTTGTTGTTGTACTATTCTACTACATCATAGACATAAGTAAATATTTATATTTAAATAGAATACTACTGCACAAAAGTTCAAATATTCAAATAGTATTTTATTAAAATATAATATTTCAATTCTACATTAGAATCATACAGATTTATGACTCCACTATTTGGACATCTCAGTAATACAATACATTTCAATGTCAGTTTCATTTGTTACATTACTCCTCACTACAATGCTCAATCACTCAGTTGTACAAACACATACACATTCCGATTCACTTAGCTCACTCATATACAGATACTCACTCACACGCTAAGACTCACTTGTATTATGTCTTCAGCTTTCTTTTCAATCAGTCAGTCCAGTCTTTTACCTACCGGTCACAGAAACACACACAACAATCTGGAACAAAATATTTATAAATTCTAGCAGATATGATTTTATTTTAAAATTTATTTGCCTCAGAATTTTGGTGTGTTTCTCATCATATTTCATGACTTGATCTGATAAGTATATATCTCCTTATGTGTCTAGATAACTTGTGATATTCATAATGATTCACTATAAATACCACAAGGTAGACAGTATTTCTAGTGCTCACATATATAAACTGCACATGCATGATAACGTATACACATACATGTGTATGTATATATACATATTTTCTGTGCAGTGTTAATATGGTCATTCACCGAAACAGCAGGGACAAATATATCAAGTCTGATATGCTTAACAAAGCCACACACATATACATACATGCATACATACATACATATATATATATATACATATACATATATATATATATATATACATAGTTGAGCGTACGCAATCAACAACATGTAAATATACAAAATGACCGAGGCAACCCAAAAACAACATGAACTATACAAGGTGCAAGGTGAAGGCAAACTACATAGACACACACATGTTATGTGTGTGTGTATATACACACACACGCATGTACATCAAGTCTGCCATGATCACAACTGAAAGAATGACAAATGCAAGCCAGGTGAACAAGAGAAACAACTATTATTAAGTTCATGGCCAAGACAACAAGTAAAATAAAACAGCATATATGCACAAGAGTGTACACAACAACTCAAACAAGTTCGAGGAAGTATCAAAAGAAAAGAAAGTGCAAAATTGGCCTGTACATGGGGATAACAACAAGGAAAAAATGGCCAAGTCATCATGGTGTGCTTCAGTAGGTCAAAAGTTCATGAAAGTTGCAGATCATAAATTGCGTATTTATCTAGAATATATATATACATAAATATGTATATATACTCACATTTATGAATATATATATATATATGTGCATGTGTGTGTATCAGATATATACATTGTGGTGATCAACGCGGTTGCAAATGCATGTGCACGTGTACAAAGTAGAGAAGCAAAATGTCATACGCAAGTAAAACTGCATATATGTTTGTATATAAATGTGTATATGAAAAACCAAAGAGAAAATCAGTAGCATATGAGCCAGTGAAGTACACATAGAAAACATAAGGGATCTAACCCAATGGCAAATGGGTATTACATTTGGTAAATACACGTCTGCTCGAAACTTGTGCATACACACATATATGTGCAAATTCAACATGGGTGTACACAGTGTGTACATGAAAGCCAGATATACACAAGTGTGTCACAGCTTTTCAACAAGCAAAGTCAAGGTAGTAACAAGCCCACATATGCATATCAATGATCAAGGCAAGCAACAACATACTTTCAAGTGAAGCAACTAAATGCAGTAGATGCAACAAGGCACAAAGGGATTGCGTGCAAATGTTTTCAAATAAAAAAGGGAATTTTTGCTAACTTGTTTTTTTGGACCAATTCACAAATTCACTGGAGTGGAAAGAATATTATTGTTGGCAAATGGTAAAAGGGCAAGCATTTTTTTCTAGAAAGTTTTTTATCATAGAAAAGAATTGTTTTTCAATTTTTATATGTAAATAGATTTTCCAAAAATGTTCATCAAAATTTCAATACCTTAAATGCATTCCAGAAATGAAGTTAATCAAGGGAATATTTTGGCAAGAAAAACTATTTGAAATCGTTTCCAAAATATACAGTGGGAAAAAACTTTTCAACCTTTTTCCAGAAATACACAAAACTGTTTTTTCCAAGAAACCAACTCAAAACTTCCAGGAAATTCGCAAGGCTTGTTTAAGAAATGAAAATCATTAATTCATTCCAGATTTCATCCACAAGGGATTCATGGCAACAATCAAGCAAAGGATTCACGGCTACAATTATTTCCAGAAACCAACATGACATACATATCTAAATTAATCAAGCAAGTATCAACCACGCAAGGGCCAGGTAAGACAATTCTTATTGTTTCTAGAAATCATATACAACATGTAATCAACATTATTGCTTCCAGATTTCAACCACAATAGTCAGAGCAACAAGTCAAGCATGATAATCACCGAACACCGAGGAAAAAAAAAAGGAACAACATGAAAAATCAGAGAAAGCAAATTTAATGAAATTAGAGAATTGTTTAGGGATTTTCAAAACCCTATATAACCAATTCTTCGTTGGCTTTTTAATGTATCAAAAACAAAAAAAGCAACGAAATCAAGAGCAGAAGAAAAAAATCAATTCGAATTACTCACAATTGTTTTCGAACGCAAGGACCCTGATCAGATCAACAAGCCAAGCATCATTCATTCAAAGCTTTCAAGAAATTTTCCAGCAATTTCAAAGTCAAGATTTGGAGGAAGCAAACAAATATATTATTTTTGATAGATTAGGCTGATATTTTTTTGGGGATAAAAGAAATAAACAAAGGGGGCCGATTGTTGTGTTATTAGGATCTTGAGGGTTTTTTGTTTTATTTAATTATTTTATTGTTTTTATTTTTTGTAAACCATTTCAGTTTGTTTTCTTGTTTTTCTGTAAAAAACTAGGGGTTTTCTAGTTTGTCTGTATAACTATGGTTTTCTATTTTTTCCTATAAAACTAGGGTTACCAGTTATAGAGTTTACAAATTACGGGTTGTAGTTTAGGGAAAATCCGATCTTGGGGATAAACATCAGCCTAGGGTTTTGAGCGTAGGATTAGAACAGTTGCATGGTTTACGAGTTTACAGGGTTTTATAAGCGGGATCTATTCTAATACCTAGTAGAAATGTTGGGAATGCAACAACATGCATGGTTTGTCAAAGTTGGGTAAAACTTGTGTTATTTACTTTTTAGGTTTGTTTCCTCTTTTGTAATCTGTGTTGCGATATTTATTAATAACTTGTTAAAATCCAATAAACCCTTTTTCACCCCCCTCGAGGGTTAATCTAGATCCAACAATAATGAACCACATGCATGCCTAATTATATTAGTATTGAGACATATCTTCATTAAAAAGCGTTTGATTACTTTCACCCTTTAAAAACAAACCTTTCCCATGTAGATAAGTTGTTGTTTTCTTTTATGCAATAAAAGAGGCAATAAATTAATCTACCAAATCCGTAAAATACATAAATTCGGCAATGTATTTGTGACATAATCCTACCTTAATTTAAATATCTCCATAATATATTAATATATAGAATATTATATCATCAAATTTCAACTAGTGCGAACCCGTGCTACGCACACGGACCATAGACAGTTTTGTGTAAGTAAGTTTTTTGTTAGTTGAAATAATTTGCATGCATAATTTATTTGGTAGCAAAATTAGATGCAAACAGACCAGTGTAACGTGTAACCTGGTGTGAAAGAAAAAGGTGAAATAGCAACGTCAAAGTAGTTGAAACAATGCATGAAATGTTAGACGTGATAGTAAAATGGAAGTAGGTGAACTATATGCAGCGAATAGGGAAATGTCGCATGTTGTGTTGCATAACAAAAGTTGAAATATTTTACAATATAAGCCCCATGGTAGAATTAGAAACTATAGTCAGTAAAGTTAACATTACCAGCAAAAATAAAATAGCTCGTATAAGTGCTGTAAAACAAATTGATTTTATTTCTGTTTTATTCAACGTTAAAGTTTCTGTATACATAAAGAGTACAGAATGTTGAATATGTTGAACATAATAATGCTGATACAATATATCACTGCTAGTGTATCATGCGTTATTCACAATACATAAGTGGGTGCTTTCTCTCTTACTCTACCATGTATATAACAGTTTACATGTGAAACAAATTCTAATACCGGTGGTGCCTTTGTGTCACCTACATGAATATTATATTTCTATCACTGTTGTTGTCTACCATTGCATCAACATGTTGCTTCATTTTCAAACTATTTTTTATCAACAATATTGAAAGTTGGTCAAGTTGACCATATCTATATTTTTTTTGACATTAGATCCATTTTTTCTTTGTGTTACATAAATCATGCATTGTACAATGGGGCAGCACCAGTCGAATACGTTGTGAGAAGATGAGCATGGTCAGTGCTAAGTTTATGCTACAACGGCTGCATGTGAAAATTATATGCATAAGAAGTTAAAACTGTTTAAGTAACAATCGATGGAAAAGAAAATGGATATTAACCATGTAACCACAGTAGAGGTATACAAATAATGTTACACCCATAGGCATGCATCCACACATATGTATATATGTCTCTATGTGTGTCTATATATATATACACACACACACACACACACACACATAATCGTATACATGTGTGAGTATGAATATATATGTGTATACGTACATATACATACATACATATTCATATATATACACACACACGTCTACATGTATACGTGTGTATATATATATATATATATATATATATATATGGGAAAGTCTATTTAGACACAAAATGATGACACAAATTTAGACACAAGCAACCCAAGCACTAGATATTCCCCTGAATTCCAACTCACACATAAAGACAAACAAATCCTACAGTCCAGATTTTGTGTCTCTAATTATGTGTTAGTGTTGTGTCCCAAAAGCCGCTTCCATCTTTCTCTCTCTATATACACACACACACATCCTCCCAATGTTTCCATACCCTAGCGAGATAAAGAAAAGTGGTATGGTTGAGTTGAATCGATGCACTATGGAAAAAGTTAGCAGTATTATCTTAAACTTGCAATAGTGACAGAAGTGGATAAAATTCACTATTTCAAGACTTGCTAACATAAACTGGTTTTATATTATCCCATAATAAACCGGTAATCCAACAAAATTACGGCAACTGCCATGCCAATGACATTTCATAAGTATGCAAACTGACATCAACTCATCATATTAAAAAAAACCATAATAAAAGGTAAAGTGGATAGCTGAGTTAGATGATTGAGATCTTTATTTTGTTTCCTTCTCTTTGGTTTCACCTTTCGGTTGTTTTCTGAAATAATCCTGCTGATACAGCGATTTTATCAACATGATTTGTTCATAATTGCAATAGAAATTATGCTCCCTACTTGTAATATGCAACGTAGATTGTGCAGATAGTTAAAAATAAAAAAATACCACAAGCTACATAAGTACGGTGCCTCTTTAAATGTGTCCATCATGTTTTAATGATAAATCATCGTAAAACTAAGACATGGGTTCGAAAGATGCCCTCGTTACCGTGATAGTGATGTAGCTGTGTCTGAGTGAGGTAAAACCCAAAAGAATAAATTCCAAGAAATAAGCACGAAATTTTGAATACGCAAAATATTAGTTAGCCATACTATGTAGTTAAGCAGTTGCCATATACCAGAAATCCGGAGCATACAAACCAAAGAAAAAAGACATTCTGATGGCACTGTGCACAAAAAAAAAATCATTCCATATAGGTCAATGCTGCTAAAAAAATATTTCAAAGTTGGATTGACTTCACTATTACCAATGTATGTGCTGTGAAATCTAAACTATGATTGAATATTTTTTCAACGTTTAAAGAACTAACTGGTAGTGTTTTATACTAAAAATTTAATTAGTATCTTGCAATGTCATGGTGACTGAAATAAGGTCATATATTTTTCACTAAGGATTGTTATGTTTTCTGCATCAACAAATGGAAGAAATAAAAAAGTAAGATGATTGAATACCATTTTCATTATATATAGAAAAAAATTGAGGTATTTGAAGAAAGCACAATGTAAGTTGTGCACCTTTCACAGAGATGTGCATGGTCATCAAGTTGAGGAAGATCTTTGTACCCAAAGTCAAGAATGGTCCATGTGGATCTGAGCCAACTGTTACATGTGGTTGAAGGAGCAAAGGTTGGATCAGTACTGTACAGTGTAATAAATTTATTCTGCTTGTATGACCTTACACGTGAAGTGTTAAAAATGATAAGCTTACCTTATCTTTCACTGTTCATGTACCGTCGTAGCACGGGTTATAGTTTTCGATGGCATTGGTTTGTGTTTGCACATGACGACGAAAGGTCGCATCGTTCCATGATTGTCTGCAATTATTCAAATATATGTTTGTGTACATGTACATCACTCAGTACAGGTAGTCGATGTGTTTGCAAACTTGAATTGTAGCAAAACGTTGTGTACGTACGTTGGGTGGTCTTCCAGATTCCAGTAATATTTTAATTCTTCCTTGTCCGTGGCACCTTGCATGTTGCAGGTAGTCCACTTCACGGCAATAATATTTGGGTGGCTGTATTCAAAAGGAAAGGATAACATATAATCAATATTTTAATGACTAAGGGAATATAAGTCCATAGTAAAAAATATATCTTATACGTAAAATAGGATATTAAAATTAGTAAACAAAATTCAAGCTTATTATCATATAAAATTTTCACAGCCTTTATATTAGAACTACTATGTCAGACATAGGATTTTTTTTCTAAAAAGACAGATAAGAATAAGGGTTACCATGATTTCAGGTCTTTTATTGTCCAACATATTTTATTCATAAAAGGAAAAAGCTTAGCTATATTTGAGAAAATAACCGTCTCTATTATTTGATTTGATTCAGATGATCAATGCATAAATCCAAGACAAAACTAGGATTTAAAAGGACATGTACGTTTACATGATTTAGTCAGAATCCTTAACAATCGATGGTCTAAGTGGCAATGGACAGCTACTTCAAGAATTGCAAAACGTAACATATGAATATTGACCTGTTAGCGTACTGTGTATGTATACTCGGTTTAAGTAAATGTTGTGCAGCTATTTGTTCGTTCCTTTCATATTCCTTCTAGTTTATTGTAATAATAACCATAGCATGTGCATGCAGTGCGTCTAAACTTTTGTCTTCCACTATAATCAACATAGAACCAGTAACAAAGGAAAAAACGGACGTTTGTTGAAATTTAAATTTATAACTTAAAAATACATGCAAAAAAGACAATGAGGCAACAACTAATTGCTTGTTATCTTGACCAAAGCTGCAATGGTAACACAGATCAAATGAAGTAAAGTTACAAAAATAAACTAAATTTATTTTCGGAAAAAAGTACATATCAACGCTAGTAATTATTCAAGTGGAAATTATTGTTTGTAATGGTTAAATTGTTCAAATTGATTTGTATGTTCATAATTTTAATTTAATACTGATTAGAGGCTAGATGATTGTTTAAACTTTATAGGACGAATTTAGTCATGTCTTGCATAAATTGCAAGTTGTATTACCTCGGTTGGTGTATTCTGGAAGCATTTAACCTAGATCTATTTAAGTGACAAAGCATTGTAGTTCAGGCATTATATTTCTATTCACCAACCAAATGTTAATAAATTCCATTAAATAACAGTATAAAATATAATGATAATTACTGTTGCTACAATTCCAAAAAATAATTGTACATCACCCCACCCAAACTATCTCACATGTAACAAAAAGTGAATTTAACAGAGTGAAAAGGAGAAACAGGTGGTAGCACCCTATTTCAAGAGTTTTTGAGCTCCTTGATTATCTAACTTTCAGTTAAAAATGACTAAGAAATACTATGGCTCTAGCAGTTTTTTATTTTTCCTACAATTAAATCTTAAAACGGTACAAAATAATTACTTACATGTTACACATGCTAAATAAGTAGAAGTACATACAGAGGATTTATTTCAAGTTAAAAAGGCCATAAAGAGCTAGTCTCTTAAATGGAGCAACCATAGCAGATAAAAAAAATATGAGATTAAATGAGCATGAAAGAGTAATACATTGACATTTTAGTAAAGGACAAAAGTAAATAACGGTATTAATGTGATTGAAATTCAGAATAGTAAAACCAAAAATTAATATGGTAACAAATGAACATGCCTCAAATATAAAATTATGTTGTAAGAAAGCAATTTGTGCAAGCATTGCAAGTTCTGCAAGCTGGCATGCAAGGAAATTTTTCATAAGATTAGTTTTTTCAAGCATGCTACAGTCTGGGAAAATAATAAACAATGAAATTAATTAGCAAGGGATGCAAATAGCTAAAACAGCACATGCACGTTAATATCAATGAAAATGCATTAGCTGTAACAAAATATATTTCAATGGCAATTTAGTTGACAAAACATGGCTAGCAGTAAAAAATTATGATTTGTTATAACTGTTTTTAGTCCAAGCACAAAATGATCCTAACAACTCAAGAAACATTAAATCAAAATCCCTGGTAGCAACTAAAACATATATTGTTGATCCACTATAAGTTTGTACAACTATCGCTAGCTGAAAAACTGCATTTAAATATATTGGCCATTTAAGTCTATTAAAAGTATAGAAAAAGAAAAATAATGTGTATATGTGCCTTTAGATTTCTTCATTTGCTTTTATAGAAAGTGGAAGATTTGGATAATACCATGCCTGATAGCGATTTTCTTTGGGCAAAGCATGCTATCCACTAAGCTATACATTTTAATAAGGGAAAAAGTAAAAAAAAATCTAAGTTGGGAACTCCTTAGTGCAATATCATTCCCACCTAATACTATTAAATCCTAACAATGTAAATGTTTTAATCTATTAACTTCTTAGTGTAGTATCAAATCCAAGTAATGTAATTATTTTAATTTATTAACTTCTTAGTGCAATATCATTCCCTCCTAATGCTAAGTAGCTTAAAAATATTATGTTATATTTTTATCTATTATTTATAATTTTTTTCCAGTCAAATATAATTGGAGCTGGACATGAGTGTGAAAATGAGAAAATAAATATACTTAACCTGGTCACATAAGCATATTTGGTAAGGAGCACCTGCATGTAATTGACTGTTTATTTTCTATACATATATGGTTCAATTTGGAGTATTTCTTAAAAGCAAGTAATATATTCAAATCAAACAAGCAATATATTTCTGCCAATAGATATTACAGTTTATTTGCTAAGACATGAGTGTCACTGTATTTAAATTGCATTGAAAAAAGAATCGTGAAATATCAGAGCACTATATAGGTGTGTTTGATACTTCTAAATTAAATTTATATCTTATATCTATGCATATATGTAATATAACAGAAGTAGGTGGACATAACAATGATAATGTGTGTGTAGTGCAAGCTAATAGTTTTATGTTCGATATATATGAAATAAAGAAGAACAAAATTCAAATTCTAGAAGAGAAAACATAAAGAAATGGTATGACTATATTAGAAAAATGATGAGAAAATTGATGCTAACCGTTCAAACTCTCTTGAGTGGTTGTAGACAAATCACCTATATTAGTGCAGACGGGTCCCAAAAATGTACCTGAAGCTTATGCAGCCTATGTGGGGATGTAACCTAAGTTGTTCTCCCACCATCTACGCTGGTGAAAAGTAAAGGCGATGGTAGGTATTTTTAGTACACAGAGAGATACACTATTGTACTAAAAATAAAAGAAGATGAAAAATATGAAATTAACAACCAAAAAATCGAGGCACTTTAAAGAAAACAGGGAAGCACAAAAAGCAGTTCTGCATAACAGCAATAATATGCAGTTTAAAGGAGAAGGGGGAAAATAAACAAAACCTAATAGTTGAACTATCTCTTAGGCAAATGAGAAGCATAAAATCGGTGGAGGCAAAAAAGAACAACACACCAGCATCGGAATCCTAATCGGATATGGAGAACACAAATAAGGTAGAAGGAAAAGAAATTTAAATAATAGTAGAAAAATCATAAAGCACATTTTATAACATAAATTGTGGACACAACCAAACTTGTCTAAAATACGAAGGCCTTAATGAATGACTGTATGATGTATGATTTCTTCTAAAACTGTCTAAAGATAATAAGGACATAACCAACTCGCTCATTGTAGGTGAGCGATGGGAAAAAGTAATTTATAACAAACGACTTTGCTGCTCTAAAATTTACGGTATCTTGTATTTGTCTAGAATTACTCTATGACCACTATTCTACAACCTCACTATAAGATGAATCAATCATTTCAGGTCTTACACGAAAATAAGAATTAAAATATATAAACAAACATTACTGTAAAGGAAATTAAACAATTATCTCGACCAATAGGGCTTTCGTAGGATTCAGCGGGAGATGGTGTGGAAAGACAGGGGAAATTGCAATGCAATGGACCAAGAATGCAGACAAATATCCTAAATTCAAACTATGTTGTTTATTACGTGACCAATTCATAGGGTCAAACCCTTTATTATTTGAATGCTAACACCGCATAGTTTTTTTTATTTCACCACAGTAACTTTTGTGCACCACTACATTTTTTTACAATGCATTTAATAACTTAAATTATGGATGGAGCCAAATATGTCAAAAAAATATGGGCACTAATGAATGACTATATGATATATGATTTATTTGGAAACCATCGAAGGATGATAAGCACATAAATAACTTGCTCATTGTCAGGGAGGAATGAAGAAAGTGCTTTATATCAAATGAGGTTTGTACTACAAAATCTACGGGATCCGGTATTTTTCCAAAATTACTTTATGGCAGCTATCGTGCAACAATAGTATAAGATGAATTGTATTTAAAAAAAATTCATAACTTGCCAACTGCACTTTCTAGGACCAATGTATTTTTCGTACAATGGGAAATTAAAGTAGTAAACATTACGTATAGCGCTCTTGAAGCACAATTATTAGTTTCTCCATTACCAGTTGAGGGTAAGTATTATTAGTTTAAAAACATAACGATTGTAGCGGGCTTCCTAGTGTAGACGCATCTTGTTAGTATACTTTCATACATGCCTTACCCTTAGATGTGAATATTTTTCCCAAATGAAAAAATTAGGCACATGGAATGTTGTGAATTAGACATTAAATAAAGAATAAGCACGACTCTCATAATCATGTTGGTAAATTTAACAAATTACCGACACCGACAGATTTTCATCATATAAAGTTTGTCTTAAATAGTCCTTTCTATAATCTATCAAGGATGAGAATTTCACAGCCGTCGTAACACATAACACTACTACTTGGGAAATATCACCATTCTATAATGAGTTTACAAACATAATTCTTAATGAGAAATTAAAAATGGTTGTTTTCAATAATCAGACATTTAGACATGATTAAAAATAAGCAGACAAACATTATCACAAAAAAAATACAAATTGTTGACCCCTACAGAAGTCGAACATATAAAGTTGATCTTAAAAGGCCCTTTCTACATTCTGTTGAGGATGAAAACTTCACAGCCGTCATAACATGTAACACTACAACCAAAGAGATGTCATCTTTCTATAATGAGTTCACAGACATAACTCTTAGCGAGAAATTAAAAATGGTTGCTTTCCATAATCAGACATGTAGACATGAATAACAATAAGCAAACTTACATTATTGCAAAAAAATACAATTAAATTTAATAAAATTTGAATGGTGTGCGATTCTGATTTTGAGTTCAATTGAATAAAAATGGAACAAAAACTTAAACCTCAAGCTCAATATATACAAACAAATTAAGAATAATATCTCCAATCACATGGAACTTAGATCAATAATAGTAGCTCAATTGTTAAATCATTAGCGAACTGTACAAATTAAGAAAAGAGCACAACTATATCAATTAAGAACAGTAATTGAATTTACATATGCAGATCAGCACTGAAAAAAGCACAAAGGGAAATTCAGTAGTGGTTTGAACCAAGAAAAAGCGGTGTAGGAAAATTCAATACCTGATTTGAAGCGTCGACAATAGCGAGGCGTTGTTTCAGAGAGCATGAAAAGCCGTGAATTGACCGTGCCGTATTGCAAATGCAAAAGAGACAGAGCGAAGGCCAATGAAAACCAGTAGCTGATAGGAATGGTCGTTGCAGCTACACCCGGGTTCATCAAGGTGGAGAGGAGGCGAAGTTACTGGGTAGCTAGGGCGTAATCATGAGAGCGAAAGCAGGCGTCGATTGAAGGTGGAGAATGGTAACCACCAGAATCGAGGCAGAAGGGAAGACTGGGTCCAGCGAAACGGGGAGGGCCGGTAAATGCGGCGGAGGCAGTGAGAAGGGAAGCGATTCGATTTTCGGGTTCAATAGATTTGTGGGTAATATGAGAAGGGGAGGGGAGCGATTTTTGGTAAAAAGAGGAGAGATGCATATAAGCAATCACTGAAGAAATAGGACGGTTATACTGTATACTTCGAGAATTTAAGCGATCGACACGTGTGGATCTATGGATTTTTTGGAGAATCTAGATCTGAAAGGTCTTCGAAGGAGGATTGTGCTTTCATGTAATATAATAGATAGTAGGTGACATTTAGTTAGAACAGAAACAACTTTGTTTCTAAGATATAGGGAAGATTTAAGACACTTGCAGCACCCTTACAAATTTAATCAATTCCTCGATGGATAAAAGAATAAGCTGTTCAAAGCAATAAACAAAATATGGGACAGTTTGGCTCAGGTCCCTGCTAAGTTTCCAAATACAAAAAATCTCTGTCTAAAAACTTTATAAATTACATCCTTGTTTTTTTCTAAAATCATTAAAAAATCAACAAAAAGCAACGTAAAAATTTACCAACTTCACAATTTAATTCAACACATAATCATCATCGCTTTTATGTATTAAAACTACAATAAAATTGATTCAAAAACAAAAATATGCACACTCCAAATAATTTCTGTAATTTTCCGTAAAATTGCTGATATTACATCAATTATATCCAAAAAGTTGTAGAATTTCATGCAACTTTTGCCGGTTTACGTGAAAAATTCAAACTCAAAGCCTACACTTATTAAGACATTCAAGCATTGTAGAAAAATCAGCAGAAATGTAATAAAAATTGCACATATGAAAAATATTTTATCTCTAGTAAATGCTGCAAATGATGCAACTATTTGTAATATTTACTGATGTTCCTACAACTTTTTCAATTAGTTACATCAACTGTAAAATAGTTTCTGATATATCAGCAATTATATATAAATAATTGCAGATATTGCAGCAATTATTCATCCGCCTTTCCAACATATGCATGCACTGTGTGAATAATTGCAGAAATGTCTGTAATTATTTACAAAAATTGCTGATATTTTAGTAATTTTTGCATAGAATTCTTATGTGAAAATTTACAAATTTTAAAAAACAAATTAAACAACAGCATAAAAGAACAGAAAACACGTTGCTACAGGAAATAGGGACCCTCTTCACGTACAAAACACAGGGATTGCAATGAATAAACTTGGAAAATAAGGATGCACGCCTAATTTCCATATAAAATAATTACTGATAATGATCATATTACACATTTATAATATAATATATTGACCTATCTGTGTAAAATACTGAAAATACAATGCATGCATTATATAAAAAAGGGAAAACTCTTCAACCCTTCATCAGCAAATTTACATTCCCTTACCTTTACTTCCTAACAGAAATAACACTATGAAAATGAAGCGCACCCCCACCATCACCCAAATGGATTTCCACTTAACATCATAATTGCATACTGCTTCAAAATATCCACTTGCTCAACTATGTACACATCATCTTTTGAACCTTCGAATCACACAATATTTTATCATTTAGTATGAACGAAAAGGAATATAACTGTTGAAGAATGGAGTTTTGATGACAACAACCTTATTTCAATATTAACTGATTATAGAATATATACTAACATCTTTATCTAGAGTATATATATACATATGCAGGGTTTATATACATGAATTAATACCGAAGATTGTATAGTTTAAGAGCATTTAGAGATTCAGAATTAAGGGAAGATTAAAGACTCATGAGTAATCAAGATTTCAAGAGTTCAAGATAAATATAGTAATAGAGTCTAGTTTATGTAAGACGCTGAATCGTACTCCAGGTTCAAATTCAAATTTTATTCTATTTTGATTTTCAAATTCCATTTTTCAAATTCTATTCTAATTCTAATTAATTTTTCTATCTTGCTTTTGATTTTAAACTCAAGTTTTTAAGTCTATAAGTTTTTTATATATTTATATATTTATATACTTTTATATTTATATATTTTAAACTTCATAATTTATAAATATTTTTATATAGTTTATATTTATGATTTTATATGGTTTTCTACTTTATAATACTTATTTATATCACTGTTTTTAAATTCAAGAATTTCTAGAATCATACATATATATATATATATATTAAAACACTATAAATATGCTCAAAATTCAGATTTATGAAGGGATATGTCAAAATATATTATTGGCCATGTCGACATATAACTGTCACATTTTTTAACGCCTCACGTCGGTTAATGTCACTCACAAAGGGAATGCATTAAGTTTTGTGAAATGTTGTAGTAAACTGAACGGAAATATTACCAGACAGACATATAAAATAATAGCGGAATAAAAATTTTATTTATCATAAGATACCGTGGTCCAAAAACATCACATGTCTGAAATACAAAAGCCCATTACGACATAAAAGCTACTGTCTTGTACTTCAAAAATACCAGAGTATATAAAAGAAATAAAATTCCCCAAAAACAAAGTATAGCCATAGCAACAAGGAAAGGAGCTTAAGCCATACATCTCAGCAGCTCCATCAAAAGTAAGCAGAATCACAGTCAAGCCTGAGTGTTTCCGCCCTGAGAACCTAGGGGAGGAAATGGAAGAAAGAAGGTGTGATAGCCTGCCCTGCACCAACCGACATTTACTCCAAAGGTGCGCTGTACACATGTCCAGTTAGCACGGAACGGGTCGTCAGAAGGAAAGGAAAGAAGGAAATGAACTAACAAGGAACCTGTAGAATGTCTCACAGCGCATAGAACAAAATATAATAATAACATACTTGACATAAAACAGGAGAGACAGTGCATAAGCTGAAAACCAGAACTAAGCATCATAGCAGCGGAAATCCAAAATACAGCTTATTACAACTTTTCAAACTGTCTCAAAGCAAAGGTAAGATAAAGGAGGTACACTACTAATGCCCAAGTAGCGACCACCAGCGACACAGGGAGAATATCTATATATCATACGTGGATGCCTCCTGCCCGCCTCCGAATCAGCTACTCGCGCATCATCAGCTAACCTGTCTCTAGTCTGCTCGTGTGAGCACCCAGAGTAATAAGAGGAGACATAAAACTTTAGGTCAGACATAAAGCCTGGTATGAGCGATAAGCATCTAAACAGAACAATAACAGGTAGAGTAAAACATACCTAAACCTGGACCTGCAACCAAAGAGTTAGCACTACATACTGTACAACACTCTAAGGTGCCATATCAAACGGTGTAAAGAAACGGAGGTGGGGGTGTGCATGTCATAGTGATGGTAAACAATCAAACATAGCATCCATCCTCACATCTCTCACTCAGTGCGTAAAGCATACGATATTCACCACTTCGATCACCCAACATACCTTGCTACAATCACTTTGCCCCATGAAGTCATAAATGGCTTCACTGCACTGATAACGTAGCCACTAATCCTTCGCTATGTCCACTTGCCCCATGGAGTTATTCACCCCATCTGCGCTGGCTCATAGCCTTACCAATCCTTTACTATGTCCACTTGCCCCATGGAGTTATTCACCCATCCACGCTGGCTCATAGTCTTACTATGCATCACTTTGCCCCTCAAGTCATAATGACTCTACTGCACTGATAACGTAGTCTTGCTACCATCACCTTGCCCCTCGAGTCGTAATGACTCTATTGCACTGATAAGCAGCCCATCATCCATTTTTAGTGGTGAATCGAAGTTATGAACATCGACAACTCCTTAGCACACGTCCCACAGCAAAGCCCAACCATGAAGTGAACTCATCGGTTCCCAATTGGATCCTGAGCTCTAACTTCCCATATTGGACTACCTTTGCATCTCGGGTTATTGGTCAATACTGGGTCGGGTCGGGTTCCCTTCAGCTATCGGTCCGGGTCGGGTTCACTACGTTGTGTCGGTTCATGGTCCTCCTCTGGTACGGTTCGGTTCAGGTCCACTCCATCGCGTCGGTTCGGGTCGGGTGTCCCACCTCGGGTCGGGTCAGGTGCCATCTCCCATCCAGTTCGTGCTCCCGCTCCGATTAGCTCCCTCGCCCTTCATTCGTTCCGATCCGATCCTCCTCCTTTAGCCGCTCCGATCCCCCTCCTTTATCCGATATGATCCCAATATTGCTAGCATGGCCTTCCTTTTTGCAAGATCTCTCAAGTGTCAAGTTCCGATCCGATCGAATCCCTTGTCCAGTTCACTTATCCGATCCGAGCCACCATATCCGATCCGATCCGAAACCTGCACTGTTCCTGAAGCTTTTCCAGCAAGTGTTTTACGCCATTCGACGACGTTTTCAACCATTCTAACTATTGAAATCAATCACAAAGCATATCATACAGTCATAGCAACATGCATGATCAACCACAAGCATCAAAACATCAATGTGATAGGTTAAAATTGATCAAACATACCCAAAAACCCCATATTTCCCCTTAAGCATGTTTAGGTGAAACTAACGATAGGATTAGCAAAACTTAACCAAATTAACCCAAATTCATATCAGAGGTCTAAAACATCATTTAATAATTTATGAACATTTTTCCAGAATTTTATCATGTTTAAATTCGCTAATTAACACTAATTACCCTTAATTAGCCATAATTAGTGAGGAACTATGCAAATCACTCACCTTAGCCATAAATAAACTAAAATCTGAAATAAATCTCTGATTTGATGCGAATCTCAATGCTAAACAGCAGCTCCATTGTTGATTTGGTGTAGATCTTCCTTGATTTGATGTTGTTAAGCTTAATCCTTGAGTAGGTGATGATTTGGAGGTAATTTAGAGGTTGGAGGCCATTTTTAGGGTTTCAAAGAGGTAAGTGGAGACTAGAAAACTAAAATGGAATGATTCTCTAACTCATTTCAGCCTCCCCATAACCCTAATCTCGAAATGGGTTATGGGCCTATTCACTAATCACTCTGTTTGGCCCGGTTAAGCAGTTTTTCACCTTCCAAACCTTATTTCAGCCATATCTCCCAAACGGTAAGTCCGTTTGTCTATTATGACCACTCTACGGAAAAGTAAACCATCAAACGAATCTAATGGTAGTGGTTCCAGGTCAAAATTCCTTTCCAATCAAAAGTTATGGCCAAAACAAGATCAGCTAGGGGCAAAATGGTCATTTAAAAATCAACAAAAATCATGGACATGAGAAATGACTCTAATGAATGTTTCCCAAAGTTATATGACCATAGGACTTCATATGAGAAAGAAATAAATATTCTACGATCCCCCGATGCGTAGAATGCGGGTTGTTACATTCTCCCTCCATTAAGAAATTTCGCCCCCGAAATTCTCTAACCAAAACACACAAAGGGTCCTGCATGCCTATCAACCATAAAACAACCATCAAACATGCAAAACAAGTAAGGCAAGTCTATCATAGCATGCGGAATAACTAAATTGCAAAGTAAATCTTACCAGGCAAAGAGTTCTGGATACGCCTTCCTAATGCTCTCCTCTGTCTCCCAAGTACAATCATTCTCGTTCTCGCCCCACTGAACCTTGACTGGCTTCACCGCCTTCCTTCGAAGTTGCTTCATATCGTGTCCCACAACACGAATCAGCTTGCGGTTCCCAACCGCCTCGGGTTCTACTTCGAAGTCCTCTAACTGATCAGGTAAAATAGTCATATTTGAGTCGTGAACGAACTTCCTTAGTTGGGAAACATGAAATACATTGTGAACTCCCGCCATCTTTTCTGGTAAGCCAACTCTATATGCCAAATTCCCGACTAGTTCAAGAACAGGGAATGGGCCAACAAATCTTGGTGCCAATTTGCCTCTCCTGCCAAATCGTATCACGCTTTTCAATGGAGAAATCTTGACAAACACCAAGTCACCAACGGAGAATTTTAAGTCTCTCCTCCTCTTATCAGCATAACTCTTCTGCCTATCTTGGGCAGCTTTCATTCGTTGTTGAATGGTCTTGATCTTATCTGAAGTTTCCCTCACCACATCTGGTCCAAGCATAAACTTCTCGCCAGTCTCTATCCAACATGATGGTGAGTTGCACGGTCTTCCATACAAAGCTTCATATGGAGCCATACCGATACTGGATTGGTAGCTATTATTATATGCAAACTCTACTAGATGCAAATGGTCATCGCATGATCCACCAAAATCCAATATGCAAGATCTCAAGAGATCTTCCAATATACGATTCACCCTCTCCGTCTGACCATCGGTCTGAGGATGATATGCGGTACTGAGATGTAATCCTGACCCTAGAGCCTCTTGTAAGCTCTTCCAAAACCCACTAGTGAACAATGGGTCTCGGTCACTCACAATGCTTTTAGGTACTCCATGAAATCTCACTACCTACTTCATATACAATTCTGCCAACTTGGCTGCCGTTCTGGTCGATTTGACTGATATAAATCTTGCGCTTTTAGTCAACCGGTCCACAATTACCCAAATGCTATCATGTCCCGATCTAGTCCTCGGTAGACCATCGATGAAATCCATCGAGACTTGCTCCCATTTCCATTCGGGAATTTCTAATGGTTGCAACAACCCACTAGGCTTCTTTTGCTCGGCTTTAACTAGCTGGCAATTCATGCATTTGGATATAAACTTCCCAACGTCTCTTTTCATCCCTTCCCAGTAGTAAGTCTGCTTCATGTCTCGATACATCTTATTACCACCGGGACGTATAGTCAGTTTTGAGTAATGACATTCTCTAAGCACTTCATCTCTCAAACCATTTACGTTGGGTACAACTAGTCTTCCATTCTTTCTAAGCCATCCATCTCGATCAACCCCATACAAATTCATCTCCTCACCGCCGATGTCCATCTCTAACTTGGAGATGATTTCCAATAGATTAGGATCGTCCCTCTGGCTGGAACCAATCCGCTCTATCAAAGTGGGTCTGATCGCCAAACTAGCTAGCATGACTGGATCCAATTCGCACTTTGGTCTGAAATCAAACCCCGCGATATACTCCAGTTGCTTCCATTCAAGAAACATTGCCCCTAAACTGGCATGTCTCCTACTCAAGGCATTGGCTACCACATTACCTTTCCCAGGTGTGTATGCGATATCAAAATCATACGAAGCCAAGAACTCTAACCATCTCTGCTGACGGAGATTCAGATCCTTCTGGGAGAAGAGATACTTTAACGATTTATGGTCAGTGAACAACTCAAATCTTTCTCCCAAGAGATAATGTCTCCACATCTTCAGCGCAAACACGATTGCTGCTAGTTCCAAATCATGGGTAGGATACTTCTTCTCAAGCGGCTTTAGCTGTCGACTAGCATAAGCTACAACCCTACCTCCTTGCGTCAACACAGCACCTAGTCCGGTACCACAAGCATCCGTGTATACCGTCATCTCTTCATTCCCTTTAGGAATGACTAGCACTGGCGCATGCGTCAACTTTTCTTTTAGACTCTTGAATGCATTCTCACACACTCCGTCCCAGACGAAGGACTGATTCTTCTTAGTCAACTGAGTCAACGGTGCTGCTATCTTGGAGAAGTCCTTGATAAACTTACGATAATATCCAGCTAATCCCAAGAAACTTCTTACATCTGTTGCATTCTTGGGCGTAGGCCAATCCTGTACCGTAGCCACCTTCGTAGGGTCCACGGCAATACCACTCTCTGAAACAACATGACCCAAGAATCTCACTTCCCTTCTCCAAAAGTGACACTTAGAGAATTTCGCTTTCAATTGGTGTTTCCTCAACATCTCCATCACTATCCTCAAGTGCCCCTTGTGTTCCTCCTCTGTCCTTGAATAAACAAGGATATCATCTATGAACACAAGAATAAACTTATTCAATTGATCTTTGAATACTCGATTCATAAGATCCACAAAGTAGGCTGGTGCATTGGTCAACCCAAATGGCATGACCAACCACTCATAAAATCCAGACGGCGTCCTAAATGCCGTTTTCGGAATACTCTCATCCGCTACTCGTAGCTGATGAAATCATGTCGCGAGGTCCAACTGGGAGAACACTCTTGCTCCTTCCAGTTGATCAAACAAATCATCTATCCACGGTAGAGGATACTTATTCTTCCTCGTCACCTTATTCAACTCGCGATAGTCCACACACAAACGAAGGGAGCCATCTGCCTTAGTGGCAAACATAACTGGTGCTCCCCACTCAGAGACACTCCTTCTAATAAATCCCTTCTTCAAAAGATTGCTGACTTGCACCCCGAGCTATCGCTGCTCCCTTGGTGCCATACGACGAAGTGGCATCACTATAGGTCTGGCATCTTTCACTAAATCAATACGGAATTCAATCTCTCGGTGTGGTGGAAGCCCGGTCACCTCCTCGAAGACGTCCGGATACTGGCCAACCACGGGCACATCTGACAACTCATCCTGCGGGATGTCGAGGGAATTTACAAAACTAGCCATAACCCCATCACTAGGTAGACTACCAAACACTACCCTCCGCCCATCGTCCGCCCTAACTGTCACCAAAAAGCCCTCACAGTCTACCACCACCCCGTATCTTTGGAGCCAATCAACTCCCAATATAATGCCATACCCAGTAAAGCCCAAAACAAAGCAATCACAAACAAACATACATCCATGACTCGATAAGACCAAATTCCTGCAAATCATACTAAGGCTAGTCGAACCACCAATCGGGTTCGTCACAACCAATGGTCTATCGACTATCTCGGGTTCCAGTCCCAACCTATCTACCAGGTCACTAGATATGAAGGAACGGGAAGCCCCAGTATCAAACAAAACTCGAACTGGTACATCATAAATAGAAAGCATACCTTGAATAACAACATTCTTTCCTTTCTCCACCGCAGTTGGGGCATTCGACGAAGAAGGAACAACATCAATAGCATATGCTTTCGCAATTTGCTTCTCCTTAAGAGGTTGCGGACACTTATCCTTGAAATGCCCCACTTGACCACAGTTGAAGCACTTCTTATCCGCTGGCTTGGCCCGACAATCTTTGGCATAATGGCCCTTCTTACCACAACTGAAGCACTCAACATCTTTCTTGTTCTTTTTCTGGCCACCCTTAGATTGGTCATGCTTCCTCTTATTCTGAGAGTTATTCTTGCCTCCACCGCCTGCTTGCGGCTTTGGCCCTTCTGCATATGCAGCCTCAGTCTTTGACTTAGGGTAAAGACTCTCTGATTCAAAGCTTTCCCCACAATCGATTCAAAAGTCTCGTCGATGTGGTTGATAAGCCTTTCCCCCAAGTATCCATCCAAACCAGTAATGAACTTCTCATTCTTCTTCTCAGGAGTGTCGATAAGAGATAGTCCATACTTCGACAAGGTGTCGAACTCGGCAATATAGTCAGAAACTGTCCTACCACTCTGCTTGAGTTCCAAGAATCTCTAAAACAACACTGACTTCTGGGCAGCTGGAATAAACTTCTCGCTAAAGCGAGCCTTGAACTGATCCCAAGTAACCCGATCTTCTGGAGTAGCTGTTCTAATGGCATTACACCAATTCATCGCTCGCCCTTGCAGCTGACGAGATGCTAGCCTTCTCTTCATTGCATCCTCAAGACCTAAGTCATCGAAGATACGGTCACAACTATCCATCCAGTCTTGAACATCTGTGGCCGACTCCGTCCCGTGGAACGGCATCCCACCAAGGTTAGTGTAATCCTTGCACAACTTGGCAAAATCGACCCTTGGCGCCTGCACTACTGGGCCAACACCAACTCCGGGATTGGGAACTGCCCCTTGCACTTCTCTAAGCATGTCTCTCATGAGGTTAGTAAACATCGCCCTCATGTCAGCAGCATTCCCATTATTGGCTCCTCTACCAGCACCTCTAGCATATCGGCTCATCGTCAATCTGTAAAAGGGGAAACGATTAACGACCCCATAGTGGTGCTAGTGCAATACGACTTCATTCTTATACTACTAATCGTATATACATATAGCTTTTGAAAACCAAAGTAATCACAAATACGCGCTCTCATATACGTACTATCTCTCCCTAGTGTCTTTCCCTAGGTTAACTACGCAACCTAGAGCTCTAATACCAAGTGTGACAGCCCGCCCCGCACCAACCGACATTTACTCCAAAGGTGCGCTGTACACATGTCCAGTTAGCACGGAACGGGTCGTCAGAAGGAAAGGAAAGAAGGAAATGAACTAACAAGGAACTTGTAGAATGTCTCATAGCACATAGGACAAAATATATTAATAACATACTCCACATAAAACAGGAGAGACAGTGCATAAGCTGAAAACCAGAACTAAGCATCATAGCAGCGGAAATCCAAAATACAGCTTATTACAACTTTTCAAACTGTCTCAAAGCAAAGGTAAGATAAAGGAGGTACACTACTAATGCCCAAGTAGCGACCACCAGCGACACAGGGAGAATATCTATATATCATATGTGGAAGCCTCCTGCCCGCCTCCGAATCAGCTACTCGCGCATCACCAGCTAACATGTCTCTAGTCTGCTCGTGTGAGCACCCAGAGTAATAAGAGGAGACATAAAACTCTGGGTCAGACATAAAGCTTGGTATGAGCGATAAGCATCTAAACAGAACAATAACAGGTAGAGTAAAACATACCTGAACCTGGACCTGCAACCAAAGAGTTATCACTACATACTGTACAACACTCTAAGGTGCCATATCAAACGGTGTAAAGATACGGAGGTGGGGGTGTGCATGTCATAGTGATGGCAAACAATCAAACATAGCATCCATCCTCACATCTCTCACTCAGTGCGTAAAGCATACGATATTCACCACTTCGATCACCCAACATACCTTGCTACGATCACTTTGCCCCATGAAATCATAAATGGCTTCGCTGCACTGATAACGTAGTCACTAATCCTTCGCTATGTCCACTTGCCCCATGGAGTTATTCACCCCATCTGCGCTGGCTCATAGCCTTACCAATCCTTTACTATGTCCACTTGCCCCATGGAGTTATTCACCCCATCTGCGCTGGCTCATAGTATTACTACGCATCACTTTGCCCCTCAAGTCATAATGACTCTACTGCACGGATAATGTAGTCTTGCTACCATCACCTTGCCCCTCGAGTCGTAATGACTCTACTGCACTGATAAGTAGCCCATCATCCATTTTTAGTGGTGAATCGAAGTTATGAACATCGACAACTCCTTAGCACACGTCCCGCAGCAAATCCTAACCATGAAGTGAACTCATCAGTTCCCAATTGGATCCTGAGCTCTAACTTCCCATATTGGACTACCTTTGCATCTCAGGTTATTGGTCAATACTGGGTCGGGTCGGGTTCCCTTCAGCTATCGGTCCGGGTCGGGTTCACTACGTTGTGTCGGTTCATGGTCCTCCTCTGGTATGG
This sequence comes from Allium sativum, assembly GCA_030737875.1. Lineage (NCBI taxonomy): Eukaryota > Viridiplantae > Streptophyta > Magnoliopsida > Asparagales > Amaryllidaceae > Allium > Allium sativum. The sequence continues at coordinate 434,440,581 of CM060919.1, forward strand.
TTCGGTTCAGGTCCACTCCATCGCGTCGGTTCGTGTCGGATGTCCCACCTCGGGTCGGGTCGGGTGCCATCTCCCATCCAGTTCGTGCTCCGGCTCCGATTAGCTCCCTCGCCCTTCATTCGTTCCGATCCTCCTCCTTTAGCCGCTCCGACCCCCCTCCTTTATCTGATCCGATCCCAATATTGCTAGCATAGCCTTCCTTTTTGCCAGATCTCTCAAGTGTCAAGTTCCGATCCGATCGAATCCCTTGCCCAGTTCACTTATCCGATCCGAGCCACCATATCCGATCCGATCTGAAACCTGCACTGTTCCTGAAGCTTTTCCAGCAAGTGTTTTACGCCATTCGACGACGTTTTCGACCATTCTAACTATTGAAATCAATCACAAAGCATATCATACAGTCATAGCAACATGCATGATCAACCACAAGCATCAAAACATCAATGTGATAGGTTAAAATGGATCAAATATACCCAAAAAACCCCATATTTCCCCTTAAGCATGTTTAGTTGAAACTAATGATAGGATTAGCAAAACTTAACCAAATTAACCCAAATTCATATTAGAGGTCTAAAACATCATTTAAGAATTTATGAACATTTTTCCAGAATTTTATCATGTTTAAATTCGCTAATTAATACTAATTACCCTTAATTAGCCATAATTAGTGAGGAACTATGCAAATCACTCACCTTAGCCACAAATAAACTAAAATCTGAAATAAATCTCTGATTTGATGCGAATCTCAATGCTAAACAGCAGCTCCAATGTTGATTTGGTGTAGATCTTCCTTGATTTGATGTTGCTAAGCTTAATCCTTGATTAGGAGATGATTTGGAGGTGATTTAGAGGTTGGAGGCCATTTTTAGGGTTTCAAAGAGGTAAGTGGAGGCTAGAAAACTAAAATGGAATGATTCTCTAACTCATTTCAGCCTCTTCATAACCCTAATCCCGAAATGGGTTATGGGCCTATTCACTAATCACCCTATTTGGCCCGGTTAAGCAGTTTTTCACCTTCCAAACCTTATTTCAGTCATATCTCCCAAACGGTAAGTCCGTTTGGCTATTATGACCACTCTACGGAAAAGTAAACCATCAAACGAATCAAATGGAAGTGGTTCGAGGTCAAAATTCCTTTCCAATCAAAAGTTATGGCCAAAACAAGATCAGCTAGGGGCAAAATGGTCATTTAAAAATCAACAAAAATCATGGACATGAGAAATGACTCTAATGAATGTTTCCCAAAGTTACATGACCATTCAACTTCATATGGGAAAGAAATAAATATTCTACGATCCTCCGATGCGTAGAATGCGGGTTGTTACAGAAGGAGAAACAAAAAGGGTCAGACATAACGTTTGGCGAGTCTAGTTATTTTTAGCAAGTAAATAAAAAAAGTAGCATGACAGGAATATAAAGCGGATAAGAGAGATTACTACATAAAAGACAGGTGTGACAAGGTATATAGGATAAGGTGTATACGCTTCCCTAATGATTACTTTGCACTATTACCAGTGTAACCAGAATGAAATGATCCCTTTCACTATAAGGTGATAGACTTAGGCATACGTCTAAATGTATCCTAACTACTACCCTAATCGATCAGCTCCTTAATCCGCGTAGATACTCTGTGTCGGCCCACCGTAGGATGTATCACGTCCTAAAGTGGCAACCCCTTGCTGATATGCACAACTCCATATCTATAGGTGTCATCATCGTCTTATCCCCTTCTGCCCGGCTCATGCACGCACATGGCCCGGACGGTTTGCGCTGCCTACACTATCCTCCACGTTTGGATCTCTTATAATCAGTCCAATAAGCATGCCCCTTTTTTGACCAAGTTTGGAGTACATGTTTGATACCTACTCCGGATTACTGGATGAAACGGGTCCCATGCAATATTATACAAGCTCTCCCCTTTGTCTTGCATCCCCCACTAGGTTTTCACTTACTATGTATACCACTAGTAATCTTTAATTACATAACCCTATCATTTCTACAAGTTATGCTTACCCTAGAAGGCGTATCTAATTTCATAACTTTATTATTTCCACCGGTTATGTGTTCCACTAGGTGTCTTTAATTACATAACCCCCCAATTGGTTACGTTTCGTGGGCCTATATTTAGATATTACCCACCCATCTCAGATATACTTAACGTAACCCTCCCATTGTTCAAGTTTACTTAACCCCTTATTCATGTTCATGTTCACACAATCCCTGTGGATTCCACTAGGTTAAGTATTTCAATTATTACCATATTTTCATTTATGGTTATAATGGACTAGACCTCCTACATTAGGCCTACAGCTTGTGGATATTGGATATGCCGGTCGGGTCCGGGCAGACTTCCTCCCCAAGTTGGGCCTAACCTCGTGTCTTAGCCCGATTAGTATTTATGCCCTTAAACCTCTTACATTAGGTTCGACATTAGCAGTTACTGGAAATGCCGGTCCAGACTGGGAAGACTTCCACCACTAATGCAACATAACCTTGTGTCATAAGTGCAATTACAATTTCTAAATGTAATCTTAAACATTTCATTATTATCCAAATTCTCACCTATGTCTTCGTAGGTGATTATGCCCCTTTTTCCTCATTTTGAATTATATGTCCAATTCATATAAACATTATTTAAATTATACCAATTCTAACCTTTTTCCCCCATTCCCTAACTAACCCATTCACATAATTCGTGGCATGCCTAGGCTAGATAATAGCTTAGTCATAAACAATGAAAAGGGAAAAGTGATGGTAATATGACAAAGTTGATAGTTCTGGCATAAACCTAAACTAGCATGGTGATAAGGTGGACACATAAGCATAAATCTGATGAACTTGTGGCAGTTAATTAATTCTAACATAACTATGATGTCATAATAAGCATAATAAGATCTAAGTTAACAATTTAGATGTCCAGCTGGTTCAGATCTAATATGATAGGAACAAGGTGATAAATTAGATCTGATTAATAATTTAGATGTCCATATAATTCAGATCCAATAGTTAAAAATAGATCTAACATAAATAAGGTCAAGATCCACATCATAGAATGTCATAGAGGTTACAATAGATCTGATAAGATAATGATTGGGATCCAAATCCTAACCAATTCTAAATGTCATATATTCACAATTTACAATGGATTGGTATAATTTAGTCATGTGAATAAATCCAAACTATTGTCATATCACGTTTACTTTTAAATATATAAATCTAAAAGCAACTAGGAACTCGAAGTGTTTGGATTAGAAAATAGAAGAAGAATGGATCTTGAATCTCTAATCTTTTAATTGCAGAAGAAGAAGAAAAGAATCCTATTCAATCCAAGCACTGACAGTATTTGGCCTCCATTGATTTCCATTGAAGAAAACAAGAAAAATGAACCCGTATATATAGCTGCCAGCCCCCTAAAATCGTCTGCCACCTCAGCCCTAGGGTTGTCTACACCTTTGTGCGGGGTCGACCCTGGTGTCGACACCCCTTAAGGGCGGTCGACCCCGGTGTCAACAGCCCTCTAGGGGGTCGACCCCCTAGAGCGGGAAAACTGCCGCCACTTTTTTTTTCCAATTTTTTCCAATTTTGGATAAGGTTCTGACTCATATGTATATATTTTTCTTCTGCGCATATACAAATTTTAGACTCTCATATCTTCTTCATACGGTGTTCGTTTTATGCAAACCAAATGTCTATCTTGACCATAATTTCGAGATGGACGCAATGGTGCAGTCCGTTTCCATTAATTATGAATATTAAATTAATTATCATTTAATTTATCCTCTTTTAATATTGTTAAAATTACGGGGTGTTACATTCTCCCCCACTCAAAGGATTTCGTCCTTGAAATCTCCAAGTTAAGAAGAATGTATCCTACCATCCACATCCATCTACTCATCCACCAATCACAGGCATCCATTGTCCTTGTAGACTTCTAATGCATATATGAACATATGCAAAGGTGTGTGTATATGTCCCAATACTAATGCGAAGATTTGGCGGTCTACTGATCCAGTCGACCTCCTCAATGCAATGTATGATAGTGTCATGAGTCCAATATGTATGCAAATAACCCTATTATAATATGTAATTTCTATATGTGTGCACACTCATTCGTCCAAATGCAACATCCATTTGATAGTACATCCATTTCCGTCCATTAAAAGAAATAAAAATGCACACACGCCTATATGCAGTATGAGAGTGATTGAGTCAATCTAGTGCCAAATGTGTGCGTATATGCATCCACGAGCAGCCACTAGAAAAATCTTGCATCCATCAAACATAACACGTTTCAAACACATGTTTACGTCCATAGGATTCCTATCTAAAGGTCGAAGATTCGATCGATATGACATACTTAGATGATAGAAACAGTCATAGATAAAAGCTTTGGAAAAAGGAGTGAAGAACATACCCTTGAAAAGAAAAGGGTACGGAGCCTGAATCTTGTCTTCGGTCTCCCAAGTTGCATGCTCTTGGTTATCTCCTCATTGAACCTTTATCAGCTTGATCTCTTTATTGCGTAGTTTGTTAACTTCTGATCCAAGAATACAGGTAGAAACTCGTCTAACTGTTGCCTCCCGTTCCACTTCTACTTTCTCTAATATTCTTGGCTCAACAACTTCCGTGGTGTCATGCAAGCACTTCTGCAGATGAGAAACGTGGAAAACATCATGAACACCGGATAGATTTTCTGGGAGCTTTACTCTATAGTCCATTTGGCCAATCCTTTCCGTTATGGGAAATGGTCCCACAAATCTGGGTGCTAACTTCCCTATAGATCCGAAGCGAACCACATTCCTTAGAGGTGACACTTTAATAAATACTAAGTCTCCCACTTCAAATTCGATGTCAGTCCGAGAGTGTTGAAGGAAGAGAAGTATAAAATGATTTAGGCCAGAGTTGAAAGAATTGCAAATTAGCAAAATATGTTCCAATTTACAAAAGGTTGGTTTACCAGATCGAGAGCTATTAGTCCAAGTGAAGTTTAAACTAGAAGAAATCAACGGAAGAAGATTAGATTTTATAAGGCTCTGGTTTAATGGAGCAATGTCATTAACAGATAAAGGAATGCCACCAAATTTTTGATGACAAGAATACATGCAATTAAATTCTCCCCCAATAATCCAAGGAGCATTTGAAGGATTTAAGAGATGCAATTGATCAAGAATAGGATTATGAAGAGAAAGAGCATTTTGAGCATAAACAGCAATAAGCTGGAAAGAAGAATTAGAAGGAATATGAAAACATTGAGAGTGGATGAATTGATCAGATTTAGAAAGAGAAATGAGATTGAAAAGAGAAAGGTTACAACAAATCAGGATTCTCCCACAACTAGCATAGTCCAAATTATGCTCATATATCCAATTTGGAGAAATAAAGTTCGTCATTCTACTAGTTGACAACACATATAACTTTGTTTCCAATAAACATAACAGCTGAACGTTATTCTCACGAATAAAAAATTTCACTTCACTTTGTTTTGAGGGAAGATTAACTCCCCTTATATTCCAGAAGGCAATTCTATTAATCATTTAAAACGAAGGGGTTTAACGAGAGTGGATGGATTACTCCTAGTATGACGAGCTATGGGTTTAAGGTATTATTAGATGGCAAAACATCCTGAGGAGTAAAATCTTTACCTTCATTTAAATCAACCACTTCAGTAGTTTTAACTTTCCTTTTCCCAGAAATCTTGCTACTATTCAAAGAAGAAATAGAAGATGAAGATGAAGCAACTAGTTAGGAAGGAGGAAGCTTAATGTGTGGAGGGATGGAAAGATTCATGTATGGAGATTTGCTAGTTGGAGAGTGTTGAATGAAGAAGAACAAGTCAATGATTTAATGCAGAAAGAGAAGATGAAGAGTGAATGGATTTTCCAGTAGAAGAAGATGAAACAACTGAAGCAGAGGCTTCAGATGAGGATGACTGATGATTATTAAGATCATGAAGAACATCAAAAGGATTTTTGTAGAGAAGATTGTCATCAATATGAAATTTAGCCATATCACCATCATTAAGAGTGTTATATTGCTTAGAATTTGATTTTCCTGGACTACATTCCTTATGACAACAATCATTATTATCCACTTCATAAACCTTTGCCTTATTGCAAACCAACTCCTCTTTATTCAAATTCATCTCCTCATTATTATTTACTTCAGCAAAATTGAAGTGACTTCTATCCACCTGCTCTACTGTTTCATCAAGATTTTTATTAATTTCATCAACCACTGTTTGATTTCTACCACTTTCCTTCCTCTGCCAAACTTTATTCTTTTTATTCACAACTTCTTTCCATTCATCCTTATTCCTTTGATTCTGTACGACATTCTGAGCATTAGTTCTGACATTATTACCATAGAACTATCTCCTATTTATAAAACCCTGATGATCAACAAGCTGTTCAGAGTTCTCCTCAACAAAGTGCTCACCATTGAAATTCTCTATCTTTACAATTCTTTCACATGCTAAAGTTTCATGCCCAAACACTTTACAGTGTGTACAAATTTTTGGTTTCCAATCATAAGATACTACCACAGGAGGGCATTTCTCACCAAAATCTTCCAGTTCAATAGTAGAAGGTAACTCAAAATCAGGGGATATTTCCACTAATGCTTTGGCATATCTAATCCTATGCATCTTTTCAGTATTAGAATCAAAGCAAATTAATCGTCCTACATGACAAGCCAGCCAGTTAATACCCATTAGAGTCCATTGCAATAATGGAATCCAATGCAGATGAATCCATACTGGAACTTTCTTAATTTGCAACTGAGAGTTACCTATGAAGGATCCCATTTTGTAATGATGAACATTCTGCCCTTAATGAAGATTGGGTCAGCTTGCAAAACCTTTTCTCTATCCAATTCATTTGAAAAATTGAAGTAGAAATTCATGCCATTAGAAATAATATTCACTTCCCCAATAAGTTTCCATTTACTCCTCAAGAAATTAGTCACAGTCAAATAGGAAAGAGATCCATCTAGAAAAAAACCCACAAGATAATTTCCCCAAAATTTTAATCCCTCATTCTTGACAAGATCTGGAAATTCTCTTTTACCTTTCCTGGGAATTTCAAATTGAATTGATTTGTAATTACCAGCATTACAAGGGAGAGTTTAAAAAAGAGAGAAGAGTTTTAAAAAGAGAGACATAATCAACTTTCTTGATCCAAAAGAGGGTCCAAAACATTATTATCAACCGAATTCTTATCAAAAGAACCAGGATTATCAACAGATTTTTGAGCAGAAAAGGTGTTTGAGGAAATTTCAATATTCAAATTCAAAACCTCAGAAGAAAAAGCAGATTGAGAAGGAAAAGAAGAGGGATTACCAAGATCAAAATTTTCTATTTGCACTGAAATAGAGCTACCAAGAATTGAAGCATCATAATTCAATATAGTGGATTCATCAGTAGATTCTCCGCAAACATTCTTCAAAGGGTGAACGAGGGAAGGGTTAGGATGAGAGGAAGGGAGAGGGGGAAAAGAGGATGAATCAAGGAAGAAAGAGGACGAAGAAGAAGAGTTGCCAAGAGAGGGAGTGGACGCCATTAACGAGGGATCATTGCTCTTTGTTACTTGACTGGGGAACTGTGGATTCCATTAACAAGGGTAAAACAGCTTTTTAATTTTTTAATTTTTGGTTACAATTTGAGGATTTCTCTAACATTTTAATGCAGGTTTTGACTAGTCAATATTCTTTTGATCCTCTAAGCTCCCTTATGTGTAAACTAAAGTAGCTAAAAATTCACTTAAGAGCTTAGGCATCAAATATTTTTGGTAAAGGAAATAGTTTATCAAATGAAATAAGGAAAGAACTCAGTGATGTACAGGTGGCGATTCACAGGAATCCTCTTGATTTATATCTACAACAAGTTGAACTAAGTTTGAAATTCAAATTAAAATCCTCCCTTGATATGGAATTTCAAGCTCTAAGACAGGCATCATTTTTGAGGAAGATAAAGGAGGCTGACAGGAATACAAAATATTACCATAATTATCTAAAAACAAAGAAACTGAATTCTATTTTCTTTATAAAAGATATGCATGGTAATATGTAGAATCGGGATAAGGAAATCAATGAAGCTTTTGTGAATTATTTCTCCTCCATTTTAGGTCCTCCAAATCCTTTTCTTGTAGATGTGGAAGGTTATAGTAATATATCATTGCCTTTCATTTCTCAAATACAATCCAGTGACTTGATATCTATTGTTTCAACTCTTGAGATCAAAGAATCAGTCTTTAGTTTGGATTCTACTAGCTGTGGGGGCCCAGATGGGTACAATGCATTCTTTCTTCAAAATTGTTGGGATACTATTGGTGAAGACTTGATTCAAGGGGTTAAACATTTTTCTCTGCATAGTAAGCTATCTCCTGGTTTGGCTTCTACCTCTATTGCTCTGATTACTAAAATTGATAATCCAGAATTTGTGTCTGACTTTAGGCCTATCTCTTGCTATAATGTAGTTTATAAAGTCATTTCTACGGTTACAGCTAATAGGCTCCAGAAGACCCTTCCAACTATTATTTCTCCAAATTAGTCAGCGTTTGTTAATAGTAGATCTATTAGTGATAATCTTCTTATTACTCATGAATTGCTTTGTGGGTATAATAGGAAATCAATTTCCCCGAGATGCATGATCAATTTAGATATTAAAAAGGCCTTTGATTCTGTTTCATGGCATGCTATTTTAGCTGTTTTAGCAAGAATGAACTTTCCAATGCCATTTCTTTCTTGGATTTATACTTGCGTCTCTTCCCCATATTATTCAATTGCAAGGAATGGTGGTCTGCATTGTTTTTTCAAAGGAACAAAAGGAGTAAGACAAGGTGATCCTATCTCTGCCTATTTGTTTATAGTGGTTATAGAATTACTTAACTCTCTTCTTAAATAGCAAGTCGATGATGGTAAATTAGATTTGCATCCTCGCTGTAAAAATCCACAAATTATTCATTTACTTTTTGCTGATGATTTAGTAATCTTCACTAAGCCAACTCCTTCAAATATTCATTGTATTCTCTCAACTCTGGAAAGGTTTTATGCTTTAACTAGTTTGCAGATTAATATGGAAAAATCACATATTCTAATAGCTGGTCTCTCTCAAGCAAATAAGGAGGAGATTATTAGATACTCTGGTATGTTGTAGTTGCCATCAAGTTCTTATTACTTAGTTTTTCCTCTTATTTGTTCTCGTATGACAAAGCATAATTGTATGCCTTTTTATGAAAAGATCATTGGAAAATTAAAGTAGGGGCCTAGTTGTCGATTATCTCAAGCAGGAAGACTTACAATTGTGCAATTGGTTGCTGTATCAATCACTACATATTGGTGTAGGCATTTCATTTTGCCAAAGAAGCTTTTGTCTATGATTACGAGTGATCTAAATAAATTTCTATGGCATGGAGACCCATTTTCTAAGAAGTTGATTCCAATTTCCTTCAGTAAACTATATGATGATAAGATTCATGGAGGGCTTGGTATAACTAATATTTTCTTATGGAACAAGGCTGCGATATCTAGTTATTATCAAAAGCTCCTCACTGATGATAATAGTCTTTGGTCGAAGTGGATTAAGAATAACTTGATAAGAAATAAGAATTTTTGGACAATGGAGGTACCATCATTCTGTAGCTGGAGTTGGAGGGCAATCCTTAAGCTTAGGAGAGAGTTTCTGCCTTTTATAAAATATGGTACTAAGAGTTTATCTCATATTTCATTTTGGAATGATCCATGGGCTAAGCAGGGTGTTATTTTATCTGAAATAGTGGATTATAGTTTGAAAGTTAATTCTGGAATTCCAGCAAATGCTATTGTTAACAGCTATATAAATGAAGGGCACATTGTACTACCTTATTCTAGTTCATCATTGCTTCGAAGGCTTTGGAATAACATATCTCAAAATCAATATTTGCAAGAGGATGAGGATCTTCTATGGAATGGTAAAAAACACTCTGTTAATTATGTATACAAGCTGCTTAAGGATGAAAAGCAAACCTTTCCCTGGGCATCTAGAATTTGGAATACAGGAGCTTCAGCAAAGGAGAATTTAACATTGTGGAAAGTGATGGCTAACGCTATTTACACAAAAGATAAGTTGTGCTTAATGGGTGTAACGCATAATAACTTGTGTTTGCTTTGTAACAGTGAAGTCGAGTCTAATATTCATATTTTTTTTGAATGTGAGTATGTGTATAAAATCTGGAATAAGCTCTTAGCTGTAGGTGGGTATCATAGAGCTTCGAGAGTTAGCATGAATGAATGGTTTAATGTGTTTAAAGCGACAAGGTGGAAGGATGATAGATCGAAAATTTTACTGAAGCTTTTAAAGCATTTTGTGTCTTCTATATGGCAAGAAAGGAATAACAGGGTATTTGGAAATGTCTCTCTTAATCAAGAATAGATGTTCATGCAGATTTTTAACAAGGTGAAGATGAGATGCAGTTGAGATGAGGATGTTATTTGGTTGAAGCTTTTGGGCTGAGTTTTTTCAGAGCTTTCTTGTTTTGATGTTATTGTTTTTTTCTCAGCCTTTTGATGTAATTTGTTATAGCTGTAGAGTAATAACATTGTATAAATAAACTTTGGTAATTGAGATTCATGTGAAATAATACTTTTGCTGCCTTTCTAAAATTCGATGTCAGTCCTTCTCTTGCCTGCATATCTGCCTATCTTGGGCTGTCTTCATCCGCAGTCGAATAAGGTCAATCTTTTCGGACATTTCTCTAACCATACCCGATCAAAGTTATAACCTTTCTGTAGATTCCCACCAACTAGTTGATGATCTATAGGGTCGTCCATACAATGCTTCGAAGGGTGCCATGCCAATGCTAGCTTGAAAACTGTTGTTATAGGCAAATTCTACTAAAGGAAGATGCTCTTCCCAAGTCCCTCTGAAGTCTAGAATACACAACCTTAAAAGATCTTCAAGAATTCTGTTCACCGTCTACGTCTGTCCATCGGTCTGAGGATGATAAGCGGTGCTCAAACACAACTGTGTGCCTAATGCTTCTTGTAAGATCCTCCAAAACTCATTGGTGAAAATGGGGTCACGATCGCTCATGATGCTGGAAGGTACTCCATGAAGACGAACTATCTCTCGGACATAAATTGCTGCCAACCATAATGCTGCTCTTACTCTTAACTGGAATAAAGTGAGCACTCTTAGTGAGTCTATCTACCACAACCCAGATACTGGTGTTGCCTTTCTTCGATCTACGAAAACCATCTATGAAATCCATAGAAACGCTCTCACATTCCACTATGGAACTTCCAAAGGATAAAGTAAACCACTGGGCTTCTTTTGCTCAGCTTTAACTTGCTGGCAAACTAAACATTGAGAAACACATTCTGCCACATCTTTCTTCGTCCCAGCCCAAAAGAAAACCTTTTTCATGTCTCTATACATCTTGTCACTGCCTGGATGAATAGTCATTTTAGAATGATGGGCTTCTTCTAGGACTGCTTTTATCAAACTTCCAGTTTGAGGAACACAAAGCCTTCCATCTCGTCGTAACCACCCCTTTTCGTCTATGGTATATTGATTGAGGTGACTAGAAGTCTCCCCTTTTCTAAGGTTATCCATGATGTCTAAAATCTATGGGTCACCTTTATACAAGGCTCCTATCTGATCCATAAGAGTTGGTCGTATTTCTAGTGATGCAAACAAATCAGGCAAAATTTCGATGGAGAGTATAAAATCAAAGGTTCATATGAACTCCATGCTCTTCCTCTCCACAAACAGAGGACTTACGGCCATCTTCTGCCTACTTAGTGCGTCAGACACCACATTACTCTTGCCAAGGGTATAAGCGATTTCAAAATCAGAAGAAGCTAGGAACTCCATCCACCTTTGTTGCCTTATATTAAGATCCTTTTACGAGAACAAGTACTTGAGAGATTTATGATCGGTGTATAAATCGAACTTCTCTCTAAGTAAATAATGTCGCCATGTCTTTAGCGCGAATACTATGGCAGCTAGCTCTAAATCATGGGTGGGGTAGTTCTTCTCATGAACTCTCAACTGTCTCCCCCATAACACACTACTTTCCTTTCTTGCATCAGAACCGCACCAAGCCCTGTACCACATGCATCAGTGTAAACGGTAAACACTTTACTTCCATCAGGCAAGGTCAAGACTGGGGCTATTGTCAGAGCCCTCTTTAGTCGTTGGAAAGCAACATCACAATCTATATCCCATGAAAACACCAAATTCTTCTTCGTCATCCAGGTGAGATGGGATGATATCTTTGCGAAGTCCTTAAATGAACTTCCTGTAGTAACCTGCCAATCCGAGAAAGCTCCTCACCTGTGTTGCATTTTTCGAAATTTGCTAGTCCTATACTACAACTACCTTTGCGGGATCTATAACTATCCCTTCTTTGGATACCACATGCCCTAAGAATCTCACCTTTTTTCTCAAAAAATGGCATTTGGAGAACTTTGCCTTAAGCTGATGAGCACGCAGAATTTTCAAAACTTCTCCCAAATGCTGGGCATGCATTTCTTCAATTTTGGAGAACACCAAAATATCATCAACAAAGACTACGACAGATTTATTTTGGAACTCCCGAAACACCCTACTCATTAGATCGACAAAATAGGAGGGTGCATTCGTCATTCCAAAAGGCATAACTAGCCATTCAAAGAAACCATCCGAAGTCCTAAAGGCAGTCTTGTCTATACTATCCTCAGCCACCCTCAACTGATGAAACCCCGTGGTCAAGTCTAACTGAGAGAATACCGAGGCATCGACAAGTTGGTCAAACAAGTCGTCTATCCTCGGAAGTGGGTGCCTGTTCTTCTTCGTGAGTTTGTTCAATTCTCTATAGTCCACGCACAAACGAAGCGATCCATCAGCCTTAGTTGTGAATACAACTGGAGCAACCCATTCATATATGCTTCATTTGATAAATCCTTTCTCAAGTAGCTCCCCTACTTGCTTACTCAGCTCCCTCCTTTCCCTTGGAGCCATATGGCGCACTGGTACAACTGGCTTTGCATTGTCCAACAGGTATATGCGAAAATCGATCTCATGCCTCGGAGGTAAACCTCGTACCTCATCAAAAACTTCAGAATAATCTCGGACTACTGGAACAGGTTGCAGATCATCGATAGATGCATCAAGTGACTCTAGAAAACTAGGCATAACCGATCCTTGTGGGTCACAAGAAATCTCGAGGGTCCTCCCATGACAAGTATGGAGCCTAACAACCCTCTTCTCACAATCCAGAATGGCACCATACATGGTAAGCCAATCCATTCCTAGAATCAACCCATAGCCCACAAACCTGAGCACATACGTGTTGCACTCAAACTCGACGCCTAACACAGATATTTTCAAACCCCGACAAATCATAGATAAATGAGCCGAACCATCAATGGGGTTCGAGACAACTACGGGATCCACTACCATACCAGTAATTAAGTGCAGAGATTCAACCACAGAACTGGATACAAATGAATGTGAAGTGTCAAAATCAAAAAGTGTTCTAATAGAATGGTTTGAAAGAGAAATTAAAACTTCCACAGAAATTTTTCTACCTCTATCTGGAGCACTGGTCGTGGGAGCATGCACCTACCTCCAGAAATTCCTGCCCTTTGACCTTGTCCCTATGATCCTTGTTTCTTCGGGCACTCCCTAGCAAAGTGTCCGAATTCTCCACAACTGAAGCAAGTTTTCTTCCTTCTTGTACAGTCTTTGACCAAGTGACCCTCTTTCCCACAACGGTGACATTTCCTCTTATCCTTGGCCTTGTCATTCTTTCCACCTTTCTTCTGCTGTTGTTGTTGTTGTTGTTGTTGTTGCTGTTGCCCCTTCTTAGGCCACACCTTCTTATTTTTCGTTGTTTCCTCAGCTTTAACCTCCTTCTTTTCCCCTTTCTCTTCCTCATACATCAATGCCATATCAACAAGTCTTTCAAAGGTGGCTCCCATTGGGATATGAGACATGGCTAACCCATGAAGGGGTTCATTTAGCCCTTTAACAAAGTGCAGTGCCTTCTTATGCGGCGTATCTACCAGTTCCAGTCCAAATCTTGCCAGCTGGTTAAATTTGTTCACATAATCTTTAACCATCAAGTTCCCTTGTTTGAGTGCTAAGAATCTCTCCATCTGCATGCTCTTCTCAGCTTGGGAAAGGAATTTCATCTCAAACATCTGTCTAAAGTCATCCCAAGTTTCCACCGGACGGTCTGCTTTGGTTACGTCCCACCAAAATAAAGCTTCATCCTTCAATAGCCAAGCACCTAACCGAATCTTTCTTCGATCCTCTACTTCAAAGATTACAAACAAGTCCTCGGTCTCCTTAAGCCAGTTCCTTGCCTCCACAAATGTCTCGGTTCCATGGAATGGATTCAATCCCATAGCACAGAAATCTTTGTAGATCTTTGAGAAGTTGTCTGCACGTGGAGGAGGAGAAGCAATGGGTGCAGCTGGGGCAGGAACGTTTCCTTGGCCTTTGGTAGGCGCCGTGGTCTCCAGATACCTACGGAGCCATCCTGGTATCGTAACGCCCTTTGGAATGTTGGGTTCCCCAGACGTGCTGAAAAAGAAAAGGAAAAAAATTCAGACAAGGGATCGAAAGATATTACTTATGGCTTTTTGGGGAATGTTTTTCAAAACAGACTTTTCTTTTTGAAAATGCTATCTTTAAAACGTTTTTTTTTAAAATAGCTTTCAAAAACTTTTATCTAATCCGTAACCTTCAGCTCTGATACCAAGTGTGACACCCCACGTCCATTAATGTCACTCACAAAGGGAATGCATTAAGTTTCGTGAAGTGTTATAGTAGACAGAACGAAAATATTACAAGGCAGATATATAAAGTAACAACGGAATAGAAACTTTATTTATCATAAGATACCGTTGTCCAAAAACATCACATATCTGAAATACAAAAGCCCATTACAACATAAAAGCTACTGTCTTGTACTTCAAAAATATCAGAGTACATAAAAGAAATAAAATTCCCAAAAAACAAAATATAGCCATAGCAACAAGGATAGGAGCTTGAGCCATACATCTCAAAAGCTCCAGCAAAAGTAAGCAGAATCACGGTCAAGCCTGAGTGTTTCTGCCCTGAGAACCTTGGGGGGGGGGGACTGAAGAAAGAAGGAGAAACAAAAAGGGTCAGACGTAAAGTTTGGCAAGTTTAGTTGCTTTTATCAAGTAAATAAATAAAAGTAGCATGACAGGCATATAAAGTGGATAAAAGAGATTACTACATAAAAGAGAGGTGTGACAATGTAGACAGGATAAGGTGTATATGCTTCCCTAATGATTACTCTGCACTATTACTAGTATAACCAGAATGATATGGTCATACGTCCAAATATATTCTAACAACTACCCTAATCGATCAGCTCCCTAATCGGCATAGATACTATGTGCCGACCCCACCATAGGATGTACTACGTCCTAAAGTGGCAACCCCTTGCTGATATGCACAGCCCCATATCTACATGTGTCACGGTCGTCTTATCCCCTTCTGCCCAGCTCATGCACGCACACGACCCAGTCGATTTGCGTCGCCCAAACCGTTCTCCACATTTTGATCTCTTACAATCAATCCAGTAAGTGTGCCCCTTCTTCGACCTAATTCGGAGTACATGTTTGATACCTACTCCGGGTTACTGGATGAAACGGGTCCTGCACAATTACAAGCTCTCCCATTTGTCTTGTATCTCCCACTAGGTTTTAATTGGCTATGTATACCACAAGGTATCTTTAATTACATAACCCTATCATTTCTACAATTTATGCTTACCTTAGAAGGCGTCTTTATTTTCATAACCTTATTATTTCCACCTGTTATGTATACCACTAGGTGTCTTTAATTACATAACCCCCTAATTGGTTACGTTTTGTGGGCCTATATTCAGATATTACCCACCCATCTCAGATAAACTTAACATAACCCTCCCATTGTTCAAGTTTACTTAACCCCTTATTCATGTTCATGTTCACACAATCCCTATGGATTCCACTAGGTTAATTATTTCAATTATTACCATATTTTCATTTATGGTTATAATGGGCTAGACCTCCCACATTATGCCTACAACTTGTTGATGCTGGATAGTCGGGTCCGGGTAGACTTTTTCCACATGTTGGGCCTAACCTCGTGTCTTAGCCTGATTCATATTTATGCCCTTAGACCTCTCAAATTAGGTTCGGCATTAGCGGTTGCTGGATATGCTGGTCAGGTCCGGGCAGACTTCCACCACTAATGCAACCTAACCTCGTGTCATAATTGCAATTACAATGTCTAATTGTAATCTTAAACATTTCATTATTATCCAAATTCTTACCTATGTCTTTATAGGTGATTATGCCCTCTTTTTCCCCATTTTGAATTATATGTCCAATTCATATAAACATTATTTAAATTATGCCAGTTCCAACCTTTTTCCTCCGTTCCCTAACTAGCGCATTCACATAATTCGCGACATGCCTAGGCTAGATAATAGCCTTGTCATAAACAATGAAAAGGGAAAATTGATGGGAATATGACAAAGGTGATAGTTCTGGAATAAACATAAACTAGCATGGTGATAAGGTGGACATATAAGCATAATTCTGATGAACTTGTGGTAGTTAACTAATTCTAACATAACTATGATGTCATAACAAGCATAATAAGATCTAAATTAGCAATTTAGATGTCCAACTGGTTTAGATCTAATATGATAGGCACAAGGTGATAAACTTGATCTGATTAATAATTTAGATGTCCACATAATTCAGATCCAATAATTAAAAATAGATTTAACGCAAATAAGGTTAAGATCCACATCATAGAATGTAATAGAAGTTAAAATATATCTGATAAGATATGGATTGGGATCCAAACCCTAACCAATTTAGAATGTCATATATTCACAATTTACAATGGATCTGTATAATTTGGTCATATGTACAAATCCAAACTATAGTCATATCACGTTTACTTTTAAATATTTAAGTCTAAAAGCAGCTAGGAACTCACCGTGTTTGGATTAGAAAATAAAAGAAGAAGGGATCTTGAATCTCTAATCTTTTAATTGCAGAAGAAGAAGAAAAGAATCCTATTCAATCCAGGCACTGACAACATTTGGCCTCCATTGATTTCCAGTGAAGAAAACAAGAGAAATGGACCCGTATATATAGCTGCCAGCCCCTTAAAATCGTCTGCCACCTCAGCCCTAGGGGTGCCAACACCCTGTAGGGGGGTCGACCCTGGTGTCGACGCCCCTTAAAGGCGGTCGACCCCGGTGTCAACACCCCTCTAGAGGGTTCGACCCCCTAGAACAGGAAAACTACCGCAACTTTTTTTTACAATTTTTGAATGATTTTGGATAAGGTTATGACTCATATGTATATATAATTTTCCTCTGCGCGTATACAAACTTTAAACTCTCATATCTTCTTCATACAGTGTCCGTTTTACGCGAAATAAATGTCTATGTTGACCAGAATTTCGAGACGGACGCAATGGTGCAGTCCATTTCCTTTAATTCTGAATATTAAGTTAATTATTATTTAGTTTATCCTCTTTTAATATTTTTAAAATTACGGGGTGCTACATTTTTTATTATGAAAGGAAGTCTCTTTTCACTATTTGTAACGTTCCAGAAGCATTGCAACCTTTCAAATCTTATAAATAGGGGCTGATTTCGAATTTTTTCATTATTCTTATTCTCCATATTCCTCCCCTTTCTTTACACCATTAAAATTTCATATTTTTATGATTTCTACACTTATACTCTGCCAAATTCAAATCTATTTATATAAAACTTCTTCTCTTCTCACTCTCTACTCATTACTCTTTGAATTGAAGTGCTATTGAAAAGTTATAGGGTTGTTGTAATTATTTGGGAAGTGTTTGGGAAAAGGTGTGTTCCTTGTAGCCTTGAAATCAAGGAAAAGAATCAGTCGTAACCATTTAGTCAAGGAAATCAAGGGAAATATACTTGATCAAGGAAGTTTGGAGTCGGTGGTAACCTTATAGCCATGAAATCAAGGAGATTGTACTTGGACATTGATATAGTAATAAAACTTTGCGCAACCCAGTGTTGGATGGAACATGACATAGCATTAATCCGAACCAGTATAAAATCTAGTGTGTTCTTTCCTTTTCTATATTGTATTTCTATTTATTTTTTGTTTGTGTTTGATTTTATGTCTATGATCATTTCTGTGGTGTCTGATTCATATAGTATATCATATAAGTTTTAGATTTTCTTAAATTCCTTGAATACACTATTCACCCCCTTTAGTGTTAGTTTTTCCTTAATGATCCTTTCCGCATTCCTTAATAATGGGTATCAGAGCGAGGTCTTTCAAAAAGTTCATAATTTGATTTTTGAAAAGTTTTAAAATGGCAAATTTTGAAATAATTGTTAATACCAGTGTCAATTCATGCATTGTACCAATATTGAAAGAGTCTAAATATAATCGTGTTGAAAATTCTTGTGGCCTATTGAATACTATCCAATATAGGAAAAGATGTGTTATATGGCCTTTGAACATTCAAAAATTGAAAAGATGGGTAAAATGGTTGTTGGTAATTCAAATTCCAAAATAATAGCTATTGAAAATTCAAATTCGGAAAGGTGGTTGTTGAAAATTCAAATTTCGAACTGGTGTGTTACGTGGCTATTGAGAATTCAAATTCTGGCAAGCAAATGGTGGAAATCAAAAAGGACAAATGGATGTTGGATAGTGGCTGTCAATACATATGATGGGAAATCCAGAATTACTAACTAATCTAGTATATGAAGACGGTGGAATGGTGAGCTTCAGAGATAACTCTAAGGGATACATTATTGGGACCGACAATGTCGGTAATTCTGAAACTCCTACTATTTCTGATGTTTTATTAGTTAGGAATCTAAACCACAATATACTAAGTATAAGTCAACTTTGCGATAAGGGTTATAAAATGAACTTTGAGGAAGTTAAATGTTTTATAGGAGATAAGAATTCAAAAGTAATATTCGAAGGAGATAGATAGAAAAATATCTATATATTGAGTACGAAAACCTCCAGTCATAGTCTATGTCTTATGGCTAATACAAATGATCCCTAGATCTGGCATAAGAGATTTGGTCATATAAATTTCAAACACATCTCTAGGATTTCTAAATTAGATTCAAATAGGGGGTTACCCAAAATGAAATTTAAAGTTAATAATTTATGTGATGCTTGTCAATTCGGAACATTTAAAAAAAGTTCATTCAAGTCAAAAGAAGAAATTAGCACCTCGAAACCATTAGAATTAATTCACATGGATTTATTTGGTCCATCTCAAACCCAATCGATAAATCATAATTGATACTTTTACGTAATAGTCGACGATATTTCTAGATTTACTTGGACTTTGTTTCTTACAAATAAAAGCGATGCTTTTGATCAATTTAAAACTTTTTCTAAAAGAATTCAAAACTTATTATCACTAAAAATCAAAACAACATGTAGTGACCATGGCGGAGAATTCGATAACGAAAATTTTGACAAATTTTGTAACAAAAAGGGAATAACCCGTAAGTTTTCTATTCCTAGAACCCCTCAACAAAATGGAGTAGTTGAATGTAAAAATAGGATGATACAAGAGTGAGCGAGAACTATGTTATCTGATAGTAATTTGCCAAGAAAAATTTGTGCTGAGGCAGTTGCAACAGCTTGTTATATTTTAAATAGAATTTCAATTAGACCCTTAACTCATAAAACTCCATATGAACTTTTGTATAATAAGAAACCAAAAGTATCATATTTTAAAATATTAAGCAAATGTTTTAGACTTAATACTAAAGACAATTTAGACAAATTTGACTTAAAATTCGATAAAATTGAATATTCAGAGAGAAGCAAGGCATATAGAGTTTCCAATTCTTGAACCAATATTGTAGAAGAAACCTTAAACATATCGTTCGACAAAAATTATTAAAGTATAACACAAGCAATGAAGATGAATATGAAAATGAAATCAATGAAACAAATCATGAAGATAGTCAACCAAATAAACGAATTAGATTACTTAGAGATCATCCTGTAGAAAATATCTTTGAAGATATTGAATCCTTCTTTAGAACTCATAATCAATTAAATAATATGAGTAACTTTGCATTTATTTCAACTATTGAACCTAAGAATCCAAAGGAAGCATCTTCTGATGATTCATGGATCCTTGCCATGCAAAAAGAACTGAATCAGGTTACTAGGAATGATGTATGGGAACTTGTTCCTAGACCAGAGGATAAGACTATAATAGGAACTAAATGGGTTTATAAAAATAAAACGAATGAACACAGTGAGGTCGAAAAAAAGGCACGACTAGTAGCACAAGGTTATACTCAAGAAGAAGGAATATATTACGATAAAACTTTTGCCCCCGTAGCAAGATTAGAAGCAACTAGGATTTTACTAGCCTTTGGAAACCATAGTAATTTTAAATTATATCAAATGGATGTTAAAAGTGATTTTCTAAATGGATTTGCTAAAAAATACGTATACGTAGAGCAACCACCTCTATTTGAAGGAAAAAATCGCCAAATCACGTATGTAAGTTAAAGGAAGCGTTATACGGATTAAAACAGGCTCCTAGGGCTTGGTATGATAGATTAAGAAATTATTTATTAAAATCCAACTTTGAAATAGGAAAAATTCGATAATACTTTGTTTATTAAAAAGAATAATAAGGATATACAATTAGTACACATATATGTTGACGATATAATTTTCGAATAAACAAACGATAAGATGAATAAAGAATTTTTAGATATTATGACCCAAGAATTTAAGATGAGGCATATGGGAGAACAAATGTTCTTTTTAAGCTTATAAATTCGTCATCTAAAAATTGGAATATTTATTAATCAAGAAAATCACGCAAGAGATCTAATTAATAAATATAATTTAACAACAACTTATGGGAGACCATGTAATGACCCGGTAAGAATTCGACTCCCGATTTCTGACAATAATACATAACCCTGTATTACCTTCCAAAACTCAAGTATCGAAAACCACCAGATAGTTATTAGAAAGAATTTAGAGCATGAGATAAGAAAGAAAGAAATATTAGAGTAGTAGAAGAAGAAGATCCAACATGACACAGAGTCTCACATCGCAGCGGAACAAAATATAATATAGAAATAAATCATTATTGAGAGCTTGAAAATATACTTACAATCATCAGAGTACATCACACATCTGGACAGTTATAATAATCTGTCCTCATACACAACACACAGAGAAATAATATAACTTCGTACGTCTGAATTCTTCTAGCTCATCTCTTCACAACATCTGATAACCTGAACTTGTACACCTCGGTCTAACCCGAGCATTACAAATACCAGGTCAGTCTGGTGAACCTGAGTGAGAAAATCTCGCAAAGTTTATATAACAGCCATCTTGATTTTAAAGTTCAAAAAATTGTTTTGAAAGAAAAAGATAATAGTAAGACCAGCCCACACATAAATACAAACGGTTTTTACCTTACTATAACCCAAAGCAGTTTTGAAGTCATATCTTGTCCGATATTATAATAGTGTCTAAATACAAATGAATATAATCTAGCAAAACGCTTGCATCTCACGCTCCATATATATAGTATACAAACAAAACCGCAGACGCTTATTGGAGATTGGATTTCGACTATGACAAGGTATGGAACCACCAGCCGATAGTGTATCTCTAGAGGCGAATACACTGGGTTCAACAAGAATGTCCTGCAACCCGGCCCATACATGACCGACCACTCATTTCGCTTGAGTGTATCGAATGTATATCACCAACGGTTGGGAGCTACCCATCGTTTCCCAAAAAGGGACAGCATCGAAATAGATTAAAGAAGCAAAAGGAATTTCTCTAGATAGGTGATTATACACCCTGATAGGTGCGACCCACATAGCCATGCTGCCAGCCTGATTTTTGTCATTTCCCGGTTGATGAGGCTTGAGGTTTGAATTAGCTTCTAGAACATGTAGCCACCATTTACTTTGAATGCCACATCGTTAAATCCGCCAGATATCAGTAATTGACATCCACAAAAATACTTTCGTTGTTAAGCTAAAGAAGTTTCCCTTCTATGCCAACAATTTGGTACGTTTGAAGAAATCAATGTACATGATTCCTTTGGAAATACTATGTCATATACCCTTCCATACAAGTTGCCCTGGGACTGGACAAACCGAAGGCACACTCCTACTGCATCCTAGGAATCACCCTATGGATCAATAACGAGTAGTCCTTGCAATCCATGGATTTCATCCACGACTGAATTACTATCAAAATATCTCTGGTTGCAACATCAGAGAAATCTATCTAGTAACCCTTCCTCTTATGAAGATCCACGGTCTTCAACTGCTCCATCTTCAACCAGCATCTCTTATGAATTTGCTGGTTTGGAATGGTTTTCGAATATAAATTCGGTCCCGATCTTTCCGTACCAACAGTGCATCGGCATGATTTTGATAGTCGGTTATTTAACTATCAAAATAAACAATCATAAAATAAATCCATTGGTTTATTACATAGCATCACTTGGCCGTTAAAATAATATATTAGTTGTAATACCAAAGATAACATATTAGTTTTAATATATAAATATTCACAAATCATTTCATTAAATACTTAAAAGAAATACCTTAAAATCCTATCCTATTTCCCATTATTATCCTTTAAAACATTTTCGACCACATTACTCATCATCTATAATTACGAGATCAATTCACTTACCATCGTAAAACGATCACTACAAAATCCCCTTTTATTTCATTATTATGGAAATACCATTTCATATTCTCAAGCCCCTCTTTATTTCCTTGTATTTCGGAATCCCATCATATATATATATATATATCTAAATTCTTCAAATAACATTTCACTATTATTTCCCATAATAATTTGCTTTAACATCTCCACCATCACGACTCATACTATCCTTCGACAATCTAAAGTCGTTCAAGTTGGGGTATTTTAATTACCTCTCAGACCTTGATCAACAACGTTCTTATCTTAAGATAATATGAATCGTAATTCAAAAACCCATATTCGTTTTTATATCACTTCATTATTGTATTAAAATACGGTTTTATATAAAACCGTATTGCTTTTGAAATCTCCTTTTTAAACATATGTTTATTACTAAATTTATTGCTTTAGTAAATGATTAATACACATTAACTTTTAAACTTCAACGTATTTAAAACTATTTGTCCCATTATCTGGATTTTTATTTCAAATCCTATTACTAAACATTTTACCGAATTCAATTACATAAATCCCTTTCTAATTATTTTAATAAAACTTACTTTCATCTCATCCATTACACTTAACGTGAATTTACAATTTAACTCTTTAACTCACCATCTCCTTATCCGCAACTCGTTTACACATCTCTGGTTCAATACAAAACCTTTTTCCATCTCGATTTTTACTAAAAATATTAAGTAACATTTATTCAAAGCTTACCGCATTCGCTAAAAATCACTCTATAACTTCACTTACCCAGTTTGATTTAAATATTAACCCGTTAATAATCTTCCTTTGAAATTTAATTATATTTCATTTCTAACTTCAACCACTTACTTAAATGGACTTCATTTAAGAAATAGTTCCTCAATTAAATAAAACTTATAATTTACTCCATCATTAATCATTAACTGGAATTAAATTTCCTTTTTTAAAATCTCATTAAGTTAAGCAACTATTCGCTAAATTATTTCATTTGATAAATCAACACAAAAATAATTTAATTAAATAATCAATTTCCATTAAAACAATTGGCTTGGTCAATCTTAAAACATGATTAATCCATTTATCAACTCTAACTCGTCTTTCTATTCAATTTAATAACGAACATTATTAACTCAAATAATCCCGTTTACTTCGATTATTATTAAAATAAACAATAGTCTATTTCTAAATAGTCTCCTTTAAATTTTATTAAAATAATAAATCCTGGTTATTAATCGTCATGTTGATTCCCGCCCACTAGCTTATCTGTAACAACCCTAAACTCCGTTCCATGTTGGCAAGGGTAATCTTTGGAATATAACACATTAAAAAATAACAACAGAACTTAAATATATGAATACACCAGATAATGTACAATAGAGTACACTAGATAAACATAATCATTAGAGTTACATGGTATACAAGATCATACTTAGTACAAAATACAGTTCAGCTTTACATAAAATGTCTACAGTGGAATCAAAATATGATATGTACAATAGGAGTTGAACAGCATAAAAAGAAAGAAGTGATAGAATCCATCTCCAGCTCCATAGCTATCCAGAAAGAGCCTGCTAAAACCTGAATACGAGGCTGACCTTGTAAAAAATAGGGCACCCGAGTTTGCAAGTGAAACAAACTACGAGTCAGTCATGGGACTGGTACGAGAAATCTAATTAACTTATTTTATATTAAGGCCAATCACAGGACCACGCCGCTAACGCGGAACGGGTTTACTCCATCTAATTGCAAGTGCTTAAAACCAATAAGTCATTTAAACATCACAATGATTTTACAAAAATGAAGCCATTATAAGACTCGGTTCCCATCACATAATGCAACGCAAACCAGAGGATAGAGTTTTACCTTATAATGGCCAAAATATGCTTGATACGAATAAAACAAAAGCGTTTGATATTATTACTAGTGTTTATATGTTTCAAAAACAATTTCAATCATAAGTATCAATCATAGACGACATGGGTACCACACATCATGTCACCATATATAGGTTTACAATCAAAACCGCACGATGTCGTATTTGGAAATTGGATTTTCATCATGAACCAAGGCAAGGGATCGTCCTTACCGAATTCGAGCCGCTCTAGCCCGCCCCTCACGCAAGCGCGTAGGCAAGCCTTGGATCGTCAGCGCTGGTCCACACGGAGTGGACTAAAATGCCTGAACACTGCGTTTCCCCTACCTATGGGGTGTAAACTGGTCATATACCGGCCAAACCATTGGCCCAATAGCGACCGATATAACCGAGGCACCTCGCTATCCGTCATCCACATAAGTAAAATGCCCGGGCGTGTAAAACCCAAAGCACCACTCCTAGCAAGAAAGAAACGCAGGTCCTCCCTGAGGTCCTCTCCCATTTCTCGTCCATACTGGGGTGTGAGGCTCGTCTGTCAACGCTAAACACAAAGCTAGTTGTTCAAAGGTTTGCTTTGATCATCAACCACAAAGCTCTGCTTTTCAACAAAAGCTTTGATCATAGCATCTCTATATGGCACATTGTCACTCTACAACGTCAGACACACATCCATTTACAAGTCCATTCTGGGTCTGAGCAAAACCAAAGGCACCTTATTCCTCTCCCGTATGTCCAATACAGGAGAGAGGCCCTCGCACATCCGAACGATCAACAAGTACATCCGGACGACCACCACTATAACCTTTTCAGGGCAGCTCCCATCAAAGGCATCAGTAGCCATCCATTCGATGCGAAGATCATCGATCTCGCACTGTCTTCGTATATTCGACTTTTAACCGTCGATCAATTATTTGAAATGAGAATTAACTCGGCCTTTTCAAATAATTCACGTATTTTTAAAATTTCAAATCAATTCATTTCCATGGTCAAATTATTTGACATCCATAATTCAGTTCATTAATGTAGTTTTCACATTAAACACATTCAACCATCAAATATCCAATAAACCAGGTAAATCGGTTTATTTCCATTCCATATCGTTTATAATATTTTATCATGATTTATCACTATTTTTATTTATTTAAATATAGCCAATATATTCAAATGTCACTTCAGGCCATAACGCGACCATGGCGCTGTTTTTCTCCAAATTTGATTTACACATATCTGAAAATATAACTGTTGGATCTTTACAAATTTTATATCATTAGAAAGATCTTTTCAAAGCGGACCCAACGGTTCCAGTT
Organism: Allium sativum; assembly: GCA_030737875.1. Classification (NCBI taxonomy): domain Eukaryota; kingdom Viridiplantae; phylum Streptophyta; class Magnoliopsida; order Asparagales; family Amaryllidaceae; genus Allium; species Allium sativum. Next base: position 434,466,489 of record CM060919.1, read on the forward strand.
TTGGGAAAATCCAACGGTCGGATCTCCCGGTACAATCGTTTAAAGTTACGATTTCAAAATACGAACTGCAGCGTCGTTATTCGATTTATTTTAATTATATATATATATATATAAATAATCCATTTTGGCGCTGTTTTCATTCATATTTGAATTCAACATTCCAGACAATCCAACCGTTGGATCTTTGCAAAGTTGGTGTCGTTGGAAAGATATTTCCAAAGCGAACCTAATGGTTTCGATTTTGGAAAAATCCGATGGTCGGATTTCCCGGTACAATCATTTGAAATCACGGTTTCAAAATACGAACTACAGGTTCGTTATTCGATTTATTTTAATTATATTTATATAAATATTTTCTGTTCTTCGATTTCAAAAAACCATTTCAACTCATATAGGTGATAAAAATGATATTTTTATCCAACAAATATTTATTTCAACACATGACTATTTATAACAATTTATATATATAGTAAAAATGTGATTGTTATTGCCAAAATAATTTATTTCAAACACGATTAATTTATATACTTCATACAGATGATAAAAATGTGATTTTTATTGTTAAAGTAATTTATTTCAAAAATGAATACTTTTTTTAGCGATTCATTTATATTATAAAAATGCGATTTTTTTGTCAAAACAATTTACTTCAAACATTCAATAAAAATGTTATTTTTATCGTTTAAACCATTTTATTTCAAAAAGGAATATTTTTCCTAGCACATGAATATTTTTCAATACATGAATATAAATCAAACACAGGAATATTTCATAAAATTTCGGTAGCATAACGGCAGGGTAGTTAAAACTGGCACCGTCCCGAGTACGGCTCCTCGTTCTACCTTAAAGCCTCGCAGCTATTGACAATGAGGATTTCAATATCAAGTTCGTACGCAGATGAATTTTCCCATATACTAATCCTATTGGGATTTCAACCACAATCAATCATATCAACCATTCGTATTTATCAACCAAATTTCACATCAACCAAAATCCAAACAATCACAACCAATATATATCGTCCATGCTCTGTGGACGAGGGGAGTGTATATATATATATGTATATATATATATTTCACTTTCATTTCAATTTCATTTCAACTCACATATAATTTTTACAACGCATATATAACTTATACAACACACATACAACTTATACAACGCTTGTACATGAGGCGTACAAATCTTATATAACTCATACATCGACTGTATAATTTATACATCGTTATTCCACATCATTTATAATTCATAAATCTCACCTTGGGTACCTTGGGTTCCACTCCTCCAAAAATTGTAGGAAGCTCAGAAAAATATCCGGTCTCTTCTTGAATGTAGAAGACATACACACGAGTCCACTGTCTCTTGTTTCACTGGATTTTGACCACATTTGAAAAAGATACGATTTTTATAAGTTTGCAACGCTTTTAAATGTGGAAATCAGTTTAAATTATATAAAGCTGATACCTTTCTTCACCATTCAAAACTAGGTTTGAGATTTTCACTCAAATCGTGAAGCGATGCGTCGATCGGGTGGTGCAACGTCGTAGAGGGAGGGAGGGCGCCCACGCGCGTGGGGGAGGCACGGGGTTCGAACCACTATAGCAGCGACGGCGGTGAACTGAAGCGGTCGACTTCATGGCGTCGATCCGGGAGAAATACACAATGAAACTCGGCAAACAAGGTATGGATTTGAAGAGGAGGAGGAGCCCTACAAAATTCCCAACTGGAGCAAGGTCCAATTCTTCTTAGTTTGGCCGGAATCGAGGCTGGAAGAACGGAATGGGTTTCCATCGTTTATCGTAACGGTGAGAGAGAAAACGTGACCCTTTTTATTTTATTTTAATTATGAAAGAAAATTTCTGAATCGTCGATATTTATATTATTTCAAAAATTACGGTTTTCTCATACAAACTCCAACTCAAACCCAATGACTGTCGTTCCTAGATAAATACCCCCATTTTGAACATAATGTGATATGGTTTGTAACACCCCGAATTTTAGTTAATACTAAAATTCACTAATTGCAGAATAAATAATCTCAAATGTGAGAATTGGGGGAAACGGGCTGCGGCATTGCGTTCGTCTCGGAAAAATACGCAGAATAGAGTCCGAAATTTTGTAAATCGGAGTCCGTATGGCCCAGTTATGGCCCAATGAAGTTTGCAGAAAATTCAAATTTAAAAATCAGATTTCAAAACAGTGGAAATGGGGCTGGGCGGGAAATTGCCCGCCCTGGCCATGTCGACAGGGCTGTCGACATGCCTGTCGACTTGCCTGTCGACATGGGCGCGGCGTCCAGAGAACCTGGGTGCACCAGGTTGGGTTTTAGGCTGGCTTGGAGGGCTGGTTTCTGGAAGCTTCTTGGATCTGACGGATCTAAACCAATTTAGGGTTAATCCTATGGTCCTAAAACACCTAACTAATCTATATATACACCCTAATACCCCCTTAATCCTTACTAAAAATAGATCTAAGGCCATCATGCCACCACTTTGAAACTTGAAGGAGCCTCCATCAAAATTAGAGAAGGGATAGCATTCCAAATCAACTTCTAGCCTCTTAATCCTCTTAATTAGTTTGCTTATCTTGTTTTGGTGAGCTTCTATCCCCTTAATAATCAATTGTTAAATTGATTAAGATAGGATATGAGGATGTATGGTTATGTTTGTGGATTAATGTGTTCATGCAAGTTTAGTGTATGTGTTCATGACATCTTTATGTAAGTTTGGTGCTATGTTTCATGATGCTTATGATGCAAAACACTAAGTTGAACATTGATCTATTATGCTATATGTTATGCAAGTATGCATGCTTATGCAAGTTATGTGAATGCTTATGCAAGTTATGTATATGCTTATATGCAAGTTTAACATGATATGCAAGTTATGCATGCTTATGCAAGTATGTGAATGCTTATGCAAGTATGTGAATGCTTATGCAAGAATGTGAATGCTTATGCAAGTTATGTGTATGCTTAAATGCATGTTTAACATGTTATGCAAGTTATGAGAATGCTTATATGCAAGTTCAACATGTTATGCAAGATATGTGTATGATAATATGCAAGTTCATATGCAACATGTTATGCAAGTCATATGTATGATAAAATGCAAGTTCATATGCAACATGTTATGCAAGTCATATGTATGATAAAATGCAAGTTCATATGCAACATGTTATGCAAGTTATATGTATGATAAAATGCAAGTTTGGGTTAAATGTAGTTGGGTTAATATATGCTCATATATGCAAGTTGACATCCTCTTAACCCATGACAAAGTTATATGCTAAGATTTGGTTAAACCCATGATATTTGTGATGGATCTTCCCTTTATTATGCCATGAAATGACAACGATTTACGTGGGGAACGATGGGGTTAATAAATATGTTAATAAAAAGTATGATTGGGTATGATTAAGCATACCATAAAAATAAATTAACATAAGTGGGAATTTACCTATTGAGTTAGGTCTACCCCATGGGAATTTACCTATTGAGTTAGGTCTACCCATGTTATGAAAAAAAATGTGTAATTAATTAGGGATAATTAATTATGGGGGTGATTAATTAGGTGTAATTAATCAACTAAGACACGAGGTTGGACCCTTTTGTAGCGGAAGTCTGCCCGGAACCGACCGGCCATCCAACGGCTACAAATGATTGGCCCAATGTGGGAGGTCTTAGTCATAAATTAAATACGTGATTAAAGTAAAGACACGAGGTTAGACCCTTTTGATGACAGAAGTCTGCCCGGAACCAAAAGGCATATCCAGCAGTCATAAAAGACGGTCTAATGTGAGAGGTCTTTATGAGGTCATGATCTTAATTAATTAATTAAGAAACACTTAACCATATTAGCATGTAGAAGGACATGAGGGGTTAAGTGGGTGCCTTGGGTGGCATGTAGAAATCTAGTGGGTTGCCTTGGGTGGCAATAGAAAATACGATTAGAAAACTTAACCAAGTGGAAACATGTAATTAAACATGATTAAAGGGTTAAGTGGGATACACTAGATAAGTGACAAGCTTAGGTGGGTAGCTTGTGGGGGCCCATTTCAACCAGTAACCCATATGTATCTTATTGGGCTCGACCCATGTCGAGGACGGGACACGCGTACTGGGCTTGATTATAAGAGGCCAAAACGGGTTAGCGGTGGCAACGCAAGTCCAACGGGTTTCATATGCGTGTGTGGGCCCGGGCTGGTAGATAAGCCGTTGTTGCATCGTGTAGGTATAAGCCGTGCACCGTTGATAGTATTGGGTTGCCACTTTAGGGGAGTGATACACCCCACTGGGGGACCAGCACGGGTATCTACGTTAGGGAGCCGATCGCTTGGGGAGTAGTGGGGTACACCTAGTGGAGATAGGGGCAGACGGCACCTATGTGGTCAGCTAGGGGTACATGAAACTACTAGTTATATCTTTCTTTTAAATCCTTGGGTGGGATCAACCTTTGAGTAGGAATGACTGGTGTGGTGCAGTTAGTAATTATCCTTGGGTGGGTAGATGCGTCTTTACGGTTATCTTAGTTCATCCTATGTTTGTTGGCTACTTAGTGTAGTCATTATCCCCAAAGGTACCGTACCGAGTTCATATCATACCCTAATTACTTTAATAATTGTATTGTTAAGGTTATAGGGCTCACTCAGGCTTATGTCTGACCCCGTTGTTTTTATCTTTTTCCCCTCAGGTCCTCAGGTTGGGCCTAGTGCTAGTGGGCCTTGATCAGTTTGCTTTATCTATCTCTTGGAGCTTGGACCCTAGATGTAGAGCTCAGCTTACCCTTTTCTTTTATGACTATCAGTTCATGTATTGGGATTATGTATTTTTAGTTAGCAAGAATGGATATTTGTACTTAACTCTTATTATGGTTTTGTGATGTAACCAGACATGTTGTACTTTCCGCTGCATTAAAATGTTGTTTTAAATTTTCAAGTATTACTTATATCTGTCTTGCTGTAATTTCTCTGTTCTATATTCACTAAAATACTCCGCCGATGTTATGGCATTCCCTTAGAGAGTGACCATAGCGGGTGTGGGGTGTTACACGTGGTATTAGAGCAAAGGTTACCGGAACAGATAAAATTTTTATAAAACTATTTTTCTAAAAACATTTTTGGAAGAGATATTTTCAAAAACATGTCTTTAAAGAGAAAAGTTTTTGAAAGAAAAGCATAATCCCAATAGCCATATCTTTATCTTTCGAATTCCCCGCTTTGAATCTTTCCTTTTTCGTTTCAGCATGGCTGAGGATCTTAGCTTTCCGGAGGGTGTGACGGTACCAGTATGGTATAGGAGATTGATGGAGGCTAGGGCCACCACTGTGGGTCCAGCAAATGTTCCTCCACCCACCGTAGCACCCGATCTTCCTCCTCCCCCTCCTCCTCGCACGGATACTTTTGCTAAGACTTGTAAGGAATTTAAAGCTATGGGAGGGAAACCTTTTCAAGGATCTAAAACTTTTGTGGAGGCTAGAGATTGGCTTAAGGAGGTGGAAGAGTTGATAGATATCTTCGAGATGGAAGAAGGAAAGAAAGTCAAGTTAGCTGCTTGGTTAATGAAGGGAGAGGCCTCATTCTGGTGGGAGGTCACTAATGGAGAACGCCCCGTTGACTTTTGGGCGAATTTTAGGCAAAGATTTGTGGCAAAGTTTCTCTCAAGGGCGGAGGAAAACTTGTATATGGAAAGATTCTTGACTCTAAAGCAAGGAAATCTCTCAGTGAAGGAATATGTCAACAAGTTTAATCAATTGGCAAGGTTTGGCCTAGACATGGTGAATACACCGGAGAAGAAGGCTTTGAGGTTCGTGAAAGGCTTGAATGAACCGATGCATGGGTTGGCTATGACTCATATCCCTATGAGGGCCACCTTTGAGAAGCTAGTTGACATGGCACTCATGCATGAAGAAGAGAAGGGTCCCAATGCTAATAAGGCACCCGAGAAGAAGGGAGATCAAAAGAGACCTCAGCAACAACAGCAAAACAAAGGTGGGAAAGGCAACGGTGGCAAGGGGAAGAAGAAGTGCTTCAATTGTGGGATACCAGGTCACATAAGCAAAGATTGTAGAAAGAAGAAGAAGACTGGTTGCTTTCATTGTGGCGAAGCAGGACATCTAGTGAAGGATTGCCCTAAGAAGGGGCAAAGGACGGGATCTACCTCAGGAGGACAGGTGCAAGCTCTTATGGCACCGGGTCAGGCTAGGGGGCAAGTACAGGCTCTCGCGGTCCCACCGATTCAGGAAAGAGGTAGAACTATTTCCGTTGAAAGTCTGGTTTTTCTATTTGATCATCCTGTCCGTACATTGTTTTATTCAGGCGCATCGCATTCGTTTATCTCATCATCATTAGTTGAGTCACTGCACTTAGACACCAGTCTGGTAGATGATCCCTTGGTTGTTTCAAACCCAATTGGGGGCTCCACTTATTTGTCCATGATATGTCTGGGTTTGAAGATTTCTATACTTAGCATTGAGTTTAGATGTGATGCTTTTGTGTTGGGCTTCACGGGCTATGGGTTGATTTTGGGCATGGACTGGTTATCCAGTAATGGTGCCGTTCTTGATTGCGAAAGGAGAGTTATTAGGCTCATGACCCGCTTGGGTAACACTCTCGAGATCTCTTGTAATCCCATGGATTCTGTTATGCTAAGTTATCTTGAATCGCTTGACGCTTCGGTCGAAAGTTTGCAATCTGTTAGAGTGGTCCGGGAATACTCGGATGTGTTTGAGGAGGTGAAGGGCTTACCTCCGAAGCGGGAGATTGACTTCCGAATATATCTGGTGGATAATGCTAAGCCTGTATCTTTACCAGTGCGCCACATGGCTCCTCGTGAGAGGAGGGAACTCCATAAGCAAGTAGGGGAGTTGCTTGAGAAGGGGTTCATAAGACGAAGTATATCGGAGTGGGGTGCTCCAGTAGTTTTTGCTACGAAGGCGGATGGGTCCCTCAGACTTTGTGTAGACTATAGAGAACTCAATAAGCTCACAAAGAAGAATAGACACCCATTGCCGAGGATTGATGATCTCTTCGATCAATTGGTTGGCGCTTCAGTATTTTCTCAATTGGACTTAGCCACGGGGTTTCATCAGTTGAGGGTGGCTGAGGATAGCATAGACAAGACTGCCTTTAGAACTCCGGATGGTTTCTATGAGTGGCTGGTGATGCCATTTGGGTTGACGAACGCCCCTGCATACTTTGTTGATTTGATGAGTAGGGTGTTCAGGGAGTTCCTTAATAAGTTCGTGGTAGTCTTTGTGGATGATATCTTGGTATTTTCTAAGAGTGAAGAGGAGCATGCCCTACATCTTGGGGAGGTATTGAAGACTCTTCGAGCGCATAGCCTTAAGGCTAAATTCTCTAAATGTCACTTCTGGAGGAAGGAAGTGCGATTCTTGGGGCACGTGGTCTCCAAGGAAGGGATAGCTGTGGATCCCGCAAAGGTGGTATCAATTCTGGATTGGAAGGTTCCGAAGAATGCTACCGAAGTGAGAAGTTTCTTGGGTTTGGCGGGTTATTATAGGAAGTTTATCAAAGACTTCGCGAAGATATCAGCCCCATTAACCCGCTTAACGAAAAAGAATCTTGTTTTCACATGGGACGTAGATTGTGATGATGCGTTCCGACGGTTAAAGAGAGCTTTAACCACTGCTCCAGTTTTAGTATTGCCAGATGGGAGCAAGCCATTTTTTGTCTATACCGATGCTTGTGGGACAGGACTTGGCGCAGTCTTAATGCAAGAGGGAAGGGTAATAGCCTATGGTGGAAGGCAGTTGAGAGTGCATGAGAAAAATTACCCTACCCATGATTTAGAGTTGGCCGCGATTGTTTTTGCGCTTAAGATTTGGCGCCATTATCTTCTCGGTGAGAGATTTGAATTGTTTACTAACCACAAATCATTGAAGTATTTGTTTTCTCAGAAGGATTTGAATTTGAGACAGCAAAGGTGGATGGAGTTCTTAGCCTCCTATGATTTCGAGATAGCGTATACCCCTGGCAAGGGTAACGTGGTGGCGGACTCCCTGAGCAGAAAGAGGTTGTCCTTGAGTCCATTGTTCGTGGAACAACGAAGCTTGGAATTTATCTCGATGTTTGATTTCAGACCTTCCATTGACTATGTACCCGGTTTGCTAGCATCCTTGGAGGTCAGACCTACTCTTTTGGGGCGGATTGGAGAAGCACAGAGGGACGACCCACAGTTGGTTGAGTTGGTAGAGAAGCTCAAAAGGGGGGAGTCGTCCATCCATTTGAGTAGGTACACCCTAGACGACAGGGGGTGCTTGCGTAGAGACGGTAGACTTTGTGTACCACAAGATGAGGGTTTGAGGAAGGCTATTCTTGATGATGCACACCGTTCTAGGATGACCATTCATCCCGGTGGGGATAAGATGTACCAAGACATGAAGAGGGTTTTCTTCTGGGCCGGTATGAAGAGAGATGTGGCCGAGTATGTCGCTCGATGCTTGGTGTGCCAACAGGTGAAAGCGGAGCAAAAGAAACCAGGTGGGTTGCTTCACCCATTGGAAGTTCCGCAATGGAAGTGGGATAGCGTCTCGATGGATTTTATTGACGGGTTACCCAGATCGAGAAAGGGTAATACGGGAATTTGGGTTGTGGTAGACAGACTTACTAAAAGCGACCATTTCATACCTGTGAAGAGCAAGAGGACTGCTCCATGGCTAGCTTCAGTATATCTTCGAGAGATAGTTCGATTGCATGGGGTACCCTCTAGCATAGTGAGTGATCGAGATCCTATCTTCACTAGCGAGTTCTGGAGAAGTCTGCAAGAAGCAGTGGGGACTCAATTATGTCTGAGCACTGCATATCACCCTCAGACAGACGGCCAGACTGAGAGGGTGAATCGTGTCTTAGAAGACCTTTTGAGGCTTTGTATCTTAGATTTTGGAGGAACATGGGAAGAGCATCTTCCATTGGTGGAGTTCGCATATAATAACAGCTTTCAGTCCAGTATTGGTATGGCTCCTTTCGAAGCTCTCTATGGAAGGCCTTGTCGATCACCTACATGTTGGTGGGAATCTACAGATAAGATCTTGCTTGGGCCTGATATGGTTAGGGAGACTTCTGAGAAGATTGACTTGATACAAAGAAGGATGAAAGCAGCGCAAGATAGGCAAAAATCTTATGCGGACAAGAGAAGGACGGATCTTGAATTTGAAGTTGGGAACATGGTCTTTGTCAAAGTGTCTCCGTTGCGAAATGTGGTTCGCTTTGGATCTGTTGGGAAGTTAGCACCAAGGTTCGTAGGGCCATTTCCTATTAAGGAAAGGATTGGACGGATGGCATATAGGGTGGAGTTGCCCGACAGACTTAGTGGTGTACATGATGTATTCCATGTGTCCCATTTGAGGAAATGCTTACATGAGACCGCAGAGGTGGTAGAGCCGAGCTTGCTTAAAGAAGTGGAAGTAGAGCGTGATGCGACTATTCGACGAGCTCCTACCCGCATCCTTGGGTCAGAGACTAGGAAATTGAGGAATCGAGAGGTTCAACTAGTCAAAGTACAATGGGGAGAAGACGAGAGTAACGCAACTTGGGAAACGGAAGCGAAGATGCGTTCATTGTACCCGTTCCTTTTTGAGGGTATGTCTTTTAAACTTCTCCTTTATCGTTTGTCTAGTACCTATCTTATCTTTAGTATGTCCTCTCATTTGTATCTTTGACCTTTAGATAGGGTAAACCTATGGTTGAAACATGTGTTTGAGACATGTTATGTTTGATGGATGCATGTGGATGCAAGTGGTTGCTAGTGGTTGCTCGTGGATGCATAGACACACACTCTAGGCACTAGATCGGCTCAGTCACTTCATATTGCATATTGCATAAATTGTGTGTAGGAAACTATATTTATGGATGTATAATGATTGTGTTATCATATGGATGATGCATTTTGGTGAATGATTGTGCACTCATGTAGATATTGTATGTGTCGATAGGGTTCTTTCGCATACATATTGGATGCATGGCACTATCATGGTTTGCATATATTCATACATTAGATAGGGAACATATACACACACTTCTTGCATATGCTCATACATCATTAGAAATTTTGATTTAAGGACAATGGATGCTCGTGATGGATGGGTTGAGTAGATGGTTGTTTGGATGGTAGGATATGCATTCTCCTTAAACTTAGAGATTTCGGGGACGAAATCCTTTAAGGAGGGGAGAATGTAACACCCCGAATTTTAGTTAATACTAAAATTCACTAATTGCAGAATAAATAATCTCAAATGTGAGAATTGGGGGAAACGGGCTGCGGCATTGCGTTCGTCTCGGAAAAATACGCAGAATAGAGTCCGAAATTTTGTAAATCGGAGTCCGTATGGCCCAGTTATGGCCCAATGAAGTTTGCAGAAAATTCAAATTTAAAAATCAGATTTCAAAACAGTGGAAATGGGGCTGGGCGGGAAATTGCCCGCACTGGCCATGTCGACAGGGCTGTCGACAGGCCTGTCGACAGGGCTGTCGACATGCCTGTCGACTTGCCTGTCGACATGGGCGCGGCGTCCAGAGAACCTGGGTGCACCAGGTTGGGTTTTAGGCTGGCTTGGAGGGCTGGTTTCTGGAAGCTTCTTGGATCTGACGGATCTAAACCAATTTAGGGTTAATCCTATGGTCCTAAAACACCTAACTAATCTATATATACACCCTAATACCCCCTTAATCCTTACTAAAAATTGATCTAAGGCCATCATGCCACCACTTTGAAACTTGAAGGAGCCTCCATCAAAATTAGAGAAGGGATAGCATTCCAAATCAACTTCTAGCCTCTTAATCCTCTTAATTAGTTTGCTTATCTTGTTTTGGTGAGCTTCTATCCCCTTAATAATCAATTGTTAAATTGATTAAGATAGGATATGAGGATGTATGGTTATGTTTGTGGATTAATGTGTTCATGCAAGTTTAGTGTATGTGTTCATGACATCTTTATGCAAGTTTGGTGCTATGTTTCATGATGCTTATGATGCAAAACACTAAGTTGAACATTGATCTATTATGCTATATGTTATGCAAGTATGCATGCTTATGCAAGTTATGTGAATGCTTATGCAAGTTATGTATATGCTTATATGCAAGTTTAACATGATATGCAAGTTATGCATGCTTATGCAAGTATGTGAATGCTTATGCAAGTATGTGAATGCTTATGCAAGAATGTGAATGCTTATGCAAGTTATGTGTATGCTTAAATGCATGTTTAACATGTTATGCAAGTTATGAGAATGCTTATATGCAAGTTCAACATGTTATGCAAGATATGTGTATGATAATATGCAAGTTCATATGCAACATGTTATGCAAGTCATATGTATGATAAAATGCAAGTTCATATGCAACATGTTATGCAAGTCATATGTATGATAAAATGCAAGTTCATATGCAACATGTTATGCAAGTTATATGTATGATAAAATGCAAGTTTGGGTTAAATGTAGTTGGGTTAATATATGCTCATATATGCAAGTTGACATCCTCTTAACCCATGACAAAGTTATATGCTAAGATTTGGTTAAACCCATGATATTTGTGATGGATCTTCCCTTTATTATGCCATGAAATGACAACGATTTATGTGGGGAACGATGGGGTTAATAAATATGTTAATAAAAAGTATGATTGGGTATGATTAAGCATACCATAAAAATAAATTAACATAAGTGGGAATTTACCTATTGAGTTAGGTCTACCCCATGGGAATTTACCTATTGAGTTAGGTCTACCCATGTTATGAAAAAAAATGTGTAATTAATTAGGGATAATTAATTATGGGGGTGATTAATTAGGTGTAATTAATCAACTAAGACACGAGGTTGGACCCTTTTGTAGCGGAAGTCTGCCCGGAACCGACCGGCCATCCAGCGGCTACAAATGATTGGCCCAATGTGGGAGGTCTTAGTCATAAATTAAATACGTGATTAAAGTAAAGACACGAGGTTAGACCCTTTTGATGACAGAAGTCTGCCCGGAACCAACCGGCATATCCAGCAGTCATAAAAGACGGTCTAATGTGAGAGGTCTTTATGAGGTCATGATCTTAATTAATTAATTAAGAAACACTTAACCATATTAGCATGTAGAAGGACATGAGGGGTTAAGTGGGTGCCTTGGGTGGCATGTAGAAATCTAGTGGGTTGCCTTGGGTGGCAATAGAAAATACGATTAGAAAACTTAACCAAGTGGAAACATGTAATTAAACATGATTAAAGGGTTAAGTGGGATACACTAGATAAGTGACAAGCTTAGGTGGGTAGCTTGTGGGGGCCCATTTCAACCAGTAACCCATATGTATCTTATTGGGCTCGACCCATGTCGAGGACGGGACACGCGTACTGGGCTTGATTATAAGAGGCCAAAACGGGTTAGCGGTGGCAACGCAAGTCCAACGGGTTTCATATGCGTGTGTGGGCCCGGGCTGGTAGATAAGCCGTTGTTGCATCGTGTAGGTATAAGCCGTGCACCGTTGATAGTATTGGGTTGCCACTTTAGGGGAGTGATACACCCCACTGGGGGACCAGCACGGGTATCTACGTTAGGGAGCCGATCGCTTGGGGAGTAGTGGGGTACACCTAGTGGAGATAGGGGCAGACGGCACCTATGTGGTCAGCTAGGGGTACATGAAACTACTAGTTATATCTTTCTTTTAAATCCTTGGGTGGGATCAACCTTTGAGTAGGAATGACTGGTGTGGTGCAGTTAGTAATTATCCTTGGGTGGGTAGATGCGTCTTTACGATTATCTTAGTTCATCCTATGTTTGTTGGCTACTTAGTGTAGTCATTATCCCCAAAGGTACCGTACCGAGTTCATATCATACCCTAATTACTTTAATAATTGTATTGTTAAGGTTATAGGGCTCACTCAGGCTTATGTCTGACCCCGTTGTTTTTATCTTTTTCCCCTCAGGTCCTCAGGTTGGGCCTAGTGCTAGTGGGCCTTGATCAGTTTGCTTTATCTATCTCTTGGAGCTTGGACCCTAGATGTAGAGCTCAGCTTACCCTTTTCTTTTATGGCTATCAGTTCATGTATTGGGATTATGTATTTTTAGTTAGCAAGAATGGATATTTGTACTTAACTCTTATTATGGTTTTGTGATGTAACCAGACATGTTGTACTTTCCGCTGCATTAAAATGTTGTTTTAAATTTTCAAGTATTACTTATATCTGTCTTGCTGTAATTTCTCTGTTCTATATTCACTAAAATACTCCGCCGATGTTATGGCATTCCCTTAGAGAGTGACCATAGCGGGTGTGGGGTATTACATGGTTCGTAAGCCCATTCGACTGTTTCAGTCAGTTATTCTTCAAATAAAAATATAAAACATTCAATATTTGATTTGAACGTATATTTCAATTTGCCGGGGCTACATACTGATCCCAAAAATTCCAGAAAAATAAACTAGCTATGTTTTGACGATACAGTCCCAACAGAACTAGTTTCATCGAATTTGGAGACCATTTGAAAAATGGCCATTTTCTGGTCGAATCAAATTGACTGAAATTAACCAAACACATTTTTACTTGCCATGCTGACATATTAACTTCAAAATTTTTGGAATTGGAAACCTAGCAATATTTGACATCCCGGATCCAACAAAAGTGGTTTCATCGAAAATGGAGGTCGTTTGCAAAATGGCTATTTTCAAGGGCTATATAAATTCCATAGCGACCTTTCTAAAAATTCATTAGGATAACTTTTGATTCCTGCTATGAAATTTCGATTTTTCAGATTCATTAGAAAGATATTCATAAACAGATTTAAATATTTTTGGTTTCACATAAATCTGTTTTATTTTGCATCCTATACAGTCAGTCAAAGTTTGAATTCAAATTTTCAAACTGCTGCGCCCTTTCAGGCCTTGTTTTATAATTAAAATAAATATATTTATTTTCCAACATCGATTCAAGTAGACTTTTGGTTGTTATTATTTAAAATAATTTATTTTAAATATTCAAAATCCTCTAAAATAGCCAAACTAAATTTTTTAAATTGGTTCAGATTTTCCAGGTTGTCACAATCTCCCCCACTTAAAATCTTTTCGTCCTCGAAAAGGAACGAAACCGAAAGTTGTTTAATTAACCAACTCAACTTTTATTCTGGCTTTCATTCTTCAACTTTTCAGTTTCTAAGAATTTTCTAGTTCTTCAAAATTTGGCTAACACCCTAAATTTTCGATTTTTTTTGCCATAACCTCCTTTGTACGAGGAGGGGTTTGGAAATTTATTGTGCCGTATTCGGTACCCAATAAATCCTAATAAGCATGCACATATTTATAGTGATATATTCCGGTGTCCACAGGGGAGTGTGTACAGATCATACCTCCAAAGAATAAATTCTCGTCACCCTATAAATGGTTTTTGTGCCTTAATGACCAGAGAGATGTGTTTATTGTCATCTCCCGACCCGTGTGGTTTTTTTTTATTAATTTGGCAATTTACCGTTATATTTTATATTGTCCATATCAGTCATCGGTTCAACGTGTAATATATAGTCATTGCCATACAAGCCTCTCGCTCGTATGGTAAATCTTCAACCTCGTCACACAAGCTCCAAATGCTTATGTGGTATATGATGAAGTATGCTATCTTCAATAAGTATGCCATGTAGTGTAGATCAAAATTAATTGTTACTATCCTATGGCGATGTTTATTATTACACACAGAACAACCAGCACTCCGCATCCAATGGCATTCACAGGAGTTGATATAATAATAAAATCGCGCATCCAACTCATTAAGGTTTACATATTTGTCGGGCACGCAAATAAATTCTTTACTCAACATCAAATCCATTTACCTGTTCAAACATATATAATGCACATGTATATATTTTTATCTATTTTCAAATCAGTTCAATATTCGATTCAATTTGCATAAGTTTACCTTTCATTCTCTTATTTATTTTATTATTCCAATGCGTTTTAATTTAAACTAACAATCACTCCACACAAACAACAATCAATTTATTTTTAACCTTTTCAAATATATAGTAATTAATTCATATACCCTTTTAAAATCATTCAGACTATATGATTAAAAATTCTACATCCATGAAAAGGGAACAACAACCAAGTAGAAAACAATACGGAAATGCAAAATATGGTAAATTTACCTTGCACCCGAGTTAATCAGAGATATCCACCCTGCACTTGGGATAGGCTTTCCTAATGCTCTCCTTAGTTTCCCAAGTACAGTCTCGCGGATCTCCACTCCATTGCACTTTGACTAAGTGAATCTTCTTGTTCCTCAGTTCTTTAGTTTCTTTGCCAATAATCTTTAGCGGCTCTCTCCTCACAGCTAATTCTGGAGTAATTTCCAAATCTTGTTGCGCGGCTTCTTCCACGACCAAGTCTGGATCATGCATATGCTTTCGAAGTTGAGATACGTGAAACACATCATGTACCCCAGACAACCAATCAAGCAATAGGACTCTATAAGCGAGAGTTCCAATCCGTTCGAGCACAGGAAACAAGCCTATAAATCTGGGCGCCAACTTCCCTGTTTTGCCAAATCGGACTACTCCTCTCATCGGAGAAACACGTAGATACACATAGTCACCAACAGAAAAAGATAAGTCTCTCTTCTTCTCGAATCTGCATAGTTCTTAGGTCGGCTTTGAGCGGCCAGTAATCATTTCTTAATGAAATCGAATTTATCCGCAGCTTCGCGAATCATATCTGGTCCCAATACAAGTCTATTGACATGTTCTACCCAACAAGCAAGAGATCTGCACAGTCGACCATACAATGCTTTGAATGGTGACATTTTCAGGCTCGCTTGGTAGCTGTTGTTGTATAAGAACATGGCCAAATGCAAATGGTCTTCCCATGATCCGCCAAAATCAATAACACAAGCCGACAATAAATCTTCTAGAATACGATTTACCTCTCAGTTTGACCATCTGTTTGAGGATGATAAGCGGTGCTCAAGTTCAATTTCGTTCCCAATTCTGCTTGGAATGCTTCCCAGAATTTTCTAGCAAAAATTGGGTCACGATCGCTAATGATGCTCATGGGAACTCCATGGAGTTTAACAATTTCTTTAAAATAAATTTACGCTAGACTCAGAGCAGTTCTACTCGATCTGACAGGTATGAAATGGGCGGTCTTCGTGAAATGATCTATGACCACCCAAATACTATCATTTCCTTTCCGGGTTCTGAGCAAACCATCTATGAAATCCATAGAAATCTGTTCCCATCTCCAACCTGAAATTTCCAACAGTTGTAGCAATCCGGCGAGTTTCTGTTGATTCCTTTTAACTTGTTGACAAGTGGAACACTGGCTAATGTATAAAGAAATGTCTCGTTTCATAGATCTCCACCAGAAAGTGCATTTGATATCATTATACATTTTGCTCACCCCTCGATGGATACTAAGTTTGGCTTTGTGACATTCATCCAACACTTCTATCCGGAGTTCGGGAATGTTCGGAACACAAATTCGGCCTTTCAACCTCAGAATCCCATCGTTATCAATTTGAAAACTCGAGGGCTCGCCTTTCTGAATTCTCTCCTTAATCTTCTGAATGAAGTGATCATCCTTCTGAAGAGCAGCTATGTTATCTATCAATGATGGCTTGATGATAAGACTGGTGATGATTACATTCTTTCTGCTGAGCGCATCAGCTACAACATTGGCTTTCCCTGGAGTATATAAAATATCAAGATCATATGCCGCGAGAAATTCTAACCAACGTTGCCGCCTCATATTCAGATCTTTCTGGGTGAATAAATACTTCAATGATTGATGATCAGTATATAATTCGAACTTCTCACCCAGTAGATAATGTCTCCAGATTTTCATAGCAAACACGATGGCTAACAATTCAAGATTGTGAGTTGCATAATTCTTCTCATGTGGTTTCAATTGACGGCTAGCATAAGCGACTACTTGGCCTCTTTGCATTAATACTGCACCAAGACCTTCTTTAGAAGCATCTGTCTAGACTTTCAATTCTTGATTGCCATCAATAATTGTTAACACTAGAGCAGTTGTCAGCCTTAACTTCAGCTTTTAGAAAGCCGCCTCACATTCTGGAGTCCAATTGAACCTTGAATGTTTCTTAGTAAGCTTTGTTAAGGAACTGGATATCTTCGAAAAATCTATAACGAACTTCTGATAATAACTAGCCAACCCGAAAAAACTTCGGACTTCTATGGGAGTAGTTGGCTGTTTCCAATTCTGAAGAGCAATGATTTTACTGGGATCCACAGAAATTCCTTCCTTTGATACAACATGGCCAAGAAAATTTACCTCTTCTTACCAGAATATACATTTGGAAAACTTTGCTTTTAAAACATTCTTTTTGAGAATCTCTAACACTTGTTCCAAACGTTTTGCATGCTCGCTTTCTGACTTAGAGAAGATGAGAATATCATCAATTAAGACCGGTACAAATTTATTCAATACTTCTCTGAATACCCGGTTCATTAGGACGACAAAATAAGCTGGAGCGTTACATAAGCCGAACGACATTACTAACCACTCGTAGAATAAATCTGGACCTTTGAATGCTGTCAAAGGAACACATTCTTTGGCAATACGAAGCTGATGGAAACCCGTAGCTAGGTCCATTCGTGAAAATACTTGCGTGCATTCAACCAATCCAACAAATCATCAATTCGTGGCAATGGATATTTGTTCTTTAATGTCTGCTTATTCAAGCCACGATAATCTACACATAGTCTGAGAGTACCGTCTGACTTCGGGACAAATACCACTTCTGCTCCCCAATCAGAGAAACTAGGCCTGATAAAACCCTTCCATACTAGCTGTCGAGTCTGATTGTCTAATTCTTCTTTTTCCTTCAAGGTCGTTTTTCGAATAGCGTGAACTACTGGCCTTGCATTCGGAATTAAAAAAATCTTGAAATCTATTTCTCTATGCGGAGGTAAGCAAACAACTTCTTCGAATACATCTGCATAGTTCTTGACAATAGAAATATTTTCTACGTCGACTGGAGTATTCTATGTAATGAACGGAATCTTTTCTATTGAGCAGGAGAAACATCCAAAGCTGAACAAAAATCTTTTCTATTATAATTCGGACCTTCGCATGGAATAGTTATATAATTCCCTGATTTAATCTTCGCCCTTATGACTCTGTCGGTGCATTTAACCTCAGCTTCATATTTGGTCAACCAATCCAATCCCAGAATAAGATCAAATTCTGTGAAATTCATGACGATAGAGATAGTAGGGAATCGATAGCAGGAAAAAGAAACGAGCACCCCACATATCCAGCTAAGATCGAGGGAACCCCCAACTGGATTATGGACAGTCATGGGTGTTTTAAGCTTTTTCAAATTCAAATCTAGTTTCTTAAACGCATTTTTTGCAATAAAGCTTCGCGATGCGCCTATATCAAACAGTACTTTAACTGGAATATTTTTGAAAGTAAGCGTGCCTTCCAAAACATCTGATCTTCCCTGACTAGCTGAGGGTGCAGAAGTTTCTGCCACTTCATTCACTTGTACCTTTTCAGATTTTCTTGAGAGCCGACAATCCTTTGCAAGATGACCAGTCCGATGGCATTAACTGCATTTTCTATTCTCTTGAAATTTGTTATCGGGTTTAAACCCGTTCTTCTTCTACTTCCGATGGGATTTTGATCCATCCTTTCTTTGTTTCTTTAAAGCTCTGCAATTTATCGACAAATGCCCCTTCTTATTGTAGTTATTGCACACGACAGTTGTTATTAGTTCTTTCTCAGATATAACCATTTTCTTATTGACTCTAGGCTCCTTTCTGACCCCAGACGTCATACTTATCTCATGCTACATACTTGCCTCTGGCTGTGTACTATCTCTGGACTATCAGTTTCAAATTTCCTTTTGCTACCAGCACTGGCTTCCTCTTCACCGCCCATAAGACCTTGCTTATCCAGATCTTCATACTGATAAGCCATGTATATCATCTCAGAAAAAGATTGTTGCACATATGCAGTTACACAACTTTGGTACTTTCTCTAAAGCCCGTTAATAAACCTCAGATTCTTCATCTTTGGATTTTGAATTAGATGCGGGGAGAAACGAGAAAGTTCATTGAATTTCTTATGATATTCCGGAATGGTCATATCCCCTTCAATTAGATAGTAGAATTCATCACTTAACCACTCAGTTGCTTCTGGAGGAATAAATTTTTCATTAAAAATTTCTTTAAATCTATCCCAGGTAATATTACCTTCTGGATTATCTCTAATAACTATATCCCACCAGATTAAAGCTTCATCTTTGAGTACCCAAAATGCCAATAATCTTTTCTGATCATCTCTCATCTTTAAACCTTCAAATATTTTCTCAGCAGAACGCATCCAGGATTGAGTTTGAATAATAGATTCATTGCCCCAAAACGGTACTCCACCCAGATTTCGATACTTAATTAATAAAGCTTCAATATATGGTTTTGACCTACCTCTTCTACTTCTGCCACTCATTTTTCAATGTCTGCAAATAGCAGACAAAGTGTTAGGCCAACAGAAAAGGTATTTTTAAAACATAGAGACATATACTTGAATGTAAATGTGTCTATCAGGGTGTATTTCATTTTGTTACACTCATTCTAGGATATTACTGATCCTATCTGAAATGAGTTATTTGTCATAGAATACTACTGATTCTATTTCTGACGAGTTCGTTAATATGTTATATTCTAGAACTAAGCTTAACCAAAGCTCTGATACCACGCTGTGACGACCCCAAACCCCGTTCCACGGTGGCAAGGGTAATCTTTGGAATATAATACATAAACAAATAACAACAGAATAGAAATATATGAATACACCAGATAATTTACAATAGAATACACTGGATAAACATAATCATCAGAGTTAAATAGTGTACAGGATCATACTTAGTACAAAATACAGTTCAGCTTTACATAAAATGGCTACAGCGGAACTAAAACATAATATGTACAACAGGAGCTGAACAACATAAAAAGAAAGAAGTGATAGAATCCATCTTCAGCTCCATAGCTATCCAGAAAGAGCCTGCTAAACCTGAATACAAGGCTGTCCGTGTAGAAAATAGGGCACCCGAGTTTGCAAGTGAAACAAACTACGAGTCAGTCATGGGACTAGTATGAGAAATCTACTTAACTTATTTTATAATAAGGCCAATCACAGGACCATGCCACTAACGCGGAATGAGTTTACTCCATCTGATTGCCAGTGCTTAAAACCAATAAATCATTTAAACATCGCAGTGCTTTCTACAAAAATAAAGCCATTATAAGACTCAGTTCCCATCACACAATGTAACGCAAACCGGAGGATAGAGTTTTACCTTATAATGGCCAAAATATGCTTGATACGAATAAAACAAAACATTTGATATTATTACTAGTGTTTATATGTTTCAAAAACAATTTCAATCATAAGTATCAATCATATACGACATGGGTACCATATATCATGTCGCCATATATAGGTTTACAATCAAAACCGCACGATGTCGTATTCGAAAATTGGATTTCTGTCATGAACCAAGGCGAGGGATCGTCCTTACCAAATTCAAGATGCTCTGCCCCTCAGGCAAACACGCAGTTAAGTCTTAGATCGTCAGGGCTGGTCCACAAGGAGTGGATTAAAATGCCTGAACACTGCATTTCCCCACCCTATAGGGTGTAAACTGGTCATATACTGACCAAACCATCGGCCCAGTGGCGACCGATATAACCGAGGCGCCTCGCTATCCATCATCCACATAAGTAAAATGCCCGGGCATGTAAAACCCAAAGCACCACTCCTAGCTAGAAAGAAACGCAGGTCCTCCCCGAGGCCCTCTCCCGTTTCTGGTCCATACTGGGGTGCGAGGCTTGCGAATCAATGCTAAACACAAAGCTAGCTATTCAAAGCCCTGCTTTGATCATCAACCACAAAGCTCTGCTTTTCATCAATAGCTTTGATCACAACATCTCTGTATGCCACGTTGTCACTCTACAACGTCATACACACATCCATTTACAAGTCCGTTCTGGGTCTGAACGAAACCGGAGGCACCTTATTCCTCTCCCGTATGTCCAATACAGGAGAGAGGCCCTCGCACATCCAAACGATCAACAAGTACATCCTTATGACCACCACTGTAACCTTTTCAAGGCAGCAACTCCCATCTAAGGCATCAATAGCCATCCATTCAATGTGAAGATCCTCGATCTTGCACCATCTTCATA
Organism: Allium sativum; assembly: GCA_030737875.1. Taxonomy (NCBI): domain Eukaryota; kingdom Viridiplantae; phylum Streptophyta; class Magnoliopsida; order Asparagales; family Amaryllidaceae; genus Allium; species Allium sativum. The sequence goes on from CM060919.1 coordinate 434,487,681, forward strand.
TCTTCGACTTCTAACCGTCGATCAATTATTTAAAATGAGAATTAACTCGGCCTTTTCAAATAATTCAACTATTTTTAGAATTTCAAATCAATTCATTTCCATGGTTAAATTATTTGACATCCATAATTCAGTTCAGTAATGTAGTTTTCACGTCAAACACATTCAACCATCAAATATCCAACAAACCGGGTAAATTCGGTTTATTTCCATTCCATATCGTTTATAATATTTTATCATGATTTTTCGCTATTTTTATTTATTTAAACATACCCAATTTATTCAAACGACGCTTCAGGCCATAACGCGGCCATAGCGCTGTTTTTATCCAAATTTGATTTACACATATCTGAAAATCTAACCATTGGATCTTTACAAATTTTATATCATTAGAAAGATCGTTTCAAAGCGGACCCAATGATTCCAGTTTGGGGAAAATCCGACAGTCGGATCTCCCGGTAAAATCATTTAAAGTTACGATTTCAAAATACGAACTGCAGTGTTGTTATTCGATTTATTTTAATTATATATATATAATCCATTCTGGCGCTGTTTTCATTCAGATTTGAATTCTACATTCCAAACAATCCAACCGTTGGATCTTTGCAAAGTTAGTTCGTTGGAAAGATATTTCCAAAGCGAACCTAACGGTTTTGGTTTTGGGAAAACCCGACAGTCGGATCTCCCGGTACAATCATTTGAAATCATGGTTTCAAAATATGAACTACAACTTCGTTATTCGATTTATTTAAATATATTTATATAAATATAATCCATTCTTCGATTTCAAAAACCATTTCAACTCGTATAGGTGATAAAAATGATATTTTTATCCAACAGATATTTATTTCAACACATGACTATTTATAAATATTCATATATATATATATAGTAAAAATGTGATTTTTATTGCCAAAATAATTTATTTCAAACACGACTAATTTACATACTTCATATAGATGATAAAAATGTGATTTTTATTGTTAAAGCAATTTATTTCAAAAATGAATATTTTTTTAGCGATTCATTTATATTATAAAAATGCGATTTTTATTGTCAAAACAATTTACCTCAAACATTCAATAAAAATGTTATTTTTATCGTTCAAACCATTTTATTTCAAAAATGAATATTTTTCCCAACACATGAATCTTTTTCAATACATGAATATAAATCAAACACAGGATTATTTCAAAAAAATTCGGCAGCATAACGGCAGGGTAGTTAAAACCAGCACCGTCCTGAGTAAAGCTCCTCACTCTACCTTAAAGCCTCGCAGCTTTTGACAATAGGGATTTCAATATCTAGTTCGTACGCAGATGAATTTTCCCATATACTAATCCTATTAGGATTTCAACCACAATCAATCATATCAACCATTCATATTTATCAACCAAATTTCACATCAACCAAAGTCCAAACAATCACAACCAATATATATCATCCATGGTCTGTGGACAAGGGGAGTACATATATATAGAGGTATACGTATATAAATATATTTCACTTTCATTTCAATTTTATTTCAACTCACATATAATTTTACAATGCATATAAAACTTATACATCGACATACAACTTATACAATGCTTATATAACTTATACATCGACCTTATAATTTACACATCGTTATTCCATATCGTTTATAATTCAGAAATCTCACCTTGGGTTCCACTCCTCCAAAAATTGTAGGAAGCTCAGAAAAATATCCGGTCTCTTCTAGAATGTAGAAGACGTCCACACGAGTCCATTATCTCTTGTTTCACTGGATTTTGACCACAATTGAAAAGATGTGATTTTTATAAGTTAGCAATGCTTTTAAATTTGGAAATCATTTTAAATTATATAAAGCCGATACCTTTCTTCACCATTCAAAACTAGGTTTGAGATTTTCACTCAACCCGTGAAGCGATGCGTCAATCGGGTGGTGTAATGTCGTAGAGGGAGGGTGCCCACGCACGTGGGGGAGGCATGGGGTTCGAACCACTGTAGCGGCGGTGGTGGCGAACTGAAGTGGTCGACTTCGTGGCGTCGATCCGGGAGAAATACGGAATGAAACTCAGCAAACAAGGTATGGATTTGAAGAGGAGGAGGAGCCCTACAAAATTCCGAAGTGGAGCAAGGTCTAATTCTTCTTGGTTTGGTTGGAATCGGGGATGGAAGAACAGAATGGGTTTCCGTCGTTCATCGTAATGGGGAGAGAGAAAACGCGACCCTTTTTATTTTATTTTAGTTATGAAATTTTTTTCTGATTCGTCGATATTTATATTATTTCAAAAATTAGGGTTTTCTCATACGAACTCCAAATCAAACCCAACAACTGTCGCCCCTAGCTAAATACCTCCATTCTGAACACAATGGGATATTTTTCGTAAGCCCATTCGACTATTTCAGTCAGTTATTCTTCAAATTAAAATATAAAATATTCAATATTTGATTTGAACGTACATTTCAATTTTTCGGGGCCACATACTGATCCCAAAAATTCCAGAAAAATCAATCTAGCTATGTTTTGACGATACGGTCCCAACAAAACTAGGTTCGTCGAATTTGGAGAACGTTTGAAAAATGGCCATTTTCTGGTCGAATCAAATTGATTGAAATTAACCAAATACATTTTCCCTTGCCACACTCACATATTAACTTCAAAAATTATGGAATTGGAAACATAGCGATAATTTGACATCCCGGATCCAACAAAAGTGGTTTCATCGAAAACGTAGGTCATTTGCAAAATGGCTATTTTCAAGGGCTATATAAATTCCATAGCGACCTTTCTGAAAATTCATTTGGCCATAACTTTTGATTCCTGCTATGAAATTTCGATTTTTCAGATTCATTAGAAAGATATTCATAAACAGATTTAAATATTTTTGGTTTCACTAAAATTTGTTTTATTTTGCTTCCTGTACAGTCAGTCAAAGTTCGAATTTAAATTTTCAAACTGCCGCGCCCTTTCAAGCTTTGTTTTATAATTAAAATAAATATATTTATTTTCCAACATCGATTCAAATAGACTTTTGGTCATTATTATTTAAAATAATTTATTTTAAATATTCAAAATCCATTAAAATAGCCAAATTAATTTTTTTAAATTGGTTCAGATTTTCCGGGTTGTTACATTATCAATCTTATTCGTATAACAATCTAAATTGGTTCAGATTTTCCGGGTTGTTACATTATCAATCTTGTTCGTATAACAATCAGCTTTATAACATTAAACAGTAATTACGGTGAGGCACATGCTTCGCACACGGTTGATTTTGGTACAAAAATAGCGGTTAAAACAAACGATATATATGGTTGGTTTATTTCTTTTTTTATAAATTTCATTTAAAATATATAACCAGTAAAAATAAATTTCATAACTTCATTTCTATCGATTCACCTAACGGTAAATCAATTTTTATAAAATAGTTTGTATTTTGGCCATCTGCTATAAATTCTCCAACCAATATCACTCATTGGTTAATAACCAAATAAATGTCGAATGTGGATTTAACACATCAATAACCAATTCGATAATCCAATCATATGGGTTTAACAGTTCATATAATGATTAGATGAAAATAAATAATAAACTTGAGGAATCCGGTTGGATTCCTCCAACCTGTCCTTCCCTGCATCCAATGGGTTATATCAAAACACAACAGATCATTCCATATGATAATACTAATTTAACTAATCACGATAAATCAATAATGACCATTCAATCATCAATTTATTATAAACGTACCCAACAAGGTAAATTATCAGTTTGGAAATCATCGTTAGAAATTACGATGTTATTCAATTTAAATTAAATAACCGTTTAATTTAAATAAACGATATAAAGATATTTAACAAGCATCCAGTTAATCAACGAACAACCAACAATTAGTAGTCATAGCAAAAACATGATAAAACCGACTTATAATCAATATAAGTGGGGAACTGAGTGAGATTAACTCACCTTGGTTTGGTTGTAAACATAGCTCATTCCAGATAAGTCCAACTCCGTTCAATTCAACTCTGTTCCATAACGTCTTGCTCACAAATATGATTCCAGTCTATTTTTGAATCGTATAATTTTGATTAATACGTTGTAATTATTTAAAATTTAACTTATTCTAATAACTAATTAATTTAAATTAACGAACAAATTACCCTATTTTAAAATATTGTAGCTCGACTTCTTATTCACCACTTCGTCCGTGTCTGCTCTGTTCCATACCATTACCGAAATTCCCAAAACCCTGGTTAACTTATTATAAATCCTATCGTGTTTTAAATATTGTATGAGCATTAATAATTTGAAATAAATTAACTTTTAATTTCATATAATTATTACCAATTATTGTAAATACCTTAGTAGACCATGTATTTTTGTTTACTGGGATCCGGGCTTCCACAATTTTTTTTCCAGTCCAACATGACCTTGCTTGCCCACTTCTACACATCACGTTTCAACACTGAACCCACGTCAGCCCTTCTGGATAAAAGAACATAGCCACCTTCCATTTTACCATTTGTTTCCATTTTATCTTTATCCCGTCCAAATTAAAAAATGAAAACCATGTCTGCCCAAAGTCAATCCCACCGCCCCTCACTCCTCCGTCCAACCTGCGATGACTTGAACCCACCCACCAAAGCGCCTCCACGTCACCCTCGAGCGTCAGTCGTTCCACTCAGCCCCGCCTCCCCTTTACTTCAGAACACAACCTTATCTCCACCGCCTTTCAGGCGAGATCCTCCCCTCAACGTCACTTCAACTACCCCCAAAACAGGTCAGTGAATCGATCTGGTTATTCCTCTAAAGTTTGTTGTTTTACATTTTGTGAATAAGTGGGTTGATTAAGAGTTTTTTGTGGAGGGAATATCTGAATTGTTTACTGCCATTTCCTACTAATTTTCGTGACTCATTGTGTATGTTTTTGGTCATGAATTTCATCAGTTGCAAAGTGAAAAAGTGGAAAGAATGGAACTGATTTGGTTTAGGAAGTATGTGTATTACAGTGGTATTTATAAGTGATTTTTTCTGGAATAAGATCGATTCTATTCAACAGGTCTGGAGCTATGTGTTCTCTCTTCATGTAGCTGTTGTGCTTCAGTATGTGGATGTGAGAAGATTGAGGTGAAAGTGATTGACGGGTTGATGGTTGGGGCTTCAGACTAGGGTATGCGCTACTGGTAGGAAGCATAACTTAGGCATACTGTTTTCAGTTGTCCCAGCGAGTTGTCACTCCATACGGATGCAAAGATTTGCAACAGTGTACCTATATTTTAATTGATGTTTTGGTAAAGTGTTCATGTTGGAATGAAGTCTTCTAGATTTGGCAAAGATTTGGTGCAGAGGTGAGTTCACATCAGTAATATTATTCTAATCATCTTAGCATGACATCAAAGTTGATAGTTTGAGTGACCAAAACAAGTTTACCTGAGGTTTGAGCAGATAATGTTTTGTTAGAGCAGAGACTTGATTAAGCAACAAGACATGGTACTAAAAGAGGATTTGCTGATTACACAGTCTCACTTTACTACATTGAGGACTCGGTATCTCTAAGATGTTGAGTGGTGGTACTCGTTTGAAGTTGGTGATATGGTAAAGCAGATAATCTATGAAAGCAACATGATCCGATCGAAGAACTTCTTTATTAATAATCTTGATACTGTACCAAAGCACATCAATGTGAAAACCTGTTCTACATTATTTTATATTTTCCCTGTTTACTTTATTTGATTTGATAGCATGCTTTGTAATGTTCACGTATGCAAATTTGTTAATTAGGCATGACAAAAGATCTTGTACATGGACGTGAAGAGCTGTCTCTCTCCTATGTTATATTTTCTTTTTCTACTTTATGTATTTGGTACTTTGTTTTGACATTAAATAACTTGGTTGGAAACTACTCTTGAGTTCAGTCTTCTCTTTCCTATTAGCTGCTTTAGATTTGTTGTATTTCCTGTTGCATTTACTTTGTCTATTTGATTGATCACTTGTACACTTGGAAATATAACACACACCATAAACAATCATGTATCGCTTTGTATGTTATTCCATCTACTATTATCCAAGTGTTAGATATTTGCGTTCATAAGTACAAAGGAGGCATCTAAATATTTGAATAGCTTATAAAATAATATCGATACATTATTTAATAAAAATCCCGAAACTATTAGATTCATAAATAAATTATCGTCAGATATATCCGACTGAAATAGCATATCACTTTAGATTTGATTAATATCGAATTATAACTCAGTTTCAATAATTTAAAGTAAACCGAAATCTTAAAATTTATAGAAAACGTTATTAAATATATTAAATAAACATTATCTTTAATTAATGATTTCCATAGCGACTATTTTAAAAATTGAATTGGACACAACTAACAATTTATAAACTGAAATCCCGATTTTTCTCTTTTATTAGAAAATTATAAACAAACAGATTCAAAGGTTTCTCTTTTCACGAAATCCCGACTTATATTGGATCCTGTATACTCAATTGAAGTTCAAAACTGAATATTACGAACTGCAGTGCCATTACGAGCTCGTTTTAAATAAATATAAATTAAAATATTTAAACCTTGAATTTAAATATTAAAAATCCATAAATTTCCCAATTAAAATATTTAAAACAAAATTAAAGACTCAAATAAAAATGGCCGAAAAATGGGTCGTTACATTCTTCCCCCCTTAAAAGAATTTCGTCCCCGAAATTGCTAATGTAAGAAAAACGTCACAATCCATTATATTCTCTGAATTCAATTTGTTCTAAATAAAAAACAAATTCAATGTCGTAAAAAATATTCAAACACTTTAAATTCTTGGGAGAATTCGGCAGAGTCTTCCTTATACAAAGTGACATCAGCGATATCGCAGGAATAAATAATTTTTATACATCGACTCCCATGGTCGAAAAACAAAATTCAAAACCCGAAAATATTATTTTCGCGTAGGCGTGCTATTGAGTATATTTGCTTAACTTATTCCGATCTACTTATCCAAAATTTATCCTCATAGCCTTCTAACACCTGTATTTAACTCAATTCACATGTAAGTTGTGACGACCCCAAACCCCGATATTACGGTGCAAGGGTAATCTTTGGAATATAACACATAAACAGATAACAACAGAACATAAATAATTAAATACACCAGGTAATGTACAATAGAATACACTGGATAAACATAATCATTAGACTTACACAGTGTACAGGATCATACTTAGTACAAAATACAGTTCAGCTACACATAAATGTCTACAGCGGAAAATAAAATATAATATGTAAAACAGGAGCTGAACAGCATAAAAAGAAATAAATGATAGAATCCAGCTCCAGCTATCCAGAAAGATCCTGCTAAAACCTGAATACAAGGCGGCTCATGTAGAAAAAGGGGCACCCGCGTTTGCAAGTGAAACAAACTACGAGTCAGTCATGGGACTAGTATGAGAAATCTACTTAACACAATTTCAAATATGGGTTTACTCCATTGGATTGCCAGTGCTTTAAAAAAAATCCTTTAAACATCGCAATGCTTTTTATAAAGATAAAGCCATTATAAGACTCAGTTCCCACCACACAATGCAACACAAATCGGAGGATAGAGTTTTACCTTATAATGGCCAAATATGCTTGATACGAGGAAAACAAATCATTTGAAATGTAAATTTTATCGTTTAATTCCTAATCAGACTCCAACCATAAACTAGTAAGAGAACGATTCCCTAAGTATTTACCCCGATGACCGAAACCAACATCAGATCAATACCCAGGAAACCATCCGTCCTAGCTCATTTCCAGTTGGTTTCTAATTTTAAATACAATCATAAATATCAATCTTAGACGGCATAAGTGCCCCATACCACTATGTCGCCATATATAGGTATACAATCAAAACCGCACGATGTCGTATTTGGAAATTGGATTTCCGTCATGAACCTAGGCCAGGGATCGTCCTCACCGCTTCGAGACAATCTAGCCTACCATGTCTCAGGAACAGCCGCAACTGCACCTTGGACCGTCAGGGCCGGTCCAACGATGTGGATTATTATGCCTGAACACTACGTTTCCCCGCACTTTGGGGTGCAAATGATCCAGAAAAATGACTCCATTTGCTTCACATAGTCACCGATATATCCGAGGCGGCTCACAATAGCAACAACCACACAGGTGAAAATAATATAAATATCAGCCAGTTTAAGCACTGACACCACCTCTAGCTAGAAAGAAACGCATGCCCTCCCTGATGTCCTCTCCCATTTCTGGTTCATACCGGGGTGTGAGGCTGGCGAATTTACGTTATACACAAAGCTATGCCACACAGCCAGTGCTTTGATCATCAACCACAAAGCTCTTCTTTTCAACAAAAGCTTTGATCATTGCATCTCAACATGCCACATAGGCAATTCACGCCACGCGATTGATGGCTATCGATCACACGGGATGAAATCCAATGTCAGACAAACAGTCCATTTAAAAGTCCGTTCTGGGTCTGAACGAAACTGGAGGATCTTGATTCCTCGCACATCCGTACAATCAACATGTACGTCCGGACGGCTACTACTTCAACCCCTTCTAGGTAGCTACTCCTATCATGAGCATCAGTAGCACCCTCCCATTCGACGTGAAGATCATTGGTCTTGCATCGTCTTCATATCTTCGACTTTCGATCGTCGACCAATTATTTGAAATGAGAATTAACTCGGCCTTTTCAAATAATTCACGTATATTTAGAATTTCAAATTAATTCATTTCAATGGTTAAATTATTCGATGTCACTAATTCTGTTCTTTAGTGTAATTTTCACGCCAAACACATTCAACCATCAAATATCACATAAACCGAGCAAATTCAGTTTATTTCCATTCCATATCATTTATAATATTTTATCACGATTTATCGCTATTTCTATTTATTTAAAAATAGCCAATTCATTCAAAACAACGCTTCAGGCCATAACGCGGCCGTGGCGCTATTTTTCTCCAGATTTGATTTACACATATATGGAAATCTAACCATTGGATCTTCACAAATTTTATATCATTATAAAGATCTTTTCAAAACGAATCCAACGGTTTCAGTTTTGGGAAACTCTGATGGTCGGATCTCCCGCACTAATCATTTGAAATTACGATTTCAAAATACGAACTGCAGCTTCGTTATTCGATTTAATTTAATTATATTTATATTTATATTTATATATATAATTGATTCTGGCGCTGTTTTTCTTCAGATTTGAATTAAACATTCCAGACAATCCAACCGTTGGATCTTTACAAAGTTGGTGCCGTTGGAAAAATATTTCCAAGGTGAACCCAACGGTGGCGTTTTCGGGAAAATCCGATGGTCGGATCTCCCGCACTAATCATTTGAAATCACGGTTTCAAAACACGAACTACAGCTTCGTTATTCGATTTATTTTGATTATATATATATAATCTATTCTTCGATTTCAAAACCATATTCCTTTCATACATTTGACAAAAATGATATTTTTATCCAATAGACATTTATTTCAACACTTCACTATTCTTAACAATTCATGTATATAGTAAAAATGTGATTTTTATTGTAAAACAATTTATTTCAAAACACGATTATTTTATATAGTTCATATAAATGATAAAAATATGATTTTTATTATAAAACAATTTATTTCAAAACACGACTATTTTATATAGTTCATATAGATGATAAGAATATGATTTTTATTATAAAACAATTTATTTCAAAACACGACTATTTTATATAGTTCATATAGATGATAAAAATAAAGTCGTATACCTCACTATTTCGTTCAAAACTAGGGTTGAATCTTTCGTCCAATCCATTGCGCTATAGGTCGATCAGGTTATGCAGCTCCGAAGAGCTTGGAAAGGCGCGCGCAATCATTGTGGTGTGACCCAACTCGCGGCGGCGGCTGTGGAGGAATTCGGCGGTGAACGCCTGAAGTTCGAGCAGGTGATTCCAACGATTTACACAATGATAAAATCCCAAACTGACATGGATGTGAAGCCCTTGAGAATCTCTACAAAATCTTGAACTAGAGCTAGTGATTTTGTTGGGTGAGGAAGGAGAAATCGAGGGGGGAAGTGGCGAACGATTTCCGCCGTTCGACGAGGGTTATCGGGGAAGAAATAGCGGGGAGAGAGAATAGATTTGATTGGCCAGGATTTTTTTATTTATATATTTTTAAAATCTCGAAAATACCCTTTTTCACACACGAACCCCAATCCAGACCCAACAACTGTCGTCCCTAGCTAAATACCCCTATTCCGAACACAATGGGATATGTTTCGTAGGCCCATTCGACTGTTTCGGTTAGTTTTCCTTCAAATTAAAATATAACGCATTCAATATTTAATTTGAATGTACATTTCAATTTGTCGGGGCCACATACTGATTCTAAAAATTCCAGAAAAATAAATCTAGCTATGTTTTGACGATACGGTCCCAACAAAACTAGTTTCGTAAAATTCTGAGACCGTTTGAAAAATGGCCATTTTTCTGGTCGATCCAATTTAACTATAATTGACCAAAACACATTTCTCTTTGCCACGCTCACATATTAGCTTTGAAAATTATGAAATTTGAAACCTAGCAATAATTTCACATCCCGGATCCAACAAAAGTGGTTTCGTCGAATTCCGAGGTCATTTGCAAAATGTCTATTTTCAAGGGCTACATATTCTCTATAGCGACCTTTCTGAAAATTCATTTGGCCATAACTTTCGACTCCCGCTACGAAACTTCGATTTTTCGAGATTTAAATATTTTTGGTTTCACTAAAATCCGTTTTGTTTTGCACCCGGTACAGTCAGTCAAAATTTGAATTCAAATTTTGAAACTACCGCGCCATTTTAGGCCTTGTTTATAATTAGAAATAATTATATTTATTTTCAAACATCGATTCAAACACACTTTTCGTCGTTATTATTTAAAATATTTATTTTAAATACTTAAAATTCACTAAAATAGCCAATTTAAAATTTTTAAACTGGTTCAGATTTTCCGGGTTGTTGCAATCTCCTCCATTTAAATCTTTTCATCCCCGAAAAGGAACAAAGTCGAAAGTGGTTTGATTAACTAACTCTACTTTCAATCTGGCTTCCATTCTTCAACTTTTCAGTTTCTAAGAATTTTCAAATTCTTCAAAAATTTGGCTAACACCCTAAATTTTCGAAAATTTTCGCCATAACCTCCTTTGTACGGGGAGGGGATTGAAAATTTATTAGGCCGTATTAGGTGCCCAATAAATCCTAATAAGCATGCACATATTTATAGTGATATATTCCGGTGTCCACAGGGGAGTGTGTATAGATCATAACTCCAGAGAATAAATTCTCGTCACCCTATAAATGGTTTTTGTGCATTAATGACCAGAGAGACGTGTTTATTAACATCTCCAGACCCGTGTGGAGTTTTTATTAATCTGGAAATTTACCGTTATATTTTATATGGTCCATATCAGTCATCAGTTCAACCTGTAAAATATAGTCATCGCCATACAAGCCTCTCGCTCGTACGGTAAATCTTCAACCTCGTCACCTAAGCTCCAAATGCTTATGTGGTATATGATGAAGTATGCCTATCTTCAAGAAGTATGCCATGTAGTGTAGTTCAAAATTAATTGTTACTATCCCATGGAGACATTTATTATTACACACAGAACAACCAGCACTCCGCATCCAATGGCATTCACAGGAGTTGATATAATAATAAAATTGCGCATCCAACTCATTAAGGTTTACCTATTTGTCGGGCACACAAATAAAATCTTTACTCAACAGCTAATCCATTTACCTGTTCAAACATATATAATGCACATGTATATATTTCTATTTATTTTTAACTTAGTTCAATGTGTGATTTAATCGAATAAATTCTACCATTCATTCTCTTATTGATTAAATTAACTATCGTTCTAATAACTTAGTTAATCAAATCCACTATCATGCAACACAAACAACAATCAATTTTATTTTTTAACTTTTCAAAATCGTACTAATTAATTCCTATACTCTTTTCAATTAATCAGACTATATAATTAAAAAGTTTACATCAATGCAAAGAAAACAATAGCGAAGTAGAGAACATAACGGAAATGCAAAATATGGTAAATGTACCTTGCACCAGAGTCAATCAGAGATATCCACCCAGCACTTAGGACGGGCTTTCTTAATGCTTTCCTCTGTTTCCCAAGTACAATCTCGCGGATCTCCACTCCATTGCACTTTGACTAAGTGAACCTTTTTGTTCCTCAACTCTTTGGTTTCTTTGCCAATTATCTTTAGCGGCTCTCTCTTAACTGCCAATTCTGGAGTGATTTCTATATCCTGTTACACTGCTTCTTCCACGATCAAGTCTGGATCATGAACGTGCTTTCAAAGTTGAGATACGTGAAATACATCATGCACTTCAGGCAACCAATCAGGCAACTGAACCCTATAAGCGAGAGTTCCAATCCGTTCAAGGATAGGAAACGGACCAATGAATTTAGGCACCAATTTCCCTGTTTTACCGAATCGGATGACTCCTCTCATTGGAGATACTTTCAAATATACATAGTCGCCAACAACAAATGATATATCTCTTCTTCTCTTATCGGCATAGCTCTTCTGTCGGCTTTGAGCGGCGAGTAATCTTTTCTTAACGAAATCGACTTTGTCCGCAGCATCGCGAATCATATCAGGCCCCAGTACAAGTCTATTACCAGGTTCAACCCAACAAGTAGGAGATTACCATACAATACTTCGAATGGAGACATTTTCAAGCTCGCCTGGTAGCTGTTATTATATGAGAATTCGGCCAAATGTAAGTGGTCTTCCCATGATCCGCCAAAATCAATAATACAAGCCCGCGATAGATCTTCAAGGATACGATTCACCCTCTCAGTTTGGTCATCTGTTTGAGGATGATATGCGGTGCTCAAGTTCAGTTTCGTTCCCAGTTCTGCTTGGAATGCTTCCCAGAATTTACTGGCAAAAATCAGTTCCCGATCACTAATGATGCTCATGGGAACTCCGTGCAGTCTAACTATTTCCTTAAAATAAATCTGCGCCAGACCTTGAGCAGTTCTATTCGATTTAACAGGTATGAAATGGGCGGTCTTCGTGAAACGATCTACGACCACCCAAATACTGTCATTTCCTTTCCTGGTTCTGAGCAAACCATCCATGAAATCCATAGAAATCTGTTCCCACTTGGAATTCTAAAGGTTGTAACAATCCAGCAATCTTCTGCTGATCGCTTTTGACTTGTTGACAGGTGGAACACTGGCTAACATATATAGAGATGTCTCTTTTCATTGCCATCCACCAGAAAGTTTGCTTGAGGTCATTGTACATTTTACTAACCCCCGGGTGGATACACAACTTGGACTTGTGACACTCGTCCAATACTTATCTTTTGAGCTCAATGTTGTGGGGAACACAAATCCTTCCTTTCAATCTCAGAACTCATGCGCCATCCACTTGGAAACTGGAGACTTCGCCCTTTTGAATTCTTCTGATCATCTCCTTAATAAAACTATCGTCTTTTTGAAGAATAGTTATTTTATCAATCAACGATAGTGTAATGATAATGCTGGCGATGATCACATTCTTCCTGCTGAGCGCATCAGCTACAACATTGGCTTTTCGGAAGTATATAAAATATCTAAATCATAAGCTGCGAGAAATTCTAACTAACGCTGCTGTCTCATATTCAGATCCTTCTGGGTGAATAAATATTTCAATGATTGATGATCAGTGAATAATTCAAACTTATCACCCAATAGATAATGTCTCCAGATTTTCATAGCAAACACGATAGCTAGCAATTCAAGATCATGAGTTACATAATTCTTTTCATGTGGTTTCAACTGACGGCTAGCATAAGTGACTACATGGCCTCTTTGCATTAACATTGCGCCAAGGCCTTCTTTAGAAGCATCGGTCCAGACTTTTAAATCCTGATTGCCGTCAATTATTGTGAGCATTAGAGCAGTCGTCAATTTTAACTTCAGCTCCTGGAAAGCTGCCTCACATTCGGGAGTCCAGTTGAATCTCGAATGTTTCTTAGTAAGCTTTGTTAAGTGACAGGATATCTTCGAAAAATTCTTAACGAACTTCCGATAATAACTGGCCAATCCGAAAAACTTCTAACTTCCGTGGGCGTATGAGGCTGTTTCCAATTCTGAATAGCAGTTATATTACTGGGATCCACTGAAATTCCTTGCTTTGACACGACGTGGCCAAGAAATTTGATATCTTCTTGCCAGAATATACATTTGGAAAACTTTGCTTTTAAAACATTCTTTCTGAGAATTTCTAACACTTGTTCCAAATGTTTCTCGTTTTCGCTTTCTAATTTAGAGAAGATCAGTATATCATCAATGAAAACCAGAACAAATTTATTCAATACTCCTCTGAATACCCAATTCATTAGATCGACAAAATATGCTGGAGAGTTACATAAGCCGAACGTCATTACTAACCACTCATAGAATAAGTCTGGACCTCTAAATGCTGTCAAAGGAACACACTCTTCGGCAATACGAAGATGATGGAAACCTGTAGCTAGGTCCATTCGAGAAAATACTTGTGCGCCATTTAATCGATCCAACAAATCATCAATCCGCGGCAATGGATATTTGTTTCTCAGCGTCTGCTTATTGAGATCCCAGTAATCAACACAAAGTCGTAGAGTACCGTCTGATTTCGGGACAAATACTACTGCTGCGCCCCAATCAGAAAAGCTTGGCCTGATCAGACTTTTCCATACTAGGTGTCGCGTTTGATTATCCAACTCATCTTTCTCCTTCAAGGTCATTCTTCGAATAGCGTGAACTATTGGCCTTGCATTTGGAACTAAAGCGATCTTGAAATCAATTTCTCTCTGTGGAGGTAAGCCAACAACTTCTTCAAACACATCCACATAGTTCTTGACAATTGGTATATTTTCAGTGTCTACCAGAATATTCTCCGAGACAATAGGAACAGGTTCTACCTGAGCAGGAGATACATCTAAGGCTGCCCAAAATTCTTTTCTATTAGAATTCGGTCCTTCGCATGGAATGGTTATATGGTCACTTGATTTAATCTTCGCCTTAACGACCCTGTCGGCGCATTTAACCTCAGCTTCATATTTGGTTAACCAATCCATTCCCAGAACAAGATCAAATTCTTTAAAATTCATGACAATCGCGATAGTGGGGAATCGATAGCAGGAAAAAGAAACTGGCACCCCACAAATCCAACTGAGCTCGAGGGAACCCCCAACCGGATTATAAACAGTCTTCGGTTCTTTAAGCTTCCTCAAATTCAAATCTAGCTTCTTAACCGCATTCTTTGCTATAAAGCTTCGTGACGTGCCTGTATCAAACAGTACTTTAACTGGAATATCTTTGATAGTCAGCGTGCCTTCTAAAACATCTGACTTTCTTTGACTAGCAGAGGGTTCTGAAGTTTCTGCTACTTCATTTACTTGAGCCACTTTGCCCGCTTTCAACAGCCAGCAGTCTTGCTTTACTTGACCAGCCTGGTGACAAAGATTGCATTTTCTCTGGTTCTTGGATTTAGCTCCTTTATTTTTCGCTTGTTCGAAGATTCACAGTTCCTCATCGTATTCCTTTGCTTATCACACTTTAAACATACGACTGCTTTAACCTTATTCTGATTGACTCTAGGCTTCTTTCTGAACTCAGACTTCATACTGGCCTCAGGCTGTGCACTTGTTTCTGGGCTATCAGTTTCGAATTTTCTTTTGCTACTAGAACTGACTTCCTCTTCGTCTCGCAGCATACCTTTCCTATCGAGATCCTCATACTGGTAGGCCATGTATATCATTTCAGAAAAAGGAAGCTTCACATGCCCCATTACTTTATTCTGGTATTTTCTTTGAAGACCATTTATAAACCTCAGATTCTTTATCTTTGGCTTTTGAATCAGATGTGGAGCAAAGTGAGAAAGTTCATTGAATCTCTTATGATAATCTGGGATATTCATATCACCTTGTATCAATTAGTAGAATTCATCACACAACTGCTCAGTTGCTTCTGGAGGAATACATTTTTCACTGAAAAGCTCTTTGAATCTATCCCAGGTGATATCACCTTCTGGATTATCCTTAATAATCGAATCTCACCAGAACAAAGCTTTGTCTTTGAGTGCCCAAGATGCCAGTAATCTTTTTTATCATCCCGCAGCTTTAAACCTTCAAAGATTTTCTCAGCGGAACGAATCCAAGCTTGTGTTTTAGCAATAGATTCTTCGCCCAAGAATGGTACTCCACCCAGATTTCTATATTTCATAAATAGAGCTTCTATATCTGGGTCTGCATTCCTTCTGTTTCTGGCACTCATTTTCTAGTACTTCTGCAAATAGCAGACTAAGTGTCAGGTCAACATAAAAGATATTATAAAGCATAGAGACATATACTTGAATGCAAATGTGTCTATCGAGGTGTATTTCATTCTGCTATACTCATCCTAGAATATTACTGGTCCTATCTGTAGTGGTTACTCGTCTTAGAACACTACTAGTTCTATTTCTGACGAGTTCGTTCATATGTTATATTCCAGAACTAAGCTTAACCAGAGCTCTGATACCACGTTTGCGACGACCCCAAACCCCGATATGACGGTGCAAGGGTAATCTTTGGAATATAACACATAAATAGATAACAACAGAATAGAAATAATTAAATACACCAGGTAATGTACAATAGAATACACTGGATAAAAATAATCATCAGAGTTACACAGTATATAGGATCATACTTAGTACAAAATACAGTTCAGCTATACATAAATGTCTACAGCGGAAAACAAAACATAATATGTACAACAGGAGCTGAACAACATAAAAAGAGATAAATGATAGAATCCATCTCCAGCTTCAGCTATCCAGAAAGAGCCTGCTAAAACCTGAATACAAGGCTGCCCGTATAGAAAAAGGGGCACCCGAGTTTGCATGTGAAACAAACTACGAGTCAGTCATGGGACTGGTATGAGAAATCCACATAACATATTTTTAAATATGGCTAATCACTGGACCACGCCACTTTCGCGGAATGGGTTTACTCCATTGGATTGCCAGTGCCTTAAAACAAATAAATCCTTTAAACATCGCAATGCTTTTTATAAAGATGAAGCCATTATAAGACTCAGTTCACATCACACAATGCAACACAAACCGGAGGATAGAGTTTTACCTTATAATGGCCAAATATGCTTGATATGAGGAAAACAAATCATTTGAAATATAAATTTTATCGTTTAATTCTTAATCAGATTCCAACCGTAAACTAGTAAGAGATCTATTCCCTAAGTATTAACCCCAAAGGCCGAAACCAACATCAGACCAATACCCAGGAAACCATCTGTCCTAGCTCGTCTCCAGTTAGTTTCTAATTTTAAATACAATCATAAATATCAATCATAGACGACATAAGTGCCCCATACCACTATGTCGCCATATATAGGTATACAATCAAAACCGCATGATGTCGTATTTGGAAATTGGATTTCCGTCATGAACCGAGGCCAGGGATCGTCCTCACCGCTTCGAGTCAATCTAGCCTACCATGTCTCAGGAACAGCCGCAACTGCACCTTGGATCGTCAGGGCCGGTCCACCGATGTGGATTATTATGCCTGAACACTACGTTTCCCCGCCCTTTGGGGCGCAAATGAGCCAACAAATGACTCCATCGGCTTCACATAGTCATCGATATATCCAAGGCGCCTCGCAACAGCAACAACCACACAGGTGAAAATAATATAAATGTCAGCCAGTTTAAGCACTGAAACCACCTCTAGCTAGAAAGAAACGCATGCCCTCCCTGATGTCCTCTCCCGTTTCCGGTTCATATCGGGGTGTGAGGCTCGCGAATTTACGTTATACACAAAGCTATGCCACACAGGCAGTGCTTTGATCATCCACCACAAAGCTCTGCTTTTCAAAAAAATCTTTGATCATTGCATCTCAGCATGCCACACAGGTAATTCACGCCACGCGACTGATGGCTATCGATCACACGGGATGAAATCCAATGTCAAACACATAGTCCATTTACAAGTCCGTTCTGGGTCTGAACGAAACCGGAGGATCTTGATTCCTCGCACATCCGTACAATCAACATGTATGTCCGGACGGCTACTACTTCAACCCCTTCTAGGTAGCTACTCCTATCATTAGCATCAGTAGCACCCTCCCATTCGACGTGAAGATCACTGGTCTTGCATCGTCTTCATATCTTCGACTTTCGATCGTCGATCAATTATTTGAAATGAGAAATAACTAGCCTTTTCAAATAATTCATGTATATTTAGAATTTCAAATCATTCATTTCAATGGTTAAATTATTCAATATCACTAATTCTGTTCTTTAGTGTAATTTTCACGCCAAACACATTCAACCATCAAATATCACATAAACCGAGAAGATTTAGTTTATTTCCATTCCATGTCGTTTATAATATTTTTATCACGATTTATCGCTATTTTTATTTATTTAAAAATAGCCAATTCATTCAAAACAACGCTTCAGGCCATAACATGGCCGTGGCACTGTTTTTCTCCAGATTTGATTTACACATATCTGAAAATCTAACCGTTGGATCTTCACAAATTTTATATCATTAGAAAGATCTTTTCAAAACGAATCCAACGGTTTCAGTTTTGGGAAAATCCGATGGTCGGATCTCCCGCACTAATCGTTTGAAGTTACGCTTTCAAAATACGAACTGCATCTTCATTATTCGATTTAATTTAGTTATATTTATATATACATATATAAATATAATCAATTTTGGTGCTGTTTTTCTTCAGATTTGAATTAAACATTCCAGACAATCCAACTGTTGGATCTTTACAAAGTTGGTGCCGTTGGAAAGATATTTCCAAGGCGAACCCAACAGTTGCGGTTTCGGGAAAATTCGATGGTCGGATCTCCCGCACTAATCGTTTGAAATCACGGTTTCAAAACACGAACTGCATCTTCGTTATTCGATTTATTTTGATTATATATATATATAATCTATTCTTCGATTTTAAAACCATATTCCTTTGATACATTTGATAAAAATGATATTTTTATCCAACAGACATTTATTTCAACACTTCACTATTTTTAACAATTCATGTATATAGTGAAAATGTGATTTTTATTGTAAAACAATTTATTTCAAAACACAACTATTTTATATAGTTCATATAGATGATAAAAATATGATTTTTATTATAAAACAATTTATTTCAAAACACGACTATTTTATATAGTTCATATAGATGATAAAAATTCGATTTTTATTATAAAACAATTTATTTCAAAACACGACTATTTTATATAGTTCATATAGATGATAAAAATAAAGCTGTATACCTCACTATTTCGTTCAAAACTAGGGTTGAATCTTTCGTCCAATCCGTTGCGCTATAGGTCGATCAGCTTATGCAGCTCCGAAGAGCTTGGAAAGGCACGCGCAACCATGGTGGTGGGGCCCAACTCGTGGCGGCGGCTGTGGAGGAAATCGGCGGTGAACGCCTGAAGTTCGAGCAGGTGATTACAACGATTTACACAACAATAAAATCCCAAACTGACATGGATGTGAAGCCCTTGAGAATCTCTACAAAATCTTGAACAGGAGCCAGTGATTTTATTGTGTGAGGAAGGAGAAATCGAGGGGGGAAGTGGCGAACGATTTCCGCCATTCAACGAGTTTTATCGGGGAAGAAATAGCATGGAGAGAGAATAGATTTGATTGGCCAGGATTTTTTTATTTATATATTTTTAAAATCTCGAAAATACCCACTTTCACACACGAACCCCAATCCAGACTCAACGACTGTCATCCCTAGCTAAATACCCCTATTCCGAACACAATGGGATTGTTTCGTAGGCCCATTCCACTGTTTCAGTCAGTTTTCTTTCAAATTAAAATATAACACATTCAATATTTAATTTGAACGTACATTTCAATTTGTCGGGGCCATATACTGATTCTAGAAATTCCAGAAAAATTAATCTAGCTATTTTTTAACGATATGGTCCCAACAAAACTAGTTTCATCGAATTCTGAGACCGTTTGAAAAATGGTCATTTTCTGGTCGATCCAATTTAACTATAATTGACCAAAACACATTTCTCTTTGCCACGCTCACATATTAGCTTCAAAAATTATGAAATTTGAAACCTAGTAATAATTTCACATTGCGGATCCAACAAAAGTGGTTTCGTCGAATTCGGAGGTCGTTTGCAAAATGTCTATTTTCAAGGGCTATGTATTCTCTATAGCGACCTTTCTGAAAATTCATTTGGCCATAACTTTTGACCCCCGCTACGAAACTTCGATTTTTCAGTTTCGTTACAAAGATATTCACTAACATATTTAAATATTTTTGGTTTCGCTAAAATCCGTTTTGTTTTGCATCCGGTACAGTTAGCCAAAGTTTGAATTCAAATTTTGAAACTACCGCGCCATTTCTGGCCTTGTTTATAATTAGAAATAATTATATATATTTTCAAACATCGATTCAAACACACTTTTCGTCGTTATTATTTAAAATATTTATTTTAAATACTTAAAATTCACTAAAATAGCCAATTTAAAAATTTTAAACTGATTCAGATTTTCTGTGTTGTTACATAAGTGACCATTACATGAAATTTTCTAAATAATACTTCATTAGTCAAGCACTATAGTTTCACCAATTCCCAAAGCAACGTTCAGAAAAGTATATGTAAATCAGGTTTAAATCATAAACAGTTCCGTTCAAAATTTATTATACTAGATTTGGTTTTCAATCCATTCAACTTTTTATTGAGTTATTGATGAGTTTAGTCCAACCAATCTGATATCCAAACAACAACCAATACACAATCAATTCAACCAATCATTCAATGTACATTAAATTCCATTAATATTCAACATTAATATTTACCTCACCAATTAAAGTATTATTCCATATCCAATCACTTAATTGATTTTCAAACATTTCATTTTATAACTCTAATTCTGGTTCTACTTTAAACACGATTACTTTAATTTATTCTGTTTTAACTTATTTTAAACCTGATTTTCAATTTCATACTAAAATTCCCTTTCACACTACACATGTGAAATTTTGGTTATATTAACCATTCTAATCCAAATTTCCATTTGAATTCCACTCAAATAAATCAATCAAACCACAATATCTCAATAATTTAACAAAATTACTTCTTTTATATGCAAAATATAATTTGGGTAAATTTAATTCGTTTGCCCCAATTACAAAATAATATTGTGTACATTCCCAGTCCAATGCTTCTCAACACTTGAACCAATCAACAACACAATGCAAAACATTTTTACATAAAATCTACAAATACGCTCTCATATATAAACACTCAACTCAATCTAGGGTATTACTAGCCCTATCTCTATCGAGTCACTCCATAGAGCCAAGGTTATTATTAAACCAATAGCTCTGATACCACTGTAACAACCTAATAAGAATTCGATGCCCAATTTCTGACAATAATACATAACCCTGTATTACCTGCCAAAACTCAAGTATCAAAAACCACCAGGTAGTTATTAGAAAGAATTTAGAGGATGAGATAAGAAAGAAAGAAATATTAGAGTGGTAGAAGAAGAAGATCCAACATGACATAGAGTCTCACATTACAGCGGAACAAAATATAATATAAAAATATATCTTTATTGAGAGCTTGAAAATATACTTACAATCATCAGAGTACATCACACATCTGGACAATTATAATAATCTGTCCTTATATACAACACACAGCGAAATAATATAACTTCATACGTCTGAATTCTTCTAGCTCGTCTCCTCACAGCATCCAATAACCTGAACCTGTACACCTCGGTCTAACCCGAGCATTACAAATACTAGGCCAGTCTGGCGAACCAGAGTGAGAAAATCTTGGAATGTTTATATAACAGTCATCTTGATTTTAAAGTTCAAAAAATCCTTTTGATAGAAAAAGATAATAGTAAGACTAGCCCACACATAAATACTGACGGTTTTTACCTTACTATAACCCAAAGCGGTTTTGAAGTCATATCTTGTCTGATATTATAATAGTGTCTAAATACAAATAAATATAATCTAGCATAACGTTTGCATCTCATGCTCCACATATATAGTATACAAACAAAACCGCAGATGGTTATTGGAGATTGGATTCCGAATATGACAAGATATAGAACCACCTGCCGATAGTGTATCTCTAGAGGCGAATACACTGGGTTCAACAAGAACGTCTTGCAACCTGGCCCACACATGACCAACCACTCATTTCGCTTGAGTGTATCGAATGTATATCACCAACGGTTGGGAGCTATCCACCATTTCCCGAAAAGGGACAACATCGAAATAGATTAAAGAACCAAAAGGAATTTCTCTAGATAGGTGATTATACACCCTAATGGATACGAGCCACATAGCCATACTGCCTGCCCGATTTTTGCCATTTCCCGGTTGATGAGGCTTGAGGTTTGAATTAGCTTCTAGAACATATGGCCACCATTTACTTTGAATGCCACATCGTCAAATCCGCCAGATATCACTAATTGATGTCCACAAAATTACTTTTGTTGTTAAGCTAAAGAAGTTTCCCTTCTATGCCAACAATTTGGTACGTTTGAAGAAATCAATGTACGTGACTCCTTTGGAAATCTGTCAGACACCCATCCATACAAGTTGCCCTGGGACTGGACAAACCGAAGGCACCCTCCTACTGCATCCTAGGAATCACCATATGGATCAATAGCGAGTAGTCCTTGCAATCCATGGATTTCATCCACGACCGAATTACTAACAAAATATCTCTGGTTGCAACATCAGAGAAATCTATCCATTAACCAGCATCTCTTACGTATTTGTTGGTTCGGAATTGTTTTCAAATATAAATTCGGTCCCGGTCTTTCCGTACCAACAACGCATTGGCATGATTTTGATAGTCAGTTATTTAACTATCAAAATAAACAATCATAAAATAAATCCATTGGTTTATTACACAGCGTCACTTGGCCGTTAAAATAATATATTAGTTGTAATACCAAAGATAACATATTAGTTTTAATATATAACTATTCTCAAGTCATTTCATTAAATACTTAAAAGAAATACCTAAAAATGCTATCCTATTTCCCGTTATTGTCATTTAATACATTTTCGACCACATTAATCGTCATCTATAATTAAGAGATCAATTCACTTACCATCGTAAAACGATCACGACAAAATCCCCTTTTATTTCGTTATTATGGAAATACCATTTCATATTCTCAAGCCCCTCTTTATTTCCTTGTATTTCGGAATCCCATCATTTATATATATATATATATAAATTCTTCAAATAACATTTCACTATTATTTCCCACAATAATTTGCTTTGACATCTCCACCATCACGACTCATACTATCCTTCGACAATCCTGAAGTCGTTCAAGTTGGGGTATTTTAATTACCTCTCAGACTCTGATCAACAACGTTCTTATCTTAAGATAATATGAATCGTAATTCAAAAACCCTTATTCATTTTGATATCACTTCACTATTGTATTAAAATACGATTTTATATAAAATCGTCTTGCTTTTGAAATCTCCTTTTTAAACATATGATTATTACTAAATTTATTGCTTTAGTAAATGATTTATACACATTAACTTTTAAACTTCAACTCATTTAAAACTGTTTGTCCCATTATCTGGATTTTTATTTCAAATCCTATTACTAAACATTTTACCGAATTCAATTACATAAATCCCTTTCTAATTCTTTTAAAGCATTTACTTAGGGAAATCTTACTTTCATCTCATCCATTACACTTAAAGTGAATTTACAATTTAACGCTTTAATCCGAATCTCATTATCCGCAACTTGTTTACACGTCTCTGGTTCAATACAAAACCTTTTTCCATCTTGATTTCCTTTACTTAAAATATTAAGTAATATTTATTCAAAGCTTACCGTATTCGGTCAAAATCACTCTATAACTTCGTTTACCCAGTTTGGTTTAAATATTAACTCGTTCATAATCTTCCTTTGAAATTTAATTATATTTCATTTCTAACTTCAATCACTTACTTAAATGGACTTCATTTAAGAAATAGTTCCTTAAATTAAATAAAACTTATAATTTACTCCATCATTAATCATTAACTGGAATTAAATTTCCTTTTTTAAAATCTCATTATGTTAAACAACTATTCGCTAAATTATTTCATTAGATTAATCAACACAAAATAATTTAATTAAATAATCAATTTCTGTTAAAACAGTTGGCTTGGTCAATCTTAAAACATGATTAATCCATTTATCAACTCTAACTCGTCTTTCTATTCAATTTAATAACTAACATTATTAACTCAAATAATCTCCTTTACTTCGATTATTATTAAAATAAACAATAATCTGTTTCTAAATAACCTCCTTTAAATTTCATAAAAATAATAAATCCTAGTTATTAATCGTCATGTTAAATCCCGCCCACTAGCTTATCGATCATATTCATATAAGAATCAACATTATAAAATTATTTAGTTATTACGGTGAAGCATATGCTTCGCACATGGTAGATTTTGGTACATAAATTGCGGTTAAAACAAACGATGTATATATGGTTGGTTAATTTCTTTTTTTTATAAATTTTAGTTAAAAATATATTTAAAAATATATATTTAGTAAAAATAAATTCATAACTTCATTTCTATTGATTCATTTGACAGTAAATCGATCTTTATAAAACAGTTTGTATTTTGGCCATCTGCTATAAATTCTCTAACCAATATCACCCATTGGTTAATAACTAAACAATTGTCGAATGCGGATTTAACACATCAATAACCAATTCGATAATCCAACCATATGGGTTTAACAGTTCATATAATGATCAAATGATAAATAAATAATAAATTTGAGGAATCCGATTGGATTCCTCCAACCTCTACTTCCCTACATACAACGGGTTATAACAAAATACAACAGATCATTCCATATGATAATATTAATTTAACTAATCGCGATCATTAATAACGACCATTCAATCATCAATTTATTATAAACATACCCAACTTGGTAAATTATCAGTTTGGAAATCATCGTTAGAAATAACGATGTTATTCCATTTAAATTAAACAACCATTTAATTTAAATAAACGATATAAAGATATTTAACACGCAACCAGTTAATCAATGAACAACTTATAATTAGCAGTCATAGCAAACACATGATAAACCCGACTTATGATCAATATAAGTGGGGAACTGAGTGAGATTAAGTCACCTTGGTTTGGATGTAAACACAGCTCGCTCCAGATAAGTCCAACTCCATTCAATTGAACTCTGTTCCATAACGTCTTGCTCACAAATACGATTCCAGTCTATTTTTGAATCGGCTAATTCTGATTCATATATTGTAATTATTTAAAATTTACCTTATTCTAATAACTAATTAATTTAAATTAATTAAATTAACGAACAAATTACCCTGTTTTAAAATATTGCTACTCGACTTCTTATTCACCACTTCGTCCGTGTCTGCTCTGTTCCATACCGTGGCCGCAATTCCTAGAACCCTAGTCAACTTGTTATAAATCCTATCGTGTTTTAAATATTGTATGAGCATTAACAATTTGAAACAAATTAACTTTTAATTTCATATAATTATTACCAATTATTGTAAATACCTTTGTAGACCATGTATTTTTGTTTACTGGGATCTAGGTCTCCATGTTTTTTTCCAGTCCAACATGACCTTGCTAGCTCACTTCTACACATCACGTTTCAACACTAAATCCACGTCAGCCCTCCTGGATAAAAGAACATAGCCACCTTCCATTATACCATCTGGTTTAATTTTATATTTATCCCGTCCAAATTAAAAAATGAAAAAAGTGTCTTTCCAAAGTCAATCCCACCGCCCCTCACCCCTCTGTCCACCCCTTGATGACCCGAACCCTCCCACCAGAGTGCCTCCACATCACCCTCGAGCAACAACCATTCCACTCAGCCCTGCCTCCCCTTTACTTCAGAATACAGCCTTATCTCCACTACCTTTTAGGGGAGATCCTCCCCTTAACGTCACTTCAACTACCCCCAAAGCAGGTCAATGCACCGATCTCGTTATTCTTCACAAGTTTGTTGTTTTACATTTTGTGAATAAGTGGGTTAATCAAGAGTTTTATGTGGAGGGAAGATCTGAATTGTTTACTGCCATTTCCTGCTAATTTTTGTGACTTATTGTCTATGTTTTTCATCATGAATTTCATCAGTTGCAAAGTGAAAGGGTGCAAATAATGGAACTGATTTGGTTTGGGAAGTATGTGTATTACCGTGGTATTTTTAGGTGAATTTTTCTAGAGATAAGGTCGATGTCTATTCAGCAGGTCTGGAGCAATGTGTTCTCCCATATGTAGCTGTTGTGCTTCAATATGTGGATGTGAGAAGATTGAGGTGAAAGTGATGGACGGGTTGATGGTTGGGGCTTCAGACTAGGGTATGTGCTACTGGTATGAAGCATAGCTTACGCATACTGTTTTGAGTAGTCCCAGCGTCTTGTCACTCCATACTGATGCAGAGATTTGCAACAATTTACCTATATTTTAATTGATGTTTTTGTAAAGTGTTCGCGTTGGAATAAAGTCTGCTAGATTTGGCAAAGATTTGGTGCAGAGGTGAGTTCACATCAGTAATATCATTCTAATCATCTTAGCATGACATCAAAGTTGATAGTTTGAGTGACCAAAACAAGTTTACCTGAGTCTTGAGTAGATAATGTTTTGTTGGAGTAGAGACTTGGTTAAGCAACATGACATGGTACTAAAAAAGGATTTGTTGATTACACAGTCTCACTTTACTACATTGAGGACTCGGTATCTCTAAGATTTTAAGTGGTGGTACTTGTTTGAAGTTAGTGATATGGTAAAGCAGATAATCTATGAAAGCAACATGATCCGACCTAAGAACTTCTTTATTAATAATCTTGGTACCGTACCGAAGCACATGAATGTGAAAAACTGTTCTACCTTATTTTATATTTTCCCTATTTACTTTATTTGATTTGATACCATGCTTTGTAATGTTCACATATGCAAATTTGTTAATTAGGCATGACAAAAGATCTTGTATTTGGACGTGAGGAGCTATCTCTCCTATGTTATATTTTCTTTTTCCCTTTATGTATTTGGTACTTTGTTTTGACATTAAATAATTTGGTTGGAAACTTCTCTTGAGTTCAACCTTCTCTTTACTATTAGCTACTTTAGATTTGTTGTATTTCCTATTGCATATACTTTGTCTATTTGACTGATCATTTGTACACTTGGAAATATAACACCCACCGTAAACAATCATATACCGCTTTATATGTTATGCCGTCTACTATTATCCAAGTGTTAGATATTTGCGTTTATAAGTACAAGTGAGGCATGTAAATATATGAATAGCTTATAAAATAATATCGATACATTGTTTAATAAAAATTCCATAACTATTAAATTCAAAAATAAATAAATTATCGTCAGATATATCTAACTGGAATAGCATATCACTTTAGATTTGATTAATATCGAAATATAACTCAGTATCAATAATTTAAAGTTAACCGAAATCATAAAACATATAGGAAACGTTATTAAATATATTAAATAAACGTTATCGTTAATTAATGATTTCCATAACGACTATTTTAAAATTGAATTGGACACAACTAACAATTTATAAACTGAAATCCCGATTTTTCTCTTTTATTAGAAAATTATAAACAAACAGATTCAAAGATTTCTCGTTTCACGAAATTCCAACTTATATTGGATCCTGTATACTCAATTGAAGTTCAAAACTGAATATTACGAACTACAGTGCCATTACGACTCATTTTAAATAAATATAAATTAAAATGTTTAAACTTCGAATTTAAATATTAAAAATCCATAAATATCCCAATTTAAATATTTAAAACAAAATTAAATATTTAAATTAAAATGGCCGAAAAACTGGGTCGTTACAGACCAACACCAGTAGCGACTAATATAGCACTTAGTAAAGACTATACGTCTAAAGTCGTTGACCAAAAATTATATAGAGGAACGATAAGATCGCTATTATATATAACCGCTAGTAGACCAGATATAATGCATAGTGTATGCCTTCGTGCAAGACAGCATTCGCAACCTAAGGAAACACATTTAAAAGCCTAAAACGCATTCTAAGGTATGTAAAGCATACATCAGACTTTTGATTATTTTATTCTAAGGATGATTCAATCGACTTAGTTTCTTATTGTGACGCTGATTACGCGGGATGTAAATCCGATCGTAAAAGTACTAGTGGAACATGTCATTTCTTAGGACATTACTAGCCTCGTGGTTTTGGTAAAAAGAAAAATACCATATCTTTGTAAACAATTGATGCAGAATATATCTCTGCTGCTTTATCTTGTTCACAAGTAATATACATGCAACAAACTCTAAATGATTTTGGATTAAATATAAATTAACACTAACATACTGCGATAATATGAGTGCTATAAATATATCTAAAAATCCAACTCATCATTCAGGAACTAAACATATCGATATACGACCTCATTTTCTAAGAGATAACATAAGTAAAATGAAAATTTCACTTGAATTTATAGAAACAAATAAACAAATAGCAGATATATTAATAAGACCATTGAACGAAGCACTACTTACTAAATTTAGAAGATAATTACTTATTTGTCCACTAAGTGAATTAGAATAATTAAATATATTAATATGTATAAGATTAACATTAAAAATAACAAAAATAAAATAAAAAGTATAAGTATGTCGACATACATAATTGCATATGTCGACATTGCATATGTTGATAGAAAACTGCCAGATTTCAAAACTTAACTCCCATGAAAAGTTAGTTACAATAACCATTTAAACTCTCCACTTCGAATTTTCTTCTTCATTCTCTTATTTAACTTCTGTAAAAACTCTAAAGCAAAATAAACATTGCCCTCCACCAATTTTAACACCCAAATCAATCTCCAATCATCCGCTGGACCATCCGAAGGTCCTTTTCAACGTTCTACCCTATCACGTGCCACCAAACTTAAAGAGAAAATTGAATATACTCTTCAAATGCTTGCTGAAATACAAGTGCTCCAAATTTGGATGAGTCAAGAGAGAAATCGACAAGGAAAGATGTTAAGGTGTCCTAATAAATTCATAATGGACAACCAAGCCAACTCAATCATCATAGAAGATGATAATGAAGCCATGGAAGAAGAAGAAGAACCAAAAGAAGAGGAGGAAGAAATGATAGAAGAGGAGGAACAAGAGGAAGTATAACAAGAGTTCAAGGATGAAGATGATCAAGTAATTTGCATAGGTGAAGTCTTGTTTGATCAAAATGGAAATGTGATTGAACAAATGGGGATTTTTGTCTTCATTACCCAAATTGTCCAACCCATAAGTCTCCCATCGTCAAAAATAATTAGAATGTAGGTTTTTCTTTTATTTTTGTTCCTTTGCGTTCATTCGATGTATTGCATTTTTAGTAATCCGTGTAATATCGCTTGTAAAAGCTAAGTTTCATATAATGCTTGTTTTGTCTATCATAAGTATTCTATTACTTTGGTATATAGGCAAGAATTTAGTAGGGGCCATATATATTAAGTATTATAATCACAAGTTATACACTTATATATCTTAGTATAATATAGCTTAGATAGATATAGAATTTAGGGGGAGTATTTTTTAAATTTCTTTTGATAATGCCAAAGGGGGAGAAATTATAAAATATAGACTTAGTTTATGAAGAATATATAAGATTCATATAGATAGGGGAGTATGGGATTTAGAGAAGATTCAAGACTCATGAGTAATCAAGATTACAGGAGTTTAAGGGTTCAAGATAAATATAGTAATGGAGTCTAGTTTATGTAAGACTCTGAATAACACTCCAGGTTCAAATTTAAATTTAAATGCTATTTTGATTTTCAAATTTCAAATTCCATTTTTCAAATTCTATTCTAATTCTAATTAATTTTTCTATCTTACTTTTGATTTTGAACTCAAGTTTTTAAGTCTATAAGTTTTATATATATTTATATAGTTATGTACTTTTATATTTATATATTTTAAACTTTATAATTTTATTAATATGTTTAGATAGTTTATATTTATGATTTCATATGATTTTCTACTTTATAATACTTATTTATATCACTATGTTTTAATTCAAGAATTTCCAGAATTATATATATATTAAAACACTTTAAAAGTGCTTAAAATTCAAACTTATGAAGGGATATGTCGACATACATTATTGGCCATGTCGACACATAACTGTCACATTTTTGATTTTAAAGGAAGTGTCTTTTCACTATTTGTAACGTTCCAGAAGCATTGCCACCTTTCAAATCTTATAAATAACGACTGATTTCAAAAAAAATTCATTATTCTTCTTCTCCATCTTCGTCTCCTTTCTTTACACCATTAGTATTTCATATTTTTATGGTTTCTGTAACGATCCAGAATTTTTAACCAATTTAAAATTGGAATTTTCATTACTTAATTTGAATTTAAATTTGAGATAATTATATATGGTTAAGAATATTTAATAATTTTGATAAGTTATATGATAGATTTTATTTGAATTATGAATGAGAACTATTATTAATAAGTTTGTATTTATTGATACTATTTGTCGTTCGATCGGATTTATTAAACCATAGCGTGAATTAGTAGCATTAGAATCAATTGTTGCCCTTAGTTTTCATAGCATTTAATGGAAAATGCTACCAAAAGTTCACCTTCTCTCCTTAAAACAAGTGCCCTTACACTTGTATTTTTTTTCCTTCCATGCATGCCTTCCACTTTCTCCCTTAAGTCTCACTACCTCCTTAACTCTCCATTTCTATATAAGGAGGCCTTTTCTCCATTTTCTTACCATTCCATTCCATTTCCTTCTTTCCACCTTCTTCTTAAAGCTTATGGCCATGGTTTCCATGGCATAAGTCTTCCTCTTTTCCACCGCCACCTTGCCAGAGTTCGTCGTCATCCTCCTCCTCTTTTGATAGAGAGAGATTAGTATATATGTTTTGGTGAAGAAGACATTGCACTGAAATACTATCTGACGGTTCACTCAACTAGGCTCGCCTAACGTGAAATTTGGAAAGCTGTTTGATGAGAACTCTTTACCACGATTTATATATTTGATTAGTAGTTAGACTAATTTAAATATAGTAATGAATTATTAGCTGTTAAATATGGATGATGGATGCGTAGTTTAGAACACACACACTATTAAGCGTTAATGTTATAACACTTGTGCACAATTATGATTTATTTTATTATGTTGATGATGGTTGTTATGGATGTTTATAATAGTTGTTGATGTTGTATTTTTTTTTTTGAAAGTTAAGCACAAATTTTATTAATCACCAAAATATTTACAGTATATATCTAAGCATATTCATGTATGCTTTGTCATATAAAATTCAAGACTCACTAACCCAGTACTCCCTTAGACAAGCAACTAAAAGTAAAAACAAAGTTCAACAACAAAAAAAGAAAATTGCCAATAGGCATGCCTTAATGTCATGACATAAGAGGCTTCTCCTTTTACCAACATTGCATAAGCAATTACCATAACAATCATCTGAACCTGTTAAGATAAAAGTTACCCAACAGATTACTTACCATCAATCATGTGAAGAAAGGATCGAAGAGAGGTGAGGGATTTCTTCTCGTGTTTCTTTTCGACGACTTGACAGAACTACTAGCAGGTTGTATATCCTCTATATTAAAATCAATCCCCTCATCAAGATCATCATTATCCCAAATTTACCATTTAGTTTCTTGCCCTTCGACTTATATGAGGGATGAGCACTCGTAGGCACTGCAGTGGAGAGGATAGCAGGATCTGTTACAGGTGGAGGTAAAAAAAGATGATCAGGTGGCTTTAAATGAGCATACGGGGACTGCTTCTCATTTGAATTTGTTGCACCTAACTGAGCTGAAACATCTTTCAATGATGAGTCGGCTATAGCAAATGAACCACGACTAAATGTGGAAGAACATGACATAGTGGTAGCAGCTGTTGAAGCAGGCACATTAACTGATACAGACATACCAGTGCAAGAAGAAGCAATTGAAGAGCTCAGACCTGTAGAACTTGCACTGGTAGTTTGACCTGGTAGTACTTGAGCTATTCAGTAATATCCTTAAACAAACTTCCAATATTAAAATCCTCCTCAATGTCAACATTTGTATCAATATTCATATTAACTTTTGCAATAGCAGTGTCAAGATTCCTATAATGAACATTTAAATTTGGTATTGATTGCTTGTTAGCTTCATTATGAAATTGACCATCAATATCATTCACATTTTCATCCATGCAGTCTAAATTTTCAAATGGGTTAACACTTTCTTTCCTAACATTAGATGCAATGTTTGCATTACTATGATCTCTACCTACATCCTTTTTCCTCCAATGCTCCTTTTTCCTATTATTGACATTGGTCCACTTATCAAAGTTAGCATTAGCATATGTGTCCCTATACTGCTTATGTTTCAACTTATCTTCTTTTTCATGAAAATTCTTCATATCCACTTTAACTTGATTCGGATTTTCCTCTTGATTATTTGTTTGTTTCTCACAATGTATGGTATCATGACCAAAAAGCTTACAATTAACACAAATTTTAGGTTTCCAGTCATAGCTGACTATCACAATAGGGCAATGATCACCCAACCCATTGACCTCAATTGAATCTGGTAGTTCAAATTCTGATGATACTTCTACCAAAGCTTTTGCATATCTAAATCTGTTCAACCTTTCGGTGCTAGTGTCATAACATATAAGCCTACCTATATGATTGACTAACCAATTAATTCCAATTAAAGTCCATAAAATCATAGGGATTTTGTATAGATATATCCAAATAGTAACTTTACAAATTTCTGATTGCGCATAGCCAATTGGTGGATCCCAAACACTAATGATAAGCATACGACCACGAATGAAAATAGGATCAGATCTCAGAATTTTCTCCCTATCGGAATCATTCGTAAACTTGAAATAGAAATGACATCCATCCGATTTAATATAAACTTCCCCAACTAATTTCCAAGGACTATGTAAGTAATTAGCTACTACTTGAAAGGATAAAGTTCCATCGAGGAAAAAACCAATAAGAAAATTATTCCAATAATTAATACCTTCCTGCCTCACTAGATTTGGAATAGGTTTCTTATTTCCTTCTCTTGCTATATGAAGTGAATCGGCTTGTACGAACCAGCATTTCGTGGAGAATATCTGAACAGAGAAGCATAATCCGATTTGGCAAAAGATGGAAAGGATGCCTCCGATGGATTTGACGAATTGATGTTGGAAGGATCACCCCTAGATATAGAGGGAGTATCATGAGATGGTGGTCGATCTAGAGGTATAGACGGAAGATGGCGAGATGGTAGAGGGGGAACATTGCATCAAAGGACAAGGGTTGAGAAGAGGAAGAAGGTTTCGAAGAAGAAGGTGTCAATGCCGCCATTGACATTTGAATATTATGTTAACCCGAAATCATCCTTGACGGCTTCTTTTTAAAACATAACTATGACACAACAATAAGTTATTGATGTTGTTGCGCACACACTATGACACAACAATTATGGTATCACATCAGCGACCGAGAAATCTCCTTCGTAATTAGAAGCAATATTATTATTGAAATTGAAGGTTAATAATTAGAAAAGACACATATGTATAAATTCATATGTATCGATAAAGTTTCTTAAAATGAATAAATAAATATCGGGACATTCTAGGATGACAGAGAGGATAGTGTCTAGGCTTGGGTTTGGAAATATAGTTTCTTGCTCTCTCTGGCTATCCCTAACTGATCCGATGAATGGGATGTTTAATTTGAAGTTATTTGAATTTCGAAATGAATTGGATTTTGATTTATTAAGTAAAAAAATAAAAGTTGAATTTTGAACCCAAAATAATTTGGAAAGTCAATGTAAATTACTTTAAATGATTCTAAAACATTTATATAAGTATATAATGGTTTTCTAAGGTATTTTGAAGTATTGAAAAATAATTTATATTTCGATCAAAATAGATCTTGTCGCACAATGGCATATTCGCGTGTTTTAGTTACAAACTGTAAATGCTATAACTTCTGCAATTCAAATCGGATTTCCATGAAATGAAAAACGTTTGATTTCCATTAACAAGAACTTTCAAATGAGTGAAAGCATATTTTAAATTCAAGTTATAATTTTCAACTTATCTTTGAAAGCGTTTTGGAAAAGGTCGTTGTAGGAACAGTTATTGACCATAACTATAAACAGCTGTTTTTAAATGTTTAAAAATATGGAAAAAATTTGTAAAATCATTACAAATTATGAAAAGGTGTTTTGAATTGTAAAGTTTAAGTATTGGCTAAGATAAACGATATTTTGATCAAAATAGTTAAGATAACTGTTTTGTAACGCTTTTGTAACACTTTTGAAACGCAATTGTAACGCTTTCTTCGAAAACAATCTATTTTGAAGTTTTAACCCGTAAACTATTTTCCGAACAATAAGTAATGATAAGTGGAATGTTTTCAAAGGTTTAAAAGTATTAGAAATATTTTATATGGAATTTAAATTGATATTAATACGGGTTTTCAATTTTAAATATAATTGGATATGGTTGGAGATAAATCTTCGGATGTTTGATATTGATTCGATAGATGATGACTCTTACTATATGAGAAATTTAAAAGGTAGTTCACCATTATTCCTTTTATAGTGTGAGTTGGATACAGAGTTTAATATTAAGTATAAGTGGATGATATTTCTATTCAGATCTAATGTCAAAGAGTTAGATAAATCTTTTAATTAAGATATTGGTTTCCCAATTTGATTGGGATAAGTTGGATAGAAATAATCTTCATATATTTATTATGAAATTCTTTGGTGTAAACGTATACTTTTTGAAGAAATTTGAAGATATTATTCTTATATCGTTATTCCACTTATAGTATTTGTTGATAGTGAGAATTGATATCGAATATAAGTAGATACAACTTCTATGTACCTTATGTTCAATATCAATTGATTTGGGTTTTGTCATGAATCATATCTTCAATAGTATCATTCTTGAAACCCAATGAGATTGAATTATGGAAATTCATATCGTAATTTAAGGACTTAATCAGATCTTTAATTTGAGGAAATTAAAAGTGAGGAACTGGAAAGAAAGTATAATCTTTTAGTTAAGATTAAAGAATGGAATGTTGGAAAATCAATTTAATTGGAAACTATGGTTGAAGTGTGTACTAAGGATTTTCAAAGGAAACTGGATTTTGATAACGAGTTATCAAATGGAAAATTAATTAAGGTTTGAGACTAAATCACCTTTGATTTAAGGGATGTGTTTTAAAAGAGTAAGGTTAAATATGGATTTTGTAATAATTTGAGAATGGTTTAAAGAAATTTAATTTTGACAAAATCCAAGATGGAAGGAGATCGGTAGAAAGCCTATATGTTCTGTAATTGTGTTTTTTTTAAATTGCGCTTATTACTTGGAAAGACCGGGATTAGATGTATGTCCAAAAACCATTCCAAGTAATAATGCGATGTTATGGGCAATTCAAGACTTGGAAAACGACGAATGAAGGCCGAGATTCTTTGAATTTTTTGGATTGATTGCTGATGTCTCGGTTGGGTAAGCCACCCGATATGAGGTTATAAGTGGCATGAGGTTTGAAAATATTTGGAGATTTTCGGATTGGTGTTTCGTTCGGACCCAGAATGGATATATATGGATTGTGTGTCTGACATTGTAATTGACTGCGTAGCACCGATCTCTATTAAATATATATCTGCTTGGTGGCGGAGAATTTATTCTCTTGCTTAACACCCTTCTCTAAGACGTATGAGCATAGAGGTTATATATTGACGGAAATAAGTGCTGCGTTGTGAATGGAAAATGTGGCATACTTAAATTATGCGGAGAAATATGGATGATCAAAGCACAGCTATTTAAGCGTAGCTTTGTGTATATCGTGACCTCGAGAAGTGTAATAACCCGGAAAATGTGAACCAGTTTAAATTTTTTAAATTAGGTTATTACCAAAGAATTTGAATAATTTAAATAGCCTATTTCCATAAAATATAGAATTGGGTATAATATGGCAGTTTGAAATTTTGAATACAAACTTTGTCTGGCTGTACCGGGTGGAAAATATAACGGATTTTAGCGAAACTGAAAATATTTAAATCTGTTTATCAATACCTTTCTAACGAATCTGAAAAATCAAAATTTCATAACGGAAATCAAAAGTTATGGCCAAATGAATTTTCAGAAAGGTCGCTATATAGTATGTATAGCCCTTGAAAATTGAGATTTTGCATACGACCTCGGAATTCGACGAAACCACTTTTGTTGTGTCCGGGATGTCAAATTGTTGCTAAGTTTCAAATTTCATAATTTTTGAAGCTAGTATGTGAGCGGGGCAAAAGATAATGTGTTTGGTCAAATTCTGTTAAAATGGGTCGACCTAAAAATGACCGTTTTTCAAACGAGCTCAGAATTCGACGAAACTGGTTTTGTTAGGACCGTATCGTCAAAACAAAGCTAGATTTATTTTTCTGGAATTTTTCGATTCAGTTTGTGGCCCTGGCAAATTGAAATGTACGTTTAAATTAAATATCGAATGTTTTATATTTTAATTTGAAAAATAACTAACTGTAACAGTCGAAATGGCCAACGAAACATATCCCATTGTGTCCGGAATGGGGGTATTTAGCTAGGGGTGACAGTCGTTGGGTTTAAAAAGGAGTCCGTTTGCAAAAACACTATTTAAAATTTCCTTTAAAGCATGGACCAATAGGAATTTTTCATTAAAAAAAAAATCTAAAACCCTAACCGCCAGAGAACGATTGGACGACGCACAGTGCTCCAACCTTCACGTCCATTTAGCCGCCGCCTAAGACGATTTCACCGCCGCCGCCAGTTAAGACTTCCGACCGCCTTCGCCTCCTCTCCACATCCGACCAACCCACGACCCCTGACATCAACCATCGACGTCGGAATTCGACGAGAAAGGCGCGACCTTCAGAGCGCCGCCGCGACGAGCACGGGTCGCCGAACCCTTCGCCACCACCGCCGATCTGGAGGTGGTTCGTAGCTCTTTGACGCAGCAAGGTCTGATCGAAGCATCGAGGTACGGATTGGATGAAAATTTGTGACCTAGTTTCGAAGGTTTTAAAAACTTTTCTGATGAAAATTCTGAAATAAAAATAACACTTTTAAGTGTTGCAAAACTTTGAAAAATAATATCTTTTTCGTTCTTTAACGAAATTTGATGAAACAGGAGACACCGTGACCGCAAGGAGGCTCTCTACATTCTAGAAGAAGCCGCGGGTTTTTCTGACCTTCCTACGATTTTTAGCACTGCAATAACCAATGTGAGGAATCTAAACTATTTGTGTAAATGAAATCGCGTTGTATAAATTATATAAGAGAAGTGTAAATTATATACGCATTGTATACCTCATGTACATGTGTTGTATAAGTTATATTAGCGATGTATAAATTATATAAGCGTTGAATGAAACATATATGCTTTGAATTGTGATGAAATGCAAGTGAATTATTATATTATATATACATATATATATATATATACTCCCCTCGTCCACAGACCATGGACGATATTTATTGCTTGTGATGGACGTGTTATTATATGGTATGACGAATGGTTGGAAATAATTGTTTGTGGTTGATATTATGGTTGAAAAATACCTTTATGGTTGAAAAATACCTTTATGGTTGAAAAATACCTTTGTGGTTGAAAAATACCCTCTTGTGGTTGAAACAAAATAGAATAGGATTGTGGAATTGAAAATAAAACATGCCGCCTGCGTGCGAACTAGATGCATGATCCCCATTGTCAAAAACCGCGAGGTTTTAAGGTAGAGCGAGGAGCCGTACTAGGGACGGTCCCGGTTTTAACTACCCTGCCGTTATGCTGCCTAAATTTTCTGAAATATTTATGTGTTAGAATAATTTTCATTCGTTGAAATAAAATACACAAACTATATCGAATATTCATGTGTTGAGTTGCAATTCATTCGTTGAGTTGAAATTCATGTGTTGAATATTATTTGAATTTAAACAAATGGCTTTAGCGATAAAAATCACATTTTTATATATACACAAACTATATCGAATATTCATGTGTTGAGTTGCAATTCATTCGTTGAGTTGAAATTCATGTGTTGAATATTATTTGAATTTAAACAAATGGCTTTAGCGATAAAAATCACATTTTTATATATATATACAAACTATATAGAATATTTATATGTTGAATTGCAGTTCATTCGTTGAGTTGAAGTTCACGTGTTGAATGTTATCATCTTTTAAAAATAAAATGAATCGACAATGAAAACTATATTTTTATAGTGAATATAAAGAGTTAAAAATACACATGTGTCGAATAGATATTTTTGATGATAAAAATATTCCTTTTATCATGTATATGCTTAGTTAAAAATACACATGTGTCGAATAGATATTTTTGATGATAAAAATATTCCTTTTATCATGTATATGCTTAGTTAAAAATACACATGTGTCGAATAAATATTTTTTATGATAAAAATATTCCTTTTATCATGTATACGCTTAGTTAAAAATACACATGTGTTGAAATAAATAATAGTTTGCTAGAAATATTATTATTAGCTTTGTTCTGCATATATATATATACATGTGTTGAACAGGAAAAATGGATTAGCTGTAGAGTAAAGAAATTATTTGCGTGCCCGACAAATAGGTAAACCTTGATGAGTTGGCTGCGCAATTTTATTTATATATCAACTCCTGTGAATGCCATTAGATGCGGAGTGCTGGTTTTTCTGTGTGAAATAATAAATAACGCCATAGGATAGTAACAATTAATTTTGAACTACACTACATGGCATACTTCTTGATGATAGGCATACTTCATCATATTCCACATAAGCAATTGGAGCTTGTTTGACGAGGTGGAAGATTTACCATATAAGCAAGAGGCTTGTATGGCGATGACTATGTACTACAGGTTGAACTGATGACTGATATGGACTATATAAATTATAACGATAAATTGCCAGATTAATAAAAAACCCACACGGGTCTAGAGTTGACAATAATCACGTCGCTCTAGTTATTAGATACGACACATGGACTATTTATTTCCACACGGAAACGGGGTGACGGGAATTTATTCTCTGGAGTGATTATCAGTACATGCTCCCCCGTAAACACCAAAATATATCACTATAAATATGTGAATGCTTTTTAGGATTTATTGGGTACCTAATACGGCCCAATAAATTTCCAAACCCCTCCCCGTACAAAGGAGGTTATGGAGAAATTTTTCGAAATCTTAAGGCGTTAGTGAAATATTTGAAGTGAAAACGAAGTTGAAAATATAGAATGAACTATAGTTGAAATTATAGATTGAACTATATTTATATATATAAATATAAATATAATTAAAAGGAATAGAGGCCGTGCAGTTCGCATTTCAGAATCGTAATTTGAAACGATTAGTACGAGAAATCCGACCATCGGATTTTCCCGAAACCGCAACCGCTGGGTTTGCCTTAGAAATATCTTTCCAACGGCACCAACCTTGTAAAAATCCAACGGTTGGATTGTCCGGAATGTTTAATTCAAATCTGAAGAAAAATAGCGCCAGAATCGTTTATATTTATATATAAATATAAATATAATTAAATTAAATCGAATAACGACGCTGCAGTTCGAATTTTAAAACCGTAACTTCAAACGACTAGTGTGGAAGATCCGACCGTCGGATTCTCACGAAACTGGAACCGTTGGGTTCGCTTTGGGAATATCTTCCCACTGATATAGACTTTGTAGAAATCCAACGGTTAGATTTTCCGATATGTGTAAAACAAATTAAGGGAAAAACAGCGCCAGTGCCACGGCGCGACCTGAAACGTCGTTTAATTAAATATGGCCATCTTTAAATAAATAAAAATGGCGAAAAATCGTTATAAAATATCATAAGCAATATTGATTGAGAATAAACCAATTGGGCTTGAATTGTTTGATATTTGATGGTTGTATGTGTATGACATGAAAATAACACTAAAGACCCAAAAGATGGATGTCGAATAATATAACCATAAAATGAATCGATTTAAATTCTAATGACATGAATTATTTGAAAAGGCCGAGCTAACCCTCATTTCAAATAATTTATCGAGCGATTCGAATTGGAAAATGCAAAGACGATTCAAGACCGACGATCTTCGTATCGGTTGGATGGGCGCTACTGAAGTTCCTAACCGGAGTAGCTACCGGAAAGGGACGGAAGTAGTAGCCGTCTGAACGTATGTGTTGATTGGACGGATATGCGAGGAATTTGACGCCTCCGGTTTCGTTCAGACCCAGAACGGACTTGTAAATGGACTGTGTGTCTGACATTGGATTTTGTTCTATATTGATTGATCTCTGTTAAATATATATCTGCTTGGCGGCAGAGAATTTATTCTTTTGCTTAACGCCCTTCTCTGAGACGTACGAGCTCAGAGGTTATATATCGATGGAAATCAATCGTATGGAGTGGACTGCCTATGTGGCATGCCAAGATGCTATGATCAAGGCTTCTATTGCAAAGCAAAGTCTTGTGGAAGATGATCAAAGCAAGGTCTACGTGACCTAGCTTTGTGTATTTCGTAGATTCGCGAGCCTCACACCCCGGTATGAGTTAAAACGGGATACGGGCCGCTGGGAGAGCACGACGTTTCTTTCTAGCTGTGGTGGTGTCAGTGACTTACCAGCCCTGACATATATATCTATTTTTCACCTAAGTGGTTGTTGGAATGCGAGGCGCCTCGATTATAGGTCTGTAAGGACTGGGAAACGTGTGTTCAGGAATTGCCAATCCTCAAACGTAAGAGAGGACCGGCCCAGCCGATCCAGGCGTTGCCCAGAGTGTGTAGTCCCGAGGCATTTGCTAGAGTGTCTCGAAGCGGAGAGGAGCTTGCCCCTTGCCTCGACTCATGACGGAAATCCAATTTCCAATACGAAATAACGGACTTGATTGTAGAACTAGTATGGCGATATAGTATATGGTAGCTATGCCGTCTATGATTGATATTTATGATGCTATTCGTTTTTGAAACATATATGCACTGGTAATAATATCAAATGATTTTGCTTTATACGTATCAAGCATATTTGGCTATTATAAGGTAAAACTCTATCCTCCGGCTTGCGTTGCATTGTGTGATGGGACCTGAGTCTTATAATGGCTTCATTCTTTCAAAAAGCATTGCGTTGTTTTAAAAAGAATTTACTTTGTTTTAAATGCACTAGCAATCACTGGAGTAAACCCGTTCCGCGAAAGTGGCGTGGTCCTATGATTTGCTATTACTGTTGTTTAACTGTTAAATAGATTCCTCATACCAGTCCCCATGACTGACTCGTTGTTTGTTTCACTTTGCAAACGCGGGTGCCCTTATTTTCACACAGGCAGCCTAGTACACAGGTGACAAGTGGTTTTTGGTTCTGCACTGCTGCATAGAGTGCATTTTTGGCTCATGGCGAGGCTGACTTCATAGAGACGACTTTGACATTTCCGCCATTACTGCACTTATATTATGATTCCGCCACTGGCGATGCAGACTGATTTACTTTCCGTATTTCTCACTATATGTATATGTATTCCGCCTTCGGCGATGTAGACTGATACCCTTATTATGTCTCACTGCATGTATGTATTCCGCCTCTGGCGATGATGACTGATCACTTTCCTTTTTATTTACTAAGTTATATCCCACGTTATGCTATTCTGATATTCCTGCATGTTGTGATTCCGCTGTCATATCCATGTAAAATTATTCTATTTATTGTTTCTGCTATTATCTGTTCTCTGCTTTGATGATTAATGTGTTATTTCCTAATGATTATCCTTAATACCGCCCCTCGGATTTTGGGATCGTCACAACAAGCCTCAAACCCTAGTAAATGGCCAAAATAGGAAGAAATGCAGCAGGATTATGGGGCGTTGTCTCTTTCTAGATAAAAGGTGTACTATGGTATGGATCCCAAGTATTAAACTATGTGGTAAGAGCATCTACTTTTGTAGTTGTTATTGGCGCGTGCTCGGAAAGGTCGGTAACGACCGGGAGATGGCATACTCAGCCGTACTCTAAGTTACCCAGTTAAGGGTAACCTGGCCTTGTGTTGGCATGAGGAGCATCAGTTGATCCTCAGACATCCCTCTAGAGGTGTTCAAAATTCAGTTCGGAAGGAAGTTCCTTTACCTGGTCATTGTTGGAAACCCAATCTCCGCTACGAGCCCGTACGATTTTGATTGACAGTATAATGTATGGTACCTATGCTAGCTAGAATTGATACATTTACTTTCAAAAAAAAATTCGCACTATATTATAGTATTGAAATAGGATTTTCACGTATCAAGCATTTTTGACAATCAAAAGGAGAAACCTCGCCCATGTGTGCGTTTGCATTGTGTGTGTGTCGCGAGACCTTATGGTAGTTTCATTTTTCAGAAGTCATAGTGAATTTCTATGCACGAGAATTCATATGTAGTAAACCCATTTCGCGTTAGCGGCGTGGTCCTTTGTAACGACCCAAAAAATCTGAACCAATTTAATTTTTTTTAATTGGCTAAAATAGTGGATTTTAAATATTTAAAATAAATATTTCAAATAATAACAATGGAAAGTGAGTTTGAATCAACAATTGAAAACGAATATAATTAATTCTAATTATAAACAAGGTCTGAAATGGCGCTGCAGTTTAAAAAATTGAATTCAAACTTTGTCGGACTGTACCGGGTGCAAAACAAAACGGATTTGAGTGAAACCAAAAATATTTAAATCTGTTAGTGAATACCTTTCTAATGAATCTGAAAAATCGAAGTTTCATAGCGGAAAGCAAAAGTTATGGCCAAATGAATTTTCAAAAAGGTCGCTATGGAATTTATATAGCCCGTGAAATTGGCCATTTTGCAAACGATCTCGGAATTCGACGAAACCACTTTTGTTGGATCCGGGATGGGAAGTTATTGCTAGGTTTCAAATTTCATAATTTTTGAAGCTAGTATGTGAGCGTGGCAAAGGAAAACGTGTTTTGGTCAATTACCGTTAAATTGGATCGACCAGAAATGGGCCTTTTTGCAAACGGTCTTAGAATTCGACGAAACTAGTTTTGTTGGGACCGTTTCATCAAAACATAGCCAGATTTATTTTTCTGGAATTTTTCGAATCAGTTTGTGGCCCTGGCAAATTGAAATGCACGTTCAAATCAAATATTGGATGTTTTATATTTTAATTTAAAGGAAAACCAACTGAAACAGTCGAACAGGCCTACGAAACATATCCCATTGTGTTCGGAATGGGGGTAAAATGCTAGGGATGACAGTCGTTGGGTTTAGATTGGTGGTCGTGTCAGAAAACCCCTTTAAAACCCACCGGCCAATCTCTCCCCGACGTCGAAGGCGGAAACTGCCTTAAACCTTCCCCCTCATTTTCCGATCAATCCACGCTGAATAGCTCAAGCTCCAGTTGAACTTTTTGAAGGGCTCTCTCCACTCTTCAAATCCATACCGGTTGCTTGAATTTTCGTTGAGGATTGAAGGAGAATCAAAGCCCCAAAGTTGGAGCCTTTGAAGAGCTACCGCCGCCACCTGGGTTAACCGAACTGGCTCCCCTCCTCGGCGCACGTTCGCCTCATGTAGCCCTTCGACCTCGCGCAACCCGATCGTGAAACCGTTACTCCGTTTGATCGCAAATTCAAAACCTAGTTTTGAACGATTTCTGGAAGGTACGGCTGTGTATATTTTAAATTAGTTTTAACACTTTTAAACCGTTGCAAACTTTGAAAAAACATATCTTTTTCGTTTCTTGTCGAAATTCAGTGAAACAAGAGATAGTGGACTCGTGTGGACGTCTTCTACATTCTAGAAGGGACCGCATATTTTTCTGAGCCTTCTGCTATTTTTGGTGGAGTGGAACCCAAGGTGAGATTTCTAATTTATAAACGATATGGAAAACGACGATGTATAAATTATATAGTCGATGTATGAGTTATATAAGCGTTGTACACCTCTTGTAAATGCGTTGTACGTTCGATGTATAAGTTAATATGCGTTGTAAAAATTAGATATGTGTTGAAATAGAAGTGAATTGCTATATATACATACATACATACATACATATATATATATATATACATACATACATATATATATATACACGCCCCTCGTCAACAAACCATGGACGATATTTATTGGTTGTGATTGGTGTGAAAATTGATTGATAGCGAATGGTTGATTGGAATTGTTTGTGGCTGATATTGATTGATTGTGGTTGAAAAATACCCATTTGTGGCTGAGAAATATTTGGTTGAAACCACATAGGATTAGTTTGTGGAAATGAAATAAATATACATGCCGCCTGCATGCGAACTAGATGCATGATTCCCCATTGTCAAAAACCGCGAGGTTTTAAGGTAGACCGAGGAGCCGTACTAGGGACGGTCCCGGTTTTAACTACCCTGCCGTTATGCTGCCGAAATTTTGAATAATATTCATGTGTTTGAATTATTGTCATTTGTTGAAACTATATTCATTCGTTGAATTAAAATTCATGTGTTGAATGGTGTTCGTGTTTTAAATATAAAAATCACATTTTTATCATCTATACGTACTATATAAAATTATCTCCTTTTGAAAGGAATTTTTTTATAATAAAAATCCTATTTTTATTACCTATATGAACTATATAAAATAATAGTGTTTTGAAATGAATTGTTTTACAATAAAAATCACATTTTTATTATATACATGAATTGTTAAATATAGTGAAGTGTTGAAATAGAAGGCAGTTAAATAAAAATATCATTTTTATCAAATGTATGAAAAGAATATAGCTTTGAAATCGAAGAATCAATATATATATATATATATATATATATAGAATTGAAATA
Source organism: Allium sativum (assembly GCA_030737875.1). NCBI lineage: Eukaryota > Viridiplantae > Streptophyta > Magnoliopsida > Asparagales > Amaryllidaceae > Allium > Allium sativum. Next base: position 434,532,679 of record CM060919.1, read on the forward strand.
TATCGAATAAGGACGTTGCAGTTCGTATTTTGAAACCGTGATTTCAAACGATTATACCGGGAGATCCGACCATCGGATTTTCCTGAAATCGCAACCGTTGGGTTCGCTTTGGAAATATCTTTCCAACGACACCAACTTTGTAAAAATATAACGGTTGGATTGTCTGGAATGTTTAATTCAAATCTGAAGAAAAACAGCGCCAGAATCGATTATATTTATATATATATAAATATAATTATATTTAATCGAATAACGACACTGTAGTTCGTATTTTGAAATCGAAACTTCAGACGATTATACCGGGAGATCCGACCGTCGGATTTTCCCAAAAATGGAACCGTTGGATTCGTTTTGAAATGATCTTTCTAATGATGTAAATTTTGTGAAGATCCAACGGTTAGATTTTCAGATATGTGTAAATCAAATCTGAGGAAAAACACCGCCACGGCCGCGTTATGGCCCGAAGCGTCGTTTTGAATAAATTGGCTATTTTAAAATAAATAAAAATAGCGATAAATCGTTATAAAATATTATAAGTGATATGGATGTGAAATTTAGAAATGAACTAAAGGTTGGCTAAGTCAAATGGTTTCCTGGGTGTTGATCTGATGTTGGTTTCGACCTTCGGGGTTAATATTTGAGGAATTGTTCTCCTACTGATTGACGGTTAGTGACTAACGAATTGAAATGATGCATGTGTATGTTAGCGTTGCACTTGTTTATTATATACGCGAGTTGTTCAGAAAGACCGGGTTTATCCCATTCTGAATAACTGAATCGACGATAAGAAATCGAAGATGAAGACGGTGGTTGAAGACCGGAGATCTTCACCTCGTTTAGATGGTAACCGAGGTCCTGATTGGGAGGCATCCCGAAATATGGATAATGAGTGGTGATCGTCCAGACGTACGTGGTGGTCGATGGGTTTGCGAGGTATATAGTGCCTCCAGTTTCGTTCAGACCCAGAACGGACTTGTAAATGAACTGTGTGTCTGAAATTGGATTTTATTATGTGTAGATTGATCTCTATTAAATATACATCTGTTTGGCGGCGGAGAATTTATTCTTTTGCTTAACGCCCTTCTCTGAAACGCACGAGCTCATAGGTTGTATATCGATGGACATCAGTCGCATGGCATGAATTGCTAGTGTGGCATGCCTAAGTGGCAAATGATCAGGGCTTCTGTTGAAAAGCAAAGTCTTGTGGTGATGATCAAAGCACCGCCTGTGTGGCGTAGCTTGTGTATAACGTGGATTCGCGAGCCTCACACCCCGGTATGAACCAGAAACGGGAGGAGGACCTCAGGGAGGGCATGCATTTCTTTCTAGCTAGGAGTGGTGTCAGTGTTTTTACACGGCCTGATATTTTACTTATGTGGATGATGGATAGCGAGGCGCCTCCAATATATCAGTCGATCCGGGACCGATGGAGTCATTCGTTGGCTCATTTACGCCCCATAGGGCGGGGAAGCGTAGTGTTCAGGCATAATAATCCACATCGGTGGACCGGCCCTGACGATCCAAAGGGTTGATGCATTCTGATCCTGAGACATGGGCTAGATTGTCTCGAATTCGGTAAGGACTATCTTTTGCCTTGGTTCACGATGGAAATCCAATTTCCAAATACGTGACTGTGCGGTTTTGATTGTATATATATACGGCGACATGATATATGGTACCCATGTCGTCTATGATTGATAGTTATGATTCGAAATTGTTTTTGAAACATATAAACATAAGTAATAATATCAAATGCTTTTGTTTTAGTCGTATCAATCATATTTTGGCCATTATAAGGTAAAACTCTATCCTCCGGTTTGCGTTGCATTGTGTGATGGGAAATGAGTCTTATAATGGCTTCATTTTTATAAAAAGCATTGCGATGCTTAAAAGAAAGATTTGTTTTTAAAGCACTGGCAATCCAATGGAGTAAACCCGTTTCACGAAAGTGGCGTGGTCCTGTGATTAGCCATATTATAAATGTGTTGAGTAGATTTCTCATACCAGTCCCATGACTGACTCGTAGTTTGTTTCACTTTCAAACTCGGGTGCCCCTTTTTCTACATGGGCAGCCTTGTATTCAGGTTTAGCTGGTTCTTTCTGGATAGCTGGAGCTGAAGATGGATTCTATCATTTATCTCTTTTTATGCTGTTCAGCTCCTATTGTACATATTTTGTTTGTTTCCGCTGTAGACATTTATGTATAGCTGAACTGTATTTGTACTAAGTATGATCCTGTATACTGTGTAACTCTGATGATTACATTTATCCAGTGTATTCTATTGTACATTATCTGGTGTATTTATTTAATTCTGTTCTGCTATTATCTGTTTCTGTGTTATATTCCAAGGATTACCCTTGCCACCATCAGTATAGGGTTTGGGTTCGTCTCATTTGGTATTAGAGCTTTGGTTAAGCTTAGTTCTGGAATATAACATATTAACGAACTCGTCAGAAATAGAACCAGTAGTGTTCTAGGACGGGTAACTCATTATAGATAGGATCAGTAATATCCTAGTATGAGTAGCAGAATGAAATAACACCTAGATAGACACATTTACATTCAAGTATTTGTCTCTATATTTTGAAATATCTTTTCTGTTGACCTGACACTTTGTCTGCTAATTGCAGACGCTCTAGAAAATGAATGCCAGAAACAGAAGAAGTAATACTGACCCAGAAATAGAAGCTATATTTATGAAATATAGAAACCTGGGTGGAAAACCTTTCTCGGGTGAAGAAACAATTATGAAAACACAAGCATGGATTCGTTCAGCTGAGAAAATCTTTGAAGGATTAAAGCCGAGGGATGACCAGAAGAGATTACTGGCCTCCTGGGCACTCAAAGACGAAGCTTTGTTCTGGTGGGATTCGGTTATCAAGGATAATCCATAAGGTGATATCACCTGGGATAGATTTAAAGTGATTTTCCTGGAAAGATTTACTCCTCCAGAAGCAATTGAGCGACTATGTGATGAATTTTCTTATTTGATACAAGGAGATATGACCATTCCAGAATATCATAAGAAATTCAATGAACTTTCTCACTTTGCCCCTCATCTAATTCAAAATCCAAAGAGGAAGAATTTGAGGTTTATCAACGGGCTTCAAAGAAAATATCAGAACAGTGTAATGAGGAGTGTGAAACTTCCTTTCTCAGAAATGATTTATATGGCTTATCAGTTTGAAGATCTCCATAAGAAAGGCATGTTGCGCGACGAAGAGGAAGTCAGTTCTAGCAATAAGGTTGAATCAGAAACTGATCTTCCTGAGGCCAATAAGATGTCAGAAGTCGGTAGGAAGCCCAGTGCCAAGAGAAAAAGGTCTAAATCTGGAAAAGAACCAGTAACGACCGCCGTATGCAATAACTGCCATAAGAAAGGGCATTTGCAGGGGAATTGCAAATCCTCGAAGAAACAAATAAAGAGTGGATCTAAATCCAAGGAGAATTTTCAAGAGAAAAGGGGTTGTAGTAAATGCCATCATATTGGTCATCTTGCAAAGGATTGCTGGCTCTTAAAGAAGCCTGGAATGGTACAAGTGAATGAAGTGGCAGAAACTTCAGCACCCTCAGCTACTCAGGAAAGGACAGATGTATTAGAAGGCACGCTTACTGTCAAAGATATTCTAGTTAAAGTACTGTTTGACACCGGCGCGTCGCGAAGCTTTGTTGCAAAGAATGCAGCTAAGAAGATGGATTTGAATTTGAAGAAGCTCAAGGAACCAATGACTATCCAGAATCCGGTTGGGGGTTCCATTGATCTCAGTTGGGTTTGTGGAGTGCCGGTTTGTTTTTCTCGTTTTCGGTTACCTACCATCGCGGTCGTCATGAATTTTAAAGAGTTTGATCTTATCTTGGGGTTAGACTGGTTGACCAAATATGAAGCTGAAGTTAAATGCGCCGACAGAGTCGTAAAGGCGAAGATTAAATCAGGTGATTATATAACCATTCCCTGTGAAGGTCAGAATGCTAATAGAAAAGACTTCTGGGCAGCTCTCGATGTTTCTCCAGCCCAAATTGAAAATATCCCGGAAGTCACAGAGAATATTCCTGACCTCATCAAAGACATTCCTGTCATCAAGAACTATGCGGATGTGTTTGAAGAAGTTGTTCGCTTACCTCCGCAGAGGGAAATTGATTTCAAGATTGCTTTGATTCCGAATGCAAGGCCGGTAGTTCACGCTATTCGAAGAATGTCCTTGAAGTAGAAAGAAGAACTTGACAATCAAACTCGACAACTCGTATGGAAAGGTCTGATCAGGCCTAGTTTCTCTGATTGGGGTGCAGCAGTGGTGTTTGTCCCAAAATCTGATGGCACTCTACCGCTATGTGTGGATTATCGTGATTTGAACAAGCAAACAATAAAGAACAAATATCCATTGCCGCGAATCGACGACTTATTGGATCGTCTGAATGGAGCAAAAGTATTCTCAAGGATGGATCTAGCTACAGGCTTCCATCAACTTCGAATTGCCGAAGAGTGTGTTCCAATGACAGCATTCAGAGGTCCCGACTTATTCTACGAGTGGTTAGTAATGCCGTTCGGCTTATGTAACGCTCCAGCATACTTCGTCGATTTGATGAATAGAGTGTTCAGAGGAGTTTTGAATAAATTTGTTCTGGTTTTTATTGACGATATTCTAATCTTCTTTAAATCAAAGGCCGAACATGAAAAACATTTGGAACAGGTTCTGGAAATCCTCAGAAGGAATGTATTAAAAGCCAAACTATCCAAATGTATATTCTGGAAAGGTGAAGTGAAATTTCTAGGCCACGTCGTATCGAAAGAAGAAATTGCTGTAGATCCAAGCAAAATCACAGCTATCCAGAATTGGAAACAGCCCAGTACTCCTACAGAAGTCCGCAGTTTTCTCGGATTGGCTAGTTATTACCGGAAGTTCATTAAAAACTTTTCGAAGATATCTGGTCACTTAACGAAGCTTACAAAGAATCACTCTAAATTCAAATGGACTCCAGAAAGTGAAGAGGCTTTTGAAGAGCTAAAGTTAAGATTAACGACAGCTCCAGTGTTAACCATCATCGATGGCAATCAGGATTTAAAAGTCTAGACTGATGCTTCTAGAGAAAGCCTTGGTGCAGTGTTGATGCAAAGGGGTCAATTGATCGCTTATGCTAGCCGTCAGCTGAAGTCGTACGAGAAAAACTATGTAACTCATGATCTTGAGTTATTGGCTATAGTATTCGCTTTGAAAATCTGGAGACACTATCTTCTGGGTGAGAGATTTGAACTGTTTATAGATCACCAGTCGTTAAATTATCTGTTCACCCAGAAGGACTTGAATCTGAGGCAGCAACGTTGGCTGGAGTTTCTTGCAGCATACGATTTTGAAATTATATACACTCCAGGGAAAGCCAATGTCGTGGCCGATGCGTTAAGCCGAAAAAATGAAATGATCGCCAGTTTTATTATCACGACTTCACTGATAGATAAAATATCTGCTCTTCAAAAGGATGATCACTTCATTCAGAAGATCAGAGAGATAATTCAGAAGGGCGAACCCTCGAGTTTTTAGGTTGATAATGAGGGGATTCTAAGGCTCAAAGGTCGAATCTGTGTCCCTAACCTTCCTGAGCTCCGAAAGGAAGTACTGGATGAATGCCATAAGTCAAAACTTAGTATCATCCAGGAGTAAGCAAAATGTATAATGACATCAAACGCACTTTCTGGTGGAGGTCTATGAAGAGGGACATTTCTTTATATGTTAGTCGATGCCCTACTTGCCAGCTAGTCAAAAGCGACCAACAGAAACTAGCTGGACTGTTACAACCACTAGACGTTCCAGGTTGGAAGTGGGAACATATTTCTATGGATTTCATAGATGGTCTGCCCAGAACCAGAAAAGGGAATGACAGAATTTGGGTGATCGTAGATCGCTTCACGAAGACCGCCCATTTCATACCTGTCAGATCAAACAGAACTGCTCAGAGTCTGGCGCAGATATATTTCAAGGAAATAGTTAGACTACATGGAGTGCCGATCAGTATAGTCAGTGATAGAGATACAATATTTACTAGCAAATTCTGGGAGGCATTTCAAGTAGAGCTAGGAACAAAGCTGAATCTAAGCACCGCTTATCATCCTCAGACAGACGGTCAGACTGAGAGGGTAAATCGTATATTAGAAGATCTATTGCGGGCTTGTGTTCTAGATTTCGGTGGATCATGGGAAGACCATCTGCATTTGGCTGAATTCTCATATAACAACAGCTACCAGGTGAGTCTAACTATGTCGCCATTCGAGGCATTATATGGTAGGCCGTGCCGATCTCCTGCTTGTTGGGTCGAACCTGGTAATAGACTTGTATTGGGGCCAGATATGATCAGAGAAGCTGCCGACAAAGTCGATTTTATTAAGAAACGATTACTGGCCACTCAAAGCCGACAAAAGAGCTATGCCGATAGGAGAAGAAGAGATATATCCTTTGCTGTTGGCGACTATGTATATTTGAAAGTATCGCCGATGAGAGGAGTTATCCGGTTCGGTAAAACTGGAAAGTTGGCGCCTAAATTCATTGGTCCGTTTCCTATTCTGGAACGGATCGAAACTCTCGCTTATAGGGTTAAATTGCCTGATTGGTTGCCTGGAGTCCATGATGTATTTCACATATCTCAACTTCGAAAGCACGTTCATGATCCATACTTGATCGTGGAAGAAGCAGCTCAGCAGGATATTGAAATTACTCCAGAATTAGCTGTGAGAAGAGAGCTGCTAAATATTATCGGCAAAGAAACCAAAGAGCTGAGGAACAAGAAAGTTCACTTAGTCAAAGTGCAACGGAGTGGAGATCCGCGAGATTGTACTTGGGAAACCGAGGAGAGCATTCAGAAAGCCTATCCTAGATGCCGAGTGGATATCTCTGATTGACTCCGGTGCAAGGTACATTTACCATACTTTGAATTACCAATTAGTTCTCTACTCAGTTGTTATTTTCTTTCCAAGGATGTGCACTTTTAATTCTATAGTATGAATGATTTTAAAAGAGTATAGGAATTAATTTGTTTGGTTTTTAAAAGTTAAAAACAAATTGATTGTTGTTTGTGTTGTGTGATAGTATATTTGATTAATTAAAATTATTGAAACAATAGTTAATTTAATTAATAATAGAATAATGGTAGAATTTATTCATTTAAATCACACATTTAACTGATTAGAAAATAGATAGAAATATATACATGTGCATTATATATGTTTAAACAGGTAAATGGATAGCTATTGAGTAAAGATTTTATTTGCATGCCCGATAAATAGGTAAACCTTAATGAGTTGGATGCGAAATATTATTATATCAACTCCTGTGAATGCCATTGGATGCGGAGTGCTGGTTGTTCTATGTGAAATAATTAACGTCGCCATAGGATAGTAATAATTAATTTTGAACTACATTACATGGCATACTTCTGGAAGATAGGCATGCTTCATCATATACCACATAAGCATTTGGAGCTTGTGTGACGAGGTGGAAGATTTACCATACGAGCGAGAGGCTTGTATGGCGATGACTATATTTTATAGGTTGAACTGATGACTGATATGGACTATTTAAATTGTAACGATAAAATTGCCAGCTTAATAAAAACCCCACACGGGTCTGGAGTTGACAATAATCACGTTTCTCTAGTTATTAGATACGGCACATGGACTATTTATTTCCCACACGGGACGAGGTGACGAGGATTTATCCTCTGGAGCATTTAAAATACACACTCCCTCAGGCTTTGACAGGGTGACGAGAATTTATTCTCTGGAGTTATTATCAATACACGCTCCCCTGTAAACACCAGAATATATCACTATAAATATGTGTATGCTTATTAGGATTTATTGGGTACCTAATACAGCCCAATAAATTTCCAAACCCCTCCCCGTACAAAGGAGGTTATGGCGAAATTTTTCGAAAATTCCGGGTGTTAGCCAAATTTTGGAAGAATTTGAAAATTCTCAGAAACTGGAAAGTTGGAGAATTGAAGCCAGATCGAACGTAGAGTTGATTACATCAAACCACTTTCGACTTTGTTCCTTTTCGGGGACGAAAAGTTTTAAGTAGGGGAGATTGTAACGACCCAAAAAATCTGAACCAATTTAATTTTTTTAATTGGCTAAAATAGTGGATTTTAAATATTTAAAATAAATATTTTAAATAATAGCAATGGAAAGTGAGTTTGAATCGACAATTGAAAACGAATATAATTAATTCTAATTATAAACAAGGCCTGTAATGACGCTACAGTTTCAAAAAATTGAATTCAAAATTTGTCGGACTGTACCGGGTGCAAAACAAAACGGATTTGAGTGAAACCAAAAATATTTAAATCTGTTAGTGAATACCTTTCTAACGAATCTGAAAAATCGAAGTTTCATAGGGGAAAGAAAAATTTAAGGCTAAATGAATTTTCAGAAAGGTCGCTATGGAATTTATATAGCCCGTGAAATTGGCCATTTTGCAAACGACCTCGGAATTTGACGAAACCACTTTTGTTGGATCCGGGATAGGAAGTTATTGCTAGGTTTCAAATTTCATAATTTTTGAAGCTAGTATGTGAGCGTGGCAAAGGAAAACGTGTTTTGGTCAATTACCGTTAAATTGGATCGACCAGAAATGGGCCTTTTTGCAAACGGTCTCAGAATTCGACGAAACTAGTTTTGTTGGGACAGTATCGTCAAAACATAGCCAGATTTATTTTTCTGGAATTTTTCGAATCAGTTTGTGGCCCTGGCAAATTGAAATGCACATTCAAATCAAATATTTGATGTTTTATATTTTAATTTGAAGGAAAACTGACTGAAACAGTCGAATGGGCCTACGAAATATATCCCATTGTGTTCGGAATGGGGGTAAAACGCTAGGGACGACAGTCGTTGGGTTTAGATTGGTGGTCGTGTCAGAAAACCCCTTTAAAACCCACCGGCCAATCATAATTTTTATATAAAAAAAAGAAATTCTTTCTCTCTCCCCGACGTTGAAGGCGGAAACTGCCTTAAACCTTCCCCCTCATTTTCCGATCAATCCACGCCGAATTATCTCGAGCTCCAGTTGAACTTTTTGAAGGGCTCTCTCCACTCTTCAAATCCATACCGGTTGCTTGAATTTTCGTTGAGGATTGAAGGAGAATCGAAGCCCCAAAGTTGGCGCCTTTGAAGAGCCACCGTCGCAACCTGGGTTGACCGAACTGGCTCCCCTCCTCGGTGCACGTGCGCCTCACGTAGTCCTTCGATCTCGCGCAACCCGATCGTGAAACCGTTACTCCGTTTGATCGCAAATTCAAAACCTAGTTTTGAACGATTTCTGAAAGGTACGGCTGTGTATATTTTAAATCAGTTTTAACACTTTTAAACCGTTGCAAACTTTGAAAAACCATATCTTTTTCGTTTCTTGTGGAAATTCAGTGAAACAAGAGACAGTGGACTCGTGTGGACGTCTTCTACATTCTAGAAGAGACCGCATATTTTTCTGAGCCTTCTGCTATTTTTGGTGGAGTGGAACCCAGGGTGAGATTTCTAATTTATAAACGATATGGAAAACAATGATGTATAAATTATATAGTCGATGTATGAGTTATATAAGAGTTGTACACCTCTTGTATATGCGCTGTATAAGTTGTACGTTCGATGTATAAGTTATATATGCGTTGTAAAAATTAGATATGTGTTGAAATAGAAGTGAATTGCTATATATAAATATAAATATAAATATATATACGCCCCTCGTCCACAAACCATGGACGATATTTATTGGTTGTGATTGGTGTGAAATTGATTGATAGCGAATGGTTGATTGGAATTGTTTGTGGCTGATATTGATTGATTGTGGTTGAAAAATACTCATTTGTGGTTGAGAAATATTTGGTTGAAACCACATAGGATTAGTTTGTGGAAATGAAATAAATATACATGCCGCCTGCGTGCGAACTAGATGCATGATTCCCCATTGTCAAAAATCGCGAGGTTTTAAGGTAGAGCGAGGAGCCGTACTATGGACGGTCCCGGTTTTAACTACCCTGCCGTTATGCTGCTGAAATTTTGAATAATATTCATGTGTTTGAATTATTTTCATTTGTTGAAACTATATTCGTTCGTTGAATTAAAATTCATGTGTTGAATGGTGTTCGTGTTTTAAATATAAAAATTACATTTTTATCATCTATATGAACTATATAAAATAATCTCCTTTTGAAAGGAATTGTTTTATAATAAAAATCCGATTTTTATTACCTATATGAACTATATAAAATAATAGTGTTTTGAAATGAATTGTTTTACAATAAAAATCACATTTTTATTATATACATGAATTGTTAAATATAGTGAAGTGTTGAAATAGAAGGCAGTTAGATAAAAATATCATTTTTATCAAATGTATGAAAAGAATATAGCTTTGAAATCGAAGAATCCATATATATATATATATATATAGAATTGAAATATATCGAATAACGACGCTGCAGTTCGTATTTTGAAACCGTGATTTCAAACGATTATACCGGGAGATCCGACCATCGGATTTTCCTGAAATCGCAACCGTTGGGTTCGCTTTGGAAATATCTTTCCAACGGCACCAACTTTGTAAAAATCCAACGGTTGGATTGTCTGGAATGTTTAATTCAAATCTAAAGAAAAACAACGCCAGAATCGATTATATTTATATATATATATATATATATAATTATATTTAATCGAATAACGACGCTGCAGTTCGTATTTTGAAATCGAAACTTCAAACGATTATACCGGGAGATCCGACCGTTGGATTTTCCTGAAACTAGAACCGTTGGATTCGTTTTGAAAAGATCTTTCTAATGATGTAAATTTTGTGAAGATCCAACGGTTAGATTTTCAGATATGTGTAAATCAAATCTGAGGAAAAACAGCTCCACGGCCGCGTTATGGCCCGAAGCGTCGTTTTGAATAAATTGGCTATTTTAAAATAAATAAAAATAGCGATAAATCGTTATAAAATATTATGAGCGATATGGATGTGAAATTTAGAAATTAACTGAAGGTTGGCTAAGTCGAATGGTTTCCTGAGTGTTGATCTGATGTTGGTTTCGGCCTTCGGGGTTAATATTTGAGAAATCGTTCTCCTACTGATTGACGGTTAGTGACTAACGAATTGAAATGATGCGTGCGTATGTTAGTGTTGCACTTATTTATTATATACGCGAGTTGTTCAGAAATACCGGGTTTATCCCATTCTGAATAACTGAATCGACGATAAGAAATCGAAGATGAAGACGGTGGTTAGATCTTCACCTCGTTTGGATGGTAACCGAGGTCCTGATTGGGAGGCACCCCGAAATATGGATAATGAGTGGTGATCGTCCAGACGTACGTGGTGGTCGATGGGTTTGCGAGGTATATAGTGCCTCCGGTTTCGTTCAGACCCAGAACGGACTTGTAAATGGACTGTGTGTCTGACATTGGATTTTATTCTGTGTAGATTGATCTCTATTAAATATACATCTGTTTGGCGGTGGAGAATTTATTCTTTTTCTTAACGCCCTTCTCTGAAACGCACGAGCTCAGAGGTTGTATATCGATGGACATCAGTCTCATGGCATGAATTGCTAGTGTGGCATGACTAAGTGGCAAATGATCAGGGCTTCTGTTGAAAAGCAAAGTCTTGTGGTGATGATCAAAGCACCGCCTGTGTGGCATAGCTTTGTGTATAACGTGGATTCGCGAGCCTCACACCCCGGTATGAACCAGAAACGGGAGGAGGACCTAAGGGAGGGCATGCGTTTCTTTCTAGCTAGGAGTGGTGTCGGTGTTTTTACACGGCTTGACATTTTACTTATGTGGATGATGGATAGCGAGGAGTCTCGGATATATCGGTCGATCCGGGACCGATGGAGTCATTCGTTGGCTCATTTACGCCCCATAGAGCGAGGAAGGGTAGTGTTCAGGCAGAATAATCCACATCGGTGGACAGGCCCTGACGATCCAAAGGGTTGATGCGTTCTGATCCTGAGACATGGGCTAGATTGTCTCGAATTCGGTAAGGACTATCTTTTGCCTTGGTTCATGACGGAAATCCAATTTCCAAATACGTGATTGTGCGGTTTTGATTGTATATATATATGGCGACATGATATATGGTACCCATGTCGTCTATGATTGATAGTTATGATTCGAAATTGTTTTTGAAACATATAAACACTAGTAATAATATCAAATGCCTTTGTTTTAGTCGTATCAATCATATTTTGGCCATTATAAGGCAAAACACTATCCTCCGGTTTGCGTTGCATTGTGTGATGGGAACTGAGTCTTATAATGGCTTCATTTTTATAAAAATGAGACGACCCGAAATCCCGTACTGACGGAGACAAGGGTTATCTTTGGAATATAACACAGAAACAGATAATAGCAGAACAAAATTTAAATAAATACACCAGATAATGAACAATAGAATATACTGGATAAAAGTAATCATCAGAGTTACACAGTATACAGGATCTTACTTAGTACAAATACAGTTCAGCTATACATGAATGTCTACAGCGGAAAACAAACATAATATGTACAATAGGAGCTGAACAGCATAAAAAGAGATAAATGATAGAATCCATCTTCAGCTCCAGCTATCCAGAAAGAACCAGCTAAACCTGAATACAAGGTTGCCCGTGTAGAAAAAGGGGCACCCGAGTTTGAAAGTGAAACAAACTACGAGTCAGTCATGGGACTGGTATGAGAAATCTACTCCAACACATATATATATAATTTGGCTAATCACAGGACCACGCCACTTTTGTGGAACGGGTTTACTCCATTGGATTGCCAGTGCTTTAAAAAAAATCTTTCTTTTAAACATCGCTATGCTTTTTATAAAAATGAAACCGTTATAAGACTCAGTTCCCATCACACAATGCAGCGCAAACCGGAGGATAGAGTTTTACCTTATAACGGTCAAAATATGCTTGATACGAACAAAACAAAGGCATTTGATATTATTGTTAGTGTCTATATGTTTTGAAAACAATTTCAAATCATAACTATCAATCATAGATGGCATTAATGCCCCATACCACTATGTCGCCATATATATAGGTATACAATCAAAACCGCACAGTCACGTATTTGGAAATTGGATTTCCGTCATGAACCAAGGCAAAAGATAGTCCTTACCGAATTCGAGACGCTCTAGCCCGTGTCTCAGGATCAGAACGCATAGACCCTTGGAGCCACAGGGCCGGTCCACCGATGTGGATTAAAATGCCTGAACACTACGTTTCCCCGCCCTTTGGGGCGTAAATGAGCCAACGAATGACTCCATAGGACCCGGATCGTCCGATCAAACCGAGGCGCCTCGCAACAGCAACAACCACATAGGTGAAAAGTATATAAATGTCAGGGCTGGTAGGTCACTGACACCACCCTAGCTAGAAAGAAACGCATGTCCTCCCTGAGGTCCTTCTCCCGTTTCTGGTTCATACCGGGGTGTGAGGTTCGCGATTTCACGTTATACACAAAGCTACGCCACACAGGCGGTGCTTTGATCATCACCACAAGACTTTGCTTTTCAACAGAAGCCCTGATCACTTCATCTTAGCATGCCACACAGGCAATTCATGCCATGCGACTGATGTCCATCGATACACAACCTCTGAGCTCGTGCGTCTCAGAGAAGGGCGTTAAGCAAAAGAATAAATTCTCCGCCGCCAAACAGATGTATATTTAATAGAGATCAATCAACACAGAATAAAATCCAATGTCAGACACACAGTCCATTTACAAGTCCGTTCTGGGTCTGAACGAAACCGGAGGCACTAAATACCTCGCAAACCCATCGATCACCACGTACGTCTGAACGATCACCACTCATTATCCATATTTGGGATGCCTCCCAATCAGGACCTCGGTTACCATCCAAACGAGGTGAAGATCTCCGGTCTTCGACCACCGTCTTCATCTTCGACTTTCAATCGTCGATCAATTATTTGAAATGAGAATTAACTCGGCCTTTTCAAATAATTCACGTATATTTAGAATTTCAAATCAATTTCTTTCAATGGTTAAATCATTCAACAACACCAATTTTGTTCTTTAATGTAATTTTCACACCAAACACATCCAACCATCACATACCACCTAAATCAAGCAAATTCGGTTTATTTCCATTCCATAACGTTTACAATATTTTATAACAATTTATCGCTATTTTTATTTATTTTAAAATAGCCAATTTATTCAAAACGACGCTTCGGGCCATAAAGCGGCCGTGGCGCTGTTTTTCTTCAGATTTGATTTACACATATCTGAAAATCTAACTGTTGGATCTTCACAAAATTTACATCATTAGAAAGGTCATTTCAAAACGAATCCAGCGGTTCCAGTTTCGGGAAAATCCGACGGTCGGATCTCCCGGTACAATCGTTTGAAGTTTCGATTTCAAAATACAAACTGCAGCGTCGTTATTCGATTAAATATATAATTATATTTATATATATATAAATATAAATATAACCGCTTCTGGCGCTGTTTTTCATCAGATTTGAATTAAACATTCCAGACAATCCAACCGTTGGATTTTTACAAAGTTGGTGCCGTTGGGAAGATATTTCCAAGGCGAACCCGACGGTTGCGGTTTCGGGAAAATCCAATGGTCGGATTCCCCGTACTAGCTGTTTGAAATCACGGTTTCAAAATGCGAACTGCACGGCTACGTTTCGTTTTAATTTTATTTATATTTATATAATTATATAAATATAGTTCATTCAACAATTTCAATATCGTTTTCACTTCAAATATTTCACTAACGCCTTAAAATTTTGGAAAATTTCGCCATAACCTCCCCAGCACCGGGAGCATCGGGAAATCGCAAATAGCTTTCCCGGTCCTTCTAATCTCAAAAAGAAAAAGAAAAAGCCAAGCGGCTAGCCAACAGGCTCATAAAATCATCACCCAAACAAAACAGTAAATGTGTACCTATTTGTCGGGCACAAAATTTTATTCCTCTTCTCTAGCCCCTTTGCTATAACCTGTTCAATGAATATGCATGTACATATATATAGTTCTTATCATTTATCATTTTCTATTCAACTTCATATTTGATTTCTATTTAGTTTAAAAACACCATTCATTCTAAGGTTACATACATAGGTACAAATCATTTCATTAGCTAATTAATGAATATTTCAACTCATATATGTTTATTTGAACAAGTGGCTATTTTTAACACTTCACATTTCAACGATTCATGCATACAATAAAAATGTGATTTTTTATTGTAAAACAACTCATTTCAAAACACTATTATTTTGATATATTTCATATTGGTGATAAAAATAGGATTTTTTTCTTATAAAATAATTTCTTTCAAAATGAGACTATTTTACACAGTTCATATAGTCGATAAAAGGTGATTTTTATTATCAAACAGTTTATTTCAAAATATGAATACCATTCAACACATGAATTTCAATTCAATGAATGAATATCGATTCAACACATGAAGGTTTTCTATAGTTTCTATATATAGATAGAAATGTGATTTTTATATTTAAAACGCGAATACCATTCAACGCATGAATTTCTAATCAACGAATGAATATCAATTCAACACATGAAGGTTTTCTATAGTTTCTATATATAGATAGAAATGTGATTTTTATATTTAAAACGCGAATACCATTCAACACATGAATTTCTAATCAACGAATGAATATCAATTCAACACATGAAGGTTTTCTATAGTTTCTATATATAGATAGAAATGTGATTTTTATATTTAAAACGCGAATACCATTCAACACATGAATTTCTAATCAACGAATGAATATCAATTCAACACATGAAGGTTTTCTATAGTTTCTATATATAGATAGAAATGTGATTTTTATATTTAAAACGTGAATACCATTCAACACATGAATTTCTAATCAACGAATGAATATCAATTCAACACATGAAGGTTTTCTATTCAATGAATAAATATAGTTTAAGCAGATGAAAATAATTCAAACACTCGAATATTATTCAAAATTTTGGCAGCATAACGGCAGGGTAGTTAAAACCGGGACCGTCCCTAGTACGGCTCCTCGCTCTACCTTAAAACCTCGCGGTTTTTGACAATGGGGATCATGCATCTAGTTCGCACGCAGGCGGCATGTATATATTTATTTCATTTCCACAAACTAATCCTATGTGGTTTCAACCAAATATTTCTCAACCCCAAATGGGTATTTTTCAACCACAATCAATCAATATCAACACAAAACAATCCCAAACAATCATTCGCTATCAATCAATTTTCACCCAATTTCAACCAATAAATATCGTCCATGGTTTGTGGACGAGGGGCGTATATATATATATATATTTATATATAGCAATTCACTTTTATTTCAACACATATATATATATAGCTAAAAAAAGAAATTGAAGAGTGAGAAATTCTCACCGAATAGCTAATTCAATCCCACGACTCTTCTTTGCATAAATCTTCACCGTTCTCGCCTTTTTGTCGCTTTCGCCCGTAGCCACTACATATATAAAAAAAATCAAATTTTTACTTCGTTATTCAATATATAAAAATCATATTTTTATTATGCTATTCAATATATAAAAATCGAATTTTTTTTCTCACAACGATGTTATATAGATAAAAATTATATTTTTCTGACGCTACTATATAGATAAAATTATATTTTCACATCGATGTTCATATAATAAACATTATATTTTTATCACGCCATTCTTCATATAAAGATTTCGCCTTTTCAAAAATAAAGATTTCGCCTTTTCAAAAATAAAGATGATATTTTTAATATTCCTATCATGTAAAATTTATATTTTTATTACTTTAAAAATATAAAAATCATATCTTACTTCTTCTACTTAATAAAAATTCCGTCTTTTCTATTTAAAAAAATCTGATCTTTTCTATCCAAGTTCAAATCTTTTTCTATTTAAAGTTCAAATCTTTTTCTATTTAAAGTTCAAATCTTTTTCTATTTTAAAGTTCAAATCTTTTTCTATTTTAAAGTTCAAATCTTTTTCTATTTTAAAGTTCAAATCTTTTTCTATTTAAAGTTCAAATCTTTTTCTATTTTAAAGTTCAAATCTTTTTCTATTTTAAAGTTCAAATCTTTTTCTATTTTAAAAATCTTTATCGAATCAAAAGCTATTTCATAGTATGATTATTTTACAAGTAACATACATAAGTTAAAAATCACATTTTCTACTTTGAATAAATTAAAATAAATCTCTAAATAAAATGTAATTAAAGACTTACAGTTTTTGATTGAAGAAGGGGGCGTTCTCGTCGAGAGGAGGGAGGTCAGCGCATCTCAGCGGTCAGGGCTTCACTGTGGGACCCGAGAGGAAGGGAAGGCAGACGAAGGTGGCTCAGGGGGGTGCGGTGGCTCAGGGAGGTGCGGCAGGGGTTTGAATTCGAAGAAGGGGGGTCTTTGGGTAGCTGCGGTTCGAATGGAGGAGGGGGTGCTGGTGAACGAGGGGTGGGGTGGCGCGAGATCAACGGCGGTGAACTCCGGGGGGCCGCGAGGTCAACGATGGTGGCCGAGTGATTTCGTGTCGCGGTTCTTTATTTTTTTTTCTGTTTAATGAAATCGGGGGGGGGGGGGGGGCAGAAAGAGAAAAGGGAGGGAGATATTTTATTTTATTAATTAATTTAATTGCATAAAGTTGACTTTTACCCACGACCTCGAAACGAGGCCCACCGCCTGTCGTCCATAGCGTTTTACCCCCATTCCGAACACAATGGGATATGTATCGCAAGCTGATTTGATCGTTACAATCAGTTTCCGTTGAATTTACATTTAAATCACTATATTGAATTTTAAACGTACATTTTAAATTACCGGGGGCACATACTAACTCTAAAAATTCTCGAAAAATATTTTCTAGCTTCGTATTGACGATATGGTCCTAACAAAACTAGTTTCGTCAAATTCTGAGACCGTTTGAAAAATGGCCAATTTCCAGTCGATTAAAATCAACTGAAACTGGTCAAACGCGTTTTCCTTTGCCACGCTCACATATTGATTCGAAAAATTATGAAATTTGAAACCTAGCAATAATTTGACATCACGAATCCAACAAAAGTGGTTTCGTCGAAATCCGAGGTCGTTTGCAAAATGTCCATTTTTAAGGGCCTGAATTCCATAGCGAATATTCAGAATTTTCAACTGGACATATCTTTTGATTCCCGCTATGAAATTTTGATTGGTCGGATTCGTTAGAAAGATATCATCAAATAGATCCTAATGTTTTTGGTTTCACTAAAATCCGGATTGTTCTGCACCCGGCATAGTCCGACAAAGTTTGAATTCAATTTTTGAAACTGCAGCGCCATTTCAGGCCTTGTTTATAATTATAATTAATTATATTCGTTTTCAATTGTCGATTCAAACTCAGTTTTCATCGCCATTATTTAAAATATTTATTTTAAATATTTAAAATCCATTATTTTAGCCAATTTAAAATTTTAAATTGGTTCAGATTTTCTGGGTCGTTACAATCTCCCCCACTTAAAACTTTTCGTCCCCGAAAAGGAACAAAGTCGAAAGTGGTTTGATAAATCTACAATCACACAACACAACAACCAATCCAATTGTTTTTAACCTTCAAAAATATAATAATCAAATCCTATACCCTTTAAAAATCATTCAGACTATATAATTAAAAGTGCACATCTATGAAAAGAAAATAACAATAGAGTAGAGAATTGAATGGTAGTGCAAAGTAGGGTAAATGTACCTTGCACCGGAGTCAATCAGAGATATCTACTCGGCATCTAGGATAAGTCTTCTGAATGCTCTCCTCAGTTTCCCAAGTACAATCTCGCGGATCTCCACTCCATTGCACTTTGACTAAGCGAACCTTCTTGTTCCTCAGCTCTTTGGTTTCTTTGCCTATTATCTTTAGCGGCTCTCTTCTCACAGCCAATTCTGGAGTAATTTCAATGTCATGCTGAGCTGCTTCTTCCACGATCAAGTCTAGATCATGAACGTGTTTTCGAAGTTGAGATATATGAAATACATCATGAATTTCAGGCAACCAATTAGGCAGTTTGACCCTATAAGCGAGAGTTCCGATCCGTTCCAGAATAGGAAACGGACCAATAAATTTGGGCGCTAACTTTCCAGTTTTACCAAACCGGATAACTCCTCTCATCGGCGATACTTTCAAATATACATAGTCGCCAACTTCAAAGGATATATCTCTTCTTCTTCTATCAGCATAGCTCTTTTGTCGGCTTTGAGCAGCGAGTAATCGCTTCTTTAAAAAATCGAATTTGTCGGCAGCTTCGCGAATCATATCAGGACCCAACACAAGTCTATTTCCAGGTTCGACCCAACAAGCAGGAGATCGGCACGGTCTACCATACAATGCTTCGAATGGCGACATTGTCAGACTCGCCTGGTAGCTGTTGTTATAAGAGAATTCAGCCAAATGCAGATGGTCTTCCCATGATCCACCCATATTTCGATATTTGATTAATAGGGCCTCAATATCCGGTTCTGCATTCCTTCTGTTTCTGACACTCATTTCCTAGTACTTCTGCAAACAGCAAATCAAGTGTCAGGTCACAGAAAAGGTAGTTTAAAATATAGAAACACATACTTCAAATGTAAATGTGTCTATCAAGGTGTAATTTCATTCTGCTTTACTCATACTAGGATATTACTGATCCTATCTGTATTGAGTTGCCCGTCCTAGAACACTACTGGTTCTATTTCTGACGAGTTTGTTCATATGTTATATTCCAGAACTAAGCTTAACCAAAGCTCTGATACCACGTTGAGACGACCCGAAATCCCGTACTGACGGAGACAAGGGTTATCTTTGGAATATAACACAGAAACAGATAATAGCAGAACAAAATTTAAATAAATACACCAGATATTGAACAATAGAATATACTGGATAAAAGTAATCATCAGAGTTACACAGTATACAGGATCTTACTTAGTACAAATACAGTTCAGCTATACATGAATGTCTACAGCGGAAAACAAACATAATATGTACAATAGGAGCTGAACAGCATAAAAAGAGATAAATGATAGAATCCATCTTCAGCTCCAGCTATCCAGAAAGAACCAGCTAAACCTGAATACAAGGCTGCCCGTGTAGAAAAAGGGGCACCCGAGTTTGAAAGTGAAACAAACTACGAGTCAGTCATGGGACTGGTATGAGAAATCTACTCAACACATATATATAATTTGGCTAATCACAGGACCACGCCACTTTCGTGGAACGGGTTTACTCCATTGGATTACCAGTGCTTTAAAACAAATCTTTCTTTTAAACATCGTTATGCTTTTTATAAAAATGAAACCGTTATAAGACTCAGTTCCCATCACACAATGCAACGCAAACCGGAGGATAGAGTTTTACCTTATAACGGTCAAAATATGCTTGATACGAACAAAACAAAGGCATTTGATATTATTGTTAGTGTCTATATGTTTTGAAAACAATTTCAAATCATAACTATCAATCATAGACGGCATTAATGCCCCATACCACTATGTCGCCATATATATAGGTATACAATCAAAACCGCACAGTCACGTATTTGGAAATTGGATTTCCGTCATGAACCAAGGCAAAAGATAGTCCTTACCGAATTCGAGACGCTCTAGCCCGTGTCTCAGGATCAGAACGCATCGACCCTTGGAGCGACAGGGCCGGTCCACCGATGTGGATTAAAATGCCTAAACACTACGTTTCCCCGCCCTTTGGGGCGTAAACAAGCCAACGAATGACTCCATCGGACCCGGATCGTCCGATCAAACCGAGGCGCCTCGCAACAGCAACAACCACATAGGTGAAAAGTATATAAATGTCAGGGCTGGTAGGTCACTGACACCACCCTAGCTAGAAAGAAACGCATGTCCTCCCTGAGGTCCTTCTCCCGTTTCTGGTTCATACCGGGGTGTGAGGTTCGCGATTTCACGTTATACACAAAGCTACGCCACACAGGCGGTGCTTTGATCATCACCACAAGACTTTGCTTTTCAACAGAAGCCCTGATCACTACATCTTAGCATGCCACACAGGCAATTCATGCCATGCGACTGATGTCCATCGATACACAACCTCTGAGCTCGTGCGTCTCAGAGAAGGGCGTTAAGCAAAAGAATAAATTCTCCGCCGCCAAACAGATGTATATTTAATAGAGATCAATCAACACAGAATAAAATCCAATGTCAGACACACAGTCCATTTACAAGTCCATTCTGGGTCTGAACGAAACCGGAGGCACTAAATACCTCGCAAACTCATCGATCACCACGTACGTCTGAACGATCACCACTCATTATCCATATTTCGGGATGCCTCCCAATCAGGACCTCGGTTACCATCCAAACGAGGTGAAGATCTCCGGTCTTCGACCAACGTCTTCATCTTCGACTTTCAATCGTCGGTCAATTATTTGAAATGAGAATTAACTCGGCCTTTTCAAATAATTCACGTATATTTAGAATTTCAAATCAATTTCTTTCAATGGTTAAATCATTCAACAACACCAATTTTGTTCTTTAATGTAATTTTCACACCAAACACATCCAACCATCACATACCACCTAAATCAAGCAAATTCGGTTTATTTCCATTCCATAACGTTTACAATATTTTATAACGATTTATCGCTATTTTTATTTATTTTAAAATAGCCAATTTATTCAAAACGACGCTTCGGGACATAAAGCGGCCGTGGCGCTGTTTTTCTTCAGATTTGATTTACACATATCTGAAAATCTAACCGTTGGATCTTCACAAAATTTACATCATTAGAAAGGTCTTTTCAAAACGAATCCAACGGTCCCGGTTTCGGGAAAATCCGACGGTCGGATCTCCTGGTACAATCGTTTGAAGTTTCGATTTCAAAATACGAACTGCAGCGTCGTTATTCGATTAAATATATAATTATATTTATATATATATATATATATAACCGCTTCTGGCACTGTTTTTCATCAGATTTGAATTAAACATTCCAGACAATCCAACCGTTGGATTTTTACAAAGTTGGTGTCGTTGGGAAGATATTTCCAAGGCGAACCCGACGGTTGCGGTTTCGGGAAAATCCAACGGTCGGATTCCCCGTACTAGCTGTTTGAAATCACGGTTTCAAAATGCGAACTGCACGGCTACGTTTCGTTTTAATTTTATTTATATTTATATAATTATATAAATATAGTTCATTCAACAATTTCAATATCGTTTTCACTTCAAATATTTCACTAACGCCTTAAAATTTTGGAAAATTTCGTCATAACCTCCCCTGCACCGGGAGCATCGGGAAATCGCAAATAGCTTTCCCGGTCCTTCTAATCTCAAAAAGAAAAAGAAAAAGCAAAGCGGCTAGCCAACAGGCTCATAAAATCATCACCCAAACAAAACAGTAAATGTGTACCTATTTGTCGGGCACAAAATTTTATTCCTCTTCTCTAGCCCCTTTGCTATAACCTGTTCAATGAATATGCATGTACATATATATAGTTCTTATCATTTATCATTTTCTATTCAACTTCATATTTGATTTCTATTTAGTTTAAAAACACCATTCATTCTAAGGTTACATACATAGGTACAAATCATTTCATTAGCTAATTAATGAATATTTCAACTCATATATGTTTATTTGAACAAGTGGCTATTTTTAACACTTCACATTTCAACGATTCATGTATACAATAAAAATGTGATTTTTTATTGTAAAACAACTCATTTCAAAACACTATTATTTTGATATATTTCATATTGGTGATAAAAATAGGATTTTTTCTTATAAAACAATTTCTTTCAAAATGAGACTATTTTACACAGTTCATATAGTCGATAAAAGGTGATTTTTATTATCAAACAATTTATTTCAAAATATGAATACCATTCAACACATGAATTTCAACTCAACGAATGAATATCGATTCAACACACGAAGGTTTTCTATAGTTTCTATATACAGATAGAAATGTGATTTTTATATTTAAAACGCGAATACCATTCAACACATGAATTTATAATCAACGAATGAATATCAATTCAACACATGAAGGTTTTCTATAGTTTCTATATATAGATAGAAATGTGATTTTTATATTTAAAACGCGAATACCATTCAACACATGAATTTCTAATCAACGAATGAATATCAATTCAACACATGAAGGTTTTCTATAGTTTCTATATATAGATAGAAATGTGATTTTTATATTTAAAACGCGAATACCATTCAACACATGAATTTCTAATCAACGAATGAATATCAATTCAACACATGAAGGTTTTCTATAGTTTCTATATATAGATAGAAATGTGATTTTTATATTTAAAACGCGAATACCATTCAACACATGAATTTCTAATCAACGAATGAATATCAATTCAACACATGAAGGTTTTCTATTCAATGAATAAATATAGTTTAAGCAGATGAAAATAATTCAAACACTCGAATATTATTCAAAATTTCGGCAGCATAACGGCAGGGTAGTTAAAACCGGGACCGTCCCTAGTACGGCTCCTCGCTCTACCTTAAAACCTCGCGGTTTTTGACAATGGGGATCATGCATCTAGTTCGCACGCAGGCGACATGTATATATTTATTTCATTTCCACAAACTAATCCTATGTGGTTTCAACCAAATATTTCTCAACCCCAAATGGGTATTTTTCAACCACAATCAATCAATATCAACCACAAAATAATCCCAAACAATCATTCGCTATCAATCAATTTTCACCCAATTTCAACCAATAAATATCGTCCATGGTTTGTGGACGAGGGGCGTATATATATATATATATATATATATATATATATTTATATATAGCAATTCACTTTTATTTCAACACATATATATAGCTAAAAAAAGAAATTGAAGAGTGAGAAATTCTCACCGAATAGCTAATTCAATCCCACGACTCTTCTTTGCATAAATCTTCACCGTTCTCGCCTTTTTGTCGCTTTCGCCCATAGCCACTACATATATAAAAAAAATTGAATTTTTACTTCGTTATTCAATATATAAAAATCATATTTTTATTATGCTATTCAATATATAAAAATCGATTTTTTTTTCTCACAACGATGTTATATAGATAAAAATTATATTTTTCTGACGCTACTATATAGATAAAATTATATTTTCACATCGATGTTCATATAATAAACATTATATTTTTATCACGCCATTCTTCATATAAAGATTTCGCATTTTCAAAAATAAAGATTTCGCCTTTTCAAAAATAAAGATGATATTTTTAATATTCCTATCATGTAAAAATTATATTTTTATTACTTTAAAAATATAAAAATCATATCTTACTTCTTCTACTTAATAAAAATTCCGTCTTTTCTATTTAAAAAAATCTGATCTTTTCTATCCAAGTTCAAATCTTTTTCTATTTAAAGTTCAAATCTTTTTCTATTTTAAAGTTTAAATCTTTTTCTATTTTAAAGTTCAAATCTTTTTCTATTTTAAAGTTCAAATCTTTTTCTATTTAAAGTTCAAATCTTTTTCTATTTTAAAGTTCAAATCTTTTTCTATTTTAAAGTTCAAATCTTTTTCTATTTTAAAAATCTTTATCGAATCAAAAGCTATTTCATAGTATGATTATTTTACAAGTAACATACATAAGTTAAAAATCACATTTTCTACTTTGAATAAATTAAAATAAATCTCTAAATAAAATATAATTAAAGACTTATAGTTTTTGATTGAAGAAGGGGGCGTTCTCGTCGAGAGGAGGGAGGTCAGCGCATCTCAGCGGTCAGGGCATCACTGTGGGACCCGAGAGGAAGGGAAGGCAGACGAAGGTGGCTCAGGGGGGGTGCGGTGGCTCAGGGAGGTGCGGCAGGGGTTTGAATTCGAAGAAGGGGGTCTTTGGGTAGCTGCGGTTCAAATGGAGGAGGGGGTGCTGGTGAACGAGGGGTGGGGTGGCGCGAGATCAACGGCGGTGAACTCCGGGGGGGCGCGAGGTCAACGATGGTGGCCGAGCGATTTCGTGTCGCGGTTCTTTCTTTTTTTTTTTCTGTTTAATGAAATCGGGGGGGGGGGGGGGGGGGCAGAAAGAGAAAAGGGAGGGAGAATTTATTTTATTTTATTAATTAATTTAATTGCATAAAGTTGACTTTTACCCACGACCTCGAAACGAGGCCCACCGCCTGTCGTCCATAGCGTTTTACCCCCATTTCGAACACAATGGAATATGTATCGCAAGCTGATTTGATCGTTACAATCAGTTTCCGTTGAATTTACATTTCAATCACTATATTGAATTTTAAACGTACATTTTAAATTACCGGGGGCACATACTAACTCTAAAAATTCTCGAAAAATATTTTCTAGCTTCGTATTGACGATACGGTCCTAACAAAACTAGTTTCGTCAAATTCTGAGACCGTTTGAAAAATGGCTAATTTCCAGTCGATTAAAATCAACTGAAACTGGTCAAACGCGTTTTCCTTTGCCACGCTCACATATTGATTCGAAAAATTATGAAATTTGAAACCTAGCAATAATTTGATATCACGAATCCAACAAAATTGGTTTCGTCGAAATCCGAGGTCGTTTGCAAAATGTCCATTTTTAAGGGCCTGAATTCCATAGCGACTATTCAGAATTTTCAACTGGACATATCTTTTGATTCCCACTATGAAATTTCGATTGGTCGGATTCGTTAGAAAAATATCATCAAATAGATCCTAATATTTTTGGTTTCACTAAAATCCGGATTGTTCTGCACCCGGCATAGTCCGACAAAGTTTGAATTCAATTTTTGAAACTGCAGCGCCATTTCAGGCCTTGTTTATAATTATAATTAATTATATTCGTTTTCAATTGTCGATTCAAACTCAGTTTTCATCGCCATTATTTAAAATATTTATTTTAAATATTTAAAATCCATTATTTTAGCCAATTTAAAATTTTTAAATTGGTTCAGATTTTCTGGGTCGTTACAAAAAAGCATTGCGATGTTTAAAAGAAAGATTTGTTTTTAAAGCACTGGCAATCCAATGGAGTAAACCCGTTCCACGAAAGTGGCGTGGTCCTGTGACTAGCCATATTATAAATGTGTTGAGTAGATTTCTCATACCAGTCCCATGACTGACTCGTAGTTTTTTTCACTTTCAAACTTGGGTGCCCCTTTTTCTACACGGGCAACCTTGTATTCACGTTTAGCTGGTTCTTTTTGGATAGCTGGAGCTGAAGATGGATTCTATCATTTATCTCTTTTTATGCTGTTCAGCTCCTATTGTACATATTTTGTTTGTTTCCGCTGTAGACATTTATGTATAGCTGAACTGTATTTGTACTAAGTATGATCCTGTATACTGTGTAACTCTGATGATTACGTTTATCCAGTGTATTCTATTGTACATTATCTGGTGTATTTATTTAATTCTGCTCTGCTATTATCTGTTTCTGTGTTATATTCCAAGGATTACCCTTGCCACCGTCAGTATGGGGTTTGGGGTCGTCTCATCCTTTGAATTACCCAACTTTAAAATGAATCCTAAAAACAACTGTTTTGAGTTCTCACACCAGTCCCACGACTGTCCTAGAGTTTATTGTTCCCAAACCTAAACTCGGGGTGCCCACAATTATGCACGAGCAGTCAGTAGTCTAGTTTGCAGGTTTAGCTTTCAAGAGTTGATTCAGGTTTGGAGCTAGCGTTATATTTTGGATTTCCTTAGTCCACTGAAGAGTTTATTTCTGCCGAGCTTATGTTGTACTCTGATGTTCCTTGTAACTCTGATGTAATACTATGTAATGAAATGAAAGGTTTTTTCATTTTTGTGCAAATATGTTAGTACCCATAACTATTCATCTTTATGAACGGTTTAAGTTGGTTTAATTACTGGCGAAGACCAGGCAAAAAGGTGGGTCGTTACAATTTCTATACTTATACTCTGCCAAATTCAATTCTATTTATATAAATCTTCTTCTCTTCCCACTCTCTACTAATTACTCTCTTAATCGAAGTGCTATTGAAGAGTTATAGGGCTATTGTAATTGTTTGAGAAGTGTTTGGGAAAAGGTGTATTCCTTGTAGCCTTGAAATCAAGGAAAGGAGTCGGTGGTAATCTTACAGCCGGGGAAATCAAAGGGAATATACTTGATCAAGGGAGTTTGGAGTCGGCGGTAGGTAACCTGGTAGCCGTGAAATCAAGGAAATTGTACTTGGATATTGATATAGTAATAGAACTCGTTGCAATCTAGCGTTTTGTGGGACTGGACGTAGAAGTAATATGAACAAATATAAAATCCAGTGTGTTGTTTTCTTAATATTTATGTTTATTTTATGTTTGTGTTTGATTCTGTGCCTGTGATTGTTTCTGTGGTGTGTGATTCATGTAGTAGATCATATAAGTTTTAGATTTTCTTAAATTTATTGAAAACACTATTCACCCACGCTCCCGTGTTAGTTTTGCCTTAACGATCCTTTCTGCATTCCTTAACAATAACAATATACACACCTCACATAATACATTATTTTGATCTTCAGCTAGTTAAACCCATTAAAATATTGAAATTGGCTGCATTATGATCTTATGTAAATGACGATTTTAACATTTTTCATTGAATATAATCATCAACATTTTTTTTGAGCTTATAAATAAACACACATTTTGCACTATAATGAAGTATGCCAAGAATAATTCCAAACTGATTATGAATGAGAGAGGAGACCGTTTACTTATGATAAAACATATTTTCTAAGTTTACAAATGCAAATTAATATAGGAGACAAAACATAATACCAAATTTGTTTTTCATTTTTGACATAAAGGGATACGCTTTAATTTGATAAAATAGCTTTGGATCAAAATTGCATTTTCAATAACAAACCTAAAAAGGAAAATATTATGTTTTGGTGTCATATTGGTCTCTCCATCAATGCATGGAAATCCAAAACTCATCCTGTAAAACAAAATGAGAAATATCCAAGACCTAAAAATAGAGAGTTAAGCAAAGTATTATTTTCTTCCAAAAAATATTTGTTTAATTTGCTAAAAAGATTTGTTTGTATTATGTGAATTTTAATATGAAATGCGGTTGATATAAATTATATTAAAAAAATAAACACAAAAGCGTATTTGTTACTCAAAAGGAAGTCAACTGATAAATTTTACATTTTTTTTAGTATTGGTATTAAAACAAATTCACAGAGAACAAATTTCTAATTATCTTTTAAGACATGCTACCTTTATGTGAATCAATCATATGATATCCATCCACTATTTGCGAATATGCATACTCGTTATTCAAAGTTCAAAACCAATTTTTTGATAAATGTTAGTAAATCAATATAGCTCATGACATTATTCGTTACCTGGTATAAATAAATCAGTATCTTTCGATAAAAAATCATTTAAAGATCCACAGTTTTTTGGGGATAAGTTAGAAAATGTAGACAAAATAATAATGTACCTTTTCATACATATTGATTATATTAAGAAGTTACAAATTGGTTCAAGAATCAATTATGTATCTTTTGTAATTCTAGTAATAAATTATTACCTAATAATGGTTATAGTTTATCTTGTATAAATAAGTAATGCAAGTAGGCACATGTTGGCTTTGCTGAGTAAAGTTGGTTCGTCAAACATAATCCGAATTTTCAGAGTAATGATTATGTAATAGTTAGGTGCACACCTTTTCCTTTGGAATCTATGGGAATATCATAAATTTCAGGATTGGCTCCAATTATCACAACGAAAATTTTGTAAAGAAAAATAAAAACATGAAGGTGCATTAATTTTATTCAATATCACACCACCATTCCTGATGTTTATCGGTTTATCTATAATGACGAGGATGAATTGAGATGGCCCAAACTCGGCCATAAGGGAAAGGCCGGATTGAGTTGAGAACACGACAAATCAGAATGCAAACAGGAGAACATTTCATTGCTATTACAACAATTTACATCAGAGTAAGAGATATTAGAGTAAAAATAAATAATATACCGCAAATAAATATCATAGGTTTAAATTATAAAGCATCGGAAAAATCAAACATAACACAACTGAAAGAGATACATAGATACAAAGCTTTCTGAATATAGCTCCAGCTGTAAATCCAGGATCCTGTGAAAATAGTATCTGCAAAACCAAAACTACTAGCTGCCCGTGTGGAAAATATAGGCACCCAAAATTTAGGTTAAAACAATAAACTCCAGGTCAGTCATGGGACTGGTGTGAGAACTAAAACAGTTATTAGTTTTTATTTTAAGGTTGGGTAAATCACGGGACCATGCCGTATAACACAGAACGGGTTTATCCCCCATAAATACTAGTGCATAAAACAAATAATGCAATGCTAAAGAGAAAAATGAAGCTATTATAAGACTCAGGTCCCATCACACAATGAACGTAGTTGAGGATAGAGTTTCCCTTATAGTAGCCAAATATGCTTGATATGCGAAATTTCATCTTTTATTATTACTATAAGTGAAGAAATCAACTTCAAATATAAATGTATCAATCATAGGCAGTGTATGTACCATTATATTACATTTCTATATAGGTTTAACACTAAAACCGCAAAATTGCGTATTGGAAATTGGATTTCCATCTATGAACTGAGGCAAGGGATTATCCTAACCGATTTCAAGACACATTAGAAATGCCTTAGGTTCCCCCATAGTGAACCCTTGGATCTTTATAGCCGATCATCCGTCGATGATTGGCAATACCATAAACTATATGTTAGCCAGTTCTATCGAACCTCCAAAATGGTCAGTACGTCGACATGCATGTCTGTTTTCTACCATATGAGCCTCTAGGTACCCAAATCATATCCGAGGTACCTCGCTTACCAACAATAAAGTTTTCCAACATCCACATAAGTAAATAGTCTGGGCTCCATACCATGACGTTACTCGTAGCAAGAAACTAACATATGTCCATTTCCATGCAGTCACTATCCTGTTTCTGGTTCATACTTGGGGTGTGAAGCTCGCGAATTAACGCTATATAAAGCTATGCTAATTAAAGTTGTGCTTTGATCATCAACTACAAGGCTCTGCTTTTCAAAAAAAATCCTTGATCATTTGCATCTTAGCATGCCACACTGTCAATCCATACAGTACCACTGATTTCCATCAATATATATAACCTCTAAGCTCGTACGTCTCAAAGAAGGGTGTTAAGCAAGAGAATAAATTCTCCACCACCAAACAAATATATGTTTAGCAGAGATCAACGAATACAATATAAAGGAATACAATGTCAGACACACTATCCATTTGCATGTCTGTTCTAGGTCTGAATGAAACCGGAGGCACCTTATTCCTCGTCCTATATGTTGAATACAGGAGAGAGGCCCTCGCATATCCGGTCGATCTCCAAGTACGTCTGGACGATCACCACTTATTACCTTTTCTTGGGTGTACATCCCAATCAAGACATCAGTAATCATACAAACGATGTGAAGATATCCAATCTTCAACCATAGTCTTCATCGTCGACTTTTAATCGTCGTGTCAATTATTTAAAATGGGTTAAACCTGATCTTTCCGAATAACTCACGTATTTTATAATCAATTGCTATAAAAACACATCATATGCCTCATTCCAATTCAAAATATTATTTTATTCAAATATCTGCATCTTTAGGGAAAGGTTCCCATTAATTTTATCAATGATAAATTCTTTTAAAATTTCTCTTTAATCTTCCTTTTGATATCATTTTCAAAAGATTTTATTATATCCTTTAACAATTCTAAACCAAATTAAGGTTTATTAACTAGCCGGGATTATCGCCATACCGAAGTAATCATTTATTTTGTCTTTCCAACTCCAACTTGTTCTTCCTATGGAGCAAAACTGGTAGTACTCCATATCTTACACCCACAGTGTTATCGGTAAATTTAATTACCATTTCTCGTTTCAAATCTAATTAAAGATTTTACTATCGCTTGGAGTAAAACTGGTGGTACTCCATTGCCGATCATTTCATGAATTCGATAAAATTAATTTTCTTATTCCCATTCCAATCTAATTAAAGATTCATTAAAACCCTAGTTCAGTTTTAATCTTCAAAAATCATTACTTAATGGTTATTCAAATTTAGGAAATAAATCCCATCTTTAACTAGGCTAAAGAACGAACGTCCTTTAAAACATCATTCACGATAAACCCAAAATCATCTTCCATCAAAATGGAATCTACACGGAAATCATAACAGTATATAATTGATATAAATTCCCGTATTAGACTAATAATATAAATGGAATAGCGGCAAAGCCTTTTAAATTCCATATATAGTAACAGTTTTCATTCGCAGAAGCTCATCACGATTATTACCCAATTGAATTCCATTCAATTCCAATTTAATATATTAAATTGGGAAACTTTACTTTAGAAAATTTCCATTAAACCTTAATAAAATGATTTGTAAATTCCAAACCATCTCTTCACTGTTTATTGTGTTGAAGAACAAGTGTTATTTAAAACACTGCTCATGATAAACAAAAAAATCCAATTTCATTCCAATCCCAATTAAATATTAATTAATTGGTACATTTCACTAAATCTTATTTAAAAGATTCATTCTTTTCTCATCGGGATTTAAGAAAAGTGTTAATAAAGACACCATTCATGACAAACCCAAAATCCAATTTGATATTAAATGCAAGGCTCTGAAAAGAATTATATCTGCTTATATTCAATATCAAATTCTAAAATCAACAAATGTCATATTTGAAATAACGATATATATCTTCCAAATTCCTCAACAATATCTGTATAATCGCGGAATCCAATATCGAAATATTCGAAGATATTTTCCACTCCAAATCCATTCCAATTTATTAGTTGGGAAATTCTAGTTATTTTAAACCCCCTTTTCAAATCCATTTTATTATTTCTAAAAATAACTGGATTTTGTTCTAGTTTTTAACTAGTTCTTTTTGATAAAAATATATTTTCATCTTTTCAAAACTGGAATTTTTCATCTAAATACTTTCCAAATCATTTATTATGATTTTATATAATTTTCCCATATTTTTAGTAATTTTAATATCGCCATTTCGGTCGGTTTCCAATATTAGCCACAGAACTGCATCCATAACGACCTTTTCTGAATTTCGTTTGGACATATCTTAAAATACGACTATTCAAATTTAAATATCTTATATCCATTGGAAATCTCATTTCGATATAAACCTAATGGTTCCTGTTTTAGGAGAATCCGACGATCGGATCTCCCGTTACGTCAATTTGAATTTAGTGGTCGAAATTCGCGAACGGTCGCTATGCGGCACGTTCTATTCCCAATGGTTCCTGTTTTAGGAGAATTCGACGGTCGGATCTCCCGTTGTAACAATTCGCGAACAGTCGCTACGCGGAGCGTTCTATTCAGGCCATTATATATATATATATATATATATATAATATCGTTGATTCCATTTAAATCATATTTTATGAATTCATTTATAAATTCGTTTTAAAAAACGATTTCCATTTCGAATTTAAATCAAAACTGAAAATTCCTTTATAAATTCATTTTAAAATGATTTCAATTTTCAAATCAAAATTGAATATTCCTTAATATGTTCATTTTAAAACGATTTCAATTTTCAAATCAAAATTGAATATTCCTTAATATGTTAGTTTTAAATTCATTTTAAAAAGATTTCAATTTTCAAATCAAAATTGGATATTTTTTACTATATCCGTTTTAAATTCATTTTAAAAAGATTTCAATTTCATTTCAGTTTTCAAATCAAAACAGTCGTTATGTGGTGCGTTCTATTCCGGCCATTATTTATATATATATAATAATATCGTTGATTTCCATTTAAATCATATTTTATGAATTCATTTATAAATTCGTTTTAAAAAACGATTTCCATTTCGAATTTAAATCAAAACTGAACATTCCTTTATAAATTCATTTTAAAATGATTTCAATTTTCAAATCAAAATTGAATATTCCTTAATATATTCGTTTTAAATTCATTTTAAAAAGATTTCAAATCAAAATTGAATATTCCTTACTATATCCATTTTAAATTCATTTTAAAACGATTTCAATTTCATTTCAGTTTTCAAATCAAAATTGAATATTCCATATCATTATAATATTAAAATTATAATATTTTCAGAATATCAGATTTTGAATTCACTTTTTGACATTCATTATAAAATGAATAAAACCGACGGAAAATCCCATTCGTGTTAAAACGGCGTTTAACTACATAACTCGGATTCCATATTTCAATATTTTAGTGTCCATCCCAAATCGGACATCAAAATCATATTTTGATTACGCAGCGCGTTCTATTTAGGCCATTATATATATATATATATATATATATATTATATCGTTGATTTCCTTTTAAATCATATTTTATGAATTCATTTGTAAATTCGTTTTAAAAAACGATTTCCATTTCGAATTTAAATCAAAATGGAACATTCCTTTATAAATTCATTTTAAATTCATTTTAAAATGATTTCAATTTTCAAATCAAAATTGAATATTCCTTAATATATTCATTTTAAATTCATTTTAAAACGATTTCAATTTTCAAATCAAAATTGAATATTCCTTAATATATTCGTTTTACATTCATTTTAAAAAGATTTCAATTTTCAAATCAAAATTGGATATTCCTTACTATATCCGTTTTAAATTCATTTTAAAACGATTTCAATTTCATTTCAGTTTTCAAATCAAAATTGAATATTCCATATGATTATAATATTAAAATGATAATATTTTCATAATATCAGATTTTGAATTCACTTTTTGATATTCATTATAAAATGAATAAAACCGACGGAAAATCCCATTCGTTTTAAAACGGCGTTTAACTACATAACTCGGATTCCATATTTCAATATTTTCGTGTCCATCCCTAATCGGACATCAAAATCATATTTTGATTATTTTCTGAATATTATATTATTTTAAAATATTGTTTATTTTAAAATATTCTTTATTTTTGAATCAGAATGTGACTCCACCAATTACCATATAATTTCAGTTATATGGATTGCATACATCGCATGTATTCAACAATAATGGTAAATAATCATTAACCATTCCAGCATCATCCGGATTGCAATTTACAACTGTATAAGCGTTAAAATAAATAAATAAATAACGCTGATCACAGTATGTCAACTCATCGATTGACATACAACCAAATACTGGTATTAATGTTTGTCAAATATCATCCCAATACCCGTATGGGGTTTTCAAACAACAAATACTAATTATAATTTGTGTAGTTGGGCGTTGTATAAAATTTATCGTTCCAATCAATATCAATTAAATAGGTGTACATAAACAAGCCGTCTGACTTGTAAATGAATACTTATTCCAATTTCTTTTCATGATAATTTTATATATATTTTATATAAATAATTTTCTATACAACAATATCAATCGATGACAATAGCTATCACAATCCAACCAAACAATCATCCATGGTTTGCAAGAAAATAGTGTTAGGAGCTACTTAGCCCTGCCTGCAACCTACGATATAATTACATAACAAAAATAGTTGAGTGAGAAAAGTTCTCACATTGGTTCCCACTCCGGTAGTCTTTATTTCTGAATTTCTGTACAATTTGGACTAAAATTTTCTTGAAATTCTAACGTGCTCCTTTTTTGTTCTAGTCAGTTTCATGTTGTAGCTTTCGTCAAGAGGATTCCAATGCACTTAAATTTGCAATTTTCTGAGCTTGTATGACAAATTAATGCCATTTTAAATATTAATTATATTATTAAACAATTAAATAATAATTAAATATTTATTAATCTCCTAATCCTCACTTAAGAAACACTGGGCATTCTCCTTCTTCCTGTTTCTTCACTCCAGGCAAAACCTTTGACCCCCCCCAAAACCTTACGTCGCACGCACCCTAACCCTTCCGCCACCAATTAGAGACCAGCTCGAGGTGCGCTTACACCTCCTCGACTTCCGTGCCTGACCCCACCGAAATTAGTGGCACCATTCACTCTGGAAAAGGGTTTGAACAACAGATGTTTGAGGGGAAATTCCTCCCAGTATCGTAGACGAAAATCAATCACATTTCGATAGATTTAAAGAGGGGAAAAGTATTACAATGTTTGTTTTGATTTCGTCTATTGATTTGATTTGATTTGTGAGCAATTTGGGGAGGAATTTATCAGTATGAGGGCCGTTGAATTTAACCCTAGGCGGCGGTTTTCAGAACGTGTAGAAGAGGGCTTGGGTTTTAGATGTAGGGGTATTTACAATATTTAAATATTTATATTTAATTCAATTAATTTCTTTATTGTGATTTTTTTTTTCGAACTCCAAATCAAACTTAACGACTATCGCCTTTAGCTAATTACCTTCATTCCGAACACAATGGGTTATGTTTCGTGAGCCAACTCGGCTGATTTGATTAGTTTTTATCAAAATTAAAATATAATTTAATATAACGGTCAATATTGAATTTGAACGTGCATTTTAATTTACCGGAGCCAATGACTCCAAAAATTACAGAAAAATAAATTTAGCTATGTTTTGACAATATGGTACTAACAAAACTAATTACATCAAATTTGGAGGCCGTTTGAAAAATGGCTATTTTCTAGTCGATTAAATTTAAACTAAATTGACAAAACATGTTTAAATTTACCACGCTCACATATTAATTCCAAAAATTATGAAATTTGAAACCTAACAATAATTTGACATTCCAGATCTAGCAAAAGTGGTTTCGTTGAAAATGGAGGTCGTTTACAAAATGGCTATTTTTAAGGGCTATATATTATTAAAAATATATATAAATTCCATAACAACTATTAAAATTTTAAACTAGACTTAGCTTACAATTTTTAAAACAAAATCTAAATTTCTTACATTCATTAGAAATATGTTATTAAATATATTCCAACATTTCTGATTTTACTGAAATCCGATTTATTTTGAATTCTGTACATTCATTTGAAATTTAAAATCAAAATTTCAAACTACCGCGCCATTTCAAACTCTATCTATAATTAAAATAAATTTATACATTCTAACTTCGATTAAAGTAAATTTTTAGTCGTTATTATTTAAAATAAATCATTTTAAATATTCAAAATCCATTAAAATAGATGAAATAAAAAATTTAAATTGGTTCAGAATTTTCTGGTTGTTACGTGAATAATGAATGTAGAAACTTGAAATCAATACAAGTTACATTATATATATATATATTAATGAGTTAAGTCAAATATCATTTGAAGATGAGAAATCTAAATGAAATTTTCTATGGTACATCTAGGGCTAGGTATTTTTCCGTATTTCTGGTTTACCTTCAATTTCCTTTCGATTGTTCCTGAAATTTTCAGTTTTTGTTTTCTTCCAAAATATAATTTTGGAAGGAATTCCTTTTGAAAAATATTGGAAAAATTTAGAAATTTTCTATAATTTCCATGGAATTTCTTCCCTTCCAAAGTACTAGTTAGATGGGCTGCATCTATGATAAACTTGAAAATGTGTTTATTTTATGCTCTTATATTTTATCTTTTGTGTATAAATAAATATTACTTGGGTATTAT
Source organism: Allium sativum (assembly GCA_030737875.1). Lineage (NCBI taxonomy): Eukaryota > Viridiplantae > Streptophyta > Magnoliopsida > Asparagales > Amaryllidaceae > Allium > Allium sativum. The sequence continues at coordinate 434,569,216 of CM060919.1, forward strand.
TTTATCAGTTTTACAGGTATGCTGACTAAGCCATATATAGTGAGAAAAATAGAAAATGGAGATCAAATTGTTGTATGAAGACTTGTAGATGAAGATCTCACGTCACATTCTTTTTGGACAGGAAAATAATTGGTAAAAATAAAATGCATGTCACAAATAAGGTAAGATTGTCAAGGAAACAAGAGGAAAAGAGGAAAGGCCAAAGCATACTATATTTAATTAAGGCCCATTTGTGATTGTATTAGAGTTTTAGGTTGGCTTATCTATACTATAAATATTCATGTATTCTCATTGTAAACTTCATTTAAGAATTAAGAGTTCTTATTTATTTCTATACTCCTCTTAGGTCTACTGAATTAGTGTTGTCTATTCAATTAGATTTGATAGAGCACAATTTGCTATTGTAATTTACTTTTCTCGTTAGTTATTGAACATATGATTAGATTCAACGGTAATCCTAATTTTACTTTTTGTTTGTTATTTCTGTTCTGCAATTTTAATTTCTACATTTTATATTGCTTTCCTAGGTAGTATTGAATTTAATATAGATTTGATTAGATTCGAATCTGTAGTGAATTCAGTAGTAATCTATGAAACACCCCACCTCCATTAATGCCACTCACAAAGGGAATGCATTAACTTCAGTGAAGCGTTATAGGTAAAAGATGCAGATAAATTACAAGGCAGACAAATAAAGCAGCGGAAAACAAAATCATTTTACAAGCAATGTAGTTCAGTCAGGCTTTTACAATAATTGACTCAATCATACTTAAAAGTACTACATAAAACTTCTGTCTTAATTCAAAAACTTCCAAGTATATAAGAAGCATAAAACATAGCAAAGTTGCATAAGTCCCCAAATTAAAGTGAAAACACAGCCATAGCCAAAGATAAGAGGATCCAAGCAATACATCAAAGAATCTTCAAGCTTAGAAAGAGAAACGGCCCAAACTAAGCTAAGCTATCCCCTCCCTGACTACATGAGGGGAGAAACGGAAGAAAAGAAGACGAAAGAAAACGGGTCAGACATAAAGCCTGGTAAGTCCAGTGATTTTTAGTATGTAAATAGGTAAAAGTAATATGACATGGATAAACTGAATATAAGACAATACTGTGATAACATGGATAACAAAATAAGATTAGCATAAGATATGATAAGGCAAGAAAAACTGAATGCGCTTCTACTCTTTCTCTACTTCGCTACTACCCTGTTATTCTGATTTCTATATTTCTGCACCACCTAACTAGTGTCCCAACTAGTAATCGGTATAAAAATATAATGTGATCCCAATCCCCGCAATTGTGGTAGCCTTCAGGTGTACATCTATTATGAGGATCCCACCTCAATCTGCCTAATTGCCATGGATATGTTAGATGTACCCTTACTACCCTATTGATCGGCTCCCTACCTCGCATGCATGTATTACTTGTGTCATTCGGCCCCGTTTGTATGTATTCATTACTTGTGTCATTCGGCCCCGCTTGTATGTATTAATTACTTGTGTCATTCGGCCCCGCTTGTATGCATATATGTAACAACCCAAAAATCAGAACCAATTTAAAATTTTTATTTTAGCAATTTTAATGGATTTTGAATATTTAAAATGATTTATTTTAAATAATAACGACGGAAAATTTATTTTCGATGAAGTTAAAATGAATTTTTTTATTTTAATTATAAAAGGAATTAAAAATGGTGCGGTAGTTTGAAAATTCGATTTCAAATTTCAAATGTATGTACAAGATTCAAAACAAATCGGATTTTAATAAAACAAGAAATATTAGAATCTGTTTAAAGATATCTTTCCAACGAATATTAAAAATCCAGATTTCATAGCAGGATTAAAAAGCTATGTCCAGTTGAAAATTCTGAAAAGTCGTTGTGGAATTTATATATATATTAATATATAAAGGCCTTAAAAATAGCCATTTCGCAAACGACCTCCGTTTTCAATGAAACCACTTTTGTTGGATCCGGGATATCGAATTATTGCAAGATTCCAATTTTTGTACATATTGGAATTAACATGTGAGAGTGGCAAAGGAAAACGTGTTTTGACAGTTTCAGTCAATTTGCATCGACAAGAAAATGACCATTTTTTGTACGATCTCCAAATTTGACGAAATTAGTTTTGTTAGGACTGTATCGTCAAAACATAGCTAGATTTATTTTTTTGGAATTTTTAGAATCAGTATGTGGCCCCGGCAAATTAAAATGTTTGTTCAAATCCATATTTGAATGTTTTATATTTTAATTTGAAGAACAACTGACTGAAACAGTCGAATGGGCTTACAAAACATATTCCATTGTGTCCGAAATGTGGGTAATTAGCTAGGGACGATAGTCGTTGCATTTGATTAGGAGTTCGGGGACGTATTGAAGTAATAGGTGAATTTAATATTAATTAAATTATATTATATATTATCTTAGCTAGGTCAAACCCCTCATTTCAATTCACTCCATGGTCAACTCACTAAGAACCCGCCTCCAACATCGTTCGATGATCAGAACTGATCGATTTTTCCTCTAACTTCTTCTCCATCATCGTGCATCAATCCTCGAAACTTTCAAAGGCAATCTTCTTCATCTACATGTGATCTTCAAATAGAACCGCTGTGATGGATTCTCGCTCAACATCTTGGCCAGAAATCGAGCAGGAGGGCTCGATGTTTGGAGATGGTTTCAAAGATGAGGGGGACGCGAGTGGCCCAAAATTCGAGGCGCAAGAGGCGGACAGGGGGACCTTCGACGTGACAACCGTCGATCATCTTCCGGCGCGAAAATGGAGGAGCGGTGGCCGTTGGTTCATCGATGAATTGGGTTTGGTTAATCCAGTTTGAACTGGAAGCAGAAGAAGGAGAGGGAATTTTCAACAGTGAAGTAAATTTCCAACTTAATTTGTCTAATTTAAAAATATTATTAGATTTATATTAGGCATTAGTTAAATATTTATATTAATCATTGTTTTTAAATTGAAAACAAAAATAGCTACATAAAAAAATAATATAAATATAAGATTTTGCTTCTAAAAGAAAGATCTTGCTTAGATAAAAAGAGCATCGGTTTCTAAAGGTGATTTATGTATGTATATATAACATAGAGAAAATCTGATTATATATATATATATAACATAGAGAAAAACTGACTTATATATTTATATAACATAGAAAAATATGATTTTTGCATATATGGTTTCGATATAAAAATATGGTTTTTATGAATAGTAAAATTATGATTTTTATTTATATCTGAACAGTATAAAAATGTGACTTTTATTTATAACTGAACAACATATGAATGTGATTTTTATCCGTTTAGCATTGAAATAAAAATGTGATATTTAATATAAAAATCGTTTGAAACAGACTGTGATGGAACCGACTGGAAACGAATAAAAATCCAAACCATTCAGAAATAGAGAATGGAGGAGTGGATCCTAAAGTTGAGAACTTTCACTTGAATTTAATTTCTAGTTGAAAATATATACTAGGATGTAGACGGTGCTTAGCAGCACCCGACACCGTCGTCCACAGACCATGGACGACTTGTTTGCTTATGATGTGTTGTGAATTTTGTTTGTGATTTTGATGTGGAATGAATAATAAAACATTCATGTGTGAAATAAAATATTTTATCGTTAAAAATATAATTTTTAACGTGTATATGAATAAAATAAATATTCATTTACAAACCGGATGGTTTGTTTATGCACACTAACTTGACTGATATTGATTGGGACGATAAATTTTACACATCGCCCAACTGCACAAATAATAAACAATATTTTTTGTTTGAAAACCACATACGGGTATGGGGATAATACACTGATCCCGATAGTTAGTGATATGTCAATCGATGGGTTGACAGACTATATAAGCGTTATTTATTCTTTTTAATGCTTATACAGTTGTAGAATGCATCCTTGATGTTGTTTGAGTTTTTAATGATTATTATCGTTATTATTGTATATATGTGATGTTGAAATCCATATAAATAAAATTAAATGGTAATTGACTGTGTCGGATTCCAGTTCAGAATTGACGAATATTTTAAAATAAAATTCAGTGAAAACTGAAATGTGAAGTCGTGTTAAGTAGTTAAACGCCATTTTAACACGAACGAAAATTTGGTCGATTTTATTCATTTTATAATGAATATCGAAAAGTGATTTCAAATCTGATATTTTTAAATGAATTTGAAATTCGAATTAAATTGAAATCAATTTGAAATTCGAATTAAATTGAAATGAATTTGAAATTCGAATTAAATTGAATGGAAATTGAATTGAAATCGAATAGAAGTGAAATTGATTGAAATGAATATAAACTGAATTGAAATCGAATAGAATTGAAATCGATTGAAATGAATATAAATTGAATTGAAATCGAATAGAATTGAAATTGATTGAAGTGAATATAAATTGAATTGAAATCGATTTAAAATGAATTCAAAACTGATTGAAATGAGATTGAATTGAAATCAATTTGAAATGAATTCAAAACGAATTGAAATGAGATTGAAGTGAAATCGATTTAAAATGAATTCAAAACAAATTGAAATGAGATTGAATTGAAATTGATTTGAAATGAATTTAAAACGAATTTATATTGGAATATTCAATTTTGGTTTGAATTTGAAATGGAAGTGGAAATCGTTTTAAAACGAATTCAAAACTATTTATAAAATTCGTTTTAATTGGAAATGGACGAAATATATAATATATATATATTATATATATTATAATGGCCTGAAATGAACGCGTCGCGCAGCGGCAGTTCGCGAATTTCGACCATTAACTTCAAATGGACGTTACGGGAGATCCGACCATTGGATTCTCCTAAAACAAGAACCATTGGGTTCGTATCAAAAAGAGCTTTCCAATGAATACAAGAGATTTGAAATCTAACGGTTGGATTTGAAGATATATCCAAATCAATTTCGGAAAAGGTCGCTATGGATGTAGATCGGTGGCCGTTATTGGAAACTGACTGTGCGGGCAATAATAAAATTACTAAAAATATGGAAAAATTATGTAAAATCATAATAAATAATTTGGAAAGAGTTCGGGTATAAAATTCAAGATTTGAAAAGATAAAAATATATTTTTATCGAAATGAACTAGTTACTAACTAGAATAATAATTTATTTATTTCTAAAATGAATAAATTGGATTTGAAAAGGGTTTTAAATTAACTAGAATTTTCCAAAGAATAAATTGGAAATGGATTCGGAAGGGAAATAATCTTCGGAATATTTCCATATTGGATTCCGCGTGATTATACAGATATTGTTGAGGGATTTGGAATATATATATATATATATATATATATTTATATCGTTATTCCAATACGATATCTGTTGGTTCTAGAATTTGATATTGAACATAAGCCGATTTACTTTCTACTTAGAGCCTTGTATTTAATATCAAATTGGATTTTGGGTTGTCGTGAGTGGTATCTTTAAAAATACTATTCTTAAACCCAATGGAGTTAAGAAAATTAGAATCTGATTGGAGATTAGTTCAGTTGAATTGTTTCCTGGGTTTTAATCTGATGTTGGTTTCGACCTTCGGGGTTAATACTTAGGGAGTTGTTCTCTTACTAATTTATGGTTAGAGACTGATGTGATTTTGGGTTTGTAGTGGATGGTGTCTTCATTAACACTATTCTTAAAACCAGTTGAGAAAAGATTAAATCTTTTTATTTAGATTTAATGAAGCATACCAATTAATTAATATTTAATTGGAATTGAGTTGAAATTGATCTTTGGGTTTATCGTGAACGGTGTTTTAAATAACACTTGTTCTTTAACCCGATTAACAATAGAAGGAAATTTTATGTTTGTCGTGAATGGTATCTTTAATAATACTGTCCTTAAACCCAATGGAGTTTAGAGAATTAGAAACTAACTAGAGATTAGCTAAGTTGAATGGTTTCCTGGGTATTGATCTGATGTTGGTTTCGGCCTTCGGGATTAATACTTAGGGAATTGTTCTCTTACTAATTTACGGTTAGAGGCTGATGAATGGAATGTGATTTTGGGTTTATCGTGAACCATGTTTTAAATAACATTGGTACTTTAACCTAGTTAAATATGAGATTAAAGAATAAATGTAAAGAATTTATCTTTGATAAAATTAATGTGAACCTATCCCAAAGGAAAAGAATATTTGAATAAAAGAATATTCTGGATTGGAATGAGGTGTATGATGTGTTGTTATAGCACTTGATTATAAGATGTTAGGGTTATTCAGAAAGGTCGGGTTTATACCCATTCTGAATAACTGGTTCGACGATAAGTCAAAGAGATTGAAGACGTTGCAAGACCGACGATCTTCACATCGAATGGATGGGTGCTACTGATGCTCATGATAGGAGTAGATACCTTGAACGGGCTAAAGTGATAGCCGTCTGGACGTACTTGTTGATTGTATGGATATGCAAGGGCCTCTCCTCTGTATTGGACATATGGGGGAGGAATAAGGTGCCTCCGATTTCGTTCAGGCCCAGAACGGACTTGTAAATGGATGGTGTGTCTGACATTGTATTCCTTTATACGGTATTCGTTGATCTCTGCTAAATATATATCTATTTGGTGGCGGAGAATTTATTCTCTTGCTTAACACCCTTCTCTGAGACGCACGAGCTCAGAGGTTATATATCGGTAGAAATCAGTGGTACGGTATGGATTGATAGTGTGGCATGCTGAGATGCAATGATCCAAACTTTTGTAGAAAAGCAAAGTTTGGTGGATGATGATCAAAGCGCAGCTTTAATATAACATGACTTTGTGTAGCATTAATTCGTAAGCCTCACACCCCGGTATGGTGGTAAATTGATGGTTAGATCATTATGCTTTTTAGAGGATGGGCACCTTCATGGTGTCGTGGATTTAGTCGATCGAGGTGAGGGATAGGGCATACCCCCTGATTCCCTGAGGGATAGAGTAAGCGGTGTTTTCTCTTGCCAAGACATAAGCCGCAATGATAATCGATTTCCAAAAAGTGCGGATGTGCATTACAGTGTTTTCTCTCGTTGAGACGTAAGTCGTTGTGGATTGTACTATGCCATCGATCTTTCGAATCAGGAGCCACCATGATGGAAATCCAATTTCTGAATACGACATTTTTCGGTATTGATTGTATATGTATATGGCGACATAGTGGTATGGGACATTCATGCCGCATATAATTGATACATTTATATTTGAAGTTGTTTTCTTCACTTATAGCAATAACAAAAGATGAAATTTCACGTATCAAGCATATTTGGCTATTATAAGGGAAAACTCTATCCTCCGGCTTGCATTGCTATTATGTAATGGGACCTGGGTCTTATAATAGCCTCATTGTTCTTTATTTAGCATTGCGCTATTTGTTTTATGCACTGGTATTCTTGGGAGGAAACTCGTTCCGTGTTATACGGAGTGGTCCCTAGATTTACCTAACTTTAAAATAAAGATTAATAACTGTTTTAGTTCTCATTCCAATCACATGACTGACTTGGAGTTTATTGTTTTAACCTAAACTCTGGGTGCCCCTATTTTTCACACGGGAAGCTAGTAGTTTTGGTTTTGCAGATTTATATTCACAGGATCCTGGTTTACAACTGAAGCGATATTCGGAAAACTCTATATCCATGTATATGTTTTCAGTTGTGCTTTGTATTGTTTTTTTGCTGCTATGTATTTAAATGTAATTTAAATCTCTGATATTTTTTATTGTATAATATTTATTCATTTATACTCTGTTATATTCGTGTATTTTGATGGGATTGTTGCAATAAGCAATGAAATGTGCTTTTGTTTATATTCTGATTTGTCGTGTTCTCGAAGCAATCCATGCCTTCCTTTATGGGGAAGTTTGGGTTTCCACATGATACCTGTGCAGGCCCCATCATGGGGTGTATCAATTCCCATGATGGCAACCTAACACGATTAAAGATGCACAGTGTATACTACTGATGCCCAATGCCTGCTTTTTCCACTCTGGAGCATGTGCACGCCCATACTCCGTCGGAACCTACACTGCTGCACCCCTCGCCGCTATTTTGACTGCTTATAATCAGAACAGTAATCGTGCCTACCCTTTCTAGCTCAGGGTACCATGATACATCTATATGGGTTACTGCAGAAATGGGTCCCCGTTACTAGGGTTTCCTAATCAACATGTTATGATGGTTGAGTGTTCTCAATTTAACTTAACCCCACCCAATTGCTTATTTAACATGTTATGCTGGTTAAGTGTTGCCTATTCATATGTTACTTAACCTTTTCACTGATTCATGCATGTTTATTTAACGGTTAAGTTTGTGGGCCTATATACTAATATTACCCACTTACCCAAGATTTACTTAACCCTTTTCACTTATTAAGTCCCTATGTATTATTAGTTAAGTTTGCCTTAACCCTATCCACTTTGTTCATGTAATATTGGTTAAGTTGTCTTCTTGTCCATGTTAACTTAAACCACCCACCTAACATGTTGTATTGATTAAGTGTCGCCTATTCATATGTTAATTAACCCTGTTCATTCATCATGTTATATTGGTTAAGTGTTTCCCCTTAACTTATCCCCACTCGTTCATCATGTTATATTGGTTACCTTAACCCTACTCATTCATCAGGTTATATTTCGTTAAGTGTTTCCTATTAACTTAACCTTGTTCATTCATCATGTTATATTGGTTAATTGTTTCCCCTTAACTGAACCCCGCTCGTTCTTAGCATGTATGTTCTTTAGCATTAATTCATTCATTAATGCCTTAACCTCTCACATTAGAACTGTTGTTTGCGGTTGCTGGATGTGCCGGGCGGTTCCGGGCAGACTTCTACCACAAACTCATTCTAACCTCGGGTTTTGGGCTTTATGCGCTAACCTCTCACATAAGACCTGTTGTTGCGATTGCTGGATGTGCCGGGCGTTTCCGGGCAGACTTACACCGCAACTCAATCTAACCTCGGGTTAGGCATGTTCATCTTTTATCCAATTCATCTATTTACCATACAGGTCCAAGTCTAGATTTTATATGCTAATTATCCCAAATTTACAAAAATAGTCATGTTCCAATTCTCAAGTTATGTCCGTCCAAGCCAATTGCAAGTTATGCCCCACAAATTCAATTACAAGTTGTTGCTCAAAATAGGTTACATCCAATCTTCCCAAATTTGCAATAATAGTCATGCCCCAAAAGCACAATATACATTATGCTTGACGTCCAATCCAATAGTTATGCCCAGTCTAGATTTAATATTCCAATTTATAGTTTATGCCCATTCTAGATTTAATATTTCAATTTAACCCAAGTTCGCAACAATAATAACAATGCCCCAAATCACAAGTCACAAATTATGTTCCACTATTACTAAATAAATTATTCCCTAATATCCCCGCATTCCAACCGCATGTATAATAAGATTGAGTCTAGATTTTAGGCTAATCTAGATTCATAAAATAAAAGGGGGAAGAAAGAAGGAACATAAATGAGAGTGGGCATAAAAACAGGCATCCTAATGATAGATCTATCAAATATAACATTATGGACCTAAGAGGATTGAAGATCCGTCAGAATTGAGGTATAACAAAGACAGATCTGGAATAAACTGATAGAAATAACTTCGTAGACATATAAATGTGATATGAATAACATCATGAACCTAAAAGGATTATATATCTGATGTTCAACAAAGATAGGCATGATTGAATCAATATAATAACTTCTTAGGCATGCAAAATCATAGATTCAATAGAAGCATAGGGATAAATCTGAAAAGATTGTCTTATCTTCAAGCATGGACTTAGATTCATTTTATTACATGCCAAGATTACTATTTGGTGTTTAAATCTGAAAATAACATGAACTTACAGAAAAAGAACTGATCTTGTTTTCTGGAATATGATTTCAGAATTTGTTAAGCTTAACCTTTGATGTAGGCTTTTGATTTGAAGTTCTTCTAATTGATTTCTAGTTTGGATTTGGTTTTCTAGTTTTGAGAAGATGAAGGCAAGGCTAGCTTAGGGATGGACATCATGACGGCTCCATAGAATGAGATTGTGAGGTTTAGGGTTAAGGTTTGATGTGTTTATATTGGAGTATTGGATTAATATGAGCCTTTAGATCAACCTAGGAGTCATCAGAGCCGTCCAATCCAAGAAAATGCGTCGTCAGGCCAATCAAAAGTCGCCACGTAGCCCTATGACTCAGAAAATTGTCACTGTCCAGCACAGTTGGCAGGGGTCGACCCCTACAGGCAGGGTCGACACCCATGTGGACACCCCTATAGGGGGGTCGACTCCCATGTCGACACCCTCTGGGGGGGTCGACACCCCGGAGCAGGAGATTTCCCGCTCAGCCGATTTCTGATTTTTTGAATTTGGATCTGGATTGATTATTTAATTATTATTTTTAATTTAATTTCTGCTTACACTAGAAATCTTCTAACCACCATAACTTCTTCATACAGAGTCCGATTCATGCAAATTCGGACTCTATCTCAAGAAGAATTCCAAGACGAACGCAATAGCGTAACCCGTTTCACACAATTCTTCTTTTAAAAATTAAGTATTCTTACATTTTTTAATTTAATATTCATAGAAAATACGGGGGGTTACATTCTCCCCTCCTTAAAGGATTTCGTCCCCGAAATCTCTAAGTTAAGAAGAATGTATCCTAACATCCAACATCCATCTACTCAACCATCAATCATAGGCATCCATTGTCCTTAAAAAGATTTCTAATGCTTTCCTGATCATATGCATATTGTGTGTATATGTCCTTGTCTATTGCAAAATCAGGCGATCTACTGATTCAGTTGACCTCCTTAATGCGAACTACGTCAGTGCTATGAGTCCATCTTGTATGCAATTATTCCTAATCGTATTTTGTAACTTTTACATGAGTGCACAATCATTCATACAAATGCAATGTCCATAAGATAACACATCAAGTTTCAATCCATATATAAATACATATATGCATATGCAATATGAAAGTGACTGAGCCGATCTAGTACCTAGTGTAACACCCCACATCCGTTAAGGTCTCTCACAAAGGGAATGCCTTAACTTCAGTGGAGAGTTATAGGTAAATGATACAGATAAATTACAAGACAGACAAAATTTAAAATAGTGGAAAATAGAACTTTACTTTATTGATAAAATAGTTTGTACAACAATTGTTTTCCAATACCAGAGTATCTGTCTTACAAAATAAGGAAGCATAAAATAACATTTATATTCCCCAATGTAGCATGAGCCAGCCATAGAAGTGGAAAAGAGAATCCAAGCAAAACTTCGACTAATCTTCAAGCTTGGAAAGAAAACTGGGCTAAGTAGTAATATTCCTCCCTGCGTACCTGGAGGGGGGGGGCGGAAGACAAGAAAGCGAAAGAAAACAGAGTCAGACATTAAGTCTGGTAAGTTCATTAACTTTCAGCTTGTGAATAGGTAAAAGCAACATGGAACGAATTAACTATATACAAGACTACACCATAATGACGGGAATCATAAGGTTAGCACAAGATATGATAAGGTGAGATAAACTAGATGCACTTTTATACGTTCTCTGCTTCGCCACTACCTTGTTATTCTAATTTTTATATCCATGCACCACCTGACTAGTAATCCGTATGAACTGACAAGAACAAATACGTGATCCCAATTCCCACAATTTTTGTTTGTCTCAAGTGTACATTTGTCATTTATTACCTAGGTCTAACCTAGGGTTTTTTTATCGAGTGCTTCCTAGATTCAACTAGGATTTACACGACTTATCTAATGCTTCTCGGATTTTAGGGTTTATGCGACCTAGTTCCAACTAGGGATTATGCTACCTATCGAACGATGCCCCTACTCTAGGACACAATACCTAGGGCGGTATATGTTCCTAGACTTTCCCACGTATGTGTCGTGGATCGTTATTGCTGTCTAGATGCACATGTCCTCTATATGTGCGACCCGAGTCTCATGGCAGGGCAAATCAAGAAACACAGAACTCGGTCGGGAGCTTTCAGATATCTGCCGATGCAAATGCTAAGGTCTATTTTTCCCAGTGGCTATGGTCCCACCTGACCCCTCCCTCAACTAATGAAAGGCACACCTTGAAAAATGAGAACTATACGCAGGCCCTCTATGCCCCCACTAACCTATAGCCATCCGCACCCATAACTAGATAGCAAGTATATGGTCTATTGGAGTTATCCGCCTTTCCGTTTCACGTATCTCGATTGACTCAAGACGGTAGGTAGACGACGAGTCGCTATCACAGGGCTACTGGTCTCGCTGAATCACGCTGGTCCATCCTAGTCTTTAGGTTGCCTTATATTGCAACCAAGGCATACCCTTGGTTCTTCTAACGCATACCTTAACCTCTGTGAGCCCAGACGGATCATCTGCAGCCTCACTGAGGGATACCAAGAGTACCCTTACGTCCCCTCGAAGCCGCGTGCTTCGTCCCCCAGTTTGTTCGAGCCTTCTTTAAGATCAGATGGACGTTCGCTCCTTCTCGTGTCATACTAAGGTTTACTACTTAGTTCCCTCAACTAAGGTTTACTACTTAGTCCCTGAACCGTCGTTTTCTTAACTAAGGTTTACAACTTAGTCCTTTTAACTAAGGTTTACTACTTAGTTCTCTTTCTCGTCAAGTTGGATTGGTTAAGTGTCATTAGTCAATTCAAGTTATCTTAACCCATTCATTTGTCATGATAAACTGATTAAGTGTTATCAGTAGTTCATGTTGACTTAACCCTACCACAAATCAAGTTATATTGGTTAAGTATTTCTTGTTACTTAACCCCACCCATTTACCTTGTATTGGCTAAGTGTTCCCTTTTACTTAACCTGCCCTTTCTGTTTAACTAACATGCTAAAGCGGTTAAGTGTTCTCTTAGTTAACTTAACCCTAACATCTGTTTAATTCACATGTTCTAATGGTTAAGTATTGTCCCTCCCTGTTTTAACTTAACCTTGTTCATTCGGCACACCACGATGGCTAAGTGTTCTAAGTTTAATTAACTCCACCTTCTAGTCTAGTAAACATGTTAAATTGGCTGAGTGTATTTTACTTAACCTCACCTACTTGTCTAGCTTAATTGTTTCTTAGCTTTAAATTATTCATTTAAAGCACCAACCACTCACATTAGACAGATATCGTTGCGGTTACTGGATGTGCCCGTCGGTTCCGGGCAGATTTACACAGCAACTCAGTCTAACCTCAGGTCCTTTTTGGGCTCAATGCTCTAACCACCCACATTAGATAGGTATTGTTACGGTTGCTGGATTTGCCGGGCGGATCCGGGCAGTCTTATACCGTAACTTAATCTAACCTTGGGTTAGGCATATTCTCTTTCTCTAGATTTACATATTTATTCTTTTTTGCTAACGACTCTTTTAAACAAATATGGCCTATATCATGTTTATTTGTTATGCCCACTAACATACCTATATTCTAGGCCCAAATCTTAATCATTTAACCCAACTTGCAGTTTTATGCCAATTTAGATCAGTTCATGTCAAAACTAGATTTAATATTATAGTTTACAGTTTATGCCCAAAACTTGGCTTACATACTAATTACATACTTTGCGGCTAATTAATAATTTACCATTATACGCCCAAGTCCAATATGCATGTAATTTTTATAGCCAATTCAGATCAACATATTTATTATGCTAAATTATACAAATTAAGTTACGCCCAAATTCCCCCGCCATAGTCGTACGTATAACATGATTTCACAAGTTTCTAGGTACTTATGAAATGAAACTTAACAAAAGGAACAGGGGATAAGCATGAGAATTTGACATAAAGAATAGGCATGCGAAAGCGAACCAAATACAAAGATAATGGTTCCAATAGGTTTGATGTACATAGCAGTGAATAGGAATAAACTAGACAAGCTACATCATAAATACAAGATCAACACAATTTAGGGAATAGGCATAGGTGATTTGGTCTAACATAATGCCAATTCAGGGTACAACATGATTTGCAACTATAGTGTTATGGGCATAAGCAACTAACCATACTAGTCATAGGCAATTAACCTCAATAGTCATAGTCATGGTTTCATAGTTATGAATCATGGGCGACTAAACACAATAGTCATGGATAATTAACAAAAATAGTCCTAGGAAATTACCCTAAATAGTCATAGGCAATTAACTGTAATAATTTCAAAGTCATGGTCGTGGACAATAGTCTTATGTTCATAATCATAGGCAATATTCTCATAGTCATGAGTCATAGGTGATTGGCCCCAATTGTCCTTATCATAGTTATAGGCAGTAGTCTTATGTCCACCGTCATAGGCATAGGCATAGTCTTATGTTCACAGTCATAGACATAGGCATAGTCTTATGTTCACAGTCATAGGCATAGGTACGGTCTCATCGGTAATTAATCTCAATAGTTCTTAATTAGATCCAAGGGCATATACAAGCACAGATTCAATTTAGAGGATCAGGCATATTCTTATATCCATTTAATTACATGCCACAAAAAGATCTAGACGTTCAAATCTAAAAAGTAACTGGCTTACATAGATCGGTTTAGAAAAGGATAATAAGATAACGTTGAGGTGATTTGCTATGATTCGCGCGACGTTGCTCGAAGCCGTTGAATTAGCCATTCCTTCCCTTCTTGAAGCTCTAACTTGATTTGATTCTCTAATTTGCAATTCATGGCCGTAGTCTTCAAGAAATAGTCTTCGTATTTTAATTTATTTATTTCAATTATTCCAGAGGCAGCATAAGGAAAGAATGAAATGGTGTAAAGAGAATGAGGCTAGAAGGCTGTTTATATAGGATTAGGCGGACGAATCTAGACAGAAAACGAGACCAGATACATCAGAATGAACCCAGGCTCAAAACTGGGTTCTGGCACCTGGTCGACCCCCAGGTCGACACTATTGTCGACCTGGTCCCTGGGAGGTCGACCATAGTGTCGACCCCCAGGTCGACCTGGTCCTGGGAGGGAAAATTTCCGCCCAGTCTGCGCTGGCGTTTGAATTCGAATTTCGTATTCGAATTTCAAGCTGTTTTCTATTCTGAAAATTCCTGAAACTTCGGAGGGTCATATCTCCCTCATATGGACTCTGTTTCTCGAAAACTCGGACTCGTTACCAAGCAGAATTTCGAGACGAACGCAATGGCGCAACCCGTTTCCCTTGATTCTTACTTTAAAATTTAATTATGCCTTGATTTATGGTTTTAACATGTTATAAAAATACGGGGTGTTACATTCTCCCCCCTTAAAAGGATTTCGTCCCCGAAATCTTCTAGTTAGGAAGAATGTATCCTACCATCCAATCAACCATCTACTCAACCATTCAATCACAGGCATTCATTGACCTTAAAAAGATTTCTAATGCTTTCATGTTCATATGCATAGTGTGTGTATATGTCTTTATCTAATGCAAAATCAGGCGGTCTACTGATTCAGTTGACCTCCTTAATGCGAATTATGTCAGTGCCATGTGTCCAATCATGTTTGCAAGCATACCTAGTTATGTAAATACTACATGTGTGCATAGCCATTCATCCATATGCAGTATCCATATGATAACATATTCAATTAATCCGTTAAGCAAACACATATATGCTAATGTAATATGAAAGTGACCGAGTCGTTCTAGCGCCTATGGTGTGTATATACATCTACGAGCAACCATTTGCAACCATCAATCATAACATGTTTCAAATACATGTTTACATCCACTGGCTTCTACCTAAGGATCGATGATACGCCCTAGCGGATATACCTTAAAAGCTAGGAGGTATGTATAAAATTCCTAGAAAAAGAGATCAAGGATGTACCCTTAAGAAAAAGGGTATGATGCGTGTATCTAGTCTTCAGTCTTCTAAGTCGCTTCTTCTTGAGCTTCATAATTCTGTACATTATCTAATTAACCTTCACGATTGCGAAGCTTCTTGACCTCCATTTCCAAAACTGTCGTTGATCGGATAGCTGGCTTTTCATTGTCAACTGGATACATGCGGAAGTCTATCCCGCGTTTTAGGGGTAAACTCCTAACCTAATCAAAAACATCTGCGTACTCATGGACTACCCTAACGGATTGCAAATTGTCGATAAATGCATTAAGCAATTCTAGCTAGCTAAGCCTAACTGATTCTTTATACGGAATTTCGAGGGTATTTCCAAGGCAAGTCAAAAGTCTAACTACTCTCCTTTCAGAATTACTAGCCAACCAACCCATGCCTACAATCACCTCATAGCCTATGGAACCAAAAAAACATAAGCATTGCGCTTAAACCCAACACTTAATATAGTTATTCTCAAATCCTTACAAACCAAAGGTAAACGGGTCGAACCACCAATTAGATTTGAGACACTAATGGGATCTTCCACTATACAAGTACTAAGGTGCAGAGACTCAACTATGGAAGTAGATGTGAACAAATGCGAAGCACTAAGATCAAAAGAGTACTAACTGGTTGATCAAAACGAAAAACTAAACTTTTCCAACGGAGACTTTTACTATCTCTCTCCCAGGTATTCTGATGGTGGAAGTATGCACTCTCCCTTCTGAAAATCCAGTCCCTCGTCCTTGCCCTTGTCCTTAATTATATGTCCTATCATACCATGGAAAAGATACTTCCTCTCGTCTTAGGTTTTATAATTCCTTCTTTCTTCGTGAGTCGAGTTTATATCCACGAATTTCTCATCCTTGTGTTGAGCTTCCTAGCCAAGCTTCCTCATCCTCATCTTTACCATCCCTGTGAAATCATATTGACAAGTTTCTCAAAAGTTGCCTCCATCGCACGGAAAACCCTCCAAAACTAACTGCAGGTGAAACTACTATGGCTATAGATGGGAGTCGGGCACTACTTTGTCCTTTTACAGGTATCGTAGTCTTATCAAGCCTATGGAATCGTGCCGCGATGAGGTTACCTCCCAGAAAGCCAGGAGCCCCTAAGATTCAAGAAAGAAGGGGACAAGAATTCAAATAGAGGATAATAAGATAGTGCGTATAGCTTTTGGGGAATATGCCTTTAAAACAAAACTTTTCTTTTGAAAATGCTTCTTTTAAAAACCATTTTGAAAATAACTTTCCAAGTCCTTTTATCTGATCTGGTAACCTTCAGCTCTGATACTACGTGTAACACCCCCCATCCGTTAAGGTCACTCACAAAGGGAATGCCTTAACTTCAGTGGAGAGTTATAGGTAAAAGATACAGATAAATTACAAGACAGACAAAATTTAAAACAGCGGAAAATAGAACTTTACTTTATTGATAAAATAGTTTGTACAACAATTGTTTTCCAATACCAGAGTATCTGTCTTACAAAATAAGGAAGCATAAAATAACATTTATATTCTCCAATGTAGCATGAGCCAGCCATAGTAGTGGAAAAGAGAATCCAAGCAAAACTTCGACTAATCTTCAAGCTTGGAAAGAAAACTGGGCTAAGTAGTAATATTCCCTCCCTGCGAACCCGGGGGAGGGGGGAACGGAAGACAAGAAAGCGAAAGAAAACAGAGTCAGACATAAAATCTGGTAAGTTCAGTAACTTTCAGCATGTGAACAGGTAAAAGCAACATGGCATGAATTAACTGTATACAAGACTACACCATGATGATGAGAATCATAAGGTTAGCACAAGATGTGATAAGGTAAGATAAACTGGATGCACTTCTATACGTTCTCTGCTTCGCCACTACCTTGTTATTCTAATATGTATATCCTTGCACCACCTGACTAGTAATCCGTACAAACTGACAAGAACAGATACGTGATCCCAATTCCCACAATTTTTGTTTGTCTCAAGTGTACATTTGTCATTTATTACCTAGGTCTAACCTAGGATTTTTCTATCGAGTGCTTCCTAGATTTAACTAGGATTTACTCGACTTATTTAATGCTTCTTGGATTTTAGGGTTTACGCGACCTAGTTCCAACTAGGGATTATGCTACCTATCGAACGAGACCCTACTCTAGGACACAATACCTAGGGCGGTATATGTTCCTAGACTTTCACTACGTATGTGTCGTGGATCGTTATTGCTGTCTAGATGCACATGTCCTCAATATGTGCGACCCGAGTCTCGTGGCAGGGCAAATCAAGAAACACGGAACTCGGTCGGGAGCTTTCAGATATTTGCCGATGCAGATGCTAAGGTCTATTTTTCCCAGTGGCTATGGTCCCACCTGACCCCTCCCTCAACTAATGAAAGGCACACCTTGAAAAATGAGAACTATACGCAGGCCCTCTATGCCCCCACTAACCTATGGCCATCCGCACCCATAACTAGATAGCAAGTATATGATCTGTTGGAGTTCTCCGCCTTTCCGCTACACGTATCTCGATTGACTCAAGATGGTAGGTAGACGACGAGTCACTATCACAGGGCTACTGGTCTCGCCGAATCACGCTGGTCCATCCTAGTCTTTAGGTTGCCTTATATTGCAACCAAGGCATACCCTTGGTTCTTCTAACGCAGACCTTAACCTCTATGAGCCCGGGCGGATCATCTGCAGCCTCACAGAGGGATACCAAGAGTACCCTCATGTCCCCTCGAAGCCGCGTGCTTCGTCCCCCAGTTCGTTGGAGCCTTCTTTAAGATCAGATGGACGTTCACTCCGTCTCGTGTCGTAGTAAGGTTTACTACTTAGTTCCCTTAACTAAGGTTTACTACTTAGTCCCCAAACCGTCGTTTTCTTAACTTAGGTTTACAACTTAGTCCTTTTAACTAAGGTTTACTACTTAGTTCTCTTTCTCGTCAAGTTGGATTGGTTAAGTGTCATTAGTCAACTCAAGTTATCTTAACCCATTCATTTGTCATGATAAACTGATTAATGTTATCAGTATTTCATGTTGATTTAACCCTACCACAAATCAAGTTATATTGGTTAAGTATTTCTTATTACTTAACCCCACCCCTTCACCTTGTATTGGCTAAGTGATCCCTTTTACTTAACCCTACACTTTCTATTTAACTAACATGCTAAAGCGGTTAATTGTTCTCTTAGTTAACTTAACCCTAACATCTGTTTAATTCACATGTTCTAATGGTTAAGTATTGTCCCTCCCTGTTTTAACTTAACCTTGTTCATTCGACACACCACGATGGCTAAGTGTTCTATGTTTACTTAACTCCACCTTCTAGTCTAGTAAACATGTTAAATTGACTAAGTGTATTTTACTTAACCTCACCTACTTGTCTAGCTTAATTGTTTCTTAGCTTTAAATTATTCATTTAAAGCACCAACCACTCACATTACAAAGATATCGTTGCGGTTACTGGATGTGTCGGTCGGTTCTGGGCAGATTTACACCGCAACTCAGTCTAACCTCGGGTCCTTTTTGGGCTCAATGCTCTAACCACCCACATTAGATAGGTGTTGTTACGGTTGCTGGATTTGCCGGGCGGTTTCGGGCAGTCTTATACCGTAACTTAATCTAACCTCGGGTTAGGCATATTCGTATTTCTCTAGATTTACATATTTATTCTTTTTGCTAACGATTCTTTAAAAAAAAATTGGCCTACATCATATTTATTTGTTATGCCCACTAACATACCTATATTCTAGGCCTATATCTTAATCATTTAACCTAACTTGCAGTTTTATGCCAATTTAGATCCGCTCATGTCAAAACTAGATTTAATGTTCTAGTTTACAGTTTATGCCCAAAACTTGGCTTACATACTAATTACATACTTTGCGGTTAATTAAAAATTTACCATTATACGCCCAAGTCCACTATGCATGTAATATTTATAGCCAATTCAGATCAACATATTTATTATGCCAAATTATACAAATTAAGTTACGCCCAAATTCCCCCGCCGTAGTCATACATGTAACATGATTTCACAAGTTTCTATGTACTTATCAAATGAAACTAAACAAAAGGAACAGGGGATAAGCACGAGAATTTGACATAAAGAATAGCATTCGAAAGCGAACCAAATACAAAGATAATGTTTCCAACAGGTTTGATGTACATAGTAGTGAATAGGAATAAACTAGACAAGCTACATCATAAATACAAGATTAACACAATTTAGGGAATACGCATAGGTGATTTGGTTTAACATAATGCCAATTCGGGGTACAACATGATTTGCAACTATAGTGTTATGGGCATAAGCTACTAACCATACTAGTCATAGGCAATTAACCTCAATAGTCGTAGTCATGGTTTCATAGTTATGAATCATGGGCGACAAAACACAATAGTCGTGGATAATTAACAAAAATAGTCCTAGGCAATTACCCTAAATAGTAATAGGCAATTAACTGTAATAATTTCAAATTCATGGTCGTGGACAATAGTCTTATGTTCATAATCATAAGCAATAATCTCATAGTCATGAGTCATAGGTGATTGGCCCCAATTGTACTTGTCAAAGTTATAGGCAGTAGTCTTATGTCCACTATCATAGGCATAGGCATAGTCTTATGTTCACAGTCATAGGCATAGGCATAGTCTTATGTTCACGGTCATAGGCATAGGTACAGTCTCATCGGTAATTAATCTCAATAGTTCTTAATTAGATCCAAGGGCATATACAAGCACAGATTCAATTTAGAGGATCAGACCTATTCTTATATCCATTTAATTACATGCCACAAAAAGATCTAGAAGTTCAAATCTAAAAAGTAATTGACTTACATTGATCGATTTTATAAAAGGATAATAAGATAACGTTGAGGTGATTTGCTATGATTCGCGCGACGTTGCTCGAAGCCGTTGAATTAGCCATTCCTTCCCTTCTTGAAGCTCTAACTTGATTTGATTCTCTAATTTGCAATTCCTAGACGTAGTCTTCAAGAAATAGTCTTCGTATTTTATTTTAATTTATTTATTTCAATTATTCCAGAGGCAGCATAAGGAGAGAATGAAATGGTGTAAAGAGAATGAGGCTAGGAGGCTGTTTATATAGGATTAGGCGGACGAATCTAGACAGAAAACGAGACCAGATACATCAGAATGAACCCAGGCTCAGAACTGGGTTCTGGCACCAAGTCGACCCCCACGTCGACACTATGGTCGACCTGGTCCCTGGGAGGTCGACCATAGTGTCGACCCCCAGGTCGACCTAGTCCCGGGCGGGAAAATTCTTGTCCAGTCTGCGCTGGCGTTTGAATTCGAATTTCGAATTCGAATTTCGAGCTGTTTTCTGTTCTGAAAATTCCTGAAACTTCGGAGGGTCATATCTCCCTCATACGGACTCCGTATCTCGAAAACTCGGACTCGTTTCCAAGCAGAATTTCAAGACGAACGCAATGGCACAACCCGTTTCCCTTGATTCTTACTAAAATTTAATTCTGCCTTGATTTATGGTTTTAACATGTTATAAAAATACGGGGTGTTACACCTAGTGTGTGTATAGTATCCACGAGCAACCACTTGCAACCACTTGCAACCATCAATCATAACATGTTTCAAGTACATGTTTACATCCATTGGTTTCTACCTAAGGATTAAGAATAGGAATGAGGAGATATGCTTAAAAGATAGATACAAGCATGCATAAACTTATGGAAAAAGGGATCAAGGATGTACCCTCAAAAAGAAAAGGGTAGGATGCGCGTATCTTGTCTTCAGTCTACCAAGTCGTGTCTTCTTTAGTGTCACCCCATTGTACTTTAACTTGCTTGACCTCATAATTTCGAAGCTTCTTGACCTCCATTTCCAAAACTCACTGATAAAGATAGGATCTCGATCACTTAATATGCTAGAGGGTATCCCGTGTAGTCGGATTATCTTTCCAAGATAAACAGATGTTAACCCTGGTACCCAGTGTATATACTAATATGATTAGAGGTCTCTCCTATACTTAGCTTATCCATCATGTCACAAATCCGAGGGTCTTCATGTTACGCCGCTCCTATCCGATCCAAAAGCGTAGGCCGCTCTTCTAGCGATGCTAACAAACTAGGTACAAACTTGACTAAGGGTCTAAATCTAATGGTTGCTATGTACTTCAAACTTTACCCCTCTTAAGGTTAGTCTCTTTCTACTTAGGGCGCCTACCACAACATTACCCTTGCTAGGGGTATAAGCAATCTCAAAGTCGTATGAGGCAAGAAATTCCATCTATCATTGCTGCCTAAATTTCAAATCTTTTTGCGAGAACAAATATTTTAAGGACTTATGATCTGTATATAGTTCAAACTTTTTCTCTAAAAAGATAATGATGCCATGACTTAAGAGCGAACACTATAACAGCTAATTCCAAGTCGAGGGTAGGATAGTCTTTCTCATGTACTTTCAGCTATCTTCTTTTGTAACTAACTACCCTCTCTTCTAGCATTAAAATAGCACCTAACCCTGTCCCGCTCACATCAATATAAACTGTAAACACCTTGTATCCTTTGGGCAATATCAAGACTAGGGTTGTCGTCAAGGTTCTCTTTAGTCATTGGAAAGCAACATCACAAATAAAATCCCAAGCAAAAGATAGATTCTTCTTCGTCAATCTAGTAAGTGGGGCTAATACCTTCACAAAGTACTTAAGTAACTTCCTATACCAGCCCGCTAATCCAAGAAAACTTCTTACTCCCGTTGCCTTCCTTGGGACCTTCTAGTCTTGCACCGCAACTACTTTTGCGGGGTCTACTGTTATCCCTTCCTTGGATATCACATGTCTTAGAAACCTTGCTTCTTCTCTCCAAAAATGATATTTGGAGAACCTACCCTTAAGTTGATGCGCTTGGAGGGTATCCGAGACTTCCCTTAGATACAAAGAATGTTCTTCCCCACTCTTAGAGAAAACCAAAATTTCATCTATGTACAAGCAAAGTGAACCATCCGCCTTTGTAGCGAAAACAACTGGACCACCCCATTCAGAAATACTTCACCTTATGAACTCTTTCTCAAGTAACTCTTTTACTTGTTTACTGAGCCCTTCCTTTCCCTTGGAGTAATGTGTCGTACAGGTAATGCAACTAGCTTTGCATTGTCAACTAGATATATGCAGAAGTCTATTTTTCATTTTAGGGGACAAACCCCTAACCTAATCAAAAACATCTGCGTACTCATGGACTACTTTAACGGATCACAAATCGTTGATAGATGCATCAAGTGATTCTAGGTAGCTAAGCCAAACTAATCCCTTAGGATCGCACGAAATCTCGAGGGTATTCCCGAGGAAAGTCAAAAGTCTAACTACCCTCCTTTCACAAATACTAGCCAACCAATCCATGCCTAGAATCAACCCATATCCCATGAAACCAAAAACGTAAGCATTACACTTAAACTCAATACTTAATATAGCTATTCTCAAATCCTTACAAACTAAAGATAAATGAGCCGAACCACCAATTGGATTTGAGACAAAAATGGGATCTTCTATTATACAAGTACTAAGGTGCAGAGACTCAACTATGGAAGCAGCTATAACCGAATGTGAAGCGCTAAAATCAAAAAGAGCACTAGCAGGATGATCAAGAAGAAAAACTAAACTTTCTAAATAGAAACTTTACTACCACTCTCTCCGGTACGCTGCCGGTGAGAGCATGCACTTGCCCTCCTGAAAATCATATCTTTTGTTCTTGCCCCCATCCTTAATTATATGACCCATTATACCATCATAAAGGCACTTCTCTTGTCTTAGGTTTTACTATTCTTTCCTCCCTTGTGAACCAAGTCCATATCCATGAGTTTCCCATTCTTAGGTTGTGCTCCTTACCCAAACTCCCTCATTCTGATCTTTACCATCCTTGTGTAACATGTTGACAAGTCTCTCGAAAGCTGCCTCCATCGCATGGAAAACCCTACAAAGCTTGAAAAAAATTAGCCGCAGGTGAAACTACCGCGGTTATATATGGAAGTTGGGCACTTCTTCGCCCTTTGACAGGTGTTGTAGTCTCATCAAGCCTACAGAACCATGCCGCAATGAGGTTACCTCCCAGAAAGCCAGGAGCCCCGTAGACTCAGGAAAGAAGGAAACAAGGATTCAAACAGAGGATCAAAAGTTAGTGCATATGGCTTTGGGTAATATGCCTTTGAAACAAAACTTTTCTTTTGGAAATGCTTCTTTTAAAACCATTTTGAAAATAAATTTTCAAATCTTTTATCTGATCTGGTAACTTTCATCTCTGATGCCAAGTGGAACACCCCACCTCCATTAATGTCACCCACAACAGGAATGCATTAACTTCAGTGAAGCATTATAGGTAAAAGATGCAGATAAATTACAAGGCACACAAATAAAGCAGCGGAAAACAAAGTCATTTTATAAGAAACATAGTTCAATCAGGCTTTTACAACAATTGACTCAATCATACTTAAAATTACTACATAAAACTTTTGTCTTAGTTCAAAAACTTCCAAGTATATAAGAAGCATAAAACATAGCAAAGTAGCATAAGTCCCCAAATTAAAGTGCAAACACAGCCATAACCAAAGATAAGAGGATCCAAGCAATACATCAAAGAATCTTCAATCTTGGAAAGTGAAACGGCCCAAACTAAGTTGAGCTATCCCCTCCCTGACTGCCTAGGGGGAGAAACGGAAGAAAAGAAGACGAAAGAAAACGGGTCAGACATAAAGCCTGGTAAGTCCAGTGATTTTCAGTATGTAAACAGGTAAAAGTAACATGACATGGATAAACTGAATATAAGACAATACCATGATAACAGGGATAACAAGATAAGATTAGCATATAATATGATATGCCAAGATAAACTGAATGCGCTTCTACTCTTTTTCTGCTTTGCTACTACCTTGTTATTCTGATTTCTATATTTATGCACCACCTAACTAGTGTCCTAACTAGTAATCTGTATAAAATGATAATGTGATCCCAATCCTCGCAATTGTAGTAGCCTTCAGGTGTACATCTATTATAAGGATCCCACCTCAATCTGCCTAATTTCCATGGATATGTTAGATGTATCATTACTACCCTATTTATCGGCTCCCTAACTCGCATGTACGTATTACTTGTGTCACTCGTCCCCGTTTGTATGTATTCATTACTTGTGTCATTCGGCCCCACTTGTATGCATTCATTACTTGTGTCATTCGGCCCCGCTTGTATGTAGATACCTGTGCTGGCCCCATCATGGTGTGTATCAATACCCATGATGGAAACCCGACACCATTCAAGATGCACAGCGTATACTACTCATGCCCAGTGCCTGTTTTTTCCACTCCAAAGCACGTGCACACCCATACTCCGTCGGAACCTACACTGCTGCACCTTTCGCCGCTATTTTGACCGCTTATAATGAACCCAATAATCGTGCCCCACCCTGCCTAGCTCAGGGTACCATGATACATCTATGTGGGTTACTGCTCAAATGGGTCCCCGTTTCTAGGGTTTCCTAATCAACATGTTATGATGGTTAAGTGTTCTCAATTTTACCTAACCGCACCTATTTTCTTAATTAACATGTTACTAGTTAAGTGTTGCCTATTCATATGTCACTTAACCTTTTCACTGATTCACGCATGTTTATTTAACGGTTAAGTTTGTAGGCCTAAATATACTAATATTACCCACTTACCCAAGATTTACTTAACCCTTCCCCTTATCAAGTCCATATGTATTATTGGTTAAGCTTTCCTTAACCCTATCCACTTTGTTCATGTAATATTGGTTAAGTTGTCTTCCTGTCCATGTTAACTTAACCCACCCACCTCACATGTTGTATTGGTTAAGTGTTGCCTGTTCATATGTTACTTAACCCTATTCATTCATCATGTTATATTGGTGAAGTGTTTCCCCTTAACTTATCCCCACTCGTTCATCATGTTATGTTGGTTAACTTAACCCTAGTCATTCATCAAGTTGTATTTGGTTAATGTTTCCTATTAACTTAACCCTGTTCATTCATCATGTTATATTCGTTAAGTGTTTCCCCTTAAGTTAACCCCAATCATTCTTAGCATGTCTGTTCTTTAGCATTAATTCATTCATTAATGCCTTAACCACTCACATTTGAACTGTTGTTTACGGTTGCTGGATGTGCCGGGCGATTCCGGGCATACTTCTACCGCAATCTCATTCTAACCTCGGGTTTTGGGCTTTATGCGCGAACCTCTCACATTAGACATGTTGTTGCAGTTGCTGGATGTGCCGGGCGGTTCCGGGCAGACTTACACTGCAACTCAATCTAACCTCGGGTTAGGCATGTTCATCTTTTATCCAATTTACCTATTTACCGTACATGTCCAAGTCTAAATTTTATATGCTAATTATCCCAAATTTACAAAACTAGTCATGTTCCAATTCTCAAGTTATGCCCATCCAAGCCAATTGCAAGTTATGCCCCACAAATTCAATTACAAGTTGTTGCTCAAAATAGGTTACATCTAATCTTCCCAAATTTGCAATGATATTCATGCCCCAAAATCACAACATACATTATGCTTGGTGTCCCAATCCAATAGTTATGCCCAATCTAGATTTAATATTCCAATTTACAATTTACACCCCTTTTAGATTTAATATTTCAATTTACCCCATGTTCGCAACAATAACAATTATGCCCCAAATCAAAAGTTACAAATTATGTTCCATTATTACTAAATAGATTATTCCCCAATATCCCCGCATTCCAACCGCATGTATAATAAGATTCAGTCTAGATTCTAGGCAAATCTAGATTCATAAAATAAAAGGAGAAGAAACATAAATGAGAGTAGGCATAAAAACAGGCATTCTAATGATAGATCTGTCTAATATAACATTATGGACCTAAGAGGATTATAGACCCGTCAGAATTGAGGTATAACAAAGATAGATATGAAATAAACTGATAGAAGTAACCTCACAGACATATAAATGTGATATAAATAACATCATGAACCTAAAAGGATTATATATCCGATGTTCAACAAAGATAGGCATGATTGAATCGATATAATAACTTCTTAGGCATGTAAAATCATACACTCAATAGAAGGATAGGGAAAAATATGAAAAGATTGTCTTATCATCAAGCATGGACTTAGATTCATTTTATTACATGCCAAGATTACTATTAGGTGTTTAAATCTGAAAATAACATGAACTTATATAAAAGAAACTGATCTTGTTTTCTGGGATCTGATTTCTGAATTTGTTATGCTTAGCCTTTGATGTAGGCTTTTGATTTGAAGTTCTTCTAATTGATTTCTAGTTTGGATTTGATTTTCTAGTTTGGAGAAGATGGAGCCTAGGCTAGCTTAGGGATGGACAGCATGATGGCTCCATAGAATGAGATTGTGAGGTTTAGGGTTAAGGTTTGATGTGTTTATATAGGAGTATAGGATTAATATGAGCCTTTAGATCAACCTAGGAGTCATCAGAGTCGTCCAATCCAAGAAAATGCATCATTAGGCCAATCAGAAGTCGCCTCATAGCCCTATGACTCAAAAAATCGTCACTGTCCAGCACAATTGGTAGGGGTCGTCCGTATAGGGGGTCTTGGGGGCTCGACTCCTATGTCGACACCCCCTAAGGGGGATCGACACCACCTAAGTGGGAAATTTCCTGCTCAGCCGATTTCTGAGTTTTTGAATTTCAAACTGAATTGATTATTTAATTATTATTTTTAATTTAATTTCTGCTTACACTAGAAATCTTCTAACCTCCATAACTTCTTCATACGGAGTCCGATTCACATAAACTTAAACTCTATCTCAAGCAGAATTACGAGACGAACGCAATGGCATAACCCGTTTCACCCAATTCTTATTTTAAAAATTAAGTGTTCTTAGATTTGTTAATTTAATATTCATAGAAATTAAGGGGGGTTATAGTCTACTTGCTTTCTTGTTTCAATTGATAATTGTGATTTGGACATCGGTTCAATTAGATTTGTTCTTAGATTTTTAAACCAAAATCTTCAAATTCTGTCTAACTCGCCCACGAGATTATATAAATAATAAATTTTAGTTTTCCACCCTGTGTTCGACCTGCATACTACGCACCTATGCACTTGCAGCGATTTATAATAAATTGCGCTTTTGTAGTTCATAGAAAAGTGTCAAACAAGTTTATTGCCTCGTTGCCGAGGAGGCAGTACTTAAATTTTATAACTGACTTGATTTCCAATTCATGTTAGTTTTTATTTATTCTTGCATTTTTTAGGAAAAAAATTCTTGATTAGTTGCATTTTTATAATTGACTTGATTTCTGTTAAGACCAAAATTCGATTTAAACACCAATGGTGCTTTATAAGCACTTCACCAAACAGTTAAATTAGAATATGGAATCGCGTAATCATAAAAGAAAGAGCATAAAAATGAAGACAATGGAATTTTTATAGTGGTTCGATCCAAAATAGATCTACATCCACTTTTCAATCACTTCTCATTATGATACTTTGCTTTACAACATACATGAATTCTCTCTCTACATTCATTTCTCTTTTTGCTCTCTTTATGATCTAAATTGCGCTTGAATTGGCAAAGGAATTGGAGAGATCTCTTGCTTTGTGATAGTGGATGTATGAATCTTCAATCACTTTAGCAATCAGACGATCTTCATGGATTCCATAGTGATTTAGTGTTAGATCTAAGCTTTAGAGAGGATAAAGAGCGGTTAGAGATCACTTGGAGTGAACTGGAGTGAGAATTAATGGTGTTTGGATAAGATGGATCCACTTGATATTGGAAGAAGAAGGAGAGAGCTTTGGCGACCATTAATGGAGCTTTAAGGAGCTTGAGAATGGTGGAAAATCAAAATGACAGCCCTTCGGGTGGCTTAGATCAGTCCTTTGAAGTGTGGTGAATGGGGTATTTATAGGAGAAGTTTGGACAAACTGGAATTTCTTTTAATTATGGCGTTTATGGTTTGGGTCGAGTGTAAGGGTATTTACAGAAATGCCACTAGGTTGGAGCCGACCCGAAAAGCACTTTACTGACTGGTCAGGAAATTACAATAATGCCATACCTTGTTCGATCATTCAGGAGTTGCGCGACCCAAATTATTACAACATACGTGACCGACCCTACACTCATGTGATGCCGCATCCTAATTCCAACAATCCATACCACGTGTATTTCCTTTTGCACATGCACGTATCCAAGTATGTTAATACAGATGGGATCAATAATTACATAACGGTCATCGTCACACTGTTCAAAATGGGGTTCAAAATTTACACTTATGCCATCCATCTATTTCGTATAAATCATCTACATGCTCGACCACTAAGCTTTGCTGCTTTCTCGATCGCTGATGGAGGGAGGATGTTCTATCCACCCGCAGAGCCATCCTTGACCATGGCAATGTGACGATGCTGCTCAACCCACCAACTGTGAAGTTGCTC
The DNA here is from genome assembly GCA_030737875.1 of Allium sativum. Lineage (NCBI taxonomy): Eukaryota > Viridiplantae > Streptophyta > Magnoliopsida > Asparagales > Amaryllidaceae > Allium > Allium sativum. The sequence continues at coordinate 434,598,449 of CM060919.1, forward strand.
GACCCGGTTTCCATGAAGCTGCTCGACCTAGTTTGTTCCAAATGCAACGCTCGACTCGAATGAGCTATTAACAACTGTCGCATGTATGTATTCGATCCATGCAAAATCATGTAGACACAAAACTGGCGTTCCATGATATCTGTTGTGTCCTTCATGTTACATTCTAACGTATTAGTTAACTGATCCATGTAAGCATATACTTTTGATTATGTAGCTGCTCCAACGTGATGCCAAGTGCTCGACCCAGGCTTCTGATGATGACCGACCAGTAAGGCTCCATGATGACGTGGTAACTTTATATTCACAATCTTGCCATGCATTGTAATACAATTTGTGCTTCATATATCAAACTGTAATGTAACTTTATATGTTTGCATTGTGATCCAGTTTTGTATCGTTTTATTTTGGACAGTGGAATTTACGTAAATGTTAATCCACAGATATGCGTGGGTCAGTTCACTTATCAAGCTTCATGTTGATCCATGTCATTATGTATATGTAACTCCTTGTTCATGTTATACGTGCTACTTATTTGTGTAATGCATCTTGTCTTTGAATTATCTATGTTCATTCACGTTCCTCATTTATCACTAATTGGGACAAAAGCCTTCAATTTGTGAACAATCCATTGTTTAATAGTAATCCCAGATCCATTTTTTCTTTGTAAGGTACCGACCGGTTTATGTTCGACCTTCTTGCGTTCGACTGTCCAGTGTTCGACCTAAGGTGTTTGACCTAGGGTGATCGACCTTCCATTGTCTGACTCAAGGTGTTCGACCCGTGATGTTCGAGCCGTGGGATTATCAGTGATCAACCTTGAACAGCGTTATATTAATGGGGTTAACATTTGCCCCTTGAAGCTTGTATTTTTCGCTTATGGGAAATGCAGGCTTCGAAATGAACATTGTTGTTAATATATTTTTATGTTGAGATTCGGTTGCAAATCTTTGTTTACCATGGCGAATCATACTTTGAATTCGTATGCTTCGTGTCACCTTTTCTGTAATTAAAACAAGCGATTGCACAATTTTGGACTTATACTCATCATCAGCTGTCCATATCGATAGTGGATTAGTTGACAAATGAACTATAGCGAATTTTATTTTGAATTTAATAAAGTGTTTGCATAGGACTTGTTTTACTCAATGGTTTATAACCATTTTATAACTCGTCGAATATTGTTTACAAACACAATATTCTAATTCGAATCTGCATTAACGCTTAAAATCAACTAATCGACTAAAATCGACTATGGATTTCAAATGTTATCGTTTTAATAACTTATATGATGGTATACAACATTTCACATTTGGGAAATACGTATCTGTGATTTATTTCCACCTTCCTACTGGAGAAGTCTTGGTTATTTGTGATTATTTTTGCTTCCTTTTTGAGAAGCTTTGATATTCATGCCCTGTGTTTAGGTGGTCATTATTAGTCTGCTCCATGGGAAGAAATTTTAGTGCTCAATGTTTGTTTACTTTGTCGATCAGTTCTGACGTCAAAGACTCTATTAGATGCCCCGTGATTAGGAGAGGCTATTATAACCCAACGTTCATCTTCTCCTATTGACTGAATCAACATGATAGAATTCATTGAGCATTATTGATTTCTCCTATGGAGAAATTGCTTTCTCTATGGAAATAATTTTTGATTGTCGCATTCTTTCGTAGTGCGAATTTCAATGAGGTGTAGATGTGGTCGCATTGCTTTGTGTTATGATTTCCCATGCCACATTTCACTTATAGTGAACTCCGACGTTTCGTTTTACAAAACGAATTCCACCGACCTTGGAGGGTTAAATCGCTTTGCGCTATGAAGTCCCACGCTTCGTTTTGCTTATAGTGAACTCAAGTGCTTCGTTTCACACAACGAATTCCAGCGAACCTTTGGAGGGTTGCATCGCTTCGTGCCATGAACTCCCATGCTTCGTTTCACTTATAGTGAACTCCATTGCTACGTTTCATGTAGTGAATTCTAGCGACCTTGGAGGGTTGCATCACTTCGTGCCACGAACTCCCATGCTTTGTTTCACTTATAGTGAACTCCAGCACTTTGTTTTGCGCAACGAATTCCAATGAATCTTTAGAGGGTTGAATCGCTTCACATCATGAACCCCCATGCATCATTTCACTTATAGTGAATTCCAGCGCTTTGTTTCGCACAATGAATTCCAGCGAACCTTTGGAGGGTTGCATCGCTTCATGCCATGAACTCCCACACTTCGTTTCACTTATAGCGAACTCCAGCGCTTCATTTCGCGCAACGAATTCCAGCGAATCTTTGGATGGTTGCATCGCTTCGTGACACAAACTCTCATGCTTCGTTTCACGTATAGTGAACTCCAATGCTTAGTTTCAAGCAAAGAATTCCAGCAACCTTAGAGGGTTGCATCGTTTCACGCCACGAACTCCCATGCTTCGTTTCACTTATAGTGAACTCCAGCGCTTAGTTTCGCGCAACAAATTCCAACGAACCTTTGGAGGGTTGCATCTCTTCGCGCCACGAACCCCCACGCTTCATTTCACTTGAAGTGAACTCTAGCGCTACATTTCGTGTAATAAATTCCAGCGATCCTTTGGAGGGTTGCATCGCTTCGCGCCACGAAATCCCATGCCTCGTTTCACTAAAGTGAAATCCAGCTCTTCGTTTCACGCAACGAATTCCAGTGAACCTATGGAGGGTTGCATTGCTTCGCGCCACAAACTCTCATGCTTCATTTCACTTATAGTGAAATCCAATGATTTGTTTCGTGCAAAGAATTCCAACAAACCTTTGGAGGGTTGCATCACTTCGCGCCATGAACACCCACGCTTCATTTCACTTATAGTAAACTCCAACGCTTCGTTTCGCACAACGAATTCCAGCCAACCTTTGGAGGGTTGCATCGCTTCGCGCCACGAACTCCCACTCTTTGTTTCACTTATAGTGAACTCCAGCGCTTCGTTTTGCGCAATGAATTCCAGCGAACCTTTGAAGGGTTGCATCGCTTCGCGCCACGAACTCCCATGCTTCATTTCACTTGTAATGAACTCCAGTGCTTCGTTTTGCGCAACGAATTATAGCGAACCTTTGGACGGTTACATCGCTTCGCGCGACGAACTCCCACGCTTCGTTTCACTTATAGTGAACACCAGTGCTTCGTTTCGCGCAACGAATTCCAAGAGCCTTGGAGGGTTGCATCGCTTCATGCCACAAACTCCCAGGCTTTTTTTTAGTTATAGTGAACTCCAGAGCTTCATTTTGCGCAATAAATTCTAGGAACCTTTGGAGGGTTGCATCGCTTCGCGCCACGAACCCCATGCTTCATTTCACTTATAGTGAACTCCACCGCTTCGTTTCGTGCAATGAATTCCAGCGAACCTTTGGAGGGTTGCATTGCTTCGCACCATGAACTTCCACGCTTCGTTTCACTTATAGTGAACTCCAGCACTTCGTTTCATTCAACAAATTCCAGCGAACCTTTATAGGGTTGCATAGCTTCACGCCAAGAACTCCCACGCTTCGTTTCAATTATAGTGAACTCTAGCACTTCATTTTGCTCAAAGAATTCCAGCGAACCTTTGGAGGGTTGCAATGTGCCACGAACTCCCACGCTTCGTTTCACATATAGTGAACTCCAGCGCTTTGTTTCACGCAATGAATTCCAACGACCTTGGAGGGTTGCATCGCTTCACGCCACGAACTCCCACACTTCGTTTCACTTATAGTGAACTCCAGCACTTCGTTTTATGCAACGAATTCCAGCGAACCTTTGGAGGGTTGCATCGCTTCGCACTACGAACCCTAATGCTTCGTTTCACTTATAGTGAACTCTTGTGCTTCGTTGCACGCAACGAATTCCAATGAACATTTGCACGGTTGCATCGCTTCGTGCCACAAACTCCCACGCTTCGTTTCATTTATAGCGAACTCCAGCGCTTCATTTCGCGCAACGAATTCCAATGAACCTTTGAAGGGTTGCAATGCTTCACACCACGAACTCCCGTGCTTTGTTTTACTTATAGTGAACTCCAGCTCTTTGTTTCACGCAATGAATTCCAGCGAACCTTTGGAGGGTTGAATCGCTTCATGCCATGAACTCCCATACTTCGTTTCACTTATAGTGAACTCCAGTGCTTCGTTTGGCGCAATGAATTTCCGCGACCTTTGAGGGTTGCATCGCTTCGCGCCACAATTCCCATGCTTTGTTTCACTTATAGTGAACTCCAGCACTTCATTTCGCGCAACGAATTCCAGCAAACCTTTGGAAAATTGCATCGCTTCACGCCACGAATTCCCATCCTTCATTTCACTTATAATGAACTCCAGAACTTCATTTCGTGCAACGAATTCCATGAACCTTTTTTGGATTTCGGATCCGTGGCTGCTCGTTTCTCTCTTCACCGTTTGACTCATCAGGATTTTCCTTATTCACTTTTCGAAGTAGCGGTATTCATCCTTGCATTATGCATATCGATGATTATGGCCCTTTGACATTTGAATTGATGTTATTAGGACGGTCTCACTTAGTCGGGATTTGCGAAACGAACGCCTATAGAAGAGCCTACAACAAGAAAATCGTCTTTAGCAAATTTTGCAAATAAGAAATTTACACAGGCATGTAAGATTTCATTCGTAAAGCTATTGTCCGGTACAATGCATGTTGATCATTACATACTTTTTACAAGAAAGTAGAACATAGAAAAGAGTAAAGTAATGCAAGAAGTAAAGTAAAGGCGATAATTGTCGTTTATTCTGAGCCGTAGATATTAAATCATCATCAACGGTCATCAGAGTATTATCAGCCTTGGATTACTTTGAGCAGAAGCTACGTTGCTTGGACCGGATTGGCCATTTGATGCCCCTTGCCCTTGGGGAGTTGCAGAAGGATTTGCATCTTGGGAATTATTCACATACTATTGCAGATGTTTCTTCCTAATCCGCTCTTCAATCAATGGTTTCAGATGCCTACACTCATTGGTGTTGTGGCCTGGCTGATTATGGAATCTGTAGAACTTTCCAGACTTAGCCATATGATTAGTCATTTTCATTGGCCGAGGCTCCGGATAATCCTCTGTATCCATTATGGCAGAGTAGATATTTTTAGGAGCGTCATTCAGAGAAATCGGTTCTGACGGGTCATGAAGCCGAAACTTTTTATTAGCTTTGTTGTCGTTCCCGTCATTGGCTCACTTCTGCCCTTGAGCTTTCTGTTGATTACATTGAACATAGTACTTTTGGGAGCCTCGAGAAGTTGGTTACTAACAATGATCTGAAGATGAACAAGATTATCGTCCACTCTCATGTATTCCTCGACTTTCTTATAGAACTTGTCAAGCGTGTTTGGTTCCTTCATCTTTATCCATTTCCCGAATTCGCTTGTTTTTTCTATAGTGTTGAGTAAAAACATGATAATTATACGTGGCTCTGGATTCCTTACTTCAGACAAGGCAACATTGTATTGACTAAGAAAGGCTTTCACAGTTTCCCCTGGCTTGTGTTTCATTGCCGAGAGCATTATAACATCCTTGGCTTTGGTAGCATACAAGCGGAACTACTCCTTACACTTTTTGGTCAAGCCGGAGAAGCGGTCTATGCAACTAGGTGGCAGAATTGTGAACGATAATGATGCAGCACCTTCTAAGTACAGGGGAAAATATGTGCATCTCATATCATCAGTCACCTTAGCCGCACTCATATGCCACTTGTATTTGAATAGGAAGTAGTTAGGATCAACAAGGCCGTTGTACGGAGGCAAAGTTGGAGGATTAAACTTCTTTGGACACTCTGCTTCAAGGATTCTTTCGGTGAATGGAGTCTTGTCAGGATAGAAGTCCCGTTCTCTTTTATCGCCATTGCCTGCCTGATTTCTCTGTCATATCTGATATGTATTCTTCAGTGTTATGTCGCTCTGCAAAGCTGAGTTCCTTAACAAATGTTCGTCTAGGAAAACGGTCTTGATTAGAGAGCTTAGGTACTTTTCCTTCTCGACGAGGAGGTACCCCCGTGATGGGACTAACGACCTTTCGAGCATTCAATTCGGAATGACTCTTAGCCTTTGATTTTAGTTCTTTGATGTTAGCTTCGTCTTTTTCACTCATCCAATCATAATCATCTTCCATATTGTCGTTACTATTATGATCGGAAGCAGGAGATATGTTATTTTCTTCGAGATCAACATGGACCTTCTAAGGGGCTGGATTTGGTCAAGCATTAAGGATGGCATCAAGTTTCTCCATCGTAGCTTTAGTAGAAGCATCCATTCGTTGGTTCATGTTGGCAATAGCGACATTCAACTCATTATTAGTCACACCGGCCCCACTTTCCGAGTTTTCACCGACTTCGAAACGGTTAGCAAGCGGTGCTTTTTCATTAGTAGTATTATCGGCATCTCCAACATTTTTACTTATGGTCTTCTAAGATTTCGCCATGATTTAGGAGAAAGGAGGAGTTAAGAACTTCAATGGTAGTCTCTTAGCCTTGTGAGAAGTGTGAAAGAAGGAAGTGCGAATGTGGCCCCACGGTGTGCGCCAAATGTTAAAACCAAAATCCGGTTTCAACACCAAAGTTGCTTTATAAGTACTTCACCAAATGGTTAGATTAGAATATGGAACCGCGTAATCACAAAATAAAGAGCATAAAAATGAAGACAAAGGAATTTTTATAGTGGTTCGATCCAAAATAGGTCTACGTCCACTTTTTAATCACTTCTCATTATGATACTTTACTTTACAACATACATGAATTCTCTCTCTACATTCATTTCTCTCTTTCCTCTCTTTTTGCTCTCTTTATGATCTAAATTGCGCTCGAATTGGCAAAGGAATTAGAGGGATTTCTTGGTTTGTGATAGTGGATGTATGAATCTTCAATCACTTGAGCAATCAGACGATCTTCATGGATTCCATAGTGATTTAGTGTTAGACCTAAGCTTTAGAGAGGATAAAGAGCGGCTAGAGATCACATGAAGTGAATTGGAGTGAGAATTAATGGTGTTTGGAGAAGATGGTTCCACGTGATGTTGGAGGAATAAGGAGAGAGCTTTGGTGGCCATTAATGGAGCTTTAAGGAGCTTGAGAATGGTGGAAAATCGAAATGACATCCCTTCAGGGTGGCTTAGATCGGTCCTTTGAAGTGTGGTGAATGGGTATTTATAGGAGAAGTTTAGACCAAATGGCAGTTTTGTAATTATGGTGTTTATGGTTTGGGTAGAGCGTAAGGGTATTTACATAAATGCCACTGGGTTGGAGCCGACCCAAAAAGTACTTTGCAGACCGACCAGGAAATTACAATAATGCCATACCTTGTTCGATCCTTCAGTAGTTGCACGACCCAAATTATTACAGCATACATGACCGACCCTATACTCATGTGATGCCGCATCCGGATTCCAACACTCCATACCACGTGTATTTCCTTTTGTACATGCACGTATCCAAGTATGGGAATACAAATGGGATCAATTATTACATAAGTGTAACACCCCATGTATTCTATAATAGTTAAATTCACAAATTAAAGTATAACTAACTTCAAATCAAAGAATTAAGGGAAAGGGATGCACCATTGCGTTCGTCTCGGAATTCTGCTTGAGATAAAGTCCGAGTTTGCATAAAACGGACTCCGTATGAGGAAGATATGGCCTCCAGAAGTTTCAAAATTCAGTTTAAAATTCAAACAGATGAAAACAGCTCAGAAAAACAAATTTTAAAATTCAAAATCGGGCCCAATTGGCCACGGCGGGAAAATTCCCGCCCAAGGCACTCAGGTCGACTTGGCAGTCGACCTGGGGCTAGCCAGGTCGACTGGGCAGTCGACCTGGGTAACCCGTGTCGACTGCCAAGTCGACACGGTGTCGACTGGGGTGTCGACCTGGCCCCTGAGCCAGGTCGAACCCAGCCCACCCTGGCTGGCCTGGTCTGTGTTTGGTCGATTTTCTGAGCCTTTCCTTGTCACTAGGGCTAGGTGTCAGCTCCTGTTTGGTCTCTCCTTTGAACGAACGGCTATTATTAAACCAAGCTCCATCGATGGTCTAAATCAACTCAAAAACTCTATAAAAAGGACCTAAGACTCACCCTAATACACACAAACAAAAATGAAGATGAGACCGTCATGCTGCTGAGGAGAGACTAAGGATAGCCGTAAGAAATTGAGAGACAATTAGGAGATAATTCAAAGCTTAAAGCAACGTCAATCAAATCAAAACAACGCCAACAACAAAGGATAGCATCTCCAAATTCAGAATTCATATTCCTGAATTGAAGATTCGTCATACGTTGTAAGTAGAGTACTATTCCGATGTGAATAATTAATTGCGTTTGATTTGTGTAAAATGCGAAATGGAATTGTGGTGATAATAATCTATATTTGTATGTTATTTTGATTCTAAACGATTTGGAAATGTTATGGTATACGATTGGATTCATACAAGTATATGATTTATGTTGACAACCATATGTTGTGGTATTTTATTTGGATTTCATGCAAGTATAGGATTCATTATTATGCCAATATGATGTACATACTTTTATGATCACTTTTAGTGTGTAATTGGATACGACTAAGCACTATAGTTTATATGAATCTATGTTGGAATTAGCAAATCATACTTTTGTATTAGAAACAAAAGTAAGCACCTTTATGAACATGACTAAACTATGTTTGGTATTATGCCTAGTTGAAACATGTTTTAGGCCTAAGTTGTTATCAAAACCATATGGTGATATATGTGACACAATTAAGTTAGATTTACATTCTAATTTCAAGTTTACATGAATAGAATGATTCATGTTTAAGTATTATTTATGCCATGATTATATGAATAGAATGATTCATGTTTAAGTATTGTTTAAGCCATAATCATATGAATAGAATGATTCATGTTTAAGTATTGTTTATGCCATGATTATATGAATAGAATGATTCATGTTTAAGTATTGTTCATGCCATGATTATATGCTATTACAATTGCAAGTTCACATGTACCTACTTTATGTTAATTGAATCGTTATGTTGCAAGTTCATGCGTTCACACTCCCCTTTTTATGTTACCTCATAAACACCATGTTATAAGCCTCCCCTTTTTCATATGGCTAAGTTGGGTTTAAATGTTAAACCCAACATATCTTATATTGTAGCGAACGTGCAAAACGGGGGTAATGACGTTTGGGTTAAAATATAGAACATATGTGTTGGCATGTTGACGCATGCCAACAACCTTGAAAAAAATATATTTAAGTGGCATAAATAAATTTTAACCAATAAAGATAAATTTGAATAATGGGCCGCAAATATTTACATATAAAAAGAAAAGAGACAAAATATGTAAATGTAGAAAATACGATGTGTTTAACCCGAGGTTGGATTGAGTTGTGATGTAAACCTGCCTGGAACCGCTCGATTGTCCAGTAGTCACAACAATACCTATCCAATGTGAGTGGTTAAACATGGAGCCCAATAAAGACCCGAGGTTAGACTGAGTTGTGGCGTAAGACTGCTCGGACCCAACCGGCAACAGGCAGCCACAACAATACCTGTCTAATGTGAGAGGTCAAGGCTTTAATAAGACAATTAAGGCTGAGTCAGGATTGATAGGATTAAGTAAATTAAATTAATACTTAATCAAAATGGAACATGCTAAACTAAACAGACTGATTGGGGGTTAGGTTTATAAAACACTTAACCAACTTAGCATGTTGGCTAGAAATAGAAAACCTAGTAGCGGGGGACCCTTTTCAGCAGTAACCCTACAAGGTGTATCAGGATACCCTGAACTAGGCAGGGTGGGGCACGATTACTGGGCTGACTGTAAGAGGTCAAATCGACGGCGGTGGTGCAGCAGTGTAGGTTCTAACGGGGTGCGGGCGTGCACACACTCCGGCGTAGAAAAATAAGGCACTGGGCACCTGTAGCATACCTGTGCATTCTAGAATTGTGTCGGGCCGCCACCATAGGACTTGATACACCCCATGGTGGGACCAGCATAGGTAACTACAACAACGGGGGCCGTAAGACACATGTAACTATGCGAGTAGGAGCCGATCATCAGAAAATGGATCACTTCACCCTGATTATGGGGTGCCTGTTGGGAACTAGTTTATATGGGTACAGAGGTTAATATGGGGTACGATAGTATATTCGACCCTAGACAACTTAACTTAGTTTATGGTGCTTTCCCATTTCTAGTTTATACTTATCATACCCAGTTCTTTATTCATAGACTGAATAGTCCTAGACTTACTCAGGCTTTATGTCTGACTCTACTTTTCTTTCGTTCCCCCCCAGGTCCACAGGGAGGGAATACCGCAGCTTGACCAGTTTCCGCATCCAGCTTGAAGAGAAAGAATGTATTGCTTGGATCTTTTCCGTTTTGGGCTATGGATTTGGACAGTAATTATGGGACTTTTGCAGTTTATTTATGTTTTCTTTATGCTTCTTTAAATAATGAAATCAAGACAGTTATGGAGATGTTATGTTTTGGGAAGTATTGTAAAACAAATTATGACATGGTTTGTGTAACACGTATTTTGTTGAAATAAAAGTTGTTGATGTTTTTCGCTGTTCAAAAATATGTGTTCTTATATCTGTCTTGTATATCTGTGACTTATACTTATAAACCTCCACCAAAATTAGGGCATTCCCTTTGAGAGTGACCCTAACGGAGGTGGGGTGTTTCACTTGGTATCAGAGCATAGGTTTACCAGATAAGATAAAAAGTTTTGAAAATTTATTTTCAAAAAGGAAATTTAAAGAAGCATTTTTAAAAGATAAAATATTATTTTATTTTAAAAAAGGAAAAGTCCCCCCAAAGCCATAGGTACTATCTCTTATCCTTCGTTTTGAATCTATCCTTTTTGTTTCAACATGTCCGAAGAACTTAACTTGCCAGAGGGTGTACCAATACCTGGTTGGTTTAGACGTTTCTTAGAAGCAAGGGCCACTCAGCCAGGTCCTACCGTTCCTCCTCCCCCAGCTGCAGGAAATCATCCAGCTGCAGCAGCACCTCTTCCTCCACCTCCTCCGCGGGGAAACACTTTTGCTAAGATATGTAAAGATTTTAAAGCTATGGGAGGAAAGGATTTTCATGGAACTGAGTCCTTCGTGGCAGCTAGAAATTGGTTGAAAGAAACCGAGGACTTATTCGTCATCTTTGAGGTAGAAGATAGGCAGAAAGTACAACTGGCAGTGTGGCTACTAAAGGGTGAGGCTTCTTACTGGTGGGAAGTCACTAATGCAGAAAGACCAGTGGAAACATGGAAGGACTTTAGGGCAAGGTTTGAGGCTAAATTTCTCTCAGACGCGGAAAGGAGTTTGCAGTTGGAAAAATTCTTATTTCTTAAGCAAGGGAATAAGACAGTCAAAGAGTATGTTAATCAGTTCGATGAGCTGGCTAGGTTCGGACTGGACCTAGTCAACACCCCGCACAAGAAGGCTCTCCGTTTTGTCAAAGGGTTGAATGAGCCATTACACAGTTTGGCCATGACCCATATACCCATGGGAGCTACATATGAAAGGTTGGTACAGATGGCATTGCTGAACGAATAGGATAAGGGCAAGAAGGAGACAAAGGCAGAAAGCTCTCAAGGGAAGAAAGAGGGTTTACAGCCTAAGAAGACAGACTTTATGAAGGGCGGGAAAGACAACAAAGAGAAGAGGAAGTGTAATTTCTGTGGCAAAGTGGGGCACTTAGTAAAGGATTGCCGGAAAAAGAAGGCCAAGATGAATGGCGGGTGCTTTTCTTGCGGTGAGACAGGCCACATGGCAAAGGACTGCCCAAAGAAACGAGGACAGGGGCAGAGGGCTGGATCCACCTCAGGGGCACAGGTTCATGTGCTAGAAGCGCCACCTCTGCAACAGCGAGGTATAAATACTTCTGTAGAAAGTGTAGTTTATCTTTATGATCACCCCGTTCGCACTTTATTTGATTCTGGCGCATCACACTCCTTTATCTCGTCTGCTTTAGTAGAATCTCTGCACCTAAAAACTAGTATGGTAGAGGACCCCTTAATTGTTTCAAACCCAATTGGGGGCCCAACTCATTTGTCTATGATCTGTTTGGGATTGAAAATTTCTATTCTAAGCGTAGAATTTAAATGTAGTGCCTTTGTTTTGGGCTTTTCGGGATATGGTTTGATTTTGGGCATGGATTGGCTATCCAGTAATGGGGCCATCCTTGATTGTGAGAAAAGGGTTGTTAGGCTCCTGACCCAGCTCGGTAACACTTTGGAAATTTCTTGTAATCCCTCGTATGCGGTTATGCTTAGTTATCTTGAATCACCAGATGCCTCTGTTGAAAATTTGCAATCAGTTAGAGTGGTCCGGGAATATCCGGATGTCTTCGAAGAGGTGAAGGGCTTGCCTCCGAAGCGGGAGATAGACTTCCGCATATATCTTGTAGATAATGCAAAGCCCGTTGCGTTGCCCGTTAGACACATGGCTCCACGGGAAAGGAAAGAACTCAGTAAACAGATTAAAGAGCTTCTAGAGAAGGGGTTCATTAGGAGAAGCATTTCAGAATGGGGCGCTCCAGTGGTGTTCGCTACAAAGGCGGATGGTTCACTCCGTCTATGTGTTGACTATAGGGAGCTCAACAAGCTAACGAAAAAGAATAGGCACCCTCTCCCTAGAATTGACGATCTGTTTGATCAGCTTGTAGGAGCGTCTGTTTTCTCCCAACTCGATTTAGCGACCGGTTTTCATCAACTAAGGGTGGCTGAAGATAGCATCGATAAAACGGCATTCAGAACCCCAGACGGCTTCTTTGAATGGCTTGTCATGCCTTTCGGCTTGACAAACGCACCTGCTTATTTCGTGGACTTGATGAGTAGGGTGTTCAGAGAATTCCTCAATAAGTTCGTAGTGGTCTTCGTAGACGATATCCTTATCTTCTCAAAGAGTGAAGAGGAACATGCTCAGCACTTAAGGGCAATCATGGAAACTCTGCGAGTCCATCAGCTAAAAGCCAAATTCTCTAAATGCCACTTTTGGAGAGAGGAAGTAAGATTTCTTGGGCACATAGTATCCAAGGAAGGGTTAGCTGTAGACCTAGCTAAGGTAGTAGCGGTGCAGGATTGGAAGACACCAAAGAACGCAACAGAGGTCCGAAGCTTTCTCGGGCTAGCAGGCTTCTATCAAAAATTCATCAGAGACTTTGCAAAGATATCATCTCCGCTCACGAAGTTGACCAAGAAGAATCTAGTGTTCAATTGGGACTTGGATTGCGAGTTTGCTTTCCAGCGACTGAAAAGGGCTCTTACAACAGCCCCAGTTTTAACGTTGCCAGATGGAAGCAAGATGTTCATAGTTTATACAGATGCATGTGGGATAGGGCTAGGCGCTGTCTTAATGCAAGAAGGAAGGGTAGTAGCTTATGGCGGGAGGCAGTTGAAAGTGCACGAAAAGAACTACCCGACCCACGATCTTGAGTTAGCCGCCATCGTCTTTGCACTCAAGTCTTGGCGACACTATCTCCTAGGTGAGAAGTTCGAACTTTACACTGACCATAAACCGTTGAAATACCTTTTCTCGCAGAAGGACCTTAACTTGAGGCAACAGAGATGGATGGAGTTTCTTGCCTCGTATGATTTCGAGATCTCCTACACTCCGGGCAAAGGCAACGTAGTGGCAGACGCGTTGAGCCGAAAGAAACTGACCCTAAGCCCGCTGTTTGTTGAAAGACAAAGCCTAGAGTTTATAGCCAGCTTTGACTTTAGGCCCTCCTCCGATTTTGTACCAGGCTTGCTAGCATCTCTCGAAGTACGCCCGACTTTAGGGGACTCAATAGGGACAGCACAACGCGAAGACCCTCAGCTTGTGGAGACGATTGATAGACTAATTAGGGGTGAGACTTCAAGTCACCTCAACAGATACTCCATCGACGATAAGGGTTGGCTAAGGCGAGACGGAAGACTATGCGTCCCACAGACGAGGGATTTAGTAAGGAAGGTTCTCGAGGAAGCACATCACTCCAAGATGACGATACATCCGGGCGGAGATAAAATGTACAAGGACATAAAGAGAACTTTCTTCTGGAACGGCATGAAAATGGACGTGGCAGATTTCGTTTCTAAGTGTATGGTGTGCCAACAGGTTAAGGCGGAACAGAAAAAGCCTGGCGGTCTGCTACATCCTCTAGAGGTCCCGCAGTGGAAGTGGGATAGCATCTCAATGGACTTCATTGATGGGCTGCCTAGGTCTAGGAGAGGCAACACTAGCATTTGGGTAATAGTGGACAGGCTTACTAAAAGCACCCACTTTTTACCTGTCAAAAGTAAAAGAACTGCCTCATCCCTAGCATCTCTTTACCTCAAGGAAATCGTTCGACTCCATGGAATACCATCCAACATTGTTAGTGACCTAGACCCTATCTTCACAAGTGAGTTTTGGCGGAGTCTGCAAGAAGCGGTAGGCACACAGTTATGCTTGAGCACAGCCTATCATCCCCAAACCGACGGCCAAACAGAAAGAGTGAACAGAGTTTTGGAGGACCTTTTAAGACTGTGCGTCCTTGACTTCGGAGGGACATGGGAAGACCATCTTCCTTTGGTGGAATTTGCCTACAACAACAGCAATCAAGCAACCATCGGAATGGCGCCCTTCGAAGCTTTATATGGAAGACAGTGCCGATCGCCCACTTGTTGGTGGGAGTCTACTGATAAGCTCATACTTGGACCAGATATGATCCGAGAGACTTCATAGAAAGTAGACTTAATACGAAGAAGGATGAAGACGGCCCAAGACATAAAAAAGTCCTACGCCGACAAGAGGAGGACCGACCTTGAATTTGAGGTTGGGGACAGAATTTTTCTTAAAGTATCTCCGTTAAGGAACGTTGTTCGTTTTGGAACCACAGGAAAGCTAGCACCAAGGTTCGTAGGGCCATTCCCTATCATCGAGAAAATTGGGAAAATGGCCTATAGATTAGAGCTACCCGAAAAATTGGCCGGAGTTCACAACGTTTTTCACGTTTCACATCTCCGAAAATGTCTACATGATTCTGCTGAAGTGGTAGAGCCGAATATCCTAGAAGAAGCTGAAGTGGAACGCGAAGCAACCGTAAGGAAAGTTCCAACCCTCATATTAGGAACGGAAGTGAAGAAGCTACGCAACCGCGAAGTCAAGCTCGTCAAAGTTCAGTGGAGCGACGCCGAAGAAGATGCAACTTGGGAAACTGAAGCTAGAATATGCGCAGCCTACCCTTTTCTTTTCGAGGGTACATCTTTGATCTTTCCTTTTCCCTTAAGTTGTGCTTTTATCTATCTTTTTAGGTATATCTCCTCGACCTTATCTTTTAGGAAGAAACCCTTTGGATGGAAACATGTAATTGAAACATGTTATGGATGATGGTTGCAAGTGGTTGCGAGTGATTGCTAGTGGTTGCTCGTGGTTGCATATACACACACAATCTAGGTTTTAGATCGGCTCAGTCACTTCATATTGCATATGCATATATGTTTGCATTCGTATATGGTTGAACTTTAATGTGTTGTCATATGGATGTTGCATTTGTATGAATGATTGTGCACTCATGTAGAGTCATGAATAGGAGAATTTGCATACATAATGGATTCATGGCACTTACATAATTCGCATTAAGGAGGTCAACTGAATCAGTAGACCGCCTAAATTTGCATTAGATAAGTACATGTACACACACACACTTCGCATACGATCATGAAGCATTAGAAGTCTTTTAAGGACAATGGATGCTCGTGTTTGATGGATGAGTAGATGGATGTTTGGATGTTAGGATATACATTCTTCCTAAACTTGAAGATTTCGGGGACGAATTCCTTTTAAGTGGGGGAGAATGTAACACCCCGTGTATTCTATAACAGTGAAATTCACAAATTAAATAATAACTAACTTAAAATCAAAGAATTAAGGGAAACGGGATACGCCATTGCGTTCGTCTCGGAATTCTGCTTGAGATAGAGTCCGAGTTTGCGTAAAACGGACTCCGTATGAGGAAGACATGGCCTCCAGAAGTTTCAGAATTCAGTTTAAAATTCAAACAGACAAAAACAGCTCAGAAAAACAAATTTTAAAATTCAAAATCGGGCCCAATTGGCCAGGGCGGGAAAATTCCCGCCCAAGGCACCCAGGTCGACTTGGCAGTCGACTTGGGGCTAGCCAGGTCGATTGGGAAGTCGACCTGGGTAACCGGTGTCGACTGCCAAGTCGACACGGTGTCGACTGGGGTGTCGACCTGGCCCCTGAGCCAGGTCGAACCCAGCCTACCCTGACTGGCCTGGTTTGTGTTTGGTCTATTTTCTAAGCCTTGCCTTGTCACTAGGGCTAGGTGTCAGCACCTGGTTGGTCTCTCCTTTGAACGAACGGCTATTATTAAACCAAGCTCCATTGACGGTCTAAATCAACTCAAAAACTCTATAAAAAGGACCTAAGACTCACCCTAATACACACAAACAAAAATGAAGATGAGACCGTCATGCTGCTGAGGAGAGACTAAGGATAGCCGTAAGAAATTGAGAGACAATTAGGAGATAATTCAAATCTTAAAGCAACGTCAATCAAATCAAAACAATGCCTACAACAAAGGATAGCATCTCCAAATTCAGAATTCAGATTCCTGAAATGAAGATTCGTCATACGTTGTAAGTAGAGTACTATTCCGATGTGAATAATTAATTGCATTTGATTTTTGTAAAATGCGAAATGGAATTGTGGCGATAATAATCTATATTTGTATGTTGTTTTGATTCTAAACGATTTGGAAATGTTATGGTATACGATTGGATTCATACAAGTATATGATTTATGTTGACAACCATATGTTGTGGTATTTTATTTGGATTTCATGCAAGTATATGATTCATTATTATGCCAATATGATGTACATACTTTTATGATCACTTTTAGTGTGTAATTGGATACGACTAAGCACTATAGTTTACATGAATCTATGTTGGAATTAGCAAATCATACTTTTGTATTAGAAACAAAAGTAAGCACCTTTATGAACATGACTAAACTATGTTTGGTATTCTGCCTAGTTGAAACATGTTTTAGGCCTAAGTTGTTATCAAAACCATATGGTGATATATGTGACACAATTAAGTTAGATTTACATTCCAATTTCAAGTTTACATGAATAGAATGATTCATGTTTAAGTATTATTTATGCCATGATTATATGAATAGAATGATTCATGTTTAAGTATTGTTTATGCCATAATCATATGAATAGAATGATTCATGTTTAAGTATTGTTTATGCCATGATTATATGAATAGAATGATTCATGTTAAAGTATTGTTCATGCCATGATTATATGCTGTTACAATTGCAAGTTCACATGTACCTACTTTATGTTAATTGAATCGTTTTGTTGCAAGTTCATGCGTTCACACTCCCCTTTTTATGTTACCTCATAAACACCATGTTATATGCCTCCCCTTTTTCATATGGCTAAGTTGGGTTTAAATGTTAAACCCAACATATCTTATATTGTAGCGAACGTGTAAAACGGGGGTAATGACGTTTGGGTTAAAATATAGAACATATGTGTTGGCATGTTGACGCATGCCAACAACCTTGAAAAAAATATATTTAAGTGGCATAAATAAATTTTAACCAATAAAGATAAATTTGAATAATGGGCCACAAATATTTACATATAAAAAGAAAAGAGACAAAATATGTAAATGTAGAAAATACGATGTGTTTAACCCGAGGTTGGATTGAGTTGTGATGTAAACCTGCCCGGAACCGCCCGGCTGTCCAGTAGTCACAACAATACCTATCCAATGTGGGTGGTTAAACATGGAGCCCAATAAAGACCCGAGGTTAGATTGAGTTGTGGCGTAAGACTGCCCGGACCCAACCGGCAACAGGCATCCACAACAATATCTGTCTAATGTGAGAGGTCAAGGCTTTAATAAGACAATTAAGGCTGAGTCAGGATTGATAGGATTAAGTAAATTAAATCAATACTTAATCAAAATGGAACATGCTAAACTAAACAGACTGATTGGGGGTTAGGTTTATAAAACACTTAACTAACTTAGCATGTTGGCTAGAAATAGAAAACCTAGTAGCGGAGGACCCTTTTCAGCAGTAACCCTACAAGGTGTATCAGGATACCCTGAACTAGGCAGGGTGGGGCACGATTACTAGGCTGACTGTAAGAGGTCAAATCGACGGCGGTGGTGCAACAGTGTAGGTTCTAATGGGGTGCGGGCGTGCACACACTCTGGTGCAGAAAAATAAGGCACTGGGCACCAGTAGCATACCTGTGCATTCTAGAATTGTGTCGGGCCGCCACCATAGGACTTGATACACCCCATGGTGGGACCAGCATAGGTAACTACAACAATGGGGGCCGTAAGACACATGTAACTATGCGAGTATGAGCCGATCATCAGAAAATGGATCACTTCACCCTGATTATGGGGTGCCTGTTGGGAACTAGTTTATATGGGTACAGAGATTAATATGGGGTACGATAGTATATTCGACCCTAGACAACTTAACTTAGTTTATGGTGCTTTCCCATTTCTAGTTTATACTTATCATACCCAGTTCTTTATTCATAGACTGAATAGTCCTAGACTTACTCAGGCTTTATGTCTGACTCTACTTTTCTTTCGCCTTCTTTTCTTTCGTCCCCCCCCCCCCAGGTCCACAGGGAGGGAATACCGCAGCTTGACCAGTTTCTGCATTCAGCTTGAAGAGAAAGAATGTATTGCTTGGATCTTTTCCGTTTTGGGCTATGGCTTTGGACAGCAATTATGGGACTTTTGCAGTTTATTTATGTTTTCTTTATGCTTCTTTAAATAATGAAATCAAGACAGTTATGGAGATGTTATGTTTTGGGAAGTATTGTAAAACAAATTATGACATGGTTTGTGTAACACGTATTTTGTTGAAATAAAAGTTGTTGATGTTTTTCGCTGTTCAAAAATATGTGTTCTTATATCTGTCTTGTATATCTGTGACTTATACTTATAATCCTCCACCAAAATTAGGGCATTCCCTTTGAGAGTGACCCTAACGGAGGTGGGGTGTTTCAATAAGGGTCATCGTCACACTGTTCAAAATGGGATACAAAATTTACACTTATGTTATCCATCTATTTCATATAAATCTGTCTGCATGCTCGACCGCTAAGCTTTGCTTCCTACATGACCGTTGATGGAGGAGGATGTTCAATCCACCCGCAGAGCTGTGCTCGACCTTGACAATGTGACGACGCTACTCGACCCACCAGCTATGAAGCTGCTTAACCCGGTTTCCACGATGTTGCTCGACCTAGTTAGTTCCAAATGCAACGCTCAACTCGAATGAACTGTTAACAGCTATCGCGTTTATGTATTCAATCCATGCAAAATCATGTAGACACAGAACTTGCATTCCATGATAGCCATTGTGTTCCTTCTTATTACATTCTAACGTATTAGTTAACTGATCCATGTAAGTATAATCATGTTATACTTTTGATCATGTAGCTGCTTGAATGTGATGCAAGTGCTCGACCCAAGCTTCTGATGATGACCGACCAGCAAGGCTCCATGATGACGTGGCAGCTTTATATTCACAATCTTGCCATGCATTGTAATAAAATTTGTGCTTCATTTATAAAAATGTAATGTAACTTTGTGTGTATGCATTGTGATCTAGTTTTGTACCGTTTTATTCTAGACAATGGAATTTACGTGAATGCTAATCCAAGGATACGCGTGTATCAGTTCACTTGCCAAGCTTCCAGTTGATCCATGTTATATATATTTAACTCCTTGTTCATGTTATACGTGCCACTTATTTGTGTAATGCATCTTGTCTTTGAATTATCTATGTGCATTCACGTTACTCGTTTATCACTAAATGGGACAAAAGCCATCCATCTGTGAACGGTCCATTGTTTAATAGTAATGACGGATCCTTTTGGGCTTTGTAAGGTGCCAATCCGGTTTATGTTCGACCTTCTTGCACTCGACTGTCTAATATTCAACCCAGGGTGTTCGACCTGGGGTGCTTGACCGTCAAGTGTCCGATCCAGGGTGTTCGACCTGTGATGTTCAAGCCGCGGGATGAACAGTGATCGAGCCTTGAACTGTGTTATATTAATAGGGTTAACAATTTCCAATTTCAATTTTTATTTTTTCTTGCAATTTGTTTTTCTCGATTTCTCTCCTTTTATAAATTTCTTTCCAATTTCTTATACTTCTTCTTTTATAGGTCAAAAAAATACAAATTTCCTTTTCTTTCTTTTCCTCTTGCTTACACTTCACAACTTCCACCAACTTCCCCCATCCTTCAAATAACCAACTCCATACCACACAACTTACTACAGCCTCAAAATCAACCTAAACGACATCATTTCACACAAACCAGCTAAGACACTAACCAAACCATCCCCCACAAACACCAGCAGCCGTCACCTCCATTACCACAAACAACGTTCATCAACGCATTCATCTTCCTTCCCACTGTCCAAGTCACAATTCGAACACACCCTCCAAAATAAATTATTGCACCCCACATCTACCGACCCAAAACAACGTTTAACCTCTAACTGCTTCACTGTTCATACAAACAATCTTCAACAACCTACCTCACACGCAAAAACCAGACCGTAGTTGTTGTAACTGAACCCTTCCGATTAACCCTTTAAAGCCACAACCATCGCTACAAACCCAAGTTCATCAATAGCCCTCATCCTTGCATACCACCTCCTTCCTACATCATTACCTCGGCCCAGTCCAACAACTCCCCATCATGCTATCCATTTAACCCTGGAACAAATCACAACATTTCATCAGTATCGCACAACCCACTACCACTACACTAGCATCCAAAACAACTTCTTCTTTTTGCCCAAACAAACTCCTCCAGACCACAGGTCCACCATCCCCCATCAGCCACTACAAATCTCCTCTCTTAACCAAACTTTCACGATAACTACACATTCGCCTCGGTCCCAAATTTTCTTTACCATTTCTGTCTTGATCACAACAAATAACCCCACTGCAAATCACATTGCTCCAACTCAATTCCAATCAATGTTCAACTTCATTGCATCCTCACGAAACCTAAAATCCATCACAAAGAATCACCACTGAAGACAACAGTCACAACTCTCACAGATTTAGTCACAATCATACCACGCTCCTCAACTACAAGCACCAGTTCACTTACTTGATTCCAAAAAAAAGAGACCGATTAGATTCGAAGCTGAAGCCGCTCTTGATCGTTGTCAACAGAAACCCTATCATATTCCATCTGAATCCGAACATAGTCAATGTAATGTCCCACATTTTTGGTCATTTAGTATTGAACATTCATATTTATTTTAAATGTTGAATTAGAAATATAAATAAATTTTTGTATTGAATTTATAGATTTAACAGTCGATATACGATTTAGTTTCGTACATATTGAATTATCGTAATATGAAATGATAATAACTTCATTCTGAAACTAAATCGAAAACGATTCCAATGACTAATAAAAATTCTATTAAATTATTATTGAAGAATTTGATTGTTCTTAATTGATTTATATTTTAAACAATTTAACTTAACATATGAAAACAGTAATTTTTCAAACAGTCTCAGAATTCAACGAAAATAATTCCTTTTGATCCGTAATAGTTTGGATTTATCGTTTGATTGTATGATTAGAAAATGCTCAGAAATAATTAAATTAAATTTAAATTGTTGATTTAAATTTTTATCAAGGCCATATGATCGAATTAGGCTTCAAAACTTATTCTACTGTGATTAGAATAGTGATATAACCCTAAGGGTGCCGGTCGCTATGCAAAAAACGGAGTTCGAAATCAATAGGTATTTTAAATTAAATAAATTCATCTTAATTGAAATATATATATATATATATATATATATAGCCGACCTAAGCCTTTTCCTCATGTAGACCTATTTTCAGCTATAACTATTTCTCCTGTAAATTGCGTACCAATTATCCCCTGGCTTCGCAGCAAAGCTAAACATCCAATTTAATGGATGCCATTTGAATGATTTAAATTCGCAGACCTAATACCTTTGTTCTTCTATTATAAATATGCGGTCATTTTGCCCACCACTTTGTTCATTTTCCTTTAAACGAAATCGAAAGCCTAAAATAAAATGGATGCCATTTCTTTAGTAAAAAGCAAATACAAAATAAAAAAAAGGCCATTTCCGCTACCTTTTTTGAGAAGTCGCGATATGTTCATACGAGTACGAAGTTTAAGGGTATCGATTTCAAATAGTCGAAGTTGAGATTCGCGATTTTAGGTTATTCAAGACCGTTGGGTGGATGTTTGGGGGCTGTAATTTCGATTAGGCAAAGGCTTCAAAACGTCAGCGATAGGAGGTGCGATTCACGTCCCTGGAGTTCGAAGTCTCCAACTGTAAAGTAGGGTTCAGGCTCGCGTACCATAGGGGTGACGAAAGTTAACAACACGACTCATTTTCTGATGCTCGAATTTACCAAAGTTGATAGTTGGGGGTGCAGATTGAGAGTGACATTGACAACGAGAAAGAAGGTGGTTTGGATAGTGGTGAATTGAGAACATGTAGTATGACTGAACGTGTAATTAAAGAGGACTAATTGGAATGGATGGACTAGAGTGATGGGGAAATGGGTCAGTGAAAATTGAGGCTGATGGTGTTTTGAGGTATACATTGCTGATTGCAGTGATGATAGGGTCGTTTAGGATGGCGGAGAAATGGCACAACAATAAATGAAATTGTCAATGAAGAGCTCGACGAAATGTCAAAATGGAATGAAGCCGTGTTTGGGCTGATTTCAGTGGAATGAATGATGATTTTTGAGATGTGCTTCTTAGTTGATTGATTAATTTGCAAAGAATAAGGTATACATTTTTAAGAAATTTTAAATTACATAGGATAATTTATTTATTTATGTGTTAAGTTATTTTAAATTTATAATCAGTTAATCCTTAAATAAATTAAATAATCGTAGGTACAAATAGATTTATTCAAGACGATTCGTAGATATAACATTATGGAATTTAACGGGAAATTCAGCAAATGAAAATGAAGGCGAGTAAACTCGCTCTTTGGAATTCGTTTATAATTTTATTATGAATGAATTTTAAATAGATTTTATATGTTGTTTGACAATTGATTGGATGCATTGAGTAATTGTTTATGAATTGTGGCTATATATATAATATATTAGTTATATATATAGGATATTTTCCGTAGTACCATTAGCGGATGACCTTATGAGCCCCACAATATATATAGTGGATAACCTTCTGTACCGCGATATCCTGCCTTGAAGCGGGATGAGTATTATTTATGGTGGCTAACATCTATGGATGCAGGGAAGATAGCTTGGAGGGATCCAACTAGATTCCTCAAATTTATTATTGTACGTTTACATATTTATATATATATGTGATATGTTGAATTGGATTGATGGTTGTGTGTTTGGATGTTTGAATATCACTGGCCCTTAAATATTGATATTTAATAATATCATAAAAAAAGGATTTTTAAGTTTTAAAAGGAAATTATATTTTTCTAAAATAGAATTGAATTTCAAAAGGGCTAAAATTATTGGCTTGTTTTAATAATAAACAAGTAGTTAATTTTATAACAATATTTGTAAATGAAGTGGAAAAATTTATCATTGGATAATTTGAGTATGTAAATTCAAGTATGAATTTAAAAAGGGTAAATGGAATCGTTTTGAAAAGAAAACGATGGAATTATTTCCAATGTTCGGAAAGTAATTGAATTTAAATAAATCCGTTTGGATTTATGGCTAGAATTTGAGTACGTCAAATTTATAAAAATAAATTATTCTTAGGAAAGACATTTGAATTTTATTTAGTACAAACTTAAATTTATTATTTTTAGAAGGTTACATACCCAGTATATAAAAATATAAAAATAGATTCTATGCTTATAAATATAAGCTATAGTAATAAAATATTTTTAAGCGAAAAAAGGAAATAACTTTGAGATTTAGGAGGAAAATAAAATACTCCAAAATGGAAATCGAGTTTCAATTAGATTATTAAAATAGAAATTGGTTTTAATAAGGAATTTAATTTATAAACAATGTTTATATGTGATGAAGTAATCTCTATTTGATAATTGGAAAACAGATTTTTCCAAAGTATGGCTTATAAAACCATATTTTTAAGGAAATAAAAGGTAATATTTAATCAAGTGTAAGAACGTTGTCTATCAAGGTATGAGAGGTAAATAAAACACCCTAACTTGAACGATTTCACTATTACCAAAGGATGATATTAGTTTGAAATGGTAGAGGATGTTTTATTTCCATGCGAATTGGAATTTAATATAGAGAATTAAGCTGTGAATAATTTTATAACTGAATTATTATTTTTTAATGTAGAGATCAAGAATTTGGATAATCATAATATTTACGTTAGTTTTGAAAAACTAGTTAATTTATATTAAAATGTGGAAGATTGGGATTGAAATCTAGTTTATAAATGAAGTTTAAATGTTTATATTTAAATTTAATTAAAAAAGGATAGCCACGGCGCGGTTGTTCATTATTTGACGATTCGAACTTCAATTGACTATATAGAACTCAATATAAGTTGACATTCTTTGAAACAAGAATCTTCCAGATCTATTAAATAATAATTTTCTAATAGAAGAGAATAATCTAATTTTGTCTTATAGATTTTGAGTTATGTTAAAATCGAATTTCTAAAGAAATAGCGCTATAATCATTTATAATAACTAGAATGATTTATTTAATAAATTCGAAGGAGTTTAAGTTAATGAAATTTGAATCTTTCATTATAAAAATCCGAATTTGAGTTATAGTATAAATATGAACTCAAGTAGAGTAAATAGATTGATTTTTGGAACGAAAATAAGATTTTTAATAATCGAACGAAGTTAACTAATTTCAAAAGAAATTAGTTAATAAAGTTTGGATCGAACTTAATTTTGTTTAAGCGAATTTGTTAATTGAAATTGGGAATTCAAATATGAAACTTGGATTTGAGTTTGGAAGCGATCGACGAGTTTGAGTTTGATTTTGGTATAAGTGAATACAAATTTATTTGAATGTGATATGCTCAAAATAAAAATAGACTAAGCAAAGAAACTAATTAGAAAAATGAAGCATGGTTAAATAAAAAGGATTGAATTGATTAAAATAAATTGGTAGTGGACGTATGTATGTTAAATAGGTATGGAATGAATAGAATGAAGGTTATAACTTGAGTTCCCGACTAAGAGGTACATGTTTAAATTCCATATGAGATTATATGACCCTATTGGGAAAACCGCTTGGCTTGTTGAATTTCTTTATGAATGGAAAGGGCCGAGAGAGGCGATTTGTAGTTGTACCAATTAAGTCGTACAAAGGAGACGCTGGCGAAATTTCCGAATATTTTAGGAGTTAGAATATTTTTAAGAAATTTTGATAACTAGACATTAATATATCAATATGTGTGTGTGTGTATATATATATATATATATATATTTGTATAATTCGATAAGGAAACAAACTTACATATAATACTGTAAACAAAGGAAATCTATAAATTTAAATATCGTAAGAATATAAAGGGAAATGTATACTCATTTAAATAAATGGATAGTTAGCTTTATATGATGTCAATTATTCGAGATAAGTGGTCTTGTCTGTTTTGAAGTTAAGAATGTTATTTAGTCAAGGTCTTAGAGGTAGTTATACCCAACTTGATTGATTTTAGTTTTAACCAATAAATAGAAACATTCAGTCTTGAAGATCAATGTTTAAATCAAATTTAGTTGAATGCAACATTTTGGGTTGTTGTAATGATGTTTTACACAATAGTCGCTTAACCCAAGTAAGTGAAATTTTGGGAAATATAGAAATAAATATTTCCTATGTATAGGAAGGAATGGCTGTGAAAGGGAGAAGTGATTGGAAATGAAGCCCAATCATAAATAGAGGATACTTTCTAAAGTATAGAAATAAAAGAAGATGGGATATGGAACATTTTCCAAATATTGTAAGAAGCTAAAGCGTTTTGAAAATATTGGAGTAAAGATATTGGAAGGTATATGGGAAATGATTTAATTAATGAAATATTAGAAGGGCCAGTAATTGTTCAATGCTTAATCAATAATATTTCCAGTAGGAAATTTGGATGGATGTTTGTTTTTCTTCAATAGTTAAGTAACCAACTATCGAAATTTTTGACCATCGTTGTCAAAACGGACATACTGATTGGATTTTTATCAAAAAACCACTTTGTATAGGCATAGGCATTGCAAATTATATTATTTGAAGAAAACTGAAGATATAGTAAAATGCAAGTGCTGCTCTATTACAGGATAGTGCCTTCGGTTTGTCCAGTCCTTGGACGACTTGTATGGATGAATGTCTGACAGAGTATGCCTAACAGATCACATAAGACGATCTTTTCAGGGTGTTATGTTTGGTGGCGGAGGAATTCGTTTCTCCTAGCTTTTTATACTCGAATATTTTTGGGAAGATCAGTTGGTGATATGACAGGTTTGATATTGTTGCATTCACAGTAAATGATGGTGTGATGTTCTAGGATGGTAAAGTTATCTCAAGCCTCACAATCAAGAAATGACAAAAATCGGGCTGGCAGCATGGCTAGTTGGGTCACACCCAAGCAGGGTGTATCATCACCGATCTAGAGAAAATTCAATTTCTCTTCTTTCGCTTCTGTATCTTACAGATTATGGTTGGAGTGCCGACAACTATGTGTGTTAATACATTCGGTCCACTCAAGCAAAATGAGTGACTGGTAATATGTGGTTGGGTCGCAAGATATTCTTATTGAACCGCAGTGTATCCCCTCTAGAGTACACCAATTGTAACAATCCGAATTTTGGAAGGGTGATTGTAATAGCCTATAAGTTTTACGTTTAAAATATAAAGAAAATTAAGATTTAATTCTTAAAAATAAATATTTATATTCGGGTTTCAATTTAGAATTTGGACTTTAAATTTTGCTTGAACGTATTTGAATAAACTTATAAAGGAAAATTCATTTTGTAAATTTAATTTTTAATATGAACATTTGATTATTTTGATAATTTGAATTTATTAGAATTATAAATTATGTTAAGATTTAATGTTGACGTAAATGTTTATATATTGGGATTTTCACCAAAAATTTGGAATTTAATCTATTTTGAATATGGTTTGGAAATATTGTTAAACAAAATTCCTTTTATAAATTAAATATTAAAATTTTAAATTGCGTTCAGCTTTGAGATAGCAATTTTATTTAAGAAAGAAAAAGAAAAATTAATTTATTTAACTTTGAAATGTAAGCGATTCAATTAATTTAGAAACTGAAGGTTATTTCATAGTACGTATTGATACATTTTACAAATTTAAAGAGCTAATCTATTTTAAAGTTTGTTTGTAATCAAATTGTTAAGTATAAGTTTAGTTTTGTAGTTTCTATAATTTGAATTTCGTCGGACGGAATAAACATGAAGATAATGCGTGAAATGAAATACGCATGTTTTGACTTTCATGTTAATTTAATTTATCGCTTAGTGAGATTTTTGAAATTTGAATTCGTTGAAATAAACAACGTTGTTTTCTTCTCAGCCGTGTTTAGCCTAACATTTGTATTTGTTCACAAGTAACATATCATTAAAATTGTATCACGAAATTTGGCTAAAGAATTTAGTTTGAACACTTGTAAACGGCAAGCTAAAACCATTACCACCTGTCCAAACTATGTTGTATAAAACAACACTTGTCCTCCCCAGACTGAATTGTATTACACGTTGTTGTTTCCGTCAGTTACTGGTCCCCTTAATTTTATTATAAATAGCGTGTCCTCACAGGGTCCACTAAAAAAAGGAAAAAAATCCTTCTCTTTAATTTTAACAACAATAGCTTTTCATTCGTTTTCCCCCAAACTTCAAATGTCCAAACTGATTTTCCCCCAAATTTCTAGTTTAAGGCCACCGGTCGACGTTACTTCCCCACTCCAGTTCCTCCAGTGCCAGTCGGCCTTCCACCTCTACCGCGTTCTCTTCCTCCTCATTGACCCCATCGCTCCATCATCTTTCAGTCGAACCCGCATAGCTCACTTTGCCAATGTTGATTGATTGTCCTCACCGTCCTTCAGCCGACACCGCTGCATTGGTCACCATTGCCTTCCGTCGCCCCACCACAGCACCCTGGAGCATCTGCCACCATGATGAAGAGCAGCTGAACCGTGCAACTCTAGACCCGTCACCAACTCTGACTTCTATGAGACATGGTTCCCTTCTCTGTTCGTCGCGCCCTCGTTCTGAACCCGGAGCCTCTAACTTGAAGATGTCGGGTCACCGTATACCTTCCGCCTTCAATCGGAGGCTCAAAATCTTCCAAGTCAATCGGGGTAGCCGCCGTGTTCACCATCGAAGTTCCCCCCACCTCTGTTGTCCTTCCCATTGCTGGGTCATCACATGCGTCGGTCCTTAATTGCTAGCCACTTCTTTCTCTTGCCGCTTCAGGCGAGTTGATCTCACGATTGAATTTATTTCCAGTTTGCTACTCCGTCTCGCATTGAATAATTGATTAGCCACCTTTAAAAATAAAACCTGAATTGCAATAAGTAAAATGTATATGTGTAAGCTTCCCTCTACTTGACTTAAGCATGGACTTGCAAAATGTTCCTAATGTTAAACTTGGAATTTGCATGCCTATTTATTTCAGTATGGCCTTAAGTTTTCCTGCTCTATCTAATCAGTTTGTGCTTGGTTTCTATATTAGGCCATACCTTGTTTGTATACTAAATAACCGCTTTGTTATGCATGTTGTGTGGGAATAAAAGTACGGGATTTGCTAAATTTGGGGATTACTAGCATAGTCATCTTATATTTTTGCATGCTGAGACTTTTCTATATGTATATATTACAAAAAAATTAATTAACTAAAAATCCACGCAACTTGTATTTAGAGAATTCATGTGCTGAAACCACCTTGGCCATGAGTGCTTACCATTATAGAACAGTGTTGCATTTTGCCTTGGGAAGTTTTGATACCCTGTGCTCTTGAGATGTACTTTGGCATTTCTCTTACTTTATGCATTAGTTCTTTACTTGAGGTCCCAGCCCAAAATCTTATATACATAAACCATCATGTGTAAGTCCTATATCAATAAGTTTATAGTGTTTACAATTTGTTTTACGACATGCATAGCCTAACATATTATTTCAACTATGTTTACAAAATTCTTTATTTGTAATGACGTATCCTGTATGATTTAAAATAGATAAAATAGTTTGCACATATGTTATTTAATCAAGAATAAATTCATATACGTATGTGTAACAAGTATAGTATATATTAATGCTCGTTGTCTAACACAGTACCAGACGCTATATTGTTCATAAGTTTACATATAAATTTGTGTACTGGTTTGTAAATTTACATAGTTCTTTCATAATGGTAAGTTTACTTATGTATGTCATATAATGGGCATATAAAATCAAAAATACCTAGTTCTGCCATGCATAGTTGACGTGCCCATTAATACTATGTATGTAACACCTAACATCCTTTAGTGTCACTCACAAAGGGAATGCACTATGTTCTGTGGAGCATTTAGGGTAAAAGATGCAGATAAATTGCAAGACAAACAAAATTAAAACAGCGGAAAATAAAACTTTACTTTATTGATAAAATAGTTTGTATAACAATTGTTTTCCAATATCATAGTATCATCTGTCTTACAAAATAAAGAAGCATAAAATAACATTTATATTCCCCAATGTAGCATAAGCCAGCCATAGCAGCAGAAACAGAGAGTCCAAAGCACTTTGTCAAAGAATCTTCGAGCTTGGGAAGAGTGACGGTCCAATCTAACCTGAGCTATACTATTCCCTCCTTAACTACCTAAGGGGGGAAACGGAAGAAAAGAAGACGAAAGAAAATTGGGTTAGACATAAAGTCTGGTAAGTTCAGTTACTTCTAGCAAGTGAACAAGGAAAAACAAAACGACATGAATTAACTGAATACAAGACAATACCATAATGATAGGGCCAACAAGATAGGATAAGATTAACACAAGATATGCTAAGACAAGATAAACTGGATATGCTTTAATACTTTCTCCGCTTCGCTATTAACCTGTTATTATGGTTTCTATGTCTCTGCACCACCTATCTAGTGTCCCAACTAGTAATCTGTCTAAAATGATAACGCGATCCCAATCCCAGTAATTGTGGTTGCCTTTAGGCGCACATTTATTATTTATTACCTAGATCTAATCTAGGGTTTTATATCAAAGTACTTCCTAGATTCCACTCGGGTTTACGCGGCTTATCTAATGCTTCACAGATTCAGGGTTTATGCCACCTAGGTCCAACTAGGGATTACGCTACCTGTCGAACGATGCCCCTAGTCTAGGACACACTACCTAGAGCGGTATATGTTCCTAGACTTTCCCCACGTATGTGTCATGAATCGTTATCGCTGTCTAGATGCACATGTCGTCTATATGTGAGACCCGAGTCCCGTGGCAATGCAAATCAAGAAACACAGAACTCGGTCTGGAGCTTTAAGTTATCTGCCGATGCAGATGCTAAGGTCTGTTTTTTCCAGTGGCTATGGTCCCACTTGACCCCTCCCTCAACTATTGAAAGGCACACCTTGAAAAATGAGAACTATACGCAGGCCCCCCATGCCCCACTAACCTATGGCCATCCGCAACCATAAATAGATAGCAAGTATATGGTCTTTTGGAGTTCTCTGCCTTTCCGTATCTCGATTGACTCAAGATGGTAGGTAGACGACGGGTCGCTATCACAGGGCCATTTGTCCCGCCGAATCACACTGGTCCATCCTAGTCTTTAGGTTGCCTTATATTGCAACCAAGGCATACCCTTGGTTCTCCTAACGCAGACCGTAACCTATGTGAGCCCAGGAGGATCATCTGCCACCTCACAGAGGGATACCAGAGTACCCTCACGTCCCCTCGAAGCCTCGGGCTTCGTAACCCAATTCGTTGGAGCCTTCTTTAAGATCGTTCGCTCCTCCTCATGTTATACTAAGGATTACTACCTAGTTTTCCTAACTAAGGTTTAACACTTGGTTTCCTGAATCGTCGTGTTCTTAACTAAGGTTTACCACTTAGTCCTTTTAACTAAGGTTTACTACTTAGTTCTCTTTCTCGTCAAGTTGGATTGGTTAAGTGTCATTAGTCGATACAAGTTAACTTAACCTATTCATTTGTCATGTTAAACTGGT
Organism: Allium sativum; assembly: GCA_030737875.1. NCBI lineage: Eukaryota > Viridiplantae > Streptophyta > Magnoliopsida > Asparagales > Amaryllidaceae > Allium > Allium sativum. The sequence continues at coordinate 434,629,634 of CM060919.1, forward strand.
TAAGTGTTACCAGTAATTCACGTTGACTTAACCCAACCAGCATCAAGTTATATTGGTTAAATATTTACTTAACCCTACCCATTCATCTTGTATTGGTTAAGTGTTCCTTTTTAACTTAACCTTGCCTATCTGTTTTAACTAACATGTTATAACGGTTAAGTGTTCCCTTAGTTAACTTAACCCTAACATTGGTTTGATTAACATGTTCTAATGGTTAAATATTGTCCCTTCATGTTTTTAACTTAACCCTATTCATTTATCACACTCTGATGGTTAAGTGTTCAAGCTTACTTAATCCTATGGTCTAGTCCAGCTAACACATTAAATTGGCTAAGTGTATTAAATTTACTTAACCCCAACCTCTAGTATAGTTAGCATGTTAAATTGGCTAAGTGTATTAACTTTACTTATCCCCAACCTCTAGTCTAGTTAACATGTTAAATTGGCTAAGTGTATTGAATTTACTTAACCCCCACTTTCTAGTTTGGTTAACATATTAAATTGGCTAAGTGTTTTTCTTAGTTACTTAACCCCTACAAATCTTGTCTTGTTACCATGTTTAGTTGGTTAAGTGTTCTAGTTAACTTAACCCTATCGTTCAAACTTAACTGTGTTAAGTTGGTTAAGTGTTCTTATTGACTTAACCCTCCCATTCTATCTTAACTTTAATTGTCTTATTAAAGCACCAGCCACTCACATTAGACAGGTATTGTTGTGGTTGTCGGTATGCCGGTTGGTTCCGGGCAGTCTTACGCCACAACTTATTCTAACCTCGGGCCTTTATCGGGCTCAATGCCTTAACCTCCCACATTGGATAGGTATTGTTGTGATCACTGGACAGCCGGGCAGGTCCGAGCAGGTTTACATCACAACTCAATCCAACCTCGGGTTAAACATGTTCGTATTGTCTAAATTTACTTTTCTCATTTAGGATAAATTCTATAAGTAAATTTTCCATAATATACTTATTCCATTGTTACTCTTTTAATGTACATTGTCAACATTTATTATTATGGCCCATTTTCCCTATATACCATATTTATAGTTTTTGGTATGTAAATTATACCAAATTAAGTGTCACTAACCATGATTATTCTAAACATGACAATTACTCACAATTATGACTAAATTCAAAATTTGTGCTAATATACTTATTATTCCAAATTAACTTTAATTGACCCAATTCTGATTTAACATCCTAATTTACAGTTTATGGCATGACTAGAATTATTATTCTAGTTTACCGTTTATGCCAAAAACTTAGCTTACTTGCCAATACTAAATTTAATATGTCAAATTTTCAAATTTGCGTTCTAATAAACATGCCATAATACATGTTCTAAATTATGTCAATCATAATTATGTTGTAAAAACCCGTAACTTCCCCGTAAAGGAAAGTGGCGGATAGTTCGAGAACAAACCACAACAGAACTCATATAAAGGAACGTTTCATTGTATATTACAACAATGCATCAGATTACAAGAATATACAGAGTATAAACAAATAAATATTACACAGAAATATCAGAGATTTAAATTACATTTAAATACATCGCAGCGGAAAATAATACAATACACGGCTAGAAGTAGATATACGGATACAAAGCTTTCCGGATATCGTTCCAGCTGTAAACCAGGATCCTGTGAATATAAATCTGCAAAACCAAAACTACTAGCTACCCGTGTCAAAATAAGGGCACCCAGAGTTTAGGTTAAAACAATAAACTCCAGGTCAGTCATGGGACTGGTGTGAGAACTAAAACAGTTAATCTTTATTTTTAAAGCTAGGTAAATCAAGGGACCATGCCGTATAACACGGAACGGGTTTCCTCCCAAGAATACCAGTGCATAAAACAAACAGCGCAATGCTAAATAAAGAAAAAATGAAGCTGTTATAAGACCCAGGTCCTATCACACAATGCAACGCAAGCCGGGGGATAGGGTTTTCCCTTATAACAGCCAAAGAATGCTTGATACGTTTAAAACAAATCATTTGATACTATTATAAGTGCATAGTGTATAAAACAACTTCAAATCATAAGTATCAATCATAGGCGGCATGGGTACCATATATCATGTCGCCATATATAGGTTTACAAATAAAACCGCAAATGTCACGTATTTGGAAATTGGGTTTCCATCTATGAACCGAGGCAAAAGATAGTCCTCAACCGATTCGAGACAATCTAGCCCATGTCTCCGGAACAGCCGCAACTGCCCCTTGGATCGTCAGGGCCGGTCCACCGATGTGGATTATAGTGCCTGAACAATACGTCTCTCCGCCCTTTGGGGCGTAAATGAGCCAACTAAATGACTCCATCGGTTCGAGAACGACCGATCAATCCGAGGCGCCTCGCAACAGCAACAACCACATAAGTCAAACTCGTCAGGGCGTGTAAAACCACTGACGCCACTTCTAGCTAGAAAGAAACGCATGCCCTCCCTGAGGTCCGTCTCCCGTTTTTGGTTCATACCGGGTGTGAAACACGCGAGGTAAACGTTACACAAAGCTACGCCACGAAGGCCTTGCTTTGATCATCACCACAAGACTTTGCTTTTCAACAGAAGCCTCGATCAATTGCCACTTAGGCATGCCACACAGGCAATTCACTCCATGCGTTTGATATGCATCAATATATAACCCCTGAGCTCGTATGTCTCAGAGAAGGGCGTTAAGCAAGAGAATAAATTCTCCGCCGCCAAACAGATATATATTTAATAGAGATCAACCACACGGACTAAAATCAAATGTCAGACACACAGTCCATTTACAAGTCCGTTCTGGGTCTGAACGAAACCGGAGGCACCTAGTACCCCGCATATCCATCGATCTCCAAGTACGTCTGGACGACCGCCAACTGTTTCCATCTTCTTGGGTGTACAGCCCAATCAAGATCATCAGTAATCACCCAAACGACGTGAAGACTTCCGGTCTTCGACCACCGTCTTCATCTTCGACTTATCGTCGTATCAGTTATTCAGAATGGGATAAACCCGGTCTTTCCGAATAACTCGCGTATATTTAAATAAGTGTTACACAAACACAACATACGCCTCATTCCAATTCATTAGTCACTAACCGTAAATTAATCAAGAGAATAATTCCCCAAATATTAACCCCGAAGGCCGAAACCAACATCAGATCAATATCCAGAAAACCATTCTGCTTGGCCAACCGACAGTTAGTTTCTAAATTTCACATTCATAGGGAAATGTTCCCATTAATTTTATCCAAGATAAATTTCTTGAATTTATTCTTCTTTTGAATTTCGATTCAACTAGTCGAGATTAACGAACCTTACCGAAGTAATCATTGGTTTTAATTTCCCAATCCTAACCTATTTATCCCATGAAGTAAAACTGGTAACACTTCATATCTAACACCACAGTGTTATCGGTAAATTCAATTACCATTTCACGTTCAAATCTAATTAAAGATTTAACTATCGCCTGGAGCAAAACTGGTGATACTCCATTTCGATTATTTCAATCTAATTAAAGATTCATTAAAACTCCACTTAGTTTTAATCTGTGACTGGGTTAAAGAATCAGTGTCATTTAAAAACACGGTTCACGATAAACACAAAATCACATTCCATTAATTATCGGGTTAAAGAACAAGTGTTATTTAAAACACTGTTCACAATAAACCCAAAAATCAATATCAATTCAATTCCAATTAAATATTATTTAATTGGTACACTTCATTAAATCTAAATAAAAAAATTTAATCTTTTCTCAACTGGGTTCAAGAACGGTGTTAGTGAAGACACCATTCACGACAAACCCAAATCACATTTGATATTAAATACAAGGCTCTGAATAGGAAATATCCCGGCTTATATTCAATATCAAATTCCACGATTAACAAATATAGTATTGGAAATAACGATATATATCTATATCTTTCAAATTTCCATAACAACATCTGTATAATCCCGAAATCCAACATCGAAATATTCCGAAGACAATTTCGATTCAAGTCCATTCCAATGCAATCATTGGAAATTCTGGTTATTTTCAAAACCATTTCAAATTCAGTTTATTTATTTAAAAATAAATAGAATTCTAATTCTAGTTCAAAACTAGTTCATTTCGATAAAAATCTATTTTTATCTTTTCAAATATGGAGTTTTTCATTCCAAATCTTCACAAATCATTTCTTACGATTTTACACAAATTATTACTATTTTAAATAATTTTATCAAGGCCCGTACAGTCGATTTCCATCAACGGCCATCGAACTGCACTTACAGCGACCTTTTTCGAATTTGATTTGGACGTATCTCCAAATCCAACCGTTAGATTTCTAATTTCAAATATTTATTAGAAAGCTCTTTTCGATACGAACCCAACGGTTCCGGTTTTAGGAGAATCCGACGGTCGGATCTCCCGTAATGTCCATTTGAAATCAATGGTCGAAATTCGCGAACTGCCGCGGCGCGGCGCGTTCTATTCAGGCCATTATATTATATATATAGTATATATAATATATATTTCGTCGATTTCTATTTAAAACGAAGTTTATAAATAGTTTTAAATTCGTTTCAAAAGCAATTTCAACTTCCATTTCAATTCAAATCAAAATTGAATTCTTCTTTATAAATTCGTTTTAAAATTCATTTCTATTCAATTCAAATTTCAATTCAATTTGAATTCATTTCAATTCGTTTTCAATTCAATTTGAATTCGTTTTCAATTCAATTCATTTCGAAATCGTTTTCAATTCAATTCATTTCGAAATCGTTTTCAATTCATTTCATTTCGAAATCGTTTTCAATTCATTTCATTTCGAAATCGTTTTCAATTCAATTCATTTCGAAATCGTTTTCAATTCATTTCATTTCGAAATCATTTTAAAATCGATATAAATATCGTTCACGTCAAAATGGCGTCAATCTAATCAACACGGCTTCATAAATTTCTATTTTCAAATATTCTATTTCAAATATTTCTTTTTCAAAATAGTTGTTATTATCAAAATATTTCGTTCAACACATGACCAATCTCAATGAATGAGTACTGTCAACACATGAACTTTTATTTTATATCGATAAAGGTGTAAATTTTATTACTAAAATATTTCGTTCAACACATGACCAATCTCAATGAATGAGTACTGTCAACACATGAACTTTTATTTTATATCGATAAAGGTGTAAATTTTATTACTAAAATATTTCGTTCAACACATGACCAATCTCAATGAATGAGTACTGTCAACACATGAACTTTTATTTTATAATATTCTTTATTTTCTAAACTGGAATGAGGCCCAATCAATTACCATATAAAGCTAATTATATGGATTTTCATACAACACATGTATAATATCATTGAAAAATAATCAACCATCAACCAAAGTGCACTACACTGTATAAGCATCAAATATAGTTATCTAACGCTTATAACAGCCTGTCAATCAATCGATCGACATATTTAATCAATCAGGATGAGTGAACTACATATTTCATCCTAACACCCGTGTGGGGTTTCAAACAATCAAACACATATTTTATTTGTGCAGTTGGGCGATGTGTAAAATTTATCGTCCCAATCAATGTCATTCAAATAGGTGTACATAAACAAACCGTCCGGTTTATAAATGAATATTTTATTTTATTCACTTCACGTTAAAAATTATATTTTTAACGATAAAACATTTTATTTCAACCTATGAATTTCTATTCAATTCATTTCTATTCAATAAAATGATATTTTTATTTTTCTAACTTATTTTAGAAATTTTCGGCGGCATAACGGCACGATACTAGAAATGGGACGAGGCCTAGCCTTATCCCCGGTCTAGTGAAGGCCCACGCCATTCACACATCAATCAAATCAATTTCATCTCACCAAACAATTCAATTCAAACAAATAATCCAACTAATCTATGCAACCAAACAAACAAGTCCATGGTCTGTGGACGATTGTGTCGGGTGCTACTAAGCACCGTCTGCATCCTAGTATATATATATATATAACTAGAAAAAAAAGAAATTGAAAGGTGAGAAATTCTCACAGATAGCTATCCAATCATCTCGACTCTTCTTTTGCAGAAGCCTTCGTCGTTTCGCCTTTTTGTCACCTTCGTTGCCCGCTTTCACTACCTATGTAAAAATCGAATTTTTACTTCGCTATTCAATATATAAAAATCCTATTTTTATTTCGAAGTTCAACATATAAAAATCCTATTTTTAACTCGAAGTTCAATATATAAAAATCCTATTTTTAACTCGAAGTTCAATATATAAAAATCCTATTTTTAACTCGAAGTTCAATATATAAAAATCCTATTTTTAACTCGAAGTTCAATATATAAAAATCCTATTTTTAACTCGAAGTTCATTATAAAAACAACGCTATTTTTATTTTATATAGAACAAAGCTATTTTTACTTCGTAAAAATTCCATCTTTTCTATGTTATAAAACAATTCTTTACCTTCTTCAAAATTATATCTTTATACTAAAAAAAAAATCAGGTTTTTTTTTTCCTAATTAAAATCGGATAAAACAATATAAATAAAATAAAGAAACAAAAAAAAATAAAATAAACTTACAGGGGGGGGTTTCGGTTGGGGCTCGGTCGATGGGAGAAGGGAGGCGCTGGGCGGAGGGGTGGCGAGGGGGGGGGGGAGGTCTCGATCGCTTGGCGGTCGGCGCCGCAGGGGGCTGCGCGATGTTCTTCTTTCCCCCTTTTTTTTATATTTTTTTTTCTGAGCAAACGATTTAATGAATTGGGGGGGGGGGGGGCAGAGAGAAATAGGGGGAGAAGGGTTTGTTTTGTTTTTTTTTTATTTATTATTTAATTTTCCACAAAAAGCAACTTTCATTTTCGACTTCAAAACGAGGCCCACCGCCTGTCGTCCCTAGCGTTTTACCCCCATTCCGAACACAATGGGATATGTATCGCAAGCTGATTCGATAGTTACAATCAGTTTCCATTGAATTTACATTTAAATCTATATATTGAATTTTAAACGTACATTTCAAATTACCGGGGTCACATACTAACTAGAAAAATTCCAGAAAAATATTTTCTAGCTTCGTATTGACGATACAGTCCTAACAAAACTACTTTCGTCAAATTCTGAGACCGTTTGAAAAATGGCCAATTTCTAGTCGATTAAAATCAACTGAAACTGGTCGAACGCGTTTTCCTTTGCCACGCTCACATATTGATTCGAAAAATTATGAAATTTGGAATCTAGCAATAACTCGACATCACGGACCCAACAAAACTGGTTTCGTCGAAATCCGAGGTCGTTTGCAAAATGTCCATTTTTAAGGGCCTGAATTCCATAGCGACTATTCAGAATTTTCAACTGGACATATCTTTTGATTCCCGCTATGAAATCTTGATTTTTCGGATTCGTTGGAAAGATATTCACAATTAGATCCTATCATTTTTGGTTTCACTAAAATCCGGATTGTTTTGCACCCGGTATGTTCAATTGAAGTTTGAAATCGAATTATCGAACTACCGCGCCATTTTCAATTCTATTTATAATTATATAATAAATATTTATATTCTAACGACGACGCGTATAATATATACGTTCTAAATATATTCAAAATAAATTTCTCGTCGATTTTATTTAAAATAATCTATTTTAAATATTCAAAATTCGCTAAAATTGCCAAAATAAAAATTTTAAACTGGCCCAGATTTTCCGGGTTGTTACAATCTCCCCCACTTAAAACTTTTCGTCCCCGAAAAGGAACAAAGTCGAAAGTGGTTTGATTATTCAGCTCTACGATCGATCAGGCTTCCATTCTCCAACTCTTTAGTTTCTGATAATTTTCAAAATTTCAAAAATTTGGCTAACACCCTAAATTTTTGAAAAATTTCGCCATAACCTCCCCTGCAATGGGAGCATCGGGGAATTTCAAATAGCTTCCCCGGTCCTTCAGATCTCAAAAAGAAAAAGAAAAAGCCAAGCGGCTAGCCAATAGGCTCACAAAATCATCATCACCCAAACAAAACAGGAAATTATGTAGTAAACATGTACCTATTTGTCGGGCAAACAAATTTTATTCTCTGCTCTAGCCTCCTTGCTATGACCTGTTCAATGTAAGTATATGTATATGCAAGCAAATGCGACCAATTTTCAATATAGTTCAATATTTGATTCAATTAGGCATAATGGTTCAAAATTATCAAACCAATGAACAAACAACGCAAACATCAATCAATTAGTGAATTAGAGTTTCAAATTGATAATTTTGATACATAGTCAAAAAAAATCAGATTTTTGATGCCAAATCACAACAATAGGCCCTATCTAATTTTGGTTCTCACACCAGTCTATAGGAAATATATAGAAATCTCACTTTCGTTACTCGAAAATAAATACTGGCGACAGTGCCCCATCACCAGAATTATCCCCGGGCAACTAGAGTATGATCCTATAACCACCCAGTATATTAAAACTTCGAATACACGTTTGCAAGACGCATATGCAAAATCTTTATATATTGGATTGTCCAAATTCAATATAAATAAATAATCAAATACGAATAGTTGATTTAAATTTTCAAAACAAAATTTGTTTTCACTTTAAAAATATACTCTTCACACTCATTCTAGGATATACTGATCCCATCTCTAACGAGTCATTCTAATTGGATATTACTAATCCAATATCTGATGAATTCTTTCGTATGTTTCTAATGTGTCTTGTTCTCTAGCTTTGTAAACCAAAGCTCTGATACCAACTGTAAAAACCCGTAACTTCCCCATAAAGGAAAGTGGCGGATAGTTCGAGAACAAACCACAACAGAACTCATATAAAGGAACGTTTCATTGTATATTACAACAATGCATCAGATTACAAGAATATACAGAGTATAAACAAATAAATATTACACAGAAATATCAGAGATTTAAATTACATTTAAATACATCGCAGCGGAAAATAATACAATACACGGCTAGAAGTAGATATACGGATACAAAGCTTTCCGGATATCGTTCCAGCTGTAAACCAGGATCCTGTGAATATAAATCTGCAAAACCAAAACTACTAGCTGCCCGTGTCAAAATAAGGGCACCCAGAGTTTAGGTTAAAACAATAAACTCCAGGTCAGTCATGGGACTGGTGTGAGAACTAAAACAGTTAATCTTTATTTTTAAAGCTAGGTAAATCAAGGGACCACGCCGTATAACACGGAACGGGTTTCCTCCCAAGAATACCAGTGCATAAAACAAACAGCGCAATGCTAAATAAAGAAAAAAATGAAGCTGTTATAAGACCCAGGTCCTATCACACAATGCAACGCAAGCCGGGGGATAGGGTTTTCCCTTATAACAGCCAAAGAATGCTTGATACGTTTAAAACAAATCATTTGATACTATTATAAGTGCATAGTGTATAAAACAACTTCAAATCTTAAGTATCAATCATAGGCGGCATGGGTACCATATATCATGTCGCCATATATAGGTTTACAAATAAAACCGCAAATGTCACGTATTTGGAAATTGGGTTTCCATCTATGAACCGAGGCAAAAGATAGTCCTCAACCGATTCGAGACAATCTAGCCCATGTCTCCGGAACAGCTGCAACTGCCCCTTGGATCGTCAGGGCCGGTCCACCGATGTGGATTATAGTGCCTGAACAATACGTCTCTCCGCCCTTTAGGGCGTAAATGAGCCAACTAAATGACTCCATCGGTTCGAGAACGACCGATCAATCCGAGGCGCCTCGCAACAGCAACAACCACATAAGTCAAACTCGTCATGGCGTGTAAAACCACTGACGCCACTTCTAACTAGAAAGAAACGCATGCCCTCCCTGAGGTCCGTCTCCCGTTTTTGGTTCATACCGGGTGTGAAACACGCGAGGTAAACATTACACAAAGCTACGCCACGAAGGCCTTGCTTTGATCATCACCACAAGACTTTGCTTTTCAACAGAAGCCTCGATCAATTGCCACTTAGGCATGCCACACAGGCAATTCACTCCATGCGTTTGATATCCATCAATATATAACCCCTGAGCTCGTATGTCTCAGAGAAGGGCGTTAAGCAAGAGAATAAATTCTCTGCCGCCAAACAGATATATATTTAATAGAGATCAACCACACGGACTAAAATCCAATGTCAGACACACAGTCCATTTACAAGTCCGTTCTGGGTCTGAACGAAACCGGAGGCACCTAGTACCCCGCATATCCATCGATCTCCAAGTACGTCTGGACGACCGCCAACTGTTTCCATCTTCTTGGGTGTACAGCCCAATCAAGATCATCAGTAATCACCCAAACGACGTGAAGACTTCCGGTCTTCGACCACCGTCTTCATCTTCGACTTATCGTCGTATCAGTTATTCAGAATGGGATAAACCCGGTCTTTCCGAATAACTCGCGTATATTTAAATAAGTGTTACACAAACACAACATACGCCTCATTCCAATTCATTAGTCACTAACCGTAAATTAATCAAGAGAATAATTCCCCAAATATTAACCCCGAAGGCCGAAACCAACATCAGATCAATATCCAGAAAACCATTCTGCTTGGCCAACCGACAGTTAGTTTCTAAATTTCACATTCATAGGGAAATGTTCCCATTAATTTTATCCAAGATAAATTTCTTGAATTTATTCTTCTTTTGAATTTCGATTCAACTAGTCGAGATTAACGAACCTTACCGAAGTAATCATTGGTTTTAATTTCCCAATCCCAACCTATTTATCCCATGAAGTAAAACTGGTAACACTTCATATCTAACACCACAATGTTATCGGTAAATTCAATTACCATTTCACGTTCAAATCTAATTAAAGATTTAACTATCGCCTGGAGCAAAACTGGTGATATTCCATTTCGATTATTTCAATCTAATTAAAGATTCATTAAAACTCCACTTAGTTTTAATCTGTGACTGGGTTAAAGAATCAGTGTCATTTAAAAACACGGTTCACGATAAACCCAAAATCACATTCCATTAATTGTCGGGTTAAAGAACAAGTGTTATTTAAAACACTGTTCACGATAAACCCAAAAATCAATATCAATTCAATTCCAATTAAATATTATTTAATTGGTACACTTCATTAAATCTAAATAAAAAATTTAATCTTTTCTCAACTGGGTTCAAGAACGGTGTTAGTGAAGACACCATTCACGACAAACCCAAATCACATTTGATATTAAATACAAGGCTCTGAATAGGAAATATCCCGGCTTATATTCAATATCAAATTCCATGATTAACAAATATAGTATTGGAAATAACGATATATATATCTATATCTTTCAAATTTCCATAACAACATCTGTATAATCCCGAAATCCAACATCGAAATATTCCGAAGACAATTTCGATTCAAGTCCATTCCAATGCAATCATTGGAAATTCTGGTTATTTTCAAAACCATTTCAAATTCAGTTTATTTATTTAAAAATAAATAGAATTCTAATTTTAGTTCAAAACTAGTTCATTTCGATAAAAATCTATTTTTATCTTTTCAAATATGGATTTTTTCATCCCAAATCTTCACAAATCATTTCTTATGATTTTACACAAATTATTACTATTTTTAATAATTTTATCAAGGCCCGTACAGTCGATTTCCATCAACGGCCATCGAACTGCACTTACAGCGACCTTTTTCGAATTTGATTTGGACGTATTTCCAAATCCAACCGTTAGATTTCTAATTTCAAATATTTATTAGAAAGCTCTTTTCGATACGAACCCAACGATTCCGGTTTTAGGAGAATCCGACGGTCGGATCTCCCGTAATGTCCATTTGAAATCAATGGTCGAAATTCGCGAACTGCCGCGGCGCGGCGCGTTCTATTCAGGCCATTATATTATATATATAGTATATATAATATATATTTCGTCGATTTCTATTTAAAACGAAGTTTATAAATAGTTTTAAATTCGTTTCAAAAGCAATTTCAACTTCCATTTCAATTCAAATCAAAATTGAATTCTTCTTTATAAATTCGTTTTAAAATTCATTTCTATTCAATTCAAATATCAATTCAATTTGAATTCATTTCAATTCGTTTTCAATTCAATTTGAATTCGTTTTCAATTCAATTCATTTCGAAATCGTTTTCAATTCAATTCATTTCGAAATCGTTTTCAATTCAATTCATTTCGAAATCGTTTTCAATTCATTTCATTTCGAAATCGTTTTCAATTCATTTCATTTCGAAATCGTTTTCAATTCAATTCATTTCGAAATCGTTTTCAATTCATTTCATTTCGAAATCGTTTTAAAATCGATATAAATATCGTTCACGTCAAAATGGCGTCAATCTAATCCACACGGCTTCATAAATTTCTATTTTCAAATATTCTATTTCAAATATTTCTTTTTCAAAATAGTTGTTATTATCAAAATATTTCGTTCAACACATGACCAATCTCAATGAATGAGTACTGTCAACACATGAACTTTTAGTTTATATCGATAAAGGTGTAAATTTTATTACTAAAATATTTCGTTCAACACATGACCAATCTCAATGAATGAGTACTGTCAACACATGAGCTTTTATTTTATATCGATAAAGGTGTAAATTTTATTACTAAAATATTTCGTTCAACACATGACCAATCTCAATGAATGAGTACTGTCAACACATGAACTTTTATTTTATAATATTCTTTATTTTCTAAACTGGAATGAGGCCCAATCAATTACCATATAAAGCTAATTATATGGATTTTCATACAACACATGTATAATATCATTGAAAAATAATCAACCATCAACCAAAGTGCACTACACTGTATAAGCATCAAATATAGTTATCTAACGCTTATAACAGCCTGTCAATCAATCGATCGACATATTTAATCAATCAGGATGAGTGAACTACATATTTCATCCTAACACCCGTGTGGGGTTTCAAACAATCAAACACATATTTTATTTGTGCAGTTGGGCGATGTGTAAAATTTATCGTCCCAATCAATGTCATTCAAATAGGTGTACATAAACAAACCGTCCGGTTTATAAATGAATATTTTATTTTATTCACTTCACGTTAAAAATTATATTTTTAACGATAAAACATTTTATTTCAACCTATGAATTTCTATTCAATTCATTTCTATTCAATAAAATGATATTTTTATTTTTCTAACTTATTTTAGAAAATTTCGGCGGCATAACGGCACGATACTAGAAACGGGACGAGGCCTAGCCTTATCCCCGGTCTAGTGAAGGCCCACGCCATTCACACATCAATCAAATCAATTTCATCTCACCAAACAATTCAATTCAAACAAATAATCCAACTAATCTATGCAACCAAACAAACAAGTCCATGGTCTGTGGACGATTGTGTCGGGTGCTACTTAGCACCGTCTGCATCCTAGTATATATATATATAACTAGAAAAAAAAGAAATTGAAAGGTGAGAAATTCTCACAGATAGCTATCCAATCATCTCGACTCTTCTTTTGCAGAAGCCTTCGTCGTTTCGCCTTTTTGTCACCTTCGTTGCCCGCTTTCACTACCTATGTAAAAATCGAATTTTTACTTCGTTATTCAATATATAAAAATCCTATTTTTATTTCGAAGTTCAACATATAAAAATCCTATTTTTAACTCGAAGTTCAATATATAAAAATCCTATTTTTAACTCGAAGTTCAATATATAAAAATCCTATTTTTAACTCGAAGTTCAATATATAAAAATCCTATTTTTAACTCGAAGTTCAATATATAAAAATCCTATTTTTAACTCGATGTTCAATATATAAAAATCCTATTTTTAACTCGAAGTTCATTATAAAAACAACGCTATTTTTATTTTATATAGAACAAAGCTATTTTTACTTCGTAAAAATTCCATCTTTTCTATGTTATAAAACAATTCTTTACCTTCTTCAACATTATATCTTTATACTAAAAAAAAAATCAGGTTTTTTTTTCCTAATTAAAATCGGATAAAACAATATAAATAAAATAAAGAAACAAAAAAAAAAAATAAACTTACAGGGGGGGGTTTCGGTTGGGGCTCGGTCGATGGGAGAAGGGAGGCGCTGGGCGGAGGGGTGGCGAGGGGGGAGGTCTCGATCGCTTGGCGGTCGGCGCCGTAGGGGGCTGCGCGATGTTCTTCTTTCCCCCTTTTTTTTATATTTTTTTTTCTGAGCAAACGATTTAATGAATTGGGGGGGGGGGGCAGAGAGAAATAGGGGGAGAAGGTTTTGTTTTGTTTTTTTTTTATTATTTAATTTTCCATAAAAAGCAACTTTCATTTTCGACTTCAAAACGAGGCCCACCGCCTGTCGTCCCTAGCGTTTTACCCCCATTCCGAACACAATGGGATATGTATCGCAAGCTGATTCGATAGTTACAATCAGTTTCCATTGAATTTACATTTAAATCTATATATTGAATTTTAAACGTACATTTCAAATTACCGGGGTCACATACTAACTAGAAAAATTCCAGAAAAATATTTTCTAGCTTCGTATTGACGATACGGTCCTAACAAAACTAGTTTCGTCAAATTCTGAGACCGTTTGAAAAATGGCCAATTTCCAGTCGATTAAAATCAACTGAAACTGGTCGAACGCGTTTTCCTTTGCCACGCTCACATATTGATTCGAAAAATTATGAAATTTGGAATCTAGCAATAACTCGACATCACGGACCCAACAAACCTGGTTTCGTCGAAATCCGAGGTCGTTTGCAAAATGTCCATTTTTAAGGGCCTGAATCCCATAGCGACTATTCAGAATTTTCAACTGGACATATCTTTTGATTCCCGCTATGAAATCTTGATTTTTCGGATTCGTTGGAAAGATATTCACAATTAGATCCTATCATTTTTGGTTTCACTAAAATCCGGATTGTTTTGCACCCGGTATGTTCAATTGAAGTTTGAAATCGAATTATCGAACTACCGCGCCATTTTCAATTCTATTTATAATTATATAATAAATATTTATATTCTAACGACGACACGTATAATATATACGTTCTAAATATATTCAAAATAAATTTCTCGTCGATTTTATTTAAAATAATCTATTTTAAATATTCAAAATTCGCTAAAATTGCCAAAATAAAAATTTTAAACTGGCCCAGATTTTCCGGGTTGTTACATATGTTCATGTTCCACATTATGCCAATTTCCAAGTTTACAACCACGTTTAAGTCAAATTTATGATTTGCCCAAATCGTATTCCCATCGTTCGTGTAATCGTGATTTCATCCTAGATTATAGATAAATCTAGATTTGTGGATAAAAGGGAATGAACCAAAATGCCATGAAAAGGTAGACATAATGACTGGCAGAAGATGATAATTCACTATTCATAGATCTAACAAATTACACTAAATAAATTGATTAAAGCATCGAAGGCCTATAGATCTGATAATATTATGACATAAAATGGGTTGAACAAATAACATAGGTTCAAGTATATGGGTAGATCTAACTTAATAGATAAATTCCCATAATCAAGATCCAAGGATAATTAAGAATAAACTGAATAGATAATCAAGTTTAGATCCAATCTCACAGTCATAATCCTAGGCAATAATATCATGTTCATGAATCATAGATAATTATCCACTATTGTCCTTGTCATAGTCATAGGCATTGGCTTATGCTCCTAGTCAAAGGCTTATGTTCATAGTCAAAGGCTTATGTTCATAGTCAAAGGCTTATGTTCATAGTCAAAGGCTTGTGTTCATAGTCAAAGGCTTATGGTTTCAAAGGCCACAGTTCCATAGTCATAATCTTAAGCATTGGCAATTTAGTCACAATGTGTTCTAGGCCATAATCAAGAATCAGATCCAAAGTCATAAACAAGCACAGATTCAATGAAATGATAAGGCATATTTCTTATATTCTTTTAATTTCATGTCACAAATAGAAAAGGCGTTCAAATCTAAAAAGTAACCGACTTACATTGATTGGATCTAGAAAAGAATAGAAAGATAGCATTGCTTGAAGCCGTTGAATCTTTACTTGAATCCTAACTTGTTTTGAATCTTCTCTTGAAAGACTTGAGTAGCATATCCTCGTCTTGATTTATATTTTATTTTAATCTATTTATTTAGATTTAGAGGAAGAAGAAGAAGCCGTGTCCATCAAGAATTTGTGCAGCATAAGGTTAGAGAAGAATGGTGCAAAGAGAAGGAGACTAGGGGGCTGTTTATATAGGATTGCAAGTTAATTTGAGCCGTCGATGAAGCCAAGGTTAATCAAAGCCATCCGTTCTAAAGAGAAGCCAATTATGTTCACAATTACTTTCTTAATGTACTTTATTAAGATTTATTATTAAATTTGTATGCACATTAGATACATTCCCACTTTACACATTTATTATTAAATTTGTATGCACATTAGATACATCTCCCCTTTACACATTTATTATTAAATTTGTATGCAAATTAGATACATCTCCCCTTTACACATTTATTATATTAAGCATTGGTTATTCTTAAATTAGTAACTTTAGTGTTAACAGAAATACGGGGTGTTACATTCTCCCCTCCTTAAAGGATTTCGACCCCGAAATCTTCAAGTCAAGAAGAATGTAAATCCTACCATCCAATCATCCATCTACTCAACCATCAAACACTGGCATCCATTTTCCTTAAAGACTTCTAATGCTTGTATGTTCATATGCATAGTGTGTGTACATGTCTTTATCTAATGCAAAATCAGGCGGTCTATTGATTCAGTTGACCTCCTTAATGCAAATCATGTCAGCGCCATGCGTCCAATATGTATGCAAATCCTAATGATACATACTATTTCTATATGAGTGCACAATCATTCACTCAAATGCGACATCCATATGATAACACATCAAGTTCAATTCATAAACAGATACATATATGTAAATGAAATATGAAGGCGTCTAAGCTGATCTAGTTCCTAATACGTGTGTATATGCATTCACGAGCAACCACTAGCAACCATTCGCAACCATCAACCATAACATGTTTCAAATGCATGTTTACATCCAAAAGGGTTTCTACCTAAGGATCGATGATACGTCCTAGAGGATATACCTTTAAAGCTAGAAATTAGTATGCATAGAATTCCTAAAAAAAGGAATCAAGGATGTACCCTTAAGAAAAAGGGTATGAGGCGCGTATGCCTTATCTTCAATCTCCCGTATCACGTCTTCTTGAGCTTTACTCTACCGTACCTTAACAGATTCAACTTCACGATTACAAAGTTTCTTGACCTCCATTTCCAAAATAAACAAATGTTAACCATGATACTGAGTGTATATACTAGGATGATCAGAGGTCTCTCCTCTTAGCTTATCCATCATGCCATAACTATGAGGGTCAAAAGGTCACTACGTACTTTTTACCTCTCTTCAGGTTAGTCCTTCTCTATATAGAGCACCTGCCACAACTATTCATCTCTCAAGCAAACCATCCTAGTCGAACTCGACATCCCTCAAGTACAAGCCCCAAAGGCCTAAACCAATATCAGACAAGCACCCGAGGAATGTCTCTTCCGAATTTGGACGATCTATGTGAGATGATCTAAGCAAAAACAACCAAACACTTGAGCACTAGTTGGGATCTTTTACTATACAAGTACTAAGGTGCAGAGACTCAACTATGGAAGCAAATATGAACAAATGCGAAGTGCTAAAACCAAAAGGAAGAGTACAAACAGAAAAGCTAGACTCTTCCAATAGAACTTTACTACCTTTCTCCTAGGTACGCTTAGTGGTGAAGGCATGTACTTGCCCTTCTGAAAATCTTGTCCTTTGTTCTTAATTATATGCTCTATTCTGCCATAGTAAAGATACTTCCTCTTGTCTTAGGTTTTATAATCCCTTCCTCCTTCGTGAGCCAAGTCTACATCCATGAATTCATCATCCTTGGGTTGTGCTCCTTAGCCAAACTCCTCATCCTCTTTCGTGTGTAATCATGTTGACAAATCTCTCGAAAGCTGCCTCCATCGTACAGAAAAACCTACTAAGCCTGAAAGAAAACTAGCCGCAGGTGAAACTACTACGGTTATAGATGGAAGTCGGGCACTACTTCGCCCTTCGATGAGGTTACCTCCCAGAAAGCCAGGAGCCCCAGAGACTCAAGAAAGATGGGGACAAGAATTCAAACAGAGAATCAGAAGATAGTGCGTATGGCTTTTGGGGAATATGCCTTTAAAACAAAACTTTTCTTTTGAAAATGCTTCTTTTAAAACTGTTTGAAAATAATAAATTTTTTCAAATCTTTTATCTGATCCGGTAACCTTCAGCTCTGATACCAAGTGTAACACCCCATATCCTTTAGTGTCACTCACAAAGGGAATGCACTAAGTTCTGTGGAGCATTTAGGGTAGAAGATGCAAATAAATTACAAGACAGACAAAATTAAAACAGCGGAAAATAAAACTTTAATTTATTGATAAAATAGTTTGTACAACAATTGTTTTCCAATATCAGAGTATCATCTGTCTTACAAAATAAAGATGCAAAAAATAACATTTATATTCCCCAATGTAGCATAAGCCAGCCATAGCAGCAGAAAAAGAGAGTCCAAAGCACTTTGTCAAAGAATCTTCGAGCTTGGGAAGAGTGACAGTCCAATCTAACCTGAGCTATACTATTCCCTCCTTAACTACCTGGGGGGGGGAATGGAAGAAAAGAAGACGAAAGAAAACTGGGTCAGACATAAAGTCTGGTAAGTTCGGTTACTTCTAGCATGTGAACAAGGAAAAACAAAACGACATGAATTAACTGAATACAAGACAATACCATGATGATAGGGCCAACAAGATAGGATAAGATTAACATAAGATATGCTAAGACAACATAAACTGGATATGCTTTAATACTTTCTCCGCTTCGCTATTAACCTGTTATTATGGTTTCTATGTCTCTGCACCACCTATCTAGTGTCCCAACTAGTAATCTGTCTAAAATGAAAACGCGATCCCAATCCCAGTAATTGTGGTTGCCTTTAGGCGTATATTTATTATTTACTACCTAGATCTAATCTAGGGTTTTATATCAAAGTACTTCCTAGATTCCACTCGGGTTTACGCGGCTTATCTAATGCTTCACAGATTCAGGGTTTATGCCACCTAGGTCCAACTAGGGATTACGCTACCTGTCGAATGATGTCCCCAGTCTAGGACACACTACCTAGAGCGGTATATGTTCCTAGACTTTCCCCACGTATGTGTTGTGAATCGTTATCGCTGTCTAGATGCACATGTCCTCTATATGTGCAACCCGAGTCCCGTGGCAGGGCAAATCAAGAAACACGAAACTCGGTCGGGAGCTTTAAGTTATCTGCCGATGCAGATGCTAAGGTCTATTTTTTCCAGTGGCTATGGTCCCACTTGACCCCTCCCTCAACTATTGAAAGGCACACCTTGAAAAATGAGAACTATACGCAGGCCCCCCTATGCCCTACTAACCTATGGCCATCCGCAACCATAACTAGATAGCAAGTATATGGTCTTTTGGAGTTCTCCGCCTTTCCGTATCTCGATTGACTCAAGATGGTTGGTAGACGACGGGTCGCTATCACAGGGCCATTTGTCCCGCCGAATCACGTTGGTCCATCCTAATCTTTAGGTTGCCTTATATTGCAACCAAGGCATACCCTTGGTTCTCCTAACGCAGACCTTAACCTCTGTGAGCCCAGGAGGATCATCTGCCACCTCACAGAGGGATACCAAGAGTACCCTCAAGTCCTCTCGAAGCCTCGGGCATCGTAATCCAATTCGTTGGAGCCTTCTTTAAGATCGTTCGCTCCTCCTCGTGTTATACTAAGGATTACTACTTAGTTTTCCTAACTAAGGTTTACCACTTAGTTTCCTGAATCATCGTTTTCTTAACTAAGGTTTACCACTAAGTCCTTTTAACTAAGGTTTACTACTTAGTTCTCTTTCTTGTCAAGTTGGATTGGTTAAGTGTCATTAGTCGATACAAGTTAACTTAACCTATTCATTTGTCATGTTAAACTGGTTAAGTGTTACCAGTAATTCATGTTGACTTAACCCTACCAGCATCAAGTTATATTGGTTAAGTATTTACTTAACCCTACCCATTCATCTTGTATTGGTTAAGTATTCCTTTTTAACTTAACCTTGCCAATCTGTTTTAACTAACATGTTATAACGGTTAAGTGTTCCCTTAGTTAACTTAACCCTAACATTGGTTTGATTAACATGTTCTAATGGTTAAGTATTGTCCCTTCATGTTTTTAACTTAACCCTATTCATTTATCACACTCTGATGGTTAAGTGTTCAAGCTTACTTAACCCTACGGTCTAGTCCAGCTAACACATTAAATTGGCTAAGTGTATTAAATTTACTTAACCCCAACCTCTAGTCTAGTTAGCATGTTAAATTGGCTAAGTGTATTAACTTTACTTATCCCCAACCTCTAGTCTAGTTAACATGTTAAATTGGCTAAGTGTATTGAATTTACTCAACCCCAACTTTCTAGTCTGGTTAACATATTAAATTGGCTAAGTGTTTTTCTTAGTTACTTAACCCCTACAAATCTTGTCTTGTTACCATGTTAAGTTGGTTAAGTGTTCTAGTTAATTTAACCCTATCGTTCTAACTTAACTGTGTTAAGTTGGTTAAGTGTTCTTATGGACTTAACCCTCCCATTCTAGCTTAACTTTAATTGTCTTATTAAAGCACCAGCCACTCACATTAGACAGGTATTGTTGTGGCTGCCGGTATGCCGGTTGGTTCCGGGCAGTCTTACGCCACAACTTAGTCTTACCTCGGGCCTTTATCGGGCTCAATGCCTTAACCTCCCACATTGGATAGGTATTGTTCTGATCACTAGACAGCCGGGCGGGTCTCGGCAGGTTTACATCACAACTCAATCCAACCTTGGGTTAAGCATGTTCGTATTGTCTAAATTTACTTTTCTCATTTAGGATAAATTCTATAAGTAAATTTTCCCTTATTTACTTATTCCATTATTACTCTTTTAATGTACATTGTCAACATTTATTATTATGGCCATTTTCCCTATATATCATATTTATAGTTTTTGGTATGTAAATTACACCCAATTAAGTGTCACTAACCATGATTATTCTAAACATGACAATTACTCACAATTATGACTAAATTCAAAATTTGTGCTAATATACTTATTATGCCAAATTAACTTTAATTGACCCAATTCTGATTTAACATCCTAATTTACAGTTTATGGCAAGACTAGAATTATTATTCTAGTTTACCGTTTACGCCAAAAACTTAGCTTACTTGCCAATACTAAATTTAATATGTTAAATTACATATTCCATAATTCATGTCAAATTTTCAAATTTGTGTTCTAATAAACATGCCATAATACATGTTCTAAATTATGTCAATCATAATTATGTTCATGTTCCACATTATGCCAATTTCCAAGTTTACAACCATATTTAAGTCAAATTTATGATTTGCCCAAATCGTATTCCCATCGTTCGTGTAATCGTGATTTCATCCTAGATTATAGATAAATCTAGATTCATGGATAAAAAAGGAATGAACCAAAATGCCATGAAATGGTGGACATACTGACTGGCAGAAGATGATAATTCACTAATCACAGATCTAACAAATTACACTGAATAAATTGATTAAAGCATCGAAGGCCTGTAGATCTGATAATATTATGACATTAAAAGGGTTGAACAAATAACATAGGTTCAAGTATATGGGTATATCTAACTTAATAGATAAATTTCCATAATCCAAGGATAATTAAGAATAAACTGAATAGATAATCAAGTTTAGATCCAATCTCAGAGTCATAATCCTAGGCAATAATATCATGTTCATGAATCATAGATAATTATCCACTATTGTCCTTGTCATAGTCATAGGCATTGGTTTATACTCCTAGTCAAAGGCTTATGTTCATAGTCAAAGGCTTATGTTCATAGTCAAAGGCTTATGGTTTCAAAGGCCACAGTTCCATAGTCATAATCTTAAGCATTGGCAATTTAGTCACAATGTGTTCTAGGCCATGATCAAGAATCAAATACAAAGTCATAAACAAGCACAGATTCGATGAAATGATAAGGCATATTTCTTATATTCTTTTAATTTCATGTCACAAATAGAAAAGGCTTTCAAATCTAAAAAGTAACCGACTTACATTGATTGGATCTATAAAAGAATAGAAAGATAGCGTTGCTTGAGGCCATTGAATCTTTACTTGAATCCTAACTTGTTTTGAATCTTCTCTTGAAAGACTTGAGCAGCATATCCTCGTCTTGATTTATATTTTATTTTAATCTATTTATTTAGATTTATAGGAAGAAGAAGAAGCCATGTCCATCAAGAATTTGTGCAGCATAAGGTTAGAGAAGAATGGTGCAAAGAGAAGGAGACTAGGGGGCTGTTTATATAGGATTGCAAGTTAATTTGAGCCGTCGATGAAGCTGAGGTTAATCAAAGCCATCCGTTCTAAAGAGAAGCCAATTATGTTCACAATTACTTTCTTAATGTACATTATTAACATTTATTAATAAATTTGTATGCACATTAGATACATCCCCCCTTTATACATTTATTATTAAATTTGTATGCACATTAGATACATCTCCCCTTTACACATTTATTATTAAATTTGTATGCACATTAGATACATCTCCCCTTTACACATTTATTATATTAAGCATTGGTTATTCTTAAATTAGTAACTTTAGTGTTAACAGAAATACGGGGTGTTACAATGTGGATATTGCTTAAGCTTGATTAAAACTTCCCATTTCTTATGTACTTCGTTTTTGTGCTGCCGTGACCACAAACACATTTATGCATGTTTGCTATCTTGTTCGATATATATTGTCACACCTTGAGCTGGACCTGTTATTGACCATGCACTCACATTATTTTGCTATCATCCTTTTATTATTGCTTGCAAATAATTCCATTTTGGTGTATATATATTCGGTAAGTGCATATGATTTTATGATCAAATTATTTACCAAATTGTTGGGATTAATTATTTTATTTTAGTTCTTATTATAATTACTTACTTGAAATAAATTTAATCCTAATCTGGGTGTTTTGTGTTTTTGCATGGAACGCTCAGGTCAGGCCCCAAGTGTATAGATGCAAAGATTTTAACTCTTAAAGAGGAGAGGCACAAGAAGACAAATGAGCACGCAGCGCTCGATAAAACCATAAAATTGTTTAAAGAAATTTATGTACATCTTATTTTTCTGTTGTACGAACATTTTGTATAAACTCTGATATGTATAAGAAAATTTTATTCCACTGCAAATATTGTACTCGGTGATTTTGTATTAATTCTGCTTAAACCTTGTAAGATAATAATAATCTGTCGTTTTGGACGTTTTGAGTTGGTTTAATCACTAACTTGGGGCAGTCAAAACGATGGGTTGTTACATTTGGTATCAGAGCTATGGTTTATACAAAACTTGGCTTATTGGGTTTAAAAACTCATTAGATATAGTGTGGAAATACCCTAGAATAAGCATAATTTATACTAGAATCGCTCTAGAGAAAGTGCATTTTTCGGAAGAATAAAATATTTGATGTGATTTTGGAAAATAAATAAATAAAATATGATGAATATTTTGAATGAAATATTTTCGATATATAAGTTTCTTTTTCCACTTAAAAGGTTCTTTGCGGCAGGAGTTTTCGGAGTCTATTGTCAAGGAAAATATAAGTGATTTTAAATGGAGATTTTTGGTTGGGAATCAAGATAGGTAATAATTATGGGTTTTTGAAGAATACTTAGAAACTTGACGAAGGAAAACTCGAATGATGTTCGATTTGAGAATGGTTTTTGAAAGAAGAACTAAATTAGTTTTAAAATTGACTCGGATCGGATTGGAGTTGGTATTAATCACTTTAATACAGTATTAAGTTGTTGGAAATAAGGTAAGAGGGCCGATGATAATAAATAATAAAAATGGCCAAGTGCGAACTAATTATTTCAATTATTTAAATTTTATAAATACTTTGACAGATATATAGTTTGAATTGAAAAAAAATTCCACAATTTTTGTGAATTTCTTTATGATGAGGATTTTGGGTGAATGGCTTAGCAATACCAAATGGTTTGGGACGTCTAGAAGTACTTTTCTGATCACTCTCTCGACTTCTTATACAGAATATTCATTTGCCTTGTACCCCCAGTTAGTTCGATAGTTTTCTTATCATTAATATTAAAGTAATGTAATGTGGGACGCATTTGTGCAAATACAATTTGAAAGTATACCATTTTAAACTAAAGTGTTTTGGGCCATATTTAAGTTGGCATGCTTTTATGTCATTCATAATTTTTGTTCCATATCACGACTAGTATTGCTTTATTTAAGTAGCTAAACCACCGCATTTTATTAATGGCCCTATAATACGCTCGTTCTTATTTACTTTTTAGTAACTAGGTTGATGGTTGAATATTGATTTTGTTTGGTTTGTGAGTACCTTTTTGCTTTATTATGTGTTGATTTATTCAAGTCATGGTTAAGTTTATAAAGTGTTTTGACGTTATAAACACTTTGAATTTCATGGCGAGTATTTATATAAAATAGCATTTCAAAAATGCTTTTGATTTTTGGGTTGGGATATATTGGACTCTGTTGTACCAATGGGCCAATACTCCATCTTGGTCGACCTAATTCAGGATCGCAACCTGAATTAGTGGTTTTTCGTTTACTAACAAAGGTCAATGGTCTTCTACATTTTGTATTGATCAGGATTCCAGATCAGCGGGTCACACACTATATTTGATGGAGGCATAGGGGTGCCACGTGTAGTGTCGTCGACGGGTAGCTTACGACCTTCACCTTAGACCATCTTGGTTATCCTAGGTTGATCTACAGGTGTGCTATGATGTTATGAGTTGATTATGGCGCTGATGTCCCGATGCGTTCACTCGGGCTTTGGCACCATGATTGTACAATATTAGCGCATAGTTATTTGGTATGTAATCAGTCGGGTTATATTTATCTCAAAATCCCCTAATACTTCATTATATTTTTATAATTGATCAATTTTATTATCATATTGATTTATATATGATAATTGTCATGAGTATCGTATTGATTTATGTATGATAATCTGATTTGATTTATTTTATCATATTGCTTTTACATATGATAAATATCATAAAGTTTTCGCTGATTTGATTGGTTATCATAAGATATTTATTATAAATATCATATTGATTTATATGTGATATTCGTTAAGAGCATCGCATTGATTTATATGTGATATTCTGTCTCAATTCATTTTATATTGATTTATATATGATATTAAGAGCATCTCATTGATTTATATGTGATACTCTATCTCAATTCATTTTATATCGATTTATATATGATATTTGTTAAGAGCATCGCATTGGTTTATATGTGATATTCTGTCTCAATTCATTTTATATTGATTTATATATGATATTTGGTAAAACTATCGCATTGATTTATATGTGATATTCTGTCTTGATGAGTATCATGTTGTTTCATATATGCTTTTTTGGTTTACAGATGGTACTCTAACTTGGTTTATTTTATCATATTGTTTTACATATGAAAAATGTCATGAAATGTTTGATTTGTATATGTTACTCTATTATATTTTATTCTTACCGTCTTATTGTATTTGTTATGAGTATCGTTTTGATTTATAAATGATACTTTGATCTAATCCATTTATCATATTAGTTTATATATGACAAATGTTATGAGTATCGTATTGCTTTAAATATAATACTCTGATTTGACTTATCAAATTGTTTTACATATTATTAACACCACGTACATTTTATCGGATCCTCATTAATTTATTTTATCATATTGATCTTATATATGATAAATGCTAGGAAGATTTTATTAGCTTTGACTCGATTTGTTATTATAATATATACTTGTTACAGTATCTTATTGATGTAAACATGATACTCTCGAATGGTTCACTATTACCTT
Organism: Allium sativum; assembly: GCA_030737875.1. NCBI lineage: Eukaryota > Viridiplantae > Streptophyta > Magnoliopsida > Asparagales > Amaryllidaceae > Allium > Allium sativum. The sequence continues at coordinate 434,655,539 of CM060919.1, forward strand.
TTTATTATTTATAACTTATTTGTTGTGGGTATCAAATTGGTTTATATATGATACTCCATCCAAGTTTACCATATTTTATAGGAATATTATTGCTAGGATTATACTAATCTATATACAATGATCTTCCTTAATTTATCATGCTGAAAATGGTGAGAGTGTATCATAATATGTGTATTTTATGAAAGTTGAAATTTTTATAAAATTTAGTAAACAAGCTTGGGATTATTGTTGTTACAAGCTAAATAAGTTGGGGAAGATTATAGAAGCTTCAAACTCTATATGTTGGATATTTAAATTACCGAAGAAGTTTTAGATGCGACGTTAAAATTTCGTAATGTTGTATATTAACTCGAGTAAACTGCGAGAACGCAATTTCTTTTGGGGGAGTTTGTAACAACCCGAATTTGTGAAGGGTGATGTAACGGCCTAGAATTTTTACCTTTAAAAATATAAAGTAAATTAAGATTTATCACTTAAAAATAAATACTTATGTTTGGATTTCAATTTAGAATTTGGACTTTAAATTTTGCTTGAACGTATTTGAATAAACTTATAAAGGAAAATTCCTTTTGTAAATTTAATTTTCAATATGAACGTTTGATTATTTAGATAATTAGAATTTATTAGAATTTTATAAACTAAGTTAAGATTTAATGTTGACGTAAATGTTTATATATTTGGATTTTTGCCTAAAGTTTGGAATTTAATATATTTTGAATATGGTTAGTATATATTGTTAAACAAAATTCCTTTTATAAATTAAATATTAAATTTTGAAATTACGTTCAGCTTTGAAATAGCAATTTGATTTAAGAAAGAAAATGAAAAAGTAATTTATTTAACTTTGAAATGTAAGCGGTGTAATTAATTTAGAAACTGAAGGTTATTTCAAATTGTGTATTGATACATTTTACAAATTTAAAAGAGCCAATCAGTTTTAAAGTTTGTTTATAATCAAATTGTTAAGTACAAATTTACTTTGTAGTTTCTATAATTTGAATTCCGTTCGATGGTATAAACATGAAGATAAAGCGTGAAAAGAAATACGCATGTTATGACGCTCATGTTAATTTAATTTATCGCTTAGTGAGATTTTTGAAATTTGAATTCATTGAAATAAACAACGTTGCTTTCTTTTCAGCCGGGTTTAGCCTAACATTTGTATTTGTTCAAAGTAACGTATCATTAGAATTGTATCAAGAAATTCGGCTAAAGAATTTAGTTTGAACACTTGTAAATGGCAAGCTGAAATCATTACCACATGTCCAAACTATGTTGTATAAAACAACACTTGTCCTCCCTTGACTAGATTGTATTACACGTTGTTGCTTTTGTCAGTTACCTGTCCCTTTAGTTTAATTATAAACAGCGTGCCCTCACTGTTCCACAAAAAAAAATCCTCCTTTTTCACTTTAACAGCCATAGCTTTTCATTTGTTTTTCCCCAAACTTCAAATGTCCAAATCGATTTCCCCCCAAATTTCTAGTTCATGGCCATCGATTGGCGTTACTTCCCCACTCCACTTCCTTTAGCGCCAGTCGACCTGAAACGACCCAAACTTTCCCTTACGGGAAAGCCCAGATTGAGTGGAGAACCCAACAAATCAGAACACAAACGACATAACATTCCATTGCTATTACAACAATTTACATCAGAGTACAAGAATATAACAGAATATGAATAAATATTATACATCAGAAAAATATCAGAGATTAAATTATATTTAAATACATATCAGCGGAAAATAATACATAACACAACTGAAAGAGATACACAGATACAAAGCATTCTGAATATAGCTCCAGCTGTAAATCTAGAATTCTATAAAATAGAAATCTGCAAAACCAAAACTACTAGCTGCGCATGTGGGAAATATGTGCACCTAGATTTTAGGTTAAAACAATAAACTCCAGGTCAGTCATGGGACTGGTGTGAGAACTAAAATAGTTATTTAAAACTTTACTATAAAAATAAAGTAAATCAAGGGACTACGCCGTATAACACGGAACGAGTTTTCTCCCAAGAATAACCAGTGCATAAAACAATTTATAAAAAGCGCAATACTTTTCGAAAAATGAAGCTATTATAAGACTCAGGTCCCATCACATAATGCATCGCAAGTCGGAGGATAGAGTTTTACCTTATAATAGCCAAACATGCTTGGTACATTTAAAACAAATCGTTTGATACTATTATAAGTGCATAGTGTATAAAACAACTTCAAATATAAACGTATCAATCATAGACGGCATGGGTACCATGTATCATGTTGCCATACTAGGCTCTACAATCAAAACCGTAATGTCATGTATTGGAAGTTGGATTTCCGTCATGAGTCGAGGTAAGGGACGACTCCTCACCGATTTGAGACACTCTAGAAAATGCCTCAGGATCTCCCGCAGTAGACCCTTGGTTCCTGCAGGGCTAGCCACATACGTTAGTGGATTAGTTATTCGTGAACATAGTTTCCCGGTCCTATAGGACCTATCCATCGGCTCCGTAGTAACTGATATATTCGAGGCGTCTCGCTATCATCATCCATATGGGTAAAAATAAATAAATATCTGGGCTCCATTCCATGACACCATCTATAGCTAGAAGGAAACGTCATGTCCTCCCTGCATCCCTGATCCCGTTTTTGAATCATACCGTGGTGTGAGGCTCGCGAATTAACACTACACACAAAGCTATGATATTTAACGCTGTGCTTTGATCATCAACCACAAGACTCTGCTTTTCAAAAAAATCCTTGATCATTTGCATCTCAGCATGCCACACTGACAATTCACACCATGCAACTGATGTCTATCGATATATAACCGCTAAGCTCGTACGTCTTAGAGAAGGGTGTTAAGCAATAGAATAAATTCTCCGCCACCAAACAGATATATATCTAATAGAGATCGATCAACACAGAATAAAATCGAATGTCAGGGACACATCCATTTACTAGTTCGTTCTGGGTCTAAACAAAACAAGAGGCACCTTATTCCTCGTTCTATATGTCCAATACAGGAGAGAGGTCCTCGCATGTCCGACCGATCTCTAAGTACGTCTAGAATATCACCACTTATTACCCTGTCTTTGGTGTACAACACAATCAAGACATTGGTAATCATCCAAACGATGTGAAGAACTCTGGTCTTCAACTACCGTCTTCATCGTCGACTTATCATCGTATCAATTATTCAGAATGGGTATAAACCCAGACTTTTCGAATAAGTCACGTATCTTATAAACAAGTGCTATAGAAACACAACATACGCCTCTTTCCAATACAGAATATTCTTTTATTCAAATATTTACATCATTTGGGAAAGGTTCCCATTAATTTTATCAAAGATAAATTATTTAAATTTATTCTTTAATCATCCTTTGGATACCAATTCAAACCACATTAAGGTTTATCAGCTTGTCGGGATTATCGGGCCTTGCCGAAGTAATCATTTCTTCATTAATCTCAATCCCAACTTCTTCATCCCATGGAGAAAAACTGGTAATACTCCATATCTAACACCATTGTGTTATTGGTAAAGTTAATTACCATTTCTCGTTCAAATCTAATAAAAGATTTAACTATCGCTTGGATCAAAACTGGTGATACTCCATTTTCGATCATTCCCCAAATTTGATAATTTAAATTATCACATTCACATTCCAATCTAATTAAAGATTCATTAAAACTCCACTTAGTTTTAATCTTCCTAAAAATCAATATTTATGAATATTTAACTTTGGGAAATCAAACATGTCACATCGACAATCAACATTGTACCATTGATTTCTGCCGATATATAACCTCTAAGCTCATACGTCTCAAAGAAGGGTGTTAAGCAAGAGAATAAATTCTCCACCACCAAACAGATATATATTTAGCAGAGATCAAAAATACAGTTTGAAATATAATGTTAGACATGTAATCCTGTCTTTAACAGGGTTAAAGTACCAATGTCATTTAAAACACAGTTCACGATAAACCCAAAATCACATTCCATTAATCATGGAATTTTCACGGAAAAACAAATCAATATATAATCGATATCAATTTTCATATCCGACTAATAATATAAATGGAATAATGACAAAGCCTTTTAAATTCCATATGTATTAACAGTCTTCCTCCACAGAAGCTGACTTCGATTATTACCAAATCGAATTCCATTCCAATTTAATATATTAAATTGGAAAACATTACTTTGGAAAATTCCCATTAAATCTCAATAAAAATATTTATAAATTCCAAATCACATTTCACTATTAATCGGGTTAAAGAACGAATGTCATTAAAAACACAGTTCATAATAAACCCAATTCACACTCCATTTTATTCCAATTACTAAATATAACTGGAAATTCTAATAATCTTAATTAAAAGATTTATTCTTTGCACACGGGGTTTGAGAATATTGTTATTGAAGACACCATTCACAACAAACCCAAAATCTATTCTTTTATTTGATTCCAATTAAATATTAATTAATTGGAAATCTTCCCTAAATCTTAATTAAAAGATTTATTCTTTTCTCAACTAGGTTTAAGAACAGTGTTATTTAAGACATCGTTCACAACAAACCCAAAATCCAATTTAATATTAAATGCAAGGCTCTGAATAGAAATTATATCAGCTTATATTCAATATCAAATTCTGAAACTAATGGATATCGTATTGGGAATAACGGCATCTGTATCTTCCAAATTCCCATAACAATATCCGTATAATCATGGAATCCAGTATCGAAATATTTCGAAGATAATTTCGATTAAAATCCATTACATTTCATATATTGGAAAATTCTGGTTATTTTTAAAACCATTTCAAATCCAATTTATTTCTTTAAAAATATTGGATTATTAATCTAGTTAATAACTAGTTCATTTTGATAAAAATATATTTTTATCTCCACACATGTGGAATTTTTCATCCAAATTCTTTCCAAATCATTTATTATGATTTTACACAAATTGTTAATATTTTTAATTATTTTACTAAGGCCCTTTCAGTCAATTTCCATAAATGGTCATCGAACTGCACTTACAATGACCTTTTCTAAATTTGATTTGGACATAATTCCAAATCCAACCGTTAGATTCCAAATCTCCTATATTCATTGGAAAGTTCTTTTCGATACGAACCCAAGGTTCTAGTTTTAGGAGAATCCGACGGTCGGATCTCCCGCAATGTCAATTCGAAGTCAATGATCGAAATTTGTGAACGGTCGCTGCGCGGCGTGTTCCATTCAGGCCATTATATTATACATATATAATATACATTTCACTCAAAACGTATTTTATAAATTTGTTTTAAAATCGATTCCCACTTTCATTTCAATTTTAAATTAAAATTGAATACTCCTTATCATTATAATATTTAAATGATGATATTTTCAAAATATTAGATTTTGAAATAATTTCCTTTTCGATATTCATTATAAAAATGAATAAAATTGATATAAATATCATTCGCGTTAAAATGGCGCAAATCTAAACAACACGGCTTCATATATTTCAATATTTTCGTGTCCATCCAAAATCGGACATCAAATTCACATTTTAATCCTTTGTTGAATATTATTTTTAAATATTCGTTATATTTAAAATATTAACTTATTTGAAATATTTGTTCCTTTTGATTTGGAATCAGACCCAATCAATTACCATATAATGTTATTTATATAGGTTTCATACACACATGTATACAATAATGATATACAATCAACCATCATCTAGAGTGCATTACAAAACTGCATAAGCATTAAATATAAATAATTAATGCTTACAACAGTGTGTCAAACTATCGATTGACATACAACTAAACAATTGGGATTAGTGTACATCAAATATCATCCCAATACCTGTGTGGGGTTTCAACCATCAAATAATAATAATTATTCGTGCACTTGGGCGATGTGTAAAAATTATCATCCCAATCGATATCACAAAAATAGGTGAGCATAAATAAGTTGTTCGAATTGTAAATGCATGTGTAAACTTATTTTTAACTATCCAATAAATATATAGAATTTTATAACTTTGCTTATAAAATTCTATACAATGCCTAAATAATTTTATTTATTGTAGTTATAAACTAAAAATAATATTTTTAGCGAACTAGTATTTATTCCATAACGTAGCCACTTTATATATCATATATATATATATATGTTAAAAATAATATTTTTAACTAGCTATTAATTTTTCTAACAGATTTCAGAAAATTTTGGCAATATAACGACGCGATATTAAAACTGGAATAAGGTTTAGCCTTCTCCCTCGCCTATTACGGGCTTACGCCATACATAAACCAATTTCAACCCAATTCACATCCAAATCAAATCCTAACAAATAAATCAATCAATATCCTAATCTCCTCAATACAATCCAAACAAACAACCTTGGTTTGTACAATAAAATAGTGTCGGGGGCTTCTAAGCCCCGTTTGCGTTCTAGCATTTATCTAAATGAAAAATAATTAGAGTGAGAAGGAGTTCTCACCTTTGGTTTCCACTCCGTCGGTCTTTAATTTAACGGTTAAGATTTGGATTTGTTCCACTGCGTAGTGTTCTTCACCTTGATTCCAATGCAATATGTTTCACGCGATTTATATTAAAAATCATATTTTTAACAATGCTACTACATATATAAAAATTGCATTTTAATATTACTACTACATATATAATAATCATATTTTTATAATGCTACTACATATATAAAAATCATATTTTTATATTGCTACTATATATATAAAAATCATATTTTTATAAATCGATTTTCTATATAAAAATTACATTTTTATAACTTCTATTTCATGTAAAAATCACATTTTTTTATAACAATGCTTCATATACTTTAAAAACTGAAATTAAAATTCAATGCTATTTACATTAAAAACTGAAAATAAATTCAATGTGTATTCATATTAAAATCATATTTTAAAATTTGAATTTACTCACGATGAAGCAGGAAGAAGACACGGCGGGTTCAGGCAGAGTCCGGGGCTGCGTCAGACAGAGGTGGAGCAAGGTGGGGTGGCACCATGACTGGCTGCGGCTAGGGTTTGAAAGGGGGTGGTTTTAGATGTAGGGAGTGAGAGGGAGGCGGGGGTTGCTGTAGGCGGCGGCGGCACATCAGCATCACTGGTGGGGGGGGGGCGTGGCACCAGCGGAGGCGGCTGCTGGGGGAGGCAACGGGTTTTAAAGATTTGGGTGGGCGGGTTTTTTATTAGGGATAGAGAGAGATAAATGAGGGGGGCATATATAACATAATTATTATATTTATTTCCTCTAAAAAGTTAATTTTTCATTCAATCTCCAAATCGAGTCCAACGACGGTTGCCTCTAGCCAAATGCCCCCATTTCGGACACAATGAGATATGTCTGGTAACTCAATTCGACTGTTATGATTTGTTTTCATCAAAATTAAAATATAAATCTTTATATACTGAATTCAAATGTACATTTTAATTTACTGGGGCCAATGCTGACTCCAAAAATTCTAGAAAAATAAATTTAGCTACGTTTTGACGATACGGTCCTAATAAAACTAATTTCATCGATTTTGGAGATCGTTTGAAAAATGACCATTTTCTGGTCGATTAAATTCAAATTGAAAGTACCAAACACGTTTAAATTCACCATGCTCACATATCAATTCCAAAAATTATGAAAATTGGAATCTAGCAATAATTAGACATTACGGATCCAACAAAAGTTGTTTTAATAAAAACGGAGGTCATTTGCAAAATGCCTATTTTTAAGGGCTATATATTATTTTAAATTCCATAGCGACTATTTTAAATTTTAAACTGGACATAACTTTCAATTCTCGTTATGAAATCTGGATTTTTCACATTCACTAGAAAGATATAGCTAAACAGATTCAAATATTTCTGGTTTTACTGAAATTCGATTTATTTTGTACCTTGTACATTCATTTGAAATTTAAAATCAAATTTTCAAACAACTACGCCATTTTAGGCTTGTTTTATAATTAAAATAAATTTATATGTTCTAACTTCGATTAAAATAAATTTTTAGTTATTATTATTTAAAATAAATAATTTTAAATATTCGAAATTCATTAAAATAGCTAAAATAGAAAATTTGTATTGGTTATGAAAATCCGGGTTGTTACACGACCTTCCACCTCTACCGCATTCTCTTCCTCCTTATTGACCCCATCACTCCATCCTCTTTCAGTCGAACCCGCACCGCTCACCTTGCCAACATTGACCGATCGTCCTCACCATCGTTCAGCCAACGCCGCTGCATCGGTCACTTTTGCCTTCCGCCACTCCACCGTAGCACCCTGGAGAAGCTTCCACAGCGACGAAGAGTAGTTGAACCGCGCAACACTAGACCCATCGCTAACTCCGACTACTGCGAGTTCTGGTTCCTTTCTCTATTTGTTACGCGCTCGTTCTGAACCCAGTACCTCTAACTTGATAAGTCCCACCCTCACCTTTGCTATCCTTCTCATTACTGGTTTATCACATGCATTGGTCCTTAATCGTCGACCACTTCTTTCTCTTACCGCTTCAGGTAAGTTGATCTCATGATTGAATTTATTTCTAGTTTGCTACTTCGTCTCGCATTGAATATAATTGATTTGCCACCTTGAAAAATAAAACCTGAATTGCAATAAGTAAAATGTATATGTGTAAGCTTCCCTCTACTTGACTTAAGCATAGACTTGCAAACTGTTCCAAACGTTAAACTTGGAATTTGCATGCTTATGTATTTTAGTATTGCCCCAAGTTTTTCCTGCTCTGACTAACTCAGTTTGTGACTAGTTGCTATATCAGGCCATACCTTGTTTATATACTAAATAATCCCTTTGTTATACGTGTTGCATTGGAATAAAAGTAAGGTATTTGCTAAATTTGGAGATTACTAGCATAATCATCTTATATTTTTGCATGCTAAGACTTTTCTGTATGTATATATATTACAAAAAAATTAATTAACTAAAAATCCACGCACATTGTATTTAGAGCATTTATGTGCTGAAACCACCTTGGCCATGAGTGCTTCCCATTTTAGAATAGTGTTGCATGTTGCCTTAGGAAGTTTCGATACCCTGTGCTCTTGAGATGTACTTTGGCATTTTCATTACTGTATGCGTTAGTTCTTTACTTGAGATCCCAGTACAAAAATGTATATAAATAAATAATCGTGGGTAAGTCTTGTATTAAAAGTTATACAGTGTTTACAATTTTTTTTACGACATGCATAGCCTAACATATTATTTCAACTATGTTTACAAAATTCTTTATTTGTAATGAAGTATCCCATAAGATTTAAAATAGATAAAAAATAGTTTGCATATATGCTATTTAATTAGGAATAATGTAATGGCCAACAAATCCATACTATATAGTTGACTAAATACACCACACGTCCAACCCAAATATCATAGAAATAGGAATCATTATTAATAAAAAAGAAAAAGGTAGAAGAAGGAAAATAGTAATACAAAATCTCATATCGCAGCGGAACAAAATATAATATATATATATATATATATCAGCTTTTGGAGTAGATTTTTTTTCTATATATACATATCATCATTAGAGTATGCACTTACAACACAATGGAAAAACAATAACTAAATAATGTCGAAGCCTCCTACTCCAAGCTCCTTTAGATAAATCTGTAAAATCTTGAACGACTTGACTGCCCGTACAAATTTGAGCACCCAAGAGTTTAGGAGAACATAGAAAAATAAATTCCGGGTTAGTCAAGGGACTGGTATGAGTAAACAATTTAAAAAAGTTTGATAAAATAAACGAAATCTCATAAGACCACCCCGTATAACACGGATCGTTTTTTTTTCTAATGAGAATCCAAAATGCTTGATTTAAATTTCAAACTCCTTTTGAAAGAAATGATAAACTTTATATCAAAATTCTTTTGATATTATTAAATCAAATAATTAACAATCTAACGGAACGTTTGCATCTCACGTTCCATATATATATATATATATGTATATATATATATATATATGATATACAACCAAAACCGCGAGCACTTATAGGGTAATGAATTTTTAACTATGACAAGATATAGAACAACCTTCCGATAATGTATCTCTTGAGGAGAATACAATGGGTTCAAGAAGAACATCTTGTAACCCGGCCATACATGACCGACCACTCAATTCGCTTGAGTGTATCGAATGTATATCACCAACGGTTTGGATCAACAATTGTTTTCCCAAATGGGACAACATTGAATAGAATAAAGAATGAAATAAATTTGTCTAGATAGGTGATAATACACCCTAATTGGTAGATACCCACTTAGCCATGCTGCCTGCCCAATTTTTGTCATTTCCCGGTTGTCGAGGCCTGAGGCTACGATTACGTACCATTCATTGATAGCACAATCACTTTGAATGCCACATTATCAGATCCGTTAATCATTAATTGGTTTGCATATATTCTAGATATTATGCTAAGAGAATAAATTCTCCGCCACCATATATATCTATAACGACCAACATATACGATCATTAGAAATACTCTATCAGACGCTCTTCCATACACGTTCATTCTGATACTGAACGAAACCGAAGGCGCAATTTCCACTAATCCATCTTAAGCAATTTCTACCTAGGATTAACAGAAAAAAGCCCTTGCACTTTACTCCATCTTCGATTATCTTCGTATAATCTGATTCGCAATGCTACTGCCAATACGAAGTGGTTCTTGGATAATAATCCAACCAGTCCCTCCATATTGACAATGATATCGGCAAATACTTCGATAGTCGGTTATTTAACAATCGAAGAAAAACAAACATCCAGTCAAAGCATCAAACAATCACTGGACCCTTAATTAATATTTCATTCATCAATTAAATGACTTCTTCATTTCCTTATCAATATTTGTTAACTAAATATTTTCAATAATCATCTTGGTCTCTTACGCTATTTGGAAAACATTTCCATATATCGCCTTCTTTTATTTTCTATACTTAGAAAATATTTTCCTATTTATAATTAGAAAACACTTTAATTATTTCTCTCTTTCCTGAACTCGGTTATTTTTATACCTAGGAAATATTTATTACATATTTCCAAAATTCCAGTTATTTGTGTTAAAAAGAATGTTGTGTAGAACATCGTTACAACAACCCAAAATATTTCATTCAACTAAATTTCTTTAAACATTTATCTCTAAGACCGAATCCTCCTATTTATCGGTTAATAATTAAATCAATCAAGTTGGGGTATAATTACCTCTTAGACCTTGACTGAAATCATCATTAACTTCAAAACAGACAAACCACTTGCCTCGAATAATCAACACCATAAAAATCAATTATTCATTTTTAAACTCGTATATGGTTCTCTTTCTAATTTTACCATATTTAATTACAGATTTCCTTTTTATTTATAATATTCTATTTTTAAGTTCGTTTCCTTGTCGAATTATATATATATATCGTTACATTGATTTCTAACTATCAAAATTTCTTAAAAATATTCTAAATTCTTAAATTTTCAAAAATTTCACCACAACCTTCTTTGTACGGGTCACTTGGTACAGCTACAAAATGCCTCTCAAGGCCCATTCCATTCAAAAAGAAAATTAAAAAGCCAAGCAGCTTGTCGATTCGGCACATAGAAACTCATATGGAATTTAAACGTGTATCTTTTTATGGGGAACACGAATTAAAATCTTCATACACTTCATTCCATACCTGTCTAAGCCATATACGTCTATTCCTAATTTATTCCAACTCAATCCGGTCATTTTTTACTCAATTCGCTAATTTATTCTTTAAGTAGTTATTTTGCCTATTCCACTTTTATTTGAACATATCACGTTCAATATATATATATATATTAGTTTGTTTATAAACCAATCGAATGCCATTTCTAATTCAAGTTTCATATTCGATTTCGAATATGAATTTACAAACCCCTTTTCTTATCCAAAGTCCAATTTTGATTTAAAATTCCATTAACTAATTATTCTTCAAATTAGTTAATTCTATTCAATAACTAAAAATCTAATTTTTATTTCAAAAATCAATTCATTTATTTCGCTTGAGTTCATATTTATTTTATAACTCAAATCTGGATTTTTCTAATGAAAAATTGAATTTCTTTTACTTAAAATCCTTTTATTTATTTAAATAAACCGTTATGGTTTTATAATGGTTATGGCGTTGTTTTTCTAGACATAACTCAAAATCTATAAGACAAAATCCAGAGTTTTCTCTTATATTAGAAAACTATTATCAAATCGGTCTTGACGATTCTTATTTCAAAGAATTATGACTTAAATTGAGTTTTATATATCAATTTAAGTTCGAAACGCTAATTTATGAACTACCGTGTTGTGATAAGTTTGTTTTAATTATATTTAATACATAAACGTTTTAAACTTCATTTACATACAAATTCTAACTTCATTCTAATATATTTTTAATATATATTAAAATAATTTTCCTAATTCAACTAAATAATTCTGATTATCCCAAATCGTTAATTATTTCGTATCTCAGTTATAAATTTATTTATAATTAAATCTTCTATAATAAAGTATAATTCCTTTATAATTAAATTGTTTATACAATTAGATATAATCGAATTTCAAATTATAAATCCTTCTGATTTATCTCATCTCAGTTTATATTCCGAGTTCCAGAAATAAACCCGTCGTCCCTTTTTCGAAACGATTACCAATTCACTATTAAATTCATATTTGAATTTAAATTCCTAAATTATCAAATGATAACTTATTTCACTAAATTTATAACACTGTTTATAAATTCATCTTCCTTGTTTTATATATTAAAACAAGTTTTCCGTTTCAAATTCCATTATGAATCCAATTCCTTTTATATTCTGAATTCCAGAATAAAAACTGATGTTTCCTTTTCGAAATGATTTCAAATTCTATTTTTAAATCTATAGTTGAATTTAAACTTACAAACCATTTCTTTATAATTAATTTTACATATTTATAAACATTGTTTATAAATTTACATGTTTTATATATTCAAACAAGTTCCATTTCGAAATCTGTTTAAAAACCAAAAGCTTATTTTGGAATATTCTATTTATTATAACTTATCTATGTAAATATAGAATCTATTTTAATATTTTAATCTTATTTTCTAATTAATACAATTTCAATATCCTTTTTGGATACAATTTATTTTATAAATTCAGTATAATCTAATTTAATTATCCAATTAAATTTTCATTTCGAATACTGGAATAGATTTCATCGTTTTCTATTTAAAACGATTCCCAATTTTTATTTTAAATTCACATTTGAATTTAAATTCTCAATTATCTAGTGATAGTTATCCATTTCATTTATAAACACCATTTATAAATTCATCCCAATTCCCATGCATTAACCAATGAAAATTATTCCATTTTATTTATAAACATCATTTATAAATTTACTTCAATTCCCTGCATTATTTATTTTATAAACATCGTTTATAAATTTTCAATACTTGTTTTTCCTGTATTAATTTATTTATAAATATCGTTTATAAATTCAATACTTGTTTTATTTATTCAAAACAAGTTAATGTCTTTATAGCCCATTCGAAATTCGAATTTTATTTTAGAAAAATAGATTTTCCATTTTAAATCTCAAAACCCCTTTTCACGATATTTTTATAATCAACATTTAGGTCCAGTGATATTCAACCAATCAAAAACACACAATTATTAACCAAGGGTTTTCTAATACATCATATATGATAATATACATGAAAAAAACATATAATAATATTTTTGAGGAATCCAGTTGGATCCCTCCAACCTGTTTTTCTGCATCCACAGACGTTAGCCAACATAAATAATACCCATCCTGCTTCGAGGTAGAATATCGCGGTATAGAACGTCGTCCACCATCATATCGTGGGGCGAATAGAGTCATCCGCTAATGATACTACGGGCATCCGCTAATGGTACTGCGGGAACTATCCAATCACCAACATATATAACCATAAACACAAATCTTAAATAACTAATATATATTTTATAGCCACAATAATATTTTAGTGCATGCAAACAACCAACGAACAATTATTTTAATGAATAAGTTAATTCTAAATAAAAATATGAGTGAGATTTACTCATAGTGATTTTTATTTGATGATTCACTCCCATTTCAAAACTAAATCGAAAAATGTTCGATATAAATTTAAAATTCATAGTTGGTTCCAAAAATCCAAATCAACTTCAGCTCGTATATTGCATGTAACAACCTGGAATTTCTGAACCAATTTAAAAATTTTATATTAGAAATTTTAATGGATTTTGAATATTTAAAATGATTTGTTTTAAATAATAACAACTAAAAATTTATTTTAAATCGAAGTTAGAACATAATAATTTAATTTAATTATAAAAGGAGTTTGAAATGGCGTGGTAGTTCAAAAATTCCATTTCTAATTTCAATTTGATATACAGAATTCAATATAAGTCAGAATTGGACGAAACAAGAAATATCTGAATCTGTTTAATTATATCTTTCTAACGAATATAAGAATCTGAGATTTCACTTTATAAATTATAAGTTTTGTTCAATTTAAAATTTGAAATAGCTGGTGTAGAATTTATATATATTTTAATATAATATATAGCCCTTTAAATTAGCCATTTTGCAAACGACCTCCGTTTTCGACGAAACCACTTTTGTTGGATCTGAAATATCAAATTATTGTTATATTCCAATTTTCATAATCTTTGGAATTTATATGTGCGTGTGGAAAAAGAAAATGTGTTTTGTCAATTTCAATTTGAATTGGATCAACCTGAAAATGAACATTTTTCAAACGGCCTCCAAATTCGACGAAATTAGTTTTGTTAGGACCGTATCGTCAAAACATAGCTAGGTTTATTTTTCGGGAAATTTTGGAGTCAGTATGTGGCCTCAGTAAATTAAAATATACGAACAAATTTAATAATTAGATGTTTTATATTTTAATTTAAAGAAAAATGGGCTGAAATGATCAAATGGGCTAATAATACCTAGTCCATTGTGTCCGCAATAGGGGTATTTGTTTAGAAGCGACAGTTGTTGGGGTTTGATTTGGAGTTGGTATCAGTAAACATGTGTTTCTGAAAATAATATAATTAAATATTATTATATATTAATACCCCTCAAAACCATAGATCTCCTTTATAAATTAGGAGCCTTCGTTCAATTGCGTCAATGGCTAGAAATGTCTGATTCTAAATCAATAATCTTTCCTCATCTCTCCCGAATTAAATCGCGATTCTCAAATGAAATTCAAAGAGCATTTCAAGCTCTTTCAAATCATATGGCTGTTGTTAGTTCTCGAGGGATATTGGCTTCGATATTTGCACCCAAAGGCAGTGAGTTATTGGCTGATTTCAGGCCAAGGGGGGCCACCGAGTGCCATGTTGGCACAGGCAGAGGACGGCGGCGAGACGCTCTTTCAGGTGGCGACGAAGGATCGGGCCCTGGTGGCTCGAGGAGGGGGCGCGACGTGAAGCTTGGTGGCGTGAAAATGGGTAGCCCGATTTGTTGAAGACGATGAGAAATAAATAGGAGAGGCCCTTGGATCAGAAATGAATGGCATGATTTAATTAGGTTAAATAATATATATTAAATATGAAATTATTTATTCAATAATGGTGAAATCTTATATAATTCTAACTTGTCCATATTAAATCAGAATTCAACGATTTCAATTGCATTGGAAGCCTCTTGACGAACACTACAACATGGAGCAGATCAGAACTGAAACAGAGGCCATATGGATTTTTGATAAAATTAAACATATGTTTAATTTTATTAAAAATAATCAGTTTATTGATTTTTGAAACCAATCAAGGTAAGATTTCTTATTTAAAAATTAAAATTAAAATTAAATTGTTATTGCGTTGGAGATTTTTATATATCCGCTGTTAATATTCAGTTGTGTGTTGTACTTGATTTGATCTGAAATATTTTGATTGTGTTGATCTGTTGTATTTAATTGAAGGATAGGATTGGACAAAATTGATCTTACAATAAAAATATTTCTTTTTATTTTATATATAATCATGAAATTGTTAGAATTGATCGTACAATAAAAATATTTCTTTTTATTGTATATATAATCAAGAAATTCTTAGAATTGATCGGACAATAAAAATATTTCTTTTTATTGTGTATATAATCATGAAATTGTTAGAATTGTACGTATAATAAAAATATTCTTTTATTGTATATGTTAATAATAGAAATTTATTTTGTAACTAAAATTCTCATTTTTATTTATACAAATGAAACTTAGAATTTGTTGTGTAAATAAAATTCTCATTTTTATTTATACAAATGAAACTTAGTATTGGTTGTGTAAATAAAATTTTCATTTTTATTTGTACAAATGAAACTTAGACTTTGTTGTGTAAATAAAATTCTCATTTTTATTTATACAAATGAAACTTAGAATTTGTTTTGTAAATAAAATTCTCATTTTTATTTATACAAATGAAACTTAGAATTTGTTGCGTAAATAAAATTATCATTTTTATTTATACAAATGAAACTTATAATTTGATACGTAAATAAAATTCTCATTTTTATTTATACAAGTGAAACTTAGGATTTGTTGTATAAATAAAATTATCATTTTTATATATACAAATGAAGCTTAGAATTTGTTGTGTAAATAAAATTCTCATTTTTATTTATACAAATGAAACTTAGAATTGGTTGTGTAAATAAAATTCTCATTTTTTATTTTTACAAATGAAACTTAAAATTTGTTGTGTAAATGAAATTCTCTTTTTTATTATACAAATGAAACTTAGAATTTGTTATGCAAATAAAATTCTCTCTTTATTTGTCATTAGAAACATAGAAACTGTTATGCAAATAAAGTTCTCTTTTGATTTGTCATTAGAAACTTAGAAATTGTTATGCAAATAAAATTATTTTTTTTATTTGTCATGTTGAACATAGGAATTGTATACAAATAAAAATTCTTCTTTTTATTTGTCATGTTAAACATAGGATGTGTAGATAATAAAATATTCTTTTTATTTATGTACATATTGTTAACATAGAATATGTGTAGAAAATAAAATTCTCTTTTTTTATACATATAAAATATAGAATTGCTGTATAAATAAATTTCTTCTTTTTATTTATACATATGAAATGTAGAAATTGTGTAGACAATAAAACTTTCTTTTATTTTATATATGTGAACATAGGAATGGTCAAAAATTATGTAAACATTAAAAAGAAACATTTTTAATGTACGAAATGATTTATTATTTAAAGTGACATGTTTATTGTCAAAATTATGTAAACATTAAAAAGAAACATTTTTAATGTATGAAATGATTTATTATTTAACATGACATGTTTATTGTCAAAACTATGTAAACATTAAAAAGAAACATTTTTAGTGTATAAAATGATTCATTAATAAAATTGACATGTTCACTAGAAATTATTTAGAGATTGAAACCAATTGGAGTTTAATAAATCTTTATTTAGATTGTGAAAGTATAGATGGAAATTTAATTACCAGAATATGAAATGTTATTGAACCAAATACACTTGGTTGTTGATATTGATTGTGATGGATTGACTGTTTGGATTGTACTCGACCAATTTATGAGCAAAATATGCTTTTACATTTAGCATTAGGTTGGGTAAAAATATCTATGTGCTAACACCTTATTTAACACTTCACGATTTGACTGTAAGGTGTTTAGATAGGTTGTTTGTAACAACCCGCATTCTATGCATCGGAGGATCGTAGAATATTTATTTCTTTCCCATATGAAGTCATATGGTCATGTAACTTTGGGGAACAACCGTTAGACTCATTTCCCATGTTTATGATTTTTGTCGATTTTTAAATGACCATTTTGCCCCTAGCTGATCTTGTTTTGGCCATAACTTTTGATTGGAAAGGAATTTTTACCTGAAACCACTTCCATTAGATTCGTTTGATGGTTTACCTTTCCGTGGAGTGGTCACATATGAAAAACGGACTTACCGTTTGGGAGATATGGCTGAAATAAGGTTTGGAAGGTGAAAAACTGCTTAACCGGGCCAAATAGGGTGATTAGTGAATGGGCCCATAACCCATTTCGGGATTAGAGTTATGGGGAGGCTGAAAGGACTTAGAGAATCATTCCATTCCAGTTTTCTAGCCTCCACTTACCTCTTAGAAACCCTAAAAATGGCCTCCAACCTCTAAATCACCTCCAAATCATGTTCTAATTAAGAATTAAGCTTAGCAACATCAAATCAAGGGAGATCTACACCAAATCAACGTTAGAGCTGCTGTTTAGCATCGGGATTCGCACCAAATCAGAGATTTATTTCAAATCTTAGTTTATTTGTGGCTAAGGTGAGTGATTTGCATAGTTCCTCACTAATTATGGCTAATTAAGGGTAATTAGTGTTAATTAACGAATTTAAACATGATAAAATTTTGGAAAAATATTTATAAAATTCTAAATGATGTTTTAGACCTCTGATATGAATTTGGGTTAATTTGGTTAACTTTTGCTAATCATATCATTAGTTTCGCCTAAACATGCTTAAGGGGAAATATGGGGTTTTGGGTAAGTTTGATCTAATTTAACCTACTATATAGTTGTTTTGATGCTTGAGGTTGATTATGCATGTTACTATGACTGTATGGTATGCTTTGTGATTGATTAGAATAGGTAGAATGGTCGAAAACGCCGTCGAGTGGCGTAAAACTGCTTGCTGGAAAAGTGCAGAAAACAGACTGATCCGGATCGGAACGGAGGGAGGACCCGATCCGCTCCCCATACTTCATTCTTCGATCTATTCGCTCTTCTCGTGGCAGGCATCGTCCGGTCCGACCCGTCTGATGATCTCTGACCCGATCCGCCATGGTACTCCGACCCGAACCAATGAACTACGACGAGGCTAGGAGGCTACGACCAGACCCGGGGTGATGAGAAGGACCCGATCCGAACCGTGGCACATTGGAGGACTCCGACCTGAACCGATGACGGCGATTAGACATGGAGACCAGACCCGATCTGCTGAGGCGATGATGACCCGATCCGATCCAGCGAAGAAGGAGCACCCCGATCCGAACCGAACTGGTGACTAGGGGGAGATTCGAACCGATCCGATGATGACCAATAACCCGAGATGCAAAGGTAGTCCAAATGGAAGTTAGAGCTCAGGATCCAGTTGGGAACCAATGAGTTCATTTCATGGTTGGGCTTTGCTGCGGGACGTGTGCTAAGGAGTTGTCGACGTTCATAACTTCGATTCACCACTGAAAATGGATGATGGGCTACTTATCAGTGTAGTAGAGTCATTATGATTCGAGGGGCAAGGTGATGGTAGCAAGACTACGTTATCAGTGCAGTAGAGTCATTGTGACTTGAGGGGCAAAGTGATGCGTAGTAGGACTATGAGCCAGTGCATTGGGGTCATTGTGACTCCATGGGGCAGAGTGGAGATAGTAAAGGATTAGTAAGGCTATGAGCCAGTGCAGTGGGGTCATTGCAACTCCATGGGGCAAAGTGGACATAGCAAAGGATTTGTGGCTATGTATCAGTGCAGTAAAGCCATTTATGACTTCATGGGGCAAAGTGATCATAGCAAGGTATGTTGGGTGATCGAAGTGGTGAATATCGTATGCTTTATGCACTGAGTAAGAGATGTGAGGATGGTTGTTATGCTTGATTGTTTGCCATCACTATGACATGCACACCCCCACCCGCGTTATCTTTACACCATTTGAAATGGCACCTTAGAGTGTTGTACAGTATGTAGTGCTGACTCTTTGGTTGCAGGTCCAGGTTCAGGTATGTTTCAGTCTACCTGTTATTGTTCTGTTTAGATGCTTATTGCTCATACCAGGCTTTATGTCTGACCCAGAGTTTTATGTCTCCTCTTATTACTCTGGGTGCTCACACGAGCAGACTAGAGACAGGTTAGCTGGTGGTGCGCGGGTAGCTGATTCGGAGGCGAGCATGAGGCTTCCACGTATGATATATAGATATTCTCCCTCTGTTGTTGGTGGTCGCTACTTGGGCATTAGTAGTGTACCTCCTTTATCTTGCTTTTGTTTTTGAGATAGTTTGAAAAGTTGTAATAATGTTAACTTTGGATCATAAGCTGTACTTGGATTTTCCGCTGCTATGTTAGTTGTTTCAGCTTATGCACTGTCTCACCTGTTTTATGTCAAGTATGTTATTATTATATTTTGTTCTATGCGCTGTGAGACATTCTACAGATTCCTTGTTAGTTCATTTCCTTCTTTCCTTTCCTTCTGACGAACCGTCCCGTGCTAACTGGACATGTGTACAGCGCACCTTTGGAGTAAATGTCGGTTGGTGCGGGGCGGGCCATCACATTTGGTATCAGAGCTCTAGGTTGCGTAGTTAACCTAGGGAAAGACACTAGGGAGAGATAGTACGTATATGAGAGCGCGTATTTGTGATTACTTTGGTTTTCAAAAGCTATATATATATATATTCTATTAGTAGTATAAGAATGAAGTTGCACTGCACTAGCACCACTATGGGGTCGTTAATCGTTTCCCCTTTTACAGATTGACGATGAGCCGATATGCTAGAGGTGCTAGTAGGGGAGCCAATAATGGGAATGTTGCTGACATGAGGGCGATGTTTACTGACCTCATGAGAGACATGCTTAAGGAGGTGCAAGGGGCAGTTCCCAATCCCGGAATTGGTGGTGGTCCAGTAGTGCAGGCGCCTAGGGTCGATTTCGCTAAGTTGTGCAAGGATTACACTAACCTTGGTGGGAAGTCGTTCCCCAGAACGGAGTCGGCCACAGATGTTCAAGATTGGATGGATAGCTGTGATCGTATCTTCGACGACTTGGGTCTTGAGGATGCGATGAAGAGAAGACTAGCGTCTTGTCAGCTGCAAGGGCGAGCGATGAATTGGTGGAATGCCATTAGCACAGCTACTCTAGAAGATCATGTTACTTGGGATCAGTTCAAGGCTCGCTTTAGCGAGAAGTTTATTCCAGCTGCCCAGAAGTCGGTGTTGTTTAAGAGATTCTTGGAACTCAAGCAGAATGGTAGGGCAGTCTCGGACTACATTGCTGAGTTCGACACTTTGTCGAAGTATGGACTATCTCTTATCGATACTCCTGAGAAGAAGAATGAGAAGTTCATTACTGGGTTGGATGGATACTTGGGGGAAAGGCTTATAATCCACATCGATGAGACTTTTGAATCGATCGTGGGGAAAGCTTTGAGATCAGAGAGTCTTTACCCTAAGCCAAAGAATGAGGCTGCATCTGCAGAAGGGCTGAAGCCGCAAGCAGGCGGTGGAGGCAAGAATAACTCTCAGAGTAAGAGGAAGCAAAGCCAATCTAAGGATGGCCAGAAAAAGAGCAAGAAAGATGTTGAGTGCTTCAGCGGTGGTAAGAAGGGCCATTATGCTAAAGAATGTCGGGCCAAGCCAGCGGAAAGGAAGTGCTACAACTGTGGTCAAGTGGGACATCATAAGGATAAGTGTCCGCAACCTCTTAAGGAGAAGCAGATTGTGAAAGCATATGCTATTGATGTTGTTCCTTCTTCGTCGAATGCCCCAACTGCGGCGGAAAAAGGAAAGAATGTCGTTATTCAAGGTATGCTTTCTATTTATGATGTACCAGTTCGAGTTTTGTTTGATACTGGGGCTTCCCGTTCCTTCATATCTAGTGACCTGGTAGATAGGTTGGGACTGGAACCCGAGATAGTCGATAGACCATTGGTTGTGACGAACCCGATTGGTGGTTCGACTAGCCTTAGTATGATTTGCAGGAATTTGGTCTTATCGAGTCATGGATGCATGTTTGTTTGTGATTGCTTTGTTTTGGGCTTTACTGGGTATGGAATTATATTGGGGGTCGATTGGCTCCAAAGATACGGAGTGGTGGTTGACTGTGAGGGCTTTTTGGTGACAGTTAGGGCGGATGATGGGCGGAGGGTAGTGTTTGGTAGTCTACCTAGTGATGGGGTAATGGCTAGTTTTATAAATTCCCTCGACATCCCGCAGGATGAGTTGTCAGATGTGCCCGTGGTTGGCCAGTATCCGGACGTCTTTGAGGAGGTGACCGGGCTTCCACCACACCGAGAGATTGAGTTCCGTATTGATTTAGTGAAAGATGCCAGACCTATAGTGATGCCACTTCGTCGTATGACACCAAGGGAGCAGCGAGAGCTCGGGGTGCAAGTCAGCAATCTTTTGAAGAAGGGATTTATTAGAAGAAGTGTCTCCGAGTGGGGAGCACCAGTTTTGTTTGCCACTAAGGCAGATGGTTCCCTTCGTTTTTGTGTGGACTATCGCGAGTTGAATAAGGTGACGAGGAAGAATAAGTATCCTCTACCGCGGATAGATGATTTGTTTGATCAACTGGAAGGAGCAAGGGTGTTCTCCCAGTTGGACCTCGCGACAGGATTCCATCAGCTCCGAGTAGCGGATGAGAGTGTTCCGAAAACGGCATTTAGGACACCGTCTGGATTTTATGAGTGGTTGGTCATGCCATTTGGGTTGACAAATGCACCAGCCTACTTTGTGGATCTTATGAATCGAGTATTTAGAGATCAGTTGAATAAGTTTGTTCTTGTGTTCGTAGACGATATCCTTGTTTACTCGAGGACAGAGGAGGAACACAAGGGACACTTGAGAATAGTGATGGAGGTGTTGAGGAAACACCAATTGAAAGCGAAATTCTCTAAGTGTCATTTCTGGAGGAGGGAAGTGAGATTCTTGGGTCATGTTGTTTTAGAGAATGGTATTGCCGTGGACCCTGCGAAGGTGGCTATGGTGCAGGATTAGCCTACGCCCAAGAATGCAACAGATGTAAGAAGTTTCTTGGGGTTAGCTGGATATTATCGTAAGTTTATCCAAGACTTCTCCAAGATAGCAGCACCGTTGACTCAGTTGACTAAGAAGAATCAGTCCTTCGTCTGGGACGGAGTGTGTGAGAATGCATTCAAGAGTCTAAAGGAAAGGTTGACACATGCGCCAGTGCTAGTCATTCCTAAAGGGAATGAATAAATGACGGTATACACGGATGCTTGTGGTACCGGACTAGGTGCTGTGTTGATGCAAGGAGGTAGGGTTGTAGCTTATTCTAGTCGGCAACTAAAGCCGCATGAGAAGAAGTATCATACCCATGATTTGGAACTGGCAGCGATTGTGTTCGCATCAAAGATGTGGAGACACTATCTCTTGGGAGAAAGATTTGAGTTGTTTACTGATCATAAATCGTTAAAGTATCTCTTCTCCCAGAAGGATCTGAATCTCCGTCAGCAGAGATGGTTAGAGTTTTTGGCTTCGTATGATTTTGATATCGCATACACACCTGGGAAAGGTAATGCGGTAGCCAATGCCTTGAGTAGGAGACATGCCAGTTTAGGGGCTATGTTTCTTGAATGGAAGCAACTGGAGTATATCGCAGGGTTTGATTTCAGACCAAAGTGCGAATTGGATCCAAAAATGCTACCTAGTTTGGCGATCAGACCCACTTTGATAGAGCGGATTGGTTCCAGCCAGAGGGACGATCCTAATCTATTAGAAATCATCTCCAAGTTAGAGATGGACATCGACGGTGAGGAGATGAATTTGTATGGGCTTGATCGAGATGGATGGCTTAGAAAAAATGGAAGACTAGTTATACCCGACGTGAATGGTTTGAGAGATGAAGTGCTTAGAGAATGTCATCACTCAAAACTGACTATACATTCCGGTGGTAATAAGATGTATCGAGATATGAAGCAGACCTACTACTGGGAAGGGATGAAAAGAAACGTTGGGAAGTTTATATCCAAATGCATGAATTGCCAGCTAGTTAAAGCCGAGCAAAAGAAGCCTAGTGGTTTGTTGCAACCATTAGAAATTCCTGAATGGAAATGGGAGCAAGTCTCGATGGATTTCATCGATGGTTTACCAAGGACTAGATCGGGACATGATAGCATTTGGGTAATTGTGGATCGATTGACTAAGAGTGCAAGATTTATACCAGTCAAATCGACCAGAATGGCAGCTAAGTTAGCAGAATTATATATGAAGTGGGTAGTGAGATTTCATGGAGTACCTAAAAGCATTGTGAGCGACCGAGACCTGTTGTTCACTAGTGGGTTTTGGAAGAGCTTACAAGAGGTTCTAGGGTCAGAATTACATCTCAGTACCGCATATCATCCTCAGACCGACGGTCAGACGGAGAGGGTGAATCATATATTGGAAGATCTCTTGAGAGCATGTATATTGGATTTTGGTGGATCATGGGATGACCATTTGCATCTAGTAGAGTTTGCATATAATAATAGCTACCAATCCGGTATCAGTATGGCTCCATATGAAGCTTTGTACGAAAGACCGTGCAACTCACCATCATGTTGGATAGAGACTGGCGAGAAGTTTATGCTTGGACCAGATGTGGTGAGGGAAACTTCAGATAAGATTAAGATCATTCAACAACGAATGAAGGCTGCCCAAGATAGGCAAAAGAGTTATGCTGATAAGAGGAGAAGAGACTTAAAATTCTCCGTTGGTGACTTGGTGTTTGTCAAGATTTTTCCGTTGAAGAGCGTAATTCGATTTGGCAGGAGAGGCAAGTTGGCACCAAGATTTGTTGGCCCATTCCCTGTTCTTGAACTAGTCGGGAACTTGGCGTATAGAGATGACTTACCAAAGAAGATGGCGGGAGTTCACAACGTATTTCATGTGTCCCAACTAAGGAAGTTCGTTCACGACCCAGATATGACTATTTCACCTGATCAGTTAGAGGACTTCGAAGTAGAACCCGAGGCGGTTGGGAACCGCAGGCCGATCCGTATTGTCGAGCACGATACGAAGCAACTTCGAAGGAAGGCGGTGAAGCTAGTCAAGGTTCAGTGGGGTGAGAACGAGAATGACTGTACTTGGGAGACAGAGGAGAGCATTAGGAAGACGTATCCAGAACTCTTTGCTTGGTAAGGTTTACCTTGTAATTTAGTTATTCCGCATGCTAGGATAGACTTGTCTTGCTTGTTTTGCATGTTTGATTGTTGTTTATGATTGATAGGCATGCGGGACCCTTTTGCTGTTTTGGTTAGGGAATTTCGGGTGCGAAATTTCTTAAGGAGGGGAGAATGTAACAACCCGCATTCTACGCATCGGAGGATCACAGAATATTTATTTCTTTCCCATATGAAGTCGTATAGTCATGTAACTTTGGGGAACAACCGTTAGACTCATTTCCCATGTTCATGATTTTTGTCGATTTTTAAATGACCATTTTGCCCCTAGCTGATCTTGTTTTGGCCATAACTTTTGATTGGAAAGGAATTTTGACCTGAAACCACTTCCATTAGATTCGTTTGATGGTTTACCTTTCCGTAGAGTGGTCACACATGAAAAACGGACTTACCGTTTGGGAGATATGGCTGAAATAAGGTTTGGAAGGTGAAAAACTGCTTAACCGGGCCAAATAGGGTGATTAGTGAATGGGCCCATAACTCATTTCGGGATTAGGGTTATGGGGAGGCTGAAAGGACTTAGAGAATCATTCCATTTCAGTTTTCTAGCCTCCACTTACCTCTTAGAAACCCTAAAAATGGCCTCCAACCTCTAAATCACCTCCAAATCATGTTCTAATTAAGGATTAAGCTTAGCAACATCAAATCAAGGGAGATCTACACCAAATCAACGTTAGAGCTGCTGTTTAGCATCGGGATTCGCACCAAATCAGAGATTTATTTCAGATCTTAGTTTATTTGTGGCTAAGGTGAGTGATTTGCGTAGTTCCTCACTAATTATGGCTAATTAAGGGTAATTAGTGTTAATTAGCGAATTTAAACATGATAAAATTCTAGAAAAATATTTATAAAATTCGAAATGATGTTTTAGACTTCTGATATGAATTTGGGTTAATTTGATTAAGTTTTTCTAATCACATCATTAGTTTCACTTAAACATGCTTAAGGGGAAATATGGGGTTTTGGGTAAGTTTGATCCAATTTAACCTATTATATAGTTGTTTTGATGTTTGAGGTTGATTATGCATGTTGCTATGACTGTTTGGTATGCTTTGTGATTGATTAGAATAGGTAGAATGGTCGAAAACGCCGTCGAGTGGCGTAAAACTGCTTGCTGGAAAAGTGCAGAAAATAGACTGATCTGGATCGGAACGGAGGGAGGACCCGATCCGCTCCCCATACTTCATTCTTCGATCTATTCGCTCTTCTCGTGGAAGGCATCGTCCGGTCCAACCCGTCTGATGATCTCCGACCCGATCCGCCATGGTACTCCGACCCGAACCAATGAACTACGACGAGGCTAGGAGGCTACGACCAGACCCGGGGTGATGAGAAGGACCCGATCCGAACCGTGGCACATTGGAGGACTCCGACCTAAACCGATGACGGCGATTGGACATGGAGACCCGACCTGATCCGCTGAGGCGATGATGACCCGATCCGATCCAGCGAAGAAGGAGCACCCCGATCCGAACCGAACTGGTGACTAGGGGGAGATCCGAACCGATCCGGTGATGACCAATAACCCGAGATGCAAAGTTAGTCCAAATGGAAGTTAGAGCTCAAGATCCAGTTGGGAACCAATGAGTTCACTTCATGGTTGGGCTTTGCTGCGGGACGTGTGCTAAGGAGTTGTCGACGTTCATAACTTCGATTCACCACTGAAAATGGATGATGGGCTACTTATCAGTGCAGTAGAGTCATTATGACTCGAGGGGCAAGGTGATGGTAGCAAGACTACGTTATCAGTGCAGTAGAGTCATTGTGACTTGAGGCGAAAAGTGATGCGTAGTAGGACTATATGCCAGTGCAGTGGGGTCATTGTGACTCCATGGGGCAGAGTGGACATAGTAAAGGAATAGTAAGGCTATGAGCCAGTGCAGTGGGGTCATTGCGACTCCATGGGGCAAAGTGGACATAGCGAAGGATTTTGGCTATGTATCAGTGCAGTGAAGCCATTTATGACTTCATGGGGCAAAGTGATCATAGCAAGGTATGTTGGGTGATCGAAGTGGTGAATATCGTATGCTTTATGCACTGAGTGAGAGATGTGAGGATGGTTGTTATGCTTCATTGTTTGCCATCACTATGACATGCACACCCCCACCCCCGTTATCTTTACACCATTTGAAATGGCACCTTAGAGTGTTGTACAGTATGTAGTGCTAACTCTTTGGTTGCAGGTCCAGGTTCAGGTATGTTTCAGTCTACCTGTTATTGTTCTGCTTAGATGCTTATCGCTCATACCAGGCTTTATGTCTGACCCAGAGTTTTATGTCTCCTCTTATTACTCTGGGTGCTCACACGAGCAGACTAGAGACAGGTTAGCTGGTGGTGCACGGGTAGCTGATTCGGAGGCGAGCAGGAGGCTTCCACGTATGATATATAGATATTCTCCCTGTGTCGTTGGTGGTCGCTACTTGGGCATTAGTAGTGTACCTCCTTTATCTTGCTTTTGTTTTTGAGACAGTTTGAAAAGTTGTAATAATGTTAACTTTGGATCATAAGCTGTACTTGGATTTTCCGCTGCTATGCTAGTTGTCCCAGCTTATGCACTGTCTCACCTGTTTTATGTCAAGTATGTTATTATTATATTTTGTTCTATGCGCTGTGAGACATTTTACAGGTTCCTTGTTAGTTCATTTCCGTCTTTCCTTTCCTTCTGACGAACCGTCCCGTGCTAACTGGACATGTGTACAGCGCACCTTTGGAGTAAATGTCGGTTGGTGCGGGGCGGGCCGTCACATTGTTTATTTCAAAATTTAATAAATGATTTTGAAATGAGATTTCTTAAGTCAAAAGAATAGTATTCCTGATTTTGGATAAGGAACGTTTTTATAAAATGTTTTATAAAGCAGAAAGGATTTCGAGGGCTATACCCGATTATTTCAAAATGATTTGTAAGTGGAAATCTATATAAATTTGAAAGTACTTGTGATTATTATGTTGTCAAATGATTTTACCTACTTCGGGATATGAAATTATTTAGTATATGGCTAAAGATGCGGGTGACCCGGACGACTAAAATGACGGGGGATGGTGGTGGATGATGGCGGTGTATTGCTCCATAGTGTGGGAGGTGCATTGTTAGTGTAACCTGCTCCTAGATGGGAGGTGCATATATATATATATATATATACATATATATATATATATCGAGTTAGAGAGGTGCATCCTGTAGCCTTGTCTAAGGGAACATGACCGATATTTGGTTGCATATTTATTTGTATGCATTTGTTTTGAAATTCATATTTTCAAATGATTTTGGCTTGAGATCCCGAAGTGAAATCTATTTTATTATGAAAGCTAGAAATGTATTTCAAATGATTTGAAATAAGAAATTGGGAAATAAAGTCCAAAGGAATAATTTCTGTAAAGTGAACTGGATTTGAAAAATCTAAGTTTGGGGTTAATCCTAAATGGATAAACTAGAAAATTGCATGTTGTATGATGCATTGTAGATCCATATGACTATTATTTATGATTGTTGTTTGTGCATCGACACTCATGTGGAGTAAACTCATTCCGTGACATACGACATGGTCTCGTGATATGCTTCACATTTATAAAGCTAATTTTAACTGTTGGATTTCTCATAAAAGTCCCATGACTGGCTCGTAGTTTGCTTTCACTTGCAAACTCGAGTGCCCTTATTTTCCACACGGGCAGTCGAGTGGTTTGTTTTGCAGATATTTATTTATTGAGCAGGATTCTGGATGGAAGCTTAAAGCTGTATCCAGAGCATTGATAGCCTTCCGCTGTGTTAGTTTAGTTGTTCCGTTGTGCATTGTATTACATTTATTGTAAATTATCTTCCGTTGTATTATATTCGATGTACTCTGATATTCTATACTCTGATATAACATTATTATGATGTTTATAAAAGTCTTCTGTTATTTGTTCTGATGTGTGGTATGCCCAAAGTTAGCGTATGCGGGATTCAAATGATCTTGGTCGATTTAGCGATCGATTAGGTACGAACGAAATCTGTATTGTTAGATTGCAACTATAAACCCAACGTGATTTACGACATTAGATTCGGACCTATGTTAAGTTATAATAAGTGTAATTTAACTCATGAATTATAAAGCTAAATAAATTTAAACTAATTTTGTAACACCCCATATTTTCTGAGAATATTATAAGAATGAATTATAGAATACTTAATTTTTAAATGAGAATTAAGGGAAACGGGTTATCCCATTGTGTTTGTCTCGAAATTTTGCTTGGAATAGAGTCCAAATTTTTGTAAAGTGGACTTCATGTGAGGAAGTTATGGCCCTCAGAAGTTTCAGGAATTTAAATAAATTAAAACATCTCAGATTTAAGTTCAAAATTCAAATCACACACCCGGGCTGGGTGGGAAATTTCCCGCCCAGGAACCAGGTCGACCAGGGGGTCGACGTGGGGGTCGACCTTGGTCACATAGGTCACCCAGGTCAACCAAGGGGTCGACCTCCCTCCTAATTCCATATCCGAGGCCTGGTTCATTTTTCTGCATTTGGACGCCCGTTCTGACCAGATTCGTTGATCCCTATGCTATATAAACACCCCTAAGGCTACAGTTTTCTCTACACAACTCCGTTACGCCTATACTCTACCCTAATTCATATCAAAAATAAATTAAATACGTCCTTATGTTGCTCTAATTCTTCAAGAAATCAAATTTAGAATTCAAGTAGAGAATCAAAGGCTAATTCAACGACTTCAACAACTATTTTCTAAGAATCAAATCTAAATTTAGAGAATCGACAGTCAACATCAAGGGATTGCTTTTCAGTTCCAGAAATCAGATCCCAGAATTCAAGACCGTTCTATAATTTGTAAGTTCATGTTATTTCAGAAGTAAATTTTAATTGTGATTCTGACATTGTAATAAATCTGAATCTGAGATTATGCCTATTTCTATCTGTCTTTCTATTGGATCTATCTCATTTGATATTATTATATCCATTCTCTGTCTCTACATTCCTTCTTCCCTTTTTGTTTTTACAGCCAGGCTACTGCGAGGCTGAGTAAAATCTCATAAGAGATAAACCTACGTTGGAAATAAAATTGGGCATAATATATGACTTGGACATGACCAACGCTAAAATTGGGCATAATATATGATTTGGACATGACCAGCGCAAAAATTGGGCATAATATATAATTTGAACATGATCAGTGCCAAAATTGGGAAAAAGTAATAAATTATATATAATTGGGCATAACTGATTTGTAACTGATTTGAGGACACAACATATTGTTTCTCCGCTTATTTCATGAATCTTGTGTTGATTCTCGAAATACGTACGTTATGAATGCGGGATTAATTGGGTATAACATGAAATTGACATTTATTTGGCATAATTTGGAACATGTATTATGGCATGACTGTTATGATGCAATTTGGGGAAATTTGACATGAATTATGGAATATGTAATTTGATATATAGAACCTAGAATTGGCATGAACGACAAAGTATGAAATTTGGCATGAAAAACCTAGTTTTGGGAATAAACTGTAAATTGGAATATTAAATTTAGCTTGGGTTTAATTATTGATTTGGGACGCCAAACGTAATGCATAGTGATTTTGGGCATGACTATTATTGCAAATTTAGAGAAGACTGGGTATAGCAAATATTGATTAATAACTGGAAATCGGAATTTGTTGGGCATAACTTGGGAATTGGATCATGACTAGTTTTGGTGAATTTGGTAATTAGCCTGTAAAATCTAGATTTGGGTATATATGGTAAATGTCTAAATTAAAGATGAACATGCCTAACCCAAGGTTAGATTGAGTTGTGGTGTAAAACTGCCCGAAACCGCATGGCACATCCAGTAACCACAACAAAACTTATCTAATGTGAGAGGTTAGTGCTTCATGCCCAAGGAAAAACCGAGGTTAGATTGAATTGTGGTGTAAAACTGCCCGGAACCGCCCGACACATCCAGTAACCGCAACAACACATATCTATTGTGAGATATCGGTGCATTAATAAATCAATTAATGCTAATGAACAAAATGGATGACTAGGGTTAAGTTCATAGTAACACTTAACCAATATAACATGAATGACTAGGGTTAAGTTTATAAGAACACTTAACCAATATAACATGAATGACTAGGGTTAAGTTAATGAGAAACACTTAACCAATATAACAAGAAGAATGACCAGGGTTAAGTTAATAGGAAACACTTAACCAGTATAGCATGATGAATGGGTAGGGTTAAGTAATAAGAAACACTTAACCAATATAACTTGATTTGTGGTAAGGTTAAGTAAAAACAAGAGGGCAACACTTAACCAATATAACTTGATTGGTGGTAGAGTTAAGTTAACGCAAGAAGGCAACACTTAACCAGAGTAACATGACGAGTAGGTGGGTTAAGTAAGTTGAATTGATTGATGACACTTAACCAATACAACATGATGAATATGTGGGGTTAAGTTAACAAGAAACACTTGACCAATATAACTTGATGGACGAAAGGGTTAAGTTAATAGGAAACACTTAACCAATCTAACATGATAAGTGAGGAGCGTTAAGTTAATAAGAAACACTTAACTAACATGACATGATGAATAGGTGGATTAAGTTAACATGAATGAACAACACTTAACCAATATGGCATAATGTGCGGGAGGGTTAAGTACATATCAAGTTGGATGGGTAATATTAGTAAATATTGGCCCACAAACTTAATCATTAAATAAAAATGCTTGAATCAGTGGGAGGGTTAAGTACATATCGGGTTGGTGGGTAATATTAGTAAATATAGGCCCATAAAACTTAACCATTAAATAAACATGCTTGAATCAGTGGGAGGGTTAAGTACATATCGGGTTGGTGGGTAATATTAGTAAATACAATCCCACAAAACTTAACCATTAAATAAACGTGCTTGAATCGGTGGGAGGGTTAAGTACATCTCGTGTAGGTGGGTAATATTTGTATATATAGGCCCACAAAACTTAACCACTAGGAAGCACTAGTAATGGGGACCTATTTCAGCAGTAACCCGCATGGATGTATCATGGTACCCTGAACTAGGAAGGGTAGGGCACGATTACTGGGCTGATTATAAGCGGTCAAAATAACGGCGGGGGTACATCAGTGTAGGTTCCGACGCTTTACAGGCGTGCACGTACTCCGAGGTGGGAAAAAGCAGGCACTGGGTACTAGTAGTTATACACTGTGCATCTTGAGTCGTGTCGGGTTACTATTATAAGGATTGATACACCTTATGGTGGGACCAACATAGGGTATCTACATGCAAGAGAGGGCCGATTGACACATACACAAGGAAAAATTAATACGAGTAAGGAGCCGATTGATTGGGTAGTAAGGGTACCTCTAACATGTTCATGGCAATTTTGGCAGATTGAGGTGGAATCCTCACGATAGATGTACACCTGAAGGCTACCACAATTGCGGGGATTGGGATCACATTACAATATGATAATTTTATATAGATTGCTAGTTGGGACACTAGTTAGGTGGTGCAGAGATATAAAAATCAGAATAACAAGGTAGTAGCGAAACAGAGAAAGCGTAGAATCACATTCAGTTTATCTTGCCTTATCATATCTATACTAATCATATGTTATCTTGTTATCCTTGTTCTCACTGTATTGTCTTATATTCAATTTATCCATGTCATGATGCTTTTACGTGTTTATATGCTGAAAGTCACTGGACTTACCAGACTTATGTCTGACCTGGTTTTGTTTCACTCTTTTCTTCTGTCCCCCCCCCCCCCCCCGGGGTTCGCAGGGAGGAAATGTTACCACTTAGCTCAGTTTACATTCCAAGCTCGAAGATAGTCGATGTATTGCTTTGGACTCTCTTTTCCACTACTACGGCTGGTTTATGCTTTATTGGGGAATATCATTGTTATTTTTATGCTTCTTTTATACTTGGAAGTTTTTAAATCAAGACAGAAGTTCTATTTATTACTTGTAAGTATGATTGAGACAACTATTGTAAAAGCTTGACTGAACCACATTTTTTGTAAAATGACTTTTTTTTCCGTTGCTTTATTTGTCTATTTTGTAATTTATCTGCATCTTTTACCTAAAATGCTCCACCGAAATTAAGGCATTCCCTTTGTGAGTGACCTTAACGGAGGTGGGGTGTTTCACTTGGTATCGGAGCTGAAGGTTACCAGATCAGATAGAAGATTTGAAAAATTATTTTCAAAACGGTTTTAAAAGAAGCATTTTCAAAAGAAAGGTTTTGTTTAAAGGCATATTCCCCAAAGCCATATGCACTATCTTTTGATCCTCTGTTTGAACCCTTGTTTCCTTCTTTCCTGAGTCTCTGGGGCTCCTGGTTTTCTGGGAGGTAATCTCATCGCGGCATGGTTCCGTAGGCTCGATGAGACTACGACACCTGTCAAAGAGCGAAGAAGTGCCCAACCTCCATCCATAGTCGTAGTAGTTTCACCGGCGTCTAATTCTCTTCCAATCTTTGTAGGGTTTCCCGTGCGATGGAGGCAACGTTCGAAAGGCTTGTCAACATGGTTCACAAAGGAGGTAAAGAGAAATAGGCCAAATGGGAAGAATCACAAACAAGGGATTGGAATATAAGAAGGGCGGAGGAAATAATAGATCTTGCAACAAAAGGAAGTATCTTTTCCGTGGTATAGCGGGTCATTAAATTATAGGAAGTAAAAGACAAGTGGTTGTTTTCAGTATGGTGAGGCAGGGCATCTTATCAAGGATTTCCCAGAGGATAAGGACAAGGACAGGATTTTCAGGAAGGCAAGTGCATGCTTTCACCGGCAGCGTACCTGAGAGAAAGACAGTAAAGTTTAGTTTTTCTTTTTGATCATCCTGTTAGTACTCTTTTTGATTTCAGCGCTTCACATTCGCTCATATCTTCTTCCGTAGTTGAGTCTCTGCACCTTAGTACTAGTGTAATAGAAGATCCCATTATTGCTTCAAATCCGGTTGATGGTTCGGCTCATTTATCTTTGGTTTGTAAGGATTTGAGAATATCTATACTAAGGATTGAGTTTAAGTGTAATGCTTATGTTTTTGGTTTCATGGGCTATGGGTTGATTTTAGGCATGGATTGATTAGCTAGTAATTGTGAAAGGAGGGTAGTTAGAATTTTTACTTTCCTCGGGAATACCCTCGAGATTTCGTGCGATCCTGAGGAGATCAGTTAGGCTTAGCTACCTAGAATCACTTGATGCATCTATAGACAATTTTTGATCCGTTAGGATAGTCCATGAATACGCAGATGTCTTTGATTAGGTTAGGGATTTTCCCCCTAAAACTCGAGATAGACTTCCGCATATATCTAGTTGACAATGCAAAGCTAGTTATGCGATCAACGATAATTTTGTAGTAAGATTGGCGAGGATAGCCAAATTCAGTTAAGTGCTCAATTGTTTGGTTGTTTTGCTAGTATCATCTCACATAAATCATCCAAATTTGGAGGAGATATTCCTTGGGTGCTTGTCTGATATTGGTTTAGGCCTTTGGGGCTTGTACTTGAGGGATGTGAGTTCAACTAGGATGGTTTGCGTGAGAAATAAATGGTTGTGGCTGGCGCCCTAAGTAAGACTGGCCTTAAGAGAGATAAAAAGTACGTAGCAACCTTTAGCATTAGACCCTCAGGTTTGTGACATGATGAATAAGCTAAGTAGAGGAGAGATCTCTAATCATCTTAGTATATACACTTGGTATCATGGCTCACACCTGTTTATCTTGGAAAGATAGTTCGACTACATTGGATACCCTCTAGCATAGTAAGTGATCGAGGTCCTATCTTTACTAGTGAGTTTTGGAAATGGAGGTCAAGAAGCTTCGCAACTGTGAAGTTAAATTAGTTAAGGTAATGTGGAGTGATGCTCAAGAAGACGCGACGTGGAAGACTGAATATAACGACCCGCATTCTACGCATCGAAGGATCGTAGGATATTTAT
This sequence comes from Allium sativum, assembly GCA_030737875.1. NCBI lineage: Eukaryota > Viridiplantae > Streptophyta > Magnoliopsida > Asparagales > Amaryllidaceae > Allium > Allium sativum. Next base: position 434,690,450 of record CM060919.1, read on the forward strand.
ATCTTTCGCATACGAAGTCATATGGTCATGTAACTTTGGGAGACGACTATTGGGGTCATTTCCCATGTTCATGATTTTTGCCAATTTTTAAATGACCGTTTTGCCCCTAGCTGATATTGTTTTGGCCATAACTTTTGATTGGAAAGGAGTTTTGAACTGAAACCACTTCCATTGGATCCGGATGATGGTTTACAATTCCAATGGTCACATTAGCCAAAACGGACTCACCATTTGGGAGATATGGCTGAAACAAGTTTCAGTTAGTGAAAAACAGCTTAATTAGGCTTAACCGGGTGATTAACAGCTAGGCCCAAAGGAGAATTTCGGGATTAGGAGTATATAAGGGCTGCTAGGGTTTAGAAAACATTCTTTTTCAAAAAAATTCAACCGCCACTAACCTCCTTTGAACCCTAGCCATGGCCTCCAACATCTAAAACACCTTCTAATCACCGTTTAGTCAAGTATTGGCCTAATCTACATCAAATTGAGACGGATTAGCATAGAGATCAAGATAGAGCTGCTATGTTGCTTTAGGAACAGCGCCAAAACAGAAGACATTTTAGATTTAGTATTTTATTTGTGGCCAAGGTGAGTGATTTGCAAAGTTTCTCACTAATTACGGTTAATTAGGGGTAATTAGTGTTGATTAGCGAATTTATGCATAAATAAATTCTGGAAAAAAATATTTATAAATTATAAAACATTATTTTAGATCTCTATTATAAAATGTGGCTAATTTGGTTAAGTTTTGTTAATCCTATCATTAGTTGTTCTTAACATGATTAAGTGGAAAATATGGGTTTTTGGGTATGTTTGATCCCTTTTACATGCTATGATTATTGTTTTGGAGTTTGTGGTCGATATTACATGTGACTATGAATGTATGGTATGCTTGGTGATTGATTAGAATGGTTAGAATGGTCGAAAATGCCGTTGAATGGAGTAAGATAGTTGCTGGAAAAGTAGCAGAAAGTTGTGCAGGGACCGGATCAGATCACCCCATGTGTCACGAGTCGACCGGATCGAGTCCACGTGCCACGAGCCGCTAGATGTTCCTTATCCCTTCGAGTTTGGTCACCATGAGCTGCTCGCGCCTGAAGCACGAACTGAACCGAAGCTCCACCATGACCCAAACCAGTGGGTACTCACGATCCGAACTGACGGAGGCTCGACCCACGAGCCAATGGAGGACCCCAACCCATTGTAGCAGTGCGACCCGACCCGGTGGAAGGAGCACGACCTGGAGCCTGACCACAAGCAGAAGGAGGCCGACGCGATCCGTATGCAGCAACCCGATCCGAACAAGAGGAGATACTACGAGCTGAACCAAGGAGCTTGGACGCGAGGCATGGGTTATGAACCAAATGAAGAATGATCCGGAGGAGAAGACAAAAACCCGAGATGCAAAGGTAGTCCAAGTGGGAAGTTTGTACTCAGGATCCAGTTGGGAACCAACGAGTTAACTTCATAATTGGACTTTACTGCGGGGCGTGTGCTAAGGAGTTGTCGATGTCTATGACTTTGGATCACTATGTATGGGAGGTACGTGGATGGGTTCAGGGCCATATTGGCCTAGGTACGACTAGTGGGCTATAGACCAATGAAGTGGGATCATTTGAAAAGGGTTGGTCATGATTCCATGGGATAAGCTTGGTGGTAGCAGTAGTTGTACAAGACGAACTCAATCATTACCTTAATGGGTCTAGTGATCGAAGAGGTGGACATCGTATGCTTTATGCACTGAGTGAGAGATGTGAGGATGGTTGTTATGCTTGATTTGTTTGCCATCACTATGACATGCACACCCCCTCCCTCGTTATTTTTACACCATCTGTTTAGTTGCACCTTAGAGTATTGTATGGTATGTAGTGCTAACTCTTTGGTTGTTGGTCCAGGTTCAGGTATGGTTTAGTATACCTGTTATTGTTCTGTTTTGCTGGTTATCGCTCAATCCAGACTTTTTGTCTGACCCAGAGTTTTATGTCTCTTCTTATTACTTTGGGTGTTCTCACGAGCAGACTAGAGACAGGTTAGGTGGTATGCACAAGTAGCTGTACTGTAGACGAGCAGGAGGCTTCCATGTATGATATATAGATGTTCTCCCTGTGTCGCTGCTGGTCACTACTTTGGGCATTAGTAGTGTACCCTTCCTTTCTTTTACTTTAGGGACAGTTTTAAAGTTGTAATAATGATGATGTGGAACATAAGCTGTATTTGGATTTTTAGCTGTTATGGTGTTTAGTTTTCAGCTTATGCATTGTCTCGCCTATTTTATGTCAAAGTATGTTACTATTATATTTTATTCCATGCGCTATGAGACATTCTACAGGTTTTTTATTAGTTCATTCTCTTCTTTCCTTTCTTTGGCGACCATCTCGTGCTAGCGGACATGTGTACAACACACTTTCATAGGAAATGTCTGTTAATGCGGGGCGAGCCGTCACACTGAAGATAAGACACGCGCATCATACCCTTTTTCTTGAGGGTATATCATTGATCTCTTTTTCTAGGAATTCTATGCATGTTTGTTTCTATCTTTTTTTAGGTATGTCCTCTAGGTCATATCTTTGATCTTTAGGTAGAAGCCAATGGATGTAAACACGTGTTTGAAACATGTTATGATTGGTGGTTGCAAGTGTTTGCTAGTGGTTGCTCGTGGATGCATATACACACATTAGGCACTGGATCGGCTCAGTCACTTTCATACTGCATATGCATGAGTGAATTTTTATATATATGAACTGAAACTTGGTGTGTTATCATATGGATGTTGCATTTGTATGAATGATTGTGCACTCATGTAGAAGTTATAAAGTACGATTAGGAATAATTGCATACATGATGGACTCATGGCACTGACATAATTCGCATTGAGGAGGTCAACTAAATCAGTAGACCGCATGATTTTGCATTAGATAAGGACATGTACACACACTATGCATATGATCATGAAAGCACTAGAAATCGTTTTAAGGACAATGGACGCCTATGATTGAATGGTTGAGTAGATGGATGTTGGATATTAGGATATGCCTTAACTTAGAGATTTCGGAAACGAAATCCTTTAAGGACGGGAGAATGTAACACCCCATATTTTCTGAGAATATTATAGGAACGAATTAAAGAATATTTAATTTTTACAGTGAGAATTAAGGTAAATGGATTATGCCATTGCGTTCGTCTCGAAATTCTGCTTGGAACAGAGTCCAAGTTTTCGTAAATCGAACTACGTATGAGGAAGTTATGGTCCTCAGAAATTTCAGGAATTTAAATAAAACAAAACAGCTCAGATTAAGTTCGAAAATCAAATCACACACCCGTGCTGGGCGGGAAATTTCCGACCTAGGTCGACCAGGGGGTCGACCTGGGTCACATAGGTCAACCAGGGGGTCGGCCTCCTCTCTATTTCCAGATCTGAGGGCTGGTTCGTTTTTCTGCATTTGGACGCCCGTTCTGACCAGATTCGTTGATCCCTACGCTATATAAACACCCTTAAGGCTACAGTTTTCTCTGCACAACTCCATTACGCCTATACTCTACCCTAATTCATATCAAAAATAAATTAATGACGTCCTTATGCTGCTCTAGTTCTTCAAGAAATCAATTTTAGAATTCAACTAGAGATTCAAAGGCTAATTCAATGACTTCAACAACTATTTTCTAAGAATCAAATCTAAATTTAAAGAATCGATAGTCAACGTCAAGGGGTTGCTTTTCAGTTCCATAAATCAGATCCCAGAATACAAGACCGTTCTGTATTTTGTAAGTTCATGTTATTTTCAGAAGTAAAATTCAATTATGATTCTGACATTGTAATAAATCTGAATCTGAGATTATGCATGTTTCAATATGTCTTTCTATTGGATCTATCTCATTTGATATTATTATATCCATTCTTTTTCTCTACTTTCCTTCTTCCCTTTTTGTTTTATTGCTGGGCTACTGCTAGACTGAGCAAAATCTCATAAGAGATGAACATACATCGGAAATAAAATTGGGCATAATATATGACTTAGACATGACCAGTGCTAAAATTGGGCATAGTATATGATTTGGACATGACCAGCGCAAAAATTGGGCATAATATATAATTTGAACATTACCAGCACCAAAATTGGGAAAAAGTAATAAATTATGTATAATTGGGCATAACTGATTTGAGGACATAACATATTGTTTCTTCGCTTATTTCATGAATCTTGCATTGAATTTCGAAATATGCACATTATAAATGCGGGGGTAGTTGGGTATAACATGAAATTGACAGTTATTTGGCATAATTTGGAACATGTATTATGGCATGACTGTCAAGATGCAATTTAGGGAAATTTGACATGAATTATGGAATATGTAATTTGACATATAGAACCTACAATTGGCATAAATGACAAAGTATGAAATTTGGCCTGAAAAACATAGTTTTTGGAATAAACTGTAAATTGGAATATTAAATTTAGTTTGGGCTTAACTATTGATTTGGGACGCCAAACATAATGCATAGTGATTTTGGGCATGACTATTATTGCAAATATAGGGAAGATTGGGTATAGCCAATTTTGATTAATAACTGGAAATTGGAATTTGTTGGGCATAACTTGGGAATATCATGACTAGTTTTGGTGAATTTGGTAATCAGCATGTAAAATCTAGATTTGGGTATATATGGTAAATGTGTAAATTAAATACAAAAATGCCTAACCCGAGGTTAGATTGAGTTGTGGTGTAAAACTACGTGGAACCGCCTGGCACATCCAGTAATCACAACAACACCTATCTATTGTGAGAGTTTAGTGCATCATGCCTAAGGAAAACCCGAGGTTAGAATGAGCAGTGGTGTAAAACTGCTCGCAACCGCCTGACACATCCAATAACTGCAACAACACATATCTAATTTGAGAGGTTGGTGCATTAGTAAATCAATTAATGCTGATGAACAAGATGGATGACTAGGGTTAAGTTCATATGAACACTTAACCAATATAACATGAATGACTAGGGTTAAGTTTATAAGAACACTTAACCAATATAACATGAATGACTAGGTTAAGTTAATGAGAAACACTTAACCAATATAACAAGATGAATGAACAGGGTTAAGTTAATAGGAAACACTTAACCAGTATAGCATGATGAATGGGTAGGGTTAAGTAATAAGAAACACTTAACCAATATAACTTGATTTGTGGTAAAGTTAAGTTAAAACAAGAGGGCAACACTTAACCAATATAACTTGATTGGTGGCAGGGTTAAGTTAACGCAAGAAGGCAACACTTAACCAAAGTTACATGACGACTAGGTGGGTTAAGTAACTTGAATTGATTGATGACACCTATCCAATACAACATGATGAACACATGGGGTTAGGTTAACAAGAAACACTTGACTAGTATAACTCGATGGACGAACGGGGTTAAGTTAATAGGAAACACTTAACCAATCCAACATGATAAGTGAGGAGGGTTAAATTAATAAGAAACACTTAACCAACATGACATGATGAATAGGTGGGCTAAGTTAACATGAATGAACAACACTTAACAAATATGGCATAATGTGCGGGAGGGTTAAGTACATATCAAGTTGGGTGGGTAATATTAGTAAATATAGGCCCACAAACTTAACCATTAAATAAATATGTTTGAATCAGTGGGAGGGTTAAGTACAAATCGGGTTTGTGGGTAATATTATTAAATATAGGCCCACAAAACTTTACCATTAAATAAACGTGCTTGAATCAGTGGGAGGGTTAAGTACATATCGGGTTGGTGGGTAATATTAGTAAATATAGGCCCATAAAACTTAACCATTAAATAAGCATGCTTGAATCGGTGGGAGGGTTAAGTACATCTCGTGTAGGTGGGTAATATTTATATATATAGGCCCACAAAACTTAACTAGTAGGAAACCCTATTAATGGGGACCCATTTCAGTAGTATCCCACATGGATGTATCATGGTATCCTGAACTAGGCAGGGTGGGGCACGATTATTGGGCTGATTATTAGCGGTCAAAAAAACGACAAGAGGTACACCAGTGTAGGTTCCGATGGTTTACAGGCATGCATGTAGTCCGGAGTGGGAAAAAGCAGGCACTGGGTACCTGTAGTTATACACTGTGCATTTTGAATCGTGTCGGGTTGTTATCATAAGGATTGGTACACCTTATGGTGGGACCAGCGCAGGGTATCTACACGCAAGAGAGGGCCGATTGACATAGACACAAGGAAAAATTAATACGAGTAAGTAGCCGAGCGATAGGGTAGCAAGGGTACATCTAACATATTCATGGCAATTAGGCAGATTGAGGTGGAATCCTTACGATATATGTACACCTGAAGGCAACCACAATTACGGGGATTGGGATCACATTACAATATGATCATTTTATATAGATTGCTAGTTGGGACACTAGTTAGGTGGTGCAGTGATATAAAATCCAGAATAACAAGGTAGTAGCGAAACAGAGAAAGAGTAGAAGCACATTCAGTTTATCTTGCCTTATCATATCTATACTAATCGTACGTCATCTTGTTATCCTTGTTCTCACGGTATTGTCTTATATTCAGTTTATTCATATCATGATGCTTTTGCCTGTTTATATGCTGAAAGTCACTGGACTTACCAGACTTATGTCTGACCTAGTTTTATTTGACATCTTTTCTTCCGTCCCCCCCCCCCCCAGGTTCGCAGGGAGGAAATGTTACCACTTAGCTTAGTTTTCTTTCCAAGCTCGAAGATAATCGACGTATTGCTTTGGACTCTCTCTTCCACTGCTATGGCTGGTTTATGCTTTATTGGGGAATATCGTTGTTATTTTTATGCTTCTTTAATACTTGGAAGTTTTTAAATCAAGACAGAAGTTCTATGTATGTGAGAACCCGTTACTTCCCCGTGAAGGAAAGAGCGGATACTTTGAGAACAACACACAAATGAACGCAGACGGGAGAACATTTCATTGTTATTACAACAATTCCATCAGATACAAGAATATACAGAGTATAATTGAATAAATTACATTCGATAAATATCCGAGATTACAATAAATTACATAGCAGCGGAAAATAATACAAAGCACAACTGAAGGTGATATACGGATACAGAGCTTTTCGGATATCATTCCAGCTATAAACCAGGATCCTGTGAATAGAAATCTGCAAAACCAAAACTACTAGCTGCCCGTGTCGAAAATAAGGGCACCCAGAGTTTAGGTTAAAACAATAAACTCCAGATCAGTCATGTGACTGGTGTGAGAACTAAAACAGGTATTTAAAGCTTTACTTTAAAAGAGAGTAATTCAAGGGACCACGCCGTATAACACGGAACGGGTTTCCTCCCAAGAATACCAGTGCATAGAATAAACAGCGCAATGCTTTTTCGAAAAATGAAGCTATTATAAGACCCAGGTCCCATCACACAATGCAACGCAAGCCGGAGGATAGGGTTTTCCCTTATAATAGCCAAACATGCTTGATACGTTTAAAACAAATCATTTGATACTATTGTAAGTGTATAGTGTCAAAACAATTTCAATCATAAATATAAATCATAGACGGCATAAGTGCCCCATACCACTATGTCGCCATACTAGGCTCTACAAATAAAACCGAAATACACGTATTGAAAATTGGATTTCCGTCATGAGTCGAGGCAAGGGGCAAGCTCCTCTCCGCTTCGAGACACTCTAGCAAATGCCTCGGGACTACACACTCTGGGTAACCCTTGGATGCTTCAGGGCCGGTCCTCTTTTATGTTTGAGGATTAATTATGCCTGAACACACGTTTCCCGGTCCTTGCAGACCTAAATTCGAGGCACCTCATCCAACAACCACATAGGTGAAAAGTATATAATTGTCAGGGCTGGTAAGTCACTGACACCACCAAAGCTAGAAAGAAACGTCGTGCTCTCCCTGCAGTCCTTATCCCGTTTTTAACTCATACCGAGGTGTGAGGCTCGCGAATTCACGTTATACACAAAGCTGCCACGTAGGCCGTGCTTTGATCATCAACCACAAGACTTTGCTTTTCAACAGAAGCCTTGATCCATGCAACTCAACATGCCACACAGGCAATTCATGCCATGCGATTGATATCTATCAATATATAACCTCTAAGCTCGTACGTCTCAGAGAAGGGCGTTAAGCAGGAGAATAAATTCTCCGCCGCCAAACAGATATATATTTAACAGAAATCAATCAACACAGAATAAAATCCAATATCAGACACACAATCCATTTACAAGTTCATTCTGGGTCTGAACGAAACCGGAGGCACTTCCCTCGCATATCCATCGATCTCCAAGTACGTCTGGACGACCACCAACTGATTCCCTCATCTTGGGTGTACAGCCCAATCAAGATCATCAGCAATCACCCAAACGATGCGAAGACTTCCGGTCTTCGACCACCGTCTTCATCTTCGACATATCGTCGAATCGGTTAATCAGAATGGGTATAAACCCGGCCTTTCCGAACAACCCGCGTATATTAAAACAAATGTTACACAAACACAACATACGCCTCATTCCAATTCATCAGCCACTAACCGCAAATTAGCAAGGGAACAATTTCCCAAATATTAACCCCGAAGGCCGAAACCAACATCAGATCAATACCCAGGAAACCATTCTTCTTAACTAACCTACAGCTAGTTTCTAAATTCCACATCCTTAGGGGAAGGTTCCCATTAATTTTATCCAAGATAAATTCTTTAAAATTTATCCTTTAATCTTCCTTTGGATGTCATTTCAAACCCAATTATGGTTTTTCCAAACTAGTCGAGATTAGCAAACCACACCGAAGTAATTATTTATTTTATTTCCCAATCCCAACCTATTCATCCCATGAAGCAAAACTGGTAATACTCCATATTTAACACCACAGTGTTGTCGGTAAAATTAATTACCATTCCACGTTCAAATCTAATTAAAGATTTAACTATCGCTTTGGAGCAAAACTGGTGATACCCCATTCTCGCTCACTTTCAAAATTTGATAATTTAAATTATCAATTCGCATTTCAATTTAATTGCAGATTCATCAAAACTCCTTTTACTGGGTTAAAGAACTAATGTCATTTAAAACACAGTTCACGACAAACCCAAATCACATTCTATTTCTTATCGGGTTAAAGAACAAGTGTTATTTAAAACACCCTTCACGATAAACCCACAAATCAATTCTATTTAAAACTCATTTCAAATCCAATTTATTTATTTAAAAATAAATGGGTTTAACTTTAGTTCAAAACTAGTTCATTTCGATAAAAATCTATTTTTATCTTTCCAAATATGGAGTTTTTCATCCCAATTTTTCCCAAATCATTTCTTATGATTTTACACAAATTATTACTATTTTTAATAATTTTGTCAAGGCCCGTACAGTCGATTTCCATCAACGGCCATCGAACTGCACTTACAACGACCTTTTCCAAATTTGATTTGGACGTATCTCCAAATACAACCGTTAGATTTTAATTTTCTAACATTCGTTAGAAAGCTCTTTTCGATACGAACCCAACGGTTCTGGTTTTAGGAGAATCCGACGGTCGGATCTCCCGTAATGTCCGTTCGAAGTCAATGGTCGAAATTTACGAACTGCCGTAGTGCGGCGCGTTCTATTCAGGCCATTATATTATATATATAATATATATAATATATATTTCGTCGATTCCTATTTGAAACAAATTTTGTAAATAGTTTTAAATTCGTTTCAAAAACAATTTCAACTTCCGTTTCGATTCAAATCAAAATTGAATTTTTCCTTATAAATTCGTTTTAAAATTCATTTCCATTCAATTCAAATTTCAATTTAATTTGAATTCATTTCAATTCGTTTTCAATTCAATTCGAATTCGTTTTCAATTCAAATTCGTTTTCAATTCAATTCGAATTCGTTTTCAATTCAATTCGAATTCGTTTTATATTCAATTCAATTCGAATTCGTTTTATATTTTATAAAAATTAGGGTATCTATCGTTTGATTTCAAATCAGACTCCAACCGTAAATTAGTAAGAGAACGATTCCCTGAATATTAACCCCGAAGGCCGAAACCAACATCAGATCAATATCCAGGAGACCACTCATCTAATCTATTTTCTAGTTAATTTCTAATTTTATATATGATAAAGATGTAAATTTTATTGTTAAAATCTTTCGTTCAACACATGACTAATCTCAACGGATGAGTACTGTCAACACATGAACCTTTATTTTATAATATTCTTTATTTTACCGATTGGAATGAGGCCCAATCAATTAACATATAAAGTTAATTATATGGATTCCATACAACACATATATATAATAGCAACGATAAATAATCAACCATCACCCAAAGTGCACTACACTGTATAACCATCAAATATAGATATCTAACGCTTATAACAGCCTGTCAATCAATCGATTGACATACAACTAATTATTGGGATTAGTGTATGCCGTATTTTATCCCAATACCCGTGTGGGGGTTTCAAACAATCAAACACATATTTTATTTGTGCAGTTGGGCGATGTGTAAAATTTATCGTCCCAATCAATGTCAGTCAAATCAGTGTACATTAACAAACCGTCCGGTTTGTAAATGAATATTTATTTATTCAAATTCACTATATTCATATTCACGTTAAAAATTATATTTTTAACGATAAAATATTTTATTTTAACACATGAATTTCTATTCAGTTCATTTACAAAGTAAAAATGATATTTTTATTTTTCTAACTTATTTTAGAAAATTTCGGCGGCATAACGGCACGATACTAGAAACGGGACGAGGCCTAGCCTTATCCCCGGTCTAGTGATGGCCCACGCCATTCACACATCAATCAAATCAATTTCATTTCACCAAACAATTCAATTTAACCCAAATAATCTAACCAACTACGCAGCCAAACAAACAAGTCCATGGTCTGTGGACGATTGTGTCGGGTGCTACTAAACACCGTCTGCATCGTAGTATATATATATAACTAAAAAAAGAAATTGAAGAGTGAGAAGTTCTCACCAATAGCTATCCCAATTCCACGACACTTCATATGTAGAAATCTTCGTCGTTCTCTCCCTTTATCACTTTCGTTGCCCGTAGCCACTACATATATAAAAATCGAATTTTTACTTCGCTATTCAATATATAAAAATCGAATTTTTACTTCGCTATTCAATATATAAAAATCGAATTTTTACTTCGCTATTCAATATATAAAAATCGAATTTTTACTTCGCTATTCAATATATAAAAATCGAATTTTTACTTCGCTATTCAATATATAAAAATCGAATTTTTATTTCGCTATTTTCTATATAAAAATCAAATTTTTACTTCGCTATTCAATATATAAAAATCGAATTTTTTACTTCGCTATTCAATATATAAAAATCGAATTTTTACTTCGCTATTCAATATATAAAAATCAAATTTTTACTTCGCTATTTTCTATATAAAGATTTCGTCCTTTCAAATATAAAGATTTCGCCTTTTGAAATATAAAGATTTCGCCTTTTCAAATATAAAGATCTCGCCTTTTCATTTCAAAAATCTAATCTTTTCTATTTTAAAAATCTAATCTTTTCTATTTTAAAAATCTAATCTTTACATTGTCAAAATTTATAATTTCACTAATTAAAAATTCCAACTTTGCATAATAAATCAAAGAAAACAAAAACCAATAAACTAAAACCTTACAGCATTTAGAGGGGGGAGAAACTTCGTGCCCGAGGCTGGAGTAGGGGGGGCAGGCGGCGTTATTGTGGTTGGAGGGGTCGGCTTTGGGCGTTGGAGGGAGCTGGGGTTTTCAGGGGTGCGGGTTGCGAGGGGGATGGCCAGAGGGGAGTTCGCCGGAGGGCAAGTGGGGGGGGGGAGGGGGAGGCGCCGCGGTGGAGGATTGGGGGCCTCATGCGTTTCAGGAGGGGGAAGAGGAGGAAGGAGAGAGCTGCGATGGGGGGTGCGGCCATCCTGGACGGCGGAGCGGTGGTGGCGCACGCCCCTGGGCGGCGACGAGGGGGGACTCCACCGATGGCGTCGCGATGAGGCCAAGGTGGCTGAGCGATTTTTCTTTCTTTCTTCTGAACTAATGAAAACGAGAAGCGGGGGCCAGAACGAATAAAGGGAGAGGGTTTATTTTATTTTATTTTATTTATTATTTTAATTGCAAAAAGTTGACTTTTACATACGACCTCTAAACGAGGCCCACCGCCTGTCGTCCATAGCGTATTACCCCCATTACGAACACAATGGGATATGTATCGTAAGCTGATTCGATCGTTTCGATCAGTTTCCGTCAAAATCAACATATAACTCTATATATTGAATTTGAACGCGCATTTCATTTTACCGGGGTCACATACTAACTCTAAAAATTCTCGAAAAATATTTTCTAGGTTCGTATTGACGATACGGTCCTAACAAAACTAGTTTCGTCGAATTCTGAGACCGTTGGAAAAATGGCCATTTTCCAGTCGATTAAAATCAACTAAAACTGGTCAAACGCGTTTTCCTTTGCCACGCTCACATATTGATTTAAAAAATTATGAAATTTGGAATCTAGCAATAATTTGACACTGCGGATCCAACAAAAGTGGTTTCGTCGAAATCCGAGGTCGTTTGCAAAATGTCTATTTTTAATGGCCTGAATTCCATAGCGACTATTCGGAATTTTCAACTGGACATATCTTTTGTTTCCCGCAATGAAATTTCAATTTTTCGGATTCATTGGGGAGATTTCCTCACATAGATCCTATTATTTTTGGTTTCACTAAAATCCGGATTGTTTTACACCCGGTACATTGAATTGAAGTTTGAAATCGAATTATCGAAATACCGCGCCATTTTCAATTCTATTTATAATTATATATAATTATCTATATTCTAACGACGACGCGTATAAATATATACGTTCTAATTATATTCCAAATAAATTTCTCGTCGATATTATTTAAAATAATCTATTTTAAATATTCGAAATTCGCTAAAATTGCCAAAATAAAAAATTTAAACTGGCCCAGATTTTCGGGTTGTTACAATCACTCCCACTTAAAAATTTTCGTCCCCGAAAAGGAACAAAGTCGAAAGTGGTTTGATTAATCAGCTCTACGTTCGATCCGGCTTCCATTCTCCAACTTTTCAGTTTCTGAGAATTTCCAAATTCTTCAAAAATTTGGCTAACACCCTAAATTTTTGAAAAATTTCGCCATAACCTCCTCTGCACCGGGAGCCACGGGAAAATCCCGAAATTTCCATACAGGCCTTCTGATCTCAAAAAGAAAAAGAAAAAGCCAAGCGGCTAGCCAATCGGCTCATAAAATCATCATCACCCAAACAAAAATGTAAATTATAGTGAACATGTACCTATTTGTCGGGCAAACAAATTTTATTCTCTGCTCTAGCCTCCTTGCTATGACCTATTCAATAGATATACATGTATATGCATGCAAATGCGTCTAATTTTCAATACAGTTAAATATTTGATTCAATTAGGCATAATGGTTCAAAATTATCAAACAAATAAACAAACAACACAAACATTAATCAATTAGTGGATTAACGTTTCAAATTCATAATTTTTGATATATACACAAAAATCACATTTTTGATGCCAAATCACAACAAATGAATCTATCTATATAAGTTTTGGTTCTCACACCAGTCTAATGGAAATATATAGATATCTCACCTTCGAAACACGAACATAAATACTGATGATGCACGTGCTATCATCAGTACCATCTCCGGGCGACTAGAATGTGATTCTATATCTATCTAATATATTAAAACTTCGAATATACGTTCATGACGCGTATATGCAAAACCTTTATATACTAGATTGTCCAAATTCAATATAAATAAATATTCAAATACATATAAAATGGTTTAAATTTTCAAAACAAAATTGTTTTCAATTGGAAAATATACTCTTCACACTCGTTCTAGGATACTACTGATCCTATCTCTAACGAGTCATTCTAATTGGATATTACTAATCCAATATCTGATGAATTCTTTCGTATGGTTCTATTGTGTCTTGTTCTCGAGCTCTGTAAACCAAAGCTCTGATACCAAATGTGAGAACCCGTTACTTCCCCGTGAAGGAAAGAGCGGATACTTTGAGAACAACACACAAATGAATGCAGACGGCAGAACATTTCATTGTTATTACAACAATTCCATCGGATACAAGAATATACAGAGTATAATTGAATAAATTACATTCGATAAATATCAGAGATTACAATAAATTACATAGCAGCGGAAAATAATACAAAGCACAACTGAAGGTAATATACGGATACAGAGCTTTCCGGATATCATTCCAGCTGTAAACCAGGATCCTGTGAATAGAAATCTGCAAAACCAAAACTACTAGCTGCCCGTGTCGAAAATAAGGGCACCCAGAGTTTAGGTTAAAACAATAAACTCCAGGTCAGTCATGTGACTGGTGTGAGAACTAAAACAGTTATTTAAAGCTTTACTTTAAGAGAGAGTAATTCAAGGGACCACGCCGTATAACACAGAACGGATTTCCTCCCAAGAATACCAGTGCATAGAATAAACAGCGCAATGCTTTTTCGTAAAATGAAGCTATTATAAGACCTAGGTCCAATCACACAATGCAACGCAAGCCGGAGGATAAGGTTTTCCCTTATAATAGCCAAACATGCTTGATACGTTTAAAACAAATCATTTGATACTATTGTAAGTGTATTGTGTCAAAACAATTTCAATCATAAATATAAATCATAGACGGCATAAGTGCCCCATACCACTATGTCGCCATACTAGGCTCTACAAATAAAACCGAAATACACGCATTGGAAATTGGATTTCCGTCATGAGTCGAGGCAAGGGGCAAGCTCCTCTCCTCTTCGAGACATTCTAGCAAATGCCTCGGGACTACACACTCTGGGTAACCCCTGGATGCTTCAGGGCCGGTCCTCTCTTACGTTTGAGGATTAATTATGCCTGAACATACGTTTCCCGGTCCTTGCAGACCTAAATTCGAGGCGCCTCATCCAACAACCACATAGGTGCAAAGTATATAAATGTCAGGGCTGGTTAGTCACTGACACCACCAAAGCTAGAAAGAAACGTCGTGCTCTCCCTGCAGTCCTTATCCCATTTTTAACTCATACCGAGGTGTGAGGCTCGCGAATTCAAGTTATACACAAAGCTGCCATGTAGGCCGTGCTTTGATCATCAACCACAAGACTTTGCTTTTCAACAGAAGCCTTGATCCATGCAACTCAGCATGCCACACAGGCAATTCATGTCATGCGATTGATATCTATCAATATATAACCTCTAAGCTCGTACGTCTCAGAGAAGGGCGTTTCTCCGCCGCCAAACATATATATATTTAACAGAAATCAATCAACACAGAATAAAATCCAATGTCAGACACACAATCCATTTACAAGTTCGTTCTGGGTCTGAACAAAACCGGAGGCACTTTCCTCGCATATCCATCGATCTCTAAGTACGTCTGGACGACCACCAACTGATTCCCTCATCTTGGGTGTACAGCCCAATCAAGATCATCAGCAATCACCCAAACGATGCGAAGACTTCCGGTCTTCGACCACCGTCTTCATCTTCGACATATCGTCGAATCGGTTATTCAGAATGGGTATAAACCCGGCCTTTCCGAACAACCCGCGTATATTAAAACAAATGTTACACAAACACAACATACGCCTCATTCCAATTCAGCAGCCACTAACCGCAAATTAGCAAGGGAGCAATTTCCCAAATATTAACCCCGAAGGCCGAAACCAACATCAGATCAATACCCAGGAAACCATTCTTCTTAACTAACCTACAACTAGTTTCTAAATTCCACATCCTTAGGGGAAGGTTCCCATTAATTTTATCCAAGATAAATTCTTTAAAATTTATGCTTTAATCTTCCTTTGGATGTCATTTCAAACCCAATTATGGTTTTTCCAAACTAGTCGAGATTAGCGAACCACACCGAAGTAATTATTTATTTTATTTCCCAATCCCAACCTATTCATCCCATGAAGCAAAACTGGTAATACTCCATATTTAACACCACAGTGTTGTCGGTAAAATTAATTACCATTCCACGTTCAAATCTAATTAAAGATTTAACTATCGCTTTGGAGCAAAACTGGTGATACCCCATTCTCGCTCACTTTCAAAATTTGATAATTTAAATTATCAATTCGCATTTCAATTTAATTGCAGATTCATCAAAACTCCTTTTACTGGGTTAAAGAACTAATGTCATTTAAAACATAGTTCACGACAAACCCAAATCACATTCTATTTCTTATCGGGTTAAAGAACAAGTGTTATTTAAAACACCCTTCACGATAAACCCACAAATCAATTCTATTTAAAACTCATTTCAAATCCAATTTATTTATTTAAAAATAAATGGGCTTAACTTTAGTTCAAAACTAGTTCATTTTGATAAAAATCTATTTTTATCTTTTCAAATATGGAGTTTTTATCCCAATTTTTCCCAAATCATTTCTTATGATTTTACACAAATTATTACTATTTTTAATAATTTTATCAAGGCCCGTACAGTCGATTTCCATCAAGGCCATCGAACTGCACTTACAACGACCCTTTCCAAATTTGATTTGGACGTATCTCCAAATCTAACCGTTATATTTTAAATTTCTAACATTCGTTAGAAAGCTCTTTTCGATACGAACCCAACGGTTCCGGTTTTAGAGAATCCGACGGTCGGATCTCCCGTAATGTCCGTTCGAAGTCAATGGTCGAAATTTACGAACTTCCGCAGTGCGACGCGTTCTATTCAGGCCATTATATTATATATATAATATATATAATATATATTTCGTCGATTCCTATTTGAAACAAATTTTATAAATAGTTTTAATTTGTTTCAAAAACAATTTCAACTTCCATTTCAATTCAAATCAAAATTGAATTTTTCCTTATAAATTCGTTTTAAAATTCATTTCCATTCAATTCAAATTTCAATTTAATTTGAATTCATTTCAATTTGTTTTCAATTCAATTCGAATTCGTTTTCAATTCAAATTCATTTTCAATTCAATTCGAATTCGTTTTCAATTAAATTCGAATTCGTTTTCAATTCAATTCGAATTCGTTTTATATTGATTCAATTCGAATTCGTTTTATATTTTATAAAAATTAGGGTATCTATCGATTGATTTCAAATCAGACTCCAACCGTAAATTAGTAAGAAAACGATTCCCTGAATATTAACCCCGAAGGCCGAAACCAACATCAGATCAATATCCAGGAGACCACTCATCTCATCTATTTTCCAATTAATTTCTAATTTTATATATGATAAAGATGTAAATTTTATTGTTAAAATCTTTCGTTCAACACATGACTAATCTCAACGGATGAGTACTGTCAACACATGAACCTTTATTTTATAATATTCTTTATTTTCCCGATTGGAATGAGGCCCAATCAATTACCATATAAAGTTAATTATATGGATTCCATACAACACATGTATATAATAGCAACGATAAATAATCAACCATCACCCAAAGTGCACTACACTGTATAAGCATCAAATATAGATATCTAACGCTTATAACAGCCTGTCAATCAATCGATCGACATACAACTAATTATTGGGATTAGTGTATGCCGTATTTTATCCCAATACCCGTGTGGGGTTTCAAACAATCAAACACAGATTTTATTTGTGCAGTTGGGCGATGTGTAAAATTTATCGTCCCAATCAATGTCAGTCAAATCAGTGTACATAAACAAACCGTCCGGTTTGTAAATGAATATTTATTTATTCACATTCACTATATTCATATTCACGTTAAAAATTATATTTTTAACGATAAAATATTTTATTTTAACACATGAATTTATATTCAGTTCATTTACAAAGTAAAAATGATATTTTTATTTTTCTAACTTATTTTAGAAAATTTCGGCGGCATAACGGCACGATACTAGAAACGGGACGAGGCCTAGCCTTATCCCCGGTCTAGTGATGGCCCACGCCATTCACACATCAATCAAATCAATTTCATTTCACCAAACAATTCAATTTAACCCAAATAATCTAACCAACTACACAGCCAAACAAACAAGTCCATGGTCTGTGGACGATTGTGTCGGGTGCTACTAAACACCGTCTGCATCCTAGTATATATATATAACTAGAAAAAGAAATTGAAGAGTGAGAAGTTCTCACCAATAGCTATCCCAATTCCACGACACTTCCTATGTAGAAATCTTCGTCGTTCTCTCCCTTTGTCACTTTCGTTGCCCATAGCCACTACATATATAAAAATCGAATTTTTACTTCGCTATTCAATATATAAAAATCGAATTTTTACTTCGCTATTCAATATATAAAAATCGAATTTTTACTTCGCTATTCAATATATAAAAATCGAATTTTTACTTCGCTATTCAATATATAAAAATCGAATTTTCACTTCGCTATTCAATATATAAAAATCGAATTTTTACTTCGCTATTTTCTATATAAAAATCGAATTTTTTACTTCGCTATTCAATATATAAAAATCGAATTTTTACTTCGCTATTCAATATATAAAAATCGAATTTTTACTTCGCTATTCAATATATAAAAATCAAATTTTTACTTCGCTATTTTCTATATAAAGATTTTGTCCTTTCAAATATAAAGATTTCGCCTTTTGAAATATAAAGATTTCGCCTTTTCAAATATAAAGATCTCGCCTTTTCATTTCAAATATCTAATCTTTTCTATTTTAAAAATCTAATCTTTTCTATTTTAAAAATCTAATCTTTACATTGTCAAAATTTATAATTTCGCTAATTAAAAATTCCAACTTTGCATAATAAATCAAAGAAAACAAAAACCAATAAACTAAAACCTTACAGCATTCAGAGGGGGGAGAAATTTCGCGCCCGAGGCTGGAAGTAGGTGGAGCAGGCGGCGTTATTGTGGTTGGAGGGGTCGGCTTTGGGCGTTGGAGGGAGCTGGGGTTTTCAGGGGTGCGGGTTGCGAGGGGGATGGCCAGAGGGGAGTTCGCCGGAGGGCAAGTGGGGGGGGAGGCGCTGCGGTGGAGGATTGGGGGCCTCATGCGTTTCAGGAGGGGGAAGAGGATAACGGAGGAAGAGGAGGAAGGAGAGAGCTGCGATGGGGGGTGCGGCCATCCTGGACGGCGGCACGGCGGTGGCGCACGCCCCTGGGCGACAACGGGGGGGGACTCCACCGATGGCGTCGTGATGAGGCCAAGGTGGCTGAGCGATTTTTCTTTCTTTCTTCTGAACTAATGAAAACGAGAAGGGGGGCTAGAACGAATAAAGGGAGAGGGTTTATTTTATTTTATTATATTTATTATTTTAATTGCAAAAAGTTGAATTTTACATACGACCTCTAAACGAGGCCCACCGCCTGTCGTCCATAGCGTATTACCCCCATTACGAACACAATGGGATATGTATCGTAAGCTGATTCGATCGTTTCGATCAGTTTTCGTCAAAATCAACCTATAACTCTATATATTATATTTGAACGCGCATTTCATTTTACCGGGGTCACATACTAACTCTAAAATTCTCGAAAAATATTTTCTAGCTTCGTATGACGATACAGTCCTAACAAAACTAGTTTCGTCGAATTCTGAGACCGTTGGAAAAATGGCCATTTTCCAGTCGATTAAAATCAACTGAAACTGGTCAAACGCGTTTTCCTTTGCCACGCTCACATATTGATTCAAAAAATTATGAAATATGGAATCTAGCAATAATTTGACATTACGGATCCAACAAAAGTGGTTTCGTCGAAATCCGAGGTCGTTTGCAAAATGTCTATTTTTAATGGCCTGAATTCCATAGCGACTATTCGGAATTTTCAACTGGATATATCTTTTGTTTCCCGCTATGAAATTTCAATTTTTCGGATTCGTTGGAAAGATTTCCTCACATAGATCCTATTATTTTTGGTTTCACTAAAATCCGGATTGTTTTGCACCCGGTACGTTCAATTGAAGTTTGAAATCGAGTTATCGAACTACCGCGCCATTTTCAATTCTATTTATAATTATATATAATTATTTATATTCTAACGACGACGCGTATAAATATATACGTTCTAATTATATTCCAAATAAATTTCTCGTCGATATTATTTAAAATAATCTATTTTAAATATTCGAAATTCCCTAAAATTGCCAAAATAAAAATTTTAAACTGGCCCAGATTTTCGGGTTGTTACAATGTATTACTTCTAAGTATGTTTGAGACAACTATTGTAAAAGCTTACTGAACCACATTGTTTAAAAAATGACTTTTTTTCCGCTGCTTTATATGTATGTCTTGTAATTTATCTGCATCTTTTACCTAAAATGCTCCACAGAAGTTAAGGCATTCCCTTTGTGAGTGACTTTAACGGAGGTGGGGTGTTTCAAATTTACTATTAAGATAAATTACTATACCTTAAGCATGTTTTACCTTCTTGCCTACTTCCTAATCGCTGCTCAGGTACACGCGAATACCACTGCCATTGTCGATACGAACAAGGCTAAATTGCTCGAACCCACCAGCACGAGAATGTCGATATCGATCACAAAGCTATCTGATCCTTTTCTTATTTAACATCCTAACAATTATTACTTCCACAAGTCGCCAAGCACAACATTTAATGTTGCCCAAACTCCTCAAATGACTCACCTCATTTCCTATTACGTGTATCCACCATTTCAAAGTCACGGATCCAAACATCTTCGTTTGCCAAGTATTTCCCTATCCGATTATCTTAGCAACACACTGTACTGTCTAAAATCTTCATTAATCATCTCAACTATTTTTTCCACTGCAATCACCACTATAGCCCCCCACAACCAAAGCTTCATCCTTCTACACCTCATACAAGACCGAACTTCACCCCTTTGACATCATCATGCTCAACTTGTTGCCCTCGGTAAAACGCGTCACTGGCCTCAACTTCCTACAGAACTTCGACAGTTCCAACTTCGAATCCCAAAACTCTCACTGCAAGTCCTCGAGGCCACAAGAAAATCTCTAGTCCATCCAATATCGATCGTAGTCCCTATTAGATCACGACTCCCTTCGTGAACCCTACTGCGATGTTGAATCAATACCTCTTCCCCAAACGACAGTAAATCAAACCCCATGTCGACCGTTGCTCAGTCGAGATCCCTAATCAACATCGCTTGCACCCATTCTTCAATTCGCGCTTCACCCTATCGTTGCCACTTGGCCACGCGGTGATCTATATCACGATTGCTATTTCTTTTTTTATTTGCTTTGAAATTTGAGCTGAAGCCGTTCATTTTAAATTTGATAATAAACTGGGAAGTGCCCGTATTGATTTGTAAATATAATGAAGAGGAGCACACTATTTACTTATGAAACATTCGATCTTGGAAAATTTTCAGAAGAAAGAAAATGGAAAGAAGACTACGCGATTTATAGATGGAGATTACTTAGGTATTAAGGAAATTTAGTCAACATATGGTACACTAAATTAAATACGATTTGATTTATATTTAATTCGATTCGACATAAAGAGATTTTTATTCTTTTTAGATGGATATCGATTTTATTTCATACCTATCCACAATTAAATATCTTCGGGTCCATTAATTTAAATCACGAACCGCTATTTTAGCGTATAGACCGACATTTAAATGAAATAACGATATTCTGAACTCATCAGAATATATTCTGAAAATTAATTTGAACGTATATATAAAATAACCAAAATAAATTAATATAATGTAATTTAAATTCAGAAACAAATCAATTTCTCGATAATAAATTATTATTATTATCGTTAATAGTCAAATAAAATTCCTGTTTTTCATCTAAATCATGTTGATTCAGTTTTTAACTTAGATTTCAATTATATTTAGTATTTTATGATAATTTAATATATTTGATATTAAATCGAAATTGATTTTTAAATCGATAACTTAATATAAAAATTAGTTTATATTATCAATTCAATTTTTAAACGATGTTAAATACTTAAAATAAATCAATAGAAAAATCAGGGTCGTTACATTCTTTCCCCTTAAAAGAATTTCGTCCCCGAAGTTACTAAGGTAGGAAAACTGCTACAAACCCTTTTAGTTTTCAAAATCCATTTATATTGAATCTCAACATTTCATATTTCTACGATTTTAGTTCCAACCAAACTTTTGGTTTTCATTCATATTGAACATCATTATGTTTACATTCATTTAATTCAAATGATTTATAATTAACACATTTATATTTGATTCATATTCCATTTAAATATTTTCAAATTGATTGTAGTCAATTCATTCACTTCAATCCATTTAACTTGCTTAAGTTGAATTTAAATTCCAGAATTCAAATTCCCAATTTTATTTCAAATCCTTTAGAAATCACATAAATATATATATACATATTTATAATCTATCACCAATTCAAAATATTTGAATTCTCAAACCAACTTGTTTTCTTTCAAACAAATTTCCATCAAACTTTCCCAAGGTAGCAACCAATAACCTAGAAACTCGAAAATGAACGTTGATGATGCTGCAGTCATCATCGAAATTATTTTCCAGCCAGTGAAGTGATTTCAGTGCTTTAACACTTTCAAAATCATTTCGAAATGATTTTTATTCAAAAATCGTCCCAAAACAAAGCTATATTATTTAATATATTTCGAAAAATATTTTTTCAAACTCCTAGGATTTAATTCAATTTCTGGTTTGAATTCAACTTTAATTCATCTCATTTGTATATTTACCTCATATACAAATTCCATTTGGTTATATATATCCGTTTAAATTTTATAATCTCATTTGATTATAATATATAGCAACCAACTCATCATATATCACAATAATTCAAGAAAATTATTCCTTCTATATCAAAATAGAACTTTGGGTAAAATATTTTCATTTACCTACTTTAAAATAATATTATGTCGAATTCCTATGGTCAAGTGATTAAATATTGTTATTGACTATGTGGCGTCCCACTATTCGATCAGAATTCATAAACCACTCAACAGATAAGTCAACACAATATAAAATAGTTGTTTTAATCAATTAACAAATACGCGTTATCATATATATACACTCAACTCATTCTAGTGTACTACTGACCCTATCTTTAATGAGTAAACAACCACCAAAGCCTAGGTATTCGCTCAACCTAGGCTCTGATAATAATGTAATGGCCCGCCAATCCATACTATCTGAGTTGACTAAATACACCACATGTCCAACCCAAATATCACAGAAATACGAATCATTATTAATAAAGAAGAAAAAGGTAGAAGAAGAAGAAAAATAACAATACAGAATCTCACATCGCAGTGGAACAAAATATAATATATATACATATATATATATATATATATCAGCTTTTGGAGTACAATTTTTTTTATATATACATATCATCATTAGAGTACACACTTACAACACAACGGAAAAACAATAACTAAATAACACTGAAGCCTCTTGCTCAAAGCTCCTTTCGATAAATATATAAAATCCTGAATGACTTGACTGCCCGTATAAATTTAGGCATCCAAGAGTTTAGGGAAAACATAGAAAGATACACTCCGGTTTAGTCAATGGACTGGTATGAGTAAACAATTTAAAACAGTTCGATAAAATAAACGACATCTCATAAGATCACGCCGTATAACACGGAACGGTTTTTTTCCCTTATGAGAATCCAAAACGCTTGATATAACTTTCAAAATCCTTTTGAAAGAAACGATAATCTTTATATCAAAACTCTTTTGATATTATAATAGTGCCTGAATCAAATAATTAACAATCTAGTGGAACGTTTGCATCTCATGTTCCACATATATATAATATACAATCAAAACCGCGAGCACTTATTGGGTAATGAACTTCCAACTATGACAAGGCATGGAACCACCTTCCAATAATGTATCTCTAGAGGTGAATACACTGGGTTCAACAAGAACATCTTGTAACCCGAACACACATGACCGACCACTCATTTTGCTTGAGTGTATCAGATGTATATCACCAACGGTTGGGATTCGCAACCATTTCCCGAATGGGATAGCATCGAATAGAATAAAGAATGAAATAAATTTGCCTAGATAGGTGATAATACACTCTAATTGAGAGCTACACACTTAAGCCATGCTACCTGCCCGATTTTAGTCATTTCCCGGTTGTCGAGGCCTGAGGCTACGATTACTTACCATTCATTGATAGCACAATCGCTTTGAATGTCTGTTAATCATTAATTGGTTTGCACAAATATATTCTGGATATTTTGCTAAGAGAATAAATTCTTCGCCAACATATATATTATACAGACCAGCATATACATTCATTCGAAATACTCTGTCAGACACTCGTCCATTCACGTTCGTTCTGGGACTGAACGAAACTGAAGGCACAATTTCCATTAATCCATCTTAGACAATTTCTACCTAGGATTAATAGAAAAAAGCCCTTGCACTTTACTCCGTCTTCGATTATCTTTATATAATATGATTCGCAACGCTACTGCCAATACAGAGTGGTTCTCGGATAATAATCCAACCAGTCTCTTCATATTTACAACGATATTGGAAAATACTTCAATAGTCGGTTGTTTAACTATCGAAGAAAAACAAACATCCATTCAAAGCATCAAACAATCATTGGGCCCTTAATTAATATTTCATTCCTTAATTAAATTACTTCTTCATTTCCTTATCATTATTTGTTAACCAAATATTTTCAATAATCATCTTGGCCTCTTACGCTATTTGGAAAACATTTCCATATATCGCCTTCTTTTATTTTCTATACTTAGGAAATATTTTCCCATGTATAATTAGAAAACATTCCAATTACTTCTCTCTTTCATAAACTCAGTTATTTTTATACTTAGGAAATAATTATTATATATTTCCCAAATTCCAGTTACTTATGTTAAAAAGAATGTTGTGTAAAGCATCGTTACAATAACACAAAATATTTCATTCAAATAATTTTTATAAACATTTATCTACGAGGATAAATCCTCCTATTTATCGATTAATAAATAAATCAATCAAATTGGGATATAATTACCTCTCAGACCTTGACTGAAATCATCATTAACTTCAAAACAGACAAGACCCCTTGCCTCGAATATTCAACACCATAAAATTAATTATTCATTTTTAAACTCGCATACGTTTCTCTTTTTAATTTTACTGGATTTAATTATAGATTTCATTTTTGTTTATAATATTCTATTTTTAAATTCATTTCCTCATCGAATTCTATATATATACACACACACACCACGATACAATGATTTCTAACTATCGAAATTTCTTAAAAATATTCTAACTCCTCAAATTTTCGGAAAATTTCGCCATAACCTCCTTTGTACGGGTCACTCGGTACAACTACAAAATGTTAGGCCCATTCCATTCAAAAAGAAAATTAAAAAGCCAAGCGGCTTGCCGATTCGGCACATAAAAACTCATATGAAATTTAAACATGTACTTTTTTATCGGGCACATGTTTTAAAATCTTCATACACTTAATTTCATACCTGTCTAACCCATATACGTCTATTCCTAAATTATTCCAACTCAATCCGGTCATTTTTAACTCAATTCTCGAATTTATTCTTTAAGTAGCTATTCTGCCTGTTCCACTTTTATTTGAACGTATCATGTTCAAATATATATATATTAGTTTGTTTATAAACCAATCGAATTCCATTTCTAATTCAAGTTTCATATTCGATTTCGAATATGAATTTACAAATGCTTTTCTTATCCAAAGTCCAATTTCAATTTAAATTTACATTAACTAATTATTCTTCAAATTAGTTAATTCTATTCAATAATTAAAAATCTGATTATTATTTCAAAAATCAAATTTACTTCGCTTGAGTTAGTATTTATTTTGTAACTCAAATTTGGATTTTTCTAAAGGAAATTCGGATTTCGTTTACTTAAAATCCTTTTATTTATTTAAATAAACCGTTATGGTTGTATAATGGTTATGGCGCTGTTTTTCTGAAAATTTGATTTTGACATAACTTTAAATCTATAAGACGAAATCCAGATTTTTCTCGTCTATTAGAAAACTATTATCAAATCGGTCCTGACGATTCTTATTTCAAAGAACTCTGACTTAAATTGAGTTCTATATACTCAATTGAAGTTTGAAACGACAATTCATGAACTGTCTGTGGTAGTAAGTCCATTTTAATTATATTTAATATATAAACGTTTTAAACTTCGTTTGTATATAAATTCTATCTTCACTCTAATATATTCTATTTTATATTAAACTAATTTTCCTAATTCAGCTTAATAATTCTGATTATCCTAGATCGTCAATTATTTCGTATCTCAGTTATAAATTTATTTATAATTCAATCTTCTATATTAAAGTCTAATTCCTTTATAAATAAAATTAATTATACAATTCGATATAATCGAATTTCAAATTATAAATCCTTCTGATTTATCTCATCTCAGTTTATATTCCGAATTCCAGAAATAAACCCATCGTCCATTTTTCGAAACGATTTCCAATTCACTGTTAAATTCATATTTGAATTTAAATTCCTAAATTATCAAATGATAATTTATTTCACTAAATTTATAACATTGTTTATAAATTCAACTTCCTTGTTTCATATATTAAAACAAGTTTTCCATTTCAAATTCCATTTGAAATCCAATTCCTTTTATATTCTATATTCCAGAATAAAAACCGTTGTTTCCTTTTCAAAATGATTTCAAATTCTATTTTTAAATCCATAATTGAATTTAAACTTACAAACCATTTCTTTATAATTAATTTTCTACATTTATAAACATCGTTTATAAGTTTACTTGTTTTATATATTCAAACAAGTTCCATTTCGAAATCTGTTCCAAAACAAAAGCTTATTTTGGAATATTCTATTTATTATAACTTATCTATATAAATAAAGAATCTATTTTAATATTTTAATTTTAATCTTATTTTCTAGTTAATACAATTTCAATATCCTTTCTGGATATAGTTTATTTTATAAATTTAGTATAATCTAATTTAATTATCCAATTAAATTTTCATTCCGAATATCGGAATAGATTTCATCGTTATCTATTTAAAATGATTCCCAATTCTTATTTTAAATTAACATTTGAATTTAAATTTCCAATTATCCAATGACAATTGTCCATTTCATTTGTAAACACCATTTATAAATTCATCCCAATCCCCATGCATTAACCAATGAAAATTATTCCATTTTATTTATAAACATCATTTATAAATTTACTTCAATTCCCTGCATTGTTTAATTTATAAACATCGTTTATAAATTTTCAATACTTTTTTTTCTTGTATTGTTTAATTTATAAACATCATTTATAAATTCAATACTTGTTTTATTTATTCATAACAAGTTAATATCTTTATAGCTCATTCGAAATTTGAATTCTACTTTTAAAAATAGACTTTCCATTTTAAATCTCAAAACCCCTTTTCATAATATTTTTGTAATCAACATTTAGGACTTGTGATATTCAACCAATCAAAAACACACAATTACCAACTGCGGGTTTTCTAACACATCATATATGATAATATACATGAAACAAACAAATAATAATATTTTTGAGGAATCCAATTGGATCTCTCAAACCTGTTTTCCTGCATCCACAGACGTTAGCCAACATAAATAATACCCATCCTGCTTTGAGGCAGAATATCACGGTTTAGAAGGCCAGCCACTATCTTATCGTGGGGCGCATAGGGTCGTCCGCTAATGGTACTGCGGGGATCCACTAATAGTACTGTGGGAACTATCCAATCACCAATATATATATATATAATAACCACAAACGAAAATCCTAAATAACTCATATATATTTTATTGCCACAATAATATTTCAGTGCATGCAAACAACCAACGAACAATTATTTTAATGAATAAAATAATTCTAAATTAAAATATGAGTGAGTTTTATTCATAGTGATTTTTATTTGATGATTCGCTCCCATTTCAAATTAAATCAAACAATGTTTGATATAAATTTAAAATTCATAGTTGGTTTCGAAAATCCAAATCAACTCCAGCTCGTGCATTGCAACTATAAACCCAAAGTGATTAACAACATTAGATTCGGACCTAAATTATGTTATTACATTCATAATTTAACTCATGAATTATAAAGCTAATTAAATTTAAACTAATTTACTATTATACTATACCTTAAGCATGTTTTATCTTCTTGCTTACTTCCTAATCACTACTCGGGTACATGCGAATACCGCTGCCATTGTCGATAGGAATAAGGCTAAATTGCTCGAACCCACCAGTATAAGAATACCGATATCGATCACAAAGCTGTTTGATCTTTTCCTTATTCAACATTCCAACAATTATTATTTCCACAAGTCGCCAGGCATCATGCCTTTACCACCTGCAGCGTTTAATACTGCCCAAACTCCTAAAATGACTCGCCTGATTTCCTGTTACGTGTATCCACCATTTCAAAGTCACGGATCCAAACATCTCCATTTGCCATCCGATTATCCTAGCAACACACTGTAATATCTAAAAATCCCCATTAATCGTCCCAACTATTTATTCCCACTGCAATCACCACCACAACACCCCACAACCAAAGCTTCTTCCTTTTACACCTCAGACAAGACCGAACTTCACCCCTTTGACATCATCGTGCTCAACTTGTTTCCCTCGGTAAAATGTGTCACTGACCTCAACCTCCTACAGATCTTCAAAAGTTGTAGCATCGAATCCCAAAACTCTCACTGCAATTCCTCGTGGCCATCAGAAAATATCTGGCCCTTCCAATATCGATCGCAGTCTCTATTAGATCGCGGCTCTCTTCATGAACCCTACTGCATGTTGAATCAATACCTCTTCCCCAAACGATAGTAAATCGAACCCCATGTCGATCGTTGCTCAACCTAGATCCCTAATCAACATCAATTGCACCCATTCTTCAATTCACGCTTCACCCTATCATTGCCACTTGGCCTCGCAATGTTCTATATCGCGATTGCGATTTCTTTTTCTTTTTTTTGTTTCGATTTTCTTTGAAATTTGATTCCCAGTTGAAACTGTTCATTTTCGATTTGATAATAAATTGGGAAGAGCCATTGATTTGTAAATATAATGAAGAGCAGTGCACTATTTACTTATGAAACATAATTTTTCAGTAGAAAGAAAATGGAAAGAAGACTATGCGATTTATAGATGGAGATTAGGTATTAAGGAAATTTAGTCAGTGTATGGTACAATAAATTAAATACAATTTGATTTATATTTAATTTGATTCAACATAAAGAGATTTTTATTCTTTTATATGGATATTGGAACACCCCACGTCTGTTAATGTCACTCACAAAGGGAATGCATTAAGTTTCGTGAAGCGCTATAGGTAAACAGACATAGAAAAATTACAAGACAGATATAAATAAGGAAGCAGTGGAAAATTTATACTTTAATTTCAAACAAAAGTCATAATACGGTGGTCCACAATTTCATAAGTCACAAAAACCATTACAATAAAAATACTTCTGTCTTGCACCATCAGAGTACATAAGTAAATAAAAAGCATCATTTACCCAATAAAAAAAGTTAAGCCATAGTAGAGACAAGAATTTGAGCCATACTTCAGAAGTAGCTCCTAGCAAGATGGTATTTGATTCCTGATTAAGTCTGAGTGTTTCCTCCCTAAGAACCTTTGGGGGGGAGGGAAACGGAAGAAGGAAGGAGAAACAATAGGGTCAGACATAAAGTCTGGCGAGTCTAGTTACTTTTAGCCAGTAGATAATTAAAATCAACATGATAGGCATATAAAGTGGATAAGAGAGAGATCACTACATAAATGGCAGGTGTGA
This sequence comes from Allium sativum, assembly GCA_030737875.1. Lineage (NCBI taxonomy): Eukaryota > Viridiplantae > Streptophyta > Magnoliopsida > Asparagales > Amaryllidaceae > Allium > Allium sativum. The sequence goes on from CM060919.1 coordinate 434,720,285, forward strand.
CAAGGTAAGAAAGTTAAGGTGTATGTGCCTCACTAATTATTACAGTGCATTATTACTAGTATAACTGAAATGAGATGATCCCTTTCACTATAAGCTAGTAGGCTTAGGCCATACGTCCAAGTATACCCTAACCACTACCCTAATCGATCGGCTCTCTACCTTGTAGATATCCTATGCTGGCCCCACGGTAGGAGGTATCACTTCCTAAAGTGGCAACCCATAGTGTGCACAACCATATCTACTGGTGTCACGGTCCTCTTAGCCCTTCTGCCCGACCCATGTACGCACATGTCCCCAGTTGGTTTGCACCGCCCACACCATCCGTCTCGTTTGGATCTCTTACAATCAATCAGTAAGCGTGCCCCTTTCTCCGCCTAGTACGGAGGTCCTTACTTGATACCAACTTCGGGTTACTGACCGAAACGGTTCCCACACAATATGATACAAGCTCTCCCCCTTGTCTTGTATCCCCCACTAGGTTTTCCACTGACTATGTATACCTTTAGGTGTCTTTAATTACATAGCCCTATACTAGTTACGCTTACCCTAAAGGGTGTCTTTAATTACATAACTTCATTACATTATCTATCGGCTATGTATACCACTAGGTGTCTTTAATTACATAACCCTATTACATTGTTTACTGGTTATGCATACCACTAGGTGTCTTTAGTTACATAACCTTATTAGTTAAGTTTATGGGCCTATATATACATATTGCCCACCCCCTCTAATTTACTTAACCCACCACTACCCACCCAATTTTACTTAACCCTAACTTATGTCCATAATCATATTAAATTAGGTTAGGTAGTCCATTTCATTACCATGTCCAATTATGGTTATAATGGGCCAGACCTCCAATATTAGGCCTACAACGTGTGGATGCTGGATATGTCGGTCGTGTCCGGGCAGTCTTATTCCACAATTGGGCCTAACCTCATGTCTTAGCCTGATTCGTATTTGCGTAGTTAGACCTTCCACATTAGGTTCAACATTAGTGGATGTTGGATATGCCGATCGGGTCCGGGCATACTTCCACCACTAATGTAACCTAACCTCATGTCATAAGTACAACTTACAATTCCTTATTGTAAATTACTAAACATTCCAAATTAATCCAAACCTGCCTATGTCATTATAGTTAACTATTTCTATGTTTCCCCATTTGAATTACATGTCCATTTCCTATTAAACATGACATAAATCATGCCAATTATAATCACTTTTCCCCGTGTTCTCTCCCTAACATATTCGTACGTATTTTGGCGGCATCTAGGCTATAAAGTAGCCTAGCTATAATAATAAGGGAATATGACAAGGGTGATAGTTTCAACATGTCTGGCCATAAATATGAACATAAATTGGCATAATAACAAAGTGAATGGACATGTGATTAACATCATAATAAAGTGGACATCAAACTAGTAACTTGTGGCAATCACTATGATGTTTAAGCAAGCATAATGACATCTACATTTAACATTAGGTGTCCAATTACCTAGATTTAGCATAGTTAGGGTGACAATCACTATAATGTGAAGATCAGGCGGTCTACTGATTCAGTTGACCTCCTTAATGTAATGTATGTTAGTGCCGTGAATCCAATATGTATGCAAATAAACCTATTGTATCATACAAGTTCTATATATGTGCACACCCATTCGTCCAAATGCGACTTCCATATGCCAGTTCATCCATTTTCATCCATAAAAGAAAAGAAAATGCACACACATCCATATGCAATATGAAAGTGATTGAGCCGATCTTAGTGCCTAATGTGTGTGTATATGCGTCCACAGGCAACCACTAACAAACATTTGCATCCACTTGCATCCATCAAACATAACATGTTTCAAACACATGTTTACATCCATAGGATTCTAATCTAAAGGTCGAAAATACTATGGATAAGATCTATTCTATTCACAGAAACAAGTACTGATAAAGTTTTGGAAAGGAGTTAAGAACATACCCTCGAAAAGAAAAGGGTACGAAGCACGAATCTTGTCTTCGGTCTCCCAAGTCGCATCTTATGGGTTATCTCCCCATTGAAACTTTAACAACTTGATTTACTTATTGCGCAGCTTCTTAACCTATGACCCAAGAATACAGGTGGGGAATCGTCGAACTGTCGCCTCCTATTCCACTTCAACTTCTTCCTACATGCTCGGCTCAACAACTTCCGCGGTGTCATGCATGCACTTCTGTAGATGAGAGGCATGGAAAACATCATGAACACCGAATAAATTTTCTGGGAGCTTTACTCTATAGGCCATTTGGCCAATCCTCTCGGTTATGGGAAATAGTCCCACAAACCTAGGTGCCAATTTCTGACTATCTTGAGCCGTCTTCAACCGCCGTCGAATAAGATCAATCTTTTCGGATGTTTCTCTAACCATATCTGGTCCAAGTAATAATCTTTCTGTAGATTCCCACCAACAAGTTGGTGATCTACAAGGTTGTCTGTACAATGCTTCGAAGGGTGCCATACCGATGCTATCTTGAAAGCTGTTATTATAGGCAAACTCTACTAAAGGAAGATGCTCTTCCCAAGTCCCTCTGAAGTCAAGGATACACAGCCTTAAAAGATCTTCTAGAATTATGTTCATCCTCTCCGTCTGCCCATCGGTCCGAGGATGATAAGCGGTGCTCAAACGCAACTGTGTACCTAATGCTTCTTGCAAGCTCCTCTAAAATTCGCTGGTAAACATGGGGTCACGATCGCTCACGATACTGGAAGGAACTCCATGGTGACGAACTATCTCACGAACATAAATTGCTGCCAACCATGGTGCCATCCTTTTAATTTTAACTGGAATAAAATGAGCGCTCTTAGTGAGTCTGTCCACTATTACCCAAATACCGGTATTACCTTTCTTCGATCTAGGCAAACCATCTATGAAATCCAAAGAGACGCTCTCCCGTTTCCACTGCGGAACCTCCAACGGATGAAGCAATCCACCGGGCTTCTTTTGCTTAGCTTTGACTTGCTGGCAAACCAAACATTGAGAAACAAATTCAGCCACATCCTTCTTCATTCCAGCCCAAAAGAAAACCCTCTTCATATCTCTGTACATCTTGTCACCTCCTGGATGAATGGTCATCTAAGAATGGTGGGCTTCTTCTAGGACTGCCTTTATCAAGCTTCTAGTTTAAGGAACACAAAGCCTTCCATCTCGTCGCAACCACCCCTTTTCATCTATTGCATTCCAACTGAGGTGACTAGAAGCCTCCCCTCTTCTAAGCTTATCCATGATGTCTAGAATCTATGGGTCATCTTGTTGCGAAGCACCTATCTGATTCACAAGAGTTGGTCGTTTCTCCAAGGATGTAAATAAATCAGGCAAAACTTCGATGGAGGGTCAAAACAAAAGCTGATATGAACCCTAAGTTCTTTCTTTCCACAAACAGAGGGCTCAGGGCCACTCTCTTCCTACTTAGTGTGTCTTCCACCACATTTCCCTTGCCAGGGGTATAAGCAATCTCGAAATCATATGAAGCTAAGAACTCCATCTGTCGTTGTTGCCTTTGGTTTTGATCCTTCTGTGACAATATATACTTGAGAGATTTATGATTGGTGTATAACTTGAGCTTTTCTCCAAGTAAATAATGACACCACGTCTTTAACGCAAATAATATGGCAGCTAGCTCTAGATCATGTGTGGGGTAGTTCTTCTCATGAGCTCTCAACTGTCTACCCCCATAACACATTACTTTTCCTTCTTGCATCAGAATCGCACAAAGCCCTATACCGCACGCATCAGTGTAAACAGTAAACATTTCACTCCCATCGGGCAAAGGTCAAGAGTGGGGCTATTGTCAGAGCCCTTTTTAATCGTTGGAAAGCAACGTCACAGTTTATGTCCTATGAAAATGTCAAATTCTTCTTTGTCAGCCTGGTGAGAGGGGCTGATATCTTCGCGAAGTCCTTAATGAACTTCCTACAATAAGCTGCCAACCCAAGAAAGCTTCTCACCTCAGTTGCATTTTTAGGAATCTGTCAATCTTGTACTGCAACCCCTTTGGCGGGATCTACAGCTATCCCTTCTTTGGAGACTACGTACCCCAATAATTTCGCCTCCTTTCTCCATAAATGGCATTTGGAGAACTTTGCTTTTAGCTGATGGTCACGGAGAGTTTTCAGAACTTCTCCCTGGGCATGCTCTTCTTCACTCTTGAAGAAGATCAAAATATCATCAACGAAGACTACGACGAATTTGTTTAGGAACTCTCGAAACACCCTACTCATCAAATCAACAAAATAGGTGGGTGCATTTGTCAATCGAAAAGGCATAATTAGCCATTCAAACAAACCGCCTGGAGTTCTGAAAGCAGTCTTATCTATGCTGTTCTCAGCCACTCTCAGCTGATGAAACCCCATAACCAAGTACAATTGAGAAAATACTGAGGCACCAACAAGCTGATCAAATAAATCATCGATCCTCTGAAGCAAGTGTCCATTCTTCTTGGTGAGCTTATTTAACTCTCTATAGTCAACACACAAACGAAGCAAATCATCCGTGTAACAACCCACAAATTCTGAACCAATTTAAATTTTTTATTTTAGAAAATTTTAATGAATTTGGAGAATATAAAATAATTTATTTAAATAGTAATGGCTAAAAATTTATTATAATCGAAGTTAAAATGAATAAATTTAAATTTAATTATAAAAGGAGTTAAAACTAGCGCGGTAGTTTGAAATTTTGAATTTAAACTTTGACTGAATGCACAGGATTCAAAATTAAATATTGAGATGTCAGAATAGATAAATTTAATGCACATTTATTGTCTCACTGACATTATTTTATTATTATTATATTTGTATATATTAGCTAGAATGTTTCATTCAATTTAAATGCATGGCATTAATTTTAGTTTCCTTTTCCTTTTCAATCTGACGTACTTTAAAAAAAAGTAATTATGAAATAATAAAGATATAATTTTGCCAATAATGTAATGAGGTTACATGAAATGAAAATGTAATAAAAATGTAAGGTTATGATGCAATTAAAACACAATGCATATAAATTACCTAATAATATGGAAAGGAATATTAGTATTATGGTCAGAAGAAATGTAGGAATTGACATTTATTTCAAACGCAAAATAACAAAGAGATAGTTCTAGTCATTTATTTGCGCTATAATATAAAATGGTTAAAATTAATATATATAGAATGATAAGAGATAAATATGGGTAATAAGTGCAATAACTCACAAACATACATACTTTATTCATCCAAAACATGTATAATAAAGGCTAGTTATCATTACTAAATAGGTAAAGGTTTAGGTTAGGTTAGAATTTGAAATGTCCCTCATTTATTACTACTACATATAATAAAAGGAATATTAACAATTATAACCATGTAGATTTGAGAGAAGTAAATGTACAAATAAATTAGTATGGAATTAGTGTGTTTAGCTTTATATAATTTTATTCTTTGTTTGTTCATGCTCCTTTGTATTTATGCCTAACATTCTGCCCTTCGATTACATTACTTGTATTTGACAAATTTTAGTATTTTAATTTTGCTGTCTTACTTAACATATTTATCTATTTCAACTCAAATCTATTTGTGTTGTAAACCATTGTAATTACTGGTTTTATATTAGAAACATCTATTTTTAACAGAGTATTTACTCTGGAATTGAAAATACTTTTGAAAATTTATTTTTCTAATGTAATGTTCTAGCATAATTTACATCATTAACAAGTTTGAATATTCAATATCAGAACTCTTTAATGATAAGAATATTTCTTAAATATAATACTTTCCCTAGTTGTTTTAACTATAATGTTCATTATTGTGGAAAGTTGCAACAAGTTTTCAATGCGTTTTCCCTTCCTTATTTCAAGCGCATGCATCCATGCTATATATTTAGTGTCATTTTATAAACATAAATAAAAAGAATTTTTTTTGCAATTAAATTGAATGTAGTAAATGGTAATATGTGATCATAACTATAGCAAATGTGAACGTGATTTGAAATTCAAAAGGTTACAGTTAATTTGAACAGAATAAGTGTTTTCAACTTTAAAGGAAAGTAAATGGAAATTTAATTTGAGAAAAATTAAACATACAAGGGGGAAATTTCCTCTCCACTATAAAATATCCTATACACACTAAACCTAGTTCTAATTGCCCAGTCGCCACTCTTATTCCTCAATGGCCATGAACCTCCGATTCAAATTCATCAATTTCTTTTTATCCACTGCGAATTAAAATATAAAAAGGGAATCAAAGAGATTCTTCCACTCTTCGATTTTATACCACTATGATCGTTTCTCGTTCAAAATTTGGGGAGTTCTCAACACTCAAAGGCGCTATGTTTACATGATTTTCTAGTCCGATGGGGGTGCAAGTTGCAAGCTTTTTGGGGTGGTGCTGAAGCTCGCTGAGGCGCGTGTCGTAGTGGTGGACGATGGCGGTCTGATGGTGGCGTTGGTGGTGCATTCTAAAACAAGGTGAGATCTCTAAAATTCAATTTTAAATTTAGAAAATATATTTATGGTAAAAAAAATCATTGTGATCGCGACGACTTGATTGAATTATTGTGGTTATGAATGGTTAATATTGGTTGCGACGAAATCGATTGCATTTGTGGTGAATTCACATGTTGTGAAAATGGATTGAATTGTGTAGATCTAGAATTTTCTAATTCATTTAACCTTGCTTATAGAATAAAAAACCATGTTTTTTTATTGTATATATGTAGTTGAAATAATCATGCCAATGATAGGAATTGTTTTACAATAATAATATTATTTTTATTGTAATATGTATATGTTAGAATTTGTTGAACAATAAAAATCATATTTTTTTGTGTATTCATGTCATGAAAATGATTTAAATGTTAAGTAGATTATTAACGCAATAAAAATCATATTTTTATTGTGTATTTATGTCACAAAAATGATTCACATGTTAGTATATTATTAACGCAATAAAAATCATATTTTTATTGTGTATTTAAGTCACAAAAATGATTCACATGTTAGTATATTATTAACGCAACAAAAATCATATTTTTTCTATGTTTATGTCATTAAAATGTTAATATGTCATGTAATATATTACTAGTGCAAGAAAAATCATATTTTTATTGTATGTTTGTTTTATAAAAAGGTTCACTAGTTACTAAAATTGTTGTACGATAAGAATTCACATTTTTATCATAGTTTATGCCATTAAAAATGTTCATAGGCCATTAAAAATATTGTATGATAAAAATTCACATTTTTATCTTATGTTTATGTTATGAAAAATGTTCGTAAGTTATTAAAAATATTTAAACATGAAAATTCACATTTTTATTGCATGTTCACTTCATTAAAAATGTGCATTTGTCATATAATACGTTAATACAATAAAAATCATATACTTATTGTATGATTGATTCATAAAAGGATCGTGTTTAAAATAAAGCATTAAAACCTGAAATTTTACATTTTCATTGCATGTTTGATTCACTAAAAAGAAGCATGTTTTAAATAAAAACATGAATTAAAAAGTTACCCTTTTATTTGCATTTAGATGTAAATAACAGATAGTATTTAAAAGTTACATTTTTTTCATTCTAATTGTAGTGAAATGTTAACATTAAGCATTGAATTTGTAAACAATATAGATATTCATTCTTTATTCGTCAAGTTAAACATTGAAATTTGTGTACGAGTAAGGAGAATCAATTTTTTTTATTTTTTGGTTATTAGGATTATAAGTATGTATGTAGACAATATAAAATTGTCCTTCTTGTTTGAAATTAGAATGGACATATTAGAACTGAATGATCTAATTCGAATAAATGAACAATCATATTTTGTCAATTTTAATTAAACATGCATGACATTTATGATTTAAACATGCATGACATTTATGTTTATCAATTTAAAACATGCATGGCATTTATGTTTATCAATTTAAACATGCATGACGTTTATGATTTAAACATGCATGGCATTTATGTTTATCAATTTAAACATGAATGGCATTTATGTTTATCAATTCTAATTAATCATGCCATATTGGTAAACAAATATCTATCTTCAACATGACAAGTAAATATGTGAATTTTCATTTACACAAAATTCTACCTATAACATGACAAAGTAAAAATAAGCATTTATTGTCATTAACATACATAGAAAATTGTTTATAAATAAAATAAGCATTTATTGTCATTAACATGCATAGAAAATTGTTTATAAATAAAATAAGCATTTATGTGTCATTAACATACATAAGAAATTGTTATAAATGAAATATACATTTATGTATCATGAATACACATAGAAATTTGATTTCAAATAAATGACTATTTATTTGTCATTTGTATAACATAGACATTTGATTTCAAATAAATGACCATTTATTTATCACATGAATAACATAGAAAAATTGGTTACGAATACGAATTGGGCCAAGACACGAGGTTAAGCCCAACAAGTGGAACAAGTCTGCCCGGAACCAACCGGCATATCCAGCATCCACAAGTTGTAGGCCTAATGTGAGGGGTCTGGCCCATTATAAAACATAAATGGATGAGAAACAATTTAATATGAAGATCATTTATAATATAAAGAATATTTTGAAATAATATGCTTTAGTAAAATAATCAATTATTAATTATAATTGTACCTGGACAAGAGGTTAGGTTATATTTGTGGTGGAAGTCTGCCCGGACCCGACCGACATATCCAGCAGCCACAAATGTTGTACCTAATGTGAGAGGTCCAAGTGCACAAATACGAAACGGGCCATGGCACAAGGTTAAGCCCAACTTGTGGGATAAGTCTGCCCGGGACCGACCGGCACATCCAACATCCACAAGTCGTAGGCTTAATGTGAGGGATCTAACCCATTATAAAAAAAATATGGATAAGATAATGAATTTGGCTATTCAATCTGTTTTAAAATAGCGACGCCATTTTTTAACCCGAACGAGTTTATCAATTTATTTTATCTATGTTATAATGAATATTAAAAGAGGAATAATTTCAAAATGAATATTTTTAAAATTATATTATTTTAATATGAGAAACATTTAGAATATTTAAATTGGATTTAAATGGAAATTATCTACAGATTATTTTAGTATTTGATTCTTTGATTATACGGATATTATTTTAGGAATTTGGAAGATATTTAATATCGTTATTTCTGATATGATATCCGTTGGTTTTAGAATTTGACATTAAATATAAGTCGATACAATTCCTATTCAAAGCCTTATATTTAATATCAAGTTAGATTTTGGGTTTGTCATGAATAATGTCTTAAATAACATTATTCTTAAATCCATGTGAGTAAAGAATAATCTTTTTATTAAGATTTAAATGAGATTTCCAAATATATTTTTTTATTTGAAATAAAAAGGAAATTAATTATGGGTTGCTTGTGAACAATGTAATATAAAGATTTCATTGCATACAACGTAAAAAGAATATCATTTTTGTGTAATATTAAAAGATTACATTTCATTGTAAGTGAATCAACATTAGAATTTACATTTTTGGTATAAATGAATCAGTAGAAAGGATTCATTGTTTTGATAAATTATGAATTTACGTTGTTATTATATATGAAATGATCCATCATTATATATGTTTCTGATGCTGAAATGTTACACCTCCATTTACAAGTTACCCGACTTATTTATGCGATTGGGTCGATAATTTTCACACATCGCCCAAGTGCACAAATAATTTATTATTTGTTTGTTGGTCGAAACCCCACACGGGTGTTGGGATAAAAATAGACATACACTAATCCCAATGTTTATTTTTATGTCGATCGATAGATCGACAGGCTGCGATGAGCGTTATTATTTCATTTCAATGCTCACACAGTTATAGATTGCACACTGGATGTTAAATGGATGGTTGGCTAATATTCATCATTACTGTTATGTACATTCAGTGTCCCTGTAACCAAAGTTATAGGGTAAATGTCTGAGTCGCATTCCATTTCAGGATTTCCTTTAAATAAAGAATATCTTTTAAAATAAAAACATTGTAATGTAAAGATATTTTAAAATAAAGAGTATTGTATTACAAAGAATATTTTATATTAAGAATCTTTTTATATAAAGATTATTTTTAATAGTAAATATTTTAAATGATATTTAACAAAGAATAATTCTATGTCCGTCCTTGGATGGACAAAAGATAAATATATTTTATAGAAATAAACTAGTCATTAACTAGGATAATTCTTTAAGTTAAGATTTAATGAAGTCTTCTAAATTGAATAATCTTTCATTGGAAGTAAATAAATGAATTAGATTTGGGTTGTCGTGAATGGTGGCTTAAATAACACTATTCTTAAACCCCATATTAAAGAATAAAATCTTTTAATTAAGATTTTAGAGTTTCCATCGTATTTAGTAATTGAAATAAAACGATATGTGAATTGGGTTTATCGTGAACTACGTTTTAAATGACATTTGTTCTTTAACCCAATTTACATTGAAATGTGATTTAGAATTTATAAATCTTTTTATCAAGATTTAAAAAGAATGCTCCAAAGTTTAGTTTTCCAATTTAATATAAATTAAATTGGAATTGAATGGGAATTCGATTTGATAATATTCGAGACAGGCTTCTGTAAAAGAAGACTGATAATACATACGGAATTTAAAAGGCCTTGCCGTTATTCCATTTATATTATTGGTCTGATACAGAAATTTATATCGATTATTCATTTATTTGATTTGTGTGAAAATTCCATAATTAATGGAAGACGATTTTGGGTTTATCGTGAACAATGTTTTTAAGTGACATTGATTCTTTAACCCAAATTAAAGACAAGACTTATTTCTTAAGTTGTAATAATCATTTAATAATGATTTTGATGTTAAACCCACATTGGAGTTTAATGAATCTTTAAAAAGATGATAAAAGGTAAATTTTAAAGGAACTTATCTTTGATAAAATTAATGGGAATTTTTCCCTAATAATATGAATATTCTATATTCTGAATTGGAATGAGACGTTGGATGTGTTTTTATAGCATTTGACTTTTAATTATAAAATACGCGAATTATTCGGAAAGACCGGGTTTAATCCATTCCGAAAATTTATCACGATGATGAAGAGTCAAAAATGAAGACGATGGTTGAAGACCGATGATCTTCACATCGAATGGATGAGGACTGCTGATGCTCTGGACTGGGTCGCTCCCAGGACTGGGATAAAGTGGTAGTTGTCCGGACGTATTGTTGATTGTTTGGATATGCGAGGTATAATGCCTCCGGTTTCGTTCAGACCCAGAACGGACTTGTAAATGGATTGTGTGTCTGACATTGTATTCCTTTCTACTGTACTTGTTGAATGCTACTAGTTATTTATTTCTGCTTGGTGGTGAAGAATTTATTCTTTACTTATCACACTTATCTAAGACGTATGAGCTTAGAGGTTATATATATATTGGTAGATGATCAGTGATATGGTAGGGTCTGACAATGTGGCATACTAAGATGCAAATGATCAAGGCTCTTTTTGAAAAGCAGGCCTTGTGGTTGATGATCAAAGCATAGCCTATTTAGGCATAGCTTTGTGTATATCGTGACTTCGCGAACCTCACACACCGGTTGAGTCTAAAACGGGAGAAGGGAACGCATGGAGTGCACACGTTTCTTTCTAGCTAGAAGTGGTGTCAGTGCTTAAACTGGCTAACATTTACTTATGCGGATGATGGAATTTTTGCGAGGCCTCGGTTTATTCTTATTGGTCGCCCACGGCCGATTTGTAGGTCCAATAGGATCGGGAAGTGTGTGTTCAGGCATAACTAATCCACTAAAGTATTTGTGGACCGGCCCTGCAGGATCCAAGGGTTCGCCAGCGTCCGAATCCTGAGACATTGCTAGAGTGTCTCAAATCGGTAAGGATCTCCTCCCTAGCCTTGGCTCATGACGGAAACCCAATTTCCAATACGCCTTTTGCAGTTTTGATTGTATAACTAGTATGGCGACATAGTAGATGATAGTTATGCCGTCTAGGATTAATACATTTATTTTGAAATGTTTTTATTAAAATATATACACACTAATAATAATATCGTTTTTACGTATCAAGCATCTTTTGACCATTATAAAGTAAAACCCTATCCTCCGGTTTGCGTTGCATTGTGTGATGGGACTTGGGTCTTAAAATGGTTTCATTTTTCTATAAAGCATTTCGTTATTTGATTATTTACTTATTTTATGCACTGGAAATCCGATGGAGTAAACCCGTTTCGCATTAGCGGCGTAGTCATGTGATTATCCTTCTTATTAGATAAGTTAGGTTAGATTTCTCACACCAGTCCCACGACTGACCTGTAGTTTGTTTCACTTTGCAAACTCGGGTGCCCTCTTTCCACACGGGCAGTCGTGTAGCTTTTTACAGATATTTATCTCGAAAGAAGGACCCTGGATTGAAGCCTGAAGCTGGGTCCAGAATATTGAGGGCCTTCCGCTGAGTTTAGTTCCGCTGCATTGTATTACTTTTGTTGTAATTTATCTTCCGCTGTAATTTGTACCAATGTAATCTGATATATTCTGTACTCTGATGTAACATTTATTATTGATGTTATAAAAGTCTGTGTTGTTGTTCTGATGAGTTGTATGCCCAGAGTTGATGCATTCGAAGATTTCCAACTTTTGAGTCAGGCCTGTGAGGTTTATGGTCGATTCAAAGGGTGGGGATTTTCGGGTCATCACAGCTGGTATCAGAGCTTTGGTTATCTCAAATCTTTGGGGTACAACTCGTTAGGACTGAACAAAGGACTCATCAGAGATTGGATTAGCAATATCCAATATGAATACTCATTCGAGATAGGATCAGTAGCATCCTAGAATGAGAAAACTCATTAGAGATGGGGTTGGTAATGTCCTAGAATGAGTTAGAGTGAAAAGTTTATAATTAACGTACTTGTAATTATATATGTGATTCGATTTTAGCAAATATGATTTTTGAATATATAGAAGTTATATATTTTTGAAAATTTAATCAACTAGTTGACTGATGATGGTATTGTGTGAATATTAAATTCAACTAATAAAATTAGCAAACAATAAAATAATGAAAATTAAATTTACTAAATAAACAACTTTTAGCTCATTTCCTTTTCGAGCACGAAAAGATTTTAAGTGGGGGAGATTGTAACAACCCGCAAATTCTGAACCAATTTAAAAATTTTATTTTAGAAAATTTTAATGAATTTGGAGAAAATAAAATAATTTATTTAAATAGTAATGGATAAAAATTTATTTTAATTGAAGTTAAAACGAATAAATTTAAATTTAATTATAAAAGGAGTTAAAACTAGCGCGGTAGTTTGAAATTTTGAATTTGAACTTTGACTGAATGCACAGGATTCAAAATTAAATATTGAGATGTCAGAATAGATAAATTTAATGCACATTTATTGTCTCACTGACATTATTTTATTATTATTATTTTTGTATATATTAGCTAGAACATTTCATTCAATTTAAATGCATGGCATTAATTTTAGTTTCCTTTTCCTTTTCAATCTGACGTACTTTAAAAAAAAGTAATTATGAAATAATAAAGATATAATTTTGCCAATAATGTAATGAGGTTACATGAAATGAAAATGTAATAAAAATGTAAGGGTATGATGCAATTAAAACACAATGCATATAAATTACCTAATAATATGGAAAGGAATATTAGTATTGGGGTCAGAAGAAATGTAAGAATTGACGTTTATTTCAAACGCAAATCACAAAGAGATAGTTCTAGTCATTTATTTGCGCTATAATATAAAATGGTTAAAATTAATATATATATATATATATATAGAATGATAAGAGATAAATATGGGTAATAAGTGCATTAACTCACAAACATACATACTTTATTCATCCAAAACATGTATAATAAAGGATAGTTATCATTACTAAATGGGTAAAGGTTTAGGTTAGGTTGGAATTTGAAATGTCCCTCATTTATTACTACAACATATAATTAAAGGAATATTAACAATTATAACCATGTAGATTTGAGAGAAGTAAATGTACTAATAAATTAGTATGGAATTAGTGTGTTTAGCTTTATATAATTTTATTCTTTGTTTGTTCATGCTCCTTTGTATTTATGCCTAACATTCTGCCCTTCGATTACATTACTTGTATTTGACAAATTTTTGTATTTTAATTTTGTTGTCTTACTTAACATATTTATCTATTTCAACTTAAATCTATTTGTGCTGTAAACCATTTTATTTACTGATTTATATTAGAAACATCTATTTTTAACAGAGTTTACTCTGGAATTGAAAATACTTTTGAAAAATTATTTTTCTAATGTAATGTTCTAGCATAATTTACATCATTAACAAGTTTGAATATTCAATATCAGAACTCTTTAATGATAAGAATATTTCTTAAATATAATACTTTCCCTAGTTGTTTTAACTATAATGTTCATTAATGTGGAAAGTTGCAACAAGTTTCAATGCGTTTTCCCTTCCTTATTTCAAGCGCATGCATCCATGCTATATATTTAGTGTCATTTTATAAACATAAATAAAAAGAATTTTTTTTTTGCAATTAAATTGAATGTAGTAAATGGTAATATGTGATTATAACTATAGCAAATGTGAACGTGATTTGAAATTCAAAAGGTTACAATTAATTTGAACATAATAAGTGTAAAGACCCAAAAATTCCCGCTCTTTGAATCGACCATAAACCACACAGGTCCGATTCAAAGGTTGGAAATCCTCGAATACTTTAACTTTGGGAATACAACACATTAAAACGAATAACAGCAGACTTTTATTACATCATGATAATATAAAATCAGAGTACAGAATATCAGAGTACATCGAATAGAATAAATACAGCGGAAGATAAATTTTACATTAAAAATACAGTACACGGAGGAAGAATTTCTATGCTTTGGACACAACTTTAAGCTTTGATCTAGAATCCTGCTAAAAGATATATATCTGCAAAACAAGCTACTCGACTGCCCGTTTGAAAAATATGGGCACCCGAGTTTGCCAGTGAAACAAACTACAGGTCAGTCATGGGACTGGTATGAGAAATCTAACTTAACTTATCTAATAATAAGGCTAATCACAGGACCACGCCGCTAACGCGGAACGGGTTTACTCCATTGGATTTGCCAGTGCATAATTTTATAAAGTTTGTATAAAACAGCGAAATGACTTTAAAAAAATGAAATCATCATAAGACTCAAGTCCTATCACACAATGCAACGCACACAGGAGGATAGAGTTTTCCCTTATGATGATCAAACATGCTTAATACGTGAAAAGTAATATTATCATTAGTGTTTAAGCAGTATTAAAATACTTCAATATAAATATATCAATCCTAGACGGCATAGGTACCATATGCTATGTCGCCGTATATAAGTTTACAATCAAAACCGAAATGTCGTCGTATTGGGAATTGGTTTTCTATCATGAAATCGAGGCTAGGGATCGTCCTCTTCTAATTCGTGACACTCTAGCAAATGCCTCAGGAACCCCCGCAGTAAACCCTTGGAATGGTAGGGCTGGTCCCCACCTAACGGTAGTGGATTGGCAATTCCTGAACATACGTTTCCCGGCGCCTTTGGACCTATAATGTGACCACTTCCGGCCTATAAAAACGAGGCACCTCAATCCAAAATCCACATAGTAAAATGCCAGGCCGTGTTAAAGCCCAAACACCACTCTAGCTAGAAAGAAACGTATGCACTCCCTACGGTCCATATCCCGTTTTTGACTCATACCGGGGTGTGAGGCTCACGAAGTTACGTTATACACAAAGCTATGCCTAAACAGGCTAGCTTTGATCATCAACCACAAGGCCTGCTTTTCAACAAAGCCTTGATCATTGCATCTTGGCGTGCCACGATGACAATTCAACGCCATGCTATCGATAACTACTACTACATATCCGGGTGTTAAGTAGAGAATAAATTCTCCACCACCAAACAGACATATATTAACAGAAATCGATTTAATTACATGTAGCGAATTCCAACGTCAGACACACATCCATTTACAAGTCTGTTCTGGGTCTGAACGAAACCGGAGACACCAAAAAGGCGCTCGCTTATTCGCACGATCAACACACACGTTCGGACAATTACTGCTTCAACCCAGTCCTGGGATCAAGTCAGTCCAAGGTATCAGAAGTCATCGTCCATTCGATGTAAAGATCGTCGGTCTTCAACCATCGTCTTCTTACATCTTTGATTCAATCGCCGTTCAATTATTTGAAATGAGTTAAACTCGGCCTTTTCAAATAATTGTCGCATAATTTTAGTTTAAAACATTTCATCTATATTGAAAACTATTTATCGCTATTTTTATTTATTAAAAATAGCTTGAAATATATAAACGACGTTTCGGGTCAATGGGCGGCGCTGGCGCTGTTTTTACCAAAATTTGATTTACACATATCTTAAAATCTAACCGTCGGATTTTGATGAAATTTATATCGTTGGAAATCTCTTCCCAAAGCGGTCCTAACGGTTCCAGTTTTGGGAAAATCCAACGGTCGGATCTTCCTATATAATCGTTTGAAGTTACGATTGTCGATACGCAAACTGCCGCGCTCGTTTCGTTTAGTTTATATATATATATATATATATATATATATTTAAACCACTTAGCGATTCCCTTTACTAAAATTCATTCCTTTATTCTACAAAAACAATAATTTTGTTCGCCAATTCTAATGCAACAAAAATGATGCTTATAACATTGTATATTTTACTTTCAATAGAATGACATTTTTGTTTGCCAATTCTAATGCGACAAAAATGATGTTTTTAACATTGTATATTTTACTTTCAATAGAATGACATTTTTGTTCACCAATTCTAATGCGACAAAAATGATGTTTTTAACATTGTATATTTTTATAATTACATAAAATGTTCTTTTACCCTTTTACTGTTTATTTACCCTAAATATAAATAAATATGATCTTTTTCCTATTTATGTTTACTTACATAAAATGTAAATAAAACTTCCTTTTTCTTTTCCCCTTTATTTACCTAATTGTAAGTAAGCTTACTTTTTCCTTTTCTTATTTATTTACAGTACATGTAAATAAATGTTTCCTTTCATTTTTCCTATTTATTTACGCTACATGTGAATAAATGTTTCCTTTCATTTTTCCTATTTATTTACGCTACATGTAAATAAATGTTTCCTTTCATTTTTATTATTTATTTACGCTGTAAATAAATGTCTCCTTTCATTTTTCTTATTTATTTACGCTACATGTAAATAAATGGTTCTTTTTCTCATTTTCTTATTTATTCACACTAGTTGTAAATAAATGTCTTTTTCTCAATTTCTTATTTATTCACACTAGTTGTAAATAAATGTCTTTTTCTCATTTTCTTATTTATTCACACTAGTTGTAAATAAATGTCTTTTTCTCATTTTCTTATTTATTCACACTAGTTGTAAATAAATGTCTTTTTCTCATTTTCTTATTTATTCACAATAGTTGTAAATAAATGTCTTTTTCTCAATTTCTTATTTATTTACACTAGTTGTAAATAAATGTCTTCTTCTCATTTTCTTATTTATTCACCCTAGTTGTAAATAAATGTCTTTTTCTCATTTTCTTATTTATTCACACTAATTGTATATAAATGTCTTTTTCTCAATTTCTTATTTATTCACACTAGTTGTAAATAAATGTCTTTTTCTCATTTTCTTATTTATTCACACTAGTTGTAAATAAATGTCTTTTTCTCATTTTCTTATTTATTCACACTAGTTGTAAATAAATGTCTTTTTCTCATTTTCTTATTTATTCACACTAGTTGTAAATAAATGTCTTTTTCTCATTTTCTTATTTATTCACACTAGTTGTAAATAAATGTCTTTTTCTCATTTTCTTATTTATTCACACTAGTTGTAAATAAATGTCTTTTTCTCATTTTCTTATTTATTCACACTAGTTGTAAATAAATGTCTTTTTCTCATTTTCTTATTTATTTTATGAAGAAAATGTAAATAAATATCATCGCAAAATTTGTTCTTTTATTCACATAGGTAATGTGAATGAAATTCCATTGCTAATATTTGTTCATTTTATTCACATGAGAGATGTGGATAAAACTTCATCGATAATTTTGTTCATTTTTTTTTCAAAGAAATGTAAATAAAATCCTATGTCAAGTTTTGTTCTCTTTTCCTATTTACAAAGAAATGTAAATAAAATCCAACATATCAAGTTTTGGTTCTTTTATTTCATTTACAAAGAAATGTAAATAAAATAACCTAATGTTCACTAGTCAAGTTTTGATCTTTTTATTTCATTTCCAAAGAAATGTAAATAAAATAATCTAATGTTCACTAATCAAGTATTGATCTTTTCATTTCATTTACAAAGAAATGTAAATAAAATAATTTAATGTTCACTAATCAAGTTTTGATCTTTTTATTTCATTTACAAAGAAATGTAAATAAAATAATCTAATGTTCACTAATCAAGTTTTGATATTTTTATTTCATTTACAAGGAAATGTAAATAAAATAATTTAATGTTCACTAATCAAGTTTTGATCTTTTTATTTCATTTACAAAGAAATGTAAATAAAATAATCTAACGTTCACTAATGTCATGACATCACACAAATTATAAGGTTGATAACACTACGCTAAATATAAGGTTCATTTTCAATGTGATAACATGAAATGAGAAATCATATTTCTTTTTGTGTTTGAATTGATAAAATAGATCAACTCAAAAGAGGCAAAGAGTGATAACATAATATGTGACAATCATATTTCTTTGGATTTTTGAATTGATGAAATAGATCAATTGATAAGATAGATCAATTCAAAATAAACAAAAGT
Source organism: Allium sativum (assembly GCA_030737875.1). Lineage (NCBI taxonomy): Eukaryota > Viridiplantae > Streptophyta > Magnoliopsida > Asparagales > Amaryllidaceae > Allium > Allium sativum. The sequence goes on from CM060919.1 coordinate 434,739,144, forward strand.
GATATCATAGCATGATTAATACACATTGATCTACAACTATCCATTACAACACATATCAATCCATCATCAACATGTCGAACACAAAATAGAACTGAAGCATAAACATGTGATTATTACAATGCAAACAAATAAATTAAATTAATTAATGAATTTAGACAAAGAAATCTCACCTTCGTTCGCGATTTAGTCCAAAATTCCAACAGTCTAGAATTGTCCCGTTTCAGTTCAGATTTTGAATCCCCCCATGGTTTGATCCATCGTCTAGATCTCGATTTTTCGATTCCAATGCAATAGATTTCGTTTGATTCTGAAGTTGTATGATAACGTTACGATATTATTTACATTTGATAACAAAATTAAAATAATTAATAATTTAATTGAACTAATTACATCGTTTACCCTCTAATCCTTCTTCCTCCTATCACGTTCACTACAGATAAATCAAACCCACTACCCCAAACGATAACCGATGGCGCACCCCCCTGAACGTCGCCGTACCACCATCCATCACCTCCCCCTGGTAGCTGCTTGTGTCTTCTTCCTCCGCCCAGAGTTTGGTCCCACTCACACGTGCTTGGACCTCCGGAAACGCCTCGCAAGACAGAGGCTTTGAGCCTTTAATCCGAACCGCATAAATCACGAAAACTTATCTCTGCCGTATGAAATGAAAGATCTTGGAGAGGCCTATGATTTTTTTTCTTTTGATTTCTGTTAAAATTTGGATTGGATTGAGAGATAATGGGGATTGAAATCGGGACACTTTTGGCCATTGAAGGTTTGCAGTGGCGGCTCAGTCATAGGAATTAGAGTTTCATATATGGTTTGTTAATGAATAGATATATAAGAAGAAGAAAAAAGAAAAAAAAGAAACTGCATGGTCTATATTAAATTCCCTTGGGACCATGTGTGTTTTGGGAAGAATTGAATGGTTTGTGTAAAAAGGGTAAGAGGCCAATAGCAATGAATGTTTTAAATTTTATTTTATTTTATTTTGAGAACGCTCAAGGAAAGAAATGATATAATGGATGAATGTTAAATCTTAAATGGTAAACATTAATTGTAAACTAAAAGAAAAATATAGAAATTAAATTCACATGGTTTTTTTGGCAATAATTCAAACGAGCGGATAAGGCAAATTGAGAATGAAACGAATTTGCCATTTAATTTTTATTTATATAAGACATTTTATGTAACACCCCACATCCGTTAGTGTCACTCACAAAGGGAATGAACTAAGTTCTGTGGAGCATTTAGGGTAAAAGATGCAGATAAATTACAAGACAGACAGAAATTAAACAGCGGAAAATAAAACTTTGCTTTATTGATAACATAGTTTGTACAACGATTTCTTTACAATATCAGAGTATCATCTGTCTTACAAAATAAAGAAGCATAAAACAATATTTATATTCCCTAATGTAGCAAGAGCCAGCCATAGCATTTGAAAAGAAAATCCAAGCAAAACTTCGACAAATCTTCAAGCTGGGAAAGAGTGACAATCCAACTTAACCTGAGCTATACTATTCCCTTCTTTACTACCTGGGGGAGGAAACGGAAGAAAAGAAGACGAAAGGAAAACAGAGTCAGACATAAAGCCTGAGTAAGTTCAGTAACTTCTAGCATGTGAACATGGGAAAACAAAACGACATGAATTATCTGAATACAAGATAACACCATGACGATAGGATTGGCAAGATTAGACAAGATTAACACAAGATATGCTAAGATAAGATAAACTAGATATGCTCTAATACTTTCGCCGCTTCGCTATTTCCTTGTTATACTGGTTTCTATATCTCTGCACCACCTAACTAGTGTCCCAACTAGTAACGATAACGTAATCCCAATCCCTGTAGTTTCCATTGCCTTCAGGCATACATTTATTATTTATTACCTAGATTTAATCTAGGGTTTTCTATCAAGTGCTTTCTAGATTCAACTAGAGTTTACGCTATCTGCTGAACGCTTCTCGGATTCAGAGTTTATGCCACCTAGTCCAACTAGGGATTATGCTACCTGTTGAGCGATGCCCCCAAGTCTAGGACACACTACCTAGAGTGGTATATGTTCCTATACTTCCCCATGCATGTATCGCGAATCGTTATCGCTTGTCTAGATGCACATGTCCTGTAATGTGCGGCCCGAGTCCTGTGGCAGGGCAAATCAAGAAACACAGAACTCGGTCGGGAGCTTTTAGATATCTGCCGATGCAGATGCTAAGGTCTGTTTTTATTCCAGTGGCTACGGTCCCACTCGACCCCTCCCTCAGCTAATGAAAGGCACACCTTGAAAAATGAGAACTATACGAAGGCCACCTATGCCCCCACTAAACTATGGCCATCCTCACCCATAACTAGATAGCAAGTATATGGTCTTTTGGAGTTCTCCGCCTTTCCGCTTCACGTATCTCGACTGACTCAAGATGGATGGTAGACGACGAGTTGCTATCACAGGGCTACCGTTTTCTCGTCGAAACGCGCTAGTCCATCCTAGTCTTTAGGTTGCCATATATTGCAACCAAGACATACCCTTGGTTCTTATAACGCAGACCTTAACCTCTGTGAGCCCAGGAGGTTCATCTGCAGCCTCACAGAGGGATACCAAGAGTACCCTCACGTCCCCTCGAAGCCTCGGGCTTCGTAACCCAATTCGTTGGAACCTTCTTTTTACTCAGACTGACATTCGCTCCTTCCCGTGTTATACTAAGAATTTCTACTTAGTTTTTCTAACTAAGGTTTACCACTTAGTTTCCATAATCGTTGTTTTCTTAACTAAGGTTTACTACTTAGGTCTTTTTAACTAAGGTTTACTACTTAGTTCTCTTTCCCGTCAATTTGGATTGGTTAAGTGTCATTAGTCAATTCAAGCTAACTTAACCCTCTTCATTTATCCTGATAAACTGGTTAAGTGCTATCAGTAATTCATGTTGACTTAACCCTACCACAAACCAAGTTATATTGGTTAAGTATTTCTTATTACTTAACCCTACCCATTCATCCTGTATTGGTTAAGTGTTCCTTTTTAACTTAACCTTGCCCGTCTGTTTTAACTAACATGCTATTAATGGTTAAGTATTATCCCTTCATGTTTTAGACTTAACCCTATTCCTTTATCACAATCTGATGGTTAAGTGTTCAAGTTTACTTAACCCTATGGTCTAGCCCAGCTAACATATCAAATTGGCTAAGTGTATTAGATTTTACTTAACCCCAACCTCTAGTCTAGTTAACATGTTAATTTGGCTAAGTGTATTAACTTTACTTAACCCCACCTTCTAGTCTAGTTAACATGTTAATTTGGCTAAGTGTTTTCTTAGTTACTTAACCCCTACAAATCTTGTCTTGTTACCATGAGTTTGGTTAAGTGTCCCTATGGACTTAGCCCTCCCATTCTAGCTTAACTGTGTTAAATTGGTTAAGTGTTCCTATGGACTTAACCCTCCCATTCTAGCTTAACTGTGTTAAGTGTCTGTATGAACCTAACCCCACCCACCGGTCTGGTTATCATGTTGAATTGGTTAGTTAACTTAACCCTACCATTCTTGTTCTAGCTTTAACTAAATAAATTAAATCCGCGACCACTCACATTAGACATATATTGTTGCGAATACTAGATATGCCGGTTGGTTCCGGGCAGGTTTACATCGCAACTCAGTTTAACCTCGGGTTAGGCATATTCGTGTTTTCTAAGTTCAAAGGGTTTTGATTAATTTCCAAATCAGGTTTTGAAAGTAACCATCCCGTCTATCGAATCAGTTAGGGATAGCCAGGGAGAGTAGGAAACTTGTATTTTCCAAACCCAAGCCTAGACACTATCCTCTCTGTCACCCTAGAACTTTCTGGTGTATGTATTATTAAAAGAGATGTCCTTAATAAACCTTTCTTTTGTATATAAATAAATTATTAACAATTTATCCTTAAAGTTTAACCACTTATCCTCAAAGTCCATTTTCCCTTTTTAAAATAAATTTGGCCTATACCCTATGCATTTCCCGTGCCTACTAATGGACTTGTATTCTAGGCCTAAATCTTGATTCGCCTATCTTACAGTTTATAGCAATTTAGATCCAACACCCCCATTTGCAGTTCATGCCAAAACTAGATTTCATATTCTAGTTCACCTTTTATGCCCAAAACTTAATTTGCATACCAACTACCTATTTTGTGACCCATTTAACCATTTACCATTTACGCCGAATGTATGTAAACTGTGCTAATATACTTATCATGCTTAATTTAGCCACCCAACTCTGATTTAATATTCTAATTTCAGTTCATGTCAAAACTAGACTAGTTATTCTAATTTTTATCTTAATAGTCATGCCATAATGCATGTACCCAAATTATGCCAATTTCCAAGTCTAGTCAATTTCATGTTTTTCCCCAAAACGTATTCCCATTGTTCGTATAATCGTGATTCCAGCTAGATCATAAATAAAGCTAGATTCGTGGATAAAAGGGAATGAACCAAAATGCCATGAAAGAACGGACATAACAATTGGCATAGGATGATAATTCACAGGCATATAGACTACGACATGAAAAGGGTTGAATAGTATAGATTCAAGAACTTGGGTAGACCTAACTTAATAGGTAAATTCCCATGATCAAGATCTAAAAATAAACTGAAATAGAAAGTCAAGCCTAGGTCCAATATAATGCCAGTTTGGGGTACAACATGGTTTTGTAACTACAGTGTCATGGGCATAAATAATAATCTTATATCCATAGTCATAGGCAATAAATCCTCACAGTTAATGAATCACAGTCATAGGCGATGTTCATAGTCAAAGGAAAATAGTTTTCACAGTCATGAGTCACAGTCATAGGCAATGTTCATAGGCAATGTTCATAGTCAAAGAGGCATATGGTTTTAAGGTCCATAGTTTCATAGTCACAGTCTTATTTGTCCTCGAATCATAACAATTCTTAATTAGGTCCAAGAGTATAAGCACTGATTCGAATAGAAAGGTTTAGCATATTCTTTTATTCCTTTAATTTCATGTCACGAATAGAGAAACCGTTAAAATCTAAAAAGTAACAGACTTACAGAGATTAGATTAGATTCGTAGAAAAAAAGACGTTGAAGTCGTTTGAATCTTCACTTGAATCCTAGCTTGACTTGAATCTCCTCTTGAAAGTCTTGAGCAACATTTCCTCGTCTTGATTTATTTTACATATTATTTATACATTTTCTCAGAGGCAACATAAGGATAGAAAAGAATTTTGAATAGAGAAGGAGACTAAGGCTATTTATATAGGATTAGGCGGACGAACCAAGGTAGAAAACATGACCAAATACATCAGAACGAACCAGGTTCAGAAAACTGGATTTCGGGTGCAGGTCGACCCCCAGGTCGACTACCCAGTCGACCTGGGTCCTGGGCGGGAATTTTCCCGCCCAGCCCAATCTGGGTCTGTTTTTCGATTTTGAACTCGTTTTTGACCTGTTCGAATTTTAAATCAAGTTCTGAAACTTCTGAAGACCATAACTCCTTCATACGGACTCCGATTCTCTCAAACTCGGACTCGTTTTCATGTAGAATTCCGAGTCGAACGCACTGGCGCAGCCCGTTTCCCTTGATTTTGATTTTAACTTTTAATTCTGCCTTCATTTGTGAATCCTAGTGTTACAGAATTATGGGGTGTTACATCTCCCCCACATAAAAGGATTTCGTCCCCGAAATCTTCAAGTTAGGAAGAATGTGTCCTACCATCCAATCACCCATCTACTCAACCATTCAATCACAGGCATTCATTGTCCTTAAAAGATTTCTAATGCTTTCATGTTCATATGCATAGTGTGTGTATATGTCTTTATCTAATGCAAAATCAGGCGGTCTACTGATTCAGTTGACCTTCTTAATGCGAATCATGTCAGTGTCATGCGTCCAATCATGTATGCAAGCATTCCTAGTTATGTGAATACTACATGCGTGCACAGCCATTCATCCATATGCAACATCCATATGATAACATATCAAGTTCAACTTACAAACAAATACATATCTGTAAATGCAATATGAAAGCGTCCGAACTGATCTAGTGCCTAATACGTATGCATATGCATTCACGAGCAACCATTGGCAACCACTTGCAACCATCAACCATAACATGTTTCAAATACATGTTTACATCCATTGGCTTCTACCTAAGGATCGAAGATACGACCTAGAGGATATACTTTGGAAAGTGAGAAACAATTATGCGTAAAGCTCCTAAAAAAAGAAATCAAGGATGCACCCTTAAGGAAAAGGGTATGTTGCTAGTATCTAGCCTTCTTGAGCTTTACTCCACTGCATCTTAACTAATTTAACTTCACGATTGTGAAGTTCCTGATCTCCATTTCCAAAATAAACAGATGTCAATCACGGTACCAAGTATATGTACTGAGATGATTAGAGGTCTCCCTCTTATCCGTCGTGCCATAACTATAAGGGTCGAAAGGTTACTACATGCTTTTTAGAGTGCCTGTCACAACTATTCATCTCTCACGCAAACCATCCTAGTCGAACTCGACATTCCTCAAGTACAAGCCCCAAAGGCCTAAACCAATATCAGACAAGCACCCAAGGAATATCTCCTCCGAATTTAGACAATCTATGTGAGATGATATAAGCAAACTCGATAGCTATTCTCAAATCCCTACTAACCAAAAATAAACTGGTCGGACCACCAATTGGATTTGAGACTCTAGTGGGATCTTTCTACTATACAAGTACTATGGTGCAGAGACTCAACTATGGAAGTGGATATGAACAAATGCGAAGCGCTAAAACCAAAGGAAAGAGTACGAACAACAAAACTAGACTCTTCCAACAGAACTTTACTACCTTTCTCCTAGGTACGCTTGGTGGTGAAAGTATGTACTTTCCCTTCTGAAAATCTTGTTCCTCGTTCTTGCCCTTGTCCTTAATTATATGCCCTATCATACCCTAGTAAAGATACTTCCTCTTGTCTTAGGTTTTATAATTCCTTCCTTCTTTGTGAGCTAAATCTACATCCATGAATTCCTCATCCTCTTCCGTGTGTAGTCATGTTGACAAATCTCTCGAAAGCTGCTTCCATCGTACAGAAAACCCTATAAGCTTGAAAGGAAACTGGCCGTAGGTGAAACTACTACGGTTATAGATGGAAGTCGGGCACTACTTCGCCCATCGATGAGGTTACCTCCCAGAAGGCCAGGAGCCCCGGAGATTCAAGAAAGAAGGAGACAAGAATTCAAACAGAGGAAGAGAAGATAGTGCGTATGGCTTTGGGGAATATGCCTTTTTAACAAATCTTTTCTTTTGAAAATGCTTCTTTTAAAACCGTTTTTGAAAATAATTTTTCAAATCTTTTATCTGATCCGGTAACCTTCAGCTCTGATACCACGTGTAACACCCCACATCCGTTAGTGTCACTCACAAAAGGAATGCACTAAGTTCTGTGGATCATTTAGGGTAAAAGATGCAGATAAATTACAAGACAGACAGAAATTAAACGGCGGAAAATAAAACTTTGCTTTATTGATAACATAGTTTGTACAACGATTTCTTTACAATATCAGAGTATCATCTGTCTTACAAAATAAAGAAGCATAAAACAATATTTATATTCCCCAATGTAGCAAGAGCCAGCCATAGCATTTGAAAAGAAAATCCAAGAAAAACTTCGACAAATCTTCAAGCTGGGAAAGAGTGACAATCCAACTTAACCTGAGCTATACTATTCCCTTCTTTACTACCTGGGGGGGGGGGGGGACGGAAGAAAAGAAGACGAAAGGAAAACAGAGTCAGACATAAAGCCTGAGTAAGTTCAGTAACTTCTAGCATGTGAACATGGAAAAACAAAACGACATGAATTAACTGAATACAAGATAACACCATGACGATAGGGTTGGCAAGATTAGACAAGATTAACACAAGATATGCTAAGATAAGATAAACTAGATATTCTCTAATACTTTCGCCGCTTCGCTATTTCCTTGATATGCTGGTTTCTATATCTCTGCACCACCTAACTAGTATCCCAATTATTAACGATAACGTAATCCCAATCCCTGTAGTTTCCATTGCCTTCAGGCATACATTTATTATTTATTACCTAGATCTAATCTAGGGTTTTCTATCAAGTGCTTTCTAGATTCAACTAGAATTTACGCTATCTGCTGAACGCTTCTCGGATTCAGAGTTTATGCCACCTAGTCCAACTAGGGATTATGCAACCTGTCGAGCGATGCCCCCAAGTCTAGGACACACTACCTAGAGTGGTATATGTTCCTATACTTCCCCATGCATGCATCGCGAATCGTTATCGCTTGTCTAGATGCACATGTCCTGTAATGTGCGGCCCGAGTCCTGTGGCAGGGCAAATCAAGAAACACAGAACTCGGTCGGGAGCTTTCAGATATCTGCCGATGCAGATGCTAAGGTCTGTTTTTATTCCAGTGGCTATGATCCCACTCGACCCCTCCCTCATCTAATGAAAGGCACACCTTGAAAAATGAGAACTATACGCAGGCCCCCTATGCCCCCACTAAACTATGGCCATCCTCACCCATAACTAGATAGCAAGTATATGGTCTTTTGGAGTTCTCCGCCTTTCCGCTTCACGTATCTCGACTGACTCAAGATGGATGGTAGACGACGAGTTGCTATCACAGGGCTACCGTTTTCTCGTCGAATCACGCTGGTCCATCCTAGTCTTTAGGTTGCCATATATTGCAACCAAGGCATACCCTTGGTTCTTCTAACGCAGACCTTAACCTCTGTGAGCCCAGGAGGTTCATCTGCAGCCTCACAGAGGGATACCAAGAGTACCCTCACGTCCCCTCGAAGCCTCAGGCTTCGTAACCCAGTTCGTTGGAGCCTTCTTTTTACTCAGACTAACATTCGCTCCTTCCCGTGTTATACTAAGAATTTCTACTTAGTTTTGCTAACTAAGGTTTACCACTTATAGTTTCCATAATCGTTGTTTTCTTAACTAAGGTTTACTACTTAGCTCTTTTTAACTAAGGTTTACTACTTAGTTCTCTTTCCCGTCAATTTGGATTGGTTAAGTGTCATTAGTCAATTCAAGCTAAATTAACCCTCTTCATTTATCCTGTTAAATTGGTTAAGTGTTATCAGTAATTCATGTTGACTTAACCCTACCACAAACCAAGTTATATTGGTTAAGTATTTCTTATTACTTAACCCTACCCATTCATCCTGTATTGGTTAAGTGTTCCTTTTTAACTTAACCTTGCCCGTCTGTTTTAACTAACATGCTATTAATGGTTAAGTATTATCCCTTCATGTTTTAGACTTAACCCTATTCCTTTATCACAATCTGATGGTTAAGTGTTCAAGTTTACTTAACCCTACGGTCTAGCCCAGCTAACATATCAAATTGGCTAAGTGTATTAGATTTTACTTAACCCCAACCTCTAGTCTAGTTAACATGTTAATTTGGCTAAGTGTATTAACTTTACTTAACCACACCTTCTAGTCTAGTTAACATGTTAATTTGGCTAAGTTTTTTCTTAGTTACTTAACCCCTACAAATCTTGTCTTGTTACCATGAGTTTGGTTAAGTGTCCCTATGGACTTAGCCGTCCCATTCTAGCTTAACTGTGTTAAACTGGTTAAGTATTCCTATGGACTTAACCCTCCCATTCTAGCTTAACTGTGTTAAGTGTCTGTATGAACCTAACCCCACCCACCGGTCTGGTTATCATGTTGAATTGGTTAGTTAACTTAACCGTACCATTCTTGTTCTAGCTTTAACTAAATAAATTAAAGCCACGACCACTCACATTAGACAGATATTGTTGCGAATACTGGATATGCCGGTTGGTTCTGGGCAGGTTTACATCGCAACTCAGTCTAACCTCGGGTTAGGCATATTTGTGTTTTCTAAGTTCAAAGGGTTTTGATTAATTTCCAAATCAGGTTTTGAAAGTAACCATCCCGTCCGTCGGTTCAGTTAGGGATAGCCAGGGAGAGCAGGAAACTTGTATTTTCCAAACCCAAGCCTAGACACTATCCTCTCTGTCACCCTAGAACTTTCTGGTGTATGTATTATTAAAAGAGATGTCATTAATAAACCTTTCTTTTGTATATAAATAAATTGTTAACAATTTATCCTTAAAGTATAACCACTTATCTTCAAAGTCCATTTTCCCTTTTAAAAATAAATTTGGCCTATACCCTATACATTTCCCATGCCTACTAATGGACTTGTATTCTAGGCCCAAATCTTGATTCGCCTATCTTACAGTTTATAGCAATTTAGATCCAACACCCCCATTTGCAGTTCATGCCAAAACTAGATTTCATATTCTAGTTCACCGTTTATGCACAAAACTTAATTTGCATACCAACTACCTATTTTGTGGCCCATTTAACCATTTACCATTTACGCCCAATGTATGTAAACTATGCTAATATACTTATCGTGCTTAATTTAGCCACCCAACTCTGATTTAATATTCTAATTTCAGTTCATGTCAAAACTAGACTTGTTATTCTAATTTTCATCTTAATAGTCATGCTATAATGCATGTTCTTAAATTATGCCAATTTCCAAGTCTAGTCAATTTCATGTTTTTCCCCAAAACGTATTCCCATCGTTCGTATAATCGTGATTCCAGCTAGATCAAAAATAAAGCTAGATTCGTGGATAAAAGGGAATGAACCAAAATGCCATGAAAGAACGGACATAACAATTGGCATAGGATGATAATTCACAGGCATATAGACTACGACATGAAAAGGGTTGAATAGTATAGATTCAAGAACTTGGGTGGACCTAACTTAATAGGTAAATTCCCATGATCAAGATCTAAAAATAAACTGAAATAGAAAGTCAAGCCTAGGTCCAATATAATGCCAGTTTGGGGTACAACATGGTTTTGTAACTACAGTGTCATGGGAATAAATAATAATCTTATATCCATAGTCATAGGCAATAAATCCTCACAGTTAATGAATCACAGTCATAGGCGATGTTCATAGTCAAAGGAAAATAGTTCTCACAGTCATGAGTCACAGTCATAGGCAATGTTCATAGTCAAAGAGGCATATGGTTTTAAGGTCCATAGTTTCATAGTCACAGTCTTATTTGTCCTCGAATCATAACAGTTCTTAATTAGGTCCAAGAGTATAAGCACTGATTCAAATAGAAAGGTTTGGCATATTCTTTTATTCCTTTAATTTCATGTCAGGAATAGATAAAACATTCAAATCTAAAAAGTATCTGACTTACAGAGATTAGATTAGATTCGTAGAAAAATAGTCGTTGAAGTCGTTTGAGTCTTCACTTGAATCCTAGCTTGACTTGAGTCTCCTCTTGAAAGTCTTGAGCAACATTTCCTAGTCTTGATTTATTTTACATATTATTTATACATTTTCTCAGAGGCAGCATAAGGATAGAAAAGAATTGTGAATAGAGAAGGAGACTAAGGCTGTTTATATAGGATTAGGCGGAAGAACCTAGGCAGAAAACGTGACCAAATACATCAGAACGAACCAGGTTCAGAAAACTGGATTTCGGGTGCAGGTCGACCCCCAGGTCGACTACCCAGTCGACCTGGATCCTGGGCGTGAATTTTCCCGCCCAGCCCAATCTGGGTCTGTTTTTCGATTTTGAACTCGTTTTTGACCTGTTTGAATTTTAAATCGAGTTCTGAAACTTCTGAAGACCATAAATCCTTCATACGGACTCCGATTCTCGCAAACTCGGACTCGTTTTCATGCAGAATTCCGAGATGAACGCAATGGCGCAGCCCGTTTACCTTGATTTTGATTTTAACTTTTAATTCTGCCTTCCTTTGTGAATCCTAGTGTTACAGAATTACGGGGTGTTACATTTTACTTATGTTGCGGGACCCAACAATGTATGCATACCTTTTAATTAGTTTGTTTTCAAAGATTACACTAAAAAAACAACGCATGCACATGCATGAAACAATGGGACAAAAATAATGCATTGCTTTATGAGTCTAAACATAATTACTGCAAATTCTCTTCCTAGTTTACCATTCTAAATTTACATCTTTTTTTTTCATTTAAGCCCAGATTTGCTTCTAGACTAATGAATACTGTAAATTAAATATTATATGTACTTATATGAAGATATATTAAAGTGAAGATCAACATTTCTCTATTCAGAAATCTTAAAGTAAATCACATAAATACAGAGAATAACGGAATAAAATTAATGCTTAAGATATATATATATATATATATATATGAATTAATGTGTATTTTTCATTGTGTTGTAATATTTGGAAATTATGTTTGTATAAATTGTAAGGTAAATGATAACATCAATTAAGAATGGTAATTAGAGGAATAAATTGAATGTTAACTAAAAAAAATAACGATTACAATAGATTAATTGACTAGCGTGGGAAACCAGTGGCTATTTAATTCATAGGTGATAAATTGGAAATAAATTACAATTAATACACCAAATTTATTGTCATATTTCTATGCATGTATGTAGTATACATTGTATATACATGTAAAACCAAATAAATAGATAGAAAGACAACAGGTGAATAGAAATTTGTGCATACATGTATGTACGTGTTAAAACAAATAAATTTTGTTGAGCATTTCATGATATATATATCTATATAATATGAAAGATGGCAATGACATTAATGTTTCTTGTGCATGAATAAATAAATAAATAAATAAGTGCTACGTTAAAATTATTTTTTATTTAATAAAGAAATGAAAATTTTAAATTCTGACACATTTTCTAACAAAATTTCGTTAAAATAAATTTTTAAAATTGGCTCTGATTTTCCGGGTTGTTACAATAAGTGTTTTCAACTTTAAAGGAAAGTAAACGGAAATTTAATTTGAGAAAAATTAAACATACAAGGGGGAAATTTCCTCTCCACTATTAAATATCCTATACACTCTAAACCTAATTCTAATTGCACAGTCGCCACTCTTATTCCTCAATGGCCATGAACCTCCGATTCAAATTCATCAATTTCTTTTTATCCACTGCGAATTAAAATATTAAAAGCGAATCAAAGAGATTCTTACACTCTTCGATTTTATACCACTATGATCGTTTCTCGTTCAAAGTTTGGGGAGTTCTCAACACTCAAAGGCGCTGCGTTTACACGCTTTTCTAGTCCTATGGGGGTGCAAGTTGCAAGCTTTTTGGGGTGGTGGTGAAGCTCGCCGAGGCGCGCGTCGTAGTGGTGGACGATAGCGGTCCGATGGTGGCGTTGGTGGTGCGTTCTAAAACGAGGTGAGATCTCTAAAATTCAATTTTAAATTTAGAAAATATATTTGTGGTAAAAAAAAAACATTGTGATCGCGACGACTTGATTGAATTATTGTGGTTATGAATGGTTGATATAGGTTGCGATGAAATCGATTGCATTTGTGGTGAATTCACATGTTGTGAAAATGGATTGAATTATGTAGATCTAGAATTTGCTTATTCATTTAACCTTGCTTATAGAATAAAAAACCATGTTTTTGTTATTGTATATATGTAGTTGAAATAATCATGCCAATGATAGGAATTGTTTTACAATAATAATATTATTTTTATTGTAATATGTATATGTTAGAATTTGTTGAACAATAAAAATCATATTTTTTTGTGTATTCATGTCATGAAAATGATTTAAATGTTAAGTAGATTATTAACGCAATAAAAATCATATTTTTATTGTGTATTTATGTCACAAAAATGATTCACATGTTAGTATTTTATTAACGCAATAAAAATCATATTCTTATTGTGTATTTATGTCACAAAAATGGTTCACATGTTAGTATATTATTCACGCAACAAAAATCATATTTTTTTCTTTGTTTATGTCATTAAAATGTTAATATGTCATGTAATATATTACTAGTGCAAGAAAAATCATATTTTTTATTGTATGTTTGTTTTATAAAAAGGTTCACTAGTTACTAAAATTGTTGTATGATAAGAATTCACATTTTTATCATAGTTTATGCCATTAAAAATGTTCATAAGCCATTGAAAATATTGTATGATAAAAATTCACAGTTTTATCATATGTTTATGTTATGAAAAATGTTCGTACGTTATTAAAAATATTTAAACATGAAAATTCAAATTTTTATTGCAAGTTCACTTCATTAAAAATGTGCGTTTGTCATATAATATGTTAATACAATAAAAATCATATATTTATTGTATGATTGATTCATAAAAGGATCGTGTTTAAAATAAAGCGTTAAAACCTGAAATGTTACATTTTCATTGCATGTTTGATTCACTAAAAAGAAGCATGTTTTAAATAAAAACATGAATTAAAAAGTTACCCTTTTATTTGCATTTAGATGTAAATAAAAGATAGTATTTAAAAGTTACATTTTTTTTTCATTCTAGTTTTAGTGAAATGTTAACATTAAGCATTGAATTTGTAAACAATATAGATATTCATTCTTTATTCGTCAAGTTAAACATTGAAATTTGTGTACAAGTAAAGAGAATCATTTTTTTTTTGGTTATTAGGATTATAAGTATGTATGTAGACAATATAAAATTGTCCTTCTTGTATGAAATTAGAATGGACATATTAGAACTGAATGATCTAATTCGAATAAATGACAAATCATATTTTGTCAATTTTAATTAAACATGCATGACATTTATGATTTAAACATGCATGACATTTATGTTTATCAATTTAAAACATGCATGGCATTTATGTTTATCAATTTAAACATGCATGACATTTATGATTTAAACATGCATGACAATTATGTTTATCAATTTTGAACATGCATGGCATTTATGTTTATCAATTCTAATTAATCATGCCATATTGGTAAACAAATATCTATCTTCAACATGACAAGTAAATATGTGAATTTTCATTTACACAAAATTCTACCTATAACATGACAAAGTAAAAATAAGCATTTATTGTCATTAACATACATAGAAAATTGTTTATAAATAAAATAAGCATTTATTGTCATTAACATACATAGAAAATTGTTTATAAATAAAATAAGCATTTATGTGTCATTAACATACATAGGAAATTGTTATAAATGAAATATACATTTATGTATCATCAATACACATAGAAATTTGATTTCAAATAAATGACTATTTATTTGTCATTTGTATAACATAGACATTTGATTTCAAATAAATGACCATTTATTTTTCACATGAATAACATAGAAAAATTGGTTACGAATACGAATTGGGCCAAGACACGAGGTTAAGCCCAACAAGTGGAATAAGTCTGCCCGGAACCAACCGACATATCCAGCATCCACAAGTTGTAGGCCTAATGTGAGGGGTCTGGCCCATTATAAAACATAAATGGATGAGAAACAATTTAATATGAAGATCATTTATAATATAAAGAATATTTTGAAATAATATGCTTTAGTAAAATAATCAATTACTAATTATAATTGTACCTGGACAAGAGGTTAGGTTATATTTGTGGTGGAAGTCTGCCCGGACCCGACCGGCATATCCAGCAGCCACAAATGTTGAACCTAATGTGAGAGGTCCAAGTGCACAAATACGAAACAGGCCATGACACGAGGTTAAGCCCAACTTGTGGGATAAGTCTGCCCGGAACCGACCGACACATCCAGCATCCACAAGTCGTAGGCTTAATGTGAGGGGTCTAACCCATTATAAGAAAAAAAATGGATAAGATAATGAATTTGGCTATTCAATCTGTTTTAAAATAGCGATGCCATTTTTTAACCCGAACGAGTTTATCAATTTATTTTATCCATGTTATAATGAATATTAAAAGAGGAATAATTTCAAAATGAATATTTTTAAAATTATATTATTTTAATATGAGAAACATTTCAAATATTTAAATTGGATTTAAATGGAAATTATCTACGGATTATTTTAATATTGGATTCTGTGATTATACAGATATTATTTTTGGAATTTGGAAGATATTTAGTATCGTCATTTCTGATATGATATCCGTTGGTTTTAGAATTTGACATTAAATATAAGTCGATACAATTCCTATTCAAAGCCTTATATTTAATATCAAGTTAGATTTTGGGTTTGTCATGAATAATGTCTTAAATAACATTATTTTTAAATCCATGTGAGTAAAGAATAATCTTTTTATTAAGATTTAGATGAGATTTCCAAATCTTTTTTTATTTGAAATAAAAAGGAAATTAATTATGGGTTGTTTGTGAACAATGTAATATAAAGATTGCATTGTATACAACGTAAAAAGAATATCATTTTTATGTAATATAAAAAGATTACATTTCATTGTAAGTGAGTCATCATTATAATTTACATTTTTGGTATAAATGAATCAGTAGAAAGGATTCGTTATTTTGATAAATTATGAATTTACATTGTTATTATATATGAAATGATCCATCTTTATATATGTTTCTGATGTTGAAATGTTACACCTCCATTTACAAGTTACCCAACTTGTTTATGTGATTGGGTCGATAATTTTCACACATCGCCCAAGTGCACAAATAATTTATTATTTGTTTGTTGGTTGAAACCCCACACGGGTGTTGGGATAAAAATTGACATACACTAATCCCAGTGTTTATTTTTATGTCGATCGATAGATCGACAGGCTGCGATGAATGTTATTATTTCATTTCAATGCTCACACAGTTATAGATTGCACACTTGATGTTAAATGGATGGTTGGATAATATTCATCATTACTGTTATGTACATTCAATGTATGAAATCCCTGTAACCAAAATTATAGGGTAAATGTCTGAGTCGCATTCCATTTCAGGATTTCCTTTAAATAAAGAATATCTTTTAAAATAAAAACATTGTAATGTAAAAAATATTTTAAAATAAAGAGTATTGTATTACAAAGAATATTTTATATTAGGAATCTTTTTATATAAAGATTATTTTTAATAGTAAATATTTTAAATGATATTTAACAAAGAATAATTCTATGTCCGTCCTTGGATGGACAAAAGATAAATATATTTTATAGAAATAAACTAGCCATTGACTAGGATAATTCTTTAAGTTAAGATTTAATGAAGTCTTCTAAATTGAATAATATTTCATTGGAAGTAAATAAATGAATTAGATTTGGGTTGTCGTGAATGGTGGCTTAAATAACACTGTTCTTAAACCCCATATTAAAGTATAAAATCTTTTAATTAAGATTTTAGAGTTTCCATCGTATTTAGTAATTGAAATAAAACGATATGTGAATTGGGTTTATCGTGAACTATGTTTTAAACAACATTTGTTCTTTAACCCAATTTACATTGAAATGTGATTTAGAATTTATAAATCTTTTTATCAAGATTTAAAAAGAATGCTCCAAAGTTTAGTTTTCCAATTTAATATAAATTAAATTGGAATTGAATGGGAATTCGATTTGATAATATTCGAGATAGGCTTCTGTAAAAGAAGACTGGTAATACATATGGAATTTAAAAGGTCTAGCCGTTATTCCATTTATATTATTGGTCTGATACAGAAATTTATATCGATTATTCATTGATTTGATTTCTGTGAAAATTCCATAATTAATGGAAGACGATTTTGGGTTTATCGTGAACAATGTTTTTAAGTGACATTGATTCTTTAACTCAAATTAAAGACAAGACTTATTTCTTAAGTTGTAATAATCATTTAATAATGATTTTGAGATTAAACCCACATTGGAGTTTAATGAATCTTTAAAAAGATGATAAAAGATAAATTTTAAAGGAATTTATCTTTGATAAAATTAATGGGAATTTTTCCCTAATAATATGAATATTCTATATTCTGAATTGGAATGAGACGTTTGATGTGTTTTTATAGCATTTGACTTTTAATTATAAAATACGCGAATTATTCGGAAAGACCGGGTTTAACCCATTCAGAATATTTATCACGACGATGAAGAGTCAAAAATGAAGACGATGGTTGAATACCGACGATCTTCACATCAAATGGATGAGGACTACTGATGCTCTGGACTGGGTCGCTCCCAGGACAAGGATAAAGTGGTAGTTGTCCAGACGTATTGTTGATTGTTCGGATATGCGAGGTATAATGCCTTCGGTTTCGTTCAGACCCAGAACGGACTTGTAAATGGATTGTGTGTCTGACATTGTATTCCTTTCTATTGTACTTGTTGAACGCTACTAATTTTATATTTCTGTTTGGTGGTGAAGAATTTATTCTTCACTTATCACCCTTCTCTAAGACGTATGAGCTTAGAGGTTATATATATTGGTAGATGATCAGTGATATGGTAGGGTCTGACAATGTGGCACGCTAAGATGCAAATGATCAAGGCTCTTGTTGAAAAGCAGGCCCTGTGGTTGATGATCAAAGCATAGCCTATTTAGGCATAGCTTTGTGTATATCGTGACTTCGCGAACCTCACACACAGGTTGAGTCTAAAATGGGAGAAGGGAACACAGGGAGTGCACACGTTTCTTTCTAGCTAGAAGTCGTGTCAGTGCTTAAACTGGCTGACATTTACTTATGTGGATGATGGAATTCTTGCGAGGCCTCGGTTTATTCTTATCGGTCGCCCACGACCGATTTGTAGGTCCAATAGGATCGGGAAGCGTGTGTTCAGGCATAACTAATCCACTAAAGTATTTGTGGACCGGCCCTGCAGGATCCAAGGGTTCGCCAGCGTCCGAATCCTGAGACATTGCTAGAGTGTCTCAAATCGGTAAGGATCTCCTCCCTAGCCTTGGCTCATGATGGAAACCCAATTTCCAATACGCCTTTTGCAGTTTTGATTGTATAACTAGTATGGCGACATAGTAGATGGTAGCTATGCCGTCTAGGATTAATACATTTATTTTGAAATGTTTTTATTAAAATATATACACACTAATAATAATATCGTTTTTACGTATCAAGCATCTTTTGACCATTAGAAAGTAAAACCCTATCCTCCGGTTTGCGTTGCATTGTGCGATGGGACTTGGGTCTTAAAATGGTTTCATTTTTCTATAAAGCATTTCGTTATTTGACGATTTACTTATTTTATGCACTGGAAATCCAATGGAGTAAACTCGTTCCGCGTTAGCGGTGTGGTCCTGTGATTAGCCTTCTTATTAGATAAGTTAGGTTAGATTTCTCACACCAGTCCCACGACTGACCTGTAGTTTGTTTCACTTTGCAAACTCGGGTGCCCTATTTCCACACGGGCAGTCCTGTAGCTTTTTGCAGATATTTATCTAGAAAGCAGGATCCTGGATTGAAGCCTGAAGCTTGTTCCAGATTATTGAGGTCCTTCCGCTGAGTTTAGTTCCGTTGCATTGTATTACTTTTGTTGTAATTTATCTTCCGCTGTAATTTGTACCAATGTACTCTGATATATTTTGTACTCTGATGTAACCTTTATTATTGATGTTATAAAAGTCCGTGTTGTTGTTTTGATGAGTTGTATGCCCAAAGTTGATGCATTCGAAGATTTCCAACTTTTGGGTCAGACCTGTGAGGTTTATGGTCGATTCAAAGGGCGGGAATTTTCGGGTCATCACAATCCGCTTTAGTTGCGAATACTACTGGAGCACCCCTCTTATATATACTTCATCTGATAAAC
This sequence comes from Allium sativum, assembly GCA_030737875.1. Classification (NCBI taxonomy): domain Eukaryota; kingdom Viridiplantae; phylum Streptophyta; class Magnoliopsida; order Asparagales; family Amaryllidaceae; genus Allium; species Allium sativum. Next base: position 434,758,686 of record CM060919.1, read on the forward strand.
CCTTTTTCTAGTACCTCCCCTACTTGCTTACTCAGCTCCCTCCTTTCTCGTGGAGCCATGTGGCGCACTGGTAATGCAACTGGCTTTGCATTGTCCACCAACTATATGTGGAAGTCGATCTCACATCTTGGAGGTAAACCCCGTACCTCATCAAAAACATTAGGATAATCGAACCACTGGAACAGATTGCAAATCATCTATGGATGCATCTAGAGACCCTAGGAAGCTAAGCATAATAGACCTTGGGGGTCACAAGAAACTTCGAGGGTTTTCTAATGACAAGTTGGGAGTCTAATTACCCTCCTCTCACAATCTAGAATGGCCCCATACGTGGTAAGCCAATCCATTCCTAGAATCAACCCATAACCCATAAACCGGAGCACATACGCGTCGCATTCAAACTCGATGCCTAGCACAGATATTTTCAAACCTTGACAAATCATTGATAAATGAGCCGAACTACCAATGGGGTTTGAAACAGCTACGGGATCTACTACCATACTAATAATTAAATGCAGAGGTTCAACCACAGAACTAGATATAAACGAGTGTGAAGCACCAGAATCAAATAGTGTTATAACTCGATAGTTTGAAAGAGAAACTAAACTTTCTATGGAAATTTTTCTACCTCTTTCTGGAGCACTGATTGCGAGAGCATGCACCTTCCCTCCAGAAGTCCCTACTCTTTGCCCTTGTCCCTGCGATCCCTGTTTCTTCGGGCACTCTTTAGAGAAGTGTCCGACCTCTACGCAATTAAAGCAACTGGCCTTCATTCTCTTACAATCTTTGATCAGATGGCCCTCCTTTCCACAATTGTGACATTTTCTCTTATCCTTTCCTTTATCATCTTTCCCCTTTCTTCTTCTGTTGTGGTTGTTGCTGCCCTTCTTGGGCCACACCTTCTTATTTTGTGATGTCCACTCAGTCTTAATTTCCTTCTTTTCTCCCTTGTTCTCCTCATGCATTAGGTCCATATCAACAAGCTTTTCAAAGGTGGCTCCCATTGGAAGATGGAACATAGCTAAATCATGCAGAGGGCTTATTCAGCCCCTTAGCAAACCTCAAAGCCTTTTTGTGCGGTGTGTCTATCAACTCTAGTCCGAACCTTGCCAACTATTTGAACTTGTTCGCATACTCCTTCACCGTCAAATTTCCTTATTTGAGTGCTAAGAACCTCTCCATCTGTATGCTTCTCTCTTCTTAGGAAAGAAATTTCATTTCAACCTCTGTCTAAAGTCTTCCCAAATTTCTACCGGACGTCCAGCTTGGGTGATTTCCCACCAAAATGAGGCTTCGTCCTTTAACAACCAAGCAGCTAATTGAATTTTTCTTCGGTCCTCCACTTCAAAGAATACAAATAAGTCCATGGTCTCCTAAAGCCAATTCCGAGCTTCTATGAATGTCTCCTTCCCATGGAACGACCTTCCTCCAATAGTCCGGAAGTCTTTGCAGATCTTGGCAAAGTTATCTTTTAGAGGGGGAGGAGGTGGAATAACTGGTGCAGCTGGAGGAGGAACATTTTCTTGGCCTTTGGAAGGCGTTGTGGCGTCCAAATACCTACGGAACCATTCGGGTATTATGATGCCCTCCTGGATAATAGGGATGTTTTGTTCCCTAGATATGCTAAAAAAGGGAAAAGGGAGAAATTTAGATAAAAGACTGAAGGATACTACATATGGCTTTTTGGGGAATGTTTTCAAAATAGACTTTTCTTTTTGAAAATGATTTCCTTTTAAAACCTTTTTGAAGATAATTTTCAAAAACTTTTATCTAATCTGGTAACCTTCAGCTCTGATACCAAGTAAAACACCCCACATCCGTTAATGTCACTCACTAAGGGAATGAATTAAGTTTCATGAAGCGCTATAGGTAAACAGACATAGAATAATTACAAGATAGATATAAATAAGGCAGTAGCGGAAAATTTAAACTTATATTTCAAAACATAAGTCATAATACCGTGGTCCACAATTTCATAAGTCACAAAAACCATTACAATAAAAATACTTCTATATTGCACCATCAGAGTACATAAGTAAAAATCATCATTTCCCCAATAAAAAAGGTTAAGCCATAGTAGAGACAAGAACTTGAGCCATACTTCAGAAGTAGGTCCTAGCAAGATGATATCTGATTCGTGATTAAGTCTGAGTGTTTCCTCCTTGAGAACCTTTGGGGGGGAACGGAAGAAAGAAGGAGAAACAACAGGGTCTAACATAAAGTCTGGCGAGTCTAGTTACTTTTAGCCAGTAGATAATTAAAAGCAACATGATAGGCATATAAAGTGGGTAAGAGTGAGATCACTACATAAATGGCAGGTGTGAACAAGGTTAGCAAGTTAAGGTGTACGTGCCTCACTAATGATTACTCTGCATTATTACTAGTATAACTTAAATGAGATGATCCCTTCCACTATAAGCTGGTAGGTTTAGGCCATATGTCCAAGTATACCCTAACCACTACCCTAATCGATTGGCTCCCTACCTTGTAGATATCCTGTGCTGACCCCACAGTAGGAGGTATCACTTCCTAAAGAGGCAACCCGTGGTGTGCACAACTATATCTATTGGTGTCACGGTCATCTTAGATGCCTATGCCCGACCCATCATGCACATGTCTCCAGTCGGTTTGCGCCGCCCACACCATCCGCCTCGTTTGGATCTCTTACAATCAATCAGTAAGTGTGCCCCTTTCTCCGCCTAGTACGGAGGTCCTTACTTGATACCAACTTTGGGTTACTGACTGAAATGGGTCCCACAGAATATGATACAAGCTCTCCCCCTTGTTTTGTATCCCCACTAGGTTTTCCACTGACTATGTATACCCTTAGGTATCTTTAATTACATAGCCCTATACTAGCTATGCTTACCCTAAAGGGTGTCTTTAATTACATAACTACATTACATTATCTATCGGCTATGTATACCACTAGGTGTCTTTAATTACATAACCCTATTACACTGTTTACTGGTTATGTATACCGGTCTTTAATTACATAACCATATCGGTTAAGTTCGTGGGCTTATATATACATATTACCCACCCCCTCTAATTTACTTAACCCATCACTACCCATCCAATTTTACTTAACCCTAACTTAAGTCCATAATCATATTAAATTAGGTTAAGTAGTCCATTGCATTACCATGTCCAGTTATGGCTGTAATGGGCTAGACCTCCCACATTAGCCTACAACGTGTGGATGCTGGATATGCCGATTGGGTCCGAGCCATCTTATTCCATAGTTGGGCCTAACCTCATGTCTTAGCCTGATTCGTATTTGAGTACTTAGACCTCCCACATTAGGTTCAACATTAGTGGCTACTGGATATGCCGATCGGGTCCAAGCAGCCTTCCACCACTAACGTAACCTAACCTCGTGTCATAAGTACAATTTACAATTCTCAATTGTAAACTACTAAACATTCCAAAATTAATCCAAACCTACATATGTCATTATAGGTAACTATTTCTATGTTTTTCCCATTTGAGTTACATGTCCCATTTCCTATTAAACATGAAATAAATCATGCCAATTATAATCCCCTTTTTCCCATTTTCTCTCTCTAACGTATTTGTACGTATTTTGGCGGCATCTAGGCTATAAAGTAGCCTAGCTATAATAATAAAAGGGAATATGACAAGGGTGATAGTTTCAACATGTCTGGCCATAAACTTGAACATAAACTGGCATAATAAGAAAGTGAATGGACATGTGATTAACATCATAATAAAGTGGACATCAAACTAGTAACTTTGGCAATCACTATGATGTTTAAGCAAGCATAATGAGATCTAGATTTAACATTAGGTGTTCAGTTCCCTAGATTTAGCATAGTTAGGGTGACATAGCAAAATGTTTAGATTAAAGGTAGATTCACATGTCATGTTTACAACATATATCAATATATCATAATATGACAGGTGAAAGGCGATTAACATAAAGATCTAGATCCAAGTAATGTAATAGTTGTCCAAATCAATAGATTTACATCCATCATAACATGGTTACAAGTCAAGATCCATATACACATCATAATCAAATCACCACAATTATATTAGATCTAGAAAATTAGATCCATCATGACATAGGATAGAATTTCACATTAACACAGAATCATACTTTACAACATATCCAATTCATTGTCTATCAAAGCACACTTTTGTTTATCTAAACCAAAAAGTAATCTACAAACTAATAGCGCTAGGTTTAGATAATTTAGGAAGAACAGATCTAGAAATTCTGAATTGGGTTTGTACAATATGTCGTTGTACAAACGGTTCAGTTCGCACTCCAACAACATATGGCCTCCATGACTCCAAATGAAGAGAAAATGAGAAATATGACACACATATATATAGCTGCCAGACCCCTTGAAACCAAGTGCCACCTCAGCCCTAGGGGTATCGACACCACTGTGGGTGGGTCGACCCCTAGGTCGACACCCCTCTAGGGGGGTCAACCCCCTAGAGTGGGAATTTTTCGCTCAGAGGAATTTTTCGAATTTGAATCCTCTAGATAGGATTCTGACTCTTCTCTGACTCATTTCTGACTCACGCGTACATATAAAATATTTCTATGTGTATACAAACTTAAAATCTTCATAACTTCTTCTTACGATATCCGTTTTACATAATCCAAATGTCTATCTTAACCAAAATTTCGAGACGGACGCATTGGTGCAGCTCGTTTCCTCTAATTCTGAACATTAAATTAATTATTATTTAATTTATTCTCTTTAATGTCGTTTAAAAATTTGGGGTGTTACAGATATTGATTTGATTTCGTACCTATCCATAATCAAATATCTCGGGGTCCATTAATTCAAATCACGAACCGCCATTTTAGCGTATAGACCGACATTTAGATGAAATAACGATATTCTAAGCTCATCAGAATATATTCTAAAATTTAATTTGAATGTATACATAAAATAACCAAAATAAATTAATATAATATAATTTAATTCAGAAACAAATCAATTTATCGATAATAAATTATTATTATTATCAATAATAGTCATATAAAATTCCTATTTATCATTTGAATCAATTTGATTCAGTTTTTAACTTCGATTTCAATTATATTTCGTATTATGATAATTTAATATATTCAATATTAAATCGAAATTGATTTTTAAATCGATAGCTTAATATAAAAATTTATTTATATTATCAATTCAATATTTAAAATGATATCAAATATTTAAAATATATTCGTATACATATGTGTCACTAGTATAGTATATATTAATGCTTGTAAGTTTACACATAAATTTCTATACTGATTTGTACATTAACATAGTTCTTTCATAATGGCAAGTTTACTTATGTATGTCATATAATGGGGATGTAAAATCTGAACATACCTAGTTCTGTCTTACATAGTCGACGTACCCATTAATACTGTATGGATATTGGTTGAGCTTGATTAAAACTTCCCGTTTCTTTTGTACTTTGCTTTTGTGCTGCCGTAACCACAAATACATTTATACATGTTTGCTATCTTGTTCAATATATATACATATTGCTGCACCTTGAGCTGGACCTGTTATTGACCATGCACTCACGTTATTTTGTTGCCATCCTCTTATTATTGCATGCAAATAATTCGGTCCATTTTGGTATATGTATTTGGTAAGTGCATGAGTTTTTATGATCAAATTATTTACCAAATTGTCGGGATTAAATATTTTATTTCAGTGCTTATTATAGTTGCTTGCTTGAAATAAGTTTAATCTTGACCCGGGTGTTTGGTGTTTTTGCATGGAACGCTCGGGTCAGGTCCCAAGTATGCATATGCAAAGGTTTTAGCTCTTAAAGAGGAGAAGCGCAAGAAGATGCATGTGCGCGCAGTGCTCGACAAACGTAAATTTGTTTAAAGAAATTTATGTATAACTTATTTTCCACTATACGAATATTTTGTATAAACTCTTATATGTACATGAAAATTTTATTCCGTTGCAAATATTGTACTCTGTGATTCTTTGTTAATTCTATTAAAACCCACCAAGCCAATAACAATCCGTCATTTTGGACGTTTCGAGTTGGTTTAATCACCAACTTGGGGTGGTCAAAACAGCAGGTTGTTACATTGATCGCGAGGCGGTCCCGTACCTCTTCATAATTGTAATCCAATCTCCAATAAGCGTCGTGTGGTTTTTGATTTTATGCTATGTATGTGGAGCATGAGATGCTAGCATTCTGTTAGATTGTTATTTATTTGATTTAGACACTATTATAATATCACCATATTTTGATATCAAAAAGTTTTGGGTTATCGTAAGGTAAAAACCATCCGTATTTATGTGTGGATTTGTCTTACGATTATCCATTCTTTCAAAATGGTTTTATAAAATTAAACAAAATGGTTGGAGTTTACTCACACCAGTACTATGACTGACCTAGAGTTAATTCTGTTTGTTTTACCCTAAAATCTTGGGTGCCCAAATTTGTACATGCAGTCAAGTGTTTCAGGTTTTTACAGATACACTTGGAGGAGCCTAAATAGAAGGCTTCACCGTTAGTTATTTAAATTTATTTCTGCTATGTTGTATGTGTGTTTTACTTTGATATGGTATGCATATACTATACATATTTGTATTTCAAAGTTATGATATATGATATTACATTTTGTTCTGTTCCACTATGAGATTCTGATGTTTCTTTCTGTTATATCTTCTATCTAGTTCTATATCCTTAACCCAAATTACTCGTATTTCTGAGCAATTTGGGTTGGATGTGTGTTGTTTTAGTCAACTAAGATGGTACAGCTTTGCGGGTCGTTACAGTTGGTATCATAGCTTATGTTGAGCGAACACCTAGGCTTTTGTGGGTTACTCATTAGAGGTAGCATCATAGTACCCTAGTATAAGTTTGGGTGTAACGACCCAGAAAATCTGAACCAATTTAAATTTTTTAAATTGGCTATTTTGGTGGATTTTAAATATTTAGAATAAATATTTTAAATAATAACGATGAAAAGTGAGTGTGAGTCGACGTTTGAAAATAAATAAAATTAATTCTAATTATAAAAGTCCTGAAATGGCGCGGCAGTTTCAAATTTTCATTTCAAACTTTGACTGACTGTACCGGGTGCAAAACAAAACGGATTTGAGTGAAACCAAAAATATTTAAATCTGTTAGTGAATATCTTTCTAAATAATCTGAAAAATCGAAGTTTCATAGCGGGAAGCACAAGTTATGGCTAAATGAATTTTCTGAAAGGTCGCTATGGAATTTATATAGCCCGTAAAAATGGCCATTTTGCAAACGACCTCGGAATTCGATGAAACCACTTTTGTTGGATCCGGGATGTTAAATTATTGCTAGGTTTCAAATTTCATAAGTTTTGAAGCTATATGTGAGCGTGGCAAAGGAAAATGTTTTGGTCGATTTCTATTAAATTGGATCGACCAGAAAAGGGCCATTTTTCAAACGGTCTCAGAATTCGACGAAACTAGTTTTGTTGGGACCGTATCGTCAAAACATTTCTAGATTTATTTTTCGGGAATTTTTAGAATCAGTATGTGGCCCCGACAAATTGAAATATACGTTCAAATTGAATATTGAAAGTTTTATATTTTAATTTAAAGAGAAACTGATTGAAACAGTCGAACGGGCCTACAAAACATATCCCATTGTGTTCGGAATGGAGGTATTTAGCTAGGGGCGACAGTCGTTGGGTTTGGATTGGTGTTCATGTGTGACAAGGGGTATTTTTGAGAATTTAAAAATTAAAAATTAAAATAAAAAAATTTCTATTGACCATCATTTGTCTTCTTCCCCGATACCCCCTGAAGTCGACGGCGGAACTCATCCCATCCTTCCCTCCTCTTTTTCTCTTCCATCTCTCAACGAAACCACACCCCCCTTTGGAACTTTTTGAAGATCCGAGCCTCCTCTTCAAATCCATATAGGATTCGCCCTCCCTTGTTGCTTCTCCGTCGAGATCCAAGGCCAGGAAGTCACCGTCGTTCGCACCAAAATCCGCCGCCACCTGCAGTTCGAGTTCGACGAGGGTGGTACCCCTGGGACCGCCACTCCAAGCCCGACAAGGTGGTGAAGGCTGATCGTCATATCGCGCATCGATTCGCGTGAAATCTGAAGACCTAGTTTCGAACGAATGGTGAAGGTAACGTCTGATTTTAAAATAAATTATTTAATAGCAGTTTAAAGCGCTACGGTTTTTGATTTCACTGTAAAAATCATATCTTTTTCATTTCTTGACGAAATTCAGTGAAACAAGAGACAATGGACTCGTGTGGACGTCTTCTACATTCTAGAAGAGACCGCATATTTTTCTGAGCCTTCTGCTATTTTTGGTGGAGTGGAACCCAATGTGAGATTTCAAACTTATAAATGATATGGAAAACAACGACGTATAAATTATATAGTCGATGTATGAGTTATATTAGCGTTGTACACCACATGTATAAGCGTTGTATAAGTTGTATGTTCGATGTATAAGTTATATATGCGTTGTAAAAATTATATTTGCGGTGAAATGACATTGAAATGAATTGAAGTGAATTGAAGTGAATAGAAATATACTTATATATATATACACGCCCCTCGTCCACAAACCATGGACGAAATTTATTGGTTGTGATTGGTGTGAAAATTGGTTGATAGCGAATGGTTGATTAGAATTGTTTGTGGTTGAAATTGATTGATTGTGGTTGAAAAATACCCATATGTGGTTGAAAACAAAATTAGAATAGATTGTGGAAATGAAAATAAAATATGACGCTTGCATGCGAACTAGATGCATGAATCCCCATTGTCAAAAACCGCGAGGTTTTAAGGTAGAGCGAGGAGCCGTACTAGGGACGGTCCCGGTTTTAACTACTCTGCCGTTATGCTGCCGAAATTTTCAATAATATTCATGTGTTAGAATTATTTTCATGTGTTGAAACTATATTCGTGTGTTGAATAGAAATTCATGTGTTGAGTATAAATTCATGTGTTGAACGACATTCATGTTTTGAAATAAATTGTTTTATAATAAAAAACATATTTTTAACATCTATATGAACTATATAAAATAGTCGTGTTTTGAAATAAATTGTTTTACAATAAAAAAAATCACATTTTTATTATATACATGAACTGTTAAAAATAGTGAAGTGTTGAAATAAATGTCTGTTGGATAAAAATATCATTTTTATCAAATATATAAAGTGGAAATAGTTTTGAAATAGAAGAAAGAATTATATTTATATATATTTAAATAAATATAAATAAAATATAGTGAATAACGACGCTGCAGTTCTTATTTTGAAATCGTGATTTCAAACGATTAGTGCGGGAAATCCGACCATCTGATTTTCTCGAAAGCACAACCATAGGGTTCGCCTTGGGAATATCTTTCCAACAACACCAACTTTGTAAAGATCCAACTGTTGGATTGTATGGAATGTTTAATTCAAATCCGAAGAAAAACAGCGCCAGAATTGAATATATATATATATATAAATATAATTAAGTTAAATCGAATAACGATGCTACAGTTCGTATTTTGAAATCGTAACTTCAAACGATTAGTGTGGGAGATTCGACCGTCGGATTTTCCCAAAACTGAAACCGTTGGATTCATTTTGAAAAGATCTTTCTAATGATATAAATTTTGTGAAGATCCAACGGTTAGATTTTTAGATATGTGTAAATCAAATCTAAAGAAAAACAGCGCCACGGCTGCGTTATGGCCTGAAGCGTCGTTTGAATGAGTTGGCTATTTTTAAATAAATAAAAATAGCGATAAATCGTGATAAAATATTATAAACGATATGGATTGGAAATAAACTGAATTTGCTTGGTTTATGTGATATTTGATGGTTGAATGTGTTTGGTGTAAAAATTACATAAAAGAACAGAATTGGTGATGTCGAATAATTTAACCATTGAAATGAATTGATTTGAAATTCTAAATATACGTGAATTATTTGAAAAGGCCGAGTTAATTCTCGTTTCAAATAATTGATCAACGAGTTAAAGTCGAAGATATGAAGAAGGTGCAAGACCGATGATCTTCACGTCGAACGGAGGGGTGCTACTGATGCTCATGATAGGAGTAGTTACCTTGACGAGGTTGAAGTAGTAGCCACCCGGACTTACTTGTTGATTGTACGGGTGTGCGAGGTATTGAGTGCCTCCGGTTTCGTTCAGACCCAGAACGAACGTGTAAATGGACTGTGTGTCTGACATTGGATTTTGTTCTGTGCTGATTGATCTCTATTAAATATATGTCTGTTTGGCGGAGGAGAATTTATTCTTTTGCTTAACGCCCTTCTCTGAGACGTACGAGCTCAGAGGTTATATATCGATGGAAACCAGTCGCATTGAGTGAATTGCCTGTGTGGCCTGCCTAAGTGGCAGATGATAAAGGCTTCTGTTGAAATGCAAGGTCTTATGGTTGATGATCAAAGCACGACATGTGTGGCGTAGCTTTGTGTATAGCGTTGTTTCGCGAGCCTCGTACCCCGGTATGGACCAGAAACTGGAGAGGACTTCAGGGAGGTCATGCGTTTCTTTCTAGCTAGAGGTGGTGTCGGTGCTTAAACTGGCTGACATTTATATTATTTTCACCTGTGTGGTTGTTGCTGTTGCGAGGTGCCTCGGAAATGTCGGTGACTATGTGAAGCTGATGGAGTCACTCGTTAGCTCATTTGCGCCCCAAAAAGCGGGGAAACGCAGTGTTCAGGCATTTTAATCCACATCGGTGGACTGGCCCTGACGATCCAAGGGGCAGTTGCGGCTGTTCCTGAGACATGGTAGGCTAGATTGTCTCGAAGCGGTGAGACCAAGTGTAACACCCCACCTCCTTTAAGGTCACTCACAAAGGGAATGCCTTAACTTTGGTGGAGCATTTTAGTAAACAGAACAGAAACTTACAAGATAGATAAAACAGTACTTGAAAAATTTATAACTTTATTTCAACAGAAGCTTGGTTACATACTTTCAAGTCACAATATCAGAATTCAAGTACAAAATATCAGTCTTGTACAAAAGCCTTCAGAATGCATAGTTTAAAATCATAATCCCCACGGAAGAAGACAAGCCATACTTTAAGCACTGCAAGCGGAAGAAATCTAGATCAAGCTAGAGTATTCCCTTCTACAAAACCTGGGGGGACGAAAGAAAGGAGGCGAAACAACAAGGGTCAGACAAAAAGTCTGGCAAGTCCTGTGATTTTCAGTTATCAACAGATAATAATAACATGACATGAACATAAAACTGGATGAGAGATAACTGTAACAGGTATAGCAGATATAACAGAAGAACAGAATGATATAAGCTATTGTTTTACACTCCTCTGCACTAATACTAGTATAACAGAATTAGGTGTCACCCTAATGTCTAAACTGAAACAGAAACGGGTATAGAATAATTTCCACGGAAGAGAGTGCTAGTAATGGGCCTTTACCACCCGAACAGAAACAGACAAAAGCAGAAACAGATTAATCCCTATGGAAACAGAATGTAGAATTAGGTGTACACTAGTAATTGGGCCTTTACTACCCGAACAGACGGTACCACGTAGAAACAGACAGGTGTTGCCACCCAACAGAAACAGACGGTACCAACAGAAACAGACAGAATTAAGTGTACCCTAAAACCCTACCCCAAGCGATCGGCTCCCTAAACTTAAATACCCTGTGTCGACCCCACAGTAGGGTGTATCACTCCCTAAAGTGACAACCAATTGGCACAGACCTATTTACAGATGTCACGGCGTCTTACATCCTCAGAGGCAGAACGGGATCCATGCACGCACATGATCCGGTTGGAACGCACCATCAACACCCCTCGCCATTATCAGAATGAACCGCTTATAATTAGTTCAGTAAGCGTGCCCGGACCCCACCTACTGTTGGGTCAAAGTTTTGATACCAGAAAGGGTTACTGACTAATATGGGTCCCAAACAACAGATGACACAAGTAATTCCCCTCCTAACCTTGTGTCCCCAGACTAACAGAATTCAGATTAACTTGTTTACAAGTTTCAGACATACAGAGTTTAGATCAACAAGTTCACATATTAACAGACTTACAGATTTGCTGGTTACAGATTAACCGGTTACAGATTGTCTAACTTTGTATTGGGCCTACAGATTCATGAAATGGGTTTATCAGATTCATTGGTCCAATTGGTTTAACCTTACCTACCCAACATGTTTTAGACATCATATTTATCTTAGATTTTCATTAATTAAATATTAATGTCCAGACCTCTCACATTAGACTGACAGTTTGCAGCTACTGGTTAGGCCGGTTGGTTTCGGGCAGGTTTTTGTCGCAAACTGAGTCTAACATCGGGTTTCAAGCACGTTATGACTAACTTCTCACATTAGAACCTATTGTTTGCGGCCACTGGAATATGCCGGACGGTTCCGGGCAGAATTACGCTGCAAACTCATTCTAACCTCGAGTTAGCCATGTTAATATTTGCGGCCAATTAATTAATGATTTACCATTTATACCCATGCCTAATATACATGTCAATTATTCATAACTATATCCAATTCAGATTATGTCAATAGCGGACTAATCATATCAACTCAACATATATAGCAGATAACAGATTTTGCAGATTAGGTGACTTAACGGATTTAGCAGATTAAGCAAACTAGCAGATAACAGATTAGGCATCTCAATAGATTTAGTTTAGCAGATTTGGCATTTTCAACAGACTTAGCAGATGACAGATTTGGCAGATGAACAAATCTAGCAGACTAGGCAGTAGAGCAGAACTAGCAGATAACAGAACTAGCATATTAGGTAATATAACAGAACTAGCAGATTAGACAAATATAGCAGAACTAGCAAATTAGGCAAATATAACAGATTTAATCATTCCTTAAAGTTTCACAAACATCTCTTGCCTAAATATAAATTTGGCCTAAGTTCACATGCATAAATAATGGTCATGATTGATCATATACCCCATGTTCGCATTAAATTTACATAGCACAAATTATGGTCATAATTTACTATATATCATATGTTTCAATTTTTATTAAACTTGCATAGTACAGAAGATCCATATATAAATTATACCAAATATAGCCATCGATTACTATGCATGTCATATATCCCAAAGATCCCTTACTTAGGTGTTTATTTACATTAATAGATACCCTACTTTCATGTAAATCTTTATATCTAAGCTATATTCTCTTTATCTCAAATCATATGTTCAATACCCCTTTATGTTATAAATATAACATGTCCAGTCATATGTCTCAGATTTATGTTCTAGCTACAGTCCATGTTCTTTCCTCAAATTAGTCACCTATTGGGCATGCCCAATTTATGCATCATTCATTTTACTGTCCCAAACATTTTAGCGTATGTTAATCTCTTATGAGATTGGCTCAGGCTCGTGGTAGCCTGGCTATAAAACAGAAAGAGGAAAGAGATACAAAATAAGATCTAAACAGAACATAACAGATATAACCTCAGAATCAGATTTTATAATTCATGTCACAATCAGAATTAACGTTTATATCGGAAAATAACTGTACTTGCCTTGGTTGGATTAAAGAAAGAACTTTAATTGTTGTAGAGTCGTTGCAGAAGCTTTAATCACTAATTTGAATTGAGTTGCTTAGGTTGATGTTGGTTAGCTTCTAGTTTTGATTCCAGCAGAGTAGCGACGCCATTTTTATTTTTATTTAGAACAGAGGCAGAGAAGAAGCAGAATAGAATTGTGTGTAGAGAAGTCTAGGTCTTAGGATGTATTTATAGGTGTAGGAACTCATTTAGGCCCTCAGATTAACCCTAGAACTCATCAGGTCCGTCAAAACACGTCACAGCCTTCAAAATCGCACACACGCGCACCAGGTTCGACCAGGGCTCGACCACCAGGTCGACTGCCCAGTCGACCTGGTCTGGGGGGTCGACTGCCCAGTCGACTCCCCAGTCGACCTGGGTCCTGGGGGGTCGACTGCCCAGTCGACTCCCCAGTCGACTTGGGCCCTGGGCGGGAAATTTCCCGCCCAGTCCGCTTCTGGGTTTGAATTCGAATTTTTGAATTCGAATTTCGAGCTGTTTTCAATTCTGAAATTTCCTGAAACTTCGGAGGGTCATATCTCCTTCATACAGACTCCGATTCTCGCAAACTCAGACTCGTTTTCATGTAGAATTCGGAGACGAACGCAATGGCGCATCCTATGATTTGTTACCTATACGTTCACAGAAAATACGGGGTGTTACAACGATCCCCGGCCTCGGTTCATGACGGAAATCCAATTTCCAAATACGACATGGTGCGGTTTTGATTGTATACCTATATATGGCGACATAGTGGTATGGGGCATTAATGCCGTCTATGATTGATATTTATGGTTTGAATTTGTTTTTGAAACTTATAAACACTAGTAATAATATCAAATGCTTTTGTTTTATTCGTATCAAGCATATTTTGGCCATTATAAGGTAAAACTCTATCCTCCGGCTTGTGTTGCATTGTGTGATGGGAACTGAGTCTTATAATGGCTTCATTTTTATAAAAAAACATTACGATGTTTAAAAGATTTACTTGTTTAAGAGCCCTGGCAATCCAATGGAGTAAACCTGTTCCGCGAAAGTGGCGTGGTCCTGTGATTGGCCATATTTGAAAGTGTGTTAAGTAGATTTCTCATACCAGTCCCATGACTGACTCGTAGTTTGTTTCACTTGCAAACTCGGGTGCCCCTATTTCTACACGGGCAGCCTTGTATTCAGGTTTAGCATGCTCATTATGGATAGCTGGAGCTGAAGATGAATTCTATCATTTATCTCTTTTATGTTGTTCAGCTCCAATTGTACATATTAAGTTTTCTTTTCCGCAGTAGACATTTATGTATAGCTGAACTATATTTTGTACTAAGTATGATCCTGTATACTGTGTAACTCTGATGATTATGTTTATCCAGTGTATTCTATTGTACATTATCTACTGTATTTAATTATTTCTGTTCTGTTGTTATCTGTTTATGTGTTATATTCCAAAGATTACTCTTGCTGCCGTCAATACGGGGGTTTGGGGTCATCATAAACGTGGTATCAGAGCTTTGGTTAAGCTTAGTTCTGGAATATAACATATTAACGAACTCGTCAGAAATAGAACCAGTAGTGTTCTAGGACGAGTAACTCATTACAGATAGGATCAGTAATATCCTAGTATGAGTATAGCAGAATGAAATACACCTCGATTGACACATTTACATTCAAGTATATGTCTCTACGCCTTATAATATCTTTTTTGTTGACCTGACACTTGGTCTGCTATTTGCAGAAGTACTAGAAAATGAGTGCCAGAAACAGAAGGAATGCAGACCCAGATATTGAAGCTCTATTTATGAAATGTAGAAATCTGGGTGGAGCACTATTCTTGGGCGAAGAACCTATTGCTAAAACTCAAGCTTGGATTTGTTCCACTGAGAAAATCTTTGAAGGTATAAAGTGTGGGATGACCAGAAAAGATTACTGGCATCTTGGGCACTCAAAGACGAAGCTTTGTTCTGGTGGGATTCGATTATTAAAGATAATCCAGAAGGTGATATCACCTGGGATAGATTCAAAGAGCTTTTCAGTGAAAAATTTATTCCTCCAGAAGCAACTGAGCGGTTATGTGATGAATTATATTATTTGATACAAGGAGATATGAATATCCCAGAATATCATAAGAAATTCAATGAACTTTCTCATTTTTCTCCTCATCTAATCCAAGAGCCAAAGATGAAGAATCTGAGGTTTATAAGCGGTCTTCAAAGAAAATATCAGAATAAAGTAATGGGGCATTTGAAGCTTCCTTTTTCTGAAATGTTATACATGGCCTACCAGTATGAGGATCTCGATAGAAAAGTTATGTTGCGAGACGAAGAGGAAGTCAGTTCTAGCAGCAAAAGAAAATTCGAAACTGATAGGCCAGAAACAAGTGCACAGCCTGAGGCCAGTATGAAGTCTGAGTTCAGAAAGAAGCCTAGAATCGATCAGAAAAAGGTTAAAGCAGTCGTATGTTTAAAGTGTAATTAGCAAGGGCATTCGATGAGAAATTGTAGATCTTCGAACAAGCGAAAGAATAAGGGAGCTAAATCCCAGAACAAGGTTCGAGAAGTTAGAAAGTGCAATGGAGTGGAGATCCGCGAGATTGTACTTGGGAAACAGAGGAAAGCGTTAAGAAAGCCTATCCTAAGTGCAGAGTGGATATCTCTGATTGACTTTGGTGCAAGGTACATTTACCATATTTTGCATTTCCAGTGTGTTCTTTACTTTGTTGTTGTTCTTTGCATTGATGTAAACCTTTTTATTATATAGTCTAAATGTTTTCAAAAGAGTATATGAAATAATTAGTATGATTCTGTAAAGTTAAAATAAATTTGATTGATGTTTGTGTTGTGTTATTATGGATTAGATTTATTAAATTATTAGAATGGTAATGAAATTAATCAATAGGAGAATGAATGGTAGAATTTATTTGATTAAATCACACATTGGACTGATTAGAGAATAGATAAAAATATATACATGTGCACTATATATGTTTGAACAGGTAAATGGACTAGCTGCTGAGTAAAGATTTTATTTGCGTGCCCGACAAATAGGTAAACCTTAATGAGATTGGATGCGCAATTGTATTATTATATCAACTCCTGTGAATGCCATTGGATGCGGAGTGCTGGTTGTTCTGTGTGTAATAATAAACGTTGCCATAGGTTAGTAACAATTAATTTTGAACTACACTACATGGCATACTTCTTGAAGATAGGCATACCTCATCATATACCACATAAGCATTTGGAGCTTGTGTGACGAGGTTGAAGATATACCATATGAGCGAGAGGCTTGTATGGCGATGACTATATATTACAGGTTGAACTGATGACTGAAATGGACCATATAAAAATGTAACGGTAATTTGCCAGAATAATAAAAACCCCACACGGGTCTGGAGTTGACAATAATCACGTCTCTCTAGTTATTAGATATGACACATGGATTATTTATTTCCCACACGGGACGAGGTGACGAGAATTTATTCTCTGGAGCAATTAAAAATACACACTCCCTCAGGCTTTGACAGGGTAATAAGAATTTATTCTCTGGAGTTATTATCTATACACGCTCCCCTGTAAACACCAGAATATATCACTATAAATATGTGTATGCTTTATAGGATTTATTGGGTACCTAATTTGGCCCAATAAATTTCCAAACCCCTCCCCGTTCAAAGGAGGTTATGGCGAAATTTTTCGAAAATTCTGGGTGTTAGCCAAATTTTTGAAGAATTTGAAAATTCTCATAAACTGAAAAGTTGGAGAATGGAAGCCGGAGTGGAAGTAGAGTTGGTTAATCAAACCACTTTTGACTTTGTTCCTTTTCGGGGATGAAAAGTTTTAAGTGGCGGAGATTGTAACGACCCGGAAAATCTGAACCAATTTAAATTTTTTAAATTGGCTATTTTGGTGGATTTTAAATATTTAGAATAAATATTTTAAATAATAACGAAGAAAAGTGAGTTTGAATCGACGTTCGAAAATAAATATAATTAATTCTAATTATAAACAAGGCCTGAAATGGCGCGGTAGTTTCAAATTTTCATTTCAAACTTTGACTGACTGTACCGGGTGCAAAACAAAACGGATTTGAGTGAAACCAAAAATATTTAAATCTGTTAGTGAATATCTTTCTAACGAATCTGAAAAATCGAAGTTTCATAGCAGGAAGAAAAAGTTATGGCTAAATGAATTTTCTGAAAAGTCGCTATAGAATTTAAATAGCCCGTGAAAACAGCCATTTTGCAAACGACCTCGGAATTCGACGAAACTACTTTTGTTGGATCCGGGATGTTAAATTATTGCTAGGTTTCAAATTTCATAATTTTTGAAGCTATATGTGAGCGTGGCAAAGGAAAATGTTTTTGGTCGATTTCTATTAAATTGGATCGACCAGAAAAGGGCCATTTTTCAAACGGTCTCAGAATTCGACGAAACTAGTTTTGTTGGGACCGTATCGTCAAAACATTGCTAGATTTATTTTTCGGGAATTTTTAGAATTAGTATGTGGCCCCGGCAAATTGAAATATACGTTCAAACTGAATATTGAATGTTTTATATTTTAATTTAAAGAGAAACTGATTGAAACAGTCGAACGGGCCTACATGTTCGTAATGGGGGTATTTAGCTAGGGGCGACAGTCGTTGGGTTTGGATTGGTGTTCATGTGTGACAAGGGGTATTTTTGAGAATTTAAAAATTACAAAATAAGATAAAAAAATTCTATTGGCCATCATTTGTCTTCTTCCCCGATACCCCCTGAAGTCGACGGCGGAACTCATCCCATCCTTCCCTCCGCTTTTTCTCTTCCATCTCTCAACGAAACCACACCCCCCTTTGGAACTTTTTGAAGAACCGAGCCTCCTCTTCAAATCCATATAGGATTCGCCCTCCCTCGTTGCCTCTCCGTCAAGATCCAAGGCCAGGAAGTCGTCGCCGTTCGCACCAAAATCCGCCGCCACCTGCAGTTCGAGTTCGACGTGGGTGGTACCCCTGGGAGTGCCACTCCAAGCTCGACAAGGTGGTGAAGGCTGATCGTCATATCGTGCATCGATTCGCGTGAAATCTGAAGACCTAGTTTCGAACGAATGGTGAAGGTAACATCTGATTTTAAAATAAACTATTTAATAGCAGTTTAAAGCGCTACGGTTTTTGATTTCACTGTAAAAATCATATCTTTTTCGTTTCTTGACGAAACTCAATGAAACAAGAGACAGTGGACTCGTGTGGACGTCTTCTACATTCTAGAAGAGACCGCATATTTTTCTGAGCCTTCTGCTATTTTTGGTGGAGTGGAACCCAATGTGAGATTTCTAATTTATAAACGATATGGAAAACAACGGTGTATAAATTATATAGTCGATGTATGAGTTATATAAGCGTTGCACACCACATGTATAAGTGTTGTATAAGTTGTATGTTCGATGTATAAGTTTATATGCGTTGTAAAAATTATATTTGCGATGAAATGACATTGAAATGAATTGAAGTGAATAGAAATATACTTATATATATACGCCTTTCGTCCACAAACCATGGACGATATTTATTGTTTGTGATTGGTGTGAAAATTGGTTGATAGCGAATGGTTGATTAGATTTGTTTGTGGTTGAAAAAAACCCATCTGTGGTTGAAAACAAAATTAGAATAGATTGTGGAAATGAAAATAAAACATGCCACCTCCATGCGAACTAGATGCATGAATCCCCATGTTAAAAAACCACAAGGTTTTAAGGTAGAGCGAGGAGCCGTACTTGGGACGGTCCCGGTTTTAACTACCCTGCCATTATGCTGCCGAAATTTTCAATAATATTCATGTGTTAGAATTATTTTCATGTGTTGAAACTATATTCGTGTATTGAATAGAAATTCATGTGTTGAATATAAATTCATGTGTTGAACGACATTCATGTTTTGAAATAAATTGTTTTATAATAAAAATCATATTTTTATCATCTATATGAACTATATAAAATAGTCGTGTTTTGAAATAAATTGTTTAACAATAAAAAAAATCGCATTTTTATTATACACATGTTCTGTTAAAAATAGTGAAGTGTTGAAATAAATGTCTATTGGATTAAAATATCATTTTTATCAAATATATAAAGTGGAAACAGTTTTGAAATCGTAGAAAGAATTATATTTATATATATTTATATAAATATAATTAAAATATAGTGAATAATGGCGTGGCAGTTCTTATTTTGAAATCGTGATTTCAAACGATTAGTGCGGGAGATCTGACCATCGGATTTTCCCGAAACCACAACTATTGGTTCGCCTTGGGAATATCTTTCCAATGGCACCAACTTTATAAAGATCCAACGGTTGGATTGTCTGGAATATTTAATTCAAATCTGAAGAAAAACAGTGCCAGAATCGATTATATATATATACATATAAATAGAATTAAGTTAAATCGAATAACGACACTGCATTTCGTATTTTGAAATCGTAACTTCAAACGATTAGTGTGGGAGATCCGATTGTTGGATTTTCCCAAAACTGAAACCGTTGGATTCATTTTGAAAAGATCTTTCTAATGATATAAATTTTATGAAGATCCAAAGGTTAGATTTTTAGATATGTGTAAATCAAATCTGAAGAAAAACAGCGCCACGGCCGCGTTATAGCCTGAAGCGTCGTTTGAATGAATTGGCTATTTTTAAATAAATAAAAATAGCGATAAATCATGATAAAATATTATAAACGATATGGAATGGAAATAAACTGAATTTGCTCGGTTTATGTGATATTTGATGGTTGAATGTGTTTGGTGTGAAAATTACATTAAAGAACAGAATTGGTGATGTTGAATAATTTAACCATTGAAATGAATTGATTTGAAATTCTAAATATACGTGAATTTTTTGAAAAGGCCGAGTTAATTCTCATTTTAAATAACTGATCGACGAGTGAAAGTCGAAGATATGAAGACGGTGCAAGACCGATGATCTTCACGTCGAATGGAGGGGTGCTATTGATGCTCATGATAGGAGTAGCTACCTTGACGGGGTTGAAGTAGTAGCCACCCGGACGTACTTGTTGATTGTACGGGTGTGCGAGGTATTGAGTGCCTCCGGTTTTGTTCAGACCCAGAATGAACGTGTAAATGGACTGTGTGTCTGACATTGGATTTTGTTCTGTGCTGATTGATCTCTATTAAATATATGTCTGTTTGGCGGAGGAGAATTTATTCTCTTGCTTAATGCCCTTCTCTGAGATGTACGATCTCAGAGGTTATATATCGATGGAAACTAGTCGCATTGAGTGAATTGCCTGTGTGACATGCCTAAGTGGCAGATGATCAAGGCTTTTGTTGAAAAGCAAAGTCTTGTGGTTGATGATCAAAGCACGGCCTGTGTGGCGTAGCTTTGTATATGGCATTGTTTCGCGAGCCTCACACCCCGGTATGGACCAGCAACGGGAGAGGACTTCAGGGAGGACATGCGTTTCTTTCTAGCTAGAGGTGGTGTCGGTGCTTAAACTGGCTGACATTTATACTATTTTCACCTGTGTGATTGTTGTTGTTGCGAGGCGTCTCGGATATATCGGTGAGTATGTGAAGCCGATGGAGTCATTCGTTGGCTCATTTGCGCCCTAAAGGGCGGGGAAACGCAGTGTTCAGGCATTTTAATCCACATCGGTGGACCGGCCCTGACGATCCAAGGGGTAGTTGTGGCATTTCCTGAGACATGGTAGGCTAGATTGTCTCGAAGCGGTGAGGACGATCACTGGCCTCGGTTCATGACGGAAATCTAATTTCCAAATACGACATGGTGTAGTTTTGATTATATACCTATATATGGCGACATAGTGGTATGGTGCATTAATGCCGTCTATGATTGATACTTATGATTTGAATTTGTTTTTTAAACTTATAAACACTAGTAATAATATCAAATGCTTTTGTTTTATCCGTATCAAGCATATTTTGGCCATTATAAGGTAAAACTCTATCCTCCGGTTTGTGTTGCATTGTGTGATGGGAACTGAGTCTTATAATGGCTTCATTTTTATAAAAAAACATTGCGATGTTTAAAAGATTTACTTGTTTAAGAGCACTAGCAATCCAATAGAGTAAACCCGTTCCGCGAAAGTGGCGTGGTCCTGTGATTGGCCATATTTGAAAGTGTGTTAAGTAGATTTCTCATACCAGTCCCATGACTGACTCGTAGTTTGTTTCACTTGCAAACTCGGGTGACCCTATTTCTACACGGGCAACCTTGTATTCAGGTTTAGCAGGCTCTTTGTGGATAGCTGGAGCTGAAGAAGGATTCTATCATTTATCTCTTTTATGCTGTTCAGCTCATGTTGTACATATTATGTTTTCTTTTCCACAGTAGACATTTATGTATAGCTGAACTGTATTTTTGATCCTGTATACTGTGTAACTCTGATGATTGTGTTTATCCAGTGTATTCTATTGTACATTATCTAGTGTATTTAATTATTTTTGTTCTGTTGTTATCTGTTTATGTGTTATATTCCAAAGATTACCCTTGCCGCCGTCAGTACGGGGGTCTGGGGTCGTCACATTGAGTGTATATAAGAGAGAGCGTATCTGTTAGTTGTTATAAAAACTGTTTTATATTGTGTTGATTAGTTTGTCGAGTGGTTTATGAACTTTGGTCGGTACTGTATGATTAACTGCATTGACAGGTGTTTCTAAACACTTGAACAATGTAATTGAACACAGTATTGTTTTAAAAGCTAGGTAAATGAAATATTTTTTCCCAAAATTATATTTTGATATAAAAGAATTATTTTTTGAAATAATTATAATATATGGATGTGTTGGTTGAGATTATAATCAAATAAGATTACAATTTGAAAAGGCTACATATAGCAAAATAGAACTTGTATATACAAATGAGATGAATTAAAATTGGATTGAAACTACAGTTTGGAATTTAAATCCCAGATGTTGGAAAATATTTTCTGAAGTGTTATGTAAATAATATAGTATCACTTGGAAGGATTTTGAATAAAATCATTTTGAATGGATTTTGAAAGTGGTAAAACATTGAACTCACTTCAGTCGTTGAAAAATTCCGATGATTAGGCGACCATTATCGGTGTTCATTTTTTAGTTTCTAAGTAATGGATTGTTACCTTCGGAAAAATTCTCAATGGAATTTTGTTTGAAAGAAAACAAGTTGTTTTGGAAAAATACAAATGTTTTGAATTTGAGATGGTTATAAATATATGTATATATATTTATATGATTTCAAAGGGATTTGAAATAAAAACCCAGGAATTTGAATTCTGAAATCTATATGTAAATTAAGCAAGTTAAACGGACCGAGGTAAATCAATTTATAAGAATCAATTTGATTGAATTTGAGTGCAAATGAATTGAATAGAGTAAATAAGGAATTTGATATATATATATATAGGTTTGTATAGTTGTGGAAATATGCAGGAGAACGTATGGATTGAAGATAAGGATATGATGATGGATTGCCCAAAAATAGTGGACAGGTAAATTGAGATATATGGTGGGAAATTGAGTATAGACATGAGATTTAAAAGTTTTTTGTGAGAAATGAGTTATGGAGATATGAAGTGTACGATCTAAACCAAGTAGGTTGAGAGAAGTTGGAAGAGTAATATCATCATTCTACCTTAGTAGTTTCGGGGATGAAATTCTTTTAAGGAGGAAGGAATGTAACATCCCGATTTTTTGTTCATTTAATACTAAACATTTAAATTTATTTTAAACGTTGAATTGCAAATATAAATAAAATTTTAGATTGAATTTATCGATTTAACAATCGATATACGATTTAGTTTCGAATATATTGAATTATCGTAATACGAAACAATAATAATTGAATTCTGAAACCAAATCATAAACGATTCCAATAACTAAAAAAATTCTGTTAAATTATTAATGATGAATTTGATTGTTCTAAATTGATTTATAATTTAAATGATTTAATTTAACATATGAAAATAGTAGATTTTCAAACAGTCTCAGAATTCAACGAAAACAATTTCATCGATTCGTAATAGTGTATTATTATCTGATTTCAAATTTTGTAATGTTTGGATTTATCGTTTGATTGTACGGTTAGAAACCGCTTAAAAGTTATTAAATTAAAGTTAATTTAAATAGTCGATTTAAATTGTTGTATTCTCCATACGATCGAATTAGACTTCGAAACATGCTCTAATGTGATCAGAATAGTGGAATAACCATAAGGGCGCCGGTCGCTACGCTAAAAACGGAGTTCGAAATCAACAGGTATTTTAAATTAAATAAATTCATATTAATTCAAAGAAATGTGTGTGTATATATATATATATATGTATATATCATAGGGGGATCCAACCTAAACCCTTTCCTCATGTAGACCTATTTTCACCTACAGTTATTTCTCCTGTAAATCATGTACCAATTGTCCCCCGACTTCGGCAAAGCTAAAAATCGCCACCCTAATGAATTAAATTTGCAGACATACTACCTCTGTTCTTCTATTATAAATACATGGCCACTTTCTATAATGTCCCATATTTTTGGCAATAAAATATTTAATTTAATTTATTATTTTTTAAAATATTTTATTTGGAATATTAATGGATTTTTACTATTTAATTCATTTATAAAACGAAGTTTGAACGTTTAATTTATATATAATTTAAAACAAGCTTGAAATGGCGCAGTAGTTCGTCATATTGAGTTTTGAACTTCAATTGAATATACAGGATCCGATATAAGTCGGATTTCTATGAAACAAGAAATAATAGGATCTTGTTGATGATAATTTTCTACTGAAAGAGAAAAATACAGATTTCGTGTTATAGATTGTTAGTTATGGCTAATTCAAATTTTAAAATTCTCGCTATGGAAATCGTTAATAAACGATTACGTTTAATTAATTTTACAAGGGTTTTGAATATTATTTGGATACCATCTTGGCTCGAAAGTGATGATATTGAGTTGTAAAATCCATATTGTTTATATTTGAAGCTATATGATAATTCAATTTGGATATTTACGATAGTAATAATTCATTATTATTTAATTGAATTATTTTAGAATTTTATAATATTTTATCGATAATTTGTAAGCCTTAGAAATAGCCAATTTCCAAATGACCTCTATTTGCAATGAAACGAATTTTTCTGGATTCGAAACGTCAAAACATAGCATGTTGCAAATTTTTGGGCCAAACGGAGTTAATATGTGAGCGTACGGAATTTAATTGTAAACCGATTAACTATTTGAATTATAAAATATCGTCGTTTTCCAAAGGGAGTCAGATTTCGACCAAACTAGTTTTATTGGATCCGTATTAGTATGTTATTGTTACGTTCCAAATTTGGTAGCAATCCGATTAACCATGTGATTGTGGTAGCGTCAAACGCCCTTGTTTTTATTTAATCGTTTATTTTATTTTGGCCAATTTGGACGAGGGTAACTTTAAAGGAATAAACGACTGCTCTAACAAACTATGATTTAAACAAAACAAATTTCGTTGGATTCGTAAGGGAAAGGACTTGTAGAGTTTCAAAGTTTCAAGTTGACTGGATTTATTTTGTGACCTTAGGAAATTTAAACGCGTGATTTTTCACCTACGAATTATAAAGGAATTTTTACAAACGACCTCGAAATTCGACAAAACTTGTCCCATCGGTTCCAGAATATTTTTCTATGCAAGGATTACGAGTTTCGTTTCAATTGGAGATCATATGTTTTTTAACGCATTACTTCGTCGTGAAGTTTCATTAATAAAATATTATTAAAATTATACCCTATATATAACAACATACCTAAACCCTAAACACGGTTAACATTTCGTTACTTCTTCCTTCTCTTACCCAAAATTTATCAACCCAAATTGAAAACCTTCAACAACAAACTTTAAGAACTCGACGAGGCCTTCGTGATGACCAGTGGTGATGGGGAAATACACAGCATGATGACTGGAATTCTTGTTCGAAGACGCTGATTTTGAGAAGATGCTGCGCCTCCTAGGTGAAATCGCGATCAACGAATCTGGGGGTGTGGGAAGGAGCCGCGTAGGGGAAGGGACCTAACGATGTCAGATCTAAAGCACGAGGGTTGTTGGTGGTGATATTATAACCCTAGTTTGCTACCTTTTGGGTTTGGCTTCGTGAAATGCCTGGAGGTATAAATGAGACCAAACGATGGATTTAGCAAGCGGAAATGCTTGCGGTTGGATGTCAGAAGCATGCGGCAATGATTAAATGAAAATAATTAAGTAAGATTTATAGTTAATTAACGGTTAATTATATTTAATTAGTATAAAAACTTGTAAATTAAATATCTTTCTCATATATTGTCAGAACTGGGCCAAACAAGTTGTGTTGGACTCACATCGATGAGCACTGCATGATGGAACAACACTGGACAAGGATGGAAGTAGCTGGGATTTTCAGTTAAATTAAACGTATATTTAATTTAACTGAAACGAGCCAATTAAACAACGGAATCAAATCAAAGTGAGTTAAACTCACTCAGTTCTTCCCACTTATATTTCATGTAAGTTCGGTTTTATAATTGTGTGCTATGGTTGTGAATGGTTGAATGTTTGTTAAATATATATTCATATATTGATTGAACCAATGAAATTAAGCATTGTTTAATTTCAGTGAAAACAAAATCGTTATTTTAACGATTGGAACCAATTGAGGCAACTTACCTTGTTGGTCACGTTTATAAAATAAACGTGTTTAGTTTAAATAAATTGTTTGAATTGTTTTGGTGTGTTAAATGAATTGGTTTGTGTTGAATATTCGTTAATTACAATTATAGAAATGATTGCTTTAAAATTTATTCGTCTTATTGAATAATATTATTTGAACTAACATATTTGATGTAGGAAAAAAACAGGTTGGAGTGATCCTCCTCAAATATATTAGATGTTATTTATTCTCATGTCATCATTATATGAACTGTCCTAATTGGCTGATTGATTTGAAAGTTGATCGTTGACTGAAAATTCAACATTTGACTTGTTTTAACCAATGGGCAATATTGGTTGAGTAATTGGCAGTGTCTGGCCTATAAATCGACCGTTTTCTAAATATCGATTTGCCATCAGGTAAATTGATAAAAATGAAGTTATAAAATTTATTTTTATAACTAAAGATAGATTTTTAAATCTATTATTTTAAATAAAGTTATAAAAAGGAAATAAATATTTATTATTTAAGTTTATAATGAATTATTAATTGAATTTATAAAGTAAATTCTGATGTTAATCAGATTTATAAGCAAGAGAGTAGAAAAGTAATCTAAAGGCTAAGAGTTGGATAATTTTAATTTAGAAACAACTAAATTGAATTACTTAAATTAATTATATTATTAGTTAATTTAAAGGAAGGACTATAATCGGAACTGGTTAACGAATTAACCATGGTTTGAATTGACTAGTCAACTAAATTAATTGAAATTGGCTATTTAATTAATTTACTTTTAATTAATTTAACGAAATAGTTTAACATGTATTTGTTTTAAATTTAATAATATTTTAAAAAGTAATTTACTATTTAATTTAGTTAATTAAGAAGTTAACTACTGCTATTATAGTTAATGATTGAAGTAAAATATTATTTTAATTAATAATAATTTAGAAGATTACTTTTTATTTGAAATTCATTTAAAAAGCGATCTAAGTTGAAATAAAGTCTAACTGAATTGTGAAAGGAGTTTATGAAAGGGTTTTATATTAAAAACCGAGTATTTATAACAAAGTTATAAAAAGGGAAATTTAAGCGAATACGATGGCGTAAAATTATGTTCACTTAATATTTGAATTAAGTCAAAAGGAAATTGAGGATAAAAGAGTTTATATTAAACCAGAGTTATATAAACAAGGTTTTTAAAAAAGTGATGAGGTGTTACAGCATTAATTTTAAATTAATGTTACTTAATATTAATAATGGAATCAAGTAAAATTTGGGAGATTGAAATAAGAATTTCAAAACGGGAAATGGTTAAATGGATCAGAAGTGGTTGTTAAAAATGAATTTGGTAAAGAAGCGAGTAATACGATTTTGTAACAAAAATCTGAGTTA
The DNA here is from genome assembly GCA_030737875.1 of Allium sativum. NCBI lineage: Eukaryota > Viridiplantae > Streptophyta > Magnoliopsida > Asparagales > Amaryllidaceae > Allium > Allium sativum. The sequence goes on from CM060919.1 coordinate 434,786,278, forward strand.
TAAAACGAATTGTTTAAAGGTGATGTTTTTGTAAGAAATTACTTAATCAATGAATTAAGAAATAATAGTTAAACTCGAGAAGGAGATTTTCAAAAGTAAGAAGGTTTTATAAAACCATAATTTAAATAAAATAGTTAAATGACATGTGTTTGGTATTAGAATGAATAATGGTTTTTGAATCACAACTCGTATCTATCTTAAGACAAGAACGTTGTTGATCAAGGTTTGAGAGGTAAATAATTACCCCAACTTTAATGACTTTAGGATTGTTTGTGTAAGAACCCGTATTTTTATAACATGTTAAAACAAGAAATCAAGGCAGAATTAAATTTTAAATTCAGAATCAGGGGAAACGGGTTACGCCATTGCGTTCGTCTCGAAATTTTACATGAAATAGAATCCGAGTTTTCGAAAATCGGAGTCCAGATAAAGAAGTTATGGCCTGTACAAGTTTCAGCAGTTTTCAGGCAGCACTGGACCAGGGGGTCGACCATAAGGTCAACCTACCCCCCCTAGGTCGACCATAGGGTAGACCTACCCCCAGGTCGACCATAGTGTCGACCTCCCCCTACTGGTTGACCTGGTCGGCTTGTTTTGAACCAGAACTCATTTTTGAAGCCTGAGACGTGTTTTGACGGTCCGGATTGATTCTAGGGTTAATTTAAGGGCCTAAACTAGTTGCTACACCTATAAAAACACCCTTAGACCTAACCTAATTCATATCAAATCATTCTTACACCATTATGCTGCTGAACTCCCTCTTGAACCATGGCCGTCGCCCCCAAATTGAAGTACAAACATTCAAACTCAAATCAATTTGAAGAACAAAGCTTCAACAATGGTTCAAACAATAAATCAACACTACTACAACATTCTATCCACCAAAGCTAGTGCATTCCCTTTGTGAGTGACCTTAACGGATGTGGGGTGTTACATTTGGTATTAGAGCAGAAGGTTACCAGACTGGGCAAAAGTTTATAAAACCTTTTGAAATTATTTTCAAAACCATTTACAAAGAAGCATTTTTTCAAGAAAAGTTTCGTTTTACGAAAGGCATATTCCCCAAAGCCATATGCACTATCTTTTAATTCTCTTTGAATCTCTTCTCTCTTTCTTTTCACCACAGTTTGTAGGCATGCGACACATGTCGGAGGGCAAAGTAGTGTCCAACCTCCATTTGTAGCCGCAGTAGTTTTACTTGCGACTAATCTTATCTCAAGCTTTGTAGGGTTGCCGTGCGATGGAAGTAGCTTTCGAGAAACTTGTCAACAAGCTATACAAGGATAGTAAGAATGAGGATAAAGAACACAAGCCTAAGAATGAGAAACTTGTTGATAAGGCGTAACCCATGAAGGAGGAAAAAGGTGAAAGGAAAGAGGCCAAAGTGAGAGAATAATAAAACCCATGACAAGAGAGAGTATCTTTAGTATGGTAAAAAGGGACATGTAGTGTAACAACCCGAAAATCTGAGCCAGTTTAAATTTTTTATTTTGGCAATTTTAATGAATTTTGAACATTTAAAATAGACTATTTTAAATAATATCGACGAGAAATTTATTTTGAATATATTTAGAACGTATATATTATATACGTCGTCGTTAGAATATAAATAATTATATATAATTATAAATAGAATTGAAAATGGCGCGGTAGTTCGATAATTCGATTTCAAACTTCAATTGAATGTACCGGGTGCAAAACAATCCGGATTTTAGTGAAACCAAAAACATTTGGATCTAATTGATGATATCTTTCCAACGAATCCGAAAAATCAAAATTTCATAGCGGGAATCAAAAGATATGTCCAGTTGAAAATTCTGAATAGTCGCTATGGAATTCAGGCCCTTAAAAAATGGAAATTTTGCAAACGACCTCGGATTTTGACGAAACTACTTTTGTTGGGTCTGTGATGTTAAATTATTGTTAGATTCCAAATTTCATAATTTTTTGAATAAATATGTGAGCGTGGCGAAGGAAAACGCATTTGACCAGTTTCAGTTGATTTTAATCGACTGAAAAATGGCCATTTTTCTAACGGTCTCAGAATTCGACGAAACTAGTTTTGTTAGGACCGTATCGTCAATACGAAGCTAGAAAATATTTTTCTGCAATTTTTCGAGTTAGTATATGACCCCAGTAAATTGAAATGCGCGTTTAAAGTCAATATATAGAGTTATATGTTGATTTTGGTGAAAACTGATCGAAACGATCAAATCAGCTTGCAATACATATCCCATTGTGTTCGGAATAGGGGTAATTAGCTATGGACGACAGGCGGTGGGCCTCGTTTAGAGGTCGAAAATAAAAGTTGCTTTTTGCGGTGAAATAAAATAAAATAATTAAAATAATTAAAAACTAAAGTTCTCTCTCCCTCCCCTTAAATCTCTCTGTCCCCTCCCCCCTATTTCTTCGTTCAGCAGGAAAAAAAAGAAAAAAAAAACAAATCAGAGAGGGGCGACGCGGAGGGGGGAACCCACCGCCGACGCCATCGCGCCCCCCCCCCCTCAGGAGGTGCTCCGCCATCTCCAGCAACCCCCTCGCCCTCGCGTGTCGCTCCTTTTCCCCTCCTTCGTCCACCGCGGCCTCAACCGCGTCGCCACCCACCTCCGCCCCTCGCCCAGGCCTCCACCTCCCTCCAGTGCCTCGCAGTGACCCTCCCTCCTCGCCAGAAGCGACGCGATACTCCCCCCCCCAGACCTCGGCGGCGCTGCAAAATCCCTCCCCACTCTCTGTAAGTTTCACTGATTTTTGTTAGCTTAGAAAACTGATTTCTTGTTAGCTTTTAAAACTGCTTTTTCCTTTGTTTGAAAAACTGCTTTTTTTTAGTTATTAAAACTGAAAAGATTAGATTTTTAATTTAGGAGAACTTTAGATTTTAAAATGCAAAAGATATGATTTTTATATTTTTAAAGTAATAAAAATATGATTTTTATATTTTTAAAGTAATAAAAATATGATTTTTATATTTTTAAAGTATTAAAAATATAATCTTTACTATATAGGAGATGTAAAAATATGATTCTTGTTTATGTAGATAATTAAAAATATAATTTTTACATGATAGGAATATTAAAGATAGCATCTTTATATGTGTAGAGAAATAAAAATTTGATTTTTATATATTGAATAACGGAGTAAAAATTCGATTTTTAAATATATGAAGTGATTATAAAAATATGATTTTTAAATTGAAAGTTAATAAATAAAGATGTGATTTTTATAATGATATTTTTATAAAGGCGAAATCTTTATTTTTATAAAGGCGAAATCTTTATTTTTATAAAGGCAAAATCTATATTTTTGAAATGGAATTTTTATCTATATGACATCGTAGTAAAAATTCGATTTTTATATATTGAATAGCGAAGTAAAAATTCGATTTTTATATATTGAATAACAAGGTAAAAATTCGATTTTTATATATTGAATAGCGAAGTAAAAATTCGATTTTTACATATGTAGTGGCTATGGGCAACGAAGATGACAAAAAGGCGAGAACGACGAAGATTTCTCTAAACGAAGTGGCGTGGAATTGGGATAGCTGTCGGTGAGAATTTCTCACTCTTCAATTTCTTTTCTAGTTATATATATATACTAGGATGCAGACGGTGCTTAGTAGCACCCGACACAATCGTCCACAGACCATGGACTTGTTTGTTTGGTTGCATAAATTAGTTAGATGATTTGATTTGAATTTGGTTGTTTGGTGAATTTGATTGATGTGTGAATGGCGTGGGCCTTCACTAGACCGGGGATAAGGCTAGGCCTCGTCCCGTTATGCCGCCGAAATTTTCTAAAATAAGTTAGAAAAATAAAAATATCATTTTTATTTTGTAAATGAACTAAATAAAAATTCATGTGTTAAAATAAAATATTTTATTGTTAAAAATATAATTTTTAATGTGAATGTGAATAAATAAATATTCATTTACAAACCGGACGGTTTGTTTATGTACACCTATTTGAAGGACATTGATTGGGACGATAAATTTTACACATCGCCCAACTGCACAAATAAAATCTGTGTTTGTTGATTTGAAACCCCACACGGGTGTTGGGATGAAATTTGAAGTTCACTCATCCTGATTGATTAAATATGTCGATCGATTGATTGACAGGCTGTTATAAGCGTTAGATATCTATGTTTGATTCTTATACAGTGTAGTGCACTTTGGTTGATGGTTGATTATTTTCAATACTATTATATGCGTGTGATGTATGAAAATCCATATAATTAACATTATATGGTGATTGATTGGGCCTCATACCAATTTAGAAAATAAAGAATAATATAAAATAAAGGTTCATGTGTTGACTGTACTCATTCGTTGAGATTAGTCATGTGTTGAACGAAATATTTTAATAATAAAATTTATATCTTTATCTTTATAAAATAAAGGTTCATGTGTTGACTGTACTCATTCGTTGAGATTAGTCATGTGTTGAACGAAATATTTTAACAATAAAATTTATATCTTTATCTTTATAAAATAAAGGTTCATGTGTTGACTGTACTCATTCGTTGAGATTAGTCATGTGTTGAACGAAATATTTTAACAATAAAATTTATATCTTTATCTTTATAAAATAAAGGTTCACGTGTTGACTGTACTCATCCGTTGAGATTAGTCATGTGTTGAACGAAATATTTTAATAATAAAATTTACATCTTTATCATATATAGAATTAGAAATCAACTGGAAAATAGATGAGGTGAGTGGTCTCCTGGATATTAATCTGATGTTGGTTTCGGTCTTCGGGGTTAATATTCAGGAAATCGTTCTCTTACTAATTTACAGTTGGAGTCTAATTTTATATCAAACGATAGATACCTTAATTTTTATAAAATATATTAAATAACAAAAATAGTCACACGTGGACAGTACTCATTCGTTGAGATTAGTCGTGTGTTGACAAAAATAAATATTCATTTGTTGAATAGAATATTTGAAAATAGAAATATATGAAGCCGTGTTGGTTAGATTGACGCCATTTTGACGTGAACGATAGTTATATCGATTTTATTCATTTTAAAATGAATATTGAAAAGTGATTTCGAAATCGCATATTTTGAAATGAAATTTGAATTCAAATTGATTAGAAAACGAATTGAATTCAAGTTGATTAGAAAACGAATTTGATTTCAATTGAATATATAACGAATTTGATTTCAATTGAATATATAACGGATTTGATTTGAATAGAAAACCAATTTGAATTGAATCGAATAGAAAACAAATTTGAATTGAATCGAAGAGAAAACCAATTTGAATTGAATCGAATAGAAAACCAATTTGAATTGAATCGAATAGAAAACCAATTTGAATTGAATCGAATAGAAAACCAATTTGAATTGAATCGAATAGAAAACCAATTTGAATTAAATCGAATAGAAAACCAATTCGAATTGAATCGAATAGAAAACGACTTTGGAATTGAATTGAATTGAAAGCGAATTGAAATGAATTCAAATTGAATTGAAATTTGAATTGAATAGAAATGAATTTTAAAACGAATTTATAAAGAAGAATTCAATTTTGATTTGAATTGAAATGGAAGTAGAAATTGCTTTTGAAACGAATTTAAAACTATTTATATAATTCGTTTTAAATAGTAATCGACGAAATATATATTATGTATATTATATATATAATATAATGGCCTGAATAGAACGCGCCGCGCCGCGGTAGTTCGTGAATTTCGACCATTTATTTCAAACGGACATTACGGGAGATCCGACCATCGGATTCTCCTAAAACCGGAACCGTTGGGTTCGTATCGAAAAGAGCTTTCTAACGAATTTTAGAAATTTGAAATCTAACGGTTGGATTTGGAGATACGTCCAAATCAAATTTGGAAAAAGGTCGTTGTAAGTGCAGTTCGATGGCCGTTGATGGAAATCGACTGTACGGGCCTTGATCAAACTATTAAAAATATCAATAATTTGTATAAAATCATAAGAAATGATTTGGGAAAAATTGAGATGAAAAACTCCATATTTGAAAAGATAAAAATGGATTTTTATCGAAATGAACTAGTTTTGAACTAAATTTAAAACCCAATTATTTTTAAATAAATTAGATTTAAAAAGGGGTTTTAAATAATCGGAATTTCTAATATATTTGATTGGAATTGAATTAGAATTGATTTGTGGGTATCGTGAACGGTGTTTTAAATAACACTGGTTCTTTAACCCGATAATAAATAGAATGTGATTTGGGTTTATCGTGAACTGTGTTTTAAAAGACATTAGTTCTGTAACCCAGTAAAAGGAGTTTTAATGAATCTGCAATTAGATTGAAACGTGAATTGATAATCTAAATTATCAAATTTGGCAAATGAGCGAGAATGGAGTATCACCAGTTTTGCTCCAGAGCGATAGTTAAATCTTTAATTAGATTTGAACGTGAAATGGTAATTAATTTTACCGATAACATCGTGGTGTTAGATATGGAGTATTACCAGTTTTGCTTCATGGGATGAATAGGTTGGGATTGGGAAATAAAATAAATAATTACTTCGGTGTGGTTCGCTAATTTCGACTAGTTTGGAAAAACCATAATTTGGTTTGAAATGACATCCAAAGGAAGATTAAAGGATAAATTTTAAAGATTTTATCTTGGATAAAATTAATGGGAACCTTTCCCTAAAAATATGAAATTTAGAAACTAGCTGTGGGTTAGCTAAGAAGAATGGTTTCCTGGGTATTGGTCTGATGTTGGTTTCGGCCTTCGGGGTTAATATTTGGGAATTGTTCTCTTGTTGATTTACGGTTAGTGACTAATGAATTGGAATGAGGCGTATGTTGTGTTTGTGTAACATTTGTTTTTAATATACGCGGGTTGTTCGGAAAGGCCGGGTTTATACCCATTCTGAATAACCGATTCGACGATGAGTCGAAGATGAAGACGGTGGTTGAAGACCGGAAGTCTTCACATCGTTTGGGTAATTACTGACGATCATGATTGGGCTGTACACCCAAGAGGATGGAAATAGTTGGTGGTCGTCCAGACGTACTTGGAGATGGATGGATATGCGAGGAAAGTTCCTCCGGTTTCGTTCAGACCCAGAACGGACTTGTAAATGGATTGTGTGTCTGACATTGGATTTTATTCTGTGTTGATTGATTTCTGTTAAATATATATCTGTTTGGCGGCGGAGAATTTATTATCTTGTTTAACGCCCTTCTCTGAGACGTACGAGCTTAGAGGTTATATATCGATAGATATCAATCGCATGGCATGAATTGCCTGTGTGGCACGCTAAGATGCAATGATCAAGGCTTTTGTTGAAAAGCAGAGTCCTGTGGTTGATGATCAAAGCACGGCCTACGTGGCAGCTTTGTGTATAACGTGAATTTGCGAGCCTCACACCTCGGTATGAGTCAAAAACGGGATACGGACTGCAGGGAGAGCACGACGTTTCTTTCTAGCTTTGGTGGTGTCAGTGACTTACCAGCCCTGACATTTATATACTTTTCACCTATGTGGTTGTTGGAATGCGAGGCGGCTCGATTATAGGTATGTAAGGACCGGGAAACGTGTGTTCAGGAATAAATAATCCTTTAACGTAAGTTAGGACCGGCCCTGAAGCATCCAGGATTGCCTAGAGTATGTAGTCCTGAGGCATTTGCTAGAGTGTCTCGAGCTCGGAGAGGAGCTTGCCCCTTGCCTCGACTCATGACGGAAATCCAATTTCCAATACGTGATATTGCGGTTTTAATTGTAGAACTAGTATGGCGACATGATATATGGTACCCATGCCGTCTATGATTTATATTTATGATTGAAATTGTTTTGACACTATACACTTATTCTAGTATCAAATGATTTGTTTAAAACGTACCAAGCATGTTTGGTTATTATAAGGGAAAACCCTATCCTCTGGCTTACGTTGCATTGTGTAATGGGACCTGGGTCTTATAATAGCTTCATTTTTCGAAAAAGCATTGCGTTGTTTATTCTATGCACTGGTATTCTTGGGAGGAAACCCGTTCCGTGTTATACGGCGTGGTCCCTTGAATTACTCTCTTTTAAAGTAAAGTTTTAAATAACTGTTTTAGTTCTCACACCAGTCACATGACTGACCTGGAGTTTATTGTTTTAACCTAAACTCTGGGTGCCCCTATTTTCCGCACGGGCAGCTAGTAGTTTTGGTTTTGCAGATTTATATTCACAGGATCCTGGTTTACAGCTGGAATGATATCCGGAAAGCTCTGTATCCGTATATCACCTTCAGTTGTGCTTTGTATTATTTTCCGCTGCTATGTAATTTATTGTAATATCTGATATTTATCGAATGTAATTTATTCAATTATACTCTGTATATTCTTGTATCTGATGGTATAGTTGTAATAACAATGAAATGTTCTTCTGTCTGCGTTCTGATTTGTCTTGTCCTCACAGTAATTCGTTCTTTCTCATCTCTTCGGAGACCGGGGAAGTTCGGGTCGCTTCATTTGGTATCAGAGCTTTGGTTTACAGAGCTCGAGAACAAGACACATTAGAACCATACGAAAGAATTCATCAGATATTGGATTAGTAATATCCAATTAGAATGACTCGCTAAAGATAGGATCAGTAGTATCCTAGAACGAGTGTGAAGAGTATATTTTTCAAATGAAAACAATTTTGTTTTGAAAATTTAAATCGTTTTAAACGTATTTGATTATTTATTTATTTATTTTGAATATGGACAATCTAGTATATAAAGATTTTGCATATACGCGTCATGAACGTATATTCGAAGTTTTAATATATTGGATAGATATAGAATCACATTCTAGTCGCCCGGACATGATTCTGATGATGGCGCGCCATCACCAGCATTTATTTTCGAGTGACGAAGGTATGATATCTATATATTTCCATTAAGACTGGTGTGAGAACCAAAATTTATATAGATAGATTTATTTGTTGTGAATTGGCAACAAAAACATGATTTTCTTTATATATATCAAAAATTATGAATTTGAAACGTTAATTCACTAATTGATTGATGTTTGTGTTGTTTGTTTATTTAGTTGATAATTTTGAACCAATATGCCTAATTGTATCAAATATTGAACTATATTGAAAATTGGTCGCATATGCATTGCATATATATGTTCTTACATTGAACAGGTCATAGCAAGGAGGCTAGAGCAGAGAATAAAATTTGTTTGCCCGACAAATAGGTACATGTTTACTACATAATTTACTGTTTTGTTTGGGTGATGATGATTTTATGAGCCTATTGGCTAGCCGCTTGGCTTTTTCTTTTTCATTTTGAGATCAAAAGGCCTGTATGGCAATTTTGGGATTTTCCCGTAGCTCCCGGTGCAGGGGAGGTTATGGCGAAATTTTTCGAAAATTTAGGGTGTTAGCCAAATTTTTGAAAATTTGAAAATTCTCAAAAACTGAAAAGTTGGAGAATGGAAGCCAAATCGAACAAGAGTTGAATAATCAAACCACTTTCGACTTTGTTCCATTTCGGGGACGAAAAGTTTTAAGTGGGGGAGATTGTAACAACCCGAAAATCTGAGCCAGTTTAAAATTTTTATTTTGGCAATTTTAATGAATTTTGAACATTTAAAATAGACTATTTTAAATAATATCGACGAGAAATTTATTTTGAATATATTTAGAACGTATATATTATATACGTCGTCGTTAGAATATAAATAATTATATATAATTATAAATAGAATTGAAAATGGCGCGGTAGTTCGATAATTCGACTTCAAACTTCAATTGAATGTACCGGGTGCAAAACAATCCGGATTTTAGTGAAACCAAAAACATTAGGATCTAATTGATGATATCTTTCCAACGAATCCGAAAAATCAAAATTTCATAGCGGGAATCAAAAGATATGTCCAGTTGAAAATTCTGAATAGTCGCAATGGAATTCAGGCCCTTAAAAAATGGAAATTTTGCAAACGACCTCAGATTTCGACGAAACCACTTTTGTTGGGTCTGTGATGTTAAATTATTGTTAGATTCCAAATTTCATAATTTTTCGAATCAATATGTGAGCGTGGCGAAGGAAAACGCGTTTGACCAGTTTCAGTTGATTTTAATCGACTGAAAAATGGCCATTTTTCTAAAGGTCTCAGAATTCGACGAAACTAGTTTTGTTAGGACCGTATCGTCAATACGAAGCTAGAAAATATTTTTCTGCAATTTTTCGAGTTAGTATATGACCCCAGTAACTTGAAATGCGCGTTTAAAGTCAATATATAGAGTTATATGTTGATTTTGGTGAAAACTGATCGAAACGATCAAATCAGCTTGCGATACATATCCCATTGTGTTCGGAATGGGGGTAATTAGCTATGGACGACAGGCGGTGGGCCTCGTTTAGAGGTCGAAAATAAAAGTTGCTTTTTGCGGTGAAATAAAATAAAATAATTAAAATAATTAAAAACTAAAGTTCTCTCTCCCTCCCCTTAAATCTCTCTGGCCCCTCCCCCCCTATTTCTTCGTTCAGCAGGAAAAAAAAAGAAAAAAAACCAAATCAGAGAGGGGCGACGCGGAGGGGGGAACCCACCGCCGACGCCATCGCGCCCCCCCCCAGGAGGTGCTCCGCCATCTCCAGCAACCCCCTCGCCCTCGCGTCTCGCTCCTCTTCCCCTCCTTCGTCCACCGCGGCCTCAGCCGCGTCGCCACCCACCTCCGCCCCTTGCCCAGGCCTCCACCTCCCTCCAGCGCCTCGTAGTGACCCCCCCTCCTCGCCAGAAGCGACGCGATACTCCCCCCCCCCCAGACCTCGGCGGCGCTGCAAAATCCCCCCCCCCCCCCCCCCCGCCCCCCTCTCTGTAAGTTTCACTGATTTTTGTTAGCTTAGAAAACTGATTTCTTGTTAGCTTTTAAAACTGATTTTTCCTTTTTTTGAAAAACTGATTTTTTTAGTTATTAAAACTGAAAAGATTATATTTTTAATTTAGGAGAAGTTTAGATTTTAAAATGCAAAAGATATGATTTTTATATTTTTAAAGTAATAAAAATATGATTTTTATATTTTTAAAGTAATAAAAATATGATTTTTATATTTTTAAAGTATTAAAAATATAATCTTTACTATATAGGAGATGTAAAAATATGATTCTTTTTTATGTAGATAATTAAAAATATAATTTTTACATGATAGGAATATTAAAGATAGCATCTTTATATGTGTAGAGAAATAAAAATTTGATTTTTATATATTGAATAACGGAGTAAAAATTCGATTTTTAAATATATGAAGTGATTATAAAAATATGATTTTTAAATTGAAAGTGAATAAATAAAGATGTGATTTTTATAATGATATTTTTATAAAGGCGAAATCTTTATTTTTATAAAGGCGAAATCTATATTTTTGAAATGGAATTTTTATCTATATGACATCGTAGTAAAAATTCGATTTTTATATATTGAATAGCGAAGTAAAAATTCGATTTTTATATATTGAATAACAAGGTAAAAATTCGATTTTTATGTATTGAATAGCGAAGTAAAAATTCGATTTTTACGTATGTAGTGGCTACGGGCAACGAAGATGACAAAAAGGCGAGAACGACGAAGATTTCTCTAAACGAAGTGGCGTGGAATTGGGATAGTTGTCGGTGAGAATTTCTCACTCTTCAATTTCTTTTCTAGTTATATATATATACTAGGATGCAGACGGTGCTTAGTAGCACCCGACACAATCGTCCACAGACCATGGACTTGTTTGTTTGGTTGCATAAATTAGTTAGATGATTTGATTTGAATTTGGTTGTTTGGTGAATTTGATTGATGTGTGAATGGCGTGGGCCTTCACTAGACCGGGGATAAGGCTAGGCCTCGTCCCGTTTCTAGTATCGTGCCGTTATGCCGCCGAAATTTTCTAAAATAAGTTAGAAAAATAAAAATATCATTTTTATTTTGTAAATGAACTGAATAAAAATTCATGTGTTAAAATAAAATATTTTATCGTTAAAAATATAATTTTTAATGTGAATGTGAATAAATAAATATTCATTTACAAACCGGACGGTTTGTTTATGTACACCTATTTGAAGGACATTGATTGGGACGATAAATTTTACACATCGCCCAACTGCACAAATAAAATCTGTGTTTGTTGATTTGAAACCCCACACGGGTGTTGGGATGAAATTTGAAGTTCACTCATCCTGATTGATTAAATATGTCGATCGATTGATTGACAGGTTGTTATAAGCGTTAGATATCTATGTTTGATGCTTATACAGTGTAGTGCACTTTGGTTGAGGGTTGATTATTTTCAATACTATTATATGCGTGTGATGTATGAAAATCCATATAATTAACATTATATGGTGATTGATTGGGCCTCATTCCAATTTAGAAAATAAAGAATATTATAAAATAAAGGTTCATGTGTTGACTGTACTCATTCGTTGAGATTAGTCATGTGTTGAACGAAATATTTTAATAATAAAATTTATATCTTTATCTTTTTAAAATAAAGGTTCATGTGTTGACTGTACTCATTCGTTGAGATTAGTCATGTGTTGAACGAAATATTTTAACAATAACATTTATATCTTTATCTTTATAAAATAAAGGTTCATGTGTTGACTGTACTCATTCGTTGAGATTAGTCATGTGTTGAACGAAATATTTTAACAATAAAATTTATATCTTTATCTTTATAAAATAAAGGTTCACGTGTTGACTGTACTCATCCGTTGAGATTAGTCATGTGTTGAACGAAATATTTTAATAATAAAATTTACATCTTTATCATATATAGAATTAGAAATCAACTGGAAAATAGATGAGGTGAGTGGTCTCCTGGATATTAATTTGATGTTGGTTTCGGCCTTCGGGGTTAATATTCAGGAAATCGTTCTCTTACTAATTTACAATTGGAGTCTAATTTTATATCAAACGATAGATACCTTAATTTTTATAAAATATATTAAATAACAAAAATAGTCACACGTGGACAGTACTCATTCGTTGAGATTAGTCGTGTGTTGACAAAAATAAATATTCATTTGTTGAATAGAATATTTGAAAATAGAAATATATGAAGCCGTGTTGGTTAGATTGACGCCATTTTGACGTGAACAATAGTTATATCGATTTTATTCATTTTAAAATGAATATTGAAAAGTGATTTCGAAATCGCATATTTTGAAATGAAATTTGAATTCAAATTGATTAGAAAACGAATTGAATTCAAGTTGATTAGAAAACGAATTTGATTTCAATTGAATATATAACGAATTTGATTTCAATTGAATATATAACGGATTTGATTTGAATAGAAAACCAATTTGAATTGAATCGAATAGAAAACCAATTTGAATTGAATCGAAGAGAAAACTAATTTGAATTGAATCGAATAGAAAACCAATTTGAATTGAATCGAATAGAAAACCAATTTGAATTGAATCGAATAGAAAACCAATTTGAATTGAATCGAATAGAAAACCAATTTGAATTAAATCGAATAGAAAACCAATTCGAATTGAATCGAATAGAAAACGACTTTGGAATTGAATTGAATTGAAAGCGAATTGAAATGAATTCAAATTGAATTGAAATTTGAATTGAATAGAAATGAATTTTAAAACGAATTTATAAAGAAGAATTCAATTTTGATTTGAATTGAAATGGAAGTAGAAATTGCTTTTGAAACGAATTTAAAACTATTTATATAATTCATTTTAAATAGTAATCGACGAAATATATATTATGTATATTATATATATAATATAATGGCCTGAATAGAACGCGCCGCGCCGCGGCAGTTCGTGAATTTCGACCATTTATTTCAAACGGACATTACGGGAGATCCGACCATCGGATTCTCCTAAAACCGGAACCGTTTGGTTCGTATCGAAAAGAGCTTTCTAACGAATTTTAGAAATTTGAAATCTAACATTTGGATTTGGAGATACGTCCAAATCAAATTTGGAAAAAGGTCGTTGTAAGTGCAGTTCGATGGCCATTGATGGAAATCGACTGTACGGGCCTTGATCAAACTATTAAAAATATCAATAATTTGTATAAAATCATAAGAAATGATTTGGGAAAAATTGAGATGAAAAACTCCATATTTGAAAAGATAAAAATGGATTTTTATTGAAATGAACTAGTTTTGAACTAAATTTAAAACCCAATTATTTTTAAATAAATAAATTAGATTTAAAAAGGGGTTTTAAATAATCGTAATTTCTAATATATTTGATTGGAATTGAATTAGAATTGATTTGTGGGTATCGTGAACGGTGTTTTAAATAACACTGGTTCTTTAACCCGATAATAAATAGAATGTGATTTGGGTTTATCGTGAACTGTGTTTTAAAAGACATTAGTTCTGTAACCCAGTAAAAGGAGTTTTAATGAATCTGCAATTAGATTGAAACGTGAATTGATAATCTAAATTATCAAATTTGGCAAATGAGCGAGAATGGAGTATCACCAGTTTTGCTCTAGAGCGATAGTTAAATCTTTAATTAGATTTGAACGTGAAATGGTAATTAATTTTACCGATAACATCATGGTGTTAGATATGGAGTATTACCAGTTTTGCTTCATGGGATGAATAGGTTGGGATTGGGAAATAAAATAAATAATTACTTCGGTGTGGTTCGCTAATCTCGACTAGTTTGGAAAAACCATAATTTTGTTTGAAATGACATCCAAAGGAAGATTAAAGGATAAATTTTAAAGAATTTATCTTGGATAAAATTAATGGGAACCTTTCCCTAAAAATATGAAATTTAGAAACTAGCTGTGGGTTAGCTAAGAAGAATGGTTTCCTGGGTATTGGTCTGATGTTGGTTTCGGCCTTCGGGGTTAATATTTGGGGAATTGTTCTCTTGTTGATTTACGGTTAGTGACTAATGAATTGGAATGAGGCGTATGTTGTGTTTGTGTAACATTTGTTTTTAATATACGCGGGTTGTTCGGAAAGGCCGGGTTTATACCCATTCTGAATAACCGATTCGACGATTAGTCGAAGATGAAGACGGTGGTTGAAGACCGGAAGTCTTCACATCGTTTGGGTAATTACTGACGATCCTGATTGGGCTGTACACCCAAGAGGATGGAAATAGTTGGTGGTCGTCCAGACGTACTTGGAGATGGATGGATATGCGAGGAAAGTGCCTCCGGTTTCGTTTAGACCCAGAACGGACTTGTAAATGGATTATGTGTCTGACATTGGATTTTATTCTGTGTTGATTGATTTCTGTTAAATATATATCTGTTTGGCGGTGGAGAATTTATTATCTTGCTTAACGCCCTTCTCTGAGACGTACGAGCTTAGAGGTTATATATCGATAGATATCAATCGCATGGCATGAATTGCCTGTGTGGCACGCTAAGATGCAATGATCAAGGCTTTTGTTGAAAAGCATAGTCTTGTGGTTGATGATCAAAGCACGGTCTACGTGGCAGCTTTGTGTATAACGTGAATTTGCGAGCCTCACACCTCGGTATGAGTCAAAAACGGGATACGGACTGCAGGGAGAGCACGACGTTTCTTTCTAGCTTTGGTGGTGTCAGTGACTTACCAGCCCTGACATTTATATACTTTTCACTTATGTGGTTGTTGGAATGCGAGGCGCCTCGATTATAGGTCTGTAAGGACCGGGAAACGTGTGTTTAGGAATAAATAATCCTCTAACGTAAGTGAGGACCGGCCCTGAAGCATCCAGGATTGCCCAGAGTGTGTAGTCCTGAGGCATTTGCTAGAGTGTCTCGAGCGCGTAGAGGAGCTTGCCCCTTGCCTCGACTCATGACAAAAATCCAATTTCCAATACGTGATATTGCGGTTTTAATTGTAGAACTAGTATGGCGACATGATATATGGTACCCATGCCGTCTATGATTTATATTTATGATTGAAATTGTTTTGACACTATACACTTATTATAGTATCAAATGGTTTGTTTAAAACGTACCAAGCATGTTTGGCTATTATAAGGGAAAACCCTATCCTCCGGCTTGCGTTGCATTGTGTGATGGGACCTGGGTCTTATAATAGCTTCATTTTTCGAAAAAGCATTGCGTTGTTTATTCTATGCACTGGTATTCTTGGGATGAAACCCGTTCCGTGTTATACGGCGTGGTCCCTTGAATTACTCTCTTTTAAAGTAAAGTTTTAAATAACTGTTTTAGTTCTCACACCAGTCACATGACTGACCTGGAGTTTATTGTTTTAACCTAAACTCTGGGTGCCCCTATTTTCCGCACGGGCAGCTAGTAGTTTTGGTTTTGCATATTTATATTCACAGGATCCTGGTTTACAGCTGGAATGATATCCGGAAAGCTCTGTATCCGTATATCACCTTCAGTTGTGCTTTGTATTATTTTCCGCTGCTATGTAATTTATTGTAATCTCTGATATTTATCGAATGTAATTTATTCAATTATAATCTGTATATTCTTGTATCTGATGGTATTGTTGTAATAACAATGAAATGTTCTTCTGTCTGCGTTCTGATTTGTCTTGTCCTCACAGTAATTCGTTCTTTCTCATCTCTTCGGAGACCGGGGAAGTTCGGGTCGCTTCATGTAGTTAAGTATCATAGGACAAGGACAAGGGAAAAGAACAAGATCGTCGAGAGGGCAATTGTATGCTCTCACTACTAGCATACCTAAGAGAGGTGGTAACGTTTCTGTTAAAAGTTTAGCTTCTATTTTCTATCACACCGTGGGAACTTTGTTTTTACACATCGCATCCTTTTAATTCTGCCTCGATAGTTGAGTCTCTGCACCTTAGTACTAGCGTAGTAGAGGATCCCATTTTTGTCTCAAATCCTGTTGGGGAATCGGCTCATTTATTCATGACTAGTTCGGATTTGAGAATGTCTATACTAAGTGTTGAGTTTAGAAGTAAAGCTTATGTTTTTGGGCTATGGGTTGATTCTAGGGATGGAATGGTTGTCCAGAAATGGTACCATTCTCGAGTATGAAAAGAGGGTAGTTAGACGCTTGACTTGCCTTGGTAATGCCCTCGAAGTCTAGTGTAACCCTTAGGGTTCTGCCATGCTTAGTTACCTAGAATCTCTTGATACATTTATTGATCCGCTCGAGTAGTTTTCGCCACTAAGGCGAATGGTTCATTTCGCTTATGCGTGAGTCATAGAAAATCACCTTAGTAAGTACATTTGGCAACATGGTTGGCATTTTTTTTGTTTCCAAGAGATAGTTCTTCTGCGTGGAATACCTTATAGTGAGTAAACGAGATCCAGGATTCACTAGGGAATTTTGGAGAGCTTTCATGAAACCATGAGTATGCAGTTATGTTTGAGCCGAGTATACTAGAAGAAGGATAAGGGAAAATGGGACGAGAGACAACAGTGAAATGAGTTCCAACTCATATTTTGGAAACAATAGTTAAGAAGCTACGAAATTATGAAGTTAAAGACGGACAAAACACAATGGAGATAAGCTCAAGGAAATGCGACTTAGAAGATTGAAGACTAGATACACGCATCATATCTCTTTTTAAGAGTATATCCTTGATCCCTCTTTTCCTGTAGAGCTTACTTGCATGATATCTTTTATGTATATCCTCTCGGTCCTATTCTCCATCCTATTTCTGTTGCAAACCCCATAGGGAGTATGACTCATCTGTTAGTAATACATGTTGGGGCTTGAGGGTGTCCGTTGGGTTGACTAAACTTTTTGGGTTTTATAGGATATGGGTTGGTCTTAGGAAGGGATTTCTTGTGACCTAAAAGGAGTTTATCATGCTTGGTTGCCTAAAATCATATATATTGGTTTTGGCTGGTGTTTAAGGTACAAAGTTTTTCTTTACTTGCTTCTATCATTTGGTTATACCTTTAGGTAGGAACTAATGGATGTAAACATGTGTTTGAGACATGTTATGGTTGATGGTTGCAAGTGGTTGCAAGTTGTTGCTCGTGGATGCATGAACACACATTAGGCACTAGATCGGCTCAGTCACATCTCATTTGCATATGCATGAATGTTTATACTTGAACATGGACGGAAACTTGATATGCTATCATGTGGATGTTGCATATGGATAGATGTTTGTGCACACATGTAGTGTTTATGTGACTAGGACTATTTGCATACATGTTGGACTCATGGCACTAAACATATTTTGCATTAAGAAGATCAATCAGGCCTGATCACTTGCATTAGTTAAGGAACATATACACACACTTTCTGCATATGTTCATACAGCATTAGAAATCTCTTAAGGACAATGGATGTCTGTGATTGATGATTGAGGAGATGGAAGATTGGATGGTAGGACACATTCTTCTTAACTTGAAGATTTCGGGGACGAAATCCTTTAAGGAGGGGAGAATGTAACAACCCATATTTTTATAATAGTTAAAACAAGAAATCATGGCAGAATTAAATTTTAAATTCAGAATCAGGGGAAACGGGTTACGCCATTGCGTTCTTCTTGAAATTTTACATGAAATAGAGTCCGAGTTTTCGAAAATCGGAGTCCGTATGAGGGAGATATGACCCTCCGAAGTTTCAGGAATTTTCAGAATCAAAAAAAGCTCGAAATTCGAATTCAAACCCCAGAACAGGCTGGGCGGGAAAATTCATGCCCATGGACCAGGTCGACCTGGGGGTCGACTATAGTGTCGACCTCCCAGGGACCAGGTCGACCATAGTGTCGACCTGGGGGTCGACCTGCCTCCCGAACCCACTTCTAGAACCAGATGCATCCTGACGTATTTAGACTCGTTTTCTGACCAGATTCGTCTGCCTAACCCTTTATAAACAACCCCCTAGCCTCATTCTCTCCACACCATTTCTTTCTGTCCTTATGCTGCTTCTAAGATAATCAAAATAATAAGAAAGAAAAAGGACTGCTCCTTCTCCATCAAGACCATGCTTAGGGATTTGCAAATTGGGGGATTTCAATTAGAACACGATCGATCAAATACAGATTCAACAATCAAATTGTGCTTTCTAATTCTCAATCCACGCAATGTAAGTTCAAGTTACTTTTAGATAAAATCTGTAAACTTAATATCCATGTTGTAAATTGTAACTGGATCTATGTATGGTGATTGATTCGTATCCATTCTTGTTCGTATTGGATCTTGACTTTCGTGAATATTGCTTTGGACCTATTCATGTTGTAAATCAAACTCTCTCGTGTCTATAACCTTAACATGCCTATGATGTTGAAACTATTATTAATGGACAAGGACTATGACTGAGAACATATGACTGCCTATGAATAATATGACTATGCCTATGACTATGACTATGACGGTGAACATAAGACCGCCTATGAATAATAAGACTATGCCTATGCCTATGACGGTGAACGTAAGACTGTTGCCTATGACTATGACAAGGACAATTTTGGTTAATCACCTATGACTCTTGACTATGAGGATTATTACCTATGATTTTGAACATAAGACCATCATCTATGACCATGACTTTTAAACTATTACTGTTAATTGCCTATGACTGTTTTCCTAGAACTATTTTTGATAATTATCCATGATTATTGTGATGGGTCGCTTATGATTCATAACTATGAGATTTCTACCTATGACTGTTGGGGTTAATTGCCTAAGACTATTATAGTTGATTGTTCATGCCCATGACACCATAGTTGAAAACCATGTTGTGCACCGAATTGACATTTTGTTGAATCATATACCTAGGGTGTGACTTGCTTAGTCTATTCGCAATTATGTACACCAAAACCACTGGATCCATTATTCTTGTATTTGGCTTGCTTTTGCATGCCTATTCTTTTATGTCGGTGTTTATCATGACCATCGCCTTATCTTACTAGATTTGAAATTCTATATGCCAGTGATGTTGTAACCAATTATCTCAAGTTATGTCATGCTAGTCTTGTAACCCCTTTTTATCGCTTTATACTCGTCTCTTTTGCCTATCATAGTTTTGATGTTATTCCCTTTATTCTGAGGTTTGAGTTTATTTGTATCGATTCACGTTTACGTGCGATGGGAATACGACTTGAGTAGATTAGACAAAACATGAATTGGTTACGAACATGAATTATGAACTTGATAATAGGCAAAACTTGGAACATGAACATCGATATAACTTGAATCTGGATGTGGACATGAAACTTATCCTTGAAACTTGACACGAACTCGATATGAATCTTGAACATGGACATGACACTAGAATGAACATGAAAATGGCCAACTCGAGGTTGGGTTGAGTTTGCAGTGTAAATCTGCCCGGAACCGCCCGGCAAATCCAGTGGCTGCAAACAATAGGATCCAATGTGAGTAGTTGGTCATATCGCGCTTGAAACCCGAGGTTAGACTGAGTTGTGGTGTAAATCTGCCCGGAACCGCCCGGCATATCCAGTGACCACAACAACAGGTCAAATGTGAGAGGTTGAGGTGCATTAATGAATTAATGCCACATGATAGGGTTAAGTCATGAACATGAAAGACAACACTTAACGAACTTGGGACATGATTTGATAGGGTTAAGTCATGAACTGCTTGAATATACTTAACCAATTTGACAAGATGATTTGATAGGGTTAAGTCATGAACCGCTTGAATATACTTAACCAATTTGACACGATGATTTGATAGGGTTAAGTCATGAACCGCTTGAATATACTTAACCAATTTGACACGATGATTTGATAGGGATAAGTCATGAACCGCTTGAATATACTTAACCAATTGAACACGATGATTTGATAGGGTTAAGTCATGAACCGATTGAATATACTTAACCAACTTGACAGATGATTTGTAGGGCTAAGTCATGAACTTGAACGACAACACTTAGCCAATTTGACATGACACATAGGCGGGTTAAGTCACGAGCTTGAATGACAACACTTAACCAACTTGACATGCTAGACTGATGGGGTTAAGTCTCGAATTTAAAGGACAACACTTAACCTATTGGACGGAAACCCTATTTACGCGGTCCTTTTCAGCAGTAACCCACTAGATGTATCATGGTACCCTGGAATTAGGCAGGGTGGGCATGATTACTGGGCTGATTGTAAGCGACCAGAACGACGGCTGAGTTGGTGCGCCATTGTAGGTTCAGGCGGACTATGGTCGTGCACGTAGTCCGGAGTTGAAAAAGCAGTCATTGGGCACCAGTAGGTCTACACTGTGCGTGCTTGATTCGTGTCGGTGGTTGGCACCCTAGGGCTTGATACACCCTATGGTGGACCTAGCACAGGTGACTGCATTTTGTGATTGGGCCATATGACACAGACATATGAACGAGCTAGGACTTGTAGGGAGCCGATCGATTAATAGATCGTTACGTGGAAAAACGGTGTTGTTCGTTAGGTAGCATAATCCCTAGTGGTCCTAGGTGGCATAAACCCTAATCGAACCTAGAAAACGTTCAATAGGTAGTATAATCCCTAGTGGTCCTAGATGGCATAAATCCTAGTTGAACACGCGATAGTTCATGATAAGGAAACCTAGCCAGAACAAGGGTGGCGGTCCAAACGATTTCAAGAATGGTGGCACTACGTTGAAGGAGTATAGAAATACATGATGATACCCATACGATATACGGCAAGGGAATGTACATATACATGGAAAGGATGATACGGGTTGGGATACTAGTACAGTTGGTGCAGAGAATATAGGAAATCAAAGAAAATAGTGGAACGGTGAAGCTTAGAAATCTTGCGATGTTATACTTAGTAGAAACCTTGCAATGTGATACTTGGTAGGAACCTTGTGATGATACTCTTGATAGGAAGCATGGGGTGTTATACTCTATTCATCGTGCCTGCAGCTTACCTTGTCATCATGCTTATGTTTACTTTCAGTTTATTCATGCCATGTTATCTTTACTTGTTTTTATGCTGAAAGTCACTAGGACTTACTCAGTCTTTATGAATGACCCAGTTTATTTCGCCTCTTTTTCTTCCGTTTCTCCCCCTCCCCCCCAGGTTCACAGGGTGGGAATACATCTTAGTTCGGATCCTACCAAGCTCCAAGGCTCTTTCATGTACTTCTTGGATTTCTCTTGGCTATGGCTTGCTTTGCTGCTTTATTGGGGAATGATTTATGACTATGGTTTTATGCTTCTTTACTATTGCAAGACAAATTTTGATGTAATGGATTTAATGGCATTTTGATGTAAAAAGGCTTTAGACCTTTCTAGATTTTTAAAGCAATAAAATTTGGTTCTTCTTCCGCTGTTTTATATGTTCTGTCTTGTAATATTTCTGTGTATGTTTACCTAGATAATGCTCCACCAAAGCTAGTGCATTCCCTTTGCGAGTGACCCTGGTGGAGGTGGGGTTTTACAGTCTGAGGATGATATTAGATGTGATGGGAAAGAGGTTAAGAGTAATTTATTATTTCCATATGATAAATAATGACGCAATGTAAAATACAAATTTGAGAATATCTATAATGAGATTTCCAAAGTAACGAAAATGGAAAGGTTTGAGGATGTATATAATGATATTTCCCAAGTAAAGGAAATAAAAGGAAATTATGTGAAATTATAATGGTATTTTCGAGGTGAAAGAAAATTGGAAAGTTATGTTTTGGAATGGATATATTCTAAATGAATAAGGGTGGGTTAATATATTCAAGTAATGAAACCAAAAGAAATTTCATAACATTATTTTACGAATGATAAGTTGAGTTGATTTTCCCAATATACACAATGAGTAGGAATGAAAAGGCCAAGTAATGCCAAGTACTAAATCAGTGAACCCATTTTGTTTTCACGATTATTTATTTGATAGTTAAATAACTGACTATCAGATCTGACCTATATGAATGTTGGTATGGAAAGACCGGGATTGAATTATATTTGAAAACCATTCTGAACCAGCAAATACATGGGAAGTGAAAGATTCTGATTAAAGATGAGCAATTGAAGATCGTGGATCTTCATGAGCGGAAGAACTACTTGTTGAATTTCTGTGGTTAGCACCTAGGGATATTTCAGTAGTGATTCTATCGTGATTGAAATCTTCAAATTGCAAGGACTATTTGCTACTTATCCTTGGGTGATACCTATATAGGATGTGGTAGGAGTGTGAATTCGGTTCATCCTATTCCTGGATGACTTGTATGGATGTATGTTTGACAGAGTATTTCCAACAGGATCACGTACGTTGATTTCTTCTAACGTACCACAGTTGTAGCGAAGAATGGCCCTCTCTTAACAACTAGAGTATATTTGTGGAAATCAGTTGGTGATTTTGGCGGATCTGACGATGTGGCATTCAAAGTGAATGGTGGCCAAATGTTCTAAAAAGTAACTTTAACCTCAAGCCTCATCAACTGGGAAATGGTATAAAATCGGGTAGGTCGCATGGCTATGTGGGTCGCACCCATTAAAAGGGTATATCGTTACCTGATATGGAGAAATCAAATGTTGGTTGTCCCTTTTATTTTTGTATGTATGCTATCAGTTCGATTGGTTGGCCCCCAACCGTGGTAATGATATATTCGATAGTCTCAAGCAAAGTGAGGGGCCAGTCACGTTTAGCCTGGGTTGTATGATGTTCTTGTTGAACCCCAATGTATTCATCTCCGAAGGTACATTATCGGAAAGGTGGTTGCCTATACCTTGCCATGGAAATCCATTCTCCAATAAGAGCCCGCAGTTTTGATTATAAACTATGTATGTGGAGCGTGAGATGCAAGTGTTCTGCTAGACTGATATTTATTTTTATTTAGACACTATTATAATATCAGAAAAGATATTGATTTCAAAAATGTTTTGGGTTATCGTAAGGTAAAAACCGTCCTTATTTACATGTGGATTTGGTCTTAAGATTATTCTTTTCTTTTGAAAAGACTTTGACTTCAAATCAAGTTATGTGATACGTTTAAACTAAGTGTGTTTTTCTCACTCTGGTTCACCAGACTAATCTGATGTTTGTAATGCTCGGGTTAGACCGGTTTTACAATTTTAGATTTGATGCTGCAAACTTCAGGAGACGTGATGGAGGAGTTCAGACGTATGATATCTATTAGGTGTGTATTCCTCTGTGTGTTGTATTGAGGACAGATTATTATTACTGTCCAGATGTGTTGATGTACTCTGATGATTATAAGTATGATTATAAGTATTTTTAAAGCTCTCAGTAAAGATTTATTTCCATATTATATTATGTTCCGCTGCGATGTGAGACTCTCTGTTGTATTAGTTCTTCTTCTTTTATTATAATATTTCTTCCTTTCTTATCTCACCCACTAATTTTTTTTCTAATAACTATCTGTGTCTTCTGGAAAGTGATATAGGATTTGTGTATTATTTTCGGAATTCGGGCGTCGTATTCTCGTAGGTCGTTACGCATTCCCCCTCACTTCGTTCATTTTCCCCTAAAAAAAATCAAAAGCCTCAAATAAAATGGCTACCATTTCTTTAGTAAAACGCAAATACAAAATAAAAAATAGGAACCATCATTTTCCCCCTTTATTGAGGAATCACGATGTGTTCATACGAGTACGAATTTTAGGGGATATCGATTTAAAACAGTCGAAGTCAAGATTCGCGATTTCAGGTTATTCGAGACGGCTGGTTCAAAAAAATGTTAGTGATAGGAGGTACGATTTGCGTCCTTGGAATTCAAATTCTCTAGCCGTGAAGTAGATTTCAGACACGCGTACCATAGGGGTAACGAAAGTTGAGGGAGCAACTCATTTTTTGAAGCTTGAATTTGGCGAAGTCGGTAGCTAGGGGTGCAGATTGAGTGCGACAGTGATAACGAGAAATAAGGTGGTTTGGATAATGGTGAATTGAGAACGTGTAGTATAGTTGAACGTGTGATTGAAGATGACTAATTAGAATGGATGGACTAGAGTGATGAGGAAATGGATCGGTGAGCGTTTAGGCTGATGGTGTTTTGAGGCGAACAGTGCTGATTATAGTGATGATAGGTTTGTTTAGGATGGTGGAGAAATAGCACAACAATAAATGAAGTTTTCTATGAATTGCTCGACGAAATGTCAAAATGGAATGGAGTCGTATTTGGGCTGATTTTAGTGGAATCGATCGATGATTTTTTAGATGTGCTTGGTAGTTGATCGAATAATTTGCAAGTACAATGTATACGTTTTTAAGAAATTGTAACAACCCAGATTTTGGAAACAATCTAAAATTTTATTTTTAATTGATTTAATGGATTTTAAGAATTTAAAACTATTTATTTTGAGAATTAACGATTTGAAATTTATTTTAAACAAAGTGAGAATGTAATAATTTAAAATTTAAATAAAACGAACTCAAAATGACGCGTAGCTTGAAAATTCAATTTTTAACTTCAAATGAAGATACATAATTCAATATAAGTCAGAATTTGATAAAATAAGAAATATTGGAATATTCTGAATTGTAATTTTCTAACGAATGTAAGAAACTGGGATTTCACTGTTTAAATTGTAAGTTATGTCCAGTTTAAAATCTAAAATAGTCGCTATGGAATTTATCTATATTTTAATAATATATATTGCCCTTAAAAATAGCCATTTTGCCAACGACCTCCGTTTTTGATGAAACCACTTTTGTTATATCCGGAATGTCAAATTGTTGTTAGGTTTAAAATTTCAAGTCATTTTGAATTAGTTTGTAAGCGCAGTAAATTTAAACGCATTTTCAATTTCAGTTTGAATTTAACAAACCAGTTAAAAGGCCATTTTTCAAATGACCTCCAAATTCAATGAAATTAATTTTGTTAGGACCGTATCGTCAAAACATAGCTAAATTTCAATTTACAAAATTTTTGGAGTCAGTATGCAGCCCTGGTAAATTAAAATTTATTTTGAAATTCAATATTGAATGTTATATTAATTTATAGTTTAAATTTTATAAAAACTGATTGAAACAGCCGAATTGGCTCCAGAAACATATCCCATTGTATCCGAAATGGGGATATTTGGTTAGAAGCGACAGTCCTTGGGTTTGATTTGGAGTTGGATCGATAAACAAGTAATTTTTGGATTAAATAGTATTATAATGTATATATATATCTACATAATCCTAACCCTAATTCACTAATATCAGAGCGACACCAGGTTGAAACAAATGGCCGACAAGCTGCGATTATGATTCCAAAATTCTCTAAATCCATGTTGAATTAGATCATGCAATCAACACAAATATCGAAGAGGGTTAGGAGATCTTCAAATTGGTACGAGTTTGATGGGGTTTCATTGCGTGAACCACTCGATTTTTCACCTTACAGGTGCCGACTTCGAATTGTTTTATGGTGATGCTGGGCCCACCAAGTTGGTGGCGGCGCTGGGTGTGGGGAGGCGCCGGATCGGTGATCGATGGGGCGGCGGTGGATTGGAGGCCGACGGCCTCTGGAGGCGGCGCGATGGAGCTTTACAAATCGACGATGGGTTCCTAAAGACATTACGTGACACGACCCGAACTTCCCCGGTAAGGAAAGCCCAGATGGCCTTGAGAACACGACAAAATAGAACATAAACAGAAGAACATTTCATTGTTAATTACAATAATTCCATCAGATACAACGATATACAGAGTATGAATAAATATTACACAATTGAAAGGTATCAGAGATTTGAATTACATTTACTGCAACGGAAAAATAATACAAAACATAACTGAAAGAAATATACGGATACAGAGCTTTCCGGATATCATTCCAGCTGTAAGCCAGGTTCCTGTGAATATAAATCTGTAAAACCAAAACTACTAGCTGCCCGTGTGGAAAATAGGGGCACCCAGAGTTTAGGTTAAAACAATAAACTCCAGGTCAGTCATGTGACTGGTGTGAGAACTAAAACAGTTATTCAAAACTTTACTTTAAAAGAGAGTAATTCAAGGGACCATGCCGTATAACACGGAACGGGTTTCCTCCCAAGAATACCAGTGCTTAGAATAAACAACGCAATGTTTTTTCGAAAAATGAAGCTATTATAAGACCCAGGTCCCATCACACAATGCAACGCAAGCCGGAGGATAGGGTTTTACCTTATAATAGCCAAACATGCTTGGTACGTTTAAAACGAACCATTTGATACTATTATAAGTGTATAGTGTCAAAACAATTTCAATCATAAATATCAATCATAGGCGACATGGGTACCGTCTATCATGTCCCCATACTAGGCTCTACAAATAAAACCGAAATATCACGTATTGGAAATTGGATTTCCGTCATGAGTCGAGGCCAAGGGGAAGCTCCTCTTTGTTCGAAACACTCTAGCAAATGTCTCAGGACCCCACTATGATCCTTGGAATCGGTTGGGTCGGTCCTCTCTTACTTTTGAGGATTGGCAATTCCTGAACACACGTTTCCCGGTCCTAACAAACCTATATCCGAGGCGCCTCGCATTCCAACAACCAAACAGGTGAAAAGTATATATAAATGTCAGCCAGTTTAAGCACTGACACCACCAATAGCTAGAAAGAAACGTCGTGTTCTCCCAACGGTCCGTATCCTGTTTTTGACTCATACCGAGATGTGAGGCTCGCGAATTCACTTTATACACAAAGCTATGCCACACAAGTCGTGCTTTGATCATCAACCACAAGACTTTGCTTTTCAACAGAAGCCTTGATCATCTGCCACTTATGTGTGCCACACAGGCAATTCATGCCATGCGACTGATGTCCATCGATATACAACCTCTGAGCTCGTACATCTCAGAGAAGGGCATTAAGCAAGAGAATAAATTCTCCACCGCCAAACACATGTATATTTAATAGAGATCAATCAACACAGAATAAAATCCAATGTCAGACACACAGTCCATTTACTAGTTCGTTCTGGGTTTGAACGAAACCGGAGGCACTTTCCTCGCATATCCATCGATCTCCAAGTACGTCTTGACGATCACCAACTGATTCCCTCATCTTGGGTGTACATGTAATAACCCGAAAATCTGGGCCAGTTTAAAATTTTTATTTTGGCAATTTTAGCGAAATTTGATTATTTAAAATAGATTATTTTAAATAATATCGACGAGAAATTTATTTTGAATATAATTAGAACGTATATATTATATACGTCGTCGTTAGAATATAAATATTTATATATAATTAAATGGAATTGAAAATGGCGCGGTAGTTCGATAATTCGATTTCAAACTTCAATTGAATGTACCGGGTGCAAAACAATCCGGATTTTAGTGAAACCAAAAACATTAGGATCTAATTGATAATATCTTTCCAACGAATCCGGGAAATCGAAATTTCATAGCGGGATTCAAAAGATATGTCCAGTTGAAAATTCTGAATAGTCGCTATGGAATTCAGGCCCTTAAAAATGGAGATTTTGCAAACGACCTCGGATTTCGACGAAACCTGTTTTGTTGGGTCCGTGATGTTAAATTATTGCTAGGTTACAAATTTCATAATTTTTCGAATCAATATGTGAGTGTGGCAAAGGAAAACGCGTTTGACCAGTTTCAGTTGATTTTAATCGACTGGAAATTGGCCATTTTTCAAACGGTCTCAGAATTCAACGAAACTAGTTTTGTTAGGACCGTATCGTCAATACGAAGCTAGAAAATATTTTTCGGGAATATTTAGAGTTAGTATGTGACCCCGGTAATTTGAAATGTACGTTTAAAATTCAATATAGTAATTTAAATGTAAATTCAACGGAAACTGATCGAAATGATCAAATCAGCTTACGATACATATCCCATTGTGTTCGGAATGGGGGTGAAACGCTATGGACGACAGGCGGTGGGCCTCGTTTAGAGGTCGTATGTAAAAGTCAACTTTTTGCATTTAAAATAATAATAAAAATAAAATTAGCCTTTCTCTCTCCCCTCCCCCTTATTTCATTCTGGCCCCCCCCCTCACTTCTTCATTCGCTCAGAAACAAAAAGGAAAAAAAAAACCGAACGAATGAAGGCGGAGGCCGCCACCACCGCTCCTACCACCATCGCACCATCGCCAAACCGCAACCCCAGCGTCGCCGGTCCCCAGCCCTCCTCCCCTGGCCTCCAGCGACCTCGTCGAATTCCCCCCAGTCCCCAAACCCGCAGACCCCACGCCCCACAGCCAAACCCTAGGCCGCCTCCACCCTCCGACGTCCGACCGCCCCCAAGACCGCCGGTTCGAGCTTGAATCCTGACGTGGGGACCCCACCGAGTTCGTATGCGTGAAGGGGGGAGGTGCGGCTGTCTTGGGCCGTCAGGGTGAAGCAATCCGATCATCTCCTAGTGCGTTGTAGTGGGCGCTAGTTTGAGCCCTAGTTTTGAACCATGGTTTGAGCGACGTCGGCCTGTGGTTTTAAAAGAAGAAGAAAGGTAAAATACTGCAGTGTTTTTCTGTTATTATTAGGCAGTAAATAAAAATGATTTATTTTCAGTTTTAAATGTAGTTTTAATTTTTAAAAATCAGTTTTTACATACAATAGTTTATATAAAAATGTGATTTATGTTTATACAAAAAAAAAAAGATTTTTACGAAAAAAAAGAATAGATTTTTATATATGCAAAAGAATAGATTTTTATATATGAAAAAGAATATGTTTTTAATATGAAATCTTTATATAAGTAGCGAAGAAGAGAAATAATTTTTATTGTAAATATAACATGATATAAAAAGGTGTTGTTTTAAATATAGAAATGACAATATATATATGACGTCTATAGAAATAGACTTGATTTAAAAATAGAAGTTGCAATGATTTAAAAATAGAAGTTGCAATGTTTTAAAAATAGAAGTTGCATTGTTTTAAAAATATGAATCTACTTTGTTTTAAAAATATGAATCTACTTTGTTTTAAAAATATGAAGAGGTCGAGATTTTTTTTAACATGAAAAAGAAGTAATTTGTAAAATAAAGAAGACTAGATTTCTATATAAGGAAAGTTGAGATTTTGAAATACGTAGAGTTATAATTTTTATAATGAAGCAAAGTAAAGATTCGATTTTTATATATATTGAAGAGCGAAGTAAAAATTCGATTTTTATATATTGAATAGCGAAGTAAAAATGTGATTTTTACATATGTAGTGGCTACGGGCAACGAAAGTGATAAAAAGGCGAGAACGACGAAGAATTCTGCAAAAGAAGAGTCAAGATGTTTGGATAGCTTTCGGTGAGAATTTCTCACCTTTCAATTTCATTTTCTAGTTATATATATATACTAGGATGCAGACGGTGCTTAGTAGCACCCGACACAATTGTCCACAGACCATGGACTTGTTTGTTTGGTTGCATAGATTAGTTATATGATGTGATTTGAATTTGGTTGTTTGGCGATTTTGATTGATGTGTGAATGGCGTGGGCCTTCACTAGACCGGGGATAAGGCTAGGCCTTGTCCCGTTTCTAGTATCGTGTCGTTATGCCGCCGAAATTTTCTAAAATATGGTAGAAAAATAAAAATATCATTTTATTGAATAAATGAATTGAATAGAAATTCATAGGTTGAAATAAAATGTTTTATCGTTAAAAATATAATTTTTAACGTGAATATGAAAATAGTGAAGTGAACAAAATAAAATATTCATTTACAAACCGGACGGTTTGTTTATGTACACCTATTTGAATGACATTGATTGGGACGATAAATTTTACACATCGCCCAACTGCACGAATAAAATATGTGTTTGATTGTTTGAAACCCCACACGGGTGTTGGGATGAAATTTGAAGTTCACTCATCCTGATTGATTAAATATGTCGATCGATTGATTGACAGGCTGTTATAAGCGTTAGATATCTATATTTGATGCTTATACAGTGTAGTGCACTTTGGTTGATGGTTGATTATTTTTCAATGCTATTATATACGTGTGATGTATGAAAATCCATATAATTAATGTTATATGGTGATTGATTGGGCCTCATTCCAATTTAGAAAATAAAGAATAATATAAAATAAAGGTTCATGTGTTGACAGTACTCATCCATTGAGATTGGTCATGTGTTGAACGGAATATTTTAGTAATAAAATTTACATCTTTATCAATATAAAATAAAGGTTCATGTGTTGACAGTACTCATCCATTGAGATTGGTTATGTGTTGAACGAAATATTTTAGTAATAAAATTTACATCTTTATCAATATAAAATAAAGGTTCATGTGTTGACAGTACTCGTCCATTGAGATTGGTCATGTGTTGAACGAAATATTTTAATAATAGAAATATTTGAAATAGAATATTTGAAAATAGAAATATATGAAGCCGTGTTGATTAGATTGACGCCATTTTGACGTGAACGATATTTATATCGATTTTATTCATTTTAAAATGCATATTGAAAAGTGATTTCGAAAACGCATATTATGAAATGATTTCGAAATGAATTGAATATGAAACGATTTCGAAATGAATTGAATATGAAACCATTTCGAAAGGAATTGAATTGAAAACCATTTCGAAATAAATTGAATTGAAAACGATTTCGAAATGAATTGAATTGAAAATGATTTTTAAATGAATTGAATTGAAAACGATTTCGAAATGAATTGAATTGAAAACGATTTCGAAATGAATTGAATTGAAAGCGAATTGAAATGAATTCTAATTGAATTGAAATTTGAATTGAATAGAAATGAATTTTAAAACAAATTTATAAAGAAGAATTCAATTTTGATTTGAATTGAAAAGGAAGTTGAAATTGCTTTTGAAACGAATTTAAAACTATTTATATAATTCGTTTTAAATAGAAATCGACGAAATATATATTATATATATAATATATATAATATAATGGCCTGAATAGAACACGCCGCGCCGCGGCAGTTCGCGAATTTCGACCATGAACTTCGAACGAATATTACGGGAGATCCGACCGTCGGATTCTCCTGAAACAGGAACCGTTGGGTTCGTATCGAAAAGAGCTTTCTAACGAATATTAGAAATTTGAAATCTAACGGTTGGATTTGGAATTATGTCCAAATCAAATTTGGAAAAGGTCGCTGTAAGTGCAGTTCGATGGCCATTGATGGAAATCGACTGTACGGGCCTTGATAAAATTATTAAAAATAGTAATAATTTGTGTAAAATCATAAGAAATGATTTAGAAAGAATTGGGATGAAAAACTCCATATTTGAAAAGATAAAAATAGATTTTTATCGAAATGAACTAGTTTTGAACTAGAATTATAATTCCATTTATTTTTAAATAAATAAATTGAATTTGAAAAGGGTTTTAAAAATAACCAGAATTTCCAATGATTGCATTGGAGTGGATTTGAATCGAAATTGTCTTCGGAATATTTCGATGTTGGAATTCGTGATTATACAGATGTTGTTATGGAAATTTGAAAGATATATATTTATATCGTTATTTCCAATACGACATTTGTTAATCGTAGAATTTGATATTGAATATAAGCCGATATATTTTCTATTCAGAGCCTTATATTGAATATCAAATGTGATTTGGGTTTGTCGTGAATGGTGTCTTCACTAACACTGTTCTTGAACCCAGTTGAGAAAAGATTAAATCTTTTTATTTAGATTTAATGAAGTGTACCAATTAAATGATATTTAATTGGAATTGAATTGGTATTGATTTTTGGGTTTATCGTGAACAGTGTTTTAAATAACACTTGTTCTTTAACCCGATAATTAATGGAATGATTTTTGGGTTTATCGTGAACAGTGTTTTAAATAACACTTGTTCTTTAACCCGATAATTAATGGAATGATTTTTGGGTTTATCGTGAACTGTGTTTTAAATAACACTTGTTCTTTAACCCAATAATTAATGGAATGATTTTTGGGTTTATCGTGAACAGTGTTTTAAATAACACTTTTTCTTTAACCCGATAATTAATGGAATGTGATTTTGGGTTTATCGTGAACCGTGTTTTAAATGACACTGATTCTTTAACCCAGTCGAGGATTAAAACTAAGTGGAGTTTTAATGAATCTTTAATTAGATTGAAATGATCGAAAATGGAGTATCACCAGTTTTGCTCCAGGCGATAGTTAAATCTTTAATTAGATTTGAACGTGAAATGGTAATTGAATTTACCGATAACACTGTGGTGTTAGATATGAAGTATTACCAGTTTTACTTCATGGGATGAATAGGTTGGGATGGGGAAATTAAAATAAATGATTACTTCGGTAAGGTTCGCTAATCCCGACTAGTTTGAATTGAGATTCAAAAATAGAATAAAGAATAAATTCAAGGAATTTATCTTGGATAAAATTAATGGGAACCTTTCCCTATGAATGTGAAATTTAGAAACTAACTGTCGGTTAGCCAAGCAGAATGGTTTTCTGGATATTGATCTGATGTTGGTTTCGGCCTTCGGGGTTAATATTTGGGAAATTATTCTCTTGATTAATTTACGGTTAGTGACTGATGAATTGGAATGAGGCGTATGTTGTGTTTGTGTAACACTTATTTAAAATATACGCGAGTTATTCGGAAAGACCGGGTTTATCCCATTCTGAATAACTGATACGACGATAAGTCGAAGATGAAGACGGTGGTTGAAGACCGGAAGTCTTCACGTCGTTTGGGTGATTACTGATGATCTTGATTGGGCTGTACACCCAAGAAGATGGAAACAGTTGGTGATCGTCCAGACGTACTTGGAGATAGATGGATATGCGGGGTACTAGGTGCCTCCGGTTTCGTTCAGACCCAGAACGGACTTGTAAATGGACTGTGTGTCTGACATTGGATTTTAGTCCGTGTGATTGATCTCTATTAAATATATATCTGTTTGGCGGCGGAGAATTTATTCTCTTGCTTAACGCCCTTCTCTGAGACGTACGAGCTCAGGGGTTATATATTGATGGATATCAATCGCATGGAGTGAATTGCCTGTGTGGCATGCTAAGATGCAAATGATCGAGGCTTCTGTTGAAAAGCAAAGCCTTGTGGTGATGATCGAAGCACGGCCTTTGTGGCGTAGCTTTGTGTAACGTTGATTCGCGAGTATCACACCCGGTATGAACTAAAAACGGGAGACGGACCTCAGGGAGGACATGCGTTTCTTTCTAGTTAGGAGTGACGTCAGTGCTTGAACTGGGTGACGAGTTTGACTCATGTGGATGTTACTTATTATTACTTGCTGAAAAGCGAGGCGCCTCGTGATATCGGTTTCGGCCGATGCTTCTGGTCGGCTGACGGGCCAGACTTACGCCCCAAAGGGCGGGGAAACGTAGTGTTCAGGCATAATAATCCACATCGGTGGACCAGCCCTGACGATCCATGGGGCAGTTGCGGCTGTTCCTGAGGCTCGGACTAGACAGCCTCGAATCGGTGAGGATCTTGCCCCTAGCCTCGGTTCATACCATAAATGGTAACCCAACTTCCAATACGACATTGCGGTTTTGATTGTAAACTTATATATGGCGACATAGTGGTATGGGGCATTCATGCCGTCTATGATTGATACTTATGATTTGAAGTTGTTTTATACACTATGCACTTATAATAGTATCAAACGATTTGTTTTAAACGTATCAAGCATTCTTTGGCTGTTATAAGGGAAAACCCTATCCTCGGCTGCGTTGCATTGTGTGATGGGACCTGGGTCTTATAACAGCTTCATTTTTCTTTATTTAGCATTGCGCTGTTTGTTTTATGCACTGGTATTCTTGGGAGGAAACCCGTTCCGTGTTATACGGCGTGGTCCCTTGATTTACCTAACTTTAAAAATAAAGATTAATAACTGTTTTAGTTCTCACACCAGTCCCATGACTGACCTGGAGTTTATTGTTTTTAACCTAAACTCTGGGTGCCCCTATTTTGACACGGGCAGCTAGTAGTTTTGGTTTTGCAGATTTATATTCATAGGATCCTGGTTTACAGCTGGAACGATATCCGGAAAGCTTTGTATCCGTATATCTACTTCTAGTTGTGTATTGTATTATTTTCCGCTGCTATAAATTTAAATGTAATTTAAATCTCTGATATTTCTGTGTAATATTCATTTATACTCTGTATATTCTTGTAATCTGATGCATTGTTGTAATATACAGTGAAATGTTCTTTGTATGCGTTCTGTTGTGGCTTGTTCTCGAACTATCCGACGCTTTCCTTTACGGGGAAGTTACGGGTTTTCACAGTACAGCCCAATCAAGATCATCAGTAATCACCCAAACGATGTGGAGACTTCCGGTCTTCAACCACTGTCTTCATCTTCGACATACCGTCGAACCGGTTATTCAGAATGGGTGTAAACCCGGCCTTTCTGAATAACCCGCGTATATAATAAACACGTGTTACACAAACACAACATACGCCTCATTCCAATTCAGAATATTCTTTTATTCAAAATTTCACATTCTTAGGGAAAGGTTCCCATTAATTTTATCAAAGATAAATTCTTCTAAATTTATTCTTTAATCTTGCTTTGGATGTCATTTCAAAACAATATTATGGTTTTCCAAACTAGTCGGGATTAGCGAACCACACCGAAGTAATTATTTGTTTTATTTCCCAATCCCAACCTATTCACCCCATGGAGCAAAACTGGTAATACTCCATATCTAACACCACGGTGTTATTGGTAAAATTAATTACCATTTCACGTTCAAATCTAACTAAAGATTTAACTATCACTTTGGAGCAAAACTGGTGATACTTCATCCTTGATCACTTTCCAAATTTGATAATTTAAATTATCAATTCACATTTCCATCTAATTACAGATTCATTAAACTCCACTTAGTTTTAATCTTCTCAAAAATCAATATCCTCTCTTTAACTGGGTTAAAGAACCAATGTCATCTAAAACACGGTTCACGGTAAACCCATAATCACATTCATATTCAATTCCAATAAAATATTATTTAATTGGTACACTTCATTAAATCTAAATAGAAAGATTTAATCTTTTTCTCAACTGGGCTTAAAAACAGTGTTAATGAAGACACCATTCACGACAAACCCAATTCACGTTTGATATTAAATACAAGGCTCTGAAAAATATATCGTCTTATATTCAATATCAAATTCTACAACCAACAAATATCGTATTGGAAATAAGGATATAAATATATCTTTCAAATTTCCACGACCATATCTGTATAATCATGAAATCCAACATCGAAATAATCCAAATATAATTTCGATTCAAATCCATTCCAATTCAATTATTGAAAATTCTGATTATTTTCAAAACCACTTTCAAATTCAATTTATTTATTTCAAAAATAAATTGATTTTAATTCTAGTTCAAATCTAGTTCATTTCGATAAAAATATACTTTTATCCTTTCAAATGTGGAATTTTTTATCCCAGTTCTTTCCAATTCACATATTATGATTTTACACAAATTATTAATATTTTTAATAATTTTATCAAGGCCCGTACAGTAGATTTCCATCAACGGCCATCGAACTGCAGTTACAACGACCTTTTCCAAATTTGATTTGGACATAATTCCAAATCCAACCATTAGATTTCAAATTTCTAATATTCATTGGAAAGCTCTTTTCGATACGAACCTAACGGTTCCGGTTTTAGGAGAATCCAACGGTCGGATCTCCCGCAACGTCAATTTGAATTAAATGGTCGAAATTCACGAACTGCCGCGGCGCGACGCGTTCTATTCAGGTCATTATATGTATATTACATATATATTACATATTTCATCGATTTCCTTTTAAAACGTATTTTATAAGTCGTTTTAAATTCATTTTCAAAACCATTTCAACTCTATATTCAATTTCAAATCAAAATTGAATATTTCATATCATTAATATTGTGACGAGAAGGAATTTCGCTCGGTCCGAACCAGTCGCTAAACCGACCCAGACCGTTCGAAACGCCCTATCGTTTGAGAACAAGCCACAACAAAATGCATACAGAAGAACATTTCATTGTATATCACAACAATGCATCAGATTACAAGAATATACAGAGTATAAATGAATATTACACAGAAATATCAGAGATTTAAATTACATTTAATACATCGCAGCGGAAAATAATACAATACACAACTGAAGGAGATATACGGATACAAAGCTTTCCGGATATCGTTCCAGCTATAAACCAGGATCCGGTGAATATAAATCTGCAAAACCAAAACTACTAGCTGCCCGTGTCAAAATAAGGGCACCCAGAGTTTAGGTTAAAACAATAAACTCCAGGTCAGTCATGGGACTGGTGTGAGAACTAAAACAGTTAATCTTTATTTTTAATGTTGGGTAAATCAAGGGACCACGCCGCTAACGCGGAACGGGTTTCCTCCCAAGAATACCAGTGCATAAAACAACAGCGCAATGCTAAATAAGGAAAAATGAAGCTGTTATAAGACCCAGGTCCCATCACACAATGCAACGCAGCCGAGGATAGGGTTTTCCCTTATAACAGCCAAAGAATGCTTGATACGTTTAAAACAAATCGTTTGATACTATTATCAGTGCATAGTGTATAAAACAACTTCAAATCATAAGTATCAATCATAGACGGCATAAGTGCCCCATACCACTATGTCGCCATATATAGGTTTACAAATAAAACCGCAAAGTCACGTATTTGGAAATTGGATTTCCATCTATGAACCGAGGCCAGGGATCGTCCTCTACCGATTCGAGACAATCTAGCCTACCATGTCTCAGGAACAGCCGCAACTGCCCCCTGGATCGTCAGGGCCGGTCCACCGATGTGGATTATTATGCCTGAACAATACGTCTCCCCGCCCTTTGGGGCGCAAACGAGCCAACAAATGACTCCATCGGACCCGGATCGTCCGATCAAACCGAGGCGCCTCGCAACAGCAACAACCACATAAGTCAAACTCGTCAGGGCATGTAAAACCACTGACGCCACTTTTAGCTAGAAAGAAACGCAAGTCCTCCCTGAGGTCCGTCTCCCGTTTTTGGTTCATACCGGGTGTGAAACACGCGAGGTAAACGTTACACAAAGCTACGCCACAAAGGCCGTGCTTTGATCATCACCACAAGACTTTGCTTTTCAACAGAAGCCTCGATCAATTGCCACTTAGGCATGACACACAGGCAATTCACTCCATGCGTTTGATATCCATCAATATATAACCCCTGAGCTCGTACGTCTCAGAGAAGGGCGTTAAGCAAGAGAATAAATTCTCCGCCGCCAAACAGATATATATTTAATAGAGATCAATCACACGGACTAAAATCCAATGTCAGACACACAGTCCATTTACAAGTCCGTTCTGGGTCTGAACGAAACCGGAGGCACCTAGTACCCCGCATATCCATCGATCTTCAAGTACGTCTGGACGATCACCAACTGTTTCCATCTTCTTGGGTGTACAGCCCAATCAAGATCATCAGTAGTTACCCAAACGACGTGAAGACTTCCGGTCTTCGACCACCGTCTTCATCTTCGACTTATCGTCGTATCAGTTATTCAGAATGGGATAAACCCGGTCTTTCCGAATAACTCGCGTATATATTATAAAAGTGTTACACAAACACAACATACGCCTCATTCCAATTCATTAGTCACTAATCGTAAATTAATCAAGAGAATAATTCCCCAAATATTAACCCCGAAGGCCGAAACCAACATCAGATCAATATCCAGAAAACCATTCTGCTTGGCCAACCGACCGTTAGTTTCTAAATTTCACATTCATAGGGAAATGTTCCCATTAATTTTATCCAAGATAAATTTCTTGAATTTATTCTTCTTTTGAATTTCGACTCAACTAGTCGAGATTAACGAACCTTACCGAAGTAATCATTGGTTTTAATTTCCCAATCCCAACCTATTTATCCCATGAAGTAAAACTGGTAATACTTCATATCTAACACCACAGTGTTATCGGTAAATTCAATTACCATTTCACGTTCAAATCTAATTAAAGATTTAACTATCGCCTGGAGCAAAACTGGTGATACTCCATTTTCGATCATTTCAATCTAATTAAAGATTCATTAAAACTCCACTTAGTTTTAATCGTTAACTGGGTTAAAGAATCAGTGTCATTTAAAACACGGTTCACAATAAACCCAAAATCACCTTCATTAATTATCGGGTTAAAGAACGAGTGTTATTTAAAACACTGTTCACGATAAACCCAAAAATCAATATCAATTCCATCCCAATTAAATATTATTTAATTGGTACACTTCATTAAATCTAAATAAAAAGATTTAATCTTTTCTCAACTGGGTTCAAGAACAGTGTTAGTGAAGACACCATTCACGACAAACCCAAATCACATTTGATATTAAATACAAGGCTCTGAATAGAAAATATATCGGCTTATATTCAGTATCAAATTCTACGACCAACAAATATCATATTGGAAATAACGATATATATCTATATCTTTCAAATTCCTATAACAATATCTGTATCATCACGAAATCCAATATCGAAATATTCCGAAGACAATTTCGATTCAAATCCATCCCAATATAATTATTGGAAATTCTAGTTATTTTTAAAACCCTTTTCAAATTCAATTTATTTATTTAAAAATAAATAGAATTATAATTCTAGTTTAAAACTAGTTCATTTCGATAAAAAAACTATTTTTATCTTTTCAAATATGGAGTTTTTCATCCCAAATCTTTCTAAATCATTTCTTATGATTTTACACAAATTATTACTATTTTTAATAATTTTATCAAGGCCCGTACAGTCGATTTCCATCAATGGCCATCGTGCACTTACAGCGACCTTTTTCAAATTTGATTTGGACGTAACTCCAAATCCAACCGTTAGATTTTGAATTTCTAATATTCGTTAGAAAGCTCTTTTCGATACGAACCCAACGGTTCTGGTTTTAGGAGAATCCGACGGTCGGATCTCCCGTAATGTCCGTTTGAAATAAATGGTCGAAATTCACGAACTGCCGCGGCGCGGCGCGTTCTATTCAGGCCATTATATTATATATATAATATATATAATATATATTTCGTCGATTTCTATTTAAAATGAATTATATAAATAGTTTTAAATTCGTTTCAAAGCAATTTCAACTTCCTTTTCAATTCAAATCAAAATTGAATTCTTCTTTATAAATTCGTTTTAAAATTCATTTCTATTCAATTCAAATTTCAATTCAATTTGAATTCATTTCAATTTGCTTTCAATTCAATTTGAATTCGTTTTATATTCAATTCATTTCGAAATCGTTTTCAATTCATTTCATTTCGAAATCGTTTTCAATTCATTTCATTTCGAAATCGTTTTCAATTCATTTCATTTCGAAATCGTTTTCAATTCAATTCATTTCGAAATCGTTTTCAATTCATTTCATTTCGAAATCGTTTTCAATTCAATTCATTTCGAAATCGTTTTCAATTCATTTCATTTCGAAATTGTTTTCAATTCAATTCATTTCGAAATCGTTTTCAATTCAATTCATTTCGAAATCGTTATCAATTCAATTCATTTCGAAATCGTTTTCAATTCAATTCATTTCAAAATCGTTTTCAATTCAATTCATTTCGAAATCGTTATATATTCAATTCATTTCGAAATCGTTATATATTCAATTCATTTCGAAATCGTTATATATTCAATTCATTTCGAAATCGTTATATATTCAATTCATTTCGAAATCGTTTTATATTCAATTCATTTCGAAATCGTTATATATTCAATTCATTTCGAAATCGTTATATATTCAATTCATTTCGAAATCGTTATATATTCAATTCATTTCGAAATCGTTTTATATTCAATTCATTTCGAAATCGTTATATATTCAATTCA
This sequence comes from Allium sativum, assembly GCA_030737875.1. NCBI lineage: Eukaryota > Viridiplantae > Streptophyta > Magnoliopsida > Asparagales > Amaryllidaceae > Allium > Allium sativum. The sequence continues at coordinate 434,826,823 of CM060919.1, forward strand.
TTTCGAAATCGTTATATATTCAATTCATTTCGAAATCGTTATATATTCAATTCATTTCGAAATCGTTATATATTCAATTCATTTCGAAATCGTTTTATATTCAATTCATTTCGAAATCGTTTAAAATCGATATAAATATTGTTCACGTCAAAATGGCGTCAATCTAATCAACACGGCTTCATAAATTTCTATTTTCAAATATTCTATTTCAAATATTTCTTTTTCAAAATAGTTGTCATTGTCAAAATATTTCGTTCAACACATGACCAATCTCAATGAATGAGTACTGTCAACCCATGAACTTTTATTTTATATTGATAAAGATGTAAATTTTATTACTAAAATATTTCGTTCAACACATGACCAATCTCAATGGATGAGTACTGTCAACACATGAACTTTTATTTTATAATATTCTTTATTTTCTAAACTGGAATGAGGCCCAATCAATTTCCATATAAAGTTAATTATATGGATCTTCATACATCACATGTATATAATAGCATTGAAGAATAATCAACCATCAACCAAAGTGCACTACACTGTATAAGCATCAAATATAAATATCTAACGCTTATAACAGCCTGTCAATCAATCGATCGACATGTTTAATCAATCAGGATGAGTGAACTTCAAATTTCATCCCAACACCCGTGTGGGGTTTCAAACAATCAAACACAGATTTTATTTGTGCAGTTGGGCGATGTGTAAAATTTATCGACCCAATCAATGTCAGTCAAATCAGTGTACATAAACAAACCGTCCGGTTTGTAAATGAATATTTTATTCTATTCACTTCACGTTAAAAATTATATTTTTAACGATAAAACATTTTATTTTAACTTATGAATTTCTATTCAGTTCATTATTTAAATAAATGATATTTTCATTTTTCTAACATATTTTAGAAAATTTCGGCGGCATAACGGCACGATACTAGAAACGGGACGAGGCCTAGCCTTATCCCCGGTCTAGTGAAGGACCACGCCATTCACACATCAATCGAATCCATTCATCTCACCAAACAATTCAATTTCAATCAAATAATCTAACTAACTATTCAACCAAACAATTTAACAAACAAGCCATCCATGGTCTGTGGATGACGGGTGTCGGGTGCTACTAAACACCGTCTGCATCCTAGCATATATATAACTAGAAAAATTAAATTGAAAGGTGAGAAGTTCTCACCGATAGCTATCCTAGCTCCACGGCACTTCTTCTAGAGAAGTCTTCGTCGTCATCGCATCTTCGTCATCTTCATTGCCCGTAGCCACTACATATATAAAAATCACACATTTTTATATTCGCTGATGTCTTTAAAATAAAAATCACATTTTTATTTATCCACTTTCAATTTTAAAAACCATATTGTTATAACCACTTCATATATTTAAAAATCGAATTTTTACTACGATGTTCAATATATAAAAATTATATTTTTATATCGTTATCATCTATATAAAGATCTCGCCCTTTTAACTATAAAGACTTCTCCTTTTCAAATATAAAGACTTCACCCTTTCAAAAATATAGATTTCATCATTATAAAAATTACCACTTTATTTCAACGTATATAAAATAAAAATCAGATTTTTATTTTGCTACATACACAAAGATGATATTTTTAATTTTCTACATAAACAAAAATCATATTTCTACTACTTCTACTTAATAAAGATTATATTTTTAATACTTTAAAAATATAAAAATCATATTTTTAATACTTTAAAAATATAAAAATCATATTTTCACTTTCTTCAATATAAAAGATTACATTTTTATAACTTTACAACATAAATAAAATTCAGTTTATAACAAATAAATTCAGTTTATATAATAAATAAATTCAGTTTATATAATAAATAAATTCAGTTTATATAATAAATAAATTCAGTTTATATAAATAAAATCCAGAAAAACTTACAGGGGGGGGGTTTTCTCCGTTCGTCAGTGGCTGAGGGGGGGGGGGACTCGTGGCGGAGGCGCCGGAGGTGGGGGTTCAGAGGGCGGCGTCGGGTTTCTTCGATTGGGCGTTGGCGTTCTGGAGAAGAGGAGTGAGGCGAGAGAAGGGCGAGATCGACTGAGGTGAGGGGAGGAGCAGGGGGTCCGGTCCCCTGAGTGGCGGTGGCGTCGCTTGGAGGAGGGGCGGTGGTCCAGTTCGAGGGGGCGACGGGTGAAAAGCGATCGGGGTTTTTTTTTTTTTTTTTTGACTGACGGTCAACGAAAAGAAGGGGGGGTATAAAGAGATAAGAGTTTTTATTTTTATTTTATTATTTAATTATTTTAAATTTTACTTTATAAAGCAACTTTTATTTTCGACCTCTAAACGAGGCCCACTGCTTGACGTCCATAGCGTTTCACCTCCATTCCGAACACAATGGGATATGTATCGTAAGCTGATTTGATCGTTTGAATCAGTTTCCATTCAATTTACATTTAAATCACTATATTGAATTTTAAACGTACATTTCAAATTATCGGGGTCACATACTAACTCGAAAAATTCCAGAAAAAAATTTTCTAGCTTCGTATTGACGATACGGTCCTAACAAAACTAATTTCATCGAATTCTGAGACCGTATGAAAAATGGCCAATTTCCAGTCGATTAAAATCAACTGAAACTGGTCAAACGCGTTTTCCTTTGCCATGCTCACATATTGATTCGAAAAATTATGAAATTTAAAGCCTAGCAATAATTCGACATCACGGACCCAACAAAAGTGGTTTCGTCGAAATCCGAGGTCGTTTGCAAAATGTCCATTTTAAGGGCCTGAATTCCATAGCGACTATTCAGAATTTTCAACTGGACATATCTTTTGATTCCCGCTATGAAATTTCGATTTCCCGGATTCGTTGGAAAGATATTATCAATTAGATCCTATCATTTTTGGTTTCACTAAAATCCGGATTGTTTTGCACCCGGTACATTCAATTGAAGTTTGAAATCGAATTATCGAACTACCGCGCCATTTTCAATTCTATTTATAATTATATATAAATATTTATATTCTAACGACGGCGTATATAATATATACGTTCTAAATATATTCAAAATAAATTTCTCGTCGATATTATTTAAAATAATTCATTTTAAATAATCAAAATTCGCTAAAATTGCCAAAATAAAAATTTTAAACTGGCCCAGATTTTCCGGGTTATTACAATCTCCCCCACTTAAAACTTTTCGTCCCCGAAAAGGAACAAAGTCGAAAGTGGTTTGATCAATCAACTCTACGTTCGATCTGGCTTCCATTCTCCAACTTTTCAGTTTCTGAGAATTTCCAAAATTTCAAAAATTTCGCTAACACCCTAAATTTTCGAAAAATTTCGCCATAACCTCCCCTGCACCGGGAGCATCGGGGAATTTCAAATAGCTTCCCCGGTCTTTCAGATCTCAAAAAGAAAAAGAAAAAGCCAAGCGGCTAGCCAATAGGCTCACAAAATCATCATCACCCAAACAAAATAGGAAATTATGTAGTAAACATGTACCTATTTGTCGGGCAAACAAATTTTATTCTCTGCTCTAGCCTCCTTGCTATGACCTGTTCAATAGATATACATGTATGCAAGCAAATGCGACCAATTTTCAATATAATCCAATATTTGGTTCAATTAGGCTAAATGGTTCAAAATTATCAACCAAATAAACAAACAACACAAACATCAATCAATTAGTGGATTAGAGTTTCAAATTGATAATTTTGATACATATATAAAAATCATGTTTTTGATGCCAATTCACAACAATAAGCCCTATCTAATTTTGGTTCTCACACCAGTCTAATGGAAATATATAAAAATCACACCTTCGGAGCACGAACATAAATATTGATGATGCCATGGTCATTATCAACATCATCTCCAGGCGACTAGAGTGTGATTCTATATCTATCCAGTATATTAAAATTTCAAACACACGTGGATCAGACGTATACGCAAAATCTTTATATACTGGACGGTCCAACTCAATATAAACTAAATAATCAAATACGAATAATTGATTTAAATTTTCAAAACAAAATTTGTTTCATTTAAAAAAAAATATACTCTTTACACTCGTCCTAGGATACTACTGATCCTATCTCTAACGAGTCATTCCCATTGGATGTTACTAATCCAACATCTGATGAATTCTTTCGTATGGTTCTAATGTGTCTTATTCTCTGCTTTGTAAACCAAAGCTCTGATACCAACTGTGACGAGAAGGAATTTCGCTCGGTCCGAACCAGTCGCTAAACCGACCCAGACCGTTCGAAACGCCCTATCGTTTGAGAACAAGCCACAACAAAACGCATACAGAAGAACATTTCATTGTATATCACAACAATGCATCAGATTACAAGAATATACAGAGTATAAATGAATATTACACAGAAATATCAGAGATTTAAATTACATTTAATACATCGCAGCGGAAAATAATACAATACACAACTGAAGGAGATATACGGATACAAAGCTTTCCGGATATCGTTCCAGCTGTAAACCAGGATCCTGTGAATATAAATCTGCAAAACCAAAACTACTAGCTGCCCGTGTCAAAATAAGGGCACCCAGAGTTTAGGTTAAAACAATAAACTCCAGGTCAGTCATGGGACTGGTGTGAGAACTAAAACAGTTAATCTTTATTTTTAATGTTGGGTAAATCAAGGGACCACGCCGCTAACGCGGAACGGGTTTCCTCCCAAGAATACCAGTGCATAAAACAACAGCGCAATGCTAAATAAGGAAAAATGAAGCTGTTATAAGACCCAGGTCCCATCACACAATGCAACGCAGCCGAGGATAGGGTTTTCCCTTATAACAGCCAAAGAATGCTTGATACGTTTAAAACAAATCGTTTGATACTATTATCAGTGCATAGTGTATAAAACAACTTCAAATCATAAGTATCAATCATAGACGGCATAAGTGCCCCATACCACTATGTCGCTATATATAGGTTTACAAATAAAACCGCAAAGTCACGTATTTGGAAATTGGATTTCCATCTATGAACCGAGGCCAGGGATCGTCCTCTACCGATTCGAGACAATCTAGCCTACCATGTCTCAGGAACAGCCGCAACTGCCCCCTGGATCGTCAGGGCCGGTCCACCGATGTGGATTATTATGCCTGAACAATACGTCTCCCCGCCCTTTGGGGCGCAAACGAGCCAACGAATGACTCCATCGGACCCGGATCGTCCGATCAAACCGAGGCGCCTCGCAACAGCAACAACCACATAAGTCAAACTCGTCAGGGCGTGTAAAACCACTGACGCCACTTTTAGCTAGAAAGAAACGCAAGTCCTCCCTGAGGTCCGTCTCCCGTTTTTGGTTCATACCGGGTGTGAAACACGCGAGGTAAACGTTACACAAAGCTACGCCACAAAGGCCGTGCTTTGATCATCACCACAAGACTTTGCTTTTCAACAGAAGCCTCGATCAATTGCCACTTAGGCATGCCACACAGGCAATTCACTCCATGCGTTTGATATCCATCAATATATAACCCCTGAGCTCGTACGTCTCAGAGAAGGGCGTTAAGCAAGAGAATAAATTCTCCGCCGCCAAACAGATATATATTTAATAGAGATCAATCACACGGACTAAAATCAAATGTCAGACACACAGTCCATTTACAAGTCCGTTCTGGGTCTGAACGAAACCGGAGGCACCTAGTACCCCGCATATCCATCGATCTCCAAGTACGTCTGGACGATCACCAACTGTTTCCATCTTCTTGGGTGTACAGCCCAATCAAGATCATCAGTAGTTACCCAAACGACGTGAAGACTTCCGGTCTTCGACCACCGTCTTCATCTTCGACTTATCGTCGTATCAGTTATTCAGAATGGGATAAACCCGGTCTTTCCGAATAACTCGCGTATATATTATAAAAGTGTTACACAAACACAACATACGCCTCATTCCAATTCATTAGTCACTAACCGTAAATTAATCAAGAGAATAATTCCCCAAATATTAACCCCGAAGGCCGAAACCAACATCAGATCAATATCCAGAAAACCATTCTGCTTGGCCAACCGACCGTTAGTTTCTAAATTTCACATTCATAGGGAAATGTTCCCATTAATTTTATCCAAGATAAATTTCTTGAATTTATTCTTCTTTTGAATTTCGATTCAACTAGTCGAGATTAACGAACCTTACCGAAGTAATCATTGGTTTTAATTTCCCAATCCCAACCTATTTATCCCATGAAGTAAAACTGGTAATACTTCATATCTAACACCACAGTGTTATCGGTAAATTCAATTACCATTTCACGTTCAAATCTAATTAAAGATTTAACTATCGCCTGGAGCAAAACTGGTGATACTCCATTTTCGATCATTTCAATCTAATTAAAGATTCATTAAAACTCCACTTAGTTTTAATCGTTAACAGGGTTAAAGAATCAGTGTCATTTAAAACACGGTTCACAATAAACCCAAAATCACCTTCATTAATTATCGGGTTAAAGAACGAGTGTTATTTAAAACACTGTTCACGATAAACCCAAAAATCAATATCAATTCCATCCCAATTAAATATTATTTAATTGGTACACTTCATTAAATCTAAATAAAAAGATTTAATCTTTTCTCAACTGGGTTCAAGAACAGTGTTAGTGAAGACACCATTCACGACAAACCCAAATCACATTTGATATTAAATACAAGGCTCTGAATAGAAAATATATCGGCTTATATTCAATATCAAATTCTACGACCAACAAATATCATATTGGAAATAACGATATATATATCTATATCTTTCAAATTCCCATAACAATATCTGTATCATCACGAAATCCAATATCGAAATATTCCGAAGACAATTTCGATTCAAATCCATCCCAATATAATTATTGGAAATTCTAGTTATTTTTAAAACCCTTTTCAAATTCAATTTATTTATTTAAAAATAAATAGAATTATAATTCTAGTTCAAAACTAGTTCATTTCGATAAAAAAACTATTTTTATCTTTTCAAATATGGAGTTTTTCATCCCAAATCTTTCTAAATCATTTCTTATGATTTTACACAAATTATTACTATTTTTAATAATTTTATCAAGGCCCGTACAGTCGATTTCCATCAATGGCCATCGAACTGCACTTACAGCGACCTTTTTCAAATTTGATTTGGACGTAACTCCAAATCCAACCGTTAGATTTTGAATTTCTAATATTCGTTAGAAAGCTCTTTTCGATACGAACCCAACGGTTCCGGTTTTAGGAGAATCCGACGGTCGGATCTCCCGTAATGTCCATTTGAAATAAATGGTCGAAATTCACGAACTGCCGCGGCGCGGCGCGTTCTATTCAGGCCATTATATTATATATATAATATATATAATATATATTTCGTCGATTTCTATTTAAAACGAATTATATAAATAGTTTTAAATTCGTTTCAAAGCAATTTCAACTTCCTTTTCAATTCAAATCAAAATTGAATTCTTCTTTATAAATTCGTTTTAAAATTCATTTCTATTCAATTCAAATTTCAATTCAATTTGAATTCATTTCAATTTGCTTTCAATTCAATTTGAATTCGTTTTATATTCAATTCATTTCGAAATCGTTTTCAATTCATTTCATTTCGAAATCGTTTTCAATTCATTTCATTTCGAAATCGTTTTCAATTCAATTCATTTCGAAATCGTTTTCAATTCAATTCATTTCGAAATCGTTTTCAATTCATTTCATTTCGAAATCGTTTTCAGTTCTATTCATTTCGAAATCGTTTTCAATTCATTTCATTTCGAAATCGTTTTCAATTCAATTCATTTCGAAATCGTTTTGAATTCAATTCATTTCGAAATCGTTATCAATTCAATTCATTTCGAAATCGTTTTCAATTCAATTCATTTCGAAATCGTTTTCAATTCAATTCATTTCGAAATCGTTATATATTCAATTCATTTCGAAATCGTTATATATTCAATTCATTTCGAAATCGTTATATATTCAATTCATTTCAAAATCGTTTTATATTCAATTCATTTCGAAATCGTTATATATTCAATTCATTTCGAAATCGTTATATATTCAATTCATTTCGAAATCGTTATATATTCAATTCATTTCGAAATCGTTTTATATTCAATTCATTTCGAAATCGTTATATATTCAATTCATTTCGAAATCGTTATATATTCAATTCATTTCGAAATCGTTATATATTCAATTCATTTCGAAATCGTTATATATTCAATTCATTTCGAAATCGTTTTATATTCAATTCATTTCGAAATCGTTTAAAATCGATATAAATATCGTTCACGTCAAAATGGCGTCAATCTAATCAACACGGCTTCATAAATTTCTATTTTCAAATATTCTATTTCAAATATTTCTTTTTCAAAATAGTTGTCATTGTCAAAATATTTCGTTCAACACATGACCAATCTCAATGAATGAGTACTGTCAACCCATGAACTTTTATTTTATATTGATAAAGATGTAAATTTTATTACTAAAATATTTCGTTCAACACATGACCAATCTCAATGGATGAGTACTGTCAACACATGAACTTTTATTTTATAATATTCTTTATTTTCTAAACTGGAATGAGGCCCAATCAATTTCCATATAAAGTTAATTATATGGATCTTCATACATCACATGTATATAATAGCATTGAAGAATAATCAACCATCAACCAAAGTGCACTACACTGTATAAGCATCAAATATAAATATCTAACGCTTATAACAGCCTGTCAATCAATCGATCGACATGTTTAATCAATCAGGATGAGTGAACTTCAAATTTCATCCCAACACCCGTGTGGGGTTTCAAACAATCAAACACAGATTTTATTTGTGCAGTTGGGCGATGTGTAAAATTTATCGACCCAATCAATGTCAGTCAAATCAGTGTACATAAACAAACCGTCCGGTTTGTAAATGAATATTTTATTCTATTCACTTCACGTTAAAAATTATATTTTTAACGATAAAACATTTTATTTTAACTTATGAATTTCTATTCAGTTCATTATTTAAATAAATGATATTTTCATTTTTCTAACATATTTTAGAAAATTTCGGCGGCATAACGGCACGATACTAGAAACGGGACGAGGCCTAGCCTTATACCCGGTCTAGTGAAGGCCCACGCCATTCACACATCAATCGAATCCATTCATCTCACCAAACAATTCAATTTCAATCAAATAATCTAACTAACTATTCAACCAAACAATTTAACAAACAAGCCATCCATGGTCTGTGGATGACGGGTGTCGGGTGCTACTAAACACCGTCTGCATCCTAGCATATATATAACTAGAAAAATTAAATTGAAAGGTGAGAAGTTCTCACCGATAGCTATCCTAGCTCCACGGCACTTCTTCTAGAGAAGTCTTCGTCGACATCGCATCTTCGTCATCTTCGTTGCCCGTAGCCACTACATATATAAAAATCACACATTTTTATATTCGCTGATGTCTTTAAAATAAAAATCACATTTTTATTTATCCACTTTCAATTTTAAAAACCATATTGTTATAACCACTTCATATATTTAAAAATCGAATTTTTACTACGATGTTCAATATATAAAAATTATATTTTTATATCGTTATCATCTATATAAAGATCTCGCCCTTTTAACTATAAAGACTTCTCCTTTTCAAATATAAAGACTTCACCCTTTCAAAAATATAGATTTCATCATTATAAAAATTACCACTTTATTTCAACGTATATAAAATAAAAATCAGATTTTTATTTTGCTACATACACAAAGATGATATTTTTAATTTTCTACATAAACAAAAATCATATTTCTACTACTTCTACTTAATAAAGATTATATTTTTAATACTTTAAAAATATAAAAATCATATTTTTAATACTTTAAAAATATAAAAATCATATTTTCACTTTCTTCAATATAAAAGATTACATTTTTATAACTTTACAACATAAATAAAATTCAGTTTACAATAAATAAATTCAGTTTATATAATAAATAAATTTAGTTTATATAATAAATAAATTCAGTTTATATAATAAATAAATTCAGTTTATATAAATAAAATCCAGAAAAACTTACAGGGGGGGTCTTCTCCGTTCGTCAGTGGCTGAGGGAGGGCGGGACTCGTGGCGGAGGCGCCGGAGGTGGGGGTTCAGAGGGCGGCGTCGGGTTTCTTCGATTGGGCGTTGGCGTTCTGGAGAAGAGGAGTGAGGCGAGAGAAGGGCGAGATCGACTGAGGTGAGGGGAGGAGCAGGGGGTCCGGTCCCCTGAGTGGCGGTGGCGTCGCTTGGAGGAGGGGCGGTGGTCCAGTTCGAGGGGGCGATGGGTGAAAAGCGATCGGGGGGTTTTTTTTCTTTTTCTTTTGACTGACGGTCAACGAAAAGGAGGGGGGGGTATAGAGAGATAAGAGTTTTTATTTTTATTTTATTATTTAATTATTTTAAATTTTACTTTATAAAGCAACTTTTATTTTCGACCTCTAAACGAGGCCCACCGCCTGATGTCCATAGCGTTTCACCCCCATTCCGAACACAATGGGATATGTATCGTAAGCTGATTTGATCGTTTGAATCAGTTTCCGTTCAATTTACATTTAAATCACTATATTGAATTTTAAACGTACATTTCAAATTATCGGGGTCACATACTAACTCGAAAAATTCCAGAAAAATATTTTCTAGCTTCGTATTGACGATACGGTCCTAACAAAACTAATTTCGTCGAATTCTGAGACCGTATGAAAAATGGCCAATTTCCAGTCGATTAAAATCAACTGAAACTGGTCAAACGCGTTTTCCTTTGCCACGCTCACATATTGATTCGAAAAATTATGAAATTTAAAGCCTAGCAATAATTTGACATCACGGACCCAACAAAAGTGGTTTCGTCGAAATCCGAGGTCGTTTGCAAAATGTCCATTTTTAAGGGCCTGAATTCCATAGCGACTATTCAGAATTTTCAACTGGACATATCTTTTGATTCCCGCTATGAAATTTCGATTTCCCGGATTCGTTGGAAAGATATTATCAATTAGATCCTATCATTTTTGGTTTCACTAAAATCCGGATTGTTTTGCACCCGGTACATTCAATTGAAGTTTGAAATTGAATTATCGAACTACCGCGCCATTTTCAATTCTATTTATAATTATATATAAATATTTATATTCTAACGACGGCGTATATAATGTATACGTTCTAAATATATTCAAAATAAATTTCTCGTCGATATTATTTAAAATAATTCATTTTAAATAATCAAAATTCGCTAAAATTGCCAAAATAAAAATTTTAAACTGGCCCAGATTTTCCGGGTTATTACAAATATATAAATGATAATATTTTCAAAAAGTTATATTTTGAAATCACTACCTTTTCTATATTCATTATAAAAACGAATATAATCGATATAAATATCGTTCATTTCAAAATAGCGCAACTCTAATCAACACGGCTTTATATATTTCAATAAATTCGTTATTCTATTCAACAAATGAATATTTATTCTATTCAACACATGAATCTATATTTCTTTCAACACATGACTAATCTCAACACATGAGTACTGTCAACACATGACTATTTTTGTTATGTAATATATTTTTTAAAATTATGGTATCTATCGTTTGATTTTTAATCAGACTCCAACCGTAAAGTAATTTCTAATCTTAAATATGATAAAGATGTAAATTTTATTGTTAAAATATTTTACTCAACACATGAATAGTTTCAACACATGAATATTCTCAACACATGAGCATCGTCAACACATGACTATTTATTATATTCTAATATTCTTTATTTTCCCAATTTGAATAAGGCCCAATCAATTACCATATAATGTTAATTATATGGATTCCACCCAACACATGTATATAATGGCACTAACAAATAATCAACCAACATCCAAAGTGCACTACTCTGTATAAGCATCAAATATAGATATCTAACGCTTATAACAGCCTGGCAATCAACCGATCGACATACAACTAATTATTGGGATTAGTGTATGCCGTATTTTATCCCATTACCCGTGTGGGTTTCAAATCAACAAACACAGATTTTTATTTATTCACATACCCATTAAAAATTATATTTTTAACGATAAAATATTTTTAACTATATAAATATTTTATTTCATTTCACATCACACAATCAATTTTCACCTCAACAAACAATCAAACATACAAGCCATCCATGGTCTGTGGACGACGGGTGTCGGGTGCTACTAAGCACCGTCTGCATCCTAGTATATAATTTAAACTAGAAAAGAAAATTTAAAGTGAGAAATTCTCACCGACTAGCTAAACCAACACCACGACTCTTCTTATGTAGAAATCTTCGTCGTGCTTGCCTTTTGTCAATTTCATTGTCCATAGCCAATACATATATAAAAATCATATTTTTATAATCACTATATTTGGATAAAAATTCTACTTTTACACTGCTACTATATAGATACAAATTCTGTTTTTATAATGGTGTTCATATAATAAAGATTATATTTTTATCACACTATTCTCTATATAAAAATTATATTTTTATATATCTATTTCTAATATAAAGTTTGAATTTTTACTACTTATATAACGTAGAAATCATATCTTTATCCAATAAAAATCTTTCCTTTTCTTAGTTAAAAATCCGATCTTTTCATAGTTAAAAATTCGATCTTTTCATAGTTAAAAATCCAATCTTTATACCGCTAAAAATTATATTTTTACTACCAAAGATTATATTTTTATTGCTATAAAAAATCGTATCTTTATAATAATAAAAATAAAAATAAAAATTTAAGCCTTAACATATTAAAAATAAAATCATTTAGAAATCAAATCGAATATTTTAAACTATAAAAATCAAATCTTTTACTACAATAAAAATCAATTCTTTCATAAACAAAAACCATTTTATTTTTATATACAAAGTAAAAATCAAAATAAAAGAAATCAAAATCAAAGGAAAATATAAAAACTTATAGCGAGGTGGGGTGGTTCAGGTTGGTCGTCGGAGAGGGAGGGGCTGCGGCCAGAGGTGGTGTGCTCAGGTGGTGGGGTACGGTGAAATCGAGAAGGGGGATGGAGGAGAGAGCGGCGCTCGAGGGGGGGCTAGGGCTGTGCGATTTGGGGTTCGAGGGGCTACGGCCAACTAGAGGAGGAGGAGGAGGGAGAGGAGAAGCGACGGGGAAGAGGAGGCCGGGTGGGGGGGGAGGGGCCTTGTCGTGGGCGGCGCAGCGAACTGGTCGGGAGGGGGTGGGGGCGACGAAATCGAGATCTCCCCCCTCCATTTTTTTCTTTTTTTCCTGATGTTGAAATGAAATCGGCGGGAGGGGGTTATAAATAAATATATTATTTTATTTTATTTTGTATCAAAAAGTAACTTTTTAATTTGAACACCAAACTAGACCCACCGCCTGTCGTTCATAGCTAATTACCCCCATTCCGAACACAATGGGATATGTATCGTAAGCTGATTCGATCGTTTCGATCAGTTTTCGTCAAAATCAGCATATAACTCTATATATTGAATTTAAACGCGCATTTCAATTTACCGGGGTTACATACAGCCTCTAAAAATTCCCGAATAATATTTTCTAGCTTCGTACTAATGATATGGTCCTAAAAAAACTAGTTTCGTCGAATTCCAAGACTGTTTGAAAAATGGCCATTTTCCAGTCGATTAAAATCAACTGAAACTGGTCAAACACGTTTTCCTTTGCCACGCTCACATATTGGTTCGAAAAATTACGAATTTTGGAATCTAGCAATAACTTGACATCACGGATCCAGCAAAAGTGGTTTCGTCGAAATCCGAGGTCGTTTGCAAAATTTCCATTTTTAAGGGACTGAATTCCGTAGCGACTATTCTGAATTTTCAACTGGGCCTATCTTTTGATTCCTGCTATGAAATTTCGATTTTTCAGATTCGTTGAGAAGATATTCTCAAATAGATTCTAATATTTTTGGTTTCACTAAAATCCGGTTTATTTTGAACCCGGTACATTCATTTGAAATTTGAAATCGAATTATCGAACTACCACGCCATTTTCAATTCCTTTTATAATTATAAATAATTATTTATATTCTAACGATGATCTATATAAATATATAAGTTTGAATTCTATTCAAAATTAATTTCTCGTCGATATTATTTAAAATATTTTATTTTAAACAATCAAAATTCGCTAAAATTGCCAAAATAAAAATTTTAAATTGGCTCAGATTTTCCGGGTTGTTACAATCTCCCCCACTCAAAACTTTTCATCCCCGAAAAGGAACGAAGCCGAAAGTTGTTTAACTAATCAAATCAACTTCCATTATTTTTATTACGGCTTAAGTTCTTCAACTTTTTAGTTTCTAAGAACTTTTCAAAATTTTCAAAATTTTGGATAACACCCTAAATTTCCAAAAAAATTCGCCATAACCTCCCCTGCACCAGGGACTTCGGGATATTTCATATAGCCTCCCATGGCCTTCTTCAATCAAAAAGAAAAATAAAAAGCCAAGCGGCTCATAAAATCATCATCACCCAAACAAAACTGTAAATTATGGTAAACATGTACCTATTTGTCGGGCAAACAATTTTATTCTTCTGCTCTAGCCTCTTTGCAATGACCTGTTCAATGTAAGTACATGCATGCATTTCCAAACAATTTTCCAACACAGTTCAATATTTGATTCTATTAGGCATAATGGTTCAAAATTTCAAACAAATAGACGAACAATACAACCGTCAATCAATTAGTGGATTATCGTTTCAAATTCATAATTTTGATATATATACAAAAATCACATTTTTCATGCCAATTCACAACAATGTATTCTAGTTATATTTTGGTTCTCACACCAGTCTAATGGAAATATATAGATATCACACCTTCGAAACACGAACATAAATACTGATGATGTCCGGACATCACCAGAATTATCCCCGAGCGACTAGAGTGCGAATCTATATCTATACAGTATATTAAAACTTCGAATATACGTTCAGGACACGTATATGCAAAATCTTTATATACTCGATTGTCCAAATTCAATACAAATAAAATATTCAAATACGTATAAACTGGTTTAAATTTTCAAAACAATATTGTTTTATTTTAAAAATATACTCTTCACACTCGTTCTAGGATACTACTGATCTTATCTCTAACGAGTCATTCTAGTTGGATATTACTAATCCAATATTTGATGAATTCTTTCGTTTGGTTCTAATGTGTCTTGTTCTCGAGCTCTATAAACCAAAGCTCTGATACCAAACAGACACGACCCGAACTTCCCCGGTAAGGAAAGCCCGAATGGCCATGAGAACACGACAGAATAGAACGCAAACAGAAGAACATTTCATTGTTAATTACAACATTTACATCAGATACAAGGATATACAAAGTATGAATAAATATTACACAATTGACACATATCAGAGATTTGAATTACATTTACTGCAGCGGAAAAATAATACAAAACGTAACTGAAAGAAATATACGGATACAGAGCTTTCTGGATATCATTCCAGCTGTAAGCCAGGTTCCATATCATTCCAGCTGTAAGCCAGGTTCCTGTGAATATAAATCTACAAAACCAAAACTACTAGCTGCCCGTGTGGAAAATAGGGGCACCCAGAGTTTAGGTTAAAACAATAAACTCCAGGTCCGTCATGTGACTGGTGTAAGAACTAAAACAGTTATTCAAAACTTTACTTTAAAAGAGAGTAATTCAAGGGACCACGCCGTATAACACGGAATGGGTTTCCTCCCAAGAATACCAGTGCTTAGAATAAACAACGCAATGCTTTTTCGAAAAATGAAGCTATTATAAGACCCAGGTCCCATCACACAATGCAACGCAAGTCGGGGGATAGGGTTTTACCTTATAATAGCCAAATATGCTTGGTACGTTTAAAACAAATCATTTGATACTATTATAAGTGTATAGTGTCAAAACAATTTCGATCATAAATATCAATCATAGGCGAGATGGGTACCATCTATCATGTCGCCATACTAGGCTCTACAAATAAAACCAAAATATCACGTATTGGAAATTGGATTTCCGTCATGAGTCGAGGCTAGGGGAAAGCTCCTCTTCGTTCGAGACACTCTAGCAAATGTCTCAGGACCCCACTGTGATCCTTGGAATCGGTTGGGCCGGTCCTCTCTTACTTTTGAGGATAGGCAATTCCTGAACATACGTTTCCCTGTCCTAACAGACCTATATCTGAGGCGTCTCGCATTCCAACAACCACACAGGTGAAAAGTATATATAAATGTCAGCCAGTTTAAGCACTGACACCACCACTAGCTAGAAAGAAATGTCGTGTTCTCCCAACGGTCCGTATCCCGTTTTTGACTCATACCGAGGTGTGAGGCTCGTTAATTCACGTTATACACAAAGCTATGCCACACAGGCCGTGTTTGATCATCAATCACAAGACTTTGCTTTTCAACAGAAGCCTTGATCATATGCCACTTATGAGTGCCACAGAGGCAATTCATGCCATGCGACTGATGTCCATCGATATACAACCTCTGAGCTCGTACGTCTCAGAGAAGGGCGTTAAGCAAGAGAATAAATTCTCCGCAGCCAAACAGATGTATATTTAATAGAGATCAATCAACACAGAATAAAATCCAATGTCAGACACACAGTCCATTTACTAGTTCGTTCTGGGTCTGAACGAAACCAGAGGCACTTTCCTCGCATATCCATCGATCTCCAAGTACGTCTAGACGATCACCAACTGATTCCCTCATCTTGGGTGTACAGCCCAACCAAGATCCTCAATAATCACCCAAACGATGTGGAGACTTCCGGTCTTCAACCACCGTCTTCATCTTCGACATACCGTCGAATCGGTTACTTAGAATGGGTGTAAACCCCGCCTTTTCGAATAACCCGCGTATATAATAAGCACGTGTTACACAAACACAACATACGCCTCATTCCAATTCAGAATATTCTTTTATTCAAAATTTCACATTCTTAGGGAAAGGTTCCCATTAATTTTATCAAATATAAATTCTTCTAAATTTATTCTTTAATATTCCTTTGGATGTCATTTCAAACCATATTATGGTTTTCCAAACTAGTCGGGATTAGCGAACTACACCGAAGTAATTATTTGTTTTATTTCCCAATCCCAACCTATTCACCCCATGGAGCAAAACTGGTAATACTCCATATCTAACACCACGGTGTTATTGGTAAAATCAATTACCATTTCACGTTCAAATCTAATTAAAGATTTAACCATCGCTTTGGAGCAAAACTGGTGATACTCCATCCTTGATCACTTTCCAAATTTGATAATTTAAATTATCAGTTCACATTTCCATCTAATTACAGATTCATTAAACTCCACTTAGTTTTAATCTTCTCAAAAATCAATATCCTGTCTTTAACTGGGTTAAAGAACCAATTTCATCTAAAACACGGTTCACGGTAAACCCAAAATCACATTCAAATTTAATTCCAATTAATAATCGGTACATTTCATTAAATCTAAATAGAAAGATTTAATCTATTTCTCAACTGGGCTTAAGAACAGTGTTAATGAAGACACCATTCACGACAAACCCAAATCACGTTTGATATTAAATACAAGGCTCTGAATAGAAAATATATCGACTTATATTCAATATCAAATTCTACGACCAACAAATATCGTTTTGGAAATAACGATATAAATATATCTTTCAAATTTCCACGACCATATCTGTATAATCATGAAATCCAACATCGAAATAATCCAAAGATAATTTTGATTCAAATCCATTCCAATTCAATTTTGGAAGTTCTGATTATTTTCAAAACCACTTTCAAATTCAATTTATTTATTTCAAAAATAAATTGATTTTAATTCTAGTTCAAATCTAGTTCATTTCGATAAAAATATATTTTTATCCTTTCAAATTTGGAATATTTCATCCCAGTTCTTTCCAATTCACATATTATGATTTTACACAGATTATTAATATTTTTAATAATTTTATCAAGGCTCGTACATTAGATTTCCATCAACGGCCATCGAACTGCACTTACAGCGACCTTTTCCAAATTTGATTTGGACATAATTCTAAATCCAACCATTAGATTTCAAATTTCTAATATTCATTGGAAAGCTCTTTTCGATACGAACCCAACGGTTCCAGTTTTAGGAGAATCCGATGGTCGAATCTCCCACAACGTCAATTCGAAGTCAATGGTCGAAATTCACGAACTGCCGCGGCGCGGCGCGTTCTATTCAGGCCATTATATAACATATATATATATATATATATATATATATATATATATATATCGTCAATTTCCTTTTAAAACGTATTTTATAAATCGTTTTAAATTTGTTTTCAAAACCATTTCAACTCTATATTCAATTTCAAATCAAAATTGAATATTTCATATCATTTCTATGTAAATGATAATATTTTCAAAACGTTATATTTTGAAATCACTACCTTTTCTATATTCATTATAAAAACGAATATAATCGATATAAATATCGTTCACATCAAAATAGCGCAACTCTAATCAACACGGCTTTATATATTACAATAAATTCGTTATTCTATTCAACAAATGAATATTTATTCTATTCAACACATGAATCTATATTTCTTTCAACACATGACTAATCTCAACCATGAGTACTGTCAACACATGACTATTTCTCTTATGTAATATATTTTATAAAATTATTGTATCTATCATTTGATTTTTAATCAGACTCCAACCGTAAAGTAGTTTCTAATCTTAAATATGATAAAGATGTAAATTTTATTGTTAAAATATTTTACTCAACACATGAATAGTTTCAACACATGAATATTCTCAACACATGAGCATCGTCAACACATGACTATTTATTATATTCTAATATTCTTTATTTTCCCAATTGGAATGAGGCCCAATCAATTACCATATAATGTTAATTATATAGATTCCACCCAACACATGTATATAATGGCACTGACAAATAATCAACCATCATCCAAAGTGCACTACTCTGTATAAGCATCAAATATAGATATCTAACGCTTATAATAGCCTATCAATCAATCGATCGACATACAACTAATTATTGGGATTACTGTATGCCGTATTTTATCCCAGTACCCTTGTGGGGTTTCAAATCAACAAACACAGATTTTTATCTATACACATACCCATTAAAAATTATATTTTTAACAATAAAATATTTTTAACTATATAAATATTTTATTTCATTTCACATCACACAATCAATTTTCACCTCAACAAACAATCAAACATAAAAGCCATCCATGGTCTGTGGACGACGGGTGTCGTGTGCTACTAAGCACCGTCTGCATCATAGTATATAATTTAAACTAGAAAAGAAAATTTAAAGTGAGAAATTCTCACCGACTAGCTAAACCAACACCACGACTCTTCTTATGTAGAAATCTTCGTCGTGCTTGCCTTTTGTCAATTTCATCATCCGTAGCCACTACATATATAAAAATCATATTTTTATAATCACTATATTTGGATAAAAATTCTACTTTTACACCACTACTATATAGATAAAAATTCTGTTTTTATAACGGTGTTCATATAATAAAGATTATATTTTTATCACGCTATTCTCTATATAAAAATTATATTTTTATATATCTATTTCTAATATGAAGATTGAATTTTTAATATTTCTATAATGTAGAAATCATATCTTTATCCAATAAAAATATTGCCTTTTCTTAGTTAAAAATCCGATCTTTTCATAGTTAAAAATCCGATCTTTATACCGCTAAAAATTATATTTTTACTACTAAAGATTATATTTTTACTACTATAAAAGATCGTATCTTTATCATAAAATAAAATAAAATTAAAGCCTTAACATATTAAAAATAAAATCTTTTAGAAATCAAATCGAATATTTTAAACTATAAAAATCAAATCTTTTACTACAATAAAAATCAATTCTTTCATAAACAAAAACCATTTGATTTTTATATACAAAGTAAAAATCAAAATAAAAGAAATCAAAATCAAAGAAAATATAAAAACTTACAGCGAGGTGGGGTGGTTCAGGTTGGCCGTCGGAGAGGGAGGGGCTGCGGCCAGAGGTGGTGTGCTCAGGCGGTAGGGTACGGTGAAATCGAGAAGGCGGTGGAGGAGAGAGCGGCGCTCGAGGGGGGCTAGGGCTGTGCGATTTGGGGTTCGAGGGGCTACGGCCAACTAGAGGAGGAGGGAGAGGAGAAGCGACGGGGAAGAGGAGGCTGGGGGGCCTTATCGTGGGCAGCGCGGCGAACTGGTCGGGGGGGGGGGGGGGGGGGGACGAGATCGTGATCTACCCCCTCCAGTTTCTTTTTTTCCTTTTTTTCCTGCTGTTGAAATGAAATCGGGGGAGGGGGATTTATAAATAAATATTTTATTTTATTTTATTTTATATCAAAAAGTAACATTTTAATTTGAACACCAAACTAGACCCACCGCCTGTCATCCATAGCTAATTACCCCCATTCCGAACACAATGGGAAATGTATCATAAGCTGATTCGATCGTTTCGATCAGTTTTCGTCAAAATCAGCATATAACTCTATATATTGAATTTGAATGCGCATTTCAATTTACTGGGGTCACATACAGCCTCTAAAAATTCCCAAATAATATTTTCTAGCTTCGTATGGATGATACGGTCCTAACAAAACTAGTTTCATCAAATTGCGAGACCGTTTGAAAAATAGCCATTTTCCAGTCGATTAAAATCAACTAAAACTGGTCAAACGCGTTTTCCTTTGCCACGCTCACATATTGACTCGAAAAATTACGAATTTTGGAATCTAGCAATAACTTGACATCACGGATCCAACAAAAGTGGTTTCGTCGAAATCCGAGGTCGTTTGCAAAATTTCCATTTTTAAGGGCCTGAAATTCATAGCGACTATTCTGAATTTTCAACTGGTCCTATCTTTTGATTCCCGATATGAAATTTCGATTTTTCGGATTCGTTGGAAAGATATTCTCAGATAGATTCTAATATTTTTGGTTTCACTAAAATCTGGTTTATTTTGAACCCGGTACATTCATTTGAAATTTGAAATCGAATTATCGAACTAACACGCCATTTTCAATTACTTTTATAATTATAAATAATTATTTATAATCTAACAACGATCTATATAAATATATACGTTCGAATTCTATTCAAAATAAATTTCTCGTCGATATTATTTAAAATAATTTATTTTAAATAATCAAAATTCACTAAAATTGCCAAAATAAAAATTTTAAATTGGCTCAGATTTTCCGAGTTGTTACATTACGGGGAGGGAAGGGTTTAATCCCTTAATCATGCTATTATTAGTTTAATTGATTATATTAATTCATGTAATCAATGTATAATCGTATCTTTTTCATACGATATTAAAATCTGACGATTTCAGTTGCATTGCGCTCGTATCAGCGAGCACTGCAACTTGGAACTGACCAGAATAGAAATTTGAGCAGGTTGAATTTTAAGCTAAATTAAGCATTCGTTTAATTTAGTTTTAAAAAATAAAATCCTCAAAATAAAGACTGATAGAGTGGAAACCAAAATGAGAACTCTCTCACTCAAATTATTTTACAATTATTATATATGTGACTGAATTTCTATTTATTGCATGTGATTACAATATTTGTTTAGTGATTCATGGTTGTTTATAGTTTTAATATTATTATCAATAGTAAACTGTGAAAATGTATGTTGATAAATAAAATGTTTAAATTATAGATAATGTTTACATGAACTGTGATGTAAACCCTACACGGGTATTAGGACGATAATTTTACACATCGCCCTAGTGTACAAATATATTTGTTTGATGACTGAAAACCCCACACGGATCTGGGGATGATAATTTATTCACATCTCCCTCAAATTTAATTTTTTTGTCAACCGATTGATTGACAGGCTATTATCAGCGTTATTTGATTGTTTAATGCTTATACAGTTGTAAATTGCACTCTGGATGTGAATTGACTGTTTTATAGTTGATTATCACTATATTTGAATACGTGCGATGTATGGAATCCATATAAATAAAATTATATGGTAATTTATTGAGTCTGATTCCAATTGAGAATATAAACGAATATTTTAAAATAATGTTCAGTAAAAAGTTAAAATATGATTTTGATATCCGATTTTGGATGGACACAAAAATTGTAACAACCCGGAATTTTGGGGCCAATTTAAAATTTTTATTTTAGACATTTTAATGGATTTAGCATATTTAGAGATAAAATCTTTGACGTGTTATGTAATGACCCGGAAAATCCGAACCAATTTAAAATTTTTTATTTTAAATTATTTGGTGGAAAAATGTGGCAGAAATTAAAATTTTCATTTTTAAATAATATTAAAGCCAGTGAAAATAGTCAATTTTCAAATGATCTCCGTTTTCGACGAAACCACTTTTGTTAGAACCGGAATGTTGAATTATTGCTAGGTTTCAATTTTTAGAATTTCTCAAATTAATATGTGAGCGTGGCGAAGGAAAATGTGTTTGGTCGATTTCAGTCAAATTTAATCGACTGAAAAATAGCCATTTTTCAAACAGTCTCAGAATTCGACGAAATTAGTTTTGTTAGTACCGTATCGTCATAACATAGACAAATATATTTTTTTCTGGATTTTTCTGAGCCCGTATGTGGCCTCAGTAAATTTATTTGTGCGAACGAATTAATTTAATAAAGAAATTAAATATTAAATTAAATAATACAGGTCACAGACAGCCGTTTGGGCTGACGGGACCTATCCCATTGGATCCGAAATATGGGCTATTGGCTACGAGCACCTTCTGCTGTACTGTAATTGAACCGGTTTGAAAGATATAGATTTAATTGTAAAAATACATTAAATATATTATAAATATAGGATTTAAAACCCTAATATTACTATTCATCGTCATATACACAGCCGCCTTCTTCCTCAATCAATGGCCGATATCTTCAATTCTTCAATCCTCAATATCTTTTAATCCATACCATCTTTTCAAACAAATCCAAAGGGAAGTGAAAGAGAATCGAACAATTTATCCATCCGTTCGGTGAGATCGGTTGTAGTCTTGAATTTGGCCGAGGCCTTAACCAGGAACCGTCGCCGTTCGGGCCCGTTTTGCCCCGTCCACCGACCGCCGAGCTCCACCGCAGCACCACCCCCAGGCGCGGCGTCCTCCGCCTTCCACGTGGCGAACTCCGATCGGCACCCCGTGCCACCAGTCGCGAGCCAAATCGAACCCTAGGTTCGAAGTAGAAAAATAAACGTCGGCCGAGGATTGAGGTTGAAGAAGAGTGAATATTCCCTTTTGATGCTTTTTCGTTTAAATTTTATTTTCACAAATTAAGCCATAACTAATTCGTTTCAACTCAGAATTTGACGATTTCGGAACCATTTGGAATCGTAACAGCGAATAGAACGTGTTAAGACTGAAACGGGACCATTCTGAACAGTTTGAATTTTGGCCAAAATCTGCAACGACTGTGAGATTTCTAAATTTTAATAATTAAATAATTTTATTCTATTCGTTATGTGAATCATTATATGTTATTTCTGATCTGTGAAGTGGTGATTGTTGTATGGTTGTTAATATTCGTTGTGAAATCATGATATAGCATGTCAGTTTAGATTTATAAAATTCTGATGTAATCTCTATAAAGTTCTCATCTTTATTGTTTTTATTTGTATTTTATTTTTATTTTTATTCCTTTATAGAAATGGAAAATTGAATCTTTGTTTGCTTTACAAACAAAGATGAAATTTTGAAACTTTATTTTGTTTTTACAAAATAAAATGAAAATTTGAATCTTTGTTTGCTTTACAAACAAAGATGAAATTTTGAAACTTTATTTTGTTTTTACAAAATAAAATGAAAAATTGAATCTTTGTTTGTTTTACAACAAAAATGAAAAGTTAAATCTTAATTTTTGGTTCAACACATAAAATGAAAAGTTGATTTTTGTTTTGATTTACAAAATAAATGAAAGGTAAATTTTATTTTGATTTGTAAAATAATAGCATAAGTTAAATTTCTATTTTGATTTGCAAAATAAAACAAAGGTTTGATCTTTATTTTTGGTTTACAAAATAAAACAAAAGTTAAATTTCTATTTTTGATTTGTAAAATAAAACAAAAAATGAATCTTTATTTTTTATTTGCAAAATAATAACAAAGGTGGAATATGTATTTTGATTTACATAAAAAAGAACAAAAGATTGAATCTTTATTTTGTTTATGATTTATTAAATAAAGAAAGTTTAAATCTTTCAAATTTTAATTAAAAGATAAATTAAGATTAGATATTTTATTTTGATTTACAATATGAAATAAAGATTAGATATTTTATTTGACTTACAAATAAAACAAAGATGAGACCTTTTATTGTGATTCATCAAATTTATACACCAAATCATATATTGTGTTGTATGTGTGGACACTGAAATGACGATGTTGGGTAAATAGAAATGGGTAGACAAAAACCATTATTTTTAGTTATCACATTTTGACACCAAATTGAGTTGAGTTAGATAGGAAATACCACCTATAGGAAAAATGTGCATTAAGAAGACAATTCGGAGAAAATTTACATTTTTCTATTGTAATTGAGAGAAATAGATAATTTACATTTTTCTAATGTAATAAAGATAATTAAAAGATTTACATTTTCCTATGTAAAAATATAAGATTTACATTTTCCTATGTGAAGATGAAAGATTTACCATTTTTCTTTGTAACAATGGAAGGTTTACATTTCTCAATGTAAAGGTAAAAGAATTTACATTTTTCATTGTAAAAGAAAAAGAGATAAAATATTTACATTTTATAAAAACATAAAAAGTACATCTTTATGTTATAAATATGAATTAGATCAAAAAGTACATTTTTGTATTTAAAAATGAATTAGATCAAAAAGTACATTTTTGTATTTAAAGATGAATTAGGACAAAAAGTACATTTTTGTGTATTTAAAATGAATTAGGACAAAAAGTACATTTTTGTGTATTTAAAATGAATTACATTAAAAGGTACATTTTTGTGTATTTAAAATGAATTAGGACAAAAAGTACATTTTTGTGTATTTAAAGTGAATTAGGACAAAATTTACATTTTTGTGTATTTAAAATGAATTAGGACAAAAAGTACATTTTTGTGTATTTAGAAATGAATTAGACAAAGTACATTTTTACGTTATAAAAATGAATTAGACAAAGTACATTTTTATGTTATAAAAATGAGTTGGAGCAAAAGAATATTTTTATATAATTAAAGAAAGAGTACATTTTAAACATCATTTTTGTCGCATTAGAATTGGTGGACAAAAATGTCATTTTTATTGAATATAAAATTATACATTGTAGAAAACGTCATTTTAGTCGCATTAGAATTGGCGAACAAAAATGTCATTTTTATTGAATATAAAAATATACATTGTAGAAAACGTCATTTTTGTCGCATTAGAATTGGCGAACAAAAATGTCATTTTTTTTAATATAATAATATACAATGTTGAAAACGTCATTTTTGTTGCATTAGAATTGGCGAACAAAAATATCATTTTTATTGAATATAAAAATATACATTGTAGAAAACGTCATTTTTGTCGCATTAGAATCGGCGGACAAAAATGTCAGAAAACATCATTTTTGTTGCATTAGAATTGGCGAACAAAAAATATTGTTTTTGTAGAATAAAGGAATGAATTTTAATAAAGGGAATCGCCAAATGGTTTATATATAAATATAAATATAAAATTAACGAAACGAGCAAGGCAGTTCGCGTATCGACAATCGTAACTTCAAACGATTATTCCGTAAGATCCGACCGTTGGATTTTCCTAAAACTAGAACCGTTAGGACCGTTTTGGGAAGAGCTTTCCAACGATATTAATTTCATCAAAATCCGACGGTTAGATTTTAAGATATGTGTAAAACAAATTTTGGTAAAAACAGCGCCAGGGCCACCCATTGACCCGAAACGTCGTTTATTTATTTCGAGCTATTTTTAATAAATAAAAATAGCGATAAATAGCTATAAATATATATGAAATGTTTTAAACTATAATTATGCGACATTTATCTGAAAAGACCGAGTTTAACTCATTCCAAATAATAGAACGGCGATTAAATCAAAGATGTAACGAGACGGTGTAGAAGACCGGCGATCTTCACATCGAATGGACGACGACTTCTGATACCTTGGACTGACTTGCTCCTAGGACGGGGTTGAAGCAGTAATTGTCCAGACGTATGTGTTGGTCATGCGGATAAGCGAGAACCTCTTTGGTGTCTCCGGTTTCGTTCAGACCCAGAATGGACTTGTAAATGGATGCATGTCTGACGTTGGAGTTCATCCCATGTAATTAAATCAATTTCTATTAATATATGTCTGTTTGGTGGTAGAGAATTTATTCTCTACTTAACACCCTGATACATAGTAATAGTTATCGATTGCATGGCGTTGAATTGTCAACGTGGCACGCCAAGATGTAATGATCAAGGCTTTGTTGAAAAGCAGGCCTTGTGGCTGATGATCAAAACATAGCCTGTTTAGGCATAGCTTTGTGTATAGCGTGACTTCGCGAGCCTCACACCCCGGTATGAGTCAAAAACGGGATATGGACCGTAGGGAGTGCACACGTTTCTTTCTAGCTAGGAGTGGTGTTGGGCTTTAACACGACCCGACATTTTACTTATATGGATTATGGATTGAGGTACCTCGGGTTTTTTTCATAGGACAGAAGTGGTCATATTATAGGTCTAAAGGGACTGGGAAACGTGTGTTCAGGCATAACTAATCCACTACCGTTAGGTGGGGACCGACCCTACCGCATCCAAGGGTTCACTGCGGGGAATCCTGAGGCATTTGCTAGAGTGTCTCGAATCGGAAGAGGACGATCCCTTGCCTCGATTTCATGATAGAAAACCAAATTCCCAATACGACGACATTTCGGTTTTGATTGTAAACTTATATACGGCGACATAGTAGGATGGGGTACTATGCCGTCTAGGATTGATATATTTATATTGAAGCATTTTAATACTGCTTAAACACTAATAATATTATTATAATATTACTTTTCACGTATTAAGCATGTCTGATCATCATAAAGGAAAACTCTATCCTCCTGTGTGCGTTGCATTGTGTGATAGGACTTGAGTCTTATGATGATTTCATTTTTCAAAAAATCATTTCGTGTTTTATACAAACTTTATAAAATTATGCACTGGCAATCCAATGGAGTAAAACCGTTCCGCGTTAGCGGTGTGGTCCTGAGATTTGTCACATTGATAGATAATTTAGTTAAGAATTCTCACACAAGTCCCATGACTGACTCGTAGTTTGTTTCACTTTTGCAAACTCGGGTGCCCTCTTTCCACACGGGCAGCCAATTGACAGGTTCAGGTGATACATTCTGATTGGAGCTTGCTTGGACGGAAGAAGAAGAAGACCTTTTCTCTAGTTTTTACTTCTGCTTGAGACATTTTACCTTTTGTAGCTTTGATGTATGTGATGGAGTTTGAGACTTGTTTCTTTCCATTTGAAACCTTATTTCCCTTTTTGTTGAGACTCTTTATTTGGCTAAGTTGTATCCTGTACTGCGTACTCTGATGTATTGGATATTATGATGCTGATGACATTTATTTCCGCTATAGTGGTTTATGTGTTATGATAATTATTTGAGGTCTGTTTTTGTTGTAAATATGTTGTATTCCAAAATGATTATCCTAACTTTCGAATAACAGAAGTTCTGGGTCATCACAGTTGGTATCAGAGCATAAGGTTAACCTTAGCTTCGGAATATAACATATTTAGAATAATTCGTCTAGATAGAATCCACATTATTCTAAGACGAGTAGCTCATTAGAGATAGGAATAGTAATGTCCTAGAATGAGCACAGCAGAATAGCACATATTTATCAGTCACTACACCATCATCTTTTCACCTTGTCTTTATCTTATATTTTCTTGAAAATTCTCATTTTTGTTGGTCTGACTCCTTCCTTGATGGTACAGACTGATTTAAATGGATACTAGAGCAAGAATAGCCCGAGGCGAAGCCCGAGGTGGAGCTCGAGGTAGGGCCAGAGGAGGAGCCCGAGTAGGAGCTGGAGGGCAAGCTAGGGACGAGACCCCATCACTCAGGAACAACATACTTCAGAGGTCGTAGCCGAACCACCTCCACCTCCATAGCCTTTCAATTTGGAGAGAATGTCAAAGAAATTCAAAAATCTTGGAGGTGTACCTTTCACGGGGCGAGATTCTGCGATTCAGGAAGAAGCATGGCTTAAAGATTGCGAAAAGATCCTAGAGGGCTTAGAACTGGAAGATCAGCGAAAGCGTTACCTGGCAGTTTGGCAATTAAAAGAGGAAGCAGGGCATTGGTGGGATACGATCAAGATCTGCAATGATGTGGCCAATATGTCTTGGGCCAGATTTAAGGAACTTTTCAATGAGAAGTATGTTCCCCCACAAGCTAGAGAGCGCATGTGCGAGCAGTTCGTTAACCTACAGCAACGGAATATGACCGTTTCTGAGTATGTGAGGAAGTTTGATGAGCTTTCACGATATGCTCCTAGTTTGATTCAAGATCCGGTAGAGAAGAATAAAAAGTTTATCAAAGGCCTGTCCAAGAAATATTTGAACCGAGTCACTGCTCATATTAAGCTTCCTTTCAATGAAGTAGTAGAGATAGCGTGCCGCTACGAGGAAAATGATGAGTCTGGACCACAGGATAGAGGAAAAAGTCAAGGCAACAACCAGAAGGAATAGGCTAACAAGAAACCGGAGGCGAGCAATTCTTCTAACACTAAACCCCAAGGGAAGAAGAGGGATAGGAGCAAGGTGACCTGCTATAACTGCGGTAAGATTGGACATTTCGATTACGAGTGTAGGGCACCAAAAAGGGTCAAGACAAATGATTCAGGACCTAGCCAGAACCGTAACCCGAATCCTCAACATCATGGCCAGAGTTATCAAGACAAGAGGGAATGCTACAATTGTCATCAAAATGGGCACATTAAGGCAAAGTACCCGCTGCTAAAGAATGCTCAGGTGCACATGTTTATGACGGAGTAGTTGCACCAGCTTCGACTGAGGGGCCTAATAAACCCGATGTCTTAGGTGGTACGCTTATTATTAAGAACATCCCTATCACTGTCTTATTTGATACTGGTGCTGCACGAAGCTTTATTTCCAAATATGCAATTAAAAAGTTGAAACTGAAACCAAGAAAACTCAAAAATTTGATTAGAGCTAATAGTCCGATAGGAGGTTCCCTCATTTTAGATCAGTATTGTAAAGTGCTTATCTCCTATTCTCGCTATCAGTTTCCTTTTAATTTGATCATCATGGAGTTTTCTGGATATGACATCATTCTGGGTATAGATTGGCTAGCAAAATATGAAGCTGAGTTAGTATGCGCCGAAAGAATTGTCAAAGTTAAAACTAAACTCGGTAATGTATGTATCCCCTGCCATGGCTCAGCCAACGACAGAAAAGCATTCTGGTCTTCTCTAGAAGTTACCCCTACTTCTATTGAGGATATCCCTGTCATCAAGGATTACGCTGATGTATTCAAAGAAGTTGAGGGCTTACCTCCGCATAAAGAAATCAGCTTCTGAATTGATTTAGCTCCGAATGCAAGGCCTGTCGTACATCCCATTCGGAGAATGTTGCCAAAAGAAAGAGAGAAGCTGAAAAATCAAACCAAGCAGCTTTTGTGGAAGGGTCTGATCAGGCCCAGCTTCTCAGAATGGGGAGCAGCAGTGGTGTTCGTCCCAAAATCAGACGGTACTCTCAGACTATGTGTAGACTACCGTGATCTCAACAAACAAACTCTGAAAAATAAATACCCACTGCCTCGTATTGATGATTTACTTGACCGCTTGCATGGAGCGCGAGTATTTTCTAGGATGGACCTAGCTACATGCTTCCATCAACTTCGCATTGCAGAAGAGTGTGTGCCTTTAACTGCTTTCTGAGGACCGGATATCTTTTATGAATGGCTAGTAATGCCCTTTGGTCTATGTAATGCTCCAGCATATTTTGTTGATCTAATGAATAGAGTGTTCAGAGATGTTTTAAATAAATTTGTGCTCGTGTTCATCGATGACATCCTCATCTTTTCTAAGTCCACTGCTGAGCACGAACAGCATCTGAGAGAAGTCTTAGAGATTTTGCGAAGAAATGTGCTGAAAGAAAATTTTTCTAAATGCATATTCTGGAAAGAAGAGGTGAAATTCCTCGGCCATGTTGTATCAAAGGAAGGCATCTCAGTAGATCCAGGAAAGATCTCAGCCATCCAAGAATGGAAGCAGCCTAGAACTCCCACAGAAGTCAGAAGTTTCTTAGGAATGGCTGGCTATTATCGGAAATTTGTCAAAGATTTTTCGAAGGTAGCTTGCCCATGGACAAACCTGACCAAGAAACATACAAAATTCAGGTGGACACCGGAATGCGAGACAGCTTTCCAAGAGCTAAAGAAGAGGTTGACCAATGCTCCTATGTTGACCATCATAGATGGCAATCAGGATTTGAAGGTCTGGACTGACGCTTCTAAGCAAGGTTGTTTCTTTTATAATATAACATGTCAGAGATAACATTTTTCCTTTAATGTCAAATCTCATTTTAACATGTTATCCCTTATTTATTTAAGGTATTGGTGCAGTGCTGATGCAAAGAGGCAGGGTAGTCGCATATGCTAGTCGCCAGCTGAAACCGCATGAGAAGAATTACGTCATGCATGACCTTGAGCTAATGGCCATTGTGTTTGCTCTTAAAATATGGAGGCATTATCTTTTGGGTGAGAAGTTTGAAATTTACACGGATCACAAATCCTTGAAACACCTTTTTACCCAAAAAGATTTGAATATGAGGCAGCAACGCTGGGTTGAATTTCTTGCATCATATGACTTGGATATCCTATATACTCCGGGAAAAGCCAACGTTGTAGCCGATGCGCTCAGTAGAAAGAATGCAGAATGCAATAATCTCATTATCGCCAGTCTCATTATCACTCCTACTTTGATTGATAAAATTTCTGCTCTTCAAAAGAATGATAAATTTATTCAGAAGCTTTGTGAGCGAGTTCGTAAGGGCGAGGCCTCAAGTTTCCAGATTGACAATAATGGGACCCTTAGATTGCAAGGGCGAATTTGTGTGCCAGACATTGCTGAGTTAAAAAGAGAAGTGATGGATGAGTGCCACAAATCTAAAATCAGCGTCCACCCAGGTGTAAACAAGAAGTACCATGATCTCAAGCGCACCTTTTGGTGGAAAGCGATGAAGAGAGATATTTCTATTTACGTTGCTAGATGTCCCACTTGTCAGCAAGTTAAAAGTGATCAGCAGAAGCTGGCCGGTTTGTTGCAACCACTGGGAGTTCCAGGTTGGAAGTGGGAGGAAATTTCTATGGACTTTATAGATGGCTTACCCCGAAGCAGAAAAGGCAACGATAGTATATGGGTGACTGTCGACCGCTTAACAAAATCTGCCCATTTCATCCCTGTCAGATCCAATAGAACAGCTCGAAGTTTGGCACAACTCTATCTTAAAGAGATAGTCAGACTGCATGGGGTTCCCAAAAGCATTGTCAGTGATCAGGATCCATTATTTACTAGCAAATTCTGGGAAGCTTTTCAAGAAGAGCTTGGGACCAAGTTGAATCTGAGCTCTGCCTATCACCCTCAGACAGATGGCCAGACTGAGAGGGTGAATCGTGTTTTGGAAGACTTGCTGCGAGCTTGCATTCTTGATTATGGCGGTTCATGGGAGGACCACTTGCACTTGGTGGAGTTCTCCTATAATAATAGCTACCAAGCAAGCTTGAAAATGTCACCGTTTGAATTACTTTATGGCAGGCCATGCAGATCTCCGGCATGTTGGGTGGAGTCAGGCAATCGACTAGTCTTGGGCCCCGACATGGTTCGTGAAGCATCAGATAAGGTTGACTTGATTAAGAAGCGCTTGTTGACTGCTCAAAGTAGACAGAAGAGCTATGCAGACCAGCGGAGAAGAAATCTAGAATTCTCTGTGGGTGATTGAATATACTTGAAGGTTTCTCGTTTGAGAGGCGTGATTCGTTTTGGGAAGATGGGAAAGTTGGCACCAAGGTTCATTGGTCCATTCCCTATCCTCGAAAGGATTGGTACTCTCGCTTATAGAGTGCAGCTGCCTGACTGGTTGCCAGGGGTGCATGATGTATTTCATATGTCTCAACTCCTCAAGCATGTGCATGATCCAGATCTGATAGAGGATGAACTAAACCAACGGGTCCTAGATATTGCTCCAAATCTAACAGTAAGGAAGGACCTGATTAAGATCATTGGCAAAGAAACCAAAATTTTGAGGAACAAGAGAATCAACCTAGTCAAGGTTCAATGGAGTGGGGATCCTAGAGACTGTACTTGGGAGACAGAGAATAGCATTAAAAAGGCTTACCCCAAGTGCAGAGTGGATATCTCCGAGTAACTCTTGCATTGAGGTACGTTTACCCCCAATTTACATTTTCCATCTTGTTTCCTACTTTACTTTGTTTCCTTTTCGAGGACGAAAAACTCTTAAGTGGGGGAGATTGTAACGACCCGGAAAATCCGAACCAATTTAAAAAATTTTATTTTAAATTATTTAGTGGAAAAATGTGGCAGAAATTAAAATTTTCATTTTTAAATAATATTAAAGCCAATGAAAATAGTCAATTTTCAAACGATCTCTGTTTTCGATGAAACCACTTTTGTTAGAATCGGAATGTTGAATTATTGCTTAGGTTTCAATTTTTAGAATTTTTCGAATTAATATGTGAGCATGGCGAAGGAAAATGTGTTTGGTCGATTTCAGTCAAATTTAATCGACTGAAAAATAGCCATTTTTCAAACAGTCTCAGAATTCGACGAAATTAGTTTTGCTAGGACCGTATCGTCATAACATAGACAAATATATTTTTTCTGGATTTTTCTAAGCCCGTATGTGGCCTCAGTAAATTTATTTGTGCGAACGAATTAATTTAATAAAGAAATTAAATGTTAAATTAAATAATACAGGCCACAGACAGCCGTTTGGGCTGACGGGACCTGTCCCATTGGATCCGAATATGGGCTATTGGCTAGGGGCACCTTCTGCTGTACTGTAATTGAACCGGTTTGAAAGATATAGATTTAATTGTAAAAATACATTAAATATATTATAAATATAGGATTTAAAACTCTAATATTACTAGTCATCGTCATATACACAGCTGCCTTCTTCCTCAATCAATGGACGATATCTTCAATTCTTCAATCCTCGATATCTTTTAATCCAGACCATCTTTTCAAACAAATCCAAAGGGAAGTGAAAGAGAATCGAACAATTGGTCCATTCGTACGGTGAGATCGGTTGTAGTCTTGAATTTGGCCGAGGCCTTGACCTGGAACAGCCGCTGTTCGGGCCCGTTTTGCCCCGTCCCCCGACCGCCGAGCTCCACCGCAGCACCACCCCCAGGCGCGGCGTCCTCCCCCCTTCCACGTAGCGAACTCCGATCGGCACCCCGTGCCACCAGTCGCGAGCCAAATCGAACCCTAGGTTCGAAGTTGAAAAAAAAACGTCGTCCAAGGATTGAGGTAGAAGAAGAGGGAATATTCCCTTTTGATGCTTTTTCTTTTAAATTTTATTTTCACAAATTAAACCATAACTAATTCGTTTCAACTCAGAATTTGACGATTTCGGAAGCATTGGAATCGTAACAGCGAATAGAACGTGTTGAGACTGAAACGGGACCATTCTGAATAGTTTGAATTTTGGCCAAAATCTGCAACGACTGTGAGATTTCTAAATTTTAATAATTAAATAATTTAATTCTATTCGTTATGTGAATCATTATATGTTATTTCTGATCTGTGATGTGGTGATTGTTGTATGGTTGTAATATTCGTTGTGATATCATGATATAGCATGTCAGTTTAGATCTATAAAATTCTGATGTAATCTCTATAAAGTTCTCATCTTTATTGTTTTTATTTGTATTTTATTTTTATTTTTATTTTTATTCCTTTATAGAAATGAAAAATTGAATCTTTGTTTGCTTTACAAACAAAGATGAAATTTTGAAACTTTATTTTGTTTTTACAAAATAAAATGAAAAATTGAATCTTTGTTTGTTTTACAACAAAAATGAAAAGTTAAATCTTTGTTTTTGGTTCAACACATAAAATGAAAAGTTGAGTTTTTGTTTTGATTTACAAAATAAATGAAAGGTAAATTTTATTTTGATTTGTAAAATAATAGTATAAGTTAAATTTCTATTTTGATTTGCAAAATAATACAAAGATTTGATCTTTATTTTTGATTTTACAAATAAAACAAAAGTTAAATTTCTATTTTTGATTTGTAAAATAAAACAAAAATTGAATCTTTATTTTTGATTTGCAAAATAATAACAAAGGTGGAATCTTTATTTTGATTTACATAAAAAAGAACAAAAGATTGAATCTTTATTTTGTTTATGATTTATTAAATAAAGAAAGTTTAAATCTTTTAAAATTTAATTAAAAGATAAATTAAGATTAGATATTTTATTTTGATTTACAATATGAAATAAAGATTAGATAATTTATTTGATTTAAAAATAAAACAAAGATGAGACCCTTTATTGTGACTCATCAAATTTATACACCAAATCATATATTGTGTTGTATGTGTGGACATTGAAATGACGATGTTGGGTAAATAGAAATGGGTAGACAAAAACCATTATTTTTTGTTATCACATTTTGACACCAAATTGAGTTGAGTTAGATAGGAAATACCCCCTATAGGAAAAATGTGCATTAAGTAGACAATTAGGAGAAAATTTACATTTTTATATTGTAATTAAGAGAAATAGAAAATTTACATTTTTCTAATGTAATAAAGATAATTAAAAGATTTACATTTTCCTATGTAAAAATATAAGATTTACATTTTCCTATGTGAAGTTGAAAGATTTACCATTTTTGTTTGTAACAATGGAAGGTTTACATTTCTCAATGTAAAGGTAAAAGAATTTACATTTTTCATTGCAAAAGAAAAAGAGATAAAATATTTACATTTTATAAAAACCTAAAAAGTACATCTTTATGTTATAAAAATGAATTAGATCAAAAAGTACATTTTTGTATTTAAAAATGAATTAGATCAAAAAGTACATTTTTGTATTTAAAGATGAATTAGGACAAAAAGTACATTTTTGTGTATTTAAAATGAATTAGGACAAAAAGTACATTTTTGTGTATTTAAAATGAATTACATTAAAAGGTACATTTTTGTGTATTTAAAATGAATTAGGACAAAAAGTACATTTTTGTGTATTTAAAATGAATTACATCAAAAAGTACATTTTTGTGTATTTAAAATGAATTAGGACAAAAAGTACATTTTTGTGTATTTAAAATGAATTAGGACAAAAAGTACATTTTTGTGTATTTAAAATGAATTAGGACAAAAAGTACATTTTTGTGTATTTAGAAATGAATTGGACAAAGTACATTTTTACGTTATAAAAATGAATTAGACAAAGTACATTTTTATGTTATAAAAATGAGTTGGAGGAAAAGAATATTTTTATATAATTAAAGAAAGAGTACATTTTAAATATCATTTTTGTCGCATTAGAATTGGCGGACAAAAATGTCATTTTTATTGAATATAAAAATATAAATTGTAGAAAACGTCATTTTAGTCGCATTAGAATTGGCTAACAAAAATTTCATTTTTATTGAATATAAAATTATACATTGTAGAAAACGTCATTTTTGTCGCATTAGAATTGGCGAACTAAAATGTCATTTTTATTGAATATAAAAATATACAATGTTGAAAACGTCATTTTTGTCGCATTAGAATTGGCGAACAAAAATGTCATTTTTATTGAATATAAAAATATACATTGTAGAAAACGTCATTTTTGTCACATTAGAATCGGCGGAAAAAAAATGTCAGAAAACATCATTTTTGTTGCATTAGAATTGGCGAACAAAAAATATTGTTTTTGTAGAATAAAGGAATGAATTTTAATAAAGGGAATCGCCAAATGGTTTATATATAAATATAAATATAAAATTAACGAAACGAGCACGGCAGTTCGCGTATCGACAATCGTAACTTCAAACGATTATTCCGTAAGATCCGACCGTTGGATTTTCCCAAAACTAGAACCGTTAGGACCGTTTTGGGAAGAGCTTTCCAACGATATTAATTTCACCAAAATCCGACGGTTAAATTTTAAGATATGTGTAAATCAAATTTTGGTAAAAACGGCGCCGGGGCCGCCCATTGACCCAAAACGTCGTTTATTTATTTCGAGCTATTTTTAATAAATAAAAATAGCAATAAATAGTTATAAATATATATGAAATGTTTTAAACTATAATTATGCGACAATTATTTGAAAAGACCGAGTTTAACTCATTCCAAATAATTTAACGGCGATTAAATCAAAGATGTAACGAGACGGTGTAGAAGACCGGCGATCTTCACATCGAATGGACAGCGACTTCTGATACCTTGGACTGACTTGCTCCCAGGACGGGGTTGAAGCAGTAATTGTCCGGACATATGTGTTGGTCGTGCGGATAAGCGAGAACCTCTTTGGTGTCTCCGGTTTCGTTCAGACTCAGAACGGACTTGTAAATGGATGCGTGTTTGACGTTGGAGTTCATCCCATGTAATTAAATCGATTTCTATTAATATATGTCTATTTGGTGGTAGAGAATTTATTCTCTACTTAACACCCTGATACGTAGTAATAGTTATCGATCGCATGGCGTTGAGTTGTCAACGTGGCACGTTAAGATGCAATGATCAAGGCTTTGTTGAAAAGTAGGCCTTGTGGCTGATGATCAAAGCATAGCCTGTTTAGGCATAGCTTTGTGTATAGCGTGACTTCGCGAGCCTTACACCCCGGTATGAGTTAAAAACGGGATATGGACCGTAGGGAGTGCACACGTTTCTTTCTAGCTAGGAGTGGTGTTTGGGCTTTATCACGGCCCGACATTTTACTTATCTGGATTATGGATTGAGGTACCTCGGGTTTTTTTATAGGCCGGAAGTGGTCATATTATAGGTCCAAAGGGATCGGGAAACGTGTGTTCAGGCATAACTAATCCACTACCATTAGGTGGGGACCGACCCTACCGCATCCAAGGGTTCACTGCGGGGAATCTTGAGGCATTTGCTAGAGTGTCTTGAATCGGAAGAGGACGATCCCTAGCCTCGATTTCATGACAGAAAACCAAATTCCCAATACGACGACATTTCGGTTTTGATTATAAACTTATATACGGCGACATAGTAGGATGGGGTACTATGCCGTCTAGGATTGATATATTTATATTGAAGTAATTTAATACTGCTTAAACACTAATAATAATATTAAAATATTACTTTTCACGTATTAAGCATGTTTGATCATCATAAGGGAAAACTATATCCTCCTGTGTGCGTTGCATTGTGTGATAGTACTTGTGTCTTATGATGATTTCATTTTTCAAAAATCATTTCGTTGTTTTATACAAACTTTATAAAATTATGCACTGGCAATCCAATGGAGTAAACCAGTTCCGCGTTAGCGGCGTGGTCCTGAGATTTGTCACATTGATAGATAATTTAGTTAAGAATTCTCACACCAATCCCATGACTGACTCGTAGTTTGTTTCACTTTTGCAAACTCGGGTGCCCTCTTTCCACACGGGCAGCCAATTGATAGGTTCAGGTGATACATTCTGATTGGAGCTTGCTTGGACAGAAGAAGAAGAAGACCTTTTCTCTAGTTTTTACTTCTGCTTGAGACATTTTACCCTTTGTAGCTTTGATGTATGTGATGGAGTTTGAGACTTGTTTCTTTCCATTTGAAACCTTATTTCCCTTTTTGTTGAGACTCTTTATTTGGCTAAGTTGTATCCTGTACTGCGTACTCTGATGTATTGGATATTATGATGCTGATGACATTTATTTCCGCTGCAGTAGTTTATGTGTGATGATAATTATCTGAGATCTGTTTTTGTTGTAAATATGTTGTATTCCAAAATGATTATCCTAACTTTCAAATCATGGAAGTTTGGGGTCATCACATGTTAGGAGGAAAATATCATTTTGTTTGATCATGTTGTATTAACATAAAAAATGTCATTATCATATGAAATGTCATATTAGTGTAAATGCCATTATAGTTAGAAAGGTATGTTAGTATACAAATGCCATTTTAATTAGATAATGTTATATCAAAATAAAAATAACATACATAGGAAATTGTTTATAAATTTCATTTATGTGTCATTAACATTCATAGGAAATTTACTACAAATAAATGACCATTTATGTGTAATTTGAATTTGGTTGGGGTGATTTGCTGAATGATATCGTTGTATGATAGAAATAATGGTTGTAATTTAATATTGGAAATAAGCTACAATAAATTGCAATTAAAGTGAGTTAATAACGTAACGGTAGAAGATTGATTACAATAGAATAATTGATTTACATATGCAACCATTTGCTTTTGTCCATATACGTTAAACATATAACCATATTTGGATTGCTAATTTTTTTTTATTTTTTTTAATCTTGTAACTCATTATCATTATTAAATCAAACCAAATTTTAGTGGAATTAAATATATATATATATATATACTTAATGAAATTTAATTACAATTGAAACCAAACACTATAAATCGGTGTAATAACTAACTTGAATTTTGGTATGTGAATTTGTTTTAAAAATATCGTAAATTATTTAAGCAATCAAAATGATATATATATAGAATGAAGCATTTTGAAATAAACTTATTTGGATAAGATGATGACTGCGAATTATGAATGTAACATGTGTAAATAAATACTAATTGGTCATATGGTAATTATGTGTGGTAAAATCAAAATATAAAAATTCATTACGAATTAATTATAATTATAATTAAATGGGTCTTTTGGAATAAAAGGATAAAATAAGTATTAGTATATATATACCTAACATTTACAAAACCCTAATCCTATCTACACTGTAGCTACCGCCACTACAGTATCCATGGCCAAAAATGCTTCCACCTTCCTTCTCTAAAATCTTGCGATCCTCTCAACAAAAACTCCTACTTCTTTAGACCTTTTTGTAGAGATTCTTCTGCTCTATCCATCCACACAGACAATCGTCAGACCATCGCACCGTTTGAACGCGAGTTGGAGACCTAGAATCGAAGACAATTGGGTTTAACGGTGGCTTGTATCTGTATAAGGAAGAAAGAATTTATCAATTTCTGAAGCGTTGCTGTAACACCCCACGCCCGCTATGGTCACTCATAATGGGAATGCCATGGCATCGGTGGAGTATTTTAGTGAATATAGAACAGAAAAATTACAACAAGACAGATATAAATAGTACTTGAAATTTTAAAACATCATCTCATAACAGCGGAAGTTAAAACATGTCTGATTACATCACAAAACCATACAAGAGTCAAGTACAAAATATCCACCTTGATAAAAATAAGTACATAATCCCACTAAGTAAACAATAGCCATAAAAGGATAGATGAACTGAGCTTTACTTCAACGGTCCAAACTCCAAAGGATAGATACTGTAATCTGATCAAAGCCCACTAGCACTAGGCC
Source organism: Allium sativum (assembly GCA_030737875.1). Lineage (NCBI taxonomy): Eukaryota > Viridiplantae > Streptophyta > Magnoliopsida > Asparagales > Amaryllidaceae > Allium > Allium sativum. The sequence goes on from CM060919.1 coordinate 434,866,430, forward strand.
CACTCTGATAACCTGGGGTTTGGGGAAAAAGATAAACAACAACGGGGTCAGACATAAGTCTGAGTGAGTCCTATAACTTTAACAATACAATCATTAAAGTAACCAGACAAGACATAAGTTGATATACGGTAATGCCTGGGGATGAATGGCTACACTAAGCAGCTTGGCAAACTTAGGATAAACTAAGATAACCGTAAAGACGCATTTACCCACCCAAGGATAATTACTAAACTGCACCACACCAGTCATTCCTACTTAAAGGTTGATCCCACTAAGTAACTTAGTAATCTTAATAGTAGTTTCGTGTACCCCTACCTGACTATATAGGTGTACCCACTACTCCCCAAGCGATCGGCTCCCTAACGTAGATATCCGTACTGGCCCCACAGTGGGATGTATCATTCCCCAAAGTGGCGAGCCTGATTCTGGTGCACGGGTTATACCTACACGATGCAACAACGTCTTACTTACCAGCCCGGGCCCACACACGCATATGAAACCCGATGGACTTGCGTTGCCACCGCTAATCCGTTTTGGCCTCTTATAGTCAAGCCCAATATGCGTGTCCCGTCACTCGACTTGAGTCGAGCCCACAAAGATACGTTTGGGATATTGGTTGAAATGGGCCCCCACAAGCTACCACCTAAGCTTGTAATTTCTAGTGAATCCCACTTAACCCTTTTACCATGTCCACTTACATGTTATATATTTTGGTTAAGTAATTAATCATATTTCAATTGCCTCTTAAGGCACCCACTAGATCTCCACATGCCACCCAAAGCACTTACTTAACCCTTTACCCATGTTTAATTACATGTTCCACTTTGGTTAAGTATTCTAATCATATTTTCTATTGCCACCCAAGGCAACCCACTAGTTTCCTCATGCCACCCAAGGCACCCTACTAGTTACTACAAGCCACCTAAGGCACCCACTTAACCCTCATGCCCCACTACATGCTTATATGGTTAAGTGTTTCTTAATTAATTCAGACCGTGATCCTCATAAAGACCTCTCACATTAGACTATCTTTTATGACCGCTGGTTAAGCCGGTTGGGTCCGGGCAGCCTTATGTCATAACCGAGTCTAACCTCGTGTCTTTACATTAATCACGTATTTAGTTTGTGCCTAAGACCTCTCACATTGGGCTAACATTTGTAGCAACTGGTTAAGCCGGTTGGGTCCGGGCAGTTTTACGCTACAACTGAGTCCAACCTCGTGTCTTAGTCGATTAATTACGCCTAATTAATCACCCTCATAATTTATATTAATTATCCCTAATTAATATCAAGTTTCTCATAACATGGGTAGACCTAACTCAATAGGTAAATTCCCATGGGGTAGACCTAACTCAATAGGTAAATTCCCACCTATGTTAATTTATTTTTATGGTATGCTTAATCATACCCAACCATACTTTAATTAACATATTTATTAACCCCATCGTTCCCCACGCAAATCGTTCTCATTTCACGACATAATAAAAAGGGAAGATCCATCACAAATATCATGGGTTTTAACCAAATCTTAGCATATAACTTTGTCATGGGTTAAGAGGATGTCAACTTGCATATATGATCATATATTAACCCAACTACATTTAACCCAAACTTGCATATTATCACCCATGACTTGCATAACATATTGCATATGAATTATCATACACATATCTTGCATAACATGTTGAGCTTGCATATAAGCATTCTCACAACTTGCATAACATGTTAAACATGCATTTAAGCATACACATAACTTGCATAAGCATTCACATACTTGCATAAGCATTCTCATACTTGCATAAGCATTCATGTACTTGCATAAGCATTCACATACTTGCATATTAACCCATAAACTTGCATAATGTGTCATCATGAACTTGCATATTAACAACCATGTAACTTGCATAGCATATCTTGCATATTAACATACATGTAACTTGCATAGCATATCTTGCATATTAACATACATGTAACTTGCATATTAACAAACATGTAACTTGCATAGCATATATTATCATACATGTAACTTGCATATGAACTTGTTAAACATGCATAAACCCACTTGTTAAATATGCATGAAACAACTTATTAATCATGCATATTATCACATACTTAGCATGCATAGAATCACATACTAAACTTGCATAATATCATATACTTAGCATGCATAGAATCACATACTCATCATGCATAATATCACCTACTTAGCATGCATAGAATCACATACTCATCATGCATAAAACCACATACTTAACTTGCATAAAATCAATTACTTATTATGCATAAACCCACATATCCAACTTGCATAAACTCTCATATTCAACTTAGGATTAATATTATACATAGATTAGCATATCATTACAAATGATTCAAACTCACAAATCCGCATTCAAGACCATAAGTCTCATTACACCTAATCTACTTATCTTAACAATTGATCATCAAAGTGATAGAAACTCACCACTAGCAATTTGCACTCCAAATGAAGATTAAGATGCTTAAAATGGATTAGAAGTTGATTAGAGAGGTTGATTAGCTTGCTTTCCTCTTCATTGATTTGTGGAGGCCATGACCAAGTTTCATTTTGCCATAGTTTAGTTACAAGATCTAATTATGAATGAATTAGGATAGGGTTAGGGTCTTATTTATAGGATTAGGTTGCATTTTATACCCTTAGATTAACCCTAGATAGGATTAGGACCATCAGATCCAAGAAGCTTCCAGAACCAGCCCTCCAAGCCAGCCCAAGAACCCAAACTGGTGCACCCAGTTTCACTGGGCGTCGCACCCCTGTCGACAGGCAAGTCGACAGGCAAGTCGACACCCCTGTCGACAGGCCTGTCGACAGCCCTGTCGACATGGGTAGGGCGGGAATCTTCCCGCCTGGCCCCGCCTGCTCTATTTTAAAATCTGTTTTTAGTTTCAAATTTTCTGCAAACTTCATCGGGCCATAACTGGGCCATACGGACTCCGATTTTCGAAACTCGGACTCTATTTCGCGTATTTTTCCGAGACGAACGCAATGACACAGCCCGTTTCCCCCAATTCTCACATCTAAGATTATATATTCTGTAATTAGTGAATTTTAGCATTAACCGAAATTCGGGGTGTTACATTCTCCCCTCCTTAAAGGATTTCGTCCCCGAAATCTCTAAGCTAAGGAGAATGCATATCCTACCATCCAAACAACCATCTACTCAATCCATCAAACACGGGCATCCATTGTCCTTAAACAATTTCTAATGATGTATGAGCATATGCGAAAAGTGTGTGTATATGTTCCCTATATAATGTACGAACATATGCAAACCATGATAGTGCCATGCATCCAATATGTATGCGAGATAACCCTATCGACACATACAGTATCTATATGAGTGCACAATCATTCACCAAAATGCATCATCCATATGATAACACAATCATTATACATCCATAAATATAGCTAACTACACACAATTTTATGCAATATGCAATATGAAGTGATTGAGCCGATCTAGTGCCTAGAGTGTGTATATATGCATCCACGAGCAACCACTAGCAAAAACTTGCATCCACTTGCATCCATCAACCATAACATGTCTCAAACACATGTTTCAACCATAGGTTTTCCCTATCTAAAGGTCAAACAGCACTAATCGAGAGGACATACTAAAGATAAGGTAAGTACTAGACAAACGATAGAGGAGAAATTAAAAGACATATCCTCAATAAGGAACGGGTATAACTAACGCATCTTTGCTTCTGTCTCCCAAGTAGCGTTGCTCTCATCTTCTCCCCATTGAACTTTGACTAGTTAAACCTCTCAATTCCTCAACTTCCTAGTCTCTGACCCAAGGATGCGGGTAGGAGCTCGTCGAATAATCACATCACACTCTACCTTTACTTCTTTAAGTAAGCCCGTCTCTACCGCCTCTGCGGTCTCATGTAGGCATTTCCTCAAACGTGACACATGGAATACGTCATGTTTTGCGACCGAACTATCTCTCGAATATAAACTGAAGCTAGACATGGAACAGTGCTCTTGCTCTTCCCGGGTATGAAATGGGCACACTTAGTAAGTCTATCTACCATAAGCCCAATCCCCGTATTACCCTTCCTTGATTTCGGTAATCCATCGAGACACTATCCTACTTCCTTAGCGGAACCTCCAATGGGTGAAGTAACCCACCGGGTTTCTTTTGTTCTGCTTCCATTTGCTAGCTCACCAAGCATCTAGCGACATACTCGGCCACATCTTTCTTCATACCGGCCCAAAAAGAAAACTCGCTTCCTGTCTTGGTACATCTTGTCCCTATCGGGATGAATGTTCATCTTCGTCCGATGTGCATCATCAAGTATAACCTTCCTCAAACCCCTTGTCTTACGGTATACCAAGTCTACTGTCTCTACGCAACCACCCCTTACCATCTAGGGTGTACCTACTCAAATGGCTGGACAACCCCTTCCTCGTGAGCTTCTTTACTAACTCGTCCAACTGTGGGTCGTCTCGCTGTGTCCCGCCAATCCTCCCCAAAAGAGTAGGCCTAACCTCCAAGGAGGCTAGCAAACTGGGTACAAAGTCAACGGAAGGTCTAAAGTCAAACATAGAAATAAACCCTAAGCTCCGTCGTTTAACGATCAATGAACTCAAGGAAAACCTTTTTCTTCTTAAGGCGTCTGCTACCATGTTTCCCTTGTTAGGGGTATACGCTATCTCAAACTCATAAGATGTTAAGAACCCTATCCAAAAATCGTCACAACTGTCCATCTCTCACGCAGACCACCCTAGTCGAATTCGACATCCCCCAAATGCAAGCCCCAAAGGCCGAAACCAATATCAGACAAACACCCAAGGGATATCTCCTTCGAGTTCAGGCGACCTACGTGAGATGATACTAAAATAAAATAATAATAATGGCTAAACAATTAAGCCTTTGACCAACTTTGGATGTCCTCGCCAGTCTCGCTCCAAAACCACCGTTCTTCCCATAACTGGCTTTGCTCACCCTATTGAGCACATACGAAAACTTATTATGCTCCTTGAAAAGACCAAGATGTCATTTAGAAACTTATTTAGGTACTCCCTGAACACCCTCCTCATCGAACCAATATGCGGGGGCGTTCGTCAAACCAAATGGCATCACTAACCACTCCTAAAATCTATCCGGAGTCCTAAGGCAGTCTTCTCTATACTATCCTCAGCCACTGTCAACTGACGAAACCTCGTGGCTAAGTCCAACTGCGCAAATACTGAGGCGCCAACTAACTGATCAAAGAGATCATCAATCCTCGGCAATGGGTGTCGATTCTTCTTTGTGAGTTTATTCAGTTTTCTTTAACCTACACAAAGTCTGAGGGACCCATCCACCTTCGTGGCAAAAACTACTGGAGCACCCCACTCCAATATACTTCGTCTTATGAACCCCTTCTTAAGCAAACCACCTACTGGCTTATCGAGTTCCCTCCTCTCACGAGGAGCCGTGTGGCACACTGGCCAAGATACTGGTTTGGCATTATCTACCAGATATTTTCGGAAGTCAATCTCCCGCTCCCGAGGTAAGCCCTTCCCCTCCTCACACACATCCGAGTATTCCCGGACTGCTCTAACAGATCGCAAACTCTAGACCGTCGTGTCAAGCGATTCTAGATAACTTAGCATAACAGATTCTATGGGATTACAAGAGATCTCGAGAGTGTTACCCTAGCGGGTCATAAGCCTAACAACTCTCCTTCCATAATCAAGAACGGCACCCCTACTGGATAACCAGTCCATGCCCAAAACTAACCCATAGCCCGTGAAGCCCAACAAGCATCACTTCTAGACTCAACGCTAAGTATAGCAACTTTCAAACCCAAACACATCATGGAGCCCCAATTGGGTTTGAAACAACTAAGGGATCATCTACCAAACTGGTGTTTATGTGCAGTGACTCAACTAATGATGAGATAAACGAACTCAATGCGTTAGAATCAAATAAACTATGGACCGGATGGTCAAACAGAAAAACTAAACTTTCCACGGAAATAGTTCTACCTCTTTCTCGAATTGGTGGAGCTGCGAGAGCCTGAACTTGCCCCCTTGCCTGAGCTGGTGCCACAAGAGCTTGCACCTGTCCTCCTGGGGTAGATCCCGTTCTTTGCCCCTTCCTTGGACAGCCTTTCATTAGATGCCCTGCTTCCCCACAGTGGAAGCAGCCAGTCTTCCTCTTCTTGCGACAATCTTTGCTTAGGTGGCCTAGTGTCCCACAGTTGAAGCACTTCTTCTTTCCCTTGCCACCGTTGCCTTTCTTCTCGGGTGCTTTAATAGCATTGGGACCCTTCTCTTCCTCATGCATAAGTGCCATGTCCACTAGCTTCTCAAAAGTGGCCCCCATAGGGATGTAAGACATAGCCAATCCGCGCATCGGTTCGTTCAAGCCTTTAACGAACCTCAGAGCTTTCTCTTCCGGTGTGTTTACCAAGTCTATGTTGAATCTCGCTAACTGGTTAAACTCGTCAACATATTCTTTCACCGACAAGTTCCCTTGCTTTAAGTTCAAGAACCTTTCCACGTACAGATTTTCTTCCACTCTTGAAAGAAACTTTGCCTCAAACCTTTGCCTGAAATCTGCCCAAGAGTTAACAGGGTGTTCTTCATTAGTGACCTTCCACCATAGCGAGGCTTCCCCCTCCATCAACCAAGCGGCTAACTTGACTTTCTTTCCTTCTTCCACTTCAAGGATTTCCATCAATTCTTCCGTCTCCTTGAGCCAATCCCTAGCTCCTACAAAAGGTTTCCCTCCCATAGCCTTGAACTCCTTACAAGTCTTAGCAAAAGTATCCGCGCGAGGAGGAACGGGTGTAACGGGTAGTAGAGAAATATTCGCCGGACTTGCATCTGCGGCCTTAGCCTCTAACATCCTCCTATACCATACTGGTATCGCTACACCGTCCGGAAGATTAAGATCTTCAGCCATGCTGAAACGAAAGAGGAAAGATTCAAACGGAGGATTCAAAAAGATAAAGATATGGCTATCGGGGATTATGCTTTTCTTTCAAAAACTTTTCTCTTAAAAGACATGTTTTTGAAAATACTCCTTTCAAAAATATTCTTAGAAAATAGTTTTTCTAAAAATTTTATCTGTTCTGGTAACCTTAAGCTCTGATACCACGTGTAACACCCCACGCCCGCTATGGTCACTCATAATGGGAATGCCATGGCATCGGTGGAGTATTTTAGTGAATATAGAACAGAAAAATTACAACAAGACAGATATAAATAGTACTTGAAATTTTAAAACATCATCTCATAACAGCGGAAGTTAAAACATGTCTGATTACATCACAAAACCATACAAGAGTCAAGTACAAAATATCCACCTTGATAAAAATAAGTACATAATCCCACTAAGTAAACAATAGCCATAAAAGGATAGATGAACTGAGCTTTACTTCAACGGTCCAAACTCCAAAGGATAGATACTGTAATCTGATCAAAGCCCACTAGCACTAGGCCCACTCTGATAACCTGGGGTTTGGGGAAAAAGATAAACAACAACGGGGTCAGACATAAGTCTGAGTGAGTCCTATAACTTTAACAATACAATCATTAAAGTAACCAGACAAGACATAAGTTGATATACGGTAATGCCTGGGGATGAATGGCTACACTAAGCAGCTTGGCAAACTTAGGATAAACTAAGATAACCGTAAAGACGCATTTACCCACCCAAGGATAATTACTAAACTGCACCACACCAGTCATTCCTACTTAAAGGTTGATCCCACTAAGTAACTTAGTAATCTTAATAGTAGTTTCGTGTACCCCTACCTGACTATATAGGTGTACCCACTACTCCCCAAGCGATCGACTCCCTAACGTAGATATCCGTACTGGCCCCACAGTGGGATGTATCATTCCCCAAAGTGGCGAGCCTGATTCCGGTGCACGGGTTATACCTACACGATGCAACAACGTCTTACTTACCAGCCCGGGCCCACACACGCATATGAAACCCGATGGACTTGCGTTGCCACCGCTAATCCGTTTTGGCCTCTTATAGTCAAGCCCAATATGCGTGTCCCGTCACTCGACTTGAGTCGAGCCCACAAAGATACGTTTGGGATATTGGTTGAAATGGGCCCCCACAAGCTACCACCTAAGCTTGTAATTTCTAGTGAATCCCACTTAACCCTTTTACCATGTCCACTTACATGTTATATATTTTGGTTAAGTAATTAATCATATTTCAGTTGCCTCTTAAGGCACCCACTAGATCTCCACATGCCACCCAAAGCACTTACTTAACCCTTTACCCATGTTTAATTACATGTTCCACTTTGGTTAAGTATTCTAATCATATTTTCTATTGCCACCCAAGGCAACCCACTAGTTTCCTCATGCCACCCAAGGCACCCTACTAGTTACTACAAGCCACCTAAGGCACCCACTTAACCCTCATGCCCCACTACATGCTTATATGGTTAAGTGTTTCTTAATTAATTCAGACCGTGATCCTCATAAAGACCTCTCACATTAGACTATCTTTTATGACCGCTGGTTAAGCCGGTTGGGTCCGGGCAGCCTTATGTCATAACCGAGTCTAACCTCGTGTCTTTACATTAATCACGTATTTAGTTTGTGCCTAAGACCTCTCACATTGGGCTAACATTTGTAGCAACTGGTTAAGCCGGTTGGGTCCGGGCAGTTTTACGCTACAACTGAGTCCAACCTCGTGTCTTAGTCGATTAATTACGCCTAATTAATCACCCTCATAATTTATATTAATTATCCCTAATTAATATCAAGTTTCTCATAACATGGGTAGACCTAACTCAATAGGTAAATTCCCATGGGGTAGACCTAACTCAATAGGTAAATTCCCACCTATGTTAATTTATTTTTATGGTATGCTTAATCATACCCAACCATACTTTAATTAACATATTTATTAACCCCATCGTTCCCCACGCAAATCGTTCTCATTTCACGACATAATAAAAAGGGAAGATCCATCACAAATATCATGGGTTTTAACCAAATCTTAGCATATAACTTTGTCATGGGTTAAGAGGATGTCAACTTGCATATATGAGCATATATTAACCCAACTACATTTAACCCAAACTTGCATATTATCACCCATGACTTGCATAACATATTGCATATGAATTATCATACACATATCTTGCATAACATGTTGAGCTTGCATATAAGCATTCTCACAACTTGCATAACATGTTAAACATGCATTTAAGCATACACATAACTTGCATAAGCATTCACATACTTGCATAAGCATTCTCATACTTGCATAAGCATTCATGTACTTGCATAAGCATTCACATACTTGCATATTAACCCATAAACTTGCATAATGTGTCATCATGAACTTGCATATTAACAACCATGTAACTTGCATAGCATATCTTGCATATTAACATACATGTAACTTGCATAGCATATCTTGCATATTAACATACATGTAACTTGCATATTAACAAACATGTAACTTGCATAGCATATATTATCATACATGTAACTTGCATATGAACTTGTTAAACATGCATAAACCCACTTGTTAAATATGCATGAAACAACTTATTAATCATGCATATTATCACATACTTAGCATGCATAGAATCACATACTAAACTTGCATAATATCATATACTTAGCATGCATAGAATCACATACTCATCATGCATAATATCACCTACTTAGCATGCATAGAATCACATACTCATCATGCATAAAACCACATACTTAACTTGCATAAAATCAATTACTTATTATGCATAAACCCACATATCCAACTTGCATAAACTCTCATATTCAACTTAGGATTAATATTATACATAGATTAGCATATCATTACAAATGATTCAAACTCACAAATCCGCATTCAAGACCATAAGTCTCATTACACCTAATCTACTTATCTTAACAATTGATCATCAAAGTGATAGAAACTCACCACTAGCAATTTGCACTCCAAATGAAGATTAAGATGCTTAAAATGGATTAGAAGTTGATTAGAGAGGTTGATTAGCTTGCTTTCCTCTTCATTGATCTGTGGAGGCCATGACCAAGTTTCATTTTGCCATAGTTTAGTTACAAGATCTAATTATGAATGAATTAGGATAGGGTTAGGGTCTTATTTATAGGATTAGGTTGCATTTTAGACCCTTAGATTAACCCTAGATAGGATTAGGACCATCAGATCCAAGAAGCTTCCAGAACCAGCCCTCCAAGCCAGCCCAAGAACCCAAACTGGTGCACCCAGTTTCACTGGGCGTCGCACCCCTGTCGACAGGCAAGTCGACAGGCAAGTCGACACCCCTGTCGACAGGCCTGTCGACAGCCCTGTCGACATGGGTAGGGCGGGAATCTTCCCGCCTGGCCCCGCCTGCTCTATTTTAAAATCTGTTTTTAGTTTCAAATTTTCTGCAAACTTCATCGGGCCATAACTGGGCCATACGGACTCCGATTTTCGAAAACTCGGACTCTATTTCGCGTATTTTTCCGAGACGAACGCAATGACGCAGCCCGTTTCCCCCAATTCTCTCATCTGAGATTATATATTCTGTAATTAGTGAATTTTAGCATTAACCGAAATTCGGGGTGTTACAGTTGCGATCGTAGCATCAAGCACTACACAACAGAATAGACCGGATTTGAAAAGGAGCATATCAAAATTCAGATCAGAACTGAGTAGATATTAAAATGATGGTGAGATTTCTTTCTATATACATACAATTAAAACTAGCTTAATTGTTTTCGCATTTGTAAATTCTTACATTTATGATGTAAATTTAGTTTGTGTTATTCATGATTGGATTTGATTTGTTAGTTGCTGTTATGATTGATCCGTTAATAAGATGGATAAATTCTGTTGAAAAGAAGAAGAAAAATTGAAATTCGTGAACAAAAAATATTCACACTTATTGGTTAAAATAGAAAATTGCGTACGAACAAAAATACTTATTTGTGTTTGTTATGTTAACATAGAATTTGTCGCAAATGAAAGTATTTCTCCATTTTGTCATGTTAACCTAAAATTGTCCCTTATGTCAGAATTAAGCCTAATTAAAAATCATCCTTTATGTTAGAAACTAAATTAGTCATTGATGTTAAAACATAAATTGCCATTTATATTAGGAAGTAAATTTGCTATTTATGTTGGACAAATTCACACTTTGTTTGGACCCATGTTATGTTATAAAAACATCATTTTAGGTAGAAATGTTTTGTTTAATTAAAAACGTCCTTTTAGTAGAAAGGTTATGTGAATATAGAAATGTCCTTTATTTAAAAAGGTCACTTTATTTAGATACATGTCATGTAAATAAAAAAGGTCGTCTTATTTAGAAATGTCATTAGATTGTCATTTGTTTAGATCATGTTATGTTAAACAAGAATTACATTTTTTTTAGTTAGAATAATGTTATGTTAAATATCATTTTAAATTCGGTAATGACATGTTATGTTAAAATATCATTTTAAAATTAGATAATGACATGTCATGTTAAAATATCATTTTGATTTGAAATTTCCATGTTAGAATAAAATATCACATTTGTTAGAAAAGTTAAGTTAATATAAAAAGAACATTTTTAGCGTCGTATTCTTTTTGTAATAAAAAGAACATTTTTAGTGTCATATTCTTTTTGTAAGAAAAAGAACAAATTTTGCGATGACATTTTATTTACATTTTTATGTAAATAAAAAGAACAAATTATGTGAACGCCTTTATTTACATTTTTTGTGTAAATAAAAAGAACATCTTTATAGTGGACACCATTATTTACATTTTCTTGTGTAAATAAAAAGAACAAGATAAGAGAATATATTTATTTACATTTATTATGGAAATAGGACATGTAAGATAAGAAAATACATTTATTTACATTTATTATGTGTTAGCCTGCTTTGTGACCAGGCTACCCAAAGCAAATATCATGTTGACATACCTCTGGGTAAACGGTGTCTCATATGGAATCTCTGGATAACATCGATCTCCGGCATTGGAAGCATCATCAGAAGACACAAGGCAGTTTGGTCAAAATCACAACATCAGTATAAACTGGCCCGAAACCCCTATCAAATGACCTCATTTGGATCTATTCACCTTAAATACTCGTAGCCCTTTGAATTAGCTTCAGTTTGAGCTTTGGTTTGGCTCAATCGGCCTTACAATTTGAAAGTTATGCCCGTTTCCGTGAATGGGTGTAATCTAGCATCGAAGACTCAGGCCATCGCATCGGATCGCTCCCATCAGCTCGCCCTCGATCGGTTCGCCCCCCCTCGGATCGCCCCTCACACGTCACGATCTGACTCGTCACCACCCTGCTCGTTCCCTCCGACCACGACCCGTTCGTGGTGCGTACCGTGACCACGATCCAATCCCATTACCACGATCCGACCACCGAACCTGCAGATAAGCGCACTGTTTTGACCTATTCTTAAGGCTATTCCTGCTCCTACTCTCATGGATCGCCTGCCACGTGTCCTACCACGACCCAGTCCTCCCAGGAGCTTTCCTACAGCTATAAATACACCTTCAGATGGCATTTTCAGGGGACTTTTGGCATCTCCTCATCCATGGCTGCCATGGCCAACACTTCTCCATGAATAACCACTATCTTCCTCAATAAATTCAATGGATTCGGAGAGAATTATTCATTGAATTCAAGTGATTGAAAGACAATATTCATTGTAATTGTAATTGTAATCTATGAGTGAAATGAGAAAATATGAAGTGGACGTAGGCTCGTTAACGCCGAACCACTATAAAAATCTCGTTGTCTTGCTTTTTTTCTCTATTTTTCAGTTATTTCTTCATATCCTATGCTCAAAATACGACGATTTGGGTGTTAGGACCATTTTTTGGTCTAACATTATGTAAATAGGACATGTGAGATAAGAAAATACATTTATTTACATTTATTATGTAAATAGGACATGTAAGATAAGAAAATACATTTATTTACATTTATTTTGTAAATAGGACATATAGGATAAGAGAATACATCTATTTACATTTATTATGTAAATAGGACATGTAAGATAAAAGATTGAAAAAAATAAAGATTGTCATTTTATTGTATTAGAACTGACAAAAATAAATATTGGCCTTTTTGTTGTACTGATATTGACACAATAAAATGTCAATTTTATGGTATTAAAATTGACAAATTAGAATGTCATGTTTATTTTAGAATTGATCAAAATCGAATGTCATGTTTATTGTATTAAGAATCGACAATATAAAACTATTGTCCTGTTGAAATTACAATTGGTAATATAAAATTGTAAACTTTTGTTGAAATTAGGAATAACAAAATGTCATTCTTATTAAAATAAAAATTACATTTTTTGTAATATGAATCATAGAAAAGTATATTCCTTTTTTTTATAATTTAGTTATAAATAAAATAGTGATTATAGGAAACTTGACATAGAAAAAGTATATTCTTTTTTATTTACTATTTAGTGGTAAATAAGAATTTTGATTGTAGAGAGATGATGTCTTATTTTCATTCCCTTTTGTAAATAAAAAGAACCAGACATGAGATAATATTTTATTTACATTCCTTTGTAAATAAAAGAACAAATTTAATGACACAATTTTATTTACATTTCTTATGTGAATAAAAAGAACAAATTAGCAATGAAACTTTATTACATTTTTCTATGTAAATAAAAAGTACAAAGTTAGCGATGAAACTTTATTTACATTTTTCTATGTGAATGAATGAACTAATTTAGCGATGGAATTTTATTTACATTTCTTATGTGAATGAAATGAACAAATTTAGCGATGAAATTTTATTTACATTTCCTATGTGAATAAAAAGAACAAATTTTGCAATAACATTATGTTTATATTTTCTGTATAGAAAAATAAGACTTTATTTACATTTAGGGTAAATAAATATTTATATAAAAAAGGCAAACATTTATTTACATGTAGTGTAAATAAATATGTAAATAGAAAAGTAAACATTTATTTACATGTAATGTAAATAAAAATGTAAATAGAAAGGTAAACATTTATTTACATGTAGTGTAAATAAATAGAAAAAGAAACATTTATTTATATTTAGGTAAATAAACAAGAGAAAAGAAAAAGAAAAGAAAAAGGAAACTTTATTTATATTTAGTGTAAATAAATTTGTATAGAAAATGATCACATTCATTTACATTAGCGTAAATAAGTAAAAAGGAAAAGATCGTATTTATTTACATTTAGTGTAAATGAACATGAAAAGGAAGAAAGAAGACACTTATTTAAAATTAGAGTAAATAAGTAAAAAGGAAAAGAATATTTTATTTACATTTAGATGCAAATAAAACATCGTAAGGAATTACACTTTTTATTTGCAAATTAGTTGCAAACAAAAGGCGTGAATATATAAAGTATATTTTTACTCATATTTTACATGTGATTAAAAATATGAAAATAAAAAGTACATTTTTATTTGCATTTCATATGTAATAAAAACACCGTTTTAAAAAGTATATTTTTATTTGCAAACTAGTTGCAAATAAGAACATGAATTTAAGAATGTACATTTCTATTTCTGATTTAGTTACGAATGAAAAATATGACATTGGAAAATATATTCGTATTCACATTTTAGATATGAATAAAAACATGAATTTTAAAAGGTACATTTTATTTATAATTTAGATATAAATTAAGAATAATGATATTTTTATCGTCATTTTAGATGCGATAAAAAGAGCGAATTTAAAAGTGATTTTTATCGTCATTTTAGGTGTGATAGAAAGGATAGATTATAATAGTTGAAGTCACCAAATGTTTGATATTTACATTTATATATATAAATATAAAATTAAACGAAACACGCGCGGCAGTTCGCGTATCGGCAATCGTAACTTTAAACGACCATACAGAAAGATCCGACCATTGGATTTTCCCAAAACCAGAACCGTTAGGACCGCTTCGGGAAAACCTTTCCAACGATATAAATTTTTTCAGAATCCGACGGTTAGATTTCAAGATATGTAAATCAAAATTTGGTAAAAACAGCGCCGGGGCAGCCCACTGACCCGAATCGTCGTTTTATTGTTTTGAGCTACGTTTAAATAAACAAAAATAGCGATAGACCCTTATAAATAAATATTAAAGAGATGAAATGATTTAAATGATAATTATGTGATAATTATTTGAAAAAACCGAGTTCAACTCATTTCAAATAATTACACGACGATTAAATAAAAGATGAAGAAGACGACGATTGAAGACCAGCTATCTTCACATCGAATGGACGACGACTACTGATTCCTTGGACTGACTTGCTCCCAGGACGGGGTTGAAGCAGTAGTTATCCGGACGTATGTGTTGATTGTCCGGATAAGAGAGAACCTCTCAGGTGTCTCCGGTTTCGTTTAGACCTAGAACGGACTTGGGAATGGATGCGTGTCTGACGTTGGAATTCATTTCATGTAATTAAATCGATTTGTATTAATATATGCCTGTTTGATGGTGGAGAATTTATTCTCTGCTAAACACCCTGGTATATAGTAATAGTTGTCGATCGCATGGCGTGAATTGTCAATGTGGCATGCCAAGATGCAGATGATCAAGGCTTTTGTTGAAAAGCAGGGCCTAGTGGATGATGATCAAAGCATAGCTTGTTTAGGCATAGCTTGTTTAGGCATAGCTTGTTTAGGCATAACTTGTTTAGGCATAGCTTGTTTAGGCATAGCTTGTTTAGGCATAGCTTGTTTAGGCATAGCTTTGTGTATAGCGTGACTTCGCGAGCCTCACACCCCGGTATGAGTCAAAAACGAGATAAGGACTGCAGGGAGTGCAAACGTCTTTCTAGCTAGGAGTGGTGTCAGTGCTTAAACTGGCTGGCATTTTACTTATGTGGATGACGGATTGAGGTACCTCGGATTTATAGGTTGTTAGTGGCCATATGGAGGTTCAAAGGAACCGGGAAGCATGTGTTCAGGCATAACTAATCCGCTACCGTTAGGTAGGGACCGGCCCTGAATATCTAAGGGTTTGCCAGAGTCCGGGCCCTGAGGCATTTGCTAGAGTGTATCGAATCGAAGAGGATGATCCCTAGCCTCGATTTCATGATGGAAACCCAACTTCCAATACGAAAACATGCGGTTTTAATTGTAGGACTAGTATGGCGACATACTATATGTAGTTATGCCGTCTGTGATTGATACATTATGATTGAATTGTTTTTGAAACATATATACATTAATAATAATATCAAATCCGTTTTTATCGTATCAAGCATCTTTTGACCATTATAAGGTAAAACTCTATCCTCCGGTTTGCGTTGCATTGTGTGATGGGACTTGAGTCTTATAATGGTTTCATTTTTCTAAAAAGCATTGCGTTGTTTTAACGATTTACTTTATTTTATGCACTGGCAATCCAATGGAGTAAACCCGTTCCACGTTAGCGGCGTGGTCCATTGATTAGCCTTATTATTAGATTAGTTAAGTTAGATTTCTCATACCAGTCCCATGACTAACCTGTAGTTTGTTTCACTGGCAAACTCGGGTGCCCATCTTTTTCAACGGGCAGTAGAGTAGCTTTTTTCATATATTTATCTTTAGCAGGATCCTGGATCGAAGCTTAAAGCAGTGTCCAGAGCATGATAGCCTTCCGCTGTATATTTATGTTTCCGCTGCAGTGTATTATATTTAATGTAATATTGGTCTTCCGCTGTATTTTATTTATCATTGTACTCTGATATTCTGTACTCTGATGTTGCATTAGTATAATGTAATAAAATCTGCTGTTGTCATTTTAATGTGTTTGTAACGACCCGGAAAATCTGAACCAATTTAAATTTTTTAAATTGGCTAAAATAGGGGATTTTAAATATTTAAAATAAATATTTTAAATAATAACGATGAAAGGTAAGTTCGAATCGACATTTGAAAACGAATATAATTAATTCTAATTATAAACAGGGCCTGAAATGGCGTGGCAGTTCAAAAATTTGAATTCAAACTTTGACTGACTGTACCGGGTGCAAAACAAAGCGGATTTGAGTGAAACCAAAAATATTTAAATCTGTTAGTGAATACCTTTCTAACGAATCTGAAAAATCGAAGTTTCATAGCGGGAAGCAAAAGTTATGGCCAAATGAATTTTCAGAAAGGTCGCTATGGAATTTATATAGCCCGTGAAAATGGACATTTTGCAAACGAGCTCGGAATTCGACGAACCACTTTTGTTGGATCCGGGATGTCAAATTATTTCTGGGTTTCAAATTTCATAATTTTTGAAGCTAGTATGTGAGCGTGGCGAAGGAAAATGTGTTTGGTCGATTTCTATTAAATTGGATCGACCAGAAATGGGCCATTTTTCAAACGGTCTCAGAATTCGATGAAACTAGTTTTGTTGGGACCATATCGTCAAAACATAGCTCGATTTATTTTTCGGGAATTTTTAGAATCAGTTTGTGGCCCTGGCAAATTGAAATGTACGTTCAAATCAAACATTGAATGTTATATATTTTAATTTGAATGAAAACTGACTGATATAGTCGAAAGGGCCTACGAAACATATCCCATTGTGTTCGGAATGGGGGTAAAACGCTAGGAACGACAGTCATTGGGTTTGATTCGGAGTCCGGACGAGAAAACACTATTTTTTTGGAATTTCTATAAAGCCGACCAATCAGATTTTTTATAATCATTAATTAATTTTCTAAAATAAATCAGAAACCCCGATTATTCTCCCGATCTGAACGGCGCTCGAAGTTCGCCACTTCCCAACCAATTTCCGATCGATCCACGACGTTTCAGCGCCCCCGCCAGTTGAAGCTTTTGGAGCCCTCGATCCCAGCTCCAAATCCATACCTACCTCGACCACCCTCGCCACGTCTACGTCGAGAATCGCGCCAAAGAAGGTCCGCCGTTCGCGCTGGGTTTGCAACCCCGATCCACCACCGAACTCAACAGGAGGGGGACCCACAAGCGTGCCCTTCGAGGCTCTTTCACGTGGGTGTTGGCGATCGGGTGATGGTGGCTCCAGGCGTTGGTAAAAATCAACCCTAGGTTTGAACGTGGAGGAAAGGTGTCGGCCTGGGTTGGTTGAAGAAGAAGGGAGGTTAAATTTAATTAACCTCTTAGTTAAGTAATAATAAAATGTCCTTAACCTTTTAAAAATCATATCTTTTTGCTGTGTTATCGAAATCCAGTAAAACAAGAGACGCCGGGACCGTGAGGACGTCTTCTACATTTTAGAAGAGACCGCATATTTTTCTGAGCCTTCTGCTATTTTTGGTGGAGTGGAACCCAATGTGAGATTTCTAATTTATAAACGATATGGAAAACTACGATGTAAAAATTATATAATCGATGTATGAGTTATATAAGCATTGTACACCTCTTGTATAAGCGTTGTATAAGTTGTACGTTCGATGTATAAGTTATATATGCGTTGTAAAAATTATATATGTGTTGAAATAGAAGTGAAATGCTATATATAAATATATATATATATATGTATATATACGCCCCTCGTCCACAAACCATGGACGATATTTATCGTTTATGATTGGTGTGAAAATTGGTTGATTATGAATTGTTGATTGAAATTATTTGTGGTTGAAATTGATTGATTGTGGTTGAAAAATACCCGTTGGTGGTTGAGAAATATTTGGTTGAAACCACATAGGATTAGTTTGTGGAAATGAAAAAAATATACACGTCGCCTGCGTGCAAGCTAGATGCATGATTCCCCATTGTCAAAAGCTGCGAGGCTTTAAGGTAGAGCGAGGAGCCGTACTAGGGACGGTCCGGGTTTTAACTACCCTGCCGTTATGCTGCCGAAATTTTGAATAATATTCATGTGTTAGAATTATTTTCCTGTTTTGAAGTTATATTCGTCTGTTGAATAGAAAACCTTCATGTGTTGAATAAATATTCATTCGTTGAATCATGTTCATATGTTGAATGGCATTCGTGTTTTAAATAAATTGTTTTAACAAAAAAATCACCTTTTTATCTATATATATAAACTATAGAAAACCTTCATGTGCTGAATCAAAATTCATTCGTTGAATTGAAATTCATGTGTTGAATGGTATTCATATTTTGAAAGAAATTGTTTTAAAATAAAAATCCTATTTTTATCATCAATATGAACTATATAAAATAATCTGGTTTTGAAATAAATTGTTTTATAATAAAAATCCTATTTTGATCACCTATATTAACTATATAAAATAGTCGTGTTTTGAAATAAATCGTTTTACAATAAAAATCACATTAATACTATATACATGAATTGTTAAAATTAGTGGAGTGTCGAATTGAATGTATGTTGGATAAAAACATCATTTTTATCAAATGTATGAAAAGAATATAGCTTTGAAATCGAAGAATCGATATATATATATATATAAATAGAATTGAAATATATCGAATAACGAAGCTGCAGTTCGTATTTTGAAACCGTGATTTCAAACGATTAGTGCGGGAGATCCAACCTTCGGATCTTCCCGAAACCGCAGCCGTTGGGTTCGCTTCGGAAATATCTTTCCAACGGCACCAACTTTGTAAAAATCTAACGGTTGGATTGTCTGGAATGTTTAATTCAAATCTGAAGAAAAACAGCGCCAGAATCAATTATATATATATATAATTATATTTAATCGAATAACGACGCTGCAGTTCGTATTTTGAAATCGAAACTTCAAACGATTGTACCGGGAGATCCGACCGTCGGATTTTCACAAAACTGGAACCGTTGGATTCGTTTTGAAAAGATCTTTCTAATGATATAAATTTTGTGAAGATCCAACGGTTAGATTTTCAGATATGTATAAATCAAATCTGAAGAAAAACAGCGCCACGGCCACATTATGGCCGAAGCGTCTTTTGAATAAATTGGCTATTTTAAAATAAATAAAAATAGCGATAAATCGTTATAAAATATTATAAACGATATGGAAGTGAAATTTAGAAACTAACTGAAGGTTGGCTAAGTCGAATGGTTTCCTGGATTTTGATCTGATGTTGGTTTCGGCCTTCAGGGTTATTATTTGGGAAATCGTTCTCTTACTGATTTACGGTTAGCGACTAATGAATTGAAATGATGTGTATGTGTGTTTGTGTAGCACTTGTTTATTATATACGCGAGTTGCTCAGAAAGACCGGGTTTATCCCATTCTGAATAACTAAATCGACGATAAGAAATCGATGATGAAGACGGTGGTCGAAGACCGGAGATCTTCACCTCATTTGGATGGTAACTGATGTCCTGATTGGGAGGCATCCCGAAATATGGATAATGAGTGGTGATCGTCCAGACGTACGTGGAGATCGATGGGTTTGCGAGGTATATAGTGCCTCCGGTTTCGTTCAGACCCAGAACGGACTTGCAAATGGACTGTGTGTCTGTCATTGGAATTCATTCTGTGTGATTGATAGCCATCAGTTACATGGCGTGAATTGTCTGTGTGGCACGCTAAGATGCAGTGATCAGGGCTTTTGTTGAAAAGCAAAGTCTTGTGGTGATGATCAAAGCCCCGCCTGTATGGCGTAGCTTTGTGTATAATGTGAATTCGCGAACCTCACACCCCGATATGAACCAGAAACGGGAGAAAGGACCTCAGGGGAACATGCGTTTCTTCCTAGCTAGAAGTGGCGTCAGTGGTTTTACATGCCCTGACGAGTTTGACTTATGTGGTTGTTTACTGTTGCGAGGCGCCTCGGAAATATCGGTCGATCCGGGACCGATGGAGTCATTCGTTGGCTCACTTACGCCCCAAAGGGCGGGGAAACACAGTGTTCAGGCATTTTAATCCACATCGGTGGACCGGCCCTGATGATCCAAGGGTCGATGCATTCTGATCCTGAGACTCGGGCCAGGCAGTCTCGAATTCGGTAAGGACTATCTTTTGCCTTGGTTCATGACGGAAATCCAATTTCCA
This sequence comes from Allium sativum, assembly GCA_030737875.1. Classification (NCBI taxonomy): domain Eukaryota; kingdom Viridiplantae; phylum Streptophyta; class Magnoliopsida; order Asparagales; family Amaryllidaceae; genus Allium; species Allium sativum. The sequence goes on from CM060919.1 coordinate 434,887,337, forward strand.
AATACGTGACTGTGCGGTTTTGATCGTATACCTAAATATGGCGACATAGTGGTATGGGGCATTAATGCTGTCTATGATTGATACTTATGATTTGAAATTGTTTTTGAAACATATAAACACTAGTAGAAATATCAAATGCTTTTGTTTTATTCGTACCAAGCATATCTTGGCCATTATAAGGTAAAAACTCTATCCTCTGGTTTGCGTTGCATTGTGTGATGGGAACTGAGTCTTATAATGGCTTCATTTTTATAAAAATCATTGCGATGTTTAAAAGAATTATCTATTTTAAATCGCTGGCAATCCAATGGAGTAAACCCGTTCCACGAAAGTGGCGTGGTCCTGTGATTAGCCATATTTTAAATGTGTTGAGTAGATTTCTCATACCAGTCCCATGACTGACTCGTAGTTTGTTTCACTTTCATACTCGGGTGCCCCCTTTTTTCTACACGGGTAGCCTTGTATTCAGGTTTTAGCTGGCTTCCTCTGGATAGCTGGAGCTGAAGATGGATTCTATCATTTATCTCTTTTTATGTTGTTCTGCTCCTATTGTACATTATGTTTGTTTTTCGCTGTAGACATTTATGTATAGCAAAACTGTATTTGTACTAAGTATGATCCTGTATACTGTGTAACTCTGATGATTACGTTTATCCAGTATATTCTATTTGTACATTATCTAGTGTACTTATTTAATTTTGTCCTGCTGTTATCTGTTTATGTGTTATATTCTAAGGATTACCCTTGCCACCGTCAGTACGGGGTTTTGTGGTCGTCTCATTTTGGTATCAGTGCTTTGGTTAAGCTTAGTTCTGGAATATATCATATGAACAAACTCGTCAAAAATAGAACCAGTAGTGTTCTAGGATGGGTAACTCTATACAGATAGGATCAGTAATATCCTAGTATAAGTAAAGCAGAACGAAATACACCCCAGTAGACACATTTACATTGAAGTATTTGTCTCTATATTTTGAAATATCTTTTCTGTTGACCTAACACGTTGTCTGCTAATTGCAGATGCACTAGAAAATGAGTGACAGGAACAGAAGAAATAATTGTATGGCTCGACCAGCTAATAAGCCAGTTGTGCTCCCACAGCCAGAATCAGATATAGAAGTTCTATTCAAGAGATTTCGATATCTGGGTGGATCGCCATTCTTAGGCAAAGAGTCCATTATGGAAACACAAGCTTGGATCCGTTCTGCAGAGAAAATCTTTGAGGGTTTAAAGCTGAGAGATGATCAGAAAAGATTACTGGCATCTTGGGCACTCAAAGAAGAATCTTTGTTTTGGTGGGATTCGGTTATTAAAGATAATCCAGAAGGTGGTATCACCTGGGATAGATTCAAAGTGATTTTCCTAGAAAGATTTACTCCTCCCGAAGCAACCGAGCGATTATGTGACGAATTTTCTTATCTGATACAAGGTGATATGACCATCCCAGAATATCATAAGAAATTCAACGAACTTTCTCACTTTGCTCCTCATCTAATTCAAGATCCAAAGAGGAAGAATCTGAGATTTATTCATGGCCTGCAAAGGAAATATCAGAGTAATGTAATGAGGAATGTGAAGCTTCCTTTTTCTGAAATGATATACACGGCTTACCAATATGAGGATCTCGACAAGAAAGGTATGTTGCCTTACGAAGAAGAGGTCAGTTCTAGTAATAATGGTGAGCCTAAAACTGATAATCATGAGGCGAGTACGATGTCTGAGATCAGTAAGAAGCCCAGTGCCAAGAGGAAAAGGGCTAAGTCTGAGAAAGAACCGATAACGACGGCCACATGCTCTAACTGCAAGAAACCAGGGCATTTGACCAGGAATTGTAAAATCTCGAAGAAACTAAAGAAGGGGTTTAAACCCGATAACCAGTTTCGAGAGAACAGAAAATGCAGTCAATACTGTCGGATTGGTCATCTTGAAAAGGACTGCCGGCTATTTAAGAAATCCAAAGCGATACATATAAATGAAGTAGCAGAAACGTCTGAGCCCTCAGCTATTCAAGAAAGGCCAGATGTTTTAGAAGGCACGCTAACTGTCAAAGATATTCCTGTTAAAGTACTGTTTGACACTGGCACGTCACGCAGCTTCATTGCCAAGAATGCGGTTAAGAAACTGGATTTAAATTTGAAGAAGCTCAAAGAACCAATGACTGTCCAAAATCCGGTCGGGGGTTCCATCGATCTCAGTTGGGTTTGTGGAGTACCAGTTTCCTTTTCTCGTTATCGGTTCCCTACCATCGCGGTCGTCATGAATTTTGCAGAGTTTGATCTTATCTTGGGGTTAGACTGGTTGACCAAGTATGAAGCTGAGGTTAAATGCGCTGACAGAGTCGTTAAGGCAAAGATAAAATCAGGTGATTATATAACCATTCCCTGTGAAGGTCAGAATGCTAATAGAAAAGACTTCTGGGCAGCTTTGGATGTTTCTCCTATTCAAATAGAAAATATCCGTGAAGTCACAGAGAATATTCCTGACCTCATCAAAATATTCTTGTAGTTAAGAACTATGCGGATGTGTTCGAAGAAGTTGTTCGCTTACCTCCGCAGAGAGAAATAGATTTCAAAATTGCTTTAATTCCGAACGTAAGGCCGGTAGTTCACGCTATTCGAAGAATGTCCTTAAAAGAGAAAGAGGAATTAGACAATCAAACAAGACAGCTTGTATGGAAGGGTTTAATCAGGCCTAGTTTCTCTGATTGGGGTGCAGCAGTGGTGTTTGTCCCAAAATCTGACGGTACTCTACGGCTATGTGTGGATTATCGTGATTTGAACAAGCACACAATAAAGAACAAATATCCATTGTCGCGAATCAATGATTTATTGGATCGTCAATGGAGCACAAGTATTTTCAAGGATAGACCTAGCTACAGGCTTCCATCAACTTCGAATTGCCGAAGAGTGTGTTCCTATGACAGCATTCAGAGGTCCAGACTTATTCTATGAGTGGTTAGTAATGTCGTTCGGCTTATGTAACGCTCCAGCATACTTCGTCGATTTGATGAATAGAGTGTTCAGAGGAGTCCTGAATAAATTTGTTTGGTTTTTATTGACGATATTCTAATCTTCTCTAAATCAAAGGCCGAACATGAAAAGCATTTGGAACAGGTTCTGGAAATCCTCAGAAGGAATGTATTAAAAGCCAAACTATCCAAATGTATATTCTGGCAAGATGAAGTGAAATTTCTTGGCCACGTTGTATCGAAAGAAGGAATTGCTGTGGATCCAAGTATAATCACAGCTATTCAAAACTGGAAACAACCTAGTACTCCTACAGAGGTTCGCAGTTTTCTTGGATTGGCTAGTTATTACCGGAAGTTCGTTAAAAACTTTTCAAAGATATCTAGTCACTTAACGAAGCTTACAAAGAAGCACTCTAAATTCAAATGGACTCAAGAATGTGAGAAGGCTTTTGAAGAGCTAAAGTTAAGATTAACCACTGCTCCAGTGTTAACCATTATCGACGGCAATCAGGATTTAAAAGTTTGGACTGATGCTTCTAGAGAAGGCCTTGGCGCAATGTTAATGCAAAGGGGTCAAGTGATTGCTTATGTTAGCCATCAGCTGAAGCCACACGAGAAAAACTATGTAACTCATGATCTTGAGTTATTAGCTATTGTATTCTCTTTGAAAATCTGGAGACACTATCTTCTGGGTGAGAAATTCGAACTGTATACAGACCATATCAGTCGTTAAAGTATCTGTTCACCCAGAAAGACCTGAATTTGAGGCAGCAACGTTGGCTAGAGTTCCTTGCAGCATATGATTTTGAGATTTTATACACTCCAGGGAAAGCTAATGTCGTGGCCGATGCGCTGAGTCGAAAGAATGTAATGATCGCCAGCTTTGTTATTACGACTTCCCTGATTGACAAAATATCTATTCTTCAGAAGGATGATTACTTTATTAAGGATATGATCAAAAGGATTCAAAAAGGCGAACCCTCGTGTTTTCAAATAGATAACGATGGAATCCTAAGATTGAAAGGAAGGATTTGTGTTCCTGGCATCCCCGAGCTCAAAAGGGAAGTGTTAGACGAGTGTCACAAGTCCAAGCTGAGTATCCATCCTGGTGTGGCCAAAATGTATAACGATCTCAAGCGAACATTCTAGTGGAAGGCTATGAAAAGAGACGTTTCAATATATGTTAGCCGATGCCCTACTTGCCAGCTGGTCAAAAGTGACCAGCAGAAACTGGCTAGATTGTTACAACCGCTAGACGTTCCAGGCTGGAAGTGGGAACATATTTCCATGGACTTCATAGATGGTTTTCCCAGAACCAGAAAAGGAAATGACAGTATTTGGGAGATCGTAGATCGCTTCACGAAGACCGCCCATTTCATACCTGTCAGATCAAACAGAACTGCTCAGAGTCTGGCGCAGATTTATTTCAAGGAAATTGTTAGACTACATGGAGTGCCGCTCGGTATAGTCAGTGATAGAGACCCGATATTTACTAGTAAATTCTGGGAGGCATTTCAAGTAGAGCTGGGAACAAAACTGAACTTGAGCACCACTTATCATCCTCAGACAGATGGTCAGACTGAGAGGGTAAATCGTATTTTAGAAGATCTATTGCGGGCTTGTGTTCTAGATTTCGGTGGATCATGGGAAGACCATCTGCATTTGGATGAATTCTCATATAATAACAACTACCAGGCGAGCCTGACAATGTCGCCATTCGAAGCATTATATGGTAGACCATGCCGATCTCCTACTTTTTGGGTCGAACCCGGAAATAGGCTTGTATTGGGACTTGATATGATCTGAGAAGCTGCCGACAAAGTCGATTTCGTTAAGAAACGATTACTCGCCGCTCAAAGCCGACAAAAGAGCTATGCCGATAGGAGAAGAAGAGATATATCATTTGCTGTTGGCGATTATGTATATCTGAAAGTATCGCCGATGAGAGGATTTATCCGGTTCGGTAAAACAGGGAAGTTGGCACCCAAATTCATTGGTCCATTTCCTATTGTGGAACGGATCGGAACTCTCACTTATAGGGTTAAATTGCCTGATTGGTTGCCTGGAGTGCATGATGTATTTCACATATCTCAACTTAGAAAGCACGTTCATGATCCAGACTTGATCGTGGAAGAAGCAGCTCAACAGGATATTGAAATTACCCCAGAATTGGCTGTGAGAAGAGAGCCGCTAAAGATCATCGGCAAAGAAACCAAAGAACTGAGGAACAAGAAAGTTCACTTAGTCAAAGTGCAATGGAGTGGGGATCCGCGAGATTGTACTTGGGAAATTGAGGAGAGCATTCAGAAAGCCTATCCTAAATGTCGAGTAGACATCTCTAATTGACTCCGGTGCAAGGTACATTTACCATACTTTGCCTTACCGATTAGTTCTCTACTTTGTTGTTATTTTCATTCCATGGATGTGCACTTTTAATTCTATAGTCTGAATTATTTTAAAAGAGTATAGAAATTGATTAGTATATTTTTGAAAAGTTAAAAACAATTTGATTGTTTTTTGTGTTGTGTGATAGTAGATTTGATTAATTAAATTATTAAAATGATAGTTAATTTAATCAATAATAGAATAATGGTAGAATTTATTCATTTAAATCACACATTGAACTGATTAGAAAATAGATAGAAATATATACTTGTGCATTATATATGTTTGAATAGGTAATTGGATAGCTGTTGAGTAAAGAATTTATTTGCGTGCCCGACAAATAGGTAAACCTTAATGAGTTGGATGCGGAATATTATTATATCAACTCCTGTGAATGTCATTGGATGCGGAGTGCTGGTTGTTCTGTGTGTAATCATAAATGTCGCCATAGGATAGTAACAATTAATTTTGAACTACATTACATGGCATACTTCTTGAAGATAGGCATACTTCATCATATACCACATAAGCATTTGGAGCTTGTGTAACGAGGTGGAAGATTTACCATACGAGCGAGAGGCTTGTATGGCGATGACTATATATTACAGGTTGAACTGATGACTGATATGACCATATAAAATTTGTAACGATAAATTGCCAGATTTATAAAAACCCCACACGGGTCTGGAGTTGACAATAATCACGTCTCTCTAGTCATTAGATACGGCACATGGGTTATTTATTTCCCACACGGGATGAGGTGACGAGGATTTATCCTCTGGAGCAATTAAAATACACACTCCCTCAGGCTTTGACTGGGTGAAGAGAATTAATTCTCTGGAGTTATTATCTATACACGCTCCCCTGTAAACACCAGATTATATCACTATAAATATGTGTATGCGTTATAGGATTTATTGGGTACCTAATACGGCCCAATAAATTTCCTAACCCCTCCCCGTACAAAGGAGGTTATGGCGAAATTTTTCGAAAATTCCGGGTGTTAGCCAAATTTTTGAAGAATTTGAAAATTCTCAGAAACTGAAAAGTTGGAGAATGGAAGCCAGATCGAACGTAGATTTGATTAATCAAACCACTTTCGACTTTGTTCCTTTTCGAGGACGAAAAGTTTTAAGTGAGGGAGATTGTAACGACCCGGAAAATCTGAACCAATTTAAAATTTTTAAATTGACTAAAATAGTGGAATTTAAATATTTAAAATAAATATTTTAAATAATAACGATGAAAGGTAAGTTTGAATCGACATTTGAAAATGAATTTAATTAATTATAATTATAAACAGGGCCTGAAATGGCGCGGCAGTTTCAAAATTTGAATTCAAACTTTGACTGACTGTACCGGGTGCAAAACAAAGCGGCTTTGAGTGAAACCAAAAATATTTAAATCTATTAGTGAATACCTTTCTAACGAATCTAAAAAATCGAAGTTTCATAGTGGGAAGCAAAAGTTATGGCCAAATGAATTTTCAGAAAGGTCGCTATGGAATTTATATAGCCCGTGAAAATGGACATTTTGTAAACGAGCTCGGAATTCGACGAAACCACTTTTGTTGGATCTGGGATGTCAAATTATTGCTAGGTTTCAAATTTCATAATTTTTGAAGCTAGAATGTGAGCGTGGTGAAGGAAAATGTGTTTGGTCGATTTCCGTTAAATTGGATCGACCAGAAATGGGCCATTTTTCAAACGGTCTCAGAATTCGACAAAACTTGTTTTGTTGGGACCGTATCGTCAAAACATAGCTAGATTTATTTTTCGGGAATTTTTAGAATCAGATTGTGGCCCTGGCAAATTGAAATGTACGTTCAAATCAAATATTGAATGTTATATATTTTAATTTGAATGAAAACTGACTGAAACAGTCGAATGGGCCTACGAAACATATCCCATTGTGTTCGGAATGGGGGAAAACGCTAGGGACGATAGTCGTTGGGTTTGATTCGGAGTCCGGACGAGAAAACACTATTTTTTTGGAATTTCTATAAAGCTGACCAATCAGATTTTTTATAATCATTAATTAATTTTCTAAAATAAATCAGAAACCCCGATTATTCTCCCGATCTGAACGGCGCTCAAAGTTTGCCGCTTCCCGACCAATTTCTGATCGATCCACGACGTTTCAGCGCCCCTGCTAGTTGAAGCTTTTGGAGCCCTCGATCCCAGCTCCAAATCCAAACCTACCTCGACCACCCTCGCCATGTCTACGTCGAGAATCGCGCCAGAGAAGGTCCACCGTTCGTGCTGGGTTTGCAACCCTGATCCGCCACCGAACTCAACAGGAGGGGGACCCACAGGCGCGCCTTCGAGGTTCTTTCATGTGGGTGTTGGCGATCGGGTGATGGTGGCTCCAGGCGTTGGTAAAAGTCAACCCTAGGTTTGAACGTGGAGGAAAGGTGTCGGCCTGGGTTGGTTTAAGAAGAAGGAAGGTTAAATTTAATTAACCTCTTAGTTAAGTAATAATAAAATGTCCTTAACCCTTTAAAAATCATATCTTTTTGCTGTGTTATCGAAATCCAGTGAAACATGAGACGCCGGGACCGTGAGGACGTCTTCTACATTTTAGAAGAGACCGCATATTTTTCTGAGCCTTCTGCTATTTTTGGTGGAGTGGAACCCAATGTAAGATTTCTAATTTATAAACGATATGGAAATCGATGATGTATAAATTATATAATCGATGTATGAGTTATATAAGCATTGCACACCTCTTGTATAAGCGTTGTATAAGTTGTACGTTCGATGTATAAGTTATATATGCATTGTAAAAATTATATATGTGTAGAAATAGAAGTGAAGTGCTATATATATACGCCCCTCATCCACAAACCATGGACGATATTTATTGGTTGTGATTGGTGTGAAAATTGGTTGATTACGAATGGTTGATTGAAATTATTTCTGGTTGAAATTGATTGATTGTGGTTGAAAAATACCCGTTGGTAGTTGAGAAATATTTGGTTGAAACCACATAGGATTAGTTTGTGGAAATGAAAAAAATATACATGTCGCCTGCGTGCGAACTAGACCCATGATTCCCCATTGTCAAAATCTGCGAGGCTTTAAGGTAGAGCGAGGAGTCGTACTAGGGACGGTCCCGGTTTTAACTACCCTGCCGTTATGCTGCCGAAATTTTGAATAATATTCATGTGTTAGAATTATTTTCCTGTGTTGAAATTACATTCGTCTGTTGAATAGAAAACCTTCATGTGTTGAATAAAAATTCATTAGTTGAATCATATTCATGTGTTGAATGGAATTCATGTTTTAAATAAATTGTTTTAACAATAAAATCACCTTTTTATCTATATATATAAACTATAGAAAACCTTCATGTGCTGAATTGAAATTCATTCGTTGAATTGAAATTCATGTGTTGAATGGTATTCATATTTTGAAAGAAATTGTTTTATAATAAAAATCTTATTTTTATCATCAATATGAACTATATAAAATAATCTGGTTTTGAAATAAATTGTTTTATAATAAAAATCCTATTTTGATCACCTATATTAACTATATAAAATAGTCGTGTTTTGAAATAAATCGTTTTACAATAAAAATCACATTTTTACTATATACACGAATTGTTAAAAATAGTGGAGTGTCGAATTGAATGTATGTTGGATAAAAACATCATTTTTATCAAATGTATGAAAAGAATATAGCTTTGAAATCGAAGAAAGAATCGATATATATATATATATATAGAACTGAAATATATCGAATAACGAAGCTGTAGTTCGTATTTTGAAACCGTGATTTCAAACGATTAGTGCGGGAGATCCGACCATCGGATCTTCCCGAAACCGCAGCCGTTGGGTTCGCTTTGGAAATATCTTTCCAACGGCACCAACTTTGTAAAAATCCAACGGTTGGATTGTCTGGAATGTTTAATTCAAATCTAAAGAAAAACAGTGCCAGAATCGATTATATATATATATATATAATTCTATTTAATCGAATAACGACGCTGTAGTTCGTATTTTGAAATCGAAACTTCAAACAATTGTACTGGGAGATCCGACCGTCAGATTTTCCGAAAACTGGAACCGTTGGATTCGTTTTGAAAAGATCTTTCTAACGATATAAATTTTTTGAAGATCCAACGGTTAGATTTTCAGATATGTGTAAATCAAATCTGAAGAAAAACAGCGCCACGGTCGCGTTATGGCCGAAGCGTCTTTTGAATAAATTGGCTATTTTAAAATAAATAAAAATAGCGATAAATCGTTATAAAATTTTATAAACGATATGGAAGTGAAATTTAGAAACTAACTGAAGGTTGGCTAAGTCGAATGTCCTGGATTTTGATCTGATGTTGGTTTCGGCCTTCGGGGTTAATATTTGGGAAATCGTTCTCTTACTGATTTACGGTTAGCGACTAATGAATTGAAATGATGCGTATGTGTGTTTGTGTAGCACTTATTTATTATATATGCGAGTTTCTCAGAAAGACCGGGTTTATCCCATTCTGAATAACTAAATCGACGATAAGAAATCGAAGATGAAGACGGTGGTCGAAGACCGGAGATCTTCACCTCGTTTGGATGGTAACTGATGTCCTGATTGGGAGGCATCCCGAAATATGGATAATGAGTGGTGATCGTCCAGACGTACGTGGAGATCGATGGGTTTGCGAGGTATATAGTGCCTCCGGTTTCGTTCAGACCCAGAACGGACTTGCAAATGGACTGAGTGTCTGACATTGGAATTCATTCTGTGTGATTGATAGCCATCAGTTACATGGCGTGAATTATCTGTGTGGCACGCTAAGATGCAGTGATCAGGGCTTTTGTTGAAAAGCAAAGTCTTGTGGTGATGATCAAAGCCCCGCCTGTATGGCGTAGCTTTGTGTATAACGTGAATTCGCGAACCTCACACCCCGGTATGAACCAGAAACGGGAGAAAGGACCTCAGGAGGGACATGCGTTTCTTCCTAGCTAGAAGTGGCGTCAGTGGTTTTACTCGCCCTGACGCGTTTGACATATGTGGTTGTTAACTGTTGCGAGGCGCCTCGGAAATATCGGTCGATCCGGGACCGATGGAGTCATTCGTTGGCTCACTTACGCCCCAAAGGGCAGGGAAACGCAGTGTTCAGGCATTTTAATCCATATCGGTGGACCGGCCCTGACGATCCAAGGGTCGATGCGTTCTAATCCTGAGACTCGGGCTAGGCAGTCTCGAATTCGGTAAGGACTATCTTTTTCCTTGGTTCATGACGGAAATCCAATTTCCAAATACGTGACTGTGCGGTTTTGATTGTATACCTATATATGGCGACATAGTGGTATGGGGCATTAATGCCGTCTATGATTGATACTTATGATTTGAAATTGTTTTTGAAACATATAAACACTAGTAGAAATATAAAATGCTTTTGTTTTATTCGTATCAAGCATATCTTGGCCATTATAAGGTAAAAACTCTATCCTTTGGTTTGCGTTGCATTGTGTGATGGGAACTGATTCTTAGAATGGCTTCATTTTTACAAAAAGCATTGCGATGTTTAAAAGAATTATTTGTTTTAAATCGCTGGAAATCCAATGGAGTAAAACCGTTCCACGAAAGTGGCGTGGTCATGTGATTAGCCATATTTTAAATGTGTTGAGTAGATTTCTCATACCAGTCCCATGACTGACTCGTAGTTTGTTTCACTTTCAAACTCGGGTGCCCCCTTTTTTCTACATGGGCAGCCTTGTAATCAAGTTTTAGCTGGCTTCCTCTAGATAGCTGGAGCTGAAGATGGATTCTATCATTTATCTCTTTTTATGCTGTTCAGCTCCTATTGTACATTATGTTTGTTTTCTGCTGTAGACATTTATGTATAGCTAAACTGTATTTGTACTAAGTATGATCCTGTATACTGTGTAACTCTGATGATTACGTTTATCCAGTATATTCTATTTGTACATTATCGGGTGTATTTATTTAATTTTGTCCTGCTGTAACGACCCGTCTTTTGCTCGATTTTCGGCGGTAATTAAACCGACTTAAACCGTTCATAAAGACGAATTGTTATGGGTACATACATATATTGAACTAAAATAACAGAACCTTTCATTGCAAATTACAATGTTACATCAGAGTTACATAGAATATCAGAGTTACAAATATATTCACAGCGGAAGAAAAGAAAATAACTTTAATCTCAGCGGAAGATCTAAACACAGCGGAAGCTTCAACTCTATCGTGGACTCCGACTCAGGAAGCGCTCCAAATCTTGCTCCAACGACTAAAACTGCAAAACTAAACTACTGGCTGCCCGCATGGAAATTTATGGGCACCCAGAGTTTAGGAAGGAACAATAAACTCCAGGTCAGTCAGGGGACTAGTGTGAGAACTCAAAAACAGTTATTTTTAGGTTTTATTTTAAGGTTGGGAAATTCACCGGACCACGCCGCTACTGCGGAACGGGTTTTACTCCATATGAATTCCCATGCATAGGAATACGCAATGACTTTTGAAAAATGAAGCTATCATAAGCTCGTCCCACATCACACAATGCAAGCGCACACCAGATGACGAGTTTTGTCTTATGATAACCAAACATGGTTTCATACGTGAAAATCCTCTTTTAATATTATCATATAGTGTGGAAAACAAGTTCACAAATAAATTTATTAATCCTAGACGGCATGAGTGTCCCATACCACTATGTCGCCATATATAAATAAAATCAAAATCGTATGGCTCGTATTGGGATTTGGATTTCCAACTTGATGATTCCTGGCACAAAAGATCAATCAGGGATACAAAACGAAGTGCCTCAACGGCTTTTTCGACCATACGCGGACACCGAATACACATCGTCAGGGCAGATCAACGGTTTTCGACCAGACGCGGCCCCCCGAACATACCCCATCCCCAGTTCACAAGTGGTTTCCCACTGCTGCAGCACTCATCATCAAATCATATATATACAGACCAAACCGCCAGTTTCTCATCATCCGGTGTGTGAGGTTTGTCGATGTCACGTCATACACAAAGCTATGCTTCGATAAGCCATGCTTTGATCATCATTAGCTCATATCATACTTGGGTATGCCATATTGTCAATACCTCCACATATCACTGATCCGAATTATACATATTCTCTAAGAACGTGACTTAGAGACAGAGATACTCAATTGCCACACATCATATATATATTCACATGGATCAGTACTACATGGTCAATTACAATGTCAGACACACCATCCATACAAGTCCGTTCTGGGTCTGAACGGAACACAATCCGAAAATATTTAAATGTGTTCAGGTCTCATGCAACTCATACCTCGTATTGGGTGGCCGACCCAACCGAGACATAAATCAACAATCCATCTAAAAAATTCGAATATTCCCGGTCTTCATTCGTCGTTTCTTAAATCTTGAATTGCTTCATAACGTCGTATTATTACTTGGAATGGTTTTCGAACATATGTTCGATCCCGGTCTTTCCAAGTAATAAGCGTACTTTAAAACAATAGCTATGGACTATACGAGTTATTCAATTCAAATCTCCTTCCAAATAATTATCGATCCATTTACGATTCAAGATTTTGGGTTACTATACGTTTCATACATCTCGTTATCATCTTAACTCTTCTTTGAAATCAAGGGTTTATACTTTGCTTCAAGTTCTTACCTTTAATTTCCTTAAATCAAAGATTTGACTTAATTCCCAATTACAATATGAATTTCCACAACTCAATCTCATTGGGTTTCAAGAATGATATTATTGAAGATACGATTCACCACAAAACCCAAATCAATCGATATTGAATCATAAATTAAACAGAAATTTATCCACCTATATTCGATATAAATTCTCATAACCAACGAATACCATAAGTGGAATAACGATATAATAATATCCTCCGAATTCCCCAGATAGTATTCATTTACACCATGAAATCTTATACCAAATATCGAAGATCATTTCTATCTAACTTATTTCAATTAGGTGGAGAAACCCATATCTTAATCAAAGGATTATTCAACTCTTTGACACTAGGTCCGGATGGAAATACCATCAACTTATCTTTGATATTATCTCCGTATCCAACTCATATTATAAGCGGAATAACGGTGGATTACTTTTTAAATTCCTCGGATAATAAGAGTTTTCATCTACCGAATTAATATCAAACATCCGAGAATTTATCTCCAACCATATCCAAATTTAAAGTTTGAAACCCCATTTCAATTCCATATAATATTTCCAATACTTAATAAATCTTCGAAACTATTTTATCAATCCTTTATAATCAAATGATAGTGCACGCACATAAATTTCAAACCAATAATAACATTTATAAATGTTACCAAAATACTATTATTAAAACAACCACTTAATCACATAGATTTAAAACTGTTCGAAATTCAAATATTCCAAAGCCCTTCAAAAGTGTCGTCATTTACAACTCAATGTTCCTTATTTCAAGTCAGATTTATCTCAAAGGATCAATTCAAACTTGAAATCAATATTTCTGAATTGTTGCATCATATTGCGTTCTATTCAAACCATATAGTGATTTAAATATAAATTGTTCAAACCATTTCAAATTCAATTTATATATCTAATTCATTTGGAAAACAGTTTCAGATTTCTTCCAGATTGGGTTTCGAATTTATCGTCCCGTTGTCGGGCCAGTTAGGGATAGCCAGGGAGAGCAGGAAACTGCATTTCCAAACCCAAGCCTAGACACTATCCTCTCTGTCATCCTAGAACGTTCTGGTGTATATATAAAGTTATGTTCAAATTTAAAATCTCATTTCAAATTTAAATTGAAATAATATATTTTTACCAAACCAGTTTCAAATAGATATAAAGGTCGTTAAACAAAAATAATACATAATTCAAATCATTTTTTCCAAATCGTAATTCAATATTTAAAAAAAAAGTTGATGTTTAATTTAAACTAACATTTTAAATATTATTTAATAAATAATTAAAAATCGATATAGGAAGGAGATTCACAATCGATCACCCATATATTTCCACAACCACGGTGTGTTTGTATGTGTGTGATATCATACAATGCAATCATATATATATCCAAATGAGTCGTCTGATCAGACGGCAACAAATTCATTCACCACAAAACAAACATCTTAACTGTGCACAAGCGTTACCAACAATAACGCTTACCAGTGTTCAGTGTATTATCTGATTACATGAGCAAACATTCAAACATCAACATCCATCACACAATCATCATCAACAAATTATAATTAATCTTTATCTAATTATAATTAACTAATTTAAATAAATAAATTTAAATTAGAAGTTCTCACCAGTCGAGCTCCAAACATCTTCATATCAGAACGAACATACCAACGAATATCGTCCCTGCTACTCGTACTGTCTCCAATCCATTCCCATCAGCAGTTGATAATATTTCTACTGATTTTATTGAAATTATATTAATAACGGTATTCGATATATATATATATATATATATATATATATATATAAGGGCCTTTTATTTCATTTTATTTTTATAAATTTATACTTGACAAAATTGTAAGAATCATATATCATTGGATTCTAGTCTCCGACACGGTTCTAATGAACCTAACCGTGTGTTAAACGGATTAGGATTGAATGAGTTATAAGAGTGTAAAACTAATTCAAACTTAAGATTAAAATAAAATAACCATACCCAAGCCTTTCCGGCCCAAAGCCCATTCATTTAGACCCGACCAAACATAGGCCCGCACCCTTCTTCTTCTTCTCTCCTCCTTACGCCTTCTTCATTTTCTGGTAACCCAATTGCACGCCGCACCGTGCACATGCACACTCCCAACGCTACACCATTCACCGATCCGAGACTATCCGTGAATTTCTTTCCCTTTCCTCATTCGATTGCATCACCTTTCCTCAAGTTCGACCTCCTATATCAAAACCCGTCCATCAGGCGTCGAGACCTGGAACAGAAAAACGCGTGGACTCCCCAATGTCGCACCATCCATCTTGGCACCGAGCTCCACCAATTTCTGCCACATCGAAGCCCATTCCATTCTCATCGGAACGCCACACTCCGTTCTCCCAACCGACGCCTGATTCTCCGACAATCTCCAACCCTAGTTTTGACGAACTCAAATCATCGACACGGAATCGATCCAAACTTCCACCAAAAATACTACCTTCCGCTCTGATCGCAATGTTGCTAACGCCATCGATCAATTCGGAGCGGATTCGGAGAAAGGATTTTTCAAAGTTTCCTTAGCAAATTTTTCTTTTACTGTAAATTCAAGATTCCTCTTCCGTTTGTTGACGAAATCCGGATCCGTTACTTTCTAAAAATCCTAATCAATGATTCGAACAACTTTCTCGTGAATTATATGGGTGGAAAGTGGTTGGATTGGGAGCTTTTGATTTTTGATTGAAGTGGAAACTTAAGTTTCACTTACTGTATAAATTGAAATGGAAGGAGAAAGAGTACGACAGTCATCAGGAATGGGAAAAATAGTTGAAGTAAAAGGGAAGGGCTTCCTTATATTAATTTAAATTTGCTTCTCACCTTAAACCAAGCCACATGGCACAAATTTCACATGCATGAGGCCACCTATGTTTTATTTTAAAAATTGGCCAATGCATGCTTGGCAAAATGATCTAATTTATTAATTTGTTAAATTATATTTTTAGTTATACTTTAATAATACTTATAAATGTGGCAAGCTTCTAATACATATGAATGTAACCAAATTATCAATTAAGGTTTTCAACAAGAGATTTATACTAACTAATATTTAAAAATTTATTACTAAAATATTTGTCTATATTATACAACAAATATATTTATGTATATAGATATACACATATTAATGTAGTATTCATAGGTCTTAAAAATAATTAAACTATAGGTTGCCAAAATAAATAATATTTCAAGTAAAAATAGTGTTATTAAAAGTCCTTGAAAATAACTTATTAGTAATCTAGAATATACATACTATTTATCAAATATATACACATACAATTTATTTATCATATAGTCTGTTCATGTTTATACTAATAAATGATTTAGATTAAATGTTAATAAGTTTTATAAATACCAATAAAATTTAAAATAATAATCATCCTTGAAGAATCACAAAATAAATTAACTCTTACCTAATTCATATCTTTTAAATTAATATTATTAAAAAATCAAGAAAAAATATTTTCGCTTAAACATGACTTGTCCAAATAAATTTACAAAATAAGTCTTCTTATATATAACGAATGCTTATACAAAGTTAAAATCCATATATAAACCAAATAAAATCAAACTATATTGTAACAACCCGGAAAATCTGGGCCAGTTTAAAATTTTTATTTTGGCAATTTTAGCGAATTTTGATTATTTAAAATAAATTATTTTAAATAATATCGACGAGAAATTTATTTTGAATATAATTCAAACGTATATATTATACGCGTCGTCGTTAGAATATAAATATTTATATATAATTATAAATAGAATTGAAAATGGCGCGGTAGTTCGATAATTCGATTTCAAACTTCAATTGAATGTACCGGGTGCAAAACAATCCGGATTTTAGTGAAACCAAAAATAATGGGATCTAATTAATAATATCTTTCCAACGAATCGGAATAATCAAGATTTCATAGCGGGAATCAAAAGATATGTCCAGTTGAAAATTCGGAATAGTCGCTATGGAATTCAGGCCCTTAAAAATGGACATTTTGCAAACGACCTCGGATTTCGACGAAACCAGTTTTGTTAGGTCCGTGATGTCGTGTTATTGCTAGATTCCAAATTTCATAATTTTTCGAATCAATATGTGAGCGCGGCAAAGGAAAACGCGTTTGACCCGTTTCAGTTGATTTTAATCGACTGGAAATTGGCCATTTTTCTAACGGTCTCAAAATTCGACGAAACTAGTTTTGTTAGGACCGTATCGTCAATACGAAGCTAGAAAATATTTTTCTGGAATTTTTCTAGTTAATATGTGACCCCGGTAATTTGAAGTGAAAGTATATGCATTGAATTTGAAATGAAATTATATACATTGTTTTGGATTGTAAATATAAAAATTCGACCTTTAGCGCTATAAAAATAGGATTTTTATATATTGAACTTTGAAATAAAAATAGGATTTTTATATATTGAACTTTGTAATAAAAATAGGATTTTTATATATTGAACTTCGAAATAAAAATAGGATTTTTATATATTGAACTTTGAAATAAAAATAGGATTTTTATATATTGAACTTCGAAATAAAAATAGGATTTTTATATATTGAACTTCGAAATAAAAATAGGATTTTTATATATTGAACTTTGAAATAAAAATATGATTTTTATATATGGAATAGCGAAGTAAAAATTCGATTTTTACATAGGTAGTGAAAGCGGACAACGAAGATGCGATAGCAATGAAGATTTCTATCAATGAAGAGCCGTGGAGCTAGGATAGCTATATGTGAGAATTTCTCACCTTTCAATTTTATTTTCTAGTTATATATATATATACTAGGATGCAGACGGTGCTTAGTAGCACCCGACACAATCGTCCACAGACCATGGACTTGTTTGTTTGACTGTTTGGTGATTGATTGCGATATTGGTTTGAATGTGGTTTGTGGTGTGAAAAATCGAATCGATAAATTGGTTAGGATTAGACGTGCACCGTTATAAGGCGAAGGAGTAAGGCTAGGTTAGACTTTTACTCCAAATTTTGTGGTTTGCATAACGAATTGATTTGATTGATGTGTGAATGGCGTGGGCCTTCACTAGACCGGGGATAAGGCTAGGCCTCGTCCCGTTTCTAGTATCGTGCCGTTATGCCGCCGAAATTTTCTAAAATAAGTTAGAAAAATAAAAATATCATTTTATTTAAAGAATGAATTGAATAGAAATTCATAGGTTGAAATAAAATGTTTTATCGTTAAAAATATAATTTTTAACGTGAAGTGAATAAAATAGAATATTCATTTACAAACCAGACGGTTTGTTTATGTACACCTATTTGAGTGACATTGATTGGGACGATAAATTTTACACATCGCCCAACAGCACAAATAAAATATGTGTTTGATTGTTTGAAACCCTACATGGGTATTGGGATGAAATTTGAAGTTCACTCATCCTGATTGATTAAATATGTCGATCGATTGATTGACAGGCTGTTATAAGCGTTGAATATCTATATTCGATGCTTATACAGTGTAGTGCACTTTGGTTGATGGTTGATTATTTTTCAATGCTATTATATACATGTGTTGTATGGAAATCCATATAATTAACTTTATATGGTAATTGATTGGGCCTCATTCCAATTTGAAAAATAAAGAATATTATAAAATAAAAGTTCATGTGTTGACAGTACTCATTCATTGAGATTGGTCATGTGTTGAACGAAATATTTTAGTAATAAAATTTGCACCTTTATCGATATAAAATAAAAGTTCATGTGTTGACAGTACTCATTCATTGAGATTGGTCATGTGTTGAACGAAATATTTTAGTAATAAAATTTGCACCTTTATCGATATAAAATAAAAGTTCATGTGTTGACAGTACTCATTCATTGAGATTGGTCATGTGTTGAACGAAATATTTTGATAATAACAACTATTTTGAAAATAGAAATTTATGAAGCCGTGTTGATTAGATTGACGCCATTTTGACGTGAACGATATTTATATCGATTTTATCGATTTCGAAATGAATTGAATTGAAAACGATTTCGAAATGAATTGAATTGAAAACGATTTCGAAATGAATTGAATTGAAAACGATTTCGAAATGAATTGAATATAAAACGATTTCGAAATGAATTGAATATGAAACGAATTCAAATTGAATTGAAAGCGAATTGAAATGAATTCAAATTGAATTGAAATTTGAATTGAATAGAAATGAATTTTAAAACGAATTTATAAAGAAGAATTCAATTTTGATTTGAATTGAAAAGGAAGTTGAAAATGCTTTTGAAACGAATTTTAAAACTATTTATATAATTCGTTTTAAATAGAAATCGACGAAATATATATTATATATATTATATATATAATATAATGGCCTGAATAGAACGCGCCGCGCCGCGGCAGTTCGTGAATTTCGACCATTTATTTCAAACGGACATTGCGGGAGATCCGACCGTCGAATTCTCCTAAAACCGGAACCGTTGGGTTCGTATCGAAAAGAGCTTTCTAACGAATATTAGAAATTAGAAATCTAACGGTTGGATTTGGAATTATGTCCAAATCAAATTCGAAAAAGGTCGCTGTAAGTGCAGTTCGATGGCCATTGATGGAAATCGACTGTACGGGCCTTGATAAAATTATTAAAAATAGTAATAATTTATGTAAAATCATAAGAAATGATTTAGAAAGGATTCGGATGAAAAACTCCATATTTGAAAAGATAAAAATAGATTTTTATCGAAATGAACTAGTTTTGAACTAGAATTATAATTCTATTTATTTTTAAATAAATAAATTGAATTCGAAAAGGGTTTTAAAAATAACCAAAATTTCCAATGATTGCATTGGAGTGGATTTGAATCGAAATTGTCTTCGGAATATTTCGATGTTGTAATTCGTGATTATACAGGTGTTGTTATGGAAATTTGAAAGATATATATTTATATCGTTATTTCCAATACGACATTTGTTAGTCGTAGAATTCGATATTGAATATAAGCCGATATATTTTCTATTCAGAGCCTTGTATTGAATATCGAATGTGATTTGGGTTTGTCGTGAATGGTGTCTTCACTAACACTGTTCTTGAACCCAGTTGAGGAAAGATTAAATCTTTTTATTTAGATTTAATGAAGTGTACCAATTAAATAATATTTAATTGGAATTGAATTGATATTGATTTTTGGGTTTATCGTGAACAGTGTTTTAAATAACACTCGTTCTTTAACCCGATAATTAATGAATGTGACTTTGGGTTTATCGTGAACCGTGTTTTAAATGACACTGATTCTTTAACCCAGTTAACGATTAAAACTAAGTGGAGTTTTAATGAATCTTTAATTAGATTGAAATGGTCGAGAATGGAGTATCACCAGTTTTGCTCCAGGCGATAGTTAAATCTTTAATTAGATTTGAATGTGAAATGGTAATTGAATTTACCGATAACACTGTGGTGTTAGATATGAAGTATTACCAGTTTTACTTCATGGGATAAATAGGTTGGGATCGGGAAATTAAAACAAATGATTACTTCGGTAAGTTTCGTTAATCCCGACTAGTTTGAATTGATATTCAAAAGTAGATTAAAGAATAAATTAAAGAATTTATCTTTGATAAAATTAATGGGAACCTTTCCCTATGAATGTGAAATTAGAAATTAACTGTCGGTTAGCCAAGCAGAATGGTTTTCTGGATATTGATCTGATGTTGGTTTCGGCCTTCGGGGTTAATATTTGGGGAATTATTCTCTTGATTAATTTACGGTTAGTGACTGATGAATTGGAATGAGGCGTATGTTGTGTTTGTGTAACACTTATTTAAAATATACGCGAGTTATTCGGAAAGACCGGGTTTATCCCATTCTGAATAACTGATACGACGATAAGTCGAAGATGAAGACGATGGTCGAAGACCGGAGGTCTTCACGTCGTTTGGGTGATAACTGATGATCTTGATTGGGCTGTACACCCAAGAAGATGGAAACAGTTGGTGATCGTCCAGACGTACTTGGAGATCGATGGGATGCGGGGTACTAGGTGCCTCCGGTTTCGTTCAGGCCCAGAACGGACTTGTAAATGGACTGTGTGTCTGACATTGGATTTCATTCTGTGTGACTGATATCGGTTGCATAGAGTGGTTTGCCTGTGTGGCATGCTAAGATGCAAATGATCAAGGCTTCTGTTGAAAAGCAAAGTCTTGTGGTGATGATCAAAGCACGGCCTTTGTGGCGTAGCTTTGTGTAACGTTTACTTCGCGAGTTTCACACCCGGTATGAACCAAAAACGGGAGAGGACATCAGGGAGGACTTGCGTTTCTTTCTAGCTAGAAGTGGCGTCAGTGGTTTTACACGCCCTGACGAGTTTGACTTATGTGGTTGTTGCGGTTGCGAGGCGCCTCGGTTATATCGGTTTCGGCCGAATGCATTCTGGTCGGCTGACGGACCAGACTTACACCCCATAGGGTGGGGAGACGTATTGTTCAGGCATAATAATCCACTCCGTGTGGACCGGCCCTGACGATCCAAGGGGCAGTTGCGGCTGTTCCTGAGACACGGGCTAGAGCGTCTCGAATCGGTTGAGGACTATCTTTTGCCTCGGTTCATAGATGGAAATCCAATTTCCAAATACGTGACATTTGCGGTTTTAGTTGTAATCCTATATATGGCGACATAGTGGGATGGGGCGCTTATGCCGCCTATGATTGATACTTATGATTTGAAGTTGTTTTATACACTATGCACTTATAATAGTATCAAATGATTTGTTTTAAACGTATCAAGCATTCTTTGGCTGTTATAAGGGAAAACCCTATCCTCGGCTGCGTTGCATTGTGTGATGGGACCTGGGTCTTATAACAGCTTCATTTTTCTTTATTTAGCATTGCGCTGTTTGTTTTATGCACTGGTATTCTTGGGAGGAAACCCGTTCCGTGTTATACGGCGTGGTCCCTTGATTTACCTAACTTTTAAAACAAAGATTAATAACTGTTTTAGTTCTCACACCAGTCACATGACTGACCTGGAGTTTATTGTTTTAACCTAAACTCTGGGTGCCCCTATTTTGACACGGGCAGCTAGTAGTTTTGGTTTTGCAGATTTATATTCACAGGATCCTGGTTTACAGCTGGAACGATATCCGGAAAGCTTTGTATCCGTATATCTCATTCTAGTTGTGTATTGTATTATTTTTCCGCTGCCATGTATTTAAATGTAATTTAAATCTCTGATATTTCTGTGTAATATTCATTAATACTCTGTATATTCTTGTAATCTGATGCATTGTTGTAATATGAAATGAAATGTTCTTTCGTTTGCGTTTTGTTGTGGCTTGTTCTCAAACGATAGGGCGTTTCGAACGGCCTGGATCGGTTTAGCGACTGGTTCGGACCGAGCGAAATTCCATGTCGTCACAGTTGGTATCAGAGCTTTGGTTCACAAAGCTCAGAGAACAAGGCACATTAGGACCATACGAAAGAATTCGTCAGATACTGGATTAGTAATATCCAATGGGAATGACTCGTTAGAGATAGGATCAGTAGTATCCTAGGACGAGTGTGAAGAGTAAATTTTTAAAATGAAAACAAATTTTTGTTTTGAAAATTTAAATCAATTATTCGTATTTGATTATCTATTTAAATTGATGTGGACAATCCAGTATATATAGATTTTGCGTATACGTCTGATCCGCGTGTATTCGAAGTTTTAATATATTGGATAGATATAGAATCACACTCTAGTCGCCCGGAGATGGTACTGATGATAGCACGTGCATCATCAGTATTTATGTTCGTGTTTCGAAGGTGTGTTTTCTATATATTTCCATTAGACTGGTGTGAGAACCAAATCTTATATAGCTAGAACACTTTGTTGTGAATTGGCATCAAAAACAAGATTTTCTGAATATGTATCAAAATTATGAATTTGAAACGTTAAATTCACTAATTGATTGATGTTTGTGTTGTTTGTTTATTTGTTTGATAATTTTGAGCCATTTAGCCTAATTGAACCAAATATTGACTGTATTGAAAATTGGCCGCATTTGTTTGCATATACATATATATCTTTGAACAGGTCATAGCAAGGAGGCTAGAGCAGAGAATAAAATTTGTTTGCCCGACAAATAGGTACATGTTTACTACATAATTTACTGTTTTGTTTGGGTGATGATGATTTTATGAGCCTATTGGCTAGCCGCTTGGCTTTTTCTTTTTCTTTTTGAGATCTGAAGGACCGGGGAAGCTATTTGAAATTCCCCGATGCTCCCGGTGCAGGGGAGGTTATGGCGAAATTTTTCAAAAATTTAGGGTGTTAGCCAAATTTTTGAAATTTTAGAAAATTCTCAGAAACTGAAAAGTTAGAGAATGAAAGCCAGAATGAACGTAGAGTTGAATGATCAAACCACTTTCGACTTTGTTCCTTTTCGGGGACGAAAAGTTTTAAGTGGGGGAGATTGTAACAACCCGGAAAATCTGGGCCAGTTTAAAATTTTTATTTTGGCAATTTTAGCGAATTTTGATTATTTAAAATAAATTATTTTAAATAATATCGACGAGAAATTTATTTTGAATATAATTCGAACGTATATATTATACGCGTCGTCGTTAGAATATAAATATTTATATATAATTATAAATAGAATTGAAAATGGCGCGGTAGTTCGATAATTCGATTTCAAACTTCAATTGAATGTACCGGGTGCAAAACAATCCGGATTTTAGTGAAACCAAAAATAATGGGATCTAATTAATAATATCTTTCCAACGAATCGGAATAATCAAGATTTCATAGCGGGAATCAAAAGATATGTCCAGTTGAAAATTCGGAATAGTCGCTATGGAATTCAGGCCCTTAAAAATGGACATTTTGCAAACGACCTCGGATTTCGACGAAACCAGTTTTGTTAGGTCCGTGATGTCGTGTTATTGCTAGATTCCAAATTTCATAATTTTTCGAATCAATATGTGAGCGCGGCAAAGGAAAACGCGTTTGACCCGTTTCAGTTGATTTTAATCGACTGGAAATTGGCCATTTTTCTAACGGTCTCAAAATTCGACGAAACTAGTTTTGTTAGGACCGTATCGTCAATACGAAGCTAGAAAATATTTTTCTGGAATTTTTCTAGTTAATATGTGACCCCGGTAATTTGAAGTGAAAGTATATGCATTGAATTTGAAATGAAATTATATACATTGTTTTGGATTGTAAATATAAAAATTCGACCTTTAGCGCTATAAAAATAGGATTTTTATATATTGAACTTTGAAATAAAAATAGGATTTTTATATATTGAACTTTGAAATAAAAATAGGATTTTTATATATTGAACTTCGAAATAAAAATAGGATTTTTATATATTGAACTTTGAAATAAAAATAGGATTTTTATATATTGAACTTCGAAATAAAAATAGGATTTTTATATATTGAACTTCGAAATAAAAATAGGATTTTTATATATTGAACTTTGAAATAAAAATATGATTTTTATATATGGAATAGCGAAGTAAAAATTCGATTTTTACATAGGTAGTGAAAGCGGACAACGAAGATGACGAAGATGCGATAGCAATGAAGATTTCTATCAATGAAGAGCCGTGGAGCTAGGATAGCTATATGTGAGAATTTCTCACCTTTCAATTTTATTTTCTAGTTATATATATATATACTAGGATGCAGACGGTGCTTAGTAGCACCCGACACAATCGTCCACAGACCATGGACTTGTTTGTTTGACTGTTTGGTGATTGATTGCGATATTGGTTTGAATGTGGTTTGTGGTGTGAAAAATCGAATCGATAAATTGGTTAGGATTAGACGTGCGCCGTTATAAGGCGAAGGAGTAAGGCTAGGTTAGACTTTTACTCCAAATTTTGTGGTTTGCATAACGAATTGATTTGATTGATGTGTGAATGGCGTGGGCCTTCACTAGACCGGGGATAAGGCTAGGCCTCGTCCCGTTTCTAGTATCGTGCCGTTATGCCGCCGAAATTTTCTAAAATAAGTTAGAAAAATAAAAATATCATTTTATTTAAAGAATGAATTGAATAGAAATTCATAGGTTGAAATAAAATGTTTTATCGTTAAAAATATAATTTTTAACGTGAAGTGAATAAAATAGAATATTCATTTACAAACCAGACGTTTTGTTTATGTACACCTATTTGAGTGACATTGATTGGGACGATAAATTTTACACATCGCCTAACAGCACAAATAAAATATGTGTTTGATTGTTTGAAACCCTACACGGGTATTGGGATGAAATTTGAAGTTCACTCATCCTGATTGATTAAATATGTCGATCGATTGATTGACAGGCTGTTATAAGCGTTGAATATCTATATTCGATGCTTATACAGTGTAGTGCACTTTGGTTGATGGTTGATTATTTTTCAATGCTATTATATACATGTGTTGTATGGAAATCCATAAAATTAACTTTATATGGTAATTGATTGGGCCTCATTCCAATTTGAAAAATAAAGAATATTATAAAATAAAAGTTCATGTGTTGACAGTACTCATTCATTGAGATTGGTCATGTGTTGAACGAAATATTTTAGTAATAAAATTTGCACCTTTATCGATATAAAATAAAAGTTCATGTGTTGACAGTACTCATTCATTGAGATTGGTCATGTGTTGAACGAAATATTTTAGTAATAAAATTTGCACCTTTATCGATATAAAATAAAAGTTCATGTGTTGACAGTACTCATTCATTGAGATTGGTCATGTGTTGAACGAAATATTTTGATAATAACAACTATTTTGAAAATAGAAATTTATGAAGCCGTGTTGATTAGATTGACGCCATTTTGACGTGAACGATATTTATATCGATTTTATCGATTTCGAAATGAATTGAATTGAAAACGATTTCGAAATGAATTGAATTGAAAACGATTTCGAAATGAATTGAATTGAAAACGATTTCGAAATGAATTGAATTGAAAACGATTTCGAAATGAATTGAATATAAAACGATTTCGAAATGAATTGAATATGAAACGAATTCAAATTGAATTGAAAGCGAATTGAAATGAATTCAAATTGAATTGAAATTTGAATTGAATAGAAATGAATTTTAAAACGAATTTATAAAGAAGAATTCAATTTTGATTTGAATTGAAAAGGAAGTTGAAAATGCTTTTGAAACGAATTTTAAAACTATTTATATAATTCGTTTTAAATAGAAATCGACGAAATATATATTATATATATTATATATAATATAATGGCCTGAATAGAACGCGCCGCGCCGCGGCAGTTCGTGAATTTCGACCATTTATTTCAAACGGACATTGCGGGAGATCCGACCGTCGGATTCTCCTAAAACCGGAACCGTTGGGTTCGTATCGAAAAGAGCTTTCTAACGAATATTAGAAATTAGAAATCTAACGGTTGGATTTGGAATTATGTCCAAATCAAATTCGAAAAAGGTCGCTGTAAGTGCAGTTCGATGGCCATTGATGGAAATCGACTGTACGGGCCTTGATAAAATTATTAAAAATAGTAATAATTTATGTAAAATCATAAGAAATGATTTAGAAAGGATTGGGATGAAAAACTCCATATTTGAAAAGATAAAAATAGATTTTTATCGAAATGAACTAGTTTTGAACTAGAATTATAATTCTATTTATTTTTAAATAAATAAATTGAATTCGAAAAGGGTTTTAAAAATAACCAAAATTTCCAATGATTGCATTGGAGTGGATTTGAATCGAAATTGTCTTCGGAATATTTCGATGTTGTAATTCGTGATTATACAGGTGTTGTTATGGAAATTTGAAAGATATATATTTATATCGTTATTTCCAATACGACATTTGTTAGTCGTAGAATTCGATATTGAATATAAGCCGATATATTTTCTATTCAGAGCCTTGTATTGAATATCGAATGTGATTTGGGTTTGTCGTGAATGGTGTCTTCACTAACACTGTTCTTGAACCCAGTTGAGGAAAGATTAAATCTTTTTATTTAGATTTAATGAAGTGTACCAATTAAATAATATTTAATTGGAATTGAATTGATATTGATTTTTGGGTTTATCGTGAACAGTGTTTTAAATAACACTCGTTCTTTAACCCGATAATTAATGAATGTGACTTTGGGTTTATCGTGAACCGTGTTTTAAATGACACTAATTCTTTAACCTAGTTAACGATTAAAACTAAGTGGAGTTTTAATGAATCTTTAATTAGATTGAAATGGTCGAGAATGGAGTATCACCAGTTTTGCTCCAGGCGATAGTTAAATCTTTAATTAGATTTGAACGTGAAATGGTAATTGAATTTACCGATAACACTGTGGTGTTAGATATGAAGTATTACCAGTTTTACTTCATGGGATAAATAGGTTGGGATCGGGAAATTAAAACAAATGATTACTTCGGTAAGTTTCGTTAATCCCGACTAGTTTGAATTGATATTCAAAAGTAGATTAAAGAATAAATTAAAGAATTTATCTTTGATAAAATTAATGGGAACCTTTCCCTATGAATGTGAAATTAGAAATTAACTGTCGGTTAGCCAAGCAGAATGGTTTTCTGGATATTGATCTGATGTTGGTTTCGGCCTTCGGGGTTAATATTTGGGGAATTATTCTCTTGATTAATTTACGGTTAGTGACTGATGAATTGGAATGAGGCGTATGTTGTGTTTGTGTAACACTTATTTAAAATATACGCGAGTTATTCGGAAAGACCGGGTTTATCCCATTCTGAATAACTGATACGACGATAAGTCGAAGATGAAGACGATGGTCGAAGACCGGAGGTCTTCACGTCGTTTGGGTGATAACTGATGATCTTGATTGGGCTGTACACCCAAGAAGATGGAAACAGTTGGTGATCGTCCAGACGTACTTGGAGATCGATGGGATGCGGGGTACTAGGTGCCTCCGGTTTCGTTCAGGCCCAGAACGGACTTGTAAATGGACTGTGTGTCTGACATTGGATTTCATTCTGTGTGACTGATATCGGTTGCATAGAGTGGTTTGCCTGTGTGGCATGCTAAGATGCAAATGATCAAGGCTTCTGTTGAAAAGCAAAGTCTTGTGGTGATGATCAAAGCACGGCCTTTGTGGCGTAGCTTTGTGTAACGTTTACTTCGCGAGTTTCACACCCGGTATGAACCAAAAACGGGAGAGGACATCAGGGAGGACTTGCGTTTCTTTCTAGCTAGAAGTGGCGTCAGTGGTTTTACACGCCCTGACGAGTTTGACTTATGTGGTTGTTGCGGTTGCGAGGCGCCTCGGTTATATCGGTTTCGGCCGAATGCATTCTGGTCGGCTGACGGACCAGACTTACACCCCATAGGGTGGGGAGACGTATTGTTCAGGCATAATAATCCACTCCGTGTGGACCGGCCCTGACGATCCAAGGGGCAGTTGCGGCTGTTCCTGAGACACGGGCTAGAGCGTCTCGAATCGGTTGAGGACTATCTTTTGCCTCGGTTCATAGATGGAAATCCAATTTCCAAATACGTGACATTTGCGGTTTTAGTTGTAATCCTATATATGGCGACATAGTGGGATGGGGCGCTTATGCCGCCTATGATTGATACTTATGATTTGAAGTTGTTTTATACACTATGCACTTATAATAGTATCAAATGATTTGTTTTAAACGTATCAAGCATTCTTTGGCTGTTATAAGGGAAAACCCTATCCTCGGCTGCGTTGCATTGTGTGATGGGACCTGGGTCTTATAACAGCTTCATTTTTCTTTATTTAGCATTGCGCTGTTTGTTTTATGCACTGGTATTCTTGAGAGGAAACCCGTTCCGTGTTATACGGCGTGGTCCCTTGATTTACCTAACTTTTAAAACAAAGATTAATAACTGTTTTAGTTCTCACACCAGTCACATGACTGACCTGGAGTTTATTGTTTTAACCTAAACTCTGGGTGCCCCTATTTTGACACGGGCAGCTAGTAGTTTTGGTTTTGCAGATTTATATTCACAGGATCCTGGTTTACAGCTGGAACGATATCCGGAAAGCTTTGTATCCGTATATCTCATTCTAGTTGTGTATTGTATTATTTTTCCGCTGCCATGTATTTAAATGTAATTTAAATCTCTGATATTTCTGTGTAATATTCATTAATACTCTGTATATTCTTGTAATCTGATGCATTGTTGTAATATGAAATGAAATGTTCTTTCGTTTGCGTTTTGTTGTGGCTTGTTCTCAAACGATAGGGCGTTTCGAACGGCCTGGATCGGTTTAGCGACTGGTTCGGACCGAGCGAAATTCCATGCCGTCACATATATTCAGAAAATCCAAACTTTATAAATAAAATTTTCAACTTGAACATAGGTAAAATTCTGGGATGTTACATTCACCCCCCCCCTAGGAACTTTTCGTCCTCAAAAGGAAGTCAGTAAATTTAAACTCCTTTACAAAAATCCAAACTCCAATTTCTCTTTTAACATATCTGACATAAAATGGTTAGAACCAAGGCTCATATCATTCTCAGGCTGCCCTGTCTAATTCTCACTAAAGACAGAGTCTAAGGATACTTCTATGATCTCATGATTGATAAGGTCGTCACCGGTCTTGCTTAAAAATCGAATTCTCTGAGTTAGACTCTGAGCCGCTATCCTACCATTAAGAAGAAACTAGGATAGATAAGGTCCAGTACTTAGAGGTTTATGACTCAAAGAAAATTTTTAAAGTTTCGAAATTATCTTCCTAACTTACTCTTACTGAACCCACGATTTCCTTATCAATTATAAGACTAAGTATCAATTATAAGACTAAGTATTTAACTTAGAATTTTAAATCCAAGTTCTCGATGAATTTTTCTCTAATCGTTCAATTATCTTTAAAAATGACATATTGGCTAAAGCCAGTATTAGAAGTTCTATTGCTCTTAATACAAATTCAAATTCAATTTAAGAGATAATTCAAAATACTGGTTCCAAATCTAAATTAATTCATGGCTTTATCAGGGCAGTGCAAAAAGGACGAATTTAGGGATAAAGTAAAACCCATCGACAAGGGAAGAGATAGAATTATATTTCCGAAACACTCATTACATTCCAAATTTTATTCCAATCGTTTCCAATTAAATCTCATATTAACCCATTTTTAAGTTAAATTTATACTCATTTGATATTCATATTTTAGTTGTCATATTCACCTAATCGAATAACACTTTTTCTAGATCTACTTTAAGATTCAAAATGTATATGTAACTCTTTCTCATTCTTGTTTAAATATCAAATCTTGGTTAGAAAATTTTTCTTACTCGACTAGCCGTTAAATCTCTTAAAACGATTTTACTTAAAATGCCATCACGCTTCCTCTGCGCACTCTGATTACGAGCATACATGTTCAAGCTAGGGTTGTTTCAAATTAATCTTAACATTTTTAGAACTCACATTTTTCAACTTGATACTTCAAAGATCCAAATTTTTCTACTTCGAAGTTTGTTACGATTTAAATTAACTTTTTAAATCCATTCCTAAGTTAAAAATCATTTCTTTAACAAATTCGTAAGTCTAAATTATCTTTAGATTCCTTAAGGGGTGGTATTGATAAAATTTCTTAAATGAATTTTCACACTTACATGTTCTTTATAATTCTTAAGTATAATTTACTTCTATTATATTCCCTTTTGTTATTATCAAAATAGTTGGTTTTGCATCTGTAACATATTGTGCATTACATTATATTCTTTTTAATATGTCAAAATGGTTCAAGTATTCCTCGACGTTTAGACTGGAACCATACAGTCATCACACTTTCGAGACTCGAAAATAAACACTGATGATGTCCGGATCATCAACAGAATTATCCTCCAGCGACTAGAGTGTGATCCCATATCTATCTAGTATATATCGGTCTTCGTATATATGTTGATCAGACGTATATTCAAAATCCCCATATACTTGATAGTCCAAACATGACGTCTAATAAAATACTCGGAATCTTCTTATTTCCAATTATATTTTAAAATATATTTCAAATAATCATCGTTTTCAAAATGATTTACTTGTTCAAAAATACCTTATAGGTTTCAAAAATACGCTTTCTCGATATAATATTCCAAAATCTCATTCTAGGGTATTTCTAACCCTATCTCTAATGAGATAATATAACTCTGATGAGTCCTATTCTTTTGTCCAAATATGTACGTACCCCATAGCTTTGTATAACCAAAGCTCTGATACCAACTGTAACGACCCGTCTTTTGCTCGATTTTCGGCGGTAATTAAACCGACTTAAACCGTTCATAAAGACGAATTGTTATGGGTACATACATATATTGAACAAAAATAACAGAACCTTTCATTGCAAATTACAATGTTACATCAGAGTTACATAGAATATCAGAGTTACAAATATATTCACAGCGGAAGAAAAGAAAATAACTTTAATCTCAGCGGAAGATCAAAACACAGCGGAAGCTTCAACTCTATCGTGGACTCCGACTCAGGAAGCGCTCCAAATCTTGCTCCAACGACTAAAACTGCAAAACTAAACTACTGGCTGCCCGCATGGAAATTTATGGGCACCCAGAGTTTAGGAAGGAACAATAAACTCCAGGTCAGTCAGGGGACTGGTGTGAGAACTCAAAAACAGTTATTTTTAGGTTTTATTTTAAGGTTGGGAAATTCACCGGACCACGCCGCTACTGCGGAACGGGTTTTACTCCATATGAATTCCCGTGCATAGGAATACGCAATGACTTTTGAAAAATGAAGCTATCATAAGCTCGTCCCACATCACACAATGCAAGCGCACACCAGATGGCGAGTTTTGTCTTATGATAACCAAACATGGTTTCATACGTGAAAATCCTCTTTTAATATTATCATATAGTGTGGAAAACAAGTTCACAAATAAATGTATTAATCCAAGACGGCATGAGTGTCCCATACCACTATGTCGCCATATATAAATAAAATCAAAATCGTATGGCTCGTATTGGGATTTGGATTTCCAACTTGATGATTCCTGGCACGAAAGATCAATCAGGGATACAAAACGAAGTGCCTCAACGGCTTTTTCGACCATACGCGGACACCGAATACACATCGTCAGGGCAGATCAACGGTTTTCGACCAGACGCGGCCCCCCGAACATACCCCATCCCCAGTTCACAAGTGGTTTCCCACTGCTGTAGCACTCATCATCAAATCATATATATACAGACCAAACCGCTAGTTTCTCATCATCCGGTGTGTGAGGTTTGTCGATGTCACGTCATACACAAAGCTATGCTTCGATAAGCCATGCTTTGATCATCATTAGCTCATATCATACTTAGGTATGCCACATTGTCAATACCTCCACATATCACTGATTCGAATTATACATATTCTCTAAGAACGTGACTTAGAGACAGAGATATTCAATTGCCACACATCATATATATATTCACACGGATCAGTACAACATGGTCAATTACAATGTCGGACACACCATCCATACAAGTCCGTTCTGGGTCTGAATGGAACACAATCCGAAAATATTTAAATGTGTTCAGGTCTCATGCAACTCATACCTCGTATTGGGTGGCCTACCCAACCGAGACATAAATCAACAATCCATCTAAACAATTCGAATATTCCCGGTCTTCATTCGTCGTTTCTTAAATCTTGAATTGCTTCATAACGTCGTATTATTACTTGGAATGGTTTTCAAACATATGTTCGATCCCGGTCTTTCCAAGTAATAAGCGTACTTTAAAACAGTAGCTATGGACTATACGAGTTATTCAATTCAAATCTCCTTCCAAATAATTATCGATCCATTTACGATTCAAGATTTTGGGTTACTATACGTTTCATACATCTCGTTATCATCTTAACTCTTCTTTGAAATCAAGGGTTTATACTTTGCTTCAAGTTCTTACCTTTAATTTCCTTAAATCAAAGATTTGACTTAATTCCCAATTACAATATGAATTTCCACAACTCAATCTCATTGGGTTTCAAGAATGATATTATTGAAGATACGATTCACCACAAAACCCAAATCAATCGATATTGAATCATAAATTAAACAGAAATTTATCCACCTATATTCGATATAAATTCTCATAACCAACGAATACCATAAGTGGAATAACGATATAATAATATCCTCCGAATTCCCCAGATAGTATTCATTTACACCATGAAATCTTATACCAAATATCGAAGATCATTTCTATCTAACTTATTTCAATTAGGTGGAGAAACCCATATCTTAATCAAAGGATTATTCAACTCTTTGACACTAGGTCCGGATGGAAATACCATCAACTTATCTTTGATATTATCTCCGTATCCAACTCATATTATAAGCGGAATAACGGTGGACTACTTTTTAAATTCCTCGGATAATAAGAGTTTTCATCTACCGAATTAATATCAAACATCCGAGAATTTATCTCCAACCATATCCAAATTTAAAGTTTGAAACCCCATTTCAATTCCATATAATATTTCCAATACTTAATAAATCTTCGAAACTATTTTATCAATCCTTTATAATCAAATGATAGTGCACGCACATAAATTTCAAACCAATAATAACATTTATAAATGTTACCAAAATACTATTATTAAAACAACCACTTAATCACATAGATTTAAAACTGTTCGAAATTCAAATATTCCAAAGCCCTTCAAAAGTGTCGTCATTTACAACTCAATGTTCCTTATTTCAAGTCAGATTTATCTCAAAGGATCAATTCAAACTTGAAATCAATATTTCTGAATTGTTGTATCATATTGCGTTATATTCAAACCATATAGTGATTTAAATATAAATTGTTCAAACCATTTCAAATTCAATTTATATTTCTAATTCATTTGGAAAACAGTTTCAGATTTCTTCCAGATTAGATTTCGAATTTACCGTCCCGTTGTCGGGCCAGTTAGGGATAGCCAGGGAGAGCAGGAAACTGCATTTCCAAACCCAAGCCTAGACACTATCCTCTCTGTCATCCTAGAACGTTCTGGTGTATATATAAAGCTATGTTCAAATTTAAAATCTCATTTCAAATTTAAATTGAAATAATATATTTTTACCAAACCAGTTTCAAATAGATATAAAGGTCGTTAAACAAAAATAATACATAATTCAAATCATTTTTTCCAAATCGTAATTCAATATTTAAAAAAAAAAGTTGATGTTTAATTTAAACTAACATTTTAAATATTATTTAATAAATTATTAAAAATCGATATAGGAAGGAGATTCACAATCGATCACCCATATATTTCCACAACCACGGTGTGTTTGTATGTGTGTGATATCATACAATGCAATCATATATATATCCAAATGAGTCGTCTGATCAGACGGCTACAAATTCATTCACCACAAAACAAACATCTTAACTGTGCACAAGCGTTACCAACAATAACGCTTACCAGTGTTCAGTGTATTATCTGATTACATGAGCAAACATTCAAACATCAACATCCATCACACAATCATCATCAACAAATTATAATTAAACTTTATCTAATTATAATTAACTAATTTAAATAAATAAATTTAAATTAGAAGTTCTCACCAGTCGAGCTCCAAACATCTTCATATCAGAACGAACATACCAACGAATATCGTCACTGCTACTCGTACTGTCTCCAATCCATTCCCATCAGCAGTTGATAATATTTCTACTGATTTTATTGAAATTATATTAATAACGGTATTCGATATATATATATATATAAATATATATAAGGGCCTTTTATTTCATTTTATTTTTATAAATTTATACTTGACAAAATTGTAAGAATCATATATCATTGGATTCTAGTCTCCGACACGGTTCTAACGAACCTAACCGTGTGTTAAACGGATTAGGATTGAATGAGTTATAAGAGTGTAAAACTAATTCAAACTTAAGATTAAAATAAAATAACCATACCCAAGCCTTTCCGGCCCAAGGCCCATTCATTTAGACCCGACCAAACATAGGCCCGCACCATTCTTCTTCTTCTCTCCTCCTCACGCCTTCTTCATTTTCTGGTAACCCAATTGCACGCCGCACCGTGCACATGCACACTCCCAACGCTACACCATTCACCGATCCGAGACTATCCGCGAATTTCTTTCCCTTTCCTCATTCGATTGCATCACCTTTCCTCAAGTTCGACCTCCTATATCAAAACCCGTCCATCAGGCGTCGAGACCTGGAACAGAAAAACGCTTGGACTCCCCAATGTCGCACCATCCATCTTGGCACCGAGCTCCACCAATTTCTGCCACATCGAAGCCCATTCCATTCTCATCGCAACGCCACACTCCGTTCTCCCAACCGATGCCTGATTCTCCAACAATCCCCAACCCTAGTTTTGACGAACTCAAATCATCGACACGGAATCGATCCAAACTTCCACCAAAAATACTACCTTCCGCTCTGATCGCAATGTTGCTAACGCCATCGATCAATTCGGAGCGGATTCGGAGAAAGGATTTTTCAAAGTTTCCTTAGCAAATTTTTCTTTTACTGTAAATTCAAGATTCCTCTTCCGTTTGTTGACGAAATCCGGATCCGTTACTTTCTAAAAATCCTAATCAATGATTCGAACAACTTTCTCGTGAATTATATGGGTGGAAAGTGGTTGGATTGGGAGCTTTTGATTTTTGATTGAAGTGGAAACTTAAATTTCACTTACTGTATAAATTGAAATGGAAGGAGAAAGAGTACGACAGTCATCAGGAATGGGAAAAATAGTTGAAGTAAAAGGGAAGGGCTTCCTTATATTAATTTAAATTTGCTTCTCACCTTAAACCAAGCCACATGGCACAAATTTCACATGCATGAGGCCACCTATGTTTTATTTTAAAAATTGGCCAATGCATGCTTGGCAAAATGATCTAATTTATTAATTTGTTAAATTATATTTTTAGTTATACTTTAATAATACTTATAAATGTGGCAAGCTTCTAATACATATGAATGTAACCAAATTATCAATTAAGGTTTTCAACAAGAGATTTATACTAACTAATATTTAAAAATTTATTACTAAAATATTTGTCTATATTATACATCAAATATATTTATGTATATAGATATACACATATTAATGTAGTATTCATAGGTCTTAAAAATAATTAAACTATAGGTTGCCAAAATAAATAATATTTCAAGTAAAAATAGTGTTATTAAAAGTCCTTGAAAATAACTTATTAGTAATCTAGAATATACATACTATTTATCAAATATATACACATACAATTTATTTATCATATAGTCTGTTCATGTTTATACTAATAAATGATTTAGATTAAATGTTAATAAGTTTTATAAATACCAATAAAATTTAAAATAATAATCATCCTTGAAGAATCACAAAATAAATTAACTCTTACCTAATTCATATCTTTTAAATTAATATTATTAAAAAATCAGGAAAAAATATTTTCACTTAAACATGACTTGTCCAAATAAATTTACAAAATAAGTCTTCTTATATATAACAAATGCTTATACAAAGTTAAAATCCATATATAAACCAAATAAAATCAAACTATATTCAGAAAATCCAAACTTTATAAATAAAATTTTCAACTTGAACATAGGTAAAATTCTGGGATGTTACACCTGCTGTTATCTGTTTATGTGTTATATTCCAAGGATTACCCTTGCCACCGTCAGTACGGGGTTTTGGGGTCGTCTCAGTGTTGTATTCTCAAAGTTAACATATGCGGGAATTGAACGGTCTTGGTCGAGTTTGCGATCGATTAGGTCCGGGCAAAACCCGTGTCATTACAGTTGGTATCAGAGCTCTGGTTAGCTCAAATCTTTGGGGTACAACTCGTTAGAACTGAACAAAAGACTCATCAGAGATTAGATTAGTAATATCCTATAAGAATACTCATTAGAGATAGGATCAGCAGTATCCTAGAATGAGAAAACTTATTAGAGATGGGGTTAGTAATGCCCAAGAATGAGTTGAGAGTGCCAAGTTTATAAATAACGTTTTCGTGGTTACATATATAATCCGATCTTAGAAAATATGATTTTTGAATATATAAAAGTTATATATATTTAAAAAGTTAATCACCTAATAAAATTATTGAAATTAAAATTGAGTTAGGTAATTAAACAACTTTTAGCATCGTTCCTTTTCGAGGACGAAAAATTTTTAAGTGAGGGAGATTGTAACAACCCCGAATTTTGGGGCCAATTTAAATTTTTTATTTTAGAAATTTTAATGGATTTAGAATGTTTCGAGATAAAATCTTTGATGTGTTAACAGGAAAATATCATTTTGTTTGATCATGTTGTATTAACACAAAAAAAATGTCATTATCATATGAAATGTCATATTAGTGTAAATGCCATTATAGTTAGAAAGGTATGTTGGTATACAAATGCCATTTCAATTAGATAATGTTATATCAAAATAAAAATAACATACATAGGAAATTATTTATAAATTTCATTTATGTGTCATTAACATTCATAGGAAATTTACTACAAATAAAAGACCATTTATGTGTCGTTTGAATTTGGTTGGGGTGATTTGCTGAATGATATCGTTGTATGATAGAAATAAAGGTTGTAATTTAATATTGGAAATAAGCTACAATAAATTGCAATTAAAGTCCATTAAAGTGAGTTAATAAGGTAACAGTAGAAGATTGATTAAATAGAATAATTGATTTACGTATGCAACCATTTGCTTTTGTCCGTATACATTAAACATATAACCATATTTGGATTGCTAATTTATTTTTTTGTTTTTTTAATCTTGTAACTCATAGTCATAATTAAATCAAAACATATTTAGTGGAATTAAATATATATATATATACTTAATGAAATTTAATTACAATTGAAACCAAGCACTATAAATCTGTGTAATAACTAACTTGAATTTTGGTGTGTGAATTTGTTTTAAAAATATCGTAAATTATTTAAGCAATCAAAACGATATATATATAGAATGCAGCATTTTGAAATAAACTTATATGGTTAAGATGATGACTGCGAATTATGAATGTAACATGTGTAAATAAATACTAATTGGTCATATGGTAATTATGTGTGGTAAAATCAAAGTATAACTCCATTAGGAATTTAATTATAATTAAATGGGTCTTTTGGAATAAAAGGATAAAATAAGTATTAGTGTATATATATATATACCTAACATTTACAAAACCCTAATCCTATCTACACTGTAGCCGCCGCCACCACAGTATCCATGGCCAAAAATGCTTCCACCTTCCTTCTCTGAAATCTTGCAATCCTCTCAACAAAAACTCCTACTTCTTTAGACCTTTTTGTAGAGATTCTTCCGCTCTATCCATCCATACAGACAATCGTTAGACCATCGCACCGTTTGAACGCGAGTTGGAGGCCTAGAATCGAAGACAATTGGGTTTAACGGCGGCATGTATTTGTATAAGGAAGGAAG
Source organism: Allium sativum (assembly GCA_030737875.1). Lineage (NCBI taxonomy): Eukaryota > Viridiplantae > Streptophyta > Magnoliopsida > Asparagales > Amaryllidaceae > Allium > Allium sativum. The sequence goes on from CM060919.1 coordinate 434,925,739, forward strand.
AATTGATCAATTTCTGAAGCGTTGCGATCGTAGCGTCAATCACTACACAACAGAATAGACCGGATTTGAAAAAGAGCAAATCAAAATTCAGATCGGAACTGAATAGATATTAAAATGATGGTGAGATTTCTTTTTATATACATACAATTAAAACTAGCTTAATTATTTTCGCATTTGTAAATTCTTACATTTGTGATGTAAATTTAGTTTGTGTTATTCATGATTGGATTTGATTTATTGGTTGCTGTTATGATTGATCCGTTAATAAGATTGTTAAATTCTGTTGAAAAGAGAAAAAAAAAATTGAAATTTGTGAACAACAAATATTCACACCTATTGGTTAAAATAGAAAATTGCGTACGAACAAAAATACTCATTTGTGTTTGTTATGTTAACATAGAATTTGTCGCAAATGAAAGTATTTCTCCATTTTGTCATGTTAACCTAAAATTGTCCCTTATGTCAGAATTAATCCTAATTAAAAATCGTCCTTTATGTTAGAAACTAAATTTGTCATTGATGTTAAAACATAAATTGCCATTTATATTTGGAAGTAAATTTGCTATTTATGTTGGACAAATTCACACTTTGTTTGCACCCATGTTATGTTATAAAAACATCATTTTAGGTAGAAATGTTTTGTTTAATTAAAAACGTCCTTTTAGTAGAAAGGTTATGTGAATATAGAAATGTCCTTTATTTAAAAAGCTCACTACATGTCATGTAAATAAAAAGGGTCGTCTTATTTAGAATAATGTTATGTTAAATATCATTTTAAATTTGGTAATGACATGTTATGTTAAAATATCATTTCAAAATTAGATAATGACATGTCATGTTAAAATATCATTTTGATTTGAAATTGCCATGTTAGAATAAAATATCACATTTGTTAGAAAAGTTAAGTTAATATAAAAAGAATATTTTTAGCGTCGTATTCTTTTTGTAATAAAAAGAACATTCTTAGCGTCGTATAGTTTTTGTAAGAAAAAGAACAAATTTTGCGGTGACATTTTATTTACATTTTTATGTAAATAAAAAGAACGAATTATGTGAACGCCTTTATTTACATTTTTTGTGTAAATAAAAAGAAATGGACACCTTTATTTACATTTTCTTGTGTAAATAAAAAGAACAAGATAAGAGAATACATTTGTTTACATTTATTATGTAAATAGGACATGTAAGACAAGAAAATACATTTATTTACATTTATTATGTAAATAGGACATGTAAGATAAGAAAATACATGTATTTACATTTATTTTTTAAAAAGGACATGTAAGATAAGAGAATACATCTATTTACATTTATTATGTAAATAGGATATGTAAGATAAAAGATTGACAAAAATAAAGATTGTCATTTTATTGTATTTGAACTGACAAAAATAAATATTGGCCTTTTTGTTGTACTGATATTGACACAATAAAATGTCAATTTTATGGTATTAAAATTGACAAAATAGAATGTCATGTTTATTTTAGAATTGATCAAAATCGAATGTCATGTTTATTGTATTAAGAATCGACAATATAAACTGTTGTCCTGTTGAAATTACAATTGGCAATATAAAATTGTAAACTTTTGTTGAAACTAGGAATAACAAAATGTCATTCTTATTAAAATAAAAATTACATTTTTTGTAATATGAATCATAGAAAAGTATATTCCTTTTTTTTATAATTTAGTTATAAATAAAATTGTGATTATAGGAAACATGACATAGAAAAAGTATATTCCTTTTTATTTACTATTTAGTGGTAAATAATAATTTTGATTATAGAGAGATGATGTCTTATTTACATTCCATTTGTAAATAAAAAGAACAAGATATGAGATAATATTTTATTTACATTCCTTTGTAAATAAAAGAACAAACTTAATGACACAATTTTATTTACATTTCTTATGTGAATAAAAAGAACAAATTTAGCATTGAAACTTTATTACATTTTTCTATGTAAATAAAGACTACAAAGTTAGCGATGAAACTTTATTTACATTTTTCTACGTGAATGAATGAACTAATTTAGCGATGGAATTTTATTTACATTTCTTATGTGAATAAAATGAACAAATTTAGCGATGAAATTTTATTTACATTTCCTATGTGAATAAAAAGAACAAATTTTGCAATAACATTGTGTTTATATTTTCTGTATAGAAAAATAAGACTTTATTTACATTTAGGGTAAATAAATATTTATATAAAAAAGGCAAACATTTATTTACATGTAGTGTAAATAAATATGTAAATAGAAAAGTAAACATTAATTTACATGTAGTGTAAATAAATATGTAAATAGAAAGGTAAACATTTATTTACATGTTGTGTAAATAAATAAATAAATAAATAGAAAAAGAAACATTTATTTACATTTAGGTAAATAAACAAGAGAAAAGAAAAAGAAAAGAAAAAGGAAACTTTATTTACATTTAGTGTAAATAAATTTATATAGAAAATGATCACATTCATTTACATTAGCGTAAATAAGTAAAAAGGAAAAGATCGTATTTATTTACATTTAGTGTAAATGAACATGAAAAGGAAGAAAGAAGACGCTTATTTAAAATTAGAGTAAATAAGTAAAAAGGAAAAAAATATTTTATTTACATTTAGATGCAAATAAAACATCGTAAGGAATTACACTTTTTATTTGCAAATTAGTTGCAAACAAAAGGCGCGAATATGTAAAGTATATTTTTATTCATATTTTAGATGTGAATAAAAATATGAAAATAAAAAGTACATTTTTATTTGAATTTTATATGTAAATAAAAACACTATTTTAAAAAGTATATTTTTATTTGCAAACTAGTTGCAAATAAGAACATGAATTTAAGAATGTACATTTCTATTTGTGATTTAGTTATGAATGAAAAATATGACATTGGAAAATATATTCGTATTCACATTTTAGATGTCAATAAAAACATGAATTTTAAAAGGTACATTTTATTTATAATTTAGATATAAATTAAGAATAATGATATTTTTATCGTCATTTTAGATGCGATAAAAAGAGTGAATTTAAAAGTGATATTTTTTTATCGTCATTTTAGGTGCGATAGAAAGGATAGATTATAATAGTTGAAATCGCCAAATGTTTTATATTTACATATATATATATATATATATATATATATATATATATATAATTAAACGAAACACGCGCTGCAGTTCGCGTATCGGCAATCGTAACTTTAAACGATCATACAGAAAGATCCGACCGTTGGATTTTCCCAAAACCAGAACCGTTACGACCGCTTCGGGAAAACCTTTCCAACGATATAAATTTCATCAGAATCCGACGGTTAGATTCCTAGATATGTGTAAATCAAAATTTGGTAAAAACAGCGCCGGGGAAGCCCACTGACCCGAAGCGTCGTTTTATTGTTTTGAGCTACGTTTAAATAAATAAAAATAGCGATAGACCCTTATAAATAAATATTAAAGAGATGAAATGATTTAAATGATAACTATGAGATAATTATTTGAAAAGACCGAGTTCAACTCATTTCAAATAATTACACGATGATTAAATAAAAGATGTAGAAGACGGCGATTGAACCGGCGATCTTCACATCGAATGGACGACGACTACTGATGCCTTGGACTGACTTGCTTCCAGGACGGGGTTGAAGCAGTAGTTGTCCAGACGTATGTGTTGATTGTCCGGATAAGCAAGAACCTATCAGGTGTCTCCGGTTTCGTTTAGACCCTGAACGGACTCGGGAATGGATGTGTGTCTAATGTTGGAATTCATTTCATGTAATTAAATCAATTTGTATTAATATATGTCTGTTTGGTGGTGGAGAATTTATTCTCTGCTTAACACCTTGGTATATAGTAATAGTTGTCGATCGCATAGCGTGAATTGTCAATGTGGCACGCCAAGATGCAGATGATCAAGGCTTTTGTTGAAAAGCAGGGCCTTGTGGATGATGATCAAAGCATAGCTTGTTTAGGCATAGCTTTGTGTATAGCGTGACTTCGCGAGCCTCACACCCCGGTATGAGTCAAAAACGGGATAAGGACTGCAGGGAGTGCACATTTTTCTTTCTAGCTAAGAGTGTAGTCAGTGCTTAAATTGGCTGGCATTTTACTTATGTGGATGATTGATTGAGGTACCTCAGATTTATAGGTTGTTAGTGGCCATATGGAGGTTCAGAGGAACCGGCCGGAAGCGTGTGTTCAGGCATAACTAATCCGCTACATTAGGTAAGGACCGGCCCTGAAGATCCAAGGGTTCGCCAGAGTCCGGGCCCTAAGGCATTTGCTAGAGTGTCTCGAATCGAAGAGGACGATCCCTAGCCTCGATTGCATGATGGAAACCCAACTTTCAATACGACACCATGCGGTTTTGATTGCAGAACTAGTATGGAGACATACTATATGGTAGCTATGCCGTCTATGATTGATACATTATGATTGAAATGTTTTTTGAAACATATATACACTAATAATAATATCAAATCCGTTTTTATCGTATCAAGCATCTTTTGACCATTATAAGGTAAAACACTATCCTCCAGTTTGCGTTGCATTGTGTGATGGGACTTGAGTCTTATAATGGTTTCATTTTTCTAAAAACATTGCGTTGTTTTAACGATTTACTTTATTTTATGCACTGGCAATCCAATGGGGTAAACCCGTTCCGCATCAGCGGCGTGGTCTTGTGATTAGCCTTATTATTAGATTAGTTAAGTTAGATTTCTCATACCAGTCCCATGACTGACCTGTAGTTTGTTTCACTGGCAAACTCGGGTGCCCATCTTTTTCACATGGGCAGTCGAGTAGCTTTTTGTAGATATTTATCTTTAGCAGGATCCTGGATCGAAGCTTAAAGTTGTGTCCAGAGCATGATAGCCTTCCGCTGTATATTTATGTTTCCGCTGCAATGTATTATATTTAATGTAATATTGGTCTTTCACTGTATTTTATTTATCGTTGTACTCTGATATTCTGTACTCTGATGTTGCATTAGTATAATGTAATAAAAGTCTTCTGTTGTTATTTTAATGTATTTTATTCCCAAAGTTAACGTATGCGGGAATTGAACGGTCTTGTCGATTTTGCGATTGATTAGGTCCGGGCAAAACCCGTGTCATTACAAAAATATTGAAATGTATGAAGCCGATTTTAGTAGATGTACGCCATTTTAACTCGAACGGACTTTTCTGTAGATTTAATTCATTTTATAATGAATATCGTAAAGATTTGATTTCAAAATCTGATATATTGAAAATATTATTATTTTTATATTATAATAATATAGATTGTTCAATTTTGATTTAAAATTGAAAAGGAAGTTGAAATCATTTTTAAAAAATGTATTTATAAACGATTTATAAAATACGTTTTAAAAAGGAAATTGACGAAATATTATATATATATATATATATATATATATATTTAAATGACTTGAATAGAACGTATCGCGCAGCGACCATTTGCGAATCTCAATCATTAACTTCGAATTGGCATAACGGGAGATAAGACAGTCGGATTCTCCTAAAACCGAAACTGTTGGATTCGTATCGAAAAAAGTTTTCGAATGATAACAAGATATTTGAAATCCAACGGTCAGATATTAAAATATGTCCAAATAAATATTTGAAATGGTCATTGTAAATGGTTCGATGGCCATATATGGAAATCAACTGAAATGGCAATGTTAAAATTATTTAAAATAAGAATAAATTATGTAAAATTATAATAAATGATTTGGAAAGATTTTGGATGAAACACTCCAAGTTTGGAAAAATAAAAGATATTTTTATCAGAACAAGTCGTTTTGCAACTTGAGATAAGAACTGTAAAGAATAGAAATGGTTGTAATATAACCAGAATTTTCCATTGTATGAATAAGGAAAGGATTTGAATGGAAATAATCATCAGAATTATTCGATATTGGATTTCGTAATTATATGGATATTGTTGAGGAATTAGAAAGATATAGATATCGTTATTCCGCATACGATATCCGTCAGTTTTAGAATTTGATGTTGAATAGAAGTCGATATGATTTCTATTTAACACCTTGTATTTAATATTAAAAGGGGTTTTGGTTTTGTCATGAATGGTGTCTTTATTAACGCTGTTTTTAAACCTAGTTGAGAAAAGAATAAATTTTTTAACCAAGATTTGATGAAGTTTTCCAATTAATAAATATAATTGGAATTTAATGGAAGTTGATTTTGGGTTGATTGTGAACGATGTTTTAAACAACATTAGTTCTTAAACCCGATTAACAGTGAAATAAAGATTTGGAATTTATAAACATTTATTCTAAGATTTAAGGGAAATTTTCCAAAGTAAAGTTTTCCAATTTAATATATTAAACTGGAATTCGATATAGGGCTAATCGGGATGAGATTCTGTGAAGGAAGGACATTACTATTTATGGAGTTTAAAAGGCCTAGCCGTTATTCCATTTATAGCACTAGTAAGATAAGGAAATTTATATTTATTAACTGTTATGAATTCCGTGAAAGTTCCATTTTAATGGAAGAGGATTTGGGTTTACCTTGAATAATGTTTTAAATGACATTTGTTCTTTAACCCAAGTAAAGACAGGATTTATTTCCTAAAATCTGGATAATCATTAAGTAATGATTTTTGAGATTAAAACTGAACTAGAGTTTTAATGAATCTTTAAGTATTTGAGAGTAGGATAGATAAATTTATCGAATTCATGAAATGATCAAGAGTGGAGTACCATCAGTTTTATACCAGGCGATAGTTAAATCTTTAATTAGATTTGAATGTGAAATGGTAATTTAATTTACCAATAACCAAGTGGGTGTTAGATATGGAGTACTACAATTTTTCTCCATGGGATGAATAAGTTTGGATTGGGATTAATAAAATAAATGGTTACTTCCATAAGGCTCGATAATCGCGCCTAGTTAATAAACCTTAATTTGGTTTAAGTTGTGGAAAAATAAAATAAAATCTTTTGAAAATGATACCCAAAGGAAGATTAAAGAATAAGTTTAAATGAACTTACCCTTGATAAAATTAATGGGAACCTTTCCCTAAAGATGTGAATATTTGAATAAAAGAATATTCTGAATTGGAGTGAGGCATGTGATGTGTTTTTAAAGCACTTGATTATTGATTATAAAATATGCGAGTTATTCGAAAAGACCGGGGTTATCCCATTCTGAATAACTGATACGGCGACTAAAAGTCGACGATGAAGATGGTGGTTGAAGATCGGAGATATTCACATCATTTGGATGATTACTGATGTCTTGACTGGGTTGTACACCCAAGACTAGGTAATAAGTGGTGATCGCCTGACGTACTTGGAGATTGACCGGGTATGCGAGGACCTCTCTCATGTATTGGACATATGGGACGAGGAATAAGGTGTCTTCGGTTTCGTTCAGACCCAGAACAGACTTGCAAATAGGTGATATGTCTGACATTGTATTTCTTTATACTGTATTCGTTCATCTCTGCTAAATATATATCTATTTGGTTGCGGAGAATTTATTCTCTTTCTTAGCATCCTTCTCTGAGACATACAAGCTTAGACGTTATATATTGGTGGAAATCAGTGATACGGTATGGATTGACAATGTGGCATGCTAAGATGCAAATGATCAAAGCTTTTGTTGAAAAGCAGAGTCTTGTGTATGATGATCCAAGCACGGCTTTAATTAGCATAGCTTTGTGCATAGCATTAGTTCGCGAGCCTCACACGTCGGTATGAGTCAAAAACGGGATGAGGGACCGTAGTGAGAACTTGCGTTTCTTTCTAGTTAGGAGTGGTGTCATGGTATGGAGCGCAAACATAATTTACTTATGTGGATGATGGATTACGAGGCGCCTCGGAAATGATTGGTCGAAGTACTGACCATTTTGGAGGTCCGATGGGACTGGGGAACGTATTGTTCAGGAATAACTAATCCACTAAAGTAAGTGTGGATCGGCACTACCGTTCCCAGGGCTCGCCAATGCCTGAGTCCTGAGGCATTTGATAGAGTGTTTCGAAACCGGTAAGGTTGATCCCTTGCCTCGACTCATAGATGGAATCCAATTTCCAATACGCGACTTTTCAATTTTAGTTGTAAACCTATGTATGGCGACATTATATATGGTACCTATGCCATCTATGATTGATACATTTATATTTGAAGTTATTTTGACATTATACACTTGTAATAATATCAAAATAATTTGTTTTAAAGCGTTTCAAGCATTTTTGGCTATTATAAGGGAAAACTCTATCCTCTTTTTTGTGTTGCATTGTGTGATGGGACTTGAGTCTTATAATAGCTTCATTTTTTCAAAAGCATTGCGTTGTTTACAAATTGTTTTATTTTATAGTATTCATGGGAGTAAACTCGTTCCGTGACATTGGCATGGTCCCTTGATTTACCCAACTTTAAAATCAAGCTAATAATTGTTTTAGTTCTCACACCAGTCCGATGACTGACTCGGAGTCTATTGTTTTACCTAAACTCTAGGTGCCCATATTTTCCACACGGGCAGCTAGTAGTTTTGGTTTTTTGCAGATATTTCTTTTCACAGGATCTTAGATTACAACTGGAGCTATATTCATAAGGCTTTATATACGTGTATTTCATTCAGTTGTGGCGGCCGATGTTGTCCGCCGCATTATGTTCATGTACATATATTTCAGCTGCTTTGTAATTTGTAAATATCTGATATTTATTTTTCCGCTGTATATTATTTATCTGAACTCCGATATATTCTTGTACTCTAATGTAAATTGTTGTAATAGCAATGAAATGATCTCATATTTGTGTTCTGATGCGTCGTGTTCTCAATATAATCTGCGTATTCTCGTCTCTTCGGAGGCCAGGCGAATTCAGAGTGTAACAGTTTGGTATCAGAGCTTTGGTTTACAAAGCTCGAGAACAAGACATATTAGAACTAAACGAAATAATTCATCATAGATAGGATTAGTAATATCCTATAAGAAAAACTCGTTAGAGATAGGGTTAGTAATACCCTAGAATGAGTTTAAGGAGTATTGTTTATAAAAATGAATTTAGTTTTGAAAATCATATCTTATTATAAGCATTTGAGTATTTTATTTTATATTAAATTCGGACTACCAAGTATAAGAATATTTTGCATATACGCCTTGTAAACGTATATTCGAAGCCTCAAATATATTGGGTAAATATAGAATCACACTCTAGTCGCCCGGGGATGATTCAAATAATGGAGCTCCATAATCAACATTTATTTTCGAATTTCGAATTTCGAAAGTGGGATATCTATATATTTCCAATTGGCTGGTGTGAGAACCAAAAATTAGTTAGAATTTATTATTTGTTATTTGACCTTGAAAATATGATTTTTGATTATATAAAAGTTATATATTTGGAAATCTAATCAACTAATTGATTGCTGGTTGTGATCTCTGATTATTAGTTGAACTAATAAAAATATTGGAATAATAAAACCAATATGAGAATGAAAGGTAAACTAAGCCCAGCTAAATATTGAACTGAATTGAAAATTGATTGGAATTGTATATATGTACATGTGTATATAATGAACAGGTCATAGCATGGAAGTTAAGAAGAGGAATAAAATTGTAAGTCTGACAAATAGGTACATGTTTACTATATTCATTGGGTTTGATGTTTTTATGAGCCGATTGCCAAGCCGCTTGGCTTTTTCTTTTTCTTTTTGATTGATGAGGGCCCTGTGAGACAAGTTGTGGTTTTACCGATCAACCCATACAAAGGAGGTTACGGCAAAACAAAATCGAAAATTTAAGGCGTTTGCCGAATTTCGAGAAACTGAAAAGATAAAGACCGTAAGCTAGAATGAAAGTTGAGTTGGTTGGTTAAACAACTTTCAGCTCCATTCCTTTTTCGAGAATGAAAAATTTTTAAGCAGGGGAGATTGTAACAAACCAGATTTTGGAACCAATTTAAAAGTTTATTTTTAATTGATTTACTGGATTTAATGGATTTTAAGAATTTAAAATGACTTATTTTGAGAATTAACGATTTGAAACTTATTTTTAAACAAAGTAAGAATGTAAGAATTTAAAATTTAATTAAAACGAACTCGAAATGACGCGGTAGTTTGAAAAATCGATTTTTAGTTTCAAATGAATGTACAGAATTCAATATAAATCAGAATTTGATAAAATAAGAAACATTGGAATATTTTGAATTTTAATTTTCTAAGAATGTAAGAAAATGCGATTTCCCTTTTTAAATTGTAAGTTATTTCCATTTTAAAATTTAAAATAGTTGCTATCTAATTTATATATATTTAATAATATATATTGTCCTTAAAAATAGCCATTTTGCAAATGACCTCCGTTTTCAACGAAACCAGTTTTGTTGGATCTGGAATGTCAAATTGTTGTTAGGTTTAAAATTTCAAGTTATTTGGAATTAGTATGTGTGCGCAGTAAATTAACGCATTTTCAATTTCAGTTTGAATTTAATAAACCAGTTAAAAGGCCATTTTTCAAATGGCCTCCAAAATCGACGAAATTAATTTTGTTAGGACCATATCGTCAAAACATAGCTAGACTTCAATTTTCATAATTTTTAGAGTCAATATGTGGCCCCGGTAAATTAAAATGTACGTTGAAATTCAATATTGAACTTTATATTTTAGTTTTCATAAAAACTGATTGAAACAGCCGAATTGGCTTACGAAACTATCCCATTATGTCAAAAATAGGGGTACTTGGTTAGAAACGACAGTCGTTGGGTTCCATTTGGAGTTCGGATCGATAAACAAGTAATTTGTGGATTAAATAATATTATAATGTGTGTGTATATATATATATATCTCTAAATAACCCTAACCCTAATTCACTAATATCAGAGTGCCGTCGAGCTGAAATAAATGGCCGATAAGCTGTGATTTTGATTCCCAAAATTCTATAAATCTATGCTGAATTAGATCATTCAATCAGCACAAACATTGAAGAGGGTTAGGAGATCTTCAAATTGGTACGAGTTTGATGGGGTTACATTACATGAGATGCTCGATTTTTCACCTTAAAGGTGACGACTTCGAACCATTTTATGGTGAAGCTGGGCCCACCAAGTTGGTTGCGGCGCTGGGTGTGCGGAGGCGCCGGACCAGCGATCGATGGGGCGACGGTGGATCAGAGGCCGACGGCCTCTGGAGGCGGTGCAATGGAGTTTTACAAATCAATGATAGGTTCCTGAAGACGTTACGGGGAGAAAAGGGTTTAATCCCTTAATCATGTAATTATTAGTTTAATTAATTATTTTAACTAAATTTAATTTATGTAATCAATGTATAAAATATCGCATCTTTTTCATATGAGATCGAAATCCGACGATTTCATTTGCACTGCGCTCGTATCAGCGAACGCTACAACATGGAACTGACCAGAAAAGAAACAAAGCAGGTTGAAATTTTAAGCTAAATTAAACGTTCATTTAATTTAGTTTAAAAGAACAAAATAAAGACCGACGGAGTGGAAACCAAAGTGAGAACTCTCTCACTCAAATTATTTTACAGTTATTATATCTGTGACTGAATATGTATTAATTGCCTGTGATTGCAATATTTGTTTGGTGATTGATGGTTGTTTACAGTTTTAATATTATTATCATTATTAAACTGTGAAAATATACGTTGATAAATAAAACATTTATATTATGGATAATGTACACATGGACTATGATGTAAACCTCGCACGGGTATTAGGATGATAATTTTACACATCGCCCAAGTGTACAAATAATAATATTTGTTTGATGACTGAAAACCCCACATGGGTCTGGGGATGATAATTTATTCACATCTCCCTTCGATTTGATTGTATGTCAAACAATTTATTGACAGACTGTTATGAGCGTTATTTAGTTATTTAATGCTTACACATTTGTAAATTGCACTGTGGATGTGAATTGACTGTTTAATAGTTGTTTATCACAATTTTTGAATACGTGCGATGTATGGAATCCATATAAATAAAATTATATGGTAATTGATTAAGTCTGATTCCAATTCAAAATATAAACGAATATTTAAAAATAATGTTTAGTGAAAAATCGAGATTTTGATGTCCGATTTTGGATGGACATGAAAATATTGAAATATATAGAGCCGAGTTAAGTAGATGTACACTAATTTAACTCGAACGGTCTTTTCTTTAGATTTAATTCATTTTATTATGAATATTGAATAGATTTGATTTCAAAATCTGATATGTTGAAAATATTATTATTTTTATATTATAATAATATAGATTGTTCAAGTTTGATTTAAAATTGAAAAGGAAGTTGAAATCGTTTTAAAAAAATAAATTTATAAAAATATATAAAACACGTTTTAAAAAGGAAATCGAAGAAATATTATATATATATATATGTTTAAATGGATTGAGTAGAAAATATCGCGCAGCGACTGTTTGCGAATTTCAACCATTAACTTCGAATATGCATAACGGGAGATCCGACCGTCGGATTCTCCTAAAACCAGAACCGTTGGGTTCCTATCAAAAAGAGCTTTCGAACGATAACAAAAGATTTAAAATCTAACGGTTAAATATTAATATGTCCAAACCAATATTTGAAATGGTCGTTGTAAATGCAGTACGATGGTCGTATATGGAAACCGACTGAAATGGCAATATTAAAATTATTTAAAATATGAATAAATTAAGTAAAATCATAATAAATGATCTACAAAGATTTTGGATGAAATACTCTACGCTTGAAAAGAAAAAGGATATTTTTATCAAGACAAGTCGTTTTGCAACTTGAGATAAGAACTAAAAAGAATAAAAATGGTTTTAATATAACTAGAATTTTCCAATGTATGAATTGGGAATGGATTTGAATCAAAATAATCATCGGAATTATTCGATATTGGATTCCATGATTATATAGATACTGTTAAGGAATTCGGAAGATACAGATATCGTTATTCCTAATACGATATCCGTTAGTTTCAGAATTTGATGTTGAATAGAAGTCGATATGATTTCTATTTAAAGCCTTGTATTTAATATTAAGTGGGGTTTTTGGTTTGTCGTGAATAGTGTCTTTGTAACAACCCGGAATTTTGGAACCAATTTAAAATTTTTATTTTACAAATTTTAATGGGATTTTAATATTTAAAATCATTTATTTTAAATAATAACGATTAAAAATATATTTATATTGAAGTTAGATCAAATATGTTTATTTGGAGTTAGAAATAGCATGGTAGTTTGAAAATTTGAATCTGAACTTTGACTGAATGTATAAGATTCAAAATAAATCGGATTTTAGTGAAACAAAAAATATTTAAATCTATTTAAAAATACCTTTTAAATTGAAATTTCATAGCGGGAATAAAAAGTTATGGCCAGTTGAATATTCAGAATAGTCGCTATGGAATTTAATATAATTTATAGCCCGTATAAATGGCCATTGTACAAAAGACCTCCTTTTTCGACGAAACCATTTTTGTCAGATCTGGAATGTCAAATTTTTGCTAAATTTAATTTTCCATAATTTTTGGAATTAATTTGTGAGTGCGGCAAATTAAACTGCGTTCGATAATCTCTGTTGAATTTGATCGACCGTTAAAAAGGCCATTTTTCAAATGGTCTCCAAATTCGATGGAATTAATTTTGTTAGGACCGTATCGTCAAAACATAGATAGATTTATTTTTCGGGAATTTTTGCAGTTCATATGTGGCCCTACTAAATTTAAACGTACGATTGAATTAAATAAATAAATGATTTAAATTTTAATTTAAAGAAAACGGGCTGAAAATGATCGAATGGGCTGATGGGACCTAGCCCATTGTGTCCAAAACCAGGGCAATTGGGTAGGGACAACTTTTGTTGGGCTGAAATTGGAGCTGTTAAGGACTTACGGGCTAAAACCAATAATTAAGAGAATTAAATATTATTTTATTATAAGTAAGGGATTAACCTAAATCCTAACATCCTAAACCAGCTGCCACTCTTCCATGAACGCACAGAAAGCTTCCATTGTAATAACCCGTAACTTCCCCGTGAAGGAAAGCCCGGATACTTTGAGAACAACACACAAAGGAACTCAGACGGAAGAACATTTCATTGTTAATTACAACAATTCCATCAGATACAAGAATATACAGAGTATGAATAAATATACATTCGATAAATATCAGAGATTACAATAAGTTACAATTAAATACATCGCAGCGGAAAAATAATACAACACACAACTGAAAGTAATACACGGATACAAAGCTTTCCGAGTATCGTTCCAGCTGTTAACCAGGACCCTGTGAATATAAATCTGCAAAACCAAAACTACTAGCTGCCCGTGTGGAAAATAGGGGCACCCAGAGTTTAGGTTAAAACAATAAACTCCAAGTCAGTCATGGGACTGGTGTGAGAACTAAAACAGTTATTAATATTGGTTTTAAAGTTCGGTAAATCAAGGGACCACGCCATATAACACGGAACGGGTTTCCTCCCAAGAATACCAGTGCATAAAACAAACAATGCAATGCTAAATAAAGAAAAATGAAGCTATTATAAGACCCAGGTCCCATCACACAATGCAACGAAAGCCGGAGGATAGGGTTTTTACCTTATAATAGCCGAAGCATGCTTGATACGTTAAAAACATATTATTTGATACTATTATAAGTGTATAATGTCAAAACAATTTCAGTCATAAATATCAATCATAGACAGCATAAGTGCCCCATCCCACTATGTCGCCATACTAGGCTCTACAAATAAAACCGCAATATCACGTATTGGAAATTGGATTTCCATCACGAGTCGAGGCAAGTGTCAAGCTCCTCTCCGTTCGAGACACTCTAGCAAATGTCTCAGGACCCCACTTTGATCCTTGGAATCGGTTGGGCCGGTCCTCTCTTACTTTTGAGGATTGGCAATTCCTGAACACACGTTTCCCGGTCCTTACGCCTCGCATTCCAACAACCATACAGGTGAAAAGTAGATATAAATGTTAAGGCTGGTAGGTCACTGACACCACCATAGCTAGAAAGAAACGTCGTGCTCTCCCAGCGGTCTGTCTCCCGTTTTTGACTCATACCGAGGTGTGAGGCTCTCGAATTCACGTTATACACAAAGCTACGCCACAAAGGCCGTGCTTTGATCATCAACCACAAGACTTTGCTTTTCAACAGAAGCCTTGATCAATTGCCACTTACGCGTGCCACACTGGCAATTCACTCCATGCGACTGATGTCCATCGATATACAACCTCTGAGCTCGTACGTCTCAAAGAAGGGCGTTAAGCAAGAGAATAAATTCTCCGCCGCCAAACAGATGTATATTTAATAGAGATCAATCAACACAGAATAAAATCCAATGTCAGACACACAATCCATTTACAAGTTCGTTCTGGGTCTGAACGAAACCGGAGGCACTTTCCTCGCATATCCATCCATCTCCAAGTACGTCTGAGCGATCACCAACTGATTCCCTCATCTTGGGTGTACAGCCCAATCAAGATCGTCAGTAATCACCCAAACAATGTGAAGACTTCCGGTCTTCAACCACCGTCTTCATCTTCGACTTATCGTCGAATCGGTTATTCAGAATGGGTTTAAACCCGACCTTTCCGAATAACCCGCGTATATAATAAACACGTGTTACACAAACACAACATATGCCTCATTCCAATTCAGAATATTCTTTTATTCACAAAATCACATTCTTAGGGAATAGGTTCCCATTAATTTTATCAAAGATAAATTCTTCTAAATTTATTCTTTAATCTTCCTTTGGATATCATTTCAAACCGTATTATGGTTTTCCAAACTAGTCGGGATTAGCGAACCACACCGAAGTAATTGTTTATTTTATTTCCCAATCCCAACCTATTCATCCCATGGAGCAAAACTGGTAATACTCCATATCTAACACAACGGTGTTATCGGTAAAGTTAATTACCATTACCCGTTTAAATCTAATTAAAGATTTGACTATCGCTTTGGAGCAAAACTGGTGGTACTCCATTCTCGATCACTTTCCAAATTTGATATTTAAATTATCAATTCACATTTCAATCTAATTAAAGATTCATTAAAACTTCACTTAGTTTTAATCTTTTCAAAAATCAATATCATGTCTTTAACTGGGATAAAGAACCAATGTCACCTAAAACATGATTCACGACAAACCCAAATCACATTTGATATTAAATACAAGGCTCTGAATAGAAAATGTACCGGCTTATATTCAATATCAAATTCTGAAACCAACAGATATCGTATTGGAAATAACGATATAAATATATCTTTCAAATTCCCATAACAATATCTGTAGAATCAAGGAATCCAACATCGAAATATTCCAATGACAATTCCGATTCAAATCCACTTCCACTTTATATATATTGGAAATTCTAGTTATTTTCAAAACCAATTCAAATTCAATTTATTTATTTCAAAAATAAATTGATTTAAATTCTAGTTCAAAACTAGTTCATCTCGATAAAAATCTATTTTTATCTTTTCAAATGTGGAGTTTTTCATCCCAGTTCTTTCCAATTCACATATTATGATTTTACACAAAGTATAGATATTTTTAATAATTTTTTCAAGGCCCGTACAGTCAATTTCCATCAACGGCCATCGAACTGCACTTACAGCGACCTTTTCCAAATTTGATTTGGACATAATTCCAAATCCAACCATTAGATTTCGAATCTCGAATATTCATTGGAAAGCTCTTTTCGATACGAACCCAACAGTTCCGGTTTTAGGAGAATCCGACGGTCGGATCTCCCGCAACGTCAATTCGAAGTCAATGGTCGAAATTCACTAACTACCGCGGCGCGGCGCGTTCTATTCAGGCCATTATATATATAATATATATATTATATATATTTCGTCAATTTCCTTTTTAAAACGTATTTTATAAATCGTTTTAAATTCGTTTTCAAAGCCATTTCAACTATATATTCAATTTCAAATCAAAATTGAATATTTCATATCATTACTATATAAATGATAATATTTTTAAAACGTTATATTTTAATATCACTTCCTTTTCTTTATTCATTATAAAAACGAATAGATCGATATAAATATCGTTCATGGCAAAATAGCGCAACTCTAATCAACACGGCTTTATATATTTCAATGAATTCGTTATTCTATTCAACAAATGAATATTTCTTTCAACACACGACTAATCTCAACACCTGAGTACTGTCGACACATGACTATTCTTGTTATGTAATATATTTTATAAAATTATGGTATCTATCGTTTGATTTTTAATTAGACTCCACATTGAAGTAGATTCTAATTTTAAATATGATAAAGATGTAAATTTTATTATTAAAATATTTTACTCAACACATGAACATCGTCAACACATGACTATTTTTATATTCAACACCTGAATTTTCTTTTATAATATTTATTATTTTCCCGATTGGAATGAGGCCCAATCAATTACCATATAACGTTAATTATATGGATTCCATACAACACATGTATATAATAGCAATGATAAACAATCGACCATCATCCAAAGTGCACCACACAACTGCATAAGCATCAAATATAAATAATCAACGCTTACACAGCCTGTTGACCAATCGATCGACATACAATTAAATAATTGGGATTAGTGTACGCTAAATATCATCCCAACCCCCGTGTGGGGTTTCAAATCAACAAACACTGAATATTATTTGTGCAGTTGGGCAATGTGTAAAATTTATCATTCCAATCAATATCAGTCAAATCAGTGTATATAAACAAATCGGCCGATTTGTTTATAAATATTCATTTATTCTCATTCACATTAAAAATTCTATTTTTAATGGTAATTAATTTATTTCAACCGTCTACATTTTATTATCGATTTCACATCAACATCACAAACAAATTTCACAACACATCAAACAAGCATACAAGCCGTCCATGGTCTGTGGACGACGGGTGTCGGGTGCTGCTAAGCACCATGTGCATCCTAGTATATATATATATAAATGGAAAAAGAAATTTAAAGTGAGAAGTCATCGACTAGCTAATCCAATATCATGATTCTTCCTATGTAGAACATCTTCACCGTGCTCACCTTTCATCACTTTCGTTGCCCGTAGCCACTACATATATAAAAATCTTATTTTTATATTGTTGCTATGTATATAAAAATTCTATTTTTACACCGCTACTATATAGATAAAAATTCTATTTTTACATTGTTACTATATAGATAAAAATTCTATTTTTACATCGTTACTATATAGATAAAAATTCTATTTTTATCACGCCATTCTCTACATAAAGATTTCGCCTTTAACATCATAAAATTTCGCCTTTATCATTATAAAGATTTCGCCTTTAACATTATAAAGTTTTCGCCTTTAACATTATAAAGTTTTCGCCTTTAACATTATAAAGATTTCGCCTTTATTATCATAACTATATAAAAATTATATTTTTATATTTCTACTTT
The DNA here is from genome assembly GCA_030737875.1 of Allium sativum. NCBI lineage: Eukaryota > Viridiplantae > Streptophyta > Magnoliopsida > Asparagales > Amaryllidaceae > Allium > Allium sativum. The sequence goes on from CM060919.1 coordinate 434,944,174, forward strand.
AATAAAACCCATATTTTTATATCATTAAAAATCACTTCTAGTTTCACTAAAAAAAACAGTGTTCTATAACTAAATTAATTATATAAATTACATAAAATGAAAATAAAAAGAAATAAAATAAATTAAACCGAAAACTTACTGTATATTTTCCGAGGGTGGGGGGGATTGATGCGTGCGCGTTCGTCGGAGGTTGTTGGAGGGTCGGAGTGGGCCATGCAGGTGGTGGCACGGGTCTGTGCGTTGGTGCTCAGCGCGGTGGTTGGAGGGAGGGCTTTGGGGTCTCGCGAGTGGTGGTTTGGGCGTGGGATTCAATGGAAGTAGGAGAACGGAGGTTGAAGAGGAGTAGAAGGGGGCGGCGAAGGCGGGGCTCCCCTTGGCGGCGGTGGGCATCGACGATGGGGAGGCGCGGTTCCTCCCCAGATCGATTCGATCTTTTTATTCTTTCTTTGGATCGATCTGAATGAAGAGCGGCGGGGGGGGGGGGGGGGGGGCTGAGTGAATAGAAGAGAGGGGTGAGGGGTTTTATTATAAATTTTAATTATTTTATTTAATTATCTCCCAAAAAGAAACTTTTATTCTCGACCTCTAAACGAGGCCCACCGCCTGTCATCCATAGCTAATTACCCCCATTCCGAACATAATGGGATATGGATCATAGGCTGATTCGACTGTTTTGATCAGTTTCCATCAAAATCAACATATAACTCTATATATTGAATTTGAACGCGCATTTCTATTTACCAGGGTCACATACTAGTTCGAAAATTTTCAGAAAAATTATTTCTAGCTTCGTATTGACGATACGGTCCTAAATAAAACTAATTTCGTCAAATTCTGAGACCATTTGAAAAATGGCCATTTTCCAGTCGATTAAAATCAACTGAAACTGGTCAAACACGTTTTCCTTTGCCACGCCGACATATTGATTCAAAAAATTATGAAAATTGGAATCTAGCAATAATTTGACGTCACGGATCCAACAAAAGTGGTTTCGTCGAAATCCGAGGTCGTTTGCAAAATTCCCATTTTTAAGGGCCTGAATTCCATAGCGACTATTCAGAAATTTCAACTGGACATATCTTTTGATTCCCGCTATGAAATTTCGATTTTACGAATTCGTTGGAAAGATATTCTCAATTAGATTCAAATATTTTTGGTTTCACTAAAATCCGGTTTATTTTGCACCCGGTATGTTCAACTGAAGTTTGAAATCGAATTATCGAACTACCGCGCCATTCCAATTCCTTTTATAATTATATATAATTATTTATATTCTAACGACGACGTATATAAATATATTCGTTCTATTTCTATTCAAAATAAATTTTTCGTCGATATTATTTAAAATAATTCATTTCAAACGTTCAAAATTCGCTAAAATTGCCAAAATAAAAATTTTAAATTGGCTCGCATTTCCGGGTTGTTACAATCTCCCCCACTTAAAACTTTTCGTCCCCGAAAAGGAACGAAGCCGAAAGTTGTTTAACTAATCTACTCAACTTTCATTATTTTTATTACGGCTTAAGTTCTTCAACTTTTCAGTTTCTAAGAACTTTTCAAATTTTTCAAAAATTTGGCTAACACCCTAAATTTTCGAAAAATTTCGCCATAACCTCCCTTGCACCGGGAGCACCGGGAAAATCCCGAAATTTCCATACAGGCCCTCTGATCTCAAAAAGAAAAAGAAAAGGCCAAGCGGCTAGCCAATCGGCTCATAAAATCATCATCACCCAAACGAAACAGTAAATTATGGTAAACATGTACCTATTTGTCGGGCAAACAAATTTTATTCTTCTGCTCTAGCCTCCTTGCTATGACCTGTTCAATGTAAGTACATGTATATGCAAGCAAATGCGACCAATTTTCAATACAATTCAATATTTGATTCAATTAGGCATAATGGTTCAAAATTATCAAACAAATGAACAAACAACACAACCATCAATCAATTAGTGGATTAACGTTTCAAATTCATAATTTGATACATATACAGAAAATCATGTTTTTGCTGCCAATTCACTACAATAAATCTATCTAGTTTTGGTTCTCACACCAGTCTAATGGAAATATATAAATATCACACCTTCGAAACACGAACATAAATATTGAGGATGCCATGGTCATTATCAACATCATCTCCGGGCGACTAGAGCGTGATTCTATATCTACCCAGTATATTAAAACTTCGAATATACGTTCATGACGCGTATACGCGAAATCTTTATATACTCGATTGTCCAAATCAATATAAATAAATTATTCAAATACGTATAAAATGGTTTAAATTTCAAAACAAAATTGTTTTCATTTGAAAAATATACTCTTCACACTCATTCTAGGATACTACTGATCCTATCTCTAACGAGTCATTCTAATTGGATATTACTAATCCAATATCTGATGAATTCTTTCGTACGGTTCTAATGTGTCTTGTTCTCGAGCTCTGTAAACCAAATCTCTGATACCAACTGTAATAACCTGTAACTTCCCCATGAAGGAAAGCTCAAATACTTTGAGAACAACACACAAAGGAACTCAGACGGAAGAACATTTCATTGTTAATTACAACAATTCCATCAGATACAAGAATATACAGAGTATGAATAAATATACATTCGATAAATATCAGAGATTACAATAAGTTACATTTAAATACATCGCAGCGGAAAAATAATGCAACACACCTGAAAGTAATACACGGATACAGAGCTTTCCGAGTATCGTTCCAGCTGTTAACCAGGACCCTGTGAATATAAATCTGCAAAACCAAAACTACTAGTTGCCCGTGTGGAAAATAGGGGCACCCAGAGTTTTGGTTTAAACAATAAACCCCAGGTCAGTCATGGGACTGGTGTGAGAACTAAAACAATTATTAATATTTGTTTTAAAGTTCGGTAAATCAAGGGACCACTCCGTATAACACGGAATGGGTTTCCTCTCAAGAATACCAGTGCATAAAACAAACAGCGCAATGCTAAATAAAGAAAAATGAAGCTATTATAAGACCCAGGTCCCATTACACAATGCAACGCAAGCCGGATGATAGGGTTTTTACCTTATAATAGCCAAAGCATGCTTGATACGTTAAAAACACATTATTTGATACTATTATAAGTGTATATTGTCAAAACAATTTCAATCATAAATATCAATCATAGACGGCATAAGTGCCCCCATCCCACTATGTCGCCATACTAGGCTCTACAAATAAAACCGCAATATCACGTATTGGAAATTGGATTTCCGTCATGAATCAAGGCAAGGGGCAAGCTCCTCTCCGTTCGAGACACTCTAGCAAATGTCTTAGGACCCCACTTTGATCCTTGGAATCGGCTGGGCCGGTCCTCTCTTACTTTTGAGGATTGGCAATTCCTGAACACACGATTCCCGGTCCTTATAGACCTATATCCGAGGCGCCTCGCATTCCAAAAACCACACAGGTGAAAAATAGATATAAATGTCAGGGCCGGTAGGTCACTGACACCACCATAGCTAGAAAGTAACGCCGTGCTCTCCCAGCGGTCCGTCTCCCTTTTTGACTCATACCGAGGTGTGAGGCTCACGAATTCACGTTATACACAAAGCTATGCCACACAGGCCGTGCTTTGATCATCAACCACAAGACTTTGTTTTCAACAGAAGCCTTGATCAATTGCCACTTACGCGTGCCATATTGGCAATTCACTCCATGCGACTGATGTCCATCGATATACAACCTCTGAGCTCAAGTCTCAGAGAAGTGCGTTAAGCAAGAGAATAAATTCTCCATCGCCAAACAGATGTATATTTAATAGAGATCAATCAACACAGAATAAAATCCAATGTCAGACACACAATCCATTTACAAGTTCGTACTGGGTCTGAACGAAACCGGAGGCTCTTTCCTCGCATATCCATCCATCTCCAAGTACGTCTGAGCGATCACCAACTGATTCCCTCATCTTGGGTGTACAGCCCAATCAAGATCGTCAGTAATCACCCAAACGATGTAAAGACTTCCAGTCTTCAACCACCGTCTTCATCTTCGACTTATCGTCGAATCGGTTATTCAGAATGGGTATAAACCCGGCCTTTCTGAATAACCTGCGTGTATAATAAACACGTGTTACACAAACACAACATACGCCTCATTCCAATTCAGAATATTCTTTTATTCACAAAATCACATTCATAGGGAATAGGTTCCCATTAATTTTATCAAAGATAAATTCTTCTAAATTTATTATTTAGTCTTCCTTCGGATATCATTTCAAACCGTATTATGGTTTTCCAAACTAGTCGGGATTAGCGAACCACACCGAAGTAATTGTTTATTTTATTTCCCAATCCCAACCTATTCATCCCCTAGAGAAAAACTGGTAATACTCCATATCTAACAACACGGTGTTATCGGTAAAGTTAATTACCATTTCCCTTTCAAATCTAATCAAAGATTTAACTATCGCTTTGGAGAAAAACTGGTGGTACTCCATTCTCGATCACTTTCCAAACTTGATATTTAAATTATCATTTCACATTTCAATCTAATTAAAGATTCATTAAAACTTCACTTAGTTTTAATCTTTTCAAAAATCAATATCCTGTCTTTAACTGGGTTAAAGAAACAATGTCACCTAAAACACGATTCACGGCAAACCCAAATCACATTTGATATTAAATACAAGGCTCTGAATAGAAAATGTACCGGCTTATATTCAATATCAAATTCTGAAACCAACAAATATCGTATTGGAAATAACGATATAAATATATCTTTCAAATTCCCATAACAATATCTGTAGAATCACGGAATCCAACATCGAAATATTCCAATGACAATTTCGATTCAAATCCACTTCCACTTTATATATATTGGAAATTCTGGTTATTTTCAAAACTAATTCAAATTCAATTTATTTATTTCAAAAATAAATTGATTTTAATTCTAGTTCAAAACTAGTTCATCTCGATAAAAATCTATTTTTATCTTTTCAAATGTGGAGTTTTTCGTCCCAGTTCTTTCCAATTCACATATTATGATTTTACACAAATTATAGATATTTTTAATAATTTTATCAAGGCCCGTACAGTCGATTTCCATCAACGGCCATCGAACTGCACTTACAACGACCTTTTCCAAATTTGATTTGGACATAATTCCAAATACAACAATTAGATTTTGAATCTCGAATATTCATTGGAAAGCTCTTTTCGATACGAACCCAATAGTTCCAGTTTTAGGAGAATCTGACGGTCGGATCTCCCGCAACGTCAATTCGAAGTCAATGGTCGAAATTCACGAACTGCCGCGGCGCGGCGCGTTCTATTCATGCCATTATATATATAATATATATATATATTATATATATTTCGTCGATTTCCTTTTTAAAACATATTTTATAAATCGTTTTAAATTCGTTTTCAAAGCCATTTCAACTCTATATTCAATTTCAAATCAAAATTGAATATTTCATATCATTACTATATAAATGATAATATTTTTAAAACGTTATATTTTAATATCACTTCCTTTTCTATATTCGTTATAAAAACGAATACATCGATATAAATATCGTTCACGGCAAAATAGCGCAACTCTAATCAACACGGCTTTATATATTTCAATGAATTCGTTATTCTATTCAACAAATGAATATTTCTTTCAACACACGACTAATCTCAACACCTGAGTACTGTCGACACATGACTATTCTTGTTATGTAATATATTTTATAAAATTATGGTATCTATCGTTTGATTTTTAATTAGACTCCACCGTGAAGTAGATTCTAATTTTAAATATGATAAAGATGTAAATTTTATTATTAAAATATTTTACTCAACACATGAACATCGTCAACACATGACTATTTTTATATTCAACACCTGAATTTTCTTTTATAATATTTATTATTTTCCCGATTGGAATGAGGCCCAATCAATTACCGTATAACGTTAATTATATGGATTCCATACAACACATGTATATAATAGCAACGATAAACAATCAACCATCATCCAAAGTGCACCACACAACTGCATAAGCATCAAATATAAATAATCAACGCTTACACAGCCTGTCGACCAATCGATCGACATACAATTAAATAATTGGGATTAGTGTACGCCAAATATCATCCCAACACCCGTGTGGGGTTTCAAATCAACAAACACTGAATATTATTTGTGCAGTTGGGCGATGTGTAAAATTTATCATCCCAATCAATATCAGTCAAATCAGTGCATATAAACAAATCGGCCGATTTGTTTATAAATATTCATTTATTCTCATTCACGTTAAAAATTATATTTTTAACGGTAATTAATTTATTTCAACCATCTACATTTTATTATCGATTTCACATCAACATCACAAACAAATTTCACAACACATCAAACAAGCATACAAGCCGTCCATGGTCTGTGGACGACGGGTGTCGGGTGCTGCTAAGCACCGTCTGCATCTTAGTATATATATATAACTAGAAAAAGAAATTTAAAGTGAGAAGTTCTCACCGACTAGATAATCCAATATCACGACTCTTCCTATGTAGAACATCTTCACTGTGCTCACCTTTCATCACTTTCGTTGCCCGTAGCCACTACATATATAAAAATCATATTTTTATATTGTTGTCATGTGTATAAAAATTCTATTTTTACACCGCTACTATATAGATAAAAATTCTATTTTTACATCGTTACTATATAGATAAAAATTCTATTTTTACATCGTTACTATATAGATAAAAATTCTATTTTTATCACGCCATTCTTTACATAAAGATTTCGCCTTTAACATCATAAAATTTCGCCTTTATAATTATAAAGATTTCGCCTTTAACATTATAAAGTTTTCGCCTTTAACATTATAAAGTTTTCGCCTTTAACATTACAAAGATTTCGCCTTTATTATCATAACTATATAAAAATTATATTTTTATATTTCTACTTTAATAAAAACCATATTTTTATATCATTAAAAATCACTTCTAGTTTCAGTAAAAAAAACAATGTTCTATAACTAAATTAATTATATAAATTACATAAAACAAAAATAAAAAGAAATAAAATAAATTAAACAGAAAACTTACTGTATATTTTCCGAGAGGGGGGGGGATTGATGCGCGCGCGTTCGTCGGAGGTTGGTGGAGGGGGGGATTGATGTGCGCGCGTTCGTCGGAGGTTGGTGGAGGGTCGGAGTGGGCCACGCAGGTGGTGGCGCAGGTCTGCGCACTGGTGCTCGGCGCGGTGGTTGGAGGGAGGGCTTTGGGGTCTCGCGATTGGTGGTTTGGGCGTGGGATTCAACGAAGGAAGGAGAACGGAGGTTGAAGAGGAGGAGAAGGGGGCGGCGAAGGCGGGGCTCCCCTTGGCGGCGGTGGGCATCGACGATGGGGAGGCGCGGTTCCTCCCCAGATCGATTCGATCTTTTTTTTCTTTCTTTGGATCGATCTGAATGAAGAGCGGGGGGTGGGGGTGGTGGGGATGTTGAGTGAATAGAAGAGAGGGGTGAGGGGTTTTATTATAAATTTTAATTATTTTATTTAATTATCTCCCAAAAAACAACTTTTATTTTTGACCTCTAAACGAGGCCCACCGCCTGTCGTCCATAGCTAATTACCCCCATTCCGAACACAATGGGATATGGATCGTAGGCTGATTCGACTGTTTCGATCAGTTTCCGTCAAAATCTACATATAACTCTATATATTGAATTTGAACGCGCATTTAAATTTACCGGGGTCACATACTAGTTCGAAAAATTCCAGAAAAATTATTTCTAGCTTTGTATTGACGATACGGTCCTAACAAAACTAATTTCGTCAAATTCTGAGACCGTTTGAAAAATGACCATTTTCCAGTCGATTAAAATCAACTGAAACTGGTCAAACACGTTTTCCTTTGCCACGCCCACATATTGATTCCAAAAATTACGAAAATTGGAATCTATCAATAATTTGACGTCACGGATCCAACAAAAGTGGTTTCGTCGAAATCCGAGGTCGTTTGCAAAATTCCCATTTTTAAGGGCCTGAATTCCATAGCGACTATTCAGAATTTTCAACTAGACATATCTTTTGATTCCCGCTATGAAATTTCAATTTTTTGGATTTGTTGGAAAGATATTCTCAATTAGATTCAAATATTTTTGGTTTCACTAAAATCTGGTTTATTTTGCACCCGGTATGTTCGATTGAAGTTTGAAAATCGAATTATCGAACTACCGCGCCATTCCAATTCCTTTTATAATTATATATAATTATTTATATTCTAACGACGACGTATATAAATATATTCATTCTATTTCTACTCAAAATAAATTTTTCGTCGATATTATTTAAAATAATTCATTTCAAACGTCCAAAATTCGCTAAAATTGCCAAAATAAAAATTTTAAATTGGCTCGCATTTCCGGGTTGTTACACCCATCTTCTTCCTCATGAATATCCCAATCTGAATCGAATTAAAATACAAATGCAAAACGAGAATTAATAAGCTCTTTATGCTCTTCGATTCTATACGGCTAAGATCGATTATTGAAGACTGACATGGCCTGAATTTCAACTCAAAGTCACATCACGTTTAGTGGGCTTTTGGTGGTGTAAGGGAGGATCGGACTTGGAGGCGTGGCAGGTGGAGGTGCGGTTTTTGTAGGCGGTGGTCGGGGGCAGGTCTAATCGAGGTCCGATCAAATGGAGGAGGAGCGGCATGGGGATGTTCGATTTGAGCGGATGGGTTTCGATCTCCTAGTGAGTAAACGATGGACAAAGGATTAACAAAAAGGTTAATTATAACCTTAAGTGAATTATTAATAATTATTATTGTTAATTATAATTGGTTAATTAATTAATATAATCAAATGTTTAAAACAGTATAACTCCTTCATATGAACACGGAATGGGATGAAAGAATCGTCTTTCCGAGATCTACACCATGGAACTGACCAAAACTGAAATGGAGCAATCTGGAATTTATTGAATAAATTTAACGAGTGGTTTAATTTGATTAAATCAATCATTAATAATGATTTTTGAAACCGATCAAGGTGAGAAATTCTACTTTTTGTATATATATAATTAAAATTAATTAATCATAATTGTGGTATTACTCATACGTTGTAATATTCTGTTGATTGTCATATGTGATTTGACCTGTAATTGGTGTGTTACATAGATCTGTTAAAATTAACATTTGTGTTAATTATAAATAGTTAAACAAAAATTATCATTTTCGTTTATTAGGTTTGTTGAATCAAAAATTAACAATTGTGTTAATTAGAAAAATAGTTAAACAAAATCATCAATTTGTGTTTATAAGATTTGTTGATTCAAAAATTAACAATTGTGTTAATTAGAAAAATAGTTAAACAAAATCATCATTTTGTGTTTATTAGTTTAGTTGAGTAAAAAAAATTGTTAAACAAAATCATCATTTTGTGTTTATTAGTTTAGTTGAGTCAAAAAAATTAACATTGGTGTTAGTTAGAAATAGTTAAACAAAAATTATCATTTTTGTTTATTAGGTTTGTTGAATCAAAAATTAACATTTGTGTTAATTAGAAAATAGTTTAAAAAAATTAACAAATTTGTTAATTAGAATTGTGTTTAACAAAAATTATCATTTTTGTTAATTAGATTAGTTGAATCAAAGATTAACATATTTGTTAATTAGGATTGTGTTTAACAAAAATTATCATTTTTGTTAATTAGAATTGTTGAAATAAAAATATTCATTTTTCTCAAATAGTTTTGTTGAAACAAAAATATTCATTTTTGTCAAATTAGAATTGTTGAAACAAAAATATTTATTTCTGTAAAATAGTTTAGTTGAAATAAAAACATTCATTTTTGTCAAATAGTTTAGTTGAAAACAAAAACATTCAATTTTATCAAATAATTTAGTTGAAAACAAAAACATTCATTTTTGTCAATTAGTTTAGTTGAAAACAAAAACATTTATTTTTGTCAAATAGTTTAGTTGAAAACAAAAACATTCATTTTTGTCAAATAGTTTAGCTGAAAACAAAAACATTCATTTTTGTCAAATAGTTTAGTTGAAAACAAAATCATTCATTTTTTTCAAATAGTTTAGTTGAAACAAAAACATTCATTTTTGTCAAATAGTTTAGTTGAAACAAAAACATTCATTTGTTGTCAAATCATTTAGTTGAAAACAAAAACATTCATTTTTGTCAAATCATTTAGTTGAGAACAAAAACATTCATTTTTGTAAAATAGTTTAGTTGAAAACAAAAACATTCATTTCTGTCAAATAGTTTAGTTGAAACAAAAATATTCATTTTCTGTCAAAATAGTTTAGCTGAAACAAAACATTCATTTTTGTCAAACAATTTTGTTGAAATAAAAATATTCATTTTTGCCAAAATAGTTTAGTTGAAAAAAATGAACATTTTGTCAAATTAGAATAGTTGAAACAAAATGTGCATTTTGGTCAAAACATAATGGTTGAAAATAAATATACATTTTTGTAAAAATATAATTGTTAAACATAAATATACATTTTGTCAAAGTAGATTAGTTGAATCAAAATACATATATATTTTTGTCAAATTAGTTTAGTTGTAACAAAATGTACATTTTTGTCAAAACGTATTAGTTGAAACAAAATGTACATTTTTGTCAAAATATATTAGTTGAAACAAAAATTTATATTTTGTCAAAATATGATGGTTGAAAACAAAGATTAGTTTAGTTGTAACAGAATGTACATTTTTGTCAAAACGTATTAGTTGAAACAAAATGTACATTTTTGTCAAAATATATTAGTTGAAACAAAAATTTATATTTTGTCAAAATGTGATGGTTGAAAACAAAGATTACATTTTTGTCAAGTAAGATTTGAGTTAAACAAAGATTACATTTTTGTCAAATATTTGAGTTAAACAAAGGTTACATTTTTGTCAAATAAAGCTTGAGTTAAACAAAAATTACATTTTTAAATAGGTTTGGGGTAAAACAAAAATTGATATTTTTGTTAAGTAAATTTGTGTTGGAGCAAAAATAATCATTTTGTTGAAATTGAATTGTACAAAAATGAAAATATCATTTTAATCATTTTGTTGAATTAGAATTGTCAACAAAAATGAATGTATCACTTTTTAAGCATTTTGTTGAAATATGATTTGTATGCAAACATAAGAATTGTTTTTATTGTCAATACATACATTAGAATTTGTATGCAAGTTAAATAATTATTTTTATCGTCAATGCATACATTAGAATTTGTATATGAGTTAAAGAATCATTTTTATTGTCAAAACATACATTAGAATTTATATGCAAATTAAAATAAACATTTTTATGTGTCATGTCACTCATTGAAACTATATATACAAATAAAATATTTCTTTTTATTTGTTAAAGTTAAAAATAGAAATTAAATACAAATAATGAAAATAAAAACTATCTTTTTATTTTTCATTAGCAAAAATGTCATGTAAATAAAATACATATTTATTTGACATTATGAACATGTAGATATGATATGCCAATAAAACATTCTTTTATTTGGTGTGTTAAACACGTTAGTGAAATCGTCGAATGGTTTATATAAATATATACATATACATATATATATATATAAAATTATATATATAAATATAAATTAAAATTAAACGAATCGCGCGCAGTAGTTTGCGTTCTAGAGTCGTAATTTTAAACGATTATACTGAAAGATCCGACCGTCGGATTTTCCTAAAACTGGAACAGTTAGGACCGCTTTGGGAAGATCTTTCCAACGATATAAATTTTGTTAAAATCCAACGGTTAGATTTCGAGATATGTGTAAATCAAATTTTGATAGAAATAGCGCTAGGGACGCCTATTGGCCCGAAGCGTCGTTAAATTAAATTGGGCTATTTTTATACAAATAAAAAATAGCGATAAAAATAATATTAACGATATGAGATGATTTAAATTATATATATATGATAACTATTTGAAAAAACCAAGTTCAATCTCATTTCAAATAATTATACGATGATTTAAATCGAAGATATTGAAGAAGGTGATTGAAGACCGGCGATCTTCACATCGAATGGATGACTACTGATGTTCGACATTGGGTAGCTCCCAGTAAAGCGTTAAAGTAGTAGTTGTCCGGATAAGCGAGCACCTTTCTTCCGTATTAGACATACGGGACGAGGAATAAGGTGTCTCTGGTTTCGTTCAGACCAAGAACGGACTTGTAAATGGATGTGCGTTTGGCATTAAATTTCATTCCATGTAAATTGATTTCTATTTAATATATATCTGTTGGTAGCAGAGAATTTATTATCTTGCTTAACACCCTTCTCTGAGACGCACGAGCTCAGAGGTTATATATTGATAGTTATTGATCGCATGGCGTGGATTGTCAATGAGGCATGTCAAAATGCAAATGATCAAGGCTTTTGTTGAAAAGCAGAGCCCTGTGGTTGATGATCAAAGCACGGCCTGTTTAAGCGTAGCTTTGTGTATAGCATTACTTCGCGAGCCTTACACCCCGGTAGGAGCCAGAAACAGGACAAGGGAACGCAGGGAGTGCACACGTTTCTTTCTAGCTAGAAGTGTTATCATGGTTTTGCAAGCCCTAACATTTTACTTATGTGGATGATGGATTACGAGGCCTCGGTCATATTGGTCGATAGTGACCAATTTATAGGTTCAATAGGACTAGGAAGCGTGTGTTCAGGCATAACTAATCCAGTAAAGCATTTGTGGACCGGCCCTATTGGATCTAAGGGTTGCCGGTAGGTGTGATCCTAAGACATTTGCTAGAGTGTCTCGAATTAGTAAGGAGATCGTCCCTAGCCTTGACTCATGGTGGAAACCCAATTTCCAATACGACATTACGATTTTGATTTTAAACCTATATATGGCGACATAGTATATAGTAGTTATGCCGTCTAGGTTTGATACATTTACTTTGAAGTATTTTAAAACTGATTAGACACTAATAATGATATTAAAGTATTATTTTCTACGTAACAAGCATGTTTGATCATTATAAGGTAAAACTCTATCCTCCGGTTTGCGTTGAATTGTGTGATGGGACTTGAGTCTTATAGTGATTTCATTTTTCTAAAAAGCATTGCATTGTTTTTTAATTAAAAATTATTAAATTTATGCACTGACAATCCAATGGAGTAGACTCGTTCTGCGTTAGCGGCGTGGTCCTGTGATTAACCTTATTATTAGATAACTTAGGAAAGATTTCTCATACCAATCCCATGACTGGCCCGTAGTTTGTTTCACTTGCAAACTCGGGTGCCCTCTTTTTCCACATGGGCAATCGAGTAGCTTATTTTGCAGATATATTGAGCAGGATTCTAGATCGAAGCTTAAAGTTGTGTCTAGAGCATTGATAGACTTCCGCTGTATAAGTTTATTGGTTCCGCTGCACTATATCAAATTCATTGTAAATTACATCTGCTATTGTATTATTATATTCGATGTACTTTGATATTCTGTACTCTGATGTAACATTATTATAATGTTTATAAAAGTCTTCTGTTATTTGTTCTAATGTGTTGTATGCCCAAAGTTAGTGCATTCGAGGAATTCCAACTTTTGGATTAGACCTGTATGGTTTATGATTGATTCAAAAGAGCGGGGATTTTTGGGTCATCACATTCTTTATTAACACTGTTCTAAAACCCAGTTGAGAAAAGAATAAATCTTTTAACCAAGATTTAAATGATGTTTTCCAATTAATAAATATAATTGGAATTTAATGGAAGTTGATTTTGGGTTGATTATGAACGATGTTTTAAACAACATTAGTTCTTAAACCCGATTAATAGTGAAATTAAGATTTGGATTTTATAAATCTTTATTTTATGATTTAAAGGAAATTTTCCAAAATAAAGTTTTCCAATTTAATATATTAAATTGGAAATGAATGGAATTCGAATTAGTGATAATCGGGATGAGATTCTATGAAGGAAGACCATTAATATTTATGGAATTTAAAAGGCCTTGCCTTATTCCGTTTATAGTACTAGTACAGTACAGAAATTTAAATTGATTATATGTTTTTATGAATTTTATGAAAGTTCCATTTTAATGGAAGAGGATTTTGGGTTTACCGTGAATAATGTTTTAATCGACATTTGTTCTTTAACCCAAGTAAAGACAGGATTTATTTCCTAAAATTTGGATAATCATTAAGTAATGATTTTTGAGATTAAAACTAAACTAGAGTTTTAATGAATTTTTAAGTAGATTAAAACGAGAATTAGATAATTAAGTTTATTGAATTCATGAAATGATCGAGAATGGAGTACCACCAGTTTTACTCCAGGCGATAGTTAAATCTTTAATTAGATTTGAACGTGAAATGGTAATTAAATATACCGATAACCCGGTGGGTGTTAGATATGGAGTACTACCAGTTTTGCTCCATGGGATGAATAGGTTGGGATTGGGATTAATAAAATAAATGGATACTTCCGTATGGCTCGATAATCCCGACTAGTTAATAAACCTTAATTTGGTTTAAGTTGTGGGAAAAAATTCTTTTGAAAATGATACCCAAAGGAAGATTAAAGAATAAGTACAGATGAACTTATCTTTGATAAAAATTAATGGAAACCTTTCCCTAAAGATGTGAATATTTGAATAAAAGAATATTGTGAATTGGAATGAGGTATATGATGTGTTTTTAAAGCACTTGATTATTGATTATAAAATATGCGAGTTATTCGGAAAGACCGGGGTTATCCCATTCTGAATAACTGACAAGGCGACTAAAATTCGATGATGAAGACGGTGGTTGAAGACCGGAGATCTTCACATCGTTTGGATGATTATTGATGTATTGATTGGGTTGTACATCCAAAACAAGGTAGTCCAAACGTACCTCGAGATCGACCGAGTATGCAAGGATCTCTCTCCTTATTGGACATATGGGATGAGGAATAAGGTGCCTCCGGTTTCGTTCAGACCCAAAACGGACTTGCAAATGTGTAATGACCCGCAAATCCGCATCATTTGACTTGACTGAATACAGTCCACGTCCAACCCAAATTGCACGAAAATACGAATCATTAGTAGAAAGAAGTTAGAGGATGAGAAATAGAAAGATAGAAACTAAGAATAGAAGAAAATAGATAGAAGATAGAACTGAACAATAACACAGAATCTCACAATGGCAACGGAATAAAATATAATATATAAATAATCACTTTTGAAATACAAACTGTATTTGCACTTACATACATCATCAGAGTACATCATATATATAACACATCGGAATAAACTCTATGTATCTAATACTAAAGCCTCCTGCTCCAAGCTCCTTTAGAAAATTTGTAACATCCTGAACTATTGGACTGCTCGTTCAAATTTGGGTACCCAAGAGTTTAGGGAAAACATAGAAAAATAAACTCTGGGTCAATCATGGGACTGGTGTGAGTAAAGGATTACAAACAGTTTGATTTTAACTTTCAAAAACCTTTTGAAAGAAAAGATAATCGTAAGACCGATCCGTATATAATTACGGATGGTTTTTACCTTATGAGAACCCAAAACATTTTTGAAAACCAATATTATTATTATGATAGTGTCTAAATACAAATAAATAGCAATCTAGCAGAACGCTTGCATCTCACGCTCTACATACATAATATACAATCAAAACCACGGGCGCTTATTAGAGATTGGATCTTGACTATGACAAGGTATGGAACCACCTGTTGATAGTATATCTCTAGGGGGGAGTACACTGGGTTCAACAAGAACATATTGCAACCCAGCCCACACATGACCGACCACTCATTTCGCTTGACTGTATCGAATATATTGCCACCAATGGTTAGGAGCTACCCACCGTTTCCTGAAAGGGATATCATCGAATAGAATAAAGAGGCAAATGGAATTTCTCTAGAGCGGCCCACATAGCCATGCTGCCTGCCCGATTTTTGTCATTTCCCGGTTGTGAGGCTTAAGGCTAAACTTACCTTTCAATATAGCACATCTTCATTCACTTTGAGTGCCATATCGTCAAACCCGCTAGAATCACAAATTGATTTCCCCAATACTACGGGTATAAAGCTAAGAGAAACGAATTCCTCCGCTACCAAACTTAGTTTAAAGAGATTAATCATATGATCTATTAGGCATACTCTGTCAGACCTTCGTCCATACATGTTGTCCTGGGACTGGACAAACCAAGGCACTATCCTGTAAATCCATCTTAAGCAATTTCTACCTAGGATTGACAGAACAACCCTTGCATAAACTCCATCTTCAAAAGTCTTCAATAATTTTTGATTCGCAACGTCTATCGAATCGAAGTGGAATTTAGATTCCGGACTCTTTGAAACGATAACTAAAAGGTCAATATTTGATAGTCGGTGATTTAACTATCAAATATAAAATAAACAGATTTATTTCTATTGGATCCGCTAAGCCTTATTTAAATAATCTTCAAATATTTCAACATAATATTAACCTTATTTATATATATATATTCATTTATTAACATAGTTATTAATTAATCAATGAAACTCTTAGTAACTACCTTATGTGATAATCCCACTCTCGAATATCTGTTTTACTACTGGAAACGATATTCAACTCCAACACTCATTTCGAACACAAACTAATACGATCTATCAAATGATAGTGAAATCGTTCAAGTTGGGGTACTTTAATTACCTCTCAGACCTTGAGTCGAGATCATTCTCATCATCAAAGATTCACTGAAGTTCGATGTCCCATAATATTCGACAACCCAGAATTTGTAAATCCAATTGATTTCCAAATCTTAAACCATTTCAAAACAGCGCTGTTGTTTTGGAAACATTTATCAAGTTTACTTGGTTAACTTAAATATTAAATCGGGAAATGTAATCCAAATAAATCAACTTGATTTCTTTTTCCCTTTTATAATTAAATTAAATCATTTATCAAGTTAAAACGTACCATCTTGGATAATTTATCCAAATTTAATTTACTATTCAATTTCACCATTATCTTACCCAATTTGTTAATTTAAACATTTATCAAGTTTTTAAACAACTTTTTATTTAAACATCTTCAACACAAATTAATAATCAATTCCCATTTAAATAGTATATTTAAATTAACCCTAAACACTTAATTAATTTATTATAATTAATCTTTCCCTTCAAATAAATAATTAATTAATTTAAAATAATCCATTTAACTGTTTAAAAATAATTAAAATCCAATTATCAAAACTCGAGTATATTTCCGTGTTATTTTACAGAAAATGGCTTAGCATTTTAAACGGTATATATAACAGCTCTTATAACAAACGATATTCAAGTCGTTAATCCAATTTGCACAAACAATTATGTAGATTCAATTCAGTATTATCAACTGATAATAATTCAACATCATGTATTAACTGATAAAATATAATAAACTGATATAATAGCAGAACAGTGTTTATTTCTGCTAACCGGGTGTTCAAACAATTCAGTCGATCAAATACATATGGAACAGTGTCCATTTCATTAGAAGATGTCACATACCTTATATAATTACAATTAATTAAACACAACTAATAAATAAATCAATTTAGTTAGACAAACAATTCAGAATTTACTGAATTTCATATAATTACAAATCAATAGTTTACTCGTTAATTTAGCTTAGCGACTAAATTTATATTCGTTTAACTTTAATTGATTGTCAGTATTTAAACCTTTTTTTAGGCCAATTCACTTTTGACTTGAATTGTTTACAATTTAATAACTTTGTCGAGTTATTACACACTTACCGATTTGCCCAACTACACACCTATAAACCAAATCTATCTGAACACTTATTCTTGATCAAGCATGTATATATATGTATACATCGATATATTGTATAAATATATTTTATATTTAATTTTACTTAAATTAATCTTCTTCTCTTTCTGAAACACCCCACGTCCATTAATGACACTCACAAAGGAAATGCATTAACTTCCATGGAGCGTTATTAGTGTATAGAACAGAATATAACAAGACAGATACAAATATTGGTACTTGAAAAAATTAAAACAACTTTTATTGCAGCGGAGAAAAGGTTTGATTACAACAACTTCATAAACCAAGTACACTTAATATCCATCTTGACAAATTGTTTTATGTAATAATCTGGAAATTCTAGGCCAATTTAAATTTTTTATTTTGGCAATTTTAGTGAATTTTGATCATTTAAAATGAATTATTTAAATAATATCGACAAGAAATTTATTTTGAATAGATTCGAACGTGTATATTATATAGATCGTTGTTAGAATATAAATATTTATTTTATAACTATAAAAGGAATTGAAAATGGCGCGGTAGTTCGATAATTCGATTTCAAAATTCAAATGAATGTACTGGATTCAAAATAAACCGAATTTTAGTGAAACCAAAAATATTTGAATCTATTTGTGAATATCTTTCCAACGAATCCGAAAAATTGAAATTTCATAGAGGGAATCAAAAGATATGTCCAGTTGAAAATTCAGAATAGTCGCTATAAAATTCTAGCCCTTAAAAATGGGAATTTTGCAAACGACCTCGGTTTTCGACGAAACCAATTTTGTTGGATCCGTGATGTCAAATTATTGCTCGGTTTCAAAATTTGTAATTTTTCGAATCAACATGTGAGCATGGCAAAGGAAAACGTGTTTTGACCATTTCAGCTGATTTTAATCGACTGGAAAATGGCTATTTTTCAAACGGTTTTAGAATTCAACGAAATGAGTATTGTTAGGACCGTATCGTCGGTACGAAGCTAGAAAATATTTTTATGGAATTTTTCGAGTTAGTATGTGACCCCAGTAAATTGAAATGAGCGTTCAAATTCAATATATAGAGTTATATTTTGATTTTGACGAAAACTGATCGAAACGATCGTATCAGCCTACGATACATATCCCATTGTGTTTGGAATGGGGGTAATTAGCTATGGACGACAGGCGGTGGGTCTCGTTTAGAGGTCGAATGAGAAAGTTAACTTTTTGAAATAAAAATAAATAAAATTAATTAAAATATATTGCCCCCCTTATCTTTCTCCCTCCTCCTCGTTGACCATTCAAACCGAAAGAAAAAAAAGGAGGACGACGGGGGAATCCGTCGCCGCCGCTGCTTCAATCGCGCCCCCCTCAGGTGGCTCGCCGCCACCGTCAACCGCCCCCTCCCCTCTCTTCTCCTCCTCTTCCTATTTCCCTCCTCCTCTGTTAAGAAAACCGCGCATCCCCCAATCCAGTCGCCGCCTCGGCCAAACCCCCACCTCGAACGCACCTCCCCAGTCGCCCCTCCCTGCTTCTCGCTCCTCTCTTCCCCTTTTCCTCCTTCCTCCCCCTTGAAATCCAACGCCCCCTTCACCCACGGCGCCACCTACCTGACACCGCCGGAGCACGCCTGCGCCTCCTCCTCTATCCACCTTCGACGCCACTGACCCCTCCCCCCTTTATACGCTGTAATTATTTTTATTTATTTTAATTTCTTTCGAATAATCAGTTTTTAATTTAATTTTAGTCTTATTATAAACCAGTTTTACATGTAGTATGAAATTGATAAGGAAGTAAATGATCTTTATTTATATAGTATGGTATAAAAATAGGATTTTTAATGATAAAAATGTAATTTTTATATTATAGAAAGATTAAAAATATAATTTTTATATTATAGAAAGATTAAAAATATAATTTTTATATATAGAAAGATTAAAAAAATATGATTTTTATATAATAGAGAATATAAAAATATTATCTTTATATATGTAACGAAATAAAAATCTGATTTTTATTATATCTATGTTGAAATAAAAATGTGATTTTTATAGCGATAAAATAAAAATTCGATCTTTATATATGAAATAGAAATATAAAAATATAATTTTTATATAGAATAAGCGTTGTATAAATATATAAAGTAGAAGTAAAAATAGGATTTTTATTTATTAGAATGAAGCAATAAAAATATAATTTCTATTGTGAACAACGTGAAAAGACCGCATTGGAATTTCAAACAGATCCAGATGGTTCAGTAGTTCAAAAGCAAAGCACGGCGAAGTGGAACCCTCTGTGAGAGCTTCTCACCTTTAATTTAATTTTCTAGTTAAAATATGTACTAGGATGCAGACGGTATTTAGTAGCACCCGACACCCGTCGTCCACAGACCATGGACGGCTTGTATGCTTGTTTGTTTGATTTTGATGTGTAGTTGATTGTGTGATGTGATGTGATGTGATGTGATGTGAAGTAAAATATTTTATAGTGGAAAATATTTTATAGTTAAAAATATAATTTTTAACGTGTATATGAAATGAATATTTATAAACAAATCGTCGATTTATTTATATACACTGATTTGACTGATATTGATTGGGACGATAAATTTTACACATCGCCCAACTGCACAAATAAAATATGTGTTTGATTGTTTGAAAACCCCACACGGGTATTGGGGTGATATATGACACACATTAATCCCAATAATTAGTTGTATGTCGATCGATTGATTGACAAACTGTTATAAGCATTGAATATTTATATTTGATGCTTATACAGTGTAGAATGCACTTTGGATGATGGTTGATTATTTGTCATTGTTGAGATATACATGTGTTGTACAAAATCCATATAAATAAAACTATATGGTAATTGATTGGGCCTCATTTCAATTTGGAAAATAATTTCATGTGTTGAATAAAAGCCGTGTTGATTAGATTGACGCCATTTCGACGTGAACGATATTTATATCGATTTTATTCATTTTATAATGAATATCGAAAGTGATTTCAAAATCTGATAAATTTAAAAGAATTGAAATTCGAATTAAATTGAAAAGAATTGAAATTTGAATTAAATTGAAAAGAATTGAAATTCGAATTAAATTGAAATGAATTGAAATGAATTGAAATTCGAATTAAATTTAAAAGAATTGAAATTCGAATTGGATTGAAATAGAATTGAAATCATTTTGAATTGAATTTAAAACGTATTGAAATTGAACTGAAATTGATTTGAATTGAAACCAATTCGAATTAAATTGAAATTGAATTGAAATCAATTTGAGATGAATTTAAAACGAATTTATATTGAAAAATTCAATCTTGATTTGAATTTGAAAAGGAAGTTGAAATTGTTTAGAAAACGAATATAAAACGATTTATAAAATAAGTTTTAAAAGGAATTCAACGAAATATATATTATATATATATAATATAATGGCTTGAATAGAACGCACCGCGCTGCGGCATTTCGCGAATTTCGACCATTGACTTCAAATTGACGTTGCGGGAGATCCAACCGTCGGATTCTTCTAAAAACGGAACCATTGGGTTCGTATCGAGAAGAGCTTTCTAACAAATATTAGAAATTAGAAATCTAACGGTTGGATTTGGAATTATGCCCAAATCAAATTTGGAAAAGGTCGTTGTAAGTGCAGTTCGATGGCCATTGATGGAAATCGACTTTACGAGCCTTAATAAAATTATTAAAAATAGTAATAATTTGTGTAAAATCGTAAGAAATGGTTTGTGAAGAATTAGGATGAAAACCTCCATATTTGAAAAGATAAAAGTAGATTTTTATCGAAATGAACTAATTTTGAGCTAGAATTATAATTCTATTTGTTTTTAAATAAATAAATTGGATTTGAAATGGTTTTGAAAATAACTAGAATTTCCAATAAGTGAGTTGGAACGGATTTGAATCGAAATTGTCTTCGGAATATTTCGATGTTGGATTTCGTGATGATATAGATATTATTATGGGAATTTGAAAGATATATTTATATCGTTATTTCCAATACGATATTTGTTGGTCCTAGAATTTGATATTGAATATAAGCCGATATATTTTCTATTCAGAGCATTGTATTTAATATCAAATGTGATTTGGGTTTGTCGTGAATGGTGTCTTCATTAACACTGTTCTTAAGCCCAGTTGAGAAAAAGATTAAATCTTTTTATTTAGATTTAATGAAGTGTACCAATTAAATGGAATTTAATTGGAATTGAATTTGAATTGATTCTTGGGTTTATCGTGAATAGTGTTTTAAATAATACTTGTTCTTTAACCCGATAATTAATGGAATGTGATTTTGGGTTTATCGTGAACTGTGTTTTAAATGATACTGATTCTTTGCCCCAGTTAAGGATTAAAACTAAGTGGAGTTTTAATGAATCTTTAATTAGATTGAAAAGATCGAGAATGGAGTATCACCAGTTTTTCTCCAGGCGATAGTTAAATCTTTAATTAGATTTGAATGTGAAATGGTAATTGAATTTACCGATAACCCGTGGTGTTAGATATGAAGTATGACCAGTTTTACTTCATGGGATGAATAGGTTGGGATTGGGAAATAAAATAAATGATTACGTCAGTGCGATCCGCTAATCCCGAATAGTTTGAATTGATATTCAAAAGAAGATTAAAGAATAAATTTAAAGAATTTATCTTTAATAAAATTAATGGGAATCTTTCCCAAAGTGTAAGAATATTTGAATAAAAGAATATTATGAATTGGAATGAGGCGTATGTTGTGTTTGTGTAACACTTGTTTATTATATACGCGAGTTATTCAGAAAGACCGGGTTTATCCCATTCTGAATAACTGATTCGACGTGGTGTCGAGAATGAAGACGGTGGTTGAAGACCGGAGGTCTTCACATCGTTTGGGTGATTAGTGATGATCTTGATTGCGCTGTACACCCAAGAGGAGGGAATCAGTTGGTGATCATCCAGACGTACTTGGAGATCGATGGATATGCGGGGTACTAGGTGCCTCCGGTTTCTTTCAGACCCAGAACGAACTTGTAAATGGACTGTGTGTCTGACATTGGATTTTAGTCTGTGTGATTGATTTCCATTAAATATATATCTGTTTGGCGGCGGAGAATTTATTCTCTTGCTTAACGCCCTTCTCTGAGACGTACGAGCTCAAGGGTTATATATTAATGGATATCAATCGCATGGAGTGAATTGCCTGTATGGCATGCCTAAGTGGCAAATGATCAAGGCTTTTGTTGAAAAGCAGAGTCTTGTGGTTGATGATCAAAGCACGACCTGTATGGTATAGCTTTGTGTAGCGTTGATTCGCGAGCCTTACACGCCGGTTGTGAACCAGAAACGGGAGAAGGATCCAGGGAGGGCATGCGTTTCTTTCTAGCTAGAGGTGGTGTCAGTGCTTAAACTGGCTGACATTTATATTACTTTCACCTGTGTGGTTGTTGCTATTGCGAGGCGCCTCAGTTTGATCGGACGATCCGAGTCCGACGGAGTCATTCGTTGGCTCATTTACGGCCCAAAGGGCAGGGAAACGCAGTGTTCAGGCATTTTAATCCATATCGGTGGACCGGCCCTGTGGCTCCTAGGTGCAGTTGCCGCTGTAGCCTGAGGCTCGGGCTAGAGAGTCTCGAATTCGTTAGAGGACTATCTTTTGCCTCGGTTCACAGATGGAAATCCAACTTCCAATATATGACTGTGCGGTTTTGATTGTAGAGCCTAGTATAGCGACATGATATATGGTACCCAAGCCATCTATGATTGATATTTATGATTGAAATTATTTTGACACTATACACTTATAATAGTATCAAATGATTTGTTTTTAATGTATTAAGCATGTTTTGGCTATTATAAGGGAAAACCCTATCCTCCGGCTTGTGTTGCATTGTTTGATGGGACCTGGGTCTTATAATAGCTTCATTTTTCTTTATTTAGCATTGCGCTGTTTGTTTTATGCACTGGTATTCTTGGGAGGAAACACGTTCTGTGTTATACGGCGTGGTCCCTTGATTTACCTAACTTTAAAATAAAGATTAATAACTGTTTTAGTTCTAACACCAGTCACATGACTGACCTGGAGTTTATTGTTTTCAACTAAACTCTGGGTGCCCTTATTTTGACACGGGCAGCTAGTAGTTTTGTTTTTGCAGATTTATATTCATAGGTTCCTGGTTTACAGCTGGAATGATATCCGGAAAGCTTTGTATCCGTATATCTCCTTCAGTTGTGTATTGTATTATTTTCTGCTGCTATGTAATTTATAGTAATCTCTGATATTTTATAATGTGTATTATTTGTTAATACTCTGAATATTCTTGTAATCTGATGGAATTGTTGTAATATACAATGAAATGTTCTTCTGTCTGCGTTCTATTTTGTCGTGTTCTCAAGATCATCCGGGCTTTCCTAACTGGGGAAGTTACTGGTCTTCTCATTTTAAGAGTACATAAAGTAAAAAGCATAACCCCAAACACAAGTAGCCAAAAAAGAGATGAGCTGAACTTTACTTTCAACAATCCAAGCACTTCCAAAAGAGAGAGAAAGAGATCCAAATCAAGCTCCGCTAGTACTAGTCCCACCTTGAGAACCTTGGGGAGAGGAAGAAAAGAGGCGAAAACAAAGGGGGTCAGACATGAAGTCTGGCGAGTACCATAACTTTAACAATACAATTATCAAAGTAATTAGGATAAGGCATAAACTGGTAAAACAAGGAATGACTGTGAAGCAAGTGGGCAAAACAAAGCAAACAGAGGAATATTTTGGCGTTAGCTGCGCTCCTAATCACTATAGGATAATAACTTTATTGCACCAATGCTAATTACAACGCACCATTACTAGTCACCCTAAAAGCTGATCCCGCCCACTGAACTAAATAATAATAATAATAATAATAATAATAATAATAATAATGGTAGTTTCGTGTACCCCTAGTTGTCTTCACAGGTGCCGCCTGCCCCTATCTCCACTAGTTGTACCCACTACCCTCCCCATTCTAATTACAAATGTTTATTCATAATATGGTAGTTATACTCCTAGCTGTCTTCATAGGTGTCGTCTAATCCTATCTCCGCTAGTCGTACCCACTACCTTCCCCATTCGATCGGCTCCCTAACTCGTAGATACCCATGCCGGTCCCATAGTGGGGTGTATCACTCCCCAAAGTGGCAACCCGATACCACTAAAGATGCATGGCTTATATCTACACGATGCAACAACGTCTTACCTATCAGCCCGGGCCCATGCACGCACATGACCCCATTAGACTTGCGTTGCCACCGCTAACCCGTTTTGACCTCTTACAATCAAACTCAGTAAGCGTGTCCCGTCCTCAACTTGGGTCGAGCTCACAAAGATATTTAATGGGTTACTAGTTTGAAAAGGGTCCCCACACAAGCTTTCCACCTATGCTTGGTCCCGACTAGAATTTCCCACTTAACCCCTTCTTATTCATGTCTTCTTACATGTTTTCAACTTGGTTATGTGTTTATAATTATATCCCACATGTCACCCATGTTATTCACTAAACAAATCAATATGTGTTATTGGTTAAGCTTGTCTTAACCCTATCCGCTTATTAGATCAATATATTATTGGTTAAGCTGGTCTTAACCCTATCCACGTATATCGTATTGGTTAAGTTGATCTTAACCCTATCCGCTTATCAAGTCAATATACATTATTGGTTAAGTTTGTATTAACCCTATCAGATCAATACATATTATTAGTTAAGTTTGTCTTAACCTTATCCGCTTATTAGATCAATATATTATTGGTTAAGCTGGTCGTAACCCCATCCACTTATCAATTTAATATATGTATATATATATATATTATTGGTTAAGCTGGTCTTAACCCTACCCACTTACCATGTTTTTTATGATTAAGTACATCTTAGTTCACAGATACATTGGTTAAGAGAATAACTCCCTAAGTACCAACCCTGAAGACCGAAATAAACATCAGATTGTTACTCATAGAATCACTCAACCAAACTTCTGTTTGTCATTCATATTCGTCTTTGCTCATCATTAATTAATTATTAATGCACAGACCTCTCACATTAAGTTGATTGCTTGTGGCCGCTGGATATGCCGGGCGGTTCCGGGCAGACTTCCACCACAAGAAATACTTAACCTCGTGTCTAAGCATCTTTTAATTTATGGCTTTGACCTCTCACATTAGACTACCGTTTGTGGTTGCTGGATTTGTTGGGCGTCCGGGCAGTCTTACACCACAAACGAGTCTAACCTCGTGTCTTAGGACTTTATTACTTATTTAATTTGTGCCTTCGACCTCTCACATTAGACCACCGTTTATGGTTGCTGGGTTTGTCGGGCGGGTTCGGGCAAGTCTTACACCATAAACTAGTCTAACCTCGTGTCTTAGGCATTTATTATTACACATTATTATTCAACCCCAATTTGAATTAATATCCCTATTTCAAATTGCCAATAAGTTCCAATTTTAATCCGTGTCCATAATTGTCACTTAAATTATGCCCATAATTACTATGCATATAAATTAGGCCAATTACTGTCTCAAATTAATTATATACCTTTATTCCATTTTATGCTAATTCACAATTATGCATATTTAATATTTTCCCATTATCCCCACGTCGTTCGGACATTGAACGTGAAATATGTTAGACTCGCAAATAGTCTAATTCATAAAAAGGAAAGAAACATCACAACTTGAATAACACACAAAATAGATCTAAATAGCATAACATAGATCAAAAATGGCATGATTATGATTCATATTAACATAAATTTGCATAATCAACACTTGCATAGGCAATAGTCATAAAACATAAATTTGTATAAACTATGTACTTTCATGGATCTAAATGTATAGATCTAAACATGTAATTATGAACTTGCATATATGGATATGGTTTTCCTATGACTTGCGTATGAATTTCATACAAACTTACATTCAAACTAGCATATGATTCGCATACAAAACTAGCATAGAAAACACAAATTTACATAAGTATGTTACGGCCTTGGATCTAAATAAAGATCTAATATCAAAATGTGAACTTGCATATGGATCTAAACATAGATCTAAACATAAAAATGTGAACTTACATACGGATCTAAACACATAAATTAATGTCACACTTTTTGCTTATAAACTAGCACACACACACACACACACACACACACACACACACACACACACACACACATATATATATATATATATATACTTGATTCACATATGTTTTACATCCCAACTTGCATAAGGTTCACATATGTTTCAACATCCTAAACGTGCATACATATGTTTTAACATCGCAAACTTGCATAAGATCCGCATATGATTTAACACATAAATTTGCATAAGATTCACATAACACAAACTTGCATATGATTCACAAATTAACATATGTAAACTTGCATAAAATGAATCAAGTTAAACATGTATAATTGTACATATAAATAGATCTACCAATCATACAACAACAAAACTGTCATATGTTCACAAACAGACAATAACATCACATGTTTCAACAGACATGTTCTCATAATCCAATTACAACCCATCATAATTCATTTATTAATTATATTGTGAAAGAAATAGCACTCAAAATCAAAAGAACAGTCTTGTTTTTCTGGGATCTGTATTCTGAAACTGAATTGCTCGCCATTGATGTAGACTAATTGTTATTCTAATTTGGATTTAGATTTGATTTTGATTCTTGCTTCTATCTTACTTTTAAGTTGAAGAACGAATCGTGGCTAAACTAGAACGATCATGGATGGCATGGTTGCTCCTTGGAATGAATTTGTGTCATTTAGGATTTCAGGATTATGGTTGCTTTTATAGAAGTTAAATCTTATGTGAGCCGTTAGATCGTTTTAGGAGCAATCAGAGTCATCCAACTAAAGCAAGTGTCACTCAGCCAATCATAGCATGACACATAAGTCATAACACCTCAGAATTTGTCACAAAGCCAATCAGGGAAGGCTACGCAAAAAAGACAATCCTTGACCAATAAAAAATGCGCCACATGATGCATACACGTCTTTTATATATATATATATATTGAAAATTGATTTGCCTTTATTTAGCATGTTGAGACAAGAATTTTATCGATGCCAACATTTAAAGGTGCAATGAAGATCATTTCATAGAGATAAGGTTTTTTACTTTGAGTCGTGTTAGAAATATGTTAAAATATATCCTCAAAGTATAACACGAGTGCACAAAACAATATCATATCTTCGTTGCTGAAATCTGTATATTTGAGGAATTGAAAAGTCACAGAAAAAGTCCAAACGGTCCAGGATCCGACCGGGAAAGAGTGCAGAGTGATATAGACTGTGGACCGTGGTCCTCTGGTCCACAGCCATAAAACGGTCGACCAGTCCAAATATGGGCGGTCGACCAGTCAGGCTGTTTTTTGCACATAAAGGCTATTTTTCTGGAATTTTTAATTTTACAGAAACTCAACCAGTCGACAGGTGATTTTCAACCAGTCGACCGTTTTCGAACAGTAAGCTTTTTTATGAAAGGTTGCTTCCATTTGTGAAGAGATTTCTATTCAATAATCAAAGGAAATGGACATAACTTTTTATAGAAACTCTTCATGAAGAATTACTACCTTTCTACTATTATATAAACTACTTCAACCTTGTTTTACAACAACCAAATCATTCTATATTCTCTCTAATTTTTGAATTGCATTTTCATACTCTTTGCAAAACAAAAGCTCTCCAAATTCAAATACTTGTTGAATCCTTGAATCAACTTAATATCATTTGATTCAACAAGCATTCTACTTCCTTAAATCTACGCATTCAAAGTATATACTCGAGGATCAGATTATAGGAAGATTGTACTCAAACTGTTGACTATCCGTGTTGAATCAAGAACACAAAGCAGAAGTCAAAACCATTGTATCAGTTGAAGTCCTGTGTGTGATCAAGCAAGTATTGAAGTCCTCGTGTTGTTAGAGGCGTGAAATCCCGTTCGGCTGCTCGGGTGTTGTGAACCTGTTCCTCCGGGTGAAGCGAGGTTGCTAATTAGTGAAAATCCAGGGAGAAGTCTGGGACTGGACGTAGGACGGTGCTCCGAACTAGTATAAAAAGTCCTAGTGCGATTTTTCCATTTTTACTGCATTTAATATTCTGTGATTTGCTATTACTTAATACTTGAATATTGTTCGTCATATTACACGATCCTTGTGAGTGTATTATACTTGACAAGTACACGCACTACACTTTCAATTAGTATCAGAGCCTGGTGTTCTAGAGATCGTAACAACATCCTAGAACAAATTGCAATAAAGAAGTCTAGTCAAGGGATTAGAAAGTGGAAGAGCAGCAAAGCAGAATCAAGAGAGGAAGTAAGAAAATGTCTCATGGCTAAAGTCAGATCACAATCGGTATGTGTAGATTCATTATATAAAGATCTTTTGTTAAACCATGAAAAATTGTTGAAAGATTTTAAAACTTTGAGTAAACTCAATACAGTCATTATAGCTAAATCAAAAAATTGTGAGCAAGAAAATTCCAAATTAAAAGAAGAAAACCATTTTTTGGTAAAACAAGCCAAATGTTTTGAAAATACCTTAGAAAAGCTTGTTTCTCAAAAAGATTCACTTCAAAAAGAAAATAAGCGACTAGAAGATAAAAAAATGTTCTTTTAAAGGAAATCGATCTTTTGCAAAATAGAAATAAATCATTAGAAGATTTTTTAAATAATTCTAGTTCTTTAATTTCGTCTCTTGAAAAAGAGAATGGAACTCTAACTGAAAAGAATTTGGAATTATCTAAAGAATGTGGGACTTTAAAAGTTAATAATAATATTTTGCAAAAAGCAATCTCTGAATCAAAAGAAAATGTTGAAAAATTACAATCATCTTTATATAATTCAGAATCTCAAATTAGTTGTCTCGAAAATGAGAATAGAACTTTAAAAAGGAAGGATTCTGAATTAAATAAGGGTATTAATAGCAGTGTTTCTTTTGAAAATATCAATCGCGACTGTGGAATCAAATGTACAAATAAATTCGCGAAATTTAATAAAGGTCAAAATGATTTAAATATGATTTTATCTGGATCTCGACCTTTACATGACAAAAGTGGTGTAGGATATAATAATCAAAGAAATAGTACTAGATATGCTTTTATGTACAATAAGAATATCACTGCTAGTACTAATGCACATCCAAAACCCAATTATTATAGAAATTCGAATACTTCTATGACTAGCGGTATTTATAATAAATAAAGAAGTATGAAAAGGAAAATCACTAGAGATTACTTAAGTATTTGGGTTCCTGTAAGTTGGAAAAACAGAGAAAAATATATCGATGATTATTTTGATTCTGTAGTTAATAATGAAAATTTTATCTTTAAAGGTTCCATTAAACCCTCCTGGGTATGGTTACCTTCCATCTAACCCATGGACCCAAAACAAAGCAAGTGGGTACCAAACTATATATGTTATATTTTTTGCAGGTACATCACAGCAAAGAGAAGGTTATTCTGTATCTCCTAAAGGTGCTATAATTATTTGTATTCTCTACTACTCTCGATTACTGTGCTTATTATGGTATTTATTCTTTTTAATCGGTGAAAAAGGGGGAGAAATATTTTCTCTTATGATTATTCATATCATTCATGTTACGTATACTATCATTTAAAATTATGTGCTTAACATGGTAATAGTATATGTGATCTAACATTTGTTAATGCAGGAAACAAAAGGTAAGACTATTTATATTATGAACTAACAAATGTGGCAGAAATTCAGGGGGAGCTTTATATTTAGAAGGAGAAAATCCAAGGTGTTGTCATCAATCAAAAAGGGGGAGAATGTTGAGACATGATTTTGATCGATGCCAACATATAAAGGTGCAATGAAGATCATTTCATAGAGATAAGGCTTTTTTACTTTGAGTCGTGTTAGAAATATGTTAAAATCTATCCTCAAAGTATAACACGAATGCACAAAACAATATCATATCTTCATTGCTGAAATCTGTATATTTGAGGAATTGAAAAGTCACAGAAATAGCCCAAATGGTCCAGGATCCGACCGGGAAAGAGTGCAGAGTGATATAGACTGTGGACCGAGGTCCTCTGGTCCACAGCCATAAAACGGTCGACCGGTCCAAATATGGGCGGTCGACCGGTCAGGCTGTTTTTTGCACATAACGGCTATTTTTCTGGAATTTTTAATTTTACAGAAACTCAACCAGTCGACCGGTGATCTTCAACCAGTCGACCATTTTCGAATAGCAAGCTTTTTTATGAAAGGTTGCTTTCATTTGTGCTAGGGCGGATCCAGCCTTGGGCACAGCTGGGCTGCTGCCCAGGGTGGAGAAAACTCAAAAATTGATTACCTGGTCCTGTCCACAGTGAATGAAGCCTTTCCTACGTTTAATTTCTTTCAATCAATGGTCCCATCGTGAGTCCTTGAATCTGGAAGGAAAGGGATACAGAGAGGGAAAGAAAGGGACATGGAATCAAGGAGGGAAGACCAGACTGTGAACGGAAAGGGAGGCGACGAGCTATTCAATCTAGGGTTTCACGTCAATTAGAACATTTGGTTAGAAGAAAGCTGTGGTCTCAAAGATGAATAAAGTCGGGAAGAAAATCAGTGTGGTTTCAGGTTTGTATTGTATTTGGGTTTTGATTTTGAAGAATTGGTCTCGAAGAAGGATATAGTGTAATAAAATGTTCATTCCCATTTGTAAATTGCTGATAGGAAAACAAAAGTTTATTTCTTCTGGTTTGTCTTTTATTTTGCATAAATAAAATGTAAAAATCCACATATGTATCCAGAAATGATACCGGAATTCGTATAACGGAAACAAAGCGGAATTTTCGAAGCGGAACTAAAATTTCAAAACTTATCGATTACCGGAACGGAACCGAAAAACGGAATTTCAAATCTAGACCGAAAGTAGTAGCCGAAATGAGAAAAAAACTAATACTTTGGTTTCTCATGTCTCAAATTTCAAGTTTGATTTTAATTTGCATTGTAGCACGTATGTTATTTAGAGTGTAGGCTAATTGATTTCTACTTTATTGGTACTTCCTTGTTTAAATCATTACTCATTAATTGTATTACAATTGCAAACATTTTATCAATTGTATGTTACTATATTCTCTAAATGACAGCTAAATTAATTGATTTTGCTTGAAAATGACTGATATTTCAATGGTTAGTGAATCCTACATTTAAAGGATTTGGCTGTTAATACTCGTTGAGTGCAATAAGGCTAAATGTTATGTTTTGAAATGGCTTGAATTTACTTACTATGAGGAAACATTCGTTTGATTGTAGTTTGTAATAGTAATTAAAATTGCACTATTAATAGCTTTGAAAAAGAAAAAAAAATTAATGTCAGCCCACCCTTCTATTAATTCCTAGGTCCGCCATTGCATTTGTGAAGAGATTTCTATTCAATAATCAAAGGAAATGGACATAACTTTTTATAGAAACTCTTCATGAAGAATTACTACCTTTCTACTATTATATAAACTACTTCAAACTTGTTTTTACAACAACCAAATCACTCTATATTCTCTCTAATTTCTGAATTGCATTTTCATACTCTTTGCAAAACAAAAGCTCTCTAAATTCAAATACTTGTTGAATCCTTGAATCAATTTAATATCATTTGATTCAACAAGCATTCTACTTCCTTAAATCTACGCATTCAAAGTATATACTCGAGGATCAGATTATAGGAAGATTGTACTCAAACTGTCGACTATCCATGTTGAATCAAGAACACAAAGCAGAAGTCAAAACCATTATATCAGTTGAAGTCCTGTGTGTGATCAGGCAAGTGTTGAAGTCCTCATGTTGTTAGAGGCATGAAATCCCGTTCGGCTGCTCTGGTGTTGTGAACCTGTTCCTCCCGGTGAAGCGAGGTTGTTGATTAGTGAAAATCCAGAGAGAGGTCTGGGACTGGACGTAGGACGGTGCTCCGAACCAGTATAAAAAGCCCTGGTGTGATTTTTCCATTTTTACTACATTTACTATTATGTGATTTGCTATTACTTTATACTTGAATATTGTTCGTCATATTACACGATCCTTGTGAGTGTATTATACTTGACAAGTACACGCACTACACTTTCATAGCATACTAACCGATACAACTAAAATAAAAGCGTAAAGAAAAACATGTAAATACAAGTAAATCTAAATCTAACTAACATAAAATCGGCCCATGATGAGGCCAACCCCACTTATAAATCGCTGCATCTGAGTCCAATGCTCCACACACGCTGCACCACATTTCATCCATATTGCATATCATCAAACTTGTATGCAATAACATCTGAATCACTCTGGTTTAATTAGATGAAGAAGCTAGTATCTCCAGTTCAGATTAAAATGATAAAAATCCTTTGATCATCCAACTCCCAAAACTCCCACTCATGTTGTGTATCAAAACGTAACAGTCTACATTACTACCAAATCCATGTAGCACAAACAACAAATACTGAGTTTCCAAAACTTTCTGATTCATGCTTCATCTTGAAACCATAAAAAGTATTAAATAATCCATGCAATAGATCGATGATAAACAACCCAAACCACCAGGAAATAACAGATACTGAATGATTGAGATTTAGCAGTTTCTTATATCCAATACCATTTGCATAAAACCATATGTAACCGAAACTAGTAAATTAGAATCCAAAACTCATAGAATCACCACATACATACATATATATATATATGTATGTATGTATGTATATATATATTTTTTCTATATATATATATATATATTTTCTTTTTATCTATCTTCCCAATTAACCATTTTCACACTAAACCACTTTTTGACATGCGTTCAAACTAAGCCACTTTTTAGCCATTCCCCTAAAACAAAAATATGGCACTAGCGGGGATCAAACTCTGTACCTCTTGTATGTAGGTCACATGTTCTGACCAAATGACCTACTAAGTCTTTTGCTTACAAAACTTAGAACAATGCTAAACATTTTTCTTTTCTCATTCTTCTTTTTCATGTTTTGCTGCAATGTTTAATTTAAACATATCTTCTTCATACGGAGTCCGATTTACGCAAACTCGGACTCAATCTCAAGCAGAATTCCAAGGTGAACGCAATGGCGCAACCCGTTTCCTTTACTTCCCACATTTGAAATTAAGTATTCCTTAATTCGTTAATTTTAATATTTAAAATCACGGGGTGTTACAATCTCCCCTCCTTAAAGGATTTCGCCCCCGAAATCTCCAAGTTAAGGAGAATGCACATCCTAACATCCAATCATCCATATACTCAACCATCAAACACAGGCATCCATTGTCCGTACAAGATTTCTAATGCGGTATGAACATATGCAAAAAGTGCGTGTATATGTTCCTTATCTAATGCAAAATCAGGCGGTCTACTGATTCAGTTGACCTCCTTAATGCAAATCATGATAGTGTCATGCGTCCATTATGTATGCGAAAGAATCCCATCGATACAAATTATTCCTACATGTGTGCACAACCATTCATCAAAATGCAGCATCCATATGATAACACAACCACTATACATCCATTAATTTAAATATGCACACACATTTATATGCAACTTGAAGGTGATTGAGTCGATCTAGTGCCTAATGTGTGTGTACATGCATCCACGAGCAACCACTTGCATCCATTTGCATCCACCAAACATAACATGTCTCAAACACATGTTTACAACCAATAGGGTTCTTCCTAACTAAAGATCGAAGATGTCATCGCAAAGATAATACCAAATGATAGGACAAGTATCAACAAAGCGGTAGAAAAAGGAGAAGTTAAAACATACCCTCAAAAAGGAAAGGGTACATCGTACGCAACTTGTCTTCCGTCTCCCAAGTCGCGTCTCTTTGATCATCTCCCCATTGCACTTTGACCAACTTGACCTTTTCGTTGCGTAGCTCTTATACCTCCGACCCAAGGATGCATGCAGGAGCTCGTCTAATCGTGGCATCTCCCTCTACTTCCACTTCTCTAAGCATGTTCGGCTCCACTACTTCCGCGGTATCTTGTAACACTTCCGCAAATATGATACGTGAAAACATGTCATGAACATCACTAAGCTAGTTGCCTCTTCTCATGTCCTTCCAAAATCTAGGATACATAACCTCAAAAGATCTTCAAGGATTTTGTTCACCCCTTTCTGTCCGTTCACCCGTCTGTGGGTGATAAGAGATACTCGTACTTGCCGCCTTTTGCAAATCACCTTTTCCTCTTGCACCGAAAACTGGTCCAAACCCTGTCCCGCAAGCACCGGTATACACTGTGAATGGCTTGCTTCCATCTGGCAAAACTAAAACTGGAGCGGTCGTCAAAACCCTCTTCAAACGTTGGAAAGCATCGTCGCAGTCAACATACCAAGCAAAAATCAAGTTCTTCTTCATAAACCGAGTAAGTGGGGCTGATATCTTCGCGAAGTCCTTAATGAGCTTCCTATAATAACCAGCATGCCCTAAAAAGCTTCTAACTTATGTTGCGTTCTTAGGAATCTTCCAATCTTGGGTTGCCACCACCTTTGCGGGATCCACAGCTATCCCTTCCTTAGAGACCACATGTCCTAAGAATCTCGCTTCTTTTCTCCAAAAAATGGCACTTGGAGAATTTAGCTTTAAGTTGAAGCGCTCGTAGGGTCTCTAAGACTTCCCTAAGATGTAAGGCACACTCTTCTTCACTTTTAGAGAAAATTAGGATATCGTCCACAAAGACTATCGCTAACTTGTTTAGAAACTCCCTAAACACCCTACCCATTAAGTCAATAAAATATGCCGGTGCATTCGTCAAACTGAAAGGCATGACGACCCACTCGAAGAAACCGTCAGGAGTTCTAAATGCAGTCTTATCTATGCTATCTTCAACCACCCTTAGCTGATGAAACCCTGTAGCCAAATTCAGTTGCGAAAAAACGAAGAACCCACCAACTGATCAAATAAATCATTTATCCTCGGCAATGGGTGTCTGTTCTTCTTTGTTAGGTTATTCAGCTCTCTATAGTCCACGCACAATTTAAGTGAACCATCAGCTTTCGTAGCAAAAACGACTGGAGCGCCCCACTCCGAAATACTCCTTCTAATGAACCCCTTCTCAAGCAATTCTCACTTGCTTACTGAGTTCTCTTCTCTTTCTCGGAGCTATGTGGCGCACTGGTAATGCAACTGGCTTTGCATTATCTACTAGGTATATTCGAAAGCCAATCTCGCGCCTCGGGGGTAAACCTCGAACTTCATCAAAGACGTCACTATATTCACGGACCACACGAACAGATTCCAAATCATCATTGGATGCATCAAGGGATTCTAGGTAGCTAAGCATTACCGGACCTCTAGGGTCATAAGAAATATCGAGGGTCTTTCCACAACGAGTCAACAATCTAACTACCCTTCTTTCACAATCTAGGATGGTACCGTATCTAGCTAGCCAATCCATACCTAGAATCAAGCCGTAGCCCATGAAGCCAAGAACGAAGGCGTTGCATTCAAACCCAACGCCCAAGATAGACACTCTCAAATCCCAAAAAATAATTGAAAGATGAGCCGAACCACCAATAGGATTTGAGACTACTATGGGATCCGTAACTAGACTAGTATTTAGGTGTAGTATTTAACTAACGAAGCAGATACAAACGAGTGGGAAGCGCCAGAATTCAAACAAGGTTCGAACAGGATGATCAAAAAGAAAAACCAAATTTCCAACCAAGATATATTTCTACCTCTATCAGGTATGTCAGTCGTGAGGGAACGCGTCTGCCCTCCAGAAGATTCTGTACCATGTCTGTAACACCCCGAATTTTAGTTAATGCTAAAATTCACTAATATCAGAATAAATAATCTCAGATGAGGGAATTAGGGGAAACGGGCTGCGTCATTGCGTTCGTCTCGGAAAAATACGCAAAATAGAGTCCGAGTTTTCGAAAATCGGAGTCCGTATGGCCCAGTTATGGCCCGATGAAGTTTGCAGAAGATTTGAAACTAAAAACAGAATTAAGAATTTAAAATTCAGATTTTAAATTGGACAGGCGGGGCCAGGCGGGAAGATTCCCGCCCTACCCATGTCGACAGGGCTGTCGACAGGCCTGTCGACAGGGGTGTCGACTTGCCTGTCGACTTGCCTGTCGACAGGGGCCTGGCGTCCAGTGAACCTGGGTGCACCAGGTTGCACCAGGTTGGGTTTCAGGCTGGCTAGGAGGGCTGGTTCTAGAGAGTTCCGAAATCTAAGGGTCCTAATCTAATCTAGGGTTAATCTAAGGGCCTAAAACACTCACCTAATCCTATAAATAAGACCCTAACCCTACCCTAATTCATTCATAATTAAATCTAGTAACTAAACTATGGCAAATTGAAACTTGAGAGAGCCTCCATCAAAATTAGAGAAGGGATAGCATTCCAAATCAACTTCTAGCCTCTTAATCTTCTTCATTAGTTTGCTAATTTTGTTTTGGTGAGCTTCTATCCCCTTAATAATCAATTGTTAAATTGATTAAGATAGGATATGATGATGTATGGTTATATTTGTGGATCAATGTGTTTATGCAAGCTTAATATTGTATATGTTATGTGTTTTGCAAGTTATATGCTCTATGTCATGCAAGTTTAGTATATGTGTTCATGACATTTTTATGCAAGTTTAATGTTATATCTTTATGCAAGTTTGGTGCTATGTTTCATGATGATTATGATGCAAAACACTAAGTTGGACATTGATCTATTATGCAACATGTTATGCATGCTTATGAAGTTATGTGAATAAATATGCAAGTTATGTGTATGTTTAAATACAAGATTAACATGTTATGCATGCATATGAAGTTATGTGAATGATTATGCAAGTTATGTGTATGTTTAAATGCAAGATTAACATGTTATGCATGCATATGACGTTATGTGAATGATTATGCAAGTTATGTGTATGCTCAAATGCAAGATTAACATGTTATGCATGCTTATGAAGTTATGTGAATAATTATGCAAGTTATGTGTATGCTTAAATGCAAGTTGGGTTAATATATTCTCATATATGCAAGTTGACATCCTCTTAACCCATGACAAAGTATATGCTAATATTTGGTTTAACCCATGATATTTGTGATGGATCTTCCCTTTATGAGAACGATTTACGTGGGGAACGATGGGGTTAATAAATATGTTAATTAAAAGTATGGTTGGGTATGATTAAGCATACCATAAAAATAAATTAACATAAGTGGGAATTTACCTATTGAGTAAGGTCTACCCCATGGGAATTTACCTATTGAGTTAGGTCTACCCATGTTATGAAAAATTTGATATTAATTAGGGATAATTAATATGGGGTGATTAATTAGGTGTAATTAATCGACTAAGACACGAGGTTGGACTCAGTTGTAGCGTAAAACTGCCCGGACCCAACCGGCTTAACCAGTTGCTACAAATGTTAGCCCAATGTGAGAGGTCTTAGGCACAAACTAAATACGTGGTTAATGTAAAGACACGAGGTTAGACTCGGTTATGACATAAGGCTACCCGGACCCAACCGGCTTAACCAGCGGTCATAAAAGATAGTCTAATGTGAGAGGTCTTTATGAGGATCACGGTCTTAATTAATTAAGAAACACTTAACCAGATAAGCATGTAGTAGAGCATGAGGGGTTAAGTGGGTGCCTTGGGTGGCATGTGGAAATCTAGTGGGTTGCCTTGGGTGGCAATAGAAAATACGATTAGAATACTTAACCAAGTGGAAACATGTAATTAAACATGATTAAAGGGTTAAGTGGG
This sequence comes from Allium sativum, assembly GCA_030737875.1. Taxonomy (NCBI): domain Eukaryota; kingdom Viridiplantae; phylum Streptophyta; class Magnoliopsida; order Asparagales; family Amaryllidaceae; genus Allium; species Allium sativum. The sequence continues at coordinate 434,982,666 of CM060919.1, forward strand.
ATACACTAGATAAGTAACAAGCTTAGGTGGGTAGCTTGTGGGGGCCCATTTCAACCAATATCCCAAACGTATCTTTGTGGGCTCGACTCTAGTCGGGTGACGGGACACGCATATTGGGCTTGACTATAAGAGGCCAAAACGGGTTAGCGGTGGCAACGCGAGTCCAACGGGTTTCATATGCGTGTGTGGACCCGGGCTGGTAGATAAGCCGTTGTTGCATCGTGTAGGTATAAGCCGTGCACCGTGGATAATATTGGGTTGCCACTTTAGGGGGAGTGATACACCCCACTGTGGGTCCAGCACGGGTATCTACGTTAGGGAGCCGATCGCTTGGGGTAGTGGGGTACACCTAGTGGAGATAGGGGCAGACGGCACCTATGTGGTCAGCTAGGAGTACATGAAACTACTAGTTATAACTTTCTTTAAGTCCTTGGGTGGGATCAACCTTTAAGTAGGAATGACTGGTGTGGTGCAGTTAGTAATTATCCTTGGGTGGGTAGATGCGTCTTTACGGTTATCATAGTTCATCCTATGTATGTTGGCTACTTAGTGTAGTCATTATCCCCAAAGGTACCGTACCGAGTTCATATCATACCCTAATTACTTTAATAATTGTATTGTTAAGGTTATAGGGCTCACTCAGGCTTATGTCTGACCCCGTTGTTTTTATCTTTTTCCCCTCAGGTCCTCAGGTTGGGCCTAGTGCTAGCGGGCCTTGATCAGTTTGCTTTATCTATCTCTTGGAGTTTGGACCGTAGATGTAGAGCCCAGCTTCCTCTTTCTTTTATGGCTATCAGTTCATGTATTGGGATTATGCATTTTTATTTAGCAAGAATGGATATTTGTACTTGACTTTTATTGTGGTTTTATGATGTAACCAGACATGTTTTACTTCCGCTGTTATGAGATGATGTTTTAAAATTTCAAGTACTATTTATATCTGTCTTGTTGTAATTTTTCTGTTCTATATTCACTAAAATACTCCACCGATGCCATGGCATTCCCTTAGCGAGTGCCCATAGCGGGTGTGGGGTGTTACACGTGGTATCAGAGCAAAGGTTACCGGAACAGATAAAATTTTTAGAAAGCTATTTTTCTAAATACATTTTTGGAAGAGATATTTTCAAAAACATGTCTTTAAAGAGAAAAGTTTTTGAAAGAAAAGCATAATCCCAATAGCCATATCTTTGTCTTTCGAATTCTCCGTTTTGAATCTTTCCTTTTTCGTTTCAGCATGGCTGAGGATCTTAACTTTCCGGAGGGTGTGACGGTACCTGATCGACGCTAGTCTATGAATTAGAAAAGCGCGACATTTGTAATAAATTCTGCAAGCATACAGGTGTGTAGCATACAGGTCGAACACAGGGAGGAAAGTTAAATTTTATTATTTATATGTTTCGTGGGCATGTTAGACAGAACTTTGGGGGCTGTTTTCAATGTTGTTGAAATAATGTTATTGAAACTGCTACAAATCTGAATCTAATCAGACGTATATCAAATTCAACAACAGTAAAGAAAATAACAAGTACTAGCAAAAACAACAAAAGTAAATAATAACTGGAACAATAACAGAGAATTAAAAGTAGAGTTGCTGTTGAAACTAATCAAACAGTCAACACTAGTATGCAGTAACAAAGACAATAACAATATGTGTTCTACCGAATCTAATAGTGTAGATACACAAATTGTTTTAAAAGAAAAGTAAATAACTAGAACAAGAAAATTTTATTAAACTAATGGCAGTACAGAATTATGAGAGATGGTTTTTACAATGGTTACAACACATATTTATAGATGAGAATGGCAAAACCCCAATTAGGTCTATGAGTAAATGGGCCTCCTCATTCATGAATATCTCTTGCCTTCCTCGACTAAGTTTGATTGGAGAAAATCTGGGCATATCATTGTAAATATTTTCCATATCTTTCAATTCTCCAATGTGGCTAATTGATTGATAAAAGATTGCAAATTGCATGTGATTTATTCTTCCAATCAGCAATTAATCTTCCAATCAGCAATAAATCTTCCAATCAGCAATAAATCTTCCAATCAGCAATAAATCTTCCATCAATGACGTTTATTAGATTCCAAATTCAACATAGGAAAAGAATATATTAAAATTGATCTTTCTTCTTGGCAACAATTCAATTGAAATTGAATGATTTGAATTTAATTCCATGATAAGAATATGGCTATTGCTGAAATGTTAATTGGTGCATATCATACATACATACACATGAATATGTGTATATATATACAATATAACACTAATCCAAATATTCCTTAGAGCAAAGGGGCTAGTGTGAACGCGCTCCGTTTCTTTGGTAAAAAGTGAGCTTGACGGGGTTCGAACTCAGGTCTCTCAGCACCAATTCCTATGCATTTACCAGTGAGCCACTACTTCTTTTGCAATTGAAATGAATTTGATGTGAGGAAGTAGCTCTTTCTTGTAGTTGGCCTTTGATTTGAATTGAAGGAGGCAACGCTTGAAATCTGTAAAAACACATAAAAAATACCCAAAGTATCATTTATTTATTTACAAAAGATAAAGCATAAGAGTCATAAAATAAACACTTTTCAATGTCAATCAAATACCCCCACACTTATCTTTTACTCGTCCTCGAGTAAAACAAAAAATGAAAAACTAAACTAGATAGGTCACACTTTCGTAGGAAACACGATTGCATTGAGCGTATGCAACAAGCCGTTAAATCTCTAGGTGTCCCTAGTAGGACGAGTGGTGTCTCGTGAGGGTTTTCAGCGGATACTACCCACAAAATCCAAATGCAGTATGCTATGATTCTAAATAAACTATATGAATGCAATGGACATATGCAAATAAAAACGAAAAATAAAAGCACGACTTGTTTCAGGAAAGTGGTACAACAAATTAAGTTAACAATTTCTAATCAGTTGATTTTTTTTTAGATACCTCGACTTGTCACAAATTTTCAATATAAATCAAGTTTTCAAATGTTAAATTCCAGTTTGGCCAGTTGGTTCGGTCGATAACATAGTGCAGCCATGAAATAGATTCTTCGTTTGCTTGGCACAGTTTGCAAAGTGGTATTCTAATTTTCTCATGTATGGCTAGTCAAATCAATAAGGTCAAGAAGTGTTTGGGTATCATCGCTTATTCTTTATTCTATAAAATTTTAAGATTTATGATTAAGTACATACACCTAACTAAAAAGACCAAGGTTTACCACCCATGCACTGCCTCGCGGACTAACGGAGAGTGGGTAAAGAGCTTGGCGGATTGTGCAGGCCGACTTTGACTTTGTCAACAACGTGTCGGTAATCCTTAGGTGTCCAATCTCATAAAATGAGACCAAGATATTCCAACGCTGACTTTGTCAACAACGTGTCGGATAGAGCTTGGCGGGTTTGCACACCAACGCTTGATATACAAGCAATGTTGGATACCCTTGGATTACTATTATTATTATTGAAATTATAAGCACAAAAGAGAGTTACGCGAATTCAACTTAACACAACTTAGTTTTAAAGATTCGAAAAGCCAATATAAGTATTTTAAGTCCTCCACTTATTTAAACAAAGTCTACAATATAGAATAGATTTCATGGCCATCACCTAAGAATCTCCCTATGTACCGGTTACACTATTATCCCTCAAGATTAAACTTTTCATTATATCTCCTATTCGATCTAAGTTGAGAGAGAAAAATACTATCAACTGGCTAAAAATTGTAAACTTATTTTGTTGTATCAAATCTAAAATGAGTCGTATTTTCAAAAAAAAAAATGGCATGTTAGTATGATCTAAATGCATGATGGTCCTATTTAAATGGCTGAAAATGAAAAGAAAGAAAAAAAGAAAAAAAAAAAAAGAATGCAATGCAGACTCTCCCCCCCCCCCCCCACACTTGATTCAGACAGTGTCCCAACTGTCTAAGGCAGAAAAACAAAAATAAAATTAAAAAAAAATGAAAAAGAAAAATAAAAGAAGAAGAACGTGTACCACCTGATTTCATGGTGGATGATCATGCAGATCGATGGAGTCGTCTTCGTCATATTGCTCGAATTCCAAAAATGGTTTCAGTCGTTGACCGTTTACTTTGAAGACTTTTCCATCCCTAGGATTTTCAATTTCAACCGCTCCATGAGGGTATACTGTTTTCACGACATAAGGTCCAGTCCATCGAGATCTGAGTTTCCCTGGAAACAAGTGAAGTCTAGAGTCGTATAAAAGAACTTTTTGACCTATGTTGAATTCCTTACGAAGTATGTTTTTGTCGTGTTGGGCTTTGGTTCTTTCTTTGTAGATTTTCGCATTTTCATACGCCTCATTTCTTAATTCCTCTAGTTCAGAAATTTGTAACTTCCTGTGTGAGCCGGCTTTTTCTAAGTCAAAGTTCAAAAATTTTATGGCCCAAAGAGCGCGATGCTCTAATTCAAGAGGTAAGTGACAGGCCTTTCCAAAGACTAATCGATATGGTGACATCCCTAGATTGGTTTTATAAGCAGTGCAAAAAGCCCAAAGTGCATCAATCAGTTTTACAGAACAATCTTTTCTATTGGAATTCACGGTTTTCTCAAGAATTTGTTTGATTTGTCTATTGGAAACTTCTACTTGCCCACTCGTTTGTGGATGGTAGGGGGTCGACAGCTTGTGTGTGATTGAGTATTTCTTGAGCAAGGACTCAAAAGCACGATTACAGAAGTGAGTGCCATTATCGCTAATGATAGCTCGAGGTGTGCCAAAGCGTGAAAAGATGTTTTCTTTGAGGAATTTGACAACAACCTTGTTGTCGTCGGTTTTGGTCGGAATGGCTTCAACCCATTTTGAGACATAATCTACTGCAAGCAAGATGTAAAGATTCCCAAATGAATTGGGGAATGGTCCCATGAAGTCGATACCCCAAACATCGAATAACTCAATCACTAGAATGGGGTTGAGGGGCATCATGTTTCGCTTAGAGATTCGACCCGTTCTTTGACATCGCTCACATTTAGAGCAAAATTCGAAAGCGTCACGGAAAAGTGTGGGCCAATAAAAACCGCTTTGAAAAACTTTTGCAGCAGTTTTTCTTGCTCCAAAATGACCGCCACAAGCATGGTCATGTGAGAAAGAGAGAATACTTTGGTGTTCATGATCGGGCACACACCTTCGAATGATTTGGTCTGGACAGTATTTGAAAAGATATGGGTCGTCCCAATAGAAGTTTCGAACTTTCGAGAGAAATTTTTGTTTATCTTGTTTCGACCATTCAGCGGGTATTTGTTGTGTGACAAGATAATTCACAATGTCAGCATACCAAGGGGTGTTAGAGATCGAAAGGAGTTGTTCGTCAGGGAAATAGTCATCGATTTGGGTGTCATTATCATTTTCGTGCACAATTCGAGAGAGATGGTCAGCTACGACATTTTCAGAACCCTTTTTATCTCGTATTTCTATATCGAATTCTTGGAGAAGAAGGATCCAACGAATCAAGCGGGCCTTGGCATCCTTTTTAGAAAGCAGATATCGTAGGGCAGCATGGTCAGTGTAAACTATGACTTTGGATCCTATGAGATATGGCCTGAATTTCTCAAGAGCGAAGACAACTGCCAAAAATTCCTTTTCAGTAGTTGAGTAATTTAGTTGGGCCTCGTTTAAGGTTTTGCTAGCGTAGTAAATGACTCGAGGGAGTTTATCAATTCGCTGACCCAAGATGGCTCCAATTGCAAAGTCAGAAGCGTCGCACATAAGTTCAAAGGGTTGAGTCCAATCAGGAGGTTGAATGATGGGAGTTGTGGTCAAGAGTGATTTAAGAGTTTCAAAAGATGTTTGCAATCATTGGAAAATTCAAACTTTACGTCTTTGGCAAGTAAATTCGAGAGAGATTTTGAAATCTTTGAGAAATCCTTAATGAATCTTCTATAGAATCCTGCATGGCCAAGAAATGAACGAACATCTTTGACAGACTTGGGAGGAGGTAAATTAGCAATCAAATCGATTTTTGATTTATCGACTTCTAGGCCATCTTTGGAGACGACATGACCTAGAACTATCCCCCTTTTTACCATAAAGTGGCATTTCTCCCAATTAAGCATGAGTGATTTCTCCTTACAACGCTTAAGGACGAGTTCTAAATGAGTGAGACATTGGGAAAAAGATGATCCGTATATTGAAAAATCGTCCATGAATATTTCCAAGAATTCTTCCACCATATCAGAGAAAATACTCATCATACACCTTTGGAAAGTCGCGGGGGCATTACAAAGACCAAAAGGCATGCGACGATAAGCAAAGGTTCCAAAGGGACAAGTAAAGGTGGTCTTATGTTGATCCTCTAAAGCAACAGGGATTTGGTTATAGCCAGAGTATCCATCGAGAAAACAATAGTACTCATGGCCCGCCAAGCGTTCGAGCATTTGGTCAATAAAAGGCAAGGGAAAATGGTCTTTTCGTGTGGCTGAGTTAAGCTTTCGATAGTCGATGCACACACGCCATTTGGTTTTGATTTTTGTTGGGACGAGTTCATTACTGTCGTTTTTGATCACTGTGACTCCCGACTTCTTTGGTACAACTTGTACCGGACTCACCCAAGTACTGTCAGAGATGGGATAGATGATGTTATTGTCTAGACATTTGATTATCTCCTCCTTGACCACTTCTCTCATGTTTGGGTTTAATCGCCTTTGAGCCTCACGGGTGGGTTTAGCCTTATCAACTAAATGTATGCGATGTTCCACAATTGATGGGCTAATTCCTTTTATATCGCTAATTTCCCACCCCAAGGCGTCCTTATTTTCTCGTAAAATTCCCAGAACCTTTTCTTCTTGGTCTTCGGTAAGATCAGAGGCCAAGATTACGGGAAAAGTTTGTGATGGGTCCAAGTATGCATACTTAAGGTCGTGTGGCAATGGTTTGAGGTCCAACTTGGGATGTTCGTGTGTGTCCACATTGGTCAACATTCCTTGATTAGATTCAGGTGACGAAGTGTCGGAGTCAAGAATTTTGTTTAGTTCAGAAATGTATTCGAGTTCATCGAACTCGGAGTCGAAATGGTCAAGACACATTTTCAAGGCTTCAGAAGTGTCACTAGAGGTTTCATCAACTGTGGTTTGAATTATGTCAATTTCATCGATCTCAAAATCCCTAGGTTGCTTGTTGAGATTAAAGATGTTTAGCTCAATGGTTAGGTGCCCGAAGGAAAGTCGAAGCTGACCATTCCTACAATTAATGACAGCATTAGAGGTTGCTAAGAAAGGGCGTCCTAAGATCAATGGTATTTGAACGTTGGGATTTGAGACAGGCTCTGTTTCTAGAACTATAAAATCGACAGGGAAGTAAAACTGTTCGATCTGTATCAAGATGTCTTCGATAATTCCCAATGGCTTTTTGACAGATCGATCGGCTAGTTGAAGTGTGATGTTTGTTGGTTTAATCTCCCCTAGTCCAAGTTGACGATAGACAGTATAGGGAAGAAGATTTACACTAGCACCAAGGTCAAGTAGAGCACGAGAGATGTGAGTGTTTCCTATTTTACAATCAATCGTAGGGCAGCCAGGGTCTTTGTACTTGACTGGGGCAAGATTCGAAAGAACAGAGCTTGTATTTGCAGTTAGAAAGGCGGTTTTTGGGACATTGGTCGCACGTTTTTGTGTGCACAATTCCTTAAGACATTTGGCATATTGAGGGATTTGTTCAATGGTGTCTAAAAGAGGAATGTTTACACGGACTTGTTTGAAAATTTCCAAGATTTTATCGAAATTTGCAGCTTTCTTCTTATTATTGAGTCTATGAGGAAAAGGAGCTACTGGTTTTTCGACTCTGTGATGAGTTTCATCATTCGAGGACGAAGGTGGTAGGGGTGTAGAAGATGAAATGTTGGGATTGCCAACATCAATTTTCGAAGGTGGGTCGGGTTTACCGACACAAGGAGAAGAACTGTTGGGATTGCCAACATTTAAGGGAATTTGAGGTTCAGAAGAATTGGCATTCGAAGCCAATGGATGATCATCAAGATTAGGGATTGGGCTCGAGTTAGAAGATTCGCCAGGGTTGCCCACGTTATTATCAATCCTCTTTCCAGATCGAAGGGTTGTAATAGCGTTGACTGGATTATGGTTTTCGTCCTCACAAGAATTTACAGTACGAGAGTTATATTTTGGATTCACCTCAGGTTGACTAGGCAACTTTCCTTTCTCGTTATTTTTCGCTAGTTCCTTTATCATATTCATCATTTGTTCCATTTGTTTTTCTAAACGCACAATGTCTGGTGACGGTTGAGAAGATTGAGATGATTGGTTTGATGATTGAAAATTGGGGTGCCTATAAGGTTGTTTGGATTGAGGTGTAGCTTGAGAGGTTTGAGAATTAGGGGGTGGACCTTGGTAATTCGGATTGGGAATAAAGGGTTGCACGTGAGATGGGTTAGCCGAATTATTGGGGTTCGACCAGGAAAAATTTGGGTGGTTCCTCCAACCAGGGTTGTACGTGGATGAGTAAGGATTATTTTGAGCTATGGCATTGGCTTGGTCTTGAGTGTAATGGTGGGGTAACCCTTCTCCGGCTTGAGGAGTTTGATTTTCTAAGGGAATTTGATTTGGGTCCACGACATGCACACCTCTAGTAGAAGTACGAATGGGAACACGAATCGATTCCCACTGCATGTCCTTTTCAGAATAATCTTCTAAAAACCGCCAAGCTTCATCGGCTGTTTTAGACATAAAGTCTCCTCCACACATTGATTCTAGTTGAGTTCTAGTCTGATAGTTTAACCCTTCATATGCAATTTGACATAAGTGATCCTTTAGAATTCCATGATGAGGGCAACTATATAATAGCTGGTTGAATCTCTCAAAGTATTTTGAAAAAGTTTCCCCCTCATTTTGACAAAATTGGTTTATTTCAGTTCGAATTTTGAGAGTTTTATGGAAAGGGAAAAACTTTTTCAAAAATGCAGTGACAAATTCATCCCAACTTCTTATCGAATGTCGTGGAAGAGAATTTAGCCATCTTTTAGCGCTTTCAAGTAGTGCAAATGGAATTAGCCTTAGCTTGATCGATTCGTTAGATAATTGTTGCATTTTTGTTGTGGACGCATACAATTCAAATTCACTTAGAAATTCATACGCATTTTCAGACCTAGTAAATTTTGGTACCCCTTGGATAAAAGAATGTTTTAGCTCAAAATTGTTTCCTTCAGCTGGTGGGAACACAATGACAGATGGTTGAACGGTCCTAGTAGGATAACATCGATCACGAAGAGACAGGGGTCTATCCATTTGGATATTGAGGTTTTGAAAATTTTGATTTAGTTGGTTTTGATCCCCAAAGTTTGGAAAGTTTTGATTCACTCGATTTTGATCCAATTCGGTTGGAAAATTTTGGTTGATTCGAGAACCCCTAGGAGAATTTTGTTGGCTAACACTTTTTTCACTCATTGTTGTTACAGAAATTAGCTACAATGAAGTTTTCTGTCCTTATTGGCTCTTAACCCAAAATTATAAAGTGATGCGTTTGATTACTTAGATCAAAAGATTTCTTAGCCAGTTAACGGACAGGAGTTATCGGTGCACCAGGAATCACCCTAGCAATGCAGCCGAAGGTTTAAGTACCTTCAGAGTAACAACCGATATAATATTTACGAATCACCGTAATATTTATAAACGGTTATTTCTCTGCCGTAGTCTAGACACCAAGAAATAATTCGTTCCAAATGAATCAACTATCACAATATAACTAAGCCCTAGATGAGCCCGTGACTCCCTTAAGTCCAACGTCTAACTGTTATTATTAGTCAGATTCTACGATGAAATGCAATTTGTGGGCTAAGGAAAGGGTGATGAAATCCCTCACCTTATGTGAATTGGGGTATTGCCCTTAACAGAATAAGTAAAAGATGCAGAAATAACAGCAATCACACAAAATAATTGCAGAAATTAAAAATTGTACATTCAAAGCCGCTGCCCCTGCAGAAATTTTTTACAACAATTGTCTATATATTTTTTTCTTTTCCTTTTGCAGCAGAGCACCTGTAGAGTTTTAAAAGTTTTCACCTTGATCGGCAGTCCTCCAGTGAATTTGGGAAGCGCTAGCGCGTTCACACCCCACTTGGTGTGCAACCGCTCCAACCCATTTGAATCGTCCGCTGCTTTCTATTGTTGTCCCCTTCTATTAATTGCTTGACTGCGCTGCGGCACGGGTTCGGGCTAGGAGCCCGAAATTTTTTTTTTAAAGACCTTTTTTTTTTTAAATTTCAGCTGTACCTGTTTTTGAAAAATTCTCCTCTTTTTTTTTTTTTTTGAATGAAAACAAGTAAACAAAAATAAAATAAAATAAAATAAAATAAAAACAAATGGAAAGAAAACTAAATTGACTCAGAAAATCAAGCAAACAAAACTGACTAGTCCACTTAGGATAAAAGAAAACAACTAAACTCAACAAAATAAAAATAAAAACTTAAAATCACACTAAACTGGACTAAACTTTTAAAACAAAACAAACTAGCTAAAGAGGGGGGAGGAAAGAAGAAAAACAAATTAAGGAAAGAAGAAAACAGACTCTGCACGCCCAAGGCCACAGGTCACTAGCAACCAAATAATAAGGTCAGACTCAATACAAATTCAGTAACCCTCAAGCTATACACCACTAAAACAAAACAACACCCTCAGAGAAAAATAAAACAATTTCGTCTCTTCAGGAAACAAATCGCGATTTTTTATTTTTTATTTTTTAATTTTTTTTTTAATCGCAAGCTGGTCTTCGATTTCGGATTTCTGAATTGTGATTTTTATTTTGTGATGATTCGGGGAAAAGGGGTTGAATATTTGGGTCTTGCGATTTGGAATATTGGGGAAGAACGGTGTTCAGGGATTGGAGTTTGTATTGTTGGGGCAGAAAGGAATTGTGGCAGAAGGGTAGAAGGTCTTGACGGATTGTGTGTTGATGGTAGAAAGTGATGATGGGGATTTGAATGCTGCGTGAATTGTTGATGGTGGGAGAGGCTGTGTTGACTATGAGGTCGTTGGGTTTATGCTTGAGGAGGTGCTGGAGTCGTTCTGATGAGCGAGTTGGTTCAGGGGATTGTCGAGGTGAAGATGAGGGAATTATGGTTGTTGGGGTGATGAATGGTGTACGGCTGCGAAGGGAAGGGATGTGTGCAATGCGTTTGAGACTCACGTAGAAAGCAGATGGGTGGATAAGGCAGAAGAAATATATAGCAAAGAGAGAGAAATTTGAAAAAAAAAATTCAAAAGAAAAACTATGTACTAGAAACTGGAAACGAACTAAAAAAAACAAGGAAAGAAATAAAGAAAAAAAAAGAAAAAAAGATAGTAAGTTATTTTTTTTTCTGTTTTGAAACAATTGTAAATAGACGGAAACGAAGGAAAGAAGTAAAACAAAGGTGGCAAGATATTTTTTTTTTTTTGGATTTGATAATTGCAGTATCAATATAATACCAAATCACCAATCAAATTTTTTTTTTGTACGTAAATGGAAAGAGAGGTTGTAGAAACTGGGAATGAAATTGAAAAAGGGGAAAGAGTTCGAGGAATTAAATGATGAGTTTTTTTTTTTTTTTGAAAGATTATGGCATCATTGAACAACACCAAATCTACTCAATTTAGATTTTTTTTTTAATTGAAAAGAAAGAGAGGCTTGTACAAAAAAAAGGAAAGAAATCTGTGAAATGGCAGAGAATTAAGGTAAAGAAGAAGGTAAGGTGTGTATATAAATAGAAAGAGGGATTTTTTTTATATATATATATAGAAGAAAACAAAAGAAAATTAAAATAAATAAATAAAAACTAACACGAATCAGAAATTAAATAAATAATAAAATTTAATTGTTGCCTCCCCGGCAACGGCGCCAAAAACTTGATCGACGCTAGTCTATGAATTAGAAAAGCGCGACATTTGTAATAAATTCTGCAAGCATACAGGTGTGTAGCATACAGGTCGAACACAGGGAGGAAAGTTAAATTTTATTATTTATATGTTTCGTGGGCGTGTTAGACAGAACTTTGGGGGCTGTTTTCAATGTTGTTGAAATAATGTTTTTGAAACTGCTACAAATCTGAATCTAATCAGACGTATATCAAATTCAACAACAGTAAAGAAAATAACAAGTACTAGCAAAAACAACAAAAGTAAATAATAACTGGAACAATAACAGAGAATTAAAAGTAGAGTTGCTGTTGAAACTAATCAAACAGTCAACACTAGTATGCAGTAACAAAGACAATAACAATATGTGTTCTACCGAATCTAATCGTGTAGATACACAAATTGTTTTAAAAGAAAAGTAAATAACTAGAACAAGAAAATTTTATTAAACTAATGGCAGTACAGAATTATGAGAGATGGTTTTTACAATGGTTACAACACATATTTATAGATGAGAATGGCAAAACCCCAATTAGGTCTATGAGTAAATGGGCCTCCTCATTCATGAATATCTCTTGCCTTCCTTGACTAAGTTTGATTGGAGAAAATCTGGGCATATCATTGTAAATATTTTCCATATCTTTCAATTCTCCAATGTGGCTAATTGATTGATAAAAGATTGCAAATTGCATGTGATTTATTCTTCCAATCAGCAATTAATCTTCCAATCAGCAATAAATCTTCCAATCAGCAATAAATCTTCCAATCAGCAATAAATCTTCCATCAATGACGTTTATTAGATTCCAAATTCAACATAGGAAAAGAATATATTAAAATTGATCTTTCTTCTTGGCAACAATTCAATTGAAATTGAATGATTTGAATTTAATTCCATGATAAGAATATGGCTATTGCTGAAATGTTAATTGGTGCATATCATACATACATACACATGAATATGTGTATATATATACAATATAACACTAATCCAAATATTCCTTAGAGCAAAGGGGCTAGTGTGAACGCGCTCCGTTTCTTTGGTAAAAAGTGAGCTTGACGGGGTTCGAACTCAGGTCTCTCAGCACCAATTCCTATGCATTTACCAGTGAGCCACTACTTCTTTTGCAATTGAAATGAATTTGATGTGAGGAAGTAGCTCTTTCTTGTAGTTGGCCTTTGATTTGAATTGAAGGAGGCAACGCTTGAAATCTGTAAAAACACATAAAAAATACCCAAAGTATCATCTATTTATTTACAAAAGATAAAGCATAAGAGTCATAAAATAAACACTTTTCAATGTCAATCAGTACCAGTATGGTATAGGAGATTGATGGAGGCTAGGGCCACCACTGCGGGTCCAGCAAATGTTCCTCCACCAACCGTAGCACCCGATCTTCCTCCTCCCCCTCCTCCTCGCACAGATACTTTTGCTAAGACTTGTAAGGAATTCAAAGCTATGGGAGGGAAACCTTTTCAAGGATCTGAAACTTTTGTGGAGGCTAGAGATTGTCTTAAGGAGGTGGAAGAGTTGATAGATATCTTTGAGATGGAAGAAGGAAAGAAAGTCAAGTTGGTTGCTTGGTTAATGAAGGGAGAGGCCTCATTCTGGTGGGAGGTCACTAATGGAGAACGCCCCGTTGACTCTTGGGCGGATTTTAGGCAAAGATTTGTGGCCAAGTTTCTCTCAAGGGCGGAGGAAAACTTGTATATGGAAAGATTCTTGACTCTAAAGCAAGGAAATCTCTCGGTGAAGGAATATGTCAACAAGTTTAATCAATTGGCAAGGTTTGGCCTAGATATGGTGAATACACCGGAGAAGAAGGCTTTGAGGTTCGTGAAAGGCTTGAATGAACCAATGCATGGGTTGGCTATGACTCATATCCCGATGGGGGCCACCTTTGAGAAGTTAGTTGACATGGCACTCATGCACGAAGAAGAGAAGGGTCCCAATGCTAATAAGGCACCCGAGAAGAAGGGAGATCAAAAGAGACCTCAGCAACAACAACAAAACAAAGGTGGGAAAGGCAACGGTGGCAAGGACAAGAAGAAGAAGTGTTTCAATTGTGGGACACCTGGCCACCTAAGCAAGGATTGTCGCAAGAAGAAGAAGACTGGCTGCTTCCACTGTGGCGAAGCAGGGCATCTAATAAAAGATTGTCCTAAGAAGGGGCAAAGGACGGGATCTACCTCAGGAGGTCAGGTGCAAGTTCTAATGGCACCAGCTCAGGCAGGGGGGCAAGTTCAGGCTCTCTCAGTTCCACCGGTTCAGCAGAGAGGTAGAACTATTTCCGTTGAAAGTCTGGTTTTTCTATTTGATCATCCTGTCCGTACATTGTTTGATTCAGGCGCATCGCATTCGTTTATCTCATCATCATTAGTTGAGTCACTGCACTTAGACACCAGTCTTGTAGATGATCCCTTGGTTGTTTCAAACCCAATTGGGGGCTCCACTTATTTGTCCATGATATGTTTGGGTTTGAAGATTTCTATACTTAGCATTGAGTTTAGATGTGATGCTTTTGTGTTGGGCTTCACGGGCTATGGGTTGATTTTGGGCATGGACTGGTTATCCAGTAATGGTGCCGTTCTTGATTGTGAAAGGAGAGTTGTTAGGCTTCTGACCCGTTTGGGTAACACTCTCGAGATCTCTTGTAATCCCATGGAATCTGTTTTGCTAAGTTATCTTGAATCGCTCGATGCTTCAGTCGAGAGTTTGCATTCTGTTAGAGTGGTCCGGGAATATCCGGATGTGTTTGAGGAGGTGAAGGGCTTACCTCCGAAGCGGGAGATTGACTTCCGAATATATCTGGTGGATAATGCTAAACCTGTATCTTTACCAGTGCGCCACATGGCTCCTCGTGAGAGGAGGGAACTCCATAAGCAAGTAGGAGAGTTGCTTGAGAAGGGGTTCATAAGACGAAGTATATCGGAGTGGGGTGCTCCAGTAGTATTTGCTACGAAGGCGGATGGGTCCCTCAGACTTTGTGTAGACTATAGAGAACTCAACAAGCTCACAAAGAAGAATAGACACCCATTGCCTAGGATTGATGATCTTTTCGATCAGTTGGTTGGCGCTTCAGTATTTTCTCAGTTGGACTTAGCCACGGGGTTTCATCAATTGAGGGTGGCTGAGGATAGCATAGACAAGACTGCCTTTAGGACTCCGGATGGTTTCTATGAGTGGCTGGTGATGCCATTTGGGTTGACGAACGCCCCTGCATACTTTGTGGATTTGATGAGTAGGGTGTTCAGGGAGTTCCTTAATAAATTCGTGGTGGTCTTTGTGGATGATATCTTAGTATTTTCTAAGAGTGAAGAAGAGCATGCCCTACATCTTGGGGAGGTGTTGAAGACTCTTCGAGCGCATAGCCTTAAGGCTAAATTCTCTAAATGTCACTTCTGGAGGAAGGAAGTGCGGTTCTTGGGGCACGTGGTCTCCAAGGAGGGGATAGCTGTGGATCCCGCGAAGGTAGTATCGATTCAGGATTGGAAGGTTCCAAAGAATGCTACCGAAGTAAGAAGTTTCTTGGGGTTGGCGGGTTACTATAGGAAGTTTATCAAAGACTTCGCGAAGATATCAGCCCCATTAACCCGCTTAACGAAGAAGAATCTTGTTTTTGCATGGGACGTAGATTGTGATGATGCGTTCCGACGATTAAAGAGAGCTTTAACCACTGCTCCAGTTTTAGTGTTGCCAGATGGGAGCAAGCCATGTGTTGTCTATACCGATGCCTGTGGGACAGGACTAGGCGCAGTCTTAATGCAAGAGGGAAGGGTGATAGCCTATGGTGGAAGGCAGTTGAGAGTGCATGAGAAAAATTACCCTACCCATGATCTAGAGTTGGCCGCTATTGTTTTTGCTCTTAAGATTTGGCGCCATTATCTTCTTGGTGAGAGATTCGAATTGTTCACTGACCACATATCATTGAAGTACTTGTTTTCTCAGAGGGATTTGAATTTGAGACAGCAAAGGTGGATGGAGTTCTTAGCATCCTATGATTTCGAGATAGCGTATACCCCTGGCAAGGGTAACGTGGTGGCAGACGCCTTAAGCAGAAAAAGGTTGTCCTTGAGTCCATTGTTTGTGGAACAGCGAAGCTTGGAATTTATCTCGATGTTTGATTTCAGACCTTCCATTGATTATGTACCCGGTTTGCTAGCTTCCTTGGAAGTTAGACCTACTCTTTTGGGGCGGATTGGAGAAGCACAGAAGGACGACCCACAGTTGGTTGAGTTGGTGGGGAAGCTCATAAGGGGGGAGTCGTCCAGCCATTTGAGTAGGTACACCCTAGACGATAGGGGGTGCTTGCGTAGAGACGGTAGACTTTGTGTACCGAAAGACGAGGGTTTGAGAAAGGTTATTCTTGATGATGCACACCGTTCTAGGATGACCATTCATCCCGGTGGGGACAAGATGTATCAAGACATGAAGAGGGTTTTCTTCTGGGCCGGTATGAAGAAAGATGTGGCCGAGTATGTTGCTCGATGCTTGGTGTGCCAACAAGGGAAGGCGGAACAAAAGAAACCAGGTGGGTTGCTTCACCCATTGGAAGTTCCGCAATGGAAGTGGGATAGCGTCTCGATGGATTTTATTGACGGGTTACCCAGATCAAGAAAGGGTAATACGGGAATTTGGGTGGTGGTAGACAGACTTACTAAGAGCGCCCATTTCATACCTGTGAAGAGCAAGAGGACCGCTCCATGGCTAGCTTCTGTATATCTTCGAGAGATAGTTCGATTGGGGGTACCCTCTAACATAGTGAGTGATCGAGATCCTATCTTCACTAGCGAGTTCTGGAGAAGTTTGCAAGAAGCAGTGGGGACTCAATTGTGTCTGAGCACCGCATATCATCATCAGACGGACGGCCAGACTGAGAGGGTGAATCGTGTTCTAGAAGACCTTTTGAGGCTTTGTATCTTAGATTTTGGAGGTACATGGGAAGAGCATCTTCCATTGGTGGAGTTCGCATATAATAACAGCTTTCAGTCCAGTATTGGTATGGCTCCTTTCGAAGCTCTTTATAGAAGGCCCTGTCGATCACCTGCATGTTGGTGGGAATCTACGGATAAGATCTTGCTTGGGCCTGATATGGTTAGAGAGACTTCTGAGAAGATTGACTTGATTCGAAGAAGGATGAAAGCAGCGCAAGATAGGCAAAAATCTTATGCGGACAAGAGAAGGACGGATCTTGAGTTTGAAGTTGGGGACATGGTCTTTGTCAAAGTGTCTCCATTACGAAATGTGGTTCGCTTTGGATCTGTTGGGAAGTTAGCACCAAGGTTCGTAGGCCCATTTCCCATTAAGGAAAGAATTGGACGGATGGCATATAGAGTGGAGTTGCCTGACAGACTTAGTGGTGTACATGATGTATTTCATGTGTCCCATTTGAGGAAGTGCTTACATGAGACCGCAGAGGTGGTAGAGCCGACCTTGCTTAAAGAAGTGGAAGTAGAGCGTGATATGACTATTCGACGAGCTCCGACCTGCATCCTTGGGTCAGAGACTAGAAAGTTGAGAAACAGAGAGGTTCGACTAGTCAAAGTGCAATGGGGAGAAGATGAAAGCAACGCAACTTGGGAGACAGAAGCGAAGATGCGTTCATTATACCCATTTCTTTTTGAGGGTATGTCTTTACTTTCTCCTCTATCGTTATCTAGTACTTATCTTATCTTTAGTATGTCCTCTCATTTGTATCTTTGACCTTTAGATAGGGTAAACCTATGGTTGAAACATGTGTTTGAGACATGTTATGGTTGATGGATGCAAGTGGATGCAAGTGTTTGCTAGTGATTGCTCGTGGATGCATATACACACACTCTAGGCACTAGATCGGCTCAATCACTTCATATTGCATATTGCATAAAATTGTGTGTAGGAAGCTATATTGATGGATGTATAATGATTGTGTTATCATATGGATGATGCATTTTGGTGAATGATTGTGCACTCATGTAGATATTGTATGTGTCGATAGGGTTCTTTCGCATACATAATGGATGCATGGCACTATCATGGTTTGCATATGTTCATACATTAGATAGGGAACATATACACACACTTTTTGCATATGCTCATACATCATTAGAAACTGTTTAAGGACAATGGATGCTCGTGGTTGATGGTTTGAGTAGATGGTTGTTTGGATGGTAGGATATGCATTCTCCTTAGCTTAGAGATTTCGGGGACGAAATCCTTTAAGGAGGGGAGAATGTAACACCCCGAATTTTAGTTAATGCTAAAATTCACTAATATCAGAATAAATAATCTTAGATGAGGGAATTAGGGGAAACGGGCTGCGTCATTGCGTTCGTCTCGAAAAAATACGCAAAATAGAGTCCGAGTTTTCGAAAATCGGAGTCCGTATGGCCCAGTTATGGCCCGATGAAGTTTGCAGAAGATTTGAAACTAAAAACAGAATTAAGAATTTAAAATTCAGATTTTAAATTGGACAGGCGGGGCCAGGCGGGAAGATTCCCGCCCTACCCATGTCGACAGGGCTGTTGACAGGCCTGTCGACAGGGGTGTCGACTTGCCTGTCGACTTACCTGTCGACAGGGGCCTGGCGTCCAGTGAACCTGGGTGCACCAGGTTGCACCAGGTTGGGTTTCAGGCTGGCTAGGAGGGCTGGTTCTAGAGAGTTCCGAAATCTAAGGGTCCTAATCTAATCTAGGGTTAATCTAAGGGCCTAAAACACTCACCTAATCCTATAAATAAGACCCTAACCCTACCCTAATTCATTCATAATTAAATCTAGTAACTAAACTATGGCAAATTGAAACTTGAGAGAGCCTCCATCAAAATTAGAGAAGGGATAGCATTCCAAATCAAATTCTAGCCTCTTAATCTTCTTCATTAGTTTGCTAATTTTGTTTTGGTGAGCTTCTATCCCCTTAATAATCAATTGTTAAATTGATTAAGATAGGATATGATGATGTATGGTTATATTTGTGGATCAATGTGTTTATGCAAGCTTAATATTGTATATGTTATGTGTTTTGCAAGTTATATGCTCTATGTCATGCAAGTTTAGTATATGTGTTCATGACATTTTTATGCAAGTTTAATGTTATATCTTTATGCAAGTTTGGTGCTATGTTTCATGATGATTATGATGCAAAACACTAAGTTGGACATTGATCTATTATGCAACATGTTATGCATGCTTATGAAGTTATGTGAATAAATATGCAAGTTATGTGTATGTTTAAATACAAGATTAACATGTTATGCATGCATATGAAGTTATGTGAATGATTATGCAAGTTATGTGTATGTTTAAATGCAAGATTAACATGTTATGCATGCATATGACGTTATGTGAATGATTATGCAAGTTATGTGTATGCTCAAATGCAAGATTAACATGTTATGCATGCTTATGAAGTTATGTGAATAATTATGCAAGTTATGTGTATGCTTAAATGCAAGTTGGGTTAATATATGCTCATATATGCAAGTTGACATCCTCTTAACCCATGACAAAGTATATGCTAATATTTGGTTTAACCCATGATATTTGTGATGGATCTTCCCTTTATGAGAACGATTTACGTGGGGAACGATGGGGTTAATAAATATGTTAATTAAAAGTATGGTTGGGTATGATTAAGCATACCATAAAAATAAATTAACATAAGTGGGAATTTACCTATTGAGTTAGGTCTACCCCATGGGAATTTACCTATTGAGTTAGGTCTACCCATGTTATGAAAAATTTGATATTAATTAGGGATAATTAATATGGGGTGATTAATTAGGTGTAATTAATCGACTAAGACACGAGGTTGGACTCAGTTGTAGCGTAAAACTGCCCGGACCCAACCGGCTTAACCAGTTGCTACAAATGTTAGCCCAATGTGAGAGGTCTTAGGCACAAACTAAATACGTGGTTAATGTAAAGACACGAGGTTAGACTCGGTTATGACATAAGGCTGCCCGAACCCAACCGGCTTAACCAGCGGTCATAAAAGATAGTCTAATGTGAGAGGTCTTTATGAGGATCACGGTCTTAATTAATTAAGAAACACTTAACCAGATAAGCATGTAGTAGAGCATGAGGGGTTAAGTGGGTGCCTTGGGTGGCATGTGGAAATCTAGTGGGTTGCCTTGGGTGGCAATAGAAAATACGATTAGAATACTTAACCAAGTGGAAACATGTAATTAAACATGATTAAAGGGTTAAGTGGGATACACTAGATAAGTAACAAGCTTAGGTGGGTAGCTTGTGGGGGCCCATTTCAACCAATATCCCAAACGTATCTTTGTGGGCTCGACTCTAGTCGGGTGACGGGACACGCATATTGGGCTTGACTATAAGAGGCCAAAACGGGTTAGCGGTGGCAACGCGAGTCCAACGGGTTTCATATGCGTGTGTGGACCCGGGCTGGTAGATAAGCCGTTGTTGCATCGTGTAGGTATAAGCCGTGCACCGTGGATAATATTGGGTTGCCACTTTAGGGGGAGTGATACACCCCACTGTGGGTCCAGCACGGGTATCTACGTTAGGGAGCCGATCGCTTGGGGTAGTGGGGTACACCTAGTGGAGATAGGGGCAGACGGCACCTATGTGGTCAGCTAGGAGTACATGAAACTACTAGTTATATCTTTCTTTAAGTCCTTGGGTGGGATCAACCTTTAAGTAGGAATGACTGGTGTGGTGCAGTTAGTAATTATCCTTGGGTGGGTAGATGCGTCTTTACGGTTATCATAGTTCATCCTATGTATGTTGGCTACTTAGTGTAGTCATTATCCCCAAAGGTACCGTACCGAGTTCATATCATACCCTAATTACTTTAATAATTGTATTGTTAAGGTTATAGGGCTCACTCAGGCTTATGTCTGACCCCGTTGTTTTTATCTTTTTCCCCTCAGGTCCTCAGGTTGGGCCTAGTGCTAGCGGGCCTTGATCAGTTTGCTTTATCTATCTCTTGGAGTTTGGACCGTAGATGTAGAGCCCAGCTTCCTCTTTCTTTAATGGCTATCAGTTCATGTATTGGGATTATGCATTTTTATTTAGCAAGAATGGATATTTGTACTTGACTTTTATTGTGGTTTTATGATGTAACCAGACATGTTTTACTTCCGCTGTTATGAGATGATGTTTTAAAATTTCAAGTACTATTTATATCTGTCTTGTTGTAATTTTTCTGTTCTATATTCACTAAAATACTCCACCGATGCCATGGCATTCCCTTAGCGAGTGCCCATAGCGGGTGTGGGGTGTTACAATGTCCTTACCTTTGCCTTTTGCTTCTTTGGACGATCCTAATAAGATCTCTTCTAGTGATAACAACTAGTCTTCTTCTTCTTTCTAACGTCTTTATTTAAGTAGTCAGGTATTTCACAAGTGTGGCCCTTCCTTTTCTCTTGGCCCCTTGTTATCCTTATCGCCTTTCTTTGGATCCACTTTATCGTGTGTCCTTTCCATGTATCTCCTGCACATTCTCTGTTCGTGGCCTCCTACCAAATGAGGCTTCGTTCTTCATTAACCAAGCAGCTAATTGAACCTTCCTCCCGTCGTCTATCCTAAAGGTACCAACAAGTCCTCCACTTCCTCCTTGTTTTGACAGGCTCCCAGTCCCATGAAGTGGTTTTCCACCTATCGTATGGAAGTTCTTACATATCTTAGAAAAAGCGTCTATATGCGTGGAGGAAGAAATTTAAAAAGGAAAGAGGAAGAGATTCAAAACAGAGAATCGAAGGAAAGATATATGGCCCTTGGGGGTTATGTTTTTAAAACACACAAACTTTTCTCTTCAAAGTACTCTCCTTAAAACATATTTTTGAAAGTATTTCTTTACAAAATGCTTTTGAAAAACAGTTTTTTTTCATAATTCATATCTGTTCTGGTAACCTTCAGCTCTGATACCACGTGTAACACCCCACGTCCATTAATGTCACTCACAAAGGGAATGCATTAACTTCCATGGAGCTTTATTAGTGTATAGAACAGAACATAACAAGACAGATACAAATATTGGTACTTGAAAATTTTAAAACAACTTTTATTGCAGCGGAGAAAAGGTTTGATTACAACAACTTCATAAACCAAGTACACTTAATATCCATCTTGAAAAATTGTTTTCAGAGTACATAAAGTAAAAAGCATAACCACAAACACAAGTTGCTATAAAAGAGATGAGCTGAACTTTACTTTCTGGAATCCAAGCACTTCCAAAAGAGAGAGAGAAAGAGATCCAAATCAAGCTCCGCTAGTACTAGTTCCACTCTGAGAACCTAGGGGGGAAGGAAGAAAAGAGGCGAAAACAAAGGGGGTCAGACATGAAGTCTGGCGAGTACCATAGCTTTAACAATACAATTATTAAAGTAATTAGGATAAGGCATAAACTGGTAAAACAAGGAATTATTGTGTAGCAAGTGGGAAAGACAAAGCAAACAGAGAAATATTTTGGCGTTAATTACGCTCCTAATCACTATAGGATAATTACTATACTGCACCAATGCTAATTACACCGCACCATTACTAGTCACCCTAAAAGCTGATCCCGCCCACTGAACAAAATAATAATAATAATAATGGTAGTATCGTGTACCCCTAGCTGTCTTCATAGGTGCCGCCTGCCCCTTTCTCCACTAGTTGTACCCACTACCCTCCCAATTCTAATTACAATGTTTATTCATAATATGGTAGTTAAACTCCTAGCTGTCTTCATAGGTGCCGTCTACTCCTATCTCCGCTAGTCGCACCCACTACCTTCTCCATTCGATCGGCTCCCTAACTCGTAGATACCCATACGGGTCCCATAGTAGGGTGTATCACTCCCCAAAGTGGCAACTCGATAACACTAAAGATGCACGGCTTATATCCACACGATGCAACAACGTCTTACCTACCAGCCCGGGCCCACGCACGCACATGACCCTATTGGACTTGCGTTGCCACTACTAACCCGTTTTGACCTCTTACAATCAAACTCAGTAAGCATTTCTCGTCCTCGACTTGGGTCGAGCTTACAAAGATACTTAATGGGTTACTGGTTTGAAAAGGGTCCCCACACAAGCTTTCCACCTATGCTTGGTCCCCACTAGAATTTCCCACTTAACCCCTTCTTATTGATGTCTTCTTATATGTTTTCAACTTGGTTAAGTGTTTATAGTTATATCCCACATGTCACCCATGTTATTCACTAAACAAATCAACATGTGTAATTGGTTAAGCTTGTCTTAACCCTATCCGCTTATTAGATCAATATATTATCGGTTAAGCTGGTCTTAACCCCATCCACTTATATCTTATTGGTTAAGTTGGTCTTAACCCTATCCGCTTATCAAGTCAATATAAATTATTGGTTAAGTTTGTCTTAACCCTATCAGACCAATACATATTATTGGTTAAGTTTGTCTTAACCCTATCCGCTTATTAGATCAATATATTATTGGTTAAGATGGACTTAACCCCATCCACTTATCAGGTTAATATATATATATATATATATATTATTGGTTAAGCTGGTCTTAACCCTACCCACTTACCATGTTTTTTAAGATTAAGTACATCTTAGTTCACAGATACATTGGTTAAGAGAATAACTCCCTAAATACCAACCCCGAAGACCGAAATCAACATCAGATTGTTATTCAGAGAATCACTCACTCAACCAAACTTCTGTTTGTCATTCATATTCGTCTTTTCTCAGCATTAATTAATTATTAATGCACAGACCTCTCACATTAAGTCAATTGCTTGTGGCCGCTGGATATGCCGGGTGGTTCCGGGCAGACTTCCACCACAAGAAAGACTTAACCTCGTGTCTAAGCATCTTTTATTTTATGCCTTTGACCTCTCACATTAGACTACCGTTTGTGGTTGTTGGATTTGCCGGGCGGGTCCAGGAAGTCTAACACCACATATGAGTCTAACCTCGTATCTTAGGCCTTTATTACTTATTTAATTTGTGCTTTTGACCTCTCATATAGACTACCGTTTGTGGTTGCTGGATTTGCCGGGCGGGTCCAGGTAGTCTTACACCATAAACGAGTCTAACCTCGTGTCTTAGGCATTTGTTATTACACATTATTATTCAACCCCAATTTCAATTAATATCCCTATTTCAAATTGCCAATAACTTCCAATTTTAATCCATGTCCATAATTGTCACTTAAATTATGGCCATAATTAGTATACATATAAATTAGGCCAATTAATGTCCCAAATTAATTATATGCCTTTATGCCATTTTATGCCAATTCACAATTATGCATATTTAATATTTTCCCATTATCCTCACGTCATTCATACATTGAACGTGAAATATGTTAGACTCACAAATAGTCTAACTCATAAAAAGGAAAGAAACAACACAACTTGAATAGCACACCAAATACTTCTAACTAGCATAACATGGATCAAAACTGGCATGATTATGATTTATATTAACATAAATTTGCATAATCAACACTTGCATAGGCAACAGTCATAAAACATAAATTTGTATAAACTATGTACTGTCATGGATCTAAATGTATAGATCTAAACATGTAATTATGAACTTGCAAATATGAATTTGGTTTACCTATGACTTGCATATGAATTTGATACAAACTTAATTCAAACTAGCATATGATTCACATACAAAACTAGCATAGGAAACATAAATTTGCATAAGTATGTTACTGCCTTGGATCTAAATATAGATCTAATATCAAAATGTGAACTTGCATATGGATCTAAACATAGATCTAAACATACAAATGTGAACATGCATAGGATCTAAACACATAAATTAATGTCACGCTTTTCTCTTATAAACTAGCATATGTATACACTTGATTCACATATGTTTTACATCCCAACTTGCATAAGATTCACATATGTTTCAACACCCTAAACTTGCATACATATGTTTTAACATCGCAAACTTGCATAAGATTCACATGTGATTTAACACATAAATTTGCATAAGATTCACATAACATAAACTTGCATATGATTCACAAACTAACATATGTAAACTTGCATAAAATGAATCAAGTTAAACATGTATAATTGTACATATAAATAGATCTACCAATCATACAACAACAAAACTGTCATATATTCACAAACAAACAATAACATCGCATGTTTCAACAAACATGTTCTCATAATCCAATTACAACCCATTATAATTAATTTATCAATTATATTGTGAAAGAAATAGCACTCACAATCAAAAGAACAGTCTTGTTTTTCTGGGATTTGTATTCTGAAACTGAATTGCTTGCCTTTGATGTAGACTAATTGTTATTCTAATTTGGATTTAGATTTGATTTTGATTCTTGCTTCTATCTTGCTTTTAAGTTGAAGAAGGAATCGTGGCTAAACTAGAATGATCATGGATGGCATCGTGGCTCCTTGGAATGAATTTGTGTGATTTAGGTTTTCAGGATTATGGTTGCTTTTATAGAAGTTAAATCTTATGTGAGCCGTTAGATCGTTTTAGGAGCAATCAGAGCCATCCAACTAAAGCAAGTGTCACTCAGCCAATCATAGCATGACACATAAGCCATAACACCTCAGAATTTGTCACAAAGCCAATCAGAGAAGGCCACGCAAAAAAGACAATCCTTGACCAACAAAAAATGCACCACGTGCGCCACATGATGCGTACACGTCTTATATATATATGTATGTATGTATATATTTTCTATATATATATATATTTCTTTTTATCTATCTTCCCAATTAACCATTTTCACACTAAACCACTTTTTGAACTGCGTTCACACTAAGCCACTTTTCAGCCATTTCCCTAAAACAAAAATATGGCGTTGGCGGGGATCGAACTCTATACCTCTTATATGCAGGTCACATGTTCTAACCAAATGAGCTACTAAATCTTTTGCTTGCAAAATTTAGAACATTGCTAAACATTTTTCTTTTCTCATTCTTCTTTTTCATGTTTTGCTGCAATATTTAATTTAAAGATATCTTCTTCATATGGAGTCCGATTTACGCAAACTTGGACTCTGTCTCAAGCAGAATTCCGAGGTGAACGCAATGGCGCAACCTGTTTCCCTTAATTCCCAAATTTGAAATTAAGTATTCATTAATTTTAATATTTAAAATCATGGGGTGTTACACTTTCTACTTTTTTTTATAATATGGGCCAAGCCAAGGACCTAGGTCCCAATACCCACATGTACATCAACATTCTTTTTGATTGACGCAATACGCAAGGATCCGAATTAAACCCGCCCCCTTATCTATTCAGTTCTCCTTCCTTGCGCCTGTTCTTTCTTACTTCTGTTTTTTTCTTTTTTTTTTTCATATAATGGTCTTAGCCCAAGCCCAAAAATCAAAACCCAGGCACTAAAATATTCCGCCTGCACCATACTTTCCATGAAAACACTATGCCATCCCTTCTTTTTTCATTGAGCTTCAGCTGCTCTTCACCCTTCCATGCAAACACAACGCCATCCCAGTATTTCTCATGTGTCACTTAACTCACTTAACCAGCATGCCATCCCTCATGCTTTCCTATTATGTTGCTGCTACATCCCCTTCTCTGTTTCCTTTCTCACCTTTTCTTCTTTTAGTTATATTTCCATGTCCAGCAACCAGTGTGCGCAGCGTGCACATGCACGCAGTTTCTTCTTTTCCAGCCTGTCTTTCCTACTCTATCTCACTTCCCTTTTCTTCCTTAGTCCCTATTTTATTTTGTTTGTTTCTTTAATATATGTACATATATTTTTATTGTTTTTATAACACTACACCCTTTTTTATATTACTTTACTTTTTTCATAGGTTATATAATATGCATACAACTCCATGAAGAACAGACGCAAGGAAAATAGAAACAGAAAAGAGTAATTTCTAGAAAAGAGTAAATTTTAATTATTTAGTTTGATTTATTTTTAGTTTGCTTTAGTTTTGTTACACATAAAATTTAACCATGTAAAGAATACAACTCAATCGTTCTATAAACCGTGTTGGATCTAACACAAAACCAAATAATAGGAACATCTCCTAACAGTTAAATTGCTCCAAAAGGAATGGCCAGGAAGAACTAATTTATGACAGAACAATCGTCCTAGTATTTGGATATTAAAAAAAAATCACCACATTTTTCCTCTAAATAATTCACCTGCTTAACCAGCAACCATGATCATTAACATAAGAAACACGATCTCTTTACGTGAAAATTTAATCAACTCCAACCACATTGGAGAAATGATAAAGCTGATCAAGGAAATGAACCATTAATTTCATAAAATGTGGTTAATCGGTTAACACAGTTATTTAATAATCAACACATTATGTTTTCCATTTTCAACTGCACACGCCCAAGCAAACAGAATGCCCTTCCTCTTGGTTATACACTCTCGTACACTTTGGGAATCAGTCTGTTGCTTCATATACCTTGTTTACATTTCACCCCTTAAGTAGCTTCTTGTATTTGTACTATGCACACATGTCTATGCTCACTCACTTATGATCTCAGACCTCCTACACACCGTGACTCATACGCGCACCCAGTAGTTCATGCACATAGTAGTTTCTTATTCCCTGTTTTATGCTGTTCACTCTCAGGTCATAGGTTTACATAAAAATTTGGAATCAACTAAATCAAAACATGTACGCAGTATAATATCTAAACATTAGTGAATATATTTAAGTGGAGATGCAAGGATTTACACACTAATAGGTCCATTGTTCACTGTTTTACCTTATTTACTTTCAGGTTTGATGTATGTATACATTTGGCTAACTAATGCTACTCAAATAACCAACTATACATCTATATATCATATTATATAAAACCTCTAAGAGAAGTAGTTTCAATTTTCTACTTCACTGTTTTTCACTCTTGCTCTCTGTTTTTACTATATATTTTGTTCTCAAGGTTTGCATGAAGGTTGAAATACATAGAGGGCATAGATACACAATCTAGGTGTTTGTATTATAGTATATAAACACGAATAAAAAGATTGAAATAGGGATATAGAGGAAGTTTTACTCACAAAGTTGAGCACTGTATTCAGGTTCCAAGCATATACTTTAGTTCATTTCCTTCCTATTCTTTCTCAGGCTTTGTCTAAAGCCTGCTGCCATAAATTTGCTCCAGATTTTGGTCTCTGTTTCAGGTTTAAGTTTTCACGCTGCTGCCATTTCTTATTTCAGTTTTTTGGTGAGTGCTAAGAGGTGATTACTAATATATATAGGGGAAAGCAAAAAAATATAATATTGCTTAGCTATAGGCTTCACATGGCACAGTTTTAGGTTGTCTTCATTGATTGAAAGAATGCATGGTTTGGTCGCTTCTACATTTCTACTATCAGGTTATCAGAAATGCACAACTATATATGGGTATGGGCATGAACAAGCGTACCTGCGATGTGAATGTGCTTAGATATCCAATGCTTAGTCCTTAAGCAACTCAACCTATGTACTTCTATCTATGTAGGTTGCCTACAGATTGATAGAAAGGATGGGGAGGCTTAGGGTCTTAGCTATTTCTAGGATTGGCAATGATGGTTTTTTAGATCTCTTAGTGGATATGCTTATCTGTTTTGAAAAAGAGGGAAGCTATAGGGGCGGATGTAGTGTTTGGTGAGCTAGAGCCAAAGCCCTATCTCGATTTGAAGTGTCACATGGAAAATAGTGGAAAATTTACAACTTGCCATACCTAAAATTTAATAATTGCCCTACCTCAATACAGAATATGACATGAAGGCCAGAAAATTCCATGTAAATTAACATATATTATTCATGAGTACTTGAATTTTTCAGATTTACATCATATAATTTTAAGGAAAAAAACTGTAGTTATATTGATGCCCTACCTCACTATCTTTTCTAGATCTGCCACTGGGCAACTATGTGTATTAGCTATGCACTAGTTACCTGGTTCTATATTGTTTTGATCTCATCTCATTCAAATCAATTAATATTGTCCCCTTTCATATACTTCAAGGTGAAGTAATTTAATTTTAATTCAAAAATTCTTATTTTTTTCTATGAAATTCTATATTCATGTGCATTAAAACAAGTTTGGATGTTAACTGAAATGTTTGCATAATAACTGTCAAAGAGACTTCGTAACTAGCATAGCCTGCAGTGTAAAAGTGAAGGCATGGGCTTGAACATACTGAGTTTTTGGAAAGTTGTTGGTTGATAACCTTTGTATGCACATTTGTTTGTTGCGTCCTTGACAAACAAGCGGTTGAAAAGAAGACTTACTGGAATTGAATATCATGCCGCTGATTATATGGCATATAAGTAATCCCATTGGTTCATTTGCAAACGAGATCATACTAGATTAGAAGCGTTGGATTTGTCCAGAGCTACATGCTATGGTGAGTTAGTAAACATTTGTGCATGTTCTTTTTTTACAGGCCTTTTGCTTTTATTATGGGTGTCTAAACGAGCAGCTTTCCTACGTGCGCATAGAGCACCACGTGGTTAACAGCAAGAAGCTAATAATAATTTCATGCTAAATTAATTAAAAGGAGCAGAAGCTATCATTTTGGTGCAATGAAGCAATTAGACATTGCAACACCACAAACAAATGGCTGCTGATACATGTTAAAATAGGCAGAATGACTCGGTAGGAAGGCTCTACCATTGGAAATTTCTGAAATAGTTCTATGGCGCTACTACGAGTTCTAGTGCAAATAACAAATGTTAAAAACATCTTTTACTTGTATATATAGCTATGATTTTTATATTATTATTATTCTAAAATATTCAAAATTCAAATATTACCTAATTTTATGTAAATATAAAATAATTTGACAAAACACCATTTATTTGAATTCATATATCTATATACAATGGTTAAAGAATTTAAACCATTACATATATATATAACTAGAATTTTCCCTAATATAGATCATTTTAAATTTATTATTTAAATCTAATTATTGAAATAATTCATAATAAATGGTATTACAAACTCAATCAAAAAAACTGGGACGTTATAAAATGGATGGTATGCCTGACATTGTATTCCTTTACGCTGTGTTCATTGATCTCTACTAAATATATATCCATTTGGTGGAGGAGGATTTATTCTCTTGCTTAAAACCCTTCTCTGAGACGTACGAGCTTAGAGGTTATATACTGGTGGAAATCAGTGGTATGGTATGGATTGACAATGTGGCATGCTAAGATGCAAATGATCAAGACTTTTATTGAAAAACAGAGTCTTGTGGATGATGATTAAAGCATGACTTTAATTAGCATAG
Organism: Allium sativum; assembly: GCA_030737875.1. Lineage (NCBI taxonomy): Eukaryota > Viridiplantae > Streptophyta > Magnoliopsida > Asparagales > Amaryllidaceae > Allium > Allium sativum. The sequence continues at coordinate 435,012,697 of CM060919.1, forward strand.
ATTTTTGTATAGTGTTAATTCGTTAGCCTCACACCTCGGTATGAGTCAAAAATGGGATGAGGAACCGTAAAGAGAACTTGCGTTTCTTTCTAGCTAGGAGTGGTTTCATGGTATGGAGCCTAGACATTTTATACTCATGAAGATAATGGATTGCGAGGCGTCTCGGGTATGATTGGTCGATGTACCGACCATTTTGGAGGTCCGATAGGACCGGGAAACGTATTGTTTAGGAATAACCAATCCACTAAAGTAAGCGTGGACTGGCCCTACTGTTCTCAGTGGTTTCATGGTATGAAGCCCAGACATTTTTTACTTATGAGGATAATGGATTGCGAGGCGCCTCAGATATGATTGGTCGATGTACTGACCATTTTGGAGGTCCGATAGGACCGGGAGACGTATTGTTTAGGAATAAATAATTCACTAAAGTAAGTGTGGACCGGCCCTACCGTTCTCAGGGCTCGCCAGCGTCCAAGTCCTAAGGCATTTGCTAGAGTGTCGTGAAACCAGTTAATCGTTAAGTAAATTAAATAATTGTAGGAACAGATAGATTTATTCAAGACGATTCGTAGACACACCATTATGGAATTTAATGGGAAATTTGTAAATTCAACAAATGAAAATCAAGGTGAGTAAATTCACTCTTTGAAATTCGTTTATAATTTTATTATAAACGAATTTTAATTTAAAATATTTTTTATATGTTGTTTGCTTATTAATTGGTTGTTGAATAATTATTGATGAATTATGACTATTATATATTAGTTATATTTAGGCTTGGAGGTTGTCACTATTATATGTATGTATGTATATATATATATATGTATGTATGTATATATTGGATATTTCCCCGCAGTACCATTAGCGGTTGACCCTATTCGCCCCATAATATATATAGTGGATGACCTTCTATACCGCGATATCCTTCCTAGAAGCAGGATGAGTATTATTTATGTTGGCTAACATTTGTGGATGAAGGGAAGATAGGTTGGAGGGATCCAACTGGATTCCTCAAATTTATTATTGTCTGTTTACATATTTATATATATGTGATATGTTGAAATGGATTAATGGTTTGTGTGTTTTAATGTTTGAATATCAATTGCCCTAAAATATTGATATTTAATAATATCATGGAGAAAAAGGATTTTTAGATTTTAAAAGAAATTATATTGTTCTAAAATCGAATTGAATTTTGAATGGGCAAAAAATATTGACCTGTTTTGATAATAAAACAAGTATTTAAATTTATAATGATATTTATAAATGAAGTGGAAAAATTTATCACAGGATATTTTAAGTATATAAATTCAAGTATGAATTTAGAAAGGGTAAATGGAATCTTTTTGAAAAGAAAACGATGGAATTATTTTTGATGTCTGGAATGTAATTGAGTTGAAACAAATCTATTTGGATTTATGTTTAGAATTCGAGTATGTTGAATTTTTTTAAAAAAATATTTCTTTGGGAAGGCATTTGAATTTTATTTATTGGGAACTTGAATTTAATATTTTAAGAAGTTGGTATCACCAATATTTAAAAATACGAAAATAAGTTCTATGCATATAAATATAAGTTATAGTAATAAAATATTTTTAAGTGAAAAATGAAAATAAACTTTGAGATTTAGAAGGGAAAGAAAATATTCCAAAATGGAAATCGAGTTTCAAATAGATTATTAAAAAAGAAGTTGGTTTTAATAAGAAAGTTAATTTATAAACAACGTTTATAAATGTTGTAACAACCCATGTCCGTTAATGTCACTCACAAAGCGATGCATTAAGTTTCGTGGAGCATTATAAGTAAACAGAACGGAATATTACAAGACAGAAAAAGTAGCACTTGAAAATTTTATAACTTTATTGTAGCTGAAACAGAAATAAGTTTGATTACATTTCCAAATACCAAAAATCAAGTACATAACATCAGTCCTGTACAAAATCTTCAGAGTACATAATTTTAAAGCCATAATTCCCAACAGAAAATGCCATACGCTGAATCAAAGCCAAGCAATACACCTTTCAACTTCAAGTTGGAAGAAAGAGATATCTGAGCTAAGCTTGAGTATTTCCTCCCTAAGAACCTTGGGGTGGGGGGAGGTGGGGGAGGGAGGGAACGGAAGAAAAGAGGCGAAACAAACCATGTCAGACATAAGTCTGGTGAGTCCAATGACTTTAACAATATAATCATTAAAGTAACAAGATAAGAATGTAAACTGGAAAGCAAGAAATGACTACGGAATAAGCAGGCATGACAAAGCAGAAAAGATGAACAAGATATAACGTTGAATGTGCTTCTAATCACTACAGGATAATTACTACACTGCACCAATGCTAGTAACATTGTATCATTACTACTTACATCGCACCCTTACTAGTCCCATACTAAAAGTTGATTCCTCTTACTAATCATGATAATGGTAGTTTCGTGTACTCCTAGCTGCTTTCGTAGGTACACCTTTTTGCTCCTACCCCCACGAGTTGTACCCACTACCTTCCTCATTTGATCGGCTCCCTAACTCGCATGTATTTATTACTTGTGTCATTCGACCTCACTTGTATTTATTCATTACTTGTGTCATTCGGCCTCGCTTGTATGTAGATACCTGTGCTTTCCCTATCATGGGGTGTATCAATTCCCATGATGGCAACCCAACACGATTCAAGATGCATAGTGTATACTACTAATGCCCACTACCTCCTTTTTCCGCTTCGGAGCACGTGCATGCCCATGCTTCGTCGGAACCTACACTGCTGTACCACTCACTGCTATTTTGACCGCATATAATCAGCTTAGTAATCGTACCCCAACCTGCCTAGCTCAGGGTACCATGATACATCTATGTAGGTTACTACTGAAATGGGTCCCCATTACTAGGGTTTCTTAATCAACATGTTATAATGGTTAAGTGTTCTCAATTTGACTTAACCCCACCCATTTTCTTAATTAACATGTTGTATTGGTTAAGTGTTGCCCATTCATATGTTACTTAACCTTCTCACTGATTCACGCATGCTTATTTAACGGGTAAGTTTGTGGGCCTATATATACTAATATTACCCACTTACCCAAGATTTACTTAACCCTTCCCCTTATCAAGTCCATATGTATTATTGGTTAAGCTTGCCTTAACCCTATCCACTTTGTTCATGTAATATTGTTTAAGTTGTCTTTTTGTCTATGTTAACTTAACCCACCCACCTAACATGCTGTATTGGTTAAGTGTCGCATGTTCATATGTTGCTTAAACTTTCCATTTTTAGCATATATGTTCCTTAGCCTTAATTTATTCATTAAAGCACCAACCTCTCACATTAGAACTGTTTTTTGCGGTTGCTGGATGTGCCGGGCGGTTCCGGGCAGATTTCTACCGTAAACTCATTCTAACCTCGTGTTTTTGGGCTTAATGCGCTAACCTCTCATATTAGATATATGTTGTTGCAGTAGCTGGATGTGCCGGGCGGTTCCGGGCAGTCTTACACCACAACTCTATCTAACCACGGGTTAGGCACGTTCATCTTTTAGCCAACTTACATATTTACCATTCATGTCCAAGTTTATATGTAAATTATCCATAAGTGTGGTCAATTCAAGTTATGCCACATTTTCTAGTTATGCCAAAAATTAGTTATATGATTACAACCCCTTTTTATGCCAATTACATAATATTCAACCTTTACCTAAACTTTTCCCCAACGTTCCCACATCGTTCTTACGTATAGTTCATGTGATACGTTAGGCTTGCAATTAGCCCGACTCATAAAAAAAGAAAAAGGGAAGAAACACATGACATCATAGCTGGCATAAACAATATAGATCTAAGATGACATAAATCTACTAAAAATATAAATATAGATCCAATCAACATATTGAGTGCGAACTAGCATTGATCTAAACATAAACTTGCACGGATTTAAACATATGAACTGGTCTAGATCTAAACATAAACTTGCACAGATTTAAACATACGAACATATAGTTCTAAACCTATGGACTGATATGGATTTAATAATCATATAAACATGTAGATCTAAACATACGAACATATAGTTCTAAGCATATGGACTGATATGGATCTAATCATATAAACATGTAGATCTAAACATATGAACATATAAAATATGATCTTACATATACAAACATGACTTGCATATAATCTTTCATAACTTGCATAGATCGAGCAAACTTGCATACATAACTTGCATATGTAATTAGGCATATGAATTAACATAGAACATAACTTGCATATAATGAATCAAATCAAGCATAAATCAAAACATAGTTTGCAAAGACATAAACTTTATATGATTTACAAACATTTTCACACAGTCCAATTCATAACTCATCACAATTACGTTTAAAAAATTATCTTGTGAAAGTAACTGCACTCACAGAAAACAGATCTTGAATTATAGGATCTGATTTCTGAAATTGCTAAGCTAATCCGTTATTGTAGGCGTTGATTCGTTCGTTGTTGTTCTAGAATTCCTTTTCGCAATTCCTAGGCTTTGAATCCTTATCTCTTATCTTTTTATCTTTAATCTAGAATTTGATTTGTTATGGTGGCGGCTAGGTTAGTCTGTTGATGAACAACATGACGACATCATAGTTTAAGGTTGTGAGGTTAGGGTTTAGTTTTGGCTATGTATATATAGATGTCCAGGATCAATATGGGCCTTTAGATCAACCTAGGAGTTATCAAAGCCATCCAAACCCAAGAGAGCCAACCAGAACATGACACTTATGCCCCAACACCTCAGAAAATCGTCACTGTCCAGATCAGTTCGTAGGTGTCGACCCTATGGGGGGTTGACAACCATGTCGACACCCCTGGGAGGTTCGACACCCCTGAGTGGGAAATTTCCAACTCAACATTTTCTGAAGTTTTGAAATTTGAATCTGCTTTACTTATTTTATTTTAATTTCTGCTTAAACTTTAAAACTTCTAACCTCCATAACTTCTTCATACGGAGTTCGATTCACGCAAACTCGAACTCTATCTCAAGCAGAATTCTGAGACGAACGCAACGGCATAACCCGTTTCACCCAATTCTTCATATAAAGATTAATTATTCTTTAATTATCTCTTATGTCCCATTTTAAAATTATGGGGTGTTACATTCCCCACTACTTAAAGGATTTCATCCCCGAAATCTTCAAGTCAAGAAGAATGTGTATCCTACCATCCAATTGCCATCTACTCAACTAGTCAATCACAGGCATCCATTGTCCTTAAAGAGGTTTCTAATGCTTTCATGATCATATGCATAGTGTGTGTATATGTCCTTATCTAATGCAAAATCAGGCAGTCTACTGATTTAGTTGACCTCCTTGATGTGAATCATGTCGGTGCCATGAGTCCATCATGTATGCAATTATTCCTAATCGTACTTTATAACTTCTACATGAGTGAACAATCATTCATACAAATGCAACATCTATATGATAACACATCAAGTTTCAATCCATATACAAATACATATATGCATATGCAATATGAAAGCGACTGAGCCGATCTAGTGTCTAATGTGTGTGTAAATGCATCCATAAGCAACCACTAGCAAACACTTGCATCCACTTGCATCCACAAAACATAACATGTCTCAAACACATGTTTACAACCATAGGATTTTTTACCTAAAGATCGAAGACGTAATCGAGAGGAAATAATAAACGATAGAATAAGTCTAAACAAAGCAATAGAAAAAGGAGAAGTTAAGAATATCCCCTCAAAAAAAGAAAGGGTACAGCGTATGCATCTTGTCTTCCATCTCCCAAGTCGCATCTCCTTGATCATCTGTCTATTGGATTTTAACCAACTTGACCTCTCTGTTGCGTAACTTCTTGATCTCATAAACACCACTAAGCTTTTTTGGCAACTTCACTATGTGGTCAGTCCAATTCTTTTTGTAATGGGGGATTGCCCTACTGTAATGACCCACAAATCCGCAACATCGGAGTTGACTATATACATCATACATCCAACTCAAATATCACGAAAATACGAAACATTTTTTTTAGAAGAAAGAGATAGAAGAAGAACAGAAATAACAACACAGAATCTCACATCGCAGCGGAACAAAATATAATATATCATATCTTTGAAATACAAAATCTCAACTGTATAACATACACTTATCAGAGTACAACACTTACAACACAACAGAACAACACTATAACTAGATAACGCTGAAGCCTCCTGCTCCAAGCTCCTTTAGATATATCTGAAAAATCCTGAACTACTTGACTGCCCGTACAAATTTAGGCACCCAATAGTTTAGGTAGAACAAAACAAAATAAACTCCGGGTCAGTCATGGGACTGGTATGAGTAAACAGTTTCAGAAAACTAAATGATATCTCATAAGACCACGCCGTATAATACGGAACGGGTTTTCCCCTTATGAGAATCCAACACTTGATTTAACTTTCAAAATCCCTTTGAAAGGAACTATAATCTTTATATCAAAACTCTTTTGATATTATAATAATGTCTAAATCAAGTAGATAACAATCTAGTGGAACGTTTGCATCTCACGTTCCACATAAATAATATACAATCATAAACCGCAAGCACGTATTGGGTATTTTATTTCCAACTATGACAAGGTATGGAACCACCTTCTGCTGGTATATCTCTAGAGGAGAATACACCGAGTTCAATAAGAACATCTTGCAACTCAGCCACACATGACCGACCACTCATTTGGCTTGAGTGTATCGAATGTATATCACCAACGGTTGGGATCAGCAACCGTTTCCTGAATGGGACAGCATCGACAATAGATTTTTAGAAGTAAATGAAACTCTAGATCAGGTGATTATACACCCTAATAGGTGCGACCTACATAGCCATGCTGCTTGCCCGATTTCTGTCATTTACCGGTCGATGAGGCTAGAAGCTATGCTTTATCATCACACCAGATTCACTTCGAATGCCACATCGTCAAATCCATCAAATCACCGATTGACGTCCTCAACAGTACATTACGTGTTAGCTAAAAGAAGTTTCCTTCTCCGCTTCCACTCTTGGTACGGTTGAAGAAATCAATGTACGTGACCTTTCTGGAAATACTCTGTCATACATTCATCCATACACGTCACCCAGGAACAGGATGAACTGAAGGCACTATTTCTATTAATAGAAAAAGTCCTTGCACTCTACTCCGTCTTCGATTATCTTTACATAATCTGATTCGCACGCTACTTCCAATACGGAGTGGTTCTTCGGATAATAATCCAACCGGTCTCTCCATATTGACAACGATGGTCAAAACTTCGATAGTCTGTGATTTAACTATCGAATAAAAACAAGTGTTTCGATAGTCGATGATTTAACTATCGAATAAAACAAGTGTTCATCCAAACATCCAACAATCACTGAGCCTTTAATTAATATTCCATTAATTAAATCTCTTCTCTATTTCTTATCAATATTTGTTAACCAAATATTTTCAATAACCATATTGGCCTTTTACGTTATTTGGAAAACATTTCCGAATATCGCCTTCCTTTATTTTCTAAACTTAGAAAATATCTGCTAGTTATAATTGGAAAATATTCCAATTACTTATCTCTTTTCCAATCTCGTTTATTTCTAAACTTAGGAAATATTCTATATTCTATTTCCAATCTTACATTTCATTTGGGTTAAAACGGATGTTGTGTAAAACATCGTTACGACAACCCAAATACTATATTCCACTAATTCTTATTCAACATTGATCTTCGAGCTTGAAATCTTACTGTTTATCTGTTAATAATGAAATCAATCAAGTTGGGGTACAACTACCTCTCAGACCTTGACTGAATAACATTTATAACGTCAAAACAAATATGACTACTTACTCGAATAATCAATACCATACAACAACTGATTCACTTTTAAACACGTATACTCTTCCTCTTTCTATTCTTACAAGATTTTATTCCTAGTCTTCCTTTTTGATTATACTATTCTATTTCTAAGTTCATTTCCTTATCGACTTCTATATATATCGATACGTTAATTTCTAACTATCAAATTATCTTAAAAATATTCTATCTCCTTAAATTCCCGGAAAAATTCGCCATAACCTCCTTTGTACCGGGAGCATCGGGAAAATCCCCAAACTGCCACACAGGCCTTTTCCAATCAAAAAAGAAAAAGAAAAGCCAAGCGGCTAGCCGATACGGCGCATAAAATCTCATAGATGAATTAAATACGTACCTTTTTGTCCGGCATTCTATTTATATACCTTTTATACTTTATTCCAAACCTGTCTCCTGTATATTTGTACCTGTCCAATCTATTTTAACTATACCAAATCGTTTTAACTCAATTTGTTAATTATCTCTTTAGTCTATTTCTCTTTTAATATTTGAATTCTATATTCAAACTCCAATTTGCTTCTATTATTCAATTTCTATATATCAAATTCTATTGTCTTCTATTATTCAAATCCTATAATATAATTCCCATTTGAATTCTCTTTATTCAAATTCTATATATCAAATTCTATTTCACTTTTCTTATTCAAATTCTATTGTTTAAATTCCATTTGAATTCTATATTCAAATTCCATAGTTCAAAGTCCGTTTGAATTTCTATATTCAAATCTATAGTTTAAAGTCCGTTTGAATTTCTATATTAAAATCTATAGTTTAAAGTCCGTTTGAATTTATATATTCAAATTCCATTTCAATTCCTTATATTCAAAGTCCATTTGAATTCTCGGCATTATTTATAAACAACGTTTATAACTTCAATTCAAATCCCACCTTTCCATTTATAAACAACGTTTATAAATTCAATTCAAATCCCATATTTTCATTTATAAACATAGTTTATAAATTCGATTCAAATCCCATATTTTCATTTATAAACAAAGTTTATAAATTCGATTCAAATCCCATCTTTTCATTTATAAACAAAGTTTATAAATTCAATTCAAATCCCATATTTTCATTTATAAACAAAGTTTATAAATTCGATTCAAATCCCATATTTTCATTTATAAACAAAGTTTATAAATTCAATTACTTGTTTTATATACCTTCAAACAAGTTAATATTTTCTATAGTCTTATTTAAAATTCAAATTCTATTTATAAAAATAGAATTTCCTTTTTAAAATCTCAAATACCCTTTTCGATATTTTTATAGATCAATATTCAAGCCCCATTGATATTTTAAACAATCGAATCAACCAATTTTCAATCATTTGTTTTTTAACACATCATATATGAATATATATGAAATCAAACAAACAACAGATAATATATATTTTTGAGGAATCCAGTTGGATTCCTCCAACCTGTTTTCCTGCATCCACAGATGTTAGTAAACATAGTAATACCCATCCTGCTTCGAGGCAGGATATCGCGGTATATAAGGTCATCCACTAATCATAGCGTGGGGCGTATAGGGTAATCATCCGCTATGGTACCGCGGGCATCCACTAATGAAACTGCGGGAATCCAACCAATCATCAACCCAATATATATATAATAGTCAACCAATCCTAAATAACTATATATATATATTTTAAAACAATCAAACAACATTCAAACAAGCACAGACAATTATTTTTATCAACTAGAAATAATTCTAATTAATGGTGAGTGAGATTTACTCACCGTGGTTGACGTAATAAATCAGGGATGTTTTGATTTAAATTTAAAAACCCCAACTGATCTTGAAAAATCCCAATCCAACTCCAGCTCATAGTATTTGACGATACGATTTCAATGTCGCTTGTTTTGTTCTAGTTGGACCTCGTACAAACGAGGTAAAATTTGTATAAGCTTCGATTTATAATAAAAATAAATTTTAACTTAATTATTATCATTGAAATAATTAAATTACCTTGTATTAACTCTAACTCTTCTTCCTCCTTTTGAAAAACTACCTGGAGCAAATTAGCAAGGTCGAACTCAGTTCTTTTCCCGGGTTTTAAAACTGAAACATGAAATCAGCTCTTTTAAACATTCCATCGAACACCTAAGCCTCATTCATCCATTCCCTACTTGAACACCATGAGTTACTTGCCTGGAAACACTGTTTCGCAACCTCGAACAGCCTATCCACGAAATTGTCGACCCTGGTATTTCCACCGCGTCCTCAAATCTCACACTCCACCTAAACCTGATACGGTTTCCTCCTTCACAGACATCGTACTCCACAAAATCAACCTAGTTTGAATCCCCCAAATCTGCTGTGTTACTCGCCATTCTTCCTCTGATAAATGAATCGCACTCCACAAATCCTTCTAGCGCAGCGAGGATCCCCAAACTCGATGCCCTAATTCGACTATGAAGGAGTCGACATCCAGAAAACATTTCGCAACATCTACTGATGATCGGAGACCTTACCTCGTTCACCTGAGTCGCGGTTCCTCTGATCGATTTTGGTTTGGTATCGAAACTGAGTTCGACCATTTTTGATTTTCTGTTGAACGAGATTGAAGGAGCAAAGGAAATCACGGTTTTAAATAGGAAAGGATGCGGCTAATTTATGAACTGTGTGGCCATGTTTTTAACCAGCGGAGAGGAGGTGGTTTTGAAATGGATTTCGTGGCCGATTGAAACACATTTGCTTATTGGCTTGGGTGTTTTATTAGTGGCCAAAAACAAAAGAAACTTTATTTTATTTAGTTTAGTTTTTACACCGTATCCATAAATTCAAATACTCCATGGTCCTGAACTCCTTTCTGAACCCAACAACTGTCCATTCTAGGGTAAAACCGCTATTCTGAACCCACTGGGATAAGTATCGAAGTCCAGTTCGATCATCCCGAACAGATATTAATTTAAATCGATTTAATTTAAATTTCAAACCATTTAAATTCTTCGATAATTATTGAATATTATTATTCTAATTCAAACAGTATTATGTATTGAACTATTTTCAAATCAGTTTTCACTTCGAATTCAGTTATTCGCTGATTCCTTATTTTGATAATTTAATATATACGATATTAAATCGAAATCGATATTTAAATCGATAACATAAATATAAAAATTCATTTATATTATCAACTAAATATTTAAATCCATTCTAAATATTTAAAATTAGTTGGTCGAAATCCCGGGTCATTACAATCTTCCCCACTTAAAATAATTTCGTCCTCGAAATTGCTAAGGTAGAAAAAGTGCTACAAACCCATTAACTTTTCAAAACTTATTTATGTTGATACTCAACATTTCAAACTTCCTTACGTAACTCTCTTTCGAATAAATCCCTATTCGATAACTCCTCCCTTCGAGTAACTATATTTGATAATCTCTCTTTCGAATAACTAGATTCGAAAACTTTTCTTCGAATAAACTATATTCGATTAACTCATTTAATTCTATTTGAAAAACTAATATTCGATTAACTCCTTTGCTTCTATTCGAATAACTAATATTCGATAACTCCTTTCGCTTGACTCTAGATCGCAGCGATCACAATGGTTACGCCTGATTCCCCCAGGAAACATCCGACCGCCCTAGGCTATCTGCAGCCCTGTGAATTACGCTAGCAGTCGTACGAAATGGCAACTTATCCTGGGTAACTATGTTTGACAAACTCTATCTCCATAACTATATTCAATCAACTTTAATTGAATAACTAACATTCAATTAAATCCTAATTCGATTAACTATGTTCAATTAACTCCATCTGGTTAATTCTAACTCTAATCGATTATTTCTATCTCTAATCGATTATTTCTATCTCTAATCGATAATTTTTATCTCTAATGGACTTCTCCTATTCGAATAACTTCTACTGGATAACGTTTATTCATTTATAAAGATTTACTTTTAGTAACGGTTCTTCACTTTATAAATGTTCTCTTTAACAACGTTACTTCACTTATGCAAATGTTGTATACCCCTTCTATTTAAAACTATCGGTGTTAAAAACCAATATCTCTTCTCTATATAAGTTCAGACTTGTATATTTCATCTATCCAATGATAAATATTCAATTTAATTTATAAACTGTTATTTATAAATTAATTTTTTCTATTTATCTGTTAAAAACAGATTTCCATTTTTTTATTCATCTTCTAAATATTCCTTTGATTAAATTCTATTTATTTACAAATAAATATCTCATTTATAACATTCTATTTATTTCCTATAAATAAATATTTCCATTGAATCTATTTGTAAATGTTTTACAAATATTTCCTTTTAAATTCTATTTGTAAATGTTTTTACAAATATTTCTCCTTCTATTTGTTTGCACATAACTTCCTTTGTATTTGTGTTACAAATATAATTTCTTTGTTCACACCCAATTCATATTTCATTCACATTGATTTTACTCAATTAATTCATTTCAATCCATTTAACTTACTTAAGTTAAATTTAGTTCTAATCATTCAAATTCCCATTAACTAGTTGGTAATTAACCGTTTTGCCTATTTCACCCTTTTTATTTGAATATAACTTGTTCAAATATATGTCAACTTAATTATAAACTAATCTAGTTATATTTTCAACTTGAGTTATATATTCGATTTCGAATATAAATTCTCAATCTCTTTCACTTATCCAAAAACCCAATTTCGATTCAAATTTCCTTTAACTAATTATTTTCCAATTTAGTTAATTCTATTTAACCATTTAAAATATGATTTTTGTCTTAAAAATCATTTCACTTACTTCACTGGAGTTCATATTTATTTTATATCCCCAGTCTGGATTTTTTTCCTAATGCCAATTCGGATTTTATTTCCTAAGAATCCTTTTCTTTATTTAATTAAACCGTTATGGTTTTATAATGGTTCTGACGCTGCTTTTCTAAAAATTTGATTTTGATATAACTCAAAATCTACATGACGAAATCCAGATTTTTCTCTTTCATTAGAAAACTATTGTTCAACCGGTCCCGACGATTCTTGTTTCAAAGAATTCCGACTTCAATTGAGTTCTATATACTAAATTGAAGTTCGAATCACCAATTTACGAACTGCCGCGCTACGGCGAGCTCGTTTTAATTATATTTATAAATATAAACGTTTAACTTCGTTTATAATAAATTCAACTCCATTCTGATATATTTTTAATATATATCAAATCCATTTCACATAATATTCCCGATCTATTTTACTTCTAATATTCAAATCCTATATATTTACAATATTCAAATTCCATTTGAATTTCTTTATTCAAACTCTATATTATTTCCTTTTCTTCAATTTCTATTTGAATTTTCTTCTATTCAAATTCTATTTCAATTCCTTATCTTCAAATTCTATTTGAATTTCTATGTTCAAATTTCTATTTGAAATCCTTTATTCAAAACCCATTTCAAATCCCTTATTCAAATTCCATTTGAAATCCTTTATTCAATTTCTATTTAAATTCCTTTGTTCAATTTCTATTTAAAATCCTTTGAATTTAAATTCTATTTTAACTCCTTTGAATTCAAATTCTATTTCAAACTTTATATTTTCTTTGAATTCTAATATTCAACCTCCACTTTAATTCTCTTTGAAATTCTATTTAACCAAATTCCATTTGAATTCTAATATTCAAATCTCTATTTGACTTTTCTTTATTCAAATCCATTTGAATTCCTTTGAATTCAAATTCCATTTCAATTTTTCTTATACAATTTCTATTTGAATTTTATATATATTCAAATTCCTTTATTTTACTTCTATTTGAAATCCTTTGTTCTATTTCTATCTGAAATCCTTTGTTCAATTTCTATCTGAAATCCTTTGTTCAATTTCTATTTGAAATCTATATTCCAATCCCCATTTCAAAATTCCTCTAAAGTAATATAAATATATACATATATTTATATCTATCCCAAATTCAAAACATCTGAATTTTCAAACAACTTGTTTCGTTTCAAACAAATTTCCATCAAAACTTTTCTAAGGCAACAATTTATCACTTAGAAACTCGAAAATGAACACCGATGAGGTTGCGATCATCATCAGAATTATTTCCCAGCTACTGAATGAGTTCAGTGCTTTATTTCTTTCAAAATCCATTCAGAAAAATATTTTCCAAACTTCCAGGATTTTAGATTCTGAATTCTGGTTGGAATTCAATTTTTAATTCATCTCATTTGTATATATTTCATTCTTATACAAATTCCATTGGTTATATATATAACTATTCCCGTTTTTATAATCTAATTTGATTATAATTCTAACAATCAACCCAACCATTTAAAACAATATCGGGTCCTTTCTTCTGTTCAAGTGTTTATAAACTCCTATCGACATCGTGGCATCCCACGATTCGACCAAAATTTATGATCCACTCAACAGACTAGTCAACACAATATAAAACAGTTTTTATATCAAATAACAAATACGCTCTCTCGTATATATATACACTCAACTCATTCTAGGATACTACTGATCCTATCTCTAATGAGCACAATCCAACAAGCCTAGGTATTCGCTCAATCTAAGATCTGATACCAACTGTAATGACCCGCAAATCCGCAACATCGGAGTTGACTATATACATCATACGTCCAACCCAAATATCACGAAAATACGAAACATTTTTTTTAGAAGAAAGAGATAGAAGAAGAACAGAAATAACAACACAGAATCTCACATCGCAGCGGAACAAAATATAATATATCATATCTTTGAAATACAAAATCTCAACTGTATAACATGCACTTATCAGAGTACAACACTTACAACACAACGGAACAACACTATAACTAGATAACGCTGAAGCCTCCTGCTCCAAGCTCCTTTAGATATATCTGAAAAATCCAGAACTACTTGACTGCCCGTACAAATTTAGGCACCCAAGAGTTTAGGTAGAACAAAACAAAATAAACTCCGGGTCAGTCATGGGACTGGTATGAGTAAACAGTTTAAAACAGTTTCAGAAAACTAAATGATATCTCATAAGACCACGCCGTATAACACGGAACGGGTTTTTCCCTTATGAGAATCCAACACTTGATTTAACTTTCAAAATCCCTTTGAAAGGGACTATAATCTTTATATCAAAACTCTTTTGATATTATAATAATGTCTAAATCAAGTAGATAACAATCTAGTGGAACGTTTGCATCTCACGTTCCACATAAATAATATACAATCATAAACCGCAAGCACGTATTGGGTATTTTATTTCCAACTATGACAAGGTATGGAACCACCTTCCGCTGGTATATCTCTAGAGGAGAATACACCGAGTTCAACAAGAACATCTTGCAACTCAGCCACACATGACCGACCACTCATTTGGCTTGAGTGTATCG
The DNA here is from genome assembly GCA_030737875.1 of Allium sativum. NCBI lineage: Eukaryota > Viridiplantae > Streptophyta > Magnoliopsida > Asparagales > Amaryllidaceae > Allium > Allium sativum. The sequence continues at coordinate 435,027,917 of CM060919.1, forward strand.
AATGTATATCACCAACGGTTGGGATCAGCAACCGTTTCCTGAATGGGACAACATCGACAATAGATTTTTAGAAGTAAATGAAACTCTAGATCAGGTGATTATACACCCTAATAGGTGCGACCTACATAGCCATGCTGCTTGCCCGATTTCTGTCATTTACCGGTTGATGAGGCTAGAAGCTACGCTTTATCATCACACCAGATTCACTTCGAATGCCACATCGTCAATCCATCAAATCACCGATTGACGTCCTCAACAGTACATTACGTGTTAGCTAAAAGAAGTTTCCTTCTCCGCTTCCACTCTTGGTACGGTTGAAGAAATCAATGTACGTGACCTTTTTGGAAATACTCTGTCAGACATTCATCCATACACGTCACCCAGGAACAGGATGAACTAAAGGCACTATTTCTATTAATAGAAAAGTCCTTGCACTCTACTCCGTCTTCGATTATCTTTACATAATCTTATTCACACGCTACTGCCAATACGGAGTGGTTCTTCGGATAATAATCCAACCGGTCTCTCCATATTGACAACGATGGTCAAAACTTCGATAGTCTGTGATTTAACTATCGAATAAAAACAAGTGTTTCGATAGTCGATGATTTAACTATCGAATAAAACAAGTGTTCATCCAAACATCCAACAATCACTGAGCCTTTAATTAATATTCCATTAATTAAATCTCTTCTCTATTTCTTATCAATATTTGTTAACCAAATATTTTAAATAACCATATTGGTCTTTTACGTTATTTGGAAAACATTTCCGAATATCGCCTTCCTTTATTTTCTAAACTTAGAAAATATCTGCTAGTTATAATTGGAAAATATTCCAATTACTTATCTCTTTTCCAATCTCGTTTATTTCTAAACTTAGGAAATATTCTATATTCTATTTCCAATCTTACATTTCATTTGGGTTAAAACGGATGTTGTGTAAAACATCGTTACGACAACCCAAATACTATATTCCACTAATTCTTATTCAACATTGATCTTCGAGCTTGAAATCTTACTGTTTATCTGTTAACAATGAAATCAATCATGTTGGGGTACAACTACCTCTCAGACCTTGACTGAATAACATTTATAACGTCAAAACAGATATGACTACTTACTCAAATAATCAATACCATACAACTACTGATTCACTTTTAAACACGTATACTCTTCCTCTTTCTATTCTTACTAGATTTTATTCTTAGTCTTCCTTTTTGATTATACTATTCTATTTCTAAGTTCATTTCCTTATCGACTTCTATATATATCGATACGTTAATTTCTAACTATCAAATTATCTTAAAAATATTCTATCTCCTTAAATTCCCGGAAAAATTCGCCATAACCTCCTTTGTACCGGGAGCATCGGGAAAATCCCCAAACTGCCACACAGTCCTTTTCCAATCAAAAAAGAAAAAGAAAAGCCAAGCGGCTAGCCGATACGGCGCATAAAATCTCATATATGAATTAAATACGTACCTTTTTGTCGGGCATTCTATTTATATACCTTCTATACTTTATTCCAAACCTGTCTCCTGTATATTTATACCTGTCCAATCTATTTTAACTATACCAAATCGTTTTAACTCAATTTGTTAATTATCTCTTTAGTCTATTTCTCTTTTAATATTTGAATTCTATATTCAAACTCCAATTCGCTTCTATTATTCAATTTCTATATATCAAATTCTATTGTCTTCTATTATTCAAATCCTATAATATAAATCCCATTTGAATTCTCTTTATTCAAATTCTATATATCAAATTCTATTTCACTTTTCTTATTCAAATTCTATTGTTTAAATTCCATTTGAATTCTTTATTCAAATTCCATAGTTTAAAGTCCATTTGAATTTCTATATTCAAATCTATAATTTAAAGTCCGTTTAAATTTCTATATTCAAATCTATAGTTTAAAGTCCGTTTGAATTTCTATATTCAAATTCCATTTCAATTCCTTATATTCAAAGTCCATTTGAATTCTCGGCATTATTTATAAACAACGTTTATAACTTCAATTCAAATCCCACCTTTCCATTTATAAACAACGTTTATAAATTCAATTCAAATCCCATATTTTCATTTATAAACAAAGTTTATAAATTCGATTCAAATCCCATATTTCCATTTATAAACAAAGTTTATAAATTCGATTCAAATCCCATCTTTTCATTTATAAACAAAGTTTATAAATTCAATTCAAATCCCATATTTTCATTTATAAACAAAGTTTATAAATTCGATTCAAATCCCATATTTTCATTTATAAACAAAGTTTATAAATTCAATTACTTGTTTTATATACCTTCAAACAAGTTAATATTTTCTATAGTCTTATTTAAAATTCAAATTCTATTTATAAAAATAGAATTTCCTTTTTAAAATCTCAAATACCCTTTTCGATATTTTTATAGATCAATATTCAAGCCCCATTGATATTTTAAACAATCGAATCAACCAATTTTCAATCATTTGATTTTTAACACATCATATATGAATATATATGAAATCAAACAAACAACAGATAATATTTTTTTTGAGGAATCCAGTTGGATTCCTCCAACCTGTTTTCCTGCATCCACAGATGTTAGTAAACATAGTAATACCCATCCTGCTTCGAGTCAGGATATCGCGGTATAGAAGGTCATCCACTAATCATAGCGTGGGGCGTATAGGGTAATCATCCGCTATGGTACCGCGGGCATCCACTAATGAAACTGCGGGAATCCAACCAATCATCAACCCAATATATATATAATAGTCAACCAATCCTAAATAACTATATATATATTTAAAAACAATCAAACAACATTCAAACAAGCACAGACAATTATTTTTATCAACTAGAAATAATTCTAATTAATGGTGAGTGAGATTTACTCACCGTGGTTGACGTAATAATTCAGGGATGTTTTGATTTAAATTTAAAAACCCCCACTGATCCTGAAAAATCCTAATCCAACTCCAGCTCATAGTATTTGACGATACGATTTCAATGTCGCTTGTTTTGTTCTAGTTGGACCTCGTACAAACGAGATAAAATTTGTATAAGCTTCGATTTATAATAAAAATAAATTTTAACTTAATTATTATCATTGAAATAATTAAATTACCTTGTATTAACTCTAACTCTTCTTCCTCCTTTTGAAAAACTACCTGGAGCAAATTAGCAAGGTCGAACTCAGTTCTTTTCCCGGGTTTTAAAACTGAAATATGAAATCAGCTCTTTTAAACATTCCATCGAACACCTAAGCCTCATTCATCCATTCCCTACTTGAACACCATGAGTTACTTGCCTGGAAACACTGTTTCGCAACCTCGAACAGCCTATCCACGAAACTGTCGACCCTGGTATTTCCATTGCATCCTCAAATCTCGCACTCCACCCAAACCTGATACGGTTTCCACCTTCACAGACATCGTACTCCACAAAATCAACCTAGTTTGAATCCCCCAAATCTGCTGTGTTACTCGCCATTCTTCCTCTGATAAATGAATCGCACTCCACAAATCCTTCGAGCGCTGCGAGGATCCCCAAACTCGATGCCCTAATTCGACTATGAAGGAGTTAACGTCCAGAAAACATTTCGCAGCATCCACTGATGATCGGAGACCTTACATCGTTCACCTGAATCGCGGTTCCTCTGATCGATTTTGGTTTGGTGTCGAAACTAAGTTCGACCATTTTTGATTTTCTGTTGAACGAGATTGAAGGAGCAAAGGAAATCACGGTTCTAAATAGGAAGGGGTGCGGCTAATTTATGTACTGTGTGGCCATGTTTTTAACCAGTGGAGAGGAGGTGGTTTTGAAATGGATTTCGTGGCCGATTGAAACACATTTGATTATTGGCTTGGGTGTTTTATTAGTGGCCAAAAACAAAAGAAACTTTATTTTATTTTGTAATGACCCGCATTTTTAGCTGTTGAATAATTTATTTATTTAATTATTAAATATCGATTTATCGATATTGAGAACGTGAATTAAATAATATTGAATATTTAATTAATAATTATAATATAATAAAATATATTATAATGTCAAAATAATCAAAAATATTGGAAATCACAATATTCTGTGAACTGGGTCATCCCTAAGGTGTAATTCAGCTTAGAGTTGAATTATACTGACGAATATATTCAATCGACGTCAGTTTGAAACGTAGAATTATAATATAATTAAATTCGAGCGCGTAACGACGCGGCAGTTCGCTATTTGGCGATTTGAACTTCAACTGAGTATACAGGGTTCGTTTTAAATTGGATTTCTGTGAAACAAGAAACGTGTGGAACTAGTGGAGTATATCTTTCTAGTGGAAGAGAAAAATCGGGATTTCGTTGTGTAGATATTGAGATATGTCCAAATCAAATTTCAGAAAAGTCGCTGTGAAATTCCTTTATAATTCGTAACGCTCTATATACGTTATAAAAGGATTTTTCAATGTAAATTGAATATCGAATAAATCTGGACTCGGAATAGCGAGTATATAATTACCCTGGAGTTGTATGATATTCCTCAGAGAATATAGACGATAATATTTAATTTTAAATATTTAATTTAATTTTATTTAAATATATTTATATATTTAAAATAGGCTATTTAGAGCTTTAAAAATAGCCACTTTTGCAAACGAAGTCGGAATTCGACGAAACCAGTTTTGTTGGATCCGCAATATCAAATAGTTGTTAGAGGTCAAGTTTCGTGATTTTTAGAGTCACTGTGTGGCCGTACGGATTTTTAGAGTGAGATACAGTCAGTATTTTGACGGTTAAAAATACGTTGTGTGAGCAAACGAAGTCGGAATTCGACGAAACCAGTTTCGTTGGGACCGTAAGGTCGAGAGGTAGCTGTATGCCAATTTTCGTGATTTTTGGGTATTGTATGTGGTCACAGGAATTTTTAGAGGACAAATAAAAGCAGCAGTTGATTTTAATTGAATATAATATTCGAATTAAAATCATTAAAATTTTCCTATAAGTAACCGTTCACCCTTCTAACCCTAAACCATTTTTCCTATACCAGAAACCGGCCTCCGTTTCTTTCTTTTCTTCAACGTGGAAAAATCCTCAAATCAATAATCAAAATAAATCCATAAAAATATATATAAATTACAAAGAGTATTTATATAGGTTCAGCAACTCAAGGTCTTCATTTCCCTATGGGTTATGATGTGTTCGGTGGAGATTTACGCTGTTTAATTTTTTTACAGTAAACCTAGGTTTACGGTTTCGGCAAATTTGAGGCTTTGATCTGAAGAATTGAGTTTACATTCGGTTGTGGTATAGGATTCCGAGCTTGAAGGTGGGGATTGAGTAATTTCGGTGCCAAATACCGTCGAGTGATTTACTGGTATCGCGTCTAGGAGCTGAACGACGGGTTGGTGAAGGGAACTTCGAGTCTGGAATGAAGGGGATGGGCTGAAAGAGGAATCGAAGAGGAGTTAAGTGGTGGTCTCTGTTTGAATTTCGGTAGCAAGAAGGAGGAGAATGAGAAGGAAGAAAGGAGTCGGCTATGGTGTAGCCGTGAGGAGCAGAGCGTCTCAAAGTTTTGGGGAAGGAGGGAGAACCCGTATGGGCTTTGGAGGGAGTAGTTGGGCCGGGGTTTTATTTCATTGGGCCGGGGTTTTATTTCATTGGGCCGGGGTTTTATTTAAAAAGGAGATGGGTTTTTATTTCAAAGAAGAGGGGCTTCATTTCAAAAGGAGAAGAGGCTTCATTTCAAAAGAAGGATGGGCTAGACTGTTGGAATGTTGGGCTTCGTGGGTTTAATTCGAAAGGGGTGAGGCCCGACTTGTTTTAATTTAGTTAGTTTTAAATTAAATTAATGTTTGAAAACTTAGAAATTGAATATCTTCTACGAACGTGATCAGATTGACGAACCACAAGTTGCGGTGGGACCGTATGGACGAGAGCTTCACAATGAAGCTGACTGGAAGTCCATCAGAGCTCGTTACAATTTATGGCGAAATAAATTGTCCAACTGAGTCAAATAACGCAAACCGTTATTTAACGGCTAACGCGCAAATGTGAGTAAAAACTCACTAACTCTCCTCAATTTATATTTTAATATAAATTGTATTTTATTTCTGTATTTGACTGCTAGTTATGTACTGTTAATTTGGACTGTTAAGTTGTATTGTTAAATTGGACTGTAGATTGGACTGTTAAATAATTGATTGAAACAGTATGGATATATATATATATATCTACAATATATATATATTGTTATTAAACGGTGATTTTGTTATCAGTGTATTTCATTAGAAATGCAAGTGATGTTATATACGTTGTTTAACATCGGTGGATGCAGGGAAACAGGTTGGAGGAATCCGACTGGATTCCTCAACATTTATTTTACTGTTATTTGTATATTGTGATATATACTGTGATATATAATCTGTTGTTGATTGTATATGTTTGGATGATATTGATCATTGCTAGTTGGTTGTTTAAAAACAATAGAAAACACTGAAAATGTAGAAAAGGGGATTTTCAATATTTATATTGAAAATGAATCTATTTATAAAATCGAAGGATTTTATAAAAGGATATTTATTTAGAAATAAATAAATAAAATAAAGGAATATTTATTTAGATTAAATAAATAGAATAAAGGATATTTAATTAGGGATTAAATAATTAGAGTTATAAAGGAAAATCTATTTAGGAAAAATAAATAGATTATACGAAAGGAAATCTATTTAGGAAATAAATAGAAGTTAAAATAAATAGAAATAAAAGGAAAGTTAGTTAGTCGGATATAAATATCCGAATCAAGTTAGTTAAGTGGTCAAACCAAGCTAGTCGAACCAAACTAGTCAAGCTAGTCGAACCAATCGAGTCAAGATGGTCGAGTCGAACCAATCGAGTCAAGATGTCAAGTCAAACCAACCGAGTCGAGCTGGTCGAGTCGAACCAATCGAGTCAAGCTGGTCAAGTTAGTCGAACCTGGTCAGTACAACCAAGCTGGTCAAGTTAGTCGAACCTGGTCAGTCGAGTCGAGTAAATCAAACTTAGTTAATCGAAAGGAGTTTATCGATTTAGTTAATCGATAGGAGTTAATTGATTTAGTCAATCGAGATGAGTTAATCGGTTTTAATGAATCAAGAGGAGTTAGTCGAATAGGGTATTCGAACCAAATGGTCAAACCAAGTGGTCGAACAAAGTAGTCAAGCCCAGTGGTCAAACCAAATGGGTCAGGTTAGCCAAACATGGTCAGTCAAACCAAATGGGTCAGGTTAGCCAAACCTGGTCAGTCAAACCAAATGGGTCAAGTTAGTCAAACCTGGTCGGTCGAACCAAGTAAGTCGAGTCAAGTTAGTCGAGCCTAGTTAATTGAATCGAATTGGTCGAACCAAGTAAGTCGAGTCAAGTTAGTCGAGCCTGGTTAATCAAATCGAATTGGTCGAACCAAGTAAGTCGAGTTGGTCGAGTCAAGTTAAGTTAGTCGAGTTAAGTTCGTCGAGTTAAATAAATCGATGTTAGTTTCATCGAAAGGAGTTATCGATGTTAGTTTCATCGAAAGGAGTTATCGATGTTAGTTTCATCGAAAGGAGTTATTGATGTTAGTTTCATCGAAAGAAGTTATCGATGTTAGTTTCATCGAAAGGAGTTATTGATGTTAGTTTCATCGAAAGAAGTTATCGATGTTAGTTTCATCGAAAGGAGTTATCGATGTTAGTTTCATCGAAGGGAGGTATCGATTATAGTTTAATCAAAGTGAGGTTTTTCAAAGATGAGATATTTAAAAAGGAAGAGTTATCGAATATTAGTTGGTCGAAGTGAGATTTATCGAACAAGAGTTATTCGAAAAGAGATTTTCGAATATAGTTTATTCGAAAGTAAGATTTTCAAATATGAGATATTTGAAAAGGAAGAAGTTAATCGAATATAGGTTATTCGAAGAAGAGTTAATCAAATAGAGATTTCTCGAAGAGAGTTAATCGGCAAATTCGATTATATCGAATTCGGGAAAGTACTTATACTTTCCAGTGTTTAAATATAGTTTTATTCATTTATAAATAAATAAGTGTTAGGTTAATTATTCACTAATAAGAATAGAAGTTATAATTAAAGTTAGATAATTCGAAAGTAGGGATTATAACGTTATCGTTATAACCAATGTTCTAAATATAGAAGTGGACTAGTAAAATTGAATCCGAGAAAGGCGTAAAGAGGTTGTTAAAGATTAAAAGATAAACTTTGACCATTTCGAAGTTATAACGTTGTTCAGTTAAGGTCTGAGAGGTAATTATACCCCAACTTGAGTGACTTCCTTCTTAACTAAGAAATGGTAAGGTTTGATCGTAAAGAAGTTTTGGAAATGTTTTCCAAACGAGGATCAGAAATGTTTTCTGATAAAAGAAAATAAGAATTTAGAATATAGGGAAACATGAGATAAGTAAATAAATGAACTAAAGAGATTTATGTTAAATGATGTTTGTTCGATATAATTTCCATCTGGGAATAATATCGTTGTTTGCACACTTGTTTTTCTTTGATGGTTAAATCACAGACTATCGAAGTTTTGGCCATTTTAACGTTGTTAATATGGAGAGACCGGTTGGATTTTTATCCAAAGAACCACTCTGTATTGGCATAAGCGTCGCGAATCATATATGCCAAAGATAATTGAAGACGGAGTAAAATGCAAGGGCTATCCTGTTTACAGAATAGTGCCTTCGGTTTGTCCAGTCCCAGGACAACTTGTATGGACGAAGGTCTGACAGAGTATATCCAATGGATCGCGTAAGTTGATCTGTTCAAACGTATTCACGTTTGGTGGCGGAGGAATTCGTTTCTCTTAGCTGTATACCCGTGTTATTTTTGGATAAGTCAATTTGTGATTTGGCGGGTATGACGATGTGACATTTTAAGTAAATGAAGATGGATGTCTGACATAGTATTTCCAGACGGTCACATACATTGATTTCTTCAACTGTACCAAGAGTGGAAGCGGAGAAGGAAACTTCTTTAGCTAGCATGTAATGTACTGTTGTAGACGTCAATTAGTGATTTTCGATGGATCTGACAATGTAGCATTCGAAGTGAATCTGATGTAATGATAAAGCGTAGCTTCTAGCCTCATCAACCGGTAAATGACAGAAATCGGGCAGGCAGCATGGCTAAGTCGGTCGCACCGAAGTAGGGTGTATAATCACCTATCTAGTGAATATTCATTTGTTTCTTAAATCTATCAATGTTGTCCCATATATATACGGGAACGGTTGTTGATCCCAACCGTTGGTGCTGTACATTCGATACACTCAAGCGAAATGAGTGGTCGGTCATGTGTGGCTGAGTTACAAGATGTTCTTGTTGAACTCCAGTGTTTCGTTCCTAGAGTACACTGATCGGAAGGTGGTTCCATACCTTGTCATAGTTGGAAATCCCTTATCCAATACGTGCTTGCGATTTTGATTGTATACTATATATGTAGAACGTGAGATGAAAGCGTTTCTGCTAGTTGATATCTATTTGTACATAGACATTATTATAATATCAAAATGTTTTTGATATAAAGATATTTTGGATTCTCATAAGGGAAAAACCCGTTCCGTTCTGCGGCGTGGTCTTATGAGATATCGTTTACTTGTTCATATACCTGTTTAAACTATTTTACTCACACCAGTCCCATGACTGACCCGGAGTTTATTTTGTTGTTTTCCCTAAACTCTTGGGTGCCTAAATTTGTACGGGCAGTCAAGTAGTCGGGATTTTACAGATACACTTGGAGAGCTTGGAGCAGGAGGCTTCAGGATTCTATAGCTATTATTATTTCCTCTGTTGTTGTAAGTGTTGTACTCTGATAAGTGTTATTGTATACATATACTGATGTTATTTCAAAGATATGTTATGTTATATTTTATTCGTTCCGCTGTGAGATTCGTGTTTACTCTGATGATGATGTTCTTCTTCTTCTTCTATTCTATAAGTTCTATCTTATCTATTCTCACCTTCTAATTTCTTTCATTAATTACCGGGATTTTTCGATGTTTTGGTTATCGACGTCGAGCTTACGTCGATAACCAAAGTCGCTCAAAATCCGGGTTACTACAGTTGGTATCAGAGCATTGGTTTAGTTATTACCTTGGCTCTGTGGCATGATTCAGTAGAGATGGGATTAGTAATATCCTAGACTGAATTTGAGTGTATATATACGAGTGCGTATTTGTTTGTTAATATAAAGTGATTTATATTGTGTAGATTTATTGGTTGAGTGGCTTATAAATTCTGGTCGATCAGTTTGATCCACTGTATCGGTAGGAGTTTTATAAACACTTGAACACGATGAACCGACATGGTATGTTTGAAATTAATATAGTATATTGGTTGTGTTGGTTGTTATTATAATCGAGTAAGATTATAAAAAGGTAAAATGATTATAAATGACTAATCAGAATTCATATAAGTAAATTATATGAAATAAAATGAAGAAAAAACTGAATTTAAATCAGATTGGAATTAAAATAAGGAAATTTTAAGTTCCTGGGAGATTTTGAAAACGTTTTTCAAACTGAAGGTGATATAGTATTGAACTCACTTCGATAGCTGGAAAATAGATTCTGATGATGAATCGCGACATCATCAGTGTTCTTTTTCGAGTTCTAAGTGACGGACTACTACCAAAGGTTTTGTTTTTGAATTGTTTTGAGAAAACAAGTTGTTTAGAAATTCAAAGCTTTTGCATTGGCATTGTAATTTCAAATTGATTTGAAATAGACCCAGGAAATTAAGTTTCGGAATTTAATTTTAACTTATGAAGTTAAATGGAATAAGATAGTAGAAACAAATTGAAATATTAACTTGAACTGAGTTAAATAGAATTGAATTGGATTAGAGAATAATCTGTTATGGAATTGGGTTGATGAGTTAAGAATTTGAAATTTGATATTCGGGTTCGAATGAAATTCGATTTGGTTTTGAGGATATGAACTGATTGGAATTTGATGGAAATAACACTGGTATATGCTGAGTTGATAGCATATGGAAGTGATAGAGTTGATATTCCCGACAAAAAGGTACCAGTTTATATTATATATGGATATGAGATTTATGAGCCGAATTGGCAAGCCGCTTGGCTGTTTGATTTTCTTTTGGGTTAAAGAAGGCCCAGAGAGGCGAGTTGGAGTTTGAGATATTGACCAGTACAAAGGAGGTGCTGGCAAAAAATTTCGAAAAGTTAAGGTGTTAGAAAATTTTCAGAATTTTTGAAAATTTAGTTAGTCGGAATAAATTAATATTTTAGTCGATATTAATTGGTTCAGTTGAAACCGGAGACAAGAGGTAAACAGATAAATTTTTACCCAGTAGAAAGGGTCGTCCCCTAGCTTAGCAATTTCGAGGACGAAATTTTATTAAGGGGGGAAGATTGTAGTGACCCGCATTTTTAGCTGTTGAATAATTTATTTATTTAATTATTAAATATCGATTTATCGATATTGAGAACGTGAATTAAATAATATTGAATATTTAATTAATAATTATAATATAATAAAATATATTATAATGTCAAAATAATCAAAAATATTGGAAATCACAATATTCTGTGAACTGGGTCATCCCTAAGGTGTAATTCAGCTTAGAGTTGAATTATACTGACGAATATATTCAATCGACGTCAGTTTGAAACGTAGAATTATAATATAATTAAATTCGAGCGCGTAACGACGCGGCAGTTCGCTATTTGGCGATTTGAACTTCAACTGAGTATACAGGGTTCGTTTTAAATCGGATTTCTGTGAAACAAGAAACGTGTGGAGCTAGTGGAGTATATCTTTCTAGTGGAAGAGAAAAATCGGGATTTCGTTGTGTAGATATTGAGATATGTCCAAATCAAATTTCAGAAAAGTCGCTGTGAAATTCCTTTATAATTCTAACGCTCTATATACGTTATAAAAGGATTTTTCAATGTAAATTGAATATCGAATCAATCTGGACTCGGAATAGCGAGTATATAATTACCCTGGAGTTGTATGATATTCCTCAGAGAATATAGACGATAATATTTAATTTTAAATATTTAATTTAATTTTATTTAAATATATTTATATATTTAAAATAGGCTATTTAGAGCTTTAAAAATAGCCACTTTTGCAAACGAAGTCGGAATTCGACGAAACCAGTTTTGTTGGATCCGCAATATCAAATAGTTGTTAGAGGTCAAGTTTCGTGATTTTTAGAGTCACTGTGTGGCCGTACGGATTTTTAGAGTGAGATACAGTCAGTATTTTGACGGTTAAAAATACGCTATGTGAGCAAACGAAGTCGGAATTCGACGAAACCAGTTTCGTTGGGACCGTAAGGTCGAGAGTTAGTTGTATGCCAATTTTCGTGATTTTTGGGTATTGTATGTGGTCACAGGAATTTTTAGAGGACAAATAAAAGCAGTAGTTGATTTTAATTGAATATAATATTCGAATTAAAATCATTAAAATTTTCCTATAAGTAACCGTTCACCCTTCTAACCCTAAACCATTTTTCCTATACCAGAAACCGGCCTCCGTTTCTTTCTCTTCTTCAACGTGGAAAAATCCTCAAATCAATAATCAAAATAAATCCATAAAAACATATATAAATTACAAAGAGTATTTATATAGGTTCAGCAACTCAAGGTCTTCATTTCCGTATGGGTTATGATGTGTTCGGTGGAGATTTACGCTGTTCAATTTTTTTACAGTAAACCTAGGTTTACGGTTTCGGCAAATTTGCGGCTTTGATCTGAAGAATTGAGTTTACATTCGGTTGTGGTATAGGATTCCGAGCATGAAGGGGGGGATTGAGTAATTTCGGGGCCAAATACCGTCGAGTGATTTACTGGTATCGCGTCTAGGAGCTGAACGACGGGTTGGTGAAGGGAACTTCGAGTCTGGAATGAAGGGGATGGGCTGAAAGAGGAATCGAAGAGGAGTTAAGTGGTGGTCTCTGTTTGAATTTCGGTAGCAAGAAGGAGGAGAACGAGAAGGAAGAAAGGAATCGGCTATGGTGTAGCCGTGAGGAGCAGAGCGTCTCAAAGTTTTGAGGAAGGAGGGAGAACCCGTATGGGCTTTGGAGGGAGTAGTTGGATCGGGGTTTTATTTCATTGGGCCGGGGTTTTATTTCATTGGGCCGGGGTTTTATTTAAAAAGGAGATGGGTTTTTATTTCAAAGAAGAGGGGCTTCATTTCAAAAGGAGAAGAGGCTTCATTTCAAAAGGAGGATTGGCTGGACTGTTGGAATGTTGGGCTTCGTGGGTTTAATTCGAAAGGGGTGAGGCCCGACTTGTTTTAATTTAGTTAGTTTTAAATTAAATTAATGTTTGAAAACTTAGAAATTGAATATCTTCTACGAACGTGATCAGATTGACGAACCACAAGTTGCGGTGGGACCGTATGGACGAGAGCTTCACAATGAAGCTGACTGGAAGTCCATCGGAGCTCGTTACAATTTATGGCGAAATAAATTGTCCAACTGAGTCAAATAACGCAAACCGTTATTTAACGGCTAACGCGCAAATGTGAGTAAAAACTCACTAACTCTCCTCAATTTATATTTTAATATAAATTGTATTTTATTTCTGTATTTGACTGCTAGTTATGTACTGTTAATTTGGACTGTTAAGTTGTATTGTTAAATTGGATTGTAGATTGGACTGTTAAATAATTGATTGAAAACAGTATGGATATATATATATATATCTACAATATATATATATATTGTTATTAAACGGTGATTTTGTTATCAGTGTATTTCATTAGAAATGCAAGTGATGTTATATACGTTGTTTAACATCGGTGGATGCAGGGAAACAGGTTGGAGGAATCCGACTGGATTCCTCAACATTTATTTTACTGTTATTTGTATATTGTGATATATACTGTGATATATAATCTGTTGTTGATTGTATATGTTTGGATGATATTGATCATTGACAGTTGGTTGTTTAAAAACAATAGAAAACACTGAAAATGTAGAAAAGGGGATTTTCAATATTTATATTGAAAATGAATCTATTTATAAAATAAAAGGATTTCATAAAAGGATATTTATTTAGAAATTAATAAATAAAATAAAGGAATATTTATTTAGATTAAATAAATAGAATAAAGGATATTTAATTAGGGATTAAATAATTAGAGTTATAAAGGAAAATCTATTTAGGAAAAATAAATAGATTATACGAAAGGAAATCTATTTAGGAAATAAATAGAAGTTAAAATAAATAGAAATAAAAGGAAAGTTAGTTAGTCGGATATAAATATCCGAATCAAGTTAGTTAAGTGGTCAAACCAAGCTAGTCGAACCAAACTAGTCAAGCTAGTCGAACCAATCGAGTCAAGATGGTCGAGTCGAACCAATCGAGTCAAGATGTCGAGTCAAACCAACCGAGTCGAGCTGGTCGAGTCGAACCAATCGAGTCAAGCTGGTCAAGTTAGTCGAACCTGGTCAGTACAACCAAGCTGGTCAAGTTAGTCGAACCTGGTCAGTCGAGTCGAGTAAATCAAACTTAGTTAATCGAAAGGAGTTTATCGATTTAGTTAATCGATAGGAGTTAATTGATTTAGTCAATCGAGATGAGTTAATCGGTTTTAATGAATCAAGAGGAGTTAGTCGAATAGGGTATTCGAACCAAATGGTCAAACCAAGTGGTCGAACAAAGTAGTCAAGCCCAGTGGTCAAACCAAATGGGTCAGGTTAGCCAAACATGGTCAGTCAAACCAAATGGGTCGGGTTAGCCAAACCTGGTCAGTCAAACCAAATGGGTCAAGTTAGTCAAACCTGGTCGGTCGAACCAAGTAAGTCGAGTCAAGTTAGTCGAGCCTAGTTAATCGAATCGAATTGGTCGAACCAAGTAAGTCGAGTCAAGTTAGTCGAGCCTAGTTAATCAAATCGAATTGGTCGAACCAAGTAAGTTGAGTTAGTCGAGTCAAGTTAAGTTAGTCGAGTTAAGTTCGTCGAGTTAAATAAATCGATGTTAGTTTCATCGAAAGGAGTTATCGATGTTAGTTTCATCGAAAGGAGTTATCGATGTTAGTTTCATCGAAAGGAGTTATTGATGTTAGTTTCATCGAAAGAAGTTATCGATGTTAGTTTCATCGAAAGGAGTTATTGATGTTAGTTTCATCGAAAGAAGTTATCGATGTTAGTTTCATCGAAAGGAGTTATCGATGTTAGTTTCATCGAAGGGAGGTATCGATTATAGTTTAATCAAAGTGAGGTTTTTCGAAGATGAGATATTTAAAAAGGAAGAGTTATCGAATATTAGTTGGTCGAAGTGAGATTTATCGAACAAGAGTTATTCGAAAAGAGATTTTCAAATATAGTTTATTTGAAAGTAAGATTTTCAAATATGAGATATTTGAAAAGGAAGAAGTTAATCGAATATAGGTTATTCGAAGAAGAGTTAATCAAATAGAGATTTCTCGAAGAGAGTTAATCGGCAAATTCGATTATATCGAATTCGGGAAAGTACTTATACTTTCCAGTGTTTAAATATAGTTTTATTCATTTATAAATAAATAAGTGTTAGGTTAATTATTCACTAATAAGAATAGAAGTTATAATTAAAGTTAGATAACTCGAAAGTAGGGATTATAACGTTATCGTTATAACCAATGTTCTAAATATAGAAGTGGACTAGTAAAATTGAATCCGAGAAAGGCGTAAAGAGGTTGTTAAAGATTAAAAGATAAACTTTGACCATTTCGAAGTTATAACGTTGTTCAGTTAAGGTCTGAGAGGTAATTATACCCCAACTTGAGTGACTTCCTTCTTAACTAAGAAATGGTAAGGTTTGATCGTAAAGGAGTTTTGGAAATGTTTTCCAAACGTGGATCAGAAATGTTTTCTGATAAAAGAAAATAAGAATTTAGAATATAGGGAAACAGGAGATAAGTAAATAAATGAACTAAAGAGATTTATGTTAAATGATGTTTGTTCGATATAATTTCCATCTGGGAATAATATCGTTGTTTGCACACTTGTTTTTCTTTGATGGTTAAATCACAGACTATCGAAGTTTTGACCATTTTAACGTTGTTAATATGGAGAGACCGGTTGGATTTTTATCCAAAGAACCACTCTGTATTGGCATAAGCGTCGCGAATCATATATGCCAAAGATAATTGAAGACGGAGTAAAATGCAAGGGCTATCCTGTTTACAGAATAGTGCCTTCGGTTTGTCCAGTCCCAGGACAACTTGTATGGACGAAGGTCTGACAGAGTATATCCAATGGATCGCGTAAGTTGATCTGTTCAATCGTATTCACGTTTGGTGGTGGAGGAATTCGTTTCTCTTAGATGTATACCCGTGTTATTTTTGGATAAGTCAATTTGTGATTTGGCGGGTATGACGATGTGACATTTTAAGTAAATGAAGATGGATGTCTGACATAGTATTTCCAGACGGTCATGTACATTGATTTCTTCAACTGTACCAAGAGTGGAAGCGGAGAAGGAAACTTCTTTAGCTAACACGTAATGTACTGTTGTAGACGTCAATTAGTGATTTTCGATGGATCTGACAATGTAGCATTCAAAGTGAATCTGATGTAATGATAAAGCGTAGCTTCTAGCCTCATCAACAGGTAAATGACAGAAATCGGGCAGGCAGCATGGCTAAGTCGGTCGCACCGAAGTAGGGTGTATAATCACCTATCTAGTGAATATTCATTTGTTTCTTAAATCTATCAATGTTGTCCCATATATATACGGGAACGGTTGCTGATCCCAACCGTTGGTGATGTACATTCGATACACTCAAGCAAAATGAGTGGTCGGTCATGTGTGGCTGAGTTACAAGATGTTCTTGTTGAACTCCAGTGTATCGTTCCTAGAGTACACTGATCGGAAGGTGGTTCCATACCTTGTCATAGTTGGAAATCCCTTATCCAATACGTGCTTGCGATTTTGATTGTATACTATATATGTAGAACGTGAGATGAAAGCGTTTCTGCTAGTTGATATCTATTTGTACATAGACATTATTATAATATCAAAATGTTTTTGATATAAAGATATTTTGGATTCTCATAAGGGAAAAACCCGTTCCGTTCTGCGGCGTGGTCTTATGAGATATCGTTTGCTTGTTCATATACCTGTTTAAACTATTTTACTCACACCAGTCCCATGACTGACCCGGAGTTTATTTTGTTGTTTTCCCTAAACTCTTGGGTGCCTAAATTTGTACGGGCAGTCAAGTAGTCAGGATTTTACAGATACACTTGGAGAGCTTGGAGCAGGAGGCTTCAGGATTCTATAGCTATTATTATTTCCGCTGTTGTTGTAAGTGTTGTACTCTGATAAGTGTTGTTGTATACATATACTGATGTTATTTCAAAGATATGTTATGTTATATTTTATTCGTTCCGCTGTGAGATTCGTGTTTACTCTGATGATGATGTTCTTCTTCTTCTTCTATTCTATAAGTTCTATCTTATCTATTCTCACCTTCTAATTTCTTTCATTAATTACCGGGATTTTTCGATGTTTTGGTTATCGACGTCGAGCTTACGTCGATAACCAAAGTCGCTCAAAATCCGGGTTACTACATATTTAGTTTAGTTTTTACACCGTATCCTTAAATTCAAATACTCCATGGTCCTGAACTCCTTTCTGAACCCAACAACTGTCCATTCTAGGGTAAAACCGCTATTCTAAACCCATTGGGATAAGTATCGAAGTCCAGTTCGATCATCCCGAACAGATATTAATTTAAATCGATTTAATTTAAATTTCAAACCGTTTAAATTCTTCGATAATTATTGAATATTATTATTCTAATTCAAACAGTATTATGTATTGATTATCTGAACTGTTTTCAAATCAGTTTTCACTTCGAATTCAGTTATTCGCTGATTCCTTATTTTGATAATTTAATATATACGATATTAAATCGAAATCGATATTTAAATCGATAACATAAATATAAAAATTCATTTATATTATCAACTAAATATTTAAATCCATTCTAAATATTTAAAATTAGTTGGTCGAAATCCTGGGTCATTACACCTACGAACCTTGGTGCTAATTTCCCCACACTCCCCAAAGCGAACTACATATCCATGGTGACACTTTAATAAAAACCCTTTCTCCAACATCGAACTCAAGGTTAGTTCGTCTCTTGTCAGCATTTAACTTTTGTTGGCCTTGTGTCATCTTCATTCATCTTTGAAATCAAGTCTATCTCCTCAGAAGTTTCCCTAACCATATCTGGCCCAAGTAAAATCTTATCCGTAGATTCCCACCAACAAGTTGGTGATCGACACGGTCATCCATAAAAACCCTAATACTAGCTTAATAACTGTTGTTATAAGCGAACTCCACAAATGGAAAATGCTCTTATCATGTCATCCAAAATCTAGGATGCATAACCTCAAAAGATCTTCAAGGATTCTATTCACCCTTTATGTCCGTCCATCCGTCTGTGGATGATACGTGATGCTCAAACATAACTGCACACCTACTGCCTTTTGCATATCACTTTTTCCTCTTGCATTGAAAACTGCTCCAAGCCCTGCCTCACAAGTACCAGTATATAGTGTGAACGGTTTGCACCCATCTAGAAAAGTCAAAACTATGGATGGTACCTTTGCAAAGCCCTTAACGAACTTCCTATAGTAGCCCGCCAACCCTAGAAAACTTCTTACTTCTGTTGCTTTTCTAGGAACTTTCCAATCTTGGATTGCCACCACCTTTTTAGGATCCACTGCTATCCCTTCCTCAGAGACCACGTGTCCTAAGAGCTCACTTCTTTCCTCCAAAAAAGACATTTGTAGAACTTCTCTTTGAGTTGATGCGCTCTAGGGTCTCTAAGACATCGCTAAGATCTAGGGCATACTCTTCCTCGCTTCTAGAGAAAATCAAAATACTATCTAAAAGACTACTACAAACTTGTTTAGGAACTCCCTAAACACCCTACTCATCAATTCTACGAAATATGTGGGTGTATTCGTCAAACCAAAAAAAAGTATGACGAGCCCTTCGAAGAAACCGTTAGGAGTCCTAAAAGCAGTCTTATCTATGTTATCCTCAGCTACCCTCAACTGGTGAAATCCTGTAGCTAAATCCAACTGCGAGAAAACCGAAGCACCAGCTAACTGAAAGAACAAATCATCTATCCTCGACAATGGGTGTCTATTCTTCTTCGTGAGCTTGTTCGGATCCCTATAGTCCATGCACAATCTAAGCGAACCATCAGTCTTCGTAGCAAAAAAAAAAAAAAAAAAAAAAATTGGAGCACCCTATTCTGAAATGCTTCTTCTTATGAACCCTTTCTTAAGTAGCTCCCCTACTTGTTTACTAAGTTCCCTCCTCTCTCTCTCTCTCGGAGCCATGTGGCACACTGGCAATGCAACCGGCTTTTCATTATCTACAAAGTATATTTGGAGGTCTATCTCGCGCCTCGGGGGTAGACCCCGAACCTCATCAAAGATGTCACCATACTCATGGACTACACGAACATATTTCAAATCATCGATGAATGCGTCAAGAGATTCTAGGTAGCTAAGCATCACTGAACCCCTAGGGTCAAAAGAAATATCAAGGGTCTTTCCACAACGAGTCAACAGCCTAACTACCCACTTTTCACAGTCTTGGATGGCACCATGCCTGGCTAGCCAATCCATCCCTAGAATCAATCCATAGCTCGTGAAACTAGGAACGAAGGCATTGCATTCAAACCCAATGCCTAAGATAGACACTCTCAAAACCCGACAAACCATAGATAAGTGAGCCAAACCACCAATAGGATTTGAGACTACAATGGGATCCATAACTAGACTAGTATTTAGGTGTAGTGTTTCAACTAGCGAAGCAGATACAAACGACTACGAAGCGCTAGAGTCAAACAAAGTTCAAACAGGATGACCGAAAAAGGAAAATCAATCTTTCAACAGAAATGCTTCTGTCTCCCTCCTGTCCTAGTGCCATGAGAGCATGAACCGGTCCTCCAGAAGTAGGTTATGTCCTCTGTCCATGCCCTTGTCTCTTCCTCCTTGGGTAATCTTAAATCATATGCCCTGCCTTGCCGCAATGGTAACAACCATGCTTCTTCTTCTTCCTACAGTCCTTAATTATATGGCTCGTTACACCAAAATAAATACACCTTATTTTGTTACGGGGGTTAATTATTCTTTCCACTTTCTCCTTTACCTTCTTCATGGATTAAAGCCATATCAACAAATTCCCCATCCTTGGGTTGTGTTCCTCAGCCTAAACTTCCTCATCGACCAAGCAGCTAGTTGAACTTTCCTTCCATTGTCTATCTCCAAGATACCAAACGAGTCCTTCACTTCCTTGAGCCAATTTATAGCCTCGAAAAACGTCTCATTCCCATGAAAAGGTTTTCCGCCCATCGCACCGAAGTCCTACTATATCTTAGGAAATGCATCTAAACGTGGAGAAAGAGATTCAAGAAAGAAAAAGGAAGAGATTCAAAACAAAGAATCGAAAGATAGATATATAGCTTTTGGGGATTATGAATTTCATAGTAAATCTTTCTCTTGAAAACTCCTTCTTTGAAACATGTTTTTGAAAATAATACTTTTGAAAATGGTTTTCAAAATATTTTATCTGTTCTGGTAACCTTCAGCTTTGATACCACGTGCAACAACCCATGTCACTCACAAAGGGAATGCATTAAGTTTCGTGGAGCATTATAAGTAAACAAAACGAAATATTATAACATAGAAAAAGTAGTACTTGAAAATTTTATAACTATATTGCAGCGGAAACAGAAATAAGTTTGATAACATTTCCAAATACCAAAAATCAAGTACATAATATTAGTCTTGTACAAAACCTTCAGAGTACATAATTTTAAAGCCATTATACCCAACAGAAAAATGCCATACGCTGAATCAAAGCCAAGCAATACACCTTTGAACTTCAAGATGGAAGAAAGAGATATCTGAACTAAGCTTGAGTATTTCCTCCCTAAGAACCTGGGGGAGGGGGGGAGGGGAACGGAAGAAAAGAGGCGAAACAAACCAGGTCAGACATAAATCTTGTGAGTCCAATGATTTTAACAATATAATCATTAAAGTAACAGGATAAGAACATAAATTGGAAAGTAAGAAATGACTATGCAATAAACAGGCATGACAAAGCAGACAAGATGAACAAGATATAACATTGATTGCGCTTCTAATCACTACAGGATAATTACTACACTGCACAAATGCTAGTAACATTGTATCATTAGTAGTTACACCACACCCTTACTAGTCCCATACTAAAAGTTGATCCCTCTTACTAATCATGATAATGGTAGTTTCGTGTACTCCTAGCTGTTATCGTAGGTGCCCCTTTTTTCTCCTACCCCCACGAGTTGTACCTACTACCTTCCTCGTTCGATCGGCTCCCTAACTCGCATGTATTTATTACTTTTTTCTTTCGACCTCGCTTGTATGTATTCATTACATGTGTCATTCGGCCCTGCTTGTATGTAGATACCTGTGCTGGCCCCATCATGGGGTGTATCAATTCCCATGATGGCAACCCGACATGATTCAAGATGGGCCTGCTTTTTCCACTCCGGAGCGCATGCACGCCCATACTCCGTCGGAACCTACATTGCTGCACCACTCACCGCTATTTGGACCGTTTATAATAAGCCCAGTAATCGTGCCCCACCCTGCCTAGCTCAAGGTACCATGATTCATCTATGTGGGTTACTACTGAAATGGGTCCCCGTTACTAGGGTTTCCTAATCAATATGTTATAATGGTAAAGTGTTCTCAATTTAACTTAACCCCACCCATATGCTTAATTAATATGTTGTACTAGTTAAGTGTTGCCTATTCATATGTTACTTAACCTTCTCACTGATTCACGCATGTTTATTTAACGGTTAAGTTTGTGGGCCTATATATACTAATATTACCCACTTACCCAAGATTTGCTTAACCCTTCCCCTTATCAAGTCCATACGTATTATTGGTTAAGCTTGCCTTAACCTTATCCACTTTGTTCATGTAATATTGGTTAAGTTGTCTTCTTGTCCATGTTAACTTAACCCACCCACCTAACATGTTGTATTAGTTAAGTGTCGCCTATGCATATGTTACTTAACCTTTCCATTTTTAGCATGTATGTTCCTTAGCCTTAATTTATTCATTAAAGCACCAACCTCTCACATTAGAACAGTTGTTTGCGGCTGTTGGATGTGCCGGGCAGTTTCGGGTAGACTTCTACCACAAACTCATTCAAACCTCGGGGTTTTGGGCTTAATGCGCTAACCTCTCACATTAGATCTATGTTGTTGCGGTCGCTGGATGTGTCGGGCGGTTCCGGGAAGTCTTACACCACAACTCAATCTAACCTTGGGTTAGGCACGTTCATCTTTTATCCAATTTACATATTTACCATTCATGTCCAAGTTTATATGTAAATTATCCATAAGTGTAGTCAATTCAAGTTATGCCTCATTTTCTAGTTATGCCTAAAATGAATTATATGATTACAACCCCTTTTTATGCCAGTTGCATAATATTCAACCTTTACCTAAACTTTTCCCCAACGTTCCCACGTCGTTCGTAAGTATGGTCCATGTGATACGTTAGGCTCGCAATTAGCCCAACTCATAAAAAAAAGAAGGGAAGAAACACAAGACATCATAATTCGCATAAACAATATAGATCTAAGACGACATAAATCTAATAAACATATAAAAATAGATCCAATCAACATATTAAGTGCGAACTAGCATGGATCTAAACATAAACTTGCACGGATTTAAACATATGAACTGGTCTGGATATAAACATAAACTTGCATGGATTTAAACATATGAACATATAGTTCTAAACATATGGACTAATATGGACCTAATCATATAAACCTGTAGATCTAAACATATGAACATATGGTTCTAAACATATGGACTAATATGGATCTAATCATATAAACATGTAGATCTTAACATATGAACATATAAAATATGGTCTTACATATATGAACATGACTTGCATATAATCTTTCATAACTTGCATAGATCGAGCAAACTTGCATACATAACTTGCATATGTAATTAGGCATATGAATTAACATAGAGCATAACTTGCATATAATGAATCAAATCAAGCATAATTCAAAACATAGTTTGCAAAGACATAAACTTTATATGATTTACAAACATTTTCATATAATCCAATTCACAACTCATCACAATTACGTTAAAACAATTATCTTATGAAAGTAACTGCACTCATAGAAAACAGATCTTGAATTCTGGGATCTGATTTCTGAAATTGCTAAGCTAATCTGTTGATGTAGGCGTTGATTCGTTCGTTGTTGTTCTAGAATTCCTTTTCGCAATTCCTAGGCTTTCAATCTTTATCTCTTATCTTTTTATCTTTAATCAAGAATTTGATTTGTTATGGTGGCGGCCAGGTTAGTTTCTAGATGAACAACATGACGGCATCATAGTTTAGGGTTGTGAGTTTAGGGTTTAGGTTTAGCTATGTATATATAGATGTCTAGGATCAATATGGGCCTTTAGATCAACCTAGGAGTCATCAAATCCATCCAAACCAAGGAGAGCCAACCAGAACATGACACATATGCCATAACTCCTCAGAAAATCATCACTGTCCAGATCAGTTCGCAGGTGTCGACCTATAGGGGGTCGACACCTATATCGACACCCCTAGGGGGGTCGACACCTATATCGACACCGCCTGGGGGGTCGACACCCCTGATCGGGAAATTTCCCACTCAACAGTTTTCTGAAGTTTTGAAATTCGAATCTTCTTTAATTATTTTAATTTAATTTCTGCTTAAACTTGAAAATTTATAACCTCCATAACTTCTTCATACGGAGTCCGATTCACGCAAACTCGGACTCTATCTCAAGCAGAATTCCGAGACGAACGTAATGGCATAAACATTTCACCCAGTTCTTCTTTTAAATATTAATTATTCTTTAATTATCTCTTATGTACCGTTTTAAAATTACGGGGTGTTACAAATGTGACAAAGTAATCTCCATCTGATAATTTGGAAATAGAATTTCCCAAAGTAAGTATGGCTTATAAAACCTTATTTTTAATGCAATAGAAGGTGATATTTTAATTGAGTTTTGTATTACAAGCTTTTATCTATCTCAAGACAATAACGATATCGATCAAGGTATGGGAGGTAAATAAAATACCACGACTAGAACGACTTCACTATTATCAACGGATGATATTAGTTTGCAAGGGTAGAGGATGTTTTGTTTCCAAACGAATTGGAATTTAATATAGAAAATTAAGCTGTGAATAATCTTATAACTGAATTATGATTTTTGAGTGAAGAGATCAACGATTTTGGATAATCGTAATTTTACATTTTTTTTGGAAAATTGGTTAATTTATATTAAAATGTGGAAGATCGGAAATGGAATTTAATTTATAAATGAAGTTTAAACATTATATTTAAATTTAATTAAAAGGATCTCATCATGGTGCAATAGTACGTAAATTAACGATACGTACTTCAATTGAGTATATAGAACTCAATATAAGCTGGAATTCTATGAAACAAGAATCGTTCGGACCTATTGAATAACAATTTTCTAATGGAAGAGAAAAAACTAGATTTCATCTTATATATTTTGAGTTATGTCAAAATCAAATTTCTAGAAAAACAGCATTGTACTCATTTATAAAAACTACAACGATTTATTAAATAAAATCGAAGGATTTTAAGTAAATGAAATTTGAATCTATCATTATAAAAATCCAGATTTTAGTTATAAAATAAATATGAACTCAAGTGGAGTGAATGGATTGATTTTTGGAACAAAAAAATAGATTTTTAATGATTGAATGAAGTTAACGAATTTCTAAAGGAATCAGTTAATAAAGTTTAGATCAAACTTAATTTGTTTAAGTGAATTTGTTAATTGAAATTGGGAATTCGATTGTAATACTCGGATTAGAATTTGGAATTGAGCAAGGAGTTTGATTTTAATTTGGGTATAAGTGAATACAAATTTATTTGAACGTGATATGTTCAAATTAAAAATAGATGAAGCAAAGAAACTAATTAGCAAAATGATACATGATTAAATAAAAAGGATTGAATCGATTGAAATAAATTGGGAATGGGCATATGTATGTTAAATAACTATGGAATAAAGAGAATGTAGATTATAACTTGAGTTCCCAATAAAAAGGCACATGTTTAAATTCCATATGAGATTTTATGAGCCTATTGCGCAAGCCGCTTGGCTTTTTGATTTTCTTTTGAGTGGAAAGGGCCTAGAAAGGCGATTTGTATATGTACCGATTAAGCTGTACAAAGGAGACGCTAGCGAAATTTTTCAGAAATTTAAGGAGTTAGAATATTTCTAAGAAAGTTTGATAACTAGGAATCAATATATATATATATATATATATATATATATGTATATATACAATTCGATAAGGAAAAAAACTTATTATAGAATATTATAAACAAAGGAAATCTTTAAATTTAAATATGGTAAGAATACAAGGAGAAATGTGTACATGTTTAAAAAAAAGGATAATTGGTTTTGTATGATGTTGATTATTCCAGATAAGTAGTTTTGTCTGTTTTAAAGTTAAGAATGTTATTCAGTCAAGGTCTTAGTTGTACTTATACCCAAACTTAATTGATTTCATTTTTTAATCAATAAATAGAACGATTCAGTCTCGAAGATCAATGATTAAATAAGATTTAGTTGCATGCATCATTTTGGATTGTTGTAATGATATTTTACACAATTTTCTCTTAACCCAAGTAAGTGAAATTTTGGAAAATATAGAAATAAATATTTTCTTAGTATAGGAATGAATGGTCGTGAAAGGGAGAAGTGATTCAAAATGAAATCCAATAAAAAATAGAAGATATTTTCTAAAGTATAGAAAATAAAAGAAGATCGGATATGGTGCGTTTTTCTAAATACCGTAAGAGGCTAAAGCGTTCTGAAAATATTGGAGTAAAGATATCGAAAGGAATCTAGGAAATAATTTAATTAATGAAATATTAAAAGGTCCAGTAATTGTTTGATGCTTAGTCAATAATATTTCCAATGGTAAATTTGGATGTTTGTTTGTTTTTCTTCAATAGTTAAATAATCGACTACCGAAGTTTTTGACCATCATTGTCAATACGGAGAGACCGGTTGGATTTATTATCGGAAAACCACTATGTATAGGCCTAGACATTGCGAATTAGATTATTTGAAGAAAATTGAAGACAGAGTAAAATGCAAGAGTTGTTCTATTTTAGTATAGTGCCTTCGGTTTGTCCAGTCCTAGGACAACTTGTATGGACGAATGTTTAACTGGGTAGGCCTAACAAATCACATAAGACGTTCTTTTCAAGGTAATATGTTTGCCTTTTGTATCTGTAATATTTTTGGGAAAATCAACTAGCGATTTAACGGGTTTGACGATGTTGCATTCAAAGTAAATGATGTTGTGCTTTTCTAGGAAGGTAAATGTGACCTCAAGCCTCATTAACCGGGAAAGACAAAAATATGGCAGGCAGCATGGCTACTTGGGTCACACCTAAGCAGGTTGAATTATCACCGATCTAGAGAAAATTCAATTGTTCGTCTTTCGCTTATGTATCTTATGGATTACGGTTGGAGGGCCGACAACCGCGGGTGATAATACATTCGGTCCACTCAAGCTAAATGAGTGACCGATCATGTGTGGCCGGGTTGCAAGATGTTCTTGTTGAACCTCACTGTATCCCCTCTAGAGTACATTGACCGAGAGACGGTCCCGTACCTTGTCATAGTTGGAATCCAATCTCCAATAAGTGCCCTGCGGTTTTTGATTTTATACTATGTATCTGGGGCATGGGATGTTGGCATTCTGCTGGATAGTTATTTATTTGATTCAGACACTATCATAATATCAACGGATTTTGATATAATATTTTTTTTGGGTTATCATAAGGTAAAAACCATCCGTATATATGTGTTGATCGGTCTTATGATTATCTTTTCTTTCAAAGAAGTTTTTTTAAAGTTAAACAAATTGGTTGGAGTTTACTCACACCATTCCCATGACTGACCTAGATTTCATTTTGTTTGTTTTACCCTAAACTTTAGGCGCCCAAATTTGTACAGTCAGTCAATTGTTTCAGGTATTTACAGATATACTTGGAGGAGCTTAAAGCAGGAGACTTCACCGTTAGTTAGCTAGAGTTATTTCCGTTATGATGTATGTGTGTTGTACTCTTATATGGTATGTATATACAATACAAATTTGTATTTCAAAGTTCTATCTTCTATAATTTTCTAGTTATTTAACCCTAATGACTCATATTTCTGTGCAATTTGGGTTGGACGTGTGTTATTTTAGTCAACTCAGATGGTGCGAATTTTCGGGCTGTTATAGTCGAACTATTTGAAACCATCCTTGACAACACCAAATTCAAGAACTGAAAATCTATATTTGAATGTCAAGCCAAAAAAGGGTCTGATTTGATTTTGATTTTGTGCGAGAATTGTTTCTAGAACAAGAGAGAGGCGTGTGTTTCTTGATATATTTTGGAAGTTCTATTTGTATTGGGAGAGTGGAGCTGTGGTTATTTTATTTCGGTGAGAAACCGGATTTGAGTGGCCCAAATTTTGAGTGCGTGTGTCTGTGTTTTTTTTTTATTTGGTTGAGAAACCAGATTTAGGTCACCTAAATTTTGAGTGCGTGTGTCTTGACTTGGTGTTGAGCTAAACCATGTTTGTTTAAGTGATTTGTTGAGTGTGTGATTCTTTGGTTTTAATTTTTTTCCTTTTGGGCACTTGACGAAGATTCTGAAACTGGAGGACACATGGTAAAAACCGCTATTGATGACATGTTAGATTTACCATTTCAGAAAGCCTTTCATCCTTCAATAGATGTTTCTACTATATCTTTTGAAGGGATTTTTGAAGATGATCGTAAATTCTTAAATGACGAATCCATGGAATGCCTCGAAGATAAACTTAAGCTCATTTTGTGGAAAGAAATTATTGTTAAATACACTAATTTATGGGATTTTGATAATCTTCATCTGAATGGTATAAATCATTGTTACAAAAAAATTTGCTTAGGGAAGAAGTGATGACCCATCCTACCACCCGTTCCAAACCAATCATTAAACCGACTTAAACCGATCAACAAGACATATCGCTTGGGGTTCCAACACATCATCATAGAAACAAAAGACTTTTCATTGATATCATCTCAATGTTATAACAGAGTACAAGATTATTAGAGAATAATAAATACAATATAATACACAACGGAAACATAATTACATTCAACGGAAGACTATCAAATGCTATGGTCAGATCTTTAGCTTCAACCATAATCATGCTCTATAAAATATCTAAAACCCAAATTACTAGTTGCCCAAGTGGAAAATTATGGGAACTCAAAGTTTAAGTAGGAAACAATAAACTCCGAGTCAGTCATGGGACTAGTGTAAGTATTAAAATAAGTTATTATTAACTTTACTTAAAAGTAAGACATATCATGGGACCATGCAGTATAGCACGGAGCGATTTTCCTCCACGTGAACACCGGTGCACAAAACTTAAAACAAAAATATTTTCATCATTATCTTTAGATTTATAAATCAAATAACTAAATAACAAGCCATTACACATACCCATAAAATCATAAACAAGGATTCGAACTACGAAATTCATGCTTTTGAAAAATGATGCTATTATAAGACTCAAGCCCCATTACACAGTGCAACACAAATCGAAGGATAGAGTTTTACCATATAATATTCGAACGTGCTTGGTATTCTTTATAACAAATATTTTGATATTATTATTAATGTCTAGGTATGGAAATCGCTTTCGAAGGTAAATGTATCAATCTTAGCTCGCATAATGCCCCACCCCGTTATATTGTCTATATAGTATACAACTAAAAACACAAAGTCTCGTATTGGAAATTGGATTCTGACTATGAACCGATGAAAAGGACCTGCCTTAACCGCATTCAGAACACTCTAACAAATATCTCAAGAGTCAACTATTGAGTCCTTCGGATCGGCAAAGCCGGTCAACACTAAACATGACTGATTAGGATCTTTTCTGATTATAGCGTTCCCCTGGTCGTGTTTGACCATCATTCGAGGTGCCTCAACTATCATCCACATAAGTAAACTTGCCTAGATCCATACCACAGAAACACCATTTAGCTAGAAGGGAACATTGGCCCATATCTTTGTTGTCCACTATCCTATTTTCGGCACATTTCGGGATGTGAGGCCTTAGAGTCAACATCCATAAAGCTCTGCTTTTCAACATAAGCCTTGATTTATCTACCAACAACACTCAACATGTCACATTGTCAATTCACATCATATTATTGGTTTATATTAATATATATCCCTCTGAGTACATATGTCTCAGAGGAGGGTGTTAAGCTAAGAGAATAAATCCTCCGCCACCAACCGATATAACATCAATAGAAACCGGGCCAGTTATATTGTAAAATACAATGTCAGACACACTATCCATTTACTAGTCCATTATGGGTTTGAACAAAACCGAAGGCACCTTATTCCTTGTCCAACTAAGGAGAGAGGCCCTTCCATATCTAGACAATCAATAAGTACATCCGGACTATTGACATAATAACCCTATTGGGAGCTACCCAAATCCATGGCATCAACAAGCAGTCCATTCGATGTGAAGATTTTTGGTGTTCCACTATCTTAGACTTGTAATTGTTGTATAATTATTTGAAATGGTTTAAACCCTTTCTTTTCGAAAATATCATCTAATGTAAATCTAATTTTTGGTTATTAACCTACCAACCGAGACTCCTTTTATTGGAAATATTTCATAAGATTATATCTAATTTTCACATTTTGTTAAGCTATTTAGGCTTCCAAAATAATTTTCATTGATCTATTTACCTTATAAAAAGGTTTACCAAATGTTTGTATTCAATTTGTGAATTAAAAACCCTTGACTCATCAAAAACTGCTATAAAAGGCATTGCAAAATAGCATATTTCTAGTTAACAAATTTTTATCATTCAAAAGAATCAAAACCATGTATATTTGGTTCTAACATTTTTCGAATCATTTTTCATAATTTATAATAATTTATCTCTATTTTTATTAATTTAAAAATAGTCCATTACCCGTTCCGGGTCATTAAGCTGCACTAGCGATGTTTCTATTCAAAATTGATTTGCACTTATCTCAAAATCCAACCATTGGATTTAAAATCTCTATATATTATTTGAAAGTTCTTTTCATTTCTAGTCCACTGTTTTGGTTTCGGGAAGATCCGATGGTCGAATCTCCCCATATATCAGTTTGAAGTTACAGGTCAAAATTCGCGAACTACCGTTGCGCAACGAGTTCTATTCTGACCGTACTTCAACTTATATTATAAACTATGTCGAATTTCTTCTAAAATATTATATGAAATATATATAATATTTTTTAAAAACCATATTTTCTATTTTTCACTTTAAAATTCAATATCTCTATTATATAGCTATTATAATATTATTATATTATTAAAGTAATATTATTTTTCAAACTTCAATATTTTGAAGCTAAATTTCCTGACATCATTATAAAATATATAAGATAGTTATGTAAAGAAAATTCTTTTGAAACCTTTCCTAGATACCTTAACCAAACTTCACTTTTTCAAGTTATTATTCATTTTAAAATATCGAGCATTCTTAAGTGGAGGCTCCTCCTAAATGGAAAATATCTCGTCACAAGCCTCTTTCAAAAATATTTTTTGGGAAACTTGAATGTTTCCGGTAGGATGTAGCCATCCATGGATCACATTTATCCGCTTTACTGGAGGATCCAGATTTGTGGACCCTCTTAAATTGGGACCTCTACCGCGTTAGTTGAGATCTTATGGTGTTCATTGGAATGCCGAGTTGTTTTCTGTTTGTCTTTGATGAACTCTTTAGGTGTCCTTTCCGGATAAGATTCTGAATTATACCCTCGAGCACCTTGCACTCATCAGTTCTATGCCTATTCATCTTATGATACTCACAATATTTCCCTCTATTGAACGGTTTTGGGCAATTTTTAGCTTTGAAAGAAACCGGGAAGTTGACTCTATCCTTTGCTTCAACATATATGAAAAAGATTGGCTTGCTCAAGGCTATAGAATTAGTATTAAATCTTCTCACTTTGTCTTTTTTCGATTTCTATCAAATCCAAATTTCCCTTCTTCCCTACGGAAGCTAATCTTCATCTTTGAATAATATATTTCATCCATGCGGATGAATTTATCAGCTTGGAAATGAAAATCTTGTAATTCCTTGCATCCATGAATGTATAGCTCTTTCAAAAATTGATTATTCTCAATTAATCCTAAATGAGCGACAATGAGTTTATCACGGTCGTTCATGTCCTTTGCTTTCAGAGGTTCAACATTAAACTCTTTAAGAAATCCCCCAAAGATTCTCCTTTCCTTTATTTCATATTTGCAATGACAGTGTAGTCCAGAGTTAGATCTTTGCAAATACAGAATTGTGCATAGAAATCATAAGAGAGTTTCTTCTAAGAGTAGATGGTTTTCTCTCGATACCGGCGATACCTTTTGTCAATTGCTACTTGAAGCGTCACCGCAAATAGTCATTATCGAACATACCCTGAAGTATTGTAATGATCCATTTGGCTATCGAAAGCCATAAGATGATCTTCAGGATCAATAGTTCCATGATATTTCATGGTGGGAATCTTCACTTGTGATGGTATCACTGTGCTTAGGATTTCATTAATGAAGGGGCCACTATTTCATTATTGTTAACTTGCTCATCCAAGGTTCTCTTTCCATTGCTTCCAAGTATGGTGGGAATCTTTGCTTTTGTTGTGTTGGTGTCCCTAGTGGTCTATCTCTGAAAGTTCGGGTCTTTTTTCTAAGAAGAAGTCAACTTGATTTTTTTCCTTTTCCCCGAATTGTAGGAAGGGTGTGTTTCTCCTTTGAGACACAACTTCTTCCCCTTGACTTGGTCCGATGTTCCTTGAACATCTTTATGCCAAAGCAATTTGGAATAGATCATGCATTTCGAGAAGCTGTTATTCTAGAGCCTTGATCTTGATGGCATTCTCATCCAAAGAAGTCGAGTTTGGTGGTTGTCTTCGATTCGAGGGTTGGTCTGCTTCAACTGCATTTGGATTGAATGATGGGGTTATATTTTCTTCGAGAGTGGTCGTTTGAGTTGTCCCTCGTTAATGGTGCTTAGTCGTTTTGATTTCATCTTACCTTACATTAAGTAAACATTCAAAATTACTATATAATAAGATAAGAGAACGGAGGTTCATGCCCTCCTTCTAGCCCCAAATGTTAACGATAAAAATCATCAATACTCGAATGTATAGTTACGGTTATGGACCTTGGTGTAATCTAGTGCTTCCAAGTTTGACTTATTTCTCCCTTTTTTAGATATCGATGTTGTGACACCCACGTCCGTTAATGTCACTCATCAAGGGAATGCATTAAGTTTCGTGAAGCGTTATAGGTAAACATACACAGAATAATTGCAAGATAGATATAAATAAGATAGCAGCAGAAATTTAAATTTTTATTTCAACATAAATCATAATACCGTGGTCCATAATAACATAAGTAACAAAAACCATTACAATATAATAACTTCTGTCTTGCACCATCAGAGTACATGAGTATATAAAAAACATAATTTCCCAATTGAAAGAGTTAAGCCATAGTAGAGACAAAAACTTGAGCTATACTTTAGAAGTAGCTCCTAGCAAGATGATATCTGAGTCCTGTCTAAGCCTGAGTGTTTCCTCCCTGAGAACCTAGGGGGAGGGAACGGAAGAAAGAAGGAGAAACAAAAGGATCAGAAATAAAGTCTGGCGTGTCTAGTTACTTTTAGCCAGTAAATAAATAAAAGTAACATGATAGGCATATAAAGTGGATAAGAGAGATCACTACATAAATGGCAGGTGTGACAAGGTAGACAGGGTAAGGTGTATACACTTCTCTAATGATTACTCTAAACTATTACTAGTATAACTAAAATGAGATGATCCCTTCCACTATAAGTTGGTAGACTTAGGGCATACGTCCAAGTGTACCCTAACTGTGACAATCCCAAAATCCGAGGGGCGGTATTAAGGATAATCATTGGGAAATAACACATTAATCATCATAGCAAAGTACAGATAATAGCAGAAACAATAAATAAAATAATTTTACATGGATATGACAGCGGAATCACAACATGTAGGAATATCAGAATAGCATAACGTGGGATATACTTAGTAAATAAAAAAGGAAAGTGATCAGTCATCATCGCCAGAGGCGGAATACATACATGCAGTGAGACATAATAAAGGTATCAGTCTACATCGCCGAAGGCGGAATACATATACATATAGCAAGAAATACGGAAAGTAAATCATTCTGCATCGCCAGTGGCGGAATCATAGCATGTAGTACAGTAATGGCGGAAAAATCAAAGTCATCTCTGTGTAGTCAGCCTCGCCATGAGCCAAAAATGCACTCTATACAGCAGTGCGGAACCAAAAACCACCTGTCACCTGTGTACTAGGCTGCCCGTGTGAAAATAAGGGCACCCGCGTTTGCAAAGTGAAACAAACAACGAGTCAGTCATGGGGACTGGTATGAGGAATCTATTTAACAGTTAAACAACAGTAATAGCAAATCATAGGACCACGCCACTTTCGCGGAACGGGTTTACTCCAGTGATTGCTAGTGCATTTAAAATAAAGTAAATTCTTTTAAAACAATCGCAATGCTTTTAGAAAGAATGAAGCCATTATAAGACTCAGGTCCCATCACACAATGCAACGCAAGCCGGAGGATAGAGTTTTACCTTATAATAGCCAAATATGCTTGATACGTATAAAGCAAAATCATTTGATATTTTTACTAGTGCATATATGTTTCAAAAAAATGAATAGCATCATAAATATCAATCATAGACGGCATAGCTACCATCTACTATGTCGCCATACTAGTTCTACAATCAAGTCCGTTATTTCGTATTGGAAATTGGATTTCCGTCATGAGTCGAGGCAAGGGGCAAGCTCCTCTCCGCTTCGAGACACTCTAGCAAATGCCTCAGGACTACGCACACTGGGTATCCTGGATCTTCAGGGCCGGTCCTCACTTACGTTAGAGGATTAATTATGCCTGAACACACGTTTCCCGGTCCTTACAGACCTATAATCGAGGCGCCTCGCATTCCAACAACCACAAAGGTGAAAAGTAGATATATATATGTCAGGGCTGGTAAGTCACTGACACCACCATAGCTAGAAAGAAACGTCGTGCTCTCCCTGCAGTCTGTATCCCGTTTTTAACTCATACCGGGGTGTGAGGTTCGCGAATTTACGAAATACACAAAGCTAGGCCACGTAGACCTTGCTTTGATCATCATCCACAAGACTTTGCTTTTCAACAGAAGCCTTGATCATAGCATCTTGGCATGCCACATAGGCAGTCCACTCCATACGATTGATTTCCATCGATATATAACCTCTAAGCTCGTACGTCTCAGAGAAGGGCGTTAAGCAAGAGAATAAATTCTCCGCCGCCAAACAGATATATATTTAACAGAGATCAATCAGTATAGAACAAAATCCAATGTCAGACACACAGTCCATTTACAAGTCCGTCCTGGGTCTGAACGAAGCCGGAGGCGTCAAATTACTCGTATATCCGTCCAATCAACACATACGTTCAGACGGCTACTACTTCCGTCCCTTTCCGGTAGCTACTCCGGTTAGGAACCTCAGTAGCGCCCATCCAACCGATACGAAGATCGTCGGTCTTGAATCATCTTTGCATTTTCCAATTCGAATCGCTCGATAAATTATTTGAAATGAGGGTTAGCTCGGCCTTTTCAAATAATTCACGTCATTAGAATTTAAATCGATTCATTTTATGGTTATGTTATTCGACATCCATCTTTCAGTTATTTAGTGTTATTTTCATGTCATACACATACAACCATCAAATATCAAACAATTCAAGCCCAATTGGTTTATTTGCAACCTATGTTGCTTAAAATATTTTATAACGATTTTTCGCCATTTTTATTTATTTAAAAATGGCCATTTTTAATTAAACGACGTTTCAGGTCGTATCGTGGCACTAGCGCTGTTTTTCCCTTAATTTGTTTTACACATATCGGAAAATCTAACCGTTGGATTTCTACAAAGTCTATATCAGTGGGAAGATATTCCCAAAGCGAACCCAACGGTTCCAGTTTCGTGAGAATCCGATGGTCGGATCTTCCACACTAGTCGTTTGAAGTTACGGTTTCAAAATTCGAACTACAGCGTCGTTATTCGATTAAATTTAATTATATTTATATTTATATATAAATATAAACGATTCTGACGCTGTTTTTCTTCAGATTTGAATTAACCATTCCGGACAATCCAACCGTTGGATTTTTACAAGGTTGGTGCCGTTGGAAAGATATTTCCAAGGCGAACTCCGCGATTTCATTTTCGGGAAAATCCGATGGTCGGATTTCTCGTACTAATCATTTCAAATTATGATTCCGAAACACGAACTGCACGGCCTCTATTCCTTTTAATTATATTTATATTTACTTATATAAATATAGTTCAATCTATAATTTTAACTATAGCTCAATCTATATTTGCAACTTCGTTTTCACTTCAAATATTTCACTAACGCCTTAATATTTCGAAAAATTTCGCCATAACCTCCTTTGTACGGGGAGGGGTTTGGAAATTTATTGCGCCGTATTAGGTACCCAATAAATCCTAAAAAGCATTCACATATTTATAGTGATATATTCTGGTGTTTACGGGGGAGCATGTACTGATAATCACTCCAGAGAATAAATTCCCGTCACCCCGTTTCCGTGTGGAAATAAATAGTCCATGTGCCGTATCTAATAACTAGAGCGACGTGATTATTGTCAACTCTAGACCCGTGTGGGTTTTTTTTATTAATATGGCAATTTATCGTTATAATTTATATAGTCCATATCAGTCATCAGTTCAACCTGTAGTACATAGTCATCGCCATACAAGCCTCTTGCTTATATGGTAAATCTTCCACCTCGTCACACAAGCTCCAATGGCTTATGTGGAATATGATGAAGTATGCCTATCATCAAGAAGTATGCCATGTAGTGTAGTTCAAAATTAATTGTTACTATCCTATGGCGTTATTTATTATTTCACACAGAAAAACCAGCACTCCGCATCCAATGGCATTCACAGGAGTTGATATATAAATAAAATTGCGCAGCCAACTCATCAAGGTTTACCTATTTGTCGGGCACGCAAATAATTTCTTTACTCTACAGCTAATCCGTTTTTCCTGTTCAACACATGTATATATATGCAGAACAAAGCTAATAATAATATTTCTAGCAAACTATTATTTATTTCAACACGTGTGTATTTTTAACTAAGCGTATACATGATAAAAGGAATATTTTTATCATCAAAAATATTTATCCGACACGTGTGTATTTTTAACTAAGCGTATACATGATAAAAGGAATATTTTTATCATCAAAAATATTTATCCGACACGTGTGTATTTTTAACACTTCATATTCATGATAAAAGAAATATTTTTATCATCAAAAATATTTATTCGACACGTGTGTATTTTTAACACCTCATATTCATGATAAAAGGAATATTTTTATCATCAAAAATATTTATTCGACACGTGTGTATTTTTAACACTTCATATTTACTATAAAATTATAGTTTTCACTGTCGATTCATTTTATTTTTGAAAGATGATAACATTCAACACATGAACTTCAATTCAACGAATGAATTGCAACTCAACACATGAATATTCGATATAGTTTGTATATATATAAAAATGTGATTTTTATCGCTAAAGCCATTTATTTAAATTCGAATAATATTCAACACATGAATTTCAACTCAACGAATGAATTGCAACTCAACACATGAATATTCGATATAGTTTGTATATATATATAAATGTGATTTTTATCGCTAAAGCCATTTGTTTAAATTCGAATAATATTCAACACATGAATTTCAACTCAACGAATGAATTGCAACTCAACACATGAATATTCGATATAGTTTGTATATATATATAAATGTGATTTTTATCGCTAAAGCCATTTGTTTAAATTCGAATAATATTCAACACATGAATTTCAACTCAACGAATGAATTGCAACTCAACACATGAATATTCGATATAGTTTGTATATATATAAAAATGTGATTTTTATCGCTAAAGCCATTTGTTTAAATTCGAATAATATTCAATACATGAATTTCAACTCAACACATGAATATTCGATATAGTTTGTATATATATAAAAATGTGATTTTTATCACTAAAGCCATTTGTTTAAATTCGAATAATATTCAACACATGAATTTCAACTCAACGAATGAATTGCAACTCAACACATGAATATTCGATATAGCATATGTAAATAATTTCAATGCATGGAAATTTTTCTAACACATGGATATTTCAGAAAATTTCGGCAGCATAACGGCAGGGTAGTTAAAACCGGGACCGTCCCTAGTACGGCTCCTCGCTCTACCTTAAAACCTCGCGGTTTTTGACAATGGGGATCATGCATCTAGTTCGCACGCAGGCGGCATGTTTTAATTTCAATTCCACAATCCTATTCTATTTTGTTTCAACCACAAGAGGGTATTTTTCAACCACAAAGGTATTTTTCAACCATAAAGGTATTTTTCAACCATAATATCAACCACAAACAATTATTTCCAACCATTCGTCATACCATATAATATCACGTCAATCACAAGCAATAAATATCGTCCATGGTTTGTGGACGAGGGGAGTATATATATATATATATATAGTATAATAATTCACTTGCATTTCATCACAATTCAAAGCATATATGTTTCAAACAACGCTTGTATAATTTATACATCGCTAATATAACTTATACAACACATGTACATGAGGTATACGATGCGTATATAATTTACACTTCGCTTATATAATTTATACAACGCGATTACATTCACACAAATAGTTTAGATTCCTCACATTGGTTATTGCGGTGCTAAAAATCGTAGGAAGGTCAGAAAAATCCGCGGCTTCTTCTAGAATGTAGAGAGCCTCCTTGCGGTCACGGTGTCTCCTGTTTCATCGAATTTCGTTAACATAGCAAAAAGATACGATTTTTACAAGTTTGCAACGCTTTAAAGTGTAAAAATCAGTGGAAAATAGTTTCAGCCGTATACCCTTTTCGAATTCAAAAGATAGGGTTGAACTTTTCGGCAAAACCACGAAGCTTTAGGACGAACGGCCAGCGCTACGTCGAAGAGGAAGGAGAGAGCTTTCCAAAGCTACCTGAGATGGTCAGATCGACGCCTCCTAGAGGGCACGGCGGCGGCGCGAAGTTCGGGGTTTCCCGACGCGATATCTCCTTCAATACTCAATGATAATTTGTGAAATTACTATGGATTTGAAATATCTGAACGCTCTTCAAAATGGATCTGAGTTTGCTTGATTTCGTTGAGTGGTTGTGGAGAAATTGAAGAGAGAAGTTTCGGGTTGATTTCCGCGTCGCGACAGGGGTTTCGAGGAAGAAGATGAATTCTGATTGGCCGATGCCCTTTTTATTTTAATTTTTAATTTATTTAATTCCAAAAATACCCCCTTCCACAAACGACCTCGAAATCAAACCCAACGACTGTCGCCCCTAGCTGAATACCCCCATTCCGGACACAATGGGATATGTTTCGTTGGCCATTTCAACTGTTACAGTCAGTTATTTTTCAAATTAAAATATAAAACATTCTATATTTAATTTAAACGTACATTTCAATTTGCCAGGGCCACAAACTGAATCAAAAAATTCCAGAAAAATAAATCTAGCTTTGTTTTGACGATACGGTCCTAACAAAACCAGTTTCGTCGAATTCTGAGCTCGTTTGAAAAACGGCCATTTTTTGGTCGACCCATTTTAACAGAATTTGACCAAACACGTTATCTTTTGCCCCGCTCACATACTAGCTTCAAAAATTATGAAATTTGAAACTTAGCAATAATTTGACATCCCGGACCCAACAAAAGTGGTTTCATCGAATTCCGAGGTCGTATGCAAAATCTCAATTTTCAAGGGCTATATATACTATATAGCGACCTTTCTGAAAATTAGTTTGGCCATAACTTTTGATTTCCGCTATGAAATTTCGATTTTTCAGATTCGTTAGAAAGGTATTGATAAACAGATTTAAATATTTTCAGTTTCGTTAAAATCCGTTATATTTTCCACCCGGTATAGTCAGACAACGTTTGTATTCAAAATTTCAAACTGCCATACCATACCAAATTCTATATTTTATTGAAATATGCTATTTCAACTATTCAAATCTCTTGGTAATAACCTAATTTAAAAATTTTAAACTGGTTCACATTTTCCGGGTTATTACACTAACACTACCCTAATCGATTGGCTCCCTACTCCATAGATATCCTATGTTGGCCCTACAATAGGAGGTACCACTTCCTAAAGTGGCAACCCTTCATTTCCCAAGATGTGCACAACCATATCTACTAGTGTCATAGTCATCTTATCCCTCTCTACCCAGCTCATGCACGCATATGGCCCGGTCGGTTTGCGCCGCCCACACCATCCATCTCGTTTGGATCTCTTATAATCAATCAGTAAGCATTCCCCTTCTCCGCTTATCACGGAGTACTTTATTTGACACCTACTCTGGGTTACTGACTAAAATGGGTCCCACACAATATGATACAAGCTCTCCCCTTTGTCTTGTATCCCCATTAAGTTTTTCACTGACTATGTATACCCCTAGGTGTCTTTAATTACATAACCCTATGTCAGTTATGCTTACCCTAAAGGGTATCTTTAATTGCATAAATTTATTATATTTTCCAACGGTTATGTATACCGCTTGGTGTCTTTAATTACATAACCTTATTGGGTTAAGTTAGTGGGCCTACATATAAATATTACCAACACCCTCTAATTTACTTAAGCCACCTACTACCCATCCAATTTTACTTAACCCTAACTTAAGTTTATAATCATGCAATCCTAATGGATTAAATTAGGTTAAGCATTCCAATTCATTACCATGTCCAATTATGGTTATAATGGGCTAGACCTCTTACATTAGGCCTACAACATGTGGATGCTGGATATGCCGGTCGGGTCTGGGTATTCTTATTCCACAGTTGGGTCTAACCTCGTGCCTTAGCCCGATTCATATTTACACACTTAGACCTCTCACATTAGGTTCAACATTAGTGGCTGCTGGATATGCTGGTCGGGTCCAAGCAGACTTCCACCATAAATGCATCCTAACCTCGTGTCATAAGTGTAATTACAATTCCTAATTGTAATTACTATTTTCATCCAAATCTACTTATGTCATTATATGTGATTATTTCTCTTTTTATCCCCATTTGAATTATATGTCCAATAATGTCCATATTTAAATTGTGCCAATATTAACCCTTCTCCCCCGTTCCTTAACTAGCGTACTCATAAACTGGCGGCATGCCTAGTCTAGACAATAGCCTAGTCATAAACGATAATAGGGAAAATAATGGGAATATAACTAAATTGATCATCTTGGCATAAAAATAAACTAGCATGATAATAAGGTGAATGGACATGTAATTTACATCATAACAAGGTGGACATAAAACTAATGAACTGGTGGTAGTCAATTGATTCTAACATAACTATGATGTCACAATAAGCATAATATGATCTAAATTAGCAATTTAGATGTCTAATTGGATTAGATCTAACATGATAACACAAGGTGATAAATTAGATCTCATAATTCAGATCTAGAGGTTAAAGTAGATCTGACACCATTATAATGACATAATAGCATGTTTAGATCTAAATATGGGTTCATGTATCCAATTTAAGTTTATCGCAATATGACAGGTGAAAGGTGATTTACATAAAGAAATGGATCTAACCAATGTTGCAACTATCCAAATTAACAGATTTACATTCACCACAATATAGTTACAAGTCAAGATCCACATAGATAACATAATAGAACAATCGCAGGTACATTAGATGTAGAAGTGTAAATCTATTATGACATAGTATAAGAATTAACATCAGCATAGATCCACAGTTTACAACATATCCAATCCACAGTCTTTCACAATTTACTTTTATTTATCTAAACCTAAAAGCAACTAGAGACTCACAGCATTAGGTTTAGATAATTGAGAAAAAACGGATCTTGAATTTCTGAATTTTATTTGCAAAGTACGTTGTTGTAGAAAACGGTTCCATCCCAGTTCGTATCCCAGCTGCATATGGCCTCCATGATTACCAATGAAGAAAATAGGAGAATAGGACACATATATATAGCTACCAGACCCCCTGAAACCGAGTTTCACATCATCCCTAGGGGTGTCGACAACCCTATGGGTGGGTCGACACCCCTTAAGGAGGGTCGACCCCTCGGTCGACACTCCTCTAGGGTGGTCGACCCCCTAGAGCGGGATTTTTGCTGCCTTATCGAATTTTTCAAATTTGAACTGTTCTGGATAAAATTCTGACTCATTTCTCACTCATGCGTATATATATATAATCTTTCTACATGTATACAAACTTAAAACCCTCATAACTTCTTCATACTATGACCATTTTACGCAAACCAAATGCCTATCCTAACCAGAATTTTGAAACGGACGCAATGGTGCATTACATTTCCTCTAATTCTGAATATTAAATTAATTATTATTTAATTTATCCTCTTTAATGTTGTTAAAAATTCATGGTGTTACATTCTCCCAAACTCAATGGATTTCATCCCAAAATCTCTAAGTTGAGAAGAATGCATATCCTAACAACCATCATTCATCTACTCATCCACCAATCATTGGCATCCATTGTCCTCAAAGATTTCTAATGCTTATATGAATATATGCAAAGGTGTGTGTATATGTCCCAATACTAATGTGAAAATCAGGAGGTCTACTGATTTAGTTGACCTCCTTAATGCAATGTATGTTAGTGCCATTAATCCAATATGTATGAAAATAATCCTATTATATCATGTGAGTTCTATACGCGCGCACATTTATTCGTCCAAATGCAACATCCATATGCTATCTCATCCATTTCCATCCATAAAAGAAAAGAAAATGCACACACACCCATATGCAATATGAGAGTGATTGAGTCGATCTAGTGCCTAATGTTTGTGTATGTGCATCCATAGGCAACCACTTGCAAACATTTGCATCCACTTGCATCCATCAAACATAACATGTTTCAAACACATGTTTACATCCATAGGATTCCTATCTAAAGGCCAAAAAATACAATGGATAAGATATACTCAATTGACATAAACAAGTACTGATAAAAATTTGAAAAAGGAGTTAAGAACATACTCTCGAAAAGAAAAGGGTATGAAGCACGAATCTTCTCTTCGGTCTCCCAAGTCGCATCCTCTGGGCTATCTCCCCATTGAACCTTTAGCAACTTGATCTCCTTATTGTGCATCTTCTTAACTTTTGATTCAAGAATACGGGTAGGGGCTCGTCTGATTTTCGCCTCCCGTCCCACTTCTACTTCTTCGAACATACTCGGTTCAACAACTTCAACGGTGTCATGTAGGCACTTCCATAGATGAGGGACGTGAAAAACGTGACGAGCACCGGATAGATTTTCTGGGAGTTTCACTCTATAGGCCATTTGGCCAATTCTCTCGGTTATGGGAAATGGTCCCAAAAACCTAGGTGTCAACTACCCTACTGCTCCGAAGCGAACCACATTCCTCAGAGGTGATACTTTTATAAAAACTAAGTCTCCTACTTTGAATTTGATGTCAGTTATTCTCTTGTCTGCATAGGACTTCTTCCTATCTTGAGTTGTCTTCATCCGCCGTCGAATAAGGTCAATCTTTTCGGACGTTTCCCTAACCATATCCGGTCCAAGTAACAATCTTTCTGTAGATTCCCATCAATAAGGTGGTGATCTACAGGGTCATCCGTACAATGCTTCAAAGGGTTCCATGCCGATGCTAGCTTGATAACTGTTATTATAGGCAAACTCTACTAATGGAAGATGCTCTTCCTAAGTCCCTCCGAAGTCTAGGATACACAATCTTAAAAGATCTTCAAGAATTCTATACACTCTCTCCATCTGCCCATCGGTCTGAGGATGATAAGCGGTGCTCAAACACAACTGTGTACCCAATGCTTCTTGCAAACTCCTCCAAAATTCGCTAGTAAAGATAGGGTCATGATTGCTTACGATGTTGGAAGGTACTCCATGAAGACGAATTATCTCATGAAAATAAATTATTGCCAACCACGATGCCGTCCTATTATTCTTAACTGGAATAAAGTGAGCGCTCTTAGTGAGTCTATCTATCACCACCCAGATACTAGTATTGACTTTCTTTGACCTAGGCAAACCATCTATGAAATCCATAGAGACGCTCTCCCATTTCCATTGCGGAACCTCCAACGGACGAAGTAATCCACCGGGATTCTTTTGCTCATCTTTGACATGCTGGAAAACTAAACACTGAGAAACAAATTCGGTTACATCTTTCTTCATCCCAGCCCGAAAGAAAACCCTCTTCATGTCTTTATACATCCTATCACTACCTGGATGAATAGTCATCTTAGAATGGTGCACTTCTTCTAGGACTGCCTTTATCATGCTTCCAGTTTGAGGAACACAAAGCCTTCAATCTCGTCGCAACCATCCCTTTTCATCTATGACATATCTACCGAGGTGACTAGAAGTCTCCCCTCTTCTGAGCTTTTCCATGATGTCTAAAATCTGTGGGTCACCTTGTTGCGAAGCTCCTATTTGGTCCATAAGATTTGGTCATATCTCCAAGGATGCAAATAAATCAGGCAAAACCTCAATGGATGGTCTAAAATCTAAAGCTGATATGAACTCCAAGTTCCACCAACAGAGGACTCAAGGCCATCCTCTGCCTACTTAGTGCGTCTGCCACCACATTACCCTTGCCAGGGGTATAAGCTATTTCAAAATCATAAGAAGCTAAGAACTCCATCACCGTTGTTGCCTTAAGTTGAGATCCTTCTGTGAGAATAGATAATTGAGAGATTTATGATCGGTGTATAAATCGAACCTTTCTCTAAGTAAACAATGACGCCGCGTCTTTAACGCGAATACTATGGCAGCTAGATCAAGATCATGGGTGGG
The DNA here is from genome assembly GCA_030737875.1 of Allium sativum. Classification (NCBI taxonomy): domain Eukaryota; kingdom Viridiplantae; phylum Streptophyta; class Magnoliopsida; order Asparagales; family Amaryllidaceae; genus Allium; species Allium sativum. Next base: position 435,072,073 of record CM060919.1, read on the forward strand.
ATAGTTCTTCCCATGAACTCTCAACTGTCTACCCCCATAACATACTACTTTCCCTTCTTGCATCAAAATTGCGCCAAGCCTTGTACCGCAAGCACTAGTGTAAACAGTAAACACTTTACTTCCATTAGGCAAGGTCAAGAGTGGGGCTGTTGTCAGAGCCCTCTTCAGTCGTTGGAAAGCAACTTCACAGTCTATATCCCATGAAAATGCCAAATTCTTCTTTGTTAGCCTGGTGAGAGGGGCTGATATCTTCGAGAAGTCCTTAATGAACTTCCTATAACAATATGCCAACCCAAGAAAGCTTCTCACCTCGGTTGCATTTTTAGGAATCTGCCAATCTTGCACTGTTACCACCTTCGCGGGATCTACACTATCCCTTCTTTGGAGACCACATGCCCTAAGAATCGCACCTCTTTTCTCCACAAATGGCATTTTTGCCTTTAGCTGATGGTCGCGAAGAGTTTTCAAAACTTCTCTCAAACGTTGGGCATGCTCTTCTTCGCTCCTGGAGAAGATCAAAATATCATCAACAAAGACTACGACAAATTTGTTTAGAAACTCCCGAAACACCATACTCATCAAATCAACAAAATAGGCGGGTGTGTTTGTCAACGTAAAAGGCATAACTAGCCATTAAAAGAAACTGTCCGGAGTTCTAAAAGTAGCCTTATCTATGCTGTCCTAAGCCACCCACAACTGATGGAACCCCATAGCCAAGTCCAATTGAGAAAATACCGACGCACCAACAAGCTGATCAAATAAATCATCAATCCTCGTAAGTGGGTCCCTATTATTTTTAGTTAGCTTATTCAAATCTCTATAGTCAACACACAAACGAAGAGAACCATCTACCTTAGTTGCAAATACTAATGGAGCACCTCATTCAGGTATGCTTCATCTGATAAACCCTTTCTCAAGTAGCTCCTCTACTTGCTTATTCAGCTCTCTCCTTTCCCTTGGAGCCATGTGGCGCACTAGTAATGTAACAGGCTTTGCATTGTCCACCAGATATATGCGGAAGTCGATCTCGTGCCTTGGAGGTAAACCCCATACCTCATCAAAAACATCGGAATAATCTCGAACCACTCGAATAGATTGCAAATCATCTATGGATGCATCTAGAGACTCTAGAAAACTAAGTATAAAAGACCCTTGGGGGTCACAAGAAACATCGAGGGTCTTCCAATGACAAGTCAGGAGTCTAACAGCCCTCCTCTCACAATTCAGAATGGCCCCATACGTGGTAAGCCAATCCATTCCTAGAATCAACCCATAGCCCATTAACCTAAGCACATATGTGTTCCCCTCAAACTCGATGCCTAACACATATATTTTCAAACCCTGACAAATCATCGATAAATGAGCCGAACCACCTATGGGGTTTGAAACAACTACGAGATCTACTACCATACTAGTAATTAAGTGTAGAGATTCAACCATAGAACTAGATATAAACGAATGTGAGGCGCAAGATTCAAAAAATGTTCTAACTAGATGGTTTGAAAGAGAAACTAAACTTTCTACGGAAATTTTTCTACCTCTTTCGGGAGCACTGATCGCGAAAGCATGCATCTGCCCTCTAGAAGTTCCTGCTCTTTGACCTTGTCCCTGCGATCCCTATTTTTTTGGGCACTCTTTAGAGAAGTGTCCGACCTCTCCGTAATTGAAGCAATTGCCCTTCCTTCTCTTACAGTCTTTGATCAAGTGACCATCCTTTCCACAATTGTGACATTTTCTCTTATCCTGCCTTTGTCATCATTCCTTCCTTTCTTCTGTTGTTGTTGTTGTTGCCCTTTCTTGGGTCACACCTTCCTATTCTGCGATGTACCCTCAACCTTTGCTTCCTTCTTTTCTCCCTTGTCCTCCTCATGCATTAGGGCAATATCAACAAGCTTTTCAAAAGTGGCCCCCATTGGAATATGGGACATGGCTAACCCATGCAAAGGCTCATTCATCCCTTTAGCAAACCGCAAAGCCCTTTTGTGCGGTGTATCCACCAACTCTAACCCAAACCCTACCAGTTGGTTGAACTTGTTCACATACTCCTTCACCGTCAAGTTTCCTTGCTTGAGTGCTAAGAACCTCTCCATATGCATGCTTATCACATCTTGGGAAAGAAATTTCATTTCGAACTTTTATCTAGAATCTTCCCAAGTTTCCACCGGACGTCCAGCTTGGGTGACTTCCCACCAAAATGTGGTTTCGTCCTTTAATAGCCAAGCAGCTAGCTGAATCTTACTTCGATCCTCTGCTTCAAAAATTACGAGCAAGTCCTCGGTCTCTTTAAGCCAGTTCCTAGCTTCTACGAATGTCTCGTTCCCATGGAATGACTTCCCTCCCATAGCACGAAAGTCCTTGCTGATCTTAGCAAAGTTATCTGCTCTTGGAGGGGGAGGAGGAGGAATGACTGGTGCAGTTCGGGGAGGAACGTCTCTTTAGCCTTTGGCAGGCATCGTGGCCTCTAAATACCTACGGAACCATCCGGGTATTGTGACGCCCTTTGGGATATTAGGAACGTATTATTCCCCAGACATGCTGAAAATGGAGAAAGGAAGAAATTTAGATAAGGGACCGAATAATATTACATATGGCTTCCTGGGGAATATTTTCAAAACAAACTTTTCTTTTAGAAAATACCTTTTTTAAAACTTTTTTTTTGAAAAATAAAATTTCAAAAAATTTCATCTAATCTGGTAACCTTCAGCTCTATTACCAAGTGTGACACCCTATATCCGTTAATGTCACTCACTAAGGGAATGCATTAAGTTTCATGAAGCGTTATAGGTAAACATACAAAGAATAATTACATGACAGATATAAATAAGATAGCAGTGGAAATTTAAATTTTTATTTCAACATAAATCATAATATCATGGTCTACAATACCATAAGTCATAAAAACCATTACAATAAAATAACTTATGTCTTGTACCATTAGAGTACATGAGTATATAAAAAGCTTAATTCCCCAACTGAAAGAGTTAAGCAATAGTAAAGGCAAACACTTGAGCCATACTTCAGAAGTAGCTCCTAGCAAGATGATATCTGAGTCCTGACTAAGCCTGAGTGCTTCCTCCCTGAGAACCTGGGGGGAAACGAAAGAAAGAAGGAGAAACAAAAGGGTCAGACATAAAGTCTGGCGAGTCTAGTTACTTTTAGCCAGTAAATAAATAAAAGTAACATGATAGGCATATAAAGTGGATAAGAGAGATCACTACATAAATGGAAGGTGTGACAAGGTAGACAGAGTAAGGTGTATACACTTCTCTAATGATTACTCTGCACTATTGCTAGTATAACTGAAATGAGATGATCCCTTCCACTATAAGTTGTAGACTTAGGGCATACGTCCGAGTGTACCCTAACCACTACCCTAATCGATTGGCTCCCTACTCCGTAGATATCCTGTGGTGGCCTCATAGTAGGAGGTATCACTTCCTAAAGTGGCAACCCTTCATTTCCCAAGATGTGCACAACCATATATACCGGTGTCACGGTCGTCTTATCCCCCTCTACTCGGCTCATGCACACATATGGCCCAGTCGGTTTGCGTCGCCCACACCATCCGTCTCGTTTGGATCTCTTATGATCAATCCGTAAGTGTGCCCCTTCTCCGCCTAACGCGGAGTACATTATTTGATACCTACTCCGGGTTACTGACCGAAATGGGTCCCACACAATATGACACAAGCTCTCCCCTTCGTCTTGTATCCCTACTAGGTTTTTCACTAAATATGTATACCCTAGGTGTCTTTAATTACATATTCTATGTCAGTTATGCTTAATCTAAAGAATGTCTTTAATTGCATAACTTTATTATATTTTCCACTGGTTATGTATACCGCTTGGTGTCTTTAATTACATAACCTTATTGGGTTGAGTTCGTGCGTTTTTATGTAAATATTACCCACCCCCTCTAATTTACTTAACCCACCTACTACCCATTCAATATTACTTAACCCTAACTTAAGTTCATAATCATACAATCCTTACAGATTAAATTAGGTTAAGCAGTCCAATTCATTACTATGTCCAATTATGGTTATAATGGGCTAGACCTCCCACATTAGGCCTACAACGTGTGGATCCTGGATATGTCGGTCGGGTCCGGGCAGTCTTATTCCACAGTTGGGTCTAACCTCGTGTCTTAGCCCGATTCATATTTGCACACTTAGACCTCTCACATTAGGTTCAACATTAGTGGCTGTTGGATATGCCAGTCGGGTCCGAGTAGACTTCCACCACTAATTCAACCTAATCTCATGTTATAAGTGCAATTAAAATTTTTGTGATTACTATTTTTATCCAAATCTACCTATGTCATTATAGGTGATTATTTCTCTTTTTATCCCCATTTGAATTATATGTCCAATAATGTTCATATTAAAATTATGCCAACATTAACCCTTCTCCCCCGTTCCCTAACTAGCGTACTCATAAACTGGCGGCATGCCTAGGCTAGACAATAGCCTAGTCATAAACGATAATATGGAAAATAGTGGGAATATAACTAAAGTGATCATCTTGGAATAAACATAAACTAGCATGATAATAAGGTGAATGGACATGTAATTAACATCATAACAAGGTGGACATAAAACTAATGAGCTGGTGGCATTCAATTGATTCTAACATAACTATGATGTCACAATAAGCATAATAAGGTCTAAATTAGCAATTTAGATGTCCAATTGGATTAGGTCTAACATGATAACACAAGGTGATAAATGGATCGCATAATTCAGATCTATAGGTTAAAGTTGATTTAATACCATTAGAATGACATAATAGCATGTTTAGATCTAAATATGGGTTCACATATCCAATTTAAGTTGATCGCAATATGACAAGTGAAAGGTGATTTACATAAAGAATTGGATCTAACCAACGTTCCAACTGTCCAAATTAACATATTTACATTCACCACAATATAGTTACCGGTCAAGATCTACATAGGTAACATAATAGAATAATCACAGTTGAATTAGATCTAAAAGTGTAGATTTATTATGACATAGTATAATATTTAACAATAGCATAGATCCACAATTTACAACATATCCAATCCACAGTCTTTGAATATTTTCTTTTATTTATCTAAACCTAAAAGCAACTAGAGACTCACAGCATTAGGTTTAGAAAATTGAGAAAGAACAGATCTTGAATTTCTGAATTTGATTTGCAAAGTATGTTGTTGTAGAAAATGGTTCCATCTCAGTTTGTATCCCAGCTGCATATGGACTCCATGATTTCCAATGAAAAAATAGGAGAATAGGACACATATATATATATATAGCTGCCAGACCCCCTGAAACCGAGTGCCACGTCAGCCCTAGGGGTGTCGACACCCCTGTGAGTGGGTTGACCCGTAGGTCGACCCCTAAATCGACACCCCTCTAGGGGGGTCGACCCCATAGAGTGGGATTTTTGACGCCTTATCGAATTTTTCAAATTCAAACAGTTCTGGATAAAATTCTGACTCATCTCTGACTCGTGCCTATATATATAATCTATCTGCATGCACAAACTTAAAACCATTATAACTTCTTCATATGGTATCTGTTTTACGTAAACCAAATGTCTATCCTGACCAGAATTTCAAGACGGACGCAATGGTGCAGTCGTTTCCTCTTATTCTGAATATTAAATTATTTATTACTTAATTTATCCTCTTTAATGTAGTTAAAAATTCGGGGTGTTATAGATGCCCCAAGTTTGAAGATAAATTACTCTTCCTTCAAGAGGTGAGCATCGCGCTCACCTTACGTAGGGAAACAAAGTTATCTTAGAATATGGACTTCATAAGTTCATTGCTAGTTTGAGCTAGAATGTTCATTGAGGTCGGTTTGGTAATTATTTCCAATTCAAGGTTTTGAATCCAAATCCGTAGTTGAAAGATAAGTGCAATTGATTGTAGATGTTATGTAATTCCTTTATTGATCAATTGGTTAAATACATGGAAAACTACAAGAGAAATCCCCATTTGTTCTCTAAATTAGGGTTTAGTTTCTGTAACGGCGCGATTTTTGATGCCTCGAAAATCGTGTTATTATTGAAAGAATTTAGAAGATGAGATAGAAAAGATAGAACTAATAGAACAGAAGAATAAGAAAACATCAGAATCTCACAGCGGAATTTCACAAAATACTTGATATATTACATAACAGGGTCTGATACATCATAGTACATCATCATAATGCGTTACCATAGTACAACAGCATAATTATACATTATGACTAGGATAATACAGATATTCAAACTGGATTCATAGATATGGATATGCTACTAGACTGGTCTTGAACTTGAACTTCATAGCGTTCCACTTGCCTACCTGGACTACTTGTCTACTCATAATAATTATTATGAGTACCCAAGAATTTAGGAAAACAGAAAATAAACTCTGGATCAGTCAGGGGACTGGTGTGAGTAAACATAGTTAAATAGATTGTAAACAGGGAAATAAGAAATAGGGTTTTCCATTTGGACAGATTCATTTACTTTAGAAATCTTTAGACCAATCCATAACTAATATATGGATAATGACCCAAATATTTTATATCAGAACATTTGATATTACAATAGTTTTTATCAAATAAATATTCATCTAGTGAAACGCTTGCATCTCACATTCGCATATATGGTATAAAATCTAAAATCGCAGAGCGCTTATGGGAGACTGAATTCCAATAGACAAGGTAGGGGAGCACTTGCCAATCAGTATACTCTAGAGATGATACACCGGGGTTCAACAAGAACGTCTTGCAACCCGGCATCACATGACCATTCACTCATTTAGCTTAAGTGTAACGAATATATTACCACCTCCACGGTTGGGATCAGCAACCGCTACCGAATGCTGTAGCAGTGAGAAAAGAGATGGGAAAACAAAAGGAATTACTCTAGATGGTGATAATACACCCTGCTTTGGTATGACCCAACTATCCATGCTGCCTAGCCAGGTTTTTTGTCATTTCCTGGTTGTGAGGTTTGAGGTCACGTTTATCCTTCTAATGGATTATTTCTTCAATTATTTTAAATGCCACATCGTCATATCTGTCAGAACACTCATTCGATTTCCCAAATATATTGCGGGCAATAAAGCTAAGAGAAACGAATTTCTCCACCACCAATGTAACATACTAACGTAAAGTCAATGTGTAGAATCTAACTGATATACGTTGTCAGACACCCGTCCATTCTGGTTTGTCCTGGGATTGAACAGACCAAAGGTACTATTTAGAAATAGCCCTTGCATATCTCCGTCTTCAATATCTATGACACGCGTCATATAATTCAGATCGAAGTGGAATATTTATTCCGGACTCTTCAAAACGATGTACGTAATGTCTTTTACAGTTGATAAATAATTATTAGCCTATCATGATTATAATATGGTTTACACATTCTTTAATTATGGATTTCAGTCAAACAGGATAGTATATGTTTGCTTTGTTCATATCTGGATATTCTGATTATTGTTTATAGATGAACAATTTAAGCATGTGCGTCGCACACGGTATTTTATTCAGTTTTGACCATCATTTAGAAATTAACAGATAAAGCGTGTGTGTCGCACACAGTATTTTCTTCGTTTGACAACATTCTTTATACGTTGTTCAATACCTCCGTTATTCCTGTAAATTATTTTCTTACTCATATTTAATAATAAATAATTTAAGTTAATAATTTAAATTAATAATTTCCTTATTATTCCTATATTCAAACTCGTCGACTTCTACAGTCGAACTTCTGTTTTTGATCTTCCTACTACTTCCTTCCTTCCACTTGCCTACGATATATAAATAAAAATTCTCTTTTTATTTATTTTCTTCTTTATTTTATTTTATTTTTATTTTAATTAAAATTGATTTTAATTAAAACTCCGTTCAGAAATCTTCTTTGTTGGTGTTTTTGCTAAAGTACCACCTTTATCAAAGTGCTACTTCCAAATTGCCACGGTGCGCACGTGAAAATCGCTCCAGCACCCGTGTTTCAGCTAAAGTACCAAAGTGCCAGATTTTGCGGAAGTGGCAAAGTCCCAGTTTACCGGAAGTACCACTTTTCAGAAGTACCACTTTTCGGAAGTGCCACTTTTCGGAAATACCAGTTTTTGGAAGTACTACTTTTCGGAAGTGCCACTTTTCGAAAGTGCCACTTTTCCAAACCCCATGCTGCGTGCGCCTGATCCACCAATACCCATGCGTTTTTTCTTGCCCGATCACTCCAGACACCATGCGTCAGCCCTTGATCACCCTTTTTACCAAATACCAAATCTCCTTGCCAAAGTACTACCCTGGTACTTACCTAAAGTACCAGTTACCACCTTCACAAATCCTTTGCCACATCTGATGATCATCCCCAAATCACCGGGCTCACCACCGTACCACCTCTTCTTCCTCACTGATATGCACACACAACTCCACCGTACACGGGCACACACCACCTAGCCACTGTCAACCATTAGTGACTCCACCGACATGTCGCCTCTCGCCTCCAGACCTCGTCGACGTCCCCTGATCCGATTATCACTAATTGTACAGTTATTTCACAATTTTAATTTTTCTTTCTTGAATGGATTTATCGGAGAACTCGCCTCGTTCTCTTCCCTCAGTCCACCGGAGCGTCTCCAACTCCGACCACATCGAGAAGTCGTCCCCCTCCGCCGATCCCCCTAGGACCGCAGCCTCCAAACTTTGCCGTCGCGATGCAGTTCTGACATAAATACAGACACCAAAATTATGAACCCAAAACCCTATTTTTGATTCAATCCAAAGTTTTACACTATATAAAAATCTTTTTACATTTTTCCTATAATTTAATAGCCAAAACGCTGCATTCCTCCTTGCGCCGCGAACTCCGACTTCCTTGATTGCCGGAAATTGATCGAAACTTATTTTCTAATCTTCCCCTTATTTATCGATCAATATGTCGTTAAAAATCTTGAAACAACTTTTAAAAATCAAGATTTGGCATCAGGGTTCCCTTTATATTCTTAAACTAAGTTTTCGTGATGTTTGAAAATCCATGGTTACAGAGGAATTGCAGTGAATGTTCTGTTAAACTGTTTTCTTGCAAATGTATATTTCTATATTTTTCTTGTTTGCAATCACAAATATATATACTTTATACAATTGTACTTACAACACTAGGATGAGGTTTTGATAGTATTCTCTTCTGGGAATCATGATCAAAATACTCTGTGTTTTACAGAACACAGTTCAGATTCAAATTAAGGTTCTTAGATTATCAACAAAGCTTGTATATACAGTACTAGTATGTTTCTACATGGAATATCAGTTTGTATAGATGTAAATCAAAGGGATCTAGTATCAGACATTTATTTGTTGATAGTAAACAAATGATAATCACAACAGAACTTGCAATAGAGTATTTAAACTGATATATTAATCAAAGAATAAAGTAGTAGATGTTTCCTCACCTTAATGCTTTCCAATTCCAGGTAACAAGAACTTCAGAAATTTAATGTGAACTTAATGTTTTGTTGTGAGAGGAGAATGCAGATTTTTAGTCCATATTTATAGCCGAAACACAAGCGTAAAAAATCATTTTCCTCACATGTCTCTACAGTAACCTATACTTAGCCTCACCCCTCTTATTTAGCTTCTATGACTTCTTTTCAGGAAAACCCACACATGAAGCAATGTATTGTTTAATAGGATATATTAGCCAATCTCCTTGTCTTATGTTCAAGCTTCTAGAAGTATGTCAATTCACCCCTGATGCCTACGCTTACTCCCTTCTCTAGCAATAAACAATGGTTTTCTTATCCCTTAAGTATCGAGATATTTTGCTAATAATTGTTTTTATAATTGCAAGTTGCATGAGGCTTCTTAGTTGATGTCTTGTACCTATATTTTAGCTATACTATTTATTATTTAATCATATTATGTGTATCACTATTCAATGCCTATATTAGCTATAACTTTAGCTTCTTACTTTTGTCTGTTTCATGCATTTCCCCTTCATATTTTCATTTGAGTCATTTTGTCAACATGTTATGTGTATGTTTCTTTCATATGTAAATGTTTATTTGAATGACCGATTTGTTTCTCTTGCATATTTACTTTATTTTTTTCAAGGTCCACTACATTTCTAGAGTGATACAATGTCCTCTTTTCAAATGTAAACTTTGCTATCCTTTGTATGTGAATACTTAAGGCTTTACTTGCAATATTTTTCTATATGTATTCATATTAACATTTTTGTTTTAATGTTGCATACTCATCATGTTTCCTAGATTTTTCAATATAAATAAATATGTACATTTTTAATGAATACATACACTTATATCTCTAGACGTATATTTATACTTGTTTTGGTTTGTTTAATAAACATATTATATGATTTAATTACACATTAAATCAATATTTATCATTAACAAAGACTAGCCAAAAACTGGGATATTATAGTCCACCCCCTTAAAAGAAGTTCGTCCCAGAAATTAAAGAGTCACACTTTGATTTCAGTTTTAACTAAAGTCAAACACATTCATAACTTTCTACTTCACCTTATGGATAGAGTTCTTATTTAATTAGAATTCATTTATCTTAATTTCTAGAATTCAAAATCTTGATTTTATTACAAAATCAGTTACTTAACTCCCATAAGTTTATATTTAGTCTAGTTTTTATTACCGGGGATATACCAATTTTATCCACTGGATATTTCTAAATATAATTCAACGTTGTTGAACTTATCCTGAGCCTGACCTTATTTTAACTCCTCTTATTAAAATTTAAGATACCTTTCAATTTCAATTTTAACTCTATTTGACTTTTCCCGAGGTTGACCCAAATCCTTTGACTCCTTCCATCGGTTGTGGTGGTTATCACACTTGCTCCTCGGTATCTTCTTCCTTGTGAACCCATTTTCTACTTTCTGAGTATATGGTTTGAAAATCAATAACTCAATCGAAAGATTTATTTAACGGTAACCTAAGTCAATAACTCTAGTTGTCTTATACTAAGTATACAATTTATTTTATATTTTATATTTTATATTTTCAAAATACGCTCCCTCAATACTTACCCAAACTCAATCTAGGGTGTTACTAACCCTATCCCTACTGAGTTATGCCACAGTGCCAAGGTTACTACTCGACCAATAGCTCTGATACCAACTGTAACGGTGCGATTTTCGATACCTCGAAAGTCATGTCATTAAAAGAATTTAGAAGATGAGATAGAAAAGATAGAACTAATAGTATAGAAGAATAAGAAAACAACAGAATCTCACAGCGTAATTTCACAAAATACTTGACATATTACAAAACAAGGTATGATACATCATAGTACATCATCATAATACATTACCATAGTACAACAGCATAATTATACATCATGACTAGGATAATACAGATATTCAAACTTGATACGTAGATATGGATATGCTACTAGACTGTTCTTGAACTTGAACTTCATAGGGTTCCACTTGCCTACCTGGACTACTTGTATACTCATAATAATTATTATGAGTACCCAAGAGTTTAGGAAAACAGAAAATAAACTTTAGGTCAGTCAGGGGACTGGTGTGAATAAACAAAGTTAAATAGATTGTAAACAGGGAAATAAGAAATAGGGTTTTCCATTTGAACAGATTCAGTTACTTTAGAAATCTTTAGACCAATCCATAAATAATATATGGATAATGACCCAAATATTATACATCAAAACATTTGATATTACGATAGTTTTTATCAAATAAATAATCATCTAGTGAAACGCTTGCATCTCACGTTCACGTATATAGTATAAAATTTAAAGTGCAAAGCACTTATGGGAGATTGAATTCCAACTGACAAGGTAGGGGAGCTCCTACCGATCAGTGTACTCTAGAGACGATACACTGGGGTTCAACAAGAACGTCTTGCAACCTGGCTTCACATGACCGTCCACTCATTTAGCTTGAGTGTAACGAATATATTACCACCTCCACAGTTGGGATCAGCAACCGCTACCGAATGCTGCAGCAGTGAAAAAAGAGATGAGAAAACAAAAGGAATTACTCTAGATGGTGATAATACACCCTGCTTGGATATGACCCAACTAGCCATGCTGCCTAGCCTGGCTTTTTGTCATTTTCTGATTGTGAGGTTTGAGGTCACGTTTATCCTTCTGACGGATTATTTCTTCAATTACATTGAATGCCACATCGTCATATCAATCAGAACACTCATTCGATTTCCCAAATATATTGCAGGAAATAAAGCTAAGAGAAACAAATTTCTCTGCCAGCAACGTAATATACTTACGTAAAGTCGATGTGTAGAATCTAACTGATATACGTTATCAGACACCCGACCATTCTGGTTTGTCCTGGGATTGAACAGACCGAAGGTACTATTTAGAAATTACCCTTGCATATCTCTGTCTTCAATATCTCCGACACGCGTCGTATAATTCGGATCGAAGTGGAATGTTTATTCTGGACTCTTCGAAACGATGTACAGAATGTCTTTTACAGTTGATAAATAATTAGTAGCCTATTATGATTATAATACGGTTTACACATTCTTTAATTATGGATTTCAGTCAAACAGAACAGTATATGTTTGCTTTGTTCATATCTGTATATTTTTTATTATCGTTTATAGATGAATTATTTAAGTGTGTGCGTCGCACACGGTATTTTATTCAGTTTTGACCATCATTTATAAATGAACAGATAAAGTGTGTGCGTCGCACACGGTGTTTTGTTCATTTGACAACATTGTTTATACGTTGTATAATACCTCTGTTATTCCTATAAACTATTTTCTTACTCATATTTAATCATAAATAATTTAAGTTAATAATTTAAATTAATTATTTCCTTATTATTCCTATATTCAAACTCGTCGACTTCTACAGTCGGACTTCTATTTCTGATCTTCCTGCTACTTCCTTCCTTCCACTTGCCTACGATATTTAAATAAAAATTCTCTTTTTATTTATTTTCTTCTTTATTTTATTTTATTTTTATTTTATTTTTATTTTAATTAAAACTGATTTTAATTAAAGCTTCGTTTAGAAATCTTCTTTGTTTGTGTTTTTGCCAAAGTACCACCTTTATCAAAGTGCCACTTCCAAATTGCCACGATGCGCACATGAAAATCACTCCAGCACCCGTGTTTCAGCTAAAGTACCAAAGTGCCAGATTTTGCGGAAGTGCCGAAGTGCCAGTTTACCGGAAGTACCACTTTTCGGAAGTACCACTTTTCGGAAGTGCCACTTTTCGGAATTACCAGTTTTCAGAAATACCACTATTCGGAAGTGCCACTTTTCGAAAGTGCCACTTTTCCAAACCCCATGCTGCGCGCGCCCGATCCACCAAACCCCATGTATTTTTGCTTTCTCGATCACTCCAGACTCCATGCGTCAGCCCTTGGTCACCCTTATTTTACCAAATACCAAATTTCCTTGCCAAAGTATCACCTTGGTACTTACCTAAAGTACTAGTTACCACCTTCACAAATCCTTTGCCACAACCGATGATCACCCCCAAATCACCGGGCTCACCACCGTACCACCTCTTCTTCCTCAGTGATATGCACACACAGATCCACCGTACATGGGCACACACCACCTAGCCACTGTCAACCATTAGTGACCCCACCGACATGTCGCCTCTCGCCTCCAGACCTCGTCGACATCCCCTGATCCGATCATCACTAATTGTACAGTGATTTCACTGTTTTAATTTTTCTTTCTCGAATGGGTCATCGTAGAACTTGCCTCGTTCTGTTCCCTCAGTCCACCGGAGCGTCTCCAACTATGGCCACAACGAGTCATCGTCCCCCAGGACTGCAGCCTCCAAACTTCGTTGTCGCGATGCAGTTCCGACGTGAATACAGACACCAAAAATATGAACCCAAAACCCTTTTTTGATTCGATCCAAAGTTTTACACTATATAAAATCTTTTTACATTTTTCTATAATCTAAAAGCCTAAACGCTGCATTCCTCCTTGAGCCGCGAACTCCGACTTCCTTGATTGCCGGAAATTGATCGAAACTCATTTTCTGATCAACCCCTTATTTCTCAATCAATATGTCGTTAAACATCTTGAAACAACTTTCAAAAATCATGATTTGGCATCAGGGTTCCCTTTATATTCTTAAACTAAGTTTTCGTGATGTTTGAAAATCCATGGTTACAGAGGATTTACAGTGAATGTTCTGTTAAATTGTTTTCTTGCAAATGTTTATTTCTATGTTTTTCTTGTTTGCAATCACCCATATATATACTTTATACAATTGTATTTACAACACTAGTATGAGGTTTTGATAGTATTCTCTTCTGAGAATCCATGATCAAAATACTCTGTGTTTTACAGAACACATTTCATATTCAAACTAAGGTTCTTAGATTATCAACAAAGCTTGTGTATACAATACTAGTATGTTTCAACATGGAATATCAGTTTGTATAGATTTAAATCAAAGGGATCTAGTATCAGACATTTATTTGTTGACAGTAAACAAATGATGATCACAGCAAAACTTGCAATAGAGTATTTAAAATGATGTATTAATCAAAGAATAAAGTAGCAGATGTTTCCTCACCTTAATGCTTTCCAATTCCAGGTAATAAGAACTTCAGAAATTTAATGTAAACTTAATGTTTTGTTGTGAGAGGAGAATGCAGGTTTTTAGTCCATATTTATAGCAAAAACTCAAGTGTAAAAAATCATTTTCCTCACATGTATCTACATTAACTTAAACTTAGCCTCACCCCTCTTGTTTGGCTTCTATGACTTCTTTTCAGGAAAACCCACACATGAAGCAATGTGTGACGGCCCGCCCCGCACCAGCCGACATTTCCTCCGAAAGTGCGCGGTACACATGCCCGACTAGCCCGGAACGGTCGCGAAAGAAAAGAAAGAAGAGAATGAACTAATCGAAAACCTGTAGAATGTATCACAATGCATGGAACAAAATATAATAATAATATACTTGACATAAAACAGGCGAGACAGTGCATAAGCTGATAACTAAAATCAACATCAACATCATCATCAGAGTAGCGGAAATCCAAATACAGCTTATTACAACTTTCCAAATTATTGTCTCTAAACAAAGGAAAGGAAGGGTACACTACTAATGCCCAAAGTAGTGACCAGCAGCGACACAGGGAGAATATCTATATATATCATACGTGGAAGCCTCCTGCTCATCTCCAGTACAGCTACTCGTGCATACCACCTAACCTGTCTCTAGTCTGCTCGTGAGAGCACCCAGAGTAATAAGAAGAGACATAAAACTCTTGGTCAGACAAAAAGTCTGGTATGAGCGATAAGCAGCTAAATAGAACAATAACAGGTACACTAAACCATACCTGAGCCTGGACCTGCAACCAAAGAGTTAGCACTATATACCGTACAACACTCTTAGGTGCCACTAACATATGGTGTAAAGAATACGGGGGTGGGGGTGTACATGTCATAATGATGGCAAACAAATCAAACATAGCAACCATCCTCACATCTCTCACTCGGTGCGTAAAGCATACGATGTCCACCAATGTCAATCACTAGACCCATCGAAGTAGTGACAGAGTTCGACTTGTACAACTACTTCTACTACCAGGCTTACCACATGGAGTCATGACCCAATCTTTACAAATGACCCCACTTCATTGGTCTATAGCTCTTTAGTCGTACCTAGGCCACTGTGGCCCTGAATCCGTCCACGTACCTCCCATACATAGTGATCCAAAGTCATAAACATCGACAACCCCTTAGCCCACGTCCCGCAGCAAAGCCCAATCATGAAGTGAACTCGTTGGTTCCGAACTGGATCCTGAACTCTAACTTCCTATTTGGACTACCCTTGCATCTCGGGTTTTGGGTCATCACTAGATCGGTTCGGGTCTCTCCCTAGTCATCGGTTCGGTTCGGGTTGCCCCAGTCACTGGCCATCGTCTCGGTTCGGATCCTCCACATCGCATTGATTCGGTTCGAATATACATGCTTCGGTTTGGTTCGGTGTACCCTTGCTCCATCGGTTCGGTTCGGGTTCCTGGTCACGGTCCGATCCACTTCCCCATTCTCTTCCGCTCCGACCTCCCTCACTTCCCTTCAAGTCATTTTGGTTCCCCCTTCCTTAGCTCGATCTGATCCCAGTTCAACCATAGTGGCCTTCCTTTTTTCATACTTTCTCTTGTGCCAAGCCTCGGTTCGGTTCGGTGATCTCTTGCCCAGTCCACTACCCGGTCCTAGCCCATCCAGCCGATCCGACCGAAAACCTGCACCAATTTCCTGCAACTTTTCCAGCAAGTGTTTTACGCTATTCGACGGCGTTTTCGACCATTCTAATTATTCTAAACAATCATAAGTCATACCAAACAGTCATAGCAACAAGTAGAAGTGACCCCAAACACCAAAACATCAGTATGATAGGTTAAAATGGATCAAACATAGCCAAAACCCCATATTTTCCCCTAAGCATGTTCTAGCATAGTTAATGATAGGATTATCAAAACTTAACCAAATTAACCCAAGTTTCTAACAGAGGTCTAAAACATCATTTAAGAATTTATAAATATTTTTCCAGATTTTTAACATGCATAAATTCGCTAATTATCACTAATTATTCTTAATTAACCATAATTAGTGAGGAACTATGTAAATCACTCACCTTGGCCACAAATAAAGTACCAAATCTGAAATGAATCTCTGTTTGGTACTATTACTAATGCAACACAACAGTTCTACCTCGATTCTTGTGCTAATCTTCTTTGATTTGATGTTGCTAAGCTTAATCCTTGATTAGAAAGTGATTTGGAGATGTTTTAGAGGTTGGAGGCCATTATTAAGTCGAAGAGAGGGTTTGTGGCGGCTGGAAAATGAGTGAAAAACCGAAATCCTAACCCTAGAAGCCCTTAAATACCTCTAATCCTGATATCCCCATTGGGCCTAGCTGTTAATCACCCGGTTAAGCCCAATTAAGCTGTTTTTCACTATCTAAAACTTGTTTCAGCCATATCTCCCAAACGGTGAGTCCGTTTGGCTAATTTGACCACTCTATGGAATTGTAAACCATCATCCAGAGCTAATTGAAGTGGTTTCAGGTCAAAACTCCTTTTCGATCAAAAGTTATGGCCAAAACAATATCAGCTAGGGGCAAAACGGTCATTTAAAAATCGGCAAAAATCATGAACATGGGAAATGACCCCGATAGTCGTCTCCCAAAGTTACATGACCATACGACTTCGTATGTGAAAGAAATAAATATTCTACGATCCTACGATGCATAGAATTCGGGTCGTTACACTCTCCCCCTCTTAAGAAATTTCGTCCCCCAAATTCCTTAACCCAAAACACACAAAGGATCCCGCATGCCTACCAGCCATATACAACAATCAATCGAGCAAAACAAACAAAACAAACCTATCCTAGCATGCGGAAAGACTAAATCGAAACTGAAATCTTATCAAGCGAAGAGTTCTGGATACGTCTTCCTAATGCTCTCCCCTATCTCCCAAGTACAGTCATTCTCATCCACGCCCCACTGAACTTTGACTAGATTCACTGCTTTCCTTCAAAGTTGTTTCGTATCGTTCCCAACAATACGCAAAGGCTTGCGGTTCCCAACCGCCTCGGGTTCAACCTCGATACCATCCTGCTGATCAGGTGGAATAGTCACATTTGGGTCGTGTACGAACTTCCTTAACTGGGAAACATGAAATATGTTGTGAACTCCTGCCATCTTCTCTGGTAATTCAACTTTATATGCCAAATTCCCAATTTGCTCAAGAACGGGGAATGGACCAACAAATATTGGTGCTAACTTGCCTCTCCTGCCAAATCGTATCATGCTCTTCAATGGAGAAACCTTGATAAACACCAAGTCGCCATTGGAGAACTTTAATTCTCTTCTCCTCCTATCAGCATAACTCTTCTGCCTATCTTGGGCAGCCTTCATTCACTGTTGAATAATCTTAATCTTAGCTAAAGTTTCTCTTATCACATCGGGTCCAAGTACAACTTCTCACCAGTTTCTACCCAACATGACGGTGAGTTGCACGGTCTTTCGTACAAAGCTTCAAACGGAGCCATACCGATACTGGATTGATAACTATTATTATATGCAAACTTTACTACATGCAAATGGTTATCCCATGATCCACCAAAATCCAATACACAGCTCTCAAGAGGTCTTCTAATATATGATTCACCCTCTCTGTTTGACCATCGGTTTGAGGATGATACGCGGTACTGAAATGTAGTTCTGATCCTAACGCCTCTTGTAAACTCTTCCAAAATCCACTAGTGAACAACGGATCTCGGTCACTCACAATGCCCTTGGGTATTCCATGAAATCTCGCTACCCATTTTATATACAGTTCCGCTAACTTAGCTGCCGTCCAGTTTGACTTGACTGGTGTAAACCTTGCACTCTTAGTCAATCGGTCCACAATCACCCAAATGCTATCATGACCCGATCTAGTCCTTGGTAACCCATCAATGAAATCCATTGACACTTGTTCTCATTTCCATTCTGGAATTTCTAATAGTTGTAACAAACCACTAGGCTTCTTTTGCTTAGCTTTAACTAGCTGGCAATTCATGCATTTGGATATAAACTTACCAATGTCTCTTCTCATCCCTTCCCAGTAGTAGGTCTGCTTCATGTCTCGGTACACCTTGTTACCACAGGGGTGTATAGTCAGTTTTGAGTGATAGCATTCTCTAAGCACTTCATCACTTAATCCATTGACATTGGGTACAACTAGTCTTCCATTCTTCCTAAGCCATCCATCTCGATCAAGCCCATACTTGTTCATCTCTTCGTTGGTTCCCATTTCTAACTTTGAGATGATTTCCAATAGGCTAGAATCGTCCCTCTGATTGGAACCAATCCGCTCAATCAAAGTGGGCCTGATCGTAAAACTTGCTAACATTTCTGGATCCAACTCGCACTTTGGTCTGAAATCATACCCAGCGATGTACTCCAGTTGCTTCCATTCTAGAAACATAGCCCCTAAACTGGCATGTCTTCTACTCAATGCATCAGCCACCGCATTGCCCTTTCCTGGTGTATATGCGATGTCGAAATCATAGGAAGCCAAGAATTCTAACCATCTTTGCTGTCGGAGATTTAGATCCTTCTGAGAGAAGAGATACTTTAATGATTTATGATCGGTAAACAACTCGAATCTTTCTCCCAAGAGATAATGTCTCCACATCTTTAACGCGAATACGATCGCTGCCAATGCCAAATCATGGGTAGGGTATCTTTTCTCACGCGGTTTCAGTTGCCGACTTGCATAATCTACAACCCTACATCCTTGCATCAATACAACACCTAGTCCGGTACCACATGCATCCGTATATACCGCCATCTCTTCATTCCCCTTAGGAATGACTAACACTGGTGCACCTGTCAACTTTTCCTTTAGACTCTTGAATGCGTTCTCACACTTCTCGTCCCAGACGAAAGCTTGATTCTTCTTGGTCAACTGAGTCAACGGTGCTGCTATCTTGGAGAAGTCTTGGATAAACTTACGATAATACCCAACTAACCCCAAGAAACTTCTTACGTCTATCGCATTCTTGGGCATAGACCAATCTTGTACCGTAGCCACCTTCGCAGGGTCCACGACGATACCATTTTCTGAAACAACATGGCTTAAGAATCTCACTTCCCTCCTCCAGAAGTGACACTTAGAAAACTTTGCTTTCAATTGGTGTTTTCTCAACACCTCCATCACTATTCTTAAATGTTCCTTGTGTTCTTCCTCTGTCCTCGAATAAACAAGTATATCGTCCATGAACACAATAACAAACTTATTCAACTGATCTCTGAATACCCTATTCATAAGATCCACAAAATATGTTGGTGCATTGGTCAACCCAAATGGCATGACCAACCATTCATAAAATCCAGACGGCGTCCGAAATGTCGTTTTAGCTATACTCACAGCTTCCACTCTAAGCTGATGAAAACCTGTCGCGAGATCCAACTGGGAGAATACTCTCGTGCCACTCAACTGACCAAACAAATCATCTATCCGCGGTAGAGGATACTTATTATTCCTCATCACTTTATTCAATTCCCGGTAGTCCACACACAATCGAAGGGAACCATCCGCCTTGGTAGAAAACACAACTGGTGCTCCCCATTCAGAAACACTCCTTCTGATAAATCCCTTCTTCAAAAGATCACTGACTTGCACCCCGAGCTCTCGCTGCTCCCTTGGTGCCATACGACGAAGTGGCATCACTACAGGTCTGGCATCTTTCACTAAAACAATACGGAACTCAATCTCTTGGTGTGGTGGAAGCCCGGTCACTTCCTCGAAGACGTCCGGATACTGGCCAACCACGGGCAAACCTGACAACTCACTATGCGGGATGTCAAGGGAATTTAGAAAACTAGCCATTACCCCATCACTAGGCAAACCACCAAACACTACCCTTTACCCATCATCCACTCTAGCTGTCACCAAAAAGCCCTCACAGTCTACTACCACCCCATATCTTTGAAGCCAATCGACTCCCAAAATAATGCCAAGCCCAAAACAAAGCAATCACAAACAAACATGCATCCACGACTCGATAAGACCACATTACGACAAATCATGCTAAGATTAGTTGAACCACCAATCGGGTTCGTCACTACTAAAGGTCTATTGACAATCTCGGGCTCCAATCCCAACCTATCTACCAGGTCACTAGATATGAAAGAACTGGAAGCCCAAGTATCAAACAAAACTCTAACAGGAACATCATAAACAGAAAGCATACCTTGAATAACAACATTCTTTCCCTTCTCCGCCGCAGTTGGTGCATCCGACGAAGAAGGAACAACACTAATAGCATATGCTTTCACGATCTTCTTCTCTTTAGGGGGTTGCGGACACTTGTCCTTGTGATGTCCCACTTGGCCACAGTTGAAGCACTTCCTATCCGCTGGCTTGGCCCGATAATTACCGGCATAATGGCCCTTCTTAGCACAGCTGAAGCACTCAACATATTTCTTATTCTTTTTCTTCTGGTCATCCTTGGTCCGATTCTGCTTTCTCTTATTCTGAGAACCATTCTTACCTCAACTGCTTGCTTGCGGCTTTAGCTCCTCTGCAGATGCGACCTTAGTCTTCGACTTAGGGTAAAGACTCTCTGACCTTAATGTTTTCCCCACAATTGATTCAAACGTCTCATCGATGTGGTTAATAAGCTTTTCCTCCAAGTAGTGATCCAAACCTGTTATAAACTTCTCAATCTTCTTCTCGGGAGTGTCAATGAGGGATAACCCATATTTCGACAAAGTATCAAATTCGGCAATATACTCCGAGACAGCTCTGCCATTTTGCTTAAGCTCCAAGAACTTCTTAAACAACACTGATTTCTGAGCAGCCGGAATGAACTTATCGCTAAAGCGAGCCTTAAACTGATCCCAAGTAATCCGATCCTTAGGAGTAGCTGCCTTTATAGCATTCCACTAATTCATTGCCTGTCCTTGCAGCTGACGGGATGCTAGCCTTCTCTTCATCGCATCCTCGATACCCAAATCTTCGAAGATACGCTCGCAGCTATCCAACCAATCCTAAACATCCGTAGCTGACTCCGTTCCATGGAACGGCTTCCCACCAAGAGTAGTATAATCCTTGTTCAGCTTGGCGAAATCGGCCCTAGGCGCCTGCACTATTAGACCATCACCATTACCAGCATTGGGAGCTGCCCTCTACACATCCCTAAGCGTCTCCTCGTGTCAACAGCATTCCCATTATTGTCTCCTCTACCGGCACCTCTTGCGTGTCGGCTCATCGTTCAATCTATAAAGAGAAAATGATTAACCATCTCCATAGTGGTGCCAGTGCAGTGCGACTTCATCCTTAACTATACTAATAGTATATATATAGCTTTTGAAAACCAAAATAATCACAAATACGCGCTCTCATATATGTACTATCTCTCCCTGGTGTCCTTCCCTGGGTTAACTACGCAACCTAGAGCTCTGATGCCAAGTGTGACGGCCCGCCCCACACCAGCCGGCATTTGCTCCGAAAGTGCGCTGTACACATGCCCGACTAGCATGGAACGGTCGCCAAAGAAAAGAAAGAAGAGAATGAACTAATCGAAAACCTGTAGAATGTCTCACAGCGCGTGGAACAAAATATAATACTAATATACTTGACATAAAACAGACGAGACAGTGCATAAGCTGATAACTAAAATCAACATCATCATCAGAGTAGCAGAAATCCAAATACAGCTTATTACAACTTTCCAAATTACTGTCTCCAAACAAAAGAAAGGAAGGGTACACTACTAATGCCTAAAGTAGTGACCAGCAGCGACACAGGGAGAATGTCAATATATATCATACGTGGAAGCCTCCTGCTCATCTCCGGTACAGCTACTCGTGCATACCACCTAACTTATCTCTAGTCTGCTCGTGAGAGCACCCAAAGTAATAAGAAGAGACAAAAAACTCTAGGTTAGACAAAAAGTCTGGTATAAGCGATAAGCAGCTAAACAGAACAACAACAGGTACACTAAACCATACCTGAACCCGGACCTGCAACCAAAAGAGTTAGCACTATATACCATACAACACTCAAAGGTGCCACTAACATATGGTGTAAAGCATACGGGGGCGGGCGTGTACATGTCATAATGATGGCAAACAAATCAAACATAGCAACCATCCTCACATCTCTTACTCGGTGCGTAAAGCATACGATGTCCACCACTGTCAATCACTAGACCCATCGAAGTAGTGACGGAGTTCGACTTGTACAACTACTGCTACTACCAAGCTTACCACATTGAGTCATGACCCAATCTTTACAAATGACCCCACTTCATTGGTCTATAGCTCTTTAGTCGTACCCAGGCCACTGTGGCCCTGAATCCATCCACGTACCTCCCATACATAGTGATCTAAAGTCATAGACATCGACAACCCCTTAGCACACGTCCCGCAGCAAAGCCCAATCATGAAGTGAACTCGTTGGTTCCCAACTGGATCCTGAGCTCTAACTTCCTATTTGGACTACCCTTGCATCTCGGGTTTTTGGTCATCACTGGATCGGTTCGGGTCTCTCCCTAGTCATCGGTTCGGTTCGGGTTGCCCCAGTCAGTAGCCATCGTTTCGATTCGGATCTTCAGCATCGCATTGATTCGGCTCGGATATACATGCTTCGGTTCGGTTCGGTGTACCCTTGCTCCATCGGTTCGGTTTGGGTTCCTGGTCACGATCTGATCCACTTCCCCATTCTCTTCCGCTCCGATCCCCCTCACTTCCCTTCAAGTCAATCTGGTTCCCCCTTCCTTAGCTCGATCCGATCCTAGTTTAACCATAATGGCCTTCCTTTTTTCCATGTGCCAAGCCTCGGTTCGGTTCGGTGATCTCTTGCCCAGTCCACAATCCGGTCCGAGCCCATCTAGTCGATCCGATCCGAAAACCTACACCAATTTCCTGCAACTATTCGAGCGAGTGTTTTACGCCGTTTGATGGCGTTTTTGACCATTCTAACTATTATAAACAATCATAAGTCATACAAAACAGTAATAGAAATAAGTAGAAGTGACCCCAAACACCAAAACATCAATATGATAGGTTAAAATGGATCAAACATAGCCAAAACCCCATATTTTCCCTTAAGCATGTTCTAGCATAGTTAATGATAGGATTATCAAAACTTAACCAAATTAACCCAAGTTTCTAAAAGAGGTCTAAAACATCATTTAAGAATTTATAAACATTTTTACAGATTTTTAACATGCATAAATTCGCTAATTACCACTAATTACTCTTAATTAAACATAATTAGTGAGGAACTATGCAAATCCTCACCTTGGCCACAAATAAAATACCAAATCTGAAATGAATCTCTATTTGGCGTTGTTCCCAATGCAACACAGCAGTTCTACCTCGATTCTTGTGCTAATCCTCTTTGATTTGATGTTGCTAAGCTTAATCCTTGATTAGAAAGTGATTTGTAGATGTTTTAGAGGTTGGAGGCCATTATTAGGTTGAGAGAGGTTTTGTGGCGACTGGAAAATGAGTGAAAAAACGAAATCCTCACCCTAGCAGCCCTTAAATACCTCTAATCCTGAAATCCCCCATTGGGCCTAGCTGTTAGTCTCCTGGTTAAGCCCAATTAAGCTGTTTTTCACTATCTGAAACTTGTTTCAGCCATATCTCACAAAAGGTGAGTCCGTTTGGCTAATGTGACCACTCTACGGAATTGTAAACCATCATCCGGAGCCAACATAAGTGGTTTCAAGTTAGAACTCCTTTCCAATCAAAAGTTATGGCCAAAACAAGATCAGCTACGGGCAAAACGGTCATTTAAAAATCGGCAAAAATCATGAACATGGAAATGACCCCAGTAGTCATCTCCCAAAGTTACATGACCATACGACTTCGTATGTGAAAGAAATAAATATTCTACGATCCTATGATGCGTAGAATGCGGGTCGTCACACAATGTATTGTTTAATAGGATATATTAGCCAATCTCCTTGTCTTATGTTGAAGCTTCTAGAAGTATGTCAATTCACCCATGATGCATGCGCCTACTCCCTACTCCCTAGCAATAAACAATGGATTTCTTATCCCTTAAGTATTGAGATATTTTGCTAACAATTATTTATATAATTGCAAGTTGTATGAGGCTTCTTAGGTGATGTCTTATACCTATATTTTAGCTATACTATTCATTGTTTAATCATATTATGTGTATCACTATTCAACACCTATATTAGTTATACCTTTAGCTTCTTACTTTTGTCTGTTTCATGCATTTCCCCTTGATATTTTCATTTGAGTCATTTTGTCAACATGTTATGTGTATGTTCCTTTCATATGTAAATGTTTATTTGAATGGTCCATTTGTTTCTCCTGCATATTTACTTTGTTTGTTTAGAGGTCCATTACATTTCTAGAGTGATAGAATGTCCTCTTTTCAAATGTAAGCTTTTATATCCTTTGTATGTGAATACTTAAGGTTTTACTTGCAATATTTTTTAATATATTCATATTAACATTTTTGTTTTAATGTTACATACTATTCTTGTTTCCAAGATTTTTCAATATAACTAAAATACGTGCATTTTTAGTGAATACATACACTTATATCTCTACACGTACATGTGTACTTGTTTTGGTTTGTTTAATGAACATACTCTATGATTTAATTACACATTAAATCAATATTTATCATTAATAAAGACTGGCCAAAAACCGGGACATTACAGTTTCTTAGAATTGAGTACAAGATTTTGGAATAAGAGAAAAGACCCCCAAAACGTGATCCCTAAGGTCTTATTTGTAAAAGATTCAGACCCCTTTCTATAGCAATCATGCGGGAAACATCCCCCTTTTGCATCAACCTCTTAATATCGGCCCATGTTAGCGCTTTCTGGCTTTGGTACCAACTTTAGTCCTTGCCACTTGCACTTCTTAGTATCACCTCTACGCTTTCACCCAATAGTTGGGTACCGCTCCATTATCTTTGCCACTTTCACTTTCGAACACTGAATCTATGCTTCCGCCTTCAAGGCTACGGTTTCGTGTCTCTGTCATCATGACTTCGGTATCGGCTTGTACATCTCCTTCTTTCCTTATTTTGGTACGAGCTTTACTCATTTTCCTTCATTATTCGGTGTCAAAACCAAGCTAACTTCTCACTGCATGTTGGTGTCTACAACATGCCTTTATTGCCTTCTTTTCTTGGCATCAACACCAAGCTATTTGTTCCCAATGTAGGTGCCGATAGCATATTTACAAAGTCATTGTTCTGATGTCATCTTCGTTGATACCCTCTTTATCCTTGGTATCGACTCAATGTTTCCAATCTTGGTATTTCATTATCGGTTTCATAGTTAGTATTCCGAGCCTTTAGTGTTTGCTCCACTTTTTATGACTCTACTTCTTGGTTCCGTCTATGCTACTATCCTTTTCTTTTTTGTGTCGGCTTTCTTGTTTTTTTAATCCTGCCTTTTGGTTTTGACTTCGTGTCACTAGGCCCCGAAATTTGGTGTCGGTTTAGCTGCCCTCAAAGCCTTTTCTTATTGGTTTTGGTTTCGTTACGTCAAGCCATTTGTTTTCAATATCATCTTCTAATTTTGAAGCTTCTACTTTATTCTATTAGATCAATGCAAACTTTTGTGATAATACTCTCCGAACATGATTGTTTGGATTACCTCATCCCTGATAGCGTACCATGATAACACTATCTACGATTCTTGTGCACATCCAAAACCAAATAAACACCTAAAATATGGATGAAGACTCCTATTGGTATCTCGTCATATGGCCATCGAGCATACCCTCGTTTTTTTTCATTTTTCCTGGTAAATGAGGCTAAAAGTCACGCCTTTATCTTTCTTCAACAATTTCCACTTGTAATCCCACATAACCATTTCCAACACACTAACTGATTTCCATAAAAATACAATCTTTAAAATCGTATGCCTTAAGGAAGTGTATTTGGTATAAGAGGGTTTACCTCATAGGTTACCAATAGATGTATGTTTGTAAAAGAAAATATACATAAATTGGAAATTTAATATCAAACATTCGTCCATATAGGTCATTCTAAATTTGGACGAACCAAAGGAACTCCCTTATACATCCTATTAGGAACCACCCCTAAGATTAGGATTAAGCAATCCTTGAAGTATGAAGATTCTGGAACATAAGGACCACGTATGGTCCTGCCTTTAACTCTAGTCTTTAAATTATACTTGATTTCATCATCTTCAGTGTCTTCCATATTCGTCGCTCAATCGTATCGAAGTGGTTTTGGGATAATGTATCCAATCTCTGTTTCTTCGAAATGACAATCGACGGTTTTAAGTAAACTCAACCCTGGTTCTACAGAAAATAAACAGACAAGGACAACAATCCAGTCAACTCCTAACCGTTGATGGACAAATTTCATCATCTCTTGTCCATAGAGAACTAAACAAGGTTTATACGCACAATGATTCATTCACAGGGATAACTATGCCATATAACTCAAGTGTTTCCCCAAGATATTTCGAATGTAAGATTTTGTTCTAGATTTAATAGTTAACTATTTGATGAATCTCATCATCTCTTCAATTTAATTTTGAAAGGTTGTTATAACTCAGACCACTTTATTTGACTTCTAAAACCTTGAAACTTTAAGTTACAAATCATTTTATTGAATAAAGATTTGAATTCTGATATTAACTCTCGATCTCGAACTAATACTATTCTTAAGATGAAAATGAAGTCATTCAAGTTAGGGTGTTTTATATACCTCTCAGATCTTGACTCGGCAACATTTTCATCTTTGGTACAATATAAATTTGCTATCTCATGTTCTAATGTCCAAGTTAAGTTTATCAAGTTTTCATATGCCATTCATTCTAGTATAAGTTATAAAACTCATCTTTACTTCATTTTCTCTTTCAAAGACATATTTCACTATATTTCTGTTACTAAGTAAAATCTTCGGTCACGATCGACTCATTAGCTTTAAATCCATTTTCAGAATCCAATATTAAATTAAATTATTATAGTGTTAATAGAATTAACTCAAACCTTTCTAGTTAATAAATTAATTAATTTAACAAACTATTTATCTGGAGAGCATTTATAAAAATGATTCATTCAAATACAAACCTCACTACTGAGATATTTATTTGACTTCAAAATCATATCTAAATAGTAGTTAACAAAGCTGTTAAACCACCTTTCTACAAGGCCATTACACTTTGAATTTAAGCACTGGATAGCTCAGAAATCGAGAATGGATGTAACACAAAGCTGCTTGAATTTGAATGGAATACGCCAAATCTATGCATATTTCTCTTATATTTGTTACAACATAAATATTAATTTTCTTTGTAGATTTTACGGGGGGTTGGGACCAATCTAGTCAAGACTAACCAAAATTCTTAGCTGGTTAACACTATAAAGGAAAATTGCTTATGAAATTTAGAATATATCAATTATAGGAATGTCTTCCATCCTGCTATGTTAGCTAGTAAATGAATAATCTTTTTTCTTTGTACACATTAATTTATATAAGTGGACTAAAATATGCAGTAAAAGGATAACCTATTTGTTTTTTATGGTCAATCAAAATTTTAGCGTCAGTTATGCAGATTTCCATACACCAAAAAAGAAGTGTCTAATGTCTTTAACTTTTGATTCAAAAGTAAAATTCTTATAGGTTTAGCTTAATTTCCCATTTTATATATTCACCAACACGTAATTTGTCATAGTTAACCCTTTGTGTCAGGTGTACCCCAAAAAATGTTATTTAAAACTTCCAATTTTAATCAATTGGGATGTTTGTCTTAGCACAATATCACTGCAAGATCTCTAAAAACCACTGACAAGTGATCGATATTATTTATGTATATTAATAATGTACGACATTATTTCCATTTCTTAAATTTTTGCTTATACATTTAATATCTATCAATCTCCCGTGAATCTTTATTATCTATTTCTATACATTTCAATTTTCATCAATGTTTCAAGTCAATATTATTTATTTTAGTTCAGACTTATCTACAAATAAATGAGCTTGTGTTATAACACAAATGAAAATATTTATGGTATGCAGGGAGCCTTTTATCATATTCTATTCCAACATTAATTGAATGCAGAGAAGATGTACTTTGCTTATCATTACTCACCAGCGAACAATGAATTTTGAATCCAAACTATTTTTTCATGTGATCCGAGGGTCATATCGCTTAAAATAAATGTATTTACATACGTGGTGGGGCATTCAAAGCAATGAATTGATTTTCTATCATTTATTGTTGCCATTTACTAGAGAGGTAGAAATTAATTTTGCAAAGTTATGTATCCATTCTTAGCTATTGCTATTACCATGTAACAATGTTTTAATATGCAACTCTTACCTCTAAAAATTTTATTGCACTTTTTTGTTGAAAACTAGCTAGTAAATGGATAAGTTATATGAGTAAATAAGTCAATTTTTTCTATATTTATAGCATATTAGAGTGGTATGGTATTTTTGGATGTAGAAGTTTGAGTAAACATGATAAAAATTGAATTAGACTAATAGCTCCAAAGTAGTGAAAGGTGAGAATTTGTTAGGACCATGCATCATAATTTCTTAATCCAATATTGACCATTAATCATAACTTAGGAATGCCATAATAAAAAATATTCTACATTTATTCCTTTTTAGCATGGGAGTAGCAAGGTACTTTTGTAGTGAATATTTTTTACATTATGTTTTTATTCTACATGTTAATTAAAAGTTGATGTAATTTTTGAACTATATTTTGATGAAAAAGAAAATTGAATGGTAAATAAGTTTTTCAACACTTACTAGTAAAGGATTTGTTAATATGTCGTTAAACCTAACCATTTTTGGTTAACGAACTTTAAACGTTGTTTAATCTGTGGTTACGACCCTTTTTTTGAATTCTTTATTGATTATTTAACTCATCTAAACATAACTCGTAGCTGTTTAAAGGAAATTATGTTAAGGAATTTAAATTACTAAAAAATGTTTCAAAATTCGAGGTATAGCGATCACAACAGTACTTAACTAAGTTACGACAATTTCTATTTCCAAATAGATTCATATGTCAATATGATAAACAATATAGCTAGGTTATAAAGATTTTGACATTCATCAATGTACAACCAATAGATTTACAACTATTCAATTCACATTAATCAGTACATATAAAAATTAATTGCATGATTTAAATTATTACTTAGCAAGCATATAATAAGGTTTTATTATGCTCAATGTGAAATCCAAAATGATTAAACCATTCAAATAATTTGACAATGTTTTATCTAACCAAATCCTCTACGCATTAATGCCCACATCCTTTTGCCTCCACCTTTTGATCAAAATCCGATCCATCGATTTTCCTTAGCTTCATAAAGTCATAAACCCCAACAGACCGTCGAACACCTTCCGATCGCAGCGCTAGTTACCTCTCCTCTCGATGAACACCAATTTGACACTCATACTTCCTTCTTGTTGCCTCCATGTTCGCAAAAGTGAATCTTATCACCTTCCATGTAACACCCCATATTTTAATACATAGTAATTATATAATGAAGATAATAAAATGAATATTACTTAAATTAAATATTCAGAATTAGGTAAAAAAGAATTTACCGTTGCGTCCATTACGAAATTTTGGTTCATATTGACTCTTAGTTTTCGTAAAACGGATTTAATATAAAGACGTTATGGACTTAAGAAGATTGCTCGAAAACATATACAAATATATTACAAATAAAATAAACAGCGTTCAGAAAGCAAAAGTCACTGGGCGACCCAACCTAGCTAGGGCGAACCATAGGTTGACCCATATCTAAGGTCGACCCAAGGGTCGACACAGGTACAGGTGGCTCGACTAGCCTACATGTAGAGGAAGGTTCCGGAGTTTGTATTTGGATTGTTTTCTTTACCATATACATTCGCTGACTCAGCATTGGGTGTATAGATGGATTTACAAACCTAAAATCTAACAACATGGAATTATCCAAGGCGATCTACAAATATGCTAGCAGCTTCATTGTTTTCTACACACAGACCATTCTTCATTTCTTCTTCCTCCAAGCTATATATAAAAATATGAGGATGCTGAGATGTTGCCTAAACATAGATTAAAGAGGACAATTCTAGTTTTTCTACAACAACAAATCTAAAGAGGACTTTCTTCAACAACAAGATACAAATGAAGATACTTTTCTGAACTTCAATCCGACCACTGTGAGTTATAGTCGTTTTCAGATTTTATAATTAAAGAGTATTCTGACAGTAAATAAAACTGAATATGAGGTTATATAGTAATTATATGCTTATATATCATTGTTTTACTATCAGTTATCTATTTATTTTTTAGTGTTTTACTGTTACATGTATATTCTATTATCCCCTTTTCTGCGTTATATTATTTACAGTCTTATGCCTATTTTATTAGTTTATGTGTTTTTAAGTCAGGTCTACGTTTTCTCCTATTCCTTTTTATTTTGCGATATACCTAGGCTATTCACGTTAGAATTGCGTAAGTTGGTTTAAAATTGGAATAACTTAAAATGACAGTAGAAAGGAGAATTAGGCATATTGAAACAAGAAATCCAATATCTGTAAAATTGGGATAATATGCAATACATGTTCGGTTTAACTTAAGTTAATAATTAAGTAGAACATGTAATGTCTCGTATTTTTGGCAGTTACATATTTAATTTAATTTATTATTTTAAATATTATAATTAGAGTATTAATGGATTTTAATATTTAATTCATTATTAAAACGAAGTTTAAATGTTATATATTTATATAATTATAAATCGAGCCCGAAATCGTGCGGTAGTTCGTAAAATGGAGTTTTGAACTTCAATTCGATATACAGGTTCCGATATATGTCGGATTTCTATGAAACAAGAAACGTTAGGACCGTATTGATGATAATTTTCATATGAAAGAGAAAATCCAGATTTCGTGTTATAATTTGTTATTTATGGCTAAATAAAAATTTAAAATAATCGCTATGGAAATCGTTATTAAAATATAAGCCTTTAAATATCCATTTTGCAAACGGTCTTAGATTTTGACGAAATTAGTTTCATTGGGACCATAACGTTAAATTATTGCATGATGTTAAATGGTGTGGCAAACTGATGTCAAATGTGGCCACGGTAGTCGTAAACGCCGAATTATTTTCTATAGCGCGTAATTAATATAATAAAGGGATATTCAAGTATAACTTGAGCAGAGGATCAAATTAAGCCGCGAAACCAGTTCCGTTGAGTTCGTATCGTCGATTATAGTCAGGATA
This sequence comes from Allium sativum, assembly GCA_030737875.1. Classification (NCBI taxonomy): domain Eukaryota; kingdom Viridiplantae; phylum Streptophyta; class Magnoliopsida; order Asparagales; family Amaryllidaceae; genus Allium; species Allium sativum. The sequence goes on from CM060919.1 coordinate 435,103,851, forward strand.
GATATTTATTTTGTTATTTTTGGGGACCGTGAAATTTGGTGTCCAAAATGGCATTGCGGAGCGCGTAAAAATAGCCTACCGGGAAAACAGTCTTAGAATGCGACGAAACTGGTGCCGTTGGGTTCGTATTGAAGAATTATTTTTGGATCTCAAGGTTTCAAGTTGATTTGATTTATCTGGTGATCATGGAAAAATTAAACGCGTGTTTATTTCTGATTTTATAAAGGAATTTTTTTCAAACGTTGTCAAAATTCGACGAAACTTCTCCCATTGGGTCTGGAATATATTTTTATACCAAGATTAGCTTTTCTATCAGTAAACAGAAGTCAATTGGGGTTAGTTTTAAGTGATACTTCATGGCGAAGTTTCCTAATAATAATATTATTATTTTTATTTTTATACCCAACCCTGTATGCTATATATATTTATATATATATATATATATATCCAACTCAACGTGGAAACCTAATTAACTTTCCTACTGCCGATTTATCTTATACCTTGTACTTCAAAATTTTCAAATGCTTTGCGTCCCAAGCTAACTTTTCCTTGCACCAATTTATTATATTATTTCCAACTTTCTACTGTTCAGTTTTCTTGAGCTCCAATCAATTACTTTACTTGGCCGCAAATCCATCTAAACCCGTGCTATCCTATCCAAGGAACTTTTCGACATTACCCACGCAATAGCTATCCTATCTTCTGCAACCCTATAATCTAATTCCTTGCTAGTTACATATTTCTTTCCTATAAAATGACCTTCAATCAAATTCTAGTTCCTTTTTTTTCTGTAATGGCCATACTGTGCTTCCTCAACAAATAAAAATCAAACCCAATCTTCCCCACCCCATCTTTGTATCGTATCTCTCCTCTTTTCAAGTAGTGCTGTACAAATATTCCTCACCTCCTTTTCAAAAGAGCCAAAACCATCGTTATAAACAAACACGAAAAAAAACACAGCCTCAATGCAAGAATTAAAATTTACCTCCTCAACATGAAAGCATTAGCCAGAACGATCAGCATCTACTCTCCCTACCACCGATCTACCTCCACATCCCTTCAGTAAATCAAGTTGTTCACAAATAGGAAAATGTCCTCCTCAACCCCTACTGTGATTTCAACGACTATGATGGGGGTTAACCCACCGTGATGGACTGAATCGAGCCTGGAAAAGGGGGCAGTTGTGGCTCTATCGACAACGTTTGGCGGCGCCTGATGGATTGTGACTGGGGGAGAAGGACGATGAGGCCGAGGCGCCTGTGCTGGCAACTTCTGATGGTGCTCCAATGGCTTGGACGTGGCGCGACGGTAGGTGAAAGGAATGGTTTTGAAGGAGCAGATATATGAAGGCTTGGGTATCGTTTTGCACATGAGTAGTTGAAGAAAGAGCGGACTGTCGGGGTATAGAAAGAAGTATCAAGTATGCTAACATATGATTCCTTAAGTTTACCGATTAAAGGAATTCTATTTTATCAGACTCAACTTAAGTATACTTAAACTTTGCCACCCTTCTACAGATCGAACGGAGCAGAGGAACAAACAATGGAAAAGGGGTTCCGGCCAATTTCATTTAATCAAAGTATTGGCCTTAATTAATTATAACTGAATTTGATTAGGGATAATACTATATAAGTTGTCGGCTATTTTATATTATACAACGCGGATACGTCGGTTTGCAGAACAAAGGAAATTAGCACTAAAGGGAAGCCTAGAAATCGGGGGCATTAAACTGTACGTGGCAGAGTAAATGTTGATGAGAGTACCAAACAGGTGGGAAGGATGAGCTCGTTCTTCTCAACTCAAAAGAAGGTCAGTATAGTTATTCTCAAAGAAAATGTGATTAATATTAAATTCTTTATAGCCTATAATTAAGAAATATGAAATATTTGACACATTAATTTATATGAACTAAAATGTATAAGTATGTACAGGCCATGCGATGGATGAGGCCTGGAATGCCAGAACCAAGCGGAAGCATGAAACAGGAAATTGATCGGCCGGAATAACCTCAACGTAATTAATCTATACTGTTATAATATATATATAAATGTTGTGAATATGCTTTTATTAGTTCTCTGTTTAGTCCCACATCATGGGAAAAAGTTAAACATCTGCTCCAAAGCCTATATATAAAGGAGCCAATGTAACAGAAAGAATGACACATCTGAATGAATAGAAATGTTCTCTCTCTCTTATTTCTTATCTTCTGTGTTTATTTTACGAAGCTCTATTAGAGATATTGTTTGAAATATTCTAGATCTATATTTATGGATCTATCATGTAAGTTAGTTATTTTTTATGTTTTGAAATCATATAAATCTACATATATGAACTTGTTGTGTCTTTTGCTTAGATGTGATCCATACTTCTAGATCACTTTTCTTTTTCAGTTTTTGTAGATCTACATTCTATTTTAGTGGATCTAACTTTTTAGATCTAATTATCTATTCTGATCCTAAATATGTGTAGATATATTCTTTCAATTCTTTGCGGATCTAATTTTGAGTTTCCAAATCCAAATAGAGATTTGATTATATATGTATTGTTTACATTATTGATGATGTAGAGGTAGATCTAGTTTTATCCTTTCCGATCTACTATTATTCTTCGTATGTGATTCTTTTTGATAGACTAAAGACAAAATATCTCTTGAAAAAAAAAATGATGATTTTTTTAATGTATATCCAACAAAATTATGGGTATAGAATATAATGATATAGCATTTAAAGTCAAGAGCAATATTTATTTATCACTGAAAGTGAGATTGAAAACTCATGATGTAAACCAATTAGGAACCTAAAATTCATATGTAAATGACCTGAAGTTCATATACAATTTTTTTTTTAAATAAGGAACCTGAAGTTCATATGCAAGTAAGGAACCTGAAGTTCATATGCAAATGAGGGACCTAAAGTTCAAATGCAAATAAAGAACCTGAAGTTCATATGCAAATGAGAAAGATGAAACAAAAGCCCAATTTTTTATTAAAAGTTGTAATATAAAAAGATTTTACTTCCAGAAGAAGTTAAAAGAGAGACACACATTATAATATATGACAAAAACATCAGATACAATAGAAAATCTCTAAACATGTTTCATTTAACTGACATCTTTCATGTACAGTTTATATTAACTAAATATCCTGAAGATATAGTATACATATTAATCTTTTGAAGAGATGTTTTAGAGATTTAATTTTATATAGCAAATCCTACATCCTAGAAGAGATGTTAGAAATTTTTTTGTTGCATTGCAATTACATAAGTAAAAGATATGTTCCCTGAAGGAATATCATACACTCCAGAAGTAGTGATTTCTTTTCTCTCTTGAATCTTATTTTTATTTAATGCACCTAATTTTGTTAATGCATTTAAGGTTTCAATGTATATTGATATGACATTTCAATAGTTTGTATATATTTATCTCTGAAAGAGATAAGTTCATCCCAGAAGTGATGATAACAAAATATCTTTAGAGGATATTTGTATATTTGGAAATGGTAAAATATCTCCAAAAGAGATCTGTTTATTCGAAAATAATAAAATGTCTCCAGAAGAGATTTCTACAATTAAACGCGATAAATATTTGCAAAAAAATGTATTAAAACTGCATAAATGGTGTTTATGCAATATCCCAGAAGCGATATTATATTCTGATATGTCTATAAAAGAATTTGCATTGAAATATTTTCAAATATCAAAGATGATGATGCAAATTTAATGACTAAAGAAAATATGCATCTCGAAGATCATATTAAGTTAAGATCTAAATATTGATCTTAATTTTGCACACCGGAAGTGAATGCAAAAGTAATTTTTGTTATAAAAATGGAAAACTTAGAACCTGCAGTTTCTATGATGGTAAGAAGTAATTTTGATATAAAAAGAAAGATCTATATATGGATAGTATAATTTGAAACATGTAATTTTTTTTATGTTGTGAATTTTATGCATAGAACTGCAAGTTTTTCGAATCATTCATATTAAAGAATGCAAAATCCCGGTTCTATAATTATGCATTTGTATTCAATTCTAGATTAGATATTATGCATGTACATGGTATTTAGAAAATATGATTATTGGGAATGCAGTACAACTGTAAGTTGTTTATTTCAGTTTTGATCAATACTGTAGCTAGATCCAAATTTTGTTAAGTTGTTTTCAGTAAAATTTATTTATTTGATTCATATATTTAGGCCGTATAATGGTTATTTCCGTTATTTTTATAATAAATGCATTATATGTACCGTTATGGTAATATATATTGTATTACCATATTATTATAAATGTATTAAAAGCATTGGCTATTGTAAGTTAATTGATGTATGTTTGTATTTGGAATAAGAATAAACATATGTATTATTATTCGATGTATTTAGCTAGTAATAACTAATGTTATGGAAGAAAGGATAGAACCACAACCCGAAGTTGTGCAAAGAAAATATTTATACTGGAAATTGTATAACTCAAAGTCTTGGACCTGAAGTCTTGAATTATATATATATATATATATATATATATATATATATATATGTATGTATGTATGTATATGTATATGTATTATATAAACATTTTTGATAAAGTATACAAGTTTGAAATCTTGTCAATGAGCAAGAATGTAAAAGCTTCTAAAATAGAAGTATGTTAAAAGATTGAGAACCAGAGGTTCATCATAAATTTATAAAATTGATGTGCATGTGTATGTGTATATATATGCATAGGAACTCAAAGTTCCTCAATCAATGAATTTGAAATACTTGATAATTCAAAAGCCTGAAGCTTTATTGAAACAATGTAACATTAATAAAGTTGATATCCAAAGATTTCACAATTTTCAAAATGAGTTGTATCATGCTAATATATTTATATTTACATATTGTATTAAAGAATAAATTTTAACAACTCGAAGTTGTTATATATTTTATTTGAACCAGAAGTTCAACATAGTGGAACCAGAAGTTCAATACAGTGGAACCAGAAGTTCAATACAGCGGAATCATAAGTTCAATATAGTGGAACCAGCAGTTCAATACAGTTGAACCAGAAGTTCAATATAGTTTAACAAACTTGAAAGTGTTTATATATTATTTGAACCAGAAGTTCAATATGGATTAACAACTCGAAGTTGTTCATATATTTCATTTGAACCAGAAGTTCAATACAGTTCCAAATCAGATATTTTGGATATTATGAAACGATCTTTAAGATTCACGTTGACATTGCTTGATAAGCAAAAATTAATGATTGGAACATTATAAACAATTTGTTCTAAAATCAATAACTTGAATGAGAAAGAATATGCAAATCAATTACATATGTAATACATGGACGCACGTATATATACATATATGCGATATTTAATTAACAACCTGAAGTTGTTATGAACTCATATTATAATTTATGCAGTCGATTGACATCAATATTGATTGACCTGAAGTCATGTGCATATTCAAATGATAGAAAATTCCTCCAAGTCATTAGATCATTGAAAGGGAATAAGCAATACAATATGAATGCATCTTATCAACTAATAAGAGCATTATCCTCCTACAATTGAAATACATCTAATGTATTTGCAAGCTATGATGCTATAATGGATCAAAAATGAATCCAAAGTAGGTTTATTATTTAAAGTGACAATGTTTGTCAACATTGAGGGGGAGGATAAATGAATCATCGATGTTAAATATTTGCAAACACATAGAATTATGCAAAGTGTTAAGTAACTTGCATAAATTATCAATTATGCCCCTAATAGACTTTCTCCATTATACATTTGAATCCCCGAAGGATCAAAAGGTGTAAATCACAACTGAAAATGTGGTATAAAAGTTAGTTCAAAATATCTTTGGAGTAAGTCATAAAGATGCAAAATAAAGGAGGTGAGTGTTCCTGAAGAAACACTTAAGGGTACTTTGAAAGAAACCCATGACATGATTGTCAAAATAACCCCAGAAGTGGTTTAGGTACCTAAAGCATGATAAGTTTTGAGATCTCAATAAATTAAGAATAGAACTGACAAGAAATAATCATCGATGATAAATTAATAAATAATAAAGCGCTTATATTTATAAATGGATTAAAAATCTCATATTAGAGAGAAACATGATTGGCCATCATGAAATTCTCCTAAATAAGATATATTGACCTGTAGTCCATAAGATATGAACCTGTAGTTCATAAGATAAAAATAGAAATATATATATATATATATATAATAACTGAAGCACCATAGAGTGTCAACAACATATTAATGCCATGAGCATTGTATTTTCAGAGATAACTGAATTGATTAAAGTGGTAAAAGTGTTTAAAACACTTATAATACCCTGAAGGTATAAACAATGAAAGTATACAAATTCTAGAAGAATTTAAATAACTTTGGTAGTGATAAAGAGAAAGAAATGTAGATTACAACATTCTTTTAAGTATTGTTGTGATGAAAATCTTGAAATAATTCATGATGAGTAGATCACCTCCTGCTTTCAAGAATTGTTGTAATAAAACTCTTAATATTCATTGAAGTGGTAGTTGCGATATGCAAAACTTATTATAATATATAAGTTCCTGAAGAACATAAATAACTTTGTTATTATAAAGAATACCAAGAACATGGATGATAGATTGCAACATTCTTCTAAGTATTGTTGTAATGAAAATCTTGATATACTTCAAGATGAGTAGATTACTTCCTGCTTAGTAATGAAAGTTGTCTTATTAATCAAATATGTATTGCAACATGCAAGTTCGATTGAAACAGAAAATTATAAGAACCTGAAGTGTATTCATAAATGAATATTAGTATCATACAAATCACAAAAGGGAGGCATTTTAAATAAGAAAGCATGCCTGAAAATGCACGTGAAATTTTAAAAGAAGAAAAAACTCCATTAAGATGTATTTGTAAGCAATTTGAGTTACCGAAAGAATAATACGAATTTAGAGGAAATTTGAAATCAGGGGGAGCATCCATAAGTATGATATAATGCACTCTTTTTCCTTAACTAAGTTTTTCCCCATTGGGTTTTCTTAGTAAGGTTTTAATGAGGCATGGGTCATGATCCAGAAGTATCAACCCAAAAGTAACATACAAAAATAAGTTATAATGTACTCTTTTTCCTTATTTAAGATTTTTCCCACTGGGTTTTTCTTAATAAGGTTTTAACGAGGCATAACATTGATGCAGAAGTATCATGCTACTTTTGACGTAGTAAATATAACATTGTATGTTGTACTCTTTTTCCTTCACTAAGATTTTTCCCATTGGGTTTTTCTTAGTAAGGTTTGGACGAGGCAACGTTTTGATCCAGAAGTATCAAACATATTTTGATGCAGTAAACTATTATTTATGAAGAAGGCAAGGCAGTTTGCATGGCTCAGATTCAAGTGAATTATATCAAGTATGAAAGGATGGAGCACAATTCTTCTAAATTTCTCTTCACATATGCATGAAAGGATAACAAGAAAGAGGAGAAACAAATTCAATTTCAAGAAAAGAGGGTAGATCCGTTCTCAAAAGCAATTTCCAAATCAACATTCCATAAGATGATATACAAAATTGGCATGCGTCGACTACATCAATAGACTAATTGAATAATGAGTTATAAATAAGGGGGAGCATATAAAATTATGCTATAATGTACTCTTTTCCTTTACTAATATTTTTCCCACTGGGTTTTTGTTAGTAAGGTTTTTAATGAGGCATTATCTTGATCCTGAAGTATCAACCCTTACGGTAACATTGTAAAACATGTTACCTAAAGAGGAAATAAATTTGCACTCTTTTCCTTGTTTATGATTTTTCCCACAGGGTTTTTCATAAAAAGGTTTTTAATGAGGCATTGTTATGATCCTGAAGAATCAAACTCTTTTAAGGAATATCATTTTAATATGATATTCACAATGTCAGACGTTGTACTCTTTTTCTCGTTCAAGGTTTTTCCCATTGGGTTTTCCTGATAGAGTTTTGAAGGCAACAAACAATAATTGTATCGACTGAACGGATATATGCAAGCAAGATAATAATAAGGGGGAACAATCATCATATATGTTTTAAAAGTGACAACTTCAAGTTAGCAGAGCATTCAAGTTTTTGAAGACGCATATTCAAGGGGGAGTGTTGTAATATATATAAATGTTGTGAATATGCTTTTATTAGTTCTCTATTTAGTCCCACATCATGGGAAAAAGTTAAACATTAGCTCCAAAGCCTATATATAAAGGAGCTAATGTAACAGAAAGAATGACACATCTGAATGAATAGAAATGTTCTCTCTCCCTTATTTCTTATCTTCTGTGTTCATTTTATAACATATACTGATTAATAATTAATAAATTAATTAAAGAAATGAATGGTATAATAAAATCATATGATGTGTATAACTTGTTATTAAATGAACAGAATGGAACGAAACAAGCTACGCCAGGATCATGACGACGAATGCAACATTCTTGAATTGATTTGGACAGTAACAGAGACAAAAAAATTTTACAGCTAAATTAAATGACTATTTAATTTAACTATAACCGAACCAGTTCAGAGATAAATGGAATCAAAGTGAGTTAAACTCACTCAGTCCTCCCCATTTATATTTTATATAAATCGGGTTTTTATTTTGTGTGTTCTGCTTACCAATGGTTGACTGTTTGCTAATTATATATTTATTTGTTGATTTAACTGATGAAATTAAATCGTCGTTTAATTTCAATGAAATACCAAATCGTTATTTTAACGATTGGTTCCAATAAAGGTAACTTACCTTGTTGGTTACGTTTATAAAATAAACGTGTTTAATTGGTTGAATTATTTGAATTGCTTGTGGTTGGAATTAAATGGTCGTTATTTATTATTATCAGTTAAATGAAACCGAATGATCTGATTTGAGATAACCATTTGTATACAGGGAAGAACAGGTTGGAGGGATCCAACCGGATTCCTCAAATATATTATTTATTTTCAAATTATCATATATGAACTGTCATGATTGGGTAACTGGTTTTAGTAGTGATCATTGACTGAAAAGTCAACCTGTGTTGTGTTTTAACCAATGGGCTATATTGGTTGAGTAATTGGCAGTGAATGGCCTAAAAGTAAATTTGTTTTGTTTATATTGATTTACCGTTAGGTGAATTGATAGAACTGAAGTTATAAAATTTATTTTACAACTGAAGATAGATTTTTAAATATATTATTTTGAGTAAAGGTTATTAAAGGGAAGTAAATAAATATTTTATTTATTTAAGACTTCGAATAATAAAAATGGAATTTATAAAGTGAGGTTTTATCAGATATTACTTAATTATTAAATTAAAAAATAAATGGTTATACCCAAGAAAGGGATTTTCAAAAAGGGAAGAAAGTCTATGAAACCGTATTTTAAATAAAATATTTGAATGCGATTTGTGTTGAGATTAGAATGAGATATTGGGTTTTTGATTATAACTTGTACCTATCCTTAGATATGAACGTTGTTGATCAAGGTCTGAGAGGTAATTAAAACACCCCAACTTGAACGACTTCAGGAGTATCTGAAGATGATATGAGTTGTAATGGTAAAAATGATAATAAAAGTTTATTATTTCATTTGAGAAATAATAATACGAATGTTTGGTGGGAAAGTTGGAAAATATATATATATAATGATGAATCCAAAGTAAAAGGGAAGAAAAAGGGGTTGCGTGAAAATATATTGATATGTTCGAGTTAGAAAGGGAAATGTAAAAGATGAGTTTTATTCTCTAAGAATAAACATTGGATTTTGTTTTCAAGTAATGAATAAAATATATCTCGTAATGTTGTTTACAAGTAATAAATTGAATTGATTTCCCAATATGAGATAATAACGTGGCTAATGTTTTGAAAGTGGAAATAGGAAACTGGATATAAAAAATGAATTTATTTAAAGTACAATCTTATGTTAAATAAGTAGTGAAACTATGTTCATAATAGCGAAGTGTTTGAAAGTTTTAAATTTACATTTGTTTTAATTAAAAGACCAAGTGGTGCTGAATATTGAACCAGTGACCCCATTGGATTGTAATGATTGAAACACTATTTATTTTGATAGTTAAATCACCGACTATCAAATCTGACCCATACGATTATTGGTAAGGAAAACCGGGATCGAACTTAGGTTCGAAAACCATTTCGACCAATAAATACATGAAGATATCAGAAGACGGTCGAGATGGAGCATTAAAGACCGTGGATCTTCATAAGCAGAAGGATTACTTATAATCTCTGGCTTAGCGGCCCGAGATACACTGTGATTCTGTTGTGGTTAGGATCTACGGGTTGCAAGGACTTCTCGCTAATGATCCATGGGGTGATTCCTATATTGGATGCAGTAGGAGAGAACCTTCGGTTTATCCTGTTCCTGGATGACTTGTATGGACGAATGTCTGACGGAGTATTTCCTAAAAACCACGTACGTTGATTTTTACAAATATACCGAGTTGGTGGCGAAGAATGGCCCTTCTTTAAAACGCGGAGTATATTTGTAGGCGTCAATTAGTGATTTGACGGATCTGACGATGTGGCATTCAAAGTGAATGGTGACCAGATGTTTTAAAAGTAAAATTCTGACCTCAAGCCTCACAACCAGGAAGTGACAAAAATTGGGCAGGCAGCATGACTATGTGGGTCGCTCCCATTAGGGTGTATAATCACCTATCTAGAGAAAATCATGTTGCTTCTTTAATCTATTTTGATGTTGTCCCTTTTCGGGAAATGGTGGTTTGAGCCCAACCATTGGTGATATACATTCGACACACTCAAGCGAAATGAGTGGTCGGTCATGTGTGGGCCGGGTTGCAAGACGTTCTTGTTGAACCCAGTGTATTCGCCTCTAGAGATACACTATCGGCAGGTGGTATCATACCTTGTTAAAGTCGGAATCCAATCTCCAATAAGTGCCCGCGGTTTTGATTGTATACTATATGTGTGGAGCGTGAGATGCAAGCGTTCCGCTAGATTCTATTTACTTGTATTTAGACATTATTATCATATCAGAAAAGATATTGGTTTCAAAACTGTTTTGGGTTATCGTAAGATAAAAACCGTTCGTATTTTTGTGTGGATTTGGTCTTACGATTATCCTTTTCTTTTGAAAATATTTTGAACTTTAAAATCATGTTGAATGATTTACCCTTAATACTGTGCGAGTTTACTCACTCTAGTTCACCAGACTGACCCGGTGTTTTGTAAATGCTCGGGTTAGCCCGGGGTGTACGGGTTCAGGTTATCGAATGTTGTGAAGTCCAGAGACGAGCTGGAGATGTTCAGACGTATGATATTATATAGCTACTATTCAGCTGTGTGTTGTATATGGGAACAGGTTATTATAACTGTCCCATTGTGTGATGTACTCTGATATTTTAAGTATTTTGAAAGCTCTCAATAAAGTTTTATTTATGTATTATAATTTGTTCCGCTGTGATGTGAGACTCTATGTTGTGTTGTTTCTTCTTCTTCTTCTTCTATTCTAATATTTCTTTCTTTCTTATCTCACCCTCTAAATTCTTTCTAATAAGTCCAGTGTTTTTCGGTGTTTGAAAGGTCGACATGAGGTATTTATGTCGATTTTCAGGGCCGAAAATCCCTGGGTCGTTACAGAACATGTTGGAAGGATCTGGTTTAATTAAGTAAAATAGACAACTTAATATATATACATCTGAGCAGGTGCTTGTTTGGGGAAGGGGTTGTACACAGAATAACATTTATAGGAAATGTCGTTTACAATCATGCTTATTGACGAATTAAAACCTTCTAAGTTATTACATATTGATTAATAAGCTAAGAGGTCCCACATCTTATTGTTGGTATCCAGTTTTGGGACTCTTAAAATCCTAGTTTGAGGGCACAAGTCTAGGCAGTGGCTTGTGTCAATCTTGTTGTGCAGAACCCATATCAGTCAGTATCCCTATTAGTATCTTAGTGAGGGGCGTCGCACTAGGTAGGGGATAGAGCACACTTTGCAGATCTAGATTGTAAGAGGTTCATGGTGAAAAGTGGGTATGGGCACATTTCGGCGGAGTCGTGAGCGTTCATGTATCCGATTAGACGAAACTAAGACGTTGTAACACCAACAAATAGGTCTGTGTCTTATAGTTGACGGGTTACGGATTGATCCCCCTACTGTCGTAGCTGGCACAGGATATTTTTGTAGTAGGGAGTCGATCGCATGGGTAGTAATTAGGGTAACACCATATCTTGACATTCTACTAGTAGTGTAGTAACTTAATTCTTGGGGTATGAATGAGAAGCATATATGATCTTTACCCTATGTTGTTATCTTATTATCTCGTTATCATGCTATCTTATGCTTGTTTATTTTTCTGTAAATTCATGTTTAGAATTATTTATTTATCTTAATACTTTCTAGTTTATCATATTTCTAAAATTCACTGGAACTCACTAAACTTTATATCTGAACTATTCTATTTCCCTTCCCTCCCTTACTTACCCCCTCAGGTTCTCATAATGGGAGTGGACAGTAGTTGTGATCATGATTTCATTTTTGGACTTGGTCTTCTTCTTACTCTGTGTATTGCCTTGACTTTTGTTCTACCTTGTTACGGCTTTTGAGGAGGGATATGATTTTACAGCATTGCACTCTGATGTTTTGTGTTATGAGACAGATGGTTACTTCTATTGTTTTTGGTATTTGAAATTGTAACGATGAAATGACGATTTTATAATAAAAAAATTTCCGCTGCATATTTACTTTCTGTCCTGTGGATTTAATTTACTATTTTCCTATTGCGCTTCACAAAACTTAATGCATCCTCATATGGGTGACATTAAGGGATGTGGAGTGTCACATTTGGTATCTGAGCCTAAGGTTACAAGATCAGAGGATTTTTTTGAAAAGTGTTTTCAAAGCAAAGGATTTTCAAGTAAAACCAATTTTTGAAAAACATATCCCCTCAAGTCATTTACTATATTCCTTCGTTTCTCTTTCTAAATCCTTCTTTCCTCCCTTTTTATCATGTCTGGGTTCCTAATTTTCCTGAGGTCATTCCCATTCATATATGCTTTCGTAGATACGTAGAAGCTACGACACCTATTGGAGTGCAGGCAAATCTCCCTCCCAGCTGCAGCTGCAGTAGCGCCACCTCCTCCTGTAGTCAATTTTTCTAAGCTTTTTAAGGAATTATGCCTAATGAGAGGCAAGTCATTTCATGGACTGAGAGTTTTGTGGAGGCACACAATTGGCTTAGAGAAAAAGGAGAATGTATTCAACTTATTGGAATCGATGATAGGAGGAAAATTCAGTTGGTTGCTTGGCAACTAAAGGACGAAGCATCTTATTAGTGGGAAGTCATTCAGACCGGACAAATGGCGGCTACTTAGGATGAATTTAAGGCCAGATTAGAAATAAGAATCTTATCATAAGTGGAGGAAGGAATGCAAATAGATATATTTCTGAATTTGAAGCAAGGCAGCATGACAATAATGGAATATGTTAACAGCTTTAATCAACTGGCGAGATTTGGATTGGAGTTGGTAAACACTCCTCATAAGAAGGTCTTGAGGTTCACAAAGGGACTGAACCAACCGCTCTAAGATTTAGCACTGACACATGTACAGATGGGAGCAACTTTCGAGAGGCTTGTAGACATGTCTTTGATGCATGAGGATGGTAAAGAGGAAAATAAATAGGTTAGGACTGAGGAAGAGAAACCTAAGGCTGAGAAAAAGAAGCGGTGGTCCAGGAAGGGCATAACTAAGAATGGAGGAAAGTTCGATAAGTCACAGATCAAGTCTGAGGTGAAATACCATGGTTGTGGACACTTGGGGAATTATGTGAGAGAATGTAAGAAGACAAGGAATGCTTGCTTTACTTGCGGTCAAGTTGGACATTTTAAAGGGAAATGCCCTAACAGGTAAGGGCAGAAGGCTGAATCGTCTGGAGAACAAGTTAATGCTCGTGAGACCAGTGGACCAAATCGTGGTAGGAAAGTCGCCGTGGAAGGTTTGATTTCTCTTTTTGACTATCCTATTAGAACTCTCTTTGACTCTGGTTCTCATTCATCATATCTAACTTTGTGGTAAATAATATGCACCTAGGCACTAGTATTATTTTTGATCTTCTTTTAGTTTCCAACCCCATATGAGGAACAACTCATTTATCTATAATATGTAGGGGTTTGAGAATTTCTGATATGCGAATTAAATTTGAATGCGATGCATATGTTCTTGGCTTTATGGGTTACAGATTAATTCTAGGAATGGATTAGCTAGTCATATATGGTGCCATTCTTGATTGTGAGGGAAGAGTTGTTAGACTTCTAACTTGCGGAAAATCTCGGATTGTTTTGAGAACAACACGCATCAGAACACAAATAAAAGAACATTTCCATTACTGTTGCAACCGTTTACATCAGAGTACAAGAATAAGAGCATAAATAAACGAAAATACAATATCAGAGATTTACAATTTACAATGCAGCGGAAAATATAATATAAATGCGTAGCGGAAGACTAATATGCTCTGGACACAGCTTTAGGCTTCGATCCAGGATCCTGCTAAAGAGATAAATATCTGCAAAACAACCTACTCGACTGCCCGTGTGGACAAATATGGGCACCCGAGTTTGCAAAGGTGGAAACAAACAATGGGTCAGTCATGGGACTGGTATGAGAAATCTTAATTAATTTAACTGATAGCAATAAGGCAAATCCAAAGACCACGCCGCTAACGCGGAACGGGTTTATTCCATTGGATTGTTGTGCATAATTTAACGTGACAAAACAAACAAATAAGTAAATCGTAAAACAACGCAATGATTTTGTAAAAATGGAATCACCATAAGACTCAAGTCCCATCACACAATGCAACACAAACCAGAGGATAGAGTTTTACCTTATGGTGATTAAACATGCTAAATACGATAAATACGAATTCAATATTATCATTAGTGTATATATGTTTCAAAACATTTCAAAATAAATGTATCAATCCTAGGAAGCATAGCTACCATATACTATGCCTCCGTACTAGTAATACAATCAAGTCCGTAGGGTCGTATTTGTAATTTGGTTTCCATCATGAGTCAAGGCTAGGGAGGAGCTCCTTACTGATTCGAGACACTCTAGCTAATGTCTCAGGATCCCCCGCAGTGAACCCTTGGATCCTGCAGGGACGGTCCTCACATACAGCTTTGTGGATTAGTTATTCCTGAACACACGTTTCCCGATCCTATAGGACCTATCATTCGAGGCGCCTCATTCCATCATCCACATCAGTAAAATATCAGCCAGTTTAAGCACCGACACTACTTCTAGCTAGAAAGAAACGTGTTGCTCCCCCTGCTCTCGTTTTAGACTCCACCGGGTTGTGAGGCTCGTGAAGTTACTCTATACACAAAGCTATGCTAATTAAAGCTGTGCTTTGATCATCCATAAGGCTCTGCTTTTCAACAAAAGCCTTGATCATTGCATCTTAGCATGCCACATCGTCAATCCATACAAAGTATTCAATCGTCTACTAAAATATATAAAATGGGTGTTAAGCAAAAAGAATAAATTCTCCGCCACCAACATTTATACATTCAGCAGGGATCAATAACTATAATATATAACTGAGTACGATGTCAGACACACAATCCATCTAAAATTCCGTTCTGGGTCTGAACGAAACCGTATCTGGTAGATCTCCACGTACATCTGGATGATCAATAATTCCATCGTCTTGGCTGTACATCCAATCAAGATATAAATAATCATCCATTCGATGTGGAAACTTCCTGGTCTTCAATAACCGTCTTCATCGTCCACCTTCAATCGTCGTATGAATTATTCAGAATGGGTTAAACCTGGTCTTTCTGAATAATTTGTGCAATTTAAAATTATGTGCTCTAAACACAACCAACGCCTTATTCCAATCCAATTAAAGATTTATAAAAAAAAACTATATTTAGTTTTAGTCCTCTAAAATCCTTATTTATTGATTATTTAACTTTCAAGAAACAATCTTGTCTTTAACTAGGTTAAAGAACAAATGTCGCTCAAACATCGTTCACGATAAACCCAAAATCATATTTCAATTAATTCCAATTTAATATATTAAATTGAAAACTTCTCTTTAGAATATTTCATTAAATATTAATTAAAAGATTAATAAATTACAAATCATCACTTCATCGTTAATTGGGGTTTTAAGAACTAATGTCATTTAAAACATTTTTCATGGTCAACCTAAATCAACTTCCAATTAATGTTAATATTGGAAAATTCATATATTTTTTCTTCTTTTCTTTCCCTTAATTAAAAATGTCATTCATTTCTTAAATTCCAATCTAATTCATTCACTTGAAACACTTGGTTTTAATAAAACCATTTTTCACTCTTTTATTTATTTATAGAAATAAATAAACTACTTAACTTGATAAAAATATCTTTCCTCTTAATAAATTTGGAATTTCACATCCAAAACTCTTTTAAAACATTTATTAAGATTTCACATAATTTTTCCGTATTTTAATTATTTAAATGTTTAAACAAATTTTTCCCTCATTAAATAAAAAGATGAATTTTCATTTTAAATCACTTTCATGTTCCCTCGTTACATTAAAAATATAAAATTGTATTGTAAATCAAATTCACGTTTTAATACGGCATTAAAAATTTGCAATTTTAATGTAAAACAAATTCCATGTTTTATATGACATTAAAAAGTTGCATTTTTAATTTAAAACAAATTTCATGATTCTATATTAAAATAAAGAATAATTTTTTTTAAAAACATTTTCATATTCTTACGTTACAATCAAAGAATAACTTTTTAGCGCTAACCATTTAATGTAAACTCATATTCCTAAATAAAAGGATTAACTTTTTATATTGAAATATGTTTCATGTTCTTACTTTTAATAAAAGATTAACTTTTATTTTCTAGGCAAATTTCATAAATTTCACTTTAATAAAAGATTAACCTTTATTTTATACATATTTCATATTCTTATCTTATATTTACATTAAAATGTAAATTAAAAATACTACGTTATGTTTCATTCTCTTATTTACATTATAAAATGTAAATTAAATTGCAATGTCAAAATCTCTTCTTTTATTTACATAAAAAAATGTAAATTAAATTGCAATGTCAAAATCTCTTCTTTTATTTACATTAAAAATGTAAATTAAATTGCATTGTCAAAATCTCTTCTTTTATTTACATTAAAAATGTGAATTAAATTGCAATGTCAAAATCTCTTCTTTTATTTACATTAAAAATGTAAATTAAATTGCAAATCTTATTTTGACAATTTCTTTTCCAAATTGGAATGAGACCCAAACGATTTACCATATAATTATAATTATACGGTTTTCATACATCCCATGTTATTCTAGACTAATGATAAATCATTAAAAACATCCAATCATCCAAAGTGTATATTTGTACTGCATAGCGTCAAATAAATAACGCTTATAACAAATCACAAGGGTGATGTGTAATTATCAACCCAAGACCCGTGTGGGGTTTCAACCAACTAACATTCAAATAATATATATAATTATTTGTGCATTTGGGCGATGTGTGAAAATTATCAACCCAATCAACAAATACAAGTCAGGTAACTTGTACATGGCAGTGTAACATTAATTTTTAACAATTCTATAAAAATCAATATTAATGACATACGTTGCATACTACTAAAATTTACATAACATAACAAATCATATCGTGACATAACATAACGTACAACACAACATACATGCATCAGATAATTTCAAACAATTATTCACCATAGGCATTTAAATCACATTCATTTATAATAATAAATATATATGCTAAAAGTTTTTTGAGTGAGAAAAGAGTTCTCACCTTGGTTTGTACTTTGTCGGTGTTTAAATGTTCGGGCCCAATTTTTGACCCAAAATTGAACTTGCTCCAAATTTGGCAAAATTAGTGTCTAGGCGAAGGTCTCGACTCACAGATCGCAGCAAACCCTGTTTTTCGCGATTTCGAGTTTATTACAACAAGTTATGAATTTCTGAAGTTTGAACGAATTAAATAATTAATTAAAATTACCGAAAATACCCAAAAATTCAACTTCCTCCAAATTGGATGAATATAGTGTCCACGCGAAGGTCTCGTCGCCACGATCGCAGCGGATCTGAAATCATCAGATTCTGAGTTCGTATGAGAGAGATATACAATTTCAAAGTTTGAATTACAAAACTACCCCAAATCTCGGTCAAACCTGAGCTCGCTACCTTTGACCGCACCTTTCTCCCTCTTCCGACCTCCGATTGACCTGAAACCACTGCCATCCTCTTCGTCTTCGAGAGGCGCACCAACGCTCCAAGCCGCCGCCGCCGTTGATGCTATGATCGCCGGAATTTCGCCAGAAAGAGAAATTCGCCTCGCGGGCCCCACAGGCCATACCTCTTATCCAAATGACCTGAAAATTTCTGAGCACCTTCTTTTTGTGTAGACGAAGAACTTTCGTGTTCGGCCCTTCGCCTGATTCTTCCCGGATTGGCCGGAAATTGATCATCTATGTTCTGAGCTCACCGGAATTTTCTGTTTTACTCCAATTCAGTTTATCTCGATTTCTGTGCCCTTCCATCGACTTTCAGACAAAACTTTCTGCAGCAAAGTTGTAGACCTTTGTCTCCTCTACAATTTCTTCCATTGCGTCATCCTCCAATTCTTCACGGTTTGGCCAGAAAACACCAAAATCTGAAACTGATTTTTGCAATCAAACTCAGATCCCGGCGAAACCGTGCGACAATAGGTCTTGAATTTTTCGTGGTAGATAGAGGATAAGAAGATGAACAAAACTCGGAAATGGTTTGGTCTAATTTTGTTCTGATTTGGTATTATAAATTGTTTAGTTTTAGGGTCTTTTGTGCAAAGAATATTTTTAGAGTGGAGGCCATGGAATATGAAGAAAATGAAGATGGAGGAGGCTATGTTATATTTAGGGTTCAGCTAATGGCCGTTAAAAGATAATATATAGGTAGGTTATAAACTCAATTAGGCCCAGTTACCCTTATGTACATATATTAATACATTTTTTGTCCGCTTTTCGTAGTTTAAAAATTCGTGTTAACACCTATGAATTCCATTGTAATTGAAAATTGAAACATAAATATTCCTTGACATTACGGATTTAAATAAATTGGTTTCGTCATTTTCCGAGTCCGTATGAATTAATAATGAATTTTTAAAGTGTGAAAATTTACCGTTTTCACTGAAAAATCAATTATAATTACATATTAATTCTAAAAATTCCAGAAAAATCATTTCTAGCTTTGTTTTGACGATACGAACCCAACAAAATTAATTTCGTTGAATTTGAAGAACGTTTGCAAAACTTCACTTTTCAAGGCGTATATTTTTTATATTTAAAAATATATTTTTATATGAATAATTTCCGAAACTCAAAATATATAAGTGCTTATACTTTTTTCAATGCAGAAACGTCATTTTGAACTCAATGGAAGTGGTTTCGAGTCCAAATTCATTCGTATGCAAAAAGTAGCCTTTTGGGCCATATATTTTAATATATATAAATTCCATAGCGTTTTTTCTGAAATTTTAAATTTGCCATAACTTACAAATTATAAACTGAAATCTTAATTTCTTAAATTCATTGGAAAAATATCGTCAATACGATCCTAATATTTCTTGTTTCGTCCAATTCTGAATTATAATGAATTTTATATATTTTCCCAAAGTTGAAAATCGAATACTGAAATTACCGCGCCATTTCAGGCTCGAAATATAATTAATATAAATTATACGTTCTAACTTCGATTTAAAATTAATTATTTCGCCGTTATTATTTAAAATAAATTATTTTAAATATACTAAATCCTTTAAATTAACTAAAATAAAAATTTTAAATTTGCCCCAAAATTCCGGGTCGTTACACTTGCCAAAGTAGAACTCTCAAAATTTCTTGTGACCCACGGGGGTCAGTTATGCTCAGTTTCCTATATTCTCTTGATGCTTCCATTGACGATCTTTGATCAGTACCCATAGTTAGTGGTTTTCCGGAGGTGTTTGATGAGGTTAGAGGGTCACCTACCAGATGAGAGATAGATCTCATGATTTACTTGGTGGAGAATGCGAAACCAGTCGCTTTGCCAGTGCGCCACATGACTTCAGGAGAAAGCAGGGAGCTCAACAAACAAGTGGGTGAGTTATTCGAGAAGGGATTCATAGACAAAGAATTTCTGAGTGGGGACCTCCAGTCATCTTTGCAACAAGGAAGATGGCTCTCTCCGTCTATACGTGGACTATAGAGAGCTGAATAAACTCACCAAGAAGAATAGGCATCCGCTTCTGAGGATTGATGACTTGTTTGATCAACTAGTAGGTGCTTCACTTTTCTCACAATTGAATCTAGCCACGGGATTTCACCAGCTTAGGGAAGCAGATGATAGTATTGACAAGAAGACTTTCAAAATCCGCATGGTTTCTTTGAATGGTTGGTCATGCCTTTTGGGCTAACCAATGCACTCACATACTTTGTGGATTTAATAAGTCGGGTGTTTGGGGAGTACCTAAACAAGTTCGTGGTGGTTTTCGTGGATTATATTCTAATTTCTCGAGGAGCAAGGAAGAACATGCCAGACACTTGGAGAGGTTCTAAGAACTCTCAAATCACATCAGCTTAAGAAAACAAAATCAAGTGTCATTTTCGTAGAAAGGAAGCAAGGTTCCTATGGCATGTAGTCTCCAAGGATGGAATAGCAGTGGACCTTGCTAAAGTTTTCGCAGTTCAAGATTGGAAAGCTCCTAAGAATGCAACGGAGGTAAGGAGATTCCTTGGATTGGCACATTATTATAGAAAGTTCATTAAGCACATTGCATGGATATCAAATCCGCTCAACCGTCTGACGAAGAAGAACTTGGGTTTTGCTTGGAGAGTAGATTGCAAAGATGCATTCTAGAGATTGAAGAGGGCTCTGACATCAGCCCCTATTCAGAATCTTCCCAATGGTAGCAAGGTGTTTATGGTCTACACGGGTACTTGTGGCATGGGATTAGGTGCGTGTTGATGCAAGAGGATAGGGTGGTATGCTATGGAAGTAGGCAATTGAGAGTTCATGAGAAGAATTACCCCAACCACGACTTGGAGTTGGCAGCAATAATGTTCGCACTTTATGTAACACCCCACATCCATTAATGTCACTCACTAAGGGAGTGCATTAAATTTCATGGAGTATTATAAGTGTATAGAACAGAATATAACAAGACATATACATATATTGGTACTTTAAAAATTTAAAACAACTTCATTGCATCGGAGAAATAGTTTGATTACACACCAAAATCAACAATAAAACCAAGTACACTTAATATCCATCCTGACAAATTATTTTCTGAGTACATAAACAAAAAGCATAACCCCAACACAATTAGCTATAAAAAGAGATAAGCTGAACTTTACTTTCAGCAATCCAAGCACTTCCAAAAGAGAGAGAGAAAGAGATCCAAATCAAGCTCCACTAGGCCCACCCTGCGAACCTAGGGGGAGGAGGGGGAAACGGAAAGAAATGGGGCGAAACAAACGAGGTCAGACATAAAGTCTGGCGAGTCCAGTAACTTTAACAATATAATCATTAAAGTAATGGGATAAGAACATAAATTGGAAAGTAAGAAATGACTGTAATATAAGCATGTATGACAAGGTAAGCAAGGTGAATAAGATAAACGTTGATTGCGCTTCTAAACACTATAGGATAATTACTACACTGCACCAACCCTATTTACTCTGAAAGTTGATCCCTCTTACTAGTCACAATCATAATAATAATAATTGTAGTTTCATGTACCCCTAGCTGTTGTCATAGGTGCCGCCTACCCTATCTCCACTAGTTGTACCCACTACCCTCCCCATTCGATCGGCTCCCTAGCTCGTAGATAACCGTGCAGGTCCCATAGTGGGGAGTATCACTCCCAAAAGTGGCAACCCGATACTACTAAAGACGCACGGCTTAAACCTACACGATGCAACAACATCTTACCTACCAGCCCGGGCCTACGCATGCACATGACCCCGTTGGACTTGCGTTGCCACCGCTAACACGTTTTGGCCTCTTACAATCAAACCCAGTAAGTGTGTCCCGTCCTCGACTTAGTTCGAGCTTACTTAGATACTAAATGGGTTACTGCTTGAAAAGGGTCCCCATACTTGACATAAGCTTTACACCTACGCTTGGTCCCTACTAGGATTTCCCACTTAACCCCTTCTAATTCATGTCTTCTTACATGTTTCAACTTGGTTAAGTGTTTCTAATCATATTTCACATGTGACCCATGTCACCCACTTAACCCCATGTCCCACTACATGTCTTATCTTGGTTAAGCATTCTTTAATTCATTTTAACCGTAACCTTGCAAGACCTCCCGCATTAGATTCCCTTTGTGGTTGCTGGATTTGCCGGGAGGGTCCGGGAAGTCTTATACCGCAATTTGAATCTAAACTCGTGTCTATGCAATTATTACACATTTAATTTATGCCTTTGACCTCTTACATTAGAATACCGTTTGCGGTTGCTGGATTTGTCGGGCGGGTCCGGGCAGTCTTATACCGCAAACCAAGCCTAACCTCGTGAGTTAGGCGTTCAGTATCTCATTTTATTATTCAACCCCAATTTGAATTAATATCCCTATTCAAATTGTCCATAATTTCCAATTCAAGCTATGTTCATAATTATCATCTAAATTATGTCCATAATTTCCATGTATATAAACTATACCAATTTATGTCTCAAGTTAATTACATGGTTACCAACCAATTTATGCCAATTACATAGTATCCAATATTTCCCAAACTATTCCCTAACATTCCCACGTCGTTCGTACGTATAATTCACATAATATGTTAGGTTCGCCGTTAGCCTAACCCATAAGAAAAGGAAAAGAAAGAGACACAGGCCATCCAAACTGGCATAAAACAATATAGATCTAATTAAGCATGTGTAACAAAAACTTGGCATAGAACAACATAAATCTAATTAAGCATACAAACGTGAATTGGCATATAAGATGGACCCAATTAACATAGGCAATATGAACTAACATAGATCTAAACATATGATATGGCATGGATCTAAGCATAAACTTGCATAGATGAACATAACTTGCATATAAACTTGCATAGATGAACATAACTTACATATAAACTTGCATAAATCATAACTTACATATAAACTTTTATAACTGGCATAGATGAGCATAACTTGCATATAAACTTACATAAATCATAACTTGCATATAAACTAGCATAGAATATAACTTGCATAGGATGAATTTAATCAAGCATATGTAATTAGACATTGGAATTAACATCATAAAATGAATCTAATTACATATGATAACAAAACTGGCATATATTAACAAAATAGATGATAACAAAGCATATGATTCAACAGGCATATTCATACAGTCCAGATCACAACTTATCATATTTATTTTAATTAATTATCTGGTGAAAGCAATTGTACTCACAGTGATAGAAGAAAGAATAGATTCGTTCGTTGTTGTTCTAGAATCCCTTTTCACAATTCCTAAGCTTTAATTCGTTCGAGAAGAGACTAGCTTAGTTCAGGATGTAGCAGCATGGCGGCTTATGAATGAATTGAGTTTAGATTAGGGTTTAGGTTTATGGGTGCTTATATAGATGTGTAGGATTAATTAGAGCCCTTAGATTAGTTTAGGATCAATCTAAACCATCCAATTCACAATGACAAATCACTCATCCAACCAAATGAACCCACATAAGCCCTAAAATCAGAAAAATCGCCACCCGAACACGTCAGCCCATCCTGGCCGGCAGGGGTCGACTCCCCTTTGGGGGGGGGGGGTCGACACCTATGTCGACGCCCCTATAGGGGGTCGACACCTGTGTCGACTCCCCTTGGGGAGGGGTCGACACCCCTGAGCGGGAAATTTCATGCTCAGCCCAATTCTACTGTTTTGAAATTCGAACTGGTTTTAGATTATTAATTATTATTTTAATTTAATTTCTGTTTAAACTTGAAATCTTCTAAGCTCCATAACTTCATACGGAGCCTGATTTACGCAAACTCGGACTTTATCTCAAGAAGAATTCTGAGACGAACGCAATGGCATAACCCGTTTCACTTAAGTCTTCTTCTAAAAACTAAGTGTCCTTAAATTTGTTAATTTTAATATTTTAAAATTACGGGGTGTTACATTATTCCCTCCTTAAAGAATTTCTCCCCAAAATCTTCAAGTCAAAATGAATGTATATCCTACCATCCAATCATCCATCTACTCAACAATCAATCATAGGCATCCATTGTCCTTAAAAGATTTCTAATGTCATATGAACATATGCAAAAAGTTTATGTATATGTTCCTAATCCAATGCAAAATAAGGCGGTCTACTGATTCAGTTGACCTCCTTAATGCAAATCATGATAGTGCCATGCATCCATTATGTATGCAAAAGAATCCTAATGATACATATTATTTCTACATGAGTGAACAATCATTTCATTCAAATGCAACAATCATATGATAACACAATCAATATACATCCATTAATTTAAATATTCACACTTATTCATATGCAATATGTAAGTGATTGAGCCGATCTAGTGCCTAATGTGTGTGTAAATGCATCCACGAGCAACCACTAGCAAACATTTGCATCCACTTGCAACCACCAAACATAACATGTCTCAAACACATGTTTACAAGCATAAGATTTTCCTACCTAAAGATTGAAGATGCAATCGAGAGGACATACTAAACGATAGAACAAGTACAAACAAAGCGGTAGAAAAAGGAGAAATTAAGAACATACCCTCAAAAAGGAAAGGGTATGACGCATGCATCTTGTCTTCCGTCTCCCAAGTCGCGTCTCCTTGATCATCTCCCCATTGCACTTTGACTAACTTGACCTCTCGGTTGCGTAATTTCTTGACCTCTTATCCAAGGATGCATGTAGGGGCTCGTCTGATCGTGGCATCTCGCTCCACTTCCCTAAGCATGCTTGGCTCCACCACTTCCGCGGTATCATGTAAACACTTCCTCAAATGCGACACGTGAAGCACGTCTTGAACACCACTCAGCTTCTCCAACAACTTCACTCTGTACTCCATCTGTCCAATCCTCTCTATAATGGGAAAGCGTCCTACGAACCTTGGTGCTAATTTCCCCACACTCCCCAAAGCGAGTTACGTTCCTCAACGGTGACACTTTAATAAAAGCCATGTCTCCAACATCGAACTCAAGATTGGTTCGTCTCTTGTCAGCGTTTGACTTTTTCCGGCCCTTTGCCATCTTCATTCATCTTCGAATCAAGTCCATCTTTTCCGAAGTTTCTCTCTAATCAGCTCGGGTCTAAGCAAAATCTTATCCGTAGACTCCCACCAACAAGTAGGTGATCGACACGGTCGTCCATAAAAACCCTAATACTAGCTTAATAACTGTTGTTATAAGCGATCTCCACAAATGGAAGGTGCTCTTCTCATGTCCCTCCAAAATCTAGGATACATAACCTCAAAAGATCTTCAAGGATTCTATTCACCCTTTCTGTTCGTCCATCCGTCTGTGGACGATACGCGATGCTCAAACATAACTGCGTACCTACCGCCTTTTGCACATCACATTTTCCTCTAGCATCGAAAACTGCTCCAAGTCCTATCCCGCAAGCATCGGTATATACTGTGAACGGTTTGCTCTCATCTAGCAAAAATAAAACTAGAGCTGTAGTCAAAGTCCTCTTCAAACATTGGAAAGCATCGTCATAGTCAACATCCTAAAAAAAAAGTCAAGTTCTTCTTCGTCAACCAAGTAAGTGGGGCTGATATCTTCGCGAAGTCCTTAATGAACTTCCTATAATAGCCGCCAAACCTAGAAAACTTCCTACTTCTTCTGCATTCTTAGGAATCTTTCAATCTTGGATTGCTACCACCTTCGCGGGATCCACTGCTATCCCTTCCTTAGAGACCACGTGTCCTAAGAAACTCACTTCTTTCCTCCAAAAATGATATTTGGAGAACTTAGCTTTGAGTTGATGCGCTCGTAGGGTCTCTAAGACTTCCCTAAGATGTAGGGCATGCTCTTCCTCGCTTCTAGAGAAAATCAAAATATCATCCATAAAGACTACTACGAGCTTGTTTATCCTTAAACACCCTACTCATCAAGTCCACAAAATATGCGGGTGCATTCGTCAAACCAAAAGGAATGGCGAGCCATTCGAAGAAACCGTCAGGAGTCCTAATTACAGTCTTATCTATGCTATCCTCAGCCACCCTTAGCTGATGAAATCCTGTAGCTAAATCCAACTGCGAGAAAACCGAAGCACCAACCAACTGATCGAAAAAATCGTCTATCCTCGGCAATGGGTGTCTGTTCTTCTTCGTGAGCTTATTCAGCTCTCTATAGTCCACGCACAATCTAAGCGAACCATCATCCTTCGTAGAAAAAACAACTGGAGCACCCCACTCCGAGATACTTCTTCTTATGAACCCTTTCTCAAGTAGCTCCCCTACTTACTTACTGAGTTCCCTTCTCTCTCTCTCGGAGCCATGTGGTGCACTGGTAATGCAACTGGCTTTGCATTATCTACTAAGTATATATGGAGGTCTATCTCGTGCCTGGGGGTAAACCCCGAACCACATCAAAGACGTCACCATACTCACAGACTACACGAATAGATTCCAAATCATTGAGGGATGCGTCAAGAGATTCTAGGAGGCTAAGCATCACCGGACCTCTAGGGTCACAAGAAATATCAAGGGTTCTTCCACAATGAATCAACAATCTAACTACCCTCCTTTCATAGTCTAGGATGGCACCATACCTAGCTAGCCAATCCATCCCTAGAATCAAGTCGTAGCCTATGAAACCAAGAACGTAGGCGTTGCATTCAAACCCAACACCCAAGATAGACACTCTCAAATCCCGACAAAGCATAGATAAATGAGCCGAACCACCAATAGGATTTGAGACTACAATGGGATCCATAACTAAACTAGTATTTAGGTGCAGTGTTTCAACTAACGAAACAAATATGTGAATGCAAAGCACCAAAGTCAAACAAAATTCAAACAAGATGATTAAAAAGGAAAAATCAAACTTTCAACAAAAATGTTTTTATCTCTCTCCTGTCCTGATGCCATGAGAGCATGAACCTGTCCTCCAGAAGTAGGTCCTGTCCTCTGCCCTTTCCTTTGTCCTTGCCTCCTCGGGCAGTCTTTAATCAGATGTCCTGCCTCACCGCAATGAAAACAACTAGGCTACTTCTTCTTCCTACAGTCCTTAATTACATGGCCCGCTATACTACAATAAAGACACCTTCTTTTGTCACGGGGTTAGTTATTCTTTCCACTTTCTCCTTTATCTTCTTCGTGGATTTAAGCTATATCAACAAATTCCTCATCCTTGGGTTGTGCTCCTTAGCCTAAACTCCCTCATCGACCAAGCAGCTAGCTGAACCTTCCTTCTATCGTCTATCTCAAAGATACCAAACGAGTCCTCCACTTCCTTGAGTCAATTCTAGCTTCGACAAACGTCTCAGTCCTATGAAATGGTTTTCTGCCCATTGCACGAAAGTCCTTACATATCTTAGAAAAAGCATCAACACGCGGGGAAAGGGACTCAAGAAGGAAAAGGGAGAGATTCGAAACAAAGAATCGAAAGAAAGATATATGGCTTTTGGGGATTATGTTTTTCATAATAAACATTTCTCTTAAAAGTACTCTCTTTAAAACATGTTTTTGAAAATACTTCTTTCTAAAAATGCTTTTGAAGAACGGTTTTTCAAAATCCTTTATCTTTTCTGGTAACCTTCAGCTCTGATACCACGTGTAACACCCCACATCCATTAATGTCACTCACTAAGGGAATGCATTAACTTTCATGGAGTATTATAAGTGTATAGAACAGAATATAACAAGACAGATACATATATTGGTACTTCAAAATTTTAAAACATCATTGCAGCGGAGAAATAGTTTGATTACACACCAAAATCAATAATAAAACCAAGTACACTTAACATCCATCCTGACAAATTATTTTCTGAGTACATAAAACAAAAAGCATAACCCCAACACAATTAGCCATAAAAAGAGATAAGATGAACTTTACTTTCAGCAATCCAAGCACTTCCAAAAGAGAGAGAAAGAGATCCAAATCAAGCTCCACTAGGCCCACCCTGAGAACCTGGGGGGGATGGGGGAACGGAAAGAAAAGGGGCGAAACAAACGAGGTCAGACATAAAGTCTGGCGAGTCCAGTAACTTTAACAATATAATCATTAAAGCAACGGGATAAGAACATAAACTGGAAAGTAAGAAATGACTATAATATAAGCATGTATGACAAGGTAAGCAAGGTGAATAAGATAAACGTTGATTGCGCTTCTAAACACTATAGGATAATTACTACACTGCACCAACCCTGTTTACACTAAAAGTTGATCCCTCTTACTAATCACAATGATGATGATAATAATAATAATAATAATAATGGTAGTTTCGTGTACCCCTAGCTACTGTCATAGGTACCGCCTGCCCCTATCTCCACTAGTTGTACCCACTACCCTCCCCATTCGATCGGCTCCCTAACTCGTAGATACCTGTGCATGTCCCACAATGGGGCGTATCACTCCCCAAAGTGGCAACATGTTACTACTAAAGATGCACGGCTTATACCTACACGATGCAATAACGTCTTACCAACCAGCCCGGGCCCACGCACGCACATGACCCCGTTGGACTTGCGTTGCCACCGCTAACCCGTTTTGAACTCTTACAATCAAACCCAGTAAGCGTGTCCCGTCCTCGACTTAGTTCGAGCTTACTTAGATACTGAATGGGTTACTGGTTGAAAAGAGTCCTCACACTTGACACAAGCTTTCCACCTATGCTTGGTCCCCACTAGGATTTCCCACTTAACTCCTTTTTATTCATGTCTTCTTACATGTTTCAACTTGGTTAAGTGTTTCTAAACATATTTCACATGTCACCCATGTCCCCCACTTGACCCCATGTCCCACTACATTTCTTGTCTTGGTTAAGTGTTCTTTAATTCATTTTAACCGTAGCCTTGCAAGACCTCCCACATTAGATTCCCTTTGCGGTTGCTGGATTTGTCGAGCGGTTCCAGGCAGTCTTATACCGCAATTTGAATCTAACCTCATGTCTTTGCAATTACTACGCATTTAATTTATGCCATTGACCTCTCACATTATACTACCGTTTGCGGTTGCTGGATTTGCAACGAGGGTTCTGGCAGTGTTATACCGCAAACCAAGTCTAACCTCGTGCCTTAGGCGTTCATTATCTCATTTTATTATTCAACCCCAATTTGAATTAATATCCCTATTTCAAATTGTCCATAATTTCCGATTCAAGCTATGTTCACAATTATCATCTAAATTATGTCCATAATTTCCATGTATGTAAACTATACCAATTTGTGTCTCAAGTTAATTACACGGTTACCAACCAATTTATGCCAATTACATAATATCCAATATTTCCCAAACTATTGCCCAATGTTTCCACGTCGTTCGTACGTATAATTCACATAATACGTTAGGCTCACTGTTATCCTAAATCATAAGAAAAGGAAAAGAAAGAGACACAGGCCATCCAAACTGGCATAAAACAATATAGATCTAATTAAGCATGTGTAATGTAAACTTGGCATAGAACAACATAAATCTAATTAAGCATACAAACGTGAACTGGCATATAAGATGGATCCAATCAACATAGGCAATATGAACTAACATAGATCTAAACATATGATCTGGCATGGATCTAAACATATAAGCATAAACTTGCATAGATGAACGTAACTTGCATATAAACTTGCATAAATCATAACTTACATATAAACTGGCATAATTGGCATAGATGAGCATAACTTGCATATAAACTTGCATAAATGTAACATCCCATATTTCCTGTATATTTAAATTCGATTTAAAATAAATGAAATGGAATAAATTAGATAAAAATTAAGTTTTTGCTAATTTTTAATGATGGTGATTGTTTGAATTGAGTAAATAGATTTTCCAAATTTAAGTTTTATTTAGAAAGGCTGTAATTTGAAATTTAATATTTAAATAATTAAATTTATTTGATTGGGTTAATTTAAAAGTGGAATTCAAATTTAAATTGGAAATGGTGGAATTTTAAGTTGTTAAATTTTAACTAAAATTCAAATCAAAATTTCAAATAATCAAATTAAGAAAAAAAATGTGTGAAATTTAGTTATAGAATTTATTTAAGTTATAATTTGATTTAATTTGAATTTAATGAATATTTAATTTGAATTAAAACAATTAATCGAATAATTGAATATTTTATTTATTTAATTAACTGTGAAATTTAATTGTTTTGGCGACTGTCTCGAAATTCGACGAAACTGGCGCCATTGGATTCAGAACGATGAATTATGGTAGGATTCAAATTTGCGTTGCAATCAGACTGGCCGTTTGGTCGTATTGGAGAAAATGCGAATGTAATCAATTGTAATAGGATAAATGGGTTATTTCTAATATTGGGCCTTCTATATCTATATATATATATAATTCCTTTGCCACTCATCAGCCCATTCTCCAAGTCTACATACATTTTTCTCAATCCATTTTCTCTATGGCTGAAACGAATGAAAAAAAACCTAGATCAGAAAATAAAATTTTCAACTTCAAAATCAAATCTCTTCAAACCCTAGCGTATTATATACCATTTCGAAGAGATCGACGATACAAAGATGCTGGTGTAATTCGTTTCGACATACAATAGCTAGATCGATCGGAATTTGAGGTCAAAGGGGGCTGGATGCGAAACCCTAAGTGCAGAATTGAGGGTTTTTGATTCTGTAGTTAATTGAAGAAATCAGGATATGGGTTTGGTTA
The DNA here is from genome assembly GCA_030737875.1 of Allium sativum. NCBI lineage: Eukaryota > Viridiplantae > Streptophyta > Magnoliopsida > Asparagales > Amaryllidaceae > Allium > Allium sativum. The sequence continues at coordinate 435,134,725 of CM060919.1, forward strand.
GGATCGTCGTTAGCAATCTATTGGTGGTATTCGTATGAAATGAAATCAAGTGGGGAGTTCAAATTTCATGATTTAGGGTTCGAAACCCGTTTTGCTTCTCGCAACGCCAGAGGCGGCCGCAACCACCGGAGGCCCTATCATCAGCGAAGAAGGTGCGCCACGGGGAGACCTTTCGATTGAGGGTTATCTCGGGTTTTATAATGGTCAGAGTGGTGAGCTACGGATGGTCAAAGTTGAACGGGTTTTTGGGTTTTTTGCGATGGAGGCCTGTTGCAGCGAGCGGGAAAGAAGAAGAAGTGTCCAAAAGGGGCGTTGACGTGTCACAATCTGGTTGGGTGAGGAAGTTTTTATTTATTTTTATATATTTTGAAATTCGAATGGTAAAACAAGCATATCTTCTTCATACGACCTCGAATTGACGTGGGTTTGTTATGTTAGGATCGTGGCGGAATTGCGGACGATCCGAGATAGGTTTGGCTGCGTTTAGAGACTGTGAAATTTTGGGCTTTGATTGGACGTTCGTCTGATTAAAGAGCAAAAGGTGAGTGAATTCTCGCTCATGAATAACTAAATTATTCCCATATTTATTGGATTAAATTATGAAATAAATTTTGCTTCATGGTCGGGATTTGATTGATGATTGTCGTTTAGAACTGATATGTAAGTATGTTAATCTACAAACTTAGGTTGATAACTAGTTATTGTAGTTAATTAAATTCTAGTTGAAGCCTGATACTTGTTAACCATTGACAAGATGTAATACTGATCATTTTGAGTGAAATGGTTGCGATGGATGCTTAGTAGAAATTGATTTCTGTATTGATATTGTTAATGTTCAATTTTTTTTGTACATGGACATGGCATGTTTACTATGACGATTAATCCCATTTTTTCCACCCTTGATGTTACGGGCATCCAATAAACCCGGGATTATTCGATAAAAGTAAATTAAGAACACAGAGTGAAATGATAAATCTCTGTGACCCTGATTTGGATTGAAATGATAGATCCATCCCTGGAATATCGAGAAATTAAATTTAAATCACTTGGCCATTGGATAGACAATTATATACAGACATCGGTTGGTTAAATGATTTTCAAATATTCAAAGTTCTGTTTGATGGGATCTTCATTTAAAGGAAATGTGTCGATTTCGGTAAATTTTATTCTTCCTTTAAGATCTGAATCCTAGATGTTATTTGAAATGGTTAATGTAATTTTTCACAAAACGGATTGGGAATTTTGAATTGGAATTCAAATAGGATTTGGGATTTACCCCAATAATTGGGGGAACTCGAATTAAATAAATTCTTATTGAATTTCATTTTTGAATAAAGATAATCGAGGTTGGAATAAAGAGAATCGAGGTTGTTCAAACGTAATACGAATACGATTTTGAAGTCCTTTAAATGGGAAGATGGGTTGAAATGATGTTGGAAACAAGATATTGAACTTGTTAACTCCATTTAGACTGGAGTATAGATTCAAGTGTTTGAAATTCGGAAGAGAGGAACGATTATGGTTAAAGGATTTTATTATATATATATATATTTACACTGTTGATTTCAAATAACTATTCCTTTCTAGAAAAATTATTTATTGAACTTTTACCTAAAAATTATTTTGTTATAACTAAACTTTCCTTATATTTTATTATTAAACTAATTAGTAAAACTTTGACATTATGTATATACATAGTGTTTAAATTATCTTATCTTATTCTAGCTATTATATTCTATATATATAAGTATTTTATATAAATATTTTTATTTATAAGCATCTATTTCAAGTTATATTTAATGATCGTAAATTCTTCCGAATCGAAAGTGTTTGGGTTTAACCGTTAGTTCAAATGGAGTTGAGATAAAGGATATTCTATTTGAATATGAATCGATTTAAATCGATTTTATATAGAAATATGAATTATATTCTTCTCGAATATAAACAGATCTCCTAAGAGATTTAAAATGAGTTGGATCGAAAAATATTCTAGTTGAATATGAACGGATTTCGAACATAAATCGATTTGAAATAATTATAACCTCCGATGTGAAGTACATTCTTCTGGAATATAAATCGATTTGGGAATATTATATGAGTATAATGATATGAAAATATATTCTAGTTCAGAATATAACGGTTTGGGAATGATTGGGATATCTTGATATGAAATTATATCCTATTTGAATATAAATTTGGTTCGAAACAGAATATGATACTTTGATATGAAAGCGAACCTTTATGAAAAATAAAAGAACCAACCGATGTGAAAGATGTTAGCATTGGTTGTTAAGGAGATCGGAGTCGACATAAGGCATACTCTCTGTCAGTGTTGATACCATTTTGACAACTGTGAATGTTGCGACGTATCCAGAATGATGTATGATGACTTAGAGGCGATTATTGAACCGAAGAAGATGAACGATGACAAAATAGCCCTGACCTTTGGGTCAGAATTAAAATGACTAAAATAGGAGATATACCGTGACTAATTGAGGTAGCACCTTTGATCGGACACACTTCTTCGATACTATTTCTATGACTACTACTATGATGACGATGATGATGATTTGGGCCCTTATGATTTTGGGAGTGTGTTCCGAGGTGGGCGGTAGTGGTTGCTATGCGTTACCACCGGTCCGGGGGTGCAATTGGTAGAATCCTACCCTGGGCATTGCCTCCAGTGCCCTGTCATATTTATCCATATCGAGCCCCATATGATTTTGATTTAGCATTGCCTTCTATGGAGTGCCCTCTGATAACACCAGCACTGTGAATTTACGGTACTGTATAGACTGTTGATGCCTGTAAACGGCGTAAGGGTAATATGGTAATCCCGCTTACGCTATTTTTATGATATTTACTTTATTGGATAGACACTATCATAATAGCGTATTATACTATGTATGTATTAGTTTAACGGATCCTCGAGAGATGGAAAAAAAATCTCGTAACATCTCTTGAGTTACTGCACCTATGACATTCAAGTTATTTCGTATTTTTATTTGACTAATATGAGAATGATTTAGTGCTGATCCGAGTGTTTGTTGTGTTTTCTTTTTATGCAATACGCTCGGGTCAGCAGATGTTGCAGCTAGCGAAGATTTTCCTTCCTTGGAGCACGAAGATGAAGTTGGTATATATCTACTGTATATAATATTTTCTACTGCACTTTGTTTCCGCTGCCATGTACGTGTACATGTATATGTATAACTCTGATAATCATTGATAGTTATAGCTATATGTATCTTTCAACTGTTTTAAACTGTTATATAATTATTATATGTTGTCCTTCCGCTGCGAGAACTCTGTCTTGTCTTTCTCTTCTTTCTTCTTTTCTTCTTTTCCCAATAACTACCTATATTTGAGATTTGTTTGGGTCGACATGTGTGGTTTATTGTCGATTTCGAACGGTCAAAAATGTGGGTCGTTACAATTTAGTATCAGAGCGATGGTTAGCGATAATCTTGGCTTTGTTTGGGTATCAACTCATTAGAGATAGGGTTAGAAACGCCCTAGAATGGGTTGAGTGATATGAGAAAGCGTACTTGTATTTTTGATATAAAGTGGTTTATGTTGTGTTGACTTATTCTGTTGAATATTTATGGGTTTTGGTTGATATATGGGATGCCATAAAATCGATAGGAATTCCTAAATAATCGATAGAATGATCGACATAATATGGTTTTTGATTGTATTTTAAAATATATCAAATATATATCATTAGTTCAAGTATGTATGTATTTGTTTTAGTAGGTGGTAATGTTAAGTTATTACCTATTAAGGTTGATTCGATAATAAATTTAATAAGGAAGTTTAAATAGTCTAGGAAAATATTTGAAAATGAAATGATACCTTTAAGTATAATTGGGAGAGAAAGGTTTGAGATTGAAATAGAAATGAACTTGAAACTTGATCCTGGGGTATCTTTGGCAAATTGCCAAAGTTTTAAATAATATCATATTATAGGTATGATCGAAAAAGAAATGGTTTTAAAGATTTTTCAAAGTGGGTATAATCCCTTCTTGGACCTTAGAAACGATGTCGGTAATGAGTGCACGCATTATCGACGTTTATTCTGAAGCGTTTACGTGGGAGAGACCACCCGTATTTTCGTAATAGTTTGAAAGGATTTTTGGATTTAAATTCCTATAGTATAAGTTTGTATAAGAGTATAAGTATATGATATTTAAAAATGAGTTTAAGATTTAACAAGAATTGAAATTTTTATATTATTTCTTGAATTAAAGTTTTGGATATAAAATTCATATGGTATGGTTTATAAAATAGTATAAGTATATATGCATGTTATTTTAAACTTGAATTATAAAACCCGGAATCAAGCACTTTGAGTTGTCTTAACTAATGATAATGATTTAAGAATTAGTACTCGATTCATTGGAATGTTGACTTTGAAATCATGAAATAGACTTAAGTTTTAAGTGAAAGGAAGTCGTCATCTAACTCTTAATCATGGACGATAATTTAGTTTAGAAAACTCTAAGTTCGGTCGATAAAGGTGTTAGAGAAAACCTAAATTAACTATGAAATATAAGTTCAAGTAAAGTCGATCCAAAATAAAATGGAAGATGTAGTGGGTAACAAGAATAACAACTCATAACTTGGGATAATTAATAAGTTTATTACGCTAGTTCAAAAAGAAATAAAAGAGATTTAAGTTGTTGATGAAGCGTGAATGGTTGGAAAAAAAAATTAAAAGGGAAATTTATATGTCAAATATAAATATACGTCGGAATAAGGAAATGAATGAATGTAAAGCATTTGATCGAATGAAGTATAACTTCAATTGAGTTATAGGAATAAACCTTGATTTCAAATGAATGGGAATAAGTGGAAAAAATGTTTAGATGAATGAATAGAAGTGCCAAACAAAAGAAAATGTGATACAAGTAAAAATTTGGTTTATTTGGATTAAAATAATAGTTAGGTGAAATCTAAATTTGGAATTTGAGATATCCAAATGTAATATGAAAATAAATCTGGTCTATGCTGGATGGATTTAATGAAATGAAATCAACTTAGAGAAATAAAATAAGTTGACCTAGAACCAATATAGATAATTGGGTTGACCAAGTGAAATTTGACTCGTATTAACGAGTAATGGGTAAGCAAGTAAATTTAATTTAATAAACGAGAAAATTAGGAAAATGGAATAAAGCTAATTTAGTCGAGTTGAGTGAGTTGACTCGATAAGAGTTACCTTAGAAGAACGTATAAGGATCGAGTATAATTTAAGTTAGTTGGAAACGTTTAAAAAGGAATTCAAGTTTATTGAAAATTTAATACTTGAAATGAAACAAGAAATGGAATAGATAATATAGCGGAATGGAGTAAGAAAATTGGATGTGAATGCATTTCTCGGGAAATGAGGTGATAACAAATTGAGGTGTTAAAGATTTACAAAATTATTGGAATCAAAAGGGTGTAAAACTTCTAATAAAATAAACCGTTGTTATGCAAGAATTTGGAATAGTCGATAAGCTAAAACTAAAATGACCATAACTTCTGAATGGCTGATCGAAATTCGACGATTCAAGACAATTTTGAAACCTTGGAACCTGAACTAAAACTTTTATTAATAGTGCCCTGCCTAATTTTCAAGTCTTTTAGGTTGAAAACAAAGAACTAGTCGTAGTTGTATGCGTAGAAAATAAAAATCTGAACAGAATACCAATGTTGTTTTGGTCATAACTTCCTAATGGACCGTCGGATTTTGATGTGCGAGTTTCGGAAAGCCCAGAAAGTAAACTAAACTTTTCCTTAATATGGTTGCTGAAATTTATGGGTTTAAAGGGGTAAAAACTGGGTTGAACAACTCAGATCTGCATTTTTCAGTGTATGGGCTGAGGTGTTCGCCTTCACTAAAATAGTCATAACTTTTGAACGAATTATCCAAATTTGAGGAATCCAGACAATTCGGAAAGCCTGAAACAAATACTACAACTTTTGTCCGTGCCTTTTGGTCCAATTCCATCATTTATAGGGTAATAATCGATGGTTTGTTTGCTAGCCCGTTGCTGACATTTTTGTTTTTATAGTTGAAATGTTCGATATATGTTGTGTAAGTTGTATGCATTTGCTATGTATTGTTTATATGTTGGATTCTTATGCCTATGTGAGTATGTAGCAGGTGTAGGGAAGTCGTGCTACGCTTTCGGGCTCTCTTGCGCTAAATACTAAGTGCTAAGGTAAGTAAAAATGCAAATAAACGCTAAAGAAAGTTACGTATTTGTGTTACAAGGTTTTGGTGGTTTTATATTTTTTTCCCCATTGTTGGGATGCCTCATCGAGTGATGAGATGAATATTTGGATTTATGTATGTATTGTGATTTTCCGGACCACTCCGTACAAAGGAGATGCTGCCGAAATTTTCCGCGATTTCGGGAGTTAGAAAATTTATAAGATTTTACAACTATATAACTTATCTTATAAATACTATTTTATAAGTATGGATTTGAAAGTATGATTTATTTAATACTTTATTTCGTTCTCTTTTCGACGACAAAAAGATTTTAAGTGAGGGAGAATGTAACATCCCATATTTCCTGTATATTTAAATTTCGATTTAAAATAAATGAAATGGAATAAAATTAGATAAAAATCAAGTTTTTGCTAATTTTTAATGATGGTTATTGTTTGAATTGAGTAAATAGATTTTCCAAATTTAAGTTTTATTTAGAAAGGCTGTAATTTTAAATTTAATATTTAAATAATTAAATTTATTTGATTCGGTTAATTTAAAAGTGGAATTCAAATTTAAATTGGAAATGGTGGATTTTAAGTTGTTAAATTTTAACTGAAATTCAAATCAAAATTTCAAATAATCAAATTAAGAAAAAAAATGTGTGAAATTTAGTTATAGAATTTATTTAAGTTATAATTTGATTTAATTTGAATTTAATGAATATTTAATTTGAATTAAAACAGTTAATCGAATAATTTAATATTTTATTTATTTAATTAACTATGAAATTTAATTGTTTTAGCGACAGTCTCGGAATTCGACGAAACTGGCGCCATTAGATTCAGAATGATGAATTATGGTAGGATTCCAATTTGCGTTGCTATCAGACTGGCCGTTTGGTCGTATTGGAGAAAATGCGGATGGAATCAATTGTAATAGGATAAATGGGTTTTTCTAACACTGGGCCTTCTATATCTATATATATAATTCCTTTGCCACTCATCAGGCCATTCTCCAATTCTACATTCATTTTTCTCAATCCATTTTCTCTATGTCTGAGATAAATGAAAAAAAAAACCTAGATCAGAAAATAAAATTTTCAACTTCAAAATCAAATCTCTTCAAACCCTAGCGTATTATATACCATTTCGAAGAGCTCGACGATGAAGCTACTGGTGTAATTCGTTTCGACATGCAGTAGGTAGATCGGTTGGAATTTGAGGTCAAAGGGGGCTGGATGCGAAACCCTAAATGCAGAATTGGGGGTTTTTGATTCTGCAGTTAATCGGGGAAATTAGGATATGGGTTTGGTTAGGATCGTCGTTAGCAATCTATTGGTGGTATTCGTATGAAATGAAATCAAGTGGGGAGTTCAAATTTCATGATTTAGGGTTCGAAACCCGTTTTGCTTCTCGTAACGCCGGAGGCAGCCGCGACCACCGGAGGCCCTATCATCAGCGGCGAAGGTGCGGCTCGGGGAGACCTTTCGATTGAGGGTGGTCTCAGGTTTTATAATGGTCATAATGGTGAGCTACAGATGGTCAAAGTTGAACGGGTTTTTGGGTTTTCTGCGATGGAGGCCTGTAGCAGCGAGCGGGAAAGAAGAAGAAGTGTCCAAAGGGGGCGCTGATGTGTCACAATCTGGTTGAGTGAGGAAGTTTTTATTTATTTTTATATATTTTGAAATTAATATGGTAAAGTAAGAATAACTTCTTCATACAACCTTGAATTGACGCGCGGTTTATTGCGTTAGGATCGTGGTGGAATTGCGGACAATCTGAGACAGGTTTGGCTGCATTTAGAGACTGTGAAATTTTGGGCTTTGGTTGGACGTTCGTCTGATTAAAGACCAAAAGGTGAGTGAATTCTCGCTCATGAATAACTGAATTATTCCCATATTTATTAAATTAAATTATGAAATAAATTTTGCTTCATGGTCAGGGTTTGATTGATGATTGTCGCTTAGAACTGATATGTAAGTATGTTAATCTGCAATCTTAGGTTGATAATTAGTTATGGTAGTTAATTAAATTCTAGTTGAAGCCTGATACTTGTTAACCAGTGACAAGATGTAATAATGATCATTTTGAGTGAAATGGTTGCGATGGATGCTTAGTCGAAATTGATTTCTGTATTGATATTGTTAATGTTCAAAAAAAAATTTGTACATGGACGTGGTATGTTTACTATGACGATTAATCCCATTTTTTTCACCCTTGATGTTACGGGCATCCAATAAACCCGAGATTAATCGATAAAAATAAATTAAGAACACAGATTGAAATGATAAATCTCTGTGACCCTAATTTGGATTGAAATGATAGATCCATCCCTGGAATATCGAGAAATTAAATTTAAATCACTTGGCCATTGGATAGATAATTATATACAGACATCGGTTGGTTAAATGATTTTTAAATATTCGAAGTTTTGTTTGATGGGAACTTCATTTAAAGGAAATGTGTCGATTTCGGTAAATTTTATTCTTCCTTTAAGATCTGAATCCTAGACGTTATTTAAACGGTTAAGGTAAATTTTCACAAAACGGATTGGGAATTTTGAATTGGAATTCAAATAGGATTTGGGATTCATACCAATAATTGGGGGAACTCGAATTAAATAAATTCTTATTGAATTTCGTTTTTGAATAAAGATAACCGAGATTGGAATAAAGAGAATCAAGGTTGTTCAAACGTAATACAAATACGGTTTTGAAATCCTTTAAATGGGAAGATGGGTTGAAATGATGTTGAAAACAAGATATTGAACTATGTTAACTCCATTTAGAATGGAATATAGATTCAAGTGTTTGAAATTCGGAAGAGAGGAATGATTATGGTTAAAGGATTATATATATATATATATATATATATATATTTACACTGTTGATTTCAAATAACTATTCCTTTCTAAAAAAAATATTTATTAAGCTTTTACCTAAAAGCTATTTTATTTATAACTAAAGTTTCCTTATATTTTATTATTAAACTAATTAGTAAAACTTTGACATTATGTATATACATAGTGTTTAAATTATCTTATCTTATTCTAGCTATTATAATCTATATATATATAAGTATTTTATATAAAGATTTTTATTTATAAGCATCTATTTCAAGTTATATTTAATGATCGTAAATTCTTCCAAACGGAAAGTGTTTGGGTTTAACCGTAGTTCAAATGGAGTTGAGATAAAGGATATTCTATTTGAATATGAATCGATTTTATATAGAAATATGAATTATATTCATCTCGAATGTAAACGGATCTCCTAAGAGATTTAAAATGAGTTGTATGGAAAAATATTCTAGTTGAATATGAACGGAATTCGAACATAAATCGATTTGAAATAATTATAACCTCTGGTGTGAAGTATATTCTTCTGGAATATAAATCGATTTGGGAATATTATATGAGTATAATATAATGATATGAAAATATATTCTAGTTCAGAATATAATCGGTTTGGGAATGATTGGGATATCTTGATATGAAATTATATCCTATTTGATTATAAATTTGGTTCGAAACAGAATATGATATTTTGATATGAAAGCGATCCTTTATGAAAAATAAAAGAACCAACCGATGTGAAAGATGTAAGCGTTGGTTGTTAAGGAGAACGGAGTCGGCATAAGGCATACTCTCTGTCAGTGTTGATTCCACTTTGACAAATGTGAACGTTGCGATGTATCCAGAATGATGTATAATGACTTGGAGGCGATTATTGAACCGAAGAAGATGAACGGTGACGAAATAGCCTTGACCTTTGGGTCAGAATTAAAATGACTAAAACAGGAGCTATACAATGACTAATTGAGGTAGCACCTTTGATCAGACACACTTCTTACATACTATTTCTATGACTATGATGATGATGATGATTTGGGCCCTTATGATTTTGGGAGTGTGTTCCGAGGTGGGCGGTAGTGGCTGCTATGCGTTACCACCGGTCCAGGAGTGCAATTGGTAGAATCCTACCCTAGGCACTGCCTCGAGTGCCTTGTCATATTTATCCATATCGATCCCCATACAATTTTGATTTTGATTTAGCATTGCCTTCTATGAATCTAATCAAGCATATGTAATTAGACATAGGAATTAACATCATAAAATGAATCTAATTACATATGATAACAAAACTGGCATATATTAACAAAATAGATGATAACAGAGCATATGATTCAACAGGCATATTCATACAATCCAGATCACAACTTATCATATTTATTTTAATTAATTATCTTGTGAAAGCAACTGTACTCATAGTGATAGAAGAAAGAATAGATTCGTTCGTTGTTATTCTAGAGTCCCTTTTCACAATTCCTAAGCTTTAATTCGTTGGAGAAGAGAGTAGCTTAGTTCAGGATGCAGCAGCATGGCGGCTTATGAATGAATTTAGTTTAGATTAGGGTTTAGGTTTATGGGTGCTTATATAGATGTGTAGGATTAATTAGAGCCCTTAGATTAGTTTAGGATCAATCTAAACCATCCAATTCACAATGACACATCACTCAGCCAACCAAACGAAACCACATAAGCCCTAAAATCAGAAAAATCGTCACCCGTACACGTCAGCCCATCCTAGCCGACAGGGGTCGACTCCCCTATAGGGGGGTCGACACCTGTGTCGACTCCCCCTGGGGGGGTCGACATCCCTGAGTGGGAAATTTCCCGCTCAGCCCAATTCTGCTGTTTTGAAATTCGAACTGGTTTTAGTTTATTAATTATTATTTTAATTTAATTTCTGTTTAAACTTGAAATCTTCTAAGCTCCATAACTTCTTCATACGGAGCCCGATTTACGCAAACTAGGACTCTATCTCAAGCAGAATTCCGAGACGAACGCAATGGCATAACCCATTTCACTTAATTCTTCATCTTAAAACTAAGTGTCCTTAAATTTGTTAATGTTAATCTTTTAAAATTATGGGGTTTTACACTTTAAGTCTTGGTGACACTTTATACTTGGAGAGAGATTTGTGCTATATAAAGATCACAAATTGCTCAAATATTAATTCTCGTAGATGGATCTCAACTTAAGCCAACAAAGATGGATGGAGTTCCTAACGTCCTACGATTTTGAGATAGCATATACCCCTAGCAAGGGTAATGTAGTTGCGGATGCGTTGAGTAGGCATAGGATGCCTTGAGTTCTCTATTTGTAGGGAGGCAAAGCTTGGAGTATATTTAAACCTTTGATTTTAACTCATCTACAGATTTTTTTTCTTGGTTGGTTGGCATCATTGGTGGTGCGACCTACTCTTATGGATCTCATTAGATCTACATAGCAATAGGATCAGCTATTAATAGACATCTTGGATAGAATCGGTAGAGGAGAGACCTCTAGTCACCTAGCAAGATAAACTATGGATGAGAAAGCGTGGTTAGGACAAGATGGAAGGATGTGTGTTCCTAGAGCTGGATATTTGCTTGGAGTAGGGCTTGAGGAGGCTTATAGCACTTGGATGACTTTCCATATGGGTAGTGACAATATGCACCTAGATATGAAGCGAGTTTTTCATTGGACATGCATGAAGAAAGACGCAGCAAAGTTCGTGGCTCAGTGTTTGACCTCTCAACAAGTCAAGGCTGAACAAAGGAGACCTGGCGGATTACTTCAGCCCTTCGATATCCCACAATGGAAATAGGAGAGCGTCTCTATGGACTTCATTGATGGACTGCCCGATCAAGGAAGGGCAACACGAGCATTTGGGTGATAGTGGATAGGCTTACTAAGAGCGTTCACTTTAATCCACTCAAGAGCAAAAGGACGGTGGTTTGGCTAGCATCAGTATACCTTAGAGAAATGGTCCAACTTCATGGGGTACCTTCCAGTATAGTAAGTGGCCGTGACCCCATCTTTACTTGTGAGTTTGGGAGAAGCTTGCAAGACGCCCTAGGTACACAACTAAGACTTAGCAGAGCTTATCACCCTTAGACAGATGGACATACTGAGAGTGTTAACAGAGTTCTTGAGGATCTACTAAGAATGTATATCCAAGATTTCAGAGGGACTTTGGAGGAGCATCTCCCATTAGTTGAGTTTACATACAATAATAGTCATCAGTCAAGCATTGGTATGGCACCCTTCGAGGCACTTTATGGACTACCTTGCAGATCGCCAAAATGTAGGTGGTTGTCTACGAACAGACTTCTACTTGGGCCAAAGATGGTGAGAGAGACTTCTGAGAAGATAGACCTTATTCGAAGAAGTATGAAAGCAACTCAAGACAGGTAGAAGTCATATGCCAATAAGAGAAGAACTGACTTGGAATTCTAGGTAGGAGATATGATCTTCATCAAGGTTTCACCTTTAAGGAACATATTTCTATTTGGCTCGGTAGAGAAATTGACGCCAAGGTTTGTAGGATTGTTTCCCATAGTTGAGAGGATAAGCCAGATAGCCTATAGAGTTAGACTACCTGAGAGACTGGAGGGAGTTCATGACGTGTTACATGTTTCCCATTTAAGGAAATGTCTACATGATTCAACAGAGGTAGTAGAGCCAAGTACACTTGAGGATGTTGAAATCAAGAAGAGGCATCGTTTTGGAAAGTTCTTACCCGTATTCTTGAAATGGAAGTTAAGAGGCTACGCAACAAAGAGATCAAGTTAGTGATGGTGCAACAGGGAGATGACCAAGACGACACGACATGGGAACCTAAAGACAAGATTTACACTTCTTACTCTTTTATCTTTGAGAGTACATTCTTAATTTCCTTTCTAAGCATTTGAGTTTGGATTTATCTCTTTCGTTTAAATCATCAATCCTTTGGGTAGAAACCTATGTTTGAAAACATGTGTTTGAGACATGTTATGTTTAATGATTGCAAGAGGATGCAAATGTTTGCTAATGGATGCCCGTTGATGCATACATACACATTTAGAACTAGATCGGCTCAAGTACTTACATATTGCATATGGATGTGTGCGCATTTTAAATTTTCAATAGATGGAAATAGTTGAATCATCACTTGGATATTGCATTTTAGTGAATGGTTGTGCACACATATAGAACTTATATGTATTTTTAGGATTATTTGCATACATATTGGACATGTAGCATAAACATATATTGCATTAAAGAGGTCAACTGAATCAGTTGACCGCCTGATTTTCACATTAGTTTAGGAACATATACACAACACCTTTTGTATATGTTCATACCCAGTATTAAAAAATTTAAGGATAATGGATTCTTGTGGATGATGGATGAGTAGATAATTGTAGGTATAAATAATAACATTCTTCTTAGCATAGAGATTTCAGAGACGAAACCCTGTAAGGAGGGGAGAATGTAACACCCCGTATTTTAATGCACATTAATTATATAATAAAGATAATAAAATGAATATTACTTAATTAAATATTTGGAATTGAGAAAAATTAACTTAACCATTGCGTCTATTACGAAATTTTGGTTCAGACAGACTCTTAATTTTTCGTAAATCGGATTTAATATGAAGAAATTATGGACTTAAGAAGATTGCACGAAAATATATACAGAATATATTATAAATAAAATAAACAGCGTTCAAAAAGCAACGGTCACTAGGCAACCCAGCTTGACCAGGTCGACCCATGGGTTGACCCATGTCTAAGGAAGGTGACCCAAGGGTCGACGCGGATAAAGGTGGGTCAACCCACCTGCATGCAGAGGCAGGTTACTAAGTTTGTATTTGGATTGTTTTCTTCACTACATACATTCGTTGACTCGGCACTGGGTGTATGGTTGGATTTATAAACTTAAAATCTAACGGTATGGAATTATCCTAGGTAATCTATAAATAAGCTAGTAGCCTCATTGTTTTCTACACACAAACTATTCTTCATTTCTTCCTCCTCTAAGCTATATTCTAAATAAAAATACGATGATGCTAAGGTGTTGCCTAAACATAGATTAAAGAAGACAATTCTAATTTTTCTACAACAACAAATATAAAAAGGACTTTCTTCAACAACAGGATATGAAAGGAGATATTTTTCTGAACTTCAATCCGACCACTGTGAGTTATAGTCATTTTCAGATTTTATAATAAACAGCATTCTGACAGTTAATAAATCTGAATATGAGATTGTGCAGTAATTATATGCTTATATGTCATTATATTACTATCAGTTATCTATTTAGTTTTCAGTGTTTTACTGTTACATGTATATCTTATTATCCCTTTTTCTTCCTTAGATTTATTTACAGTTTTATGCCTATTTTATTCATTTTATTTGTTTTTGAAATAGATCTATGTTTTTCTCCTATTCCTTTTTATTTTTCGCTATACCTAGGCTATCAAATGCCTAGGATATTCACGTTAGAATTGCATAAATTGGGATAATTCAAAATGACAATAAAAAGGAGAGTTAGGCATGTTTAAACATGAAATCCAATGATTGTAAAATTAGAACAATATGCAAAACATGTTAGGTTAAACTTAATTATATAATTACGTAGAACATGTTTGGAGGATTAGGTGAAATTAAGTAAAATAGGCAACTTAATATATATATACTTCTGAGCAGGTGCATGTTTGGGGAAGGGGGTTGTACACAGAATAACATTTATAGGAAATGCCATTTACAATCATTCTTACTAATAAAATTAAACCTACTAAGCTATTACTTGTTGATTAATAAACTAAGAGGTCTCATGTCTTGATGTTAGTATCCGGTTTTGGGACTCTTAAAATTCTAGTTTGGGGCACAAGTCTAGGGGTGACTTGTGTCGGTCTTGTTGTGTGGAACCGGTATCTGTCAGTATCCCACTTAGTATCATAAAGAGAGACCTCGCACTAGGTAAGGACCAGGGCATGCTTTACTGATCCGGATTGTAAGAGGTTCACGATGGAAGGTGGGAACGGGCGTGTTCCGGCGGATTCATGAGCGTGCATAGGTCCGATTTGAGGTAAGACGTGTTGATACTAATATTTTTGTTTGATGATAACAAATAGATTTTTGTTACTGGAGTGTTTGATTGTGGAATATCTAGTATTATTGGAAAATAAAATAACACAGAATTTACACAGAATATAGAAAAATCAAATAAATTTTATTTCCAATAATATTATTTATTTTACAATTCATTTACACACAAGTCTTTACAAATTCCTTTACATTTCACACACATCTCTCTGCTAAACATTTCTGTACTGCACACTCTTACTGTCCAAATTTCTGTTCTTCCTTGGTTGCATCATTCTCAAAACCTGCCACACAAAAGAAAATACACACAAGTACACTGGAACAAAAATAAGCATTGAACAAATAAAATTTTATAGATTTTTTTTGTCTCAGCTTTCTGTGTGTTTTTCTCATCATATTTCAGACTTGCACAGCCACGCCACAACCATACTGGTTTGCTGATCAGAACCAGCTGATTCTGACCAGCCTCAACTCAGTACAGTTTGACTGCTGTTTTTTTTGTTGTGTCAGGGTCACAAGTCAAAAATCAATAGAGAAATGGAAGTGCAAACCTTTAAAACATGAAAAACAACTCAGCATGAAGAAAACAGTGTTCAACAGGTTCAAAATGCAAGCATGGTTGGACAAGCATGGTCTAATACAACTGGCATGGAGTTTTTTTTTTGTTCAACATGGCAAGACAGAATACATGCAAGCACACAACAAGGTTTCAAGTGAAGCAAATTTGGTCGAGCAACAACACACACTGGAGCAATAACACAACAAAATAGGATGGCACAGCAATACATAGTGGTGTACACAGCAGTGTGACGAGGCTGCTTCACACTCATGGTGAGACAAGGATGGTTAAAAAGCAACACAGCAACAACATGACAGACAAGGTGCAACATTAGTGTATATAAGCATGCGTGAAGAGGTATTCAAGTGTACAGCTTGTACAAGAGTGCAAGATGCAAGAGGATAGCTCAATGTAATCTCACACACTTGCAGCAGAATGGTTAAGATCATGTTTCAGGTCCATGTATGCAATAGTGCGCACACACAGACTGAACACACATACAGGGGTGAAGCAGCATACACATGAAAATGAACATAAAGAATTAACATGCAGTTAATTCTGGGCAAGTTGTTTTCAGAAATTCATCCACAGCAACAAATCAGTTTTGGCAATGCATAAAATCAGCAAATCACAGGGATGAAGACTGTAATTGTGTCAAGAAATATACAACTCATATTTATGCAAGAAAGTTTTTTCCCTGAAACATTTTTGGCAAAGTTTTTTTTTAAATCTGTTTCAAGTGTTTTTTGGACAAAGGCAGTATCATTTGTTTCCAAGTATACAAGAAACAAATCAGTGCATTGATGCAATTTTGGCAAAAAGTTAAGAGTGGCAAGTGATAATCAGTCATCATGTTTTGGGAGCCACTAATACAATTTAATCAATTAAGTATGGTCACTGCATTGTTTCAAAATATTGCACACGCAAGAAATTTTTCAAAACCGTCAGAATTCAAGTTTGGCCACAAATGTTTTTAATACCAAAAACGCTCGAGTTCATTAGCTATGGGACAAAGTTTTTAATTCCAGATTTCATGCGAGAATTGTTCAAGGGGCCACAAACATTTCAGGAAAGATCATCACAGTAAAACAGGAAAGCTATTAAAGCCAAAACAACAAATTCAATTTCATTTTTTTCTCTGCCGAGATGATTAAAATCAGGGAGCAAAATCACGCAAATTTCTCTTTCAATCAAAGCCGAGATTTTTAAAAGGGAACGCTTTTTAAATTTTCCAGAGATTGTTTCACAATACAAAATTTCAGGGATTCACATTAATCAAATCAGGAAAGCAATCAAAGTCAATCCTATCAAGGCCAATTTATATTTCCAGGCCATGGAGCATAAACAGGAAGTCAAATAGCAAGGGGCCATAAACATTCAAGCCAAGAAACCCATATCAAATTCAAGGAAAGTCAAAATCAAAGCAAATCAAAAGGGGGCAAGTCTCTAATGCGAAATCAGAGAGTAAGGGTTTCTAAAACCCTATATAAACACACCATACATCATCGACAGAGATTATCAATACACACAAAAAAATCCGAAACCCTAAATTGCAAGAGTTGATAAAACTTACTCAGATTGATCGCAAGGACGAAGGAGATACACTGGAGAAGCAAAACAAGCTTCCAGAGATCCATTACACACATCACCGAGATTGATTTAGGGAAAAATCACTGAAACCCTAATCGCAGCCGCCATTCTTTTGTTTCAGAGAATAAGGGAGGATCGGGCTAAAGAAAACACAAGGGAGCACCGCAAAATTAAAGTGGCCCGACCACTTTGGACTAGTGCAAAGGAAAAGGGGATGACCCCCACTTTTAACTCCTCACCTTATTTCCTTTAAAGTTTTTTTTTTCATTGAATTTTTTGAAATTTCTTTTCTAGTTTTATTGTAAAACTAGGGAGCACAGAATATTGAAGTGTAATCTGAGAAAATCTAGTCTAGGGTATACAGACTAGTCTAGGATTTTGAGCTTAGGGATAAACAGGAGCAGGAGTTGCGAGTTTACATAGGATTGTAAGCGGGATCTGTTTGTATCTCCTAGTAAAAATCTTAGAAAGGCAGCAGTAGGCACAGTTTGCCGAAGCTGGGTATATCTGCATGTGATTTTATTTTTACTGCATTTCTTTATTACCATGTTTAGTTTAAACTTTGTGTTAAAACCCTATTCACCCCCCCTCTAGGGTTATTATCGATCCTACAATTGGTATCAGAGCCGGTGTTTGAACCCTAGAATCATGACTTCAATAAACAATGCTTTTTCTGAAGGACAATCTATTGCTAGACCACCCATGTTCAATGGTAGTGATTACGCGTATTGGAAAGCTAGGATGAAAATTTATCTAGTGTCTGTTGATTATGATGTCTGGGATATCATTGAAACTGGATATACACCTTCGACTGAAACTGTTAATGGTATTGTAACACCTAAACCAAAAAGTAGGTGGGATGCAAATGATAAGAAATTATACTCTATAGATTCTAAAGCTATGAATGCTCTGATTTGTGCTCTTGATAAAATAGAATATAACAGAATTTCTCATTGTAATACAGCCCAGGAAATTTGGCATACTCTGGAAGTCACACACGAAGGAACTTCTCAGGTTAAAGAATCCCGTCTTGCCATGTTCAGTAATGAATATGAAAACTTCAACATGCAGAAGGACGAGAGCATCAAGGACATGTATGGACGCTTCTCCGTACTAGTCTACAATGCCAGAGCCCTTGGAAAGGTCTATACAGAAGTGGAGCTTGTGAGGAAGAATCTGCGTGTTCTGCCCATGAACTTTGAAGCAAAAGTCACAGCCATTCAAGAATCCAAAGATCTGAGCAAGCTGAGCATGGAAGAGCTTATCGGGAATCTGATGACATACGAAATGGAGCTGAAAGCAAGAGAAGATCGCAACAACTTAGATCTGAAAAAGAAGTCAATAGCTTTGTCCAACACTGTCACCAGCGATAGTGAAGATCCTATTGAACAGCTTGCCATGGCAGTTAGACAACTCACGAAGTGGAGAAAATTCAAACCTCGAAGAAATAAACCAAAGACCAACAATTCAGAAGACGAACCACTCTGCTACAACTGTCAAAAGCCTGGACACATAAAACCAAATTGTCCACTTCTCCAAAGAAACAAGAAGAAAAAGAAAGCTTTTGCTGTAATTTGGGATGACGAGGAAGGAGAAGAAGATTCAGACAGCAGTGAGGAGGAAAGCAATTTGTGCTTCATGGCAAAATCAGACCTAGAAGATACTGACGAGGAAACCACCGAGGTATACAGTTATGACGATCTAGTTTTAATGTGTAAACATCTTTCTGAAATTATTGACACGTTAGAATCAGACGCAGAGAAACTGAAAGCAGAAAACTTCAACCTTGTTCACAATAATAAGAAGTTGGAATCTGAGATTAAAAATGCTTCAAAAACCAATAATCTAGATTGTGAAATGTGTAAAGATGTGAATCTAGAAATTTTAACACTCAAGAGCACCATTGAGAATCTTGAAAAAGAAAACTTGACTCTAAAAGTTGAAGATGACACTAAAAGAAAGAACTACATTAAACGATGCACTTCACTTGTGAATGAGAACACAATCTTAAAAACAAGAGTCCAAGATCTAGAAGTCACATTGAATAAATTCTCAATCGGTCAAACATCTTTTAAAATGTTACTTGGAAACCAATTGGTTGGGAATAATAGAAAAGGACTGGGTTTTGGGAAGATACAAGAAATAACTGGAAGTGACAATGCTAAAGGTAAAAGTATTTTTCCCAAATGTGTAAAATGTGGGGTGATTGGTCACAGTCATGAAAATTGCAAGATTAGCAGTAAAATTCAGAAGTTCAAAAAGGTATGGGTCCCTAAACACTTGGCACACAATTATCACAAAGATTGGAACACAAATAAGAAGAAAAATCAAATTTGGATTCCAAAAGAATCCTATGACTATCATTCTTCTACTACTGATATGATTAGGCCTAGAAGTTTCTCTAGGTCATCTCCTTCTCTGTTTGTATAGGTATGTTGGCGGGCTAAGGAGCAACAAAAATGGTACTTGGATTCAGGTTGCTCCAGACATATGACAGGTGATAAAAGACTGTTCCTTAGCCTGGAAAAACATAAAGGTGGGAATGTGACGTTAGGTGACAACAACAAATGTAAAATTATTGGTAAAGGAAAAGTAGGTAACAGTATCTTTGCCTTAACTGATGTTTTATATGTTGATAATCTCTTTCACAATCTTATCTCCATCAGTCAGCTTTGTGATAAAGGAATGAATGTTGTGTTTGATAGTAATAGTTGCAAAATCATTGAGATCTCCTCTGGAAAAGTTGTGTTTACAGGGAAAAGAAAAGGAAATGTCTATACTCTCTCTTTCGATGATGTAACAGTATCTAGGTGCTTGGTAGCAACAGAAGAGGAGGCAATCTTATGGCACAGAAGGTTGGCACATGCAAGTATGGGTCTTCTTGAAAGACTGAAAGCAAATGAACTTGTCAGGGGTTTACCACATCAGAATTACAAAAATAACAAAGTATGTAAAGCTTGTACCATGGGAAAACTTAGTCGTTCATCTTTCCGTCCAAAAAATGTTGTTAGCACTTCACGAGTGCTTGAATTGATTCATATGGACTTGTTTGGACCTACTGATACTGCTAGTTTAAATGGTAAACGTTATTGTTATGTATTGGTTGATGATTACTCTAGGTTTACATGGGTTTACTTTCTAGCCAAAAAGTCTGAAGCTTTTGATTATTTTTTAAAGTTTTCAAAACTTGTCCAAAATGAAAAAGGGGTTTCAATTAAAACTTTAAGAAGTGATCATGGAGGTGAATTTGAAAACTTAGACTTTGAAAATCTTTGTGAAGAAAATGGTTTCAAACATGAATTTTCCGCTCCTCGAACACCTCAACAGAATGGGGTGGTTGAAAGGAAAAATCGTACATTACAAGAAATGGCTAGATCTATGTTATGTGAATATCAATTGCCTCAAACTTTCTGGGCTGAGGCAGTCAATACTTCATGCTATGTAATGAACAGAGTTATGATTAGACCAATACTTAATAAAACGTCATATGAACTGTGGTCTAACAAAAAGCCTAACATCTCATATTTTAGAGTGTTTGGATGTCCTTGTTACATTTTGAACACAGGTGAACAGCTTGGGAAATTTGAGTCAAAAACGGTTGATGGAATCTTCATGGGTTATTCCTCAAGAAGTAAGGCTTACAGAATCTTCAATAAACAGTCAAGAACAATCGTGGAAACCGTCAACGTCAAGTTCAATGAATCAGATATGGATACGATACCTGAAGATGATAAAGATGATGCTGGTGCACAAGAAATTGAACAAGAAAACAATGATGTTGAGACAAACAATGAAAAAGCCACTGAAGCAGCAACAGATATCGAAAGACTAAAATTCAAGCCAAGTCATCCTCCAGATTTGGTAATTGGAAGTCCAACTGCTGGTGTTCGTACACGATCCTCTCTCAATAGGGAAGTTTGTACTCTTTGTATTCATAATGCCTTTGTATCTGAAATAGAACCAAGTTCTTATGATGTTGCTCTTAATGATGAATTTTGGTTGTTAGCTATGCAGGAGGAACTTAACCAGTTTGAGAGAAACAGAGTCTGGAACTTGGTACCCAGACCAAAAGACTACCCAGTTGTTGGAACAAAATGGGTATTCAAAAATAAGCTTGACGAATCTGGAAACGTAACAAGAAACAAAGCTAGGTTGGTCGCTAAGGGATACAATCAAATCGAAGGTGTTGACTTTGATGAAACTTTTGCCCCAGTTGCTAGGCTTGAAGCAATCAGAATTTTGTTAAGTTTTGCGTGCTTTAAGGGGTTCAAATTAAAGCAAATGGATGTGAAGAGTGCTTTTCTGAATGGAGAACTAAAAGAAGAAGTGTATGTTGAACAACCCCCTGGTTTTGAGAGTCACGATTATCCAAATCATGTATACAAACTGGAAAAAGCATTGTATGGCCTTAAGCAAGCTCCTCGAGCTTGGTATGACTGTCTGTTTACATATCTCTTGGAAAACGGTTTTAAAAAGGGATGTGCTGACACAACCTTGTTTTTATCTCATGATGGTGATGATTTTTTAATTGTCCAAATTTATGTTGATGATATCATATACGGTGCTACTAATAATGTCTTGTGTGAAAAATTTGAAAAAGTCATGCAGGGCAAATTTGAGATGAGTTTGGTTGGAGAGCTGAAATTCTTCCTTGGTTTCCAAATCAAACAAAGTAGCAAAGGGATCTTTATCTCCCAAACGAAGTACGTGATGGAGTTGTTAAAGAGATTTGGAGTTCAAGATGCGAAGCCAATGAAAACACCGATGAGTCAAACTTGACAAAGATGAAAAAGGTGTTGCTGTGGATCAAAAGAAATATCGCGGTATTATCGGTTCACTTCTTTATCTTTCTGCTTCTAGACCCGATATTATGTTTTCTGTTTGTTTGTGTGCTCGTTTTCAATCAAATCCTAAAGAATCTCATCTAAAAGCCACAAAACGGATTCTAAGATATTTGTTACACACACCAAATTTGGGCTTATGGTATCCTTCTTGTGATAACTTTAATTTAGTTGGGTTTACTGATGCTGATTATGCTGGTTCACTCACTGATAGAAAAAGTACTAGTGGAACGTGTTTCATGCTAGGTCATTCACTTGTGTCGTGGTCAAGTAGAAAACAAAACTGTGTTGCTTTATCCACCACTGAGGCTGAATATATTGCTTTAGGAAGTTGTTGTGCACAGATTTTATGGATGATGCAGACTTTATCTGATTTTGGACTTTGTTATAAACGAGTTCCTTTAAAATGTGACAGTAAGAGTGCAATTGACTTATCAAATAATCCAGTACATCACTCACGCACGAAACACATTGATGTAAGACACCACTTTCTTAGAGATCATATTGCTTGTGAAGATATTTGTATAGAATTTATTCCAACCGAATCTCAACTTGCTGATATTTTTACAAAACCCCTTCCTGAAGACAGATTTTTCAGATTACGTTTGGATTTGGGAATTATAGAAATAAATTAATTTTTTAGCATTTTTGGATAAATTTTCTCTTAAGATGTTCTGTTGGCAATTATCTTTCTGACAAATAATCCATGCTTCAAATCATCAAGAAAAGACCAGTTTGTTTTTGGACATTTATGATAAATTTGTGACTGTGTAAGTTTTCAGAATATGAGATGTTTGAAAATTTGTAGCTCTGATACGATCAAATATGCTTTATAATATGAGTAATTGAGGAACTTTTGTTCACTTTCATCTTCTGTCTCTATCACCCTTCTATCAATCATTATTATTTTATATATATCAAGGGGATTTAAGTATACACAAATAAAAAACAAAAATAATAATAATAATAATAAGTATTTCTCTAATCTCATTTAAAAATCCAAGCTCTGGTCATGCATGGTTATGAGAATACTTATTTTTCATGCTATCACTGATTCCATTTAAAAATCCAAGATCTGGTTATGCGTGGTCAGTATAGTATTGAAATTTTTTTTTTCATGTTGCAGCTAATTCCATTTAAAAATCCAAGCTCTAGTCATGCGTGGTTAGTTTGCTATTGAAATATATTTAAAAAAAAAATCCCTGATATATATTAAATATTCCATCGTTCCACTTTCTGTCTTGTGAAATGTGTTCTTCTTTTACAGATTATTCTAATCTTTTTGTTTGATTATTCGGAGTGTTTGAATCTGATACTGTCAAATGACTTGATTACTAATTACAGTCCATACTCTTTACAAATGTCCAGAATTGTTATTCTTTTGATGATTACAAAGGGGGAGAAGAAGTTAAGATTTTGTGTTGTTTACAGACGTCTATAGATTTTATTTTGCCATTAATGCTAAGTGTTTAATTTTTTTTGTTATTTTCAAATTCTTTACTCATGTCTATGTCTGTTTACAACTGATAGGGGGAGCTCAAATGTAGGGGGAGCCCTTGTTCAAACACATCTCGTTATTTACAAAAATCTTAAGTCTGTTTGTCATCATCAAAAGGGGGAGTTTGTTGATACTAATATTTTTGTTTGATGATAACAAATAGATTTTTGTTACTGGAGTGTTTGATTGTGGAATATCTAGTATTATCGGAAAATAAAATAACACAGAATTTACACAGAATATAGAAAAATCAAATAAATTTTATTTCCAATAATATTATTTATTTTACAATTCATTTACACACAAGTCTTTACAAATTCCTTTACATTTCACACACATCTCTCTGCTAAACATTTCTGTACTGCACACTCTTACTGTCCAAATTTCTGTTCTTCCTTGGTTGCATCATTCTCAAAACCTGCCACACAAAAGAAAATACACACAAGTACACTGGAACAAAAATAAGCACTGAACAAATAAAATTTTATAGATTTTTTTGTCTCAGCTTTCTGTGTGTTTTTCTCATCATATTTCAGACTTGCACAGCCACGCCACAACCATACTGGTTTGCTGATCAGAACCAGCTGATTCTGACCAGCCTCAACTCAGTACAGTTTGACTGCTGTTTTTTTTGTTGTGTCAGGGTCACAAGTCAAAAATCAATAGAGAAATGGAAGTGCAAACCTTTAAAACATGAAAAACAACTCAGCATGAAGAAAACAGTGTTCAACAGGTTCAAAATGCAAGCATGGTTGGACAAGCATGGTCTAATACAACTGGCATGGAGTTTTTTTTTTTTTTTTGTTCAACATGGCAAGACAGAATACATGCAAGCACACAACAAGGTTTCAAGTGAAGCAAATTTGGTCGAGCAACAACACACACTGGAGCAATAACACAACAAAATAGGATGGCACAGCAATACATAGTGGTGTACACAGCAGTGTGACGAGGCTGCTTCACACTCATGGTGAGACAAGGATGGTTAAAAAGCAACACAGCAACAACATGACAGACAAGGTGCAACATTAGTGTATATAAGCATGCGTGAAGAGGTATTCAAGTGTACAGCTTGTACAAGAGTGCAAGATGCAAGAGGATAGCTCAATGTAATCTCACACACTTGCAGCAGAATGGTTAAGATCATGTTTCAGGTCCATGTATGCAATAGTGCACACACACAGAATGAACACACATACAGGGGTGAAGCAGCATACACATGAAAATGAACATAAAGAATTAACATGCAGTTAATTCTGGGCTAGTTGTTTTCAGAAATTCATCCACAGCAACAAATCAGTTTTGGCAATGCATAAAATCAGCAAATCACAGGGATGAAGACTGTAATTGTGTCAAGAAATATACAACTCATATTTATGCAAGAAAGTTTTTTCCCTGAAACATTTTTGGCAAAGTTTTTTTTAAAATCTGTTTCCAGTGTTTTTTGGACAAAGGCAGTATCATTTGTTTCCAAGTATACAAGAAACAAATCAGTGCATTGATGCAATTTTGGCAAAAAGTTAAGAGTGGCAAGTGATAATCAGTCATCATGTTTTGGGAGCCACAAATACAATTTAATCAATTAAGTATGGTCACTGCATTGTTTCAAAATATTGCACACGCAAGAAATTTTTCAAAACCGTCTGAATTCAAGTTTGGCCACAAATGTTTTTAATACCAAAAATGCTCGAGTTCATTAGCTATGGGACAAAGTTTTTAATTCCAGATTTCATGCGAGAATTGTTCAAGGGGCCACAAACATTTCAGGAAAGATCATCACAGTAAAACAGGAAAGCTATTAAAGCCAAAACAACAAATTCAATTTCATTTTTTTCTCTGCCGAGATGATTAAAATCAGGGAGCAAAATCACGCAAATTTCTCCTTCAATCAAAGCCGAGATTTTTAAAAGGGAACGCTTTTTAAATTTTCCAGAGATTGTTTCACAATACAAAATTTCAGGGATTCACATTAATCAAATCAGGAAAGCAATCAAAGTCAATCCTATCAAGGCCAATTTATATTTCCAGGCCGTGGAGCATAAACAGGAAGTCAAATAGCAAGGGGCCACAAACATTCAAGCCGAGAAACCCATATCAAATTCAAGGAAAGTCAAAATCAAAGCAAATCAAAAGGGGGCAAGTCTCTAATGCGAAATCAGAGAGTAAGGGTTTCTAAAACCCTATATAAACACACCATACATCATCGACAGAGATTATCAATACACACAAAAAAATCCGAAACCCTAAATTGCAAGAGTTGATAAAACTTACTCAGATTGATCGCAAGGACGAAGGAGATACACTGGAGAAGCAAAACAAGCTTCCAGAGATCCATTACACACATCACCGAGATTGATTTAGGGAAAAATCATTGAAACCCTAATCGCAGCCGCCATTCTTTTGTTTCAGAGAATAAGGGAGGATCGGGCTAAAGAAAACACAAGGGAGCACCGCAAAATTAAAGTGGCCCGACCACTTTGGACTAGTGCAAAGGAAAAGGGGATGACCCCCACTTTTAACTCCTCACCTTATTTCCTTTAAAGTTTTTTTTTTCATTGAATTTTTTGAAATTTCTTTTCTAGTTTTATTGTAAAACTAGGGAGCACAGAATATTGAAGTGTAATCTGAGAAAATCTAGTCTAGGGTATACAGACAAGTCTAGGATTTTGAGCTTAGGGATAAACAGGAGCAGGAGTTGCGAGTTTACATAGGATTGTAAGCGGGATCTGTTTGTATCTCCTAGTAAAAATCTTAGAAAGGCAGCAGTAGGCACAGTTTGCCGAAGCTGGGTATATCTGCGTGTGATTTTATTTTTACTGCATTTCTTTATTACCGTGTTTAGTTTAAATTTTGTGTTAAAACCCTATTCACCCCCCCTCTAGGGTTATTATCGATCCTACAAGACGTTGTAACACCAATAAGTAGGTCTGTGTATTATAGTTGACGGGTTAAGGATTGATACCCCTACTGTCGTGGCTGACATAAGATATTTATGTAGTAGGGAGCCAATTACATGGGTAGTAATTAGGGAAACACCTAATCTTGACATTCTACTAGTGGCGCATAACTTAATTCTTGGGATATGAATGAGAAGCATATATGATCTTTACCCTCTCTTGTTATCTCGTTATGATGCTAACTCGTACTTATTTATTTTATTGTAAATTCATGTTCAACATTATTTATTTATCTTGATACTTTCTATCTTATCCTATTGCTGAAAATTACTGGAACATGCCAAACTTTATGTCTGTCCTATTTTGTTTTCCTTCTCTCCCTTCCTTTTCCCTGCCTTAGGTTCTCAGAGTGGGAGTGGACCGTAGCTGTGATTTTGATTTCATTCTTAGATTTCTTCAGACTCTATGTATTGCTTTGACTTTTGTTCTACCTTGTTATGGCTTTTGAGGGGGGATATGATTTTACAGTATTGCACTCTGATGTTTTATGTTATGAGACAGATGGTTATTTCTATTGTTTTCGGTATTTGAAATTATAACGATGAAATGATGATTTTATATAACGTTTTTCCGTTGCATACCTACTTTCTGTCTTGTGGATTTTAGTTACTATTTGCCTATTGCGCTTCACAGAACTTAATGCATCTTAATATTAGTGACATTAAGGGATGTGGGGTGTCACATTATATTACACAATTTCACTCATAATTACTACAAAAACCCAAAGCACACATCACACCCTACCAGACACTTCTAGATGCATAGCTCTACTCACAACGAGACCAAAGATACGACCTTTACAACTTTTGATTGAATATTGGCCTTGATTTGAATTTATGAATCCTACAGCCTAGGAAAAAGAATAAATATAAGAGAAGGTATAATGGAAGGGAAGCAGTAGAACAAAAGTGAGGTGCATTAGTGTTTTCATGAAAAAATTTGCAATTCCTTCCTTCCTAAGCCTAATAATACACAATTTTAAAACAACAACATTATTTCAAGCCTATACTACACATTGGAAAATAGGAAATATTAATTTACCTTTACACTTGTAAGCATATTATGATGTCAGCTTGTATTTTTAGTACATATACAAAGTCATTTTATATTTTAATTTATCAAATACGATTTAACATCAAATCATGGTACTTAATATAAATTTTAATATATCGTGCTTAATTTAGAAGCAAACTTCAAATCAAACTTATGTATATTGTAAAGTCATTCAGCTAAATATATTGCTGACATGCTCTTTGGTAAAAGTCATCAAACGTGAAATGATTGGTTAGCAACACGCTCAAGCATTGAGAACGTCCTCAGAAAACTTGGAGCGATTTGGTTGAAGTTGCATAGAAAACATAAAAGGGCCGGAAATCCTATTGGATGACCTCTCTCGGGCTCGAAATCGTGGATTACGGTGCTTTGCACCAAAAATCTTGCAGATCTCTGAGTTAGCTTCAGGTAAAAATTTCGTTTGGACAAAATAGACTTATGGTTTGGAAGTTACTCCCGTTTCCGTGAACGTGCGTAGAATTGGAAAAACTTGAATTTTGGAATTGTTGTTACCATGGATCGGGTCGCCTCCCTACGGATCAGGTCGTGTGAAGGGATCGGGCCAGGTCTCGACCCCTCTCAACTTGAAGCACCTTCAACACACGACCATGGCACCAGGTCGGATCGAGCTGGAGGAATCCGATCTGAATGAAACGTTTCGGCAACTAGATTTATGGAAAGCATCGGTTCGGGTTGAGGTAGGGTGGACCCGAACCGCCTAGGGCATTTTGGCTTCGAGGCTTTGGAATGTCTCGGCTTGGGTCGAATGGGTGCGACCTGACCCGCCTGGACCGAGCTCTGCACAACAAGGTTGACCTATTCCTATGCCATATCTTCCTCCTATTATCCCGGACCTATCTCCACTTGGCAAAGCACGATCTAGGGAGGACCTCTCCACTACTTTCACTACTTTTCGAGATTGATGGGATGTTTGCCACGTGGCACATGATCCGCTACCCCGAAAATAGCTATAAATACACCACTACATGGCATTTTGTGGGGATCTTTGGCCACTCTAACTCTCATCCTCCACTGTAACAAACATAAGGACATTATGCCTTATCTATATTAATCTAACACGAGGATTCATGTATAAAACCATTTTTTCTCCTCTTCTTCATTAAAATACAGGAATGTTGTATGTAAATGAATCTTACGGACTGTAAGAAGGCATTGTACTGGTAATTTCATAGGATTTAAGAAACTATAAAGTGGACGTAGGCTTGGTTTGAGCCGAACCACTATAAAAATACCGTATGTCCCTTGTTATTTTCCGCATTCATTATCTGTGATCCGTGATTGTGAGGACTTCACACTGCATTCGGGTGTTAGTACCATTTCTTGGTCAAACATATACATTTACATATTTAATTCCTAAAGATCAAATCGTGTACTTTAAAATATAAATTTAAATATGTAATAGCTTATATTATTATTAAACCGCAAATATTTGATTTTATTTCATAACATATAATCTTACAAACCTTAAATTTTATTATATTACAAATACACATTTAATACTTTCAAATTAAAATTTTGTTATTTGAAATATATATCAATATTTACAACAAAATTAAAAATTAAGTTCATCTATTTTTAATTCTAAAAAATTGAAAAGATATTAAGATATTAAAATCAATTTTATAATAAATTTCAATTATAAAAATGTAATTTAAAGGAATTTAAACGATCAAACCTTAATTAGTATTTAAGTAAATTAAATATTCACAAACTAAATTGATAAAATTCTAATTGTTACATTCTCCCCCTATCAAGGGTTTCGTCCTGAAAATCACATCCCCATCGGAAACAAAAATAAAAATTACTTAACAATTTTCATAAGTCATATGATGCACACAGATCGTCTACACACAATACACAATTCGATAACTATTTGGATATATAACATCCTTTTTGAACTAGCATCGCCCAACTGATGTCACTAGTGCGGACTATGATCAGGCTCCTTTATTTGGAACTTCTACATTCCTTGCATAGCTAGATATTATGAAAGGGAATTTCAGTTCCATACCAAAAATCCTCACCAAGTATTCACCGTCAAGAATTGGGTGATTAATCTTTATTTATATCAATGTAAAATACTTCAAAGCCATATACTCGAATCTTAGATCATAACAAAATTACGAACAAATTATCTAAGTACAACTTACGCACTTATCCATATTGGTTATTTATTCATCAACACTTAATCTAACCTTTTATATTTAACTTGGAAATCTTGAATGTCCAAAATCATCAAAATTCCATTTCACTTTATCCAATGAAACTACAAAATAATTTTCATACTCGTGGTGCAAAACAAATATGAAACACCCCACCTCCATTATTGTCACTCACAAAGGAAATGCATTAACTTCAGTGAAGCATTATAGGTAAAAGATGCAGATAAATTACAAGACAGACAAATAAAGCAGCAGAAAACAAAGTCATTTATAAGCAAAGTAGTTCAGTCAAGCTTTTACAACAATTGACTCAATCATACTTAAAAGTACTACATAAAACTTCTATCTTGATTCAAAAACTTCCTAGTATGTAATAAGCATAAAACATAGCAAAGTAGCATAAGTCCCCAAGTTAAAGTGTAAACACAGCCATAGCCAAAGATAAGAGGATCCAAGCAATACATCAAAGAATCTTCAAGCTTGGAAAGAGAAACAGTCCAAACTGAGCTGAGCTATTCCTCCCTGACTACATGGGGGGAGAAACGGAAGAAAAGAAGACGAAAGAAAAAGGGTCGAACATAAAGCCTGGTAAGTCCAGTGACTTTCAATATGTAAACAGGTAAAAGCAACACGACATGAATAAACTGAATATAAGACAATACCGTGATAAGAGGGAAACAAGATAAGGTAAGCATAAGATATGATAAGGCAAGATAAACTGAATGCGTTTCTACTTTTTCTCTGCTTCGCTACTACCCTATTATTCTGGTTTTTATATCTCTACACCACCTAACTAGTGTCCCAACTAGAAATCTGTATAAAATGATAATATGTTCCCAATCCATGTAATTGCGGTAGCCTTCAGGTGTACATCTATTACGAGGATCCCACCTCAATCTGCCTAATTGCCATGGATATGTTAGATGTACCCTTACTACCCTATTGATCGACTCCCTAACTCGCATGTATGTATTACTTGTGTCATTTAACCTCGCTTCTATGCATTCATTACTTGTGTCATTCGGCCCCGCTTGTATGTAGAAACCTGTGTTGGCCGCATCATGGGGTGTATCAATTCCTGTGATGGCGACCTGACACGATTCCAGATGCACAATGTATACTACTAAAGCCCAGTGCCTGCTTTTCCACTCCAGAGCACGTGCACGCTTATACTCCATCGGAACTACACTACTGCACCACTCGCCGCTATTTTGACCGCTTATAATCAGCCCAGTAATCGTGCCCCACCCTGCCTAGCTCAGGGTACCATGATACATCTATGTGGGTTACTGCTGAAATGGGTCCCCGTTACTAGGGTTTCCTAACCAACATGTTATAATGGGTAAGTGTTCTCAATTTAACTAACCCCATCCATTTGCTTAATTAACATGTTGTACTGGTTAAATGTTGCCTATTCATGTGTTACTTAACCTTCTCATTGATAAACGCATGTTTATCTAACGGTTAAGCTTGTGGGCCAATATATACTAATATTACCCACTAACCCAAGATTTACTTAACCCTTCCCCTTATCAAGTCCATGTGTATTATTGGTTAAGCTTGCGTTAACCCTATCCACTTTGTCCATATAATATTGGTTAAGTTGTCTTCTTGTCCATGTTAACTTAACCCACCCACCTAACATGTCATATTGATAAGTGTTTCTTGTTAACTTAATGTAACACCCCGTAATTCTGTAACACTAAGATTCGCAAATCAAGGCAGAATTATAATTTAAATTCAAAATCAAGGGAAACGAGCTGCGCCATTGTGTTCGTCTCGGAATTCTACATGAAAACGAGTCCGAGTTTGCGTAAATCGGAGTCCGTATGAGGGAGATATGGCCTCCGGAAGTTTCAGAGTTTAGTTTAAAATTCGAACAGACAGAAAACAAATTCAAATTTCAAAAATCAGGCCGGATTGTCCAGGCGGGAATTTTCCCGCCCAAGACACCCAGGTCGACTGGGTAGTCGACCTGGGCTACCCAGGTCGACTGGGTAGTCGACCTAGGGCACCCAGGTCGACTACATAGTCGACCTGGGGGTCGACCCCCCTGTTTTTCCAGCCTTCTGCACCATGTTCGTTCTGATGTATCTGGACGCCATTCTGACCAGGTTCGTCCGCCTAACACTATATAAACAGCCCAAGTCTTCTTCTCTATTCACAATTCTTTTCTACCCTTATGCTGCAAAGATTATTGACAAACATGGCTTCTTCTCTTCCTCTTAAATTAAATAATAAATAGAAATATATATATATATATATAATAAATCAAGACGAGGAGATGCTGCTAAGAGACTTTCAAGAAGAGGTTCAAGTCAAGCTAGGATTCAAGAGGAGGTTCAAATGACTTCAACGACTGTTTTTCTACGAATCTTAGCAACGCCATCTTTCTGTTCTGATCTAATCTCTATAAGTCAGTTATTTCTAGATTTGAAAGTTTTTCTTTGTTCGTGACATGAAATTAAAGGAATAAAAGAATATGCCAATTCTCTCTCTCTATTCAAATCAGTGCCTATACTCTTGAACCTAATTAAGAACTGTTGTGATTCGAGGACAAAATAGACCATGACTATGAAACTATGGACCTTAAAACCATATGCCTATGACCATGAACATTTTCCTATGACTATGAACATTGCCTATAACTATGGGCATTGCCTATGACTATGAACATTGCCTATGACTGTGACTGTGACTATGAGGATTATTTCCTTGACTAAGCCTATGCCTTTGATTAGGAAACATAATCTATTGCCTATGACAAAACAAGGACATCTGTGATTAAACACCTATGATTCATGACTAGGAAAGTGTTGCTTAAGTTCTGTGATTATGAGGTTGGGTCTAAACCCGATTATTTATTCTGCTCGTCCTTGGTTTTCTTTGGTTTTAGACCTTGGGAATTTACCTATTAAGTTAGGTCTACCCATGTTCGTGAACCTGCGCCTCTATTTTGTTTATCCTTGGTTTTAAACCTTGGGAATTTACCTATTAAGTTAGGTCTACCCATGTTCTTGAACCGACGTCGTTATTCAACCCTTTTTATGCCAGTAATTATGTCCATCCTTTTTCATAGCATCTTTGGTTCATTCCCTATTTTCTACAAGTCTAGTTTTATCCCTAATCTAGATTGAATCGCAATTATACGAACGGTGGGAATACGATTTGGGCATAATGTGAAATGTACTAGAACTTAGTTGTAAAACTTGGAATTCGGCATAAATGGGGAACATGTAATTATGGCATGTTCATAGAAATGCAAATTGGATAAATTTGACATGAATTATAAGATGTGTAATTTGAATCTAGTATTGACATGTAAATCTAGTATTTACATGAATAGTGAACTAGAGTAATAAGTCTAGTTTGACGTGAATTAGAATGTTGAATCGGAATTGGATTAGCTAATTTGGCACGGTAAGTATATCGGCATAAATGTGAAATTGGCCATAATTGAGAATAACTGTCAGGTTTAGAAAAGTCATGGTTAGTGACACTTAATTTGGTATAGTTTACATACCAAAAAGCATAAATATGATTTAGGAATGGAAATAGGCCATAGAAATAAATGTAGACAATTTACATTAAAAGAGTAATTGGGATATAAGTAAATTAGGAATAATTTACCTATAGAATCTGGCCTAAATGAGGAAATTCTAATTTAGACAAATTAAAGGTTTATTAATAACAACTCTTTTAATAACACGCCAGAAAGTTCTAGGGTGACAGAGAGGATAGTGTCTAGGCTTGGGTTTGGAAAACACAAGTTTCCTGCTCTCCCTGGCTATCCCTAACTGATCCGACGAACGGGATGGTTACTTTCAAAACCCGATTTGAAAATTAGTCAAAACCCTTGAACTAGAAAACACGAATAGGCCTAACCCGAGGTTAGACTGAGTTGCGATGTAAATCTGCCCGGAACCAACCGACACATCCAGTAATCGCAACAATATCTGTCTAATGTGAGTGGTCGTGGCTTTAATCTATTAAATTAAAGCTAGAACAAGAATGGTAGGGTTAAGTTCACTAAGACACTTAACCAATTCAACATAATAACCAGACTAGTGGGTGGGGTTAGGGCCATACAGTTAAGCTAGAACGGGAGGGTTAAGTCCATAGGAACACTTAACCAATTTAACACAGTTAAGCTAGGATGGGAGGGCTAAGACCATAGGGACACTTAACCAACTTCACATGGTAACTAGACTAGAAGGTGGGGGTTAAGTAAAGTTAATACACTTAGCCAAATTAACATGACTAGAAGGTGGGGTTAAGTAAAATTAATACACTTAGCCAGTTTGATATGTTAGCTGGACAAGACCGTAGAGTTAGGTAAACTTGAACACTTAACCGTCAGATTGTGATAAAGGAATAGGGCTAAGTCTAAAACATGAAGGGGTAATACTTAACCATTAATAACATGTTAGTTAAAATAGATGGGCAAGGTTAAGTTAAAGGAACACTTAACCAATACAGGGTAAATGAGTAGGGTTAAGTAATAAATACTTGACCAATATAACTTGGTTTGTGGTCGGGTTAAGTCAACTGATAACACTTAACCAGTTTAACAGGATGAATGAAGAGGGTTAAGTTGGCTTGAATAAACTAATGACACTTAACCAATCCAAATTGACGGGAAAGAGAACTAAGTAGTAAACCTTAGTTAAGAAAACAACGATTCTGGAAACTAAGTGGTAAATCTTAGTTAATAAAACTAAATAGTAATTCTTAGTATAACGCGGGAAGGTGCGAATGTCCGTCTGAGTAGAAAGAAGGCTCCAACGAATTGGGTTACAAAGCCCGAGGCTTCGAGGGGACGTGAGGGTACTCTTAGTATCCCTCTGTGAAGCTGTAGATGATCCACTTGGGCCCACAGAGGTTAAGGTCTGCGTAGAAGAACCAGGGGTATGCCTTGGTTGCTATACATGGCGACCTAAAGACTAGGATGGACCGGCGTGATTCGGCGAGCAAACGGTAGCCCTGTGATAGCGACTCGTCGTCTACCATCCATCTTCAGTCAATCGAGATACGTGAAGCGAAAAGGCGGAGAACTCCAAAAGACCATATACTTGCTATCTATTTATGGGTGAGGATGGCCATAGGATAGTGGGGCACCGAGGGCCAGCGTATAGTTCTCATTTTACAAGGTGTGCCTTTCATTAGTTGAGGGAGGGGTCAAGTGGGACCATAGCCACTG
Source organism: Allium sativum (assembly GCA_030737875.1). Classification (NCBI taxonomy): domain Eukaryota; kingdom Viridiplantae; phylum Streptophyta; class Magnoliopsida; order Asparagales; family Amaryllidaceae; genus Allium; species Allium sativum. Next base: position 435,169,729 of record CM060919.1, read on the forward strand.
GAATAAAAACAGACCTTAGCATCTGCATCGGCAGATATCTGAAAGCTCCCGACCGAGTTCTATATTCCTTGACTTGCCCTGACACAGGACTCGGGTCGCACATTATGGGACATGTGCATCTAGACAAGCGATAACGATTCGCGATACATGCGTGGGGAAGTATAGGAACATATACCACTCTAGGTAGTGTGTCCTAGACTTAGGGGCATCGTTCGACAGGTAGCATAATTCCTAGTTGAACTAGGTGGCATAAATCCTGAATCCGAGAAGCGTTCAGCAGACAGCGCAAACTCTAGTTGAATCTAGAAGGCACTTCGTAGAAAACCCAAGATTAAATCTAGGTAACAAATAAATAAATGGATGCCTGAAGGCGATGGAAAATACAGGGATTGGGACCACATTAGCGTTACCAGTTGGGGCATTAGTTAGCTGGTGCAGAGATAATAGAAATCCGTATAACAAGGAAATGGCGAAGCGGCGAAAGTATTAGAGTGTATCCAGTTTATCTTATCTTGGCATATCTTGTGATTACCTTGTCTAATCTTGTTGACCCTATCGTCATGGTATTATCTTGTATTCAGTTAATTCATGTCGTTTTGCTTTTCCATGTTCACATGCTAGAAGTTACTGAACTTACTCAGGCTTTATGTCTGACTCTGTTTTTCTTTCGTCTTCTTTTCTTCCATTCCCCCCCCCCCCCCAGGTAGTAAAGGAGGGAATAGTTTAGCTCAGGTTAAGTTGGACTGTCCCAGCTTGAAGATTTGTCGAAGTTTGCTTGGATTCTCTTTTCAGATTCTATGGCTGGCTCTTGCTAAAATCGGGGAATATAAATGTTGTTTTTTTATGATTCTTTATTTTGTAAGACAGATGATACTCTGATGTTGTAAAGAAACCATTGTACAAACTATTTTGTCAATAAAGCAAAGTTTTATTTTCCGCTGTTTAAATTCTGTCTGTCTTGTAATTTATCTGCATCTTTTACCCTAAATGCTCCACAGAACTTAGTGCATTCCCTTTGTGAGTGACACTAACGGACATGGGGTGTTACACGTGGTATCAGAGCTGAAGGTTACCAGATCAGATAAAAGATTTGAAAAATTATTTTCAAAACGGTTTTTATAGAAGCATTTTCAAGAGAAAAGATTTGTTTTAAAGGCATATTCCCCAAAGCCATACGCACTATCTTCTCTTCCTCTGTTTGAATCCTTGTTTCATTCTTTCTTGAGTCTCTGGGGCTCCTGGCTTTCTGGGAGGTAACCTCATCGAAGGGCAAAGTAGTGCCCGGCTTCCATCCATAGCCGTAGTTGTTTCATCTACGGGCAGTTTTCTTTCGAAACTTATAGGGTTTTCCAGACGATGGAGGTAGTTTTTAAGAGATTCGTCAACATGACTACACCCGGAAGGGGATGAGGAGTTTGGCTAAGGAGCATAACCCTAGGATGAGGAATTCATGGATGTAGATTTAGATCACGAAGGAGGAAGAAATTATAAAACCTAAGACAAGAGGAAGTATCTTTACTAGGGTATGATAGGGCATATAAGGACAAGGGCAAGAACGGGGAACAAGATTTTCAGAAGGGCAAGTACGTGCTTTCGCCACCAAGCGTGCCTAGGAGAAAGGTAGTCCGATTGGAAGAGTCTAGTTTTCTGTTCGTACTATTTCCTTAGGTTCTAGCGCTTCGCATTTGTTTATAACTACTTTCATAGTTAAGTCTCTGCACCATAGTACTTGTATAGTAGAAAGACCCCCCTATAGTCTCGAATCCAATTGGTGGTCCGACCAGTTTATTTTGGGTTAGTAGAGATTTGAGAATAGTTATCGAGTTTGCTTATATCATCTCGCGTAGATCGTCTAAATTCGGGGGAGATATTCCTTGGGTGCTTGTCTGATATTGGTTTAGGCCTTTAGGGCTTGTACTTGAGGAATGTCGAGTTCGGTTTGGATGGTTTGCGTGAGAGATGAATAGTTGTGGCAGGCACTCCAAAGAGCACGTAGTGACCTTTCGACTCTTACAGTTATGGCATGGCGGATAAGAGGGAAACCTCTAATCATCTTAGTACATATACTTGGTACCGTGATTGACATCTGTTTATTTTGGAAATGGAGATCCGGAACATCACAATCATGTAGTTAAATTAGTTAAGATACAGTGGAGTAAAGCTCAAGAAGGCTAGATACTAGCATCACACCCTTTTTCTTTAAGGGTGCATCCTTGATTTCTTTGTTTAGGAGCTTTACGCATAATTATTTCTCTCTTTCCAAAGTATATCCTCTAGGTCGTATCTGCGATCCTTAGGCAGAAACCAATGGATGTAAACATGTATTTGAAACATGTTATGGTTGACGGTTGCAAGTCGTTGCAAATGGTTGCTCGTGGATGCATATGCATACGTATTAGGCACTAGATTAGTTCAGACGCTTTCATATTGCATTTACAGATATGTATTTGTTTGAAAGTTGAGCCTGATATGTTATCATATGGATGTTGCATATGGATGAATGGCTGTGCACGCATGTAGTATTTACATAACTAAGGATGCTTGCATACATGATTGGACGCATGACACTAACATGATTCGCATTAAGGAGGTCAACTGAATTAGTAGACCGCCTGATTTTGCATTAGATAAAGACATATACACACACTATGCATATAAACATGAAAGCATTAGAAATCTCTTAAGGACAGTGAATGCCTGTGATTGGATGGTTGAGTAGATGGGTGATTGGATGGTAATACACATTCTTCCTAACTTGAAGATTTCGAGGACGAAATCCTTTTAAGTGGGGGAGAATGTAACACCCCGTAATTCTGTAACATTAAGATTCACAAATCAAGGCAGAATTATAATTTAAAATCAAAATCAAGGGAAACGGGCTGCGCCATTGTGTTCGTCTCGGAATTCTGCATGAAAACAGTCCGAGTTTGCGTAAATCAGAGTCCGTATGAGGGAGATATGGCCTTCGGATGTTTCAGAGTTTAGTTTAAAATTCGAACAGACAGAAAACAAATTCAAATTTCAAAAATCGGGCCGGATTGGCCCGGGCGGGAATTTTCCCGCCCAAGACACCCAGGTTGACTGGGTAGTCGACCTGGGCTACCCAGGTCGACTGGGTAGTCGACCTAGGGCACCCAGGTCGACTACATAGTCGACCTGGGGGTCGACCCCCCTGTTTTTCCAGCCTTCTGCACCATGTTCGTTCTGATGTATCTGGACGCCATTCTGACCAGGTTCGTCCGCCTAACACTATATAAACAGCCCTAGTCTTCTTCTCTATTCACAATTCTTTTCTACCCTTATGCTGCAAAGATTATTGACAAACATGGCTTCTTCTCCTCCTCTTAAATTAAATAATAAATAGAAATATATATATAAAATAAATCAAGACGAGGAGATGCTGCTAAGAGACTTTCAAGAAGAGGTTCAAGTCAAGCTAGGATTCAAAAGGAGGTTCAAATGACTTCAAAAACTGTTTTTCTACGAATCTTAGCAACGCCATCTTTCTGTTCTGATCTAATCTTTGTAAGTCAGTTATTTCTAGATTTGAACATTTTTCTTTGTTCGTGACATGAAATTAAAGGAATAAAAGAATATGCCAATTCTCTCTCTATTCAAATCAGTGCCTATACTCTTGAACCTAATTAAGAACTGTTGTGATTCGAGGACAAAATAGACCATGACTATGAAACTATGGACCTTAAAACCATATGCCTATGACCATGAACATTTGCCTATGACTATGAACATTGCCTGTGACTATGGGCATTGCCTATGACTATGAACATTGCCTATGACTGTGACTGTGACTATGAGGATTATTTCCTTGACTAAGCCTATGCCTTTGATTAGGAAACATAATCTATTGCCTATGACAAAACAAGGACATCTGTGATTAAACACCTATGATTCATGACTAGGAAAGTGTTGCTTAAGTTCTGTGATTATGAGGTTGGGTCTAAACCCGATTATTTATTCTGCTCGTCCTTGGTTTTCTTTGGTTTTAGACCTTGGGAATTTACCTATTAAGTTAGGTCTACCCATGTTCGTGAACCTGCGCCTCTATTTTGTCTATCCTTGGTTTTAGACCTTGGGAATTTACCTATTAAGTTAGGTCTACCCATGTTCTTGAACCGACGTCGTTATTCAACCCTTTTTATGCCAGTAATTATGTCCATCCTTTTTCATAGCATCTTTGGTTCATTCCCTATTTTCTACGAGTCTAGGTTAATCCCTAATCTAGATTGAATCGCAATTATACGAACGGTGGGAATACGATTTGGGCATAATGTGAAATGTACTAGAACATAGTTGTAAAACTTGGAATTTGGCATAAATGGGGAACATGTAATTATGGCATGTTCATAGAAATGCAAATTGGATAAATTTGACATGAATTATAAGATGTGTAATTTGAATCTAGTATTGACATGTAAATCTAGTATTTACATGAATAGTGAACTAGAGTAATAAGTCTAGTTTGACGTGAATTAGAATGTTGAATCGGAATTGGATTAGCTAATTTGGCACGGTAAGTATATCGGCATAAATGTGAAATTGGCCATAATTGAGAATAACTGTCAGGTTTAGAAAAGTCATGGTTAGTGACACTTAATTTGTTATAGTTTACATACCAAAAAGCATAAATATGATTTTGGAAGGGAAATGGGCCATAGAAATAAATGTAGACAATTTACATTAAAAGAGTAATTGGGAAATAAGTAAATTAGGAATAATTTACCTATAGAATCTGGCCTAAATGAGGAAATGCTAATTTAGACAAATTAAAGGTTTATTAATAACAACTCTTTTAATAACACGCCAGAAAGTTCTAGGGTGACAGAGAGGATAGTGTCTAGGCTTGGGTTTGGAAAACACAAGTTTCCTGCTCTCCCTGGCTATCCCTAACTGATCCGACGAACGGGATGGTTACTTTCAAAACCCGATTTGAAAATTAGTCAAAACCCTTGAACTAGAAAACACGAATAGGCCTAACCCGAGGTTAGACTGAGTTGCGATGTAAATCTTCCCGGAACCAACCGGCACATCCAGTAATCGCAACAATATCTGTCTAATGTGAGTGGTCGTGGCTTTAATCTATTAAATTAAAGCTAGAACAAGAATGGTAGGGTTAAGTTCACTAAGACACTTAACCAATTCAACATAATAACCAGACTAGTGGGTGGGGTTAGGGCCATACAGTTAAGCTAGAACGGGAGGGTTAAGTCCATAGGAACACTTAACCAATTTAACACAGTTAAGCTAGGATGGGAGGGCTAAGACCATAGGGACACTTAACCAACTTCACATGGTAACTAGACTAGAAGGTGGGGGTTAAGTAAAGTTAATACACTTAGCCAAATTAACATGACTAGAAGGTGGGGTTAAGTAAAATTAATACACTTAGCCAATTTGATATGTTAGCTGGACATGACCGTAGGGTTAGGTAAACTTGAACACTTAACCGTCAGATTGTGATAAAGGAATAGGGCTAAGTCTAAAACATGAAGGGGTAATACTTAACCATTAATAACATGTTAGTTAAAACAGACGGGCAAGGTTAAGTTAAAGGAACACTTAACCAATACAGGGTAAATGGGTAGGGTTAAGTAATAAATACTTGACCAATATAACTTGGTTTGTGGTCGGGTTAAGTCAACTCATAACACTTAACCAGTTTAACAGGATGAATGAAGAGGGTTAAGTTGGCTTGAATAAACTAATGACACTTAACCAATCCAAATTGACGGGAAAGAGAACTAAGTAGTAAACCTTAGTTAAGAAAACAACGATTCTGGAAACTAAGTGGTAAATCTTAGTTAATAAAACTAAATAGTAATTCTTAGTATAACGCGGGAAGGAGCGAATGTCCGTCTGAGTAGAAAGAAGGCTCCAACGAATTAGGTTACGAAGCCCGAGGCTTCGAGGGGACATGAGGGTACTCTTGGTATCCCTCTGTGAGGCTGCAGATGATCCGCTTGGGCCCACAGAGGTTAAGGTCTGCGTAGAAGAACCAGGGGTATGCTGTAACGACCCAGAAAATCTGAACCAATTTAAAATTTTTAAATTGGCTAAAATAATGGATTTTAATTATTTAAAATAAATATTTTAAATAATGGCGATGAAAACTGAGTTCGAATCGACATTTGAAAACGAATATAATTAATTATAATTATATATAGAATTGAAAATGGCGCGGTAGTTCGATAATTCGATTTCAAACTTCAATTGAATATACCGGGTGCAAAACAATCCGGATTTTAGTGAAACAAAAAATATTTAAATATGTTAGTGAATATCTTTCTAACGAATCCGACCAATCGAAATTTGATAGCGGGAATCAAAAGGTATGTCCAGTTGAAAATTCTGAATAGTCGCTATGGAATCCAGGCCCTTAAAAATGGACATTTTGCAAATGACCTCGGATTTCGACGAAACCACTTTTGTTGGATCCGTGATGTCAAATTATTGCTAGGTTTCAAATTTCATAATTTTTCGAATCAATATGTGAGCGTGGCAAAGGAAAACGCGTTTGACCAGTTTCTGTTGAATTTAATCGACTGGAAATTGGCCAATTTACAAACGGTCTCAGAATTCGACGAAACTAGTTTTGTTAGGACCGTATCGTCAATACGAAGCTAGGAAATATTTTTCTGGAATTTTTATAGTTAGTATGTGACCCCGGTAATTTGAAATGTGCGTTTAAAATTCAATATAGTGATTTAAATGAAAATTCAAAAGGAAACTGATTGTAACGATCAAATCAGCTTGCGATACATATCCCATTGTGTTCGGAATGGGGGTAAAACGCTATGGACGACAGGCGGTGGGCCTCGTTTCGAGGTCGTATGTAAAAGTCAACCCTTTTGCAAATTTAAATAATAAAATAATAAAAAAAAATAATTTTTAATTTCTCCCCCCCTTTATCTTCATTGCCCCCCCCGATTAATAAAATCAGAAAACGAAATAAAAAAAAAAGAAAACCTAAACAAATCGAGTCGCCGCCCCCCTTGACCTCGACGCCGACGAAGACCACCACCACGAAGGCCTCGCCCCCCCATCGATCGAAGACCCCGCTCTTCCCTCCATCGCGAACGATTCGAGACCCCCCCCAGTTCGCGACGCTGATTCGCGAGCACCCCGCCTCTCGCCGCCGAGCTTGGCTGTCAATCCCCCCCCCCTTCGCAGATTGAGGTGAGAATTTGATTTTTATTTTATTTTTATTTTTATTCTGTAAAATACTGATTTTAAAAGTATAAAATACTGATTTTTAAAAAACGTATAAACTAATGATTTTTAAAAAAAGGTTAAATTCTGATTTTTTTTTAGGGTTAAAACTGACTTTTAACAGGTTAAAAAAAAAACTGATTTTCGAAAAGATGTAAAACTGATTTATTTTAAAATGATTTTAACTGATTTTAAAAAAGATTTTTAAACTGATTTATTTTAAAAAAGATTTTTAAACTGATTTATTTTATAAAGATTTTTAAACTGATTTTTTTAAAGGCAGTAAAAACTGATTTTGTTTTAAAAATAAAAACTGATTTTGTTTTAAAAATAAAAACTGATTTTGTTTTAAAAATAAAAACTGATTTTGTTTTAAAAATAAAAACTGATTTTGTTTTAAAGATAAAAACTGATTTTGTTTTAAAAATAAAAACTGATTTTGTTTTTAAAATAAAAACTGATTTTGTTTTAAAAGTAAAAACTGATTTTATAATGATTTAAAGACTGTTTTTTTTTAGAATTCAAAACTGTTTTTTTTAAGAATTCAAAACTGTTTTTTTTATGATTTCAAAACTGTTTTTTTTATATAAAGGATTAAAACTGATTTTAGTTTCAAGTTAAAAGCAAAAGGTTTAAACTTTAAAAAGATCAGATTTGTAGAAAAGAAAAAAACCATATTTTTATATATTGAATAGCGTGGAAAAAATCATATTTTTATATATTGAATAGCGTGGAAAAAAAATCATATTTTTATATATTGAATAGCATCGTAAAAATTCGATTTTTACATATGTAGAGAATACGGGCGAAAGCGACAGAAAGGCGAAGATTTCTCTAAGGAAGTGTCGAGAAGTTGGATAGCTATTGGTGAGATTTCTGATTTAAAAATATTATATATGTGTGAAATGAAAGTGAATAGCTATATATGAATATCTATATATATATATATATATATATATATATACGCCCCTCGTCCACAAACCATGGACGATATTTATTGGTTGAAATTGTTGTGAAAATTGATTGATGGTGAATGGTTGTTTGGGATTGTTTGTGATTGATATTGGTTGATTGTGGTTGAAAAATACCCGTTTGTGATTGGAAAATATTTGGTTGAAACCACATAGGATTAGTTTGTGGAAATGAAATAAATATATACATGCCGCCTGCGTGCGAACTAGATGCATGAACCCCATTGTCAAAAACCGCGAGGTTTTAAGGTAGAGCGAGGAGCCGTACTAGGGACGGTCCCGGTTTAACTACCCTGCCGTTATGCTGCCGAAATTTTGAATAATATTTGTGTGTTTGAATTATTTTCATATGCTTAAACTATATTTATTCATCGTATAGAAAACATTCATGTGTTGAATTGATATTCATTCGTTGTTTAGAAATTCATGTGTTGAATGGTATTCATATTTTGAAATAAATTGTTCGATAATAAAAATCACATTTTTATCTATATATAAAAACCACAGAAAACATTCATGTGTTGAATTGATATTCATTCGTTGTTTAGAAATTCATGTGTTGAATGGTATTCATATTTTGAGATAAATTGTTCGATAATAAAAATAACATTTTTATCTATATATAGAAACTATAGAAAACATTCATGTGTTGAATTGATATTCATTCGTTGTTTAGAAATTCATGTGTCGAATGGTATTCATATTTTGAAATAAATTGTTTGATAATAAAAATCGCCTTTTATCGACTATATGAACTGTGTAAAATAATCTCGTTTTAAAAAGAAATTGTTTTATGAGAAAAATCCTATTTTGTCACCTATATGAACTATATAGAAAAATAGTGTTTTGAAATGAATTGTTTTACAATAAAAATCACATTTTTATTGTATGCATAAATCGTTGAAATGTGAAGTGTTAAAAATAGCCACTTGTTCAAAATAAACATATATGAGTTGAAATATTCATTAATTAGCTAATGAAATGATTTGCACCTATTTATGTAACATTAGAATGAATGGAGTTTTTAAACCAAATAGAAATCAAATATGAAGTCGAATAGAAATTGTTAAATGATAAGAACTGTATATATATATATGTACATGCAATATTCATTGAACAGGTTATAGCAAAGGGGCTAGAGAAGAGGAATAAAATTTTGTGTCCGACAAATAGGTACACATTTACTGATTTGTTTGGGTGATGATTTTGAGCCTGTTGGCTAGCCGCTTGGCTTTTTCTTTTTCTTTTTGAGATTAGAAGGACCGGGAACGCTATTTGCGATTTCCCGATGCTCCCGGTGCAGGGGAGGTTATGGCGAAATTTTTCCAAAATTTAAGGTGTTAGAAAAATATTTGAAGTGAAAACGATATTGAAATTGTTGAATGAACTATATTTATATAAATATATAAATATAAATAAAATTAAAACGAAACGAAGCCGTGCAGTTAGTATTTTGAAACCGTGATTTCAAACGACTAGTGCGGGAAATCCGACCATTGGATTTTCCCGAAACCTCAACCGTCGGGTTCGCCTTGGAATAATCTTTCCAACGGCACCAACCTTGTAAAAATCCAACGGTTGGATTGTCTGGAATGTTTAATTCAAATCTGAAGAAAAACAGCGCCAGAAGCGATTATATTTATATATATATAAATATAATTATATATTTAATCGAATAACGACGCTGCAGTTCGTATTTTGAAATCGAAAATTCAAACGATTGTACCGGGAGATCCGACCGTCGGATTTTCCCGAAACTAGAACCGTTGGACTCGTTTTGAAAAGACCTTTCTAATGATGTAAATTTTGTGAAGATCCAACGGTTAGATTTTCAGATATGTGTAAATCAAATCTGAAGAAAAACAGCGCCACGGCCGCGTTATGGCCCGAAGCGTCGTTTTGAATAAATGAGCTATTTTAAAATAAATAAAAATAGCGATAAATAGTAAAAAAATATTATAAGCGATATGGAATGGAAATAAACTGAATTTGCTTGATTTATGTGATATTTGATGGTTGAATGTGTTTGGTGTGAAAATTACATTAAAGAACAAAATTGGTGTTGTCGAATAATCTAACCATTGAAATAAATCGAATTGAAATTCTAAATATACGTGAATTATTTGAAAAGGCCGAGTTAATTCTCATTTCGAATAATTGACCGACGATTGAAAGTCGAAGATGAAGACGATGGTCGAAGACCGGAGATCTTCACCTCGTTTGGATGGTAACTGAGGTCCTGATTGGGAGGCATCCCGAAATATGGATAATGAGTGGTGATCGTCCAGACGTACGTGGTGATCGAAGGGTTTGCGAGGTATTTAGTGCCTCCGGTTTCGTTCAGACCCAGAACGGACTTGTAAATGGACTGTGTGTCTGACATAGGATTTATTCTGTGTGGCATGCTAAGATGCAGAGATCAGGACTTCTGTTGAAAAGCAAAGCCTTGTGGTGATGATCAAAGCACCGCCTGTGTGGCGTAGCTTTGTGTATAACGTGAATTCGCGAGCCTCACACCCCGGTATGAACCTAAAACGGGAGAGGACATCAGGGAGGGCCTGCGTTTCTTTCTAGCTAGGGTGGTGTCAGTGACCTACCAGCCCTGACATTTATATACTTTTCACCTATGTGGTTGTTGCTGTTGCGAGGCGCCTCGGTTTGATCGGACGATCCGGGTCCGATGGAGTCATTCGTTGGCTCGTTTACGCCCCAAAGGGCGGAGAAACGCAGTGTTCAGGAATTTTAATCCACATCGGTGGACCGGCCCTGACGATCCAAGGGCCCACCTGTGTCTGGGTCCTGGGACACGGGCTAGAGCGTCTCGAATTCGGTAAGGACTATCTTTTGCCTTGGTTCATGACGGAAATCCAATTTCCAAGTACGTGATCGTGCGGTTTTGATTGTATACCTATATATGGCGACATAGTGGCATGGGACGCTCATGTCGTCTATGATTGATAGTTATGATTTGAAATTGTTTTCAAAACATATAAACACTAGCAATAATATCAAATGCCTTTGTTTTATTCGTATCAAGCATATCTTGGCCGTTATAAGGTAAAAACTCTATCCTCCGGTTTGCGTTGCATTGTGTGATGGGAACTGAGTCTTATAACGACTTCATTTTTATAAAAAGCATAGCGATGTTTAAAAGAAAGATTTGTTTTAAATCACTGGCAATCCAATGGAGTAAACCCGTTCCACGAAAGTGGCGTGGTCCTGTGATTAGCCAATTATATATGTGTTGAGGGGATTTCTCATACCAGTCCCATGACTGACTCGTAGTTTGTTTCACTCTCAAACTCGGGTGCCCCTTTTTTTTTCACACGGGCAGCCTTGTATTCAGGTTTAGCTGGTTCTTTCTGGATAGCTGGAGCTGAAGATGGATTCTATCATTTATTTCTTTTTATGCTGTTCAGCTCCTATTGTACACATTTTGTTTATTTCCGCTGTAGACATTTATGTATAGCTGAACTGTATTTGTACTAAGTAAGATCCTGTATACTGTGTAACTCTGATGATTACTTTTATCCAGTATATTTTGTTGTTCATTCTGGTGTATTTATTTAATTCTGTTCTGCTATTATCTGTTTCTGTGTTATATTCCAAAGATAACCTTGTTTCCGTGAGAACGGGAAATCGGGTCGTCACAACGTGGTATCAGAGCTTTGGTTAAGCTTAGTTCTGGAATATAACACTTGAACGAACTCGTCAGAAATAGAACCAGTAGTGTTCTAGGACGGGCAACTCTATACAGATAGGATCAGTAATATCCTAGTATGAGTAGCAGAAAGAAATAACACCTCGATAGACACATTTACATACAAGTATTTGTCTCTATATTTTGAAATACCTTTCCTGTGACCTGACACTTGATCTGCTATTTGCAGAAGAACTAGAAAATGAGTGCCAGAAACAGAAGAAGTAATACTAACCCAGATATAGAAGCTCTATTCATGAAGTATAGAAATCTGGGAGGAAAGTCGTTCTCGGGCGAAGAATCTATTATGAGAACACAAGCTTGGATTCGTTCGGCTGAGAAAATCTTCGAAGCATTAAAGCTGAGGGATGACCAGAAAAGATTACTGGCCTCCTGGGCTCTCAAAGATGAAGCTTTGTTCTGGTGGGATTCGGTTATAGAGAATAATCCAGAAGGTGATATCACCTGGGACAGATTCAAAGTGATTTTCTTAGAAAGATTTACCCCTCCCGAAGCAACCGAACGACTATGTGATGAATTTTCTTATCTAATACAAGGTGACATGACCATTCCCGAATATCATAAGAAATTCAATGAACTTTCTCACTTTGCCCCTCACCTAATTCAAAATCCGAAGAGGAAAAATCTGAGATTTATTCACGGACTTCAAAGGAAATACCAGAATAAAGTATTGGGGCATGTGAAGCTTCCTTTTTCTGAAATGATATATATGGCCTATCAGTATGAAGATCTCCATAAGAAAGGAATGTTATGCGACGAAGAAGAAGTCAGTTCTAGTGTCATAGCAAAGTCGGAAACTGATATTCCTGAAGCCAGTATGAGGTTTGAGGTCAGTAAAGAGCTTAAGGTAGATCGAAAAAGGGCTAGATCTGAAAAAGAACCTGTCACAACTGCCGTATGCAATAACTGCCATCAAAAGGGGCATTTGTCGATAAATTGTGGGCCCTTAAAGAAACGAAGCAAGGGTGGATTCAAATCCGGTGGGAAGGCTCGAGAGAGTAGGAAATGCCGGAAGTGCCATCAAGCTGGTCATATTAAGAAAAACTGCCCGCTGTCTCAGAAATCTGAAACGGTACAGGTAAATGAAGTAGCAGAAACTTCCGAGCCCTCAGCTAGTCAAGAAAGGGCGGACGTTTTACAAGGCACGCTCAATGTCAAAAACATTCCAGTTAAAGTACTGTTTGACACAGGCGCGTCGCGAAGCTTTATTGCAAAGAGTGCAGTCAAGAAGTTGGATTTGAATTTGAAAAAGCTCAAAGAGCCAATGACTGTCCGAAATCCAGTTGGAGGTTCCATCAATCTTAGTTGGGTTTGTGCAGTACCCGTCTCTTTTTCTTGCTATAAATTCCCTATTATCTCTGTAGTCATGAATTTTGATGAATTCGATCTTATTTTGGGATTGGATTGGTTAACCAAATATGAAGCAGAGGTTAGATGCGCCGAGAGAGTCGTTAGAGCTAAGATTAAATCAGGGGGTTATATAACCATTCCCTGTGAAGGTCAGAATGCAAATAGAAAAGACTTCTGGGCAGCTTTGAATGTTTCTCCAGCCCAAATTGAAAATATCCCTGAAGTTACGGAGAATATTCCTGACCTCATCAAAGACATTCCTGTCGTCAAAAATTATGCGGATGTGTTCGAGGAAGTTGTTCGCTTACCTCCGCAGAGAGAAATAGATTTCAAAATTGCTTTAATTCCAAATGCAAGGCCGGTAGTTCACGCTATTCGAAGAATGTCCTTGAAAGAGAAAGAGGAATTAGACAATCAAACAAGACAGCTAGTATGGAAAGGTCTGATCAGGCTTAGTTTCTCTGATTGGGGTGCAGCAGTGGTATTTGTCCCAAAATCGGACGGTACTCTACGACTATGCGTGGATTATCGTGATTTGAACAAACAGACGATAAAGAACAAGTATCCATTGCCGCAGATTGATGATTTGTTGGATCGATTAAATGGAGCACAAGTATTTTCACGAATGGACCTAGCTACAGGTTTCCATCAACTTCGAATTGCCGAAGAATGTGTTCTAATGACAGCGTTCAGAGGCCCCGACTTATTCTACGAGTGGTTAGTAATGTCGTTCGGCTTATGTAATGCTCCCGCTTACTTCGTCGATCTGATGAATCGAGTGTTTAGAGGAGTTTTGAATAAATTTGTTCTGGTTTTCATTGATGATATTCTAATCTTCTCTAAATCAAAGGCCGATCATGAAAAGCATCTGGAACAGGTTCTAGAAATCCTCAGAAGGAATGTATTGAAAGCCAAGTTTTCCAAATGTATATTCTGGCAGATGAAGTGAAATTTCTGGGCCATGTTGTATCGAAAGAAGGAATCGCTGTGGATCCAAGCAAAATCACAGCTATTCAGAATTGGAAACAGCCTAGTACCCCCACTGAAGTCCGCAGTTTTCTCGGATTGGCTAGCTATTACCGGAAGTTCGTTAAAGACTTTTCGAAGATATCTGGCCACTTAACGAAGCTTACAAAGAAGCATTCTAAATTCAAATGGACTCAAGAGAGTGAGGAGGCTTTTGAAGAGCTAAAGTTAAGATTAACAACAGCTCCCGTGTTAACCATTATTGATGGCAACCAAGATTTAAAAGTATGGACTGATGCTTCTAGAGAAGGCCTTGGCGCAGTGTTAATGCAAAGAGGTCAAGTGATTGCTTATGCTAGCCGTCAACTGAAGCCACACGAGAAGAACTACGTAACTCATGATCTTGAGTTATTAGCTATTGTGTTCGCTTTGAAAATCTGGAGACATTATCTTCTGGGCGAGAGATTTGAACTGTTTACAGATCATCAGTCGTTAAAGTATCTGTTCACTCAGAAAGACTTAAATTTGAGGCAGCATCGTTGGCTGGAGTTTCTTGCAGCATATGACTTCGAAATTATATATACTCCAGGGAAAGCCAATGTCGTGGCTGATGCGTTAGGTCGAAAGAATGTAATGATCGCCAGCTTTATTATCACGACTTCCTTGATTGACAAAATATCTATTCTTCAGAAGGAGGATAACTTTATTAAGGATATGATTAAAAGGATTCGGAAAGGTGAACCCTCGTGTTTTCAAATAGATAACGACGAGACCTTGAGATTGAAAGGAAGGATTTGTGTTCCTGACATCCCCGAACTCAAAAGGGAAGTGTTAGACGAGTGTCACAAGTCCAAGCTGAGTATCCATCCTGGTGTGGCCAAAATGTATAACGATCTCAAAAGAACATTCTGGTGGAAGGCTATGAAAAGAGACGTTACAATATATGTTAGTCGATGCCCTACTTGCCAGCTAGTCAAAAGCGACCAACAGAAACTGGCTGGATTATTACAACCGCTAGAAGTTCCTGGCTGGAAGTGGGAACATATTTCTATGGATTTCATCGATGGTCTGCCCAGAACCAGGAAAGGAAATGACAGTATTTGGGTGATCGTAGATCGCTTCACGAAGACCGCCCATTTTATACCTGTCAGATCAAACAGAACTGCTCAGAGTCTGGCGCAGTTATACTTCAGGGAAATAGTTAGACTACATGGAGTGCCGCTCAGCATAGTCAGTGATAGAGATACAATATTCACTAGCAAATTCTGAGAAGCATTTCAAGTCGAGCTAGGAACGAAGTTAAACTTGAGCACCGCTTATCATCCTCAGACAGACGGTCAGACTGAGAGGGTGAATCGCATTTTAGAAGATCTATTGCGGGCTTGTGTTATAGATTTCGGTGGATCATGGGAAGACAATCTGCATTTGGCTGAATTCCATTATAACAACAGCTACCAGGCGAGTCTGACAATGTCGCCATTCGAAGCATTATATGGTAGACCGTGTCGATCTCCTGCTTGTTGGGTCGAGCCTGGAAATAGACTTGTGTTGGGCCCTGATATGATTCGAGAAGCTGCCGACAAAGTCGATTTTATTAAGAAGCGATTACTCGCCGCTCAAAGCCGACAAAAGAGCTATGCCGATAGAAGAAGAAGAGATATATCCTTTGAAGTTGGCGACTATGTATATTTGAAAGTATCGCCGATGAGAGGAGTTATCCGGTTCGGTAAAACTGGAAAGTTGGCACCCAAATTCATAGGTCCGTTTCCTATTCTGGAACGGATTCGAACTCTCGCTTATGGGGTCAAATTGCCAGACTGGTTGCCTGGAGTTCATGATGTATTTCATATATCTCAACTTCGAAAGCACGTTCATGATCCAGACTTGATCGTGGAAGAAGCAGCTCAGCAAGACATTGAAATTACTCTAGAATTAGCCGTGAGGCGTGAGCCGCTGAAGATCATCGGCAAAGAAACCAAAGAGCTGAGAAACAAGAAGGTTCACTTAGTCAAAGTGCAATGGAGTGGAGATCCGCGAGATTGTACTTGGGAAACTGAGGAGAGCATTCAGAAAGCTTATCCTAGATGCCGAGTAGATATCTCTGAATGACTCCGGTGCAAGGTACATTTACCTTACTTTGCATTATCGTTTAATCCTCTATTCTGTTGCTATTTTCTTCCCATGGATGTGCACTATTTATTCGATACTCTGAATGATTTATAAAAGAATATAGGAGTTGATAAGAATATTTTTGAAAGGTTAGAAACAAATTGGTTGTTGTATTGTATGATTGTAGATTTATCAAACCACTTTCGACTTTGTTCCTTTTCGGGGACGAAAAGTTTTAAGTGGGGGAGATTGTAACGACCCAGAAAATCTGAACCAATTAAAATTTTTTAAATTGGATAAAATAATGGATTTTAATTATTTAAAATAAATATTTTAAATAATGGCGATGAAAACTGAGTTCGAATCGACATTTGAAAACGAATATAATTAATTATAATTATATATAGAATTGAAAATGGCGCGGTAGTTCGATAATTCGATTTCAAACTTCAATTGAATATACCGGGTGCAAAACAATCCGGATTTTAGTGAAACAAAAAATATTTAAATATGTTAGTGAATATCTTTCTAACGAATCCGACCAATCGAAATTTGATAGCGGGACTCAAAAGGTATGTCCAGTTGAAAATTCTGAATAGTCGCTATGGAATCCAAGCCCTTAAAAATGGACATTTTGCAAATGATCTCGGATTTCGACGAAACCACTTTTGTTGGATCCATGATGTCAAATTATTGCTAGGTTTCAAATTTCATAATTTTTCGAATCAATATGTGAGCGTGGCAAAGGAAAACGCGTTTGACCAGTTTCTGTTGAATTTAATCGACTGGAAATTGGCCAATTTACAAACGGTCTCAGAATTCGACGAAACTAGTTTTGTTAGGACCGTATCGTCAATACGAAGCTAGGAAATATTTTTCTGGAATTTTTCTAGTTAGTGTGTGACCCCGGTAATTTGAAATGTGCGTTTAAAATTCAATATAGTGATTTAAATGAAAATTCAAAAGGAAACTGATTGTAACGATCAAATCAGCTTGCGATACATATCCCATTGTGTTCGGAATGGGGGTAAAACGCTATGGACGACAGGCGGTGGGCCTCGTTTCGAGGTCGTATGTAAAAGTCAACCCTTTTGCAAATTTAAATAATAAAATAATAATAAAAAAAAAAATTTTTAATTTCTCCCCCCCTTTATCTTCATTGCCCCACCCCCGATTAATAAAATCAGAAAACGAAATAAAAAAAAACCTAAACAAATCGAGCCCCCCCCCCCCCCGGACCTCGACGCCGACGAAGACCACCACCACGAAGGCCTCGCCCCCCCATCGATCGAAGACCCCGCTTTTCCCTCCATCGCGAACGATTCGAGACCCCCCTCCCCAGTTCGCGACGCTGATTCGCGAGCACCCCGCCTCTCGCCGCCGAGCTTGGCTGTCAATCCCCCCCTTCGCAGATTGAGGTGAGAATTTGATTTTTATTTTATTTTTATTTTTATTCTGTAAAATACTGATTTTAAAAGTATAAAATACTGATTTTTAAAAAAGGTATAAACTAATGATTTTTAAAAAAAGGTTAAATTCTGATTTTTTTTTAGGGTTAAAACTGACTTTTAACAGGTTAAAAAAAAAAACTGATTTTCGAAAAGATGTAAAACTGATTTATTTTAAAATGATTTTAACTGATTTTAAAAAAGATTTTTAAATTGATTTATTTTAAAAAAGATTTTTAAACTGATTTATTTTATAAAGATTTTTAAACTGATTTTTTTAAAGGCAGTAAAAACTGATTTTGTTTTAAAAAAAAAAACTGATTTTGTTTTAAAAATAAAAACTGATTTTGTTTTAAAAATAAAAACTGATTTTGTTTTAAAAATAAAAACTGATTTTGTTTTAAAGATAAAAACTGATTTTGTTTTAAAAAATAAAAACTGATTTTGTTTTAAAAATAAAAACTGATTTTGTTTTAAAAGTAAAAACTGATTTTATAATGATTTAAAGACTGTTTTTTTTTAGAATTCAAAACTGTTTTTTTTAAGAATTCAAAACTGTTTTTTTTATGATTTCAAAACTGTTTTTTTTTTTAGAATTCAAAACTGTTTTTTTTTTATATAAAGGATTAAAACTGATTTTAGTTTTAAGTTAAAAGCAAAAGGTTTAAACTTTAAAAAGATCAGATTTGTAGAAAAGAAAAAAAACCATATTTTTATATATTGAATAGCGTGGAAAAAATCATATTTTTATATATTGAATAGCGTGGAAAAAAATCATATTTTTATATATTGAATAGCATCGTAAAAATTCAATTTTTACATATGTAGAGAATACGGGCGAAAGCGACAGAAAGGCGAAGATTTCTCTAAGGAAGTGTCGAGAAGTTGGATAGCTATTGGTGAGATTTCTGATTTAAAAATATTATATATGTGTGAAATGAAAGTGAATAGCTATATATGAATATCTATATATATATATATATATACGCCCCTCGTCCACAAACCATGGACGATATTTATTGGTTGAAATTGTTGTGAAAATTGATTGATGGTGAATGGTTGTTTGGGATTGTTTGTGATTGATATTGGTTGATTGTGGTTGAAAAATACCCGTTTGTGATTGGAAAATATTTGGTTGAAACCACATAGGATTAGTTTGTGGAAATGAAATAAATATATACATGCCGCCTGCGTGCGAACTAGATGCATGAACCCCATTGTCAAAAACCACGAGGTTTTAAGGTAGAGCGAGGAGCCGTACTAGGGACGGTCCCGGTTTAACTACCCTGCCGTTATGCTGCCGAAATTTTGAATAATATTTGTGTGTTTGAATTATTTTCATATGCTTAAACTATATTTATTCATCGTATAGAAAACATTCATGTGTTGAATTGATATTCATTCGTTGTTTAGAAATTCATGTGTTGAATGGTATTCATATTTTGAAATAAATTGTTCGATAATAAAAATCACATTTTTATCTATATATAAAAACCATAGAAAACATTCATGTGTTGAATTGATATTCATTCGTTGTTTAGAAATTCATGTGTTGAATGGTATTCATATTTTGAGATAAATTGTTCGATAATAAAAATCACATTTTTATCTATATATAGAAACTATAGAAAACATTCATGTGTTGAATTGATATTCATTCGTTGTTTAGAAATTCATGTGTCGAATGGTATTCATATTTTGAAATAAATTGTTTGATAATAAAAATCGCCTTTTATCGACTATATGAACTGTGTAAAATAATCTCGTTTTAAAAAGAAATTGTTTTATGAGAAAAATCCTATTTTGTCACCTATATGAACTATATAGAAAAATAGTGTTTTGAAATGAATTGTTTTACAATAAAAATCACATTTTTATTGTATGCATAAATCGTTGAAATGTGAAGTGTTAAAAATAGCCACTTGTTCAAAATAAACATATATGAGTTGAAATATTCATTAATTAGCTAATGAAATGATTTGCACCTATTTATGTAACATTAGAATGAATGGAGTTTTTAAACCAAATAGAAATCAAATATGAAGTCGAATAGAAATTGTTAAATGATAAGAACTGTATATATATATGTACATGCAATATTCATTGAACAGGTTATAGCAAAGGGGCTAGAGAAGAGGAATAAAATTTTGTGCCCGACAAATAGGTACACATTTACTGATTTGTTTGGGTGATGATTTTGAGCCTGTTGGCTAGCCGCTTGGCTTTTTCTTTTTCTTTTTGAGATTAGAAGGACCGGGAACGCTATTTGCGATTTCCCGATGCTCCCGGTGCAGGGGAGGTTATGGCGAAATTTTTCCAAAATTTAAGGTGTTAGAAAAATATTTGAAGTGAAAACGATATTGAAATTGTTGAATGAACTATATTTATATAAATATATAAATATAAATAAAATTAAAACGAAACGAAGCCGTGCAGTTCGTATTTTGAAACCGTGATTTCAAACGACTAGTGCGGGAAATCCGACCATTGGATTTTCCCGAAACCTCAACCGTCGGGTTCGCCTTGGAATAATCTTTCCAACGGCACCAACCTTGTAAAAATCCAACGGTTGGATTGTCTGGAATGTTTAATTCAAATCTGAAGAAAAACAGCGCCAGAAGCGATTATATTTATATATATATAAATATAATTATATATTTAATCGAATAACGACGCTGCAGTTCGTATTTTGAAATCGAAAATTCAAACGATTGTACCGGGAGATCCGACCGTCGGATTTTCCCGAAACTAGAACCGTTGGACTCGTTTTGAAAAGACCTTTCTAATGATGTAAATTTTGTGAAGATCCAACGGTTAGATTTTCAGATATGTGTAAATCAAATCTGAAGAAAAACAGCGCCACGGCCGCGTTATGGCCCGAAGCGTCGTTTTGAATAAATGAGCTATTTTAAAATAAATAAAAATAGCGATAAATAGTAAAAAAATATTATAAGCGATATGGAATGGAAATAAACTGAATTTGCTTGATTTATGTGATATTTGATGGTTGAATGTGTTTGGTGTGAAAATTACATTAAAGAACAAAATTGGTGTTGTCGAATAATTTAACCATTGAAATAAATCGAATTGAAATTCTAAATATACGTGAATTATTTGAAAAGGCCGAGTTAATTCTCATTTCGAATAATTGACCGACGATTGAAAGTCGAAGATGAAGACGATGGTCGAAGATCGGAGATCTTCACCTCGTTTGGATGGTAACCGAGGTCCTGATTGGGAGGCATCCCGAAATATGGATAATGAGTGGTGATCGTCCAGACGTACGTGGTGATCGAAGGGTTTGCGAGGTATTTAGTGCCTCCGGTTTCGTTCAGACCCAGAACGGACTTGTAAATGGACTGTGTGTCTGACATAGGATTTATTCTGTGTGGCATGCTAAGATGCAGAGATCAGGACTTCTGTTGAAAAGCAAAGTCTTGTGGTGATGATCAAAGCACCGCCTGTGTGGCGTAGCTTTGTGTATAACGTGAATTCGCGAGCCTCACACCCCGGTATGAACCTAAAACGGGAGAGGACATCAGGGAGGGCCTGCGTTTCTTTCTAGCTAGGGTGGTGTCAGTGACC
Source organism: Allium sativum (assembly GCA_030737875.1). Lineage (NCBI taxonomy): Eukaryota > Viridiplantae > Streptophyta > Magnoliopsida > Asparagales > Amaryllidaceae > Allium > Allium sativum. Next base: position 435,191,106 of record CM060919.1, read on the forward strand.
TACCAGCCCTGACATTTATATACTTTTCACCTATGTGGTTGTTGCTGTTGCGAGGCGCCTCGGTTTGATCGGACGATCCGGGTCCGATGGAGTCATTCGTTGGCTCGTTTACGCCCCAAAGGGCGGAGAAACGCAGTGTTCAGGAATTTTAATCCACATCGGTGGACCGGCCCTGACGATCCAAGGGCCCACCTGTGTCTGGGTCCTGGGACACGGGCTAGAGCGTCTCGAATTCGGTAAGGACTATCTTTTGCCTTGGTTCATGACGGAAATCCAATTTCCAAGTACGTGATCGTGCGGTTTTGATTGTATACCTATATATGGCGACATAGTGGCATGGGACGCTCATGTCGTCTATGATTGATAGTTATGATTTGAAATTGTTTTCAAAACATATAAACACTAGCAATAATATCAAATGCCTTTGTTTTATTCGTATCAAGCATATCTTGGCCGTTATAAGGTAAAAACTCTATCCTCCGGTTTGCGTTGCATTGTGTGATGGGAACTGAGTCTTATAACGGCTTCATTTTTATAAAAAGCATAGCGATGTTTAAAAGAAAGATTTGTTTTAAAGCACTGGCAATCCAATGGAGTAAACCCGTTCCACGAAAGTGGCGTGGTCCTGTGATTAGCCAATTATATATGTGTTGAGGGGATTTCTCATACCAGTCCCATGACTGACTCGTAGTTTGTTTCACTCTCAAACTCGGGTGCCCTTTTTTTTCCACACGGGCAGCCTTGTATTCAGGTTTAGCTGGTTCTTTCTGGATAGCTGGAGCTGAAGATGGATTCTATCATTTATTTCTTTTTATGCTGTTCAGCTCCTATTGTACACATTTTGTTTATTTCCGCTGTAGACATTTATGTATAGCTGAACTGTATTTGTACTAAGTAAGATCCTGTATACTGTGTAACTCTGATGATTACTTTTATCCAGTATATTTTGTTGTTCATTCTGGTGTATTTATTTAATTCTGTTCTGCTATTATCTGTTTCTGTGTTATATTCCAAAGATAACCTTGTTTCCGTGAGAACGGGAAATCGGGTCATCACATATGCCTTGGTTGCAATACATGGCGACCTAAAGACTAGGATGGACCGGCGTGATTCGGCGAGCAAACGGTAGCCCTGTGATAGCGACTCGTCGTCTACCATCCATCTTCAGTCAATCGAGATACGAGAAGCGGAAAGGCGGAGAACTCCAAAAGACCATATACTTGCTATCTAGTTATGGGTGAGGATGGCCATAGGATAGTGGGGCACCGGGGGCCGGCGTATAGTTCTCATTTTACAAGGTGTGCCTTTCATTAGTTGAGGGAGGGGTCAAGTGGGACCATAGCCACTGGAATAAAAACAGACCTTAGCATCTGCATCGGCAGATATCTGAAAGCACCCGACCGGGTTCTGTATTCCTTGACTTTCCCTGACACAGGACTCGTGTCGCACATTATGGGACATGTGCATCTAGACAAGCGATAACGATTCGCGATACATGCGTGGGGAAGTATAGGAACATATACCACTCTAGGTAGTGTGTTCTAGACTTAGGGGCATCGTTCGACAGGTAGCATAATTCCTAGTTGAACTAGGTGGCATAAATCCTGAATCCGAGAAGCGTTCAGCAGACAGCGCAAACTCTAGTTGAATCTAGAAGGCACTTGGTAGAAAACCCTAGATTAAATCTAGGTAACAAATAAATAAATGGATGCCTGAAGGCGATGGAAAATACAGGGATTGGGACCACGTTAGCGTTACCAGTTGGGGCATTAGTTAGCTGGTGCAGAGATAATAGAAATCCGTATAACAAGGAAATGGCGAAGCGGCGAAAGTATTAGAGTGTATCCAGTTTATCTTATCTTGGCATATCTTGTGATTACCTTGTCTAATCTTGTTGACCCTATCGTCATGGCATTATCTTGTATTCAGTTAATTCATGTCGTTTTGCTTTTCCATGTTCACATGCTAGAAGTTACTGAACTTACTCAGGCTTTATGTATGACTCTGTTTTTCTTTCATCTTCTTTTCTTCCGTTCCCTCCCCCCAGGTAGTAAAGGAGGGAATAGTTTAGCTCAGGTTAAGTTGGACTGTCCCAGCTTGAAGATTTGTCGAAGTTTGCTTGGATTCTCTTTTCAGATGCTATGGTTGGCTCTTGCTAAAATCGGGGAATATAAATATTTTTTTTATGCTTCTTTATTTTGTAAGACAGATGATACTCTGATGTTGTAAAGAAACCATTATACAAACTATTTTGTCAATAAAGCAAAGTTTTATTTTCCGCTGTTTAAATTCTGTCTGTCTTGTAATTTATCTGCATCTTTTACCCTAAATGCTACACATAACTTAGTGCATTCCGTTTGTGAGTGACACTAACGGACGTGGGGTGTTACACTTAACCCTTCCCATTCATCATGTTGTATTAGTTAAGTGTTTCCTATTAACTTAACCCTGTTCATTCATCATGTTATATTGGTTAAGTGTTTCCCCTTGACTTAACCCCACTGTTCATCATGTTATGTTGGTTAACTTAACCCTACTCATTCATCACATTCAATTTGGTTAAGTGTTTCCTATTAACTTAACCCTTCCACTTGTCATGCTACCTTGGTTAAGCGTTTCCCTATCACACATCATGTTATATTGGTTAAGTGTTGCCCTCTTTTGTTAACTTAACCCTACCATTCTTAGCATGTCTGTTCATTAGCATTAATTCATTCATTACTGCCTCAACCTCTCACATTAGAACTGTTGTTTTCAGTTGCTAGATGTGCCGGGCGGTTCCGAGAAGACTTCTACCGCAAACTCATTCTAACCTCGGGTTTTGGGGGTTAATGTGCTAACCTCTCACATTAGATCTATATTGTTGCGGTCGCTGGATGTGCCGGGTGGATCCGGGCAGTCTTACACCGCAACTCAATCTAACCTCGGGTTAGGCACGTTATCTTTTGCCAATTTACATATTTACCATTCATGTCCAAGTATAGATTTTATATGCTAATTATACCAAATTTTACAAAACTAGTCACATTTCAAATTCTCAAGTTATGGCCAACCAAGCCAATTGCAAGTTATGCCCCACAAATTCAATTAAAAGTTATTGCTCAAAATAGGTTACACCTAATCTTCCCAAATTTGCAATAATAGTCATGCCCCAAAAATCACATTATAACTTATGCTTGGCTTCCAACCAATAGTTATGCCCAATCTAGATTTAATATTCCAACTTATAGTTTACACCCAATCTAGATTTAATATTTCAATTTACCTCAAGTTTGCAACAATAACAATTATTCCCCAAATCACAAGTTACAAATTATGTTCCATTTTTACCAAATAGATTATTCCCCGATATCAATTACAAGTTATGCCCAACAATTTCACTAAAATAGGTTATACCCAAATATTCCATGTATTCCAATCGTTTGTATTTCGCGATTTCCAGCCTAGGTTCGAAGGTAACCCAGTTTCATAAAAGAAAAAAGAAATAGGGGGGGGGGGAGAGAGAGAAGGAGCATGAAATAAGAATAGGCGTAAAAATAGGCATGTAACAACAGACCTAATACAAGAAATTTAGATCCAACAAAGATAGATTCTTGAATAAGCTGATACAATCATTATCGCAGGCATAAAAATAACATCATGAACAAAAAAGGATTATATATTCGATGTTCAACAAAGATACACATGATTGAATCGATATAATAACTTCTTAGGCATGTAAAATCATAGAATCAATAGAAAGATAGGGGTAAATCTGAAAAGATTGTCTCATCATCAAGCATAGACTTAGATCCATTTTATTACATGCCAAGTTTACTATTAGGCGTTTAAATCTAAAAATAACATGAACTTACATAGCTAGGATTAAGAAAAGATAATTGAATCATTGTTGTTGCAGAGGCTCTAATTTGATGTTGATTAATCTTCAAAGTTGATTTGAGGCTCTCTAATTTGATTTCTAGTTTGGAGAAGATGGTGGTGGCTAGGCTAGATTGAAGATGAACAGCATGACAGCATCATAACTTTGGAGCAATAAAATTAGGGTTGGGTTATGAGTGTATATTGAGATGTCTAGGATTATTTCTAGCCTTTAGATTAGTCTAGGAGTGATCAGAGCCATCCAAACCAAGGAGATGTGTCATCCAGCCAACCACAGCACGACACATAAGCCCTAATACCTCAGAATTGGTCATCAGGCAAATCAGAGAAGGCCACATCAGCTCAGGATTATAAAAAAATTCGTCACTGGATCTGGATCAAAAAATGGGTCGACTCCCTACAGGGGGGTCGACACCTATGTCGACACCCTTACAGGGGGGTCGACACCTATGTCGACTCCTTTGGGGGAGTCGACACCTCTGAGCAGGAAATTTCCCGCTCAGCCTGCTCTGACCGATTTTCGAATTTTGAACAGTTTTGACTGTTAATTGTAATTTTAATTTAATTTCTGACTAAACTTGAAATCTTCTGAACTCTATATCTTCTTCATACGTAGTCCGATTCACATAAACTCGGACTCTATCTCAAGAAGAATTCCGAGATGAACGCAATGGCGTATCCCGTTTCACCCAATTCGTCTTTTAATAATTAAATGTTCTTAGATTTGTTAATTTTAATATTTACAGAAAATATGGGGTGTTACATTCTCCCCTCCTTAAAGGTTTTTGTCCCTGAAATCTCTCAGTTATGAAGAATGTACATCCTACTATCTAACATCCATCTACTCAACCATTCAATCACAGGCATCCATTGTCCTTAAAAAGATTTTTAATGCTTTCATGATCGTATGCATAGTGTGTGTATATGTCCTTATCTAATGCAAAATCAGGCGGTCTACTGATTCAGTTGACCTCCTTAATGTGAATTATGTCAGTGCCATGAGTCAATTATGTATGCAATTATTCCTAATCGTACCTTATAACCTCTACATGAGTGCACAATCATTCATACAAATGCAACATCCATATGATAACACATCAAGTTTCGATCCATAGCTAAATACATATATACATATGCAATATGAAAGTGACTGCGCCGACCTAGTACCTGATGTGTGTGTATATGCATCCACGAGCAACCACTAGCAACCACTTGAACCCATCAATCAAAACATGTTTCAAATACATGTTTTCATCCATTGGTTTCTACCTAAGGATTAAGAATAGGACCGAGGAGATATACTTAAGAGATAGATACAAGCATGCATAAATTTATGGAAAATGAGATCAAGGATGTACCCTCAAAAAGAAAAGGGTAGGATGCACGTATCTTGTCTTCAGTCTCCCAAGTCGCATCTTCTTCAGCGTCACTCCATTGTACTTTAACTAGCTTGACTTCACGATTTCAAAGCTTTTTGACCTCCATTTCCAAAACTCACTAGTAAAGATAGGATCTCGATCACCACCCCATTCAGAAATACTTCGCCTTATGAACCCTTTCTCAAGTAACTCTTTTACTTGTTTTACTGAGCCATTCCTTTCTCTTGGAGTCATGTGTCATATAGGTAATGCAACCGGCATTGCATTGTCAACTAGATATATGCAGAAGTCTATCTCGCGTTTTAGGGGACAAACCCCTAAACATCTGCGTACTCATGGACTACTCTAACAGATCGCAAATCGTCAATAGATGCATCAAGCTATTCTAGGTAGCTAGGCCAAACTGATCCCTTAGGATCGCACGAAATCTCAAGGGTTTTCCCGAGGCAAGTCAAAAGCCTAACTACCCTTTTTTCCCAATTACTAGCTAACCAATCCATGCCTAGAATCAATCCATAGCCCATGAAATCAAAAACATAAGCATTACACTTAAACTCAATACTTAATAAGCTATTCTCAAATCCTTACAAACCAAAGATAAATGAGCTGAACCACCAATTGGATTTGAGACAATAATGAGATCTTCTACTACACAAGTACTAAGGTGCAGAGACTCAACTATGGAAGCAGATATAACCGAATGTGAAGCGCTAAAATAAAAAAAAGCACTAACAGGATGACCAAAAAGAAAAACTAAACTTTCTCAACAGAAACTTTACTACCTCTCTCTCTGGTATGCTGGCTATGAGAGCATGCACTTGCTCTCCTGAAATTCCTATCCTTTGTTCTTGCCCTTGTCCTTAATTATATGACCTGTTATACCATAATAAAGGCACTTCCATTTGTCTTAGGTTTTACTATTCTTCCCTCCCTTCTTGTCCTGTGATTCTTCCACTTACACCTCTTTCTTTTACTTCCTTTGTGAACCAAGTCCATATTCATGAGTTTCTCATCCTTGGGCTGTGCTCCTTATCCAAACTCCCTCATTCTCATATTTACCATCCTTGTCTAACATGTTGACAAGTCTCTCGAAAGCTGCCTCCATCGCACGGAAAACCCTACAAAGCTTGAAAGATAATTAGCCGCAGGTGAAACTACTGCGGCTATATATGGAAGTTGGGCACTTCTTCGCCCCTTGACAGGTGTCGTAGTCTCATCAAGTCTATGGAATCATGCCGCGATGAGGTTACCTCCCAGAAAGCCAGGAGCCCCAGAGACTCAGAAAAGAAGGAAACAAGGATTCAAACAGAGGATCAAAAGTTAGTGCATATGGCTTTGGGGAATATGCCTTTAAAACAGAACTTTTCTTTTGGAAATGCTTCTTTTAAAACCGTTTTGAAAATAATTTTTCAAATCTTTTATCTGATCCGGTAACCTTCAGCTCTGATACCAAGTGAAACACCCCACCTCCATTATTATCACTCACAAAGGGAATGCATTAACTTCAGTGAAGCGTTATAAGTAAAAGATGTAGATAAATTACAAGACAGACAAACAAAGCAGCGGAAAATAAAGTCATTTTATAAGCAACGTAGTTCAGTCAAACTTTACAACAATTGAATCAATCATACTTAAAAGTACTACATAAAACTTCTATCTTGATTCAAAAACTTCCAAGTATATAAGAAGCAGAAAACATAGCAAAGTAGCATAAGTCCCCAAATTAAAGTGCAAACACAGCCATAGCCAAAGATAAGAGGATCCAAGCAATACATCAAAGAATCTTCAAGCTTGGAAAGAGAAACAGTCCAAACTGAGCTGAGCTATTCCTCCCTGACTACCTGGGGGGAGAAACGGAAGAAAAGATGACGAAAGAAAATGGGTCAGACATAAAGCCTGGTAAGTCCAGTGACTTTCAGTATGTAAACAGGTAAAAGCAACATAACATGAATAATGTGAATATAAGACAATACCATGATAAGAGGGATAACAAGACAAGGTTAGCATAAGATATGATAAGGCAAGATAAACTGAATGTGCTTCTACTTTTTCTCTGCTTCACTACTACCCTGTTATTCTGGTTTCAACATCTCTGCACCATATAACTAGTGTCCCAACTATAAATCTATATAATATGATAATGTGATCCCAATCCCCGCAATTATGGTAGCCTTCAGGTGTACATCTATTATGAGGATCCCACCTCAATCTGCCTAATTGCCATGGATATGTTAGATGTACCCTCACTACCCTATTGATCGGCTCCCTAACTCGCATGTATGTATTACTTGGGTCATTTGACCTCGCTTTTATACATTCATTACTTGTGTCATTTGGCCCCGCTTGTATGTAGATACATGTGCTGGCCCCATCATGGGGTGTATCAATTCCCATGATGGCGACCTGACACGATTCAAGATGCACAGTGTATACTACTGATGCCCAGTGCCTGCTTTTCCATTCCGAAGCACGTGCACACCCATACTCCGTCGGAACTACACTGCTGCACCACCCACCGCTATTTTGACTGCTTATAATTAGCCCAGTAATCGTGCCCAACCCTTCCTAGCTCAGGGTACCATGATACATCTATGTGGGTTACTGCTGAAATGAGTCCACGTTACTAGAGTTTCCTAATCAACATGTTATAATGGTTAAGTGTTCTCAATTTAACTTAACCCCGTCCATTTGCTTAATTAACATGTTGTACTGGATAAGTGTTGCCTATTCGTGCGTTACTTAACCTTCTCACTGATTCACGCATGTTTATCTAACGGTTAAGTTTGTGGGCCTATATATACTAATATTACCCACTTACCCAAGATTTACTTAACCCTTCCCCTTATCAAGTCCATGTGTATTATTGGTTAAGCTTGCGTTAACCCTATCCACTTTGTTTATATAATATTGGTTAAGTTGTCTTCTTGTCCATGTTAACTTAACTCACCCACCAAACATGTCATATTGGTTAAGTGTTTCTTATTAACTTAACCCTTCCCATTCATCATGTTGTATTGGTTAAGTGTTTCCTATTAACTTAACCCTGTTCATTCATCGTGTTATATTGGTTAAGTGTTTCGCCTTGACTTAACCGCAATGTTCACCATGTTATGTTGGTTAACTTAACCCTACTCATTCATCATGTTGAATTTGGTTAAGTGTTTCCTATTAACTTAACCCTTCCACTTGTCATGTTACCTTGGTTAAGCATTGCCCTATAACACATCATGTTATATTGGTTAAGTGTTGCCCTCTTGTGTTAACTTAACCCTACCATTCTTAGCATGTCCATTCATTAGCATTAGTTCATTCATTAATGCCTCAACATCTCACATTAGAACTGTTGTTTGCGGTTGCTGGATGTGCCAGGCGGTTCCGGGCAGACTTCTACCGCAAACTCATTCTAACCTCGGGTTTTGGGCTTAATGCGCTAACCTCTCACATTAGATCTATATTGTTGCGATCGCTGGATGTGTCGGGCGGTTCCAAGATGTCTTACACCGCAAATCAATCTAACCACGAGTTAGGCACATTATCTTTAGCCAATTTACATATTTATCGTTCATGTTCAAGTCAAGATTTTATATGCTAATTATCCCAAATTTTACAAAACTAGTCATATTTCAAATTCTCAAGTTATGCCCAACCAAGCCAATTGCAAGTTATGCCCCATAAATTCAATTACAAGTTATTGCTCAAAATAGGTTACACCCAATCTTCCCAAATTTGCAATAATAGTCATGCCCCAAAAATCACATTATATCTTATACTTGGCGTCCCAACCAATAGTTATGCCCAATCCATATTTAATATTCCAACTTACAGTTTACACCCAATTTAGATTTAATATTTCAACTTTCCTCAAGTTCGCAACAATAACAATTATGCCCTGAATCACAAGTTACAAATTATGTTCCATTATTACCAAATAGATTATTCCCCAATATCAATTACAAGTTATGCCTAAAAATTTCACTTAAATAGGTTATACCCAAATATTCCGCATATTCCAATCGTTCGTATTTCACGATTTTCAGCCTAGGTTCGAAGGTAACCCAGGTTCATAAAAGAAAAAGGAAATAGGGGAGAGAGAGATGGAGCATAGAATAAGAATAGGCATAAAAATAGGCATTTAACAACAGACCTAATATAAGAAATTTAGATCCAACAAAGATAGATTTATGAATAAGCAGATACAATCATTATCGCAGGCATAATAATAGCATCATGAACCAAAAAGGATTATATATTCGATGTTCAACAAAGATACGCATAATTGAATCGATATAATAACTTCTTAGGCATGTAAAATCATAGATTCAATAGAAAGATATGGGTAAATCTGAAAAGATTGTCTCATCATCAAGCATAGACTTAGATCCATTTTATTACATGCCAAGATTACTATTAGGTATTTAAATCTAAAAATAACATGAACTTACATTGCTAGGATTAAGAAAAGATAATTGAATCGTTGTTGTTGCAAAGGCTCTAATTTGACGTTGATTAATATTCAAAGTTGATTTGAGGCTCCCTAATTTGATTTCTAGTATGGAGATGATGGCGGTGGCTATGCTAGATTGAAGATGAACAGCATGACAGCGTCATAGCTTCGGAGCAATATAATTAGGGTTGGGTTATGAGTGTATATATAGATGTTTAGGATTATTTCTAGCATTTAGATTAGTCTAGGAGTGATCAGAGTCATCCAAACCAAGGAGATGTGTCATCCAGCCAACCACAGCACGACACATAAGCCCTAATACCTTAGAATTGGTCATCAGGCAAATCAGAGAAGGCCACATCAGCTCAGGGCTATAAAAAAGTTCGTCACTAGATCTGGATCAAAAAAAAGGGTCGACTCCCTATAGGGTGGTCGACACCTATGTCGACACCCCTATAGGGGGGTCGACACCTATGTCGACTCCCCCTGGGGGGTCGACACCTCTGAGCGGGAAATTTCCCGCTCAGCCCGCTCTGACTGAATTTCGAATTTTGAACAGTTTTGACTTTTAATTATTATTTTAATTTAATTTCTGATTAAACTTGAAATCTTCTGAACTCCATAACTTCTTCATACGGAGTGCGATTCACGCAAACTCGGTCTCTATCTCAAGATGAATTCCGAGACGAACGCAATGGCATAACCCTTTTCACCCAATTCTTCTTTTAAAAATTAAGTGTTCTTATATTTGTTAATTTTAATATTCACAGAAAATACGGGGTGTTACAAAATATACCCTAGCGAATAAGCTGAGTATATATAGCTCTTAACCAAAAAATTTAACAATTCAAACATTCAATTTTTACTTCAAATCAGTTTGAAATTTTAATTTTTATAAACTTATTACTTATGCATTAAATCCAAATTTTCACGTTGTAACAACCCGAAAAATCCGAACCAATTTAAAAATTTTATTTTTAATAAATTGGTTAGAAAATTTGCCCAAATTTAAAAATTCTATTTTTAAATAATATTAAAGCCAGTGAAAATAGTCAAATTTCAAACGACCTCTGTTTTCGACGAAACTACTTTTGTTGGAACCAGAATGTCAAATTATAGCTAGGTTTCAACTTTTAGGATTTTCCGATTTAGTATGTGAGCGTGGCAAAAGAAACTGTGTTTGGTCAAATACAGTCAAAATTGAACGACTGGAAAATAGCCAATTTTTGAACTGTCTCAGAAATCGACAAAATTAATTTTGTTTGATTCGTATCGTCATGACATAGCCAAAAATATTTTTTTTTGGGATTTTTCGGGCTTCGTAGGTGGCTCCGGTGGATTTTTGAATATGTCAGAATTTAATAATAAAAAGAATTAATTTTAAATTTGAAAACCGAGGGCTGAGATGATCTCATGGGCCTGCGGGACATGGTTAGATGGATCCAGAATAGGGGTTATTGGGTAGGATAGCTTCTTGTTGGACTGAATTCTGAATACCTTAAGAGATTTGTTTTTTTTTGTAAAATTAACATTTTAATATTATAAAAGAGATTGTAAAACCCTAAAATACAATCACTATTCACCATCTCCTACAGTCGCCGCCCCCATCCACGGCCGAAATTTCTTTTATCAATCTCTCCCTCTCCTCAACGAATTAAAATCCAAATCTTATACCACTTCTAAGAGATTCTTCTTCTCTTCATTTTCATACGGTTAGATCTTCTCTGGTGCCACCATCTCCTCGAACCGCGCACCCAAAGCCGCCGCCTACCACCCACGTCGCACCCCCCTAGGCTCAACCGAGTTCAACCACTCCGGGCCCCACGCATGTGCCTCTCCGTCCTCTTCGTTGCAGCATTTTCTGATCGGTCCCTGGTGCCTTGAATCGGAAGAAAGGATCAACCCTAGTTTTGAACAATAAAGAAAACTCACGGTCGAAGTAATTGGGGAAGAAGGTGATTAAATTCCCTAATGAAATGCTTAATTTATTTATTTTAAATTAATTTCAGATCTTGTTTAATCAATAACTCGCCCATACTAACTCAGAATTACACAATTTCTGAAGCGTTGGACTCGTACGATCCTGAACTACAATCCTAGACTGAAACGGGGAATTTTTGAGCTGTTGGAATTTTGGTCTAAATCACAAACGACTGTGAGATATCTCTTGTTTTAAATTAATTAATTTTTATTTATAGTTATTCACTTCCGATCTGACTGTGTGGATGTTGTATAATGATTGTCTGTTGGATATTATGGATTATTATGTAGAGTGTCATGTGTTATTGAAATATTTTAATCGTTTATTTATTTTATTGGATTGAGTTAGATAATCAATTCAATATTCCTTTATAGAATGAATAGTCATAGATCTACATGTGATATGGAAAATAATATAATAATATTATTGAATTAATTAATCAATTCAATACATAACAAAATAAAATTTCCTTTATTTGAATTACTTTGGTTCTACATAGAAAAATAAATGTCCTTTTTATATTTGTGTTTTAAACACAAATATCTTCATACAAGAAATCACATTTTATTTGTGTCTTTAAACACAAATATATACATCGTACATTGAATCACATTTATTTGTGTCTTCAAACACAAATATATACATCGTACATTGAATCACATTTATTTGTGTCTTTAAACACAAATATATACATCGTACATTGAATCACATTTTTTTTGTGTCTTTAAACACAAATATATACATCGTACATTGAATCACATTTATTTGTGTCTTTAAACACAAATATATACATCGTACATTGAATCACATTTATTTGTGTCTTTAAACACAAATATATACATCGTACATTGAATCACATTTATTTGTGTCTTTAAACACAAATATATACATCGTACATTGAATCACATTTTATTTGTGTCTTTAAACACAAATATATACATCGTACATTGAATCACATTTTATTTGTGTTTTTAAACACGAATATATCATCGTATATTGAATAACACTTTTGTTTGTGTTTCTAAATACAAATATTACCTAGAACGTTGAACTACATCTTTATTGGTGCTTTAAAACACAAATCTTCAATGGAGAACTAAAAGACATTTCTATTGAAGATTTTTGTTTTAAAGCACTAATAAAGATGTAGTTCAACGTTCTAGGTAATATTTGTATTTAGAAACACAAACAAAAGTGTTATTCAATATACGATGTATATATTCGTGTTTAAAAACACAAATAAAATGTGATTCAATGTACGATGTATATATTTGTGTTTAAAGACACAAATAAAATGTGATTCAATGTACGATGTATATATTTGTGTTTAAAGACACAAATAAATGTGATTCAATGTACGATGTATATATTTGTGTTTAAAGACACAAATAAATGTGATTCAATGTACGATGTATATATTTGTGTTTAAAGACACAAATAAATGTGATTCAATGTACGATGTATATATTTGTGTTTAAAGACACAAAAAAATGTGATTCAATGTACGATGTATATATTAGTGTTTAAAGACACAAATAAATGTGATTCAATGTACGATGTATATATTTGTGTTTAAAGACACAAATAAATGTGATTCAATGTACGATGTATATATTTGTGTTTAAAGACACAAATAAAATGTGATTTCTTGTATGAAGATATTTGTGTTTAAAACACAAATATAAAAAGGACATTTATTTTTCTATGTAGAACCAAAGTAATTCAAATAAAGGAAATTTTATTTTGTTATGTATTGAATTGATTAATTAATTCAATAATATTATTATATTATTTTCCCTATCACATGTAGATCTATGACTATTCATTCTATAAAGGAATATTGAATTGATTATCTAACTCAATCCAATAAAATAAATGAACGATTAAAATATTTCAATAACACACGACACTCTACATAATAATCCATAATATCCAACAGACAATCATTATACAACATCCACACAGTCAGATCGGAAGTGAATAACTATAAATAAAAATTAATTAATTAATTAATTAATTTAAAACAAGAGATATCTCACAGTCGTTTGTGATTTAGACCGAAATTCCAACAGCTCAAAAATTCCCTGTTTCAGTCTAGGATTGTAGTTCAGGATCGTACGAGTCCAACGCTTCAGAAATTGTGTAATTCTGAGTTAGTATGGGCGAGTTATTGATTAAACAAGATCTGAAATTAATTTAAAATTAATAAATTAATCATGTCATTAGGGAATTTAATCACCTTCTTCCCCAATTACTTCGGCCGTGAGTTTTCTTTATTGTTCAAAACTAGGGTTGATCCTATCTTCCGATTCAAGGCACCAGGGACCGATCAGAAAATGCTGCAACGAAGAGGACGGAGAGGCACACGCGTGGGGCCCGGAGTGGTTGAACTCGGTTGAGCCTAGGGGGTGCGACGTGGGTGGTAGGCGGCGGCTTTGTGTGCGTGGTTCGAGGAGATGGTGGCACCAGAGAAGATCTAACCGTATGAAAATGAAGAGAAGAAGAATCTCTTAGAAGTGGTATAAGATTTGGATTATAATTCGTTGAGGAGAGGGAGAGATTGATAAAAGAAATTTCGGCCGTGGATGGGGGCGGCGGCTGTAGGAGATGGTGAATAGTGATTGTATTTTAGGGTTTTACAATCTCTTTTATAATATTAAAATGTTAATTTTACAAAAAAAAAACCAAATCTCTTAAGGTATTCAGAATTCAGTCCAACAAGAAGCTATCCTACCTAATAACCCCTATTCTGGATCCATCTAACAATGTCCCGCAGGCCCATGAGGTCATCTCAGCCCTCGTTTTTCGAATTTAAAATTAATTCTTTTTATTATTAAATTCTGACATATTCAAAAATCCACCGGAGCCACATATGAACCCCGAAAAATCCCAAAAAAATATTTTTGGCTATGTCTTGACGATACGAATCCAACAAAATTAATTTTGATGAATTCTGAGAATGTTCGAAAAATAGCTATTTTCCAGTCGTTCAATTTTGACTGTATTTGACCGAACACAGTTTCTTTTGCCACGCTCATATACTAAATCGGAAAATTCTAAAAGTTGAAACCTAGCAATAATTTGATATTCCGGTTCCAACAAAAGTAGTTTCGTCGAAAACAAAGGTCGTTTGAAATTTGACTATTTTCACTGGCTTTAATATTATTTAAAAATAGAATTTTTAAATTTGGGCACATTTTCTAACCAATTTTTTAAAAATAAAAATTTTAAATTGTTTCGGATTTTCCGGGTTGTTATACACATTCTACAATAACTCAAGAAAAATTATTATGGTAGAAATCCCTACTTAGAAACCCGAAAATGAACACTTATGATACTGCATTCATCATCGAAGTAATTTTCCAGTGACTAAAATTGTAACAACCCATATTTTGAATAACAAGATATAACATAAATCAAGGCAGAATTAAATTGTAAAATCTGAATCAAGGGAAATGGGCTGTGCCATTGCGTTCGTCTCGGAAAATACGCGAAATAGAGTCCGAGTTTTCTAAAAACGGAGTCCATATGACCAAATTATGGCCCAATGAAGTTTTCAGAAAATTCCAAGCCCGGAAACAGTTCAAATTCGAATCCAGATTCGAATTGCAACCAAGGCAGAATGGGCGGGAATTTTCCCGCCCTAGGCAGGGTCGACACAGGGGTCGACACCAGTGTCGACCCCCCCAATGGGTCGACACCCATGTCGACCCAGGGGTCGACATCCATGTCGACCCAGGGATCGACCCCCCCGGTCGGACCAATTTTTCTGGTGCACCATTTTGACATGTTGGGTCTTGTTCTGGAAGTTTATGACGGAAGTTGATGGCTCAGATTCGATTTAGGGTTAATCCTATGGTCTAAACTACCCCTAATCTCTATAAAAAGACCCCTAGACCTAGCCTAAACCCTCATTAATCATTCCTACAACTAAATGATGCCCAAATGTTTCTTGATCATGGCCTCCATCTTCATATCATGGCCTCCATCCTCTTCATGAAAGTTTGAGTGTCCTAACCTAGTAAAAGAGCCACCTTTCTTAATCAAAACAAGGATCTTTCTTCATACAAATCAAAGGAGCTTCTTGTTTCTCAAGACAACTTGGAGCTTGTATTCATTTGGGGTTTTTAGAGTTGCTAGTGGCTTCGTCTCAATCTTATTTTATATTTATTCTAGTCTTCATAGCATTGTAAGCCTTATACTACACTTAGATTCTAACTATGAAGTTAAATATGACATGTTGCAAGTTTGAGTTTGGGCCTAAGTATGATATGTGATTAGATTCTATCATGTTATGCATAGATTTATTCTATGCATGTTTGTAAAGCTATCACCTTGACCTTGTGGGCTAAAAGCTATAAGCTTTATGTTGAAATGTTGCATTATGCAACATGAGAACTCTCATAACCTTTATGATAACTTGCATATAATGTTATATGCGAACTTCTAGTCATCATCCTATGTCATCTAGGACCATGTATCACCTATTCGCTAAGTTTGA
Source organism: Allium sativum (assembly GCA_030737875.1). Taxonomy (NCBI): domain Eukaryota; kingdom Viridiplantae; phylum Streptophyta; class Magnoliopsida; order Asparagales; family Amaryllidaceae; genus Allium; species Allium sativum. The sequence goes on from CM060919.1 coordinate 435,207,290, forward strand.
ATGTTATGCATGTAACTTGCAAGTTTAAATGAACATATTTATGGCCATGTTTCACCTATTTTGCTAAAGTTTGATGTCATGCATGTTTTGAGGCTTATAATGTAATATGCAAGTTTATGAACACATTTGCCTCATATGCCACCATGTTTAACTTGTGGCCAAAGCACCCTTATGCTATTATGCATGCTTGTGGCCAAATCACCCTTATGCTATTTGATATGTATGAGGCCAAGTCACCTTTTATGCTATCATACATGTTGAGGCCATATGCTAGTATGTTGAACCCCTTTTGGCCTCAAATATCACCATGTTTAATTTGTGGTAGATTTTCCCATCTTATGCCCACCTTGTCATATAGTTATGTTCCCTCTTTGATCTATTTGCGTTGATATGAATTTACGTGCGATGGGAATACGTTATGGGTAGTTGGGCAAACTTAAATAACATGAGAACATGACTTGAAAATATGACATGAAAGTTGATATGTGTTTATGCTTGAAACATGGACTTGGACATGACTCCTAGAAAACATGAGAATGGCCAACTCGAGGTTGGGTTGAGTTTGTAGCATAAATCTACCCGGAACCGACCGGCTTAACTAGTGGCTACAAGCAATAGGACCCAATGTGAGTAGTTGGTCATGTCGCACTTAAAACCCGAGGTTAGACTAGGTTGTGGTGTAAAGCTACCCGGACCCGCCCGGCTTAACTAGTAACCACAACAAAGTCTAATGTGAGAGGTTGGGGTGCATTAAGTTAATTAATGCCACATGGTAGGGTTAAGTCATGGACTACTTGAATACTTAACCAATTAAACACGATGGATTGGTAGGGCTAAGTCATGGACTACTTGAATATACTTAACCAATTAAACACGATGGATTGGTAGGGTTAAGTCATGGACTACTTGAATATACTTAACCAATTAAACCCGATGTATTGATAGGGTTAAGTCATGAACTGCTTGAATACACTTAACCAACTCAATACATGGTTAGGATAGGGTTAAACACACTTAACCCACTTGAAATCCTAGTTACGTGGTCCTTTTCAGCAGTAACCAACTTGGAAGTATCATGGGTACCCTGGACTAGGCTGGGGTGGGGCACGATTACTGGACTGATTGTAAGAGACCAAAAGAGACGGCTGAAGGGTGCACCGGTTGTTCAGGCGGACCATGGTCGTGCACATTAAGTCCGGAGTTGAACATGGGCACCAGTAGGTTAGACTGTGCGTGCTTGAACTGTGTCTGTGGTTTACACCTTAGGGCTGGATACACCCTGGGGTGGACCTAGCACAGTTAACTACATTCCACGATTAAGCCGTATGACACCGATACACGACGAGTTAGGCTTATAGGGAGCCGATCGACTAGACCGAGTAGTTGGACCTTGATTTAGGTCATCTCATGATGTGGGCCAGCTTTGGGCCAAGGGATCATTTCTTGTTTATACTTGACATGGATTAGAATACTAGTACACACCTGGTGCAACTTAACCTTGTATATGCGATGCCACACTTGATTTATCTTGTTAACTTTTCACCATGCCAGTTATCACCCTACATCTCATCTCTGTTTTACATGATCAGTTAACTTTATTAGTTTTTATACTAATAGTAGATAGGACTTACCAGTCTTTTTGAATGACCCGTTTTCTTTCGCCTCTTTTCTTCCGTTTCCCCCCCTCAGGTTTACAGGGTGGGAACACTGGTACCTTGCTTGGATCTTTAGCTGCTTTTCCGGATAGCTCATGTACGGTTTGGACTTGAGCTCGCCATGGCTTTCTTTTACCTTGGGGATAGTTACTTTATGTTTCTTTTTCAGTTTTCAGTTTATGTTCTAGACTTTGTTTTATGGGAAAATAATGACCAAGTACTTTGATGTAACTTGACTATGGTTTTGAAATGCTAGTTTTATCCGCTGCTTTACTACTCTGTTTTACTTATATGTTCTATCTTGTGATATCTGCATGCATGTTTACCTCGTTTAACGCCCCTCCAAAGCTAGTGTCCTTGCAAGAGTGGCATTGGCGGAGGTGGGGTGTTACATATGGTATCAGAGCATAAGCTTTACAAGATCTGAGCAAAAGGTTTTTAAAACTTACCTTTTGAAAAACTATTTTCAAAACCAATTAAGTATTTTCCAAGAAAAGTCTAGTTTATTTTAAAAGGCTATTCCCTAAGAGCCATTAGCACTATCCTTTGTTCCCTCGTTCTCAATCTATCTTTTTCTTCGTTTCAGTATGGCCGATAATTTTGCCATCCTGGAGGGCGTACCAGTACCTATTTGGTTTAGAAGGTACATGGAGGCAAGGGCGAATGACGCCGGCCCCGCGGACATTCCTCCTCCTTCCCCTGTGGCTAACATTCCTCCCCCTCCCATAGCTGAGGTTCCTCCTCCTCCTCAGTACCCACAAGTGGATTTCGCGAAGATTTGTAAGGACTTTAAGGCGATGGGTGGCAAGAATTTTATTGGGACAGAGACTTTTGTGGAGGCAAGAAACTGGTTAAAGGAAACTGAAGACCTCTTTGCTATCTTTGATATAGAAGACCGTAGGAAAGTTCTGTTAGCGGTATGGTTATTGAAAGAGGAAGCTGCATATTGGTGGGTAGTCACCACCACTACTAGACCAATTTAGACTTGGGATGACTTTAGGAGAAGGTTCAGATTGAGATTTCTATCATCAACAGAAGAGAACCTTCGGATGGAGAGGTTCCTATCTCTAAAGCAAGGGGACATGACAGTCAGGGAATACGTGGATACGTTTAATCAACTTGCTCGGTTCGGTCTAGACTTGGTTAACATAGCTCAGAAGAAGGCCCTACGCTTTGCTCTAGGATTGAATGAGCCATTGCGCGGTTTGGCCATGTCTCATATACCCATGGGGGCGACCTTCGAGAGTTTGGTAAATATGGCCCTGCTTCAAGAGGAAGATAAGAGTGGTAAGAAGGAAGTCAGGTTGAATGAGTCTCAAGGCAAGAAGGTAGATTCCGAGAAAGGAGGAAAGGACGACAACAACCGCAATGACAACAAGACCAGGGAGACAAGGAAGTGCAAGTTCTGTGGGATCGTTGGACACGTAGCCAAAGATTGTAGGAAGAAGAAGAGGAAGTTGGGAGAATGCTTTCATTGTGGAGAGTCTGGACACTATAGCAAGATTTGCCCGAAAAAGCGACGACAAGGGAAAAGGCAAACTCAGCGAGCAGGACCCTCTGGAGGGCAGTTACAGGCTCTCCTCACTCTTCCAGCTTTTGATCGAGGTAGTGTTTCCGTAGAAAGTCATGATTTCCCTGTTCGTACCTTATTTGATTCTGGCGCATCGCATAGTTTTATTTCTTCTGATCTGGTTGGAAGTTTGCACCTTAGTACTAGTCTAGTTGAGGATCCCGTTTGTGTTTCAAATCCAATTGGGGGTTTCGCCCATTTATCTATGATTTGTGTGGATTTGAGGATTTCTATCTTTAGCGTAGAATTCATGGGTAATGCTTATATTCTCGGGTTCATGGGATACGTGTTGATTTTAGGCTTGGATTGGTTGTCCAGTTATGGAGCCATCCTCGATTGTGAGCATAGGGTGGTGAGGCTCATGACTCGCCTCGGTAATACCCTAGAAATTTCTTGTAACCCTAGAGGTCCCGTCATGTTATGTTATCTTGAATCTCTTGACTCGGTCCATCGATGATCTGCAATCTGTAAGGGTGGTCCGAGACTATCCTGATGTCTTTGAAGAGGTTAAGGGGTTACCCCCTAAACGAGAGATAGATTTTCGTATTTATCTTATTGATAATGCCAAGCCAGTTTCATTGCCCGTTAGGCACATGGCCCCACGTGAAAGAAGGGAGCTCAGTAAGCAAATCAAGGAGTTGCTTGAGAAAATTTTTATTAGGCGAAGCATTTCTGAATGGGGTGCTCCGGTGGTATTCGCTACTAAGGCGGATGGTTCGCTTCGTCTATGTGTTGATTATCGAGAGTTGAACAAGCTGACAAAGAAGAATAGGCACCCGTTACCGAGGATTGATGATCTCCTTGACCAGCTTGTAGGTGCTTCTGTTTTCTCTCAACTCGATCTAGCCACCGGATTCCATCAGCTTAGAGTGGCTGAGGATAGTATTGATAAGACTGCGTTTAGGACTCTAGATGGATTCTTTGAATGGCTTGTCATGCCATTCGGTTTGACTAAGGCACCCGCCTACTTCGTAGACTTGATGAGTAGGGTGCTCAGGGAGTTCCTTAACAAGTTTGTGGTCGTTTTCGTGGATGATATTCTGATCTTCTCAAAAGACGAGGAAGAGCATGCTGCACATCTCAAGGAAGTTAAGGATATGCTTAGAGCTTACCAGTTGAAAGCCAAGTTCTCCAAATGCCATTTTTGGAGAAAGGAAGCTCGGTTATTTGGGCACATAGTTCCTAAGCAAAGTATAGCTGTGGATCCCGCGAAAGTGGTTGTAGTTCAAGACTGGAAAGCTCCTAGGAACGCAACCGAAGTAAGAAGCTTTCTCGGTCTTGTAGGGTTTTATAGGAAGTTCATCAAGGACTTCGCTAAGATTTCAGCTCCTCTTACCAAGTTGACGAAAAAGGACTTAGCCTTTGAATGGGAATTGGAGTGTGAGCCTGCTTTTCAAAGGCTTAAGAGGACTCTTACCACAGCACCAGTTTTAGCTTTACCCGATGGAGGGAAGATGTTTGCCGTGAACAACAATGCACATGACATGGGATTAGGCGCGGTCCTGATGTAAGAAAAAAGAGTAATATGTTATGGGGTTAGGCAACTCAAAGTTTATGGGAAGAACTACCCCACGCATGATTTGTATTCGGCGGCGATTGTCATTGCGCTTAAATCATGGCACCATTATCTTTTGGGCAAGAGATTTGAGTTATGTACGGATCACAAGTCGCTCAAGTATCTCTTCTCGCAAAAGGATGTCTATGCTAAGTGTTGAGTTTGGAAGTAGGGATTATGTTTTTGGGCTTTGGGTTGATTCTAGGGATGAAGTGGTTATCCAGTAAGGGTACCATCCTTGGTTTTGAAAGAAGGGTAGTTAGACTCTTGACTTGCCTTGGTAATACCCTCGAAGTCTCGCGTAACCTTTAGAGTTCTGTCAGGATTAGTTACCTAGAATATTTTGACCCATTTATTGGAAATTAATGATCTATTCGATTAGTGTTCGCGGATGGTTCATAGAAATCATGTTAATAAGTGCATTTGGCCACATGGATTGGTATTTATTTTCAAAGGAAAGTTCTTCTACGTGGAATACCTTACAGTGAATTTTGGGAAAGCTTGCATGAGGTCATGAGTATACAGTTAAGTTAAGAACCGAGTATGCTAGAAAAAAATAAGTGAAAGTGAAATGAGAAGCGACAGGGAAATGATTTCCAACTCACATTTCTGAAGTAGGAATTAAGAAGCTACGGAATTGAAAGGTTAAAAACGGTTAAAGCACAATGGAATTAAGTTCAAGGAAATGCGGCTTAGAAGGTTGAAGACTAAATACACGCATCATACATCTTTTTAGGAGCATATCCTTGATCCCTGTTTTTCCGTGGAGCTTACTTGTATACTATCTTCTCGATCTCTTTTCCTAATTAGCATATCTTTCTTTTGCTATCCATGTTTACCTCGTTTATCTTGTTATCTCGTAATCATGTCATGAGAACCTTAGGTAGAAACCCTTTGGATGAAACATGTATTTGAAACATTTTATGCTTGATGGTTGCAAGTGGTTGCAAGTGTTTGCAAGTGGATACTCGTGGATGCATGATACACATTAGGCACTAAGATCGGCTCACACACTTTCATGTTGCATATGCATGAGTGTTTATGCTTATTCATGGATGAAACTTGTTGCGCTATCACATGGATATTGCATATGGATGAATGTTATGTGCACTCATATAGAGATTATGAATTATGTTAGGAATTTGCATACATATGGACTCATTTCACTAACATGTTTTGCATTAAGGAGGTTTACTGAATCAGTAACCACCTGATTTTCGCATTAGATAAGTACATATACACACACCTTTGCATATGATCATATAGCATTTAGAATCCTTTAAGGACAATGACTGCACGTGGATGATGTTTTGAGTAGATGGATGATGGATGGTAGGATATGTTCTTCCTAACTTGAAGATTTCGGGGACGAAATCCTTTAAGGAGGGGAGAATGTAACAACCCATATTTTGAATAACAAGATATAACATAAATCAAGGCAGAATTAAATTGTAAAATATGAATCAAGGGAAACGGGCTATGCCATTGCGTTCGTCTCGGAAAAATACGCGAAATAGAGTCCGAGTTTTCGAAAAACAGAGTCCATATGACCAAATTATGGCCCAATGAAGTTTTCAGAAAATTCCAAGCCCGGAAACAGTTCAAATTCGAATTCAGATTCGAATTGCAACCAAGGCAGAATGGGCGGGAATTTTCCCGCCCCAGGCAGGGTCGACACAGGGGTCGACACCAGTGTCGACCCCCCCAATGGGTCGACACCCATGTCGACCCAGGGGTCAACCCCCCCGGTCGGACCAATTTTTCTGGTGCACCATTTTGACATGTTGGGTCTTGTTCTGGAAGTTTCTGACGGGAGTTGATGGCTCAGATTCGATTTAGGGTTAATCCTATGGTCTAAACTACCCCTAATCTCTATAAAAAGACCCCTAGACCTAGCCTAAACCCTCATTAATCATTCCTACAACTAAATGCTGCCCAAATGTTTCTTGATCATGGCCTCCATCTTCATATCATGGCCTCCATCCTCTTCATGAAAGTTTGAGTGTCCTAAGCTAGTAAAAGAGCCACCTTTCTTAATCAAAACAAGGATCTTTCTTCATACAAATCAAAGGAGCTTCTTGTTTCTCAAGACAACTTGGAGCTTGTATTCATTTGGGGTTTTTAGAGTTGCTAGTGGCTTCGTCTCAATCTTATTTTATATTTATTATAGTCTTCATAGCATTGTAAGCCTTATACTACTCTTAGATTCTAACTATGAAGTTAAATATGACATGTTGCAAGTTTGAGTTTGGGCCTAAGTATGATATGTGATTAGATTCTATCATGTTATGCATAGATTTATTCTATGCATGTTTGTAAAGCTATCACCTTGACCTTGTGGGCTAAAAGCTATAAGCTTTATGTTGAAATGTTGCATTATGCAACATGAGAACTCTCATAACCTTTATGATAACTTGCATATAATGTTATATGCGAACTTCTAGTCATCATCCTATGTCATCTAGGACCATGTATCACCTATTCGCTAAGTTTTAATGTTATGCATGTAACTTGCAAGTTTAAATGAACATATTTATGGCCATGTTTCACCTATTTTGCTAAAGTTTGATATCATGCATGTTTTGAGGCTTATAATGTACTATGCAAGTTTATGAACACATTTGCCTCATATGCCACCATGTTTAACTTGTGGACAAAGCACCCTTATGCTATTATGCATGCTTGTGGCCAAATCACCCTTATGCTATTTGATATGTATGAGGCCAAGTCACCTTTTATGCTATCATACATGTTGAGGCCATATGCTAGTATGTTGAACCCCTTTTGGCCTCAAATATCACCATGTTTAATTTGTGGTAGATTTTCCCATCTTATGCCCACCTTGTCATATAGTTATGTTCCCTCTTTGATCTATTTGCGTTGATACGAATTTACGTGCGATGGGAATACGTTATGGGTAGTTGGGCAAACTTAAATAACATGAGAACATGACTTGAAAATATAACATGAAAGTTGACATGTGTTTATGCTTGAAACATGGACTTGGACATGACTTCTAGAAAACATGAGAATGGCCAACTCGAGGTTGGGTTGAGTTTGTAGCATAAATCTACCCGGAACCGACCGGCTTAACTAGTGGCTACAAGCAATAGGACCCAATGTGAGTAGTTGGTCATGTCGCACTTAAAACCCGAGGTTAGACTAGGTTGTGGTGTAAAGCTACCCGGACCCGCCCGGCTTAACTAGTAACCACAACAAAGTCTAATGTGAGAGGTTGGGGTGCATTAAGTTAATTAATGCCACATGGTAGGGTTAAGTCATGGACTACTTGAATACTTAACCAATTAAACACGATGGATTGGTAGGGTTAAGTCATGGACTACTTGAATATACTTAACCAATTAAACACGATGGATTGGAAGGGTTAAGTCATGGACTACTTGAATATACTTAACCAGTTAAACCCGATGTATTGATATGGTTAAGTCATGAACTGCTTGAATACACTTAACCAACTCAATACATGGTTAGGATAGGGTTAACCACACTTAACCCACTTGAAATCCTAGTTACGTGGTCCTTTTCAACAGTAACCAACTTGGAAGTATCATGGGTACCCTGGACTAGGCTGGGGTGGGGCACGATTACTGGACTGATTGTAAGAGACCAAAAGAGACGGCTGAAGGGTGCACCGGTTGTTCAGGCGGACCATGGTCGTGCACATTAAGTCCGGAGTTGAACATGGGCACCAGTAGGTTAGACTGTGCGTGCTTGAATTGTGTCTGTGGTTTACACCTTAGGGCTGGATACACCCTGGGGTGGACCTAGCACAGTTAACTACATTCCACGATTAAGCCGTATGACACCGATACACGACGAGTTAGGCTTATAGGGAGCCGATCGACTAGACCGAGTAGTTGGACCTTGATTTAGGTCATCTCATGATGTGGGCCAACTTTGGGCCAAGGGATCATTTCTTGTTTATACTTGACATGGATTAGAATACTAGTACACACCTGGTGCAACTTAACCTTGTATATGCGATGCCACACTTGATCTATCTTGTTAACTTTTCACCATGCCAGTTATCACCCTACATCTCATCTCTGTTTTACATGATCAGTTAACTTTATTAGTTTTTATACTAATAGTAGATAGGACTTACCAGTCTTTTTGACTGACCCGTTTTCTTTCGCCTCTTTTCTTCCGTTCCCCCCCCCCAGGTTTATAGAGTGGGAACACTGGTACCTAGCTTGGATCTTTAGCTGCTTTTCTGGATAGCTCATGTACGGTTTGGACTTGAGCTCGCTATGGCTTTCTTTTACCTTGGGGATAGTTACTTTATGTTTCTTTTTCAGTTTTCAGTTTATGTTCTAGACTTTGTTTTATGGGAAAATAATGACCAAGTACTTAGATGTAACTTGACTATGGTTTTGAAATGCTAGTTTTATCCGCTGCTTTACTACTCTGTTTTACTTATATGTTCTGTCTTGTGATATCTGCATGCATGTTTACCTCGTTTAACGCCCCTCCAAAGCTAGTGTCCTTGCAAGAGTGGCATTGGCGGAGGTGGGGTGTTACAAAAATGGTTCATTGCTTTTAGTTACCTTCAAACTCCTTTTAAAACACTCAAATCATCTTATAGTATTAATAATCATATTTACTCAAAACCGTTGGAAATAATTTTTCAAATCATCAGGTCCAATCCTCAAACTCTCAATTTTAAACTCATTTCAAATTATAATTTTTCTTATCATTTATTCGTAATAGATTTAAATTCTTGCTCAATACTGATATTGAATGCCTTATAATCAAATCATGGAACTAAATTTACAAGATATTTTCTTCAGTGTTTAAAAAAATCTATTATCAATCAAACCTATGTAGAAAAGAATATTTTTTCTTATAAACCAGCTAAGCAATAGAAATCAACCAACTGATGATAATAATTGAATGCTAATATTATCAATCCTATCAAACAATAAAATAAAAAATGTATATAATTATTTTGAAAATATCCAATTATATATATAATATATATTTTTTGGTAAAATTATTGCATTTATCAATCTTCAAAACAATACTGTGATGGGTTTCTTGTTTGAGTGTTTAGAAACTCCAATCGACCATATTGATCAGATTCATCAACTAGAATTTGTATGCCGCTCAATTGATAAACAAACACAATACGAAACATTTTATAACACCAACAAATATGTTGTCTCAAAAATATACACTCAAAATCATAATACGACATTCGATTACCTTATCACTTACCTAGTTTACTTCATGGAACCATGATTCTTGTTCAATCTTCAGCTCTAAGATCACATTGTAACCACCCAATTTTTTTTCTTTAGAGTGGACACTAACACCTCTATGGTATTCACTTGTCAAAAGATCCATTTATTGGAGAATGAAGTCGTTAGGGGGCTAAATAAAAGGAATACGGAACAGGATCTCACAGCCGCAATAGATAACATATAATATATAATAAGCCTTTACAAAAGACTGAATTCATTTAATATATTTACAGAACTTCAAAATAACCAACTAGAACTAACTTGGATAATCATAACTACCTGTCCTGAACAACTTAGATCGCTACAACAAATAGCGAAAAAATAAGAATATAAGGAAGTACATCCTGAGCTCTTGCACCTCTCCTAATATCCAAGCACCTAAATTAATCTGTCAAACATGCACGGTCTGGCTCGAGCATTACCGCAAAACAACATCTAGGACAGTCTGGAAAAATAGCATAAGAAAACTCAAGTAATATGCCAAGCAACTTGTTTGTTATATTTCAAAAAGTCTTTTGAAATAAATAGTATCTTGTATTACATGGCACACATACATGGATGATTTTTTACTGTACAATAAATAGAACACTTTCTAGAAGATTTCATGACATTATAATAATGTTTGAATACAAATACTTATGAACTTCGCCAAAATTGATACATTTATTAAATTTCATCATATTAAGTATAAAATAGAACAGGTCAAGGCACATACTAGAGATTTGATTATATGCCATGGGAAGGTAAAGGATTACCTTTCATGAGGCACCCCAAAGAAATGCACTGGAGTCAGAGAAGAACCTTCCGTACCCCTACGAATGCCTTTCAAAAATGACTATCCATATTGCCTCATTCCAAATAGCATACTAGGGTGACATTATCGATCATGCTTATGCATGACCAAAACTGAAAAATACACCTAGAATAGCAATAATGGCTACTAATGGTGGCTCACTACATGGCCCTTGGGCATACCCCTGTTTTTGCCATTTTTTCTAGTAAATAAGGCTAAAAGTCACGTCTTCAACTTTATTGAACATTCTCCACTTGGAATACCATATCCCCATTTCTAGCACACTAACTGATATCTATAAAAATACAACCCTTGAGATCGTATTCCTCAAAGAAAGTTATTTGGTATCGGAGGGTTTACCTCCCACACTTCCAATAGATGTACGTTTGTAGAACCCAATGTGCATGAATTTGAAATGTAATGCCATCTATGCAAGTCATCCTAGATTTGGACAAACCAGTGTGTAACGACCCGAAGTATTGGAATCAATTTCAAATTTTGAAAATACGAGTTTTTAAGAAATCAAAATAACCGCGCATGGTTCTGGATACATACACTCACTTTTGAACACGATTTTAAAAAGTATAACGGTCGGTTAAGTTATTTAAATCAGTTTTATCAACTTAACAATTTGAATAGTTTTGGTTAGAACACTATTCACTAAAATCATAAATTTTAGATTTCGAGTTAAGTATTTGAATATGACTTATTTAATAGTTAAGACAAGGTTAGTAAACTTTCAAAATTAATTTAAAAGTGAAAATTTTGAAATTCGATATTTTAATATTATATCGATAGCCTGAAAAAGGACCATTTTGAAACAGTCTTGGAATCCGACGAAACCACTTTTATTCGATCTGTAATATCAAAATATAGAAAGACCTAAAAGTTCATAATTTTCGGAGTTTGTATGTGAGCGTACGTAATATAAACAAATGTTGGAAAGTTAGTTAAATTTTAGTAAAAGCTAGAAATAAAGCCACTTTTTAAATGGTCTCCGAATTCGACGGGACCAGGCTCGTTGGAACCATAATTGTGAAACGTAGCGAGATTTCAAATTTCATAATTTTTGAAGTTAGTATGTAGTCATACGACTAGAAAGAAGTTAATGTAGTATAATTAATTAAGAGGTAGTTAAATCACTACACACTAATTCCCATAACCCATGGAAATTAGAAAAATAATGGCACCTTTATACAATTTTCATGCTCTTCTTAAATGGCTCATTTCCCTTGTACTTAAGGCATAAGCCATTTTGTTTTTTGTTTTTATTTTATTTTCCATTCACATTTCCTTATCTTCTTCCTTAAAAAATTTCCTAATCTTCCATTAACCATTTTGTAATACCCCGCATTTTTAAGATAATAAAATAATAATAAATTAATTAAATAACGAGAATTAAGTAAAACGGAATGCTCCATTGCGTCCGTCTCGAAATTCTGCTCAAAGTAGACACGCGGCTTGCGTAAAACAGATAACGTATGAGGAAGTTATGAGCATTAGAAGTTTGTATATATATAAGGAACTCATATGAATATATATATATATATATAAAGTTAGTCCATAAATCAAATTTCACGAGCGGGAAAGTCTGGAGGGAAAATTGACCGTTGGGGTCAACCCACCAACAGGGGGGTCGACCCCACTGCCGAATCTGGAATCTTCTCCTAACGTGGTCGGCTCTGATATTTTTATTTTAAATCTGGAGGACCAGGTCTCTCCGAAACACCAATAAATAAATTTGTAGAGCTAATCCTAAACCTCATATTTCTGAGGCTCCGCGGAGGCTCTACCATTCTTCGCTGTTCTCAAATCTATTCAGAAAATCAAGATCATTAGTTTAGGAAAAATTCTGATTCCAGATCTGAAGAAAAGGAATGAGTATTTGTAAGTAGGTGTTCAGATCTCATATTGAAGTAAGGTAACTTTGTAGATCCGATCTATTCTATTTTCCTCCTCTTTCTTTTCCTTTATATTTTAGTAAACATAGTCAATCCATGGTTGTTAGGTTCTAAATCCAATTAGGGGAAAACCATGGAAGATTAAATATGGACCAGATTCAGGATTTGGAAAGCTTACAAATTGAGTGGATTTAAGCTATAGCATTTTAGATAAAAATATATTATCATTTAAACATTCCCCATTATTATATGTGAATTTCCCAGAATAATTAAGAATAACTGTTATAATAAGTTGAGATGTTAATATGAATAATTCATATGTTGAATCAGTTAAAGTGTTGGAATGATTACATGTTGAAAAATAAACTTGTTAGAATATGGGTAATGACTATTGTTGTTATTATTACATGATTCACTTGTGGCATATTATTTAGTAAATGACATGTTAACCTATTAAATTTGAACAATTACTCAATTAAATGTTTACATGTCAAAATAGAATTAAACATATGTTATAAAGGACATGCGACATAATATATGTGTATATATATATATATATATGATTTGAGGACAAATAAATTAGAATACAGTAAACATATGAAAAGGATAATATTCCTAAAATTTACAGCAAATAGAAAACTGTAAACTCGCTTAGACATGAGGTTAGATTACAGTTGTAGAGGATGTCTGCCCGGACCCGACCAGCATATCTAGCATCCACAAGTTGTAAATCTAATGTGACGGGGCTAAGTGCATAAATAAAATATATAATGGTGATAAGACACGAGGTTAAGTCAACTAGTGGTAGAAGTCTGCCCAGACCCGCCCGGCAAATCCAGCATCCACAAGTGTAGGCTTAACATGAGAGGTCTTGTGCATAAATATATATATCAAAATATGTATACAACAAGATATGAATAAATGGAAATGATGGTAATTAAATAGCTAACACGGAAAATAAGAAAGGAAGGGATGTAATGGACTGAGTTTGTGTGAGCGAGGGAAAAGTGATGTATTTCCCTAAATGACCTATTTCTGAGAATGTTGTTGCAAGTAATCTACTATAAATAAAGTAAAGGAAAGAAATTACTTTCTACCATGGATTTAGATGGGAATACGTTATGAAAATAAATCACTGATTCCTTCTATCGAACTGATAAGGTGCATGAAGTATTTTTTTAATATAATAAGGAATATATATTATAGTGAATGAATAATAATGGTTTACAATAGTAAATGGTTTAAACGGGGAATGATAATAGCCTATTATAAATAAATTACAATAATGAGAATGTTGTACAATAGGTAGACTTGTCCTAGGGACAAGTGAGGATTATAACTTAGGTTATAATAAACTAGTAAGGAAATGGGATAACTGGTGAAATGAGATAAGGGGCACTTAATTGTACATTAAGTAATCAGTAAATGGGGGAAAACCTGAAACCAATTGAGAAAAGGGGGGAAATTTATGAAATATGAGAAGTTGTACTTAATTATAAATTAAATAATTTGTAAACTTGGAAGTCTGAAACCCGTTAATAAGAATGACATATTTGGAATTGTCCAAGGGACAAGTGGAAATTATAACATAGGTTATAACAAATGGGTAGAGAAACTTATTAATGGACCTTAGTTAAGAGAATTAAGTTAATAAGTAAACAATGATAAGTTGTAATAATGTTGTAAAATGGAATTATGATTAAATGAGAAAGAATTAGGAAAACTTATGAAATAAATTATATTTAATCATAAATAATGACTGCCATGTTAAACAGAAAACATGTGAATTTAGATATACTTAATTACATATTAAGTAGGACATCTTATAACAATGAAATCAAACAAAAATATAAAAGGGATTGTGGATTACAAACCCAGAGGTCACAATATAAAGAATAACATGTTGTGGGCTTATTAATAAACTTAAATGGGCTAAGTTTTATAACTGAAATTAAAAAGAAAGAGGGGCCCATTCCCCAGAGATATAAGGGGCTAGGAAGGACTTGGTAACCTGAATAAAATGTTAAGATAATCAGGTTAAATGGAAACCTGATAAGGTAAAGCAAGCGCGTAAAAGAATGTTTAGACATAGGGTCTAAAAACATATTAAAGTGAGGTGCTTGGACCAGTTCGCACATTTGAGGATGAATAACCCAACAAGGTAGATCATCATGGTGTTATAAGGCACAAGGGGAGCGTACATTCACCTGACTATTCTGTCGGCTCTAAAGGACTGGAAGGGGAATAGTGCGGCTTTCTGAGATACGTATGGTGCTCCTAGTAGTCCTCTGTGCGATGGAAGATGTTTAGCCTTTGCTCGTAGAGGTGGGTCTGTGCGTTACTACTAGGTGGGTGGGCCTTGACTGTAAAAGCAGATTTGTAGTCAGAATGCTGTGACATGGTGACACCAAGGTGATTTGACCGTTGCGAAAAGACTAGTAGATCGTGGATACCCGTCATCTACATCTAGTGGGATGTGAAAAGACTAGAGCTAAAACCAATAGACCATTCAACTTTCACTATCGAGTTACGATGGTTGAGGGAAGACGCCAACTAGATGTTTAGATTGTTTTTAGGGGCTAGTTGTTTAGCTCTTGTAGTCTTTACGAGTTGAGGGAGGGGCCGAGGTAAGGCCATAACTACCATGAAAAATGACCCTAGGAATATCTGTATATAGAGGCTCTTAAATATGGGCCTGTACAGATATGGAAAAGCTCCCAACCGAGTTTCGTGTTTCTTATATCGCCCTGCCACGAAACTCGGTGCACAATAGAGGACTGCGATTGAGGCATCGAGCTACAATTAATGGTACGTACGTGTGATAGTCTAGGTACATGCATGTCGGCTTTGGATGGTGTATCGTAGACTTAAGGGTATTATTCCAGTTTGGAATCTGATTTGATCAAGTTAGCAGTCCGTAAGCTTACGTAGCATAGTAATGACAGATATATGCAGAACGTAACATTGTTATTTAGAGATCCGTACGTCACTCTGGCATAGGATGAAGGACTGCGTATATTTCGGTGGTATTATGGTGGAGACCATGCGAGTGGGGTACCATGGGGTGTACCTTAATATTAGGGGGTGGCTACATATATATTGTATTAGGTTAATCCGCTGGGAAGTTAATGGGTGCGACGTGTGTGTAAGCCTTAAGTGTTGTTAACCCAAGTAACCTAATAAATAAGAAAATGTGGTTGAACGGTGTATGTAGTGTTATCCAAAGTGTATAATTTAAATCCAGTCACCAGAACTTGTGTTCTGACCCTCTTTTCATAAAATACTCGGAGGTTAGATTCTTGGCAAAGACAAGATAGCTATGGATACTGGTCAGGTAGTATTATTAATCCAGTAAGCCAATATTTTGAGTATATTATATTTTATCCATTCCGTTGGGAGATATTTTCTGAGCTCTGAAATATTTTATGTCTTTGTCTTTTCTGCAGGATACCAGAGAAAACCAATCCGGGTTTCGATAAATTGGAGTTTTGAATAAATTTGGTCTGTCTGAATTCGGGTTGTTACATCTGGTATCAAAGCTTAGGTTTAGGATTCCTATATAGATAGTGAGTGAACATATTGTATTTTTTTTAAAATATAAATATATTATATATATACCTAGATCTATAGAGGAACCCACTAAATAGAAAGAGTATAACATGGTAAGAAATGGGATGTTTTTTTGTACACTAAAGGAATGAATATGGAAATCTGAGACCCTTTTGGGTGGAAAGTGTACAATGTACTTTGTATGGAAGAAAAGTGAATCCCATATGATTAGTGTTTTGGGTTAGTGGTCTTGAAAACCTTATAGAATGGAAAAAGGTTAAAAAGAGAATAATAGATTAGGAATATATATAGTTGAGAGAACTAACCTTAGGGAGTATGTAGGAAAGCCTAGAAAAATTGGAAACTCGCTCCGAGTCTAAACCCATTGTTAACTTTTAAGAACTTGAAATTGTAAAAGTTTCGGGAAAATGGTTTATGGTGTTTTAAGTTTTAAGTTTTAAAAGTTATAGTTTTAAAAATGTGAAGTATACATATTGAGTTTTAAATTAAAACAGTATATATTTGAAAATAGTGATTTCTTGCGAAAATTTTGTCTAATAAAAAATTCTCTTAGTAAAAGGTGCATATTATAGAGCATGTATAGCTCGCTAGTTTTCTTGTTAAATTTCATACAAAAATTATTAATAAAGAAAGTTTTGAAATCTCTATTCTTTTAACAATCATTTTTGATAAATTGTTTTAATAAGAGAATTTTGTTGGGTGGACAAAATAAGTTGTAGAAATTAAGAATAGAGTGGATGTTTGCACCTTGTAGTAAGAGACTGAACTAACCTTATAGGCAAGAACAAGTTATAAACCAGACTGAGAAATAGTTGTCCTTATCTACTCTAGTTTTGCGATTTGAAAAAAAAATGATTTACATTTTTTTTATGACATGTTTTATGGTTTGGAAAAAGTAAGTTTTCATGTGGAAAATAAAGTTTTGACACTTCTAATTTTTGGGTAGAAAAATTTAAATGAAAAGGCCAAATCATGTTTTAAAAAGTATGGAGTAGGTAAAGATTAGTGCCTACGAAAGACGGGAAAAGTTTTGAGGCTATAAAGTAAATAGCAAGAATTATCTTGGAAAAATGGTAAGTTCCCATAAAATGTGTAAGCAATGAAAAGCCTAGGGTGTTTCTTGAAATAATTGTTGGTACACAGCTAGGACTAGTGGTGACTACTAGATAGTAAAGGGTAAGTAAGTGTTTAGATCCTGTTGCTAATTTTCATGTTAGGGGTAAAACCCGTTACTACATTTCCGTTGGGATCGTTTCATTATTTCTGTTCTTGTTGGGCAGTTAAGGTAACACATAAACCTATCGAGGATCCCATAGTTTGGACTTTTCTGTTTGATGGGGGATATAGTCCTGAGATTCTTGGCCCTTGGTAGTAGCTATGTAGGGTGTATGTTCTCCTGTTTTAGTTGAAAGACTAGAAGGCTTATTTGAAAACTAAACCTAGATCAGATAATTAAATAAGCTAAGAAAAGTGAAATGGTGAAAAAAACGGAAACACCAAATTCAGTAAAGCAACAAACATGATAAGTTATGATAAAAAAAGACGGATAAGAGTAAAATTTTCCAAGACAAGATGAAAAAAATTCTGTAACAAAGAAAATTTTCTTATGTGGGTTGTGCTTGGATAGGAAAATATGGAATCTTACAAAATAGTTTCATAAAATCCAAGTATGGTTGGAAAAGGGTACATAAAAAGAAAAACGGAAGATGCGAAATTTTCCATTTTCCACCTTTTTGTAACATAAGAAATCGAATTTAGAAAATAAGATTTTGCTAAAATTTGAAAAATAAAGTTGGTTGGTAGGATTATGGATGCAACAATTGGATGAACTAAGCTCTTACTCAGTAAGAGTGTGGGAAAATTTGGATGAAAAAGCATTTTTGATTTTCAAAAATATTGCATTTATGTAGAACTTCTAGTATATTTAGGATGTGAGCATCATGTTTTTTAAAAAAATGATTTTTGAAAAATTTGGATACACATAGGAGGTACCGCTTAGGCATACATGTATTATTATTATGTTGTATTTCACCTTGCACAAGTGCACGATGTTTCAAAAACTGGATGCACACATGATGGATAGATATTATGCGAGTGGTTATTTGATTTTACCCTCATCAAATTTCGTGGACAAAATTTCCTAAGGGTGGGAGAATGTAACACCCCGCATTTTTAAGATAATAAATAAGAATAACTTAATTAAATAATGATAATTAAGTAAAACGGATTGCTCCATTGCGTTCGTTTCGAAATTCTAGTCAAAATAGACACCTGGTTTGCGTAAAACGGATAACGTATGAGGAAGTTATGAGCGTTAGAAGTTTATATATATAAGGAACTCATATGAATATATATATATATATTAAAAATTAGTCCAGAAATCAAATTTCACGAGCGGGAAAGTCTGGAAAGAAAATAGACCATTGGGGGTCGACCTTGGGGTCGACCCACCAACAGGAGGGTCAACCCCGGGATCGACCCCACCACGGATCTGGAATCTTCTCTTGACGTGGTCAGTTCTAATATTTTTAATTTAAATCTGAAGGACCATGTCTCTCCAAAACACCTATAAATAAATCTGTAGAGCTAACCCTAAACCTCATATTTCTGAGGCTACGCGGAGGCTCTGCAATTCTTCCCTCTTCTCAAATCTATTAAGAAAATTAAGATTATTAATTTAGGAAAAATTCTGATTCCAGATCTGAAAAAGGAACGAGTATTTGTATGTAGGTGTTCAGATCTCATATCGAAGTAAGGTAACTTTATATATCCGATCTATTCAATTTTCCTCCTCTTTCTTTTCCTTTCTATTTTAGTAAAAATAGTCAATCCATGGTTGTTAGGTTTTGAATCCAATTAGGGGAAAACCGTGGAAGATTAGATCTGGACCAGATACAGGATTTGGAAAGCTCACGAATTGAGTGGATTTAAGCTATAGCATTTTAGATAATAATATGTTATCGTTTAAACATTCCCTGTTATTATATGTTAATTTGCCAGAATAATTAAGAATTACTGTTATAACAAGTTTAGATGTTAATATGAATAATTCATAAGTTGAATCAGTTAAAGTGTTGGAATGATTACATGTTGAAAAAAAACTTGTTAGAATATGGGTGATGAATACTGTTGTTATAAGTACATGATTCACTTATGGCATATTATTGAGTAAATGACATGTTAACCTGTTAGATTTGAACAATTACCCTATTAAATGTTTACATGTCAAAATAGAATTAAACACATGTTAAAAAGGACATGTGACATAATATAGGCACGATTTGAGGACAAATAAATTATAATACAGTACACATGTGAAAAGGATAATATGCCAAAAATTTATAGTAGATAGAAAACTGTAACTGTGCTTAAACACGAGGTTAGATTACACTTGTGGAGAAAGTCTACCCGGACCCGACCGACATATCCAACATCCACAAGTGGTAAATCTAATGTGATGGGGCTAAGTGCATAAATAAAATATATAATGGTGCTAAGACATGAGGTTAAGTCAACTTGTGGTAGAAGTCTGCCCGGACCTGCCCGTCAAATCCAGCATCCACAAGTGTAGGCTTAACGTGAGAGGTCTTGTGCATATATATATATATATATATGTATATAACAATGAATAAATGGCAATGATGGTAATTAAATGGCTAACTCAGAAAATAAGAAAGGAAGGGATGTAATGGACTGAGTTAGTGTGAGGCGAAGGAAAAGTGATGTATTTCCCTAAATGACCTTTTTCTAAGAATGTTGTTGCAAGTAATCCACAATGAATAAAGTAAAGAAATTACCTTCTACAATGGATTTACACGGGAATCATTATGAAAATAAATCAGTGGTTCCTTCTATCAAACCGATAAGGTGCATGAAGTACTTTCCTTAATATAATAAGGAATATATATTATAGTGAATGAAGAATAATGGTTTACAATAGTAAATGGTTTAAACGGGGAATGATAATAACCCATTATGAATAAATTACATTAATGAGAATGTTGTATAATAGGTAGACTTGTCCTAGGGACAAGTGAAGATTATAACTTAGGTTATAATAAATTAGTAAGGAAATGGGATAACAAGTGGCTTGAGATAAGGGACACTTAATTGTAAATTAAGTAATTAGTAAATGGGGAAAACCTGAAACCAGTTGAGAAAAGGAGGAAAATTTATGAAATATAAGAAGTTGTACTTAATTATAAATTAAGTAATCTGTAAACTTGGAAGTCTGAAACCCGCTAATAAGAATGACATATTTGGACTTGTCCTAGGGACGAGAGGAAATTATAACACAGGTTATAATAAAAGGGTAGAGAAACTTATTAATGAACCTTAGTTAAGAGAACAAAATTAATAAGTAAACAACGATAAGTTGTAATAACGGTGTAAAACGGAATTATGATTAAATGAGAAAGAATGAGGAAAACCTATGAAATAAGTTATATTTAATCATAAATAATGGCCGACGTGTTAAACAGAAAACATGTGAATTAAGATATACTTAATTATATATTAAGTAGGACATGTTATTGTAACAACGAAATCAAACGAAAATATAAAAGGGATTGTCGATTACAAACCCTGGGGTCACACTCTAGAGAATAACATGTTGTGGGCTTATTAATAAACTTAAATGGACAAAGTTGTATAACTGAAATTAATAAGCAAGAGGGGACCATTCCTCAGAGATATTAGGGGCTTGGAAGGACTTGGTAACCTGAATAAAAAGTTTGGAACCAGGTTAAATGGAAACCTGATAGGGTAAATCAAGCGCGTAAAAGAATGATTAGACATAGGGTCTAACAACACATTAAAGTGAGGCGCTTGGACCAGTCCACACGTTTGAGGATGAATAACCCAACGGGGTAGATCATCGTGGTATTATAAGGCACGAGGGGAGCGTACGGTCATCTGATTATTCTGTCGGCTCCGAAGGACTGGAAGGGGAAGCACGCGGCTTCCTGAGATACGTATGGTGCTCCTGGTAGTCCTTTGCCTGGTGGCAGATGTTTAAGCTGTGCTCGCAGAGGTTGGGTCTGCACGTAACTACTAGGTGGGTGGGCCTTGACTGTAAAAATTTCTTTGCAGTCAGAATGTTGTGACGTGGTGACACTAGGGTGATTCGATGGTTGCCTAATTGGGGAGGTGTAGGGTCATGACCAACAAGTATAGTAGATCGTCGGATACTCGTCATCGGCAAACAGTGGGATGCGAAAAGACTAGGGCTAAAACCAATAAACCATTCACCTTTCACTATCGAGGTACAGTGGTTGAGGGAGGACGCCAACTGGATGTTTAGATTGTTTGTTAGGGCCAGTCGTTTAGCTCTTGTAGTCTTTACTAATTGAGGGAGGGGCCGAGGTGGGGCCATAGCCACGATGAAAACAGACCCCGGGAATATCAGTACATACAAGCTCTAAAAGACGGGCCTGTACAGATATGGAAAAGCTCCCAATCGAGTTCCGTGTTTCTTGTATCGCCCTGCCATGGAACTCGGTGCACATTAGAGGACGTGCGGTTGAGGCATCGAGCTACAATTAACAGTACGTACGTGGGATAGTCTAGATACATGCCTGTCAGCTTTGGGTGGTGTATCGTAGACCTGAGGGTATTATTCCAGTTTGGAATCTGATTCGTTCACAGTTGGTAGTCTGTACGCTTACGTAGCATAGTAATGACAGATATATGCAGAACATAACATTGTTATTTAGAGATCCGTACATCATTCCGGCGTAGAATGAAGGACTGCGTACATTTTAGTGGTATTATGGTGGAGAACGTCTGAGTGGGGTACCATGGAGTGTACCTTAATATTGGGGATAACTACATATATACTATCTTAGGTTAATCCACTGGGAAGTAAATGGGTGCGACGTGTGTGTAAGCCTTGAGTGCTGTTAACCCAAGTAACCTAATAAATAAGAAAACATGATTGAATGGTATATATAGTGTTATCCAAAGTGTATAATTTAAATGCAGTCACCAGAACTTGTGTTCTGACCCCCTCCTCACAACATACTCGCAGGTTAGGTTTTCAGCAGAGACATGATAGCTTTGGATACTGGTTAGGCAGTATTATTAATACGGTAAGGCTATATTTTGAGTATATTTTATTTTATCCATTCCGTTGGGAGATATTTTCTGAGCTCTGACATATTTTATGTCTCTATCTTTTCTGCAGGATACCAGAGAAAACCAATCCGGGTTTCGATAGGTTGGAATTTTGAATAAATTCGGTCTGTTAGAATTCGGGTTGTTACATCTGGTATCAAATCTTAGGTTTAGGATTCCTACATAGATAGTGAGTGAACATATTTGTTTTTTTTTTTGAAAAAAATATAAATATATTATATATATACCTAGATCCATAGAGGAACCCACCACATAGAAAGAGTATAACATGGTAAGAAATGGGATGTTTGTTTTGTACACTAAAGGAATGAATATGGAAATCTGAGACCCTTAGGTAATTTGGGTGGAAAGTGTACAATACTTTGTATGGAAGGAAAGTGAATCCCATATGGTTAGAATTTTGGTTTAATGGGCTTGAAAACCTAATAGATTGGAAAAAGATTAAAAAGAGAAAAATGGATCAGGAATGTATATAGTTGAGAGAACTGACCTTAGGGATGTCTAGGAAAGCCTAGGAAAATTGGATACTCGCTTTGAGTCTAACCCCATTGTTAACTTTTAAGAACTTGAAATTGTAAAAGTTTTGGGAAAATGGTTTATGGTGTTTCCAAGTTTTAAGTTTTAAAAGTTATAGTTTTAAAAATGTGAAGTATACGTATTGAGTTTTAAATTAAAATAGGGTATATTTTGTAAATATTGATTTCTTGCGAAAATTTTGTCTAAAAGAAAATTCTCTCAGTAAAAGGTGCATATTATAGAGCATGTATAGCTCGCTAGTTTTCTTTTTAAATTTCATACAAGAAATTTTAATAAAGAAAATTTTCAAATCTCTATTCTTTTAACAATCATTTTTGATAAATTGGTTTAATAAGAGAATTTTCCTGAGTAGACAAAATAAGTTGTAGAAATTAAGAATAGAGTGGATGTTTGCACCTTGTAGTAAGAGACTTAACTAACCTTATAGGCAAGAATGAGTAATAAACCCGATTGAGAAATAGTTGTCCTTATCTACTCTAGTTTTGTGATTTGAAAAAAAAATGATTTACATTTTTTGATGACATGTTTTATGGTTTGGAAAAAGTAAGTTTTCATGAGGAAAATAAAGTTTTGACACTTCTAATTTTTGGGAAGAAAAAATTAAATGAAAAGGCCAAACCGTGTTTTAAAAAGTATGTAGTGGGTAAAGATTAGTGCCTAGGAAAGCGGGAAAAGTTTTGAGGCTATAAAGTAAATAGCGAGAATTATCTTGGAAAAATGGTAAGTTCCCATAAAATGCTTAAGCATTGAAAAGCCTAGGGTGTTGCTTGAAATAATTATTGGTACACAGCTAGAACTAGTGGTGACTCCTAGATAGTAAAGGGAAAGTAAGTGTTTAGATCTGGTTGCTAATATTCGTGTTAGGGGTAAAACCGTTACTACATTTCTGTTGGGATCATTCTGTTATTTCTGTTGGGTAACACCTAAACCTGTCAAGGATCCCATAGTTTGGACTTTTCTGTCTGAGGGGGGACATAGTCTCGAGATTGTTGGCCCTTGGTAATAGCTGTGTAGGGTGTCTGTTCTCCTGTTTTAGTTGAAGGACTAGAAGGCTTATTTGAAAACTAAACCTAGATCAGATAATTAAATAAGTTAAGAAAAGAGAAATGGAGCGCAAAAAAAAGGAAACAACAAATTCAGTAAAGCAACAAACATGATAAGTTATGAGAAAAAAAGATGGATAAGAATAAAATTTTCAAAGATAAGATGAAAAAGATATTCTATAACAAAGATTTTTTTTATGTGGGATGTGCTTGGATAGGAAAATAGGGAATCTTTATAAATAGTTTCATAAAATCCAAGTACGGTTGGAAAAGGGTACATAAAAAGAAAAACGGAAGATGCAAAATTTTCCGTTTTCCACCCTTTTGTAACAAAAGAAATCGAATTTAGAAAATTTGATTCTTCTGGAATTCGAAAAATAAAGTTGGTTGGTAGGATTATGGATGTACTAATTGGATGAATTACGCTCTTACTCAGTAAGAGTATGGGAAAATTTGGATGAAAAGCATTTTTGATTTTCAACAATATTGCATTCATGTAGAACTGCCAGTATATTTAGGATGTGAGCATCACGATTTTTTTTAAATAGGATTTTTGAAACATTTGCATACACATAGGAGGTACCGCTTAGGCATACATGAATTATCATTATGTTGTATTTCACCTTGCACAAGTGCACGATGTTGCAAAAATTGGGTGCATACATGATGGATGGATATTTTGCGAGTCGTTATTTGATTTTACCCTTATCAAATTTCAAGGACGAAATTTGAGGGTGTGAGAATGTATCACCCTGCATTTTTAAGATAATAAATAAGAATAACTTAATTAAATAATGAAAATTAAGTAAAACGACTTACTTCATTGCGTCCGTCTCAAAATTCTAGTCAAAATAGACACATGGTTTGCGTAAAAGGGATAACGTATGAGGAAGTTATGAGTGTTAGACGTTTGTATATACATAAGGAACTCATATGAATATATATATATATATTAAAAATTAGTCCAGAAATCAAATTTCACGAGCAAGAAAGTTTTGAGGGAAAATAGAACGTTGGGGGTCGACCTAGGGGGCGACCCACCAATAGGGGGGTCGACCCCGGGATCGACCCCATCGCGGATCCGTAATCTTCTCCTGACGTGGTCGGTTCTGATATTTTTATTTTAAATATGAAGGACAAGGTCTCTCCGAAACACCTATAAATAAGTCTATAGAGCTAACCTTAAACCTCATATTTCTAAGGCTACGTGGAGGCTTTGCCATTCTTTCCTCTTCTCAAATCTATTCAGAAAATTAAGATTATTAGTTTAGGAAAAATTCCGAATCCAGATCTGAAAAAAAGGAACGAGTATTTGTAAGTAGGTGTTCAGATCTCATACCGAAGTAAGGTAACTTTCTAGATTCGATCTATTTCATTTTCCTCCTCTTTCTTTTCCTTTTTATTTTAGTAAATATAGTCAATCCATGATTGTTAGGTTCTGAATCCAATTAGGGGAAAACCATGGAAGATTAGATTTTGACCAGATCCAGGATTTGGAAAGCTTACGAAGTGAGTGTATTTAAACTATTGCATTTTAGGTAATAATATGTTATCGTTTAAACATTCCCTATTATTATATGTTAATTTGCAAGAACAATTAAGAATTACTGTTATAACAAGTTGAGATGTTAATATGAATAATTCATATGTTGAATATGTTGAAGTGTTGGAATGATTACATGTTGAAAAAAAATTATTAGAATATGGGTAATGACTACTGTTGTTATAATTACATGATTCACTTGTAGCATATTATTGAGTAAATGACATGTTAACCTGTTAGATTTGAACAATTACCCTATTAAATGTTTACATGTCAAAATAGAATTAAACACATGTTAAAAAAGACATGCAACATAATATAGGCATGATTTGAGGACAAATAAATTAGAATACATTAAACATGTGAAAAGGATAATATGCCAAAAAATTATAGTAGATAGAAAACTGTAACCGTGCTTAGACACGAGGTTAGATTACACTTGTGGAGGAAATCTGCCCAGACCCGACCGACATATCCAGCATCAACAAGTGGTAAATCAAGTGTGAGGGGTCTAAGTGCATAAATAAAACATATAATGATGCTAAGACAGGAGGTTAAGTCAACTTGTGGTAGAAGTCTGCCCAGACCCTCCCGGCAAATACAACATCCACAAGTGTATGCTTAATGTGAGAGGTCTTGTGCATATATATATATATATATGTATATGTATATAACAAGATATGAATAAATGGCAATGATGGTAATTAAATGGCTTACTCAGAAAATAAGTAAGGAAGGGATGTAATGGAATGAGTTAGTGTGAGGCGAAGGAAAAGTGATGTATTTCCCTAAATGACCTATTTCTGAAAGCATTGTTGCAAGTAAGCCACATTAAATAAAGTAAAGTAAAGAAAGTACTTGCTACCATGAATTTAGATGGGAATACGTTATGAAAATAAATCGCTGATTCCTTCTATCAAATTGACAAGGTGCATGAAGTATTTTCCTTAATATAATAAGGAATATATATTAAAGTGAATGAAGAATAATGATTTACAACTGTAAATGGTTTAAACGGTGAATGATAATAATCTATTATAAATAAATTACATTAATGAGAATGTTGTATAATAGGTAGACTTGTCCTAGGGACAAGTGAAGATTACAACTTAGGTTATAATAAACTAGTAAGGAAATGGGATAACTGGTGAAATGAGATAAGGGACACTTAATTGTACATTAAGTAATTAGTAAATGGGGGAAAACCTGAAACCAGTTGAGAAAAGGGGGGAAATTTATGAAATATGAGAAGTTGTACTTAATTATAAATTAAATAATCTGTAAACTTGGAAGTCTAAAACCCGCTGATAAGAATAACATATTTGGACTTGTCCTAGGGACAAGAGGAAATTATAACATATGTTATAATAAATGGGTAGAGAAACTTATTAATGGACCTTAGTTAAGAGAACTAAGTTAATGAGTAAACAATGATAAGTTGTAATGACGGTGTAAAATGGAATTATGATTAAATGAGAAAGAATGAGGAAAACTTATGAAATAAGTTATATTTAATCGTAAATAATGATTGACATGTTAAACAGAAAACATGTGAATTAAGATATACTTAATTACATATTAAGTAGGACATGTTATTCTAACAATGAAATCAAACAAGAATATAAAACGGATTGTGGATTACAAACCCTATGGTTACAATCTAGAGAATAACATTTTGTGGGCTTATTAATAAACTTAAGTGGGCTAAGTTGTATAACTGAAATTAATAAGCAAAAGGGGCCCATTCCTCAAAGATATAAGGGGCTAGGAAGGACTTGGTAACCTTAATTAAAAGTTAAGATAACCGGGTTAAATGGAAACCTGATAAGGTAAAGCAAGCGCGAAAAAGAATGTTTAGACATAGGGTCTAACAACATATTAAAGTGAGGCACTTGGACCAATCCGCACGTTTGAGGATGAATAACCCAACGGGGTAGTTCATCGTGGTGTTATAAGGCACGAAGGGAAGCATAAGTTCATCTGGTTATTCTGTCAGCTCCAAAGGACTGGAAGGGGAAGCACGCGGCTTCCAGAGGTACGTAAGGTGCTCATGGTAGTCCTCTGTGTGGTGGTAGAGGTTTAGGCTGTGCTGGCAGAGGTTGGGTCTGCGCGTAACTACTAGGTGGGTGGGCCTTGACTGTAAAAGTAGCTTTGCAGTCAGAATGCTGTGACGTGGTGACACCAGGGTGATTCGGTGGTTGCCTCAATGTGGAGGCATAGTGTCATGACTAACAAAGGTAGTAGATCTTGGATACCCATCATCGACAGACAGTAGGATGCGAAAAGAGTAGAGCTAAAACCAATAGACCATTCACCTTTCACTATCAAGGTATGGTGGTTGAGGGAAGACGCAAACTGGATGTTTAGATTGTTTGTTAGGGGCCAGTCGTTTAACTCTTGTAGTCTTTACTAGTTGAGGGAGAGGCCTAGGTGGGGCCATCGCCACCATGAAAATTGACCCTAGATATATCTGTATATAGAGGCTCTTAAAGACGGCCCTGTACAGATATGGAAAAGCTCCCGACCGAGCTACGAGTATCTTGTATCTCCCTGCCACGGAACTCGGTGCACATTATAGGACGTGTGGTTGAGGCATTGAGCTATAATTAACGGTACGTACGTGGGATAGTCTAGATACATGCATGTCGTCTTAGGGTAGTGTATCGTAGACTTGAGTGCATTATTCCAGTTTGGAATCTGATTCGATCAAAGGTGCCAGTCCGTACGCTTACGTAGCATAGTAATGACAAATGTATGCATAACGAAATATTGTTATTTAGAGATCTGTACTTCACTCCGGCGTAGGATGAAGGACTGCGTACATTTCGGCGGTATTATGGTGGACACCATGCGAGTGGGGGACCATGGGGTGTACCTTAATATTGGGGGTAGCTACATATACACTATATTAGGTTAATCCACTGGGAAGTAAATGGGTGCGACGCGTGTGTAAGCCTTGAGTGCTGTTGACCCAAGTAACCTAATAAATAAGAAAACGTGATTGAACGGTATATGTAGTGTTATCCAAAGTGTATAATTTAAATCCAGTCACCAGAACCTGTATTCTAACCCCCTGCTCATGACATACTCGCATGTTGAGACATGATAGCTTTGGATACTGGTTAGGCAGTATTATTAATACGGTAAGGCTATATTTTGAGTATATTACATTTTATCCATTCCGCTGTGTGATATTTTCTGAGCTCTGACATATTTTATGTCTCTGTCTTTTCTGCAAGATACCAGAGAAAACCAATCCGAGTTTCGATAGATTGGAATTTTGAAAAAAATCATTTTGTCGGAATTCGGGTTGTTACACTTCTCCTTCCTTCTACCAGCCATACCCCTTTATGCCTTGACCCCACCACCACCACAACTAACACCTCCACCTCCTTCAATTCTGGTCGTGACCTTCTCCTAGGGTCCCGAGCCCTTAAACCTCTTAAAAATCTCATCTTTCTTCATAATTTTGCAAATAAAGGTGTATACAAGAGTGTGTGTGTGTGTGTATGTGTGAAATAGTTAGTTGATTTGGGGAAAAAAGGTGAAATCTTGGTTATGTAGCTAGTTAGAAATCCTACAGTTGAAGTGCCATAGTCGTGTGTAAAAATTCGCTGTCCATTTGCGAGAAAGATCGGTGGAGTGAAACTCACGGTGAGAAACCAAAACTTAAAAGGGATAGTTTAATGTTATTCATAGTTAGTGAACTTATGTGATTATATAACTATTTGTCGCTTATTATGATGTTAAATGATGTGTAGTATGATAAAAATACCATTTTTACTTGATAGATGTGTATTTGGTTGAGTACGTGACATTTAAACATAAAATGTGGTGCTTCGAAAACAGGTTGAACCTTAAATGGTCTAGATGAAGTAGTTCACAAATTCTAGTTAATGAATCTTGATGTAAATTTCACTTGAGTATTTAAATGTTAAATTATTTATATTTATCCATTGATTGAGTTTGCGGTTAATCTGTTAATTGACGAACCCGTGTAAGTGTTATTGACTTAAGGCTTATACGGTGAATTCCACTTTGTATGCAGATTGGATGTTGTTTGATGCCTGATATAATTTTTTGGAGTTTATTAAATGGTTAATAAACTATTTTTAGATGGATTTGATTCAATGTTTAATTATAATCGTAGTTTGGTTTGAATAGAATACGTCGCACAGCAGTAGTTCGTTAATATCACCATTAACTTTAAACTGATGTACTGGGAGATTCAACCGTCAGATTCTCCCAAAACAGAAAATGTTGGATTTGAAATGAAAAGAACTTTCAAATGATAAGTTGTAACAACCCGCAAAATCAGGACCAATTTAAAAAAATTATTTTAGAAAATTTTAATGAATTTTGACAATATAAAATAATTTATTTAAATAATAATGATCACAAATTTGATTCAAATTGAAGTTAGAATGAATGATTTAATTTTTATTATAAAAAGAGTTAGGAATGACGCGGTAGTTTGAAAAGTCAAACTTGAACTTTGACCGACCGTACAAGATGCAAAATTTAACGGATTTTAGTGAAACCAAAAATATTAGAATCTATTTAAAAATATCTTTCCAACGAATCCGAAAAATCGAAATTTCATAACGGGAATCAAAAGTTATGGCCAATTCAATATTTAGAAAGGTCGCTATGAAATTTATAAGGGCCAAAATGCTAAATTTTGCAGAATAAGGAATTAGGACCCGAAACCATCTCCATTGGTTTTAGAATGTTGTTTACATATAAAAATGACTATAAGAACTTATATTTTTGAGTTTCGGAAAAATTCCACTATTTTTGGTATTTTTAAATATTAAAATATACACCTGAAAAATAGGATTTTTGCAAACGAACTCCGAATTCAACGAAACCAGTTTCTATGGATTCGGAATATTAAATTAAGGTTACATTATAAAATTTATAATTTTTGGAATTATTTTGTGGCCTGTATAATTTTTACAGTGGAAATACAGCCTATTTTCAGACTTCGGAAATTTATAATAAATTCATACGGAATCGGAAAATTACGAAATCAGGTTCGTTGGGTTCGTAATGACCTGAAATAATTATGTTTAAAAATTTATTAATTTTGAAATTCGCATGTATTTATAAGAATTTCTGAAATGAAGAAAACAGTTGAAAATTGAGTAATTGGGCACATAATGATATTTGGGCCCAAACCAAAATTAAACCCATGGTATATATTATCTTTTTTCTGAGATTTAGGGCTGAAATTCGAAATGCACAGCATCCACTCTCTTTTCCATCATTTTTTTCAATTTCCATGGCGGCTCCCTCTTCCTCTAAAATTCATAAAAAATAAAATCTCTTCAAACCATAGCAAATTATATGTTTTCTCGAAGGTCTCGACGATACGAAGCTAATGGTGTAGTCGGTTTTGTCAAACAGCGCTCGGATTCGCCGGAATCTCGTCTTAAAGCTCGCTGTTTTCGAAATTCAGAAGCTCAAAACGTAAATCAAGAAATTCCCGTGAATCGAGGAAGAATTGGACGAAGTCACACGGAAGTTCTTCGTCTACGCAAGACGAAGATGCTCAGAAAATTTCAGGAAGTTTGGAGGTCTGAGGCGGCCTGTGGGACCCGCGAGGCGAAATTCTTTCTAGGCGATTTCCCGACGATCGGAGAAGCTTTAGGGGGTGCGTCTCGCCAAGACGAAGACATTGGCGGTGGTCCCGTGGCGTCAGGTGGCCCGAGGCAGCGGCAAAGTGCGGTCAAAGTTCGGCGGTGAACAGTGTTTTTCGGTCAATGGGCTGAGGGTATTTTCTATTTTATTTTTTAAATTATTTAATTAATTTCCAGAACTTTGAAATTGCATAACTCACTCATACGAAGTCGAAAATCGATGATTTCAGGTGCGTTGGGATCGTGGCGACGAGATGGACGCGTGGACACTAATTTTGTCCAATTCTGAGACAGTGAAATTTTTAGGTATTTTCACGAATATTAATTAATTATTTAATTACCCGATCTTTAAAAATTCATAACTCTTTCATACGAGGTCCGTTTGACGAACCGTAAATTGCGTTGGAATCACAAAATTAAGAGCTTCGCGATGGCGCAGACCGCAGCTGAAAAAGAGACAGCAAAATTTTGGCCAAAAATTCAATGTGAGGATTCTAATTTTATTTGTTTAATTAATTATAAATTATTTTCTTGCATTAAAAATAATTGTTTGGTCGTTTAATTCTGACCTGAAATGTTGGGTGTTGTTTGGAGTGATAATTGTTGTTTGTTGAATGATTGTTGTACATGATTTGCAAAATCCGCTTGGATTTATATATATCTTATTTGCGGTTGGAGAAATGGGATCTAAAATGAGGTCATAACATATTTTATTCAGTATATATATATATATATGTTAAGATTGGATTAGAACTTGTAAAACAAATAAAATCCTCTTTTATTTTTAGAACATGTACACAAATGAATTTCTTTTTGTCCTTAAAAAATAAAATAAAAAAAGAGTTTTTATTTACATTTCTGTTATTAATAAAAGGACAAATATAAAAGAACAAGTTTTTATTTACATTTCTTTGTAAATAAATGAACACATTTAGATGTGATAAAAAGAAATAAAAAGACAATCTTTTTATATTGGAAACAAAAAGATGAAATTTTGACGATGAAAATAAAAAGACAATCTTTTTATATTTAAAATAGAAGAGGTTATCATTTTCATTGCAAAATAGAAAAAAAGTCATATTTTTACATTGCAAAATAGAAAAAGTCATATTTTTACATTGCGAAATAGAAAAGATTATATTTTTACATTGTAAAATAGTAAAGTTGATATTTTTACATTGTAAAATAGTAAAGTTGATATTTTTACTTTGTAAAATATAAAAGATCATATTTTTAAATCGCAAAATAGGTTAATCATTTATTTACACCTTCCTTTGTAAATGATAAGGCTAAAAATATGTTATTCACATTATTGATGTTTATATGGTGAAAGAAAAGAAACAAAGTTTTGTAAATCATTTTGTTTACATTTTCTTTGTAAAAGAGAAAGAGTAAAATATGTTAATCACTTTGTTTACATTTTCTTTGTAATAGAAAAAGAGTAAAACATGTTAATCACTTTGTTTACATTTTCTTTGTAAAAGAGAAAGAGTAAAATATGTTAATCACTTTGTTTACATTTTCTTTGTAATAGAAAAAGAGTAAAACATGTTAATCACTTTGTTTACATTTTCTTTGTAAAAGAGAAAGAGTAAAATATGTTAATCATTTTGTTTACATTTTCTTCGTATTAGAGAAAGAGTAAAATATGTTAATCACTTTGTTTACATTTTCTTTGTAATAGAAAAAGAGTAAAACATGTTAATCACTTTGTTTACATTTTCTTTGTAATAGAAAAAGAGTAAAACATGTTAATCACTTTGTTTACATTTTCTTTGTAAAAGAGAAAGAGTAAAATATGTTAATCATTTTGTTTACATTTTCTTCGTATTAGAAAAAGAGTAAAACATGTTAATCACTTTGTTTACATTTTCTTTGTAAAAGAAAAAGAGTAAAACATATTAATCAGTTATGAAAATAAAAAGAATAGAATTTAGAAATATATTTATTTACATTTTCTATGTAGTAAAAATAGAATCGTTAATGCTGAATATTTTATCGTCATTTTGAATGCGGTAAAAATAGAATTGTTAATATTGAATATTTTATCGTCATTTTGAATGCGGTAAAAATTGAATTGTTAATGCTGAATATTTTATCGTCATTTTGAATGCGGTAAAAATTGAATTGTTAATGCTGAATATTTTATCGTCATTTTGAATGCGGTAAAAATAGAATAGTTAATGTTGAATATTTTATCGTCATTTTGAACGCGGTGAAAATAGAATGGTTAATGTTGTCATTTTTATCGACATTCTTGGTGCGATAAAAATAGACAATGTTAGTGATTCATTTTTATCGACATTTTGGGTGCGATAAAAATAGACAATGTTAGTGATTCATTTTTATCGACATTTTGGGTGCGATAAAAATAGACAATGTTAGTGATTCATTTTTATCGACATTCTTGGTGCGATAAAAATAGACAATGTTAGTGATTCATTTTTATCGACATTCTTGGTGCGATAAAAATAGACAATGTTAGTGATTCATTTTTATCGACATTTTTGGTGCGATAGAAAATAAAAAGAACAGGAACATAAGAATCATTTATTTACAACTCCTATTGTAAGTGAAAAGAGTAAAAAATATGAGGACCACTTTATTTACAACTTCTTTGTAAATGAAAAGACCAAAATATGTTGATCATTTTATTGGTATTTCTTTGGTAAATAAAAGAACAAGACATGTGAATTCTTTTTATTTTCATTTTCTATTGTAAATGAAAAAGAACAACATTCTTGTCAAGACTTGATTAGTGAATTTAAATTGTCATTTTGAGTTAGCATGTCAGTGAATTAGAAAATGAACATTTTTTGTGTCATTAAAAAGGATTAATTAGACATGAACATTTTGTGTCATTAAAAAGGATTAATTAGAAATGAACACTTGGTGTCATAAAAAAAAAGAATAGATTAAAAATAAACATTTTTTTTATGCATAAGAAAAGAGATTAACACAAAATACTCATTTTCGTATATTAAAAGTGAATTAGACAAAATGGACATTTTTGGCACATTAAAATGAATGAAGTAAAAATAGACATCTTTATTCATTGAAAAAGATTAGACAAAATTCTCATTTTGTTGCATTAGAAGTTAAGAAACAAAATCATCATATTTGTTTATGTTGAGAAAAAGAATGGATTTAAATGTATGTTTTCATACATTAAAGAGAATGAATTAAGGATGTATATTTTTATACATTAAAAAGAATGAAGTCAAATATTCATTTTGTCATTAAAATGAACAAGACCAAAAATATGCATTTTTGTAAATAAATAAAAGTCACGATTTTTATTGTCATATGCTCATAATAAAGAGTATTGAAATATTTGCCTGTGATGTTGTATTTTGATGTGTTAAATGTGATGTTAGTATATTCAACATTGAATATTACACTTCCATTTACAAGTCATCCGACTTGTTCATGTGATTGGGACGATTATTTTTACACATCGCCCAAGTGCACAAATAATTTATTATTGTTTGTTGGATGAAAACCCCACACGGGTATTGGGACGATACTTGACTGACACAAATCCCAATGTTTAATTATATGTCTATCGATTGATCGACAGGCTGCGATGAGCGTTATTGTTTTATTTTAATGCTCACACAGTTGACATTGTCACTCTGGTTGTTAATGGATGGATTGAGGATTATTTCCTATTATTACCCTATACATGAAATGTATGAAACCCATATGACCCAAATTATATGGTACATGGTTGAGTCGCATTCCAATGCAGAATTTCTTTTTCAATAAAGAATTTTTAAAGGAATTTTTGTAAAATAAAAGATTTTGTATTATAAAGTATATTTTACATTCAGAATCTTTTATATATAGAATATTTTATTGATTATTTTAAAATGTTTTTTTTTATATAGTAATGAATTAATAACTTTAAGATAGACCTTTTATTTAAGATTATTAGATCTTAACAATTATGGTTGGTGATTGATATGTGAATTGGATTTGTAGTGGACGATGTTTAAATAACATTTATCCTTTAATCCAATTTACATTGAAATTACTATTTGAAATTTATAAATCTATTTTATAAATTAAATCAAAATTGGAATATTAATAAATCTTTTTAGAAGGATTAAAATGCAATTTATTTTATCTTTGATAAAATTAATGATAACCTTTTAACATAAATAATAATTTTTATTTAAAAGGATATTCAAAGTTGGAATGTGGCGTATGGTTGATTTTAATTACAAATACGCGAGTTATTCAGAAAGACCGGGTCCAACCCATTCTGAATAATCATCACGACGATCAAGAGTCGAAGATGAAGACGGTGACTGAAGACCTGAGAGCTTCACATCGTTTGGTTGATGGTGACTAATATCTCGAATTGGGACTGATCCCCCAAGGCAAGGTAAAAGTGATGATCTTCCAGACGTACTGGAGATCGACGGATACGTTGTTTCGTTCAGACCCAAAACGGACTTGTAAATGGATAGCATGCCTGACATTGAAATTTAGTTCATGTAATTAAATCGGTTTTTATTTAATATATAAATGCATGGTGGCGGAGGATTTATTCTCTTGCTTAACACCCTTTTGTATGTTAAATAATTACCGATCGCATGATATGAGTTGTTGATGTGGCACGCCAAGTTGCAATCGAACAAAGCTTATTGTTGCAAAGCAGAGCCTTGTATGATGATCAAAGCATAGTCTGGTATGGACATAGCTTTGTGTAATACGTTACTTCGCGAGCCTCACACCCCGGTTGAGTCTAAAACGGAGCAAGGGAACGCAGGGAGTGCGCACGTTTCTTTCTAGCTAGAAGTGGTGTCAGTGCTTAAACTGGCTGACATTTTACTTATGTGGTTGTTGGATTTGAGGTACCTCAGGTATATTGGTCGTATTGTGGCCAATCAGAGATCCGTTAGGATCGGGAAACGTGTGTTCAGGAATAACTAATCCAGTCCATTGCACCAGTTGGACAGAGTACCAACACAGGGACGGACCGACCCTGCAGGATCCAAGGGTTGGACAGAGTACCAATCCTGGGGCATTGCTAGAGTGTCTCGAATCGGTAAGGAATTCGCTCCTAGCCTTGACTCAGATGGAAACCCAAATTTCCAATACGACATCACGCGGTTTTGATTGTATACCTATATATGGCGACATAGTGGGATGGGGCACTCATGCCGTCCAGGATTAATACATTTACTTTGATGTCCTTCAATTTGGTTGCACACTATTATTATATAATACCGTGTTTATCGTATCAAGCATCTTTTGATCATTATAAGGTAAAACCCTATCCTCCGGTTTGCGATGCATTGTGTGATGGGACTTGGGTCTTATAATGGTTTCATTTTTTCTAAAAAAAGCATTGCGCTATTTTGACGATTTACTTTAGTCATGCACTGGCAATCCATAGGAGAAAACCCGTTCCGCGAAAGTGGCGTGGTCCTGTGATTAGCCTTATTATATTTTATAGGTTAGGTAGAATTCTCACACCAGTCCCATGACTGACCTGTAGTTTTGTCCACTGGCAAACTCGGGTGCCCATATTTTCCACACGGGCAGTCGAGTAGCTATTTTTTTTGCAGATATATTAAACAGGATTCTGGGTTGAAGCTTAAAGCTGTGTCCAGAGATAGAAAGTCTTCCGCTGTGTTCTTCCGTTGCAGTATATTACATTTTTGTATTTATCTTCCACTGTAATTATATTCCAATGTACTCTGATATGTATATTCTGTACTCTGATGTAACATTATATGATGATATGTTATAAAAGTCTTCTGTTGTTGTTTTAATATGTTGTATGCCCAAAGTTAAAGTATTTGTAGATTTTCACTTTTTGGGTCAGACCTGTGTGGTTTATGGTCGATTCAAAGGGTGGGAATTTGCGGGTCTTTACATAAGTAGAGTGCCGAAATCCAACGATTATATCTTGATATAAATCTAAATCAAACTTGAATAAAAATAACACCTGGACCCGAAATGGCCTGTAATCAGAGTATTTGAAAATGATTTGATTTTATATAAATAAAAATAGGGAAATATACTTGGTTTTTTATATTTATTGTTGTCAATTGATTGTTTGGATTATGATCGACCAGTTTATGAGCAAATATGCTTTTATATTTAGCGTTGGGCTGGGTAGAAAATACTTGTATATTAACACCTAGTGATTTATTTCATGATTTGACTATGAAGTGTTTAGCAATGTTGTTGAGTTCATTTCAGTTTAATGAATGGTTTTCGAAATGGGATTTTCATAAGAGAAAGGAAATGTTATTCATGATTTTGGACAGGAATGTTTTATAAAAAAAATTATAAAACAGAAAGGATTTCGAGGATTAAACCCGATGATTTTGAAATGATTTGGAAGTGGAAATTATCATAGATTTGATTTATTTGTGACTATGGGTGCTAATGATTTTTACACTTGGGGATATAAAATGATTTGGTATGTGGCTAAAGATTCGGGTAACCCACAACTAAAAGTATGGGTGGTAGGATCTTAACCTCAATTGGTTGGTCTGTGTAGCCTAGCCCCATTAGTGGGAGATACACTGTAGTGACCCTCCTTCCGGTCGATCCAAATCGATCGTTAAACCGACTTTAATCGAACCAAGAAGGCATATACGCTAACTTTGGGCGCACAACACATGAGAACAAACAAAAGAAGACCTTTATAAACATCATAATAATGTTACACCAGAGTACAAAATATCATAGTACATCGAAAATAATACAGCAGAAGATAAATTTACAGCAAATGTAGTACAATGCAGCGGAAATATATAAACTAGCACAGCTGAAGACTATCAATGCTCCGAACATAACTTTAAGCTTCAATCTAGAATCCTGCTCAATGAAATAATATGCAAAACAAACTACTCGACTTCCCGTATGAAAAATATGGACACCTGAGTTTGCAAGGGAAAAAAAACTACGATTCAGTCATGGGACTGGTATGAGAAACTTCATAGTTATAATTAACTTAATTTAAAAGTGAGGCATATCACGTGACCACGTTGTATAACATGGAATGGGTTTACTCCACTAGATTTCCATTGCACATACAACTACAATAAATAATAGACTTATGGATCTACAATGCATCAGACAACATGCAATTCCTCAATCTACCCATTTAAGCTTAATCCCCAAATTTAGATGTTCCAAATCCAATTATCCTTACAGAAATTATTCCTTTGGACTTTATTTCTGATTTCTTATCTCAAATCATTTGAAATACATATCTAGCTTTCATAGCAAAGTAGATTTCACTTCAGGATCTCAAACCAAAATCTTTGGAAATATGAATTCCAAAATATCACAATCCATACAAACAGTATGCAACCAAATATCCGGAGGTTTCTCCTGTTAAGAAGGCAAAGGGTATGTTCCTTAGTCACCCGATATGTATATGTGCACCTCCCACACATGGAGCAGGCTACACCAGACCACTGACCAAGTCTCAAGGTCCTGGGTCCTCTCTCCCCTATACTTTTAGTCGTCAGGGTTACCCGAATCTTTAGCCATATACTAAATCATTTTATATCCCGAAGTAGGGAAAATCATTTCAAAACATAATAATCACAAGTACTTCCAAACTATAGTACTTCACATCAACAATTCACACATATGACCAGTCAATATTAATCATATAACCTTTGAGCTTGTACGTCTCAAAGAAGGGTGTTAAGCAAGAGAATAAATTCTCCATCACCATACAGATATATCATCAGTAGCAACTAATCAGCTATGTAATGAACTATAATGTCAAACACATAATACTTTTCTAAATCATTTCAGAAACACCGGTTTAATCCTCGAAATCCTTTCTGTTTTATAAAACATTTTTATAAAACATTCCCTGTCCAAAATCGGGAAAATATTTCTTTTCACTAAAGAAAATCTCATTTCAAAATCATATAATTTTGAAATGAATAAAACAACATCGCTAAACACGTTATAGTCAAATCGTGAAGTGTTTCACAAGGTGTTAGCATACCAATATTCTACCCAAACCAATGCTAAATGTAAAAGCATACCTGCTTATAAACTGGTTGAGCACAATCCAAACAAGCAATCAATCACAATAAATATCAACAACCAAGTATATTTGGTTCTAACACATATCATGTTTTGGTAAATTTAATTACCATCTACCCATTCCAAATCTAATTAACGATTTATAAAAACTCTACTTAGTTTCAATCTCTAAAATCATTACTTAATGATTATTCAACTTTCTGGAAATTAATCCTGCCTTTACTTGGGTTAAAGAAAAAATGTTATTTAAAACACAATTCATGATAAACCCAAAATCATCTTCTATTTAATATGGAACCTTCACGGAAATCCGATCAGTCGTAATTGATATAAATTTCCATATCAAACTAATACTATAAGTGGAATAATGATAAAGCCTTTTAATTTCCATAAATAGTAGCGCTCTTCATTCACAAAAGCTCATCTCGATTATTATTAAATCGAATTCCATTCAATTCCAATTTATTTTATTAAATTGGAAAAATTCAATCTGGAAAATTTTCCATTAAATCTTAGTTAAAAGAATTATAAATTCCAAATTATAACTTCACGGTTAATTGGGCTGTAAAAACTAATGCTATTTGAAGCACAGTTCACACTGAACCCAAAATAAACTACCATTTAATTCCAATTTATATTTATAAATTGGAAAATTCAATAATCTTAATTAAAAGATTTATTCCTTTCTCAACTAGTTTGAAAACAGAATTATTAAAGATACCATTCACGACAAACCTAAAATCCAATTTGATATTAAATACAAGGCTCTAAATAGAAATCATATCGGCTTATATTCAACATCAAATTCTGAAATTAACAGATACCGTATTGGGAATAACGATATCTATATCTTCCAAAATCCTTAACAATATCCGTATAATCACGGAATCCAATATCAAAATATTTTGAAGATTATTTCCACTCAAATCCATTCCAATTCTGTAATAACCCGGAAAATGTGAACCAATTTAAAATTTTTAAAATTGGTGATTGTCAAAGAAATTGAATAATTGAAATAGCATATTTCAATAAAATAATGAATTGGGAATAGTTAGGCAGTTTGAAAATTAGAATACAAACTTTGTCTGACTATACCGGGTGGAAAATATAACAGATTTTAGCGAAACTGAAAATATTTAAATCTGTTTATGAATACCTTTCTAACGAATCTGAAAAATCGAAGTTTCATAACGGGAATCAAAAGTTATGGCCAAATGAATTTTCAGAAAGGTCGCTATATAGCATATATAGCCCTTGAAAATAGATATTTTGCATACAACCTCGGAATTCGACGAAACCACTTTTGTTGGATCCGGGATGTCAAATTATTGCTAGATTTCAAATTTCATAATTTTTGAAGTTAGTATGTGAGAGGGGCAAAAGCAAAAGTGATTGGTCAATTTCTGTTAAAATGGGTCGACCTGAAAATGGACATTTTGCATATGAGCTCAGAATTCGACGAAACTGGTTTTGTTGGGACCGTATCGTCAAAACAAATCTAGATTTATTTTTCTAGAATTTTTCGATTGAGTTTGTGGCCCTGGCAAATTGAAATGTACGTTCAAATTAAATATAAAATGTTTTATACTTTAATTTGAAAAATAACTGACTGCAACAGTCGAATTGGCCAACGAAACATATCCCATTGTGTCCGAAATGGGGGTATTTGGCTAGGAGCGATAGTCGTTGGGTTGAAATTGGTGAATGTTGGCTAGAAAGGGTATTATAGGAATTTAAAAATATAATAAATTAGAAAATATCTTTCATTTTCTCTCACTTCAGAAAAAGTCGATCGACCCCCTGAAACGAACGACGTAAATCGTTCAGACCTTCCCACATCGATCGTCGCCGCCACAGTCAATTTCGCCGCTGCCTCCAGTTGGCAATTCCTACCGCCTTCCTCCCTTCTTCAAATCAAACCCAGCCTCATCGAAGACCATCGCCTACCGACGTCGAGTTTCATCGAGGAAGTTCGCCCCTTTGAAGCGCCGCCGTGCCAGTGTCAGTGACCTACCAGCCCTGACATTTATATCTACTTTTCACCTTTGTGGTTGTTGGAATGCAAGGCGCCTCGATTATAGGTTTGTAAGGACCGGGAAACGTGTGTTCAGGAATTGCCAATCCTCAAACGTAAGAGAGGATCGGCCCTGAAGATCCAGGGGTTACCCAGAGTGTGTAGTCCTGAGGCATTTTCTAGAATGTCACGAAGCGGAGAGGAGCTTGCCCCTTGCCTCGACTCATGACGGAAATCCAATTTCCAATACGAAATAACGGATTCGATTGTAGAACTAGTATGGCGACATAGTGGTATGGGGCACTTATGCCGTCTATGATTGATATTTATGATGCTATTCATTTTTGAAACATATATGCACTAGTAATAATATCAAATGATTTTGCTTTACACGTATTAAGCATATTTGGCCATTATAAGGTAAAACTCTATCCTCCGGCTTGCGTTGCATTGTATGATGGGACTTGAGTCTTATAATGGCTTCATTCTTTTTAAAAGCATTGCGTCGTTTCCAAAGAATTTACTTTGTTTTAAATGCACTAACAATCACTGGAGTAAACCCGTTCTGCGAAAATGGCGTGGTCCTATGATTTTCTTATTACTGTTGTTTAAACTGTTAAATAGATTTCTCATACCAGTCCCCATGACTGACTCGTTGTTTGTTTCACTTTGCAAACGCGGGTGCCCTTATTTTCACACGGGCAGCCTAGTTCACAGGTGACAGGTTGTTTTTGGCTCAGCACTGTAGTATGGAGTGCGTTTTGGCTCATGGCGAGGCTGACTTCACCGAGATGACTTTGACATTTTCTACCATTATTGTACTTATATTATTATTCCGCCACTGGCGATGCAGACTGTTTTACTTCCAGTACTTATTATCGTTTGTATATGTACCGCCTTCGGCGATGTAGACTGATACCCTTATTATGTCTCACTGCATGTACATATTCTGCCTCTGGCGATGGTGACTGATCATTTCCCTTTTATTTACTAAGTTATATCCTAAGTTGTGCTATTCTGATGTTATTACATGTTATGATTCCGCTGTCATATCCATGTAAAATTATTCTATTTATTGTTTTTGTTATTATCTGTACTCTGCTATGATGATTGATGTGTTACATTCCAATGATTATCCTTAATACCGTCACACGGATTTTGGGATCGTCACAGTTGGTATCAGAGCTTTGGTTAACCTTAGTTCCGGAGTCTAACACATTAAGCACCTCGTCAGAATAGAATCAGTAGTGTTCTAAGGCGAGTAGCTCATTAGAGATAGGATTAGCAATGTCCTAGAATGAGCTAAGCAGATTAGCAAAACAATTTGATCAGTACATCATTACCTTTCCTTATGTTCCCCTGCTTTATCATTTATGAAAGTTATCAATTCTGTGAGCTTGACTCTTTTCTTGCTTATACAGTACTCTCTCTAATGGCTACACGAGCAGCAGCAGCCAGAGGTGGCCGTGGAGGCCGAGCAGGAGGACGGGGGAATATCCCCGTAGTTGAGGAGGGCCCTATTATACAGCCACCAGCACCCCAGGACTTTGAGCTAGACAGAGTAGCGAAGAGGTATAGGAACCTGGGGGGAAAACCCTTTTCTGGCCTTGGTACAGTGACAGAGGCTATTGCTTGGTTGAAGACCGGTGAAAAGATTTTTGAAGGCATGGGATTGGGGACCAACAACAAAGCACGTCTAGGTATTTGGCTCTTACAGGAAGAAGCAGAGCTGTGGTGGGATGCCATCACCTCAGAAGATGTGGCAGGTACTGTTAGGACCTGGGAGCAATTCAAGACCATGTTCAATGAGAAGTTTGTACCTGAGCAGGCCTTAGAGCGGACGCGAGAGCAGTTTGCTAATCTCCAGCAGGGAGATCTCTCTATCCAAGATTACCTCAATAAATTCACTCAGTTGTCGCGCTACGCTCCAGAGCTTATTATGACCAACAAAGCTAAGAACAAGAGGTTTATATTTGGGCTACGACGCAAGTACCATGAAAGAGCCATGAGCAACATCAAACTCTCATTTTCAGAATTAGTAGAAATGGCCTGCAATTATGAAGATATGGATGAAAGACACTCCAACCAAGACCGTGCCAAAAGCCAAGCTGGAAATAAGCGCAAAGCTTCAGCAGATCAGCCAAAGTCTAGCATTACAGCGGCCGCTACTCAGAAATCTGGAAAGATACCGAAAGGGAGCTACTACAACTGCGGGAAGACAGGACATTTTTCTAATGTGTGCAAAGCCCCGAGGAAGATAAAGGCAAATCCAGACCACAGCTCAGCCGAATGCTACAACTGCCATAAGAAAGGGCACTATAGCAGGAATTGTCCTCTGAAGCAGAATGCACAATTGGCTCATGTGTATGACGGGGAGACCCCGCCAGCTATCACCGATGGATCAGGTAAACCCGACGTCTTGGGAGGTACCCTTACCATTAAAAATATTCTTGTTTCTGTACTTTTTGATACTGGTGCA
The DNA here is from genome assembly GCA_030737875.1 of Allium sativum. Classification (NCBI taxonomy): domain Eukaryota; kingdom Viridiplantae; phylum Streptophyta; class Magnoliopsida; order Asparagales; family Amaryllidaceae; genus Allium; species Allium sativum. Next base: position 435,251,028 of record CM060919.1, read on the forward strand.
TCACGTAGCTTCATTTCTAGTAACACTGTTAGTAAGTTAAAGTTAAAAGTAAGAAGTCTAAAGGAACCAATTAAAGTTCAAAACCCAATAGGAGGCTCTGTCGCTCTCAGTTCGTATTGTAGGGTGCCTGTCTCTTATTCTTGCTACAAGTTCTCTTTTGATTTGATCATCATGCACTTTCCTGAATTTGATGTTATACTCGGACTAGACTGGTTGACAAAATATAAGGCCGAAGTTAGATGTGCCGAAAGAATCGTTAAAGTTGAAACAAAAGTTGGGCATATCACTATACCATATCTCGGTTAAGATCCAAATAGAGAAGAATTTTGGTCTTCTTTGGAAGTTACTCCCCCTTCATTAGAAAAGATACCGGTCGTTAAAAACTATGCGGATGTGTTTGAAGAAGTAGAAAACTTACCGCCGCAAAGAGAAATTGAATTTAGAATAGATCTAGTTCCTAACGCCCGACCAGTAGTACATCCAATTAGAAGAATGGCCCCGAAAGAAAAGGAAGAGTTAGGTAGTCAAACCCGAGAATTGCTTTGGAAAGGTCTGATCAGACCGAGCTTCTCAGCTTGGGGAGCAGCTGTAGTATTTGTCCCGAAATCAGACGGTACTCTATGACTTTGTGTTGATTACCGAGATCTCAATAAACAGACACTGAAGAACAAATATCCCTTGCCACGTATAGATGATCTGTTAGATCAATTAAATGGGGCAACAGTATTCTCCAGAATGGACCTAGCTACAGGTTTCCATCAATTACGTATAGCCGAAGACTGTGTTCCTTTGACAACCTTCAGGGGTCCCGATTTATTCTACGAATGGTTAGTAAAGTCGTTCGGCTTGTGTAATGCTCCGGCATACTTCGTCGATCTTATGAATAGAGTGTTCCGTGGTGTATTGAATTAATTTGTTCTAGTCTTCATCGATGACAATTTTATCTACTCCAAGTCGGAAGGCGAACATGCAAAACATTTAGAACAAGTGTTGAAAATTCTGAGGAGAAATGTTTTGAAAGCTAAATTTTCTAAGTGTGTCTTCTGGCAAGATGAAGTTAAGTTCCTTGGCCATGTCGTATCAAAAGAAGGGATTGCGGTAGATCCAAGCAAAATTACAACGATTCAGAACTGGAAACAGCCTACTACCCCCACAGAAGTTCGAAGTTTCCTTGGATTGGCTAGTTACTATCGGAAATTCGTTCAGGATTTTTCAAAGATATCTGGTTTATTGACAAAGCTTACGAAGAAGCATGAGAAATTCAACTGGACTACCGATTGTGAAGAAGCTTTCCAGGAGCTGAAACTGAAATTGACAACTGCTCCAGTATTGACAATTATAGAAGGCAACCAAGACTTGACTGTATGGACAGATGCTTCTATTAGAGGGCTAGGCGCAGTATTAATGCAAAAGGGCCAAGTGGTCGCTTATGCCAGCCGTCAGCTGAAGCCGCATGAAAGAAACTATGCAACTCATGTCTTGAGTTATTAGCTATCGTGTTTGCTTTAAGAATCTGGAGGCATTATTTATTGGGTGAGAAGTTCGAGCTGTTTACCGATCATCAATCATTGAAATATCTATTCACTCAGAAAGATCTAAACTTGAGACAACAGCGTTGGTTAGAATTCCTTGCAGCATACGATTTTGAAATTCTGTACACTCCAGGGAAAGCCAATGTTGTAGCAGATGCGCTCAACAGAAAGAATGAAATCATTGCCAGTTTTATCATTACGTCTTCATTAATTGACAAGATCTCGACCCTTCAAAAAGAAGATAATTTTGCAAAGGAGATGGTCAAAAGAATCAAGGAAGGCATAGACTCCAGCTTCCAAGTGGATAGTGAGGGAGTTCTGAGGTTAAAAGGAAGAATTTGTGTTCCTGACATCTCCGAGCTAAAGAGGGAAGTGCTTGATGAATGTCACAGGTCCAAACCCAGTATCCATCCCGGTATGAGCAAAATGTATAACGACCTCAAATGCACCTTTTGGTGGAAGGCGGTGAAAAGAGATATTTCATTATATGTTAGCAGATGCCCCACTTGTCAGCTAGTTAAGAGCGATCAACAGAAATTAGCTGGACTATTACAACCATTAGAAATTCCAGGATGGAAGTGGGAGCAAATTTCGATGGACTTCATTGATGGCTTGCCTCGAACTAAGAAAGGAAACGACAGTATATGGGTGATCGTAGATCGCTTCACGGAGACTTCCCATTTCATACCTGTCCGATCCAACAGAACGGCTCAAAGTTTAGCACAGATTTACTTCAAAGAAATAATTAAACTACATGGAGTGCCGCTCAATATAGTCAGTGATAGAGATCCCCTATTTACACGAAATTCTGGGAAGCATTCCAGACATAATTGGGAACCAAATTGAATCTAAGCACCGCTTATCACCCTCAGACAGACGACCAAACTGAGCGGGTGAATAGAATTCTAGAAGATTTACTACGGGCTTGCGTTATTGATTTTGGAGGCTCATGGGAAGATCACTTACATTTGGCCGAATTCTCTTATAACAATAGCTATCAAGCGAGTTTGGGAATGTCTCCATTTGAAGCATTATACGGTAGACCATGCAGATCTCCCGCATGTTGGGTAGAACCTGGCAACAGACTTGTGTTAGGGCCCGATATGATTCGAGAAGCATCAGATAAAGTCGATTTCATTAAGAAACGATTGAAAACCGCACAAAGCCGACAGAAAAGTTATGCTGATGTGAGAAGAAGAGACTTATCATTTGCCGTTGGCGATTATGTTTATTTAAGAGTTTCTCCGATGCGGGGAGTAATCAGATTTGGCAAAACTGGGAAGTTGGCACCGAGATTCATTGGTCCCTTTCCTATACTCGAACGGATTGGAACTTTAGCATATAGGGTTTCATTACCTGATTGGTTACTTGGTGTGCATGATGTGCTCCATGTGTCTCAACTCAGGAAACATGTGCATGATCCAGATCTTGTTGTAGAAGAAGCCGCGCAACAGGATATAGACATAACTCCAGAATTAGCAGTCAGAAGAGAGCCATTAAAGATCGTTGGCAAAGAAACTAGAGAACTGAGGAGCAAAAAGATTCATTTAGTCAAAGTGCAGTCGAGTAGTGATCCTAGAGACTGTACTTGGGAGACTGAGGAAAGCATTAAACAAGCCTACCCCAAATGCAAAGTGGACATCTCTGACTAACTCCGGTGCAAGGTACTTTTACAATACTTTGCAATTACATTTTGTTTCCTACTTTGTTGTTATTTACTTTTCGAGGACGAAAAGTTTTAAGTGGGGGAGATTGTAATAACCCGGAAAATGTGAACCAATTTAAAAATTTTAAAATTGGTGATTTTCAAAGAAATTGAATAATTGAAATAGCATATTTCAATAAAATAATGAATTGGGAATAGTGAGGCGGTTTGAAAATTAGAATACAAACTTTGTCTGACTGTACCGGGTGGAAAATATAACAGATTTTAGCGAAACTGAAAATATTTAAATCTGTTTATGAATACCTTTCTAACGAATCTGAAAAATCGAAGTTTCATAACGGGAATCAAAAGTTATGGCCAAATGAATTTTCAGAAAGGTCGCTATATAGCATATATAGCCCTTGAAAATAGATATTTTGCATACGACCTCGGAATTTGACGAAACCACTTTTATTGGATCCGGGATGTCAATTATTGCTAGGTTTCAAATTTCATAAGTTTTGAAGCTAGTATGTAAAATGTGATTGGTCAATTTCTGTTAAAATGGGTCGATCTGAAAATGGACATTTTGCATATGAGCTCAGAATTCGACGAAACTGGTTTTGTTGGGACCGTATCGTCAAAACAAAGCTAGATTTATTTTTCTGGAATTTTTCGATTCAGTTTGTGGCCCTGGCAAATTGAAATGTACGTTCAAATTAAATATAAAATGTTTTATACTTTAATTTGAAAAATAACTGACTGTAACAGTCGAAATGGCCAACGAAACATATCCCATTGTGTCCAGAATGGGGGTATTTGGTTACGGGCGACAGTCGTTGGGTTGAAATTGGTGTACGTTGGCTAGAAAGGGTATTATAGGAATTTAAAAATATAACAAATTAGAAAATATCTTTCATTTTCTCACTTCAGAAAAAGTCGATCGACCCCCTGAAACGAACGACGTAAATCGTTCAGACCTTCCCACCTCGATCGCCGCCGCCACAGTCAATTTCGCTGCCTCCTCCAGTTGACAATTCCGACCACCTTCCTCCCCTCTTCAAATCAAACCCAGCCTCATCGAAGACCATCGCCTATCGACGTCGAATTTCATCGAGGAAGTCACCCCTTTGAAGCGCCGTTGTGCCACGCTGGAGCCACCGAGTTCGCTGCCACCACCGCCGATAGGAAGCCTGTTCGTAGCTCTTCGACATCGTATAGCCTGATCTGGACATGTAGCTACGGTTCTGATTTAAATTCAAAACCTAGTTTTGAAGGTTTGCAAACCCTTCTGCTTTGAATTTCTGAAATGAAAATAACACTTTTAAGTGTTGCAAAACTTTGAAAAATCATATCTTTTTAGTGTGTTAACGAAATTCGATAAAACAGGAAACATCGGGACCGTAGGGAGGCTCTCTACCATCTAGCAGAAGCCGCGGATTTTTTCTGATCTTCCTACGATTTTTAGCACTTCAAAAACCAATGTAAGGAATCTAAACTAAATTGTGTGAATGGAATCTTGTTGTATAAATTATATAAGCGAAGTGTAAATTATATACGCATTGTATACCTCATGTACATGTGTTGTATAAGTTATATTAGCGATGTATAAATTATACAAGCGCTGAATGAAACATATATGCTTTGAATTGTGATGAAATGCAAGTGAATTATAGAAATAATATATATATATATACTCCCCTCGTCCACAGACCATGGACGATATTTATTGCTTGTGATTGGCGTGATATTATATGGTATGATGAATGGTTGGAAATAATTGTTTGTGGTTGAAATTGTGGTTGAAAAATACCTTTGTGGTTGAAAAATACCTTTGTGGTTGAAAAATACCCTCTTGTGGTTGAAACAAATTAGAATAGGATTGTGGAAATGAAAATAAAACATGCCGCCTGCGTGCGAACTAGATGCATGATCCCCATTGTCAAAAACCGCGAGGTTTTAAGGTAGAGCGAGGAGTCGTACTAGGGACGGTCCCGGTTTTAACTACCATGCCGTTATGCTGTCGAAATTTTCTGAAATATTCATGTGTTAGAATAATTTTCATTTGTTGAAATTAATTACATATGTTGAAACCAATATTCATGTGTTGAGTTGAAATTCATTCGTTGAATCGAAATTCATGTGTTGAATATTATTCGAATTTTAAACAAATAGATTTAGTGATAAAAATCACATTTTTATATATATACAAACTATAGAGAATATTCATGTGTTGAATTGAAATTCATTCGTTGAATCGAAATTCATGTGTTGAATATTATTCAAATTTTAAACAAATAGATTTAGCGATAAAAATCACATTTTTATATATATACAAACTATAGAGAATATTCATGTGTTGAGTTGAAATTCATTCGTTGAATCGAAATTCATGTGTTGAATATTATTCGAATTTTAAACAAATAGATTTAGCGATAAAAATCACATTTTTATATATATACAAACTATAGAGAATATTCATGTGTTGAATTGAAATTCATTCGTTGAATCGAGATTCATGTGTTGAATATTATTCGAATTTTAAACAAATAAATTTAGCGATAAAAATCACATTTATATATATATACAAACTATAGAGAATATTCATGTGTTGAATTGAAATTCATTCGTTGAGTCGAAATTCATGAATATTATTCGAATTTTAAACAAATAGATTTAACGATAAAAATCACATTTTTATATATATACAAACTATGGAGAATATTCATGTGTTGGATTGAAATTCATTCGTTGAATTGAAATTCATGTGTTGAATGTTATCATATTTTAAAATAAAATGAATAGACAATAAAAACTACATTTTTATTGTGAATACGAAGTGTTAAAAACATTCACGTGTTGAATAAATATTTTTGATGATAAAAATATTTCTTTTATCATGTATACGCTTTGATAAAAATACACACGTGTCGAAATAAATATTAGTTCGTTAGAAATATTATTATTAGCTTTGTTCTACATATATATACATGTGTTGAACAGGGAAAATGGATTAGCTGTAGAGTAAAGAAATTATTTGCGTTCCCGACAAATAGGTAAGCCTTGATGAGTTGGCTGCGCAATTTTATTTTTATATCAACTCCTGTGAATGCCATTGGATGCGGAGTGCTGGTTATTCTGTGTGAAATAATAAACATCGCCATAGGATAGTAACAATTAATTTTGAACTACACTACATGGCATACTCCTTGACGATAGGCATACTTCATCATATTCCACATAAGCATTTGGAGCTTGTGTGACAATGTGGAAGATTTACCATACGAGCGAGAGGCTTGTATGGCGATGATTATATACTACAGGTTGAACTGATGATTGATATGGACTATATAAAATATAACGATAAATTGCCAGATTAATAAAAACCCCACACGGGTCTGGAGTTGACAATAATCACGTCTCTCTAGTCATTAAATACAGCACATGGACTATTTATTCCCACACGGGACGAGGTGACGAGGATTTATCCTATGGAGTAATTAAAAATACACGCTCCCTCAGGCTTGACAGGGTGACGAGAATTTATTCTCTGGAGTTATTATCTAAACACGCTCCCCTGTAAACACCAGAATATATCACTATAAATATGTGGATGCTTTATAGGATTTATTGGGTACCTAACACGACCCAATAAATTTCCAAACCCCTTCCTGTACAAAGGAGGTTATGGCGAAATTTTTCGAAATATTAAGGCGTTAGTGAAATATTTGAAGTGAAAACGAGGTTGAAATAAATGAATGAACGATCTTGAAATAAATGAATGAACGATGTCGAAATAAATGAACTATATTCGAAATAAAGGAATGAACTATATTTATATATATAAATATAAATAGAATTGAAAGGAATCGAAGTCGTGCAGTTCGTGTTTTGGAATAGTAATTTGAATCGATTAGTACGAGAAATCCGACCATCGGATTTTCCCGAAACCGCAACCGCTGGGTTCGCCTTGGAAATATCTTTCCAACGGCACCAACCTTGTAAAAATCCAACGGTTGGATTGTCTGGAATGATTAATTCAAATCTGAAGAAAAACAGCGCTAGAATCGTTTATATTTATATATAAATATAAATATAATTAATTAAATCGAATAACGACGCTGCAGTTCGAATTTTGAAACCGTAACTTCAAACGACTAGTGTGGATGATCCGACCGTCGGATTTTCACGAAACTGGAACCGTTGGGTTTGCTTTGGGAATATCTTCCCACTGATATAGACTTTGTAGAAATCCAACGGTTAGATTTTCCGATATGTGTAAAACAAATTAGGGGAAAAACAGCGCCAGTGCCACGGCACGACCTGAAACGTCGTTAAATTGAATATGGCCATTTTTAAATAAATAAAAATGGCGAAAAATCGTTATAAAATATTATAAGCAACATAGATTGGAAATAAACCAATTTGGCTTGATTTGTTTGATATTTGATGGTTGTATGTGTTGGACACGAAAATTATACTAAAGAACTGAAAGGTGATTGTCGAATAATATAACCATGGAAAGAATTGATTTGAATTCTAATTACGTGAATTATTTGAAAAGGCTGAGCTAACCCTCATTTCAAATAATTGATCGAGCGATTCGAATTGGAAAATACGAAGACGATTCAAGACCGACGATCTTCGTATCGGTTGGATGGGCGCTGCTGAGGTTCCCGATTGGAGTAGCTACCGTGAAGGAACGGAAGTAGTAGCCGTCTGAACGTATGTGTTGATTGTACGGATATACGAGGAATTTGACGCCTCCGGTTTCGTTCAGACCCAGAATGGACTTGTAAATGGACTGTGTGTCTGACATTGGATTTTGTTCTATACTAATTGATCTCAGTTAAATATATATCTGTTTGGCGGCGGAGAATTTATTCTCTTGCTTAACGCCCTTCTCTGAGACGTACAAGCTCAGAGGTTATATATCGATAGAGATCAGTCGTATGGAGTGGATTGCCTATGTGGCATGCCAAGATGCTGTGATCAAGGCTTCTGTTGCAAAGAAAAGTCTTGTGGTTGATGATCAAAGCTCGGTCTACGTGGCCTGGCTTTGTGTATAGCGTGGATTCGCGAGCCTCACACCTCGGTATGAGTTAAAAACGAGATAAGGACTGCAGGGAGAGCACGACGTTTCTTTCTAGCTATGGTAGTGTCAGTGACCTACCAGCCCTGACATTTATATCTACTTTTCACCTTTGTGGTTGTTGGAATGCGAGGCGCCTCGATTATAGGTCTGTAAGGACCGGGAAACGTGTGTTCAAGAATTGCCAATCCTCAAACGTAAGAGAGGACCGGCCCTGAAGATCCAGGGGTTACCCAGAGTGTGTAGTCCTGAGGCATTTGCTAGAATGTCTCGAAGCGGAGAGGAGCTTGCCCCTTGCCTCGACTCATGACGGAAATCCAATTTCCAATACGAAATAACGGATTCGATTGTAGAACTAGTATGGCGACATAGTGGTATGGGACACTTATGCCGTCTATGATTGATATTTATGATGCTATTCGTCTTTGAAACATATATGCACTAGTAATAATATCAAATGATTTTGCTTTACACGTATTAAGCATATTTGGCCATTATAAGGTAAAACTCTATCCTCCGGCTTGCGTTGCATTGTATGATGGGACTTGAGTCTTATAATGGCTTCATTCTTTTTAAAAGCATTGCGTCGTTTCCAAAGAATTTACTTTGTTTTAAATGCACTAACAATCACTGGAGTAAACCCGTTCCGTGAAAGTGGCGTGGTCCTATGATTTGCTTATTACTGTTGTTTAAACTGTTAAATAGATTTCTCATACCAGTCCCCATGACTGACTCGTTGTTTGTTTCACTTTGCAAACGCGGGTGCCCTTATTTTCACACGGGCAGCCTAGTTCACAGGTGACAGGTTGTTTTTGGCTTAGCACTATAGCATGGAGTGCGTTTTGGCTCATGGCGAGGCTGACTTCACCGAGATGACTTTGACATTTTCCGCCATTATTGTACTTATATTATGATTCCACCACTGGCGATGCAGACTGTTTTACTTCTAGTACTTATTATCGTATGTATATGTACCGCCTTCGGCGATGTAGACTGATACCCTTATTATGTCTCACTGCATGTATATATTCCGCCTCTGGCGATGGTGACTGATCATTTCCCTTTTATTTACTAAGTTATATCCTACGTTGTGCTATTCTGATGTTATGATTCCGCTGTTATATCCATGTAAAATTATTCTATTGATTGTTTTTGCTATTATCTGAACTCTGCTATGATGATTGATGTGCTATATTCCAATGATTATCCTTAATACCGTCACACGGATTTTGGGATCGTCACAGTCAATTCATACGTTGGAAAACTTTGGTTATCTTAAAACCATTATAATTTCTTTCAGTTCTTTATTCTAGCTATTAACTGGTTCATTCCGATAAATATCTGCTATCTTTATAAATTTGGAATATTTTGTCCAAAAACCTTTTTTAATCATTCATCATGATTTATCATAATTTATCAATATTTTTCATAATTTTTATATGGCCATTTCAATGAATTTCCATTTACGGCCATCGAACTGCAATTACAACGACGTTTTCAAATATTGATTTGGACTTATCTTGAAATCTAACCGTTGGATTTCAAATATTTTCTTTTTATTTGAAAGCTCTTTTAATTATGAATCCAACGTTTTTAGTTTTGAGAGAATCCGACGGTCGGGTCTCCAATTATATCAGTGAAACGACCCGAACTTCCCAGGTAAGGAAAGCACGGATTGCTTTGAGAACAACACACAAAAGAACGCAGACAGAAGAACATTTCATTGTCAATTACAACAATTCCATCAGAATACAAGAATATATAGAGTATGAATAAATATTACACAGAAAATATCAGATATTTAAATTACATTACATAGCAGCGGAAAATAATACAAAGTACAACTGAAGGAGATATACGGATACAGAGCTTTCCGAGTATCGTTCCAGCTGTAAATCAGGATCCTGTGAATATAAATCTGCAAAACCAAAACTACTAGCTGCCCGTGCCAAAATAAGGGCACCCAGAGTTTAGGTTAAAACAATAAACTCCAGATCAGTCATGGGACTGGTGTGAGAACTAAAACAGTTATTAATCTTTATTTTAAAGTTAGGTAAATCAAGGGACCACGCCGTATAACACGGAACGGGTTTCCTCCCAAGAATACCAGTGCATAAAACAAACAACGCAATGCTAAATAAAGAGAAATGAAGCTATTATAAGACCCAGGTCCCATCACACAATGCAACACAAGCCGGAGGATAGGGTTTTACCTTATAATAGCCAAAGAATGCTTGATACGCTAAATCTCATGTTTTATTATTACTATAAGTGTATAGTGTCAAAACAATTTCAAATCATAAGTATCGATCATAGGTGGCTTGGGTACCATATATAATGTCACCATTCTAGTTCTACAATTAAAACCGCAAAATCACGTATTTGGAAATTGGGTTTCCATCTGTGAACCAAGGCAAGGCGCAATCCTAACCGTTTTGAGACGCTCTAGCCCGCCCCTCAGGACTCAGCCGCAACTGTACCTAGGCAACGTGCAGGGCCAGTCCACCGATGTGGATTAAACTTAAACCCTGAACATGCGTTTCCCCGCCCTATGGGGCGTAAGTCTGGTCCGTCTGCCGACCAGAATGCATCGGCCGAAACCGATATAACCGAGGCGCCTCGCTACAGCAACAACCACATAAGTCAAACTCGTCAGGGCGTGTAAAACCACTGACGCCACTTCTAGCTAGAAGGAAATGCATGCTCTCCCTGCTGTCCTCTCCCATTTCTGGTTCACATCGGGGTGTGAGGCTCGCGAATCAACGCTACACAAAGCTATGCCACACAGGCGGTGCTTTGATCATCAACCACAAGACTTTGCTTTTCAACAGAAGCCTTGATCAATTTGCCACTTAGGCATGCCACACAGGCAATTCACTCCATGTGATTGATATCCATCAATATATAACCCCTGAGCTCGTACGTCTCAGAGAAGGGCGTTAAGCAAGAGAATAAATTCTCCGCCGCCAAACATATATATATTTAATAGAAATCAATCACACGGACTAAAATCCAATGTCATACACACATTCCATTTACAAGTTCTTTCTGGGTCTGAACGAAACCGGAGGCACCTAGTACCCCGCATATCCATCGATCTCCATGTACGTCTGGACAATCACCAACTGATTCCCTCCTCTTGGGTGTACAGCCCAATCAAGATCATCAGTAATCCCCCAAATGACGTGAAGACTTCCGGTCTTCAACCATCGTCTTCATCCTCGACACCACGTCGAATCAGTTATTCAGAATGGGATAAACCCGGTCTTTCTGAATAACTCGCGTATATAATAAACAAGTGTTACACAAACACAACATACGCCTCATTCTAATTCATCAGTCACTAACCGTAAATTAGTAAGAGAACAATTCCCCAAATATTAACCCCAAAGACCGAAACCAACATCGTATCAATACCCATGATACCATTCATCTTAGCCAACCTACAGTTAGTTTCAAATTTTCACATTCTTAGGGAAAGGTTCCCATTAATTTTATCAATGATAAATTCTTTAAATTTATTCTTTAATCTTCTTTTGAATATCGATTCAACTAGTCGGGATTAGCGAACCACACCGAAGTAATCATTTATTTTATTTCTCAATCCCAACCTATTCATCCCATGAAGTAAAACTGGTCATACTTCATATCTAACACCACGGTGTTATCGGTAAATTCAATTACCATTTCACGTTCAAATCTAATTGAAGATTTAACTATCGTATGGAGCAAAACTGGTGATACTCCATTCTCGATCTTTTCAATCTAATTAAAGATTCATTAAAACTCCACTTAGTTTTAATCTTTAACTGGGTTAAAGAACCGATGTCATTTAAAACACGGTTCACGATAAACCCCAAAATCACATCACATTTAAATTAGTCCCTAACCGTAAATTAGCAAGTGAGCATTTCCCTAAATATTAACCCCGAAGGCCGAAACCAACATCAGATCAATACCCAGGAAACCATTCAACTTAACTAATTTCCAGTTAGTTTCTGATTTTCTTAACTCCGTTGGGTCTAAGAACAGTATTATTGAAGATACCGTTCACGACAACCCAAAATCACATTCCATTAATTATCAGGTTAAAGAACAAGTGTTATTTAAAACACCGTTCACGATAAACCCAAAAATCAATTCAAATTCAATTCCAATTAAATTCCATTTAATTGGTACACTTCATTAAATCTAAATAAAAGGTTAAATCTTTTTCTCATCTGGGTTTAAGAACAGTGTTAATGAAGACACCATTCACGACAAACCCAAATCCCGTTTGATATTAAATACAAGGCTCTGAATAGAAAATATACCGGCTTATATTCAATATCAAATTCTACGACCAACAAATATCGTATTGGAAATAACGATATTAATATATCTTTCAAATTCCCATAACAATATCTGTATCATCACGAAATCCAACATCGAAATATTCTGAAGTCAATTTTGATTCAAATCCATTCCAATTCAATTATTGGAAATTCTGGTTATTTTTCAAAACCATTTCAAATCCAATTTATTTATTTTTTTAAAATAAATAAATTATTATTCTAGTTCAAAACTAGTTCATTTCGGTAAAAATCTATTTTTATCTTTTCCGATATGGAGTTTTTCACCCCAATTCTTCACAAATCATTTCTTATGATTTTACACAAATTATTTCTATTTTTAATAATTTTATCAAGGCCCGTACAGTCGATTTCCATCTACGGCCATCGAACTGCACTTACAGCGACCTTTTCCAAATTTGATTTTGACATAATTCCAAATCCAACCGTTAAATTTCAAATCTCTAATATTCTTAGAAAGTTCTTTTCGATACGAACCCAACGGTTCCTGTTTTAGGAGAATCTGACGGTCGGATCTCCCGAAATATCCATTTGAAGTCAATGGTCGAAATTCGCGAACTACTGCGGCGCGACGCGTTCTATTCAGGCCATTATATATAATATATATATTATATATTTCGTCGATTTCCTTTTAAAACGTATTTTATAAATCGTTTTAAATTCGTTTTCGAAACGATTTCAACTTCATTTCAAATTCAAATCCAAATTGAATTTTTCCTTATAAATTCGTTTTAAATTCATTTCAAATTGATTTCAATTCAAATCGTTATTTAATTCAATTTCAGTTCGTTTTCAGTTCAATTTGAATTTTAAATTTATTCAATTTCAATTCGAATTCATTTCTATTCAATTTTTAAATATTCGATTTTGAAATCACTTTCAATATTCATTATAAAATCGACAAAATTCCCGTTCGTGTTAAAATGGCGTGTAACTACTTAACACGACTTCACATTTCAATATTCAAAGAATATTATTTTTAAATTATTCGATAATTCTGAACTGGAATCAGACACAGTCAATGTGACGACCCGAATTTCCGGTACCCTTTGCGCTGATCAAACAACACTAATCCAACCCAAATGATACTAGAAACCCAGATGCCAATAGAAAGAATTTAGAGGATGAGATAAGAAAGAAAGAAATTTTAGAATAGAAGAATAAGAATCAACCCAACACAGAGTCTCACATCGCAGCGGAACAAAATATAATATAGAAATAACATTTATTGAGTGCCTGTAAAATACTTACACTTATCAAAGTACATCATTACATCTAGACAGTTATAACAACCTGTCCTTATATACATCACACAGCGGAATACACTAGAAAAAATCATACGTCAGAATTCTTCCAGCACGTCTTCTGAACTTCGTATTATCCAAAGATCTGAACCTGTAACCCGGGCTAACCCGAGCATTTACAAAACAACGGGCCAGTCTGGTAAACCAGAGTGAGAATAACTCGCACAGTTTAAGGGGAATCATCCAAATTGATTTTAAAGTTCAAATTCCTTTCGAAAGAAAAAGGTAATAGTAAGACCAGCCCACACATAAACACGAACGGTTTTTACCTTACTATAACCCAAAACAGTTTGAAATCATATCTTATTCTGATATTATAATAGTGTCTAAATACAAGTAAATAACAATCTAGTGGAATGCTTGCATCTCACGCTCCACATATATAGTATACAATCAAAACCGCGGGCGCTTATTGGAGATTGGATTCCGACTATGACAAGGTATGGGACCACCTGCCGATAGTGTATCTCTAGAGGAAAATACACTGGGTTCAACAAGAACGTCTTGCAACCCGACCCTCACATGACCGACCACTCATTTCGCTTGAGTGTATCGAATGTATATCACCGACGGTTGGGATCAGCAACCGCCTCCCGAAAAAGGGACAGCATTGAAATAGATTAAAGAAGCAATAGAATTTCTCTAGATAGGTGATTATACACCCTAATGGGAGCGACCTACATAGCCATGCTGCCTGTCCGATTTTTGTCAATTCCCGGTTGATGAGGCTTGAGGTTATAATCGACTTTTGGAACATCTGGCCACCATACATGTCATTCAGGAACAGGATGAACCGAAGGCACCCTCCTACCGCATCCAAAGGATCAGTAGCGAGAAGTCCTTGCAATCCGCAAAATCTCAACCACGACCGAATCACGTCAGAATACCTTTGGTAGCTAGTCAGAGAATATTCGACAAGTAATCCTTCCGCTTATGAAGATCCACGGTCTTCAAAGCTCCATCTCGACCATCTTCTGGTATCTTCAGCGTTTACGTATTTATTGGTCGGAATGGTTTTCGAATACAAATCTGATCTCGGTCTTTCCGAACCAACAATCGATTTGGCCAGATTTTGATAGTCGGTGCTTTAACTATCAAAACAACAATCATCCATAGAAATAAAATGGATCCATTGGTTTAGTATACGACGTCACTTGGCCTCTTTTAGTTAAACATTCATTTATAAATCTTTCGATATTTGAAGTACGCCCCTTCACTTCTTATTCTCAAATAAATTTACTCAACTTTTCAAATTATAGTTTATAATATCCTTCACGCAAATATAAATGTTTACCTTTTCAACTTCCCTCGTTTCTAAACTAATATCATTCTTGGATAATCATGAAGTCGTTACAAGTTGGGGTATTTTGTTACCTCTCAGACCTTGAGACGACAACATTATTATCTTTTGAATAGATAGAAGCTTATCAACGAAATATCCTCCTATCATTTTCTCTCAATGCTTATATTTGATTTAGAATCCCTTTTTACATAATCACTTATACTAGTCATGTTCAACAACTTCTTTCATATTTGAAATATTCATCTCTAGACTAGATCTTTATCATTTGATTCTCACTTTTAAAACCAAGTTTAATCCAATAAAATTTACGTTCGAATTCAATCCACATTAATCTTGTTTAAAGTTTTCCTTTTACATAATTTCTTTTTGGGAATAACTCATATAAATATGAGTAAACTTGTTAAAAATCCTTTTTAGTTATAAAACAAGGTTTTACTCAACTAATCCCCTTTTTTCACCATTCCCGTTTCAAAATTGGTTCCTTTTAAATTAATAAATAAAATAAATTTAAATAATTCTCATTTGATTTAACACTCTAATCAAATTTAATAATCTCATATAATTGTTTATTTAAAACAATAACTATTTCAACCCTTTGACCACTTTGTTAATTGTGGCTCTCTTATTTACAAACTCCTTAACTGACAAATCTTGCTTTATGTACATGTTATGGAATTTCAAGGTAAAAATAATTATTTATTTCCTTAAATAATCTTTATAAAATAATCTATATAAAAAAATTGATTTCAAAAACCTGTTTTTAGTTATAAACAAAATTCATAAATTTCTTTCTATTGATTTACCTGGCGGTAAATCAATTTCTATAAAACGATTCATTCAGAGGCCATCTGCTGATAATTTCTCAACCAATGTACCTCATTGGTTAATATCAAATAAGTGTTCGATTCGATTTCAACAACCAACAATCAATCGGACTGATTAAACAGTTTATATAAATAAACAATATATTTGAGGAATCCGGTTGGATCCCTCCAACCTGTCCTTCCCTGCATCAAATGGGTTACCTCAATTTTAACACAACCATACAGTTCAACCAATAACAGTCAACAAACAATTTATAACATTCAATCACCAACCATCAGCAAACATTGCACGCAAAATAAAAATAAAAACCCGGTTTATATAAAATATAAACGGGGTAACTGAGTGAGTTAAACTCACCTGGGATTTCTATTCATCGTCAAACGGTTTGTTTTAATTAAAAACTCCAGCTGCTTCCATCTCGATCCAACCCAGCTTCAAATTATTACGTCCGTCGATGCGGTCACAACGCCTCTTGGTTTTTCCCATTCTGTTACTGTATGACATGGCTGTAGATTTAATACGGTATTTGGTATTTAAATTAATGTTATCTAAAACCATAAAATATAATATTAACTCGAATCCTATTTACGTTAATTAACGCTTGAGCATGATTAGGCATGTTTGAACGGTTGGGCATATTTCATTGCATAATTTATAAACTACTGGCCCTGACACAATACTGGCCGCATTATATTTCTATATCAAATTATCATAGGTGCATTTTATGTACCGGCACATTTTCTATCCAATGCTTCCAACACATTATCAAAATAGGGTAGGCAAATTCATGAATTAGGCATCAACGGTTCACTGTATAATTCAATACTATTTACCTTAATAATGTATGTAACCTAAATTACGTTTTACTAAATTGGTCGATGTAGATGGTAATAAAAATTGCAGCATTAATCATTGGAAGGGAAAACACATATATGTGTTATACTATACATGCACGTTGTGTTCTTTGATATCAGTTTCGGGTTCAATATTTACGTATATAACTTCCTTGCCATCATTTGTACCCACACTTTAAATTATACTAATTTTACTTTCAACGATGGATCATCAACTCCACTCACGGTTAGACTTTCTATGATAAATTATTTGATGAGGCACATTTTAGTGTTCCAGTTGGCCACATTTCATACACTACAGAACTTAATAATATATATATATATTATATTATGTTAACTAAATCCTTATGTTATAAAACAGGCATTAGGGATTATATTAACACCGATTAGGCCTTTATAATATGAATTAGAAAATTACTTTTCATACTTCTTCCTCTCAATTTTATATATCTGCTTCATGATTTCCCACCGCATCCGTCTGCTTCCATCACTTGGCGCCTTCTCCAGTTCGAGCTCCACCCTACCCACAACTGCAGCAGCTTGCCACCTCAACTCCGATTATGTGGCTACTCCTCCTGTAATAGCGCAGTGCGCCCGCCACCTTGCTTCCACATCCGGTTTTAACGTCCGTTGTTATTTTTCTCATCAAAGCTCCCTGCATGTTTCAAACAAATGCCTCCCCTTCAATAATCACCACGTGATGAGAGCAACCCCCACGTCATTCGCTCCACCACTCCACTCGTTGCTTCCTCCAAACATCACTTCTGACTTGCACTGTGTTTCTTTTTCATTTCCCATACTCCTCTTCTACCAGAAAATAAGAACTGCACCCCCTCCTCTTACATGCGGCTTCTAAAACGGCTTCGCCTCCATAGCTATTGCTCTACGCAACTTCAATTTATTATTATATTATTTTTTTCACTTTAATTGCAGCATGAAGGTCTGAAGGTAAATACGGTGAAGCAGTGGGTATTTATACACGGAGAACCTTGCATTCCAAGGCTCTTAGATTAATAGGCTGCATACGGTAGACTAGGGTGCTGAGTTTTCATTTTCACTAGTCGTGATGGACTGGTTTGATTGGAGATAATGAGTTGTATTGGCATTTCATTTTCGTTTCATGTCGGTAGGTGCTATGCGATGATGTATATTTAGGGTAGGAGAACAGAAGCTTTTACAGTAGATGGTTAGGCTATCGTATAGTCACATTGGAAAGACAATACACTACAGGGTAGGATTTAGATTGCAAACGAAAATATGTAAGCTAGATTGTATTCCATCGGTGCAGTGGGTTGGTGCAGTTAGCAGTAAGGCTTCCATGTGCATTCTTCCATTAAAGTGATCTGATTTGATGAAACAGGACAAAAAAAAGGGACTTGTGCAAAGTAAAAATCTGGGTGCACAGCGTGTAATCTTTGGCGCCAGTACAAGGCAGACCAACGTATGTAAAACAGTGAAAGCAATGGATTTGCTTCTTCATCTAGTAAGTGGTACATGCGTAGGTTCTCACTAGGTAAGTCTGTGCTTAGCATATACATAGCATGTGTGTATAAATTATAAGTAGCTGCAAGGTGTTTTTCAATTCAAGTGAAAAGAAAATACAACGCCAGCTAGAGAGGAAAGATTTGTATTGATTTGATCACATAGATTACAGAAAGCAAATGGGTAGCCTGAAGGATGGGAAAGCTAGGTAGATACAACGTTGGTTCATTCCATTTATTTATAGACCGCTACGGACAGAAGTAAAGATACAGTTGTGTCCAGCGAGGTGTCACGGTCCCGAAAATATAATAGTATCGGTAGGTTAACTCACATTATGAAATCCCAAAATATTGATATAGGGTGCAAAATACCCCAAATAAAAAGTTGCATATTTAATTTCTTAAAAATTACAGTAAAATTCTAAAAATTTTATTAACATTACGTCTCAAAAGAATCTTGTCTAAATTCGAAACCAGTATGCAGTTATATCAAATAAACTGTTACGGTTGATGAACGATTCTATAGCGACTATCGGAAATTTTAATCTGGACATATCTTACCATCTACACGATGAAATCACGATATTTCTCTCCCATTAGAAAGATATAATCAAATCGATCCGGATGATTCTTATTTCATAGAATTCCGACTTATATCGGATCCTGTATATTCACTTAAAGTTCGAAATTCAATATTACGAACTGCAGCGTCATTTCGAGCTCGTTTTAAATATATTATAAATTATATATTTTTGAACTCGAATTTATAAAATAAATTTGATATAAAATTCACTAATATCGCCAAATCAATATTTAAACCAATTTAAATATTAGTCAATGACGTTCAAAAATCCGAGACGTTACAGTCAATTACCATATAATTTCAGTTATATGGATTTCATCAAATTCATATATACAACAATGACGATAAACACCCAACCATCATCCAAAGTGCGTTCTACACTGTATAAACATCAAATATAAATATTCAACGCTTATAACAGCCTGTCAATCAATCGATCGACATACAGCTAATTATTGGGATTAGTGCATGTCATATATCATCCTAATACCCGTGTGGGGTTTCAAACAATCAAACACAGATTTTATTTGTGCAGTTGGGCGATGTGTAAAATTTATCGTCCCAATCAATATCAGTCAAATGTGTGCATATAAACAAATCGTCCGATTTATTTATATTTATTTATTCACATTCACGTTAAAAATTATATTTCAACTATAAAGTATTTTTAACTACTTAAATATTTTATTTCATTTCACATCACATCACACAATCAACTACACATCAAAATCAAACGAACAAGCATACAAGCCGTCCATGATCTGTGGACGACGGGTGTCGATGCTACTAAACACCATCTGCATCCTAGTATATATTTTAACTAGAAAATTAAAATAAAAGTGAGGAGTCCTCACCGACTAGCTAAACCAAATGCCACGACTCTTCATATGTAGAAATCTTCGTCGTTCTCGCCTTTCGTCACTTTCGTTGCCCGTAGCCACTACATATATAAAAATCACATTTTTATACTGTTGCTATGCATATAAAAATTCTATTTTTATATCGCTATTATATAGATAACAATTCTATTTTTATCACACTATTCTCTATATAAAATTATATTTTTATATATCTACTTCTAATATAAAGATCGAATTTTTATATCATCGCTATAAAAATCACATTTCTATCTCAACGTATATATAATAAAATTCAGATTTTTATTTCGCTACATATATCAAGATGATATTTTTATATTCTCTATTATATAAAAATCTTATTTTTAATACTTCTACTTTATAAAAATTATATTTTTATATTTCACATATGATAAAAAAAAAATCATATTTTTACCGCTACTTCATATTTATAAAAATCGAATTTTTTATCTTCACTACCTTATAAAAAATCATATTTTTCTCTCACCGTTCTCTATATAAAGATTTCGCCTTTTCAAATATAAAGATTTCGCCTTTTCAAATATAAAGATTAAAAATCACAACTTGTTTTAAATAAAAAATATAATCTTTATATGTTTTAAAAATCAAACCTTTCTTAGCATGAAGACCATATTTTTATACACTTAAAAATCACCTCTTCTAATATGGAAAAATCATATCTTTTACATTCAAAAATTTAAGCTTGACATCATCTAAAATATAAGCTTTACAATGTCATTCGTATAAAGTTTCCTTATCTAAACTAACCTACTTACATCGTAGTAAAAAAAAATAGAGAAGTAATTAAATAAAAAATCGCACCTTTCTTTGAATTGAAAAGGAGAGGGGGGCTGTGGTTTGGAAACAGTGGCGGAAGAGGCTGTGAATGGTTGAGGGCGGCGCCGGGCTGCTGAGGAGGGGGCTCGCGCGTCAGGAGCGGAGAGGAAGAGAGGGGGTGGCGCGGTGGAGGCCCAGGGGGTTCGAGGGTTTGGGTTGCGGCGATTTTAAGGAGGAGAGGGAGGGAAGAGGGAGAAGGAGAATGGGAGGAGAGCTGGGGGGCTTGTTGTGGGTGGCCCGCCACCTAGGAGGGGGCGGCGATGGGGCGGCGGCGGTCCCTCCCCCGTCACTTCTTATTATTATTATTATTTCCCTTACTATAAATCGATTTTGAAGAAAGAAAAAAGGGGGGCTGTGGTTTGACTGTTTTGAAGGGATGAAGGGGGGGCCAGGGGGTTTTATTTTAGTTTATTATTTAATTTCAAAATTGTACCATTTTATTTCGACCTCGAAACTGAACCCACCGCCTGTCGTCAATAGCTAATTACCCCCATTCCGAACACAATGGGATATGTATCGTAGGCTGATTCAACTGTTTCGATCAGTTTTCGTCAAAATCAAAATATAACTCTATATATTGAATTTGAATGCGCATTTCAATTTACCGGGGCCACATACTAACTAGAAAAATTCTCGAAAAATATTTTCTAGCTTCGTATTAATGGTACGGTCCTAACAAAACTAATTTCATCGAATTCTAAGATCGTTTGAAAAATGGCCATTTTCCAGTCGATTAAAATCAACTGAAACTGCCAAAACACGTTTAACTTCGCCACGCTCACATATTGATTCGAAAAATTATGAAAATTGGAATATTGCAATAATTTGACATCACGGATCCAACAAAAGTGGTTTCGTCGAAAACCAAGATCGTTTGCAAAATTTCCATTTTTAAGGGCCAGAATTCCATAGCGACTATTCTGAATTTTCAACTGGGCATAACTTTTTATTCCCGCTATGAAATTTCAATTTTTCGGATTCGTTGGAAAGATATTCTTAATTAGATTTTAATATTTTTGGTTTCGCAAAAATCTGGTTTATTTTGCACCCGGTACATTCATTTGAAATTTGAAATCGAATTTTCGAACTACCGCGCTATTTTCAATTCCTATTATAATTATAAATAAATATTTATATTCTAACGATGATCTATATAAATATATTCGTTCTAATTCTATTCAAAATAAATTTCTCGTCGCTATTATTTAAAATAATTCATTTTAAATAATCTAAATCCACTAAAATGACCAAAATAAAATTTTTAAATTGGCTCGGATTTCCGTGTTATTACAATCAGTTTGAAGTTAACGGTTGAAATTTGCAAACGGTCGCTACGCGACTCATTCTATCCAAACCAAATTCGATTTATAAATAAAATCGAATATAATTCCTAAATGTTTTTTTATATCATAGATCGACAATCAATTATAACCACCAATCCACATATTGAGGTATATATCATATAAGCATTAAAATATTAACGCTTATATGGTTTCGTCAATCAATAGATTAACCGCAATATCAATCATCAACAATCATAAGTATTTAGTTCAATAATATCGTTTAATACCAATGGTTTTCATATCTAAAACTAATAACTAATTAAGTAGTTAAATTTCTCAATCTATCAATAACCATTTACTGTTCAATTCAGTTCATAACATCAATATATAACTCAAGTATTTCATAACATTATTCAAAAATTAACTAACAACCAGTTAACTTTAATCTAGCCCTTTTTAAGTACATAGTTTCTCACCTTGATCGGTTGTAGTTAAATATCGTCAAATGATCGATTGATCAAATCTGACTTTTTCCTCCACCGAAAATTAAGACGCGCTCGAAATCACTCCAAATTAGTTTTATTACGAAGCTCTTGTCAATACGGTTCCAGTGGATCTTGTTACGCTGAATTCCGAGTTCGTATGAAAAAGTTATTAATTTTACAAAATTGCAAACATTAGAAAGGTCATTAACTTAAAATAATTATGAAATTATACCCTTAATTACATCTTAATCACTATCCTCATTATCTCTTTCTCCTCCAACTAATAGCGTATCTTGTAGCTAAACAATGGTCATTGCATCTTCTTCTTCAATCCATCACTCCACCATTTCTCAATGAAATTCAACAAACTTTTCGCCAACGATCATCTCTTCTCCTCCTCTTCATCACGTACATCAAATAACACTAGCAACTTCCTCCTTGAACCCGTCGACAGTAGATTTTCATGCAATTAAAGCAAGCACATCAACAAATTTTATTTCTAGAAATTCCCAAAAAAATTACAATCAATGTTATTCGATCCTCTAAACCCAAAATCAATATCGAAAACCACCATCGATGCATCGAATTCAAGAAAGGCCGAACCCTAAAACTAAACCATATGCTATATATTTCCACAGCGAACCAAACTGATGTCGACTCCTCTTAAATGCATATCAATGCGAAGATAAACCTCCGAGCAACTCAAAGATGTTATCATTTGAATTTTAGGATTTTTGTATGAATTTATTTTGATTTTCAATATTCCTCACGCTCAGGGTTGAAGAAGGTGGCCTCTCATGTTTGACCAGAGAAAGAGAGGAATGAGAGTTTGGAAATGAAAAGGATATTATATAGTTGGGGTACATAATTTTTTTCTTGCTTTTACATTTTATATTACTCAAGTTTCGCTTATTTTCATCATTTAAAAATCTTTGTGATCACCTACGGATCCCGTTTTCTATGAAAATTGACATGTAGCTACTCTCTAACATTACGGACCCAAATAAACTGGTTTCGTCATATTTCGAGTCCGTTGGCACAAATAGTGAATTTTTAAAGTCAAAATATTATCTGTTTTTCACTTTAAAAATCACACTCGGCCACATACTGAATCTAAAAATCACAAAACTTGGAATCTGACCATTATTCGACGCTATGGGTTCAACAAAAAAGTTTCATCGAATTCTGAGATTGTCTCAATAATGTTCCTTTGTAAAACTGCTCAAATTATTACATCGAACAGTTTTATCGCGCACAGCCATATACTGAGTCCGTTTGGTGCAATTTTTTTAATCTAGCAATGATTTATCATTCCAAATCCAACAAAATTAGTTTAGTCGAATTCGGAAGTCGTTTGCAAAATATGCATTTTTAAGGGATATGTAATATTAAAATATTAATTAAATTCCATAACGACTACTTTAAATTTTGAATTACACATAATTTTCATTTTATAAAGTGAAATATTAATTTCTTATGTTCACTAGAAAGATATAATTAAATAGATTCTAACATTTCTTGTTTCATCAAAATCCGACTTATATCGAATTCCGTATATTCATTTAAAGTTTAAAAATAAATTTCCAAACTACCGCGCCATTTCGAGCTCATTTTATAATTAATATAAATTTATACATACTAACTTCATTTTAGTTAGATTTTACCTCGTTAATTCTTAAAATAAATTGATTAAAATATTTAATTTCTATTAAAATCAATTAAAAATAAATTATAATTGGTTCCAAAATTCCGGGTTGTTACATACACCATATATCTAGCGAACAATGGTGCATGCCCTTTTCCATGTTAGTGGGCCTGATATTTGGCTGCATACATTTTGTTATGCAATGATTATGATATTTCGGAATTTAATTTTTCAAGTGATTTGGTTTGAGATCCCGAAGTGAAAGCTAATATGATATGAAAGCTAGATATGTATTTCAAATGATCTGAAATAAGAAATCTAGAATAAAGTCCAAAGAAATAACTTTTGTAAATTTAATTAGATTTTGAAAATCTTAGTTTGGGAATTAAGACTAAATGGGTAGTCTAAGGAATTGCATATTATTTGTTACATCATAGGCTCCATAAGTCTATTTTTGGTGATTGTTTGAACACAAGCATTCTGTGGAGTAAACCAGTTTCGTGTTATACAGCATGGTCCCGTGATATGCCTTACTTTAAAATTAGTTAAGAATAACTGTAGGGTTTCTTGACCAGTCCCATGACTAACTCGTAGTTTGTTTTTCCCTTGCAAACTTGGGTGCCCATATTTTCACATGGGCATCCTACTGTTCATGTAATTAGCTTATATCATTTTGGATGTGTATGGAAGCTGGTTTTGGACTTGTGGTTGAGCACGATTCTGGATTGAAGCTTAAAGCTGTGTCCAGAGCATCGATAAGTCTTCCATTGAATGTAACTTTTGTGGTCCCGCTGTGCATTGTAATCATTATACTCTGTGTTTATTTTATACTTTGATATGTTCTTGTAATCAGATGTTACATTTTTATGATGTTAATGAGAAGTTTTTTGTGTTTTGCTCTTATGTGTTGTATGCCCAAAGTTAACGATTCGATAATTTCTACCATTCTGGATCGGACCTATGTGGTTTACGGCCGATTCGAAAGGCAGGGTTTTCGGGTCGTTACACAAAAGCACTCCTTTACTACATCATATTGGGAACCACCCCTTGGATTACTAACAAGTAGTCCTTGAAATACGATGGTCGTAAAACATAGGGGCCACTTTTATAATATATATCATGGTAGCTAACCAATGACACTCAACAATTAATCCTTTCCATCCCAAAGGTCTCCTCCTTCAACTCTAGTCTTCAAGTTATCTTTGGTTTCATATTCTTCAATGCCTTCCATTTCGTTGCTCAGTTCGATAGAAGTGGTTTTCAGATACTTGATCCAATCTTAGGTTCTTCAAAATGACAGTTGAAAATGTCTCTTAAACTCAACCCCAGGTCTTTTGAAAACAAACAGACAAGGATAACATTGTAGTTAACTTGTAACACACCATATTTTATAAGTCTAAAATTCGACAAAAATTGTAACTCAAACCCATCCAGGCACGGGGAGTATAAATAAGCTGCAAATAATGAACATGGGCATAATCATAGTACATGAAAACTAAATTGCAGCGGAAACAAGATAGGATAGTAAGTATCAACTAAGGAAATTACGTGGAAAGTAAGTGGCAACATCAATATCGAGCATGGGAGAACAATAACAGAAACCCAAAGTTGAGTACTTGCAAAGACCTGTCTTCCCCTAGATAAACATAAGAGTTGCTATAAGGAGGATGTTAGAACAACTAGTCCTGGTAAGTAGAAAATGTATAAAATTATCTACAATATACAAAATGCATCATGTTTGGTTCCACCCAAATCATATGTCTAACAAGGATAGTAATTCTAACCTAACCTTGAAAAGGTTTCGCATGAAGATTAACTGCAATATCCAAGGTTGCACTTCCCAAGGATAACGTTATCTTAATTATAAGATAGAACTTTTACACATACGTATAAGGTTGTTAAATCACCATTCAAACATACATCACCACTAAAAAGCGAGCTCTCCTATTACTCAATACCCTAGTAAAGGAGGTGGGTTATTTCTATATAGCCACTTATGGCCTCACTCATAATATATCATAAAGGTGGATCCTTACGATCACTTAAGTCCCAAGGTGGTTCCATTGATCACTTAATAACTTATTAGGTGGTTTACTACTGACTAATATAAATTTGAGGATACCGGCTACTAAGTCCTACTAATTTAAGGTTTCCGTCATTTATTCTCAACCCCGCATAAGGCAAGAGATATAAAGTAGCACTTATTACCTATAGTTTAGGTAGATGACTAACAGTCATTTATGAAATTTCCCCTGGCAAACCCTTGTGTAACTATTTAGCTGACCTTATAAGGTAATTCCCTAGTCACTTAATACTTCGTGCAGGATAGACAGTAATATGGACATTTAATACCTTATCCCAAAGCGGACTTTGACCTGGTCACTTACTACTTAGAGGAAGCGGACTATCGAGGAGATTATCGATCTCACACCCAACTAACCATTTAATTCTTCTTGTTTATAGGGAGGTGGGCTATCTGATCACTTAATACCTTTTAATGGTGGACCCCATGACTCTACCCTTATGGGGAAGGGGAGTCCAATCACTTAATTCCCAATAGGTGGATCCCACTACTTAATACCTTAATCTCAAAGCAGGCTATGCTACGACTTATTTCCCTGTTTATTTCTTCTTTCTGAAGGGAGGTAGACCCTACAACCACTAAATATCTCAACACTTGAACTGAACTTTAATTCTCATTCGCAATTAATTATTGCCATGGGTTACTATGGTCAATGATATCCCACATCAATTGTACATATATCTGACTGTTGGAATGTGTAGACTTCTATCGAATAAGGCAATTGAAATCACACCATTAATCTACTAAGTCCAATACTTATTAATTAAGGTTATTGTTTCTAGAATTAAACGAGAATAAGGTAAAGATGATTTCCTATGACTCCCTTGGATATGATTTATTTCCTTATTGAACTTAGCATTTACTACAGCTATGAATGCCCAAATTCCTATTAAATCCTCTTTTAATTCAATTAATTACTATAACAGTCATATGACATTAATGACCATAATAGACCTATTTCCTAAGGCAATAAACATGCAATTAATGTCATTTACATAAGTCCCATTTTAATTCTACTTGTTTTCACTTCCATAATCTATCTATCATTATTTAATTTTACTAGTTCTTATATAATTATGTATGTATATATATATATATATTAATTTATTAATTTCCCTAATTGGAGTCACATTATTTATTCCTATCCATTTTCCATTGTAACCATATTACGTTTATTACCTATTAATTCATTTCCCCACACATTCATGGCTACAACATTAATTCCAAATTTAATTTATTTGTAACCTTTTAAATTTTAGCAATTAACTCCACATTCATTGCTAACAAACATTATGGTTACAAATATTTATTTCCATTTTTCAGGGGAATTATCATATATACCCACAAAAAATGGAAACTATTCAATTTCAAACACAAAACCTATGATTATCAATAATATTAATAGCGTCGATTACATAAGTTCGGAAGGATAAGCTTATCGTAATTATACATACATACGTACATATATATATATATATATATTAGTGTGATATTTACGTAGTTACTTGTAAGGCCCAGCCTCTGGATCCATGCTAAACAAGAGCAATACTAAGTATTACTATCGTAAAGCACTGAGAATGAGACTCGATAGGTCTAAAAGTTGTACTCATTCGCTTTAATTAACACTGGCACGAATTTTTTTAACTTTTTAATTCCTACTCGTGCTCAATATTAGTTTAAAAAAATGGCAAAAGAAAACCTTCCTAAGTTACATAGTACAAAACTAATAGAATCAGTCACAGCACAACAGTAACAGTAGAATACATAATACATATCGTAATAGTGATTTGCATAATACATAGTTCATCATACATAATACCACTCCCAAAATACATAATAGCAAACATACCATAGCAAAATACAAGCTACTAATAGATTGAATCTGCATAATCCAATACCCAAAATGTGGAAAATGATAACAGTGCTGCTACAGTTCACGCAAACCTAACCTGCAACTAATCCTCAACCTGACCTAAGGATTATAAATCAAATCACACAGGTCAGACTATGTCTAGTGTGAGAGAAGTAGGATCTACGGACAATCAACAATAACACTTATTATGTTAACAATATGATAGAGAAGAATAAAACCAAGTATCGTCTATATAAATCAATATGACATAAATTAAATAATTATATATAAAGAATATGTCAAAAAATTTATCCTACCATAGCATCATATATGAATCAATATGATATAATATAATAAAAATAGATTAAGAAAAAATATCGTATATAAATCAATACGATACCAACAACAATCACTATGTATAAATCAATATGATAAGTATAAATTTACATAGAGTATCATATATAAATCAATATGACACCCACTCCAAATATCATATATAAAACAAGGAGGTAAATGTAAATGAACCTAGAGTATCGTATATAAACCGATACGATACTCATAACAATTATCATATATAAAACAATATGATGATAGCAAATCTAAAGATGTAAAACATAATAGTGGATTTCAGGATAAATATAACCCAACTCATAACATGTACCAAATAAACAGACGCTAGTATTGAAAAATCATAGTGGTAGAGCTCAAGCGATCATCGAGACATCAACACTATAATCTACTCATAACGTCGTAACACACCCGGCGGTCAACCTAGGATAACCAAGATGGTCTAAGGAAAAGGCCATATGCTACCAGTTCATGGCACTAGACGTGGGACCCCCACACCTCCATCTATTGTAGTCTGTGACCCTCCGATCAAGAATTTCGATCGAAAAATAAAATTAGCCCAATGTAGCAGACTGTGGTCTGTGGTGGTAAATGGGCAAGTGAAGTACCATCGATTCAGAGCGATCCTGAATCAGGTCGACAAAGATGGAGTTTTGGCATTGGTATAACAGAGTTCAATCTATACCAACCTAAAATCAAAGAGAGGTTTAACTATTTCATATAAATAAATATCATGAAACTCAGTAGTGTTATGACTAAATTACAATCATGACTTGAATAAATATGCCTACATTTCAGAAAAATAACATAGCAACCAAACCTAGAAAAATGCCGAAAACAAGATAAAACTGATGCATAACCACCAATTTGATTGTCAAGCCATAAATAAGATCAAGCATGTCATACTACCATTTAGAAAAAAATATGGTGGTTTATTACATTAAATCAAGCCACCTACTATCGATATAGAGTAAAAAGATACCATCTTAAGAATGGTATATAAGCATGTCATCTCAATGAAGAAGTAAAGACACATCAATTCAAAAAGTGTCATATACTTCCAAATAGTAACTACACAAGTAATGCACATGTGTCCTATACCACACTGCATTACTTTAATATTTACTAAATGGTAGTACACCCGACTTATTGAAAATACACACAAATAAATATTCCATAAGGTTATAATATTATAAATCGTACTTCAAAATGGTGCTTATGATGTATAATTGTTACATAATCCCAAATTTGAAAATTAGCTCACAAGTCATGTCTCAAAATTATATGTATATATATATAACCAAACTTATTACTTTTCATACTTCTTTGACCTTATAAATTCCAAACTCATGTTTCCAAAAATAATTAATCATTTATAATACAAATACACTTTGTAAATAAATCCTTCAATCATAACCATTTATAAGAGAAACTAAACTAATTTAAAAAGATAAGTTTGATATTTATGACTTTAATAAACTCTCTTTACAATATTATTTGTGTGCAAAACTAAATATTATAAAAGTAAATATGAGTTTACAATTTCCAAAACTTTGAATTGAAATGATTCAAGTATAAAACAAACTAGATCCTTCTACAACAAATATTCATTCACTACAATATTTTCAATTTTGACATGTAATTTAGATTAAATGAATCTAATAAACTTAGGAAAAACCCTGAATAAAATATGTAAGAAAAAGTATAAGATTTTCAAAACATTAAGAACTATTCAATTTGAATAAGTAAAACAATAGTTATGATGAAAACAATTCTTATATTTTAACTTAATTATCGCTATCGTTTATTTTCGAGACAAGCACTAAAACATATTTTTGACCATGTAATTCATAAAATATTTCAAAAAACAAAATATGAAAGTTGTAAAACATTTTCTAATCTTTCCGAAACATCAAGAATTCTCAAAATCCGTTAAGAAACCAAAAAGTTATACCCAAACAGTTTCTGTTTTGGTTCTGAAAATCTTAGATTTTATATACCCAACTTGCAAAAATCATAAAAGTTCGAAATTTGACATTTTAACTCAAAACTTTTACAATTTCTTTGAATATGGATGTAGTTTATGTGCACAAAATTTCAAAGCCAGAAAACTTACCGGCTGGTACAAATTTCATATTCTTTAACAGCCAATTTTTTCTTGGTTCTGAAAATCCCAGTTTTCATATACCCAACTTGGAAAAATCATAAAAATTCGATATTTAATATTTTTTAACTCAAATTTTCAAATTATCTTTATATATGGATATAGATTATGTGCACAAAATTTCTAAGCCAGAATACTTACCAACTAGTACAGATTCCATATTCTTTAACAGCCAATTCTTATTTGGTTATAAAATCTCAGTTTTCATATACCCAACTTGAAAAAATCATAAAAATTAGAAATTTAATATTTTTACTAAAGTTTTAACAGTAGATTTGAATATGGATGTAGTTTATGTGCAAAAAAATTCAAAGCTAGAAAACTTATCAACTGGTACAGATTTCATATTCTTTAACAACCTTGGTTCTGAAAATCTCAGTTTTCATATACCCAACTTGAAAAAAATCATAAAAATTCAAAATTTAATATTTTTAACTCAAAATTTTTACATTAGCTTTGAATATGGATGTAATTTATGTGCACAAAATTTCAAAGCCAGAAAACTTACCAGCTGGTACAGATTTCATATTCTTTAATAGCCAGTTTTTGCTTGGCTCTGAAAATCTCTGTTTTCATATACCCAACTTGAAAAAAATCATAAAAATTATAAATTTAATATTTTTAACTCAATTTTTTTACAGTAGTTTGAATATGGATGTAGTTTATGTGCAAAAAAAATTCAAAGCCAGAAAACTTAACAACTGGTACAGATTTCATATTCTTTAACAACCAATTTTTGCTTGAGTCTGGAAATCTTAGTTTTCATATGCTCACTTTGAGACTATTCAACATACATTTTACCTGCATTTGAATTGTATACAAGTACCGAATTAATCAACTTTTTTTAAAATACTACATGAAGTTCCATTCAGATTAAATTGTCTCAAATTTTCAAATAACTCAAGATTCAAACAACAACATATAAAATAAGGCATGAAGCTAACAAACATTTTATGTAAAGAAATCATCTTTGAGCCTTCATGCAAGCATAAGATATGAAAAGAAAAAAAGAAAGATAAAATCTTCACTCACCTTCTTTTCTCCTTGTTTGCAAAGCAAATATTTCAGCTTCAACCCTCGATTGCAACTCCTCTATGCTAATTTGGGAATCAAATTAACAATTTGATTTGTAATAGGATGATTTTTGTTTTTGATGCTTAGATGAAATAAGGTTCAGTTTTTTCCTTTCTGATTCCCTGAGAAAGATTATACGTACCCCCCTTCAAGGAGAGAGGTGAGATGTATTTTTGTATAAAAGCCTCTAGTATAGAAGCTTCTACCAAAATATCCCTCATTATTTATTATTTTCTTTTGTTTATTAATATAAACTCATCCTAATTTGTATTTTCTCTCCTATATTTATTCGTATGTGCACATATTCTAGATTCTTCTTTGAAAATGCACCTATTTACTATACATTTTATATATGTACATACATATAAATTATAAAAAAACTTTTTTTTTCTAAAACAAATACATTCGTGTTTGTATTTTTCTCTTGTTCATTTTTTTTCCACAAATTTCACAATATTAGAATGTTTTTAACTTTTAGAATGGAGGATTTTAGGGAGAAGGCCAAACTTTGCAATTTTTTTGGCCAAAAGTTTGCAAAGTTTGGTTTTTGGCCTAAAGTCCACCTTTTAGTGCAAATGTGGATTTCAGGGGGTTCCACCACATTTCCCACTATGCACTAAAAGTTGGCCTTTTGGCCAATTTGCAAACTTTGCAAACTTTTGGCCAAACTTTGCAATTGCAAAGTTTGGCCTTCTCACTATTTTCCACTTTAGAAAGTGTACAAATTTTTCAATTAAATTTACCAAACTATTTACTAATTTTTTTCATTGTAAATAATTATAAATGTTTTTAAAACAAAATATTTTGCTTTATTTCTTATTTATTTATGTACCAATGAACAACTTAATAACGGTGTTCCACCATCATCCATAATCAATCAATTAATTTCTTCGTCTATTTCTTCTGTTGTAAACAAAATAATCGTACTCTTAAAATTGCATGTAAATATCCAGTTAATTTTTTCTACGATAAGAATAATTAGTTAATTGATTCCCAAAATTTGCATTCTTAAAAATCGGGTTGTTACAGACTTCCTCCCTTACAAAAATTGCACCCTCCCAATTTCTACATAAATGATGTATCTGTAACCTTGATAATTGACTTATTCTTAATAAATATACGCAATAGCTTCCTCGGTTCTTAAACAACGCCTTTTAACATAAAAATATGCATTATTAAGGCATACATATCATATAAAATAACGATTTATTGATCATTTATTACATCCTACAATATTCAGTTAGGTCAATTAAATGCTTTGAAGATAGAAGGATGTAGTTGATTGTATAAATCTCCACATCAATATCCATTAACCAATACTTAGTTAATTTCCTTCCTAACAACCATTTAAGGTTCAATCAATTCCCAGGTCAACATCATCAGTTTTAAGTATCATATACCCAAGAACTACAACTACTTCACTTAAAAATCATTTTTTTATCTTACTAAACATCATTAGATCCTACCATGAACTTATATCATCAACCACAAGTCATTATATATACAGGTTCATAAATTATAGTTAATATATATGTTAACCGGCCTTTTGGTCCGGTTCCTAAAAATACACAAGACATTCTCAACTCAAGCCATCGCATGGAGTCAAGGCCAAGGAGGGCACATATAAGCGAAGGAAACATGATCGAGAAGGGACCACGTCGCTCAGAACCTTGCAGCACCTAAAACACATTTCCGAATCGAGGCCTCAAATCCTGAAGGAGTCACAAGCCCTGAGCGCCTGTATCTATGGTTCTCGTACCCCTCGAGAGGTGAACTTCGCACCCAACAGGTGCAAAATTTCGCACCCAGCAGGTGCAAAATTTCGCACCCAGCAGATGAGAAATTTCACACCCAGAGCCGGGTTCGAATTTTGGGCAGATGCAGGTGGTGGGTGCAAATTTCTGCATGCGGTCCCCTATTTTTACCTACTCCTACCCACTCCTACCTACTACCCCTGCCCTTACCTAACTCATCTCCTATAAATAGCCCATGACCTCACACTTCAAAGGGGTTGGAATTTAAGACCTTGAGCCTTCATGAGAGCTCCATTAATGGCATCTCCACTTTGAGGAAGAAGAAGGGCAAAAGTGTCTTTTTCCTATATCTTGCAATATATGTCAATTATGACCTCATATATGATAATGATGACTGTTAGACCCAAAAGTGGTTCTAACACCCAAATTGATTAAAAGCAAATAAGATGAGATAAAAATAAAAATGAACACACAGGATTTATAGTGGTTCGGCGAAGAAATGCCTACGTCCACTTATCTTTCACTATATTCACTGATTCTGTTGTAAATACAATGTAATGATCACTTGATTTCACTCACAACTCACTTATAGTTGCTCAATAGATTGAAACAAATAATAAAAGAAGGTTTGGATTCTCCGGGAGCAATGGAGTTCGGATTATGGAGGTGGTTGAATTCTTAAAGTGCTGAAAAAAGATCCTTCTCTTTGTCTCCAGACGGGGTATTTATAGGTGTGAATTTGCCTGAAACTTGATCCGGGTCGGGGCCACATGTCGTCCATCCCACCATCTTCGGGTTCGGATGAATTATTATGTTGACAACGCATCAAAGGAACGGACGTTACAAGTAGGAACTGGTCACAACCGGTCCGGATATCCAGGCGCTTTTGCAGGAGAATAACATGGAATATGGGCTCGGATCGGAGACGCACAGACAAGGGGTTCGGATCGGGATATCCGATCCGACCCGGATTGGCTTGGGTGCTACGCTCTCTTCTTCTCTGATCTGCTCCGCTCCGATCCATTTTCGTGGAAAACAGGTGGCTTTCCGATCCAATTGAAATTGTGTTGTCTTCCGATCCGATTAGATACACCTTACCAACTTCCTCATCAGCAGTTCACCGATCCGAACAGAAAGCTCTATCCGACCCGAACCGATATATTGCTCTGACCCGACCCGAACAACTGCAGCTATCCAATCTAGATTGTAGTGTCTTCTCCAATCCGAACCGAAGTCTTCTTTTTTTTAAAAAAAAAATGCCCTTCAACGTCTGGTTTCTTGACTTTGTGTTGCCTAGTTCACAAAGTAGGCTAACATTTTGCCCCCTCAAAGGATGCTTCTGTTGTATACGAAGCGTGCTTTGATGTCGTTCGAATGCTAGAGGAATGCACAGATTTCTACCTGGTTCGGTGTCCGACTCGAGTACCTTTTCTTCCTGTTTCGCCTTGCACTGGGTTGATGGGCTGGAAGATGTGGGCTGGCTTGGACTCGGTCCGAACGGAGTAAAATACGGGGAATACAAAGAGCCATCTCACGTCTTATATAAACCCAACCATCCAAACTCTTCTACCTTTTTTACTCCCACAATTCTTGTTCTTCCAGCTTTAAACCGAAACCCTATTTCCTAATAAATCCAAAAACTCCAAAACTTCTCGTTTCAACCTTCGAATAAAACATCTAGGTATTTTAAATCTCCGATTATTTATGTAATAACTGATTTCAGCTAGAATTTGCGGTTAAATCGAGCGATTGGAGTGTGGTATTTGTTGAACTCCGACGCCTGGATCTCCTCCACCGTTTGTCATCGTCGTTGATGGTGTCTTCGCCGTCTCGAGGTAGCAACGGGGGTTATAGGGATCCAGCGTTAAACATTCAAGCACATAAACGCTTAACTTCATTTGGGTCTAGTGAAATTTGAAGACGAGAAAGGGAAGAATAAGAACTGGGTTCGGTTCGGGTAAGGAAGTGCTGAAGCAACGGAGGGGAGGACAAGTTCATATGTTAAGATCGGGTCGGAATGAAATGCGATGTGGAGAGAGCCATGCTTGCCCGACCAGGTCGGATTAGAGGAAAAGATAGAGAAAGGAAAAGGACGTATGGATCCTTTTGTTTGCTGAACCACTCCGAATGCTCATTCCGATCCGGTTTTAAACGGCCAAATATGAATGTCTTCTCCGAACCAAACAATATGCAGACCCGAGCCGATCCCAGCTATATGCACATCCGATCCGAACCCAACAATAAGCACACCCTACCCGAACTGAATGATATGCATATTCCAACTCAAAGCACATGACTTTATCTAACCAGGGTTAATCAATGCTTGATATAATCTTCAACTTAATGAACAGTTAGGGTAGTGCCTTGCGGACGTAAACGAACATTAAGAACAACTCTGACTATCACTTTCTCTTCACAGCTCCGTCTTACATTGCTGTACTTTTATTTTGCATTTCTCACATTTGCCGCACACATTTTAGTTCACACACATACACAGGGGGGCACGGGATAATTTACTCTAATCCGTGCTATTGCTTCTTCAATAGTTCTATGACAATGAGGCCCAGACGCTCTTCCCGACTAGCTGAGATGAAAGAAGCCCCGGAAACTTCTAACAAAATCACCCTTGAGGATATATCTTCTTCGTCTGATCCAGAATGGGACAGTGAGGGTCCAGATTACAGGGTTGGAGATCGGGAAAGCAACGAGGCATCTTCGGAGAACGAGGTTTCTCTGGGTTTTGAGGAGGAAGGAGGGATCGGTGATGATCGAGCCCCTGACGAATTTGACTCAGCCATTATATTGGAGTCACCTCCAGATTCCGTAGAATCGACAATCGACAACGACCGACTTGTTCGAATTTGCTTAAAGTATGGAATAATGAAAAGGGACACCCTAGTGCCCTCACGCTCTGACCGTCCCCACAACCCTCCAGAAGGATATATGACGGTCACTCGCTTAATGTGCATGGTCGGTGCCATTCCTCCATTTTCTCCATTCATTGTTGATTTTTTAAGACAAATGCGGATTGCCCCCATGCAATTGCACCCCAATTCATATGCCTATCTGTACACCTTGTACATAGCATATCGTGAAATCCTAGGCATAGAGCTCACGTTCGACGACGTTCACTTCTTCTATAATTTCAAGCATCGGACTCGAGAGACTCCATCCTTCTGCTACTTTGAATCAGTCCCAAAAAGAAAGATAATCTCTGCACCATTCAGCAGTAAAGCTGGAGATTCCAGACTAGAATGGTTCTACGTGAAGCAACAGCCTGGATGCGCCAGGAGATGGACAAAATCAAGTAAAGCGTTGATTTTCTAAATCCGGACTCTATACACTTGAATCATCACCCTGACCTGTTTTCCTTTTTGTTTGCAGTCGACAATCCCAAACAGATATCAGATCAGGTGTTCTTTGATCGGATGCATCGACTTCTTAATGGCGATAAAAAATTCTTGACTATTGACGAGGTCCTTAAAGATGAATACCTTCACTTTCATGGGCTGCTATCCGTTTTTCGTAGCATCAGTCATGGGACGGTCCCTTACGCATACATTCCTCCAGTGGAGATAGTTCCAGAGACAGGAGAAGGCTCGGGAATTCCTACAGTGCCTCTTCAAACTTCACCTTCTCCGTCTTCCACACAAGATGATGAATTGGCTAATCTGGCCGAAAAGCATCGTGAAGGGTATATTGCCCCCGAGGAAACTACTCCTCTAGACAAATCAAAATCCTCCCAAGAGTCGCCACTTCATGCTTCCGAAGGGGATGTTCCTAGTACTGATGAGCACATATTTCAGGGTTTGGGGGATCTCCCCTTACCTGAGACTATATATACTTCGGAGGATTTCAGGAAGGATCCTTTAGTCTTCACCTCTTCTGAAGAAACCACTCCTGCTAAGGCCAAAGAGCCTGCCCGCACTAGTCTAGCTTCAGACTCGGGTAGGTTGGGGGGAAACACACCACTTAGGATACACTTTACACTACAGCATTTGCATTTATTGCACTTCTTTCTCCATGAATCCATTAATTCTAAACTTCGCTTATTTTGTCGCGCAGGTACAATGTCTCGATCCTACTATGATATAAGAAAACTTCGTCGCAGCATGTCCAATCCTCCTCAGGATATCGAGTATGATCGCCGGGATGACCGTGGTAGGGAGGAGAGAAGACCTTATGATCCCTATCGTTCTCGACCCTCACGTTTCCGCTCACCAGTTCGACCGGAACAAGAGAAATATAAGAGCTATCAAAGCCGCAGGGAGGAGGACAGACCACCATCCAAAGACTCCACTTCCTCCCATGAAAAGCGGAGTAGAGAGAGAACTCCTCCGAAAGAAACCGGGTCTCGAAGTAAGCACAAGGTCCCCGCCACTAAACGACCTAGAACGGACAAAGAGACAACTGAATTCTCTTCTCATAGGGACACCGAATTATCAATTCCCGCTCCTCCCCCACTAGATGCGGGAACTGCAGTCAAGCTGGCGTACTTGGAGGAGCAATTTCCTGAGCACTACTTCGAGACTTTGACCTTTCTACCTACCCTTGAACCTATTTCTTCTAATTGGGCAGATGAGGCCAAAGCAAAGATTGATTTGGTGGAAAAACAATATACCGAGATGTTCAAGTATTCACGCAATCTTTCTAGAATCATCCGCACTCTAATGACAAATGCTGATTCAATGCAAAAGACCGCGGAGGAGGATGCTAAGGCCTTAAAAGCTCTAGGAAAAGATTTGGAAGACACTCAAGCTCAGCTAGCGGTCGCTCAAAGGAACGCTTCTAATTTCAAACAACAGTTCGAGGACATGCAAAAGCGTTATCACGATTTGCTTGAATCTCACACTCAGGAGCGTTCTGAATTAAAAAAGCAAGCTGACGAGGCCAAATCAGATGCTGCTAAGACACGCCTTGCTTATGCTGAGCTTGAACGGAAAAACGCCGAGTTAGCAAAGAGGAGTGCTGAATTAGAAAAGAAAAATGCTGACTTGGCTTCAAAGTTGTTGGAGGCAGAGAACAGGGCTGCTCTGGCCGAGGGCAATGTGGAGTGTGCTATTAAATCTGCGGAGGAAGCCCGCAAGCAACTATCAGAGGCGGAGGTTGATATTCAGGGCTTCGGCGAGCTAATGATTGAATTCTTTGCACACATTATTCGTCGTCGAAACATTTCTTGGATCGAGGACTATCCATCCACTCTGGTTCAAGTATGGAATCAAATCGTTGAGTGGGAAAAAGAAGAACTTAAGGTCGATTCCCTCGATGAAGATAAACTGATGAAGAAATACTTGAGAGATGATGAACCGGACCGCCTAGCTGAAGGGCGCCGCCTCATTGCTGAGGCCATGGAAGAAGAGAGACGGAAGTCTAAACAAAAAACCATTCTCGAAGCTAGTTCCTCTTCTTCTGCTCCTGCAACTCCCGAAGTAGAAGGGTATGACCCCGAAAATCCGGGAATTCCCCGAACAACTCTGCTATCTCCCATTCCTGAAATAACCCCAGAGGTAGTAGTCACCCCTGCTGAAAAGTCTTCGGAAGGTATCCCTATCTTTTCTCCTCAATTTGCCAAAGCTATTACTACCTTTCGCTATTTGATTGAACATTCGATGGGAGACCCATTGTTTTCGCCTGAGTTGATAACTGTTGCTTCTCATTCTGTAGGTGTCGAATCATCCGAAAAGACAGATGTAGCTCAAGGAGCTGCCGCTGGGACTAAGCCCGCAGATGGAGCCAAAAAAGGGGAAGACAAGGCTGCTTCTATAGACTTGGGAGAAGGAAATGAGCCGACTAAGGTCTCCACTCCCCATGATGAAGAAATGATAGCGGCTTTAAAGGACGATGGCGGAGACGGGGGGCATGAAGAGGAACCAGAAGTTGCAATAACCGGGGAGTCAAAAAGTGCTGATGACGTTACCTTGGCTGCAATGAAGGCTGACCAAGACAAGCGTTTGCAATTAAAGGCCGAAGAACTAGACCCTGAGGTCCTCAAGCCCCTCGCAGTTGTGGATGCGGGTTCAAGGTTAGTTGTTAAGCTCTCAACTAGATCTATTACAGAAGAACTTGCTAAAAAATCTTATCTTGATTCCAGTGCCCCGCCCTCCGGGAAGAAATCTACTGGCTCCAGTACCGCATCTTCAGGGAAAAAGAAATCAAAACGAATCTTGACTGAAGCCGAGAAGGAAGCAAAGGATGCGGAGAAAGCCGCCAAGAAATCTAAGGCTCATTCCAAACCTAAATAGTGGGTTGCCCTGTATCTTTTTAGCATCTTTGTGAACCAATAATTGCTGCTGCAAAAGCAGCTCCTGCACTTTCTTTTTTAGCTATTTCCCTGTACAAATTCATTCATCTGTAAATAAAAATAATTCACTTTTTGCAATGTTTGTTTGTTAGCAGTTCTGCATTTATGCATGTTTATAGTTGTGAAACGAAGTTGTGGAGGGGGGAAATATGCGTGTACATAAATGTCCCCAGTCAATTTCCACAAGTTATTTAATGCTTAACCGGGCAATCCGAATGCTCCCGTTTTTCTGACGGGATAGCACTTCCTGTGCTGTCAGCACCTGTCGTTTTTTCTGGCATTTCTTTTATACTCTCCCTCTTTCTCTTGAGAGTTAGAGTTCGAGTTCAGTCATCTGTTTATTCCCCGGTCTTTCAACGGGGAAAGATTTCTTTCTCAGCGCTCAGTCAGAGACGCTTTTATACTCTCTCTCTCTCTGGAGAGTTAGAGTTACAAGAAGAATTTCTTTTTCAGCGCTCAGTCGGAGACGCTTTTATACTCTCTCTCTCTCTGGAGAGTTAGAGTTACAAGAAGAATTTCTTTTTCAGCGCTCAGTCGGAGACGCTTTTATACTCTCTCTCTCTCTCTGGAGAGTTAGAGTTAAGAATGTCGTTTTCTCGTTCTTTTATATCTTATCGCACAAACAGTCGTTGTGCTTCTTTTTATGTCTAAACCGTTTTCAACCTTTTTAGGCTGTGAGTCACCCTGTACTTCATACCTACAACAGAATAATTAACAGATGTATATACACATAGTGCATAAAGGTAAATAACACACAATATTTTTATAGTGGTTCAGCTAAGTCGTAGCCTACATCCACTTTATAGTCCTTTATTCATATCGTCAGATTTTCCCAAGGCAAGTCGTGCCTTATTACAGAGTTCACAGGAAAAATAACAAAAAGTACAGCATTTCTAATCCAAATATCGCATTAAGTGTTGGGCATTCCATGCTCGAGGGACTTCTTCGCCATCTACGGTCGTTAACTTGAAGGTTCCTTTTTCAAGTTTCCGTTGGATGACAAAGGGTCCTTCCCATTTTGGGCCGAGGTGAGGAAGGGATGGAAAAACTCTCTTTAGCACCAAATCTCCTGGTTCAAAAGTTCTGAGGCGAACTTTTTTGTCATAATAGCGTGTCATCTGACGCCGATGTCTTGCTGCACGCAAATCTGCTTCGTCCCTTTTCTCTTCGACTTCATCAAGAGACTCAAGTAAGAGCGCCCGATTCGTCATCGGGTCATAATATGTCACCCTATGGGAAGGAACTTCCAGTTCAACTGGAATTACTGCTTCTGAGCCAAAGGAGAGAGAGAAAGGGGTATGACCGGTGGCTGTCTTAAATGTTGTTCGATATGCCCACAAAGCTAGGGGCAATTCGTCAACCCATCTTGCCTTTGCACGCTCTAACCGTTTCTTGAGGATGGATTTTATAACTTTGTTTATTGCCTCTACTTGTCCATTCGATTGCGGATAGGCAACTGCAGTATATCGCTTGTCTATCTTATACTTCTGACAGAAATTTCTGAATTCAGTACTATCAAACTGGGTTCCGTTGTCAGTTATAATCGTTCTTGGAATCCCGAACCGGCATATAATATTTTTGACCACAAAACTTATCACCTTTCTTGCTGTGATCTTGGTCAAGGGCTCAGCTTCCACCCACTTCGTAAAATAGTCCACGGCCACTATTGCATATTTAGCTCCTCCTTTAGCAATTGGTAGAACTCCAATGATATCAATTCCCCATGTGGCAAATGGCCAAGGACTCACCATTGATTTAAGTTGGGTCGACGGTGCCCTGGGGATTTTGGCGAATCTCTAGCACTTATCGCAGCGTCGTGAATAATCAGCTGCATCTTTATTGATCGTAGGCCAGAAATATCCGTATCGCAATATTTTCTTTGCTAAAGTTTGACCTCCTGTATGATCTCCACACTCACCCTCGTGTACTTCTCTTAGTACACGCTTGATGTCGTCGTGTGCTATACATCGTAACAGGGGCATAGAAAATCCTTGTCTATAGAGAATATCATCTTGTATGACATATCTGGTAGCTTTGCGGACTACAGCTCTTTTCTCACTCTTCTTTGATGGGAGTGTCCCATTCTTAAGGAAATTCTTAATTGGAGTCATCCATGACTCCTTCTCTGGTTCCGCTTCAAAAGCGAATTCAATTTCCATTGACTCAAAGCTTGGCGATTCCAACGTTTCAATTGGAATTACTTCAGTCTCTTCTGGATTGTCGGAACTAGCCAGCTTTACCAGTCTATCCGCTTTCTGGTTTTCAACCCTGGGAATATGTGTTATATTGTACCGCTCTAAGCTATTCAATAGCTCTTTCACTTTCTTGAGGTAGGCGATAAGTCGAGGTCCTCGAGCCACAAATTCCTCTCGCACTTGGCAAACAACAATTTTAGAGTCACAAAATATGTCCAACATTTTTACTCCAAGGTCTTTAGCAAGTTTCAGCCCGGCAATCAGGGCTTCATATTCAGAGTCATTGTTAGTTGCTGAAAATTCTAATCGCAGGGCGTAATATAACGACCGTCCCTCGGGAGTGACTAAGACAATTCCAGCTCCGGACCTTCGGTCATTCTTGGCTCCATCTGTATATAATTTCCACGGATTCATCTCTAGCTCATCCTCGGCTTTAACCACTCTATCATTGATTATTTCCTCCTCTGGAATGGTGAATTCCGCAATAAAGTCTGCTAGAGCTTGCCCCCTGATTGACTTTCGTGGTTGAAAATTCAAATCAAACTGACTTAGTTCTATGTTCCATTTGATCAACCTTCCCGATGCCTCAGGCCTCTGTAACACCTGCCTTAACGGCTGGTCGGTGTATATGGTTATTGGATGGGCTTGGAAATAGTGACGAAGTTTTCGGGATGCGATCAGGAGGCTGTAAGCAAGCTTCTCAATCTTTGGGTAGTTGCGCTCTGCCGCTGCTAATTTCTTGCTTACATAATACACCGGTCTTTGTACTTTGTTTTCTTCTCGAACCAGGGCTGTGCTGACAGCGTGAGCCGAAACCGCCAAGTAAACAAACAATTCTTCATGATCTATGGGCTTTGATAAAATCGGTGGTTTCTCTAGCAGTTCCAACAGATTTCGAAAGGCCTCAACACAATCCGGGGTCCACTCGAAGTTCTTCTTTCCCCTTTTAATCAAATCAAAAAACGGAACACATTTATCTGTGGCTTTGGAGATGAATCTACTTAGCGCCGCTACTTTCCCTGCAAGACTTTGGACGTCCTTAATTCTCCTCGGTTCTTGGATATTTCTAATTGCTGCTATCTGGCTAGGGTTGATTTCAATTCCTCGGGAACTCACAATGAAGCCAAGGAACTTTCCCGATGCCACTCCAAACGAGCATTTCAGAGGATTCAATTTCATCCGGTACTTTCGCAAGATACCAAACATTTCCGCCAAGTCTTGCGTATGGCTGGAAGACTGCTTTGATTTGACAAGCATATCGTCCACATAAACTTCCATAGTTTTTCCTATTTGATCATAAAACATTCTGTTTACCAAGCGCTGATAAGTAGCTCCAGCGTTTTTTAATCCGAATGGCATTACAACATAACAATATAACCCCAAATTCGTAATGAAGCTCGTATGTTCTTGGTCTGGTACGTGCATAGGAATTTGGTTGTATCCAGAATATGCGTCCATGAAAGAGAGAAGTTCATGACCTGCTGTCGAGTCTACAAGCTGGTCAATCCTGGGAAGTGGGAAACTATCTTTCGGGCAAGCTTTATTTAAATCTGAAAAGTCAATGCAAGTCCGCCACTTTCCGTTTGGCTTCTTTACTAAGACGGGATTCGATATCCAGTCGGGATATGTCGAATCTCGAATGAATCCATTCTGCTTCAACTTCTCTACTTCCTCTTTGAGAGCAGCCGACCTCTCTGGGCCCAGCATGCGTCTCTTTTGCTTCACAGGTGGATGCTTCGGATTTACATTCAATTTGTGACTTATAATGGATGGCGATATCCCACACATATCAGCATGGGTCCAAGCAAACACGTCTAGGTTTGCCTTCAGGAAGTCCGTTAGTTCTTTAGCTCGACGTGGATCCAATTGAGAACCAATTTTCAAAACTTTTGTCGGATCAGCTTCATCAATGGGAATTTCCACTGTCGCTTCATTAGGAGTTGCATTCCTAGCCTCTGGTTCCTCGTCTTTTCTGGGATCCAGGTCTTCAGGTGTTCCTTTGGGCAACTCCTTTGGGGTCAATCTCTCTAATTGCTATGCCGAGTCCCCCTTCGAGGGAGACGAGGCATCCTTACTCTCAACGTTAAGTCCTTTCATCAACATCTTTAACTCGGCCACATAGCAGGCCCGTCCGGAAACCTGATCCCCTCTCATTACTCCAGTTCCGGCTTCGGTCGGGAACTTAAGTAACAGGCACCAAGGGGCAATGCAAACTCTAAATTCAGCGAGGGCAGGTCTCCCCAAAAATGCGTTATAAGGCGAATCTACGTCCAATACTACAAACTGAAGCATTTGCACTCTTCTACGTTCTCCTTGCC
Source organism: Allium sativum (assembly GCA_030737875.1). Classification (NCBI taxonomy): domain Eukaryota; kingdom Viridiplantae; phylum Streptophyta; class Magnoliopsida; order Asparagales; family Amaryllidaceae; genus Allium; species Allium sativum. Next base: position 435,295,216 of record CM060919.1, read on the forward strand.
CCAGGGTCACGGGTAACTCTATGTCTCCCATGGGAACTGTCGACGCCCCGTTGAAGCCTCTGATCCATCCTTCACAAGGCTTCAGATCTTCGGACTCAAGCTTCATCTGATCAAATGACTTCTTGAACAAAATATTAACGGAACTTCCGTTGTCTACTAATACCTTATGGACCAAGGCCGGCCCAATGGTGGTAGTAATAACCAACGGATCATTGGTGGGAGATTGTATCCCAGTATTGTCTCGGCTTCGAAATACCACATCGTCAAACATGGTCTTTTGTTGTTTTATGGGGGTGACATCTTCCAAATCATCACCTTCATTCACGTCTAGATGCTTAGCAGCATTCACATATTGATCCATTGATCTGAAACTTCGGATTGCCGGGTGAGGTCCGCCTACTACGGAGTTGATGACAATTCCTTTTCCTTTCTGCTGCGCTGTAGGCTTGGGAGCAGGTAGGATCTGTTTTGGAGCCTGCTCTCCTTGCCCTCTGTCCCTCGGGGCAACCTTGTACTCATCCAACTTTCCTTCACGCAGCAGCTTCTCAATCACATCCATCAAATGCCGGCATTCATTGGTCGAATGCCCATGAGTTCCGTGAAACAAGCAAAATTTCCCTGTCGCCATTTCTTTCTCGGTCGAATCACGAGGTGGCAGTCTTTTGTACTGTAACACATTGTACGTATCCAGGTAAATATTTTCCAGGGTGTCGTTCAATGGTGTATAATTCTCGTAATTCTGGAACCGGGGTCTTTTGTTAGGGTCACTTCCCCTATTTCTGTTTCTTCTGTTACCGTTTGGATTTCGGTTATTGTTGTTGTTACTCCCGCTTCCAGCATTGCTGTTTCCACCCTTGTTTCCTACATTTACTTCAACCTTGCCAGAACTTTCTCCCGACTGCTTCACGGCGATATTACTCTGCACATTCTCCTTTGAAGCCGTCTCAGACTTTCTCTTTCGGTTCGCCCTAGCCTCCTCTCGTCTTAGATAAATATCGGCTTTTTCGTAGAAAATCTCCCTTGTGGAGGGTGTTTTCCCAGAAAGGTAGTCTCCAAACTCAGATTCAGGATCGACTCCTTCCTTCAATGCCATCAGAATAGTGGGCTCGTGCGGGTCACTGACCTCAGTCACCGCTTGATTAAAACGGTCAAGATATGCCCTCAAAGACTCTCCTGGTGCCTGTTTAATTCTCGATAATTCAATAACACTTTTGGACTTTCGGGCATGGAGACGGAACTGGTTCATGAAACGCTCGCTTAGTTCCTTGTAATTTGAAATCGAACGAGGAGGAAGTCGGGTAAACCAGAACAGTGCCACATCTTCTAAGTAGATTGGGAACGCTTTGCACTTCACTTCATCAGGGGCAGCAGCAGCGTTCATGAGCCATGAGTACCGCATTAAATGCTGTCCCGGATCAGTCCTTCCGTTGTATTTGTCCATCTGTGGCAAGTTAAAGCGTCGGGGAAATTGGAAGTCGAGGATATCATCGGTGAAGGGAGTATGGCTTCGCTCAATGCCATAATCTTCATTTGTATAATTCCGGCTCTCGGACATGATCTGACGAACCATTGCCTGTACATCAGCATTAGTTAGGGGTCGCTCAGGTTCCCTGGCCCTAGTATCCGAATTCCTTCTGGGCTCTTTTTCAGGAGATGTCCTTCTTCTTCGAGCTGCCTCTGCTCGATTCTGTTCCCTGCGCTCCCGGTCGATCTCGGGGGGAGGGGACTGGAGTCTTTGCCCCCGAGTGGGGTCATTGTCTCCTAATGCTCGTGCAATATCCTCACGAGATCCCAAAGATCCAAATGTCAGCTGCTCCACGTTCTGAGATCGTTCGAGTGGCCTTCGTTCACGGGGCCTCTCTTCCTCGGAAGATGAAGATTGATCAACTGGTGTGTGACGAACCGGTGATGGAGTTCTTTGTCGACGGAGTTCACTAATCTCCCGACTCATGAGCCTCATATTTTCATGCATCATGAGATTAGTGCGCTCGTGAACCTTCATAGCTTCCCTTGTGCTTTCAAGCATGTCAAGCAAGCGCGAGAAATCTCCTTGAGTGATGGGCGCAGATGGATTGACCTGATCACCAACCCTGGTGGCTGGAATTGGAGCATTCGTAGGGACTCGAGTAGAGGTTCCGGCTTCACCAAGCATCGGGTCGGGTCGGAGGTAAGAGGTCGGATCGGATCGGAGCTGGGGAGCCTGGTCGGATCGGTACGTGGCGAGCAGCTCGGGTCGGTTCAGATTGGGGGAATGCACTGCTTCAGAATCTCCTACCCGGATTGGATCGGAGCTCTCCCCCTGTTGTCGGTTCGGATTTCCTGCATTGGTTCTTCGTGCTGCTGAACTCTGCCCCCGAGACCTTGTTACTACAGCATTTTGCTGATCTTCGCCAGCTCCATTTCCTCGAACAGACTGAACTTCCTTGCCTTTTCCTTTGGCCATGAGTCTTTGACAATCACTTCAACGAATGTAAAAAAAAGCAGAGAAACTTAAGGATTCACTTCTTTGAACTCAACGGTCCAAAAAGTAGAAAGAAATCCCGGAAAATAGAGAATTTAGATGAGGATTCTCAGTGAAAGCACCAAAATGTTAGACCCAAAAGTGGTTCTAACACCCAAATTGATTAAAAGCAAATAAGATGAGATAAAAATAAAAATGAACACACAGGATTTATAGTGGTTCGGCGAAGAAATGCCTACGTCCACTTATCTTTCACTATATTCACTGATTCTGTTGTAAATACAATGTAATGATCACTTGATTTCACTCACAACTCACTTATAGTCGCTCAATAGATTGAAACAAAAAAAAAGAAGACTTCGGTTCGGATTGGAGAAGACACTACAATCTAGATTGGATAGCTGCAGTTGTTCGGGTCGGGTCAGAGCAACATATCGGTTCGGGTCGGATAGAGCTTTCTTTTCGGATCGGTGAACTGCTGATGAGGAAGTTGGTAAGGTGTATCTAATCGGATCGGAAGACAACACAATTTCAATTGGATCGGAAAGCCACCTGTTTGCCACGAAAATGGATCGGAGCGGAGCAGATCAGAGAAGAAGAGAGCGTAGCATCCAAGCCAATCCGGGTCGGATCGGATATCCCGATCCGAACCCCTTGTCTGTGCGTCTCCGATCCGAGCCCATATTCCATGTTATTCTCCTGCAAAAGCGCCTGGATATCCGGACCGGTTGTGACCAGTTCCTACTTGTAACGTCCGTTCCTTTGATGCATTGTCAACATAATAATTCATCCGAACCCGAAGATGGTGGGATGGACGACATGTGGCCCCGACCCGGATCAAGTTTCAGGCAAATTCACACCTATAAATACCCCGTCTGGAGACAAAGAGAAGGATCTTTTTTCAGCACTTTAAGAATTCAACCACCTCCATAATCCGAACTCCATTGCTCCCGGAGAATCCAAACCTTCTTTTATTATTTGTTTCAATCTATTGAGCGACTATAAGTGAGTTGTGAGTGAAATCAAGTGATCATTACATTGTATTTACAACAGAATCAGTGAATATAGTGAAAGATAAGTGGACGTAGGCATTTCTTCGCCGAACCACTATAAATCATGTGTGTTCATTTTTATTTTTATCTCATCTTATTTGCTTTTAATCAATTTGGGTGTTAGAACCACTTTTGGGTCTAACAATGACATTATATAGCCTAGAATCTAATGTAATGAGATGTCATGAGATGGTCTCAACCTTGTAACCTTTTCTAATCATTAATATTCTACCAATGCTTCAAAGTGGACATAGGCCCCTCACGAGGCCGAACCACTATAAATCTCTTGTGTTATTTTCTGCTTTTCGCTCTTGTCTATACGAGCAAGTTAATTATTGTTCCTAGTAATTGGAATCTTTGGTGTTTACGACATTCTTTGTCGTCAACATTTGGTGCTTTCACTGAGAAAACTCGGATTTTTGCGCCTTTGTCGCATATTGCCATCTCGACCTTCGATGAGCTTTAGGTTCTTCAACTTAACCTACCGCCGAGTCCTCTTACGATGGCAAAGCGACCAAAGAACGCAATGATTGGCTCTTCAACCGCAGCCGAAGCCGAAACATCTCAACGGCCTCAGACGGTGGACATCCCGGCCACTAATGAAAACGTCCCTCCTACTGTGGACCCCGAAGCACCCACAACACAAGCTCAGGTTCGTGCGCTTAGTGAGAAATATGGGAACACGACGGTCAAGCTCAATCAAGCATTAAAGAATAACATCGACCTTATGCGAAAACTTTAAGAAAGTCAGCGCGTCGTTGCTCGACTTTAACAAACTCGGAACAACGCTCGACCTTGACCTACTTTCTCGGAAATGACTTCCTCCGAGTCAAGGGGCCCATATCAGAGAAGGAGGTTTAGCCTCATCCACAATGTCACCGTCGACACCAACGCTCTTGACAACGGCAATGGCCACGCCAATGGCAATTGGAACGGAAACGACGATCGAACTACAGTCACATATAGCGAGGGGGCCCAACACCAAGATCGCTCACACTTGATCATCAATGATGGACCGGGTCCGACCAACAAGCCCCTTCCTCGAAAAAACCCAATGGTCACCCATCGAGACAATGGAATCACTATGCCAGCGGCCCGCGCTCTTCCAAAACATGATCCGATTATAGACGTCGAGGACATGGAACAAGACAACCCAGACATCCATCATTGAAGACGCCCTTGCAACAGAACTCTAGAACCTCGCCAAAACCCATGGATCCCAATGGCGGATCCTCATCCAACTTATCTTCCCGACATGGTCCAAAGAATCATGAGGGAAATGCGAGGAAATGTGCATGATTCATGAGAGGCACACATTAGGCGCAACCCTTTCACGAGAAGAGTAAACGAAGCTGAGTGGCCACGACTCTTCAGCATGCCACAAATGCCACTCGACGATGGCTCTACTGGTCCTTGTGCTTTCTTGAACCGGTGAGAATGGAAAATGGATTCAAGCCGGGGCAATGATCCAGTCAAATGCAAGTGCTTCCCAGTCTTCCTATCAGGGATTGCTTTACTTTAGTTCTCCCTCCTCCCACTTGATTCCATCAACAACTTCGGCCAGCTAGTGGCAGAACTAGTCAAGCAGTTCAGGATGCATGTCCCGACTTTGAAAAATTCCCTTACTTTGTCCAACCTATACCAAGGACCCGCTGAGTCGCTCAAAAGCTAACTCTCCCGGTTCAACATCGCCCTCGCCAAAGTCGAGGATCCGGACCCTCGCACCATACTCTTTCAGTTAGCCAAAGGTGTCCTTCCTACTTTGGGGGCATGGATCTATCGGAAGCAGCCAAAAAGCCTCGATGCCTTCTATGAGAAGGCGGATCGGTACTTATGCCAAGAGGAGGCAAGACGGAACTGACTCTCCGCCACAAGTCGCCCCAACGACCCACAAGCAGACACTGCAAATAACAACCTTAGAGGAAAACAAGTCAGAGAGCCCTTTGATCAAAACAAAGGGTAGCTACCAGCAGGCAAAGGCCGAACAATGGTAGGCAAGGAGGCCAGAACGATGGTCAGCCATCGATCGAGCCAAGGAAACCCGGGCCTTCGAGGCGTACACCCCACTGAACGAAGACTTAGAACAATCTACTTGGAGACATGCAACACGTTGCCATACAAGAAGCCGCGCACTAGAGAATCAACTGACCGCTAGAAAAATACATGGAAGTGTTGTCGATACCACGATGTATACGGACATGATACCAATGAGTGCCGCCAGCTTAGGGACACAATCGAGAAGCTTATCTGTGAGAAACGATTTGAGCAATATGTCTAAGAGCCCTTTCCTCCCGAGACAAATTCAAAGCCTCCGACGCCAGCACCTCAGGCGTCCGCCAAGATGGCTGGGGGTCCATCTAACTGAAGGCGAGGGATCGTGATCAACACTATATGTGGCAGACCTTACCCTACACACGACAGCTTTCGGAAAATGGAAGAGTATGTGATTTCCATAAAGCATGCTACTTATGAAGCTTGCTCCACTCCCGAAGAATCCGTCCCATCCAAGCTCCAAAAAACCATGTGGGATGACATCGTTTTCCGCGAGAGAGATTCTACTGGGTTTGAAATCCCTACCACCGATCCACTAGTTATCACACCTCAAATCGGTGCGGCCTCTGTCCGAAAAGTATTGATCGACTCGGGAAGCTCAATCAATATTATTTTCAAAGCTGCTTATGACCAGATGAAATTGGAAGCAAAGGACCTAAAGCCATGCCGCGCCACGATCCACAGCATCAATGGGGATTCTAGTTGCCCGGTGGGAATGATCGATTTTCCCATAGAATTGGCCGAGGGGATCGAAGTTGGGTTTGAATCCTCACTTTCGTGGTTATAGACATCGATCCCCCCTACAACGCTTTCCTTGGACGCCCTTTTCTCACTGAGTTTCGGGCCTACATGTCGCCATGGTCTCTCCTATTGAAATTCCCGACAGAAAATGAGATTGGAATAGTTAGAGGTGATCAAACAAGCACTAGGGAATGTTATGCAAAATGGAAGAATGCATGCAATAAGGACAAGGGCAAAGTCATGCCCACACCTTCTTGCGCCAAGACTCAGCGGCGTCTGGGCCTTGGCTCAGGCGCCACTATCGTCTTTTCGATGACCTTGACCCGTGGAAGGACAAAGAGCCCGAATACGAAAGGGCCACTCTACTCGAGCCTATAGTGGATATTCCGGTTAATCCTGACGATCCATCAAGGGGGCTAAAGATAGGATCACACCTTCACCCCGTAATTAGAGAGGATCTTATAAATTTATTGAAGGCAAATTTGGATGTGTTCGCATGGACTCACTCCGATATGAAAGGCATCAATCCCGTGGTCGCTTGCCATTGTTTATGTATTGATCCCACAAAGCCTCCAATCAAGTAGAAGAGCCGCTTTCCGTGACTCGAGTGGTCCAAAGCACTCAAGGAAGAGGTAGACCATCTACTTCACAATAACTTCATCCGTGAAACCGACTATCCCGAATGGGTCTCCAACCTAGTCCTAGTCAAAAAAACTAATGGTAAATGGCAAACATGCGTTGACTTCTCCGATTTAAACAAGGCATGACCCAAGGATAGCTTCTCACTCCCAAAGATCGATCGACTAGTCGACTCAGCCGCCGGATACCAGCTACTATCTTTCATGGACGCTTACTCAGGCTACAATCAAATCCCGATGAATCTTCGCAACTAGGATCATACCCCTTTCATAACTAGCCTTGAACTTTACTGCTATCGCGTCATGCCCTTCGGCCTCAAGAATGCCGACGCCACTTATCAGCGAATGGTTAATCGACTCTTCAAAAACCAAATTGGGAAGTCCATGGAGGTGTATGTGGATGACAAGTTGGTCAAATCAAAGGAGTCCAATGACCACGTTCGTGACCTCTCTGAAATGTTCGATATCCTTCGCCAGTACGACATGAAACTCAATCCCCTGAAATGCTCCTTTGGGTCACTTTAGGGAAATTCTTGGGTTTTATCGTCAATTCTCGGGGAATCGAAGCCAATCTAGAAAAAAATCCAAGCTATTCGGGACATCCAAATCCCTAAGAACATCAAGGATGTCCAAAGTCTAAACGGAAAGGTGGCCGCTTTAAGTCGGTTCATCTCTAAAGCCATCGACAAGTGCATTCCTTTCTTTGATTTACTTCGAAAAGGAAAATGCAACTTCGAGTGGACCCAAGGATGTGTTTCCGCATTCGAGGACCTCCTGTGTCACTTAGAGTGACCACCTATCTTATCTAAGCCCGTGAATCATGAGGACTTATATGTTTACTTGGCTGTTTCCACGCAGGCGATTAGCTCAGCCTTGGTCCGCGTCAAGGACCGTATCCAACAACCCGTCTACAACATCAGCAAATGATTGGAGGGAGCAGAAAAGAACTACCTGAAGCTTGAAAAGCTGGCATTCTGTCTAATGATTTCTTCTCGAAAACTTCGACCGTACTTCCAGTCTTACCCTATAAAGGTGTTCACCAATCAGCCATTACGACCGGTCCTACAACGACCGGAAGCACCCAGACGGCTACTAATGTGGAGTATGGAACTAAGCCAGTTTGAAATAAACTCTATACCCCGTCGGGTCATCCTCGGACAAGCCCTCACTGACTTCATCGTAGAGTTTACAGCCCCTGAGGTGGTTTCTGCAGAGAACACTCAAGCTCCCAACAATTAATGGAAATTGTCCGTGGACTGCTCCTCTAACAGCAAATGCTCCGAGGTCGTAGTCGTGTTCATTACCCCCGAAGAACGCTCGATATGATATGCACTAAAATTAAACTTCCATGCTACCAACAACGATGTAGAATTTGAGGCCTTGACAGCCGAGCTTAGAATCGCGATCGAGCTCAAACTAAAGACAAACCAGATTTTCTCTGATTCACAACTCATCATGCATCAAGTGCATGGGGAATATAGAGCTAAGGGAGAACGACTCGCCTTGTACTTAGCTCAGGTTCACGTATTACTCACCCACTTAGAATGTTTCGTCATCACACACATCCCCCAAGAACAGAATGAAAAAGCAAAATCACTAGCCAAACTAGCAAGCTTCGAGGACCCGCAACTCTTGGAGTTCGCCCCTATCGAAGTGCTCAACACCCCGAGTATCAAGAAAGCACAATCCAAGGCAACTATAAACGCCGAACCCGAACCTGAATCTTGGATGATTCGATCAAGAATTACCTATAGCATGGGATCCTCCTGGGAAGCTACAAGGAAAGGCGATTACTCACCCGCCAATTGGCTCTATATCTTCTAATGGACGGGCTGCTCTACCGTAGGGGTTTCTCTGTCCCACTGCTCAGATGCGTAGCCCATCAAGATGCCACCCGATTGCTCACTAATGTACATGAGGGTGAGTGCGGTGACCATACTAGGGAACAAACCCTAGGCAGAGAGATACTTAGACATGGCTATTATTGGCCTGCACTCATTCAAGACACTGTAGACTATGCTCACAAATACGATAAGTGGCAACACTTCTCAAAGATCCCAAGAGCCCCGCCTACAGAATTGACACAAATGATTAGCCCATGGCCATTCGCTATGTGGGGAATCGACATCATTGGGACTTTCCCAATGGCGAAAGGTGGGGCACGATATGCTATCATCGCGGTTGATTACTTTACCAAATGGGCAGAGGCCGAAGCCCTTGCCACAATCACCACCAAGAAAATGATCAACTTCATTGTATGCAACATCATCACTCGATATGGAGTCCCTCAATCCATCATCTCCGACAATGACCCTTAGTTCGAGAGTGTTGAATTCAAAGCTTTCTATCAACGGCACAACATACGAAAAAGGTTCTCGACAGTGGCTCATCCCCAAGCCAACAGGCAAGTCGAGGCGGTTAATAAGGTAATCAAATCCATTATCAAGAAACGTCTAGAAAAGGCTAAGGGCATGTGGGCGGACGAACTTCCTCTAGCCCTATGGGCCTATCGGACCACCCACAAAACAACAATCGGACACACTCCTTTCGCCCTTGCCTACGGATCTGAAGCCATCATTCCCATTGAGCTCAAGTTTCCTCCTCGCCAAGTTACTTATTTCGACCCAAAGGCAAACCAAGATTTGCTTCTGGGATCACTCGACTTGTTAGAAGAGAGAAGGAACGAAGCTGACCTCAGGGCCGCCGCCCAACGGCAACAAGTAGCCTGATACTCTAATTCCAGGGTCCGTCCCAAGGACCTCAACATCGGCGACCTTGTCTTGAAACAGGTCTTTCCTCCAACGATAGGCCTAGCCTCTCGTTGGGAAGGCCCGTATTCCATACAACGAAGTCTCAACGACGAAACTTTCAAACTCGCAAACGTGGATGGAGTCGAACTCCCAAGGGCATGGAACTGTAATGACCCGCATTTTTACTGTTGAATAATTAATTAATTTAATTATTAAATATTGATTTAACGATATCGATAACTCGAACTAAATAATATTTATATTTAATTAATATAAATAATAAAATAATATATTTTTGAAATAATCGGAAATAACAGAATCCATTAAATGATGTGAATTGGACAATTTAAATTATATAATTCAGCTTATATTGAATTATATTGACGAATATATTTATAATCGTCAGTTGAAGGTAGAAATTATATTATAATTAAAATCGAGCTCGAAATGGCACGGTAGTTCGCAATTTGGCGATTTGAACTTCAATTGGGAATACAGAATCCGTTTTAAGCCAGATTTCTGTGAAACAAGAAACGTGTGGAGCTGATGGAGTATATTTTTCTAGTGGAAGAGAAAAATCAGGATTTCGTCGTGTAGATTTTTATTTATGTCCAAATCAAATTTTAGAAAAGTTGCTGTGGAATTCCTTTGTAATTTATAAAGGAACATTTTATATTTTAAAAAGGAATTTCGTTATAAATCGAATATCGATTTAATCAGGATTTAAATATCAAGTTAGAAATTCATATAGGAATATTCTAAAGCTGTGTGATATTCTATTGTGAATATATATGATAATATTTAATTATAAATATTTAATTTAATTGCTTTTAAATATATTTATATATTTAAAAGGGTTATTTAGAGCTTTAAAAATAGCCGGTTTTGCAAACGACCTCATAATACGACGAAACTAATTTTGTTGGATCCGCAATGTTAAAGTATTGCTAGATTTCAGTTTCCGTGATTTTTGAAGTCACTATGTGGCCGTACGGGATTTTAATGTGAAAAAACAGTCAGTATTCTGATGGTTAAAAATACGCTGTGTGAGCAAGCGGAGTCGGAATTCGACGAAACTAATTTTGTTGGGACCGTAATGTCGAACTGTAGCTGCATGTCCAGTTTGGTGATTTTTGAATATCGTGTGTGATCACACGGATTGGATTTTTAGAAAGTGAAATGGATATATAAAAACTAAAAATATAAGTATTTGTGAACATAACAAAGCCACCCACTCATCGTTTTGACCGCACAAAAATCCCGTTCTCCTTATAAAACAGTTCTCCTAAGCCGGCTCCCAAACATAACCAAACCGTGAATTTCTAATCCTTCATAAAATCAAAAACAATTCAAATGAAAATCATAAAATCATGATACATATATTTTTGAGATCACGAGTGGATGTACTTCAGTTTTACACCATTTTCGTGGAATACGATCATCATTTCCGGAGTGCAAAAAGTGTACAGCGAACCTAGGGTTCGAGGGTAAATGATGTGTGGTGATTCTTGGTCTAATTGGGGTCGTTATTGTGTTTATAGTTGGATTTGGGTTCGTCTGTGAAGTTTTGGTGAATTTTGGGATCAAAATGGTTCGGTGATTTTTCCTGTGTTCTGCCATTTTGGGCTGTCTACGGAAATCAAGAAGGGGGCGCAAGTTGATAATGGAGGGTGCAGATTTGAAGAAAATGTGGTGGAGAATCAAATGGTGGTTTTAGTTGATTTTTTGTGTGTGGAGTATGAAGTGAGCATGGAGGTCAAAGGATCGGTAATGGTATGAGTAAAGGAGGAAGCCGCGTAGTGTTATTTTGGGAAGAAAGGATAATACGGGTTCGGGCTGTTGAGATGTTGGTTGGGCCGGTGGAAATGGGTAAAGCCCATTTATTTAAAAGCCTCCTTGTTTAATTATTTAAATGTGTATTAAACTTGTAAAATTCATAACTGTGTCATATGTCAGCGAAACAAGATCCATTGGGATCGTATAGACGGACACTACCCAATGGAACTGAGTGGGAGTGAATTGAAGCTCGTTACAATTTATTGCAAAATAAATTGTCCGTCTGAATCAAGCGATGGTTATCGTTATTAACGATGATCGTCCAATGTGAGTAAAACTCACCAACTCTGAATAGTTATATTTTTATAATGTATTCTTAGGACTGATAATTATCTATTGATTGATGTGTGTTAACTGTTTGGATTTAACTGTTAATTTATTGGTTGAAATCATAGATAAAGATATATATATAAATCGTTAATCAAATATTGATTTTGTTTAACAGAATATTTCATATTGAAATGAAATCGATGTTAATGATATTGTTTAACATCTGTGATGCAGGGAAACAGGTTGGAGGGATCCAACTGGATTCCTCAACGTTTATTTTACTGTTATTCATATATTGTAATATATGATGTGATATAATCTGTTGTTGATTATGTGTGTTTGAATGATATCAATCATTGTGAATTGGTATTTTAAATACCGTGAAAAATACTGGGATGTGGGAAAGGGGATTTTCAAAGTGTATTTTGAAAATGAATTATTTATATAAAATCGACGGATTTTATATATAAAAGGAAAAAGGATTTTTTTTTAAAGAAAATAATTATAAAATCAAAGGATAAGTTAGAATAAAGAAAATATTTGTGAAAACAAATATAAAGGAATATTTGTAGAAAACAAATAAAGGAAATATCTGTGAAAACAAATAAAAGGAAATATTTGTGAAAACAAATATAAAGGAAATATTTGTGAAAACAAATATAAGTAGATATTTGTGAAAACAAATAAAAGGAAATATTTGTGAAAACAAATATAAAAGAATATTTGTGGAAAACAAATAAAAGGAAATATTTTTGAAAACAAATAAAAGGAAATATTTGTGAAAACAAATAAAAGGAAATATTTATTTGTTAGAATAAATAGAATAAGATATAAAAGGAAATATTTATTTGTTAGAATAAATAAAATAGGATAAAAGGAGATATTTATTTGTTAAATAAATAGAATCAAAAAGGTAATATTTGTAAGATATGTACAAATGGAATTAAAAGGAAATATTTATTTAGGAAATAAATATAATTATCAAAAGGAAATTGTTTGATAAATAAATAGAATTGTATAAAAAGAGAATTTTTCATTTGAAAGGTTTAGACCTGTGCTTTGCACATGGTAGAGAAGATTTATTTATAAATATTGTTTTATAAATTAAATAAAATATTTATCATTGGATAAATGGAATATATAAGTCATGACTTATATAGGGAAGTAAGAATCAATTTCAACATCGATGTTTGAAACTAAATATGGACGTAGAGTTAATCAATTAGAGCTAACCTATTAGAGTTAACCAGTTAGAGTTAATCAAATAGAGTTAATCGATATGAGAGTAGAGTTAATCGATTACAATTATAGTTAATCGATTAGAGTAATCAAATAGAGTTAATTGAAGAAGAAAAATGGAATATTAGTTATTCGAAAGAGAGATTATCGAATATTATTTATTCGAAAGAGAGATTATCGAATATTAGTTATTCGAAGGAGTTATCGAATATTAGTTATTCAAAGGGGTTATCGAATATTAGTTATTCGAAGGAGTTATCGAACATTTCTTATTCGAAGGAGTTATCGAATATTAGTTATTTGAAGGAGTTATCGAATATTAGTTATTCGAAGGAGTTATCGAATATTAGTTATTCGAAGGAGTTGTCGAATATTTGATATTCGAAAAAGGAGTTAATCAAATATAGTATATTCGAATAGAATTAAAGGAGTTAATCAAAAGGAGTTAATCGAAATGAGTTAATCGTATAAGAGTAAATCGAGTTAGAGTTAAATCGAATTAGAGTTTATCGAAAGGAGTTATCGAATATAGTTTATTCGAATGGAGGAAGGAGTTATCGAATATTAGTTATTCGAAAGGAGTTAATCGAATATTGTTTATTCGAAAGGAGTTAATTGATAAGAGTAAATTAGTTAGAGTAAATTGAATAGGGTTAATCAAATAGAGTTAATCCAATAGAGTTAATCAAATAGAGTTAATAGAATTGAGTTAATCAAATAGAGCTAACTGATAAGAGTAAATCGATTAGAGTTAATCGAATAGTGTTAATTGAATAGAGTTAATCGAATAGGGCTATTCAAAGAAAGATTATCGAATATAGTTTATTCGAAGGAAAGAGTTACCGAATAGAGATTTATTCGAAAGAGAGTTACGTAAGGAAGTTTGTTAAAGAGATAAAAGATAAACTTTTACTATATCGAAGTTAAAACGTTGTTCAGTTAAGGTCTGAGAGGTAATTATACCCCAATTTGATTGACTTCCTTCTTAACTAAGGAATGGTAAGGTTTGGTAGTGAAGGAGTTTTGGAAATGTTTTCCAAATAAGAATCAGAAATGTTTTCTAATATAGAAAACAAGAAATGGAAATGTTTTCCAATGTTAATAACATATATTTTCTAAATTTAGAAAAATAGAAATGTTGAATATATGGAAACAGGAAATGACAAATGAAATAAATTAATGACAAATTAATTTAAAGGATAAATGTTAAATGATGATTGATCGATATAATTTCCATTTGGAAATAATATCGTTGTTTGCACACGTGTTTTTCTTTGATAGTTAACTCACCGACTATTGAAGTTCCGACCATTTTAACGTTGTTAATATGGAGAGACCGGTTGGATTATTATCCGAAGAACCACTCCGTATTGGCATAAGCGTTGCGAATCATATATGCCAAAGATAATTGAAGGTGGAGTCAAGTGCAAGGGCTGTTGTATAAATCTTAGGTAAAGATTGCCCAAGATGGTTGTACTGAATAGTGCCTTTGGTTTGTCCAATCCCAGGACGACCTGTATGGAAGAATGTCTGATAGAGTATATTTAATAGATCGCGTAAGTTGATCTCTTCAAACGTATTTACATTTGGTGGCGGAGGAATTCGTTTCTCTTAGCTGTGTACCCGTGGTATTTTTGGGGAAATCAATTTGTGATTTGGTGGGTATGACGATGTGACATTCAAAGTGAATAGACGTGTAATCTGTCAGAGATAAGCGTGGCCTCTAGCCTCACATCCGGAAATGACAAAAAATCGGGCAGGCAGCATGGCTATGTAGGTCGCACCTATTAGGGTGTATAATCACCTGATCTAGAGTTTCATTTACTTCTAAAAATCTATTATCGATGTTGTCCCATTCGGGAAACGGTTGCTGATCCCAACCGTTGGTGATATACATTCGATACACTCAAGCGAAATGAGTGGTCGGTCATGTGTGGCCGGGTTACAAGATGTTCTTGTTGAACCCAGTGTATTCCTCTCTAAAGGTACACTAGTGTAAGGTAGATCCATACCTTGTCATAGTTGGAAATCCATTACCCAATACGTGCTTGCGGTTTTGATTGTATACTATATATGTAGAACGTGAGAAGAAAACGTTTCTGCTAGATGATTATTATATTGTGGTTGATAGACATTATTATAATATCAAAAGGTTTTTGATATTAAGATGTTTTGGATTCTCATAAGGGAAAAACCCGTTCCGTTATACGGCGTGGTCTTATGAGATATCGTTTAATGGCTGAAACTGTTTTACTCATACCAGTCCCATGACTGACCCAGAGTTTATTTTGTTTTGTTTTCCCTAAACTCTTGGGTGCCCAATTTTGTACGGGCAATCAAGTAGTCGGGATTTACAGAGACTTGAAGAGCTGGAGCAGGAGGCTTCAGGATCATATAGCTATTGTTTATTTCCGCTGTGTTGTAAGTGTTGTACTTTGGAAATGATACATGTATATTCAAGTACAGATTTATATTTCAAAGTTATGTTATATATTATATGTTATTCGTTCCTCTGTGAGGTTCATGTTACTCTGATGTTGTGTTGTTCTTCTTCTTCTATTCTAAGTTTCTATCTTATCTATTCTCACCCTCTAATTTCTTTATTAACTACCGGTATTTTTCGATGTTTGGTTAGTCATCATTGAGTTTATGTCGATAAGCAAAGTCGCTAAAAACCAGGTCGTTACAGTTGGTATCAGAGCTTAAGGTTATGTATTACCTTGTCTCTGTGGCGTGACTCGGTAGAGATGGGGTTAGTAATACCTTAGATTGAGTTTAAGTTTATATATATGAGCGCATATTTGTTATTTGATATAAAAAGTTGTTTTATATCGTGGAGCTTTATTGGTCGAGTAGTTTATGAATTCTGGTTGATATGGTCATGCAAATAGTATTGATAGGTGTTTTTGAACACTTGAATACGATGAACCAACATGGTATGTTTTGAAAAGAGGGTAAATGGAATAATTTTACCAAATTTATATTTTGGTATCCAAATTGGAAATAATATAGTATATTGGTTGTGTTGGTTGTTATTATAATCGAGTAAGATTATAAAAGTGAGGTGGTTATAAATAACCAATCAAATTTCGTATAAGTATTACGAAGTGGATAAAATCTGAATTAAGAATCAAAATTGAAATTAAAAACCTAGAAATTCGTATAAGTATTACGAATGGATATGGATTAAATATATGTGAATTTTAAAATCCTGGGAGATTTTAAATTTGTTACAAGCATTGAAATGATATTTTGAACTGATTTCATAATGGAAGTATGTGGAAATGATTTTGAAAGTGGTATAGTATTGAACTCACTTGATCGTTGGAAAATAGATTCTGATGATGACAGCTACATCACCGGTGTGCATTTTCGAGTTGTAAGTGACGGATTACTACCAAAGATTTTGTTTTCGAATTGTTTTGAGGAAACAAGTTGTTTAGAAATTCAAAGGTTTTGAATTGGTATTATGATTTCAAATTAATTCGAAAGAAAAACCCAGGAATTTAAAATTTCTAGAATTTAAATTTTAACTTGTAAAGTTAAGTAAGAGGAGATTGATAAAAGTATTTAAAATCTGGAATTGATCAGAGAATAATCTGAACTGGAATTGAGGGATAAGTTAAGAGTTCGAAAAATTTTGATTTGGGGTTAAAATGAAATTGGGCTTTGGTATAAGCGAATAATTGTGTTGAGATTTGGTTGATTGAAATGGATTGGAAATCAATTGGTATAGATGGATATATGGTCTACAGGTATTGAGTAGAAGCAAGTGAAAGTGATATAATGATATACCCGACAAAAAGGTACAAGTTTATATGTATATTGGGTATGAGATTTTTATGAGCCGATTTGGCAAGCCGTTTGGCTATTTGATTTTCTTTTGGGTTGGAGAAGGCCTAGAGAGGCGAGTTATGGTTTTACCGATGCGGCTGTACAAGGGAGGTTATGGCGAAATTTTCCGAAAATTTAAGGTGTTTGAAAATTTTCAGAATTTTTGAAAATTTTAGTTAGTCGGAAGGAATTAATATTTTAGTCGATATTAATTGGTTCGGAGAAACAGGAGATAAGAGGTAAACAGATAAATTTTTACCCAATAGATAGGGTCGTCCTCTACCTTAGCAATTTTGAGGACGAAATTATTTTAAGGGGGAAAGATTGTAATGACCCGCATTTTTACTGTTGAATAATTAATTAATTTAATTATAAAATATCGGTTTAACGATACCAATAACTCGAATTAAATAATATTTATATTTAATTAATATAAATAATAAAATAATATATTTCCGAAATAATCGGAAATAACAGAATCCATTATATGTTGTGAATTGGACAATTTAAATTATATAATTCAGCATATATTGAATTATATTGACGAATATATTTATAATCGTCAGTTGAAGGTAGAAATTATATTATAATTAAAATCGAGCTCGAAATGGCGCGGTAGTTCGCGATTTGGCGATTTGAACTTCAACTGGAAATACAGAATTCGTTTTAAGCCGGATTTCTATGAAACAAGAAACGTGTGGAGCAGTTGGAGTATATTTTTCTAGTGGAAGAGAAAAATCAGGATTTCGTCGTGTAGACTTTTATTTATGTCCAAATCAAATTTTAGAAAAGTCACTATGGAATTCCTTTATAATTTATAAAGGAATATTTTATATTTTAAAAAGGAATTTCATTATAAATCGAATATCGATTTAATCAGAATTTAGATAGCAAGTTAGAAATTCATATAGGAATATTCTAAAGCTATGTGATATCCTGTTTGTAACACCCCGGATTTTTGAATAATCGAATTAACTAAATTAAAGAATAATTAATCTCAGACGTGAGAATTATGGGAATGGGGTTGCGCCATTGTGTTCGTCTTGGAATTCTGGTTGAAATAGATTCCGAGTTTGCGGGAAACGGGTACCGGATGAAGGAGTT
Organism: Allium sativum; assembly: GCA_030737875.1. Taxonomy (NCBI): domain Eukaryota; kingdom Viridiplantae; phylum Streptophyta; class Magnoliopsida; order Asparagales; family Amaryllidaceae; genus Allium; species Allium sativum. The sequence continues at coordinate 435,313,193 of CM060919.1, forward strand.
ATGGACGAACGAAGTTTGGTGGCAAAAAAAAAGATAGAGAAAAAAAATGCACTGGCGCACTTGGGAAGTGCGCCAGTACGTATTTGCACTGGCGCACCTGCCAAGTGCGCTCAGGCCGAGGCAGTGAGCCTGCACAGTTTTCTGGTTCAGGCCGACCCGTATTGTTGAGTCCTTTCTGACTCTTTGCTGAGTCATTAGGGCTGACCTGTCACCCTATCATGATTGAATGGTTTCAATTAACCCTAAGATCATCCGACGGCTTAAATTAATTCAAGACTCTATAAAAATACCCATAGACTCAAACCCTAAATCAGAATTAAAACTGAAACTATGGCCGTCATGCTGTTGTCTTGAACCCTAGAGCAGCTGCCACCAAATTAAAGAGGAAGAACATCAAATCAAATCAGAACTACTCAACCCTAACAGCGAATCTTCTTCAAAGGAGAGCTAATTCAACTCCAGAAATCAGAATTCAGAACTCAAGACTGCTTTTGAGTTGTGAGTTCGATAGTTTTAATAAAATAATTAGTAATTTAATTGGATTAAGTTATAACGCGGATTGTATGGATGTGATATGAATTATTGACTGCATGTTGTAATTATGTTGTAGAATTGTGTTGTAATTTCTATGATTTTATGTTATGATGTTATCATTTATGATGTGAAGTTATGATGCAATCACCCATGTTATAATCCTTTGATTGGCTTATGTCTAGTTGAATCATCATGTTTCATATGCTAGTTTGGTTATGATTCATATGATAAAACATATATGGGCAAGTTTAGATTTTGATTCAAACATGAACCATATACAAGTTGGGTAGAATTACATGAGACTTTACATGGTTATGGCACCTAGTTTATGTGAAAATTTAATTGAAAGTTAGGCTATGACATGTGCTAAATTATACATGATACCTTACATGTTAGATACTAGTTTACACCATTGTTGCGATGTATAAATCACATATGTAAGTTTATGAGTTGGATATGAATCATGCTATGCAAGTTTAGGGATATTACTTATGCAAGTTTGTGGCCATTATCTCATCAAAATTCACACCTTTAGATTTGGATCCATGACATATGTTGTTTATGCAAGTTTTAGATATAGAACATCATTCACATATGCAAGTTCACCCTATGTTAGATCTATGTTTTAATTATGTGTATATTGTGATGTTTTCTCTTTATTCCATGAGTTAGACTATTCGAGTCTAACGTATATTTTACGTTAAACGAACAAACGTACAACGTGGGGTAAAAGGGGATAATATTAAAAAGATTTAATTGGCATAAATGCCTTAAAAGGCATAAAATATAATTGTGGTGAAAATTGGTATGATTTTACATACCATAAATGGATGGACATAATTGAGTCAATTGTGGACATCGTTAAATTTGGAATTGATTGATAATTTGAATAGGGAAAGTAATTCAAATTGGGGAATGATTAATGAGGAGTAATTAATCGTCTAAGACACGAGGTTAGGCTCTTTTGTGGTGTAAGACTGCCCGGACCCGCCCGGCAAATCCAGCTGCCACAAATGCCAGTCTAATGTGAGAGGTCTTAGGCATAAACTAAATATGTAACAATTGTAAAGACACAAGGTTAGGCTCTTTTGTGGTGTAAGACTGCCCGGACCCGCCCGGCAAATCCAACTGCCACAAATGCCAGTCTAATGTGAGAGGTCTTTATGAGGTTACGGTCTTAATGAATTAAGAAACACTAAACCAGATAAGCATGTAGTGGGACATGAGGGAGTTAAGTGGGTGCCTTGGGTGGCATGTGGAATCTAGTGGGTGCCTTGGGTGGCATTTGGAAATACGATTAGAAACACTTAACCAAAATTGAAACATGTAATTGAAACATGAATAAGAAGTGGGTTAAGTGGGATGTACTAGAGGGGACCAAGCTTAGGTGGATAGCTTGTGTCAAGTAATGGGGGCCCGTTTCAACCAGTAACCCATACGTATCTTTGTGGGCTCGACCCAAGTCGAGGACGGGACACGCATACTGGGCTTGACTGTAAGAGGCCAAACCGGGTTAGCGGTGGTAACGCAAGTCCAACAGGTTCATATGCGTGTGTGGACCCGGGCTGGTAGGTAAGACATCGTGTAGGTATAAGCCGTGCATTGTTGGTTGTATCGGATTGCCACTTTGGGGAGTGATACACCCCACTGTGGGGCCATCACGGGTATCTACGAGTTAGGGAGCCGATCGCTTGGGGGTAGTGGGTACACCTAGTGGAGATAGGGGCAGGCGGCACCTATGAAGGCAGCTAGGGGTGCACGAAACTACCAATATCATTATTAAGTCTGTAGGCGGGATCAACCTCAGGGTGACTAAGTGGTGGTGCAGTGTACTAGTGGTGGTGCAGTATAGCAATTATCCTATAGTGTTGGTGTAGTTTAGTAATCATCCTATAGTGGTTTAGGTGCGCTTAACGATATCGTTGTTCATCCTGTTTCCTTATTTACTCTGCCCTACTCAATGGTTCATGATCATTTCCTTATTTTCCAACTTATGCCTTAGCCTAGTTACTTTGTTAATTATATTGTTAAAGCTATCGCAATCGCCAGACTTTATGTCTGACCCCCTTTGTTTCCTCCTCTTTTCTCCCTTCCCCTCCCCCCCAGGTGCTCAGGTTGGAACTAGCACCAGTGGAGCTTGATTTTGGGCTACTTTTAGAAGATGGCTTGGATCGCTGAAGTAAAGTTCAGCTTCTCTTTATTTATGGCTATTTTGATGTTGGGGATTATGTCTTTCAGTTTATGTACTTTGTTTTTTCAAGATGGATATTATGTACTTGACTTTGGTTTATGGTTTTGATGATGTAACCAAACATATTTACCTTCTGCTGCAATAAATAAAGTTTTAAATTTTCAAGTACTGCTTTATATCTGTCTTGTTGTGATTTTCTGTTCTATATTCACTCAAAATGCTCCATGGAAGTTAATGCATTCCCTTTGTGAGTGACATTAATGGACGTGGGGTGTTACACGTGGTATCAGAGCTGAAGGTTACCAGAACAGATATGAATTTTTGAAAAACTGTTTTTCAAAAACAATTTTTATAAAGAAGTACCTTCAAAAGTATGTTTTAAGGAAAGTATTTTCAAGAGAAAAGTATATTTTGGAAAGCATAACCCCTAGAGCCATATATCTTTCCCTCGGTTTTCTTATATTGAATCTTTCCTTTTTCGTTTCAGCATGTCTGAAGCATTTGAGATACCAGAGGGTGTTCATGTACCCGGTTGGTTTCGTCAATATCTTGAGGCTAGGGCCGCCACCGCAGGTCCAGCTAATCCTCCTCCTCCCCCTCCTCCTCGCGTTGATACTTTTTCTAAGATATGTAAGGACTTTAGAGTAATGGGTGGAAAACCTTTTCACGGGACGGAGACGTTTGTTGAAGCTCGTAACTGGCTAGAGGAGGTGGAAGAATTGTTTAGAATCTTTGAAGTGGATGATGAAAGAAAGGTCCAGTTGGCTGCCTGGCTAATGAAGGATGAGGCCTCGTTTTGGTGGGAGGTCACTAATGGGGGACGTCCAGTCGATACATGGCCAGATTTTAGGTAGAGGTTTGAGGCGAAGTTTCTCTCGCGGGCTGAAGAGAATCTATACATGGAAAGGTTTTTGGCGCTGAAGCAAGGGAATCTATCGGTGAAAGAGTACGTCAACAAATTCAACCAATTGGCAAGGTTTGGCTTGGACTTGGTGAACACTCGAGAAAAGAAGGCTCTAAGATTTGATAAGGGTTTAAACGAGCCGCTTAATGGGTTAGCTATGACCCACATTCCCATGGGGGCTACCTTCGAGATACTAGTTGACATGGCGCTCATGCATGAAGAGGAGAAGGGCGCCAATGCTAAAAAGGCACCCGAGAAGAAAGGGGATCAAAAGAAGCCGCAACAGCAACAACAGAACAAGAAAGGTGGCAAAGGCAACAGCGCTAAGGGAAAGAAAAGATTCTTTAACTGTGGGACACCCGGCCATCTAAGCAAAGATTATAGGAAGAAAAAGAAGACTGGTTGTTTCCACTGTGGCGAAGCGGGACATCTTATTAAGGACTGCCCAAAGAAAGGGCAGAGGGCAGGGTCTACCTTGGGAGGACAGGTGCAAGCTCTTATGGCACCAGGGCAGGCAAGGGGACAAGTTCAGGCTCTCGTGGTCCCACCGCTGCATGAACGAGGTAGAGCAATTTCCGTCGAAAGTTTAGTTTTTCTATTTGATCATCATGTCCATACTTTATTCAATTCTGGCGCATCACATTCGTTTATTTCTACATCATTAGTTGAAACACTGCACCTTGATACTAGTCTAGTTACTGATCCCTTAGTAGTCTCAAATCCTATCGGTGGTTCGGCTCATCTTTCTATGATTTGTCAGGATTTGAGAGTGTTTATCTTGGGCGTTGAGTTTGAGTGCAACGCTTTTGTTCTCGGCTTCATGGGCTACGGTTTAATTCTAGGTATGGATTGGCTAACTAGATATGGGGCCATCCTAGATTGTGGAAGAAGGGTAGTTAGATTGTTGACTCGTTTTGGAAAGACCCTTGATATTTCTTGTGACCCTAGAGGTCCAGTAATGCTTAGCTACCTAGAATCCCTTGACGCATCCGATGATGATTTACATTCTGTTCCCATAGTCCGTGAATATGCTGATGTCTTCGATGAGGTGAGGGGTTTACCCCCAAAACATGAAACAGACTTTCGAATATATCTAGTAGATAATGCAAAGCCGGTTGCATTGCCAGTGCGCCACATGGCTCCAAGAGAGAGGAGAAAACTCAGTAAGCAAGTGAAGGAATTGCTTGAGAAAGGGTTCATCAGACGTAGTATATCGCAGTGGGGTGCTCCAGTAGTATTTGCCACGAAGGAAGATGGGTCCCTTAGACTTTGTGTGGACTATAGAGAACTTAATAAGCTTATTAAGAAGAAAAGACACCCACTGCCGAGGATTGACGATCTTTTCGATCAGTTAGTTGGCGCCTCAGTGTTTTCGCAGTTGGACTTAGCCACGGGTTTCCATCAGTTGAGAGTGGCTGAGGATAGCATAGACAAGACTACCTTTAGGACTCCAGACGGTTTCTTCGAGTGGCTTGTGATGCCCTTCGGTTTGACAAACGCCCCCGCATACTTTGTTGACTTGATGAGTAGGGTGTTTAGGGAGTACCTTAATAAATTCGTGGCAGTCTTTGTGGACGACATCTTGATCTTTTCTAAGAGCGAGGAAGAACATGCCCTACATCTGAGGGAAGTGTTGGAGACTCTTCGAGCGCATAGCCTTAAAGCTAAATTTTCTAAATGTCACTTTTGGAGGAAGGAAGTGCGATTCTTAGGGCATGTGGTTTCCAAAGAAGGGATAGCTGTGGATCTCGCTAAGATAGTGGCCATCCAAGATTGGAAGGTTCCTAAAAATGCTACCGATGTGAGGAGTTTCTTAGGGTTGGCTGGCTACTATAGGAAGTTCATCAAAGACTTCGCAAAAATATCAGCCCCATTAACATGTTTGACGAAGAAGAATCTAGTTTTTACGTGGGACGTAGATTGTGATGATGCGTTCCAACGTTTGAAGAGAGCTTTGACCACAGCCCCAGTCTTAGTATTTCCAGATGGGAGTAAGCCATTTACCGTTTATACCGATGCATGTGGGACAGGACTAGGTGCAGTCTTAATGCAAGAGGGAAGGGTAATAGCCTATGGTGGAAGGCAGTTGAGAGTGCATGAAAGAAATTACCCTACACATGACCTAGAGTTGGCCGCTATTGTCTTCGCGCTTAAGTCTTGGCGTCATTATCTTCTTGGCGAAAAATTCGAATTATTCACTGACCACAAATCACTAAAATACTTATTCTCTCAGAAGGACTTGAACTTAAGGCAGCAAAGGTGGATGGAATTCTTAGCATCCTACGACTTCGAGATAGCATATACCCTTGGCAAGGGTAACGTGGTGGCAGATGCCTTAAGTAGAAAAGGGTTATCCTTGAGTCTGTTGTTTGTTGAGCGGCGAAGCTTAGAGTTCATCTCTACGTTTGACTTTAAACCTTCCGTTGACTTTGTACCCGGTTTGCTAGCATCCTTAGAGGTAGACCTACGCTTTTGGGACGGATTGGCGAGGCACAACGGGACGACCCACAGTTGGTTGAGTTAGTAGAGAAGCTCAAAAGAGGGGAGTCATCGAGCCATCTCCGTAGGTATACCCTAGATGATAAGGGTTGGTTACGTAGGGACGGTAGACTTTGTGTACCAAAAGACGATGACCTAAGGAAGATCATTCTTGATGATGCCCATCGTTCGAAGATGAACATCCATCCCGGCAGGGACAAGATGTATATGGACATGAGACGAGTTTACTTTTGGCCCGGTATGAATAAGGACATGGCCGAGTTTGTTGCTAGATGCTTGGTGTGCCAACAAGTAAAAGCAGAGCAAAAGAAGCCCGGTGGATTGCTACACCCATTGGAGGTCCCATAATGGAAGTGGGAAAGTGTTTCGATGGACTTTGTTGACGGATTACCAAGATCAAGGAAGGGTAATACGAGGATTTGGGTCGTGGTAGACAGACTTACTAAGAGCACCCATTTCATTCCCGTGAAGAGTAAGAGGATTGCTCCATGGTTAGCCTCCGTATACATTCGAGAGATAGTTCGTTTGCACGGTGTTCCATCTAGCATAGTGAGCGACCGCGATCCTATTTTTACTAGCGAATTTTGGAAGAGCCTACAAGAGGCGGTAGGGACTCAGTTATGTTTTAGCACCGCATATCATCCTCAGATGGACGGCCAGACCGAGAGAGTGAATCGTATTCTAGAGGACCTATTGAGGTTGTGTCTTAGACTTCGGAGGTACATGGGAGGAACATCTTCCGTTGGTGGAGTTCGCATATAATAACAGCTTTCAGTCTAGTATTGGCATGGCACCGTTCGAGGCTCTTTATGGACGACTGTGCCGTTCGCCTACATGTTGGTGGGAGTCTACAGATAAGATCTTGCTTGGACCCGATATGATTAGAGAGGCTTCGGAAAAGATCGATTTGATTTGAAGGAGGATGAAGACGGCGCAAGATAGGCAGAAATCTTATGCGGACAAGAGGAGGACAGATCTCGAGTTTGATTTTGGGGACATGGTCTTTGTCAAGGTATCTCCGTTACGGAACTTCGTTCACTTTGGATCCGTTGGGAAGTTAGCACCAAGGTTCGTAGGGTCGTTTCCTATTAAGGAAAGGATTGGGCAAATGGCGTATTGAGTGGAGTTGCCCGAAAGATTTAGAAGTGTACACGACGTATTCCATGTATCACATTTGAGGAAGTGCTTGCATGAGACCGCGGAAGTGGTAGAGCCGATCTTGCTTAGAGAGGTGGAGATCGAGCGTGATGTGATGATTCGACGAGCTCCTACGCGCATTCTTGGGTTGGAGGTTAAGAAGTTGAGGAATCGAGAGGTCAAACTAGTCAAATTTCTCCTTTATCGCTATCGTGTACTTATCTTATCTTTAGTGTGTCCTCTCGCTAGTATCTTTGACCTTTAGATAGGATAGTCCTATGGTTGAAACATGTGTTTGAGATATGTTATGTATGATGGATGCATATGGATGCAAGAGTTTGCTTGTGGTTGCTCGTGGATGGATATACACACACTTTAGGCACTAGATCGGCTCAGTCACTTCATATTGCATATTGCATATTAATGTGTGTACATATTTAAGTAATGGATGTATAATGGTTGTACCATCATATGGATGTTGCATTTTGGTGAATGGTTGTGCACACATCTAGAAATGATATGTATCGATAGGGTGCTTTCCCATACATAATGGACGCATGGCACTATCATGGTTTGCATTAAGGAGGTCAACTGAATCAGTAGACCTCCTGATTTTGCATTAGATAAGGAACATATACACACACTCCTTGCATATGTTCATACAGCATTAGAAATTTTATAAGGACAATGGATGCCCATGTTTGATGGTTGAGTAGATGGTTGTTTGGATGATAGGATATGCATTCTCCTTAACTTGGAGATTTCGGGGGCGAAATCCTTTAAGGAGGGGAGAATGTAACATCCCGGATTTTTGAATAATCGAATTAACTAAATTAAAGAATAATTAATCTCAGATGTGAGAATTATGGGAATGGGGTTGCGCCATTGTGTTCGTCTCGGAATTTTGGTTGAAATAGAGTCCGAGTTTGCGGGAAACGTGTACCGGATAAAGGAGTTATGGACGAACGAAGTTTGGTGGCAAAAAAAATAGAGAAAAAAATTCACTGGCGCACTTGGGAAGTGCGCCAGTACATATTTCCACTAGCGCACCTGCCAAGTGCGCCCAGGCCGAGGCAGTGAGCCTGCACAGTTTTCTAGTTCAGGCTGACCCGTATTGCTGAGTCCTTTCGGACTCTTTCCTGAGTCATTAGAGCTGACCTGTCACCTTATCATGATTGAATGGTTTCGATTAACCCTAAGATCATCCGACGGCTTAAATTAATTCAAGACTCTATAAAAAGACCCATAGACTCAAACCCTAAATTAGAATTAAAACTGAAACTATGGCCGTCATGCTGTTGTATTGAACCCTAGAGCAGCCGCCACCAAATAAAAGAGGAAGAACATCAAATCAAATCAGAACTACTCAACCCTAACAGCGAATCTTCTTCAAAGGAGAGCTAATTCAACTCCAGAAATCAGAATTCAAAACTCAAGACTGCTTTTGAGTTGTGAGTTCGATAGTTTTAATAAAATAATTAGTAATTTAATTGGATTAAGTTATAACCGGATTGTATGGATGTGATATGAATTATTGACTGCATGTTATAATTATGTTGTAGAATTGTGTTGTAATTTCTATGATGTTATGTTATGATGTTATCATTTACGATGTGAAGTTATGATGCTATCACCCATGTTATAATCCTATGATTGGCTTATGTCTAATTGAATCATCATGTTTCATATGCTAGTTTGGTTATGATTCATATGATAAAACATATGTAGGCAAGTTTAGATTTTGATTCAAACATGAACCATATACAAGTTGGGTAGAATTATATGAGACTTTACATGGTTATGGCACCTAGTTTGTGTGAAAATTTAATTGAAAGTTAGCTATGACATGTGCTAAATTATACATGATACCTTACATGTTAGATACTAGTTTACACCATTGTTGCGATGTATAAATCACATATGTAAGTTTATGAGTTGGATATGAATCATGCTATGCAAGTTTAGGGATATTACTTATGCAATTTTGTGGCCATTATCTCATCAAAATTCACACCTTTAGATTTGGATCCATGACATATGTTGTTTGTGCAAGTTTTAGATATAGAACATCATTCACATATGCAAGTTCACCCTATGTTAGATCTATGTTTTAATTATGTGTATATTGTGATGTTTTCTCTTTATTCCATGAGTTAGACTATTCGAGTCTAACGTATATTTTACGCTAAACGAACAAACGTACAACGTGGGGTAAAAGGGGAAATATTAAAAAGATTTAATTGGCATAAACGCCTTAAAAGGCATAAAATATAATTATGGTGAAAATTGGTATGATTTTACATACCATAAATGGATGGACATAATTGAGTCAATTAAGGACATCGTTAAATTTGGAATTGATTGATAATTTGAATAGGGAAAGTAATTCAAATTGGGGAATGATTAATTAGGAGTAATTAATCGTCTAAGACACGAGGTTAGGCTCTTTTGTGGTGTAAGACTGCCCGGACCCGCCCGACAAATCCAGTTGCCACAAATGCCAGTCTAATGTGAGAGGTCTTAGGCATAAACTAAATATGTAACAATTGTAAAGACACAAGGTTAGGCTCTTTTGTGGTGTAAGACTGCCCGGACCCGCCCGGCAAATCCAGCTGCCACAAATGCCAGTCTAATGTGAGAGGTCTATATGAGGTTACGGTCTTAATGAATTAAGAAACACTTAACCAGATAAGCATGTAGTGGGACTTGAGGGGGTTAAGTGGGTGCCTTGGGTGGCATGTGGAATCTAGTGGGTGCCTTGGGTGGCATTTGGAAATACGATTAGAAACACATAACCAAAATTGAAACATGTAATTGAAACATGAATAAGAAGTGGGTTAAGTGGGATGTACTAGAGGGGACCAAGCTTAGGTGGATAGCTTGTGTCAAGTAATGGGGGCCCGTTTCAACCAGTAACCCATACGTATCTTTGTGGGCTCGACCCAAGTCGAGGACGGGACATGCATACTGGACTTGACTGTAAGAGGCCAAACCGGGTTAGCGGTGGCAACGCAAGTCCAACGGGTTCATATGCGTGTGTGGACCCGGGCTGGTAGGTAAGACGTTGTTGCAACGTGTAGGTATAAGCCGTGCATTGTTGGTTGTATCGGGTTGCCACTTTGGGGAGTGATACACCCCACTGTGGGGCCAGCACGTGTATCTACGAGTTAGGGAGCCGATCGCTTGAGGGTAGTGGGTACACCTAATGGAGATAGGGGCAGGCGGCACCTATGAAGGCAACTAGGGGTGCACGAAACTACCAATATCATTATTAAGTCTATAGGCGGGATCAACCTTAGGGTGACTAAGTGGTGGTGCAGTATAGCAATTATCCTATAGTGTTAGTGTAGTTTAGTAATCATCCTATAGTGGTTTAGGTGCGCTTAACGATATCGTTGTTCATCCTGTTTCCTTATTTACTCTGCCCTACATAATGGTTCATGATCATTTCCTTATTTTCCAACTTATGCCTTAGCCTAGTTACTTTGTTAATTATATTGTTAAAGCTATCGCACTCGCCAGACTTTATGTCTGACCCCCTTTGTTTCCTCCTCTTTTCTCCCTCCCCCCCCCCCAAGGTGCTCGGGTTGGAACTAGCACTAGTGGAGCTTGATTTTGGACTACTTTTAGAAGACTGCATGGATCGCTGAAGTAAAGTTCAGCTTCTCTTTATTTATGGCTATTTTGATGTTGGGGATTATGTCTTTCAGTTTATGTACTTTGTTTTATCAAGATGGATATTATGTACTTGACTTTGGTTTATGGTTTTGATGATGTAACCAAACATATTTACCCTCTACTGCAATAAATAAAGTTTTAAATTTTCAAGTACTACTTTATATCTGTCTTGTTGTGATTTTCTGTTCTATATTCACTCAAAATGCTCCATGGAAGTTAATGCATTCCCTTTGTGAGTGACATTGATGGATGTGGGGTGTTACACTGTTGTGAATATATACGATAATATTTAATTATAAATATTTAATTTAATTGCTTTTAAATATATTTATATATTTAAAAGGGTTATTGAGAGCTTTAAAAATAGCCGGTTTTGCAAACGTCCACAGAATTCGATGAAACTAATTTTGTTGGATCCGCAATGTTAAATTATTGCTAGATTTCAGTTTCCGTGATTTTTGAAGTCAGTATGTGGCCGTACGGGATTTTAATGTGAAAAACAGTAAGTATTCTGACGGTTAAAAATACGCTGTGTGAGCAAACAGAGTCGGAATTCGACGAAACCAGTTTCGTTGGGACCGTAATGTCGAACTGTAGCTGCATATCCAGTTTGGTGATTTTTGAATATAGTGTGATCACACGGATTTTTAGAAGGCGAAATGGATATATAAAAACTAAAAATATAAGTATTTGTGATAACAAAGCCACCCACTCATCGTTTTAACCGCACAAAAATCCCGTGCCCCTTATAAAATAGTTCTCCTAAGCCGCCACCCAAACATAACCAAACCGTGAATTTCTAATCCTTCATAAAATCAAAAACAATTCAAATGAAAATAATAAAATCATGATACATATATTTTAGAGATCACGAGTAGATGTACTTCAGTTTTACACCATTTTTGTGCAATACGATCATCATTTCCGGAGTGCAAAAAGTGTGCAGCGAACCTAGGGTTCGAGGATAAATGATGTGTGGTGATTCTTGGTCTAATTAGGGGTCGTTATTGTGTTTATAGTTGGATGTGGGTTCATCTGTGAAGTTTGGGTGAATTTTGGGATCGAAATGGTTCGGTGATTTTTCCTGTGTTCCGCCATTTTTGGGTTCTCGACGGAAATCAAGAAGGGGGCGCGAGTTGATAATGGAGGGTGCAGAATTGAAGAAAATGTGGTGGAGAATCAAATGGTGATTTTAGTTGATTTTTTTTGTGTGGAGTATGAAGTGAGTGTGGAGGTCAAAAGATCGGTAATGGTATGAGTAAAGGAGGAAGCCGCATAGTGTTATTTGGAAAAGAAAGGATAATATGGGTTCAGGCCGTTGAGATGTTGGTTGGGCCGGTGGAAATGGGTAAAGCCCATTTATTTAAAAGCCTCCTTGTTTAATTATTTAAATGTGTATTAAACTTGTAAGATTCATAACTGTGCCATACGTTATCGAAATCCATCAAAACAAGATCCGTTGGGATCGTACGGACGGACACTACCCAATGGAACTGACTGGCTGTGAGTTGAAGCTCGTTACAATTTATTGCAAAATAAATTGTCCGTCTGAATCAAGCGATGGTTATCGTTATTAACGATGATCGTCCAATGTGAGTCAAACTCACCAACTATGAACAATTATATTTTTATAACGTATTCTTAGGACTGATAATTATTTGTTGATTGATGTGTGTTAACTGTTTGGATTTAACTATTAATTTATTGGTTGAAATCATAGATAAAGATATATATATATAAATCGTTAATCAAATATTGATTCTATTTAACAGAATATTTCATATTGAAATGAAATCGATGTTAATGATATTGTTTAACATCTGTGATGCAGGGAAATAGGTTGGAGGGATCCAACTGGATTCCTTAACATTTATTTTACTGTTATTCATATATTGTAATATATGATGTGATATAATCTGTTGTTGATTATGTGTGTTTGAATGATATCGATCATTGTGAATTGGTATTTTAAATACCGTAAGAAATACTGGGATATGGGAAAGAGGATTTTCAAAGTGTATTTTGAAAATGAATTATTTATATAAAATCGATGCATTTTATATATAAAAGGAAAAAGGATTTTTTTTAAAAGAAAATAATTATAAAATCAAAGGATAAGTTATAATAAAGAAAATATTTATGAAAACAAATATAAAGGAATATTTGTGGAAAACAAATAAAAGGAGATATTTGTTAAAACAAATAAAAGGAAATATTTGTGAAAACAAATATAAAGGAATATTTGTGAAAACAAATAAAAGGAAATATTTATGAAAACAAATAAAAGGAAATATTAGTGAAAACAAATAAAAGGAAATATTTGTGAAAACAAATATAAAATAATATTTGTGGAAAACAAATAAAAGGAAATATTTGTGAAAACAAATAAAAGGAAATATTTGTGAAAACAAATAAAAGGAAATATTTATTTGTTAGAATAAATAGAATAGAATATAAAAGGAAATATTTATTTGTTAAAATAAATAGAATAGGATAAAAGGAGATTTTTTTGTTAAATAAATAGAATCAAAAAGGAAATATTTGTAAGACATGTACAAATGGAATTGAAAGGAAATATTTATTTAGGAAATAAATAGAATTATCAAAAGGAAATTGTTTGATAAATAAATAGAATTGTATAATAAGAGAAATTTTCATTTGAAAGGTTTAGACCCGTGCTTCGCACATGGTAGAGAAGATTTATTTATAAATATTGTTTTATAAATTAAATAAAATATTTATCATTGGTTAAATGGAATATAAAAGTCATGACTTATATAGGGAAGTAAGAATCGATTTCAACATCGATGTTTGAAACTAAATATGGACGTAGTGTTAATCAAAGGAGTTATAAGAGTTAATCAATTAGAGTTAACCAGTTAGAGTTAATCAAATAGATTTAATCGATATGAGAGTAGTGTTAATCGATTAGAATTAGAGTTAATCAATTAGAGTAATCAAATAGAGTTAATTGTAGAAGAAAAATCGAATATTAGTTATTCGAAAGAGAGATTATCGAATATTAGTTATTCGAAAGAGAGATTATCGAATATTAGTTATTCGAAGGAGTTATCGAATATTAGTTATTCGAAGGAGTTATCGAATATTAGTCATTCGAAGGAGTTATCGAATATTAGTTATTTGAAGGAGTAATCGAATATTAGTTATTCAAAGGAGTTATCGAATATTAGTTATTCGAAGGAGTTGTCGAATATTTGATATTCGAAAAAGGAGTTAATCGAATATAGTTTGTTTGAGTAGAATTAAAGGAGTTAATCGAATATAGTTTGTTTGAGTAGAATTAAAGGAGTTAATCAAAAGAAGTTAATCAAATTGAGTTAATCGTATAAGAGTAAATCGAGTTAGAGTTAAATCGAATTAGAGTTTATCGAAAGGAGTTATCGAATATAGTTTATTCGAATAGAGGAAGGAGTTATCGAATATTAGTTATTCGAAAGGAGTTAATCGAATATAGTTTATTCGAAAGGAGTTAATTGATAAGAGTAATTAGTTAGAGTAAATCGAATAGGGTTAATCAAATAGAGTTAATCAAATATAGTTAATAGAACTGAGTTAATCAAATAGAGCTAACTGATAAGAGTAAATCGATTAGAGTTAATCGAATAGTGTTAATTGAAAAGAGTTAATCGAATAGGGCTATTCGAAGAGAGATTATCGAATATAGTTTATTCGAAGGAAAGAGTTATCGAATAGAGATTTATTCGAAAGAGAGTTACGTAAGGAAGTTTGTTAAAGAGATAAAAGATAAACTTTGACTATTTCGAAGTTAAAACGTTGTTCAGTTAAGGTCTGAGAGGTAATTATACCCCAACTTTATTGACTTCCTTCTTAACTAAGGAATGATAAGGTTTGGTAGTGAAGGAGTTTTGGAAATGTTTTCCAAATAAGAATCAGAAATGTTTTCTAATATAGAAAACAAGAAATGGAAATGTTTTCCAGTGTTAATAACATATATTTTCTAAATTTAGAAAAACAGAAATGTTGAATATATGGAAACAGGAAATGACAAATGAAATAAATTAATGACAAATTAATTTAAAGGATAAATGTTAAATGATGATTGATCGATATAATTTCCATTTGGAAATAATATCGTTGTTTGCACACGTGTTTTTCTTTGATAGTTAACTCACTGACTATCGAAGTTTCGACCATTTTAACGTTGTTAATATGGAGAGACCGGTTGGATTATTATCCGAAGAATCACTCCGTATTGGCATAAGCATTGCGAATCATATATGCCAAAGATAATTGAAGACGGAGTCAAGTGCAAGGGCTGTTGTATAAATCTTAGGTAAAAATTTCTTAAGATGGTTGTACTGAATAGTGCCTTTGGTTTGTCCAGTCCCAGGACGACCTATATGGAAGAATGTCTGACAGAGTATATTTAATAGATCGCGTAAGTTGATCTCTTCAAACGTATTTACGTTTTGTGGCGGAGGAATTCGTTTCTCTTAGCTGTATACCCGTGGTATTTTTGGGGAAATCAATTTATGATTTGGCGGGTATGACGATGTGACATTCAAAGTGAATAAACGTGTGATTTGTCAGAGATAAGCGTGGCCTCTATCCTCACATCCGGAAATGGAAAAAATCGGGCAGGCAGCATGGCTATGTAGGTCGCACATATTAGGGTGTATAATCACCTGATCTAGAGTTTCATTTACTTCTAAAAATCTATTTTCGATGCTGTCCCATTCCGGAAGCAGTTGCTGATCCCAACCGTTGGTGATATACATTCGATACACTCAAGCGAAATGACTGGTCGGTCATGTGTGGCCGGGTTGCAAGATGTTCTTGTTGAACCCAATGTATTCCTCTCTAGAGGTACACTAGTGTAAGGTGGATCCATACCTTGTCATAGTTGGAAATCCATTACCCAATACGTGCTTGCGGTTTTGATTGTATACTATATATGTAGAACGTGAGATGAAAGCGTGTCTGCTAGATGATTATTATATTGTGGTTGATAGACATTATTATAATATCAAAAGGTTTTTGATATAAAGATGTTTTGGATTCTCATAAGGGAAAAACCCGTTCCGTTATACAGCGTGGTCTTATGAGATATCGTTTAGTGGCTCAAACTATTTTAAACTGTTTTACTCATACCAATCTCATGACTGACCCGGAGATTATTTTGTTTTGTTTTCCCTAAACTCTTGGGTGCCCAATTTTGTACGGGCAGTCAAGTAGTCGGGATTTACAGATACTTGAAGAGCTGGAGCAGGAGGCTTCAGGATCATATAGCTATTGTTTATTTCCGCTGTGTTGTAAGTGTTGTACTTTGGAAATGATATGTGTATTCAAGTACAGATTTATATTTCAAAGTTATGTTATATATATGTTATTCGTTCCGCTGTGAGGTTCGTGTTACTCTGATGTTGTGTTGTTCTTCTTCTTCTATTCTAAGTTTCTATCTTATCTATTCTCACCCTCTAATTTCTTTCATTAACTACTGGTATTTTTCGATGTTTGGTTAGTCGTCATTGAGTTTATGTCGATAACCAAAGTCGCTAAAAACCGGGTCGTTACAGGAACAGTAAACATCTCCGCCGCTACCTTGCGTAACTTATTGCACAGTGTTTACGCTTTCCAATGATGTTTTGTTTTCTAGCAATTCAAGGCATTGTAAAGGCTATTACTGCCAAAGTTATTAGTAGAAATGATGTTCAACTTTTTGTCTCTTCCATGTGTTTCCTCCATGCTTGACGCGTTTGGTTAATCATGACGACCAGCTTGTATGTGATTAGTCGATCACCGTCTCGGCCCCCGGGTGTGGGAGCCGGAACAGCCATCCACACTTCGAGCCGACCTCGAGGTCAAACTACACTCGCTACGAATGGCACCCCGAGCATGGGACTGGCAGCGCTACTCGGGTCGTCGTCCCGCGGTGCGACCGAGTATAAATAACCACGAACTCAAACCTCGGCCCTGTGCCGAAGCGGAGGATAAATCGTTCTGTGCCCAAGTCCCAAGCGACTTGGGGCCACTCAACAACTAGCCAGAAGTAATGTAAATTTCTACCCTGGCTACAGATGCCAGTCGAATCTTGGCACAGCACCAAGACCGACCTTAAATCGTTTCTTCCCCGAAGCTCTCAAGGCTAAGATGTAGCCCATGGCCATGATCGGACCCTACAGGATGATGATCTGGGCTTCTCCTCTCAGGCGAATAAATGACATTTGCAGCTCGCCCCAACCGTATGAATGACTAGAGAGCCGCACACCAGACGAACCGCATAACGCTACGTCATACGCCTTTGCTACACTTGGGATTTACCTCGGGCAACCCAGTACAGCAGGCACTCAGCCCGACTTCACAAACTATGGGTTTCCTGAGCTGAGGAAAATTTACTAGAAGCCTGCGCTTAATCATGCCCCTTTGGAATAATCAACCCAGAGCGCAGCTCCCTAATCGCTTTTTTGTAAAATGTAACGATAAGTATGCTTATGCAAGTATAGGACGCTGGAAAACATAAGAAGAACATCCAAACAATCGACATGAATCGCCATCTTTACTAATTCATATTCAATTTCAACACGCACACATTGAACAAGCTACATGCCTAACATCTTTCTTTCTAATGACAGGGTGTACATAATAACCACATCGTGTCTTGAAAAAACAAAAGCGAGGGCCATACTCGCGTAAACTATTGGCCTACATTACCAAAATAAACGGTAACTTCTACCTAAACAGCTAATACTAACCATGTCTCTTCTTTTTGTCCTTGTGTTTCTTCTTTGCAGATTCGACACTTGACAGTTCATCCTTCACGCAGGACCTCTTCTTACCAGATCCACTCCTTCCATTTTGTCCCTTCTGAGAAGTGGTAGATTCATGAGAAGCCGAGAGACGCTTCTCGTCCGCGCCATCACCGCTAGAGATCTCGGTGATATCAACAAGGGTGGTAGGCGGCGTAGGCATAGGGTACTTCTGACAGCAAGGCAAGTTGCAGCTTCACTCTTCTCTGGTATTGTAACGGCCCAGGGATTTTCGACTTCGAAAATCAACACAAATACCCATGTCGACAATTCAGACATCGGAAATACCGGATAGTTAATAGAATGAAGTTAGAGGATGAGAATATATAAGGTAGAACTATTAGAATGAAAGAAGAAGAACACAACCAAAATCCGAGTAACACGAATCTCACAGCAGAATGAATAAAATAGTATCTAAAATAACTTTGAAACCCAAATCTGTATTTGTATATTAGCGTACAACAATTACATCACAGCGGAAATAAACAATAGCTATAAAATGCTGTTGAAGCCTCCTGCTCCAAGCTCCATCTAGTGTATCTGTAAATCCTGACTACTTGACTTCCCGTACAAATTTTGGGCACCCAAGAGTTTAGGGAAAACAAAACAAAATAAACTCTGGGTCAGTCATGGGACTAGTGTGAGTAAACTCCAAACATTTAACTTTTCAAAATCCTTTTTCAAAAGAAAAGATAATCGTAAGACCGATCCCCACATAAATACGGATGGTTTTTACCTTACGATAACCCAAAACATTTTTAAAATCAATACTTTTCTGATATTATAATAATGTCTAATCACAAATAATTAACAATTTAGCAGAACGCTTGCATCTCACGCTCCACATATATATATAGTATACAATCAAAACCGCAAGCGCTTATTGGAGATTGGATTCTGACTATGACAAGGTATGGGACCAACTGCCGATAGTGTATCCCTAGAGAGGAATACACTGGATTCAACAAGAACGTCTTGCAACCCGGCCCACACATGACCGACCACTCATTTCTCTTCAGTGTATCGAATATATTGTCACCTACGGTTGCTAGCAACATAACCGTTCCCGGGAGATACAGAAGCGAAAAGATGTAACAAATATGAATATTCCCTAGATGGTGACAATACACCCTAATGGGGGCGAACCACTTAGCCATGTTGCCTGCCCAATTTTTGTCATTTCCCGGTTGATGAGGTTTGAGGTCATAACGTATCTTTTGACAGATCATACATTCATTTACTTTAAATGCCACATCGTCATACCCGCCAAATCACAAATTGATTTCCACAAAAATACCACGGTTATAAAGCTAAGAGAAACGAATTCCTCTGCCACCAAACGTGGATATGTTTGAAGCGATCAACTTACGTGATCCATTAGATATACTATGTCAGACATTCGTCCATACACGTTGTCCTAGGTCTGGACAAACCGAAGGCACTATCCTGTAAATAGAACATCCCTTGCACAAACTCCGTCTTCAATTATCTTCATCATATTTGATTCACAACACTAATGCCCGTACGGAGTGGTTTTCAGACAATGAATCTGATCCTGGTCTCTCTGCATTGACAACGGAAATGGTCAAAAATCTTTGATATTCGGTAATTTAACTACCAAAGGAAAACAAGTGTGCGAACAATGGTTGTATTTCCAAGTGGAAATCTTCCCGAGCAAATCATCAATCAAACCTGATCCCCTTTAATTTAATTTACCATTTAGTTATTCATTTCCCTATTTCCGTTTCCATATATTCGTAAATTCTTTTTTTCTAAATTTAGGCAAATATACATTATTAATCATTGGAAAAACATTTCCATATTTACTATATTAGAAAATATTTTGATTCTTATTTGAAAACATTTCCAAAACTCCTTCATTGGATTTAAACAGATGTTTAAATAAAACATCGCTATGCCGACTTGAACCATTAACACTTATTAACTAAATTCAATTAACTAACCTTCACTATCGAACCTTAACCATTCCTTAGTTAAAATGAAGTCAATCAAGTTGGGGATTAACTACCTCTCAAACCTTAAATCAACAACATTTTTAACCTCGAAGTAGACAAAGTTCACCTTTTAAATCTTCAATAAACCGCCTTACATAACTCTCGGATTTTATTTACGAATCCACTTCTTTTACAGAAATCATTTGATTATAACAATAGTGTTATAATCCCATGCTTCTGAAATATAACAACTTAAATATAACTTTTATTTCTTAATTCGAATAAATAAATAAACAAGTGATTTACAAATAAATAAATAAATCTTGATTTAAAAATAGGAAAGTAAATAGTACTTCCCTATATTCGATACGGTCGAATCCAATGTATAATTCTCTCTCGAATAATCTCTATTCGAAAATTCTTTTTCGAATAAACTATGTTCGATTATTTCTCTTTTGAATTGACTATATTCGATTATCTCCCTTTCGAATAAACTATATTCGATAATCTCTCCTTCTTCGAATAAACTATATTCGATTATTCTCTTTTCTTCGAATAAACTATATTCGATAATCTCTTCTTCTTCGAATAAACTATATTCGATTATTCTCTATTCGATTAACTCTAATTTAATTAACTCTAACTTGAATAACTCTATTTCGATTAACTCTAATTCGATTAACTCTATTTAACTCTAATTCGATTAACTTTAATTAGAATAATTAATATTTTGTTTAACTCTAATTCAAATAATTAATATTCGATTAACTAATTTTATTTTAACCCAATTACCTATCTTATTCAAATTCCCATTTTAAATTCCTATTTTTAAAACCCATTTTTTCCTGATAAATGCTTTAATTTATAAAATATTCATTTTAATCCATTTTTCACATCAAATGTGAAAATTACTCCTATTATATAATCAATTAAGTTTGATTTCGCATTTAAAAATAATATCCCCTGTTCCAAATTCTATTTATACTTCTATTTATAGAATTAATCATGCAAAATATACTTTCAACTTCTAACACTAAAAATCCCGTTTAAGTTCCCTTTATAAATGCTGAGTTCACATTCTATTTCAAATATCGGTGTTGAAACCGATTCTACTTCTCTATATAAGTTCTGACTTATATATTCTATTTATCAAATGCTAAATATTTTATTTAATTTATAAAACATTATTAATAAATTAATCTTCTTTGTTTATCCATTAAAAACAGATTCCTATTAAATATCTACTTTAAATCGTTATCATGTTATACCCGCATGCGAAGCACGGGTCTAAACCTTCCTAATGTAAAATTCTCCTTTATTAAAATTCTATTCATTTCACAAATATTTCCTTTTATAATCCTATTTATTTTCCAAATAAATATCCCTTTTATAATTCTATCTATTTTCTAAATAAATATCCCTTTTATAATTCTATTTATTTTCTAAATACATATTTCTTTCACAATTCTATTTATTTTCTAAATAAATATTTCTTTTATAAAATCCTTTGATTTTATAAATATTTTATTTTCAATATACACTTTTAAAATTCCCTTTTTACAATCCATATTTCTTATGGTATTTAAAATACCAAATAAAAAATTCAGTGTCATCATAATCAAATCACAGATTATATATCACATCATATATCACAATATATGAAAACAAACAGTATTATAAATATTGAGGAATCTATTTGGATCCCTCCAACCTGTTTCCCTACATCTACAGATGTTAAACAAGATAATTAACATCAATTTCATTTTAATATGAAATATTCTGATAAACCAAATCAATGTTTGTTTAACAATATGTGTATATATCGTTATCTGTGATTCCAAACAATAAATTAGCAACTCAACCAAACAATCAACACACAACAATCAACCATCATTTATCAATTCTAAAAAAAGTTATAAAAATATAATTGAGCAGAGTTAGAGAGATTTACTCACTTTGGTTTGCAGTTGACGATTTTGTCATTGTTTTAATTCAAATCAAACGAGTGTTTGATTTTTATCACAAAATTCTTATAGCTCCGTTCTCAGCTACATCCGTTCTATACCATAGATACCCTCTGCTATGATTCCAATGATGTCGGTTTCATTAGGTTCTGATCACGGATGAATAAAGTATGGTCATTAATTTTTTCATCTTAAATCAAATAAATTATAAATCCTTAATTGTTTATATTAATACCTTAACTGACTTTTATTTTCCCTAAATCATGCCATTATTATTATGCTACCAAGAGAAAAACCCAATCCCATCGTATGCATGGATTGAAGCTTTACTTCTTCTCATATTGGTTTACATCTTCTCCGGTGAACTAAAGTATAAACTGGGATTTTTATTATTTACTCTTTTTGGCATGTTTCCTTCAGCTTGTTCTTCTCAAATACATGCTCCAGGCATACGGCAACTACCCATACTTACTCTTTCCTCAATGAACACAGACCACACCACAACACTTCCCCATGCTGACCCATTTCAACTCATCTTTGCTTCACCCACCAAATTCATCATCACACCCCCTTAATTCTTGATTCAGCGGTATAATCCCCTTTCTTAATCTCCCCTTCAAACACGTCTTCCTCCAATAAAATGCCATAGACTAGTTTAACCTGCCTCACCAATACCATAATCAAAAACTGCTCATACTTAATTCGGAAAATTCCTTCACCATCTCGCATAAAACCAACACCAACTTCATCCCATCAGTAAATCACGGAACCACTGACTGACCCAGTCGTTCACCTCCACTCCGCAACTTTCTCCTCGCGGTACCAGTAACGCTCCACCCATCACGATTCTCTCATTTAACGTCGACCTGCTTCCTTAGTCGACGGCGGCACCACAATTCCAATGATCGGAATCCCCTTCGTGAGGTCAAAAGATGCGCAATGCTTCAAGGAGGCCAACCCCTACTCCATTTCCATCTCCGGCCTTCCGTATGTCCAGAAAGCTCGTGCCCTAGTCGATCTGATGAACACAGAATCCTAATCGCAAGTGAAAATATACACACCCGGTTGAAGAATAACCGATAAGGGACTCATATATATAAGTTTTACAAATTTCAGGATTTTCCTTAATTTGATTTTTGATTTCAAAGTTTCGAACTTTTTCTCTCAAGTGGCAGCGTGAAATATTGATTAACCAGAGAATAGAGAATTAGGTTTAAGGGTTGTAGGATATTGGGGTATTTATAGGATAAATTTTGGCTTCCCTTAGAAGCTTCATCAATTTTTATATTAATATATATTCGATAATTAGCTCCATTTATCATTTTAAAAATTCCTATGATCACCCATGATATCCAAAAATCACGAAAATGGACATACTCCTTCAGTTCGACATTACGGACCCAACGGAACTTGTTTCGTCGAATTCTGACTCTGTTTTCTCACACAGCATATTTTTAAAGGTCAAATTATCGACTGTTTTTCACATTAAAATCTCATACGGCCACATATTGACTCCAAAAATCACGAAAATTGAAATCTAACAATAATTTGACATTACGGATCCAACAAAATTGGTTTCGTCGAATTTGGAGGTCATTTGCAAAACTGGCTATTTTTAAAGCTCTAAATAGACCAATTAAATATTTAAATATTTAAAAATAATTAAATTAAATATTAATAAATTAATATTATCGTATATATTCAAAATATATATCATACTGCTTCAAAATAAATATATCAGGTTTTGTAACTCGATATTTCAAAATTCTCAATTATATCGATATTCAGTTTATATTAAAATCCTTTTATAATATATATAAATCATTATAAATTATAAAGGAGTTCCATAGCGACTATTTTAAAATTTGATTTGGACACAACTCACAATCTACATAATGAAATCTTGATTTTTCTCTTCCATTAGAAAAATATACTTCACCAGCTCTGAATGTTTCTTGTTTCACAGAAATCCGATTTAAAATGGATTTTGTATATTCATTTAAAGTTTGAATCGCCATATTACGAACTACCGCGCCATTTCAAGCTCGATTATAATTATAATATAAATTATATGTTCAACTGACATTTATAAATAAATTCGTTGATATAATTCAGTTCTAAACTGAATTATATATTTCAAATTGTCTGATTCACACAATATTGTCAATTCACTATTTCCGGCTATTTCGGATTAAATATATTATTCTATTATTTATATTAATTAAATATTCAATATTATTTAATTAAACGACCATTTAATTCTCTAAATCACTATTTAAATAATCAAATAAATTAATTATTATACCATAAAAATACGGGACATTACATTCTTCCCCCCTTAAAATAATTTCATCCTCGAAATTGCTAAGGTAGAAAATAACACTATTCACTAGGTAAAAATTATTTGTTTACTTCTTGAATTTTAGTTTCACTGTACCAATGAATTTCAATTAAATATTAATTCATTTTTATTAAATTCTCGAAAAATTTCGCCAGCACCTCCTTTGTACGGCTCAATCGGTACAACTACAACTCGCCTCTCTGGGCCTTCTCCTACCCAAAAGAAAATCAAATAGCCAAGCGGCTTGCCAATTCGGCTCATAAAAATCTCTTACCCAATTAGAATATAAACGTGTACCTTTTTGTCGGCATATCATTATATCATCTCCCATCTGTCACCAATTCGGCATATACCAATATCATTCAAATCAACTCCGATCAATTTATTCTCAACACAGCTATTCGCTCAAACAAGCCAAATATCATTTCGAACTCGAGTTCCATTCTTGATTTCCAACTCCTAACTCACCAATCCAATACCATTTCAGATTCCTTTCTCATAATTCAAAATCTGATTCTACTTGATACATTATATTCCAATTCAATTTCCAGGTAATTGGTTTCAATTCATATTTGCTTTCGCAAATTTCTTTTTTTACTTAAATTTGTTTTTAATTCAAACAGTCTGTTTCTGGGAGTTTTAAATAGCTTAGCTTTTCAAAAATCAAATATCCCGTTTTCGGAATCAAACATCTTGGTTTTCTCAAAATACTTTAAAAATCAAAATCTTTGGTAGTTATCCATCACTTACGATTCGAAAATGAACACTGATGATGTGGCCAGCATCATCAGAGTTATTTCCCAGCTACTGAAGTGAGTTCAATACTATATTACTTTTCAAAACTCAAATTTAAACATTTCCATTTTGAAATTATTTCAAAATATCATTCACACTTCTTGTAAAACAATTTAAAATCTCCTAGGATTTTAAAATCCTCATATATTTAATTTAATCCATTTATAAACACTTTTCCAAATTTTAGGAATTTCAATTCCAATTCTGATTTTAATTTCATAATCAATTCATCTGATTCCATATATTACACTCATATGAATTCTAATTGGCTATTTACATAACCGTTTTATTTTTATAATCTCATTAGATTATAATAACAACCAATATATCCAATATACTATAATACTTACAATATTATTCATTTCTTTATATCAAAATATAATTTGGGTAAAATTATTTCATTTACCCTCTTTACAAAACATACTGTGTCAGTTCATCGTATTCGAGTTTTTAGCAACCCTTATCGGTACAGTGGATCAAAGTAATCAACCAAAATTCACAAACTACTCAACCAATAAATCTCCACAATATAAAACCATTTTTATAAATCTACAAATACATTCACTCGTATATATACACTAAAACTCAATCTAGGGTATTGTTAACCCCATCTCTACTGAGTTACGCCACAGAGCCAAGGTAATCACTTAACCTTCAGCTTTGATACCACTGTAACGGTTCGTGGATTTTCGACTCCGAAAATCGACACAAATACCCATGCCGACAATTCAGACATCGGAAATACCGGATAGTCAATAGAAAGAAGTTAGAGGGTGAGAATAGATAAGGTAGAACTATTAGAATAGAAGAAGAAGAACACAAAAACATCAGAGTAACACGAATCTCACAGCGAAACGAATAAAATAATATCTAAAATAACTTTGAAACACAAATCTGTATTTGTATATTAGCGTATAACACTTACATCACAGCGGAAATAAACAATAGCTATAAAATGTTGCTGAAGCCTCCTGCTCCAAGCTCCATCTAGTGTATCTATAAATCCCGACTACTTGACTGCCCGTACAAATTTTGGGCACCCAAGCATTTTGGGAAAACAAAATAAACTATGGGTCAGTCATGGGACTGGTGTGAGTAAACTCGAAACATTTGTTTAACTTTTCAAAATCCTTTTCAGAAGAAAAGATAATCGAAAGACTGATCCACACATAAATACGGATGGTTTTTACCTTACGATAACCCAAAACATTTTTAAAATTAATACTTTTCTGATATTATAATAATGTCTAATCACAAATAATTAACAATCTAGTAGAACGCTTGCATCTCACGCTCCACATATATGTAGTATACAATCAAAACCGCGGGGGCTTATTGGAGATAAGATTCCGACTATGACAAGGTATGGGACCACCTGCCGATAGTGTATCTCAAGAGAGGAATACACTGGATTCAACAAGAACATCTTACAACCCAGCCTACACATGACCGACCACTCATTTATCTTGAGTGTATCGAATATATTGTCACATACGGTTGCTACCAACATAACCATTCCCGGGAGATACAGAAGTGAAAAGAAGTAACAAATATGAATATTCTGTAGACAGTGACAGTACACCCTAATGGGGGCGACCCACTTAGCCATGCTACCTGCCCAATTTTTGTCATTTCCCAGTTGATGAGGCTTGAGGTCATAATGTATCTTTTCACATATCATACATTCATTTACTTTGAATGCCACATCGTCATACCCGCCAAATCACAAATTGATTTCCATAAAAATACCATGGGTATAAAGCTAAGAGAAACAAATTCCTCCACCATCAAACGTGGATACGTTTGAAGCGATCAACATACGTGATCCATTAGATATACTCTGTCAGACATTCGTACATACACGTTGTCCTGGGTCTGGACAAACCGAAGGCACTATCCTGTCAACAGAACAGCCCTTGCACAAACTCCGTCTTCAATTATCTTCATCATATTTGATTCGCAACGCTAATGCCCATACGGAGTGGTTTTCAGACATAGAATCTGATCCTGGTCTCTCCGTATTGACAACAGAGATGGTCAAAAATTGTTCATTTCCCTATTTCCTTTTCCATATATTCATAAATTCTTATTTTCTAAATTTAAGCAAATATACATTATTAATCATTGGAAAAACATTTCCATATTTGCTCCTATTTCTTATTTACTATATTAGAAAACATTTTGATTCTTATTTGAAAACATTTCCAAAACTTCTTCGTTGGATTTAAATAGATGTTCAAATAAAACATCGCTATGCCGACTCGAACCATTAACACTTATTAACTAAATTCAATTAACTAACCTTCACTATCGAACCTTAACCATTCCTTAGTTAAAATGAAGTCAATCAAGTTGGGGAATAACTACCTCTCAGACCTTAACTGAACAATATTTTTAACCTCGAAATAGACAAAGTTCACCTTTTAAATCTTCAACAAACTGCCTTACGTAACTCTTGGATTTTATTTACGAATCCACTTCTTTTACAGAAATCATTTGATTATAACAATAGTGTTATAATCCCATGCTTCTGAAATATAATAACTTAAATATAACTTTTATTTCTTAATTCGAATAAATAAATAAACAATTGATTTAGAAATAAATAAATAAATAAATCTTGATTTAAAAACTGGAAAGTAAATAGTACTTCCCTATATTCGATACAGTCGAATTCCAATGTATAATTCTCTCTCGAATAATCTCTATTCGAAAATTCTTTTTCGAATAAACTATGTTCGATTAATTCTCTTTCGAATAAACTATATTCGATTACCTCCCGTTCGAATAAACTATATTCGATAATCTCTCCTTCTTCGAATAAACTATATTCGATTATTCTCTATTCGATTAACTCTAATTCAATTAACTCTAATTTGAATAACTCTAATTCGATTAACTCTATTTAACTCTAATTCAATTAACTCTAATTCGAATATTTTGATTAACTCTAATTCAAATAACTAATATTCGATTAACTAATTTATTTTAACCCTATTAACTATCTTATTTAAATTCCTATTTTTAAAACCCAATTTTTCCTTATAAATGTTTTAATTTATAAAATATTCATTTTAATCCATTTTTCACATCGAATGTGAAAAATACTCCTTTTATATAATCCATTAAGTTTGATTTCGCATTTGAAAATAATATTCCCTATTCCAAATTCTATTTATACTTCTATTTATAAATTAATCATGCAAAATCTCCTTTCAACTTCTAACACTAAAAATCTCGTTTAAGTTCCGTTTATGAATGTTGAGTTCACATTCTATTTCAAATATCGGTGTTGAAACCGATTCTACTTCTCTATATAAGTTCTGACTTATATATTCTATTTATCAAATGATAAATATTTTATTTAATTTATAAAACATTATTTATAAATTAATCTTCTCCGTTTATCTGTTAAAAACAAATTTCTATTAAATACCTACGTGCGAAGAACGAGTCTAAACCTTCCTAATGTAAAATTCTCCTTTATTAAAATTCTATTAATTTCCCAAATATTTCCTTTTATAATCCTATTTATTTCCCAAATAAATATTCCTTTCATAATTCTATCTATTTTCTAAATAAATATCACTTTTATAATTCTATTTATCTTCAAAATACATATTTCTTTTAGAATTCTATTTATTTTCTAAATAAATATTTCTTTTATAAAATCCTTTGATTTTATAAATATTTAATTTTCAATATACACTTTTAAAATTCCCTTTTTACATTCCATATTTCTTATGGTATTTAAAATAACAAATAACAAATTCAGTGTCATCATAATCAAATCACAGATTATATATCACATCATATATCACAATATATGAAAACAAACAGTATTATGAATATTGAGGAATCCAGTTGGATCCCGCCAACCTGTTTCCCTGCATCCACAGATGTTAAACAAGATAATTAACATCAATTTCATTTCAACATGAAATATTCTGATAAACAGAATCAATGTTTATTTAACAATATGTGTATATATCGTTATTTGTGATTCCAAACAATAAATCAGCAACTCAACCAAACAATCAAGACACAGCAATCTACCATCATTTATCAATTCTAAAAAAACGTTATAAAAATATAATTGATCAGAATTAGTGAGATTTACTCACTTTGTCAGTTGACGATTTTGTCTTTGTTTTATTTCAAATCAAACGATTATTTGATTTTTATCACGAAATTCTTATAGCTCCGTTTTTAGCTACATCCGTTCTATACCATAGATATCCTCTGTTACGATTCCAATGATGTTGGTTTCGTTAGGTTCTGTTCACGGATGAAAAAAGTATAGTCATTAAAAAATTATCTTAAATCAAATAAATTATGAATCCTAACTGTTTATATTAATACCTTAACCCACTTTTATTTTCCCTAAATCATGCCATTATTATTATGCTACCAAGAGAAAAACCCAATACCATCTTCTGCATGGAATGAAGCTTTACTCCTTCTCATATTGGTTTACTTCTTCTCCGGTGATCTAAAGTATAAACTAGGATTTTTATCATTTAATCTTTTTGGCGTGTTTCCTTCAGCTTGTTCTTCTCAAATACATGCTCCAGGCATACGGCAACTACCCATTCTTACTCCTTCCTCAATGAACATAGATCGCACCACAAAACTTCCCCACGCTGACCTATTTCAGCTCCTCTTTGCTTCACCCACCAAATTCATCACCACACCCCCTTAATTCTTAATTCAGCGGTATAATCCCCTTTCTTAATCTCCCCTTCAAACACGTCTTCCTCCAATAAAATGCCATAGACTAGTTTAACCTGCCTCACCAATACCATAATCAAAAACTGCTCATACTTAACTCAGACAAATCCTTCACCATCTCGCATAAAACCAACTTCATCCCATCAGTAAATTACGGAACCACTGACTGACCTCGTCGTTCACCTCCACTCCGCAACTTTCTCCTCGAGGTACCAGTAATGCTCCACCCATCGCGATTCTCTCATTTAATGTCATCCTGCTTCCTTAGTCGATGGCGGCACCATAATTCTGATGATCGGAATCCCCTCCGTAAGGTCAGCAGACGCGCACTTCGTCAAGGAGGCCAACCCCTACTTCATTTCCATCTCTGGCCTTTCGTATGTCCAGAAAGCTCATGCCCTAGTAGATCTGACGACCGCAGAATCTTGATCGCAAGTGAAAATATACACACCCAATTGAAGAATAACCGATGAGGGACTCATATATATAAGTTTTACAAATTTCAGGCTTTTCCTTAATTTGATTTTTGATTTTAAAGTTTCGATCTTTTTCTCTCAAGTGGCAGCGTGAAATATTGATTGACCAGAGAATAGAGAATTAGGTTTAAGGGTTGTAGGATATTGGGGTATTTATAGAATAAATTTTGGCTTCCCTTAGAAGCTTCATCAAATTTTTATATTAATATATATTCGATAATTAGCTCCATTTATCATTTTTAAAATTCCTATGATCACCCATGATATCCAAAAATCACGAAAATGGACATACTCCTTCAGTTCGACATTACGGACCCAACTGAACTTGTTTCGTTAAATTCTGACTCTGTTTTCTCACACAGCGTATTTTTAAAGGTCAAATTATCGACTGTTTTTCACATTAAAATCCCGTACGGCCACATACTGACTCCAAAAATCACGAAAATTTAAATCTAACAATAATTTGACATTACAGATCCAACAAAATTAGTTTCATCGAATTTGGAGGTCGTTTACAAAACTGGTTATTTTTAAAGCTCTAAATAGACCAATTAAATATTTAAATATTTAAAAATAATTAAATTAAATATTAATAAATTAATATTATCGTATATATTCAAAATATATATCATACTGCTTCAAAATAAATATATCGGGTTTTATAACTCGATATTTCAAAATTCTCAGTTATATCGATATTCAATTTATATTAAAACCCTTTTATAATATATATAAATCGTAATTTTATAAAGGAATTCCATAGCGTCTGTTTTAAAATTTGATTTGGACACAACTCACAATCTTCACAACGAAATCTCAATTTTTCTCTTCCATTAGAAAAATATACTTCACTAGCTCCGAACGTTTATTGTTTCATAGAAATCCGATTTATAATGGATTATGTATATTCATTTAAAGTTCGAATCGCCATATTACGAACTATCGCGCCATTTCGAGCTCGATTATAATTATAATATAAATTATACGTTCAACTGACATTTATAAATAAATTCGTTGATATAATTCGATTCTAAACTGAATTATATTTTTCAAATTTTCCGATTCACACAATATTGTCAATTCACTATTTCCGACTATTTCGGATTAAATATATTATTCTATTATTTAAATTAATTAAATATTCAATATTATTTAATTAAAAGACCATTTAATTCTCTAAATCACTATTTAAATAATCAATAAATTAATTATTATATCGTAAAAATACGGGACATTACAGGTATCCCCTTGCCCTCTCGCTCGGCCCTTTCCTTGGCCTCTCTGGCGGCTCGTCGCTCAGCAAGCTTCTAGGGCTTATGCGACGCGGAAGATCCAGCCTTGGTCTTCTCAAGGGACTCAGTGGCCCTTTGTCGGGCTTCCTCATCCTCCCTTTTCTTCCAGGCCTCATCGGCAGCCCTCTTCTTCTCTGCTTCCTCATTGGCCTTCCTCCGCATGACCGAGTCAGCAGCCCTCGCCTCAGCGTCCCGCTTGGTCTTCATTAGGACCTCCTTCCTAGAAGCCTCATCTTGGTTACGCTTCTACTCCACTTCCTCACTTTTAGCCACTGTCTTGGCTTTCTGAGCTTCTACCAGGTCATGCATCGAAGGCACATCAGCCTCCACCGGGCCTCGGGCAGCCGCACTTTATCTATCTACCACCTCTCCCTCCTCGATAAGGCTCTCATACATGCTGGGAGTAATTCTTATGTCCGAGTAGGTATCCAACAGATGCCACCTTCTCCAAATTGCATTGTCGTAGGTCCCGGGCAAGATTCAGCTGTTTGTGGGACTGCGGGGGCAGGGCCAAATTCATGGTTAGTCCAGGAATGGCTGCACAGTGAAAACACAACCTCTTAGTCCACAAATACAGTAATCACGTCTTCCTCGGGGATGCATGGCAACGAGAATTTACTTCCAGTCAAGGATGGTGTAGAAAAGATGGGAAAGGTACTTCATGATGGGTAGGGTGAATCCGCTCTCTCCTAGCCCCGGGTGCTCAGGGTCGTACTAAGTCGAAACCCGAGCCAAAGATGCAGGGTCGATTACCATAGCAGATTCGAGTCCCGGTGGTCGGTAGGAGCTTCCCTCCGCAAAAGTCTCTACTATCACCACAATCTCGGTTACGACAGACTTTCCTTTCTCGGTAGTGAGCCTCTCCAGCCTCTCTCTCTCAGCATCCTCAAGCAACAACCTCTTACCCTCCTCCAGCTTCTTGTGCTCTTCAGCGGTCAAGAGATCAATCATGAGCTGTCTCTCGTCCAAGGACCCGACATCCACTTGGCACAAATAGGCCTCATACAGAACCAACCTCTCCCAGGTTCGGCTAGTTTGCGGAGGTAATCTTTGACCTACGAAATCCCATGAAATCTTATAACTTTGACAAACATATTTCAGATATCCTCGTTCACGGATGATTGTACTAAGAATTCGGTATCCTCCAGCTGCTCTCTCAGTTGTTCCACCTCTCTCAGATGTGCCGCTCTCAATCCATCCATCGTGCCCAACACATCCCAATTACTGGCCTCCGCGTCCTCCTTGGCTTTCCTCATCTCCTTAAGCTGCTTCTTCAAGCTGCCATTCTCCTCTAGTAGAGCATTGTTATCGTCTTGGAACTGGCTGACTCTCTCATTATCTTTCTCCAAGTCAGCACAGGCTTGCACCATTTCAGCTTTATCCTTCTTTAAAACTATGTTCTCAGTGGTCAAGTCAACTATGGTGTCTTTGAAGTTTGAAAGTGAATGCTCTAACTCCCTCTTTAGTGTCTCCTAAGACTACTTCATCTCCGTTGTAGCAACATGGTTACAATTTAGAATTTGGGAACATAAAGGCTAACGATTAAACAACCAATGTGCAATTGATAGGCCTACCTATCTCTTTTTCCAAATTACCAACGGAGGACTTCCCTCAGTCAATGGTCAGTTGCCGATTCATAATCTCCAAGTTCTTCTTCTTAATCAACTCCGAAAGATAATAGGAATACTTGATAAGTTCATTGGTCTGGTGATATGCAGCCTTCACATGCATCCATATTTCCCTGGACTCCCTAGTTGGGGCTGGGCGAAGGTTAGGGAGATACATTAGCTAATCAAAATAATGTTGAGGGAAATAATGTTTCAAGAATGCCCTCCACTCCTCTATTGAAAGCGCTAATATCTGAGGCTCCATCAGATCTTGCATCTCTATCCTGGTTGCCTCATCCGACCTTGGCTGATCAAATGGTGGCTCCTTCCCTGTGGTTGTCTGAGCAGGAGTCGAGGATGTTGTAGAAGGAGGAGTTGTTGATGACACGCTCCTCTATCCCCCTAAATCGAGTCAGGAATCTCCCACACACTCGGATGGGAGGAGGAGGAGGAGATGAAGGCAATTGGGGTCTTCCGGGTCGACGGCTCTTGCTGCTACGATCCTGTGGAGGTGAGGTATCACCATATAAACTTGCCCCTCTCCTAAAGGCACCAAAAAAAGCACTCTGAGTTTGTCTCCTGTCTCCAGGTCCATGACTTCTTTCTACACATTGTCTAGCCATATTACCTATTAAAGGAGAGAAACAAAGCTAGTCAAGTCACACATTTAGAAGAGTCTCTATGCTATGCAGTGTTTATGAGTGTATGCCCTAATTTTTCTCTCAACAAACCAGATTGTGGTCCACTCGAAGGAGTTAAACCCTCCGCAACAAGAGCTAATTTATCCATGCTAGCTGGAGTCGGCCACGGGGATACTTCTAGATCGAGTTCATTTAAGTTATCAAATTGGCGCTCATCTTCAAGGGGGGTCGCAACTCCAGGAGAGGTAACTGGAGACGATGGCCTGATTGACACTCCCGCCCCTCCTGCCAGAGGCGATATGGGAACATTCATCAAGCCCTCGTCTCCAGTTGTGGCCTCCTCACTGCGAGCCCCATTGTTACCAACATCTCCCTGGAATTTGACGACCTTTTTTGGCTTGGGCCCTACCACAGGCAACTTCCTTTCAGACCAGGAGTCATAGGGCCTTTTTCCACCACCTTTTTTGGCATATTGCTCGCCACTGCGGGCCTAATTACAGCCCGAACATCCAGGAGCAGCCCAGCATGACGAAGGTGCTCTTGGCTTGTCACAGTATTGGCTCTGCGAGACTCTTCGGGAATCGCCCGCAAAGCATTAAGGCGTTGCCTATACTCTTCACCGGTCGGTGCCTCTGGATTTCCTACCGCAATAAAAAAAGAAATGATGAGACTCAAGCTCCCAGAACTTTAAGGTAGGGGAGGAATTCGAAAGTACTTACTCCCCTCTATCCACTTCCTTGCAAATCCAGGAGGGCAGCGCACATTGAACCATTATTGTTCGAACACAGACGGCTTGGGCCATTTCCCGATGAAGATTTGGCGGCGGCCAATGCTTCCAGGAACCATTGGGAGGGTGACCAGGTAGATGTTCTCCTCAGACTAAAGAAGTACTGAATGTCCTCTCCGGTAGGTTCCGTGTGCAAATATTCCCGGTAAAGAACATAGGTGCCTAAGAGCGAAGAATAGGCATTCAGGTGCAGTTGCGAAGGTGCGAGGTGGAAATAGAATAGAATATCCCGGATAAAGTCATTGGTTGGGGGCATGCATCCCGCAAAACAAGCTTTCTTATTCCAAGCAGTCAAACCCTCGGGCGGTACATGTGCTCTGCCACCCTCTCCCGATGCGTGGACGTCACCCACCGGAATATTGAACTGCTGCTCCATTTTCCTAACTGTCGTAGCATCCATGCGCGACGGTAACGAATCCATAGGATTTTCCAAGATAACGGCATCGGGCAACATATCTAGGGCTACCAGCTCCGCCGGTGCATCTCCACTAATAATATACATGTCCTTAACCTCCGCATATACAACCGCAGAATTTAATCTCTTAGTTTTTCCCCCGTGTTTGGACACTTCGGGCAAACTAGCTGTTTGGGAAGGAGTGGATCCTTTAGTAGTCTCAAGCTCGCTGCCATTCGAGCTACCGCTGTTGGCGGAACCAGATGTATGTGACGACGAGGAGGAAGCCTCGTGCTCCAAGTTCTTTCCAGTTTGTGATACTGTTTGCATCGCTAGTTATACTTTAATACACTAGAATTAGACATCGCAGTGGAATAACTTGTACCCTCGTGCTGGTGAAAACTAACAGGTGTGTGCGGTGTCATGCAAAGTCAAGATGTACAGAGAAAATTTAAACAGTCCAACAGTTCGTCACAGTCCAAGTATATGCGCTATTCTATGTGAATGGTCCAAATCCCTGTCCACACACGTAACTGCGTGTGCACTAAGCACAACTATGCAAGCAAGTAAATGATACATAAAGCCAAGGGCGGGCAGTCAGGAGATCGAAGTTCTATAAAAAAGAAGCAACACCCCGCCAAGGCGCGACATGAAGCAACCACACCAAGCGGCTCTGGCAGAAGGATTGAGCCCACCTCGGGATTCGAGATCTTGAACCTCCCATAGGGTTCGAAAATTCGAACCCCCCAGGGTTCGAAAATTCGAACCCAAGAGTTTCGGATGCTCTAACCCCCTCGGGGTTTGGAGATTCAAACCCGAGAGGTTCGAATATTAGAACCCCTTCCGGGTTCGGGAATTCGAACCCCAAAGGTTGGAATACTTGAACCCCTTCCAGATTTGGAAGTTCAAACCATAGAGGTTCGAGTGTTCGAACCCCTTCCAGGTAAAGAAAATCGAACCCGAGACGTTCGAATATTCGAACCCCTTAAGGGTTCGAAAAATCGAACCCACCATGTTCGAAAATTCAAACCCCCTATAGGTTCGAAAACTCGAGCCTCTGGTGGTTCAATTTTCGAGGCTCCTCCATGTCTTGGTCCTTCGACCTCCCTCCTCCTATTTTTCTTCGACCCTGTTCCTCACCTAAGTGTCATGTTCTGAAGGTTTCACAACAATGGTGGCCAAGGAAGAAAATAATGTAAGGAAGAAAATGAGGGGGCTATTTATAAAGAAAAGGAAAACGTCACTTAATATTCCCCGAAACCGCGGGTTTGAAATTTCGAACCCACAGGCCTCGAACCCCCAGGTCTCGGAATTTCGAACACCCAGGGCTTGGAATTTCGAACCTACAGGGTTCAAAATTTCAAACCCCTAGGGTTCGGAATTTCAAAACTATAGGATTCGAAATTTCGAACCCCCAGGTCTCGAAATTTCGAACCTCTGTGGTTTTGAATTTCGAACCCCTAGGGTTCGAAATTCGCAACCTCAAAAAAAAGGGAGAGATTTGTCTCGTACTAATAGGCTCAAAGCACCGCACCACGCGCTCATGTACATATCTACCATGCATATACCGACCACCGCAAACACGCGGAGGTGACGCATTGCGAATACCTAGTAACATTGGCACGTCGCTGCACCAATGCCGACTCATTCGCAATTCCGCAGCAAATGAGCCCTACAACTAACATCTGTTTTTTGGCCTACAACACAAGTCAACAACCCGACAACTATCTTAAGCAATCCAAAGCACATCATGTCAAGACAAGACGTACTTTGGGGAGCAAATGTTAATCGGCCTTTAGGTCCGGTTCCCAAAAGTACACATGACATGCTCAACTCAACCCATCGCATGGAGTCAAGCCAAGGAGGGCACCTAGGAGCGAAGGAAACAGGATCAAGAAGGGACCGCACCGCTTAGAACCTCGCAGCACCTAAAACACAATTCCAAACTGAGGCCTCAAATCCTGAAGGAGTCACAAGCCCCAAGCGCCCGTATCTATGGTCCTCACGCCCCTCGAGAAGCGGACTTCGCACCTAGCAGGGTACGAAATTTCGCAGCTAGTAGGCGCGAAATTTCGTACACAACAGGTGTGAAGTTTCGCACCTTGAGCCGAGTTCGAATTTTGCGCAAGTGCGGGTGGCGGGTGCGAATTTCTGCATGTGGCCCCCTATTTTTACCTACTTCTACCTACTTTCACCTAGTACTACCTAACCCTTCTCCTATAAATAGCCCATGGCCTCACGAGAGGTCCATTAATGGCATCTCCACTTTGAGGAAGAAGAAGGGCAAAAGTGTCTTTTTCCGATATCTTGCAATATATGTCAATTATGACCTCATATATGATAATGATGACATCATATAGCCTAGAATCTAATGTAATGAGATGGCATGAGATGGTCTCAACCTTGTAACCTTTTGTGATCAATAATATTCCAACAATGCTTCAAAGTGGACGTAGGCCTCTCACGAGGCCGAACCACTATAAATCTCTTGTGTTATTTTCTGCTTTTCGCTCCTGTCTATACAACCAAGTTAATTATTCCTAGTAATTGGAATCTATGGTGTTTACGACATTTTTTGTGGTCAACAATGTGACTACCCCTTTTTGGTTTATAGTTTCTCACCTAGGTTTCCACTCTTTCAATCTTTAATTAGATGATGTCCAAACTTTCCCGGCGATTTTGGCAACCTCACGGCGTTACTGGATATTTATAGGAATGAAATCAGTAGAGTTTCGATATCATGGGTTTCACAAACTTACGGACGAATAAAGGGAGCTATATTTGGGTTTTAGGAGCAAACATGGTAGGGTTTCAGGACTAGGGGAGTTTGGCCTTGAGGTATGGGGAACGGGGTAGCTGGCTTGGTTGGAGGTGGTGTCAGGCATGGGCTGTGTGGGTCCCAAGGGTGTATATTTGGGTGCAAATGGGAAGAGGAAGTGGTAATTTAGGGTTTTAAGGGGTAATTTAGGGTTTTGGAGGGTGGTAGGGCCACGGCTTGAGGAGGAGGGGATGGAGTTGTTCACCGGCGTGGGGAGGAGGGTCAGGTGGCGCGGAGGAGCCTGGGAGGTGGTATGTCATGGAGGAGTAAAGGGGAATCAAGGAAGAAAGGAGAGTAAACAAAGAAGAGAAAGGAGGAGAAGTTAAAGTGGAAAAGGAGGATGGAAGCTTGGTTTTTATAAGAGTGGGGAGGCTTGGATTGATGAAGTGTCGACATAGGAAGGAAGTGGAGAAAGTACAAGGTGAGGCCTTGGATGGAAGACACATCACAAAAGAAACACAAGTCTTTGAACTTGTTTAAAGGTGAAGGCATATCCAATTCTTTTCATGCGTTTATTTCTTGTATGACCAAATCATAAGTCTGATTAATACGAAATTGGAACATTACTATATTTATAATTACAGATCCAATGAAATAGGTCTTGTCGAACTTGGAGTCTGTTTGAACACTGGTTTTATTATTTTATTACATTATTATTAATTTGGACTGATTTTCCTAATACACGTTTATATTTCGTACGCTAACGTACTAATTCCTAAAATTATGAAATTTGAAATCTTACTATATTTTAACGTTCCGGATCTGATGCAAGGGGTTCGTCAAATTTTGAGATTGTTTGCCAAATATTTCTTTTTAAGCTATTAAAACAATATTAAATTATCAAAAATTTAAATCGACTATAAATCCTTATACAATTATTTGAAATTAAAATATAAATTTTTTAAATTGGTTCCAAAATTTAAAGTCGTTACAATCACCCTCACTTAAAAGAATTTCATCCCCGAAATTGAATGAATGTAAAGCTGAAATAGAAATGATATATAATAAATGAGTTTACCTCTCAAAATTACTAATTCGAGATATCCACTTTTCCATTGAGGTAGGACTT
Organism: Allium sativum; assembly: GCA_030737875.1. Lineage (NCBI taxonomy): Eukaryota > Viridiplantae > Streptophyta > Magnoliopsida > Asparagales > Amaryllidaceae > Allium > Allium sativum. Next base: position 435,351,794 of record CM060919.1, read on the forward strand.
TCTAATATTGTCCTTTGTCTCCCACGTACAGTCTCTTGGATCTCTGCTCCACTGTACTTTGACCAGCTTCACCTTCATGTTTCTTAGTTCTTTTATTTCCTTGCATATTATCTTCAAAGGCTCTCTTGGAAGTGCTAAACTTGGTGTGATTTCCAGGTCTTTTTGATTTGTTTCCTCACCAACTAAATCAGGATCATGTGCATATTTCCAAAGATGAAAATGTTAAAAACATTATGCACTCCAGATAACTATTCTAGTAGTTGAATCCTGTAAGCAAAGGTTACAATTCTTTCCAATATCGGGAATGGAACAATATACTTGGGCGATAACTTCCTCGTTTTCCCGAATCGAATAACTCCTCTTAGCGGAGAAACTTCCAAAAACACTTGATCGCCAACTGCAAATTCCAAATCGCTTCTTATAGAATCTGCATAAGTTTTTTGTCTGCTTTGTATTGTCTTTAACTTCTTCTTAATGAAGTCCACTTTATCCGTTGCTTCACGGATCATGTTTGGACCTAATACAAGTCAATTTCTAGACTCTATCCAACATGAAGGAGATATGCAAGGTTGATCATACAACGCTTCAAATGGTGACATCTTAAGACTTACTTGGAGCTATTATTATTAGAGAACTCCACAAGATGCAAGTGATATTCCCATGATCCTCCGGAATCAAGGATACATGAATCTCATAACAAATCTTCCAAAACTTGGTTCACTCTTTCAGTCTGCTTGTCTATTTGGGGGTGGTAAGCAGTGCAAAGGCTCAACATTGTCCTTAGTACTAACTGAAATGATTCCTAGAACTTACTAGTAAAGAACAGATCTCAATCACTAACAATACTACTGGATATTTCATGCAGTCGAACCACTTCCTTCACATACAACTGTGCAAGAATATTAGCTATTCTTGTTTATTTTACCGGAAGAAAATGGGTGCTCTTCGTCAGACGATCAACTATAACTTAGATACCTTCATTACCTTTCCTGGTTCAAGGTAAGCCACTAATAAAGTCCATTGATATCTGGTCCCACTTCCATTCAGGAATCTCCAATGGTTGAAGTAATCCAGCGACCTTCTTCTCATCACATTTAACTTGTTGCCAAGTTAGACACCTACTGATGTATATCGAGATATCTCTCTTTGATTTCCACCAAGACATGTTTTTCAAATATCTATACATCTTATGAACTCCTAGATGGATACTGAGTTTGGACTTATGGCACTCATCCAATATTTCTCTTTTAAGATCTTGAATATCTGGAACACATATTCAACCTTTCAATCTTAGAAATCCTTTATTATCAATCTTAAAGTTCGAGACTTCACACTCTTGCAAATCTTCTGAACAGATTCAGTATCCTTCCATCGGACAAAAATCTTCTCAATCAGGGTGGGTGTAACAACTAGATTGGCAATAATAGCATTCTTTCTACTGAGCACATCTGCTACGACATTGGCTTTTCCTGGTGTGTAAATAATATTCAGGTCATATGCCGCTAGAAACTCCAACCAGCGTTGCTACCTCATGTTCAAATCCTTCTGAGTGAAAAGATACTTCCACAATTTATGATAAGTAAAGACATTAAACTTCTCCCCCAGCAAGTAGTGCCTCCAAATCTTCAAGGCAAATACGACAGCAGGCAACTCCAACTCGTAGGTGGCGTATTTCTTCTCATGTGGTTTCAATTGTCTACTTGCACAAGCAACCACTTTACCTCTTTGCATCGATACCGCACCAACTCCTCCTCCAGAAGCATCCATATATACGGTTAGATCTTGGTTACCATCTAGCCTTTCCTTTAATTCTTGGAATGTGTTTCCACACTTAGGAGGTCAAACAAACTTGACGTGCTTCTTGGTCAGCTTTGTCCAATGACTAGATAACTTTGAAAATTCCTTTATGAACTTACGATAGTAACTAGCCAGCCCAAGAAAACTTATGACTTCTGTGGGTGTCCTTGGTTGCTTCCTATCTTGGATGGCAGCAATCTTACTTAGATCTACCGAGATTCCTTCCTTTGACACCACATGTCCAAGAAATTTCACTTCTTCCTTCCAGAATTGACATTTGGAAAACTTGGCCTTCAATACATTCTTTCTTAGAATCCCCAGTACCTTTTCCAAATGCTTTGCATGCTCTTCTTCTGTCTTAGAGAAGATAAGGATGCCATTAATAAATACTAGCACGAACTTGTTTATTACCTCTCAAAACACTTGGTTCATCAAGTCCACAAAGTAAGCAGGTGCATTGCATAGTTCAAAGGACGTTACTAACCATTCGTAAAACAAGTATGGTCCCATAAAGCTGTTAGTGGAACACGTTCTTCTGCAATCCTTAGCTGATGAAACCTTGTAATTATTCCATCTTTGAGAATACTCGAGCTCCATTCAAACGATCCAGCAACTCATTAATGCGGGGGAGTGGGTACTTATTCTTGAGAGTTTGGTGGTTGAGGTCTAGATAGTCACACATAGTCTGAGTGAACTGTCATACTTCGGAACAAATACCACCACTGCATCCCAGCTTGAGAAACTAGGCCTGATTAGACCTTTCCACAAAACTGCTGAGTTTGATTGCAAAACTCTTCCTTCTCCTTTATCGACATCCTCTGAATTGCATGCACAACTGATCTCGCATTCGAAACCAAATCAATCCTGAATTCAATTTCCCTTTGTGGAGGAAGACTTGCTACTTCCTCAAACACATCCGCAGATTCTTCAACAACCGGGATGGTTTCTAGGGGAGTGAGGGAAACATCGAGACCATACCAAAATTTATCCTTATTTAAACTTGGTCCTTCACATGGTATAGTTATAAAATTTTCAAATTTTGTTTTTATTCTAACGTTCTTTCTACGTATTTAACATTGGCTTTATACCGAGTTAGCTAATTCAACCCAAGTACAATATTAAACTCAGTGAAATCCAAGACAATCAATTTGAAGGGAAGTAGGCAATGAGAATAAGAAATAGGCACTTTACAGTATAAACAAAGATTGATGGATCCTCCTATTGGATTACCAATGCAAATGGATTCATCAAGAAATTTGAGGTATATATTTTGTTTCTTAGCCATCTTGTTCGATATGAAACTACGCGATGCTCCAGTGTCAAATAATATTTTAACTGGAATTTTTTTAATGGTAAGTGAACCTTACAGAACTTTTGTACATGTCCTACCAACTGAGGATGTTGGAGCGCCTTCCATGTTATAGACATGAGCCACTTCAACCTTCTTCAGTAGCAGACAATCTAGTCTTATGTGGCCAACCTTGTAGCAGTTGTAGCATTCTCGGTTATCCTGGGTCTTCTTGCCGGGTTCAGATTCATTCCTCTTTTGTTTCTTCAAAAACTTATATTCTGTTGACAAGTGTCCCTTTTTGTTGCAACTGTAGCATGTGGCTTTCTTTACCCAATCATCTTTAGATTTATTCTCCATGTTAATTGCTTCTGGCTTCTCGCTTTCAAACTTTCTCTTCTTCCCATAATTGCCTTTCTCTTTGTTTTCCAAAGCATTTTGTTTGTCTATATTTTCATAGCGGCATGCTGTTGGAGAATGAAGTTTTGATGACAATAACCTTATTGCAATATTAATTGATTATAAAATACATACTAACACTTTTATCTAGAATACATATATATATATATACACAAATGCAGGATTTAAATACAGGAATTAATACTGAAGACTGTACAGTTTATAGATATTAGAGATTCAGAATTTAGAGATGATTCAAGACTCATGAGTAATCAAGATTTTAAGAGTTCAAGGTAAAAATAGTAATAGAGTCTAGTTTGTGTAAGACTCTGAATAGCACTCCAGGTGCTAATTCAAATTCAAGTTCTGTTTTTCAATTTATGATTTCAAAAATTCAAATTCTATCTTCAATTTTTATTATCTATTTTACTTTTGATTTTAAACTCAAGTTTTATATTTTATAAGTTTTATATATTTATACAAACTTTTATATACTTTATATTTATAAATTTTTTAACTTCATAATTTTATAAATATGTTTATGTAGTTTGTATTTGAAATTTCGTATGATTTTCTACTTTATAATATTCATTTACAGCACTATGTTTTAATTTAAGTATTTTCAAAATTATATATATATATATCAAAACACTTCAAAAATACTCAAATTTCAATTCTAAAATATAATATGTCGACATACAAAGATGGGCATGTCGACATGTAACTGTCATATTTTTTATTTTGAAAGGAAGTGTATATTCGCTATTTGTAACGTTCCAGAAGCGTTGCAACCTTTCAAATCTTATAAATAGGGGTTGATTTCGAATTTTTTCATCATTCTTCTTTTTCATCTTCATCCCCTTTCTCTACACTATTATTATTTCTTATTTTTATGATTTCTATACTTATAACTGCCGAATACAATTCTATTTACATAAAACTTCTTCTCTTCTCACTCTCTACTCATTATTCTCTGAATCAAAGTGCTAGTGAAGAGTTATAGGGCTATTGTAATTGTTTGGGAAAAGGTATGTCCTTGTAGCCTTAAAATCAAGGAAACAGAGCAGTGTTAACCTTACAACCGAGAAATCAAAGGGAATATACTTGATCAAGGGTGTTTGGAATCGATGTTAACCTTGTAGCCACGAAATCAAGGGGATTGTATTTGGATAATGGTATAGTAATAAAACTTTGCGCAATCCAGCGTTGCGTGGGACTGGACGTTGGAGTAATCTGAACCATTATAAAATCCAGTGTGTTCTTACATTTTCTGTATTTTATTTGTGTTTATTTTTGTGTTTGTGTTTGAATCTGTGTCTATGATTATATCTGCGGTGTGTGATTTATATAATAGATCATATCAGTTTTAGATTTTGTTAAATTTCTCAAAAACACTATTCACCCCCATCTAGTGTTAACGATCCATTCCGTAATCCTTAACAATTGGTATCGGAGCTAGGTCTTTCAAAAAGTTCATAATCTGATTTTTTTTAAATAGTTATAATGGCAACCAACACTGGTAATAATAATAGTTCTTTTGTTGAGGGTCAGTCCACTGTTAGACCACCACTATTTAATGGTAGTAATTATTCATATTGGGCATGTAGAATGAAAATATATTTATAATCAGTAGGATATGACACATGGAATAGTACACAAAATGAGTTTGTTGAACCCACAACTGCTTTTAGACAATGGACAAATGAACAAAAGGCTGCTGCACAAAGCAATTCTAAAGCCATGAATATGTTATTTTGTTCATTAGATAAGAATGAGTTTAATAGAGTGTCAGTATGAATAACTACTTCTGAAATTTGGAGAACTTTACAAGTTACTCATAAAGGAACTAGTAAAGTTAAACAAACAAAGATATCAATGTTAGTTAATCAGTTTGAGTTATTCAAAATGAATGAGAATGAGTTTATCTCTGACATGTATTGAAGATTTCAAGAGATAGTGCATTCATTAACAACTGTGATGACCCGGCCCGCACCAGCCGACATTTCCAATAAAACGTGATGTGTCGATGCCCAACCAGCACGGGACGGTCGTCAAAAGAAAGGAAAAGGGAAGGAATTTGAAAGGTGAACCAACAAAGAAACTGTAGTATATCTCATAGCGCATGGAATAAAATATAATAGTAACATAACTTGACATAAAACAGGTGAGACAGTGCATAAGCTGAAAACTAAACCATGACCATCAGAGTTGCGGAATCCAAAAAAAATACAGCTGATGATCCAAACCATTATTACAACTTCAAAATACTGTCACTAACAAGGAAATAAAAAAGGTGCACTACTAATGCCCAAAGTAGTGACCATAAACAACACAGGGAGAATATATATAAATAGTACGTGGAAGCCTCCTGCTCGTCTCTGGACAGCTACTCGTGCATAACCACCTGACCTGTCCCTAGTCTGCTCGTTTAGGAGCACCCAGAGTAATAAGAAGAGACATAAAACTCTGGGTCACAAAAAAGTCTGGTATGAGCGATAGCAGCAAAATAAAACAATAACAGGTATAAATAATCATACCTGAACCTGGACCTGTAACCAAAGAGTTAGCACAACAAGATGTATAGTACTCTAAGGTAACACTAACATAAAGTGTAAAATGGGAGTGTGCATGTCATGGTGATAGAAAACATCAAACATAGCAGTCATCCCCACATCACTCACTCAGTGCGTAAAGCATACGATATCCATCACTTTGATCACTAAATCCATTGGGGCCATGACGGCAACTCCGCCGACTATTGCTATGACCATACTTCCCTGGTCTATAGTCAATTACCCTACCCAATCCACACATCCCTGGCTCTAGGTTAAGGGGCAACTAGTCCGCACTTCCCTGGCTCTGGTTCGTCTTCATGCCCCCTCTCTTCAACGGTGAACCAAAGTTATAGATATCGATAACCCCTTTGCACACGTCCGGCAACAAAGCCCAACTCTAGAAGTTAACTCGTTGGTTCGCATCTGGATCCTGAGCAATAACTTCCAATTTGGACTTTCTTTGCATCTCGGGTTTTGGTCTCCTCCGGTTTGGTTCAGGTCTCCTCCTCCTATCCAGTTCGGTTCGGGTGTCCTCCTCCTATTCGGTTCGGTTCGGATCTTCCTCCTATCGGTTCAGTTCGAGTCTCTTCCTCCTATCCTGTTTGGTTTGGGTCTCCTACTCCTATCCAGTTCGGTTCGGGTCTCCTTCTCTCCTTCTCATATCCGGATCGGTTCGGGTCTCTTTCTCCTATCCGGTTCGGTTCGGGTGTCTTTCTCCTAACCAGATCGGTTCGGGTCTCTTTCTCCTGTTCGGATCGGTTCGGGTGTCTTTCTCCTATCAGGATCGGTTCGGGTGTTTTTCTCCTATCCGGATTGGTTCAGGTCTTTTTCTCCTATCTAGATCGGTTTGGGTCTCCCTCCTAACCGGATCGGGTCTTCCTCCTAACCGGACCTGAAAATCTGCAGCTTTTCCAGCAAGCTATTTTCGCCAAACGACGGCATTTTCAACCATTCTAACCTTTCTATGACATCACAAAACAGTCCAAACAGTGGTAACAACATTTAGAATCAATTAAAAACATTAAAACATCATTCACATGAAATATTTTAGATCAAACATACCCAAAAAGCATGATTTTCCCCTTAATCCCCTTAACTATGTTTTCACTATAGGATTAGCAAACTTAATCCAAATTAACCCAAATTTTCACCAGTGACATAAAATAATGTTTAAGAATTTCTACATATTTTTCCAGATTTTAATGATGCATAACTTTCCTAATTATCACTAATTACCCCTAATTAGCCGTAATTAGTGAATAAAAGTGCAAATCACTCACTTTAACCACAAATGAATATTAGATCTAAAACTATGACTAATATGGCACGAATTCCAATGTATAGCAGCAGCTCCATCTCTGATTTGATGCTAATTTCTCTTGATTTGGTGTAGTTTTGGTTAATTAGTGGCTAAAAAGCGATTAGAATGAAATTTGGAAGATGGAGGCCATTGCTAGGTTGAAGAAATAAAAGTGGCGGCTGAGAAAAATGAAATGAGATGGTTTCCTAACACATTTCAGCCTCCCCATAACCCTAATCCTGAAATGGGTTATGGGCCCATCCGCTAATAACCCAATTAAGCCTGATTAAGGTGGTTTTCACCTATCAAACCTTATTTCAGCCATATTTCCCAAATGGCAAGTCCGTTTGATTAATGTGACTGCTCTACGGAAAGGTTAACCATCATCTGAATCCAATGGAAGTGGCTTCAGGTCAAAACTCCTTACCAATCAAAAGTTATAGGCAAAACAAGGTCGCCAGGGGTAAAACAGTCATTTAAAAATCGGCAAAAATTGTGAATATGGGAAATGACCCCAATAGTCGTTCCGCAAAGTTACATGGCCATACGACTTCATATGAAAATGAAATAAATATTCTACGATCCTCCGATGCGTAGAATGCGGGTCGTTACACTCTCCCCCATTAAGAAATTTCGCCCTCGAAATTCCTTAATTAAGAAAACAACAAAGGGTCCTGCATGCCTATCGACCATTTGCAACAATCAAACATACAAAATAAACACAACAAGCCTATCCTAACATGCGGAATAACTGTATCGCAATTAAAACCTTACTAGGTAAAGAGCTCTGGATATGACTTCCTTATGTTCTCCTCCGTTTGCCAAGTGCAATCACTCTCATTGTCACCCTACAGGACTTTAACCAGTTTCACCGTCTTCGTCCGAAGTTGCTTCGTATCGTATCCGACAGTATGAATCGGTCTACGGTTTCCAACTACCTCGGGTTCAACCTCTATATCATCTAACTAATCTGGTGAAATAGTCATATCTGAATCATGCACAAACTTCCTTAACTGGGAAACATGAAATACATTCTACACTCCTACCATTTTTCTGGTAATCCAACTTTGTACGCTAAATTCCCAACTTGTTCGAGAACTAGAAATGAGCCAACAAACATTGTTGCCAACTTGCCTTTCCTACCAAAATGAATCACACTCTTCAATGGAGAGATCTTGACAAATACCAAGTCACCAACGGAGAATTTCAATTCTCTTCGTCTTTTATCAGCATAGTTGTTCTGCCTATCTTGGGCAGGCTTCATTCGTTGTTGGATAACCTTGATTTTATCTGAAGTTTCTCTCATTACATCCGGCCCAAGCACAAATTTCTCACCGGTTTCCAACCAACATGATGGTGAGTTGCACGGTCTTCCATACAAAGCTTCAAATGGAGCCATACCAATACTAGACTGGTAACTATTATTATATGCAAACTCAACTAGATGAAAATGGTCATCCCATGACCCTCCAAAATCCATTATGCAAGCTCTCAAAAGATCCTCTAATACACGATTCACCCTCTCTGTTTGACCGTCGGTTTGAGGATGGTATGCAGTACTGAGATGTAATTCTGACCCTAAAACCTCTTGTAAGCCTTTCCAAAACCCACTAGTAAATAATGGATCTCGGTCGCTCACAATACCTTTAGGTACTTCATGAAATCTCACTACCCACTTCATATACAGTTTTGCTAACTTAGCTGTTGTTCTATTCGACTTGACTGGTATAAACCTTGCACTTTTGGATAATCGATCGACAATCACCCAAATACTATCATGACCCGATCTAGTCCTTGGCAAACCGCCAATGAAATCCATTGAGACTTGTTCCCATTTCCATTCGGAAATTTCCAATGGTCGTAACAAACCACTAGGCTTCTTTTGCTCGGCTTTAACTAACTGGCAGTTCATGCACTTGGATATAAACTTCCCAACGTCTCTCTTCATCCCTTCCCAATAGCAGGTCTGCTTCATGTCTCGCTACATTTTGTTACCATCGGGATGTATAGTCAGTTTCGAGTGATGACACTCTCTAAGCACTTCATCTCTCAACCCATTAACATTGGGTACAACTAGCCTCCCATTCTTTTGAAGCCATCCTTCTCGATCAAGACCATAATTGTTCATTCTCTCGCTGTCGATACCCATCTCTACCTTAGAGATGATTTCCAATAGATTAGGATCGTCCCTCTGACTGGAACCAATCAGTTCAATCAAGGTTGGCCTTATCGTCAAACTTGCTAACATCTCTGGATCTAGTTCACACTTAGGTCTGAAATCATATCCCGTGATATATTCTAGTTGCTTCCATTCCAGAAACATAGTCCCCAAACTGGCATGTCTCCTACTTAATGCATCAGCTACTGCATTGCCCTTCCCGGGTGTGTATGCGATATTGAAATCAAATGAAGCCAAGAACTATAACCATCTCTGTTGATGAAGATTTAAATCCCTTTGAGAGAAAAAATACTTTAATGACTTATGATCAGTAAACAACTCGAACCTTTCTCCCAAGAGATAGTGTCTCCACATCTTTAAGCGAACACGATTGCTGCCAATTCCAAATCATGGGTAGGATATCTTTTCTCAGGCGGTTTCAGTTGCCGACTAGCATAAGCTACAACCCTACCTCCTTGCATCAGTACAGCACCTAGTCCGTACCACAGGCATCCGTGTATACTGTCATCTCTTTGTTCCCTTTAGGAATAACTAACACCGGTGCACAAGTTAACTTTTCCTTTATGCTCTTAAATGCATTCTCACATCTTTCGTCCCAAACGAAAGCTTGATTCTTCTTGGTCAACTGAGTTAATGGTGCTTCTATCTTTGAGAAGTCTTGGATAAACTTACGATAGTATCCAGCTAACCCCAAGAAACTTCTCATGCCCATTGCATTCTTGGGCGTAGACCAATCTTGTACCGTAGCCACCTTTGCAGGATCCACAGTAATACCATTCTCTGAAACAACATGGCCCAAGAATCTTACTTCCCTCCTCTAGAAGTGACACTTAGAAAATTTTTCTTTCAATTAGTGTTTCCTCAACACCTCCATCATTGTCCTCAAATGTTCCTTGTGTTCTTCCTCTGTCCTCGAGTAAACCAAGATATCGTTAACGAATACAAGAACAAACTTATTTAATTGATCTCTGAAAACTCTATTCATAAGATCCACAAAATATGCGGGTGCATTGGTTAACCCAAATGGCATGACCAACGGCTCATAGAATCCAGACGGCGTCCGAAATGCCGTTTTAGATATACTCTCAGCTGCTACTCTGAGCTGATGAAATTCTGTTGCGAGATCCAACTGGGAGAACACTCTTGCTCCATTTAACTGACCAAACAAATCATCTATCCGCGGAAGAGGATACTTATTCTTCCTAGTCACCTTGTTCATCTCGCGGTAGTCTACACATAAGCGAAGGGAACCATTATCCTTAGTGGCAAATACAACTGGTGCTCCCTACTCGGAAACAATTCTTCGGATAAATCCCTTCTTCAAAAGATCACCCACTTACACCTCGAGCTCTCGCTGCTCTCTTGGTGCCATACGACAAAGTGGTATCACTATAGGTCTTTCATCTTCCACTAAATCAATCCGAAACTCAATCTCTCAGTGTGGTGGAAGTCCGGTCACTTCCTCGAAGTTGTCCGATACTCGCCAGCAATAGGCATCTGATAACTCATCCTGTGGGATGTCGAGGGAATGTAGAAAACTAGCCATCACCTCATCATTAGGTAGGCAACCCAATACCACCCTCCGCCCATCATCCGCTCTAATGGTCACCAAAGACCTCTCACAACCTACCCCACCCCATACCTTTGGAGCCAATCGACTTCCAAAATAATACCAAACCCAGTAAATCCCAAAACAAAGCAAACATACATCCATGACTCGATAAGATCAAATTTCGACAAACCATACTAAGGTTTGTCAAACCACCAATCGAGTTCCTCACAACTAAAGGTCTATCGACAATCTCGGGTTCCATTTCCAAATTATCTACCAGGTCACTAGATACGAAGGAATGAGAAGCCCCAGTATCAAACAACACTCGAACAAAAACATCATAAATAGAAAGTATACCTTGAATAACAACACCTTTTCCCTTCTGCACCGCAGTTGGGGCATTCGACGAAGAAGGAACAACGTTGATAGCATATGCTTTCACCATTTGCTTCTCCTTAGGGGGTTGTGGACATTCATTCTTAAAATGTCCCACTTGGCCATAGTTGAAGCACTTTTTCCCCCAGTTTTGCTCGACAATTGCTGGCATAGTGGCCCTTGTTGCCACAGCTAAAGCACTTAATATCTTTCTTATTCTTCTTTTTCTGACCATCCTTCATCTGGTTCTACTTCCTCTTATTCTGGGAATTATTCTTGCCTCCACCGCTTGCTTGCGGCTTTAGCTCCTCTGCAAATGTAACAACAACCTCATTTTTTGACTTAGGGTAAAGGCTCCAAGACTTCAATGCCTTTCCCCCAATAGATTCAAGTGTCACACCGATATGGTTTATGATTCTTTCCCCTAAGTACCCATCTAGGCCAGTTATGAAATTCTCGTTCTTCTTCTCGGCAGTATCGATAAGGGACATTCCATATTTCGATAAGGTATCGAATTCAGAAATATGCTCTGAGTCTGCCCTACCATTCTGCCTAAGCTCCAAAAACTTCCTGAACAATTCTGATTTCTGAGCAGCTGGGATAAACTTGTCACTGAAACAGGTCTTAAACCGATTCCAAGTGACTTGATCCTCGGTAGTGGCCACTTTAATAGCATTCCACCAATTCATAGCTCATCCTTGAAGCTGACGCGATGCTAACTTTCTCTTCATTGCATCCTCGATCCCCAAATCCTTGAAGATGCGCTCACAACTATCAAGCCAATCTTGAACCTCCGTAGCTGATTCCGTTCCGTGGAACGGCTTTCCACAAAGATTAGTATAATCCTTGCTGAGCTTTGCGAAATCGTCCCTAGGCACCTGCACCGCTACACCATGACCATTAGCAACATTAGGAGCTGCTCCCTGAGCATCCTAAGCATCTCTCGCATGAAGGTAGTAAACATCGTCCTCATATCAGGGACATTCCCATTGTTGGCCCTTAAACCCGTACTCCTCGTATATCGGCTCATCGTTCAATTTGTAAAGAGAAAAATGATTAACCATCTCCTTAGTGTTGTCTGTGTAGTGCGACTTCAACCTTAGATATACTAATAGTGTATATATATAGTTTTTGAAAACCAAAATATCACAAATACGCGCTCTCATATACGTATACTATCTCTCCTTGATGTCTTCCCCTAGGTTAACAACGCAACCTAGGCTCTGATACCAAGTGTGACGGCCCGCCCCGCACCAGCCGACATTTCCAATGAAACGCGTTGTGCCGATGCCCAACCAGCATGGGACAGTCGTCAAAAGAAAGGAAAAGGGAAGGAATTTGAATGATGAACCAATAACGAACCTGTAGAATATCTCACAGTGCACGGAATAAAATATAATAGTAACATTACTTAACATAAAACAGGTGAGACAATGCATCAACTGAAAACCAAACCATGACCATCAGAGTAGCGGAATTCAAAAAAATACAGCTTATGACCCAAACCATCATTACAACTTCAAAATACTGTCTCTAAAAAGGAAATAAAGAAGGTGCACTACTAATGCCCAAAGCAGTGACCATCAACAACACAAGAAGAATATATGTAAATAGTACGTGGAAGCCTCCTGCTCATCTCAGGAAAGCTACTCGTGCATAACCACCTGACCTGTCTCAAGTCTGCTCGTTTAGGATCACCTAGAGTAATAAGAAGAGACATAAAACTCTGGGTCAGACAAAAGTCTGGTATGAGCGATAGCAGCAAAATAAAACAATAACAGGTATAAATAATCATACCTGAGCCTGAACCTGTAACCAAAGAGTTAGCATAACAAGATGTATAGTACTCTAAGGTAACACTAACATAAAGTGTAAAATGGGAGTGTGCATGTCATGGTGATAGCAAACATCAAACATAGTTGTCATCCTCACATCACTCACTCAGTGCGTAAAGCATATGATATCCATCGCTTTGATCACTAAATCCATTGGGGCCATAACGGGAACTCCGTCGACTATTGTTGTGACCATACTTCCCTGGTTTATAGTTAATAACCCTACCCGGTCCACACATCTCTGGCTCTAGGTTAAGGGCTAACCAGTCCACACTTCCCTGGATCTGGTTCGTCTACATGCCCCCTCTTTTCAACGGTGAACCAAAGTTATTGATATCGATAACCCCTTTGCACACGTCCCGCAGCAAAGCCCAACTCTAGAAGTTAACTCGCTGGTTCCCATCTGGATCATGAGTAATAACTTCCCATTTGGACTTCCTTTGCATCTCGGGTTTTAATCTCCTCCAGTTCGGTTCGGGTGTCCTCCTCCTATCCGGTTCGGTTCGGGTCTCCTCCTCCTGTCCAGTTCGGTTCGAGTCTTCCTCCTATCCGGTTCGTTTCAGGTCTCTTCCTCCTATCCGGTTCGGTTCGGGTCTCCTCCTCCTATCTGGTTCGGGTCTCATTCTCTCTTTCTCCTATCTGGTTCGGTTCGGGTCTCTTTCTCCTATCTGGTTCGGTTCGGGTGTCTTTCTCCTATCTGGATCGGTTCGGGTCTCTTTCTCCTATCTGGATCAGTTCGGGTCTCTTTCTCCTATCCGGATCGGTTCAGGTGTCTTTCTCCTATCCGGATCGGTTCGGGTCTCTTTCTCCTATCCAGATCGGTTCAGGTCTCTTTCTCTAATCCGGATCGGTTTGGGTCTCCCTCCTAACCGGTTCAGATCGGTTCTTCCTCCTAACCGGACCTGGAAATCTGTATCTTTTTCCAGCAACCTATTTTCGCCAAACTATGGCATTTTCAACCATTCTAACCTTTCTATGACATCACAAAACATTCCAAACAGCGGTAACAACATTTCTAATCAATCAAAAACATTAAAACATCATTCACATGAAATATTTTAGATCAAACTTACCTAAAATGCATGATTTTCCTCTTAATCCCCTTAACCATGTTTTAACTATAGGATTAGCAAACTTAATCCAAATTTTCACCAGTGTCATAAAATATTGTTTAATAATTTCTACATATTTTTCCAAATTTTATGATGCATAATTTCGCTAATTATCACTAATCACCCCTAATTAGCCGTAATTAGCGAATAAAAGTGCAAATCACTCACCTTAGCCACAAATGAATATTAGATCTGAAACTATGACTGATATGCCATGAATTCCAATGTATAGCAGTAGCTCTATCTCTGATTTGATGCTAATTTCTCTTGATTTGGTCTAGTTTTGATTAGTTAGTGGTTAAAAAGCGATTAGAATGAGATTTGGAAGATGGAGGCCATTGCTAGGTTGAAGAAATGAAAGTGGCGGGTGAGAAAAATGAAATGAGATGGTTCCCTAACTCATTTCAGCCTCCCCATAACCCTAATCCTGAAATGGGTTATGGGCTCATCCGCTAATTACCCAATTAAGCCCGAATAAGCTGTTTTTCACCTTCCAAACCTTATTTCGGCTATATCTCCCAAACGGTAAGCCCGTTTGATTAATGTGACCACTCTACGGAAAGGTAAACCATCGTTAGAATCCAATTGAAGTGATTCCAGGACAAAACTCCTTACCAATCAAAAGCTATAGACGAAACAATATTTGCCAGGGGTAAAACGGTCATTTAAAAATCAACAAAAATCGTGAACATGGGAAAAGACCCCAATAGTCGTTCCCCAAAGTTACACGACCATACGACTTTGTATGAAAATGAAATAAATATTCTATGATCCTTCGATGTGTAGAATGTGGGTTGTTACAACAACAGTTGGAAAAACTTATTCAGAAGAAGATTAAGTCAGAAAAATGTTGATTCATTGATTTCAGAATGGGATTGGAAAACATTAGTAATTCAAGAAGCCAATAATGTCGGTGAAATGAAGATTGAAGAGTTAATCAGAAATCTGATGTCTTTTGAAGTCCAGTTATAGAAAAGAAAGGAAAACGACCAACTGAGAAGAAATCCATCGCATTTAAAGCAACAACAAATGATTCTGACTCAAGTAGTGAAGATGATGAAGAAACAACCCTCATGACAAGACATTTTAGAAAATTTCTAATATAGAAGGAAAATTTATTTTCAAAATAATAACCAAGGAAGTTCAAGAAGAAATGATGATCAATGTTATAACTGCAGCATACTAGGCCATATAAGAAGAATGTGTCCATATCTAGATAAATCAACTCAACAAACAGACAACAACAATTCTTCAAAGAAAAGAAAGAAAACATACGTAGCAACGTTAGATGATTCAGATTCATCATCAAGTGATGAAGAGCCAGAAATTGGAAATTCAAATAAGTGCTTGAAGGCAACTCAGAATTCAGAAAATTTTGAAGAAAAGGATCTTAAAACCGGGTATGCCTTAATTAATTTTTAAATTTTTCTTGGTTGAATGGATGCTTTGATTACTTGCTTTACTTTGATTTTGAAATTTAAATTCAAAAAATTCAAATCTTGAAATTTAAAATTCAAATTTAAATTTGAATTTTGAAATTCAAATAATAATAAAATAATAGTTAATAAAAAATTAAAATATTTTTTTTGGATATTTGATAGGATTAGAATTATTTCAGGAAATCGTTAAACCTGAAATATATATCGAAAACTTAAATCACAAAAACAAAATGACCTTTGAAAATAAGCATATATGTAGATATATATATATATATATATATATTATGTCTATATGTCGACATGTTAGCCAGTAATTTGAAATTCAAATTTTGAATTTCAAATTACTAGACTTTCAAACTTACCTCCAACTTTTCACCAACTCCTAAGGTCTGAAAAGGTGTCATTGATTTCTGAAAAGTTGTGCCTATTCAATTCATACCCTTTCAATTTCTATATATACATCTATTCTCTCTATCTTTTCATCTGCAATTCAAATTATATTCTTCATATCTATTCTCTTTAAAACAATCAATTCAATGGCTTCCTCTAGTTCATCTCAGAAATTGAAGTTAACCAAAACCATCAAAGGTTATTTTCATAATGACAAAGAAGCTATCAAAACCTGTGTTAACTATTTAGCAAATGTTAAACTTAATACGGGTGTTTTCGCCGACTTTGGAGACTTTCCTTCCTATGATCTTATCTCTCTTTTCAATGACAACAAAGTCTCGAGTCTAATTGACTCTCAGGATGATGACGAAGTGTGTTATCCTAAGCTTATCAAGAAGTTGTGTGTGAATCTAAATCGTGGATTTTACAAAGGCAACGAAGACCAAATTTGGAGTAGCATCAAAGACACGCAAATTGTTTTGTGATGCCGAAATCCTGGGAACTATCTTAAATTGTAGAAGCACAGGATTAGATTTTTCGGATTTCAAAATTGATGAAACCGATTTAGAGACTTATCACGATATATTTGAAAACAATGCTCAAATGGATTTCAAAAACCGCTTTTTCCGTCCAAAAACAAGAATTGTCAACCTTCTCCTTCAACATACCATCAATCCCCGTTCCGAAAATTTTAACAACCCAACTCCCAAGGTCCAAAAGTCTCTCTTTGCTGTTATTGGTGGCTATAACATCAATTTGGCCAACATGATCTTAAGATAATTCAAGCCCATAGAAACTTCATCAAGAGAGAACACTCTTTACTATGGAGTTTAACTCACCCACATTTTCAAATACTTTGGAGTTGATCTTCACGGAGAAGAATTTGTGCCAAGAAAAGTGTTTGACTCATCAAACATAGATCTAATGCAAATTCCTCTCACTTTCTAACCATATGAGACATTCAAAGCCAAACAAGCTCGAATGCAATAAGAACAAGCATATACGGAAGTCGAAGAAGAAGAAACTTCTTTAGAAAGTGTTGAGTGTCCCATCAACACTAGAACCATTTCAAGAGAGGTGATTGCACAAAACCAAGTGAAGATTGTTAACAATCAAAAGAAGCTCAAAAAGAATTTTTCCAAAATGACTAAGTTCATGGTCAAGATAGGAAGAAAGCTTGGAATCTCATCTTCCTCGTCATCATCTGATGAAAACTAGCCTATCAAGTTTAATATATCATTAATATTTTCTTACATTTGCTTCTGAATCTCGTATTTAGTGTGTCTTAATTAGTTGGATGTATTTTCTTTTTATGAAGTAATGAATGGAGTTATATTTATGTTTAAATTATCTTTAAGTTACTACAAAAACTTTAGAATTAAATATAATATAATAGAAGATCAAAAGATCCAAAATTTGAAAATTTTCATATTTTTTTAATACATATGTCGACATACATAGTTACATATGCCGACATATAACTGCCAGATTTTCAAAACTTTTTAAAATTTAAAATTAAATAAGTAACTAATGTCCATTCAAAATCCAACAAATTCCAGAACCTATTTAAGCTTATGTCCTCCAGAAAACTTCATTATATCATTTCTCCTTCTTCGCTATTCATTTCTTATCAAAACTAGGGCAAATCCAATTCATAATCTAAGTAAAAATCTTGATGAAACGCTGAATTCCTTAAAGAATATCCTCTCTATAATACTATGAAACCAACGTCGTCTTGAATTAAGCCAAATAAAGATGTTCGAATAGCAAGAGAAGCATTTTGATACGATTTAGTGGCTAATCTCCTCTCTTTTCAGAGATGAAGATAACAATCTCGCTAAGGCACCACCAACCAAAGAAGATGAAGATTGAAGGTCATCAAGAAAGATCCAATCTTTGGAGAAGAGGTTGGGTAGAAATCCCAAGAAACGTTTGATTGTTTGGTAAAATTGATTTGATTTGATTAATTTGTTTGGATTATTTGAATATATTATACATATGTAAATTATTACTTGGTGTGATGTGCTTGCATTGATTTGTATATAAATATATGTAATTATGATACTTGGATTGGTTTGTTAATATACTTAGTATTCATTATTGTATAATCATAAATTTAGGGGGAGTATTTTATAATTATAGGAAATATTATAATTAAGGGGGAGTACTTTATTTTAGTATAGATATTATTTAGATAGTTATAGGATTTAGGGGGAGTAGTTTTAGAATTTCTTTTTGATAATGCCAAAGGGGGATAAATTATAAAATATAGACTTAGTTTGTAGGATACATATAGATAGGGGGAGTATTAGAAGGATCATCAGCAGCAGGTATGTACAGGTGTGATATTTAATAAACTAAGGTTGTCATAATAAAAAAAGGGGAGATTGTTGGAGAATGGAGTTTTGATGACAACAACCTTATTTCAATATTAATTAATTATAAAATACATACTAACACTTTTATCTAGAATATATATATATATAATCATATGCAGGATTTACATACAAGAATTAATACTGAAGACTGTACAGTTTAAAGATATTAGAGATTCGGAATTCAGAGATGATTCATGACTCTTAAGTAATCAAGATTTCAAGAGTTCGAGATAAAAATGGTAATAGAGCCTAGTTTATGTAAGACTCGGAATAGCATTCCAGGTTCTAATTCTAATTCAAATTCAAATTCGGTTTTCAATTTTTTATTTTCAAATTTCAAATCCTATTTTCAAATTTTATATACAATTTTTATTCTCTATTATACTTTTGATTTTAAACTCAAGTTTTATAGTTTACAAGTTTTATATATTTATATATATTTTATATTTATATAGTTTTTAACTTTATAATTTTATAAATATGTTTATATAGTTTATATTTATGATTTCATATGATTTTCAACTTTATAATATTCATTTATAACACCATATTTTAATTCAAGAATTTCCAATTTTGAACTATGATATGTCGACATACAAAGATAGGCACATCGTCATATTTTTTTATTTTGAAAGGAGGTGTCTTTTCATTATTTGTAACGTTCCAGAAGCGTCACGACTTTTCCGAATTCAATTCTATTTACATAAAACTTCTTCTCTTCTCACTCTCTACTAATTATTCTCTGAATCAAAGTTCTATTGTAGAGTTATTGGGCTATTATAATTGTTCGGGAAGGGTTTGGGAAAAGGTGTGTCCTTATAGCCTTAAAATCAAGGAAATGGAGCAGTGTTAACCTTGAAGCCGGGAAATCAAGGGGAATATATTTGATTATGGGTGTTTGGAATCGGTGTTAACCTTGTAGCCGTGAAATCAAGAGGATTGTACTTGGATATTGGTATAGTAATAAAACCCTATGCAATCCAGCGTTGCGTCCGACTAGACGTAGGAGTAATCCGAGCCAGTATAAAATCCGGTGTGTTCTTTCCTTTTCTGCATTTTATTTCTGTTTATTTTTGTGTTTTTGTTTGAATATGTTTATGTAATTATCTTTGTGGTGTGTGATTCATATAGTAGATCATACAAGTTTTAGATTTTGTTAAATTTCTCAAAAACACTATTCACCCCCCACTATCCACCATTTCTACAAAAGGATGATTTATATAGGCAGTCACCTAGTTGTTTTATTTTCTTTGATGACCATTGATAAACCTTATGTTCTTCTTTATTTGAACCTAAATCAACTCTGGGTCGAAGCGGGAAATCTAATTGAACTTATTCAGATTTTCCTTAATAGTCATGCCCCCTTGTTTTAGATTAGATAATTCATAATACAAGTGGGATATTGCTTCGGATGGCATGAATATTTTTTTAAAGACCTCATTAAAATGATCCTAAGTAAATTTTCCTTCTGGATTTTCCAACGTAATCATCTCCCACCAAATCAAAGCTTTGTCTTTCAATAACCAAGAGGCCAAGTACCTCCTCTGCTCTCCATTTAGTCTTAAGCCAGTGAAAATTATTTCGCAAGAACGTTGCCATTCTTGTGCTTCTATCATTGATTCCTTTCCCAAGAATGGTAGCCCTCCCAGACTCTTGTATTTCTTTGCTAGAACTTCCAAATCTAGTTCTGGCTGTGGTGGCACAACTGCCTCATTTGCTACTCTTATGGGGTTTGGTTGTTGAACATCAGCTTCAACGTTACCCTTCCTCTTCCTCTACCTCTTCCTCTTCCTCTTCCTCTTATACCACTCATTTCTACCATCTTTATAGTAAGAAAAGAGTTAGGAAAACAGAAAAGATATCTTAAGGAAACTGTAAGAGCATAGAGACATATATAAACATTAATGTGTCTACTAGGTGCGGGTTATTTTGTTGTACTCATTCTAGGGTACTGCTAGCCCTATCTCTATTGAGTCACTCATCCTACAATACTACTGATTCTATCTCTGATGTGTCCTTTAGTATGTTATACTCCAGAACTATGGTTAACCTTTAGCTCTGATACCAAGTGTAACGACCCATTCTCCCGATCCCTAGAAGAATAGATAGCCTTTAGAATATAATATAACAGTAAAAGATAAAACATAACATTACAACATCATAATATACATCAAATTACATAAGCAATTTCATCAGAGTTTAAAATATCAAGAGGATTGTAACACCCCACGTCCGTTAGTGTCACTCACAAAGGGAATGCACTAAGTTCTGTGGAGCATTTAGGGTAAAAGATGCAGATAAATTACAAGACAGACAGAAATTAAACAGCGGAAAATAAAACTTTGCTTTATTGATAAAATAGTTTGTACAATGGTTTCTTTACAATATCAGAGTATCATCTGTCTTACAAAATAAAGAAGCATAAAAACAACAATTATATTCCCCGATTTAGCAAGAGCCAGCCATAGCATCTGAAAAGAGAATCCAAGCAAACTTCGACAAATCTTCAAGCTAGGAGAGAGTGGCAGTCCAACTTAACCTGAGCTAAACTATTCCCTCCTTTACTACCTGGGGGGGAAACGGAAGAAAAGAAGACGAAAGAAAAACAGAGTCAGACATAAAGCCTGAGTGAGTTCAGTAACTTCTAGCATGTGAACATGGAAAAACAGAACGACATGAATTAACTGAATACAAGATAACACCATGATGATAGGGTTTGCAAGATTAGACAAGATCAATACAAGAAATGCTAAGATAAGATAAACTGGATGTTCTCTAATACTTTCGCCGCTTCGCTATTTCCTTATTATACTGGTTTCCATATCTCTGCACCGCCTAACTAGTGTCCCAACTAGTAACGATAACGTGATCCCAATCCCTGTATTTTCCATTGCCTTCGGGCATCCATTTATTATTTATTACCTAGATCTTAATCTAGGTTTTTCTTATCAAGTGCTTTCTAGATTTAACTAGAGTTTACGCTGTTTGCTGAATGCTTCTCGGATTCAGGATTTATGCCACCTCTTTCAACTAGGAATTATGCTACCTGTCGAACGATGCCCCCAAGTCTAGGACACACTACCTAGAGTGGTATATGTTCCTATACTTCCCCACGCATGTATCGCGAATCGTTGTCGCTTGTCTAGATGCACATGTCCTGTAATGTGCGACCTGAGTCCTGTGTCAGGGCAAATCAAGGAATACAGAACTTGGTCGGGAGCTTTCAGATATATGCCGATGCAGATGCTAAGGTCTGTTTTTATTCCAGTGGCTATGGTCCCACTTGACCCCTCCCTCAACTAATGAAAGGCACACCTTGTAAAATGAGAACTATACGCCGGCCCCCGGTGCCCCACTATCCTATGGCCATCCTCACCCATAACTAGATAGCAAGTATATGGTCTTTTGGAGTTCTCCGCCTTTCCGCTTCACGTATCTCGACTGACTCAAGATGGATGGTAGACGACGAGTCGCTATCACAGGGCTACCGTTTGCTCGCCGAATCACGCCGGTCCATCCTAGCCTTTAGGTTGCCATGTATTGCAACCAAGGCATACCCCTGGTTCTTCTACGTAGACCTTAACCTCTGTGGGCCCAGGCGGATCATCTGCAGCCTCACAGAGGGATACCAAGAGTACCCTCACGTCCACTCGAAGCCTCGGGCTTCGTAACCCCATTCGTTGGAGCCTTCTTTCTACTCAGACGGACATTTGCTCCTTCCCGTGTTATACTAAGAATTACTACTTAGTTTTACTAACTAAGATTTACCACTTAGTTTCCAGAATCATTGTTTTCTTAACTAAGGTTTACTACTTAGTTCCCTGCCCCGTCAATTTGGATTGGTTAAGTGTCATTAGTCAATTCAAGCCAACTTAACCCTCTTCATTCATCCTGTTATACTGGTTAAGTGTTATCAGTAATTCATGTTGACTTAACCCTACCACAAACCAAGTTATATTTGTTAAGTATTTCTTATTACTTAACCCTACCCGTTCATCCTTTATTGGTTAAGTGTTCCTTTTTAACTTAACCCTGCCCGTCTGTTTTAACTAATATGTTATTAATGGTTAAGTATTATCCCTTCATGTTTTAGACTTAACCCCATTCCTTTATCACAACCTGATGGTTAAGTGTATTAGATTTTACTTAACCCCAACCTCTAGTCTAGTTAACATATTAATTTGGCTAAGTGTATTAACTTTACTTAACCCCTACAAGTCTCGTTTTGCTACCTTGAGTTTGGTTAAGTGTCTCTATGGACTTAGCCTTCCCATTCTATCTTAACTGTGTTTAAATTGGTTAAGTGTTCCTATGGACTTAACCCTCCCATTCTAGCTTAACTGTATGGCCCTAACCCCACCCACCAGTCTGGTTATCATGTTGAATTGGTTAAGTGTCTTAGTGAACTTAACCCTACCATTCTTGTTCTAGCTTTAATTAAATGAATTAAAGCCACTACCACTCACATTAGACAGGTATTGTTGCGACTACTGGATGTGCCGGTTGGTTCCGGGCAGGTTTACATCGCAACTCAGTCTAACCTCGGGTTAGGCATATTCGTGTTTTCTAAGTTCAAAAGGGGTTTTGATTAGTTTTCAAATCAGGTTTTGAAAGTAATCATCTCGTCCGTCGGATCAGTTAGGGATAGCCAGGGAGAGCAGGAAACTTGTATTTTCCAAACTCAAGCCTAGACACTATCCTCTCTGTCACCCTAGAACTTTCTGGCTTATTATTAAAGGAGATGTCGTTAATAACCCTTTAATTTGTCTAAATTCACATTTCCTCGTTTAGGCCATATTCTATAGGTAAATTATTCCTAATTTACTTATTTCCCAGTTTCTCTTTTAATGTAAATTGTCTACATTTTTTTCTATGGCCCATTTCCCTTCCTAAACCATATTTATGCTTTTTGGTATGTAAACTATACCAAATTAAGTGTCACTAACCATGATTTTTTCTAAACCTGACAGTTATTCTCAATTATGGCCAATTTCACATTTATGCCAATATACTTACCGTGCCAAATTAGCTAATCCAATTCCGATTCAACATTCTAATTCACGTCAAACTAGACTTATTACTCTAGTTTACTATTCATATAAATGCTAGATTTACATGTCAATACTAGATTCAAATTACATATCTTATAATTTATGTTAAATTTATCCAATTTGCATTTCTATGAACATGCCATAATACATGTTCCCAATTTATGCCAATTTCCAAGTTAAACTACGTTTCTAGTAAATTTCATATTTTGCCCAAACCGCATTCCCACCGTTCGTATAATCGTGATTCAGTCTAGATTATAAATAAAGCTAGGTTCGTAGAAAATAGGGAATGAACCAAAGATGCTATGCAAAAGATAGACATACTAACTGGCATAAAAAGGGTTGAATAACGACGTCGGTTCAAGAACATGGGTAGACCTAACTTAATAGGTAAATTCCCAAGGTCTAAAACCAAGAATAGACAGAATAAAGGCGTAGGTTCAAGAACATGGGTAGACCTAACTCAATAGGTAAATTCCCAAGGTCTAAAACCAAAGAAAACAAAGAACAAACAGGATAGATAATCGGGTTCACAGTCACAAAACTTAAACACTTTCCTAGTCATGAACCATAGGTGCTTAATCACAGTTGTCCCATTTATGTCATAGACAATAGTTTTGCTTCCTAATCAAAGGTATAGGCTTATGTTCATAGTCATGGAAATAATTCTCATAGTCACAGTCACAGTCATAGGCAATGTCCATAGTCATAGGCAATGTTCATAGTCTTAGGCAATGTTCATAGTCAAAGAGGCATATGGTTCTGAGGTCCATAGTTTCATAGTCACAGTCTTATTTGTCCTCGAATCATAATAGTTCTTAATTTGGTCCAAAGAAATAGGCACTGATTCAATAGAAAGAATTGGCATACTCTTTTATTCCTTTAATTTCATGTCACGAAAAGAGAAACGTTCAAATCTAGAAATAACTGACTTACAGAGATTAGATTAGAATAGAAAGATGGCGTTGCTATGATTCGTAGAAAAACAGTCGTTTGAACCTCCTCTTGAATCCTAGCGTGACTTGAACCTCTTCTTGAAAATCTTTTAGCAGCATTTCCTCGTCTTCGTTTATTTTATATATATTATTTATTTATATATTTAATTAAGAGGAGGAGAAGAAGCCATGTTCGCCAATAATCTTTGCAGCATAAGGGTAGAAAAGAATTGTGAATAGAGAAGAAGACTAGGGCTGTTTATATAGTGTTAGGTGGACGAACCTGGTCAGAAAACGCGACCAAATACATCAGAACGAACAAGGTGCAGAAAGCTGGAAAAACAGGGGGGGTCGACCCCCAGGTCGATTATGTAGTCGACCTGGGTGCCCCAGGTCGACTACCCAGTCGACCTGGGTGTCTTGGGCGGGAAAATTCCCGCCCTGGCCAATCCGGCCCGATTTTGAAATTTGAATTTGTTTTCTGTCTGTTCGAATTTTAATTCTGAAACTTCCGGAGGCCATATCTCCCTCATACGGACTCCGATTTACGTAAACTCGGACTCGTTTTCATGCAGAATTCCGAGACGAACGCAATGGCGCAGCCCGTTTCCCTTTATTTTGATTTTAACTTTTAATTCTTCCTTGATTTGTGAATCTTAGCGTTACAGAATCACGGGGTGTTACATTCTCCCCCACTTAAAAGGATTTCGTCCCCAAAATCTTCAAGTTAGGAAGGATGTATCCTACCATCCAATCACCCATCTACTCAACCATTCACTCACAGGCATCCATTGTCCTTAAAAGATTTCTAATGCTTTCATGTTCATATGCATAGTGTGTGTATATGTCTTTATCTACTGTAAAATCAGGCGGTCTACTGATTCAGTCGACCTCCTTAATGCGAGTCATGTCAGTGCCATGCGTCCAACCATGTATGCAAGCATCCCTAGTTATGTAAATACTATATGCGTGCACGGCCATTCATCCATATGCAACACCCATATGATAACATATCAAGTTCAATTTACAAACAAATACATATCTGTAAATGCAATATAAAAGCGTCAGAACTGATCTAGAGCCTAATACGTATGCATATGCATTCACGAGCAACCATTAGCAACCACTTGCAACCATCAACCATAACATGTTTCAAATACATGTTTACATCCATTGGCTTCTACCTAAGGATCAAAGATACGACCTAGGTGATATACTTTGGAAAGAGAGAAATAATCATGCGCAAAGCTCATAAACAAAGAAATCAAGGATGCACCCTTAAGGAAAAGGGTATGATGCTAGTATCTAGCCTTCTTGAGCTTTACTCCACTGTATCTTAACTAATTAAACTTCACGATTGTGAAGTTCCGGATCTCCATTTCCAAAATAAACAGATTTCAATCACGGTACCAGGTATATGTACTAAGATGATTAGAGGTTTCCCTCTTATCCGCCATGCCATAACTATAAGAGTCGAAAGGTCACTACGTGGTCTTTGGAGTGCCTGCCACAACTATTCATCTCTCACGCAAACCATCCAAACCGAACTCGACATTCCTCAAGTACAAGCCCTAAACCAATATCAGACAAGCACCCAAGGAATATCTCCCCCGAATTTAGACGATCTACGTGAGATGATATAAGCAAACTCGATAGCTATTCTCAAATCCCTACTAACCAAAAATAAACTGGTCGGACCACCAATTGGATTTGAGACTCTAGTGGGATCTTTCTACTATACAAGTACTATGGTGCAGAGACTCAACTATGGAAGTGGATATGAACAATTGAGAAGCGCTAGAACATAAGGAAATAGTACGAACAGAAAACTAGACTCTTCCAACTGGGCTACCTTTCTCCTAGGTACGCTTGGTGGCGAAAGCATGTACTTGTCCTTCTGAAAATCTCGTCCTCGTTCTTGCCCTTGTCCTTAAGTATATGCCCTATCATACCCTAGTAAAGATACTTCCTCTTGTCTTAGGTTTTATAATTTCTTCCTCCTTCGTGAGCTAAACCTACATCCATGAATTCCTCATCCTAGGGTTATGCTCCTTAGCCAAACTCCTCATCCCCTTCCGTGTGTAGTCATGTTGACAAATCTCTCGAAAACTGTCTCCATCGTCCGGAAAACCCTATAAGCTTCGAAAGAAAACTTCCCGTAGATGAAACAACTACGGCTATGGATTGAAGCCGAGCACTACTTTGCCCTTCGATGAGGTGACCTCCCAGAAAGCCAGGAGCCCCAGAGACTCAAGAAAGAAGGAGACAAGAATTTAAACAGAGGAAGAGAAGATAGTGCGTATGGCTTTGGGGAATATGTCTTTAAAACAAATCTTTTCTCTTGAAAATGCTTCTTTAAAAACCGTTTTGAAAATAATTTTTCAAATCCTTTATCTGATCTGGTAACCTTCAGCTCTGATACCACGTGTAACACCCCATGCCCGTTAGTGTCACTCACAAAGGGAACGCACTAAGTTCTATAGAGCATTTATGGTAAAAGATGCAGACAAATTACAAGACAGACAGAAATTAAACAGCGGAAAATAAAACTTTGCTTTATTGATAAAATAGTTTGTACAATGGTTTCTTTACAATATCAGAGTATCATCTGTCTTACAAAATAAAGAAGCATAAAAACAACATTTATATTCCCCGATTTAGCAAGAGCCAGCCATAGCATCTGAAAAGAGAATCCAAGCAAACTTCGACAAATCTTCAAGCTAGGAGAGAGTGGCAGTCCAACTTAACCTGAGCAAAACTATTCCCTCCTTTACTACCTGGGGGGGAAACGGAAGAAAAGAAGAAAGAAAAACAGTGTCAGACATAAAGCCTGAGTGAGTTCAGTAACTTCTAGCATGTGAACATGGAAAAACAGAACGACATGAATTAACTGAATACAAGATAACACCATGATGATAGGGTTTGCAAGATTAGACAAGATCAATACAAGAAATGCTAAGATAAGATAAACTGGATGTTCTCTAATACTTTCGCCGCTTCGCTATTTCCTTATTATACTGGTTTCCATATCTCTGCACCGCCTAACTAGTGTCCCAACTAGTAACGATAACGTGATCCCAATCCCTGTATTTTCCATTGCCTTCGGGCATCCATTTATTATTTATTACCTAGATCTTAATCTAGGTTTTTCTTATCAAGTGCTTTCTAGATATAACTAGAGTTTACGCTGTTTTCTGAATGCTTCTCGGATTCAGGATTTATGCCACCTCTTTCAACTAGGAATTATGCTACCTGTCGAATGATGCCCCCAAGTCTAGGACACACTACCTAGAGTGGTATATGTTCCTATACTTCCCCACGCATGTATCGCGAATCGTTGTCGCTTGTCTAGATGCACATGTCCTGTAATGTGCGACCTGAGTCCTGTGTCAGGGCAAATCAAGGAATACAGAACTCGGTCGGGAGCTTTCAGATATCTGCCGATGCAGATGCTAAGGTCTGTTTTTATTCCAGTGGCTATGGTCCCACTTGACCCCTCCCTCAACTAATGAAAGGCACACCTTGTAAAATGAGAACTATACGCCGGCCCCCGGTGCCCCCACTATCCTATGGCCATCCTCACCCATAACTAGATAGCAAGTATATGGTCTTCTGGAGTTCTCCGCCTTTCCGCTTCACGTATCTCGACTGACTCAAGATGGATGGTAGACGACGAGTCGCTATCACAGGGCTACCGTTTGCTCGCCGAATCACGCCAGTCCATCCTAGTCTTTAGGTTGCCATGTATTGCAACCAAGGCATAACCCTGGTTCTTCTACGCAGACCTTAACCTCTGTGGGCCCAGGCGGATCATCTGCAGCCTCACAGAGGGATACCAAGAGTGCCCTCACGTCCCCTCGAAGCCTCGGGCTTTGTAACCCCATTCGTTGGAGCCTTCTTTCTACTCAGACGGACATTTGCTCCTTCCCGTGTTATACTAAGAATTACTACTTAGTGTTACTAACTAAGATTTACCACTTAGTTTCCAGAATCATTGTTTTCTTAACTAAGGTTTACTACTTAGTTCCCTTCCCCGTCAATTTGGATTGGTTAAGTGTCATTAGTCAATTCAAGCCAACTTAACCCTCTTCATTCATCCTGTTATACTGGTTAAGTGTTATCAGTAATTCATGTTGACTTAACCCTACCACAAACCAAGTTATATTTGTTAAGTATTTCTTATTACTTAACCCTACCCGTTCATCCTTTATTGGTTAAGTGTTCCTTTTTAACTTAAACCTGCCCGTCTGTTTTAACTAACATGTTATTAATGGTTAAGTATTATCCCTTCATGTTTTAGACTTAACCCCATTCCTTTATCACAACCTGATGGTTAAGTGTATTAGATTTTACTTAACCCCAACCTCTAGTCTAGTTAACATATTAATTTGGCTAAGTGTATTAACTTTACTTAACCCCTACAAGTCTCGTTTAGCTCCCTTGAGTTTGGTTAAGTGTCTCTATGGACTTAGCCCTCCCATTCTAGCTTAACTGTGTTTAAATTGGTTAAGTGTTCCTATGGGCTTAACACTCCCATTCTAGCTTAACTGTATGGCCCTAACCCCACCCACCAGTCTGGTTATCATGTTGAATTGGTTAAGTGTCTTGGTGAACTTAACCCTACCATTCTTGTTCTAGCTTTAATTAAATTTAAAGCTGCTACCACTCACATTAGACAGGTATTGTTGCGACTACTGGATGTGCCGGTTGGTTCCGGGCAGGTTTACATCGCAACTCAGTCTAACCTCGGGTTAGGCATATTCGTGTTTTCTAAGTTCAAAAGGGGTTTTAATTAGTTTTCAAATCAGGTTTTGAAAGTAATCATCCCGTCCGTCGGATCAGTTAGGGATAGCCAGGGAGAGCAGGAAACTTGTATTTTCCAAACTCAAGCCTAGACACTATCCTCTCTGTCACCCTAGAACTTTCTGGCTTATTATTAAAGGAGATGTCGTTAATAACCCTTTAATTTGTCTAAATTCACATTTCCTCATTTAGGCCAGATTCTATAGGTAAATTATTCCTAATTTACTTATTTCCCAATTTCTCTTTTAATGTAAATTGTCTACATTTATTTCTATGGCCCATTTCCCTTCCTAAACCATATTTATGCTTTTTGGTATGTAAACTATACCAAATTAAGTGTCACTAACCATGATTTTTTCTAAACCTGACAGTTATTCTCAATTATGGACAATTTCACATTTATGCCAATATACTTACCGTGCCAAATTAGCTAATCCAATTCCGATTCAACATTCTAATTCACATCAAACTAGACTTATTACTCTAGTTTACTATTCATATAAATGCTAGATTTACATGTCAATACTAGATTCAAATTACACATCTTATAATTTATGTTAAATTTATCCAATTTGCATTTCTATGAACATGCCATAATACATGTTCCCAATTTATGCCAATTTCCAAGTTAAACTACGTTTCTAGTAAATTTCATATTTTGCCCAAACCGCATTCCCACCGTTCGTATAATCGTGATTCAGTCTAGATTATAAATAAAGCTAGGTTCGTAGAAAATAGGGAATGAACCAAAGATGCTATGCAAAAGATAGACATACTAACTGGCATAAAAAGGGTTGAATAACGACGTCGGTTCAAGAACATGGGTAGACCTAACTTAATAGGTAAATTCCCAAGGTCTAAAACCAAGAATAGACAGAATAAAGGCATAGGTTCAAGAACATGGGTAGACCTAACTCAATAGGTAAATTCCCAAGGTCTAAAACCAAAGAAAACAAAGAACAAACAGGATAGATAATCGGGTTCACAGTCACAAAACTTAAACACTTTCCTAGTCATGAACCATAGGTGCTTAATCGCAGTTGTCCCATTTATGTCATAGACAATAGTTTTGCTTCCTAATCAAAGGTATAGGCTTGTGTTCATAGTCATGGAAATAATTCTCATAGTCACAGTCACAGTCATAGGCTATGTCCATAGTCATAGGCAATGTTCATAGTCTTAGGCAATGTTCATAGTCAAAGAGGCATATGGTTCTGAGGTCCATAGTTTCATAGTCACAGTCTTATTTGTCCTCGAATCATAATAGTTCTTAATTTGGTCCAAAGAAATAGGCACTGATTCAATAGAAAGAATTGGCATACTCTTTTATTCCTTTAATTTCATGTCACGAAAAGAGAAACGTTCAAATCTAGAAATAACTGACTTACAGAGATTAGATTAGAATAGAAAGATGGCGTTGCAATGATTCGTAGAAAAACAGTCGTTGAAGTCGTTTGAACCTCCTCTTGAATCCTAGCTTGACTTGAACCTCTTCTTGAAAATCTTTTAGCAGCATTTCCTCGTCTTCGTTTATTATATATATATTATTTATTTATATATTTAATTAAGAGGAGGAGAAGAAGCCATGTTCGCCAATAATCTTTGCAGCATAAGGGTAGAAAAGAATTGTGAATAGAGAAGAAGACTAGGGTTGTTTATATAGTGTTAGGTGGACGAACCTGGTCAGAAAACGCGACCAAATACATCAGAACGAACAAGGTGCAGAAAGCTGGAAAAACAGGGGGGGTCGACCCCCAGGTCGATTATGTAGTCGACCTGGGTGCCCCAGGTCGACTACCCAGTCGACCTGGGTAGCCCAGGTCGACTACCCAGTCGACCTGGGTGTCTTGGGCGGGAAAATTCCCGCCCTGGCCAATCCGGCCCGATTTTGAAATTTGAATTTGTTTTCTGTCTGTTCGAATTTTAATTCTGAAACTTCCGGAGGCCATATCTCCCTCATACGGACTCCGATTTACGTAAACTCGGACTCGTTTTCATGCAGAATTCCGAGACGAACGCAATGGCGCAGCCCGTTTCCCTTGATTTTGATTTTGATTTTAACTTTTAATTCTTCCTTGATTTGTGAATCTTAGCGTTACAGAATCACGGGGTGTTACATTGATCTTAATATTATACATAACGTCACAAATAGCAAATTGGTACACAGCGGAAATAATAGTATGTTGACATAACTGAGTCTTAGAGAGTCCAAAATATCATCCAAATCCAGAACCAGCTTCCATACATAAATCCTAAATGATCTTAACTATTACCTGGGTACTAGGCGGCCTATGACGACCGCCCATAAACCCTGCACTAAACAAGAGGAATAATGCGCTGAAAGGTGTGCCAAGCAGCTGTGGACGATCATCATAGGTAATAACAACATCGGTACCTGTCGTAGAACTCACAGCGCAAGAATAAAATATAGTAGAAAATATATGACAGGTAATAATAGTGAAGCATCATAAAACAAACTTTTGAAATTTTCACAACATCCGGAAAGATTATCCAAACATCATAGGAAATATCAAAGTCTGTACATAAAACCTCACTACAACACTTATAGAGCAACTCAAATAGCAGAAACAGAAATACTAGATAGTAATAAAACTAGCACATAAGCCTCCAGCTCACCTCTGAACTGCAACATCGTACTCACTAAGCTATCACCTGTTACCTTTCACCTACAACCTAGTCTGCCCATTCATAACCGGATGAACAACCCAAGGTAATAAAAGGGAAACATAAAACCTTGAGTCAGACAACAGTCTTAGTGAGCGATAAAACAACTAACAAATATTATCAATAAAGTATATGAGAACGGATAGATAATCATACTAATCTACCCAAAACTCCAGAGAAGAACTCAACCCTATCTTCCCTACATCGGACAGTGATGGCCTTTACAATAACATTTCAACCATACATCCATGGAAACCAGAACACAAATTCAATCATGGCAAGGCACTTGTGGCATTCAAATTATATATCTCATGTAAACCATCCTAATCGAACTCAACATCCCTCAAGCACAAGCCCCAGAGGCCGAAACCAATATCAGACAAGCACCCAGGGAACATTTCCTTCGATGTTGGACAATCTACATGATATGGTATAAAAAGAGCAACCAATCATCCATGTCTGACTCAGGCTATCACCACCAATCCAGCTTTGAAACCATCATTAATCGTATGATGACCAACCTTGCCATATGTCAAGGGCTAATGGTAACCCTAGTTCTAGCATAAACTCCATACGCCTTTCAATGATACATATGTTTGTCCAACCTTGTTAACTAGGCCTTTCAACGATACCCAGGGTACTCGACCTATGACCGGTCTTTTGGACATCTCTAGTGTACCCCTGCTTCGAGCCTGCTAGAACTTATAGCAATGGTAATCTTTATGCCTTCACATCTTTAGTCATCCAACCCGACGACTTTTCATAGCTCAAGGAACCATTATCCACCAACTCACAACCTTTGAGTTGTCACCTCATTCGATGTTCTACACCGATCAACGAACACCTTTCAACACTTCGAACCTTCCTGCTTGAATTTACTATGAAGTCATACCATCACTGAGCCAAATTACATCACTGTGTTGCGGCTAGAGTTCGGGGGCTTTCAAGCTCTTTTGTTCAAATCTAGGTCGTACCCGAGAAATATAATTTTTCAGAAAATGACCCTGTGCGACCGACCAGACTATGACCGACCGACCAGATCAGAAGACATGACCGACCGACCCACTTGAGGCTGACCCATTCCCTTCACAACACGACCCCACCACTTTGGACCGACCCAACAACTTCATACATGACCGACCTACCCGAACCCTTCTCCACATGCTAACCTGTCTGTCGGACCCAGTTGCTTCAACATGATCGACCCGGTCCAATTGAGTACGACCGACCGAGCTGACCCACCTGAGTACAACCGACTGACCCATTCGCTGCTCGACCCTAAACATAACCCAACTAGCAGCGACCGACCCGACCAGTATGGAGGGCCGACCAGAACGCCTGTACTACATCTTGTACTTCCCTCGTACTATCCGACCAACCAGAAGTACGACCGACCCATTTCATGCATAACCCCAGTGCAAGTCCAATTTCGAATGAAACTTCGCTAATCGACACAATCGACAAAACCAACTCATCCAATTCACCAAATACAATCATAAACATGTTATCCAATCGCTAACAATATGAATATGATGATTATCACTAAAATTATGCAAATTCAACAAAATCATGACAAACGAACATATAAACTAAATTATGGATTAATTTGCATAAACATATGAAATAACATAGAAATTATCGGTTTTAAGTTGCTAAATTAGATCCTATAGTGAATCATACGAAATAATACTTACCATGATGTAGATCTATGAGAAAACACTTGAATTTGATGAAAAACAAGATCAAACACTCATATACTTGATTGAATCCATGTGAGAGATGCATATCAGTCACCAATTCTCCAAATCAAAGAAAAACGGTGAAATAAGATTCCAGACAGCGAAGAACTTGATCCGTATCCTTCGGTCCGATGAACTCTCACTTGAAATGGTGTAGATCTAGCCTCAAATGGTGTAGATCTTTGATTCTCTAAGCTCTAATGGTGGAATGATGAAGAAATGAAGGAATGGAGGATTTGTTGGCTCTTCCAAATGAGAGAACGAAGAAAATAAACTATTTCCCATACCTCCTACCCCCTATTTATAGCCTTCCACCAGCTCACTAATGGGCCTCCCCATTATGGCTTTATAAACCTGGACAACCAACTGTTAAACCTTAAAACAGCGATTCCTCCCAAACCGCTGAGCCAAATCTTTAAAGTAACCCCTCTACGGAAAGGCAAACATCATTTTATCTGCAATGGCACAGGTCTCAACACTTGATTCGACCGAGTCAAAAGTTATGCCATGTACAAGACTGATAGGGGCAAAATGGTCACAAACAAAATTGGTAAAAAATATGGATATGTCTCACATCCCCATAAACAACATATTAAAATATGAGAATTATCCAACCCTCAGGGAATAAAATAAAAATATTTTACGATCCTATGATACGTAAAATTCAGGTTGTTACATTGCCCATGTGGAAATAAGGGCACCCGAATTCGCAAGGGAAAAAACAAACTATAAGTCAGTCATGGGACTGGTATGAGAAACTCTAAGCGGTGATTATTAACTTATTCAAAGGTGAGGCATACCATGGTTCCACACCATATAACACGGAACGAGTTTCCTCCGCACGAATCCTAGTGCACAAAACCATGTAATGCTTTTAGAAAAATGAAGTTATTATAAGACTCAAGTCCCATCACACAATGTAACGCAAACCAGAGGATAGAGTTTTAACTTATAATACCAAACATTCTTGACATGAGAAAATCATTTGATATTATCATTAGTGCCTAAGTATGGAAATCATTCCAAAAATAAATGTATAAAATCTTAGATGGAATAATGCCCCATCCCATTATCTCACCATATAGATTTACAACTGAAAACGCAAAGCTCGTATTGGAAATTGGATCCAATCATGAACTAAGGCAATGGATCTTCCTTATCTGTTTGGAACATCCTAGCAAATGTCCTAGGACTCACACGCATGTGATCCTTCAGAATGACAGAGCCAGCCAGCACTAACACGTTGATTAGAATCTTTCCTGAACATAACATTCCCCTGGTCGTATTTGACCGTCGTTTGAGGCGCCACATCTATCATGCACATAAGTAAACCAGCTTGGGCTCTATACAATGGCATCACTTTTCAGCTAGAGGGAAACATTAGTCCATATCTCTGCTATCTATCATCCTGTTTTCGGCTCATTCCAGGGTGTGAGGACCTAGAGTCAACATCCCACAAAGCTTTTCTTTTCAATAAAAGCTTTTATCTATCTGCCAGCAGCACTCAGCATGCCACATATTCACACATATTATCAGTGTCTATTAATGATATAACCCTCTGAGTACATAAGTCTTACAGGAGGGTGTTAAGCTAAGAGAATAAATTCTCTACTACCAACTGATATAACATCAATAGAAACTAATCAGTTATGTTGTAAAATACAACGTTAGAAACACATCCTCTTACAAGTTCATTCTGGGTCTGAATGAAATCGAAGGCACCTTCTTCATTAACCAGTTAAGGAGAGGGGCCCTTGCATATTCGGACAATCAACAAGTACGTCCAGACTGCTACCACTTTAACCTTATAATAGGGTTACCCAAGGCATCAACAAGCAGTCCATTCGATGTGAAGATTCCTGATCTTCCACCGTATTCAATATCTTCGCCTTTTAATTCACCGTATAGTTATTCAAAATGGGATGAACCTAGTATTTTCAGAATAATTAGCTTCAAAATAAAATCCTTATTGGATTATCAACCCACCAATTAAGTGTCCTTTAATTGGAAATCATTTCATAAGATTTAAATCTTATTTTTAAACTTGTTTAAGCTATTCGGCTTATAAAAATCATCTTTACACTTCTTTTTAAGCTTATAAAAAGGTTTACTAAGGATTAGATTTGATGTGCGAATTAAAAATCCTTATCCCTAAATGTTTCTCAAAACTTGTTATAAAAGGCATTACAAAAATAGCCAAATTCCACTTGACTGTTTTTTATTATTCAAAACCTTATATATTTGGTTCAAACCGCTTTCAAATCATTTAATATAATTTATAATTATTTTCCCTATTTTTATTTATATAAAAAATAGTCTATTTCAACAAATCTTGATTTCAGGTTACTAATGGTCCTAGCGTTGTTTTTATTCAAATTTGATTATAATTTTTATCATGATCTAACCGTTGATTTTCAAAACTCTACTTATCATTTGTAAGTTCTTCTCATTATGAAAACAACGGTTCCTGTCTCGGGAAAATTCGATGGTCGTATCTCCTGGTACATCAATATTTAAGTTACAAGTCAAAGTTCGCGAACTGCCACTACGCGACAAGTTCTATTCTGACCATATTTCGACGTATATTATAAATTATGTCGAATAGCTTCAAAAATAAATTATTTATTGTATAAAATATATACAATAATTTTCGAAAGCTAAATTTTATATTTTCAACATCAAATTCAATTATTCTAACGTTTAAGTATTATAATATTATTTAAATTATTAAAATAATATTATTTTTCAAACTTCATTATTTTGAATCCATATTTTCCAGGCATCCGTCATAAAAAATAAATAAGACTGTCTTCTGAAGATTTTTTTTTTAAAATTATCCCTGGATACCCTAACTGAACTTCACTTTTACCCGTTAATATTCATTTTAAAATAAAACTTGAACATGCCTTAATTGCTTGAAAATTATTTCAAAACAATTTCTTTCTTTTATGAATATTCATTATATATAGTGACATAAACTTTGTGTCCATCCAACATGTATGTCAAATTTGAACTTTTATTTTTCACCTATTATTATATTAATAAAATATTCATTAACTCGTTTTATTTAATGGAGACTTAACCAATGAACCAATGATCACACTTTTTGTTTATATTTAACCAGTGTAACACATAGCACAATATCAACAATCATATTAACATCCATCCAAACATATCGTGGTATATACCATATAAGCCTTAAACCATTAACATTTATATGGGTTTTTCAATTAACAGATTAACCATAATATCAATTAATGAGGTATATTTCAACCATCAATGTACATCCAATCATCATTCAATTATCTAAACTGGGTTCACATCAATATACATTAACCAATACTTAATTAATTTTCTTTCTACAACCATTCGAGGTTTATCAATTCCCAGGTTAACATCACTGGTTTTAAGTGTCATATACCTAAGTAACTACAAGTACTTCACACAAAAATCATATTTTTACTATACTAAACAACATTAAATCCTCCCATGAACTTAAGTAATCAACCACAAGTCATTATATAACTCATATAGGTTCACAAAATATAGTTAATATTTAACTATCCCTTTTTGGCTTATAGTTTCTCACCTAGGTTTCCACTCTGTCAATCTTTAATCAGAAGATATCCTAACATTCCCATATAATTTTGGCAGCCTCTCGATGTCACTAGACATTTCTGGAAAAGAAATCGCTAGAGTTTTGACGCTGTGGGTTTCACAAACTCACGGTCAAATAAATGGAGCTATTTTTGGGTTTTTGGAACAAACAGGGTAGGGTTTCCGAACTAAAGGAGTTTGACCTTGAGGTGTGGGTCCCAGGGTGGCTAACTTGGCCGGAGGTGGATTATGTGGGGCCAGGCGTGGGTTATGCGGGTCCAAAGGGTGTGGATTTGGGTGCAAATGGGAAGAGGAAGTGGTAATTTAGGGTTTTCGAGGGTGGTGGGGCCATGGCTTGAAGAGGAGGGACTGAAGGTGTTCGTCGGTGTGGGGAGGAGGGTCAGGTGGTACAGAGGAGGCTGCGTGGTGGTAGGCCGTGGAGGTGTGAAGGGGAAGCAAAGAGGAAAGGCGAGAAAACAAAGAAGAGAAAGGAGGAGAAGGTAAAGTGGAGCTCGTTACAAAAAATTGTAATGTAGTTTATTACAGCGGGCAATGCCACTTGTATTATAGTCTATTACAGCGGGCAATGCCACTTGTATTATAGGCTATTACAAAGGTCAGAACTCGTTGCAAGTTACAATGTATTACAAGGGGCTTTAGCTTTGTCACAAAGTCTATTGGACCGGCCAATTGCCGCTGTAAAAAGAGGCATTACAATATTTATTGTCGGAAAACACGTATTACAACACACATTGCTTATTGTAAAAAGACTGATTTATTGTAGTGTTTGGACATGCAACAACAATTGTTCCACGTGACTCATGCAATTAGATAAATGTCGTATACGTTTTCTCATACCCGATAATTATTTATGAATAACAATTGTCCCAAGTGACCCATGCAATTTGATCAACTAATCCTCCATTTTAGTGTAATAAACACAACATGTTGGTTCATCTTCTGCTGCACGTAGCAGTTTGAGAAAATGTCATAACGAATGATAAAATCATCATTTATGACCAACAAATGAATAAATCTCGTTCGACTCAGATAGTTTGAATACAAGCAGGGTATGGTGAATTGGAAATTCCTTAAGCAATGCTTATGTAGATATGGTTGCTCGCATTAACCGTTTAACAGAAGGAGAAAATTTTACTTTTTCTTAAGCGTTATATGTTGTTATGCATAATACAAATATGTCCAATACACTTAACGTTGATGATGCAAAGGAAATAATTATGGTATATGACATATCTCGAACATGTTTCTACAAATTACAGCTTTTTTTCTAATTTAAGGAGGTGGTCGAAACAAATGTGATCATGGGGTATTTCTGTATTACATTTTTTTTTTTTTTTTTTTTGCATTTTAGCACTGTACTTGTTATCATATTTTAATTAATATACATGAATTTTAATTTTTGTAATGTTATTTCATTACAGTTAAACATTTTATAATGTAAAAAACAAATAATTAATTAACTATAAAACAATTAAATCAAAAATCATAAGTTAAAATACTCTTCTTAAATGCCTTGCTTAAATCCCCACTTTAAGCCCTGCTTGAAACCGCCAAGGCATAAGCCTCTTGAGATGATGGTTTTGATGACAATGACCTATGGACGCGTCACATAATATAAATACTACTATCTTTTTCTAGATATATTTTTATATGTAGGTTATATATATGCATGCACTGAGAATAAAGATTGTACAATATAGAGATTCAAGACTGTTGAATTTAAAATTGAAGAAATCAAGATTGGAGACTCATGAGTACCAAGATTCCTAGAGTTCAAGATAACAAGATAAGTAATAGAGTCTAGATTTATGTTAAAACCTCATAGTAGCACTAAAATATTTATTCAGTTTTTAATTGTGGATGGAATCAACCTTGTCGCTTTAGTAGTGAGATGGAACCCACGACCACTTTAGTGGGATGGAACCCACGACCTTCTCTAGCGGAATGAAATCCATGAAACTTTCAAAATAATTTATTTGATCTATTTTCCAAAACTATCTTTTTAAAAGACATCTCCCTCTTGGTTTAAATATTTCAGCCTCAACTAAAAAGTTATTTTTTGATTTTAAAATCATCTCTTGTCTTCCAAGCTATCTCTTTAATTTTAATATTTTAGTTTTAAAATATTTTAAAGAAATTTATATATTATTTTAATATTACTTTTATGTTACGAAATATGTATTTCAAGAATACTTCCCAAAAGACTTTTATATGTTTAAACTATATTCAGTTACAAAGTTCAGAAATTGTTAGATAAATTCAGAAAAAATGATCTTCAAGCAAAATCAATTTTCAAAAATAACATAGGCATATCGACATCCCTACACCCCCATACTGACATGATAAGTGTAGATCTCAAA
Organism: Allium sativum; assembly: GCA_030737875.1. Classification (NCBI taxonomy): domain Eukaryota; kingdom Viridiplantae; phylum Streptophyta; class Magnoliopsida; order Asparagales; family Amaryllidaceae; genus Allium; species Allium sativum. The sequence continues at coordinate 435,391,584 of CM060919.1, forward strand.
ATTCAATTTTTCAAAAGAAGTTTCTATTCATTTTAATCTTTTGCGAATGGACATGACTGTTGTTCTCCAACACATACCAGTTGTTTTGAACAAATTTAAAAAGATAATTTTTTATTCTTTTCTTCACTCATTCTTCTCTACTCTTGCATTATCTTATATTTCATATGTTTTAATAAAAATCTATCGAAATTCCAAGTGAATCAAACTCGAATACCTCTAGTTTGTTTCTCTTCCACCCACCCTCAAAGATCTAAGTGTTATTCAGAGTTATAGGATTAGTTGTAATCGAAGTCTGAAAGATCAAAGTATATCGAGTCTCTCTCTCTCTCTAACAAAGCGTGATTGGAAATAGTGTCAATGTGGTCTTTAAATCAATTGGGTGTGAATGCAGCTCATAAATCAATTGGATTATTTTGTGTTCTAGTCAAATTTAGAAAAATTTCCCTGGACTGAGAGATAAGAGGGTGTATCTTGTGGCTTAGAAATCGAGGTTGTAAATCGTCATTATAGTTGAAAAGAAATCTGCACATTGTGTGGGACTGGATGAAGGGTAACCTTGAAACAATATAAAAGTCTGGTATGTTCTTTTTTTTACTGCTTTTTATTTATTATATGCATCTATGTCTGATTCTATGATTGTCTCTGTGTTTATAAATTGCAGCTGTTTGAGTTTAATTTGAAAAGATTATAAAAATCCCACAAAATCTATTGAGCACTATTCACCTTCTTTCTAGTGTTAATTTTGTTTTAAGATCCGTAATCTTCACTCTGTTCACATTCAACTTCTAAGTACGTTTAAATAGTCTGCTAAAATGACACGCTATCCTCAGAGCAAATGCATCTTTTTAAGTTTAATTGATTAAATATCATGGTAAATTAAGAGAGAGTACCTCTACATTTTTTTCGTAAAGCACATTAAACTACTGTGATATTGGATAGCCATGGGACTCTCATCGGGCTAGTGGGCTTTGAACCTGAATGATATGCTATCGAAATAACAAATACATTCGACCGTTCAAAGTAGGGTTAGGAGTTTGCATGCTTTATCAGTAGTTCTGCAGATCGACATCTAAATTTCAAATTCTGAGTCTTCTCTTTCTTCATGAGGGTCAACATCGTAGCTTCCTCTCCTGATTTTGTTCATGTCCGAAGTCTCCATTTTTTTTGTTCATGTTGTATTTTCAATTGCTAATTTGAAAGCGTTTTACTAGTTATCATATTGTTTTGTTGTTGGTTGTGATTGTAAACTTTTCCATGCTTCTGAGAATTCTTCAATGAAGTACAAGGATAAAATAATGGTTGAATTTCCTAATATGAGCTGACTGTCTTTTATTCTGTTTGTTTGATTCATATATTAACTAGGGGAAAGCTTAAGCTCTCATCATTCTAGGTTGAGAAATTGAATTAGCTGACTTGATAGTTCTTTTATTATTTTATTTGTGGTCGGCAATTTAGCTATAACTTGTTTGCTGATGGGGATCTAACAAGTATAAGAGATGCAGACAAATTTGAGCCTCTTTTTATACAAAGTGAACGTACTTGAGTCTACTACATTCATATGATATTGTTGTCATTGCTGAGGCAAATGGTTTTTACTTTTGTTTTTTCTTGATTGTTGTCAATGATATTACTCTTAGTGTATTTGTTAATTAATTGAGATTAGCTTGCCTTAAGCATCTAAGATTTAATGATGTCCAAGGCGAAATGATTTTAGAAAGAGAACTGTGTTTTCACCAACTTGATTCTTCTGCTTTTACTGGAATGAAGTTTAGTAATGACGCTATATATTTGCAATTTTATTCCATATTCTTTTTGAATTTTTCAGCTCTCCGGAGGCCAGCTATTTTTATTGGATTAAATCTATTTGCGTCCTACATTTTATCTTTCACACATTGTTTAAAAAAATCATTTTGTTTTTTGCTTTTTATACTTCAAAATTTATCAGCACTAACAATCAATTGATATTTTACAAACAAGTAATTGTACGTTAATAGTGAAAAAAATAAAAGATAAAAATGATAAAGCAGTAATCTATATTTATTTATTTATATTTGTTTTACAATCTAAAAAGGTTACATTTCAGTTTAATTTAAAAATAATCAAAATATATATTACACTAGAAATTATAAAACCAAACAACTTTAAGAAAAAATACATTAAAGTTGAAAAATAAAAATAAAACACTATTTTTTTGGAAAATACATTATTCTCTTCATTGGAGTCATTTGTTATTTCAAAATATATCAATATCAGTGTATTTTTCTTATAATTAAAGTAACCAAATTGAAAGGTGTAACTTGAATAGTATAGCAGGGTACATTTATAATTTTATTTTTTTAGTTTTCAGCAGGGTGGGAAAGACATAAATAGAGATGTTAATAGAATTTGTTTTTTATTGATCCTTTTTGGTTTCTATGATTTTGCCTTCTATTTTAAATTGTTTATTCTTTTCCATTTCATTAAATAAATGATAACTTGGTCGTAAATATATTTAGACATTTTATTACAACTCCAAGTCTTTTATTTTCAATTCCATCTAGCATCTTCATTCTAGAATTGAAGCTATTAAGTGTGATTCGGAATTTTATCTAATTTTGATTTTTGATATCTAATTTTTTACTAGTGGTTGGTTAATATTAATTGTGTTATATATACTGTATTAAGTTAACAACTTGTTAACATTAATTGTTAGGCTATATCTATTAACACAACAATATTTGTTTGGCAAATTCTATTAGAACACCGCAAATTGCTTTACCTACACCATGGGATTTTAAATAAAATTTCAGACCAAAATGACCTTATTAAAAAACAATCAGTATTAAAAAATGAAAATATATATAGTTCTCCCTTGTTTGCATTATGTATACTCAATATAATTTATCTTGTATAGTTAGTATATTATAAATTAATTTATATCACTGGTTAAATTAATTTTATATTTCTTTTGAGGATTAATATTATACAGGAAAATTGTGTGAAGGACAAATTAGATAAAAAATGTAAGCACAAGGACACGAGCCCAAAATTTTAACCAAAAGGACACATTTTAGTGTAAATGGAAAATGATAGTAGGCCCCTGAATTCCATGATTTACACTAAAGAGTGTCCTTATGGCTAAATTTTTGGCCTCTTGTCCTTATGCATAAAATTTTCTCTACTTTTATCCTTGTGCCTAAAACCCCCTAAAATATATTCATATGGTTACAAGCAACCTTTATATACAGTCAATTTTAACAGTTTTCACTTTAATTAAAAATTAAAATTAAAATTTAAAACTAACCACTAAAATTAATGTTATACATAGTACTAAATTCTTCAATCTTTCATTCAAATCTAATCATGTTTAAATTTAACACCAAAATTTAACTAGTTTAGCTTTCTAATATTTAGAAAAATAAGTTCAAATTTCCATCATCTAAAATTAAAAGTGATTTAAAAATAAAACAATCAAATAATTTAAGATACTAGTGTTAAAATGAAAGTTTTTTTTAGTTTTAGGTAAATATATAGCAATGAATTCCCAGTTTTATGTAATTTAGTTTTAAGGTTAAAGAGAGGAAAGGTGATGAAAATAGAAAAGGGTAATTTTGTGAAAGACATGGTGTATGAAAAGAAATTTTTGGTGTATGCTATTTTATTTCATTTTACGGTGTATGTTAAGGAACTACAGGTGTATGAATAGAATTAGCCTATTTGTTTTTTTAACCCTACTAACTTAAAAAAAATCTTTTTACGTTTTTTTATTTTTCTTATACCGTTTTATACTTAATTGTTGTTTTCCATCTTTTTCATTAAAATTCAAGTTTCCACATGTAAAAAATTGTTACTTTTTTTTTGCTTTTTCATTAATAAAAATTTTCGTTTTCCATCTTTTTCATGTTCGAATTCAATTTGTGTATGATAATTTTTTAATGTTCACTTCAACTACTTTGGTTTCTTTATTATTCTTGCTTTTTTTTGTACAATCTCTAAAAATGTTTCTTAAATCGTTTTAATGCTCAATTAAAGCTTGTGTTTTTTCAATTTCAATACCTTATTATTGCGTTGGTTAACATATGTCCACGAGTGAGTCTGGTGTTGTCATGTATGTTTCCATGCGCAATTCTGACATCAGATATTGAAAATTTATTAAATAGTATAATTAGTATTGAAATTTTAAAATTTTAATTGGAGTGTGAAGAGCAATTATTGGGGTGGAAATAGATGAAATCTTATCGTTATTTTATATGAAATATATTTGTTAATGAGTATTCGTTTACCTTGTTTATTTTGAGTTTCTATATGTGATTCGCTTTAATTAGGAAGTACATATGACATTTCAGTTATTAATTTTTTTTATTTTTTGCTCGTTATTCTTTATAGTTACTTACAGTGCTGCTATCATAATCGTATTGAACCTTATAATACACTTTCTTTTTTATACTACTATCAAAACTCCAGTTTTATTAATGACCTAGACTGCCTATCGTCTTCAGTTCCGGTATTCTTCATTTTTTCCTCAACGGTTACAGATACTCTTTTCCAATATTAATAACAATTATGTTAAAATTTCAAGTAACTTTTTCCCTCGATATTTTATTCTTTGCTTTGAATTTGCTCTTGCTTTTTCTCAACTAGATTTTTATTAAACTTAAACAAATACAAATAAAAAATTATAAATACCAATTAAAGTGCTAGTAAATAACGTAAAACAACTATAAACTCACAGGTGATGGTCATTAAAAACCTAAACCATAACATAAACAAAGATGCCTAAGAAACTACTTAACTACACTTCACACCCTGCCAGCTTCAACCCCACCACCACCGTTGTCGCCACTCCGCTGAGCTTCCATGTTGCCCGAAGATTCTTCCTCTGAACTTTCAACCAAGAGACTTTCTGAGTTGCTCGGACCTTTCTCTGAACATCCTTCAGCCAATGGTATAACCAATGCTACCATGTAATTAAAACAATATTTGCAGATCTTACAAAGGAATGGTACAGTTTTAACGTATTGTAAAAAACACGCCAAATATGGTAGGTACTGCCATATTCTCACACGACTATTTCATCCAACCACAAGGTCAACTAAAGCAGAACCCACACAAGCTACTAAAACAAGTGGTGTGCACTCACGAAGTGAGGGTAATCAACAGATAGAACTGATAAAGTTAAAGTGTAATGTTATCTACATTCCAAATATTGTTAAGGGGTGACCCAATCTTTTGGTTTTGTTTTTTTACTAAGAGGGGGACTTTCAAAAGTTGTGACCCCTTAACACATAATTATATTTTGACCAAATTACCCCTTATGCATTTTTAATCCTAAATTTAATTACCATTGTAACAAATGCTTATCTCTCTAATAAGTTTTTTTGTAGAAAACCCTAATTCAAATCAATAAAGGAAATAAGCCATAAATCTTCAACCAAGAAAATAGAATACTTGATTTGCGCTTAACTTTTAATATCATATGATGAATAAGTAACAATTGCTAAGGTATTTTTTAGTCCTTAATATATTTTTTTCCTTTTAGATTTATAGATTCATGCTACTGAATATGGAAGTTTGCATGATGGGCAGGAACAACGGTAAGGTGTAGTCAAAATTGTTTTATATTTTTGGCGCCGATTGGAAAAATGATATTGTTCTCATAAACATCATCTTTGTCTATGTGTATATTCGGTGGCATTGCACTATTTTATATCAATAAAACGGTGTTCATTGAATGTTTTTTGTTTTATCGTTTGATGTGCCTGCGTTAATGTTTTCCAAATTTTCTGAGTTAATGTGTCGGCAATTTTTGATGCGATGGCAGTTTAAAATTGTGTATGGAGTCCTTTTAAAATTGATCACCCCTTAATAATATTTGGAGTGTCAATAACAATACACAGGTTAAAGATAAAAGAATCGACCACATTAAAAGAGTGATCGGAGAGAGTATGCCTTCAGAATCTTTTGTAAGCGTACTCGACCCAATTGCAACTCCTAGACCTCCAAATACAATACTAGAAATAAATGCATTTTTAAACTGCCTCACTCCCACGACATCTGTGGAAAAACTAATGGTTGATTCACGTACAAAGTCTCTCTCTTGAAGATGTTTTGGCGATCTACTCAATGGTGCAAAGCAGTTCGCACCTTACACTACCGCCTCTACGATAAAACAGTCTCTTCTTCAAATTTTCGCACGCACAAATGAATTGAGCCTGATTTGAACAAAAAAAAACTTTACCACTCTTTTTTATTTTTTTTGTAATGAATTTTTTCAATGATGGTAAGTTATTTTTTTAAGAGAGAGGAAGATAAAAAAATTGTTCTATATGTTGCTTTGTCTATTCTTTTTCTTATATAGAAAGGAATGCAAAAATGTAATGTTCGCTATGTTAGTGGGAGGAAAGTTGGATCATAATTAATACCATTATAAATAAAATGTAACAACCCGGAAAATCAGAACCAATTTAAAAATTTTATTTTGGCAATTTTAATGAATTTTGAATATTTAAAATGATTTATTTTAAATAATAACGACTAGAAATTTATTTTGAATAGAATTAGAATGTATAACTTTATTTAAATCGAGTTAGAAAATAAATATTTATTTTAATTATAAAAGGAATTGAAAATGGAGCGGTAGTTTGAAAATTCGATTTCAAATTTCAAAGGAATGTACAAGATTCAAAATAAAGCGGATTTTAGTGAAACCAAAAATATTTAAATCTGTTTAGTTATATCTTGCTAACGAATCTGAAAAATTGAAATTTCATAGCGGGAATCAAAAGTTATGGCCAGTTGAATATTCATAATAGTCGCTATGAAATTTAATATAAATATAGCCCTTGAAAATAGACATTTTGTAAACTACCTCCGTTTTCGATGAAACCACTTTGGTTGGATCTGAAAGGTCAATTTATTGCTAGATTCCAATTTCCATAATTTTTGGAATTAATATGTGAGCGTGGCAAAGGAAAACGCGTTTGGTAATTTCAGTTTGAATTGGATCGACCAGAAAATGGCCATTTTTCAAACGGTCTCCAAACTCGACGAAATTAATTTTTTTGGGACTGTATCATCCCAACAAAGCTAGATTTATTTTTCGGGAATTTTTGCAGTCAGTATGTGGCCCCCGCAAATTAAAATGTATGTTCAAATCTAAAATTGAATGTTTTATATTTTAATTTGAAGAACAACTGACTGTAACAGTCGAACGGGCTTACGAAACATATTCCATTATGTCCGAAATGGGGGTATTTAGCTAGGGGTGACAGTCGTTGGGTTTGATTTGGGGTTCGGATGTGAAAACACCTTCTAAATTTTAAATATATAACGGGCCAATAGAATTAATCCATTCATTAATTTAATTTTATAAAAAAATAGAAAAACCCATTTATTCTCCAGATCAAAGGCATAAAACATCTCGCACCTTCTCTGTTCGATTCCTTCTTCCACAAGCCGAATTAGACATTGATCCTTTAGAGGATTTTGGAGCCCTCTCCGAGATCTTCAAATCCATACCCGTTTCACCCCCTGTCGTTGCGCCAATCTCGAGATCCGACGCCCTAAAGTGGCTAACTTCAAACCGCCACCGGAGGTTCACCGCTGCACCGATCACCACCGCCCCTCCATTGATCTACGTGCCCATCCTCCCTCTTCGGCTTGACACAACTCGATTCCGACCTCGAGCAACGGTTGAAGTGAAAATCGGTGACCTAGTTGAGAATCTTTTCAGAAAGGTATGGCTTTGGATTACTTTAACTGTTTATAACAATTAAAAGCGTTGCAAAGTTTGAATATCGTATAAAAATCACATCTTTTTCGTTTTTGGTCAAAATCCAGTGAAACAAGAGATATCGGGACGGTGACGACGTCTTCTACGTTCTAGAAGAAACCGGAGAATTTTTAGAGCTTGCTACAATTTTAGGCGAAGCCAAAAGCAAAGTGAGAACTTCTCACTATTATTTTTGTATAGTTATTTAATTTATTTTGTAACTGCATATATGAACTGCTCCCCGTCGTCCACAGACCATGGACGACTTGTTTGATTGTGTGTTGTTGTGAAAATTGATTGTGATGTGAAATGGAAATTAAAATATTCATGTATTGAATAAAATATTTTATCGTTAAAAATATAATTTTTAACATGTATATGAATAAAATAAACATTCATTTACAAACCGGACGGTTTGTTTATGTACACTTATTTATCTGATATGGACTAGGACGATAAATTTTACACATCGCCCAACTACACAAATAATAAACAGTATTTTTTGTTTGAAAACCCCACATGGGTATTGGGATAATATTTGACATACACTGGTCCCAATAATTAGTGGTATGTCAATCGATGGGTTGACAGACTATGTAAGCGTTATTTATTTATTTTAATGCATATACAGTTGTAGAATGCACTCTGGATATTGTTTGATTTTTTAATGATTGCTTATCATTATTGTTGTATATATATGATGTTGAAATCCATATAAATAAAATTATATGGTAATTGATTGAGTCTAATTCCAGTTCATAATTAACGAATATTTTAAAATAATATTCAGTGAATATTGAAATGTGAAGACGTGTTAAGTAGTTAAATGCCATTTTAACACGAACGGGAATTTTGTCGATTTTATTCATTTTATAATGAATATCGAAAAGATATTTCAAAATCTGATATTTTGAAAAAATTATCATTTTAATATTGAAATGATATGGGGAATTAAATTCTGATTTAATTTGAAAATCAAATTGAAATCGTTTTAAAAGGAATTTATTTAAAGAATATTCAATTTTGATTTGAATTTGAAAATAGAATTGAAATTGTTTTAAAATGAATTTAAAACGAATTGAAATCGATTTGAATTGAAATCGATTTGAAATGAATTTGAAACGAATCGATTGGAATTAAAATCGATTTGAAATGAATTTAAAACGAATTGAAATTGAACTGAAATCAATTTGAAATGAATTTAAAACGAATTTATAATGGAATATTCAATTTTTATTTGAAATTGAAATGGAAGTGGAAATCATTTTTAAAACGAATTTAAAACGATTTATAAAATTCGTTTTAAATGGAAATCGATGAAAGATAATATATATATATATATATGTATTATATATATTATAATGGTCTGAATAGAACGCGCCGCACAGCGACCGTTCGCGAATTTCAACCATTAACTTCAAATGGACGTTACGGGAGATCCGACCGTCGGATTCTGCTAAAACCAGAATCGTTGGGTTCGTATCGAAAATAGATTCCCAATGAATACAAGAGATTTGAAATCTAACAGTTGGATTTTGAGATATGTCCAAATCAATTTCAGAAAAGGTCGCTATGGATGCAGTTCGGTGGCCATTATTGGAAACAGACTGTACGGACGATAATGAAATTATTAAAAATATGGAAAAATTATGTAAAATCATAACAAATGATTTGGAAAGATTTTGGATGAAAAATTCTAGTTTTGAATAGATAAAAATATATTTTTATCGAAATGAACTAGTTATTAACTAGAATAATAATTTACTTATTTTTAGAAATAAATAAATTGGATTTGAAAATTGTTTTAAAATAACCAGAGCTTTCCAATGAATAAATTGGATTGGATTTGGAATGGAAATAATCTTCGGAATATTTCAATATTGGATTTCGTGATTATACATATATTGTTGAGGAATTTGGAAGGTATATATATATCGTTATTCCAATACGATATTCGTTGGTTTCAGAATTTGATATTTAATATAAGCCGATATATTTTCTATTCAGAGCCTTGTATTTGATATCAAATTGGATTTTTGGTTTGTCGTGAACGGTGTCTTCATTAACACTGTTCTTAAACCCAGTTGAGAAAAGAATAAATCTTTAAACTAAGATTTAGTGAAGTTTTCCGACTAATTAATATTTAACTGAAATTGAATAAAGGAATTGGATTTTTGAGTTTATCGTGAACGGTGTTTTAAATGACATTTGTTCTTTAACCCAATTAATAGTGAAGAATATGACTTGGAATTTACAATCTTTTAATTAAGATTAATGGAATTTTCCAAAGAAAAGATTTCCAATTTAATATATTAAATTAAAATTGAATGGAATTCGATTCGGTAATAATCGAGATGAGTTTCTGTGGAGGAAGACTATTAATATATATGGAATTTAAAAGGCTTTGTTGTTATTCCATTTATATTATTAGTCAAATATGGAAATTGATATCGATTATATATTGATCTGTTTCTGTGAAGATTCCATTGTTAATGGAATGTTATTTTTGGTTTATCATGAACCGTGTTTTAAATGACATTGGTTTTTTAACCCAGTTAAAGACAGGATTACATGTCTAGAATTGTATTTTGATACTGTATTCGTTGATCTCTGCTAAATATATATCTGTTTGGTGGCGGAGAATTTATTCGCTTGCTTAACACCCTTCTCTAAGATGTACGAGCTTAGAGGTCATATATCGGCAGAAATCAATGGTACGGTGTAGATTATCGATGCGGCATGGTTGATTTCCCAAAGTTAAATAATCATTAATATTGATTTTTGGGAAGATTAAAACTAAATGGAATTTTAATGAATCTTTAATTAGATTGAAAACTAAATGTGATAATTAAAATTATCAATTCAAGAAAATTATCGAGAATGGAGTATCACCAGTTTTGCTCCAAGCGATAGTTAAATCTTTAATTAGATTTGAACGTGAAATGGTAATTAATTTTTTTTACCGATAACACCGTGGTGTTAGATATGGAGTATTACCAATTTTGCTCCATGGGATGAATAGGTTGGGATTGGGAAATAAAATAAATGATTACTTTGGTATGGTTTGCTAATCTCGACTAGTTTGGAAAACCTTAATTTGGTTTAAATTGTGAAAAGAATATTTGAATAAAAGAATATTCGGGATTGGAATGAGGCGTATGATGTTTTGTTATAGCACTTGATTATAAGATACGTGAGTTATTCGAAAAGGCCGGGTTTAACCCATTCTGAATAACTGATACGACGAAAAGTCGAAGAGATTGAAGATGGCGCAAGACCAACGATCTTCACATTGAATGGATGAGTTGCTACTAATGCCCATGATTGGAGTAGTTACTTGAGGGGGCTACAGTGGTAGTCATCCGGACGTACATGTTGATTGTATGGATATGCGAGGGCCTCTCTCCTGTATTGGACATATGGGACGAGGAATAAGGTGCCTCCGGTTTCGTTCAGACCTAGAACGGACTTGTAAATGGATGATGTGTCTGACATTGTATTCCTTTATACTGTATTCGTTGATCTCTGATAAATATATATCAGTTTGGTGGCGGGGAATTTATTCTCTTGCTTAACACCCTTCTTTGAGACGTACGAGCTCAGAGGTTATATATCGACAGAAATTAGTGGTACAGTATGGATTGATAGTGTGGCATGTTGAGATGCAGTGATCCAAACCTTTGTTGAAAAGCAAAGTTTGGTGGATGATGATCAAAGCACAGCTTTAATATAGAACAGCTTTGTGTAGCGTTAATTCACGAGCCTCACACACCGGTATGGTGGTAAAATGATGGTTAGATCAGTATACTTTACAGATGAGGATAGACATCTTGCGGGTTGTCATGGATTCGGTCGACCGAGGTGATACTGGGTGTGGTCGCCCCACACCAGTAGGGATAGGGCACACCCCCCGATTCCCAGATGAATAGATTTAGCGGTGTTTTCCAATGCTTGGATGTAAGCCGCGGTAACTTGTTTCCTGGATAGTGCGGATGTGCATTACGGCGTTTTCGCATGCCTGCGACGTAAACCTTTAGGAATTGTACTACGCGATAGATCTTTCGAATCAGGAGCCACCAGTATGGAAATTCAAACTTCTAATATGACATTTTGCGGTTTTGATTGTATGCTATATATTGCGACATAGTGAGATGGGGCGCTCATGCCGTTTATGATTGATACATTTATATTTGAAGTTGATTTCTTCACTTGTAGTAATAATAAAAGATTCGTTTTAAAACGTACCAAGCATATTTGGCTATTATAAGGTAAAACTTTATCCTCCGGCTTGCGTTGCGTTGTCTGATGGGACCTGAGTCTTATAATAGCTTCATTTTTCTTTATTTAGAATTGCGCTGTTTATTTAGGCACTGGTATTCTTGGGGGTAAACCCGTTCCATGTTATACAGCGTGGTCCCTTGATTTACCTTATTTTAAAGTAAAGTTTTAAATAACTGTTTTAGTTCTCACACTACCTGGAGTTTATTGTTTTAACCTAAACTCTGTGTGCCCCTATTTTCCACAAGGGCAGCTAGTAGTTTTGGTTTTGTAGATTTATTTATACAGGATCCTGGATTTACAGCTGGAACTGTATTCGGAACGCTCTGTATCCGTGTATTTCTTTCAGTTGTGCTAGTTATTGTATTTTCCGCTACGCATTGTATTTATACACTTTATTTCCGCTGCTTTGTATTTTATACTCTGATATTTTTCTGTGTAATATTTATTCATACTCTGAATACTCTTGTACTCTGATGTAAATTATTGTAAATAGCAATTCAATGTTCTTCTGTTTGTGTTCCGATTTGTCTTGTTCTCAAAGCAGTCCGCCTTGTTGTTCGGTTTAGGCCGGTCGGGAAGTACGGGTCGCTACATACAAGAAACGATAAAAAAAACTATAATTTATAACATGTAAATTGAATACTTTGCAAAGTGATGAATGTTAATAAGTTTTAATTTATTATCATTCATAGCAATATTTTAATACCATTTGTTTTTCTAACAGCTCGATAAAAAGTCACATAAATATATGACCGTTGTGCTAGTGTAACTGCTCAATCACAATAATGACTCATATATACATACATATATATACACATATATGTATGTATATATTACTGTTATGCTTTTAAAAAGGGTGGTATCTTTATTACTTTCTCCCTGATGTATGCAAGTAACTCATTCGTAGATAGACAAACTTTATGGCAAGTTTTGTTTAATGAATCAAAGTTGGTAACAAATTCATGGATAGTAATGGGTGATTTTAATAATGCTTTATCTCCAGAAGATAAGAAAGGTAGCCTTTCTATTCCTTATTATCAACTCAAGGAATTTCAGAAGTTTATACTACAATCAGATTTAAATGAGATAAAACCTTCAGGTTTTTCTTTTACATGGCGTAGAAGAGGTATCGCCACTCACATAGATAAATTTTTGGTTAATAGTAATTGTATTGTGCGATTTCTCTAATGAAGGCCCTATCTCTATCACAATGCTCAAGTGATCATAATCCAATTTTGTTGGATCTTGTTCCTACTCCATTAGTGAAGTGTTTCCCATTTCGTTACAAAAATGAGTGGCATCTTTTACCTGGGTGTGGTAAAGCAATTTCTAAAGGCTTAAATTCGGTAGTATGGGGTTTTCAAAGTTATAATTTTCTGCAAAAACTTCAAAATTGTAAAAAAGAATCAAAAAGTTGGAATAAATTAAGAGACAAAAATGATGCAAACCTGAAAAACGCTGAATTTCTTTCATCTCAATTGAAACTTGCTGTTGATCAGAACTCAGAAGATATTCGTCTATACGAGGATTACCTTCAAGCAAAAAAGGAATTTCATAATCTTCAAAATATTCATTTAATGGTTTGAGACAACATCCTAAAGTTTATGGTTGCAACAAGGTGATACAAATTCTAAAATTTTCTATTCTTGAATGTCAAATAGATGGTTTTTCAATCATATCAGAGCTTTGGTTGATTAGCAAGTCAACCTCTTATTTAAGCTTGAAGAGATTGAAACTTAGGCTATCAATTATTTTTCTAAAATGTTTAATGGTGCAACTTCAAAAAGATTTCCTAATTTTCAACCTATTTCTTCTATTAATGATCAGGGTAAGAAATTTTTATTGAAGGAGGTGGTTTTAGCTGAAATTCAAGAAGCATTATTCTCTATCCATGATGAATCAAGTCCAGGGCCTGATGGAATGTGCTAAATTCATTTGGATGAGTTGAAGTATGATATGTTGCCTACTATCTCTAATATTTTAAATCAAGTAAACTGCCCAAATTTCTAAATAGACATCTATTTCTTTGATCCCTAAGAATGAAAAACCAACTAGAATTGCACATTTTCATCCTATATCATGTTGTAATGTTTATTACAAGATCTTTCCCAAAGTTTTATGCAATATATTGAAACCTTTTTTTCCATTTCTGATTTCAGAAAATCAGAGTGCCTTTATTAAAGGAAAATATATAGAGGATAACATGCTATTAGCTCATGAATTGCTATGAGATTTTAAAAAGAAAGGCCTACCAAAAATGTGTGTTAAAGATGATTTACATTAAGCTTATGATAATGTTAACAGGGAATTTATTTGTTTCATAATGTCTCCAATGAATTTTCCTACTCACTTTGTAAATCTTGTTTATGAATGTATGGCTACTGCAACATCCTCAATCATCATCCAAGGAATTCCCAAGGGTTTTATTACATCGTCAATGGGGGACTAGACAGGTTAATCCTCAATCACCGTATTTGTTTTCCATATCTATGCAGTATTTCACTTTCTAAATGGATGAAGCTACTATGAAAAAACAATTTCAGCCTAGTGACCATTTTCAGCCTACAATTTGTCATCTACTATATGCAAATGACCTGATGATTTTCGGAAAATCATCAATGCAAAATGCCTATTCTTTGAGAGCTATTTTTCAGAAGCTAAGTTTCCATGCTGGGTTAAATGTTAATGCATCAAAACAAAAGTATTCTTCAGTATCAATACAAACAATTCAAGGGATGTTCTAAATATACTTGGCTTTGATCAGGGAATACTACCAATTAAATATCTTAGGGTTCCATTTTCTTCTAATTATTTGCACTATTTAGAGTGTATTTCTTTGATTCAGCATGTTCGAAGCAAAATCCAAGGATGGGAAACTAAGTTTTTGAGTTTTGCAGGTAGAGCGGAATTGATTAATACAGTAATCACTCCTATCATATTATACTAGCTATTTGTTTATTAGATCCTAGAATATACATTAGACAAATTGGAATATCTTTGTTCTAATTTTTTTGGGGAGGATCAGCACACAAAGTATCTTGAAAAAAATCTTTGTAAACCAAAGGTAGAAGGAGGTATCGGTTTAAAAAAATCCAGATCTAAAAAAAGCTGCTTGTATTAAGTTGCTTTGGAATTATCTTTCAAACACTTCTCTTTGGAGTAAATGGATGCATAGCAGATATTCAAAAAATAAACATTTTTGGACTATGGCCAGTGATAATAATGCTTCATCAACATGGATATATCTTTGCTTAGGCTTCGAACTCATTCTAAACAGTTATTTAATAAGGTGATCTCTAATGGGGCAGATACTTACCTATGGTTTGAACCATGGATTAACTTTCAATGCATGGTGGACTTATCGGGTTGTGATAGAATATATATGATTGGTGATGCTGAAATGAAAGTTAATTCTATCATTAGAAACGGTGATTTTGAACCAGAAATACACCCTATAACTCGAGAACTTATTCAAGAAATTTGTTCAATTTCCACCCACCCAAATCATATACAGGATACATATGAATGGTGTGAAGGAGGACTATTTTCATTTCATAAAACTTGGGACTTTGTGAGAAGCAATAAAGAAAATGACATTATGTATTCAGTAATTTGGCATAAGAAAAACAAAGAAAGGATGTCATTTATCTCAGACCTTGCTATTATGAGAAGGCTTAGTACAAAAGACATGATTGTTCACTACGACAACGTATCAAATATTATGTGTCCTTTGTGTGATAATCATCCAGAGTCTGTGCAGTATCTTTTCTTTGAATGTGAGTGTTCGGCCTTTATATGGATTTCTTTATAACAAAAATTAATGCTTCCATTAAATTCTGATTCAGATTTGAGAAATGAAGCTAGAGCTCTTCATTCCAGTTTTAAAAAACGGATCAAATTCGGATTTGGCTTTTGGCTGTTTCACTTCTATATCTACTTTATATGGAAGGAGAGAAATTTAAGGCTCTTCCAAAATTGAAGCACTCATTCAGCTATGAAGTTAATGCAAACTGAAAGAGAAATTTCATACTTAGTTCGAAACAATGGGAGTAAAACGGTGGGAAATCATAGAAATTCATTAATTCTAGAACGTTGGGGAATTGAGCTTTTTGATACTGGGTAGTTGAATCAGTGAAGTGGCGCATGTTTGAGGATTTGAATTTGAATAATTGGGCCTTTTGGGCTGGATCGGGTTTTCTGGATTTTATTTTTATTTTGTTGTTTTCGTTCAGCTTCTTCATGTTGTAATGTGGAGGGTACATGACGTTGTATACAAAATTTATATGTACTCTTTTCCCTGTAACGCGCTCATCTAGGATAGATGGGTTACAAGGTTTTAACAAGGCATATAAAGGCGGTTTTTATTTGATACGTAATAAAGTGAACCAATTTTCAATATATATATTACCGCTATAACTTTCAACGGCTCTATTGCAATAATAACTCAATAATAAATTCTTAGTTATTATACTTTTTTTAAAATAATTTCACTACATATACAAAACGTTTCCAACAATCCCCCACTTGAATTTTTTTAAATATTTTTCAAGCAGTTTCTAAAAACATAAGATTGTGCATAAACAATGGTGTCTCACGACTTGAACCATTGCATAGTGGATAAGTTTAGTTTTTACTAGACTGAGACATGGTCTTGAACTCTATTCCTGACATCAGACCACACATAACCTTTTCTATAGTGCAATTAAATAAGCCCGTGCGTTAATCGCCATGCACGTTTATCCCAGTTTAGTGAACATTCTAGAAGTTTTTTCAAAAACTTCATTGGAAACGACCACATTTCCACATTCACATAGGCAAGTCTATCAAGAGAACTCTTGAAGGTAGGTACTCTACTCCAAATAGAGTATAGATCTCATTAAGAGTTCCTATTAACTCATCCTCTAATCACTTTAGGAATTCATGCTCGTTAATATAAAAAATAGCATGTTTAAATGCTATCACTACACAACTTGTTTTTACCCATCGAACCTAGTTATTGGGATCCCCAGTAATAAGGTTGGGTTACCATTATGTGTGACTCAACAATCTAAGGGCAATAGTCTTGTTCTTTTAGAAGTATTGAAGACTTTCTCTTTAGAAAATCCATTCGTCAAAGAAGATGCCAAATATTGTATGGTCCATATATGCAGTAACAGTTTTCGTTTGGATAAGCGACGGATAGAATGGTCTGTGCGTTTCTACAATTAACAATCGTGCACTGCATTAATGAATTAGTAGCAATCATTGAAAATAGTTATTACTAGAGTTCTAGTGCAAACATTTTGATGTGCTATTAATGTGTAATCATTTTATAAGTTGATGGCATAAGAACACTTTGCCTGGGAGCACAAGCAAACATATTCAACATGCAAATGATATATTAAAGTGTTATTGTTAAGATAACTAAAAATAGAGTTAAATCTAGATAATTCAGTATAATCTAAATTCCATTTTTTTCATTCCTCTATTAAGTATTTGTTAAACTTACGAAAGTAGCATATCTCGTGTTTCAATGTGAATAAATGAGACGCCCCCAAAACCCCGTACGACGGTGGCAAGGGTAATCTTTGGAGTATAACACATAAACGGATAACAGCAGAACAGAAATAAATAAATACACCAGATAATGTACAATGGAATACACTGGATAAACATAATCATTAGACTTACACAGTCTACAGGATTATACTTAGAACAAAATACAGTTCAGCTATACATAAATGTCTACAGCGGAAAACAAAACATAATATGTACAATAGGAGCTAAACAGCATAAAAGGAGATAAATGGTAGAATCCATCTTCAGCTCCAGCTATCCAGAAAGAGCCTGCTAAAACCTGAATACATGGCTGCCCGTGTAGAAAAAGGGGCACCCGAGTTTGCAAGTGAAACAAACTACGAGTCAGTCATGGGACTGGTATGAGAAATCTACTTAACTGGTTAATCAATAATAACAAGGCAAATCATAGGACCACGCCACTTTCGCGGAACGGGTTTAATCCAGTGATTGTCAGTGCTTTAAAACAAGTAAATCTTTTAAACATCGCAATGCTTTTTAAAAAAATGAAGCCATTATAAGACTCAGTTCCCATCACCCAATGCAACGCAAACCGGAGGATAGAGTTTTACCTTATAATGGCCAAAACATGCTTGATACGAATAAAACAAAAGCATTTGATATTATGTTTATATGTTTCAAAAACAATTTCAAATCATAAGTATCAATCATAGACGGCATTAGTGCCCCATACCACTATGTCGCCATATATAGGTATACAATCAAAACCGCACGGCGTCGTATTTGGAAATTGGATTTCCATCATTAACCAAGGCAAAAGATAGTCCTTACTGAATTCGAGACTCTCTAGCCCAAGCCTCAGGACCCAGACACAGGTGAGCCCTTGGATCGTCAGGGTCGGTCCACCGATGTGGATTAAAATGCCTGAACACTGCGTTTCCCCACCCTTTGGGGCGTAAATGAGCCCTATGACTCCATCGGCTCCACATTGTCACCGATATATCCGAGACGCCTCGCAAAAGCAACAACCACACAGGTGAAAATAATATAAATGTCAGGGGTGGTTGGTCACTGACACCACCCTAGCTAGAAGGAAACGCATGCCCTCCTTGATGTCATCTCCCGTTTCTGGTTCATACCAGGGTGTGAGGCTCGCGAATCAACATTATACACAAAGCTATGCCACACAGGCCGTGCTTTGATCATCAACCACAAGACTTTGCTTTTCAACAGAAGCCTTGATCATCTGCCACTTAGGCATGCCACACAGGCAATTCACTCTATGTAACTGATTTCTATCGATATATAACCTCTGAGCTCGTATGTCTCAGAGAAGGGAGTTAAGCAAGAGAATAAATTCTCCGCCGCCAAACAGATGTATATTTAATAGAGATCAATCAGCACAGAACAAAATCCAATGTCAAACACACAGTCCATTTACAAGTTCGTTCTGGGTCTGAACGAAACCGGAGGCACTATATACCTCGCATATCCATCGATCTCCAAGTACGTCTGGAAGATCACCACTTATTATCTATATTTCGGGATGCCTCCCAATCAAGACATCAGTAACCATCCAACCGAGGTGAAGATCTCCGGTCTTCAACCACCGTCTTCATCATTGACTTCTTACCGCCGATCAATTATTTGAAATAAGATTTAACTCGGCCTTTTCAAATAATTCACGTATATTTAGAATTTAAATCAATTCATTTCAATGGTTAAATTATTAGACATCAATAATTCTGTTCTTAAATGTAATTTTCACGCCAAACACATTCAACCATCAAATATCCAATAAACCGGGTAAATTCGGTTTATTTCCATTCCATACCGTTTATAATATTTTATAACGATTTATCGCTATTTTTATTCACTTAAAAATAGCCAATTCATTCAAACGACGCTTCAGGCCATAACGCGGCCGTGGCGCTGTTTTTCTTCAGATTTGATTTACACATATCTGAAAATCTAACCGTTGGATCTTCACAAATTTTATATCATTAGAAAGATCTTTTCAAAATGAATCCAACGGTTTCAGTTTTGGGAAAATCCGATGGTCGGATCTCCCAGTACAATCGTTTGAAGTTACGATTTCAAAATACGAACTGCAGCGTCATTATTCGATTTAATTTAATTATATATTATATATATAGAAATATAATTGATTCTGGCGTTGTTTTTCTTCAGATTTAAATTAAACTTTCCAGACAATCCAACCGTTGGATCTTCACAAAGTGGGTGTCGTTGGAAAGATATTTCCAAAGCGAACCCAATAGTTTCGGTTTCGGGAAAATCCGATGGTCGGATCTCCCGCACGAATCGTTTGAAATCACAGTTTCAAAACACGAACTACAGCTTCATTATTCGATTTATTTTATTTATATATATATATATAATTCATTCTTCGATTTCGAAACCATATTCACTCATATATTTGATAAAAATGATATTTTTATCCAACAAATATTTATTTCAACACATCACCATTTTTTTAACACTTCATGTTCATAATAAAAATGTAGATTTTATTATTCAATCTATATATATTCAACACATGAATGTTTCCGACTTCACGCATACGATAAAAATATGATTTTTATCGTTCTATTCCTTTATTCAACACATGAATTTTTCTATAGTTCATATATATAATAAAAATGTGATTTTTATTGTAAACAATTTATTTCAAAACAAGATTATTTTATATAGTTTATATATACCGTAAAAATGTGATTTTTATTGTAAAACAATTTATTTCAAAACACGATTATTTTATATAGATTATACATATCATAAAAATGTTATTTTTGGTGTTAAAACAATTTATTTAAAACATTAAGATTTTATATAGTTTATATATATGATAAAAATGTTGTTTTTATCTTTCAAAGAATTTATTCAATACATGAACTCCATTCAACACATGAATTTATTTCAACACATGAATTTCTATTCAACACATGAAATTTATTTCAACACATGAATTTCTATTCAACACATGAATTTTATTTCAACACATGAATTTTATTTCAACACATGAATTTCTATTCAACACATGAATTTCATGAATTTTATTTCAACACATGAATTTCTATTCAATACATGAATTTTATTTCAACACATGAATTTAAATCAAACACAGAAATATTTCAGAAAATTTCGGCAGCATAACGGCAGGGTAGTTAAAACCGGCACTGTCCCTAGTACGGCTCCTCACTCTACCTTAAAGCCTCGCAGCTTTTGACAATGGGGATTTTCAATATCTAGTTCGTACGCAAACGAATTTTCCCATATACTAATCCTATTGGGATTTCAACCACAATCAATCATTTCAAATCAACCATTCATGATATTCACCAAATTTTCACATCAACCAATAATCCAAACAATATCACAACCAATATATATCGTCCATGGTATGTGGACGAGGGGAGTATATATTTATATATATATATACGTATATAACTATATTTCGACTTCATTTCAATATCATTTCAATTTATTTCAACGCATATATCATTTTTACAACGCATATATAACTTATACATCGAACATACAACTTATACAACGCTTATACATGAGGTGTACAACGCTTATATAACTCATACTTCGACTATATAATTTATACATCGTTGTTTCCATATCGTTTATAATTCAGAAATCTCACATTGGGTTCCACTCCACCAAAAATTGTAGAAGGCTCAGAAGAATATCCGGTCTCTTCTAGAATGTAGAAGACGTCCACACGAGTCCACTGTCTCTTTTTTCACTGGATTTCGACCACATAGTAAAAAGATATGATTTTTAGAAGTTTGCAACACTTAAAAGTGTAAAAATCAGTTCAAATTAGAACAGGCCGTTACCTTAGCAAAATCTTCAAATCTAGGTTTCGATTTTTCGCCAAAATCTGAAGCACTTGAACGCGATCGGCTTGTGCCACGTTGACGGGCTAGGAGAGGCGCACCACCCCCTGGAAGCGCGGCCAACTCGAACCTACGGTGGAGGAGAATCGGCGGCTTGAACGCCGTGACTTTCGAGGGTCAGATCTACTTGTACAGGCGACGAAAATTCCCAAACTTAGTATGGATTTGAAGAGCGCACTTCGATCTACAAATTACTCCGAAGGAGCTTTGAATTTCGTTGAGTGGTTTGAAGGGAAATGGAGTTGGAAGGTTGGAACCTCTTTTCGTCGTCGCCTGGGGTATTATTGGGGAGAGAGAATTATGATGGAGAATTCTGATTGGCCAGGGAATTATATAATTAATTTTTAATTCAATTAAATCTATTAATTATCTTTTCTCCATACGAACCCCGATTCGAACCCAACGACTATCGCCCCTAGCCAAATACCCCCATTTCGAACACAATGGGATATGTTTCGTAAGCCCACTCGACTGTTTCAGTCAGTTTTCCTTCAAATTAAAATATAAAACATTCAATATTTAATTTGAACGTACATTTCAATTTGCCGGGGCCACATACTGATCCCAAAAATTCTAGAAAAATAAATCTAGCTATGTTTTGATGATATGGTCCCAACAAAACTAGTTTCGTCGAATTCTGAGACCGTTTGAAAAATGGCCATTTTCTGGTCGATCCAATTTAACAGAAATCGACCAAACACATTTTCCTTTGCCACGCTCACATATTGACTTCAAAATTTATGAAATTTGAAACCTAGCAATAATTTTACCTCCCGGATCCAACAAAAGTGGTTTCGTCGAATTCTGAGGTCGTTGGCAAAATGTCTATTTTCACAGGCTATATATATTCTATAGTGACCTCTCTGAAAAGTCATTTGGCCATAACTTTTGATTCCCGCTACGAAACTTCGATTTTTCAGATTCGTTAGAAAGATAATCATAAACAAATTTAAATATTTTTGGTTTCACTAAAATCCGTTTTGTTTTGCACCCGGTATAGTCAGTCAAAGTTTGAATTCAAATTTCGAAACTGCAGCGCCATTTCAGGCCATGTTTATAATTAAAAATAATTATATTTATTCTCAAACATCGATTCAAACATACTTTTCGTCGTTATTATTTAAAATAATTTATTTTAAATATCTAAAATCCACTAAAATAGCCAAATTAAAATTTTAAATTGGCTCAGATTTTCCGGGTTGTTACAATAAAAAAATTAGATGAAAGGAAAGACTTAGTAATCGGGAGGTAGAATAATAAGTAACCATTTGTTTATTTTTCAAGGTATAACATTCATATTTTGTAATGTCATTTGTTCAACATTATTGTTTATATCATGATAAATGTATACAAGCTCATCCCTATTAAATGACTAGAATTTCCAGATTATCATTATATATCCCTCCAAACATATTATCTTTTTTAGTAACTCGATCAGAGGATGAATTTTTTGCATGAAATGAGTTTAGTTTGCATTTGTTTTCAGAATAAACATTTTGTTAATCCTTTATATATGGTTTTTTTAGTTTATTCATGCATGGTTTACTTCAATGTATAAAATGGATACATGGTTCCCTTTCATCTTATAGAAGGGAAGTTGTCCCGAGCTGAATTATTTTTCATTTGAGCACTTCTTCCTTTGTCTGATTGAATACTAATATAATTTCTGGTTTGGTATAGGTGACGGTTGCACTTTCAAAAGTGTTTTACCTTTGATTAATCCAACAACTTTGTAACTTTCTCATAACATTTAATTGCATTGATGTTTAGATGAAGTATTTTTTGGTATTATTATGCTGCAATTTTCATAACAATGTTACATATATGTGTTTCATAATTTGAGTTCAATATGGTCTCATGATGGAAACAAATGCATTTTGTATATATTGATCGACTTCCATATCATCAATTTTACAATTCTTGTGAATTATATAGACTATCCAAGATTTCATAGATTAAACCTATATCATTGGGACATAACCCTCCAAATTGTGAAAATTACTAATTTAAATGAATTCTAACTTCAGCAAAATTACTTTCTTCAAGTCGTAGTTACATTATCATAAAAGATGAAATTCAAAAGTGTTGAAATATTGATTCAATTGAATAAGTCTGATACGAAAATATGTTTGAAAGTATTATCAGAGGGAATTGACGAGAACAAGTTATTATATTGAATTGAATTAATTGCAATGTAAATGATACAACTGTTTATATTGTGATTCATATTGGATTGAACTAGGAGTCTAGGCCCAGTTACAAAGTATTCGAAATAAAGAAGTAAACCTAAGTAAATATTTACTGTGCATTTTCTTTCATTATTTTGTCGTGACTGAATAATTTTCTACCAGTATTTCTTAGATTATGGTTGCTCCTATGGCACTTCCCAAAGAAGCAAATAGGTTTTTGTATAGTTCACTACATTTCTCATTGTCGATTATCATGTTAAGTATTTCAATATTTTTGTTTAGTCACCGAGATCTTTTTTTTTTGTTTGATAAACCCATTTCTTAATCTAGTATTGTAGCATTTTGCCTGTATTTTGTTATTTTAGCCGTTTATTTCAATGTAACTTTGGATTTCTTATGTTCTTGATTTTTTCGGTGCTCTTTATTTCCTACATGGCTAGATACTTGCATTATTCTGGTTGAATAATGTATCTAAGAAAATAGCGCTTATAATATGTTCTTTTAGAGCATTCTAGCATTGTGAATCCGGGAAAGATCAACAAATAAATGGGACTCATATTTTTCTTCAGCTTCTTCCATGGTAAAACAACTTTCTTGTTAGAGATGCTTATCAAAAAATAAGCATCGCTATGTAATCTAGTTAAATTGTTGTAGGTCGAGTTATTAAGTTATTGACATTCATATCGAATAATACAATATATGCCTTTGGTTGAGGTTGTGGTTGCTTAACTTCCTGGTTATTTGTGTGTTAGTTAATTATGCCACTCGATAGGAATAATACTATAATGAATGTTAAGGGATGGGTACAGTGTTGTGGGCAAAATTGCAACTTATGCATTGTTCATTATTGCTATTTTAAATATTTGGAAAAGAATAATGATCAAAGTGGTGATAGGATGCATGAGAGAATAAAATTTCAAGGTTGTATGGATTTTTTAGTTTATTATTGGTTTGTGAATTATAATTGTTAGCTTAATCTATCTATTAAATAATAGTAAAGCAGAAGTTTTTCAAGCTCTCTCCTTGATTCTCTCAATTTACTTAATTCTCCTTGATTCTCTCAGTTATCTCACTTTTCCTTGAAACTCTAAAGATTTTTTAATTAAATCAAAATAATCTTTTAAAACTCTAAAGATTCTCCGTGAAAATTAAATTAGATCTGATCAGGCGCTCTTTCTTAATCCTCTCACTTTCGCTATTTGACCTTATCTCATTATACGGCTTTTCTTCTTATCTCAGAAATCGAAAAGGGGAAAACCTAATGGCGAAAAGGGAAAAAATTACACGGCTTTTCTTCCTCTCCTTCTTCCATGTTGGTCCTTTGGTGATTACCCCCTCTCTATGTCTGTTTCTTCGAGTCCACAGTTGATTTCGCCCTTCATTCATCTCCTTCTCCGTCTCTTAGGTATATATTTATTCTTCTCTTCCTGCTATGTTTCTAAGTTTCAATTTTGCCTCCTTCCACCGATTTTCTGTCGCTCCGATAAAGGGGAATTTTTTCATTGGAAGCTAGCAATCGTCCTGTTTGATTTATTCCCAGATTTATTTGTGGCTTAGTTCTAAAGTTTTTGGCGATGTTTGCCTCATGTTCCCTTACACGTACTATTATTCATAAAATTTGTTTAAAAAAATTATCTTAAATTACTTGGTACTTATGATAATAGAGAATATTTAAAAAATTAATGTTCGGTATTTAAAATGACTAGAGATGTACAATAGATTTTTAAATGTTGGTTAAAGGTGAAAAGGCTGGCATCATGAACCTACAATTATTTTGTTCTGAACTACTCATGCAGTTTTTGTTGGTTGTTCATTAATTTAAGACATTTTTATTTATTTTTGGTTTTATCTTTAGCATCTGTAAGTCAATTTAGCGAGGTGTGAACTTTCAACATGTTATTTTTTGGTTCATTTTTTTAATCATTTGTACTATATCATTTCGGTTCCACACCCATTTGTAGGTTGATTTTGATGGTCAAGGATTTCATTGCTCCGATAGAGGAAATTATTAAAACATAAGATTCCCATTTGTCATTTGTTCAGCTTCCATTGGCAGCTAGCAACTGCCCTATTGTTAAGTCTATCCCTAGAATTATGGTATACATATGTTTTTAAAACTAATTAGGGAGTTTTCAAGGTGAAAGAGCTTACTCCTGGAGCTTTTAGCCATGTTTAGCTTTTGTTTCCTTGAAAATTTTAATTTGTTATTAATACTGAAATTTAATATGTTCAAATCTACAAGGCTCTTTTGGTTTAATCACATCTTGGATCTATTTGCATTTCTAGGACAATCGTCAGTTCCATATGTCTTAATTTTTTTACCTTTCCATCTAGTGACGACTCGGTCTGAGTTGAATGCAGCAGAACTATTGGTTTCGCTGTCATAATTTCATCTCGCCTCCATTG
The DNA here is from genome assembly GCA_030737875.1 of Allium sativum. Taxonomy (NCBI): domain Eukaryota; kingdom Viridiplantae; phylum Streptophyta; class Magnoliopsida; order Asparagales; family Amaryllidaceae; genus Allium; species Allium sativum. The sequence goes on from CM060919.1 coordinate 435,417,653, forward strand.
TAAGGTAATGCTTTCGCAACTCGGTAATTAATTTTCATGATCACACTTATGTATGCTTATAATTTTCCCTTCGTTTCTCGGTTTTTTATGCTTGATCTATTAGTTCATATTTTATTTGTTATATTTATCGACTAAAGATGAATTAATTCGATGGTTATGAATTACCCAGCACTTTGAATCCTGAACTTCAACGAATTTATGTATGGCTTAGGTGCTGAGATTATGGTCGATTTCTCTTATACCACTCTGTTATTTCCCTACCTGCACAACTCGCCATCACCATTCATGGTATGTGCGAACCTTAATTCCACCATCTTGGTTATTTTCTTTTTGCTATTTTTTTTCTTGGTTATTTCTAGGGATTGCTTCGTACTATAGCAAGAAGAAAATTTTCCCTTAATTATTTGCAGCCAAAAGTTCAAATTCGACTCAGTTCAAATCCTTCTTATGGAAAGTACTCTATAAAATCAAATAATTTTTTTAGTAAAAATTTCATCTTTTCTTTTAAAGCCACGCGCTATACTCATAAAGTTGTACGTAAAATTCTTAACTAAGGTGAAATCCTTCCTTTTTCTGATGATTATTTGTCTTACATTTTCACCCTTGGACATGTGATTAATTCTATCCTACCTTTTGTTCTTTTCCCTTTGTGATTATATGTCAAAAATTGTTCATTAGCAAGAGCTACATGCTGCCAGTGTGTGTTTTCCATTTATTTATCAAAGCAAACTCACATCCCACACACACGCACATATTATTAAAAGTTGGTATCAAAATAAACTATAAATAGTTCCTTACTTTGATTTGTGCATTCACATGTATGGCCAATTAATCTTCCATGCTTATGCTCACTGTCTTTTTTAATTTAATTTCTACAATTTTAAAATATACGATCTTTACTGCTTTGAATGTTTTTTAAACACCCCCCTTTTTTTTACTAGCCATGCCTTCATATTACGGTTATGAAATATGGTAGATCAATGGTAATATATAATTTCAAAGCAATGACTTAGAATAATCCATTGATATTTTTATAATAAAAAGAGTTTGATGTAGTGAAAAAACATGTAAATGAACTTTACTTATAGGCTGAGATCATTTTTTTGAGCTAGAGTATTAGATGGTTTAAATTTACATGTAATTCATGAACAATTTTCCCTATAATTATATTTATCTTATGAATCAACTACCAATCATATTTTATTTTCACTATTGTCCATTATCCTTAAAAACGAAGTTGAAGGTAGTGACTTCTCAAATTGCTCTATAAAACACTACAAAATACAAAAACATAGTCTTTTATGGTGCTCATGCTATGTTTTTGTATATAATTTTTGACAACATCTGAATAATTTAATATTTTTTCATGTATGGAAATATAATTTGCATTCTTGAAAACATAGCCTTCATTTGACCTACTGCATGTTTTCTTTGAGTTTAATGTCAATTAGGTATCAAGTATAGCCTATAGATATTACTGTGAGTGTAACACATACATTAGCCAATCCTTTGTCATCCTCCCTAATTCAGATGCTACATTATACTGAAGCTTTCACCAGTCTATTTTTGGAGATTTAAAGTTGGTTTGGTAATCTACATATATTTACCTCATGTTCCAATTTTTTTGTTTTGTATATTAAAAAGTTATGTATTTCTTACCATCTCATTTTAGTTTCCAACTTAAAAAGAAGGTTTTTTTCGTCAGTTGATAAAAAGTAAAAAAAATCATATGTTGATTAAAACCTTCCAGTCTGGGATTCAAAAATAGTAATAGATGATTTTATGCGTATAAGAATCTTAACATAACGTACTTATATTTACCTCCTACTACTTCATGTAATAGCAATATTTTGTTTCATAAATTTAAAAATCATGTATTTCTTACTATCTCATTTCAGTTTCCAACTTAAAAAGAAGGTTATATGGCCAGTTGATAAAGAATCTTCCAGTTTACAATTCAAAGATAGTAATCTATGATCATGTGCATATAAAAATCTTACCATAAGATTGTGGAAGACTGGAATTCAAAGTCATCCAAATACACAATTAAAGTTTCATTTTTATTCATAGAAAATATTCAAAGTCATGACACTGTTAAACTTCTTAATTGTAAATCATCCAAATTTGTTTAACTAATAAACAAATTAACATAATCTTATGACTTTGTAGTTATATTATTATGTGAACCGTCTTTAACTGACAAATCATATTCAAATTTGGTTTCTTTGGTTCCCTTGGCTTCGTGTATTTAATTTAAGGATGTGTTTTTTGGTGCCTGTTCAGTAAGTGAATGATATCAGGGATGTGTTTTTTGGTGCCTGTTCAGTAAGTGAATGATATCAGGGTGCATGTCAGGAATTATAAATTTAGTTTCAATTTCCTTCTCTTGCTGTTTTGGATCTAACTATACAAGTTTAGGTTTTAGTCAGTTTAAAATACTCTTTTTCCTCTTGCTGGAACAATGGTGGTGGGGAATTTTGCATCCACAAATGGAAGTTTTAGGCATATTAAATCCAAGTAAGATTCCTCTTTTTTACTCTCAAATTTGCAAATATATTTATTATTTTCACATCCAATCTCATTGAAAAAAAAGTTATAAAAAGTGGTAATAGTCCAGATTATAGATTCAAATTAGTACAAACTATGATGAAAGAATCTCAAATATACTATCATTTCAAATTTTTAAAAGGAAATGTGAAGTCGTATATATTTGTCGACAAATGTTAATAGTTCCACAATATAGATATGTAAAACATAAAATGCTTTTATGTTAAATCAATTTATGCTTAGACTCTGAAAAGAATGTTTCATGAACTTTTTGTTGGTTTCAGCTATATAGCATTTATGAATGCAAATCTTTTTAAAAATATGCACATGACATGGTAGCTTTATGTACAAAATGACTTATAAGAATCCAGTTAATAGTTTTATGTATCGTAGCCAATTGGCTCATTTAGCTTTATATTCTATGAAGGGTTCATAATGAATTAGGAACTATAAAATCCTTAATGGATAATTTTACTTTTGTAGTTATTAAACAATTATGGTAAAATATGAAGTCATAAATGTGAAATGTGGAACCATTTTGTAAAATTTCTAACTGATAATTGCTTTTATTACATTCCTACAGTAAGATATACATTCCATTTCAATATTTGTTTTTACTAAATCATTGTGTATCAAAACCTTATCACAGTTAAAGCTGTTGATCTCCAGCCTTCTCACTTTCAAGGTAAGTATACTAACTCTTAATTCTTGACCTACTATTTTATAAATTCAGTCCATGTAAAATATATCAGAGTCTAAATAATCCCAAATTTATTTACAGATGTGGTGTATACTTTGTCCGCATTGATTACATGAGTTTGTGCATTAAAGATGTTTGCAGATATTACTGAATAAGTTGCACTGCAGGTGTACTTGGTTATTGTGTCTTGGTTCATTATTTAATTCTTTGCACGTGTCTTGCTGGAGGTACGACATCATTGTTGTTGCTATTTCAGTTTTGTTACCAAATGTTGTTTTGTTTACAATTTCGATTTTAGTACAGTTTATATTTTATTACAATGATTTGTAAAGGCAAACAAGTAAAGTGTGGGGACTATTGCCAAGTTGTTAATTTCCAAAAAATAAAAAGCTTGATACTTATGCTGTTTGCAGACGAGCTACAATGGTTACCACCCCACTATTGTCCCATTACAACCATCAGGTCTATGTGACTGCCGGCACCTAGGGGAGTAGTCGGTTCTTTTATTATCCCCACTATATCCCATTCCACCAAGACCATTAGTAGTCCCAACTTTAGATGAACAAAACATGGAACTCATCTACAGCTGAGTAGACACAAATGAAACTAACCTACATTTGTCTGAGAAAAGAAAATCAGAAACAAGGTGAAAATTAGACCCTCTACATACTTATTTGATAAAAACATACTATTATACTTATTGTACTTATCTTCGACGCCCAGGAGGTATGCATGTTATTTAGTTTTGAATTAAATTTTGAAAAAACCAATTTATATCAAAAAGTCGTAGTTTACATAACTTTAAGATTTGAAAAAGTAGGATGATGTTTGTATGTTGTGTTTCAGGTTGTATGGCAGCTATTTTAACGATGGGAAGAACCATGCAAGAATAATACAGCTGAAACTGTCATTTTAATCCATATTTTTTTCCAGATTACCATTTGTTGTTTTGCATTGCTAATGATCAGAATAAAATTTATTTAACGCATGTTTTGCAAGAATAATCCATATTTTTAATACAGCTGTGTTTCAGGTCGTTTTCCCTTCACATAGTTCCACTTTGATTGTAACTGTAACTTCACTTCCTACCTATCCGATGTCTTAATTATGCTAAACTTTCTCTATCAATAGCGGATGATATCCAGATCTGCGCACTGCCATTTGAAACACATTTAAGGCATGATTGATGTTCAGGCTTCAGTTAGACGGGTGAAGTATCAGGTTGGTTGCTCTTATCTGATCCGCTATTTATATTGTATCTTGCACAATTTTAAATAGAACGTAATGATTCTTCATTTTAAAACTCTAACTCCATCACATAAGATCATGGTGGGTGCTTTTAAATAATCTTCTTACTCCACTGCATACAGAGAATTCACCAAGGCTGTTTACAGTTGCTTTTGTTTGCATTTTCTTCATATTTTGACAATAGATCAATTTATTCCACTGACTTCTTTATTATGATAAGATATGTTTGGAGCAGTATTTTACATTTGGTATGGTAGCTTCCAAATGTTTCATCATTATTTCTTTAAGACTGTCACTAATCTAATGTTTATCGCTCAAATTTAGGCATCAGAAATTTTGACTCCGTGTACCTGACATGGTTTTTAAGAGTAATACTCAGAGATGGATCAATGAACCTGACGGCTAAATCTCATGATGGTTTTCTTTAAGTTACAAGCACTCTCCACAGTCTATTTAAGCCAACATTTTTTGTATCCAACTACTATTTGTTGTTGGACTTTCTCTTCATGCATTGTTTTTCTTTTGACTTTCTCTTTTTTTTTTGGAATAATGTTGTAATTGATGAGATTGCTAGCTGTTGTTCTATATGTTATAAACGACAATGGTGAACTGATTGTTAAAAGAAATTTTTGAATTTTTATATTAATATTAATCATAAGTAGTTGCATTGAACAGAGCAATTTAGTTTATTTTGTTTTCCTTATCGATGCACGGAACATGTTGTATGTTTGGTTCGCAACAAACAGCAGTACAATACTATATATCTTCCATTATATTACCATCTCATATAATAAGAATCAATTGGCTTTCATATTAATACTACATTTGCATATCATGACCAACGATATGATAAGCAAATTTGTTTCAACTGCTTTTCGCACACGTCCAACGGACGTGCAAAATATACTGGTGTGTGTGTGTTTATATATATATATATATATATATATATATATATATATATAGACACACGCACGTGTGCACACTCACACGTTTTCCGATTTTCTTTCAATATTTTACATTAAAACCCACATGTTTAAATTAATAAATTGATCCAAACTTTAAATTCATTGATAAAATTAGTCAACTAATATTATGAAAATTTCAATATGCATGCTGTAGACACGTCAAATTATATACATGGACGATAAAAACAAATTTATGTTATCATGATTCGTCTACAAATTTATCAAATATAAAAAGTAGAATTTCATTAATTTCAGCATCATTTTTTTTACAATTACTTAAAAACTCATTTCCGTTCTCTCTTAATATTTTACACTTAAGTCAATATATCTAATTAATTGTGTAAACCTCATATAAGCTATTTAAATATTTGATTAACTATCATTCATTAATCTATCAAATAAATCCTAAAACTACAATAATTTAAATATATGCAATTTTTATATACAATTAAAAATAATAATCTATTAAAATAATACTAAAGAAGAAGAATTTTAAGATTTCACATTAATTTTATGAGCTATCTCCATTCTCCTTAATTACCTCCGATTTCAGATATTATATTTTTAAAATTCTAATATCTGTCATTTTACAATTATTTACTAACTTCTTACACTATTTTACATTTAAACAACTACTTTTAAATAATTCTATAATTACTTACATATGTTTTCCACTTTTCTTTCAATATTTTACGTTGAAACCCATATATTTAAATTAATTAATTGATCCAAACTTTAAACTAACTGATAAAATTAATCAACTAATATTTTGAAATTTTTAATATGCATACTACAAAAACGTCAAAAAATTGGTATAAAACATTTAAATAGAAAAAACTACATAACACAAGTTATACAAATTGACGGTAGTAACAAATTTATGTTATCGTAATTCGTCCACAAATTTATCAAATATTAAAATGTAGAACTTCATTAACTTCAGCATCTAGATTTTTCTATTTTTTTTACAATTACATAAAAACTCATTTCTGTTCTCTCTTAATTTTTTACACTTAAGTCCATATATCTAATTAATTGTGTAAATCTTATATAAGCTAATTAAATGTTTGACTTACTATCATTCATTAATTTATCAAATAAATCTTAAAAATATGGTAATTTAAATATATGCAATATTCCTATACAATTAAAAATAATAATAAAATAATTTCATTAGTCAAATAACATAACATAAATGTATACTTGAATACATCTTTTTTAATTCCCAATTCATTTATCCCGAAAATAGTTGTTGATCATTGCATAACGTAATTTCACTTTTAGCAACTTTTAGAAGATAAACAAATGTTAACATCCCATCTTTCAATATATTATAAATCTTACCCAAATCACAATTCATCTTAGCGCTACATTATAATATTTTGTAATCATCACAATTGTAAGTATGATCCTTACAATAACATGAAACATATGGTTGACTACAAAGATAAAATTGTATAAAAACTAAAACTAAGTAATAAATAAAATCTCCTCTCAGTTACATATACGTAAAAAGCTTTTCTTTGTTTTTTCATCTCTTTTGCATTTAACTCTTTAATTGAATTTGTTGTATTGATTATAAATTTTTTAATTACTTAAGTTATTTCACATTCATTATTTCTTCATTTATATATTTTTACATAAATGAGAGTTGAATTTTCATACAAATTATATACAACAAGAATGATAAATTTATTTATTCACTCATACATATAATAATTATATCTCACATAACACAAATTATTCACATCTATGTTATTATGATTTTTTTCTTGGTTATGACATTAATAGCTACAGATATATGTAGATAGTGATAATCAAATATCATTTTAGTTTGTAATTAATATATCACAATTAAATTTGAAAAAGTTCTATATACTATATTATTTTTACAATAAATAAAATATAATAATTATTGTTAACAACATTATCGTGTGCAACGCACGGGTTACACACTCGTACTATACTATTAAAGCTGAGTTTTATTTTCTTTGCTCTCAGGCCTTCTCACGAAACGCACTATATTTCTGCCACGTGTATTTGTAAGAGCAATTGTCACTACCCTTCACAGAAACAAAGAAAAAAAACTCAATCCTCTTTTTGCCTCAAGTCCGTACCTATGAATGTTTCAAAATCGTTCTCCCTTTCCTTTTTCGTATTCTAACTCGAACATTCATTTCTCCCAATCGGCAACCTGATTCTTATTCAACAACCATATCTCCATGCAAACCTGGATCCATGACAATGGACGATTGACTAGGCATTTGGAGGACATCGGATAAAGAAGCTCTATGGCGCCATCCAACTCCACATCATTTGGAGCCAGATCTACGAACCTGTTATCGTTCGAAGATATTTTTAGTTTCCCATAGATAACAAATTAGGTAGGATCGATAACAATAGATCCCTTACTACGCTTCAATTCAAAGGGTATAATTCATGCTTTTTCAATTGTTATTGCTCTGATTTGCATGAATTATTATTTATTTTTTTTACAAATTCTATAGTTTTTTATTTTTAATCATATTAATTCTACTCAAATTTATTTTGGCTTTATTTTGTGCTTCTTATGTTTATTTCTGCTTCTGCTTTTCTCAGAATGCTTATAAACCAGTTCCTATTTTCTTCGCATGGATGGCTGGTATAAAAAACACTACTATTAATGTTGTCTAAATGTTTACTTTCTATGAGTTGTTTGTTAAAGAGATCGTACGAAGTTTTTAATTTGACTGAAAATTGGTAATGGAACATAATTTTGTTCCTTTGTCTTCCACTTCGGATGTTTGATTAAATGCCATGAGTTTATTTTTGAGTAATAGTTTTACTTAGTTCATTATTACATGCTTTTTATATCTATGCTCTAACTAACGTAAGGAAATCTCCTTCCGACTTTCTATTATATAATACTCTTTCTGACTTTCTATTATATCCATGCATCTACCTGTTTTTTTTTTTTTTTTACTTTTGATTTCTTTACATCGTAAATATACAGTGTTTTAGCTCAATGGGTAACTTTAACCTAAAAATTTAATTTTAATAGGCATGTTGCTTTAATATATATTTTTTGTTTCAAAAATGAATTAAGATGGAACTAAATTCCACAGGTACTCTGAAGTCAATATGGCATAAAACATCAGTTAATTATATTCCTCCTTGAATTCACTAGGTGAGTACATTGCTCTACTAAAAAGTTCAAATGTATTATCTTAGTTTTTTGCTTTATCCGTTCGGTTAATAATTCACTTTCAATGTTACTTATATCAATGAATTGGTTGTTCATGATGTTTGATGTGCCCAGCATGGAATAAAATTTAGGATTATATCGCGGTTCATCATTCTTTTAGAGCACAGCTTTTTACCACCTATTTGTTTCATCTATTTGCTCAAAGAAACTTTTATTAAGAGTTTAACACGCTGAATTTTTTGTAACTGTTTTTCGTGGGAACTTTTTATCAATGTGCGCTTCCTCCTTTTTTCAAGATATGGATACCGTAGTGTCATATTATACACTAGAAAGCCAAAAATACAAAAATATACACTTATATATGTGCATATATACATGCACATGTATATGCGTATGTGTTTACTAGAATCAAAGAAAGATTTAGATATAATTGCTCCGCTTAAAAATTAAATTTTGTATCCACTAAAACAGACGGTTTTCTGATTTGTCTTCCCTATATCATTTTTTTCCCTGTTTGTTAAATAAGCATTTGTATTTGACAAATTAGGATACTCATTGTGGATACCATTGACTCTTTTACAAGAGAAAATATTTCATAATTATTTTACAACGTTCGAATATGTATGTGCTGGTAAGTTTATTCAATATCATGTTGTTTCTGTAGTTTCTTTAAAATATACAACACACAAATTATTTTACACATGTCATCACATCTGCCATCCAGTAAATGGTTCTATCATAAATATTAAAACTAAGGTTCATAAAAACAAATGATGCTCCATTATGTAGTCCATTTCTGTGTTTGCTGCCCGTTCATTAGTTAACAAATACTATATTTTTTTTATGGTCTTTAGCATACAAGTGATACTTGCATGAATTTATTCGGCAGTGAGGTTTCAATTGTAATCGTGTTTCAAGGGGACGAAAATTAACCAACAAGGTCTACTTAAAAAAAATAAACCATGACTAAAAGGATTCATAATCTTTAGATGGAGGATAGAACAATCATTTTGCTATATTGACTTAATGTTCGGGCCTACTGAGTAAACATTGTATTTTTGTTAGATAGTTTGTACCTTACCATTAAGTTCCCATTGGCCTACTCAGTTTTTTGTCGTTTCTTAAATCTAATGTAGTATAGATGATGAGTATCATATTTTAAAGAAAATTATTTCTTGTGCCGTCAAAAATTAAGTATTTTTTGTACAGTTAACTTTATTTGAGAATTGAAAATTACTTAGGAATAAGGTGATGCATCAAATTAAATGCAAAGTATCTCTTTATGCTAATTAATAAAAAAACATCCCGTACAGTATAATGTAAAGAATTAATAGATTACTTGATCACTATTGGAGTTGTCGTTATATATATATATATACATATATATATACATATATATATATACATACATATATATATATATGCCTACATCTTTAATATAATAAAAAAATTTAACCAATTGAGAAGCTGTAGTTTTAATACTAAATGGGATAGTCTAAAATTTATGTATATATGTGTAGCTTTATACATGCTATGTTTTATGCATTTGATTACCATATTTCGTCCATGTATTTTCCATGTTTGAAAGGGTTTCCATTACGCTAACGTCTGATAGTTTTGGTCTTACATGAAAAGGCATACAATGCATATCTATATTTTTAATCTATAATTTAAGTAAAATATATAGCATGTAGTGATGTAAAGGTTCATTAAAACATGAAGTTCAGTGGAGTTTCAGCAAAAAATATAGTTGTGATATATTAACAAATTCATTTCATTTACCTTCCTTACTTAAAATGTTCTTTTTGCCTTTAATTTATTTGTTATTTCTATTCACATAAACGTATAACGTACTAACTTTGCGTGATATGATTAGGGACTTAAAAGCCTCTTTATATTTGTTGCATTGTATTCCTGCTGAAAACAATAATTCATACTCATTAGATTGTACTATTTATGTCATATGTTGGGCATATAGTAATTTTTTTGTGGACTATCCAAGTACTTCCTAAGTAGTTGTTCACTTTGTTGTGTTTTTAGTATTACATAGATCCTAGATATCCATTTGAGCTATCAATAGAATATCTGTTTTTGTATAATCAAGTGACTTTTTGCTAAGTCATGTGCGTAGAATTAAACATTCATAAATGTTACATGATAGTCTTTGGTTGCAAAATATTTTCAAGTCTTTGGTTGTGAAATATTTTTCAAGTCTTTCAGTTGCAGCTTTTTCAAGTCTTTGCTTGTGAAATATTTTTTCTCTAGACACTTTATTTGATCATCATGAGAATGAAGCTAGATATGTTGAAGGTTCGTATGGTTAGGGATGAAGAAATCAAGTGGCTAAAACGAAAGATGAAATATAATTATTATTTTTTCCTTAGGAAGCAAGAATAGACGAAAATTTAATTTTCAAATCATATAAATAAAGGAACTTATAAAAAAAATGACCTAACAGTTTTCGTTGTAGGCACGGTGTTCTTGCTGTCGTTAAAGCTTTGTTTATTCGAGCTCACTAGAGCCTGCAACTATATGGGAAGAGGAAAATACGAAGACCAACTGGTATATTTATTCATTCGGCCATACTTGTTTTCTGTACTCCTATTTTGTGTTGTTTACCTTAGTACATGGATATGTTATACATTGGGTTCAAGGTTAGGATATTGATTTACTCTTATTTGGCACCTGTCTGTGTTCATAAATGTTAATTTTTCCAACAATTAAAATTTTCATTTCTAAAAGATTTTTTTGTTGTTTCATATTATTACATATATTCTACTTTGTACTGATCATAGTTTTATGGAGTAAATGGTTAAGCCAAATTTTATCTATGATATATTATTAAGACTGAGTTTGTTTTCTTGAAATCTCAGCAGTGCCAAGTCGAACCGAAACCGAAACGTCACATCTATTTCATCTCTTGCTCTATTTAGCATGTTTCTTAACCACTTTCCACTTACCCTGCTTAGGTTTCTCCCAAATTCCTATCCTTTGGGTAATTTTTTAAACTTTTTTGTTGAATTGAGCCGAGTTGAATGATTTTCCTTCTGTTTCTCGCCGAATCTTTCTTTTCTGCGCTTTCCACCATCCACGTCTCCCCGTCAGTTTAACATACGGTTCGTTTAATTTATGAGATTTTTGATGATTCTGCTTTAATATTTTTTAAATGCATATTTCTAATACTAGATGTGTTTATACGATTGGGTATCTTTCCTTTCGTTTGACATCAGTAAACATAAAATGATGGAATTAACTACTGATTGATTTAGGAGCAAGTGGTGAGTATATTTAATAAAAATTGTTAAGTTCACTTTAGAAATTATTAACGAAACATGAACATAAATTTGTGCTATTCTCATTAGTTACTATTTCGGCTTGCCACTATTTTGAGTAAAAAAGAACTGGGTGAAGGAAAAAGAATAAAAATTAAGTGAAAAAGAAAGAAACGGAACATAGCTTAAGGAGATTGGCAAAACCAATAGTGAAAATCTGAAAAACTTAAGGGGATCAGGTGATTTCTCCTCACTGTTAATAAATTCATTCCTAGATACTACCTATCGTCATCTTCATTAGCATACTATTTTTTGTTATATTTCTAATTTACAAAGGTCATCATTATCTTTTGTTTTCATAGTTGGGTCATTCCAGATAAGTAAAGACCAAAATTTCACTAAACTATTTTTTTTAAATGTTACATGTATGATTTACTCCATGAAATCTTTATATGCTATATATTTAGTTAAAATCAAAGTCCCATAAAATCTTAGTTTATGAGGATGGATTTTGAATATTTAGTAATCATATTTGTTTTGTTATATATGAAGTTCAACATGATATGCATATTTATCTTCTTCTTTTATATATATATATATATATATATATATATATATATAATCGACCAAAACTGCCAACATGCCTGGCAGGTAACGAAAAATATAAAAACGGCTCGGACTATAACCATATGTATGTATAGAAAGTTAGATAGATGAGCTCCGGATAAACCACTGCCCATCGTACTTCAAAATCGAGTTCCGGCATGGCCACCACCCGATAGTGAAGTATATCCACTCCTACACAGTACAATAGTTTCTCCAAGAAATATAAAGAATACATGTGAACCAAATATCTCAAGAAAAGAAAAGGACTCTCTAGATCTGCACTCTAATAAGCTTCACATCATATATCAACTACATGTACCCTCATCATGGTCAGACGACAGTCCAAGGCCACCTACTCCAAGCAAATGCCCTGCTCCAACATCGTCGAAAGCATGAACCAGCTCCAGACATACCAAAACCAAGAACCTATGATCCAGGCCCTGCAGAACTAGCAAGCAGCATAAGATCGATTGGGGGGGAGGGGGGCAGTGTGAGAAAGTGACAGTAGAGCAGCAAACATATAAGCAAAATCAACCAATACCTACTCTAGGAGTGGGCAATACCGACGATATATCGAAGGTAACAGCCATACTCCTCGACCTGTAGCCAACGACGCCTCTGAAAGGCCTACCTCGAAACGCAAGAAAAACATCGTTTCTTACTCTCCAAACAATGGTGGGAGGATCCATAGCCACTCCGTCAAATACTGCCTTATTCCGCGAGCACCAGATGTGCCAGCAGACAAGACAAGGAATTAGACGAAGCAGGATCGAGCGAACATATTTACCTGAGATGCCGGTCCACCAGAGTCTCAGTAAACCTTCAAGCGAGGTGGAAATACCTCGGCAACCCATAAAATTCCCGAAGTAGTTCCAGACAGTTCTGGCACAAGACCCAGAGAACAACAAATGAGAAAAGGATTCCGAGCATCCAGAACTGCAGCACCTGCAACGGGACACGAAAGGGATGCCGATTCTTTGGAGGTTCTCATCTGTTGGTAACCCATCATGCAAGGTTTTCCACATAAACAGAGAGACCTTCGGAAGGATGCGCACATTCCAAACGAAAGAGAAAAGATGAAGACATGGACCCGGTGACCTCACCGAATTCCACGCTGCCTTAAGCGAGAAGGGATTGCCGTCCCAAACGGTACCACTACCATGAGCATCCATTAAGGCCTTCACAGATTGCATTCGTTTCCACGTCTCACTGGCGTAGGACGGGGTACCGGTGTAATTCGTTCCAGACAGCCTATGATACTTTGCGTGGAGGAACGTCGCCCAAAGGGAGTCGTTCGCTCCAAACCTCGCCCAAAGCTTGCAAGCAAAAGCTGAACAGATGTCGTTAGGGTTACGGAGGCCTAGGCCTCCCTCACTTTTGGGACGACAAATGGAGTTCCAAGAAATCCAGTGGTGACGAGAAACATTATCCTTGGTTCCCCAAAAAAAGGAAGAAACCATGGATCAGTAAGAACGAAAGAAGGAAGCAGTGGGAGTCATAGCAGCAAAGATATGAGATCCCATAGAGTCAAGAACAGACTTAATGAGAACCAGTCTGCCAGCCTGAGAGAGGAGGGTTGCATTCCAACGAATGATCTTGCCCCTGACTTTGTCAGTTAGTGGGTCAAAGATGGCGTTGAGCTTCCTGCCTCGGTATAATACAATACCTAGGTAAGGGAGCGGAAGCGAGACCGCGTTGAAACCGGTAGATGTCTCGATCCAGGACGATCTAACCAAAGACAAGTCTTTCGCAAGCACAAAGCAGCTTTTAGATGAGTTAACGAGTTGCCCCGAGCATCTCTCATACTGCCGAATAAGATACATCAGGTTGCGAATAGATCGACGACTACCATTACTAAAAATGATGATGTCGTCTGCAAAAGACAGGGAAGAGATAAGAGGACAGCCCCTGGGTATCCCGAACCTCTGAATATGGTTAGCTATCGTTAAAGAGTGCAGACCGCGAACAAAAGCCTCAGCAGCGATGACGGACAGAGAAGGGGAGAGGGGGTCTCCTTATCTAAGACCTCTCCCGGACCTGAAATAACCGGTAGCTGAACCATTGATGAGAACGGAAAACCAGCAGTTGGAGATAAGCCTCCAAACAACATCGATAAGGGGTTCCGAAAAGCCGAAAGCCCTCAGAACCTTGATGATGAAGAACCAAGACATGCGGTCGTAAGCCTTGGCCATATCCAGCTTTATGACCACATTAGAGCCTCGGACCTTCTTGTCGATCTGAGAAACCAGCTCCTGGGCTAAAAGGATGTTATCAGTAATCAAACGTCCTTTTACAAACCCAGCCTGCGAAGAAGAGATAAGACGTTCGAGAAACGGTGCTAGCCTGGTGGTTAGAACATTTGAGATGACCTTGTTTGAGAAATTACATAAGCTGATCGGCCGGAAATCTGCACAAGAGCTAGGATGATCGCATTTTGGGATGAGAACCAAGTTGGTGGAGGTCCACCCCGCAAGGAGATCTCCACCAGAGAAGAAGGACTGAATAGCGAGACAAAAGTCCGCCTGAATAATCGGCCACACACTTCGGAAAAAAACATCGTTGAAACCATCCGTCCCACTCGCACTGTCCTTACTTAGAGAAAATACGCAAGCACGTATTTCTTCCGAGGAAGGTGGTGCTGCAAGATCGGAGCTATCCGACGGGAGGACCAGTCTAGGAATGAAAGCGAGCAGGGACGGGTCAGAAAACGATACAGAGGGAGAGCCAAGGAAGGACCGGAAATGGGATAGAATAGTATCTTTGACTTCATCCGGGGTAGAAGCCATAGAGAGATCAGGACACTGGATTTGGAGAATCGTGAGACGACTATTCTTCTTACGAATAGACGAGTGAAAAAACTTGGAGTTCCTATCACCTTCAATAACCCATTTGATCCTCGCTTTCTGGCGAAGATGGTCATGTTCAATATGAAGTTCAGGCGAAAAGGCAAGGTGGGCCACCGCCCACGCCTCCTTGTTAGCAGAAGAGGGATGCTCATCAAAAGACGCCTCTGCTAGAACAAGAGTTTCTTCAGCCGCGCGAACGCGGTCGAAGATATTCTTGAAAACAAGAACGTTCCACGCCTTAAGGCAAGCCTTAAGACGCTTCAGCTTACGAGAGAACACCACACACGGGGGGCCACCCACTGGGGAGTTCCAGGAGTCTTCAACGACACTATGGAATGTATGGTGAGACCTCCACATACTTTGGAACCTAAAGGAGGATGGACCAGAGAGGGAAAGCGGGGAACAACTAAGAATCATAGGAGCATGGTCGGAGAAGGTACGATGCAGATGCGAGATAGAGAATGTGAATGGTAGGCTGAACCACCCTTCAGAAGCGAAGACTCTATCAAGCCTAGAGAGAATACGGTTTGGCCCTTCTTGGTTGTTACACCAAGTAAAGGCCGATCCAACAAAGGAAACTTCAGAAAGTCCTGAGCGGATGATGAAAGCATTGAAATCCGCGACCGCCAAACGGTTAACGGCGGAGCCTCCACGTTTTTCTGCTTGGCTGGCGACAACATTAAAGTCGCCACCTACCACTGAAATAGGAAAGCCCAAGTCGGATAGAGAGATAATATCGGACCAAAGGACCAATCTCTCAATCCTATCGCACTTAGCGTAAACCGCGGAGAACAAAAAAGACGAGGCGAACGAGGGAAACGAACAAGCTACCGAGAGCAGCTGATCCGAATCGAAAATAGGGTGGACGACAACGCCTTTGGACCAAATGATCCAAATCTTGTCGGACACGTTGGCTAAGGCACCACCAAAGCCAAGAGATAAAACTGAGTTGGTGGTCGCCTCTTGACCCACTAAAGGTTCCAGAAGCGCTACCAAGCAGATAGAGTGCTTCTTAACAATGCGCTTGAGTCTAGCTACCGATGCATCATTACCTATACCCCGAACGTTCCAGAAAAGAAAGTTCGCCATCTAGAGCAAAATAAGAGCGCGAGAGAAAAAAAAATATGCATATTTATCTTACACCTCCTTTCATTTCATTCCAAATACCAGATTCTTAGAGTTTGCAGCGTTACTTTTGCAGTTGTAACAACCTCAAATATTTAGTATATTTTATTTAATGAATTAATTTAAATTATGTTATATTTATTTTATTTGTTTGGATTTTATTAAAATAATATTTATTTTTTATTAAAACCAAAATTATTTTATATTTTATAAAACAAATGAATGTGTTTTGATATAGATATAATTTAATAGTACAAATAAATATTGGGTATTTTAGTATCTTATTTATGGTAAATTTTAATTAAGTTATTTATGTGGATTCATTCTTGAATTTTTATTTAATTATTTAAAACTCGTACAATTATACAATTCGTTTTCAATATTAATGGAATTGTATGTTTGATTTAATTTCAATTGGTATTGATTATTGTTATGCAAACATTACCAAATTTTATTTGTCACATATATTTTTCTTTTAATATCATCTATTATATATTTGATTTGCAAAATCGGTTGTTAATATATATTGCCAAAACCGTTTGTCCTTTGAATTAAAAATTTGTACTGTTTTCCATTTATTTGCAAACACATTTATATTGGTTCCTTTTATTTGCCAACACTGTTTACATTATAAGGTTCAACGTACATTTATTTCTATTATTCCTTTCCTTAACTAGTTGTTATTTTCAAAATTAAAATGTTCATCTTCTTCCATATATTTTCCTACATTCATTCCTTTTCGGTTCCTCATGACATTTATTTTTCCTTCCCATTTCAATGCACCGTTCGAATTAACATCTCATCCATTCATTTCCCAAAACAGTCATTGTGCGTTTTGAATTTCAAAATGTTTGTTTTTATTATTATTTATTTATTGCCTAAAGTTCACCTCTTTTAATCCCCAACCCATCCCATTTATATTTATTTCTAAGCCATCGTTTTCATTTGCAAATCCGTTTTATTCTCCATCTGCCTCATTAGTCATTTTAATTATTGCCAAAAACCATGGGTTCCTTCGAATTTAATATCTATTTTTTTCCTTTATTTGCAATTAATGTTTGTTATTTAAATTTCAATGTTCATTCATTAATATTATTTCTTTCCTTGAACGTTCCTCATTTTCAAAAAAATTAAACCGTTCATACGCATTCATTTATTAGTGTAATTTCTTTCCTTGCACGTTCATTATTTTCAAAAATTAAAACCATTCATCTCCTGTTTTTCTTTTATTTGTGAAAATATATTTAATTTCATTGTGAAATCATCCGTTGAGATTTTTTTACTTATAATTCTTTTGGTTTCCTTTCCTAACCATTTGGTTTTGAAATTTTATACCAAACGTTCAGCATTAAATGGTGCATTCTCTGATTTAGTCGTGCCTTTCCATTTATACACGCAATTGCTTGAGAACCGCTCCATTCATTTCTCTCTCTTCTAAATAAATGCTACTACTCTTTTAATGCCTCACGCCCATTTTCTTCTGCCTATTTATTTTTCTCTATCATTTCCATTGCCTTCTCCTAACCCATATGTTACTCTTCTTCATGCAAACAAAAAGGCTGCTTCCATTATTATCTTCCCACCGCCTTCTTTCCTTTTTCCATCAAGCATCTCACATTTCTTCAAAATGGAAAAGCAACAATAGTTTTTCTCATGCGAACCTTTGCATTGCCTCCTGCTCTCACGCAAGGATGCCACCGAGCCTTCCCACAGCGCCGACTCTTCCCTCCGACCATGCTTCTCCCTTGCCTCGCTCCTAGCCATCAGCCCACGCCCAACAACAGCCTCCACTCCGCCTTGCTCCCTCCTCCTGTGTTTTCTTATGTGTGTGAGCCGTTTTCTTTTCTTTGCATGAGTTTGGTGAGCTATGAAAGTTTATGGGGTATGTTTTTACGTGTGCGTTCATGTGTCGAGGTATGAGTTTTAACATGTCCATGTGTTATTTTGTTTGTGTGGTGTGTTGACAGTGTGTGTTTGTGTTACTGTGTGGTGTGAGTGATCTTGTTTGTGCGTGAGATTGATTTTGTGTGTGTCCCCTTTTGTTGAGTGTGTATATTTTTATTTAAAAAAATTATTATTTTAAAAATATATATGTATAGACATATAGATATATATATATAGTTTGGTTGTGTGCATCAATTTATATAAAATATTTATATGTGGTTTTGTGTGATAAATGTTTGTGTGCGTTTATAAATCTATGATTATATATAAAAGAAACATATATTTCGATGTTGAATGCGTGGCGTTGAGTCGCTTCGGAAATTTAATTATTTTGAAAAAATAAATATGTTTATATATATATATTCACTTTAAACAAATATATATCATTTTTACGATTTTATTTAGGTGTGTTTGCGTTGTATGTAATTTAAAAACAAATATGGTTTGGTGCTATATAATTTAATATATATATATTTATATAAGTGATTTGGAATGTGTCGAATTTTAAATATATAGGTATATATTAATTTTACTGTGTATACGTTTATATTAAATAAATATATTTATATAGATATATATATACTATTTTGAAAAAGGATTTGTTGTTTGTTTATGTATAATTTATAATATATACTGTTATAATTTGTGTTGTGTGTATGGTGTGTGTGTTTGTGTGTATGAGTTTATGTGTGTGTTTCAAATTATATATTATATATAAGGGTATATGATTTAGTATGCGTTAGCGTTGTGTTTTATTTAAATGTATAACTTATAAAATATATTTTTGTGCGTCTAATTTTAAATATATATATGTTAAAGTTTTCTGTGTGTTTCTACATAAAAATATATATTTTTTGTGTAAAGAATTTATTGGGTTTATTTTGAGTCATGTTTGGTGTTGAGTTTGAGAACCGTTCCAAAACCCAAGTAGCCGTACCGATCCATTGAAAATTCCCTAGCCTCCTCTTATAAAAAAAATATTGAGCGATCATAGAGCTGAAATTATTCTGAATCATGCCTGCAAGTTGTCGTTTCATTTTGGGCTACGAAAGGTGAGTTTATCTCACACTTGACTCACATTATTCCATAGATGTTAGATCAACTAAATGAACTGTTATGAAATGTATAGGATTGCCAGTAGAAATTATTTGTTTAAAATATACACTTTCATATGTGACATGATATTCATATGACATGTATGTACACTAATTATATATGACTATGATGTGATTGATGATATGTGATGATTTGTTATGTTGTAGAAATTGTTTGTTTAAAATATACACTTTCATATGTGACACAATATTCATGTGACATGTATGTACACTGATTATATATGACTATGATGTGATTGATGATATGTGATGATTTGTTATGTTGTAGATACCCCTTGTTTAGAAAAAAAATCACTAAGGGTTGAAATGATACATACTGTTATGGGTTGAAATGATAGACCTGAATGATTTTTATTGAATTTGGGATTGCGGGTTGAAATGATAAACCCGTAGAAATTTTATAAATTGCGGGTTGAAATGATAAATATCCGTATCACTTGACCATAGGGTAGAAAACTATATACGGACACCGTTGGTCATGTTTTCGAATTAAAATGATTTGGAAAATCTGATTGTAATAAAATTAGTCTAAGATCTTATATTTTATATTTATATTTTAAAGATTTATACATAAATTTTGTAAATTTTTAAATTATATGTTTAAAATGATTTTATGAGTAAAAATGTATTTAAATGCTTATTTAAGATTCTACTTATAATTTATTTATTTTAAACTGTATAATTTAATCATATATGTACTTTTAACTTTAAATTAGTATATTATAATAAATTTTTCTTTTTAAACCTATTTTTAAATTATTTTAAACCTATATATGTTTATACGGCTATTTTCTATATAAATTTATAACTTATAAATATATTTTCAATGCTTATTATATATATATTTTATAAACTTTAATAATAAACTAAATAGGTGGATAAGTTTTGATTTTGCGATTTAAATTCAAGGTTTAAGGATTTAAATATATACAACGATACTTGATTCAATGAACTTGATTTTAATTTAACTAAATGTGAATTTTTGAATTGACTTAAATATTGAACTCTATAGGAAATGAACGTGAACTGCGTAATTAATTGGAATTTGAATTCATAGTTGATATGAATTTATGAATTCGATTATAAATTGATTGAATATGAATTGAAATAATTTTACATTTGGAATTGATTCATAAACTGTTTGGTTTGAATTTAAGAAATTTCTTAAATCAATTTTATTTCAGAATATGAATTTATTATAAATGGCCACGGTGTGAAAAATGTAAGCGTTTGGTTGTTGAAGAGACCGGGATCGGATATTGTCATACTCTCTGCCAATACCGAAAACCACTTTAACAACTGTGTACGCGGTGGAGTTCCAGAATGAAGTAGGTTGATTTGGAGGCGATTACTGGATTTGAAGAAAGAGAACGATAATGGATATCCTTGACCTTCGGGTCATAATTAAAATGACTAAAACAGGCCTATACCGTGACCAAGTGGGGTTAGCTACCTCCATCGGCAACACTTCTTACTTTATTACTATAGTCCCTCATTTGATTGATTTGATTTGATGTGCATCCGTGATTTGGGAGTGTTGTCGAGGTGGGCAGTAGTCGCGGCTATGCGTTACCACCAGTCCGGGCATGCAACTAGTATATTCCTACTCTGGGCATTCCTCATGTGCCTTGTCATATTATCCTGATCGAGCCCCCTACGACTTTGATTTGTATCGTACCTATGGAGTGCCCTCTGATAGCCACTACGTTATTGTGGACTTTACGGTATCTGTATAGACTACGGTATTATAAACTGTGTAAGGGTAAAAATGTAATCCCGCTTACGCTATTTTAATATGTTATATTTAACCATAGACATTATTATAATAGCGTATTATATTATATGATATTAGTTTAACGGATCCTTAGAGGATGGTGATCCCAACATCCTTTAAGTTACTGATGCATTTTATTGAACATTTCATTTGAGTTGATTTACTTCCATGAGAATGTTAGTCCTGATCCGAGTTGTTTTGTTTTGCATTATTGCTCGGGTCAGATCGAGTATTGCAGTGTTGAGATTTCACCTAATGAAGCTGGAGACTATTGAAGATATCACCTCTACCTGTTGATTCTGGCTATTTCTCCTTTGTATTAGTAGAAATTCTTGTATTTAGACTTCCGCTGTATTCATTTTTTTTAACTCTGATATTATGTACAAATTTTGATTTTTATTTAGTAGCTTCATGAACTACTATTGTATAATTTATTTATTCCGCTGCGAGATATTCTGTTTTTCTGTGCTGTGATTCTGTGATTTATTCTATTTACCTCAGAAGCTAATAACATTCTGTCATTTCGAACGGTTTGAGTTGGTTTAATTACCAGCTTGAAGTGGACGAATGACGGTATGTTACATTTGGTATCAGAGCTTTGGTTTATCAAAGCTTTAGCCTATGAGGTAAAAACTCATTAGAGATAGGGTAGTGATACTCTAGAATGAGTGGAATCAGTCATAGAATCCTTCTTGAGAGAGAACGTATTTTTAAAGTATAAGTAATTTTTTTAAATGGTTTAAAATGATTTAAACAAATGTTTTCGGATATAAAATTTTGTTTAATACTCAAATTCTTTTTTTGAAATTTCCTTTTCAATGAATCCATCTTCCTTTGTAGATCCTATTTGATTAGCTTCTTTCGTTCGTTCAGCTTCTTACTCGAATTCTATAACTTATCCTTGTTCATAACAAGTTAAGAAATAGAGGGAGAGTATAAGTCTTCGAGCGAGTCTATCTCTATCTAAATATTGTTTTGAAACTGAAAGCTAATATAATATAAGATTTTCTTGTTTATTAATAATATTTTGTTTTAGTAATACCAAAATTTTGAAAAATTGATGTTTACACTTTAAGATTTTATAAACTATATATTTTGAATAAGATTTAAAGAGTAAGAAATTGATTTTATCTTGATTGAATAATAGTATTTTGTATTTGATTTATAATAATATTGTTTATATATTTACTAAGGATTGAGGTTGAATTTTAATAAATAAATGAGTGGGAGAGAGATATAATTTTTCCCTACTTAAAATTTTAATTTTAATGATTTGGTATATATTATTTATAATATATGATTGAAAATTTGGTATATATATTCTGTTTAAATATAGAAAAAGGTTTTGAGTACTTAAGTGACGTTAAGTTGGCCTATCAAATACTTAGTGATTTAGGTATACGTCTGATCAACGTATACATTAAATTCTATATGTATTAGATAGATATAGAGTCACACTCTAGTCGCTTGAAAATGATTCTGGTGATGACTGCAGCATTATGGATATTTATTTTCGGGTTTCGAAAGTGGGATAAATATATATAGCCAATCAAGACGTCGAGTGAATACTTAAAACTATTTTGAAATGTTTGAAAAAAAATTGATTTGTATATATATATATATATATACATGTATATGTATTTCTAAATATATATAGATATGAAGATAAATATGAACCATTTGGTTTAAATATATCGTGCATTTAACTACCATTTCCCTACCTCGTTCCTTTTCGGGCACGAAAAGGTTTGAGTGGGGGAGATTGTAACAACCTCAAATTTTTAGTATATTTTATTTATGATTTAATTTAAATTTTATTATATTTATTTTATTTGTTTGGATTTTATTAAAATAATATTTATTTTTGATTAAAACCAAATTTATTTTATATTTTATAAAACAAATGAATGTGTTTTGATATAGATATAATTTAATAGTACAAATAAATATTGGGTATTTTAGTATCTTATTTATGGTAAATTTTAATTAAGTTATTTATGTGGATTCATTCTTGAATTTTTATTTAATTATTTAAAACTCGTACAATTATACAATTCGTTTTCAATATTAATGGAATTGTATCTTTGATTTAATTTCAATTGGTATTGATTATTGTTATGCAAACATTACCAAATTTTATTTGTCACATATATTTTTCTTTTAATATCATCTATTATATATTTGATTTGCAAAATCGGTTGTTAATATATATTGCCAAAACCGTTTGTCCTTTGAATTAAAATTTTGTACTATTTTCCATTTATTTGCAAACACATTTATATTGGTTCCTTTTATTTGCCAACACTGTTTACATTATAAGGTTCAACGTCCATTTATTTCTATTATTCCTTTCCTTAACTAGTTGTTATTTTTCAAAATTAAAACGTTCATCTTCTTCCATATATTTTCCTACATTCATTCCTTTTCGGTTCCTCATGACATTTATTTTTCCTTCCCATTTCAATGCATCGTTCGAATTAACATCTCATCCATTCATTTCCCAAAACAGTCATTGTGCGTTTTGAATTTCAAAATGTTTGTTTTTATTATTATTTATTTATTGCCTAAAGTTCACCTCTTTTAATCCCCAACCCATCCCATTTATATTTATTTCTAAGCCATCGTTTTCATTTGCAAATCCGTTTTATTCTCCATCTGCCTCATTAGTCATTTTAATTGTTGCCAAAAACCATGGGTTCCTTCGAATTTAATATCTATTTTTTTTCTTTTAATTGCAATTAATGTTTGTTATTTAAAGTTCAATGTTCATTCATTAATATTATTTCTTTCCTTGAACGTTCCTCATTTTCAAAAAAATTAAACCGTTCATACGCATTCATTTATTAGTGTAATTTCTTTCCTTGCACGTTGATTATTTTCAAAAATTAAAACCATTCATCTCCTGTTTTTCTTTTATTTGTGAAAATATATTTAATTTCATTGTGAAATCATCCGTTGAGATTTTTTTACTTATAATTATTTTGGTTTCCTTTCCTAACCATTTGGTTTTGAAATTTTATACCAAACGTTCAGCATTAAATGGTGCATTCTCTGATTGAGTCGTGCCTTTCCATTTATACACGCAATTGCTTGAGAACCGCTCCATTCATTTCTCTCTCTTCTGAATAAATGCTACTACTCTTTTAATGCCTCATGCCCATTTTCTTCTGCCTATTTATTTTTCTCTATCATTTCCATTGCCTTCTCCTAACCCATACGTTACTCTTCTTCATGCAAACAAAAAGGCTGCTTCCATTATTATCTTCCCACCGCCTTCTTTCCTTTTTCCATCAAGCATCTCACATTTCTTCAAAATGGAAAAGCAACAATAGTTTTTCTCATGCGAACCTTTGCATTGCCTCCTGCTCTCACGCAAGGATGCCACCGAGCCTTCCCACAGCGCCGACTCTTCCCTCCGACCATGCTTCTCCCTTGTCTCGCTCCTAGCCATCAGCCCACGCCCAACAACAGCCTTCACTCCGCCTTGCTCCGTCCTCCTGTGTTTTCTTATGTGTGTGAGTCGTTTTCTTTTCTTTGCATGAGTTTGGTGAGCTATGAAAGTTTATGGAGTATGTTTTTACGTGTGCGTTCATGTGTCGAGGTATGAGTTTTAACATGTCTATGTGTTATTTTGTTTGTGTGGTGTGTTGACAGTGTGTGTTTGTGTTACTGTGTGGTGTGAGTGATCTTGTTTGTGCGTGAGATTGATTTTGTGTGTGTCCCCTTTTGTTGAGTGTGTATATTTTTGTTTAAAAAAATTATTATTTAAAAAAAAAATATGTATAGACATATAGATATATATATATATAGTTTGGTTGTGTGCATCAATTTGTATAAAATATTTATATGTGGTTTTGTGTGATAAATGTTTGTGTGCGTTTATAAATCTATGATTATATATAAAAGAAACATATATTTCGATGTTGAATGAGTGGCGTTGAGTCGCTTCGGAAATTTAATTATTTTGAAAAAATAAATATGTTTATATATATATATTCATTTTAAATAAATATATATATCATTTTTACGATTTTATTTAGGTGTGTTTGCGTTGTATGTAATTTAAAAACAAATATGGTTTGGTGCTATATAATTTAATATATATATTTATATAAGTGATTTGGAATGTGTCGAATTTTAAATATATAGGTATATATTAATTTTACAGTGTATACGTTTATATTAAATAAATATATTTATATATATATATATACTATTTTGAAAAAGGATTTGTTGTGTGTTTATGTATAATTTATAATATATACTGTTATAATTTGTGTTGTGTGTATGGTGTGTGTGTATGAGTTTATGTGTGTGTTTCAAATTATATATTATATATAAGGGTATATGATTTAGTATGCGTTAGCGTTGTGTTTTATTTAAATGTATAACTTATAAAATATATTTTTGTGCGTCGAATTTTAAATATATATATGTTAAAGTTTTCTGTGTGTTTCTACATAAAAATATATATTTTTTGTGTAAAGAATTTATTGGGTTTATTTTGAGTCATGTTTGGTGTTGAGTTTGAGAACCATTCCAAAACCCAAGTAGCTGTACCGATCCATTGAAAATTCCCTAGCCTCCTCTTATAAAAAAAATTGAGCGATCATAGAGCTGAAATTATTCTGAATCATGCCTGCAAGTTGTCGTTTCATTTTGGGCTACGAAAGGTGAGTTTATCTCACACTTGACTCACATTATTCCATAGATGTTAGATCAACTAAATGAACTGTTATGAAATGTATAGGATTGCCAGTAGAAATTATTTGTTTAAAATATACACTTTCATATGTGACATGATATTCATATGACATGTATGTACACTAATTATATATGACTATGATGTGATTGATGATATGTGATGATTTGTTATGTTGTAGAAATTGTTTGTTTAAAATATACACTTTCATATGTGACACAATATTCATGTGACATGTATGTACACTGATTATATATGACTATGATGTGATTGATGATATGTGATGATTTGTTATGTTGTAGATACCCCTTGTTTAGAAAAAAAATCACTAAGGGTTGAAATGATACATACCCGAACGGACATTAGATTAGGGAAAAATCGTTATGGGTTGAAATGATAGACCTGAATGATTTTTACTGAATTTGGGATTGCGGGTTGAAATGATAAACCCGTAGAAATTTTATAAATTGCGGGTTGAAATGATAAATATCCATATCACTTGACCATAGGGTAGAAAACTATATACGGACATTGTTGGTCATGTTTTCGAATTAAAATGATTTGGAAAATTTGATTGTAATAATATTAGTTTAAGATCTTATATTTTATATTTATATTTTAAAGATTTATACATAAATTTTGTAAATTTTTAAATTATATGTTTTAAAATGATTTTATGAGTAAAAATGTATTTAAATGCTTATTTAAGATTCTACTTATAATTTATTTATTTTAAACTGTATAATTTAATCATATATGTACTTTTAACTTTAAATTAGTATATTATAATAAATTTTTCTTTTTAAACCTATTTTTAAATTATTTTAAACCTATATATGTTTATACAGCTATTTTCTATATAAATTTATAACTTATAAATATATTTTCAATGCTTATTATATATATATTTTGTAAACTTTAATAATAAACTAAATAGGTGGATAAGTTTTGATTTTGCGATTTAAATTCAAGATTTAAGGATTTAAATATATACAACGATACTTGATTCAATGAACTTGATTTTAATTCAACTAAATGTGAATTTTTGAATTGACTTAAATATTGAACTCTATAGGAAATGAACGTGAACTGCGTAATTAATTGGAATTTGAATTCACAGTTGATATGAATTTATGAATTCGATTATAAATTGATTGAATATGAATTGAAATAATTTTACATTTGGAATTGATTCATAAACTGTTTGGTTTGAATTTAAGAAATTTCTTAAATCAATTTTATTTCAGAATATGATTTTATTAAAATGGCCACGGTGTGAAAAATGTAAACGTTTGGTTGTTGAAGAGACCGGGATCGGATATTGCCATACTCTCTGCCAATACCGAAAACCACTTTAACAACTGTGTACGCGGTGGAGTTCCAGAATGAAGTAGGTTGATTTGGAGGCGATTACTGGATTTGAAGAAAGAGAACGATAATGGATATCCTTGACCTTCGGGTCATAATTAAAATGACTAAAACAGGGCTATACCGTGACCAAGTGGGGTTAGCTACCTCCATCGGCAACACTTCTTCCTTTATTACTATAGCCCCTCGGTTTGATTGATTTGATTTGATGCGCATCCGTGATTTGGGAGTGTTGTCGAGGTGGGCGGTAGTCGCGGCTATGCGTTACCACCAGTCCGGGCATGCAACTAGTATATTCCTACTCTGGGCATTCCTCGTGTGCCTTGTCATATTATCCTGATCGAGCCCCCTACGACTTTGATTTGTATCGTACCTATGGAGTGCCCTCTGATAGCCACTACGTTACTGTGGACTTTACGGTATCTGTATAGACTACGGTATTATAAACTGTGTAAGGGTAAAAATGTAATCCTGCTTACGCTATTTTAATATGTTATATTTAACCATAGACACTATTATAATAGCGTATTATATTATATTATATTAGTTTAACGGATCCTTAGAGGATGGTGATCCCAACATCCTTTTAGTTACTGATGCATTTTATTGAACATTTCATTTGAGTTGATTTACTTCCATGAGAATGTTAGTCCTGATCCGAGTTGTTTTGTTTTGCATTATTGCTCGGGTCAGATCAAGTATTGCAGTGTTGAGATTTCACCTAATGAAGCTGGAGACTATTGAAGATATCACCTCTACCTGTTGATTCTGGCTATTTCTCCTTTGTATTAGAAATTTTTGTATTTAGACTTCCGCTGTATTCATTTTTTTAACTATGATATTATGTATAAATTTTGATTTTTATTTAGTAGCTTCATGAACTACTATTGTATAATTTATTTATTCCGCTGCGAGATATTCTGTTTTTCTGTGCTGTGATTCTGTGATTTATTCTATTTACCTCAGAAGCTAATAACATTCTGTCATTTCGAATGGTTTGAGTTGGTTTAATTACCAGCTTGAAGTGGACGAATGACGATATGTTACAGCAGTAAACTACCTCCATCCTTTATTGTTTTAATCAACCATATACTTTAACATGTCCTTAAATGTAAAGTGCTAAGAAATTAATGACAATGAAGTCAATCGCCTCCCATTTCAAATGTCAACCCACATCATAAGTACAGCATATCCAAGTTTAGACTGTATATCTAGAAATTTCCACCTCTTCTTCCATGTTTGATTGAATATTCAAATATTTATCTCATATATATTCCAGTCCCATTTCATCATTTGAATTTTTGGAATCTCTCTTCTTACCCTTAGTCATGAGTTCTGGCTACCCTTAGTCATAAATTCTGGCTGTTATCTCTTACTTTTGGCAGTTGACAAATGTTATCTGATTGAATCAAGAAACCTTTTTTCTATCATGAACAATTCTTAACAGAAATATAGATGTTAAGTACAGAAAAAAAACCATGTATTAATTGAGTATTGGTTAAAAAGGGTTTACAAAGGTTATATAGCAGGAATATAAGCATGACTGTAGCAGGAATATAAAAAAGAAAGTGCATTAACCAAGTATATGATACAATTACTTATTAATATCCTGGAATTTGCCAAGGATTCTTTTTATATACTTCTGCATCCTAAAATATAAATTGATACTAAATAAAGTCATTTTATTATCTCTTTGACGGGCTATCGGCTTTCTGATTTGGCAGAACTAGGTTGTTTGCGGTTTTTGATTCAATTCATAAATTTTGCTTCCAGATGGACCATTCCAGTGGAAATATTTTTTTATATCATGTAATCACTTATGATAAATATATGATTATCAATTCGTCCCCCTTATTACTATTAAAAAACATGTAATCACTCATCAATTATGGGAAGTTTTGAATCAGTCGATTTCTTATCCACTAACAACTATGGTTTGTTTATCCATCATGTAAAGTCTTCTCTTATCCATGGGTAACGTGATACTTTTTAGGTTTCTATAATGTAATATTCTAAAAAGTCATAGCTAATCGCTAAATATAAAAAGGCAGATTTATTTTCAAAACAATTAGTTAAGACCGAATGTGTAGTATGTAATATAAATTGAAATTAAGATGTTATTAATGATCCAATTAAAATAATTTCCCCTTTTTGAGGTAGCTTCCTTTACTTATAAATTAAAGGAAAATGTAACAATTAACCCAATAGTACATTTAAATTTTTTATACAACGGAATTAAATAAGATATTTAAATAATCCTAACTACCTATCACATAATGTTATACTGGTTCCATGTAAAATCGATTATGATTTTTGGCAGCTGGCAGTTCCAATGATATATAATCATAGCGAATAAATAAGACTTTAACACTAATGTATTGGTAGGTATTTGTAATTTATGCTGTATGAATATCTTATTATAAAACATAATATTATTCTTACTTTCAATTTAATCCTGTTATGATCGTATCGAATGTACTCAATGTATACATTTTTTTTTTCTTTCCTACGGCTGAGTCCACTATCAAAGATGGTAAAAACCTGAGGATGAAATAAAGTTTACCTCATTGTGGATGGTAAGGCCTTCAGTTCAGCTTCTATTTAGTAGACTAAAACATATATGTAGATGAAGAGAAAAACATAATTATTCAAATTTTACAGCAACTC
The DNA here is from genome assembly GCA_030737875.1 of Allium sativum. NCBI lineage: Eukaryota > Viridiplantae > Streptophyta > Magnoliopsida > Asparagales > Amaryllidaceae > Allium > Allium sativum. The sequence continues at coordinate 435,447,716 of CM060919.1, forward strand.
TTTGAACATTGCAATGATAGTATTGTTCTAACTATTAGCTTGATATATGAAAAATATAATATTTGCATTTTTGTTTTATTTTTTTGGTAGATCTCTCTTGCAAGCTGATGACAAGGGATTTATTGAGCGACCTGAGTTTGCAGTAAAAAATCATGTAAAATGTCTAAAGTTCACCTCTTCATTGGTAACTTCTATGTGTAGAGCACGAAGATGATTAAAAGCTAATTCAGTTAGCACTTTGTACTTTTTATTATTTTTGGCTTTTGATTCCTGGGTCATTTTCCTAGGATGGATAACTTTCTGGCTGTTACATTTTTTATTGTAAATGATGTCTACTGTCATGACTGTATTGACGCCGCACATCTTTAGCTCGCGCAGTATTGGAATCTATCCTCTAGAAGTCTGCTTTCATCTCATTTTCTTTACCGGAAGGAACGTGTTTCTATTAGTACACAAAAATCAGTAAAATAAGGGCGTGACTTTCTGAAAGTAATCATAGATCACCTTTATGATGTGTGTTATTGTCTTTATGTTAGAGCACGTGTCTTAAAAAAGTAATGCTTTGTATGTTTCTGCTTACGTTATTTTTGCATGTCTAAACAAGTAAATGTATTATTTATGTTGGATGTGTAATTTCTATGTTAACATTAGAAATACAGTAACGCCTTCAAAGGAAATGAAGATAGGACACCACGAATGCTATCAAATTACTAAATCATACATACTTTGATGCATAGCTTGCATACTATTTAAATAAGTTAGTTACAAGATATTATAATGTGCCTACACAATGTACAATTTGAACGCAATTTCTAGAATTGATCCCAAAACATCAAACAAAATCATTTACCAATGTTGTATGTATATAATCTTGCACACTAAGTTGATGGCTTCGTTGTATCATCTACATGTAAATGTAATAGCATTCAACAGCTCAAGGTATATGTGCATTTACGTACATGTTAGAAGGAGAAAATATCTTTAATTTGTATATGAGGTAAAAATTAAAATACAAACTAAGGGCCTGTTCTTTAGTCCAAAACGGGCCAGTTATCAAACGGACGCGTCCGTTTGATAACGGTCCATTTTTGATCGTTTCCCCAATGGACCGAAATCGGTCTGTTGAGGCCAGACGCATCGGACGCGTCCAACGCGTCCGACGTGTCAGATTTAATATAATTAAAATCTGATTTTATTAAATCATAAATTATTTAATTTAATTAATTATTTTAAGTTTTTGTAAACTTTAAAAATTGATAACTTCTGCATATGAGATCCGTTTGATACATGGTTTTTTGCGTTGCGATCGTATCGAAGTGCTCTACGTAATGAAGTTGGTTTAAACTGAATTGGAGTAACTAATATATTTTCAATTTGTTTATTTACGTATTTTTTGTGTGAACTATTTATACGTATTATTTATTAAAAACAAATAATAAACTAATTAATCATAAATTAATTAAATTACAACATAAAAATAAAATGGTCCGCTTAAATGCTCCGCTCAAATAGTCTGCTTAATGCGCCAAACGTATTCTCCGCTAACTTCAATTCTCCTCTATAATACTCTGCTGTAATTCTCCGCTTCCGCTTGCAAAGAATAGGCCCTAATGGTGATCATTACTGTAATAACCCAAAATAATTTATAGAGAATTTAACATTGAATAACATTTTTTTGAGTTTTTTTAAACATTTTTAAATACATTTTACTATCCAATGTCTTAATAAATTGTACTAGAACAAACATTTAGTTTGAAGTGATACTTTGGACAATGTAGTTCACAATAATTTTCTAATACTTATTTATTTATAAATTCCAAAAATATATGTCGATCATAAGAAAAGATAAAGGTATTTTACATAAAGCGGCTTCTTCATGTAATTATTTTAAACTCTCCAAAATAAGCAAATATATCATTGGATTCCTATACTTCATATATTTTCTTATGCATATTTGGTGATCGTGTGCGAAGCACGGGTTCGCACTAGTCCTATGAATTATTGGTTTACAAAATGAATATCAACAACCTTAATGAACTGGGGGACATTACCAGGCATGTTTTATTAAAAGCCTTTTATTATGTTAGGATTTTTTATTGATATGATGATTCTTTGATTTTAAAAATAACAAATAAGAAAATTATTATTTTGCTTTTAGATACGATTGTGCTAGAAAATGTTATTTTTGATAGATACTTGATGGTTAAGTTTGACTAAGAAATTTTGTTAATTTAGTATTAAAGGAAAATTTATTTTAAAATTTAGGTTTTATAGTGTCACTAAAAGTTAATTTTAATTTGTAATCTAAAGTTATTTTTGTTTAGGGGTCTAAAAGTTTTGATCTATACTTCGTCAAACTTTAATTTTAATATTTAAGTCGTACCCGTTTTGGTTTAAGTAATTTCTATTGCTTTAAAGAAAGGTAAATTGCTTTAAAGAAAATTTAGACATTTGTATGGTACGTAAATAAAATTGCTTTAAAGATAGGAATTCCCTAAATTGCGCAGCAAGGCATTTAGACATTAGTATGGTACATAAATAAAAAATTTATTTTAAGATTTAAGTTGTACCCATTTTGATTTAAGTAAATTATGTTGCTTTAAAGAAAGGAAAATTGCTTGTTTATTAGGGGTTTCTTTGTGTATTTCAAACAATCAAAATACGAATTTTGATTTTGAAGGAGTTCGTTATCTTAGTTTAAGTAATTTTGTTGAATTTATCCTTTTGAATTTAAAGCAGGGTTATCTATTTTATATTTATATTTAGTGTTTTTGTAGACTTTGAAACGATTGGTGCTTGGATAAATTTGATAATGTGATGAACTGATCAATTAATAAATTTGAAAAGAATTCAATTGCAAAAACCATTATTATTTATGTTTGAATATAAATATGAATTGTTCATTTAGATAGGAAATTAGTTTTAGCAATTTTAAGGTGTTTTACTTTGTTCAATTTGAATTGCGTTTCACTTGATTTCTGGTTTTAAATTTGTATGTTTTGTTGATCAATAATTGATTATGTTTAATTACTGTAAATTATAATATTAGTTTCATGATTGTTTTGTGTGTGCCATTTGCACTAGTAAGTAGTGTATCATTTGTTGCTTATTTTAGGTTTTTTGATTTGCGGTTTCGTCTTTTAAGTATTTAATATCTTTAATGATACTTACTTGTTTAATAATTGTATTTGTTCTTTTGTATTTTAATATGAATAAATGTAATTATCTTTAAATAGCTAGTAGTTTTAGTTTTAAATATCTTTGTATATTAATTTTTTGATTTATTTATTTTAGCACGCACATTTATATATGCATGTCGAAATTTGATTTATTTTATTTTTATGTGATATGGAATTTCTAACACAACCTCGTGTGGAGTTACAATGTCGAAATCTCAAGTCATTAACATATATTTGTATGTACTAGTTTAATGCAACGTATCAATTTTAGGTACTGATCTTGCTTGATTGTATGCGATAACCGTGTTTTTTATTTATTTTTATAGAAATGCAATCATGGTGATTTAAATACATTTTTATTTTTTGAATTGGTTTCATCACTGTATTTGTACTACAAGAAATTTCCTTTTAATTCACGTACTACAGGTTTTAATTCTGGTTTTCATTAAGCAGTACATATGATTTGTGTTTTTCTTTGTTTTGAATATTCTCCTTCAACATGGATTATTTGGGAGTAAACTCATATAAGATTTTTTTTTTCTTAGCTTATGTTTTTGATTCATTTGATTTCAATTTTGAGTTTGATTTCAAGTTTATTTTCAATGTTCGCTTCTAAAGTTATTTAAACTGATCAATATTTTTTTCTTACTGACAAAATTCCTTTATCACTATTGTTTCCTTTAGAGTTTGAATATCCTCCTCCATTTTTCCTATTTTCTCCGATGTTAGGGTTTTGATTGCACAACTTAAAAATTAAAAATTAAGTCTTAATCGCTAATGAAAAGTGACTATAGATTAATCATTATGCTAGTTGTATCTTTTTTGCTTCGTTCGTCTTTCTCCATGGCTAGTATTTTTTAAAAGCTTTTGTAAAAAAACAAAAAGAAGAAAGTAAAATACAAACAAAAATGTTAATTTTGAAACAAATGGGTTAGCTAAAGAAAAAAGTGAGATGAGAATTGCTTGTTAAAAAAAAGGCGTGAAGAGGAAATGAAAAGGTGTTAATAAATACGAGACTGATAACTATGGTTGTTAATTTTGCACGAAAATTCGATGTTCGTTCGTGTTCACGGCTGAGATATGACTGTCTAATATTTATTTAAGACACGGGCTATGATAAAAAAATGTGTGAGAAAAATCATGTTCGGTCCGTGTTTGTTCGAATTCGTTTAAATTTCTTATTGTTGAATATGTAACTGATGAAAAATATACTAAAAATTATGAAAATGTGCTGAAATACCTATATCCATCTCTGCCCGAACGTGTCCAATCGATTTAAATTAGGATACAAGCTAGGACAACGATTGGGTTTTTCCAATGAAACTGCGTAACGAAATTCAAAATTTAACAACCCAAAATACAAAAATCCAAGCTAAAACCAATAATTCGAGCATAAGCGTACCAATTTTTGATTCACAAAATACGGATTTGATGAGGAACTGGTTTTATTTGATTCTTCAACGCTACTGAATCAACGATGTCTCTATGTTATTTACGAATGCTTTCGAGATCGTCAAACGAATCGAGATGGAGATTCGAGGTACTAGCTAAGATCAGATTTTATTTCTTTGATTTTGGTTATGTTTTTCTATGTGTATGAAAGAGGATGTCACCCCTTTTAATACGAACGAGAATCGTATCCAAACAAGTTAAAACCAGTCTACCAAGTCTTATGCTATTTAAAATACCAACGTTTGATATTTTTAAATATTCAAAGAATGGTTCTCCCTTTTAAACGTTCTTGGTGTGTGATCCAATTGGTTTTTACAACGCTGGCAATCATTTTAAATTATACTTAAAATTATAAGTAGTGAGCGACATCTAGTAATGCATTGTTGTTATCCAAGTTATAATAAAATCAAGGTGCAACAACCCAGAAAATCTGAGCTAATTTAAAATTTTTATTTTGGCAATTTTGATGAATTTTGAATATATAAATGAATTATTTTAAATAATAATGATGAGAAATTTATTTTGAATAGAATTAGAACATATATATTTATATAGATCGACGTTAAAATGTAAATATTTATTTTAATTGTAAAAGGAATTGGAAATGGCGCGGTAGTTTGAAAATTCGATTTCAAATTTCAAATGAACGTACAGGATTCAAAATAAACTGGATTTTAGTGAAACCAAAAATATTAGAATCTATTTGAAAATATCTTTCTAACGAATCCGAAAAATTGAAATTTCATAGCGGGAATAAAAAGTTATGTCCAATTGAAAATTCAGAATAGTTGCTATGGAAATATAGCTCATATAATGGAAATTTTGCAAATGACCTCCGTTTTCGACGAAACAACTTTTGTTGGATCTGGGATCTCAAGTTGTTGCTAGATTCCAAAATTCGTAATTTTCTGAATCAATATTTGAGCGTAGCAAAAGAAAACATGTTTTGCCAGTTTTAGTCAATTTGGATCGACCAGAAATTGGCCATTTTTCAAACGGTCTCCAAATTTGATGAAACTAGTTTTGTTAGAACCGTATCGTCGATACGAAGCTAGAAAATATTTTTCGGGAATTTTCAGAGTTTATATGTGACCCCAGTAAATTGAAATGTACGTTTAAAATTCAATATAATGATTTAAATGTTAATTTAAATGAAAACTGATCGAAACGATGGAATTGGCTTACGAAACATATCCCATTGTGTTCGGAATGGGGGTAATTAGCTAGGGACGACAGTCGTTGGGTCTCGATTGGAGTTCGAATGTAAAGTCAACCCTTTTGGGGAATTAATTAATTAATTATTAAAGTAATATATATATATAAACATTTAAAATCTCTAAACCTAATTTCCCTCAGTACAAAACCGCCCCCTCATTCCTTGAGCCTCGTCGCTCACCTGAATCGCCCCCTCCCCCCCCCCCCCCCCAACCTCGTCAATGCGCCGCCGCCTTCCAACCGCCATTGTCCTTCCCCTCAGCGCCACCTTCCCCTCCCTCTTCTCCTCCCATCGACGCCCTGTCCCCTTCGATTTCAGGCCAAACTGCCCCCCTCATGCCACCAAACCCTGAGCCGCCACCTGAAGAAGCCCGGCGCTGCCATCTAGGGCACGCCTCCGACCTGCTGAGCCTCCCCCGTCCTCCTACACATCCAACAGTGAGTTTTTATTCATTTATTTGTTTACTTCTATTTTATTCTCAGTTGTAAAAATAAATATCATTATAAAAAAAATCTGATTCTTGAATGTACATAACATTATATATAGGATATGATTTTTATATTGTTATAAAAGTATGATTTTTATTCATGTATGCGGAGAATAAAAATGTGACTTTTATGCAATTGGAATAGAAGTTAAAATACGATTTTTGTTATGTAAAAATATAATTTTTATATAAGTAAGAATATAAAAATATAAATTTTATATAAGTAAGAATATAAAAATATGATTTATATCATGAAGAGGAGAATATAAAAATTCGATTTTTATATATATGAAGTAGCGATAAAAACTTGATTTTTATATACAAGAAAAAATTGTGAAGGACAAAAAAACCAAAAAATTTGCCCAAAAGGACAAGGGGAAAAAAACTTGTCCAAAAGGACAAGTTTTAGTGCAAAGTGGAAAAACATGGGACCCCCCTGAAATTCACCATTTGCACTAAAACTTGTCCTTTTGGACAAGTTTTTTGGTGGTTGTCCTTTTGGACAAATAATTTGATGAGTTTGTCCTTGTGGGAAAAATCCCCTTTTATATATATGAAGTAGCGATAAAAATTCGATTTTTATATATATGAAGTAGCGATAAAGATGCGATCTTTATTATATGTATAACGATATAAAAATATGATTTTTATATATGAAGTGGCGATATAAAAATGTGGCTTTTATCATATATGTAGCACAGTAAAAATAGCGATTTTTAAATATATAAACATCATATTAAAAATGTGATTTTTAACATGAACAGCGTAAAGAAGATTGCATTGGAATTTCAGAAAAATCAGGACTGTTTTCGGCGGAGTGGAACCCAAAGGTGAGAACTTCTCACTTTTATTTTATTTTCTAGTTAAAATATATACTAGGATGCAGACGGTGCTTAGCAGCACCCGACACCCGTCGTCCACAGACCATGGACAACTTGTTTGTTTGATTGATTGTGTTGTGAAAATTGATTGTGTGATGTGGAATAAAATATTTTGTAGTTAAAAACATAATTTTTAACGTGTGTTTGAATAAAATAAATATTTATAAACAAATCGGACGATTTGTTTATGTACACACATTTGACTGATATTGATTGGGACGATAAGTTTTACACATCGCCCAACTGCACAAATAAAATTCATTATTTATTGATTGAAACCCCACACGGGTATTGGGATGATATTGAACATACACTTATCCTAATAATTAGCCGTATGTCGATCGATTGATTGACAGGCTGTTGTAAGCATTAAATATTTATATTTGATGCTTATGTAGTGTAGAATGCACTTTGGATGATGGTTGATTGTGTTTGATTGTTGTTGTATACATGTGTATATGTAATCCATATAAATAAAATGATATGGTAATTGACTGTGTCTGATTCCAATTCAGAAAGAATGAATATTTTAAAATAACGAATATTTTAAAATAACGAATATTTTAAAGCAATATTCAGTAAAAGATCAAAATTTGATTTTGATGTCCGATTTTGGATGGACACGAAAATATTTAAATATATAAAGCCGTGTTGTTTAGATTAACGTCATTTTGACGTGAACGATATTTATATCGATTTTATTCATCTATATAATGAATATCGAAAATGAATTGATTTCAAAATCTAATGTGTTGAAAATACTATCATATATATATCGATGATATGGAATATTCGATTTTGATTTGAAATTGAATATGAGGTAGAAATAGTTTTGAAAACGAATTTAAAACGGTTTATAAAATACGTTTTAAATGGAAATCGACGAAATATATATTATATATATATTATATATATATATAATGGCCTGAATAGAACGCGCCGCACTGCAGCAGTTCGCGAATTTCGACCATTGACTTCGAACGGACATTACGGGAGATCCGACCGTCGGATTCTCCTAAAACTGGAATCATTGGGTTCGTATCGAAAGGAGATTTCTAACGAATATTATAGATTTGAAATCTTACGGTTGGATTTGGAATTATGTCCAAATCAAATTTGGAAAAGGACGCTATAAGTGCAGTTCGATGGCCGTTTATGAAAATCAACTGTACGGGCCTTGATAAAATTATTAAAAATATCAATAATTAGTGTAAAATCATAATAAATGATTTGGAAAGAATTGGGATGAAAAATCCCATAATTGAAAAGATAAAAATATATTTTTGTCGAAATGAACTAGTTTTGAACTAGAATTAAAAATCCAATATTTTTAACTAAATAAATTGGATTTGAAATGGTTTTAAAAATAACTAGGATTTCCAATATATGAACTGGAACGAATTTAAATCGAAATTATCTTCGGAATATTTCGATATTGGATTCCGTAATTATACGGATATTGTGGAGGAATTTGAAAGATATATATATATATATCGTTATTCCAATATGATATTGGTTGATTTCAGAATTTGATATTGAATATAAGCTGATATATTTTCTATTCAGAGCCTTGTATTTAGTATCAAATTGGATTTTGGGTTCGTCGTGAATGGTATCTTTAGTAATACTGTTCTTAAACCCAATGGAGTTAAGAAAATTAGAAACTGACTGGAGATTAGTTAAGTTGAATGGTTTCCTGGGTATTGATCTGATGTTGGTTTCGGCCTTTGGGGTTAACACTTAGGGAATTGTTCTCTTACTAATTTACGGTTAGAGACTGATGGAAGGTGAATTGTGTTTGTTGTGAACTGTGTTTTAGCGACATTCGTTCTTTAACCCAATTTACAGTGAAATGGGATTTGGAATTTATAAATCTTTTGTTAAGAGTTAAAGGAGATTTTCCAAAGTAAAGTTTTCCAATTTAACATATTAAATTGGAATTGAATGGAATTCGATTTGGTAATAATCGAAGTAAGCTTCTGTAGAGGAAGACGACTAATATATATGGAATTTTAAAGGCCTTGTCGTTATTTCATTTATATTATCGGTTGGATATGGAAGCTTATATTGAGTGTATATATCGATTTGTTTTCCATGAAGATTCCATTGTTAATGGAATGTGATTTTGGGTTGTCGTGAATGGTATCTTTAATAATACCATTTTTAGACCCAATGGAGTTAACAAAATCAGAAACTAACTGGAGATTAGTTAAGTTGAATGGTTTCCTGGGTATTGATCTGATGTTGGTTTTGGCCTTCGGGGTTAATACTTAGGAGATTGTTCACTTGCTACTTTACGGTTAGAGGCTGATGGAATGAAATGTGATTTTGGCTTTATCGTGAACCGTGTTTTAAATGACATTGGTTCTTTAACCCAGTTAAAGGCAGAATATGATTTCCCAAGTTAAACAATCGTTAATATTGATTTCTGGGAAGATTAAAACCAAGTGGACTTTTAATGCATCTTTAATTAGATCGAATTGATATCCAAAGGAAGATTAAAGAATAAATTTAAAGAATTTATCCTTGATAAAATTAATGGGAACCTTTCCCAAAGTATATGAATATTTGGATAAAGAAATATTCTGGATTGGAATGAGGCGTATGTTGTGTTTTATAGCACTTGTTTATTATATACGCGAGTTCTTCAGAAAGACCGGGTTTATCCCATTCTAAATAACTGATTTGACTATGTGTCGAGAATGAAGACGGTGGTTGAAGATCGGAGGTCTTCACATTGTTTGGATGATTACTGATGTCTTGATTGGGTTGTACACCCAAGGTGAGGTAATAAGTGGTGATCGTCCAGACGTACTTGGAGATCGACGGGTATGCGAGGGCCTCTCCCCTGTATTGGACATATGGGGGAGGAATAAGGTGCCTCTGGTTTCGTTCAGACCCTGAACGAACTTGTAAATGGATGTGTGTCTGACATTAGATTTCATTCTGTGTGATCGATAGACATCGGTTGCATAGCGTGAATTGCCTGTGTGGCATGCTGAGATGCAAATGATCAAGGCTTTTGTTGAAAAGCAGAGTCTTGTGGTTGATGATCAAAGCATGGCTTTAATATAGCGTAGCTTTGTGTAGTGTTAATTCGCGAGCCTCACACACCAGTGTGAACCAGAAATAGGAGAGGACATCAGGGAGGGCATGCGTTTCCTTCTAGCTAGGAGTGGTGTCAGCGTTTTGAATGCCATGACATTTTACTTATGTGGATGATGGATTGCGAGGCGCCTCGGTTATATCGATCATTCCGGCGCCGATAGTTTGGTCGGGATATGAGAAGTTGATGCCCCATAGGGCGGGGAAACTCATTGTTCAGGCATTTTAATCCACTCCGTGTGGATCGGCCCTGACGATCCAAGGGGCAATTGCGGTTGTTCCTGAGGGGCGGGCTAGAGCGTCTCAAAGCGGTAAGGACGATCCCTTGCCTTGGTTCATAGATGGAAATCCAACTCCCAATACGTGACATTTGCGGTTTTGATTGTAGAGCCTAGTATTGGCGACATGATATATGGTACCCATGCCATCTAGGATTGATACATTTATATTTGAAGTTGTTTTATAGACTATGCACGTATAATGGTATCAAATGATTTGTTTAAACGTACCAAGCATGTTTGGCTAATAAGGGAAAACCCTATCCCCCGGCTTGCGTTGCATTATGTGATAGGACCTGGGTCTTATAATAGCCTCATTTTTTCAAAAAGCATTTCGTTCTTTTGTTATATGCACTGGTATTCTTGGGAGGAAACCCGTTCCGTGTTATACGGCGTGGTCCCTTGATATATCTGATTTTGAAGTAAAGTTTTAAATAACTGTTTTAGTTCTCACGCCAGTCACATGACTGACCTGGAGTTTATTGTTCTAACCTAAACTCTGGGTGCCCTTATTTTCCATACGGGCAGCTAGTAGTTTTGGTTTTGCAGATTTATATTCACAGGATTATGATGTACAGCTGAAGCGATATTTGGAAAGCTCTGGATCCGTGTATTACTTTCAGTTGTATTTTGTATTATTTTTCCGTTGCATTGTAATTTGTAAATCTCTGATATTTAGTAAATGTGTAATATGTAATTCATGCTCTGTATATTCTTGTATTCTGATGAAATTGTTGTAATAAGCAATGAAAGGTTCTTCTGTTTGTTTTCTGATTCGTCTTGTTCTCAATTCAATCCGGGCTTTCCTTCATGGAGAAGTTCGGGTCGTTTCATTTGGTATCAGAGCTCTGGTTTACAGAGCTAGAGAACAAGGCACATTAGAACCAAACGAAAGAATTCATCAGAGATTGGATTAGTAATATCCAATGAGAATGACTCGTTAGAGATGGGATCAGTAGTATCCTAGAACGGGTGTGAAGAGTGAATATTTTAATAATCAAATTTAGTTTTAAAATTTTACAATAATTATTTGTATTTGAATATTTATTTTATATGGAATTTGGACAATCTAGTATATGAATATTTTGCATATACGCCTAGCTAGCGTGTGTACGAAGTCCTAAATACACTGGATAGATATAGAATCACACTCTAGTCGCCCGGAGACAATTCTGATGATAGTCTAGACATCACCAGCATTTGTGTTCGAGTTTCTAAAGTAGGATATCTATATGATTCCAATTGACTGGTGTGAGAACCAAAACTAGATAGGATATATTGTTGTGATTTGACATCAAAAACATGATTTTCTTTATGTATATCAAGATTATGAATTTGAAACGCTAATCAATTAATTGATTGATGATTGTGTTGTGTGATTATTTATTTAAACCAACATATGATGGAAAGGTAAATTTAGGCCAAATTGAACCAAATATTGAATTGTATTGAAAATTGTCTGAAATTGCATGCATATACATGTGTATCCATTGAACAGGTCATTGCAAAAAGGCTAGAGCAGAAAAATAAAATTGTATGCCCAACAAATAGGTACATGTTTACTAATTTATTGGGTTTGGATGATTTTATGGGCCGATTGGCTGTTTCTTTTTCTTTTTGGATTGGAGAGGCCTGTATGGCGATTTCGCGATTTTCTCGGTGCTCCCGTATAGGGGAGGTTATGGCGAAATTTTTCGAAAATTTATGGTGTTAGCCAAATTTTTGAAATATTTGAAAAGTCCTTAGAAACTGAAAGTTGAAAAACTTAAGCCATAATTGAAATAATGAAAGTTGAGTTGGTTTGTAAAATAACTTTCAGCTCCCTTCCTTTTCGAGGACGAAAAGATTTTAAGTGGGGGAGATTGTAACAACCCGAAAAATCTGAGCCAATTTAAAATTTTTATTTTGGCAATTTTGATGAATTTTGAATATTTAAAATGAATTATTTTAAATAATAACGACGAGAAATTTATTTTGAATAGAATTAGAACATATATATTTATGTAGATCGACGTCAAAATATAAATATTTATTTTAATTGTAAAAGGAATTGGAAATGGCGCGGTAGTTTGAAAATTCGATTTCAAATTTCAAATGAATGTACAAGATTCAAAATAAACCGAATTTTAGCGAAACCAAAAATATTAGAATCTATTCGAAAATATCTTTCCAATGAATCCGAAAAATTGAAATTTCATAGCGGGAATAAAACGTTATGTCCAATTGAAAATTCAGAATAGTCGCTATGGAAATATACCCCATAAAAATGGAAATTTTGCAAACGACCTCCGTTTTTGACGAAACCACTTTTGTTGGATCCGGGATGTCAAGTTATTGCTAGATTACAAAATTCATAATTTTCTGAATCAATATGTTAGCGTGGCAAAAGAAAACGTGTTTTGTCAGTTTCAGTCAACTTGGATCGACCAGAAAATGGCCATTTTTCAAACAGTCTCCAAAATTGATGAAACTAGTTTTGCTAGAACCGTATCGTCAATACAAAGCTAGAAAATATTTTTTGGGAATTTTTAGAGTTCATATGTGACCCCAGTAAATTGAATGTACGTTTAAAATTCAATATAATGATTTAAATGTTAATTTAAATGAAAACTAATCGAAACTTTGGAATTGGCTTACGAAACATATCCCATTGTGTTCAGAATAGGGGTAATTAGCTAATATTTAATGAAAATATTTTTCCTCTTGTAGGAAAACAGACACATAAAGCAAGCAATGAGCAAAACCCAATAAAAGTTGCACAGATCATACCACTATTACAGAGCCACTTGCAGAAATTGATAGCAGAAAGAAGCATGATGCAAGTAACACAAGAAGCCAATTGGACATAAATAATTAAGACACTCATCCAGAAAATTCATGCACATCAGAACAGAATATGGATGATAATCATAGTTCAGAGAGAGACAATGATGCAGACAACAGTGTCATGATGCAGCAGCAGACACTATAGCAGCATACTGGACATCATATGACTTCAAGATCAAAAAGTGGTATCTTAAAACCCAAACTAATACAATGTTACAGTAAATGAGATTGAACCAATCAACTTCACTCAAGTTATTAAATTAGACAAGTGGAAAAATGCAATGGAAGCAGAGTCTGAAGCACCTATGAAAAATGGAACTTGGAGCCTACTGACACCACCTACACACAAGAATGTCATTGGTTGTAGATGGACCTACAAAATAAATAAAAGAGCAGATGGGTCTATAGACAAATACAGGCCAGGCTGGTGGCAAAAGTCTATGCACAACAATTTTGGATTCGATTTTAATGAAAATTTCTCTCCTATAGTCAAACCCACTACTATTAGAATAATACCGTCCATAGCACTAAGCAAAAAATGGAGTACTAAGAAACTTGATGTGAACAATGCATTTTTGGATGGAGTACTAAGAAACTTGATGTGAACAATGCATTTTTGGATGAGCACTAAGCTTTGCCATCAAGGACACAGAAAAACCAAGTTTCTTTCTAGGAATACAAGTTAACAAAAAGGGGGACACTGAATTATTCCTATCACAACAGAACTACATATCAAAAATCTTACAAAGAGCAAACATGCACAAAACAAAGCAATTACCAACACCAATGACAAGTAACTTGCGTCTATCAAAGCATAGGGGGAAGCCGTTGATAATGCAAAACAATACATGAGTGTAATAGGAGCACTACAATATGCCACTATTACACATCTTAACATATGCTACAATGTCAACAAACTTAGCCAATACATGCAAAAAAAAAACTATCAGAACACTAGACTGCGATGAAAAGAGTTTTGAGATACTTACAAGGAACGAAACATTATGGCATAAAGTTGAAATCTGATAAAGAATTTAACTTACATGACTTAGTGATGCTGATTGGGCAAATGACATCGATGACAGAAGATCGATGTCAGGTTACTACATTTATCTTGGATCCAACGTCATCTCATGGTGTACAAAAAAGCAATTAACCACATCAAGGTCAAGTATAGAGGCTGAATACAGAGCACTAACAAGCGCTAAAACGAAGGTTTCATGGATTGAATCTCTAATGAACGAACCAGGGTTTGCTTCAAACCGAAGATGGATTATTTGGACAACCAAAGCGCCGTTTCACTTTCTCTTAATCCAATACAACACTCTCGAATGAAACATTTGGAGATTAACCTCCATTTTGTTCGAGAAAGGACTCAAGTTGGAAAATTAAACATTTGTCACATCCACGCCTATTATCAGAGAGCGGACATCCTTACTAAGGCTCCCTCGACAAACAATTTTATCAGATTAAGGGAGGAACTCAAGATCAGTGACGATGGTGGAAATGGAAATGGGAAATGAAACCCAAGATCGAGTTGAGGGAGGATATTAATGCAAGCATATGGATATCAGGCCGCACTTTATCTCTTTGCATTCGGTCTAGCTTATGTGGGCTTGGGCCTTTACATTTCACTTATTCTTTTTTGTTATTTTAGGAAAATTACTTATAGTCGTTACTTACTTCTTGTACAAATACATCTTGTAACTATTATTATATAACCGATGAAATAGTAAGAATTATTCTGCAATGCAATTATTCCCAAACTTTCTCAATCAACTTTCATTAGTGTCACTTTCAATCTAGAAGGAAGGGGTTTATCTGGCTTGGTCTCTCTTTATATACATATATATATATATATATATATATCGGCTAAAAATTTGAATTTTTTTTCCCTAAAATGGCGGACGATGTCCTGCCTAAAACATTTCCTAAATCATCTCAAAAAAAACATTCTCCTAAGTTGACAACGATCAATTCAAATCAGGTAGAAGATTCATCGATTGAAGTGGATTCAGATTCTCTCCTATTTGTGAAGCCTCCGGATATGCATGTTTTTCCTCTAGAGGACATTTTTAAAGCTCCTCCAGACTCATGGCTAAACACTATTGCTTTACATCTAGCGGATTTCAAGCTATCAGTGATTAAATTGAAGGAGTATATTGTAAAGGTATGGAAATTAACCTAAAGGTATTTTTCGAGTTCATATCGCCCTTAATTTTCATTATACAATTCAGTTTGAGGAAGTGTTTGATTGTTTGTCAGTTTTGAGAATTTGCACATATTCTTATTTTGGAAGATTGTTGATGGTTTTTAAATGGTTTCCTGGGTACGAATTTGAGAAGTTTAATGCTAGTAAGGTTCAGATCTAGATTAAACCTTTTAATTTGGATATGGAGATGTGGTCGAACAAAGCTTTTTCAATGATTGCTAGTTATATTGGGGATCTGATCCGATTAGAACTAATGAAAATATAGCAAATAAGAAAGTTACCAAATATGCTAGAATTTTGGTTGGTACTGATATGGAGTGAAGCGACCCGAACTTCCCCGGTCCCCGAAGAGATGAGGAAGGACGAATTACTGTGAGGACAAGACAAAACCGAACGCAGACGGAAGAACATTTCATTGTGTATTACAACAATTCCATCAGATACAAGAATATACAGAGTATAAATGAATAAATTACATTCGATAAATATCAGAGATTACAATAAATTACATAGCAGCGGAAAAATAATACAAAGCACAACTGAAGGTGATATACGGATACAGAGCTTTCCGGATATCATTCCAGCTGTAAACCAGGATCCTGTGAATATAAATCTGCAAAACCAAAACTACTAGCTGCCCGTGCGGAAAATAGGGGCACCCAGAGTTTAGGTTAAAACAATAAACTCCAGGTCAGTCATGTGACTGGTGTGAGAACTAAAACAGTTATTTAAAACTTTACTTTAAAAGGAAGTAATTCAAGGGACCACGCCGTATAACACGGAACGGGTTTCCTCCCAAGAATACCAGTGCTTAGAATAAACAACGCAATGCTTTTTTGAAAAATGAAGCTATTATAAGACCTAGGTCCCATCACACAATGCAACGCAAGCCGGAGGATAGGGTTTTACCTTATAACAGCCAAACATGCTTGGTACGTTTAAAACAAATCATTTGATACTATAATTAGTGTATAGTGTCAAAACAGTTTCAATCATAAATATAAATCATAGGCGGCATGAATGTCCCATACCACTATGTCGCCATACTAGTTCTACAATTAAAACCGCAATATCACATATTGGAAATTGGATTCCGTCATGAGTCGAGGCAAGGGGCAAGCTCCTCTCCGCGCTCGAGACACTCTAGCAAATGTCTCAGGACTACACATTCTGGGCAATCCTGGAGCTTCAGGGCCGGTCCTCACTTACGTTAGAGGATTAGTTATTCCTGAACACACGTTTCCCGGTCCTTACAGACCTATAATCGAGGCGCCTCGCATTCCAACAACCACATAGGTGAAAAGTATATAAATGTCAGGGCTGGTAAGTCACTGACACCACCAAAGCTAGAAAGAAACGTCGTGCTCTCCCTGCAGTCCGTATCCCGTTTTTGACTCATACCGAGGTGTGAGGCTCGCGAATTCACGCTATACACAAAGCTGCCACGTAGGCCGTGCTTTGATCATCAACCACAAGACTTTGCTTTTCAACAGAAGCCTTGATCATTGCATCTTAGCGTGCCACATAGGCAATTCATGCCATGCGACTGATGTCCATCGATATACAACCTCTGAGCTCGTACGTCTCAGAGAAGGGCGTTAAGCAAAAGAATAAATTCTCCGCCGCCAAACAGATGTATATTTAATAGAAATCAATCAACACATAATAAAATCCAATGTCAGACACACAATCCATTTACAAGTTCGTTCTGGGTCTGAACGAAACCGGAGGCACTTTCCTCGCATATCCATCGATCTCCAAGTACGTCTGGACGACCACCAACTATTTCCATCCTCTTGGGTGTACAGCCCAATCAGGATCGTCAGTAATTATCCAAACGATGTGAAGACTTCCGGTCTTCAACCACCGTCTTCATCTTCGACTTATCGTCGAATCGGTTATTCAGAATGGGTATAAACCCGGACTTTCCGAACAACCCGCGTATATTAAAACAAATGTGACACAAACACAACATACGCCTCATTCCAATTCATATTCTCAGGGAAAGGTTCCCATTAATTTTATCCAAGATAAATTCTTTAAAATTTATCCTTTAATCTTCCTTTGGATGTCGTTTCAAACCAAATTATGGTTTTCTAAACTAGTCGAGATTAGCGAACCACACCGAAGTAATTATTTATTTTATTTCCCAATCCCAACCTATTCATCCCATGAAGCAAAACTGGTAATACTCCATATCTAACGCCACGGTGTTATCGGTAAAATTAATTACCATTTCACGTTCAAATCTAATTAAAGATTTAACTATCGCTTTGGAGCAAAACTGGTGATACTCCATTCTCGCTCAATTCCTAAATTTGATAATTTAAATTATCAATTCCCCATTTCAATCTAATTGCAGATTCACTAAAACTCCTTTTACTGGGTTAAAGAACTAGTGTTATTTAAAACATAGTTCACGATAAACCCAAATCACATTGTATTTATTATCGGGTTAAAGAACAAATGTTATTGAAAACATCGTTCACGATAAACCCACAAATCAATTCTGTTTAAAACCCATTTCCAATCCAGTTTATTTATTTAAAAAATAAACGGGTTTAATTTTAGTTCAAAACTAGTTCATTTTGATAAAAATCTATTTTTATCTTTTCAAATATGGATTTTTCATCCCAATATTTCCCAAATCATTTCTTATGATTTTACACAAATTTTTACTATTTTTAATAATTTTATCAAGGCCCGTACAGTCGATTTCCAACAACGGCCATCGAACTGCACTTACAGCGACCTTTTTCAAATTTGATTTGGACGTATCTCCAAATCCAATCGTTAGATTTCAAATTTTTAATATTCGTTAGAAAGCTCTTTTCGATACGAACCCAACGGTTCCGGTTTTAGGAGAACCCGACGGTCGGATCTCCTGTGATATCCGTTCGAAGTCAATGGTCGAAATAAGCGAACTTCTGCGGCGCGGCGCGTTCTATTCAGGCCATTATATTATATATATAATATATATATAATATATATTTCGTCGATTACTATTTAAAACGAATTCTATAAACAGTTTTAATTTCGTTTCAAAAACAATTTCAACTTCCATTTCAATTCAAATCAAAATTGAATTTTTCCTTATAAATTCGTTTTAAAATTCATTTCTATTCAATTCAAATTTCAATTCAATTTGAATTCATTTAAATTCTCTTTTAATTCAATTTGAATTCGTTTTCAATTTAATTCAATTTCAAAGTCGTTTTCTATTCGATTCAATTCAAATTGGTTTTCTATTCGATTCAATTCAAATTGGTTTTCTATTCAATTCAATTCGTTTTCGTTATATATTCCATTCAAATCAAATTCGTTGTATATTCAATTGAAATCAAATTCGTTGTATAGTCAATTGAAATCAAATTCGTTATATATTCAATTCATTTCGAAATCGTTTTATATTCAATTCGAATTCGTTGTATATTCAATTCATTTCGAAATCGTTTTAAATTCAATTCATTTCGAATTCGTTTTAAATTCAAATCAAATTCGTTGTAAATTCAAAAACGAATAAAATCGATATGAATATCGTTCACGTCAAAATAGCGCATCACTAATCAACACGGCTTTATATTCAACAAATGGATCTATATTTCTTTCAATAGACGACTCTATATCTTTGTCAACACACGACTAATCTCAGTGAATGAGTACTGTCCACGTGTGACTATTTTTGTTATTTAATATATTTTATGAAAATTAAGGTATCTATCGTTTGATATTGAATCAGACTCCAACCGTAAATTAGTAAGAGAACGATTTCCTGAATATTAACCCCGAAGGCCGAAACCAACATCAGATCCATATTCAGGAGACCACTCATCTTATCTATTTTCCAGTTAGTTTCTAATTTCAAATATGATAAAGATGTAAATTTTATTATTAAAATACTTCGTTCAACACATGACTAATCTCAACGGATGAGTACAGTCAACACATGAACCTTTGCTTTATAGTGATAAAGATATAAATTTTATTGTTAAAATATTTCGTTCAACACATGACTAATCTCAACGGATGAGTACAGTCAACACATGAACCTTTGCTTTATAGTGATAACGATATAAATTTTATTGTTAAAATATTTCGTTCAACACATGACTAATCTCAACGGATGAGTACAGTCAACACATGAACCTTTATTTTATAATATTCTTTATTTTTCAAATTGGAATGAGGCCCAATCAATTACCATATAAAGCTAATTATATGGATTCCATACAACACATGTATATAATAGCAACGATAAATAATCAACCATCATCCAAAGTGCACTACACTGTATAAGCATCAAATATAGATATCTAACGCTTATAACAGCTTGTCAATCAATCGATCGACATATTTAATAAATCAGGATGAGTGAACTTCAAATTTCATCCCAACACCCGTGTGGGGTTTCAAACAATCAAACACAAATTTTATTTGTGCAATTAGGCGATGTGTAAAATTTATCGTCCCAATCAATGTCCATCAAATAGGTGTACATAAACAAACCGTCCGGTTTGTAAATGAATATTTTATTTTATTCACTTCCACGTTAAAAATTATATTTTTAACGATAAAATATTTTATTTCAACACATGAATTTCTATTCAGTTCATTTATTAAATAAAATGATATTTTTATTTTTCTATCTTATTTTAGAAAATTTCGGCGGCATAACGGCACGATACTAGAAACGGGACGAGGCCTAGCCTTATCCCCGGTCTAGTGAAGGCCCACGCCATTCACACATCAATCAAATCCATTCAATTTCACTAAACAATTCAATTCAAACCAAATAATCTAACCAACTACATAACCAAACAAACAAGTCCATGGTCTGTGGACGATTGTGTCGGGTGCTACTAAACACCGTCTGCATCCTAGTATATATATATAACTAGAAAAAGAAATTTTGAAAGGTGAGAAATTCTCACCAATAGCTATCCAATACCAAGACTCTTCATTTTATAGAAATCTTCGTCGTTATCGCATCTTTGTCATCTTCGTTGCCCGTAGCCACTACATATATAAAAATCGAATTTTTACTTCGCTATTCAATATATAAAAATCGAATTTTTCTTCGTTATTCAATATATAAAAATCAAATTTTTACTATACTATTCAATATATAAAAATCGAATTTTTACTTCGTTATTCAATATATAAAAATCTCGCCTTTTCAAATATAACATTATAAAAATCACATTTTATTTTTCTACACATATAAAGATGATATTTTTAATACTCTACTTTATAAAAATTATATTTTTATATTTCACATATGATAAAAATCATATTCTTAACCTTTCTATATTATAAAAATTATACCTTTCTTGTTTTAAAAATTATACCTTAACAATGTTATTATATTTATAATCATTGTTGCTATATATAAATTAATTTATAAATTAATTATGCAAAAGAAAACTCACATTCATGGCGAAGACGGAGATCAGGAAGACAAGGGGAGGACTGACCGAACTTTGAACGGCGACTGTGGTCCCTTGGCTTTCAGCGAGCGGCGCAGCTGCTGCTCGTTGCCTTGACCTCACGCTGGGGCTTTCTTCGCGACTGGAAGTGGAGGGGGGAATCAATGGCGTCGCGGTGGCCTGCTGGTTGAAGGGGGTCGGCGACGAGGTCTTGCGGTGGATTGGGGCGCGGTCTGGTCGGGTTTTGAGTGGGATGCGGGTTCGGGCGGAGTGGCTTGAACGGAGGAGGAGGTGGAGGACGTCGAAGGTGGGGGGAGGTGGTCTGGCTGCGGGCGCGACGGTGGGTGACGCGTCGACGGGGGTGGCGCAGCCTGGATCGATGGAGCGTGTATTTTTTTCTTTTATTTTCTTTTCTGATTGATGAATCGGGGGGCCAAGGTATAGGAGAGGGTGAGGAGAGAGAAGAGTTTTAATTATTTTAATTAATTTATTTTCAAAAAGTTGACTTTTACATACGACCTCGAAATCGAACCCACCACCTGTCGTCCATAGCGTTTTGCCCCCATTCCGAACACAATGGGATATGTATCGTAGGCTGATTCGGTCGTTACAATCGGTTTTCACTTAAATCAAAATTTAAATCTTAATATTTTAAATTTAAACGCACATTTCAATTAACCGGGGTCACATACGAACTCTATACATTGCAGAAAAATATTTTCTAGCTTCGTATTGACGATACGGTCCTAACAAAACTAGTTTCGTCGAATTCCGAGATCGTTAGAAAAATGGCCATTTTCCAGTCGATTAAAATCAACTGAAACTGGTCAAACGCGTTTTCCTTTGCCACGCTCACATTTTGATTTGAAAAATTATGAAATTTGAAACCTAGCAATAATTTAACATCACGGACCCAACAAAAATGGTTTCGTCGAAATCCGAGGTCGTTTGCAAAATGTCTATTTTTAAGGGCCTGAATTCCATAGCGACTATTCAGAATTTTCAACTGGACATATCTTTTGATTCCCGCTATGAAATTTTGATTTTTCGGATTCGTTGGAAAGATATTATCCATTAGATCCTAATGTTTTTGGTTTCACTAAAATCCGGATTGTTTTCCACCCGGTACTTTCAATTGAAGTTTGAAATCGAATTATCGAACTACCGCGCCATTTTCAATTCCTTTTATAATTATATATAATTATTTATATTCTAACGACGACGTATATAATATATACGTTCGAATTATATTCAACATAAATTTCTCAACAATATTATTTAAAATAATCCATTTTAAATATTCAAAATTCATTAAAATTGCCAAAATAAAAATTTTAAACTGGCTCAGAATTTCCGGGTTATTACATGGAGTCTAAACTGGTTGGTACATAATGGGATTACGAAAGAACTAACAGTTGAATTTGAGTATATTCATGCACGATGTGAAAAATGTAAGAGGTATGGACACAAAACTATGATCCATGAGTTTTCTAATGATCCTTCATGGACTTCAAAGCAGAATATGGATGAAGCAAGTTCATTCAATGTTGATAAACAAGCTGATGAAATAGATACAAATAAGGATAATGGCAATGTTGATCTGGATTTCTTAAACTTTGTGCTACCAAATGATATTCTTCCTGATTATTTATAGGTGATTCAACTTTATTATCATTCGAGCCATGGATTAATAGTAAATGTTCGGTAGACTTACTTGGTTTTTCTAGATTCCAAAAAATTGGCATAAATGATGAATATGTGGCTACAATCATCAGTGATGGAAGACTTAATGGGGATAGCCATGCAGCAACAAGGGAGGTTCAAAACATTATAAATTCAATTGCATTAGATAATAGCGCTCAAGAGGACTTTTATGAGTGGCTTGAAGGTGGATCCTTTTCTTTTCATAAAGCATGGGACTATGTACGAGTGAAACAACTAGTGAAACAGTTTTTGAAGCTAATTTGGCATGCAAAAAACTTAAAGAGAATGTCATTTACCTCTTTTTTGGCAGCTCACGAAAGACTTAATACAAAGGATAGATTGCTGAGATTTAGGGTAGTTTCAGAAAATAGGTGTCTTCTTTGTAATAATGGTGAAGAATCAAAAAGCCATTTATTTTTATGTGATTATTCAGGTTATATACGGAGTTCAATTTTGCAGAAGCTTGGTTTTAAATGATTCCATCGAGTTCATTAGAAGAGGAAGCTACTAAATTGCTTAACTGTTTCAAGGAAAAGGATCAATTATTCGACGTGGCTTGTGCAACATATACAACATCTATATACCATCTTTGGCAGAAACATAATGCGAGACAATTTAATAATAGAAGTATCCCAAAAGAAGTTAGACTGAAGATGATTTTAACACCCTGTATTTTAAAACACACTGTTACCAATAAATTAAGGAATACTTAAAGAAATATTCGTAATTAAGTGAAACGAAGTGCGCCATTGCGTTTGTCTCGGAATTTTAGTCAAAATAGACACCTGGTTTGCATAAAACGGATGTCATATGAAGAAGTTATTAAGGTTAGAAGTTTGTATACGCATAAGAGAAATATATTAAACAAATTAATCTAGAAATTCAATTTAATTCGAAAATCAAATGAGGCGGGAGGACGAGCGAAATCATCCCGTAAGGGGTCGACCCCATGCCCTCAGGGTGTCGACCCATGGGTCGACCCCCTAGGCTCACTTGGATGCTTTTCTGGCTTTGTTCGTCGGTTGATGGCTATATAAAGGACCCTGTATCCATTGTTTTATTCATCTATATCAATGGCAACAACGAGATGCTGCTCCAACTCAAATTAAATTAGTTTTTCTTCAGCAACAACAATTCAAACATATTCAAAGATTACTGATTCAACATGAGCACGCTTTTCTCGGTTTTCTTAGATCCATTCTCTGTGAGTTCATGTTGCTTTTAGATATAAACACCGAAAATGTAATCTTGACATATATATGAATTTGGATCTAAAACTATGCCTAATCAGTTCCTTTATCACATGTTCATCAGATCTGTTCTTATATGCCTATCTTCTCATTATGCCCAATTCTGTCACTATATGCTTATTTAGTTGCTATGCCAATTTCTGCCATCATGTGTCTTTCCTATTATTATGCTTATTTTTGTTCTCTTCTCTTCTTCTTTTCCCTTTTTATTTTATAGCTAGGCTACCTTCGAGCCTAGGTATACTGCTGAAATATGCGAACACGTGAAATTGGGAACGAGGGGAAACTTAAAATTAGGGGATAACTTGTATTGGGAAATTTGGGGAATAACTTGAACTGAAAACATTAATATGGATTTGGGGCATAAACCAAACTGTGATTAAAGATCTTAATTTGGGGCATATGGAACATGATGAATATGACTTGGGAAAGGGGCATGAAAACCTATAATTAAATAGGAATAATTGTTAAAGGATGAATATGCCAAGATTTACAGTAATTAGAAACTATAACCATACTTAGACACGAGGTTAAATTACACTTGTGGTAGAAGCCTGCCCAGAACCGCCCGGTATATCCAGCATCCACAAGTGGTAAATCTAATGTGAGGGGTCTAAGTGCATAAACATGTGACAGTGTTAAGACACGAGGTTAAGTCTGACTTGTGGAAGAAGTCTGCCCGGACCCAACTGGCATATCCAGCATCCACAAGTAGTAGACTTAATGTGGGAGGTCTAGCGCGTTATAACCATAAATGAATGTATGGTAATGAACTTGTAATACTTAACCTGTTTGAATCCATAAGGATTGCATGAACCTATTAACTTGAGAGGGGTTAAGTAGATTTGCTTGAATCAGTGGGAGGGTTAAGTTAACCTTGTTAAATATGTGGGGACGGGTTATACATATGAACCGAAAAACTTAACCAGTTGGGGTTATGCGATTTTGTTAAACTAGTGGGCATAACCTGTTGAAATCCTAGTAGCGGAGATGGAAGCCCGGGGGAAGCTTGTATTATCTTGTGTGTGGGACTCAATCAGTCAGTAACCTATATCGGTATCAAACGGAGAACCCTGAACTAGGTCGAGGTCAGGGCACGCTTACTGAGCTGGTTATAAGAGGTCACTTGGGAGAAAGTTGTGCATCTTGGAAATAATGGGGTTGCCACTTTAGGAAGTGATACATCCTACTATGGGTCCAGCACGGGTATCTACGGGTTGGGGAGTCGATCGATTGGGGTAGTAATTAGGATACATCTAGTCTTGCCTGTTTAGGAGCCCGTTATTATCGTTGGGTAACACCGGTTAGTTCTGTGGGGCTACTTGTTATTGTATGGGGTAAAACCTCTCACTAGAAGTACACCTAAGTCTACCATCTTGTAATTGTTGGGATCATCTTGTTCTGGTTATACTAGTATTGGTGCAGACAAAGAAAAGTGTTAGGAAAGCGCTATTTATTCTATTCTGTTTATCCTGTTTACCTTGTCATACCTGCCTTATATGTTGTATCTCTCTTATCCATTTTATATGACTGTAATGATGCTTCTACTATTTATATGCTAGAAGTAACTGGACTTGCCAGACTTATGTTTGACCTATTTTGTTTCCTCTTCTTTCTCTTCTATTCCTCCCCCCCCCCTCCCCCCCTCCCCCCCCGATTCTCAGGGTGGGAATACTCAGGCTTGATCAGGATTCTTTTTTCATTCTTCTTGGAGCTGCTTAGATGTACTGCTTGATTTCGTATCTTCTCTACTATGGCTATGTTTTGGGGATTATGCTCTTTTTATGTTTATTGTACTCTGATGATTTTAGTATAAGGTAGAAGTTTTAAATTGATGTAGGTTTTATACATTTCAAACTTATGATGTAACTATGTTTTGAACAACGATGTTTTCTGCTTAATAAAGTTTTAAATTCTGCTGTTATTTTATATCTGTCTTGTAATGTTCATGTTCCTGTTTACCTATAACGCTTCACGAAACTTAATGCATTCTGATAAAGAGTGACATTAACGGATGTGGGGTGTCACACTTAGTATCAGAACTGAAGGTTACCAGATCGGATAAAAGAATTTGAAAATTGATTTTAAAGGTTTTAAAAGAAAGCATTTTCAAAAGAAAAAATTGTTTTGAAAAACATATTCCCCAAAGCCATAGGAAATATCTTTCGATTCTCTATTTGAATCCTATTTCCTTTTCTTTTCAGCATGTCTGGGGGAACCTAATATTCCGGAGGGCATTCAGATATCGGCTTGGTTTCGTAGGTATCTAGAGGCTACGACACCCGCCGAAGGCTAAGCAGCCGCCCCTCCCCCATCTGCAGCCGCTGTTCCTCCTCCTCCCCCTCCGTAGGCAGATAATTTATCCAATATATGTAAGGATTTATGCGCTATAGGCGAAAAGCCATTCCGAGGGAAAGAGACTTTTGTAGAAGCAAGGAATTGGCTCAAGGAGACGGAGGATTTGTTTGGGATTTTGAGGTTGACGATCGTAAGAAGATTCAGTTGACCTTTTGGCAGCTGAAAGATGAGGCCTCGTTCTGGTGGGAAGTGACGCAGGCAGGGCAACCAGTGGAGACTTGGGATGATTTTCATCAGAGATTCAAAATGAAGTTTCTTTCTCAAGTCGAGCAAAGTATGCAAATGGAAAGGTTTTTAGTGCTTAAGCAAGGAAGCATGTCTGTGAAAGAGTATGTTAATAAATTCAATCAGTTGGCGAGGTTTGGGTTGGGGCTAGTGAATACCCCATATAAGAAGGCTTTGAGGTTCGCTAGAGGATTGAATGAACCCCGCCATGGGTTGGCTATGTCTCATATTCCGATGGGGGCAACTTTTGAGAAGCTCGTTGATATGGCATTAATGCACGAAGAAGATAAAGGTGAAAAGAAAGAGGCTAAGGTTGAGGAAACACATAATAAGAAAGTGTGGCCCAAGAAAGGACAACAACAAAAAAAGAAGGGCGGAAAGAATGACGAGGCTAAAGATAAGAGGAAATGTCATAATTGCGGACGTGAGGGTCATTTGGTCAAAGAATGCAAAAGGAGGAAAAAATGCTTGTTTCAATTGTGGAGAGGTCAGACACTTTTATAAAAAGTGCCCGAAGAAGCAACCACAAGGTCAAAGGGCAGGATCTTTGGGAGGGGAGGTGCATGCTTTCGTGACTAGTGCACCGGACAAAAGTTAGGAAAGTTTCTGTTGAAGGTTTGATTTCTCTTTCCAATCATCTTATTAGAACTCTTTTTGATTCGGGCGCTTCGCATCCTTTAATATCTGATTCTATGGTTGAGTCTACGCCCCTTAGTACTAGTATGGTTTTGGATCCCATTGTTGTCTCAAACCCTATGGGGGGTACGGCTCATCTGTCCATGATTTATTGGGGTTTGAGAATATCTATGTCAGGCGTCGAGTTTGAATGTGACACATATGTGCTTGGTTTCATGGGTTATGGTTTGATTATAGGGATGTATTTACTAGCCATGTATGGTGCCATTCTAGATTGAGCGAGGAGGGTCGTTAGACTTTTGACTTGCCATAGGAGGACCCTCGAGATTTCTTGTGACCCGAAAGGGTCTTTCATGCTTAGTTTCCTAGAGTCACTTGATGCATCTATCGATGATCTGCAATATGTACCAATAGTCTATGAGTATCCTGATGTTTTTAATGAGGTTCGGGGCTTACTTCCGAGGCGCGAGATTGATTTTCGTATATACTTGGTGGACAATGCAAAGTCAGTTGCGTTGCATGTGCGCTATATGGCTCCAAGGGAAAGGAGGGAGCTCAGCAAGCAAGTAGGGGAGGTACTTGAGAAAGGATTTATTAGGCGAAGCATATCTGAATGGGGTTCTCCAGTAATATTCGCCACTAAGGTGGATGGTTCGTTTCGCTTATGTGTGGATTACATGGAGTTGAATAAGCTCACTAAGAAAAACAGGCACCCACTTCTGAGGATAGATGATCTATTTGACTAGCTTGTCGGCGCATCTGTTTTCTCCCAGGTAGACCTTGCCATAGGGTTTCATCAGTTGAGGGTGGCCGAGGATAGTATAGACAAGACTGCTTTTAGAACTCCATATGGTTTCTTTGAGTGGCTCGTCATGCCTTTTGGGTTGACGAATGCACCCGCCTATTTTGTTGATATGATGAGTAGGGTATTTCGGGCGTTTCTAAATAGGTTTGTTGTGGCCTTTGTTGATGATATCTTGATCTTCTCGAAGAACAGGGAAGAGCATGCCCTACATTTGAGGGAGGTTACAAAGACTTTCCGTGAACATCAGCTTAAGGCGAAATTCTCCAAATGCCATTTTTGGAGAAAGGAAGTGATATTTTTAGGCATGTGGTCTCTAAAGATGGGATAGCTATAGATCCCGCGAAGGTAGTTGCAGTTCACGATTGGCAGACCCCAAAGAATGCAACGGATGTGAGGAGTTTTCTTGGTTTAGCAGGCTATTATAGGAAGTTCATTAAGGACTTCGCAAAGATATCATCCCCACTCACCAAGCTGATGACGAAGAATCTGACATTTTATTGGGATATAGACTGTGAAGATGCTTTTCAGCGATTGAAGAGGGCTTTGACAGCAGCCCCAGTCTTGACTTTGCCAGATGGGAACAAGGTATTCACAGTATACACTAATGCATGTGGTATAGGGCTTGGTGCGGTTCTGATGCAAGAGGGAAGGGCAGTATGTTATGGAGGTAGACAACTAAGAGTTTATGAGAAGAACAACCCTGCCCTTGACTTAGAGTTAGCTTCCATAGTATCCGCGCTTAAGACTTGGTGCCATCATCTACTTGGAGAGAAGTTTGAGTTGTACACCGATCATAAATCCCTCAAGTACTTGTTCTCGCAGAAGGATCTCAATTTGAGGCAACAAAGATGGATGGAGTTCCTAGCATCCTATGACTTTAAGATTGCTTATACCCCTGGCAAGGGTAATGTGGTGGCAAACGCATTGAGTAGGCAGAGGATGACGTTTAGTCCTCTGTTTGTGGAGAGGAAAGGCTTTCATACCGACTTCTGATTTTAGACCCTCCACCGAGTTTACACCTGGTTTATTGGCATCACTAGAGGTGCGACCTACTCTTTTGGATCAGATAGGAACTTCAAAGCGAGAGGATCCACAGATTCTAGACATCTTAGATAGGCTCAGTTGAGGGGTGACTTCTAGTCACCTCAGTAGGTATTCCACGGACGATAGAGGGTGGTTGCGACGAGATGGAAGGCTTTGTGTTCCCCGAGTTGGGGGTCTGTTGAAGACAGTCCTTGAGGAAGCCCACCATTCCAAGATGACTATACATCCAGGTGGTAATAAGTTGAATAGAGATATGAAGAGGGTTTTCTTTAGGGATGGAATTAAGAAAGATGTAGCAGAGTTCATTTCTCGATGTTTGATTTTCCAGCAAGTAAAAGCGGAGGAAAAGAAGCCCGGTGGTTTACTTTATCCTTTGGAGATTCCACAATGGAACTGGGAGAGCGTCTATGGATTTCATTGATGGTTTGCCTATATCAAGAAAAGGCAATACCAGTATTTGGGTTATAGTTGACAGGCTTACTAAGAGCGCTCATTTCATTCCGGTTAAGAGTAAGAGAATGACAACATGGTTGGCATCGGTTTATCTTCGTGAGGTAGTTTACCTTCCAGCATAGTGAGTGATCGAGATCTTATATTCACTAGTGAGTTTTGGAAGAGTCTGCAAGAGGCACTTGGTACACAGTTATGTTTGAGAACCGCATATCATCCTCAAACCGATAGACAGACGGAGAGGGTGAATAGAGTTCTAGAGGATTTATTGAGGTTGTGTATTCTTGACTTCGGAGGGACTTGGGAGGAGCATCTTCCATTGGTAGAGTTCACCTACAATAACAGTTATCAGGAAAGCATTGGCATGGCACCCTTCGAGGCATTATACGGACGACCTTGTAGATCGTTGACTTATTGGTGGGAGTCTACATACAGACTTCTACTTGGACCTGAGATGATTAGAGAAACTTCAGAAAAGGTTGATCTCATCAGCAGACGCATGAATAAAGCACAGGACCGGCAAAAATCCTATGCAGATAGAAAAAGGACTGATATTGAGTTTGAGGTGGGAGACATGGTTTTCATCAAAGTATCAGCTTTGAGGAATGTGGTTCGTTTTGGGTTAGTATGGAAATTGGCATCGAGGTTTGTAGGACCATTTCCCATCATGTAAAGGATAGGTCAGATGGCCTATAGGGTGAGACTACCAAAGAGACTGGCCGGTGTTCATGATGTTTTCCATGTTTCTCATTTGCGGAAGTACTTGCACAAAACCGTAGAAGTGGTAGAGCCGAGCTTGCTTGAGGAGGTTGAGGTAGAAAGGGAAGCGACGATTAGACGAGTACCTACCCGCATACTCGGATCAGAGGTTAAGAAACTACGCAACAAGGAGGTTAAGTCAGTAAAAGTGCACTGGGGAGAGGACCGCGAAAATGCAACTTGGGATACTGAAGATAAGATCCGTGCTTCATATCCTTTCCTTTTTGAGAGTACGTTCTTAACTTCTTTTTCCCAGCTTTTGTTAATACTTGTATCTATCGTATGAGTATATCCTATCGATCGAATCCCTGACCTTTAGGTAGAAAACCAATGGATGTAAACATGTGTTTGAGACATGTTATGTTTGGTAGATGCAAGTGGATGCAAGTGTTAGCTAGTGGTTGCTCCTGGATGCATATACACACACACTAGGCACTAGATCGGCTCAATCACTTACATATTGCATATAAATGTGTGTGCATTTTAAATTTTTATGGATGGAAATGGGTGTATCATCATATTGATGTTGCATTTGAATGGATGATTATGCACACATATAGAGCTTACCTGTTACATTAGGACTATTTGCATACATTTTGGATTCATGGCACTAACATACATTGCATTAAGGAGGTCAACTGAATCAGTAGACCGCCTGATCTTTCGCATTAGTATAGGGACATATACACACACATTTGCATATGTTCATAAGCATTAGAAATCTTTTAAGGACAATGGATGCCAGTGA
Source organism: Allium sativum (assembly GCA_030737875.1). Lineage (NCBI taxonomy): Eukaryota > Viridiplantae > Streptophyta > Magnoliopsida > Asparagales > Amaryllidaceae > Allium > Allium sativum. Next base: position 435,478,757 of record CM060919.1, read on the forward strand.
TTGGTAGATGAGTAGATGGATGATGGAAGTTAGGATATACATTCTTCTTAACTTGGAGATTTTGGGGATGAAATCCTTTAAGTAAGGGAGAATGTAACACCACGTATTTTAAAACACACTATTAACAATAAATTAAGGAATACTTAAATAAAAATTCGGAATTAAGAGAAACAGACTGCGCCATTGCGTTCGTCTCGGAATTCCAGTCAAAATAGACACGTGGTTTGCATAAAACGGACATCGTATGAAGAAGTTATTAAGGTTAGAAGTTTGTATACGCATAACAGAAATATATATAAACATATTAATCCAGAAATTCAATTTAATTCAAAAATCAAACTAGGTGAGAGGACGCGGGAAATCGTCCCATTGGGGGTCGACCCTGTGCCCTTAGGGTGTCGACCCATGGGTCGACCCCTCAATAGGGGTGTCGACCCCAGGGTCGACCCCCTGGGACCTGGACGCTTTTCTATCTTTGTCCGTCGGCTGATGGCTATATAAAGGACCCTATACCCATTTTTTTGTCCATTTAAATCAATCACGACAATGAGATGTTGCTCCAACTAAGATTAAATAAGCCTTTTCTTCAGCAATGACGATTCGTACGTATTCAAAGATCGTTGATTCAACATCAACACGCTTTTCTCAGTTTTCTTAGATCCATTCTCTGTAAGTTCATGCTGCTTTTAGATATAAACACCTAAAATGTAATCTTGACATATATATGAATTTGGATCTAAAACTATGCCTAATCAGTTCTATTATCACATGTTCATCGGATTTGTTCTTATATGCATATCTTGTCATTATGCCCAATTCTATCACTATATGCTTATTCACTTGCTATGCCTATTTCTGCCATCATATGTCTACCATGTTATTATGCTTACTTCTGTTCTCTTCCCTTTTTCTTTTCCCTTTTTATTTTATAGCCAAGCTACCTTCGAGCCTAAGCATACCGCTGAAATATGCGAACGCGTGAAATTGGGAACGAGGGGAAACGTTAAAATTGGGGAATAACTTGTATTAGGAAATTTGGGGCATTACTTGAATTGAAAACATGAATATGGATTTGGGGCATAAACCAAATTGTGATTAAAGATCTTAATTTTGGGCATATGGTACATGATGAATATGACTTGGGAAATAGGCATGAAAACCTATAATAAAATAAGAATAATTATTAAAGAATGAATACGCCAAGATATACAGTAATTAGAAACTGTAATTGTGCTTAGACACGAGGTTAGATTACACTTGTGGTAGAAGCCTGCCTGGAACCATCCGGCATATCCAGCATCCACAAGTGATAAATCTAATGTGAGGGGTCAAAGTACATAAACACGTGACGGTGCTAAGACAAGAGGTTAAGTACGACTTGTGGAAGAAATCTGCCCGGACCCAACCGACATATTTAGCATCCACAAGTGGTAGACTTAATGTGGGAGGTCTAGCGCATTATAAAATGAATGCATGGTAATGAACTTGTAATACTTAACCTGTTTGAATCCATAAGGATTGCATGAACCTGGTAACTTGAGTAGGGGTTAAGTAGATTTGCTTGACTCAATGGGAGGGTTAAGTTAATCTTGTTAAATATGTGGGGACGAGTTATACATATGAACCCGACAAACTTAACTATTTGGGGTTATGCGATCTTGTTAAACTAGTGGGCATAACTTGTTGAAATCCTAGTAGCGGGGATGCAAACCTAGGGAAAAATTGTATCATCTTGTGTGTGGGACCCGTATTAGTCAGTAAACTATATCGGTATCAAATGGAGAACCCCGAATTAGGTTAAGGTCAGGGCACGCTTACCGAGCTGGTTATAAGAGGTCGCTTAGGAGAAAGGTTTCTGACGACGCGTTCCATCGGGCTCATGTGCGTGCATGGGTCCGCCTGCTCGGGAAGATAAGACGTTATGACATCAGTAGATATAGCTGTGCATCATGGAGATAACGGGGTTACCACTTTAGGAAGTGATACTCCTACTGTGGGGCCAGCATGATTATCTACGGGTTAGGGAGCTGGTCGATTGGGGTAGTAGTTAAGGTACATCTAGTCTCGCCTGTTTAGGACCCGTTATTATCGTTGGGGGTAACACCCGTCAGTTTTGTTGGGCTACCTGTTATTGTATAAGGTAAAACCTCTCACTAAAAGTACACCTAAGTCTACCATCTTGCTATTGTTAGGATCATCTTGTTCTGATTATACTAGTTTTGGTGCAGAGAAAGAAAAGTGTTAGGGAAGCGTTATTTATTCTATTCTGTTTATCCTGTTTACCTTATCATGCCTGCCTTATATATCGTATCTCTCTTATCCAGTTTATATGCCTGTCATAATGCTTTTACTTATTTATATGCTAAGAGTAACTGGACTCGTCAGACTTATGTCTGACCTATTTTGTTTCCTCTTCTTTCTCTTCCGTCCCCTCCCCCCCCCCTCTCCCCAGGTTCTCAAGATGGGAATACTCAGTCTTGATAAGGATTCTTCTCTCATTCTGCTTGGAGCTGCTTAGATGTACTGCTTGATTTTGTATCTTCTCTGCTATGGCTATGTTTTGGGGATTATGCTCCTTTTATATTGTACTCTGATTATTTTAGTACAAGACATAAGTATTAAATTGATGTACTGGGTTTTATGCATTTCAGACTTATGATGTAACTATGTTTTGAACCATGATGTTTTCTGCTTAATAATGTTTTAAATTCCGATGTTATTTTGTATTTGTCTTGTAATGTTTCAATTCCTATTTACCTATAACGCTTCACGAAACTTAATGCATTCTGATAAAGAATGACATTAGCGGACGTGGGGTGTCATAATGATAGAAAATGAAGTATTCTTTTTGGTGAAAGATAATGGGAGTAAGTCTAAATTTTCAGCGGAGAAATTTAATTTGTTATAGAGATGGGGTATAGTTTTACGTGATAATGGTTGATATTTTACATTATTTCAGTGAAGTGTATGTGAGTGTAGGAGGTTGAGAGATAGTTTGATAAGTAATTCAGTTTGTTAGAATTTTCTTTGCTTGTGTTGTTAATATGTGGAGTTTATATGTACTCTTTTCTCTTTTGTCGCACCCATTTAGGTTAGGAGGGGCATAAGGTTTTGTTGAGACATATAAACAAAGTATATGACTGGTATTTGCAATAAAAGTGCACCAATTTTCAATATATATGTGTGTGTGTGTGTGTGTATGTATGTATACACATAGTAAGGCTTCTCCTTGTCAGTGTACTAACATCGAAGAATTACTATTTACCAATAAGGCTAGCCAACCAGTCAGTACCAGAAAGGTATATTAGATAAATGTGCCCATACTGGGATAGAGAGAACTTGTTCCCTAACATTGTCTAATGTGGGGCACCATGATGTCATACTAAATGACCATCCATCTATGAGAACTATCTTGGATCTAAAATATGTTGCCTTTATTTTGGGATGATGGAGTCGAAATATAACATAGAGCTATTATAGTGAACAATTAGACTGTCTGGTTTCAACATTCATATATGATGTTCACGAACCATTCCATAAAAAGGTTTGGAATCCAAGAAAAATCCAACCAAATAACTCTTTGAAATTCATATCCCTCATTAATTACATCTTCGGGTGGAATCATCTCTCATCCTCTTAATTTATCAATTTTTTAGCATATACTCACATGCATTACAAGAAAGCTTAGTGAAAAAGGAAAACCAATGAGTAGGATTTTTTAGTGCTGAAATGATAACTGAGCACGGTCTTTTAGATTATCAACTACATGTAAGAGATGTTGGCATTTCTGAGTTCATTTATAGGGCATGATATCACTAAAGAGTTGGAACTAATAATGATGGGTATGCATAATATAATGACATTACACGATATCATGTGCATTATTGCCTACGGGTGCATCACAATCAAAAGAAAGTAAGGCGTACTTAAAAGGGGGAAGAATGACAACACCCAAGACTAGCAACCGAGAGGCGTGATTAATAAGGCATTTGCAGCTAGCCTAAAGGGTCAGAAAGTGAAGAATTGAGCATTGGTTTCATGAGGTTGTTAACAACAGACAAAGGTGTGTTGCTATCAAGAAAATGAGATATTGAAAATCGTGTTAGGCGACGCATCATGGACAATGAGGGGAGTGCTAAATCAATATCTAAAGTGCATAGTGAATCGACCACCATGGCTATACCTAGAGCTAGATCTAAACAATAGGAGTAGTGGCCCTTGCAATACTTAAAATCTAATGTGTATAACGTCGACTTAATTATCAAAGGTACTAGTTATTTAACCATTTAGTATATGTAATTTAACTCATATCAAATTTTCAGCCATCAATTGAAAATTATGTAATATATATTATTAGTTTAATTTAAGTAATAATTAATAAATCATATCGTTGATATATATACATTATAAGTTAACTTAATTACGACATAAATATATTTAGAAATGCATATTAATAGGTTTATAAACAATTTTAAAATTTGATTATTAGAGTGATACTTTTGCAGAGTACCTATTTTAACATCTTAAAGGATTAAATCAATGATCTCTAGAACCTATGTCTTGAGTGTCATATCATAAATCAATCGAGCTAGTTGTTCTTATTTATATTTTATTTTTTGAAAATATTCCATATATATATACACATATATGTAGTTTTACATGCATGTGGAGTTAGTTTTATATAACACTATAATAAAAGATTAAAATTTGTATGTATTATCAGATCGTATGGTAAGAGTCAAAGCACTGTAGATTTTAGGGGTCTTGAGTTTGAACCCTTAAACATCAAAACAATTTGTTTACTTGAATAAAGTATCACCCCAATTTGGAAAAAGTATAATATTAATGTAATTGTGCTGGTAATCTAAATATTGTTATATATGTATATGTATACATGTATACATCAGCAATGAGCAATAATTGTTTGGAACCGATTCAGTTGACAGATCCAGTTCATTTTGGCAGATTCAGTTGAGTTAAGAAATTAATTCGTTTGAATTTTTTTATAAAAATATGTTTTTTGGTTATTAGGCTAACTAGACTAACATAATTTTTATTACATTATCCAAATTTACTGTATTATAATACTTTTGTTAGTTGGCATAGTAACATAAAAAATTAAGTTTACCTCCAAAAATAGGTCAATTTTCTTAAAGGCAATAATCAAAATCTCTTTAAACAATTTTTTTAACCTTTTAATGAATCGTTTGAATAATAAAATAATATCTTTTATTTTATTTACCTTTTAATTTAGTTAAATTAGGTAGTGAGAAAGATAACCAAAATTAAATGGTTTAGTTCGATGTTCTTTTTTTAGGGTTGCAATTTGATTTGACTATTTTTTACTTCAAAACCAACCGAATTCGAAGAGTCACCATAATAATTTTCGAATAACATTTAAAACAATACAAAATTGTTAGTAAAGCAAAAAAACTGTATAATATTTGTAATATAAAATTAAATCCATTAAAATATAGGTCTTTATTTTTAAAATAGATTGTTATTATTTTGGTTTATTCAAATTATACATACATACATATTGAAATTTATGGCGTGCGTAGAAACACACACATAAACAAACAAACAAATATACACACATATACATACACATATGCTCAAATTTATTTTAATAATAATATGTAACTACAGCTGAAATACTTCTGTATACGTGTGCCTGCATATGTATATGTATCATTTATGTATCTCTACCTAGTCAAGTCCATACACACACATATCGTACTTTAATCATGAAATATCTGGTGTTCGTGATATATATTGAAATCATAATTAATATCATGTAAACAACAACAACAACAATAATAATAACATATAAGTTAGAATATCACTTGTACGAATTAAATTAACATTGTTTGACATAGTGATAAAATAGTCAAACTTCAAACTAACTCAATACTATACACATTTAGTGTGATTTAATGTATATAATTCATTCATAAGACAACATTCATCATTTTTAATTGCATTGATTTTTTCCATTGTGGCATTGATCCAACATACTCATACACATAATAATTCCATATGAATCATAGATTTCTATGTAAAGTCAAAGACGAGTTATACTTGTGAGTAAAGTCAAGGGTAAATCACACTTGACGTGTATACGAATGTGATGTGGAGCATGAGTTGGTTATTAAAATTCATATTGGTGATTTTGCGGTTTGAGACTATTGGATGATGATGAATGTCATACTTCAGACTTTAAGGATCTATATAATAGATTCTTTCAGACAATAGTTCAACCCACCAGGTACAAACGGGTTATCAAACTATCGACTTTCAAGATTTAATAAAGCCTTGGAAGAGTGAATCGGATTCAACGTTTGTACGGCTTTGATCCAATCAAGAACACTCTGATATTATTTTTTGATGATGCAATAATCAAAGAGAAACAAGAGGAGACGACTGAATCTACGACAATTCTGAATTCTGCAACACCTTGAAGGCGTCACACATTTTTAGCGTTTGAAACGCTTTAATGGCGTCGTAGATCAAAGGAGGAAGAAGAAGAAATTCAGAATTAAAAAGTGATTTGAAACACTTTTGGCGTTGGTATTTATAAGTATGCATCTATTCGTGAATCATCACGACCGTTGTCCGTTTCAAATTCGAAACACTGTATCTGTTCACTTCTGAAACATCGCGCCTTTTCATCTGCAACGTTTCAAAGCGTTGCGAATTTCAAATCGTCGCATCCTTTAAAAAACTAGCCCAGTTTTATTTATTTCGGGTTCGTAATGGGCCCAAATTTAGCCCGTAACCGTTTATAAATTCTGTCCAAAAATAATCTTATTGGACCTGAAACTATACCCGTACCGTGCCCGGCTCGGTTCGGTTCGGTCGGACGGACGGCGGTGACGGCGCATGCGTGTGTGGTATAGTGATACATGACCTCCCTCCTTACAATAAAGTAAACATTTGGGTGCCCCAAGGCCCCACACCTTCATGAGAAGGCTGCTTAAGTAGTGGCACGCCTTCTTATCTTCTATAGTGTGGGACTTATCCCCACATCATTCTCTTCCTCTCTTTCTTCCCTCTTCAAAGACAAACCCCATGCCCAAAACAATGTTTTGAAAAATTTCTAACAATCTCCCCCAATTTTTCAAAAAATAAAGAAATAAGTAGAATGGATGGTTGAATCACTTATGTGACTTCCTACATACCCAAGTGGGATCAAGCCTATGTAGTTCTAAGATCAAGTTTTGCATCATCGTGGAAACAACACATAAATAGAAGGCATCTTTTGGATTTGAACCTTTACTTAGTGTAAAGCATTTAAAGTTCTATCGAGATTCTCTGGTGAACAAATCTTGAACCAAGTATCCCTTAATGATAAAACCGAAACAACCACTCATGTTGATTTCCTTAGTTAGAGTGTTCTGTATTGCTCAGCATGTTACTGGCTATGTGCTTTAATCCTAATTCATGAGTCTACTTTAGAAAGCAGTCTTACATTCCTAGGAAATGGCATGATTTCAATACTCATATAGGTAAGTCTCTTAAGTTTTTTCATGCTATACATATTTTAAGGTTTCTAGACTTATTAAGGACATTTATTCATCCTTTGTTCTTGTAGAATCCCACACTAAATATTATGAAATTATTGATTTAGTGTTCCATGATCATTCTCTTAACTTGTTGGTACCCATTGAACTTTGTATATCCTTTTCAAGACACAAGTTGGGTTCCTGTTAAGGATGATCAATCTTCATTCACAGACCTTAGTCCCATTTCTTTTGACTTTATAAAAACCATAGGCTTTGGAAGACCTTTTGTAAGTGGGTCAACCAAGTTTTTCTTCATTTCTATGTAGTCAACAATTATAACTCCACTTTTGAGTAACTATCTTACCATCTGATGTATTAGATTCACATGTCTAGACTTTCCATTATAAGTCTTATTAGAGACATTATATATTGTTGCTTGATTATCACAGTTAATCAAGACTGCTGGAGATGGCTTCTTCCATAATGTGATTTCCATTAACAAATTCCTAAGTCATTTCACTTCCTTACATACATCTGCTAATGCAATTAATTCTAACAACATAGTTGAATCAGATATACAAGTCTACTTCTTGGAAGCCCAAGACATAGCAATGCCTCCTAATGTAAATATCCACCCAGTCTTAGACTTGGATTTGGATTCTACATTGTTCCAAGTTGCATCACTATATCCTTCTATTACAGCAGGATGTCCTTTATAAGACAAACCGTAGTCGATGGTTCCTTTGAAATAAGCTAAAACTCTGGAAATAGCTTTCCAGTGTTCAAAACAAGGATTACTCATAAATTGACATAATACACTTATAGCATGTGTAATGTCTGTTCCAGTGCAATGCATAACATACATAAGACTGCCAATAACACTATAATACTCCAGTTGAGAAATGGTACATCCAGTGTTCTTTTCTAATTTGACACTTGGATCTAAAGGAGTTGGTACTGGTTTGTCATCATAACGACCATATTTCTTTAGGAACTTCTCAATGTAATGAGATTGAGTTAGTAATAACTCCCCCACTTTCCAAATGATTTTAATTCCCAGAATTACATCAGCCTCGCCTAGATCTTTCATACCAAATTTAGAAGATAGGAACTTCTTAGTTTCATTCACACAAGATATATTGGAACCAAATATTAGCATGTCATCGACGTATAAACGTATTATAACATAGCTGTTGTTACCCGATTTGCTATAAATACATTTATCGGCATCATTAACAAAGAATCCATATGACAATGCAACTTTATCAAACTTCTCATGCCATTGCATGGGAGCTTGCTTCAAGCCATAAAGAGATTTGACTAATTTACAAACTTTCTTTTCTTGGCCTGGGGTTATGAAACCTTCAGGTTGTTCCATATCTCTTCTTATGAATCTCCATTTAGAAAAGTTGTCTTTACATCCATTTGATGTATGACCAAGTTATGAATTGATGCAAGTGCAATTAAACAGCGTATAGATGATATGCGCGCAACCGGAGCATATGTATCAAAATAATCTACTCCTTGTCTTTGCTTATATCCCTTAGCAACTAATTTTGCTTTAAACTTATCAATGGATCCATTTGTATTCAACTTTTTCTTGAATATCCATTTACATCCTATAGGTTTAGCACCAGGAGGTAAATCAGTTAAAACCCAAGTTTGGTTTAACATTATGGAATTCATTTCATCGTTGATAGCTTCTTTCCAGAAATTAGAGTCTCTAGAACTCATAGCCTCAGAATAAGTTTTGGGATCATCATCGACGTTCATTACATATCTTGTCACATTAAGAACTTCATCCATATTGCCTTTTACGAAATATATTATGAAATCAGGACCATAGTCCTTCTCTATTCTCGCTCTTTTACTTCTTCTGTGTTTAGTACTATTATCTAATACTGAAATTCCTTGCTGCTTTGAGCAAGAGCATATTCATCATCATTGATGTAACACCCCGTATTTTCTGTGAATATTAAAATTAATGAATCTAATAATATTTAATTTTTAAAAGAGGAATTGGGTGAAATGGGTTATGCCATTGCGTTCGTCTCGGAATTCTGCTTGAGATAAAGTCCGAGTTTGCGTGAATCGGACTCCGTATGAAGAAGTTATGGAGTTCAGAATTTTTCAAGTTTAAACAGTAACTAAATATAATAATAAATCAAATCAGAAAACAGTTCAAATTTCAAAATCTGGCAAGAGCGGCCTAAGCGGGAAATTTCCCGCTCAGGGGTGTCGACCCCTCCCCCCCGGGGGAGTCGACATAGGTGTCGACCCCCCTATAGGGGAGTCGACATAGGTGTCGACCCCCCCCCCGGTAGGGAGTCGACCTCTCCCAGATCCAGCTCCTGTGACGAATTTTTACAGCCTTGTGCTGATGTGGCCTTCTCTGATTGGCCAATGACTGATTTCCGAGGTATTAGGGCATATGTGTCATGCTACGGTTGGCAGGATGACACATCTCTTTGGTTTGATGGCTCTGATTTCTCCTAGACTAATCTAAAGGCTAGAATTAAACCTAGACTTCTATATAATCACCCCAAACCTCAACCCTAGAACTCATTCTATGAAGTCGTCATGCTGTTCGTCTACAAACTGGCCTAGCCTCCATTCATCTACCCCAAACTAGAGAATCAAATTCAAACTAGGAATCAATTAGAAGAACTAGAGAATCAAACGTCTACATCAAAGGATAGCTTTTCAAATTCAGAAATCAGATCCCAGAAATCAAGATCCGTCCTTTTTCTGTAAGTACGGTTATTGTTTAGATGTGAACACCTAATAAGAAATCACGACTGTAATATCTGGATCTAGAATTATGCCTAATTCTATTTGTGCCTATCCTTTTGAATCGCCTATGCCTATGAGACTATTATGATTGATGTAATGACACCTATCGTTCCTATGAGACTATTGTGATTGACATAATGAAACCTAACATGCCTATAAGACTGTTGGATTGACAAAATGGAACCTATCATGTCTATGGGACTGTTGTGATTGATTTATCATGTTGTACATCCTATGCCTATGAGACTATTGGACTGACACAATTGAACCTACCATGCTGTATATGCAAATTTCATGATAAGTTACGTTCATACACTCTTACATGTTTAGATCCAATCTAGTACCCGTGTTTAAGATCTATATAAGTTCATGCTTATACAATTAGATCTATGCTAGTTCGCATGTCAATTGGATCTAATTTAAATGTAAGAACATGTTCATGTGCTTAATTAAGTTTATGTCGTTCTATCCCAAATTTATACTACACATGTTGATCTATATTGTTTATACCTGTTGGAATGTTACATGTCCCTTTTCTTTTCCCTTTTTGTTTATGAGTTAGGCTAATTTGCGAGCCTAACGTTCTATGTGAATTGTGCGAACGAATAACAGGGGAGACGTTGGGGGAAAATATTAAACTACATGCTATTGGCATAGATTGGCTCATAATCATGTAAATGACTAGTAACATGAAATGGTAGAATTTGTATACCTAGAATTATGGACATAATTTAGAGGTTAAATGGGACATGACTTGATTTGACAACACTTGTGGATAATTTACGTATAAACATGAATGGTAAATATGTAGATTAATTAAAAAATGAATATGCCTAACCCGAGGTTAGATTGAGTTATGGTGTAAGACTGCCCGGAACTGCCCGGCACATCCAGCAACCGTAACAATGTAGATCTAATGTGAGAGGTTAGCGCATTAAGCCCAAAAACCCGAGGTTAGATTGAGTTGCGGTGTAAGACTACCCGGAACCGCCCGGCACATCCAGCGACTGCAACAATATAGATCTAATGTGAGAGGTTGGTGCTTTAATGAATGAATTAAAGCTAAGGAACAGACCGACTAAGATTGGTAGGGTTAAGTTAATTAAGGCAACACTTAACCAATATAACATGATGTGTGATAGGGTTAAGTAACACAAGAGTGCAACACTTAACCCATGTAACATGACAAGTGGTAGGGATAAGTAACACAAGAGGGCAACACTTAAACAATGTAACATGACCAGTGGTAGGGTTAAGTTAACACTTAACTAATGAACGAGTGGGATTAAGTTAATGGGAAACACTTAACCAATATAATATGATGAACGAACAGGGTTAAGTTAATAAGAAACACTTAACCAACATGACATGGCGTGTGGATGGGTTAAGTTAATTTGAATGGATGGATAACACTTAGCCAATTTGGGGGGTATACGAATAGACCCTAGAAAACCCTAGTAACGGGGACCCATTTCAGCAGTAACCCACATAGATGTATCACGGTCCCCTGAAACTAGGCAGGGTAGGGCACGATTACTGGGTTGATTATAAGCGGCCAAAATAGCGACAGTGGGTGCAGCAGTGTAGTTCCGATGGAGTATGGGCATGCACGTGCTCCGGAGTGGAAACGCAGACACTGGGCATCAGTAGTATACACTGTGCATCTTGAATCGTGTCGGGTCGCTATCATAGGGATTGATACACCTTGTGGTGGGACCAGCACAGGGTATCTACATGTAAGAGAGGGCCGATTGACACAGACACAAGGAAATTTAATACAAGAAGGGAGTCGAATCGATAGGGTAGTATGGGTACATCTAACATCTTCATGGCAATTGGGCTGATTGAGGTAAGATCCTCATACTAGACGTACACCTGAAGGCTACCACAATTGCGGGGCTGGGATCACCTTATTATATAACATAGGATACTAGTTGGGACACTAGTAGGGACGCTACAACAAAAACACTATATTATAACTTTAATTTTACAACGGTGGTAAAAGCACCATTGTAATAAATGTTTTTTACAACTTTTTCCCAAAATAGCTGTAATAAACTTATTTTTAACAACTTTGTTATTTTGACAGTTGTAATAAAAGCCTATCACAACTTTTAATTTTTGACTGTTGTAGTATATGACTATATTTTAATATAATTAACAACTAATAATTGATATTTAATGCATTTATATTGATTATTTATAATTAATAACTAATAATTACTATTAATAATCAATTAGGAAGTAATAATCAATAATCAATCCGTAATATTTAATACTTAGAAATTAAGAAGAAGAATTAAAAAATATAGTTAATATTACATAATTACTATTAAATAGTTAATAATTAAAATATAATAATTAATGCTAATCATGAATAATCAATGATTGTTATTAATAATTAAGAAGCAGAAATTAATAATTAAGAAGAAGAGATTAATAACTAAGATTATATTTAATAATTAATTTATAATAACGAACGATTAATAAGAAATCTTTAATAATTTAAAAGTAATACTTATTATTAGTATTTAATATTTAATATTCATGGGTAATAATTATATTTAGCATCCAATATTTCAAAAAAAGTTTAAATTTTTCTAGACAAAACTTATAAAATATTGAAATTTTCACAAATTAATTAAAAAAAAAATCAGTGAACTAGAATTTTTATAAAATATCCGAAATTTCGAAAAACTAGTTAGTTTTTTTTTCTTTTTTTCTTATGATAATTGAGCCTTAAAATCGAAATGAATATTCAAATGACTTAACCAACGTGATCTATTGAGTGTTGAAATTGGTTAATTGATTACTATGAGAAACAATATTATGTATAGTGCTGAAAACAATTGAAATGTAAGATGTAATCACATTAGTAAGTACCAATCAGATAAACATGAAAAATTCAATCGTTTGGAGAAGTGGCGGCAACTTGAAAATTTTGGCGGCCAACCCTTATGTTCCGTTCCTTTTATTCCCGTCCCTCTCCTTTGCTTTATTTCTCAGCCCAATGCGTATGGCCTCCGCTTCATGCCACCGCCTGTCCTTCCGCCGAGACTATCTCCCTCCACCGCAAAATCCACTCCTGAACCCATGCTGCTTCTATTTCCACTACAAGCTTCGTTCGTCGTTCATCGGTTCCGTCGCCTCCTATTACCACCGTATCCCTCTCCGTTGACCTAGCCTCCACCTCATGGTTCTGCGTCTCTAAGACCCCGCTCCGTGTCCTACTTGACGTCGCTTAAGCGTCACACCCTTCGGTCCTCTCATCCAATGCATCCAACGCCTCTTTCTCCACTTCCAGGAACTCGAACCACCGAAAGGAATGAACCCGCAACCCAGGAAAGTGCCCATCAGTCTCCTCCTATAGCTCCACTGCGATCCCTTGCTGGTCCTTCTATCGTCCATTGTCTCCAATCCAGCAACCATTTCCAGTATTGTATCATCTTCGAACAGCCTCTAGCGTCGTTCCAGCATGCCAAGCGAGTCGCTCCTGTCATCCCCAATTCGTCGACCAATAGAAAGTAAACCTTACGATTAAACCTATTTTAAGTTTGCAACTTTGGATTTACACAAAAGTCAATTAGATTTGGGTTCTTGCTGATGCATTTGGTCATTTTTTCACTGATCCACTTGTCGTATTGTTGTGGGGTTTCTTTTGAAGTGCAGTAGTGGTTTGGGATTGTTACTGGTATTACTCTTATCATTGAACAAATACTGTGAATGAATTTGTAGGATGCTAGAGTGTTATGTTTGCATGTGTAGATTCACTGTTCGTAGATAAATATTATAGCTAAAAAAAGGTTGTGCTGACTTTCAAACTCAGCATAAATAATGTATAGAGGCATTAGGATAAAAGGTAGCTAGTTCTTGCTATTGGGTTAGAAATTAATGCTACTAATCTAGTTTGGGTTTGGATGTGTGCTGCGTATATATAATAATATATATGTGCACTTCGATGTGCGAAACTATCACATGTTCGCATTCAGAAATATTGATCTGCTGGTTGCTAAAGTTTTAAAATTTTCAAATTTTCAAATTTATCCATGTATATGAAGTTTCATGTTTGTAATCATAGAAAATGCAGTTTATGCAAGCTTTGACCTTAATTCTACATTGTGGAATATCAAAGATTTGGTGAAGAAACACCTGGAATTCATTGCCTATCCAATTCAACTATGGACTAAAAATACTATTTAGGAGTTTAATGATGTTGAAGATGAAGAAGATAGGAAAGAAGGCAAGGTTAAGGAAGTAGATTAACGAAATGGGAGGAAATCAATGATGAAAAAGGTGATGCATGTATCTAATGAAAGAACTCAAATCAACAAGCAAAACCCAATTTTTATTTTAATTCTTATCTTCTCTTTTACAACTAATACAAGATTTACCTGTATTTTTTAGTTAACATTTCAATACAGATTTTCTTCCATTTTAGTGATATCATTTAATATTATTTCTTTCCTAAAAAATCATTATAAATATTTCAGATTTACTTCCATTTCAGTGTATTTTCAGATTTACCTCTAATACTCAGAAAATATTTTTGTTTAGAAGCTGATCCTTTCGGCTCAGTTTTGATTCGAAATTGAGCCGGATATTTCAGTTTAGAAACTGAGCCTCAGGCTCAGCTTAGAAACCGAGCCAGGCTCAGTTTCGCTGTTTCGAACCACACACACGCATGTAGTTCTAGTGGCACTCTAAAGTTTCAGTTCACTATAGTAAAATATGATGATTTCTTGTTTACGTATATTATGTACATATTTTAAGCATATGTTGTGTATATGCATCGAAAAAGGTTAGAAAATGATACATCTCTCTTGTTTATCTAGTACTCACCAGTTTTATGTCTATATTTTAAGCATATGTTGTACTTATGAGCAAAAAAGTTTAACAGCTTTGTTTTTATCAGATATATTTACATTGCTATGCATGCTACTATTTACCCTGTGCAGGTTGCCCTTTTCTATGTTGTTTTTCTTGCTGGGCTCCTTCACGATTACCTATTAACTTTTCCCAGGCATGCATTTACCATACTATTTTACACTTTATATGTATATTATATTATATTATATTATATAAAGCCATGCAGTGTTTGTTTTGTTGAATAAGTTATAAGATCCAGCAGCACAGGTACATTTATGTTTGGTTCCATTGCCACACCATTCCAGTGCGCATGCTGCACTGGCATAGTATTAGCATCTCTTTTTTCCCACTCTTTCTCTGAAGGAATGTATCCACTGTCCACCGAGAACTGGTTCACCTAGTTTTTTCTTAAATCTTTGAGGGTTTTTTTTGTTTTGATTTTTTTTCTCCCTTCTCTCTAATATATCTTTGGGTTTTTCTAGTTTTAACCGTATAACCCATTGGTTTATGATGTATTGTCTCTACAGAAGCTGGTCTAAGCACCTTATTAGGATATTTACTCTCTTTTTTGTTAAAAGTAATACTCACGACACATAGCCTTGAACCTTTTTTTGGGTGAAATATCCTATTAAAGTTCTATTCTACAGTTGAAATATTATGCCTTAAATTAGATGTATTGATATCTATAATTTTGTCCTTTAGAATCTTCCCGGCAAGACGGAGACATTCCGGTGCAAAGCAAAGAAAATAAACTGAAAAGCGTTGCTGATGGGTAAAATACCAGCCTAGCTAACGATACATTCAGAATATGTGAACCATATTTACATGAAAAGTACACATCCACCATTTTATGTTTACAACAAGCTAAAGGTTATGTTTATGTATATACATGTTTTGTGATTGTGCAGGTGGTGTGTCTTGTGGTGGTAGGGATGTTGAGGAAGTGCAAAGATGAAACAGGCTGATAGTTGAAGCAGAGTTTTTGGATGGTATTGATTTGTAATCATTATTTGTAATGAAGAATTGATATATTACAGTGATGATGTATGATTCATTAGTTTTGTATTTCGAATATAAAGTTGTAACGTTTTTTGTATGAATGGATCTGTTGCTTTGAATTTATATCAATTTGTTTTCTGTTAATTCAACTTTTGTGGCATTTGCAAAATTTATTCTATTAAAATTATAATAAAGTGTATTACAAATCAACAGAAATAGGTGTAATAATAACGAAGTCACAACGGTGCATAAAAGTTGTAGTAGGTATTACTAAAACGGTGCATAAAAGTTGTAGTGGGTGTTACTACAACGGTTCATAAAAGTTGTAATAAAGTTTATTACAACAGTGAATAACAGTTGTAAAATATACAAAATTACAACGGTGCTGCAACTATGCAAAAAAGTTGTAAAAGATATTCATCTATTACAACTTCTTAATACACGACGGTTGCATCACCGTTGTAAAAGGTATATTACAACGGTGTTCCACCGTTGTAATATGGTCAGTTTGTTGTAGTGGGAATACGAATCGTTCTATAAAAGACGCTAGTTAGGATGCTAGTTGGGTGGTGCAGAGAAAATAGGAAATCAGAGAAAGAACCAAAGCTCATTCAATATATCTTGCCTTGTCATATCAAATGGTGCGGTGTAATCTTGAAATAGTGCGGTAACATAAGGTTGGTTGAGTTGGGTAATTCCTTGGGGATCAATCTGATGTTGATTTTGGTCTTCGGGGTTGATACTCAGGGAGTTACTCTCTTAACCAAGGTGTCTTAGTAAACAGTGTGGTGTAGGAAATATCTTAATAAATCAGGAGCGCAATCATCATATCCTGTTCATCTTGTGTACCTTGTCATATCTAATGACCATCATTTGTTGTCTTGTTATGCTTATTATCATGGTTATGTCTGGTATTCAGTTTATTCATGTCATGATCCTTTTACCTGTTTACATGCTGAATAATCACTGGACTTACCAGACTTATGTCTGACCCGTTTTCTTTTGCCTTCTTTCTTCCGTTCCCCCCTCCCCCCCTTAGGTTCACAGGGAGGGAATATCACCATTTAGCTCAGTTTTCTTTCCAAGCTCGAAGATAGACGATGTATTGCTTTGGACTCTCTTTTCCACTGCTATGGCTGGCTCATGCTTTATTGGGGAATACCATTGTCGTTTTATGCTTCTTTATTTTGTTAAACAGGACAGATGCTTGTTGTAATGGGTAAGGGTGTTTTGGTGTTGGAAAACAATCTTGTACAAGTTGTTTTATCAAGCTGTTGTTTTATCAATGAAGTAAAGTTTTATTTATTTTCCACTATTTAAATTTTGTCTGTTTTGTAATTTATCTGTTCTATACACTTATGACACTCCACTGAAGTTAATGCATTCCCTTTGTGAGTGACCTTAACGGAGGTGAGGTGTTACCCATGCCGCAGCGCAGTCGAGCAATTAATAGGAGGCAACAGACAATTTAGGGTTCGAGCGGTTGCATACCAAGTGGGGTTTGAACGCGCTAGCGCGACTCAATTGCACTGGACGGACTGCCGATCAAGGTGAGTATTTTCTAACTTTACAGGGACCGCTGCTGCAAATAAAAAAAATATAGACATTGCTTGTAAAATTCTTCTACAGGGCATCGGCTTGCTTGTAAAAAAAAATTGTTTTTTTATTTATCTCTGCAATTGACTGTTCTGTGACTGTTCTGAGACTGTTCATTCTGTGACTGAAAAAAAAATATATTGCATTCATTTTAGTTTTGTTTTTATTTTCTAAGGACTTCATTATATTTTGACAATTTGGTTTAGTTCTAACGGATTATTTCTCGGTGTCTAGACTACGGCAGAGTAATAACTGTTTATAAATATTACGGTGATTCGTAAATATTATATTGGTTGTTCCTCTGAAGGTACTTAAACCTTCGGCTGCATTGCTAGGGTGATTCCTGGTGCACCGATAACTCCTGTCCGTTAACTGGCTGAGAAGTCTTTTGTTGAAATAAATCAAACCGTCATTATATAATTAGGTTCATCAAAAAAAAAATATTCTTTTGTGTCTCATTATTTTTCTCTAAAAAAATTTTTAAAATAATTCTCGTTTTGTAAAAAAAAAAAATTGCTCAAATTTGTTTTTTCTCGTCTTCCCTTATTCTTCTCGCTAGTGCATGCGTCATTGGACTCGTGATCCTTCAGACAATCGTTTGGTTCGAACAAACATTTCTTTAACCATAGCCGAAGAAAATCCCCCTCGATCTCTTATGGATAGATACTTCCCCGATCGGGTTTCTATTCCTTCTTGCATCATATTGCCCGCCCCAACGGGTAACCACTTTGAAATTCATTCGAATCACATAAATACTCTTCCAAAGTTCGGCAATTTAGAATGTGATGATCCATATATTTTCTTGAACAAATTTGAACAAGTTTGTGCAACCATGAAATTTCAACAATTAAGTGACGATGGAATCAAACTTAGGTTAATTCCATTTGCACTTACCGAGTATGCTGAGAAATGGTTGTATAGCTTGCCTTCAAATACGATTGGAACTTGGGGTGAATTTGTAAACATTTTTCTAAAGAAATTTTACCCTTTGGAAAAAACATCTAAAATTCGAAATGAAATCGTCAATTTTCGTCAATTTGGGGGTGAATCCTTTGCAAAATATTTTGAAAGATTTAAAGAGCTTCTAGTCAAATGTCCACATCACAATTTCGAAAAATGGACTCTTTGTCAAATTTTATACGATGGACTTGAAAATAACTCTCGAACCATGCTCGAATCAATGTGCCAAGGAAATTTTCTAGCCCAAGATCATAATGCCGCTTGGCAATTTCTCGAAAATTTGGCCGAAAAATCAGCTCAATGGGAAAGATCTAACGAGAAATCGATTTATTCCCGTTCTAACGCTCATTCGGTAGGATCATCGATAGCCTTAGAAGCAAAAATAG
Organism: Allium sativum; assembly: GCA_030737875.1. Taxonomy (NCBI): domain Eukaryota; kingdom Viridiplantae; phylum Streptophyta; class Magnoliopsida; order Asparagales; family Amaryllidaceae; genus Allium; species Allium sativum. Next base: position 435,497,862 of record CM060919.1, read on the forward strand.
ACGCGATGATATCCAAATTCGATAATGTCCTTTCATCAACTCAAATAAATCAAGCTCAAGCGTCTCAGACCTCATGTTACAATTGTAACGATCCTAACCACATATCTGATCAATGCCCACATTCATTGGAACAACTCAACGCATTTAACAAAGCTAGGAATGACCCATTCTCCCCAACGTACAATCCAGGTTGGAGAAACCATCCTAACTTCTCTTGGACCCAAAACAATGCAAATCTGAGTGCGGTTCGACCTCCTTTTCAATCATTTTCGAATAATCCTTCGAAACCTCCCTTTCAACAAACTCAATTCCAACATCCTGTGCCACCTTCTCAAAACCAAGCGCAACAATCTTTTGTTCCCCAAGACGACAAACGATTGACATCACTGGAGAAAACTCTCGAAGAATTGACTAAAGCGACGACTCAAAATCTCCAATTAAATACCAATCTTCAAAATTTATTGACTTCGCACATGCAAAACACGAGTCAATCGATCGCTAAACTTGAAATGCAAATGAGTCAGTTAGCCACTTCGGTGAGCGAACGGGAAAGAGGCACTTTCCCGAGTCAACCCATTCCAAACCCCAACCGTCAAAATCCTAACTCCAACCAAATTCACATCATTCAAGATTCAAACGTTAGTCACTTGAATGCGGTCACGACTCTTAGATCCGGCAAAAAGATTGACAACCATGTGGTCAACCCAAATGCTTTACCGGATGATCTTCCAAACCCTATCGAAAATTCGACCAACTCAGATCAAAACATTGAGCCAATTTCTGACAAGGACCATCCTCAAACTCAAGTAGCCCAACCTACTGAGTTGTCTGCTCCATTTCCTCATAGACTCCGACCTAGGAAAAAGACGGATCAACTAGAAAAAATCCTTGAAATATTTAAGCAAGTTAAAGTGAACATTCCTCTTTTAGATATTATACAACAAGTTCCACAATACGCAAAATTTCTAAAAGATATGTGCACTCAAAAACGTCATACACATGTACCTAAGAAAGTGTTTCTAGCGGCAACTCTAAGCGAAGTCTTGTCCCAATCGATGCCAGTGAAATACAAAGATCCTGGCTGCCCCCACAATATCATGTACTATTGGGGACAAGAAAATTGATAGATGCCTGCTAGACTTAGGTGCTAGTGTTAACTTGCTTCCATATTCCGTCTATCGCCAATTAGGGCTAGGAGAACTGAAACCCACCAAGGTTACCCTTCAGCTTGCTGACCGGTCAATTAAGAAACCTGTGGGTGAAATCGAGGATGTGTTGATCAAAATTGGCGAATTCATCTTTCCAGTTGATTTCATTGTCTTAGAAACTCAACAGGTTAGCAATCCTGCAAACCAGATCCCTTTGATTCTAGGAAGACCCTTCTTAGCAACCTCTAATGCTCTCATCAACTGTAGAAATGGGTCTATGAAACTTTCTTTCGGTAACATGACTGTCGAGCTAAACATCTTCAGAACTGAAAACTCTCCTAACTCTTATGTGGACCAGTTTTCTGAAATCCATGTTGTCCACGATAATGAAACTGAGCTCGACCATCTGAATAACGAAATTGAATCGAATTACGAAACCTTGTTTTAAGATATTCCCGAAAATGTCTCTGTTAGATTCCTGTCGAGCCACTCACAATTGAGTCTATCCCTCAACCAATTTCTTCGGTTGAGTCGTCCCCAAAATCTGACCTCAAAGTGCTGCCCAGTCATCTTAAGTACACTTACTTAGGAGACAATGAAACTTTTCCTGTCATTATCGCTTCTGACCTTACTTTAGAGCAGGAACAATTGCTCCTTCCCATTCTTAAGAAAAATAAGGAAGCAATTGGTTGGTCCATGGCTGATATTAAGGGGATTAGTCCTTCGATTGTCCAACATCGAATCCACCTTATAAATGATGCCAAACCCACTCGTGATCCCCAACGTCGACTAAACCCTCTCATGAAAGAAGCAGTTCGTGCTGAAATCCTTAAATGTCTAGACAATGGAATCATCTACCCAATTTCTGATAGTCAATGGGTTAGTCCGATTCATGTTGTACCTAAGAAATCAGGGATTACCTTGATCCAAAATGAAGCTAACGAGCTTATCCCAACCCGCACCCAGACCGGTTGGCGTGTTTGCATTGACTATAGGAAACTTAACGCTGCAACACGTAAGGATCATTTCCCTCTTCCATTTATCGATCAAATGTTAGAACGACTAGCCGGTCACGAGTACTATTGTTTCCTTGACGGGTACTCGGGATATAATCAAATCCCTATCGCTCCTGAGGACCAAGAGAAAACCACTTTCACGTGTCCATTTGGTACATTTGCGTACCGTCGTATGCCTTTTGGTCTCTGTAATGCACCTGCAACCTTTCAGAGGTGCATGATTAGCATTTTTTTCTGATATGATCGAACGATTTTTGGAAGTGTTCATGGATGATTTTTCCATCTTCGGGGATTCCTACAATGAGTGTTTACATCACCTGGATCTTGTTCTTAACCGTTGCAAAGATAAACACTTAATGCTTAATTGGGAAAAGTGTCACTTCATGGTTAAACATGGCATTGTTTTGGGACATGTCATCTCTAACAAAGGAATTGAAGTAGACAAAGCCAAAATCGAAGTTATCTCGAATCTTCCCATTCCCAAATCCGTTAAGGACATCCGATCCTTTTTAGGTCATGCTGGTTTTTACCATCGCTTTATAAAAGATTTCAGCAAAATCACTCGACCTTTGACCAATCTTCTTGGTAAGGATGTTCCTTTCGACTTCAATTCTGATTGCATTTCATCTTTTGAGCGTCTTAAAAATGAACTTGTCTCTGCCCCGATCATTTGCTCTCCTAATTGGAAGCTGCCTTTTGAAATCATGTGTGATGCCTCGAATTTCGCTGTTGGCGCTGTCCTAGGACAACGTATCAATAAGATTCTTCACGTCATTTACTATGCGAGTAAGACTTTGAACGATGCCCAAATCAATTATACGACCACTGAAAAAGAACTTTTGGCAGTTGTTTTTGCTCTAGAAAAATTCAGGCCTTATCTAGTTGGCTCACACATCACGGTTTATACCGATCATTCCGCACTTAGGTATCTTTTCTCTAAAAAGGATGCTAAGGCTCGTCTCATTCGTTGGATCCTTCTACTTCAAGAATTTGACCTTACCATTAAGGATAAAAAAGGATCTGACAACGTTATTGCGGACCACTTGTCTCGTCTTCCAAATGCCTCGTCTTCTTCTCTTCCGATCAACGAGAATTTCCCTGATGAACAGCTGTTTTCTCTATCCACTGATCCTTGGTTTGCTGACATTGTCAACTACTTAGTCACTAAGCAGACCCCTTCTTTTTTGTCTAAGCAGGATAAACACAAATTCTTTTCCCAAGTGAAACATTTTTATTGGGACGACCCCTATCTTTTCAAGTATTGTCCCAATCAAATCATTCGAAGGTGTGTTCCCGACACTGAAACTCACAGTGTCCTCTCTTTCTGTCATGACCAAGCCTGTGGTGGTCACTTCGGTCCCAAAAAGACAGCCGAAAAGGTTCTCCAATCGGGTTTCTACTGGCCCAACCTTTTCAAAGATGCGTACGAATTTTGCAAAACTTGTGATTGATGTCAATTCTTGGGGAAAATTTCTAAACAGAATATGATGCCCCTAAACCCCATTCTAGAGGTCGAAATTTTTGATGTGTGGGGTACTTCATGGGACCCTTCCCTAATTCTTTTGGGAACCTTTACATTCTCTTAGCTGTTGATTATGTTTCCAAATGGGTCGAAGCTGTACCATGCAAAACAAACAATAACAAGGTTGTTGTGCGCTTCTTGAAAGAAAACATCTTTTCTAGGTTTGGCACACCTCGCACAATAATCAGTGATAATGGTACACACTTCTGTAATCGTTCTTTTGAAGCTCTCATGAGAAAGTATTTGATAACCCACAAGTTATCTACTCCTTACCATCCTCAAACTTGTGGGCAAGTTGAAGTATCGAATAGGCAGATTAAACAAATTCTTGAGAAAACTGTGAATCAAAATCGTAAAGATTGGTCCCAAAAGTTAATCGACGCTCTTTGGGCTTACCGCACCGCTTTCAAAACCAACTTGGGTATGTCCCCTTATCGGTTGATTTTTGGTAAGCCATGTCACTTGCCAGTTGAACTAGAACATAGGGCGTTATGGGCAATAAAAACTTTGAATCTTGATTTAGAGCAAGCAGGAGAACATAGGAAGCTTCAACTTAATGAACTTGATGAAATTCGAAATGATGCCTATGAAAATGAACGAATTTACAAGGACAGAACAAAAGTTTTTCATGATAAATCAATTTTACGTAAAACTTTCATGCCAGGTCAAAAAAGTTCTGTTGTATGACTCAAAACTGCATCTATTTCCGGGTAAGCTAAAATCTAGATGGACAGGATCTTACACTGTACGGACTGTTTTTCCGTATGGTGCGGTAGAAATTGAGAATCCAACTGATGGATCATCCTTTAAGGTCAATGGTCAACGCCTTAAACCTTACTTGGAACCAATACCCAACCAAGAGGAAGAGCTCATGGTCCTCCATGAGCCACATTACATTCGGTAAGACGCACTAACCCTCTTTTGTACATATGTAAATAGTCTCTTATTTTATTTTTCCTTTCACTAAGATATGTCTGATTAACGACTGTGAGGACACAGTCACACTCAAGTGTGGGGGGAATTTACATTACATCAGCAATCAAATTTTATGAAGTAGGTCATTCATTGAACAAGGGTTAACTTAAAATTCATAAATAACACCTTGGTTCTTGTTTGATAAGTTGAATTGTTGGGTGATGAGAATGAACATTATTTATTCATTGAATCGTAATGTGTCTTTTTAAGATGCTAGCTTGAGACTGTGCAGACGTTAGTCGTGTTCTGGAGTAAGCGTGTCAACCCTTGTTATACGTGTTAGAATGTGCAAGTAAAAATAATCAAAAAAAAATCAAGAAATAAAATGATTTTGCACCTACATTTGTTGGATTTTCTGAGTTCGTTTTTATGCATAATATTTTCTTTTCCACTCAAATTTTCAAAATCGTAAGTTCTAAAATCCACTTGGCCCAGTTAAGGAGAAATGACTCATTGTAGCGTTCTTCTTCGATACCCCACATTATTCAAACCCAAGTTTTAGTCGATTTACATCCATGTTTCGACAAGTTTATCTTATATTGGTATACTCAAGAACCTTTGTTTAAAGGTCAAAAACGTCACTTTTTATACCAATATTACACCACCCACTCCGTACTTGTTTTAAGGTAGGATAACCATATATCACATCTTATTTTATATGGGTTATCTATCTTACGAAACTTTGCTTATCATTCCTTTCAGCTTTTTGTATAACATCAATCCAGACTTGTGTGTTGAATTAAGGTTATAGAAGTAGAGTAACTAGGGCACAAAACTTTCCTTTCATGAAGTGTTGGTAGTAGAGGAGGAATCAAATGAAATCATGTACGTCATCATTCCATCTCCATTCATCATTCATCATGCAAAAGAAAAGAAAAAAGAAAAAAAAATAGAAAAAAAATGAAATAAAGAGAGAGTCTCTCTGAATAAAATAGTCTTCATCATTCCTGTCTATGAAGCATCCATTTCCATTCCATCCACATCCATCATACCATACTTAGAAGCAAGGATTGTAGTTGAGGAGATGAAAGGAAACAAAATGTCCATATGTGCCTTAGTATTACTTTATCTTTTGTAGCTTGAAATTCAACTAATACACTTGCCCTCTTATCTAGAATCTTTTTAGAACTAACAAATTTTCCTTCATCTATGCATAACTCATATCCAATACATTACAGTTACATTGGTGTAAAATCATTCAAAAAAAAAGTGAATAAAGAAATGATTGGGTGCACATTGTCGATGTGTAGAACTTTGGTTGACACCACGCTCTTAACCTTCAAGACAATTACAGTGTTATCAAGGAATTACGATTTAGCTTGAAAAATTTTGTTCATTTTTGCACTAATTATGGGATGGACAATTTGGGGCTAAACCGTTATTATTGAAGTTAGGTGAAATCCTTGGAATGTGAAAGACCTTAAATATATTGTTTGATTAATCCGCGTACATAAGACGCTCTGGATTTTGTGGGTAGTATCCGCTGAAAACCCTCACGAGACAACACTCGTCCTACTGGGGACACCCATAGGTTTAACGGCTTGTTGCATACGCTAAATGCAATCGTGTTTCCTACGAAAGTGTGACATATCTTAGTTTAGTTTATTCGAGGACGAATAAAAAGATAAGTGTGGGGGTATTTGATATACACGTAAATGTGTATATTTTATCCGCATATTTATCTTATTTTATCTTTTAAATAATTGATATTGTGTATTTATAGCTGTGTTTTCAGATTGTTGACAAGAATCATGGTTTAGAGCATTTGATGAATAAAGCATGAAGAATTTGCTGAAAAAAAGTGAAGTTAAAATTACTTAAGTTTGAAGAGTTTAAAGCTTGAAGAGTTTAAAGCTTGAAGAACGGTTGCAAGTAGAGTTTAGTTGGGTAGATTTAGCTCACTAAAGACTCATATTGTGTTCACATTGGCTCAATTGCAGACCATTTCACTCATGTAGCGTTCACATTAGCTCCTTTGCAAGGCTTCTCATTCATGCACTGCACGCGTTCACACTGGCTCACTTACAAGGCCTCTTACTCTACAACCCCGTTCACACTAGCTTATGTGTTATTTGGGCTAATTCTTTAGTCCCACATTGTGGAATTTGCCAAGTAGCCTTTTGTCATATCAGCTATAAATACACTTTATCTCATTCATTGTAAAACACACTCAGTTTTATTCTGTAATCCTTTTCTTGGAATAAAACTCTTCTTTCTCTCTTCTATTTAGTTTTTATTGCATTTTATTTATGTTATTTATTTTCTTTTTCTCATTTTCTTTAGCTATGTCCAGCTAATCCCCTTTGATTAGGGGGTGATGACGCTAATAGATATGATTCGATATGAATCACATAGCCAAAGGATGAGGAATTCATGTATATAGATCTAGATCTGAACCAAGGGTTAGATCTGAACCTTAATATCCTGTGTCGTTTAAGAGCTATGCTCCTTCACAGGGTATATTCGTGTTCGATCTAACAATTATCAGATTTAGATCTAATTTTAGGGTTTTAGAAATTAATTAGTGAATTTGTCCTGATAGTCTATGGTTGTAGAGCTGAGCTCCTGCATAGGCTATGCTTGTCGTTATTTACATATTTGTTTCTAAAAGCCTATTATCGTTGATTCATGTTTGTGACAGAAACGTGTATTAGATCTGGTTAATCTTTTGGCTATTGATGATTATGAATCTGATCTATGTCATTATCCCCTAATTGCTTTCACTTATTGTTAAAACTCTCTTTTATTTAATTTCTGCTATTTTCTTTGTTTTCAACCAATCAAAATCTTGGAATAACTTGATTGGATTTATTAATAAAATAATTTGGTCCCAGAGTTCGACACCCTCTACAACGATCCTTGTTGTTTAGGAAAGACGAACGAATTTTACAGTTGTTTACAATTGTATAATTTGTTCGCAAACAATACACCTTATGGTGGGACCAGCACAGGGTATCTACACGCAAAAGAGGGCCAATTGACACTGGCACAAAGAAAATTAATACAAAAAGGGAGCCGAATCGATAGGGTAGTAAGGGTACATCTAACATCTTCATGGCAATTGGGCTGATTGAGGTAAGATCCTCATACTAGATGTACACCTGAAGGCCACCACAATTACGGGGCTGGGATCACCTTATTATATAACGTAGGATACTAGTTGGGACACTAGTAGGGAATACGAATCGTTCTATAAAAGACACTAGTTAGGATGCTAGTTGTGTGGTGTAGAGAAAATAGGAAATCAGAGAAAGAACCGAAGCGCATTCAGTGTATCTTGCCTTGTCATATCAAATAGTGCGGTGTAATCTTGAAATAGTGCGGTAACATAAGGTTGGTTGAGTTGGGTAATTCCTTGGGGATCAATCTGATGTTGATTTCGGTCTTCGGGGTTGATACTCAGGGATTTACTCTCTTAACCAAGATGTCTTAGTAAACAATGCGGTGTAGGAAATATCTTAATAAATCAGGAGCGCAATCATCATATCATGTTCATCTTGTGTACCTTGTCATATCTAACGACCATCATTTGTTGTCTTGTTATGCTTATTATCATGGTTATGTCTGGTATTCAGTTTATTCATGTCATGATCCTTTTACCTGTTTACATGCTGAATAATCACTGGACTTACCAGACTTATGTCTGACCCGTTTTCTTTCGCCTTCTTTCTTCTGTTCCCTCCCCCCCCCCCCAGGTTCACAGGGAGGGAATATCACCATTTAGCTCAGTTTTCTTTCCAATCTCGAAGATAGACGATGTATTGCTTTGGACTCTCTTTTCCACTGCTGTGGCTGGCTCATGCTTTATTGGCGAATATCATTGCCGTTTTATGTTTCTTTATTTTGTTAAACAAGACAGATGCTTGTTGTAATGGGTAAGGGTGTTTTGGTGTTGGAAAATAATCTTTGTACAAGCTGTTTTATCAATGAAGTAAAGTTCTATTTATTTTCCGCTATTTAAATTTTGTCTGTTTTGTAATTTATCTGTTCTATACACTTATGAAGCTCCACTGAAGTTAATGCATTCCCTTTGTGAGTGACCTTAACGGAGGTGAGGTGTTACAATTGATATCATTAGTCTCAGTTGGTTTCAAACTAGATGATCTCAATGGATTCTCAATAGTTTGATTTTCAAAGAATTCTACATCTACAGATTCTATAACTTCTAAGGTGTTAAGAATAAGGAACCTATAAGTTATACTATTAAGAGAATATCCTATAAAAACACATTTAAATGCCCTATTACCTAACTTTGGTCATTTAGGATCTGGTTTTCTAACATATGCTAAACAACCCCAAACTTTAAGTCTAGTAAGGTTAGGTTTTCTATTAAACCATAATTCATAAGGGGAAATATTATTCTTTTTAAGTGGTACTCTATTTAGAATGTAACATGTAGATAACATACGTCACCCTATAGGTTATAAGGTAAATTAGAACTTATGGGCATGGCGTTAACCATTTCTACTAAAGTTCTAATTTTCCTTTCAGCAACACCATTTTGTTGTGGTATATACGAGGAGGTACATTGGTGAACTATACCATTTTGTTTGCAAAACAAAGTAAATTCATTCGAAAAATATTCACCACCACGATCTGAATGTAACACTTTAATTTTAACTCCTAATTGTGTTTCGACTTCTACTTTGTAAATTTTAAATTTATCAAAAGCCTCATCTTTAGATTTCATTAGATATACATATGCATATCTAGTATAATCATCAATAAATGTGATATAGTATTGGTTACCACCATAGGTGATATGACTTTTGAAGTCACCCACATCACTATGTACCAAATCAAGCAAATCATTTTTCCTTTCAATAGATTTAAAGGATTTCCGGTGTATTTTTGCTTGAACACATATTTCACATTTAGAGATAGAATCGAAATCACAATCAGAAATTAATCCTAATTTATGCATATTTCTAAGAGATTTATAATTAACATGTCATAATCTACCATGCCATAAATTAACAGAATCAACAATATAAGCAGAAGATTTCTTTACTAAATTCAACTTAATCATGCAGTTACAAGAATACCCCTGTCCAATAAATTTGCTATTTTTGGACAACAATAACTTATCAGACTCAGACACCATCTTGCTTCTTTGTTAAGAAGGTATCCAAAAACCAAGTTCTTACATATATCAGGTACATAAAATACATTGAATAATGCAAGAACTTTCCCAAAGGTGAATGTAAGTTCAATTGTTCCTTTTTCCCAAAACTTTGCTTGCGCTAGTAACTTCACTGCATTCTCCATTATTTTCTTCGTAAGTCTTAAACAGATTGCGGTCTTTGCAAATATGAATAGTTGCTCCAGTATCGAGCCACCAATCATTATCAATGCCACTAACAGAGTTCGCCTCTTGTACAACAGCCACAAGCTTTTCCTTGACCACATTCGTTTTTTGTTGTTCCTTCCGAAGACGACAGTCTCGGGCATAGTGACCGGGTTTGTTACAATAGTAACAGACACCCTTCTTTTTGTTCTTGGAATTATTATTCTTCTTAAATTGTGTCTCATTCTTTGGCTTTAATTTATCTATGATTTCAGCATTAATTGCCTTATATTGAGACTCAGTTTGCAGATTATCATCTAGTTCGCGTTTACGAGAATTCCCTTCAATTCGAAGATGATGCTGTAAACCGTCTAAATTGTAATCCGTTTTCGCATGTTTCAATTTTTTCTTATAATCATTCCAAGAATTTGGGAGTCTCGAAATAATAACTCCAACAACAAAAGATTCATGGAGATCAGTACAGACATCTTTAAGTTGATTCACCAACAGTAGTATTTTACTTACTTGTTCGACTATGGACTTGTTGGCGGCCATTTTGAGATCCATAAATTACAAATAATTTTTTTTATTACTTGCCTCAGATATGCGATACTTGCTCTCCAATGCAGTCCAGAGGTCCTTTGTAGTTTCCAAGGTCCTATGAGCGTTGAAGGCTGAAGTAGCCAATGCATTTAAAATATGCCCTTTGCCTAGAAAATCGTCTTCTTTGCGCTTTGCACGTTTTGCCTTCAGAGCGGCATCCTCATTAGCGGTTTCCTCCAGAATCACTTCCAATCCATCTTCCAAGATATAGAACAATTTGACGGTGATCAAAAAGAATTTCATTATCTCTTGCCAACGAGTGAAACTTTTGCCATCAAATCGCTCCAGTTTAGTCAAATGTTGATTCATAACCTGTAGTGCGCTCAAACTTTTCATGATTGAAGATATTGTCTGAAATTTTGTTAGGGATTTTGCGGTTTGAGACTATTGGATGATGATCAACGTTATACTTCAGACTTTAAGGATCTGTAGAATAGATTCTTTCAGACAATAGTTCAGCCCACCAGGTACAAATGGGTTATCGAACTATCGACTTTCAGGATTCAATAAAGCCTTGGAACAGCGAAATTGGATTAAAAGTTTGTACGGATTTGATCTGGTCAAGAACACTCTAATATTATTTTCCGATGATGCAATAATCAAAGAGAAAGAAGAGAAGAAGATTGAATCTACGACAATTTTAGATTTTGCAACACTTAAAGGCATCACAAATTTTCAGCGCTTGAAACGCTTTAATGGCGTCGCAGATCAAAGGAGGAAGAAGAAGAATTTCATAATTAAAAAGCGATTTGAAACACTTCTGCTGCTGGTATTTATAAGTAGCGGGAGGATGCATCCATTCATGAATCGTCACGACCGTTGTTTGTTACAAATTCGAAACACTGTATCTGTTCACTTCTGAAACGTCGCGTTTCAAAGCGTTGCTAATTTCAAATCGTCGCGCCCTTTAGTTTTGGCCCATTTATAAATTCTGTCAAAAATAAGCATATTGGATCTTGACTCGAAACCCGTACTCGGCCCGGTTCGGTTGGATGACGGCGCGCGTGTGTCGTATAATGATGCATGACCTCCCTCCTCATAACAAAGTAAATATTTGGGTTCCCCAAGGCCCCAACACTTTCATGAGAATGCTACTTAAGTAGTGGCACACCTTCTTATCTTCTACAATGTGGGACTAATCCCCACGTCATTCTCTTTCTCTCTTTCTTTCCTCTACAAAGACAAACCCCATGCCCAAAACAATGCTTTGAAAATTTTCTAACATTTCATTTGAAGTTCATCGAGCTTTGAGATCATTGTGGCAATCATAGGAATCTTCAATCATCGTCTACATCTTCCAAATCATTTTCATGTTAGTCTTGCCTATTTTTAAAATCCTCTGAATCACCGTGTTTCTTTGTAGACGTTTGAAGTAAATGGAAGAGTTAAGTTGTAATTTAGAAAAGTAACATCAAGTTAATAGAAGAAAAATAATCTGAGTCTAATTAACTTTAAAATAGACTATTATACGGAAGCTGATCGTCTCGTCTTTTTTTTTTTTTGTTTCTTTATGAACCACTTAGAAATCTAAAATTCCATTTTATATCTTTTAACATTTAGTAAAACAATAAAGTGGATGGCGAAACCTCCTTAATCATATTGTCGTTTAACCATGGAAAAGTATATTTAGACACAAAACGATGACATAAATTTTGGTACAGTCAATCTCAATCACTTGATCATCTTCTGAATTCCACCATTCACATAAAGACAAACAAATTCTACAGTTCAGAGTTTGAATCTTTAATTTTATGTTCCAATAGCCGCTTGATATAACCATGCTCAAAATGTGGTAAACTACAAAAACAAGATTCACTTACGTCTCTCGTTTAATGGCTCCAAAATCAGGGTCGTTTGACTGCAGAAACAAAAATTGTATGGTCCCACGGATGAAGCACTACTAACGGTTGTGTGTCTTCCTGACGTGTTCGCTGTCCAGCCAGCTAACTTAGTACTGTTCTTTAACGTCACGGTCCTACCTTATAGACTAGGTATTTCACTGGGTGTAAAATACGGGTGATATTGACAACTGTATTATTTTTTTGGTGTTTTTCAACGTGTGCGTATCAACTAAGGTGATAAAGCGGTTTTTTTCCTCCCATTTTTACCCATTTATTTTTAGCCGCTTCCCCAAATTATTTGTTGATTTTAGCGCTGTCCCCAATTCTCGAACTCTAGATCTTCAAGCGATCTAAGTTACAGGTAATTTTCATATTCCAGCTATCACATGTATTCCCTGTTCGCCAAAAGTTTCATATCTTAGTAGATTTATGTTAGCTTGTGAATGATATCAGTGCAAACGGGGGTGTTTTCAGTCGTAAAGATTTGATTTTTGTTCTAACTTGTTTACTAATGATTTCAGTGTCGCGTGGGTTCTATAAATAATTGGTTGGGATAAGATTTTAATGTCGGTTAAGATTTGACTGATTATAATACGTGTGCTGTTCGATTAAAACCAGTAATTTGGGAATCGGATTCTGGTTTGTCTAATCGTAAAATTATGTTCATCCATTTTGGGATTTAAAGACTCGGTTTTTTATTATTTGCGGCTTAGAATATCTTATTGAATCCGATTCGCGTGTTTAAAAACCGATCGTACTTAGTGCCAATAAAGACTTGTGTTTATTTGTGTGGTTATTGCTTGTGCTCTGGTGTTTGTCTTGTTGCTGATTTTGTAAGTTTTTGCATCTTCTTTTCCCTTGGTTGTCCTAAATTTATAATGACACATAAAATCAGATGTATTCTGCCAAACAGATGTAAAATAATATGGCCTAAAATATAGTTGACCAGTAGAATTTTGGTGGTTTAGTTTATCAGTTGTTTATTAATTGGCTTCTTAATATGATTCTGATGCATCAAAAGCAACTTCTTCCTGATGAAATAATGACTTGTGTTTTTTCTTTTTCCAATACTAATTATCTTTAGAGCGTTCTCTTTTCTTGGTTTTGATGCTAGGACATATTATTCAGTTTCAGTTATACCTGGTTCATCCTATTTTGTTTGTGATGATATTGATTTCAGATCCAGTTTATCATATCTGTAATGATATGTTGTATTTTTATTTCGTGTAGGTGTTGGTACATGTGAAATCCTTAAATAATTAATCTGTTATTCTATTTTCTTTTGTGCTTCGATGTTTCATGCCTACAGAAGTGAAAATAACGTCTCTCGTGTCATCACTGATTGTTCAAACTATCGTTTTGCTCGTTCAATTTACGAGATATGAAGATGGGGATGGTTTTTAAAGAAATGAGCACTTCACAACAGTTTGAAGGTGCATACTGATTAATGATTAGTAACTAGTTTGACAATTTACGGTTCTAATAGTTATATAGTAAAGAATAATTGAATTGCACTTATGATTACAGAAGATGAAATAGAATTTTTTTTTTTTTTTTGTTCTTTTTTTTTTTGGGGTCATTCCATACTATTTCGTAGATGTCATATGTACCCTTGGTTTAGTCCCTTCCGTTTCTATTCGTTTTTTTAATGGGGTTAAGCACGTCTATTTTGAAAAGATGTTATCTGAATAAAGCTTATTGATACCACTGGATCGATTTATGATCATCTATGTAATAAATTTGCTCCGATTTATAGAAAGACAAAGAACAATTGGGATTTAATAAAATCAAAGATATTAACTCCTCTGACGTTGTTAAAAACTCTAATTGGTTGTACCGCCTGTTCCAGTTTAGTAGTAGTTAATAGCACTATCTACAACTAGTGCATTATCATATTCCTTCCATTTCATTAGTTATCTTCCGCAGAAGTAACGTGGGTTGACAATTTGAAGACTAAAGTAAGTTTCTTCATTGTCACTGCCATTGTTTTAAAAAACCGCCTCGTCGCCTCAAGGCCCGCCTCGAGAAAATAAGAGTTAAAAGGCCTTGAGGCTTATTCCAAAAGGCTTTTTACCTCTAAATCTTCCGCCTCAACAACTCGAGGCATACAAAGTGCATAAAGCGTACGCCTCGCACACCTCAAACAACTGAAGCATATGACTTAAAAACCTTTTAATCTTTAGTTGCAGATATTGACACAAATAAATGTCATTAAACTTTAATTATTTAATGGAAATAAAAAGACATAAAAAAAATTAGCATTTTTTACTTTTCAATTTCAATATCGGCATGATCAAGTAAGATTGTTTATGAAATAATGATCATGAGCAATGTAATGAATTTTCTCATTGTTATTTAAAGAATGTTTTTCAATAAACTTTGTTAAATCTCGAAATAAATTTTGCAAATCTATTTGAATTGATAGAACGTTCAAAATTGGAGTTTGATGTAATCTTCAGATAGTTTTAAGAAATCAAAATTTGAATCATATGGGTTTCGATTATTTATTTTTAATTTATAACAAAAATATATACTTGGTAAAAGTTGGATTTTAAATTATTTGTTTTTCATTTTTTGCATTGGTTATTTTAAAGTGTCAGAATTTCTTTATTTGTTTTGCGTTTTATTTTACCCGAAAAGCTTACGCCTCGCCTCGTAGACCAGAAAATGCTTCATGTACGCCTTTCGTGTTTTAAAACTTTGGTCACTGCAATCATTCATCATCTTCAGCTTCCCTACCAATTTAGTGAACTTTACACAAACCCTGATCAATTATTGTTTGATGTTGGGTTTGTTGAGTTTTTCTAATGATTTTATGATTTGGACGGTACTATCATTTTTTAGATTTAGGAATGGATATTATTTTTTCGCTTTGAAGGTCAAAATTGTAATTTCTTCTTTTGTTCTCTTATATTACTTTTTTGGTTACTGTTCATTCATACGTATTTTTGTTCTTTTCATGCTAAAGAGATCTAGACTATGAAATAAATATTCATTATTGTTTGATGTTGGGTTTGATGAGCTTTTGAATGATTTCATTAAACACATCCAGTAAATCTTAAAAAATATTAGTAATATTACATTTTGTGTCACACTTTTTTGTGCAAACGTGAACTTCCTAAAATGCCTTTTACACTATTAACTGATTCACTGAAAAAATAACCCAATCAATATGCATAATGCATGTATGCATTGGTCTAAATAATCCAGTTAATACGTATTAATTGCATTAATGAATTGGTCTTATGCTTTAAAAATAACAACACAGCTCTGAGATCAAATATAACCATAATAAAATACTAAATAAACACCTCAGTCAATACACAATGATTTGTGTGTCTTAGACTGCGTTTGTTTTTTGTTAAATGTTCTGAATGCTTGTTCTGAATTATAAATCAGAACTTTTGAAGTTGTTTGTTTTTTGTTGAAGTTCTGAATGAAACCATCAATTCAGACAAAATAATTCAGAACATTTTTAATGCTTAATTTTTGTTCTGAATGCTGAATATTGTTTTTTTGTTCTGAATGCTGAATGCAAACAAACAAATTAGTAATCATTCAGAATTCAGCATTAAGCAATCAGCATTCAGACTTCAGAGTTTGCAATCAGAATTCAGAATTCAGCATTTTAAACAAACGAAGCCTTAGTTGGTTTGATTTTTCACTTTACCCAGTAAATAATAACGCGTGATTCACATTTTAAAAATAATCTTGCATTTATTGCATGCATGAATTAGTCCAATCAATACTCATCAATTGCACGTATGGATTCATCTTACCCATTGAAAATAATCACGCAACTTTGAGATTTAATATATCCACACACACACACACGTGTGTGTGTGTGCGCGCGCGTGCGTATATAATAAATAGACCAAATTATGTACCTACTTCTGTGCTAAGATGACAAAGAATTTAAATATTTTAAGAAAGCTCTTCTTTTTCTACCAGATTTCATATGAATTTCATAATGCAATTGTATTATTTAAAAAGCTTTTTTGACACTTCTTATTTGGTATTTGTCTTCATTATCGTAAACTTCCAATCTTAGTTATGCTAATTCCATCTGTAGTTTATTATTATTTTTCCGTGAATTTTGTATTTCTACTCATTTAACATCATTTAAATATATACTTTCCTCATGCATATGTAAATTACGTAATAGCTATAGAACAATGAGCAAAACACATACCGTTATCACATGTGAAGCAGGTGCCTCTAACACGCCTGGCACACACGCCATTGTGCACGTTTCCATAATTGGGTTGATTGCTTTGTCACTTAGAAGTTCACTGGGAGTGTTAGCTTTAACAATAGCATATGGTTTTATTTACTTTCCATAAATTGGAATTCATATAACTGTGGTAAGCTCATGAGACAAGATATGAATGCATAAGCATTAGAAAATGATTTATTATTATTTAGTAATTCAGTCTACACCATATTTAATAAGAAATGCTGTTATATGGGAATTCAATTCTGGCAGTTAATGAACATTCATGATTAAATTTTATTTTCTATTAAGGAGCTGAAGCTCTCATAATAATAAATATCTAAAGTTTTGGAATCTGATCTAATACACGGTTAGCATCTCAAATTTAATATCACATCGGAAACTTAATGGAAATATATGTTGTTTGTAGGCCGACATAAACTGTACTGAATTGTAGTTGTCCTTCCTATATTATGTAATATATGTTGTTTTAATGACTATATTGATTAATTCCTTAATTAGTAGTCACAAAAAACTCATAAAACTAGGATTAGTATTTGGAACATCCTATAAATTTAAGCTGTTGTATTTTTTGTTTTGCACCAAAGATTTATTTTCTACTTATAAAACTGTTAAAGTTCATTCCAAAAATTATTGTTGCATTTTAGTGTTTTTTTTAGAAGTTAATTCTTTTAATTGTATCATGTAATTATTATTTTCATCAAAGCAATAAAAGCTAATTTGTCATATGATTATTCTTTCCTCTAAGTTGTGTTGTTAGAGTTGCCAGGTGGATAAATGAGACTAATTTTTCATTGGAATGACATTTTTTTATCGTTATGGTAATTGTCATTATTTTTAAAAAGTGGTAAATAAATTATTTTCCATTATAACATAGTCTATTTTTCACCGCAAATAGTGTCAATATTTATTTTTTGATATATACATGCATAACTATAAATAAATAAGCATAAAGACTATGTCATGCGTTAAAATATGTGTATCTTGTACTGTAAAAGTCCACGGAATTTTTTATTCAGTACTGCTTATTTCTTTTGTACCTTCCCGTTCCATTTTGTTCATCTTAGGATTTATTGCCCAAAGGATATATTTATTTTCTTTCCCTTTGTAATTCCTTTCACATATCCATAACTAATTGATGACGTTTAGTTGTTAATTAATATTTATCTCGTTTATTTTCATTTAACATCATTAAATTACCAAAACATGATTTCCAATACTGTCACATATTTGTCCGTGGGTAATAATACTTTTTATATTAAACCTTCACCCTCTTGACCTCTTTCAAATGTTGGTGTGCAGTCCTGGTCCCTGTTGTGCGAGTTGAAATACCAGATTAATATACACATGCTAACTTCTCCGAATGATATGAGATAATGACATTTATATATGAATTCTTGGTGCATGCCGAAGTATCGTTCAAATTTTTCTGGGATATATATTTTACCATTCGACGATACATGCTCGGATACTCATTGATCTAATGTTTTGGATAAATTTAAAATTGTAAAAGCTTTTTAGTGTTAGATATAGCTATAAAATAGAGTATTTTGATATTAACGTTTATGTACTGATATTGGTTTTTTGTTTTCTGAGTAGCAAATGTTGTATACCACTGAACAAGTTGAATTTAGTAACAAATACCTATATTTTAAGAGTAGAGACGGACCTGTTTCATTTATATATTTCATTTATGTTCGTATATCTTCTTTTATCAAAGTTTTTTCTATTTATGCCATCCAGCTTTGAATGTTTATTTGGTAAATGGGGATATATTTTAAATTTTTATTCTTGCTACAAAGGAGAAGTGCATTTTTGCATCTAGGTTAATGCGTTCCTTTGGATGGTATTATTGCTAGCTATACTTTTGATATGTATCCTTCTGTTTCTCCGGCCATTTCCAAATTGTTTTACACTGGTTAGTTTACCTCATCTCATTACCGCATTTACTTATTTAAGAATCTTACATCACATCTGCCAAGAATCTTACATCACATCTGCCAATTGGCTTCAACACGTGCTCCGTTAGCTTCTATGTTTGAACCTGAGAATCCATCACAAATTCATTTTAATGAACATTGGGTAGAAAATGATTCATATTTGGTGCATTATTGAAAGAAAAAGAAATTTTATTGAATGGGAGAAGGTTCAACAAATTCAATGTAGTTGGTTGTTAGGTAGGAAAGAATCATATTTATACCCTATCAGAAGGGGGGAAAACGCAGTAACAAGTTGATTCGGGATATTGCAGTTTAGGTGGATATTGAAACTGAAAATTGCAAATTTAATTCAGATTTTGTTGTAAACCTTCACCCACAGTATCATACTGATGTCGAAGATGTGGGGACTGAAGTTAAAGTTATTGCTTTCACTTGTGGTTGCTTTTAGCGATAGCGACCAGACTATTTTTTAACTCAAAAGCGTAAGCAGTAAAGATAATATTTTATCAAAAATGCACACTTGAAAATGCTTTTAATGTTTTTGATCTTACACAATTTATTTTTGCATTTTGATGTGAGCTTAAAGTCTTTATATACCATGGTTTGAGGTCGTGGCCAGAACCAAGAAATTCTGACGAACTCGTATCGGTTCTGGCCGACGACGGGACGAGGTTAGGGCAATACCTCCTCCCGTTCAAACAGACAAAGAAAAATCGGAAAATAAGAAACCGCGATTGTTAAATCAGAATAAAATAGCAGAGTGACAAACGCACACATGCGAAATCAAAAATTGGAAAAACAAACTAGAAAGTAAACTACCCTTGTGCTTGAACAGTAACATTGTATAATTTTGCTTATGAATACATTGAACGAAAACATAACTTAACACAGTCGAGCTTCAAGAATCTTCCCAAATTCGAACGATGAGCATCAAAGATTTCGACCAAATTCGAGCAAGCCTCGACGTTGCGGGGGAACTTTGACTTTGCAATAGTGAAAGCGACAATCATGGTGATTTTTTTTTCTACTTTCCACATTCGACTTCACTATTCGCCCTTTTTTAAATTGCTGGTCGAATTATTTTCTGTCTTTCTGAAGAGGGAGGAGGAAACGAGAGTAGATAAAGGATGAATTGGGCTTTCCATGTGTAAATTGGGTCATAGAATCATATTAATATAAGCGAATTAAAGAATGTAATAATGGACCAGTTTCACATAAGTTTTTTTTTGCCCCCCTTTTGTCCTTCGTTTATGCATATGTTTGTGAATCGGGTTTTGCATTGAATAATAGACTTGAATGTTTATCATTACTTCTTCATTAAAAATACGTATATATGATATTATGACCAAAACTGAAACGGAAGTCTTCCTAAATGGACTGAAAGCAATAAATTTTCAAATGGCCGAAACCGAGTTCTCAAACCGTGTTATATACCATCAAGCCTAATAGAAAAAACAACAACAACAAAGCTATATATCCCAAACAAGTTGGGGTTGGCTAGATATGAAACCCAAAATGAAAATAAAATAATACTGATAATAATATATATATATATGTGTGTGTGTGTGGGGGGGGGGGGGGGGGGTAAAATAACCAAACAGATAAAAAGAAGTCTGAAAAATGTTTTTTTTTTTTAAAAGTAAAAATGTTCAATAAAATTGAAATAAAGTCTAAAATAGTGATAAAAAGGTAAAAAGGTTCAACAAAAGTGAAATAAAGTCTAAAATAATCAAACAGATTAAAAAAAAAACTAAGGTTCTGGTACATGGATTGCCAACTTCCATGCACTCCTATCCACTACCAGCTCCTCAGATATACTTCAATTACTTAAATCCCTCTTTATTATCTCCTCCCATGTCATTTTAGGTCGACCTCTACCTCTCTTTGGGCCTTCGGCGCGGCCTATAATTCCAACGCGCACAGGAGCATCGTGTGGTCTACGTTGGATATGTCCAAACCATCTCAAGCGGTATTGGACCAACTTCTCCTCAATAGGTGCAACTCCAAGTTTTTCCCGAATATCCTCATTTCTAATCCAATCTCGTCTGGTATGCCCACAGCTCCACCGCAGCATCCACATCTCTGCTACACTTATCTTCTGAACGTGTTGCCTCTTAATTGGCCAACATTCTGCACTATATAACATTGCAGGCCTGATTGATGTCCTATAGAATTTTCCTTTAAGCTTCTGAGGAATCTTCATGTCACAGAGAATGCCAGATGCTAGTCGTCATTTCACCCATCCTGCTTGAATTTTAAAACTAACATCCTTATCAATCTCCCCATCAAACTGCAATATAGATCCTAAGTATCGAAACGATTCCTTCTTGGGTACTACTCTACCGGCTAGGGTGATCTCTCCGTCATTTGAGCTGACACCGCTAAACTCACACTTCATATACTCTGTTTTAGTCCTGCTAAGCCTAAAACCCTTTGATTCCAAGGTCTCCCTCCACAACTCCAGTTGTCGATTAACCCCTATTCTACTCTCATTAATTAGCACAACATCATCGGCAAAGAGCATACACCAAGGGATCTCCCTTTGTATATCTTTTGTGATTTCATCTATCACTAATGCAAAAATATAGGAGCTCAAAGCCGAACCTTGATGCAACCCTATGTTAATTGGAAAGTCTCTGGTCTCACCATCGCATGCCCTGACACTAGTCACAATCCCCTCATACATATTCTTGATAAGGATAATATACTTTGATGACACTCTCTTTCTTTCTAGCGTCCACCACATAACCCTCTTTGGCACTCTGTCATAAGCTTTCTTCAAGTCAATAAAAACCATGTGGAGATCTTTCTTCTGCTCTCTGTATCTCTTCATAAGTTGTCTAACTAAGAAAATCGCCTCAGTGGTTGACCTTCCAGGCATAAAACCAAATTGATTCCTAGAGACACTTGTAAACCTCCTCAAACAATGCTCGCAAACTCTCTCCCAAAGCTTCATTGTATGACTCATAAGCTTAATTTCTCTAAAGTTTGTGCAACTTTGAATATCTCCATTATTCTTGAAGATTGGAACTTAAATGCTTCTCCTCCACTCATCTGGCATTTTGTTTGATTTGAAAATATTATTAAACAACTTAGTTAGCCATGTTATCCCTGTATCTCCAAAGCATCTCCACACCTCAATAAAAATATCATCAGGCCCTACCGACTTGCCTGATTTCATCCGTTTCAACGCCCCCTTTACCTCAGCTTCTTGAAATCTCCGCACAAAATGTCTATTGGTGTTGTCGGCAAAGTCTTCCAACTCGATCGAAGAGCTATCGTTTTCTTCGTTGAAAAGCTTATCAAAGTATTCTCTCCACCCATTCTTTATCTCATCGTCCTTCACCAAAAGTCTATCATTCTCGTCCTTAATGCATTTAACCTGATTGAAGTCCCTTGTCCTCCTCTCGCGTAGTCTAGCCATTCTGTACACGTTTTTTTCACCCTCCTTTGTACTTAGTATTTGATATAAATCTTCGTACGCTCGTCCTCTTGCTTCACTCACTGCTCTTTTTGCAGTCTTTTTGCCACTTTGTACCTGTGCATGTTCTCTTCACTTCTATGATGGTGCATGCATTTGTAGCATTCCTTCTCTTTGATAGTCTTTTGCACGTCGTCATTCCACCACCACGAATCCTTGGGTTCTCGCTTGCTTCCTCTAGTTATCCCAAATACCTCAGTAGCGACTCTTCGAATGCAGGTTGTCATCGCATTTCACATGTCATTTGCTTCTCCTTCTACATTCCAAGCCCCTTCTCCCATCACTTTATCTTTAAACACCCGTGAAGCATCTCCTTTGAGTTTCCACCATTTCGTCCTGCTAATCCTCGCTCTTTTATCCTTCGCCATCTGAAGACGAAACACGCATACCAAGAGTTGGTGTTGTGAGACGACATACTCTCCAGGTATGACCTTGCAATCAACACAATCCTGTTTACTGTCTCTTCTAGCTAGGACAAAGTCAATCTGGTTAGCCTGTTGTTCGCTACTGGAGGTAATCAGATGTGATTGCCTCTTTCTAAAGAAAGTATTAGCAATCATGAGATCAAAAGAGAGAGCGAAATTCAATATATTTTTACCCTCTTGGTTCCTACTGCCAAAGCCAAAACCACAATGCAGTCGCTCAAAACCCCCACTAGATGAGCCAACATGGCCATTGAAGTCTCCTCCTATGAAAAGTTTCTCGCTAGTATGCACATTTCTAACCATGACATCCAAGTCTTCCCAAAATTTCCTCTTGACTTCTTCACTTAAACCTATCTGTGGGGGCATATGCACTAATGACATTCAAAACCGCCTCACTGACTGCTAGCTTAACTAGGATGATCCTATCCCCTTGCCTTCTGACATCGACCACTTTGTTCTGAAGGTTCTTGTCAATCAATATGCCTACCTCGTTCTTGTTACGTACTTCTCCCGTGTACCACAATTTGAAGCCAGTGTTCTCCACCTTCTTCGCCTTTTGACCCACCCATTTAGTCTCTTGAACGCACAAGATGTTAACCCGTCTCCTAATCATAGTATCCACTATCTCCCTTAATTTTCCTGTTAAGGACCCTACATTCCAACTACCTAACCGAACTCTACTATCGTGGACTAGCTTCCTTACCCCTCGCATCCGCCGAGAAAAATGCGAGGACCCTTGCTCATTTATCACTACATCGGGGCGTCGGTGTAGCGCGCCACTAAGAGAATGACGGCCCAGCCCTTGCATATATAACACCATATCCGAGCCTCGATATAGCGCGTCGCTAAGAGGGTTACGCCCCAACGAAATATCATAAGGTTCCATATCCATAAGAGAGGCTAAATTTTTACGTTGGCTCGCCAAGCCTATCACAACCCTTCTCCTTTACCCTAGCTTGGGATAGGCTGCATAGATAACTACACAGGCGGAGTTCAAGCCTAATAGGAAAAAAAAAATCAACTTTTTTTTATAGTCTAATTTGTAAATGAACTTATACTTCACACCTAATACCGAGCTTTTTCCCAATGTATTGAAGGTCTGATTTATCGTTTAACATAGTATGAAATGAGAGACATCCGTCACTAAATTAAATGCTTATTGTTATTTATTGGCATGTAAAAGTCATGCAAAACTATGGTTTAAAACTTTTAGGCAGCTTCTCTGAATGATACAAAGTGAGATTGCAACGGCAAGATCGAAAATTAAAACATCAGTACTTGAGCTCCCAACCGTTCAGTTTATATTTTACTAGGGCTACTTACTTGTCAGATGTGTGGAACAATAACATGTGTGTTTCTTCTTTGATGTGAAGCTGTTCATTCGTTACCATATATATATATATATATATATATATATATATACATATATATATGTACATATATATACATATATATTTCTGTTCATGTTGAGCACATAAAATCAAATATGTTTACTTCTCCATTAATGGGAAGCTTATATGAGAATGCTTCAACCAAACTGTAATATATGTTTGCCAAGAAATCTAATTTTATTTCGAGCTGATTTTATTTTGTCAGCATTTTTAATTAAGCAGAGGCATTGTATATGATTATGGCATAGTTTGGTAGATAAGAGTACCTCAGTTTTAGATTAGTTGTCATGAACTGTTATTTTTTCAAGATATAGCTCCAGCATATCTTTCGTTGTTCAAAAAATATGTGTAAGACATATTTAACGCACACTGATATTTATACTCTTGCATATGTAATGTAGGAATGTTGATATCCTCTTATTTGAGGATGTTTACCATATGATTTGTAAACAAACATTAAATTTCTATCATACCAGTTGATTACTAAATGTCATAATAGTAGTTGTATCAACTGGGCAATATTTATTTACACTAAAAATATCGTACAACCAGGTTAACTTGGAAAGTTTCATGTTTTAGATACCAAATACACCACAATCACACTATGTTAGTATTTTCTTATTAGAAGATTAAAGAAAGATGAGTGTGTGTGTGTGTGTGTGTTTGTTGTGGAATGAAATAAGTATTTGAAATGGGAATTAATTGTTGAAGAACATTGACTATTTGTTATACGTATGACTAAAAAGGAGATAAAATATTAATATGTGATTGGATAATGGTTCATTGTTATTGATTGACATTGACGTCCTACGCGTTCGAAATTTTCAATGCTAATACAATATTTTGATCCATTCATTTGATAAACTGGTGGCCCATAACGAAGCCGCGTTGGACACAAAGCGGATTTCATCAGATTAATGCGTATTTTACAAAAAAAAAAAAAAAAAAAAAAAAAAGTATAGCCGAAAATCACTTATCTTCATTTTCTGTTCAGAAAATTTTACATTGATCTATATTCTTTTGAATTTCACTTTACGAGTTGCATGTTGAGATTTGTGTGTTTCAAGGGGCATTAATGTTCTAAACTAGGATGGGATTCAGTCATAGAAAACAGAAGAATAATATTTTGTCTTTCGGATTTCACTTTTTTTCTTTTTCTTTCAATCGATTTTAAAGAAAATTTTGGATTATTCAAATGTATGTCTTACCAATACTTGTGTTCAGAGGGTAGACACAGTTGCATTTATTGTATGCATCTATGGTTATTCTGTAATATATTTTAAAAATTAGTGATTGGTAAAGTAAAATATACTTGACTGTCATAATTGCTTTACTTCATATTACAGCTTTAGTATTATGATCCAGTATGCATGCTTAACTGCTTGATTCCATTTGACATGTATATACTTTGCAATTTATTATCATGATAATCCATTTAGAATAATGTCTCTATCTCATGTGTCATGTATTTAACAGGACATTGGCTAGTACGCTGATTTGATGACATTGTCATATGCAGATCATCTTCTGGCTCTTTCAGTCATCAACTCTTGCTGATTTTGTGACTAGCGATTTTCTCTCTTTCTTATCAAATGGATCGACGTGATACATCAGGATTCGTAAGCGGGGGTTGCAAGTACTTCTTCAAGTATTTCTAGTGTTAGTTTCTTATTATTGCTAATTTGTAAATTACAACCGACTCTCTTTGTTTAATACTGCTGTAAGCATCATAGTGAGATCAGAATCATTCATACTCCAATTTAAACTTATGGAGAAGGGATTTGAACAATTTCGCTTTCCATGCAACCCTACTTCAAATGCAGTAGGTAGCTGGAATAATGCTCCATTTGGATATGAAAATGGGACAATAGACATTTCTTTAGGCCTCAACTCCTCCCATGGATCTTCAAATCTCTGTAGTTCTGGTTCAATTGGATTAAAGAGGAAACTGTCCGATATGTATGGAAATACTTTGTTATCTCTTGGTCTAGGAAGGCCATCTAGTTCATCAGACAACAGCAAAGCCAGCTCAGCAACCATTTGCACCATGTCTTCAGCAAAAGAAACCAACGATGAGGAAACTTCTATGGACCTTGGTTTGGACTTTCAGCTTCATCTTGGAAACAGCGAAAAACTATCCTGCCCCCTGAAATACTGTTCCCCTGCATCAAAGGTACCAAAAACAAATCCTCTTTTTGACCTCAATTTAAGTCTTTCAACTGGCCAATCCGAATCTGTTATAACCAACACTGCTAGCCATGTATCACCGGTCGCAAGTCCAATGCCAACCACCGATGAAGAAGCATCTACAGATTACGGTGAGAAATCAGTTATTGCTGGAACGGTAAAAAATCCAATGCGCAGTACTAGTACTAAAACCTGTCAATTCCAAGGATGCACAAAAGGAGCAAGAGGGGCGTCAGGTTTATGCATAGCACATGGTGGAGGCAGAAGATGTCAGAAAGAAGGTTGTCACAAAGGAGCAGAAGGAAGAACGGTGTTTTGCAAAGCTCACGGCGGAGGCCGCCGTTGTCAATGTCTCGGTTGCACTAAAAGTGCCGAAGGCCGCACTGATTATTGTATCGCCCACGGCGGAGGTCGCCGTTGTAGTCACGAGGGTTGCAGCAGAGCAGCAAGGGGGAAATCCGGGTTGTGTATTAGACATGGAGGGGGCAAAAGATGTCAAATGGAAAATTGTACTAAGAGTGCCGAAGGGTATTCCGGTCTTTGTATATCTCATGGAGGAGGGCGCCGTTGTCAGTACCCTCAATGCACGAAGGGTGCACAAGGCAGTACAATGTATTGCAAGGCGCATGGAGGAGGTAAGCGGTGCACTGTGCTAGGGTGCACCAAAGGAGCTGAAGGGAGCACTCCTTTCTGTAAAGGGCATGGTGGTGGTAGGAGATGTTCCTTCGAGGGAGGTGGGATGTGCCCTAAAAGTGTTCATGGTGGGACTATGTTCTGTGTTGCCCATGGAGGTGGGAAGAGATGCGCCGTGCCTGAATGCACGAAAAGTGCGAGAGGAAGGACTGACTATTGTGTTAGGCATGGAGGTGGCAAACGATGCAAGTTTGAAGGGTGTGGTAAGAGTGCGCAGGGTAGTACTGACTTTTGCAAGGCTCATGGTGGAGGTAAGAGATGCATGTGGGTTAGTGAAGATGGCGGGGGTGGTTGTGATAAGTTTGCCAGAGGAAGAAGTGGCATGTGCGCTGTTCATAGTGGTTTGGTTCAGGATATGTGTGTTCATGGAGGTGGTATTAGTGTTTATGGTGAAAGTGGTGTCAGTGTTCATAGTGGGAGCGGTACTAGTTTTTACAGTGGCAGTGGGAGTGGTAGCGGAACTAGCGCTTATGGTAGTAGCGGTATTAGTGTTGGTGGTAGTGTCCATGATGGTCATGATTTTGGTATTCATGTTGGGAATGGTGTGCACAACGTAACTCTATTTGAATCTGAGAAGATGAAAGATATAGAGTGTAATGTGGAAAGAATTGACGAGGCTATTGCATATGCGCGTGAAGATGTGTCTGCTCCGGAAGGAAGAGTGCATGGAGGAAGTCTGCTAGCTTTTCTTTCGAAAAATGCCTCAGCTGGAAGTTCATCTGGAATGCACCAATGGGTATAACTAGTTTTATATGGATTTCAACATTAATGTCATTGTGGTTTGGTTTGTTGCTGTATGTTCTATATGCTTGCGTGTTGTAGTGAAGTGTACCTTGTTCTCATTCTTATAGCTGAAACTCCTCCGGTGAAATTGAAGTAATAATGAGGAGGAATGTTAAACTATATTTAAAGTCTAAGGTCTGTTTGTAACAAACTATTTGCCATTTATAGTTGCAATAAACTTCCGCAGTGTGATTGGGATTGAAAGACTGGAAGAGTCATGTTTTTATTAGTGGTCTCGGCGTATGCAACCTGTAGTGTTGTGTTTTGGCTCTTTAGTTTTATCTGTGCCATTTAAAGTTTTTCTCTTCAATGCTTATCACATTTAAGAGGGAAAGGTCTTGCATTGCTGGTTGGTTTTTGCAGGAATGGTTACTCTTGTTATTTAGAAATTTATTATCATAAGCTTAATTATTTTTATTTGCTGCTGCTTGATAAAAAACTTTAACACGAAATATTATACATCTCAAAAAATAGTAAAGCGAGGTATCAAGCATTCATGCTCATGTATTCGCAATTGAATTACCAACTTTTGTAGGGGTATAGACACCGGCAGAACAAATGTATTCTTTTAATAGCAACCCCAAATACATTAAACACCGACAGAACAGTGAACACAGTTCAATTTTTTATAATTTATGATCATATATTACATCCAACCTAAAGTTAAATCAAGCACTCCAAGTTGCCTAAAATCACCACATAAAAACAACCAAATCAATTAAATACCAGCCTAATTTTGATGATATGCTACATATTTTCACTCGAGCTGTATCAAAATATTAGTCATATCATTACACTTGTCGAACTTGGATGTTGTGAGTGGATTGTGATCTCCAAATAGGCTGTTTTCCACTCTGAACCAGAGCTACTTCCTCGCCTTCCTTTACCATGCCATGTTTCTGCATACCATTATTTCGGAATTGTGAAGAAATGTTGAAGTTAATTCTACAACTGAATTACTAACTTTATAATGATGACCCGATAGACCTGGACCCGACCCGACGGGTGTCGGATCTGGACGGGTCGGCTTTTGTCGGGTCTAAACTATACGTTTCCAAATCTGGAACCGACCGAACCCGAGCTTCGCGTCGGGTCGGTTCGGGTCCGGGTGGGAAATAACATTAAAATTACATGTATTTCAATGTTTTTTGGTCGGGTCTTTCGGGTTGGGTCGGGTTTTTATTGTATTTTTCATCACCCAGACCCAACCCGAGACCCATCGGGTTCGGTTCGGGCTCGGGTCTTTTCGGGTCGATTCGGTTTGGGTTTTAGGTTCTCGATTCTAATTGTAAGCCCTAGATGTATTTTTTTTTTCATCCATGTCACTAGTTTAGATATCAGATACTCATTACATATTGATTTATTTTTATTGGAACAAGGATTGCATCCTCAGTTTTACATGTGAGCAGCGCTACAACCTAACCAATTACGCTACCTTGTGTCGGTTGCATTTGCATAAATGTTAGGCACAAGGAAAAGGAATATGTACACGATATGGAGTTATTGAGGAAGCAAGCTCGGTTACCTGCAAGTATGACATGGCTTCAGATATTGTCTTCTCAGCATCATCTGAAAATTGCATATAGATTGGGCTCACTCCTTGATACAGGGCCAGTCTTTGCCTCACTCTTTCCCTGCATGAAATATCCAAATCAGTAAATACTAGTATATGCTGATGTTCAGGATGTAAGGCATTGAACACATACTCATCAGTAAATGCAAAAATGGTTCCAGTGGGTCGGTAGTGACTAAGTAGAATTGCCATAAATCCTGTTCTGGTGAATACTACAGTTGAGGTTCCCAAATTGTTTGACATCATTGTTGCATGGTAAGCAAACATTTCACTCATGTGGTTCTACATAGTATAATTGCATTAATCAAAAAAATTAAATGAACTGCATAACTAGACAAGGGTTGATGTATTGACGTAAACCTTAAATGCTCGTCCGAGATTAGCAGGTGTCTCTGCTTCAACCAAAGTGGCTTCAGTCCTCAAAGCCACTGTATGCATTACTTTCACAGCTTTCAATGGAAACCTATATTGAAACAGTACATTATAAATTAAGAGATGGTCAAATAACCGTTCAAATTAAAACACAGGAATAATGGATGTTTTTCACAGCAACAATTTCTAGTTGTCAAAGAACATGTATTTTGCATAATATAAAACTATTAGAGGCGTACTAGCATGCAAAAACTCATTTCTTATTAAACTCAACATTCAATGCCTAACAAGAAATCTCCAACTCCTTAGAGTTGGTTGGGAATCATATTTTGGTTTGGGCACAGTATTCCCATTTTTGAGTCCGTATGTGTGTTATTTACTGACAATCTTTGCATATATAGAAGAAATTTTAGTGTGCACCAGAAAATTAAGCACACTTCCAGTGAGCAAATAAATAGAAATAAGATGATAGTCGACCGCTCACTGTCATGTACCGCAACATCACTTGAATGAATTTTTCTAGTCTGCCCTTGGTCCAACACCAGACATTTAATACCATAAGAAGTTTTAGTTTACATCAATCTTAAGGTTAATAGGACACACATTATCTCTATATCAGGAACGTTTCACAAAAAAGTGTTTTTTTTTTTAGATAACTGAACAGGTTAGAAATATGTGCATTCCTTTTAAATCTGGAGTGTACTATAAAATATTCATACTTTCCATGGGCAGTTTCACCGGAGAGCATGACAGCATCAGATCCCTCACGAACTGCAATGGCAATGTCTGAGACTTCCGCCCGAGTTGGTGTTGGGTGAATAATCATGCTTTCAAGCATGTTTGTTGCCACAATTACAACTTTCCCCATGCTCCTACACATCCTAATTATTTCTTCCTGCAGTTAGAAGTATAATCTATAATGCATTATACTAAAGGCCTTTTGATAAAGTAGAACAATATGGTCATTTTGAGGTATAAAAATGTAACTTTCCAAATTCAACCAAAACACTATGATGCTTTTATAATGTGCAGAAGAGACAGAATTGAAGTTCACCGCAGGTTCTGAAAAATGCCC
The DNA here is from genome assembly GCA_030737875.1 of Allium sativum. NCBI lineage: Eukaryota > Viridiplantae > Streptophyta > Magnoliopsida > Asparagales > Amaryllidaceae > Allium > Allium sativum. The sequence goes on from CM060919.1 coordinate 435,528,408, forward strand.
CAATAATAGTTTCTTTGTTGCATTTAATTAATGTTAATAAGTTTGACATAATGATTCATTGATTTGGTATAGCCAAGGAAGAAAATACCTGTAATAGTGGTACCTCCTCAATAGGCAATTCAGCTCCAAGGTCACCTCTAGCTACCATAGCCTTCATAATCCCATGAAGAAATCAAAGTTACAGTCAGCCAAATTTTCAATAAGAACGAGAAGGAGAATAACTAGACATGACTGGTCATTCAACGTTCAAATACGCCATATCAACGAGGATGTTATAACATGAATTTAACCACGAAACTGAGAAACATAGTATAACTTAAATCATTAGAATCCTACTTCATACCCCATCAGATGCGGTAATAATAGAATGTAAGTTTGGGATGGAATCCGCACTTTCAATTTTCACAATCACATGTATATCAGCTCCACAACCTGCCAATTATATAAAAAGGAAATGTACTGATCAATTTAACAAAGGCATGTCAATGAAGATAAGCATATTTGGAATAAATAAGAGAAAGTATTAACCATTTAGATAGCCTTTCAATTCATGCACAACATCAGCATCCTTGACAAAGGAAACTGCATAGTAATCTACTTTATTGTCAACCCCAAATTTGATATCATCCCAATCCTTTTCTGTGGTAGATATGTACATTTTTATAATTATCATTATATATATAAAGCAATCTAATAAGAAATATAAAACTCTATAAAGTTCTCTCTATTCACCGGTAATAGATGGCAATGTTGCACTCTTTCCACGGACATTCAAGTGGCGCCTTGATTTGAGTTCACCTCCATCAACAACTTCGCACTTAACAGAATCTTCGGTTTTGGAGATCACCAAAAAGGACATCATTCCCCCTGAGAAGAATTAGATGTGAAAATTTGTGTTGCAAAAGATATACGTAGAATTGTGCAACACTTCAAAATTTATTTGAGTCTGCATAAATTGCTCATGCATAGTAGCATCACTTTTGATCACTTGAAAATAGGAATATCAAGTTTTGAATACAATATACAAAGCTAACATAACTGCACAGTCAAGGACATTTACCATCTACAAGTAGCATATCGCCAGCCTCAACATCATTAACAAAGTCATCATAGTTGACACTCACACAATTCTCTGTGCCAATTCCTCTTTGTATTGTGAATGTGAACTCCTGGCCAGGTTCTAAATTAATAGGCTGTGGCAAATCACCACTCCTAACCTCTGGACCCTACAAAAACGAAACAAAGAAATTAATTACGATTCACTTGATTCGTTGGTATGCAGATGCACTCTTATCAAAACACAAACAAACAAAGAGGCTTTAGAGCCCAAGCTTTACAGTTGGTTATGCAAAACCAATTGATGACGTAACAGTGATATAATAATATTGAGAGTGAGTCAATGTCATGATGTGCATGTATGTATGCATGCATTATGTGAGCCATATACTAGTACATAATAAAATTTATATCATAATTGTGGTTAAATATTTATGTACCAAATATTCAAGAAAGCTTCAAAGAAGCATGATCAAAACTAACAATTCAATTTTTATCCTCTGTAGACTGATTTCGGTCATAATCAGAAACATATTTAGTAAAATAAACATAACAAAGAAATCATTAAAATCAAATATGAAAGAAGCAGAAAACAAATGGCTGACTATACTTTTTCTTAGTTTTGCATTAAAGCGAGCAAAAATTCTTGGACTGCATCTACTAGCACCCCACTTATCCCTTTACACGCGCCTATGTTTTCTAAATAAAATTTACACTCCATAAACTATCATTCTCGTCCTGTTTTACACCAATCATACTCTTATATTATTCCTTTGCACTTACTACTTCCTTCTTCACTTGCTGAGTTGATACCAAGTATAGCTCTAGCATGGTTTTGGATTAATTTGTAGTTTGGACCAAACTAGGTTTATACTGATTTCTAGCATGTCTCCCACTAGTTAATGATAAGTTCTATCTTGCACCTAGTTAGTTTATATAAAGTCATAACTTGCATTAAGCTGGATTTCAGTAAAATCCTACATAAGTATACAAGTTTTTAAGCTCCAGAAGAGAGTTAAATTCGGTGCTACGATTAAAAAAAAATGAAGGACAATGATCATCAAAATATAGTTTAAGAATGAGAATTGTATTGCATTCATTTATCTGAAACATAGAACTGTAAATGAACAAACTCCAATTAAACATGGTTTATAGTTTGATAAGGATAAAAACAGTAAATGATTATTTGTTAACTTTAGTGGGGTGTGCAAAATGAATATTGGTGGGCAGAACAAGTCTAATTCTTGATTGCTTGTCTATATGATTTGAAATGGAAACAGGAAAAATTATGTCTTGAAATATGAAAATAATCAAGTGTTTTTATTGTAATAATATTTACTTAGGTCAAAGTTTTTTTTTTAAAAAATGTCATACTAGAAGCTTTTAATTTCTTAGCATCCAGATGAGAAGAATAATAATAATAGTGCAGTGGTGGTGCTTGGGATGTGGGCGGAACAAAACAACAATGTAGAAATGTGGGGCTTTAAAATTGCAAAGTAACACCTAACATCGTTCCTGCAGCACCTCGACAGCACCTCCTGACAACATAGGTAGACAAACAAGCCTACTTACAAATACTGAAATCAGAAAATGCAAAAATATTGCAGAAACAAGAAAAATAACCTGCCTTGGTATCCAGCATGATAGCAATAACATTATCTTTGGTTTGAGAATTATACTCCTTAACCAAATCAATAACCTTTTGATGAGAAGCATGATCACCATGCGACATATTTAGCCTAGCAACATTCATACCGGCTTCTGCAAGTTTCCAAATCATCTCTTTTGTGTCAGTTGATGGACCAATTGTGCAAACAATTTTAGTCTTGCGTCTTTCGTTAGGTTTGGAGCATGTGCTTACTGACCCATTACCATACAGCTGAATATTCTTAAGCTGTTGATATCTTTGCTCATCCTACAGTAAAGTGGATATAACATGCTGACATTGCCATCTTAATAGAATATTTTAGGAAACTCACATAATTAAAATCAGGAAACTTGAGAAATAATCATCGCTTAGAGTACACTAATGTTACATGGAACTTGCTAAAATTAACAAATAACAAGTAACATTATGCTTTCAGTCGCTCGGCCTACTGCACTGGTATGAAACGTGTAAGCAAAACTGTTTATATTGTATTTTTTAAGGCAAAGACAACTATACATATTCAACCAAGGAGTAATGAATATGTCAATAACACAAACTGCAATGAAATCCTACCTACAACTACTTGTGCTATATCAATGCATACCAAGTTAATAACATACATTCAAGGCTTGAAGCATTAAAACATGCTTATGAACAGAAGTTACTAAAATCGGAGCAAAGAGATAAAATAGCAACCTTGAGCATATCCTCAGGCGTAATAGGAACAAAAGTAGGAACTCTACTAGCTACAGATTGTACTATGGATCTAAAAATCTTCCTCTGTGCTCTAAAGTCTCCATGAAACTTGGCAGGAATTGCCGAAATTTTGAACTTATCCACGGATTCCAATCCAGATCCGGAATTCAAAAGAGAAGAACACCCATTAACAAATTGAGCTGCCATTACTAGAGAGAGAGAAAATGTGATATTTTTATTTGAGAAAGACCTGAACCTTAAAAGGACTTTAAATGAAGAAGAGCTTCGATAATAACGAAGCTGGTGTTACTGCACTATGCCTCAATGTCTCCGTCGGTTCATCTAATTGGAAATGTATGAAACTACGGAAATGGCCTTTGGTGTACCAATTATTATAATAATGCCATGCAGGTAGGGCATATGGGCATAGCAGCTGCAAAATCGGAAGGGATGAGGACGCGTACGTGGAACACGTGAATTGCCGTGATGTACTTGATCCAGCAAGGTCACTCAGGACTCTACACTCCAGTGCAAATGAACTTGGTGAAGTTAACAACTTGGTTCAGCATGATTCCAACCAAGCGCATGAAGCCCCACTTTCGGTTCGGCTTTCGAAGTGAAGCATGCGGAGCTCACGGTTCGACCGCTTCAATTGGACCCCTCGGAAATGACTTCATCAAGTTTCCTCTCCGGCTTAGCATTATTCCAGTTCGGCACGACGTATGCCGAACCGGGCAATGCTGAACCAAAGAATAAGACGTGGTTGACACCGCCACGACTTCCACCACTCCACACCTCGTTTTTCACTTCTTCCACTACTTTAACGGTTCCCACGAAACACCATCCCGAACCGGATACGTTCCTCACTATAAATATCACCTCAGTAAACTTTTGCGGGACTTCTTCCACTTTTTACGCTTTATTTACTGTATTTGTCTGTACTCGGGATTCAAGTAATCGTATCCTCTGTAATCATCAAAATAGTGCAAAACTAGTGAATATTGTCAAGTGGATGTAGGTATACTCAAGTTGAACCACTATAAATTGCTATCTTCTCGTTTTTCATTTATTTTCTTCACTTTTTATTCTCTACTCATAGACTTTGTGGTGTTGAGCCAATTTTGATATCAACATTTTTTTTTTATGCTTTCACTAAGAGCCTTTGGATTCTCAAGCTTCAAAATCATTTTATCTACCGACGGATCTCAAGTTCGTTGAGAAGATCCATTTCCAGTTGGTTTCCATCACAATGGTATCTAAGAGAGCCGCTACCTCCAACTCCAGACCTTCAAGAAATCAATCTCAAGATGACGTGAATCAATAACCTGCCAATGTTGGGAATGCTATTGCAACCACCACGACCGCCACACCTACTACTCCTACGCAAGCTTCTACAACCGTGACGCACGATGACCTGATGGCGATCATGACAAAACTGAATGAAACTACCAGTGCATTGAACGACTGGATGCATGAAAACATTGCTTTGAGATAAGACATGAATAGGATGACAGCGCAATCGAACGACTTCAGGAGTCAGAGAGCTCCTACTCTACTGCGCTACCAATCAGAGGAGTCGTCATCATCAGGCAGAATAGAGGGAATGCCGCAGCAACAAGATAGAACTGGAATTACTCATGACACTACTCAACCCATCCGATTTAGCACACTTTTTGTGACACCCCACGTTCGTTAATGTTACTCTTTAACAGAGTGCATTAAGTTTCATAAAGCGTTATAGGTAAACAAAAACAGAAACATTACAAGACAAATATAAAATAACAGAGGAATTAAAACTTTATTAAATAGAAAAGCTTTGTGGTTCAAGCCCAATTACATAAGTCTGGAATACTGTAAACATAAAACTTCTGTCTTGTACAAAAATCCTCATCAGAGTACAATAATACATAAAAGAGCATAATCTCCAAAATATAGCCATAGTAGAGGAGATACGAAATCAAGCAGTACATCTAAGCAGCTCCAACCAGAATGATAGAAGAATCTAGATCAAGCCTAAGTATTCCCACCCTGAGAACCTTTGGGGGGGGGACGGAAGAGAGAGAAGAGGAAACAAAATGGGTCAGACATAAAGTCTGGCAAGTCCAATTACTTTTAGCATATAAATAAGTAAAAGCATCATAACATGCATATAAGTTATAGAGAGATAACAGTGTCATAAGACAGGTATAACAAGGTAAACAGGATAAACAGAACAAACTGAGCAGGATAAACTGAATGATCGAAACAGAATATATTGCGCTTCCTAAATACTTTTCTCTTCACCAATACTAGTATCACAAGAACAAGATGATCCCAACAAGTACAAGATGATAGACTTAGGCGTACTTCTAGTGAGAGGTTTTACCCCATACAATGACAGGTAGCCCAACAGAACTGACAGGTGTTACCCCCAACGATAATAACGGGCTCCTAAACAAGCAAGATATATGTACCCTAATTACTACCCCCAATCGATCGGCTCCCTAACTCGTAGATACCCTGTGTTGGCCCCACAGTAGGGTGTACCACTTCCTAAAGTGGCAACCTTTTGTTTACAAGATGTGCACAAACCACATCTACAGGTGTCACGGCGTCTTAACCTCCCTGGACCGGACCCATGCACGCACATGCCGTCCACACCGTCCCTTAAATGGACCTCTTACAACCAACTCAATAAGCATGCCCTGACCCCGACCTAGTTCAGGGTTCTCCGTTTGATACCAATATAGGTTACTAACTGATACGGGTGCCACACTCCGGATGATACAAGCTTCCCCCTAGGCTTGCATCCCCACTACTAGGATTTCAACTGGTTATGTCTACGAGTTTAACAAGATTGCATAACCCCAACAGGTTAAGTTTGTCGGGTTTATATGTATAACCCATCCCCACATATTTAACAAGATTAACTTAACCCTCCCACTGATTCAAGCAAGCTTACTTAACCCCTACTCAAGTTGACAGGTTCATGTAATACTTATGAATTCAGACAGGTTGAGTATTAAAAGTTTATCACCATTCATTCATTTATGGTTATTAATGAGCTAAATTCCTACATTAAGTCTACCACTTGTGGATGCTGGATATGTCGGTTGGGTCCGGGCAGACTTCTTCCACAAGTCGGACTTAACCTCGTGTCTTAGCACCATTACGTGTTTTTTTTTCACTTAGACCCCTCACATTAGATTTTCCACTTGTGGACGTTGGATATGCCGAGCGGTTCTGGGCAGATTTCTACCACAAATGTAATCTAACCTCGTGTCTAAGCGCGGTTACAGTTTCTAATTATTGTAAATCTAGGCATGTTCATTATTAACCAATTTTCATGTTTATTATGCCCCAAATCCCCGTTTGATTCAAAATACAAGTTATGCCCCAGACTAAGGTTTAGATCAAGATATAGATCATGCCCCCAAATCCCAAATTTTGGCTCAAGGTACAAATTATGCCCAAAATTCCCAATCATTTTACAATATGAATTATGCCCCAAATTAATCATTCACAATCATTCTCAATTTCGTGCACTCGCTCATCTCAGCGATAGGCCTAAGCTCGAAGGTGGCCTGGCTATAAAAACAAAAAGGGAAAGAGGGAGAGAAGAGAACAAGAATATACATAATAAATAAAACTGGCATAAGACAATAGAATTGGTCATACTAATAGAATAGGCATATAGTGACATGATTAGGCAAACTAACAGAATAGGGATATCATGAACAGACATATGAGATCTAAGCAGTAAGTTAGGTATACAAGTAATTGCAGATCTGTTATTGTAACGAAGTAGGATTTTCGATCCTGAAAATCGACACCAAACCCCACGTCAGCTATTCAAGCATCGAAAATACCAGATAGAAAGAAATTAGAGGGTGGGAAATATAAAGAAAGAAATTTAGAATAGGAGAAGAAGAAAATAACAACACAAAATCAGAGTAATACGAATCTCAGTGGAACGAATAAAATATAGTATACAACATAACTTTGAAATACAAATCTGTCATTTATATATACATATCATCATTAGAGTATAACACTTACATCACAGCGGAAATAAATAATAGCTATAAAATGCTGTTGAAGCCCCTTGCTCCAAGCTCCATCTACTATATCTGTAAATCCCGACTACTTGACTGCCTGTACAAAATTGGGCACCCAAGAGTTTAGGGAAAACAAAACAAAATAAGCTCTGGGTCAGTTATGTAACTGGTATGAGTAAACTCCAACCATTTGTTTAACTTTTAAAATTTCTTTTAAAAGAAAGAATAATCATAAGACCAATCCACACATGAACACGGATGGTTTTTACCTTACGATAACCCAAAACATTTCTTTAAAATCAATACTCTACTGATATTATAATAATGTCTAAATCAAATAGATATCAATCTAGTGGAATGCATTCATCTCTTGTTCCACATATATAATATATAATTACAAACCATAGGCGCTTATTGCGCAATGGATTCCAACTGGAAAGGTATGGGACCACCTTCCGATAATGTATCTCTAAAGAGGAATACACCGGGTTCAACAAGAACATCTTGTAACCCAGGCTAAACATGACTGGCACTCATTTCGCTTGAGTGTACCGAATGTATTATCACCAACGGTTGGGATCAGCAACTGTTTTCCGAAGGGACAACATCGAAATAGATTATAGAAGCAAATGGAATTTCTCTAGATCAGGTGACAATACACCCTAATTGGGAGCTACCCACTTAGCCATGCGACCTATCTGATTTTATACCATTCCTCGGTTGTGAGGCTTGAGGTCAAAACATACAGATCACACCTTTATTTACTTTGAATGTCACATCGTCATACCCACCAAATCACAAATTGATTTCCCCAAAAATACCACGGGTATACAGCTAAGAGAAACGAATTCCTCCGCCACCAAACGTAAATACGCTTGAAGAGATCAACTTACGTGATCTATTAAATATACTCTGTCGGTCATTCTTCCATACAGGTTGTCCTAGGACTGGACAAATTGAAGGCACTATTCTGTAAACCCATTTTATGCAATTTCTACCTAGGATTTGCTAGAACAACCCTTGCATAAACTCCGTAGTCAATTATCTTCATCATATTTGACTCGCAACGCCAACGCCCATACGGAGTGGTTTTCATATAATAAATCGGATCCCGGTCTCTCCGTATTGACGACGGAAAAATGATCAAAACTTTGATAGTTGGTTATTAACTATCAAAGGAAAACATCCATACACACAACGATCTTATTTCCAAATGGAAATTTTATCGATCAATCATAAATCAACATTTTTCCCTTTAAATTAATTTATCATTAATTTATCCTTTTTCCCATTTTCCATTTACATATATTCATAAATTCTTATTTTCTAATTTAGAAAATAACCATTATTAACATTGGAAAACATTTCTATTTCTTATTCATGCATTACTACCCTTCCACATCTATTAGTCTCTAACTGTAAATGAGTAAGAGAACAACTTCCCAAGTATAAACCCCGAAGGCCGAAACCAACATTAGATCGATACCCAAAAAGCTGTTCCATATAACTATTCTCCAGTCAGTTTCTAATTTCCTTAATTCCATTTTAAATTCCTATTTCAAAACCCAAATTCCTTTATAATATTTTCATTTCGCAAAATATTTACTTAAATCCCTTATTCACATCAAATGTGAAAAATATTTCTTTTATCAAATCAAACAGATTGATTTTGCATTTAAAAACAATATCCCAATTCCATATTCTATTTATACGTCTATTTATAAACTATTCGTAAAAATCTTATTTATAACTCCCTTTACAACTGCTACGTTCACATTCGATTTCAAATACCGGTGTTGAAACCGATTTTTACTTCTCTATATAATTTCAGACTTATATATTCCATTTATCAAATGATAAATATTTTATTTAATTTATAAAACATTATTTATAAACTAATCTTCTCAATTTATCTGTTAAAACATATTCTATTTAATATTTACTTTAAATCCATTTCATAGTTCTTTTTATATCCCGCCGTTTCCTTTTATAATTCTATTTATTTCCCCAAATAGTTCCTTTTATAATTCTATTTATTTTCCAAATAATTCCTTTTATAATTCTATTTATTTCCCAAGTAATTCCTTTTATAATTCTATTTATTTCCCACATAAGTCCTTTTATACTTCTATATACACTTTGAAAATTCCCTTTTTTTACATTCCAGTATTTCATATGGTATTTAAAATACCAAATAACAAGACCAGTGTCACAATAATCAATAATAGATTATATATCACAATATATGAAAGAAAAACAGTATTATAAATATTGAGGAATCCAGTTGGATCCCTCCAACCTGTTTCCCTGCATTCACAGATGTTAAACAATATAATTAACATCAATTTCATTTCAATATGAAATATTCTGATAATCAGAATCAATATTTGATTAACGATATATATATATATATATATATCGTTATCTTATCCTCAGCCAATTAATTAGCAGTTCATCCAAACAATCAACACACAATAATCAACCATCATTTATCAATTCTAAAAATACGTTATAAAAATATAACTGGGTAGAGTTAGTGAGATTTACTCACCTTAGTCGCTAGTCGTTGAATAACGATTAACGTTCGGTTTATTCATATCAGGCATTTTATTTCATCAAAATCCCAACGAGCTCCAAATCGGTCCAAACAAGTTCCATTGCGTAGCCTTCGAGCATACGATCCTAATGGATCCTGTTTTGTCGAATTTGGGTAACATATGCATAAGTTATTGTTTGTACTACTTAATATGATATTTATTTTAATTTAAACTTAAATTATATAAAATAAATAAAAATCGGGCCTTACATTTATGAACGATCCATTACCCTTTTAAACCCGCCATGAGCACTAGTCCATCTTCCTCATTATCGCTTCTGAACGCTGCTTCCTGGACATCTTTTACTCCTTCAAAACCCTTCACTTCCTCCCATCCTATCCATTCTCTTTATTTATTTATTTCCTTTTCAACCGGGCCTTAGCGATTGAATTTCAGCCCATAAAAATCTGACCTGTCTCAACTTGCCAATGCTCGATTGCATGTAACCTTTTACTCCCGAAAATTTATTCCATCTACCTCAGTAGCAATTTCGAACAAAATAAATGGCCAATACGATTTTTTTATTTTTCTTTCTATTGTTGGGCTTCACCGTTTTCAATTCCAACCCAATAACCCCAGTTAAGACCCACCACCGCATGCACATTATCCACCTTCTTCCCATTCCAGACAAGACAACCTGCTCCCATCTTAAACACGCCATATTCGTGATCTCTTAGCCCCCCTTCCATGCTCGACTCTCCATGAAACCATACACAAACATCACTAATATTCATCTCATCGAAATCTCTATATACTAAACAACACCATGAGCATCCCGTCCCCTTCACTTGGACTGCGTCGTCGCTTTCAGCTCAAACTCCGCCCCACCATTCACTACCCTTTACAGCTCTCGATTTTATGCTCGCACGCCCTCTCTCCAATTATTACATTTAAATCCTCCTTCACGTTAACAACTCTCCTCATCCATCTAGTGCAACTTGAGCTCAACCCCCCACATTCGGCTTCCAGCTCATGTTATCTCCCCCTTCCCACATAACTGACTTCACGCCTCCATTAGCGCCACTGTTTCATAGACCAATACCACCGCTAACTCACCCTCCATCACTGCATCCTTGGCCATCACACACTCACGTTCGAATCTTGCGTTCCTAGATCATAGCCAAGCAGTTCCAAACACTTGCGTCATTTTATATTATATATATATATATATATTTTCCCATGAAGCTATGAAAAGCTTCAGTAAATTTTTTGAAGAACAATCGAAAAAAAAAGAATGAAGGAGGAAGCTACTTATAGGGTTTGTAACCTTCATAGGGAAGTAATAGGGTGTACGTTCTGAACCATCTAGGCTGCAGCTTTCTTTTCATTCTGATTAGACTAAACGTAGCTTCTTTATGGTTTGATAGAGTGGGTAATATAACATATATACACACACCAGAATACTTAATGACTAAAAAAAGAGTACGCATGTTTTTCGTTGGGTAGATAATGTGTAGTTTGGGCTTGGCACCAAGGAGTACGAACGTATACATATTTTTATTTGGTTATTTTAATTTTATTAACTTATATGGTACTTACACATGAAGTAACGGGCAAACACTACCCCATACGAGTTAATATGGACAAAAATAAAATTATTGTTGTGACGAACGATGTGCCACGATCCCAAAAATATAATAATATAAACTAGTTGACTTATTCTATGAAATCACAAAACACTGATTTAGGGTGTAAAATACTCCAAATAAAAATTTGCTTATTTTCCAAATTAAATTTTATAGTAAAATGCTAAAAATTAAATTATAACTACATCTCAAATATCTTGTCCAAATTAGAAACCAATATTTAATTATAATTAAATAAGCGTTATGGTTTATAAACGAATCCATAACGACTATTTGAAAATTTGATTTGGACATAACTCACAATCTACACGACGAAATCTTCATTTTTCTCTTCCATTAAAAAATATAGTTCACCAGATCCGAACATTTCTTGTTTCATGGAAATCCGACTTAAAACGGATTATGTATATTCAATTGAAGTTCAAAACTCAATATTATGAACTACCGCGCCATTACGGGCTCGATTATAATTATATTATAATTAATACGTTCAACCATCGTTTATTAAATGTATTCATTATTATAATTCAATTCTAAACTGAATTATATCTTGTAAATAATCCAATTCACACAATATTGTAATTCTACTATATTTCGACTATTTCGACATTTGTAATTTATTATCCATTATAAATATAAATTAAATATTCAATATTGTTTAATTAAACAACTATTTTTACAAACCATTATTTAATAATTAAATTAATTAATTCTTTAACAGTTAAAAATACGGGACGTTACAGTTATGATTCAGGTTACTAATAGGCATAGACTTAGATCTAAACTTATAAACATGTCAAGATTATATTTTAGGTGTTTATATCTAAAAGCAACATAAACTCATTATGTAATGACCCGCAATTTCCGTAACATCGGAGTTGACTATATACATCATACGTCCAACCCAAATATCACGAAAATACGGAACATTTTTTTTTTAGAAGAAAGAGGTAGAAGAAGAACAGAAATAACAACACAGAATCTCACATCGCAGCGGAACAAAATATAATATATCACATCTTTGAAATACAAAATCTTAATTGTATAACATACACTTATCAGAGTACAACACTTACAACATAGCGGAACGATACTATAACTAGATAACGCTGAAGCCTCCTGCTCCAAGCTCCTTTAGATAGATCTGTAAAATCCTGAAACTACTTGACTGCCCGTACAAATTTAGGCACCCAAGAGTTTAGGTAGAATAAAACAAATAAACTCCGGGTCAGTCATGGGACTGGTATGAGTAAACAGTTTAAAACAGTTTCAGAAAAACTAAATGATATCTCATAAGACCACGCCGCATAACACGGAACGGGTTTTTCCCTTATGAAAATCCAAACACTTGATTCAACTTTATATCAAACTCTTTTGATATTATAATAATGTCTAAATCAATTAAATAACAATCTAGTGGAACGTTTGCATCTCACGTTCCACATATATATACAATCAAAACCGCAAGCACGTATTGGGTAATGGATTTCCAACTATGACAAGGTATGGAAACACCTTCCGCTGGTATATCTCTAGAGGAGAATACACCGAGTTCAACAAGAACATCTTGCAACTCAGCCACATATGACCGACCACTCATTTCGCTTGAGTGTATCGAATGTATATCACCAACGATTGGGATCAGCAACCGTTTCCCGAATGGGACAGCATCGACAATAGATTTTTAGAAGTAAATGAAACTCTAGATCAGGTGATTATACACCCTAATAGGTGCGACCTACATAGCCATGCTGCTTGCCCGATTTCTGTCATTTACCGGTTGATGAGGCTAGAAGCTACGCTTTATCATCACACCAGATTCACTTCGAATGTCACATCGTCAAATCCATCAAATCACCGATTGACGTCCTCAACAGTACATTATGTGTTAGCCAAAAGAAGTTTCCTTCTCCGCTTCCACTCTTGTTACGGTTGGAGAAATCAATATACGTGATCGTCTGGAAATACTCTGTCAGACATTCATCCATACAAGTCACCCAGGAACAGGATGAACCGAAGGCACTATTTCTATTTATAGAAAAAGTCCTTGCACTCTACTCCGTCTTCGATTATCTTTATATAATCTGATTCGCACGCTACTGCCGATATGGAGTGGTTCTTCGGATAATAATCCAACCGGTCTCTCCATATTGACAACGATGGTCAAAACTCCGATAGTCTGTGATTTAACTATCGAATAAAAACAAGTGTTTCGATAGTCGATGATTTAACTATCGAATAAACAAGTGTTCATCCAAACATCCAACAATCACTGAAACTTTAATTAATATTCCATTAATTAAATCTCTTCTCTATTTCTTATCAATATTTGTTAACCAAATATTTTCAATAACCATATTGGCCTTATACGTTATTTGGAAAACATTTCCATATATCGCCTTCCTTTATTTTTCTAGCTTTAGAAATATTCATTATTCTATTTCCAAGCTTTGCACATATTTGGGTTAAAACAGATGTTGTGTAAAACATCGTTACGACAACCCAAATACAGTATTTAACTAATTCTCATTCCACATTGATCTTCGAGCCTGAATCTTGCTACTTATCGGTATATCATGAAATCAACCAAGTTGGGGTATAATTACCTCTCAGACCTTGACTGAATAACATTTAACGTCAAGACAGACAAGACTACTCACTCGAACAATCAATACCATACAACTACTTCTTCACTTTTAAACACATATATACTTTCTCTTTCTATTCTTACTAGATTTTATTCTTATACTTCCTTTTTGATTATACTATTCTATTTCTAAGTTCGTTTTCTTATCGACTTCTATATATATTGATACGTTGATTTCTAACTATCAAATTATCTTAAAAATATTCTATCTCCTTAAATTCCCGGAAAAATTCGCCATAACCTCCTTTGTACCGGGAGCATCGGGAAATTTCAAATAGCTTTCCCGGTCCTTCTCATCTCAAAAAAAAAAAAAAAAAAAAAAAGCCAAGCGGCTTGCCGATACGGCGTATAAAATCTCATATGGAAATTAAATACGTACCTTTTTGTCGGGCATTCTATTTATTTCACTTCTATACTTTATTCCATACCTGTCTCCTGTATATCTATACCTGTCCAATCCATTTTAACTATACCAATCGTTTTAACTCAATTTGTTAATTAAATCTGTTAATTAACTTCTCAGTCTATTTCACCGTCATATTTGAACATGACATGTTCAAATATATTTTTAACTTGCATATTACACATTCTAATTATACTATACTCTCGTTCCCTTATTGACTTCTCTATTCAAATTCCAATTCAATTCTATTTGAATTCTTTTGATTTAAACTTCATTTGAATTCTATTTTCAAATTCTATAGTTTAAAGTACATTTGAATTCTATATTCAAATCTATAGTTTAAAGTCCATTTGAATTTCTATATTCAAATCTATAGTTAAAGTCCATTTGAATTTCTATATTCAAATCAATAGTTTAAAAGTCTATTTGAATTTCTATATTCAAATCTATAGTTAAAGTCCATTTGAATTTCTATATTCAAATCAATAGTTAAAGTCCATTTGAATTTCTATATTCAAATCAATAGTTAAAGTCCATTTGAATTTCTATATTCAAATCAATAGTTAAAGTCCATTTGAATTTCTATATTCAAATCAATAGTTAAAGTCCATTTGAATTTCTATATTCAAATCAATAGTTTAAGAGTCTATTTGAATTTCTATATTCAAATCAATAGTTTAAAAGTCTATTTGAATTTCTATATTCAAATCAATAGTTAAATTCCTTATATTCAAATTCCATTTGAATTCTCGGCATTATTCATAAACAACGTTTATAACTTCAATTCAAATCCCACCTTTCATTTATAAACAATGTTTATAAATTCAATTCAAATCCCATATTTTCATTTATAAACAAAGTTTATAAATTCGATTCCCATCCCATATTTTCATTTATAAACAAAGTTTATAAATTCGATTCAAAACCCACCTTTACATTTATAAACAAAGTTTATAAATTCCATATTCGTTCATATATATTCAAACAAGTAAATGTTTTCTATAGTTCATTTAAAATTCAAATTCTATTTATAAAAATAGAATTCCCCTTTTAAATTTCATATACCCTTTTCGATATTATTATGAATCAATATTCAAGCCCCAGGGATATTTTAAACAATCAAATCAACCAATTTCAATCATTTGATTTTTAACACATCATATATGAATATATATGAAATCAAACAAACAACAATAGATAATATATATTTTTGAGGAATCCAGTTGGATTCCTCCAACCTGTTTTCCTGCATCCACAGATGTTAGTCAACATAGTAATACCCATCCTGCTTCGAGGCAGGATATCGCGGTATAGAAGGTCATCCACTAATCATAGCGTGGGGCGTATAGGGTAATCATCCGCTATGGTACCGCGGGCATCCGCTAATGAGACTGCGGGAATCCAACCAATCATCAACCCAATATATATATAATAGTCCTAAATAACTAATATATA
The DNA here is from genome assembly GCA_030737875.1 of Allium sativum. Classification (NCBI taxonomy): domain Eukaryota; kingdom Viridiplantae; phylum Streptophyta; class Magnoliopsida; order Asparagales; family Amaryllidaceae; genus Allium; species Allium sativum. The sequence goes on from CM060919.1 coordinate 435,544,533, forward strand.
TTTTAAATCAACCAAACAATATTCAAACAAGCATAGCAATTATTTTTAACAACTAGAAATAATTCTAATTAAATGGTGAGTGAGGTTTACTCACCTGATATTTTATTTGCAGAATATTCCGTTAAAATCCCATATTGTCGCGGCTACCACTCGAGATGAATCTACTTAGTACCTATGATGATTTATTTTAACTCATCGATTAATCGATTGTTTAATTATAAATTAAACTACTAACCAATAAATGAATATGTATTTTTTTAATTTTGTAAAATTGTATATACCTTATTGCCTCGTGAATAACTCGATCAATCCACACAGTATAACCTCAACAGCCATGAATCTGTAATCAGTCCCGAACTGCTTCGTACTGCATTTCATTACAACGGCACTTCATCAAACACCATGCAGGCAATCCCCATTTGAAAACGCTGCATCCTTTTGTATTACGCCTGAACTGTCTCCCCAACAAATCAACATCACCTTCCCCCTGTCTATTTCAGTCACGCACTCCACACCGATGCACAAACCAACATCTTCCTCATCATCCAACTCTACAGTCACAGCGCCCTTCCCCAGACATCGCACCCTATCAGCATACCCTCTTCGAACTCCAACGAGCTTTCCAGCAGTGGTCTCGAGCACCAGATTCTACACGTCTTTGAAATCGCGATTCCTTAATTCGAATACCCACAATCGACATCGCACCCAAAAAGACAGCGCTCAAAAGCTGAAGACCGTTGGATTTGATAGTCCTCTTACTCGAGTTGATGAAAACCAGATCTAAATGAATTTCGCAGGTTTTATTTTAGGTTCTGAAACATTTGAGGATTGAGGTGGCCTTTCGGTGGTGGGTTCACAAATGTTTGAAGCACGGGATTTGAGAAGCGTCCATCAGGAGGAGGAAAGGATCGACGCCATTTAGTTTGATTGCCTGAAGGTTTTTGGTTTGATCTCGATTCTAAAATGAAATAAAAGGGGCAGTGGCCCTATTTCTTCTTTGTTTTCTTTCTGAGAGGAGCGAAATGAATAAGTGTTGAAAATGAGGAGAGGGTATGCGGTATCTATTTGATTTCCAAGATGAAGTCTTTAGAGGTAGGAAATGGGACAACGAATTCTTCTTGGATGGAGAAGAAAAAGCCACAGTTATTGTTTAGTTGGCAGAAGGAAGTCCATTAAAATTATACTTATTTAAATTTTAAATTTTCCGATATAATTAAAATTAAGTAAATTATCCCACAGGTTTCGAACTCCTTTCTGAACCCAACAATTGACATTCCTAGGGTTATACCCATATTCTGAACACACTGGAACAGAATTCAAAGCCCCATTCAATCGTCTGTAGAAGATATTAGTTTAAATTGATTTAAATAAAATTTAAAACAATTCATTCTTCGATAATCAATTAATATTATTATTCTGATTCAAACAGAGGTCTGAACTATTATTTAATTCAGTTTTTAAATCACGAACTGAATTATATTTTCGCATTACGATGGTTTAATATATTCGATATTAAATCGAAATTGATTACTAAACTGATAACTTAATATAAATATTCATTTAATTTATCAAATTAATATTTAAAACCGTATTAAATATTCAAATTTAACCGCCGGAATATCCGGGTCATTACATTCTTCCCCACTTAAAATAATTTCGTCCTCGAAATTGCTAAGGTAGAAAAAGTGCTACAAACCCATTAACCTTTCTGAACTTATTTATGTTGAACTCAACATTTCAAACTTCCTTACGTAACTCTCTTTCGAATAAATCCCTATTCGATAACTCCTCCCTTCGAATAACTATATTCGATAATCTCTCTTTCGAATAACTAGATTCGAAAATCTTTCTTCGAATAAACTATATTCGATTTACTCTATTCAATTTTACTCTTATCAATTAACTATACTGGATTTAACTCTATTCGATTAACTCTATCGAATAACTGAATTCGATAACTCCTTCGAATAACCAATATTCTATAACTCACTTCGATTAAACTAATCGATAACTCTTTTCGATTAAACTATAATCGATAACTCATTTCGATTAACAAATAATCGATAACTCCTTCGAATAACCAATATTCTATAACTCACTTCGCTTGACTCTAGATTGCAGCGATCACAATGGTTACGCCTGATTCCCCCAGGAAACATCCGACCGCCCTAGGCTATCTGCAGCCTTGCAAATTACGCTAGCAGTCGTACGAAATGGCAACTTATCCTGAGTAACTATGTTTGACTAACTCTATTTCAATAACTATATTCGATCAACTTTAATTGAATAACTAACATTCAATTAAATCCACATTCGATTAACTATGTTCAATTAACTCTATCTGGTTAACTCTAACTGATTAACTCTAACTGGTTAATTCTTTCTCTAATCGATTTATCCTAACTTTAATCGATTATTTCTAACTCTAATCAACTTCTCCTATTCGAATAACTCCTATTGGATAACATCTATTCATTTATAAAGATTTACCTTTAGTAACGGTTCTTCACTTTATAAATGTTCTCTTTAATAACGCCACTTCACTTATACAAGTGTTGTGTACCCCTTCTATTTAAAACTATCGGTGTTAAAAACCAATATCTCTTCTCTATATAAGTTCAGACTTATATATTCCATTTTATCGAATGATAAATATTCAATTTAATTTATAACTGTTATTTATAAATTAATCCTTTCTATTTATCTGTTAAAAACATTTCCATTTTCTATTCATCTTCTGAATATTCCTTGATTAAATTTTATTTATTTAACCAATAAATATCTCATTTATAACATTCTATTTATTTTCTATAAATAAATATTTCCATTTAATCTATTTGTAAATGTTTTTACAAATATTCCCTTTTAAATTCTATTTGTAAATGTTTTTACAAATATTCCTCCTTCTATTCGTTTGCACATAACTCCCTTGGTATTTGTGTTACAAATATATTTCCTTTATTACTCTTTTGGGTTTCCTTTATTCATACCCAATTTATATTTCGTTCACATTGATTTTACTCAATTTATTCATTTCGATCCATTTAACTTACTTAAGTTAAATTTAATTTCAATCATTCAAATTCCCATTAACTAGTTGCTAATTAACCGTTTTGCCTATTTCACCCTTTTTATTTGAATATAACTTGTTCAAATATATATCAACTTAATTATAAACTAATCTAATTATAATTTCAACTCGAGTTATATATTCGATTTCGAATATAAATTCTCAATTTCTTTCACTTATCCAAAAAACCAATTTTGACTTAGATTTCCTTTAACTAATTATTCTCCAATTTAGTTAATTCTATTTAACCATTTAAAATATGATTTTTGTCTTAAAAATCATTTTACCTACTTCACTGGAGTTCATATTGATTTTATATCTCCAGTCCGGATTTTTCTAATGTCAATTCAGATTTTATTTCCTAAAAATCCTTTTGTTTATTTAATTAAACCGTTATGGTTTTATAATGGTTCTGGCGCTGCTTTTCTAAAAATTTGATTTTGACATAACTCAAAATCTATACGACGAAATCCAGATTTTTCTCTTTCGTTAGAAAACTATTGTTCAACCTGTCCCGACGATTCTTGTTTCACAGAATTCCGACTTCAATTGAGTTCTGTATACTAAATTGAAGTTCGAATCGCCAATTTACGAACTGCTGCGCTATGGCGAGCTCGTTTTAATTATATTTATAAATATAAATGTTTTAACTTTGTTTATAATAAATTCAACTCCATTCTGATATATTTTTAATATATATCCAATCCATTTTTCCATTTCAACATAATATTCCCGATCTATTTCTCTTCAAATATTCAAGTCCAATATATTTACAATATTCAAATTCCATTTGAATTTCTTTATTCAAACTCTATATTTGAATTTCCTTCTATTCAATTTCTATTTGAATTTTCTTCTATTCAAATTCTAATTTAAATTTCCTTATTCAAATTCCATTTGAAATCCTTTATTCAATTTCTATTTTAAATTCCTTATTCAAATTCCTATTTGAAATCCTTTGAATTTAAATTCTATTTTAACTCCTTTTGTTTTCTTTGAATTCTATTTAACCATTCTCCATTTGGATTCTAATATTCAAATCTCTATTTGAATTTTCTTTATTCAAATCCATTTGAATTCCTTTGAATTCAAATTCAACAACAACAACAACAAAGCCATATATTTCTATTTGAATCCCTTTGAATTCCTTTTGAATTCAAATTCCATTTCAATCTTTCTTGTACAATTTCTATTTGAATTTTTCCTTTATTCAAACTCATTTGAATTCCTTTGAATTCAAATTCTATTTCACTTCTATTTGAATTATATATATATTCAAATTCCTTTATTTTACTTCTATTTGAAATCTATATCCCCATTTCTCATTTCAAAATTCCTTTGAAGTTATATAAATATATACATATATTTATATCTATCTCAAATTCAAAACATTTGAATTTTCAAACAACGTGTTTTCTTTTCAAACAAATTTCCATCAAAACTTTTCTAAGGCAGCAATTCGTCACTTAGAAACTCGAAAATGAACACTGGTGATGTTGCGACCATCATCAGAATTATTTCCCAGCTACTGAATGAGTTCAGTGCTTTATTTCTTTCAAACTCCATTTAGAAAAAATATTTTCCCCACTCCCAGGATTTTAAATTCTGAATTCTGGTTGGAATTCAATTTCAATTTATCTCATTTGTATTTGACTTCATATATAAATTCCATTAGTTATAAATATAACTATTTCATTTTTATAATCTAATTCGATTATAATCCTAACAATCAACTCAACTATTTAAAAACAATATCATGTCCAATCTTCTGTTCAAGTGTTTATAAACTCCTATCGACATTGTGGCGTCCCACGATTCGACCAAAATTTATAATCCACTCAACAGACTAGTCAACACAATATAAAACAGTTTTTATATCAAATAACAAGTACGCTCTCTCGTATATATATATACGCTCAACTCATTCTAGGATACTACTGATCCTATCTCTAATGAGCACATTTCCACACAGCCTAGGTATTCGCTCAACCTAAGCTCTGATACCAACTGTAATGACCCGCAATTTCCGTAACATCGGAGTTGACTATATACATCATACGTCCAACCCAAATATCACGAAAATACGGAACATTTTTTTTTTAGAAGAAAGAGGTAGAAGAAGAACAGAAATAACAACACAGAATCTCACATCGCAGCGGAACAAAATATAATATATCACATCTTTGAAATACAAAATCTTAATTGTATAACATACACTTATCAGAGTACAACACTTACAACATAGCGGAACGATACAATAACTAGATAACGCTGAAGCCTCCTGCTCCAAGCTCCTTTAGATAGATCTGTAAAATCCTGAAACTACTTGACTGCCCGTACAAATTTAGGCACCCAAGAGTTTAGGTAGAATAAAACAAATAAACTCCGGGTCAGTCATGGGACTGGTATGAGTAAACAGTTTAAAACAGTTTCAGAAAAACTAAATGATATCTCATAAGACCACGCCGCATAACACGGAACGGGTTTTTCCCTTATGAAAATCCAAACACTTGATTCAACTTTATATCAAACTCTTTTGATATTATAATAATGTCTAAATCAATTAAATAACAATCTAGTGGAACGTTTGCATCTCACGTTCCACATATATATACAATCAAAACCGCAAGCACGTATTGGGTAATGGATTTCCAACTATGACAAGGTATGGAAACACCTTCCGCTGGTATATCTCTAGAGGAGAATACACCGAGTTCAACAAGAACATCTTGCAACTCAGCCACACATGACCGACCACTCATTTCGCTTGAGTGTATCGAATGTATATCACCAACGATTGGGATCAGCAACCGTTTCCCGAATGGGACAGCATCGACAATAGATTTTTAGAAGTAAATGAAACTCTAGATCAGGTGATTATACACCCTAATAGGTGCGACCTACATAGCCATGCTGCTTGCCCGATTTCTGTCATTTACCGGTTGATGAGGCTAGAAGCTACGCTTTATCATCACACCAGATTCACTTCGAATGTCACATCGTCAAATCCATCAAATCACCGATTGACGTCCTCAACAGTACATTATGTGTTAGCCAAAAGAAGTTTCCTTCTCCGCTTCCACTCTTGTTACGGTTGGAGAAATCAATATACGTGATCGTCTGGAAATACTCTGTCAGACATTCATCCATACAAGTCACCCAGGAACAGGATGAACCGAAGGCACTATTTCTATTTATAGAAAAAGTCCTTGCACTCTACTCCGTCTTCGATTATCTTTATATAATCTGATTCGCACGCTACTGCCGATATGGAGTGGTTCTTCGGATAATAATCCAACCGGTCTCTCCATATTGACAACGATGGTCAAAACTCCGATAGTCTGTGATTTAACTATCGAATAAAAACAAGTGTTTCGATAGTCGATGATTTAACTATCGAATAAACAAGTGTTCATCCAAACATCCAACAATCACTGAAACTTTAATTAATATTCCATTAATTAAATCTCTTCTCTATTTCTTATCAATATTTGTTAACCAAATATTTTCAATAACCATATTGGCCTTATACGTTATTTGGAAAACATTTCCATATATCGCCTTCCTTTATTTTTCTAGCTTTAGAAATATTCATTATTCTATTTCCAAGCTTTGCACATATTTGGGTTAAAACAGATGTTGTGTAAAACATCGTTACGACAACCCAAATACAGTATTTAACTAATTCTCATTCCACATTGATCTTCGAGCCTGAATCTTGCTACTTATCGGTATATCATGAAATCAACCAAGTTGGGGTATAATTACCTCTCAGACCTTGACTGAATAACATTTAACGTCAAGACAGACAAGACTACTCACTCGAACAATCAATACCATACAACTACTTCTTCACTTTTAAACACATATATACTTTCTCTTTCTATTCTTACTAGATTTTATTCTTATACTTCCTTTTTGATTATACTATTCTATTTCTAAGTTCGTTTTCTTATCGACTTCTATATATATTGATACGTTGATTTCTAACTATCAAATTATCTTAAAAATATTCTATCTCCTTAAATTCCCGGAAAAATTCGCCATAACCTCCTTTGTACCGGGAGCATCGGGAAATTTCAAATAGCTTTCCCGGTCCTTCTCATCTCAAAAAAAAAAAAAAAAAAAAAAAAGCCAAGCGGCTTGCCGATACGGCGTATAAAATCTCATATGGAAATTAAATACGTACCTTTTTGTCGGGCATTCTATTTATTTCACTTCTATACTTTATTCCATACCTGTCTCCTGTATATCTATACCTGTCCAATCCATTTTAACTATACCAATCGTTTTAACTCAATTTGTTAATTAAATCTGTTAATTAACTTCTCAGTCTATTTCACCGTCATATTTGAACATGACATGTTCAAATATATTTTTAACTTGCATATTACACATTCTAATTATACTATACTCTCGTTCCCTTATTGACTTCTCTATTCAAATTCCAATTCAATTCTATTTGAATTCTTTTGATTTAAACTTCATTTGAATTCTATTTTCAAATTCTATAGTTTAAAGTACATTTGAATTCTATATTCAAATCTATAGTTTAAAGTCCATTTGAATTTCTATATTCAAATCTATAGTTAAAGTCCATTTGAATTTCTATATTCAAATCAATAGTTTAAAAGTCTATTTGAATTTCTATATTCAAATCTATAGTTAAAGTCCATTTGAATTTCTATATTCAAATCAATAGTTAAAGTCCATTTGAATTTCTATATTCAAATCAATAGTTAAAGTCCATTTGAATTTCTATATTCAAATCAATAGTTAAAGTCCATTTGAATTTCTATATTCAAATCAATAGTTAAAGTCCATTTGAATTTCTATATTCAAATCAATAGTTTAAGAGTCTATTTGAATTTCTATATTCAAATCAATAGTTTAAAAGTCTATTTGAATTTCTATATTCAAATCAATAGTTTAAAAGTCTATTTGAATTTCTATATTCAAATCAATAGTTAAATTCCTTATATTCAAATTCCATTTGAATTCTCGGCATTATTCATAAACAACGTTTATAACTTCAATTCAAATCCCACCTTTCATTTATAAACAATGTTTATAAATTCAATTCAAATCCCATATTTTCATTTATAAACAAAGTTTATAAATTCGATTCCCATCCCATATTTTCATTTATAAACAAAGTTTATAAATTCGATTCAAAACCCACCTTTACATTTATAAACAAAGTTTATAAATTCCATATTCGTTCATATATATTCAAACAAGTAAATGTTTTCTATAGTTCATTTAAAATTCAAATTCTATTTATAAAAATAGAATTCCCCTTTTAAATTTCATATACCCTTTTCGATATTATTATGAATCAATATTCAAGCCCCAGGGATATTTTAAACAATCAAATCAACCAATTTCAATCATTTGATTTTTAACACATCATATATGAATATATATGAAATCAAACAAACAACAATAGATAATATATATTTTTGAGGAATCCAGTTGGATTCCTCCAACCTATTTTCCTGCATCCACAGATGTTAGTCAACATAGTAATACCCATCCTGCTTCGAGGCAGGATATCGCGGTATAGAAGGTCATCCACTAATCATAGCGTGGGGCGTATAGGGTAATCATCCGCTATGGTACCGCGGGCATCCGCTAATGAGACTGCGGGAATCCAACCAATCATCAACCCAATATATATATAATAGTCCTAAATAACTAATATATATTTTAAATCAACCAAACAATATTCAAACAAGCATAGCAATTATTTTTAACAACTAGAAATAATTCTAATTAAATGGTGAGTGAGGTTTACTCACCTGATATTTTATTTGCAGAATATTCCGTTAAAATCCCATATTGTCGCGGCTACCACTCGAGATGAATCTACTTAGTACCTATGATGATTTATTTTAACTCATCGATTAATCGATTGTTTAATTATAAATTAAACTACTAACCAATAAATGAATATGTATTTTTTTAATTTTGTAAAATTGTATATACCTTATTGCCTCGTGAATAACTCGATCAATCCACACAGTATAACCTCAACAGCCATGAATCTGTAATCAGTCCCGAACTGCTTCGTACTGCATTTCATTACAACGGCACTTCATCAAACACCATGCAGGCAATCCCCATTTGAAAACGCTGCATCCTTTTGTATTACGCCTGAACTGTCTCCCCAACAAATCAACATCACCTTCCCCCTGTCTATTTCAGTCACGCACTCCACACCGATGCACAAACCAACATCTTCCTCATCATCCAACTCTACAGTCACAGCGCCCTTCCCCAGACATCGCACCCTATCAGCATACCCTCTTCGAACTCCAACGAGCTTTCCAGCAGTGGTCTCGAGCACCAGATTCTACACGTCTTTGAAATCGCGATTCCTTAATTCGAATACCCACAATCGACATCGCACCCAAAAAGACAGCGCTCAAAAGCTGAAGACCGTTGGATTTGATAGTCCTCTTACTCGAGTTGATGAAAACCAGATCTAAATGAATTTCGCAGGTTTTATTTTAGGTTCTGAAACATTTGAGGATTGAGGTGGCCTTTCGGTGGTGGGTTCACAAATGTTTGAAGCACGGGATTTGAGAAGCGTCCATCAGGAGGAGGAAAGGATCGACGCCATTTAGTTTGATTGCCTGAAGGTTTTTGGTTTGATCTCGATTCTAAAATGAAATAAAAGGGGCAGTGGCCCTATTTCTTCTTTGTTTTCTTTCTGAGAGGAGCGAAATGAATAAGTGTTGAAAATGAGGAGAGGGTATGCGGTATCTATTTGATTTCCAAGATGAAGTCTTTAGAGGTAGGAAATGGGACAACGAATTCTTCTTGGATGGAGAAGAAAAAGCCACAGTTATTGTTTAGTTGGCAGAAGGAAGTCCATTAAAATTATACTTATTTAAATTTTAAATTTTCCGATATAATTAAAATTAAGTAAATTATCCCACAGGTTTCGAACTCCTTTCTGAACCCAACAATTGACATTCCTAGGGTTATACCCATATTCTGAACACACTGGAACAGAATTCAAAGCCCCATTCAATCGTCTGTAGAAGATATTAGTTTAAATTGATTTAAATAAATTTTAAAACAATTCATTCTTCGATAATCAATTAATATTATTATTCTGATTCAAACAGAGGTCTGAACTATTATTTAATTCAGTTTTTAAATCACGAACTGAATTATATTTTCGCATTACGATGGTTTAATATATTCGATATTAAATCGAAATTGATTACTAAACTGATAACTTAATATAAATATTCATTTAATTTATCAAATTAATATTTAAAACCGTATTAAATATTCAAATTTAACCGCCGGAATATCCGGGTCATTACACATTATGATTGGATCTAAAGAATAGAGGGTTGATTGTAGATGATGTAGCATAGATCCTTGAATACGTATAACTTGTTGTTAAATAAGAATAGCCTAGATCAAACTGAGTTGGGGCAACACCTTGTTGTCGCCATTGATTCAGATAAATAAAACAATGGGATTAATGTCCTTTATATAGCCATCGGTCAATGAAACAGGACACACAGCAGGTCCAGATTCGTCCGGAGGGGTCGACCCCGGGGTCGACACAGGGGTCGACACCCCTTTTGTGGGGTCGACCCATGGATCGTCACCCATAGGGTACGGGGTCGACCCTCAACGGGTCAAATTCTCGCGCCTTTCCGCCTCTGGTTTTCGAAATATTTTGAATTCTAGATAATGTTTGTTTATATATATTTCTCTTATATGTATACAAACTTCTAACCTCAATAACTTTCTCATACGATGTCCATTTTACGCAAACTTGGTGTCTATCCTGACCAGAATTCCGAGACGAACGCAATGGCACAGTCCGTTTTATTTAATTACCAAATATTTAATTATGTATTCCTTAGTTTATCATTTTAATGTCTTTTAAAATTACGAGGTGCTACATTCTCTCCTACTTAAAGGATTTCGTCCCCAAAATCTCTAAGTTAAGAAGAATGTATATCCTAACGTCCATCATCCATCTGTTCATCCACTAATCATAGGCATCTATTGTCCTTAATAGATTTCTAATGCTTGTATGAACATCTGCAAAGTTGTGTGTATATGTCGGTCTACTGATTCGGTTGACCTCCTTAATGCAATGTATGTTAGTGCCATGAATCCAACATGTATGCAAATAATCCTACTGTAATAGGTAAGTTCTATATATGTGCGCAATCATTCATCCAAATGCAACATCCATATGATGATACACTCACTTTATCCATTCAAAGAAGAATAAAGCACATACATTCATATGCAGTATGAGAGTGATTGAGCCGATCTAGCACCTAATGTGTGTATATGCATCCACGAGAAACCACTAGTAAACACTTGCATCCACTTTCATCCATCAAACATAACATGTATCAAACACATGTTTACATCCATGGGATTCCTACCTAAAGGTCGAAGATTCGATCGATAGGATGTACTTAAACGACATAAACAAGCATGAATAAAAGCTTTGGAAAGGAAGTTAAGAACATACCCTTGAAAAAAAGGGTACATAGCGCGAATTAATCTTGTTTTCGGTCTCCCAAGTTGCATCCTATTGGTTATCTCCGCACTGAACTTTCATCAACTATACCTCTCGGTTGTGTAGCTTCTTAATCTCTCATCAAAGAATACGGTAGGAACTCGTCTAACTGTCACCTCCTGTGACGGCCCGCCCCGAACTAGCCGACATTTCCTCGAAATGCGCTGTGCCAATGCCCGACTAGCACGGGATGATCGTCAAAAAGGAAAGGGTTTTGAAACTATGAATCACCAAAGAACCTATATTATATCTCACAGCGCAAGGAATAAAAATATAATAATAACATACTTGACATAAAAAAGGCGAGACAGTGCATAAGCTGAAAACTAAACCATCATAGCAGTGAAATCCAAAATACGGCTTATGATCTAAACCACCATTATTACAACTTCAAAATAATGTCTCTAAAGCAAAATAGAAAAGGTACACTGCTAATGCCCAAAGTAGTGACCAACAACAACACAGGGAGAATATATGTAAATAGTACGTGGAAGCCTCATGCTCGTCTCCTGATATTTACTCGTGCATAATCACCTGACATATCTCTAGTTTGCTCGTTTAGGAGCACTCAGAGTAATAAGAAGAGAGATGAAACTCTAGGTCAGACAAAAGTATGGTATGAGCGATAGCAGCAAAATAAAACAATAACAAGTATAAATGACCATACCTGAACCTGGACCTGCAACCAAAGAGTTAGCACAACAAGATGTACAGTACTCTAAGGTAACACTAGCATATAGCGTAAAAATAGAAGTGTGCGTGTCATGGCGATAGCAAACATCAAACATAGCAATCATCCTCACGTATCTCACTCAGTGCTTAATGCATACAATATCCACCGCTTTGATCACCAAATCTATAGGGTCCATGACGGCAACTCCGTCGGTTATTACTATGACCATACTTCCCTGGTCTATAGTCAATAACTCTGCCCAGTCCACACATCGCTGGCTCTAGGTTAATGGGCCAACCAATCCACACTTCCCTCGCTCTGGTTCGTCTACATGCCCCCCTCCTCAACGGTGAACCAAAGTTATAAATATCGATAACCCCTTTGCACACGTCCCGCAACAAAGTCCAACTCTAGAAGTTAACTCGTTGGTTCCCATCTGGATCCTGAGTGATAACTTCCCACTTGGACTTCTTTGCATCTCGGGTTTTAGTCTTCCTTCGGTTCGGTTCAGTTCGTGATGGTCATTTGGGTTCGGGCCAGTTCGTGGTCTCCTGCTCATGCAGTTCATGACCTTCGAAACGATTCGGTTCGTGAAATGGTTTCGGCTCGTGGTGATCCTTTGGCCTCCGGATAACGGTTCGCCCCCCTCCGACTCGTGGCTCTCGATTCGTGGCATCAGTTTGTGGGTGGCGGTTCGGTTCGTGAGCTCGCTTCAGGGCAATGGGTCGTGGTTCATGAGCTTCATCCGGGTCGGGTCGTGTCGTGATGCCTATGTCACGATCCATGGTCACGAGCCGCCCTTCCTAACAGCCTTCCAGCAAGCTACTTACGCAACACGACGGCGTTTTCGACCATTCTAACTTGCCTATGCAATCATAACACATACCAACTGCAGTAACACCATATGGGTTCAATCAAAAAGATCAAAACATCCATTACACAGGTTATTTTAGATTAAACATACCCAAAACCATGATTTTCCCCTTAATCCCCTAAAGCATGTTTTAACTATAATATTAGAAAACTTAATCCAAATTAACCCAAATTTTTACCAGAGGCATAAAATAATATTTAAGAATTTTCACATATTTTTCCAGATTTTTATGATGCATAATTTCGCTAATTATCACTAATCACCCTAATTAGCCGTAATTAGTGAATAAAAGTGCAAATCACTCACCTTAGCTACAAACAAATCTCAGATCTGAAAACTCCACTGATTTGGGTCAAATTCCTATGTGTTCCAGCAGCTCTATCTCGATTTTGATGCTAACCCACCTTAATTTGATGTAGATTTGGCTAATATGTGATTGGAAAGTGATTAACGAGAGATTTGGAGGATGGAGACCATTACTAGGGTTGGAGGAAGGTAAGCGGCGGCTGAAAACTGAAATGAAATGTTTTCTCAAACCCTTTCAGCCCTCCCATAACCTTAATCCTCAAATGGGTTATGGGCCTAACTACTAATCACTTAATTAAGCCCGGTTAAGCTGTTTTCGTCTTCCAAACCTTATTTTAGCCATATCTCCCAAATGATAAGTCCGTTTGATTAATGTGACCACTCTATGGAAAGGTAAACCATCATCTGAATCCATTGGAAGTGGTTTAAGGTCAAAATTCCTTACCAATCAAAAGTTATTTGAGAAACAGGATTTGCCAGGGGCAAAACAATCATTTAAAATGCGGCAAAAATCGTGAACATGGGAAATGTCCCCAATAGCCGCTTCCCAAAGTTGCACGACTATACGACTTCATATGAAAAGGAGATAAGTATTCTACGATCCTCCGATACATAGAATGCGGGTCGTTACACTCTCCCCCCCTTAAGAAATTTCGCCCCCGAAATTCCTTAACTAAGAAAATAGCCAAAAGGTCCCGCATGCCTATCAACCATTTGCAACAATCAAACATACAAAATAAACACAACAAGCCTATCCTAGCATGCGAAATAACTATATCGCGATTAAAATCTTACCATGTAAAGAGCTCTGGATATGACTTCCTTATGCTCTTCTTGGTTTCCCAAGTACAGTCATTCTCATTATCACCCCCACTGGACCTTAACCAGTTTCACCGTCTTCCTTCGAAGTTGCTTCGTATCATGTCCAATAATACGAATCGTTCTATGGCTCCCAACTGCCTCAGATTCCACTTCGATATCATCTAACTGATCTGGTGAAATAGTCATATCAGAATAGTGCACGAACTTCCTTAACTGGGAAACATGAAATATGTTGTGCACTCCTGCCATCTTATCTGGTAATCCAACTTTATACGCCAAATTCCCAACTTGTTCGAGAACTGGAAGTGGACCAGCAAACCTTAATGCTAATTTACCTCTCCTACCAAATCAAATCACACTCTTTAACGGAGAAATTTTGACGAATACCAAGTCGCCAACGGAGAATTTCAATTCTCTTCGTTTTTTATCAGCACAACTCTTCTGCCTATCTTGGGCAGCCTTCATTCGCTGTTGAATAACCTTGATCTTATCTAAAGTTTCTCTTATTACATCCGGCCCAAGCACAAATTTCTCACTGGTCTCCAACCAACATGATGGTGAGTTGCATGGTCTTCTATACAAAACTTCAAATGGAGCCATACCAATACTGGATTGATAACTATTATTATATGTGAATTCAAACAGATGTAAATGGTCATCCCGTGATCCTTGAAATTCCAATATACAAGCCATTAAGAGATCCTTTAATATACGATTCACTCTCTCTGTTTGACCGTCGGTTTGAGGATGATACGTGGTACTGAGATGTAATTCTGATCCCAAACCCTCTTGTAAGCTCTTCTAAAACCCACTAGTAAATAACGGATCTCGGTCACTCACAAAACCTCTAGGTACCCCATGAAATCTCACTACCCACTTCATATACAGTTTTTCTAACTTAGCCGTCGTTATATTCGACTTGGCCAGTATAAACCTTGCACTTTTGGTCAATCGATCCACAATCACCCAAATACTATCATGACCTGATCTTGTCCTTGGTAAACCATCAATGAAATCGATTGAGACTTGTTCTCATTTCCATTTGGGAATTTCCAGCGGTTGTAACAAACCACTTGGCTTCTTTTGCTCGGCTTTAACTAACTGGCAATTCATGCACTTGGATATAATCCTCCCAACGTCTCTCTTCATCCCTTCCCAGTAGTATGTATGCTTCATGTCTCGATACATCTTGTTACCACCAGGATGTATAGTCAGTTTCGAGTGATGACACTCTCTAAGTACTTCATCTCTCAATACATTAACGTTGTGTATGACCAGTTTCCCATTCTTTCGAATCCATCCTTCTCTATCAAGTCCATACTTGTTCATCTCCTCACTGTCAATACTCATCTCTACCTTGGAGATGATTTCCAATAGGTTAGGATCATCCCTCTGGCTGGAACCGATCCGCTCAATCAAGGTGGGTCTGATCATCAAACTTGCTAACATCTCTGGATCTAATTCGCACCTAGGTCAAAAATCATATCCCGCGATATACTCCAGTTGCCTCCATTCAAGAAACATATCATCTAAACTGGAATGTCTCCTACTTAATGCATCAGCTATCACACCTAGCCCGGTAGCACAGACATCCGTGTATATCGTCATTTTTTCATTCCCCATCGCCAGAATCCTACAGGTGATAGTCTACTCAAGAGAAGAAAATAGGAACAACATAGAAACCATAGCATCCATCAAACAAGTCCCTCTATCACCTGCTAAAGCCATGAATACGTCGATACCTATATGACTGGTCCAACCAATATCAAGGGCTAATGGAAGCCCCGGCTCTAAGCGGACTACCACACGTTCAACGTACATTTATCCGCCAAGGCTAACTAGATCATGTCCAACGGATCCAAGGTAAATGGGAATCCCCAGATACCCCTGCTTCAAGTCTGCCTAGAACACTCCAAACTATCGATGATTCCTTGGCACCCCATCAGAAGAGCTATCCACAACTCCATCTTCAACATGAGTCCAACCCAAGTCAATCCATTATCTTGCAGTCTTCTCGAGTCCCACTTGAGTCATCTCATAGCCCTATCGAGTCCAACTCGGGGCAGTCCACATCATCGAACAATCTTATCATGTCACGGTTGCCCATCACTCCTCGAGTAAACTAAGACATCATTCAATGGAAATCATAACAACTACTTATATCTCACGCAAACCATCTTAGTCGAACTCGACATTCCCCAAGCACAAGCCTCAAAGGCCGAAACCAATATCAGACAAGCACTGAAGGAACATTTCCTCTAAATCCAGACAATCTACGTGAGATGATATGAACAGAACAACCAAACACTCGAGCACTCATAACTAATTCTGGCTATCCTCGCCAATCCTTCTTCGAAACTATCGTTGATCGCATGATGGCCCATGCCATATGTCAAGGGTAAATAGCAACCCCAGTTCTAACCAGACTACTGCACGTCCAACGTACATTTGCCTCCCAGAGACTACTAGAACTTACGACAACGATAATCTCTCTATAACTATAGTCGGCATCGCTGGTGACTATCCACAAACTTAGACCCAGTCTCGGGTATCCATTACCCACAAACTCAAGTCCAACATGAGTCATCTCCCTATCGTTGCATCTCCAAGATTAACGAACAACCATCGTTTACGAGTTCAAGTCCAACTTGAATCGTCCTAACCTTCGTTGCATCCCCACGATCAACGAACACATCTTATCACTTCGAGATTTCCGCATTGAATTTACTCCGAAGTTATTACCATTCTTGAACCAAAGAGAACATCAACATAAAGTCCTAAACAATCCATAGCAATCACTCATTTACTACTGAATACCACAACGCTCATGCTATTCACCACAGCATTTAAAAATGCTTCCAAAGGCCCTTCCTTCACGAGTCATGGCTGACCCGAATCTCTTTGTTCCCCTAGTTCCAGTTATTATTGCCATCACTAGGTAGGTCCTAATACCACCCTATACCCTTGGAGCCAATCGACTCCCAAAATAATGCCAAACCCAGTAAAGCCCAAAACAAAGCAATCACAAGCATACATACATCCATGACTCGATAAGACCACATTACAACAAATCATACTAAGGCTAGTTGAACCACCAATCAGGTTCGTCGCAACTAAAGGTCTATCGACTATCTTAGGTTTCAATCCCAACCTATCTACCAGGTCACTAGATATGAAGGAATAGGAAGCCCCGGTATCAAACAACACTCGAACTGGAACATCATAAATAGAAAGCATACCTTAAATAACAACACTCTTTCCTTTCTCTACCGCAGTTGGGGGCATTCGTCGAAGAAGGAACAACTTTGATAGCATATGCTTTCATGATCTGCTTCTTTTAAGGAGGTTGTAGACATTTATCCTTGTGATGTCCCGCTTGGCGCAATTGAAGCACTTCCTTTCCCCCGGCTTTTCCCGACAATCTCTGGCATAGTGGCCCTTCTTGCCACAGCTAAAGCACTCGTCCTCCTTATTCTTCTTTTTCTGACCATCCTTAGCTTGGTTCTGCTTCCTCTTATTCTGAGACTCCTTCTTGCCTCCATCGCTTGCCTGCGGTTTTGGCTCCTCTGCGGATGCAATAGCAACCTCGGTCTTTGACTTAGGGTAAAGGCTCTCTGATCTCAATGCTTTCCCAATAATGGATTCGAAAGTCTCATCAATGTGGTTTATAAGTATTTCCCCCAAGTACTCATCTAAGCCAGTTATGACCTCTCGTTCTTTTTCTCGGCAGTATCAATAAGAGATAATCCATATTTTGATAAGATATCGAACTCAGCAATATATTTCGAGACTGCCCTACCATTCTGCTTAAGCTTCAAAAACTTCCTAAACAATTCTGATTTCTGAGTAGCTGGAATAAACTTATCACTAAGCGAGTCTTAAACTGATTCCAAGTAACTTGATCCTCAGGAGTAGCTGCTTTAATAGCATTCCACCAATTCATAGCCCGTCCTTGAAGCTGACGTGATGCTAACTTTCTCTTCATTGCATCCTCGATCCCCAAATCCTCTAAGATGCGCTCACAACTATCCAACCAATCTTGAACATACGTAGCTGATTTCGTTCCGTGGAACGGCTTCCCACCAAAACTAGTATAATCCTTGTCAAGCTTGGCAAAATCGGTTCTAGACGTCTGCACCACTGCATCACCACCATCAGCTGCATTAGAAACTGCTCCCTGAGCATCCCTAAGCATCTCTCACATGAAGGTAGTAAACATTGTCCTAATATCAGGGGCATTCCTATTATTGGCCCCTAAACTCGTGCTCCTCGTATATCGGCTCATCGTTCAATCTTGTAAAGAGAAAACGATTAACCATCTCCTTAGTAGTGCTAGTGCGGTGCGACTTCATCCTTAGACATACTAATAGTGTATATATATAGTTTTTGAAAACCAAAATATCACAAACACGCGCTCTCATATACGTATACTATCTCTCCCTGATGTCTTCCCCTAGGTTAACCATGCAACCTAGGCTCTGATACCAAGTGTGACGGCCCGCCCTGAACCAGCCGACATTTTCTCAAAATGCGTTGTGCCAATGTCCGACTAGCACAGGAAGGTCATAAAAAAGGAAAGGGTTTTAAAACTATGAATCACCAAAGAACCTGTATTATATCTCACAATGCATGGAATAAAAATATAATAATAACATACTTGACATAAAATAGACGAGACAGTGCATAAGCTGAAAACTAATCCATCATAACAGTGGAATCCAAAATATAGCTTATGATCCAAACCATCATTACTACAACTTCAAAATACTGTCTCTAAAGCAAAATAGAAAAGGTACACTACTAATGCCCAAAGTAGTGACCAGCAACAACACATAGAGAATATGTAAATAGTACGTGGAATCCTCCTGCTTATCTCCGGATATCTACTCGTTCATAATCACCTGACCTGTCTCTAGTCTACTTGTTTAAGAGCACCTAGAGTAATAAAAAGAGACATAAAACTTTGGATCAGACAAAAGTCTGGTATGAGCGGTAGCAGCAAAATAAAACAATAATAGATATAAATGATCATACCTGAACCTGGACCTGCAACCAAAGAGTTAGCACAACAAGATGTACAGTACTCTAAGATAACACTAGCATATAGTGTAAAAATGGAAGTGTGCATGTCATGGTGATGCAAACATCAAACATAGCAATCATCCTCACGACTCTCACTCAGTGCGTAAAGCATACGATATCCACCACTTTGATAACTAAATCTATTGAGGCCATGACGGCAACTCCGTTGACTATTGCTATGACTATACTTCCTTTGTCTATTGTCAATAATCCTAACCAGTCCACACATCCCTAGCTCTAGGTTAATGGTCCAACCAGTCCACACTTCCCTGGCTCTGGTTCATCTACATGTCCCCCCTCTTCAATGGTGAACCAAAGTTATAGATATCGATAACCCCTTTGCACACGTCCGGCAGCAAAGTCCAACTCTAGAAGTTAACTCGTTGGTTCCCATCTAGATCCTGAGTGATAACTTCCCACTTGGTCTTTCTTTGCATCTCAGGTTTTAGTCTTCCTCCAGTTCGGTTCAGTTCGTGATGATCGTTTGGGTTCGGGTCGGTTCGTGGTCTCCTGCTCATTCAGTTTGTGACCTTCGGAACGGTTCGGTTCGTGAAATGGTTTCCGGCTCGTGGTGCTCTTTTGGCCTTCGGATCGCGGTTCGCCCCCTCCCCCTACTCGTGGCTCTCGATTCGTGGCATCGGTTCATGGGTGGCGGTTCGGTTCATGAACTCGCTTCAGGGCATCGGGTCGTGGTTCGTGAGCTTCACCTAGGTCGGGTTGTGGTTCGTGAGCTTCATCCGGGTCGGGTCGTGATGCCTATGTCATGATCCATGGTCACGAGCCGCCCTTCCCAACAGCCTTCCAACAAGCTACTTACGCCACACAACGACGTTTTCGACCATTCTAACTCAATCATAACACATACCAAACTGCAGTAACAACTTATGGGTTCAATCAAAAAGACCAAAACATCTATTACATAGGTTATTTTAGATCAAACATACCCAAAACTATTATTTTCCCCTTAAGCATGTTTTAACTATAAGATTAGCAAACTTAATCCAAATTAACCCAATTTTTCACCAGAGGCATAAAATAATGGGTGCGTTTTTTACAGGTCCCTACTAACTTTCAAAATAAAAAAAAAAACCCGCGCATACTTTTCCATACGTTTCCGGTCCCTAAAATTAGATGCCGCCCAAAATTTTTGATCCCTTCGCCTGCTCCTCATGTCCCCTTCGCCTTTTTCAATTTCTGGCCAAAAAAAAATGCGCTCATGCATAAAAAAAAAAAAATTCTAAAATCTGGAAATAATCCCAGGAGCCCACGCAAATCGAAAAAAAAAAAGTTGCATACATGTATGCAACTATTGCTGATAGTTGCATACATGTATGCAACTTTTTAAATACACATGCAAATAAAATCCGCAAGCCTGCTGAATAATTGCATACAAGTATGCTGTTATTCAGAATAGCTGCATACATGTGTGCAGTAATGCGTTGAAGGCCGAAGGCATGGCAATATGTGCATACTTGAATGCATATTTTCTACATAACTGCATGCTCGTATGCACATATGCAAGCATGCGTGCTTTTCATGCGGAAACCGAATACATGCATGAAATCATGCATGTATTTCAGAAAATCTGCATACATGTATGCATATATGCTGCTTTTTGATGCGGAATTGAAATAGATGCATACATGTATGCAACTATTTGAAATATGTGCATGTTTTTATGCATTTTACTGCATTTTTCGCTGTTTTGTGTATTTTTTGATTTTGACGTGTTTGTTGATTGATTTTCCACCTGATTTTTTTGGCGTGAACATGTTTTATTTAATTATGAATTTACGTGATTTTTTTATATTTTTTTATATATTTTTTTATATGTTTTTGAAAAATAGGGACCTAATTTACAATAAGTTTAGGACCGGATGTGAGCCTAATTAAGTTTGCTTTTAGGGACCTGAGCCTTATTTTCACTAAAATAATATTTAAGAAGTTTCACATATTTTTCCTGATTTTTATGATGCATAATTTCGCTAATTATCACTAATCACCCTTAGTTAGCCGTAATTAGTGAATAAAAGTGCAAATCACTCACCTTAGCCACAAACAAATCTCAGATCTGAAAACTCCACTGATTTGGGTCGAATTCCTATGTGTTCTAGCAGCTCTATCTCGATTTTGATGCTAATCCGCCTTAATTTGATGTAGATTGGGCTAATATGTGATTAGAAAGTGATTAAAGAGAGATTTGGAGGATGAAGGTCATTACTAGGGTTAGAGGAATGTAAGTGGCAGATGAAAACTGAAATGAAATGTTTTCTCAAACCCTTTCAGCCCTCCCACAACCTAATCCCGAAATGGGTCATGGGTCTAACCACTAATCACCTAATTAAGCCTGGTTAAGCTGTTTTTCATCTTCCAAACCTTATTTTAGCCATATCTCCCAAACGGTAAGTCTGTTTGATTAATGTGACCACTTTGTGGAAAGGTAAACCATCATCTAAATCCAATGGAAGTGGTTTCAGGTCAAAATTTACCAATCAAAAGTTATAGGCAAAATAAGATTCGCCAGGGGTAAAATAGTCATTTAAAATTCGGCAAAAATCGTGAATATGGGAAATGACCTCAATAGTCACTTCCTAAAGTTGCACGACTATACGACTTCATATGAAAAAGAGATAAATATTCTATGATCCTCCGATACAAAGAATGCGGGTCGTTGCACCTCCTGTTCCACCTCTACTTTCTCAAGCATACTCGGCTCAACTACTTCTACGGTATCATGCAAGCACTTCCGTAAATGAGAAACATAGAAAACATCATGAACGCCAGACAGTCTCTCTGGTAGCTTTACTCTATAGGCCATTTGGCTAATCCTTTCTGTTATGGGAAATGGCCTTACAAACCTTAGTGCCAATTTCCGTACAGATCCAAAATGAACCACATTCCTCAAAGATGATACCTTGATAAAAACCATAGCTCCTACCTCAAACTCAATGTCAGACCTTCTTCTATCTGCGTAGGACTTCTGCTGTCCTGATCTGTCTTCATATGCCTGCGAATAAGATCTATATTCTCTGAAGTCTCCCTAATCATCTCAGGTCCAAGTAGAAGCCTTTCTTTAGATTCCCACCAACGAGTCGGTGATCTACAGGGTCATTCGTATAATGCTTAGAAGGGCATGCCAATACTAGCCTGGTAACTGTTGTTGTAGGCGAACTCCACCAAAAGAAGATGCTCTTCCCAAGTCCCTTCGAAGTCTAGGATACACAGTCTTAAAAGATCCTCAAAAACTCTATTCACCCTCTCCGTCTGTCCATCGGTCTGAGGGTGATAAGCGGTGCTCAAACACAACTATGTACCTAATGCTTCGTGCAAGCTCCTCTAAAACTCATTGATGAATATGTGGTCATGATCACTCACAATACTGGAAGGTACTACATGTAGCCAGACTAACTCACGAAGATAAACTGCTGCCAACCATGCTGCTGTCCTCTTACTCTTAACAGGGTTGAAATGAGCGCTCTTAGTAAGCCAGTCAACTATAAACCAAATACTGGTGTTGCCTTTCCTCGATCTAGGCAAACCATCAATGAAATCCATAGAGACGCTCTCCCACCTCCACTGTGGGACTTCTAAAGGATGAAGTAAACCACCGGGCTTACTTTGCTTAGCTTTGACTTTCTTCATCCCATCCCAAGAGAAAACCCTCTTCATATCCTTATACATCTTATCACCACCGGGATGAATAATCATCCTAGAATGATGGGCTTCCTTAAGGACTATCTTCAACAAACTCCCAACTCAGGGAACACAAAGCCTTCCATCTCATCGCAACCACCCTCTATCGTCCATGGAATATCTACCAAGGTGACTAAAAATCTCCCCTCTACTGAGCCTATCCAACATATCTGCTAGCTATGCGTCATCTCGCTATGAAGTTCCAATCTTGTCCAATAGAGTAGGTTGCACCTCTAGTGATGCCAATAAACCAGGTGTAAACTCGGTGGAGGGTCTAAAATCAAAAGTCAATATAAACTCCAAGCTTTTCCTTTCCACAAACAGAGGACTCAAGGTCATCCTCTGCCTACTCAATGCGTCTACCACCACGTTACCTTTGCCAGGGGTATAAGCAATCTCAAAGTCATAGGACGCTAGGGACTCCATCCATCTTTGTTGCCTTAATGTAACAACCCGTATTTTTGAATAACATGTTATAACACAAATCAAGGCAGAATTAAACTGTAAAATCTGAATCAAGGGAAACGGGCAGTGCCATTGCGTTCGTCTCGGAAAAATACGCGAAATAGAGTCCGAGTTTTCGAAAATCGGAGTCCGTATGACCAAGATATGGCCTCGCGAAGTTTCACGAAAAATTCAAATTCAAAACAGATTCAAATTTCAGAAAATCAGAAGTGGCGGGAAAATTCCCGCCAGACCCAAGGGGGTCGACCTGGGGGTCGACTGGGGAGTCGACCTCCCCCCCAGGTCGACTGGGGAGTCGACCCCAGGGTCGACCTGGGAGTCAACCTGCCCGGTCGGCCCAGGCAACCTGGTGCACCCATCTTGGCTGTTTTGACCTGTTTTGGAGGCTTGTGACGGGATTTGATGGCTTGGATTGAATCTAGGGTTAATCCTATGGCTAATACTATCCTAATCTTCTATAAAAAGACCCCTAAACCTAGCCTAAATCATCATTATTCAACCCTACAACTAAACTATGCCAAAATTGTTCCTCTCATGACCTCCACTCTCATGCTAAAATTCCTAAGTTTATTTATATGAGAGATTTTGAGTTCATACAAGTGTATTTAAGCTTGTATGAGTGTTCTTAGCTTGCATTCAAGTCAAGTTGCAACATTTCTATTTCAAAGCAAGGGTTTTTATTGATTTGGCTCAAGAGTTTTTCATTTGGAGCTTGCATATTTGGGATTTTTGGTGATTGCATAAGGGCTTCGTCTCAATCTTTTAATAAATATTCATTTGTGTCTTCATAGCATTGTAATCCCTTTTCTACTTTCTTTTTATTGAACTCTAAAGTTAAATGAATGATGCAAGTTTGGGGTTGATCATTATGATATGCAAGTTTGGTTGATCACTATGATATGCAAGTTTGGTTGATCACTATGATATGCAAGTTTGGTTGATCATTATGTTATGCAAGTTGGTTTAATCATTATGTATGACACATGTTGCTATGTTATGCAAGTTTGGGTTGATCATTATACACATGTTATCATGTTATGCAAGTTAAACTTGAGTTTTGGGATTAAAGCTTCAAGCTTTATATTAAAGGTTGCATTTTGGCAACATGGAAGTTATCATATCCCTTATGATAACTTGCATGTGAGGCTAAATGCGAACTTCTAGCAACTTCTACATGTCATTTATCACCATGTATCGCTCATATGCTAAGTTTGGTTTTATGCATGCTTTTGAAGCCTAATAATGCAATATGCAAGTATATGAACATATGTACATTTCATGTGCCACCATGATAAACTTGTGGCTTCAACACCTTTTTGTCATGATTATGCCAAGTTCCCTATTTTATCCTTTATGCGTTGAAGCGATTATGTAAACGAGGGGATTACGTTGGGATTGGGTAACATTATGACATAAACATGGTTTTTATAACATGACGTGATATGTTAACTTGTGATTATGTTTTGGAAACATAATGGACATGACACTTAGAAAATATGAGTGTGGCCAACTCGAGGTTGGGTTGAGTTTGTAGCATAAATCTACCCGGACCCGCCCGGCTTAACTAGTGACTACAAACAATAGGACCCAATGTGAGAAGTTGGTCATGTTGTGCTCGAACCCGAGGTTAGACCTAGTTGTGGTGTAAAGCTACCCGGACCAGCCCGGCTTAACTAGTAACCACAACAAAGTCTAATGTGAGAGGTTAAAGCGCATTAAGTTAATTAATGCCTCCTGATTAGGGTTAAGTCATGGTCCACTTAATACTTAACCAATTTGGGCTTGATGGGTTAATCGGGGTTAAGTCAGGAACCTTGGGTACGCTTAACCAATTTAATCCACGTTTGGATCGGGTTAACCACATTTAACCCGTTAAGAAACCCTAGTTGCGTGGTCCTTTTCAGCAGTAACCCTCTAGATAGTATCATAAGACCCTAGGACTAGGCTATGGTGGGGCACGATAACTGGGCTGATTGTAAGAGACCAAAAGAGACGGCTGAATGATGCACCGGTTGTTCAGGCGGACCATGGTCGTGCACATTAAGTCCGGAGTTGAACATGGGCACCGGTAGGTTTAGACTGTGCATCCTGGAATTGTGTCTGAGGGTTACACCATAGGGCCCTATACACCCTAGGGGTGGACCCTGCACAGTCAACTACATTACATGATTAAGCCGTATGACACCGATACACGACGAGTTAGGCTTATAGGGAGCCGATCGACTAGACCGTGTAGTTGGACCTTGATTTAGGACACCTCATGATATTGGGCCAAGCTTGGGCCAAGGGATCAATTCTTGTTTTTACTTGACATGTTGGAATGCTAGTACACCCGTGGTGCAAAACTTAACCTTGATTATGCGATGACACCTTTACCTATCTTGTTAGTTAATCATCATGCCAGTATGTTGTTATCCTTATGTTCATCTCAGCTTCTCATGCTAGGGCTTACCAGTCTTTTTGACTGACCTGTTTTCTTTCGCCTCTTTTCTTCCATTTCCCCCCCTCAGGTTCTCAGGGTGGGAACATTGGAGCTTAGCTTGGATCTTTACAGCTTGCTTACTGGATTTGCTCATGTATGGTTTTGGACATTGAGCTAGCTATGGTTTATCACTTCATTTTGGGGATAGTACTTTATGTATTTCAGTTTTTCAGTTTATGTTTTATCTAGACTTTGTGTGTTGGAAAATAATGACCAAGTACTTTGTTGTAACTTAACTATGGTTTTGAAATGCTAGTTTTATCCGCTGCTTTACTACTCTGTTTTACTTATATATTCTGTCTTGTGATATCTGCATGCATGTTTACCTTGTTTAAACGCCCCTCCGAAGCCAGTGTGCTTGCAAGAGTTACCCTGGCGGAGGTGGGGTGTTACATTTGGTATCAGAGCATAAGGTTTACAAGATTTGAGCAAAAGTGTTTTTAAGACTTACCTTTTGAAAAACTATTTTCAAAACCAATTAATTATTTTCCAAGAAAAGTCTAGTTATTTTAAAAGGCTATTCCCCAAAAGCCATAGCACTATCCTTCGTTTCCTCGTTCTGAATCTATCTTTTTCCTTTTTCAGTATGGCCGATCTTAACCTTCCCGAGGGAGTGACCATTCCCGGATGGTTCCGGAGGTACTTGGAAGCTAGGGCCAACGATGTGAGCCCAGCAAATACCCCCAACATAACTGAGGTCCCTCCTCCTCCTCCTCAGAATCCACAAGCGGATTTCGCTAAAGTTTGCAAGGACTTTAAGGCGATGGGTGGCAAGAACTTCATAGGGACGGAGACTTTTGTGGAGGCACGAAATTGGTTGAAAGAAACCGAAGATCTTTTCGCCATCTTTGATGTACAAGATCATAGGAAGGTTTTATTGGCAGCATGGTTATTAAAAGAAGAAGCTGCTTATTGGTGGGAGGTCACCAATGCTACGAGGCCTATAGAGACTTGGGCCGACTTTAGGACAAGATTTGGGCTTAAGTTCCTATCATCAGTTGAGGCGAATTTGCAATTGGAGAAATTTATTTCTTTGAAGCAAGGAGACATGACAGTGAGGGAGTATGTGAATGAGTTTAACAAGCTCGCCCGATTCGGTTTGGATATGATTAATACTCCCCAGAAGAAGGCTTTACGCTTTGCACGAGGGTTGAATGAGCCATTACAAGGTTTAGCCCTATCTCATATACCCATGGGGGCCACTTTTGAGGGACTAGTGGACATGGCATTGCTTCAAGGAGACAATAAGAAGGAAGACAAGATTAATGAGACTCAAACCAAGAAGACAGACTCCAAGTGGGGAGGAAATCAGAGCAATCAGAACAACAAAAACAACAAGGGCAACAAGGCCAAGGCAAAGGACCCAAGAAAATGCAATTACTGTGGGATTGTTGGGCACATAGCTAAAGACTGTAGGAAGAAGAAGAGGAAGTTGGGCGGATGCTTTCATTGTGGAGAGGCCGGACATTTTAGAAAGGATTGCCCCAAGAAGCAAGGGCAGAATCAGCGTGCAGGACCTTCTGGAGGGCAAGTGCATGCTCTCACTGCTGCTCCAGTTCAGGACCGAGGTAGTATTTCTGTAGAAAGTCTTGTTTATATTTCTGATTATCCTGTTCGCACCTTATTTGATTCTGGCGCATCGCATAGTTTTATTTCTTCTGACATTGTTGAAAGTTTGCACCTAAGTACTAGCCTAGTTGAGGATCCCGTTTGTGATTCAAATCCAATTGGGGGTTCCGCCCATCTATCTATGATTTGTGTGGATTTGAAGATTTCTATCTTGGCCGTAGAATTCACGTGTAATGCTTATGTTCTCGGATTCACGGGATATGGGTTGATCTTGGGCATGGATTGGTTGTCCAGTTATGGAGCCATCCTCGATTGTGAGCATAGGGTGGTGAGGCTCATGACTCGCCTTGGTAATACCCTAGAAATTTCTTGTAACCCTAGTGGTCCCGTCGTGTTATGTTATCTTGAATCTCTCGACTCGTCCATCGATGATCTGCAATCTGTAAGGGTGGTCCGAGACTATCCTGATGTCTTTGAAGAAGTTAAGGGGTTACCCCCTAAACGAGAGATAGATTTCCGCATTTATCTAGTTGATAATGCCAAGCCAGTATCATTGCCCTTTAGGCACATGGCCCCTCGTGAAAGAAGGGAGCTCAGTAAGCAGATCAAGGAGTTGCTTGAGAAGAATTTTATTAGGCGAAGCATTTCTGAATGGAGTGCTCCGGTGGTATTCGCTACTAAGGCGGATGGTTCGCTTCGTCTATGTGTTGATTATCGAGAGTTGAACAAGCTGACAAAGAAGAATAGGCACCCGTTACCGAGAATTGATGATCTCTTTGACCAGCTTGTAGGTGCTTCTGTTTTCTCTCAGCTCGATCTAGCCACCGGATTCCATCAGCTTAGAGTAGCTGAGGATAGCATTGATAAAACTGCGTTTAGGACTCCAGACGGATTCTTTGAATGGCTTGTCATGCCATTCGGTTTGACTAATGCACCCGCCTACTTCGTGGACTTGATGAGTAGGGTGTTCAGGGAGTTCCTTAACAAGTTCGTGGTTGTCTTTGTGGATGCCATCTTAGTATTTTCTAAGAGTGAAGAAGAGCATGCCCTACATCTTAGGGAAGTGTTGGAGACTCTTCGAGCACATAGCCTTAAGGCTAAATTCTCTAAATGTCACTTCTGGAGGAAGGAAGTGCGGTTCTTAGGGCACGTGGTCTCCAAGGAAGGGATATCTGTGGATCCCGCGAAGGTAGTATCCATCCAGGATTGGAAGGTTCCGAAGAATGCTACCGAGGTAAGGAGTTTCTTGGGGTTGGCTGGCTACTATAGGAAGTTTATCAAGGACTTCGCGAAGATATCAGCCCCATTAACTCGCTTGACAAAGAAGAATCTAGTCTTCGCATGGGACGTAGATTGTGATGACGCATTCCGACGGTTAAAGAGAGCTTTAACCACAGCTCCAGTCTTAGTGTTGCCAGATGGGAGTAAGCCATTTGTTGTCTATACCGATGCTTGTGGGACAGGACTGGGCGCAGTCTTAATGCAAGAGGGAAGGGTAATAGCCTACGGTGGAAGGCAGTTGAGGGCGCATGAGAAAAATTATCCTACCCATGATTTAGAGTTGGCCGCTATTGTTTTTGCGCTTAAGATTTGGCGCCATTACCTTCTGGGAGAGAGGTTCGAATTGTTCACTGACCACAAATCATTGAAGTACTTGTTTTCTCAGAAGGATTTGAACTTGAGACAACAAAGGTAGATGGAGTTCTTAGCATCCTATGATTTCGAGATAGCGTATACCCCTGGCAAGGGTAACGTGGTGGCAGACGCCTTGAGTAGAAAAAGGTTGTCCTTGAGTCCATTGTTCGTGGAACAACGAAGCTTGGAGTTTATCTCGATGTTTGATTTCAGACCTTCCGTTGACTATATACCCGGTTTGATAGCATCCTTGGAGGTCAGACATACTCTTTTGGGACGGATTGGTGAGGCACAACGGGACGACCCACAGTTGGTTGAGTTGGTAGAGAGGCTCATAAGGGGGGAGTCGTCCAGCCATTTGAGTAGGTACACCCTAGACGATAGGGGGTGCTTGCGTAGAGACGGTAGACTTTGTGTACCGCAAGATGAGGGGTTGAGGAAGGCTATTCTTGACGATGCACACCGTTCTAGGATGACCATTCATCCCGGTGGGGACAAGATGTACCAAGACATGAAGCGAGTTTTCTTTTGGGCCGGTATGAAGAAAGATGTGGCCAAGTATGTCGCTAGATGCTTGGTGTGCCAACAAGTGAAAGCGGAGCAAAAGAAACCCGGCGGGTTGCTTCACCCATTGGAAGTTCCGCAATGGAAGTGGGATAGCGTCTCGATGGATTTTATTGATGGGTTACCGAGATCGAGGAAGGGTAATACGGGAATTTGGGTTGTGGTAGACAGACTTACTAAGAGCGCCCATTTCATACCCGTGAAGAGCAAGAGGACTGCTCCATGGCTAGCTTCAGTTTATCTTCGAGAGATAGTTCGATTGCATGGGGTACCTTCTAGCATAGTGAGTGATCGAGATCCTATCTTCACCAGCTAGTTTTGGAAGAGTTTGCAAGAAGCAGTGGGGACTCAGTTGTGTTTGAGCACCGCATATCATGCTCAGACAGACGGCCAGACCGAGAGGGTGAATCGTGTTCTAGAAGACCTTTTGAGGCTTTGTATCTTGGATTTTGGAGGTACATGGGAAGAGCATCTTCCGTTGGTGGAGTTCGCGTATAATAACAGCTTTCAGGCTAGTATTGGTATGGCTCCTTTCGAAGCTCTTTATGGAAGGCCTTGCCGATCACCTACATGTTGGTGGGAATCTACGGATAAGATCTTGCTTGGGCCTGATATGGTTAGAGAGACTTCGTAGAAGATTGATTTGATTCGAAGAAGGATGAAAGCAGCACAAGACAGGCAGAAATCTTACGCGGATAAGAGGAGGACGGATCTAGAGTTTGATATTGGGGACATGGTCTTTGTCAAGGTATCCCCATTACGGAATGTTGTCCGCTTTGGGTCCGTTGGGAAGTTAGCTCCAAGGTTTGTAGGACCGTTTCCCATTAAGGAAAGGATTGTACGGATGGCATATAGAGTGGATCTACCCGAGAGACTTAGTGGGGTACATGATGTATTCCATGTGTCACATTTGAGGAAGTGCCTTCATGAGACCGCAGAGGTGGTAGAGCCGAGCTTGCTTAGAGAAGTGGAGGTAGAGCGTGATGCGACTATTCGATGAGCTCCTACCCGCATCCTTGGGTCAGAGATTAGGAAGTTAAGGAATCGAGAGGTCAAGTTGGTGAAAGTTCAGTGGGGTGAAGCCGAGGAAGACGCAACTTGGGAAACCGAGGAGAAGATGCGTGGGCTTTATCCATTCCTTTTTGAGGGTACATTCTCGACCTCTTAATTAGCATATCTTTCCTTTGCTTATCTTGTTTATCTTGTTATCTCGTTAATCATGTCATGAGAACCTTAGGTAGAAACCCTTTGGATGAAACATGTATTTGAAACATGTTATGCTTGATGGTTACAAGTGGTTGCAAGTGTTTGCACGTGGATACTCGTGGATGCATGATACACATTAGGCACTAAGATCGGCTCACACACTTTCATGTTGCATATGCATGAGTGCTTATACTTATTCATGGATGAAACTTGTTATGCTATCACGTGGATGTTGCATATGAATGAATGTTACGTGCACTCATGTAGAGATTATAAATTATGTTAGGAATTTGCATACATATGGACGCATTTCACTAACATGTTTTGCATTTAGGGGGTTTACTGAATCAGTAACCTCCTGATTTTCGCATTAGATAAGTACATATACACACAACTTTGCATATGATCATACAGCATTTAGAATCCTTTAAGGACAATGACTGCACGTGGATGATGCTTTGAGTAGATGGATGATGGATGGTAGGATACGTTCTTCCTAACTTGGAGATTTCGGGGACGAAATCCTTGAAGGAGGGGAGAATGTAACAACCCGTATTTTTGAATAACATGTTATAACACAAATCAAGGCAGAATTAAACTGTAAAATCTGAATCAAGGGAAACGGGCTGTGCCATTGCGTTCGTCTCGGAAAAATACACGAAATAGAGTCCGAGTTTTCGAAAATCGGAGTCCGTATGACCAAGATATGGCCTCGCGAAGTTTCACGAAAAATTCAAATTCAAAACAGATTCAAATTTCAGAAAATCAGAAGTGGCGGGAAAATTCCCGCCAGACCCAGGGGGGTCGACCTGGGGGTCGACTGGGGAGTCGACCTCCCCCCCAGGTCGACTGGGGAGTCGACCCCAGGGTCAACCTTCCTGGTCGGCCCAGGCAACCTGGTGCACCCATCTTGGCTATTTAGACCTGTTTTGGAGGCTTGTGACAGGATTTGATGGCTTGGATTGAATCTAGGGTTAATCCTATGGCTAATACTATCCTAATCTTCTATAAAAAGACCCCTAAATGTAACAACCCGTATTTTCAATAACCTGTTATAACATAAATCGAGGTAGAATTTAATTTATAAATCCGAATCAAGGGAAACGGGCTGTGCCATTGCGTTCGTCTCGGAAAAATACGCGAAATAGAGTCCGAGTTTTCGAAAATCGAAGTCCGTATGACCCGATTAAGGCCCAACGAAGTTTTCAGAAAATTTCAAAGTAAAAAACAGATTTCAAATTCAAGTTTGAATTTGGAAATTAGGGCAGTTGGGCGCAGGCGGGAAATTTCCCGCCAGACCACCCATGTCGACAGCCCTGTCGACTGGGCAGTCGACATGGTTAGGCCCAAGTCGACAGCCCTGTCGACTTGGGTGTCGACTTGGTTCAGCCGGGCAGTTTTGCCTGGTGCACCATTTTGGAGTTGTGTTGAGTTTGGGGGCCAGATTCGGTTTTGAGGGCTGAGATTGGAATTAGGGTTTAATCCTAAGGCTAAAACTAATCCTAATCTCTATAAATAAGCCCCTAACCTAACCCTAAATCATCATTATTCATTCAAGTAACTAAACTATGGCAAAATCATTCCTCTCATGGCCTCCACTCTCTTCATAAAATTCCTAAGTCATTTCTATGAGAGATTTTCAATGCATACAAGTGTTTTCAAGCTTGTATGAGCATCATTAGCTTGCATTCAAGTCAAGTTTCCATATTTACATCATAAAGCAAGAGTTTTGATTCATTTTGGCTCAAGGGTTTTTCTATTGGAGCTTGCATTTTGGGTTTATTTGATTGCATAAGGGCTTTGTCTCAATCTATATATATTTTTGTGTCTTCATAAGCATTGTAAGCCCTTTTCTACTTTCATATTTAAACTCTAAAGTTAAATGAATGATGCAAGTTGTGTTTGATCATTATGATATGCAAGTTTATCATGTTATGTTATGCAAGTATGCCATGTTATGATATGCAAGTTTACCATGTTATGCTATGCAAGTTTGCCATGTTATGATATGCAAGTTTACCATGTTATGCTATGCAAGTTTGCCATGTTATGATATGCAAGTTTATCATGTTATGTTATGCAAGTTTGCCATGTTATGATATGCAAGTTTATCATGTTATGTTATGCAAGTTTGCTATGTTATGATATGCAAGTTTGCCATATGATATGCAAGTTTGGGTTGATCATTTTGCTCATGTTATCATGTTATGCGAGCTTATCTTGGGTTTATGAGCTTAAAGCTTCAAGCTTTATGCTAAAGGTTGCATTTTGGCAACATGTAAGTT
Source organism: Allium sativum (assembly GCA_030737875.1). NCBI lineage: Eukaryota > Viridiplantae > Streptophyta > Magnoliopsida > Asparagales > Amaryllidaceae > Allium > Allium sativum. The sequence continues at coordinate 435,577,828 of CM060919.1, forward strand.
ATCATATCCCTTATGATAACTTGCATGTGAGGCTAAATGCGAACTTATGGCAACTTCTACATGTCATTTATCACCATGTATCACTTATATGCTAAGTTTGGTTTTATGCATACTTTTGAGGCCTAATGATGCAATATGCAAGTATATGAACATATGTACATTTCATATGCCACCATGTTAAACTTGTGGCTTCAACACCTTTATGTCATGAATATGCCAAGTTCCCTCTTTCTATCCTTTATGCGCTATGGCGATATGTAAGCGATGGGATTGCGTTTGGGGTTGGGTAAACTTAAAAGACATAAAAACATAAGATTGGGAATTTACCTATTAAGTTAGGTCTACCCATTGGGAATTTACCTATTAAGTTAGGTCTACCCAAATTCTTGAAAACTTGTAATATGTTTTGGAAACATGATGGACATGACACTTAGAAAATATAAGTGTGACCAACTCGAGGTTGGGTTGAGTTTGTAGCGTAAAACTACCCGGAACCGACCGGCTTAACTAGTTGCTACAAACGATAGGACCCAATGTGAGAAGTTGGTCATGTTGTACCTTGAACCCGAGGTTAGACCAAGTTGTGGTGTAAAGCTACCCGGACCCGCCCGGCTTAACTAGTAACCACAACAAGGTCTAATGTGAGAGGTTAAGGCACATTAAATTAATTAATGCCTCATGATTAGGGTTAAGTCATGGTCCACTTAATACTTAACCAATTTGGGCTTGGTGGATTAATCGGGGTTAAGTCGTGAACCCATCGTTACACTTAACCAAGTTAATCCATGATTAGTAAAAGGGTTAAACCGTACTTAACCCACTAGAAAATCCTAGCAATGGGGGTCCACTCCAGCAGTAATCCCAAGTTTGTATCATTACGACCCTAGGGACTAGGCTAGGGTGGGGCACGATTACTGGACTTGAGGTAAGTGACCAAAAACGACGGTCGAGTGGTACGCCGATGTAGTTCCGGACGGACTATGGTCGTGCACGTAGTCCGTATTTGGAGAAGTCAAGCATGGGTACCAGTAGATCGAGACTGTGCACTCATGTTTATGGTGTCCAGGGGTTGACACCCTAGGGCTTGATACACCCGACGGGAGACCCGACACAGTCCGACTATAATTATGTTTGGGCCGTATTGACACCAACACGTGACGAGTTAGGCTTAGGGTGCCGATCGATTAGACCGTTTGGTTGGACCTCGTATTAGGGTCACTTCATGTTATTGGACCTCGTATTAGGGTCACCTCATGTTATTGGACCTCGTATTAGGGTCACTTCATGTTATTGGACCTCGTATTAGGGTCACTTCATGTTATTGGACCTCGTATTAGGGTCACTTCATGTTATTGGACCTCGTATTAGGGTCACTTCATGTTATTGGGCCAAAGCTTGGGCCAAGGGATCAATGCTTGTTTATTCAAGTCATGTTAGTTTGCTAGTACACCTGTGGTGCAAGACCTTAAACCTGATTATGCGATGACACCTTTATCTACCTTGTTAGTTAATCATCATGCTAGTATGTTGTTATCCTTATGATCATCCCTGCTTCTCATGCCAGTTAACTTTATCAGTTTACATTGATTGTAGTAGGGCTTACTCAGTCTTTTTGACTAACCTATTTTTCTTTCGCCTCTTTTCTTCCGTTTCCCCCCCCCAGGTTCTCAGGGTGGGAATATTGGAGCTTAGCTTGGATTTCTGATCGCTTGCTTGTGGGATTTTAGCTCATGTATGGTCCTGACATGAAGCTAGCTATGGTTATCACTTATTTGGGGATAGTACTTATGTATTTCAGTTTTTCAGTGATGTTGTTTTTATCTAGACTTGTGTATTTGGAAAGTTGACATTATGTTGTACCAGACTTGTTTTGAAATAGTTTGAAATCTTCCGTTGTTTTACTTATCTCATTTACTCTGTTTACATATATACATATGTTCTTGTTCTGCCTTGATATATCATTATGCATGTTTACCTGATTCAAACGCCCCTCCAAAGTCAGAGTGCTTGCAAGAGCCACCCTGGCGGAGGTGGGGTGTTACATTTGGTATCAGAGCGTATGGTTTACGAGAAGGAACAAAAAGGTTTTTAAAACTTTTGGAAAACTATTTTCAAAACCAAGTATAAAGTATTTTCCAAAGAAAAGTCTAGTTTATTTTAAAGGCTATTCCCCAAAAAGCCATTAGCAGAAATTCCTTCGTTTTTCTCCATTCTGAATCTATCTTTTTCTTCGTTTTCAGTATGGCCGATAACTTTGCCATTCCGGAAGGCGCTCAAGTACCTATTTGGTTTAGGAGATACATGGGGGAAAGGGCAAGTGAAGCCGACCCCGCGGACATTCCTCCTCCCACTCAGCATCCACAAGCGGATTTCGCGGAGATTTGCAAAGACTTTAAGGCGATGGGTTGCAAGAATTTTGTTGGGATGGAGACTTCTGTTGAGGCAAGAAACTGGTTAAAGGAAACTGAAGACCTCTTTGCTATCTTAGATGTAGAAGATCGTAGGAAAGTTCTGTTGGCGGTATGGTTATTGAAAGGGGAAGCTGCTTATTGGTGGGTAGTCACCACCACCACTAGACCAATTGAGACTTGGGATGAGTTCAAAAGAAGGTTTGGACTGAGGTTTTTATCGTCAGCAGAGGAGAACCTTCAGATGGAGAGGTTCCTATCACTAAAGCAAGGGGACATGACTATTAGGGAATACGTGGATAAGTTTAATCAACTTGCTCGGTTCGGTTTAGACTTGGTTAACACAGCTCAGAAGAAGGCCATGCACTTTGCTCTAGGACTAAACGAGCCATTGCGCGGTTTGGCCATATGTCATATACCCATCGGAGCAACCTTCGAGAGTTTGGTAAATATGGCCCTGCTTCAAGAGAAAGATAAGAAGGAAAAAAGGTGCTTTACTTGTGGAAGCTTGACTCATCTAAACAAGGATTGCAGAAAAAGGAAGGGCACTTGCTTTAACTGTGGAGAAATGGGACACTTCACTAGGGATTGCCCGAAGAAGCAAGGGCAAGGCCAGGGTCAGACTCAGCGTGCTGGACCTTCGGGAAGGCAAGTTCATGCTCTCAATGCCGCTCCAGTTCCCGATCGAGGTAGTATTTCTGTTGAAAGTCTTGTTTACATTTCTGATTTTCCTGTTCGTACTTTGTTTGATTCTGGCGCATCGCATAGTTTATTTCATCTGCTTTAGTTGAAAGTTTGCACCTAAGTACTAGTCTAGTTAATGATCCCGTGTGTGTTTCAAATCCAATTGGGGGTTCCGCCCATTTGTCTATTATCTACGTGGATTTGAAAATCTCTATCTTGAGTATAGAATTCTCGCGTGATGCTTATATTCTCGGTTTCATGGGGTATGGGTTGATTTTGGGCATGGATTGGTTGTCCAGTTTTGGAGCCATTCTTGATTTTTGAGCATAGGGTTGAGAGGCTCATGACTCGCCTCGGTAATACCCTAAAAATTTCTAGTAACCCTATGAGTCCCGTCATGTTGTGTTATCTTGAATCCCTCAACTCGTCTATCGATAGTTTGCAATCGGTGAGGGTGGTCCGAGAATATCCTGATATCTTGGGTGAAGTGAAGGGGGTTACCCCTAAACGAGAGATAGATTTCCGCATTTATCTGGTTGATAATGCCAAGATAGTTTCGTGGCCGGTTAGGCACATGGCCCCGTAAGATGAGAGTTAAGAAAGCAAGTCAAGGAGTTGCTTGAGAAAAACTTCATTAGACGAAGTATATCTGAATGGGGAGCGCCTGTAGTATTTACTACCAAGGCAGATGGTTCTCTTCGACTTTGTGTTGATTATCGTGAGTTAAACAAAGAGAATAGACAACCATTGCCAAGGATCGATGATTTGTTTGATCAGCTTGTAGGAACATCTGTTTTCTCTTGATCTTGCTACTGGATTCCATCAGCTCAGAGTAGCTGAGGATAGTATAGGCAAAACTGCGTTCAGAACTCCAGATGGATTCTTAGAATGGCTGGTCATGCCATTCGGTTTGACTAATGCACCCGCCTACTTCGTGGACTTGATGAGTAGGGTGTCTAGGGAGTTCCTGAACGAGTTTGTGGTAGTCTTTGTAGACGATATCCTGACTTTCTTAAAGAACGAGGAAGAACATGCTAGACATCTCAAGGAGGTGATGGATACGCTTAGAGCGCATCAGTTGAAAGCCAAGTCCTCCAAATGTCATTTTGGAGAAAAAGGAGTTAGATTTCTTGGGCACATAGTTTCTAAGCAAGGCTTAGTGGTGGATCCTGCTAAAGTGGTCGCGGTTCAAAACCGAAAAGCTCCGACGAGGACAATTGAAGTAAGAAGTTCTCTCAGTTTAATTAGTTAGTTAGCGTCCCTTGAGCTTAGACCTACCCTTCTGGATCAAGTAGGGACTTCGCAGAAAGAAGACCCGCAGTTAGTCGAGATCATGGACAAGTTGATTCGAGGCGAGATGTTAAGACACCTCGCTATAGATGACAAGGGATGGCTAAGACGCAATGAGAGAAAGAAAGCTCTTGAAGATGCACATCACCCGAGGAGGTGGCCGAGTTTGTCCCAAGGTGCATGTTGTGCCAACAGGTTAAAGGCCGAGTCATAGAAGCCCGGTGGGCTATTATATCCATTGGAGGTCCCCGCAATGGAAGTAGTAAAGCGTCACGAAGGATTTCGTGGATGGACTGCCTAGATCAAGGAAAGGGAATACGAGCATGTGGGTCATAGTAGGTAGACTCACGAAGAGTGCTCATTTCACTCCGGTAAAGAGCGAAAGGACTGCATCATAGCTAGCGACAGTTTACTTTCAAGAAATAAAGCGGTTGCACGGGGTTCCCTAAAGGATAGTTAGTAACCATGACTCAATTTTCACTAGCCAGTTTTGGAATAGTCTACGGGAAGTCATGGGCAAGCGATTGAATCTAAGTACGGCCTATCATTCACAGGCGGATGGTTCATATCGTTCAAGCATGAGTTATAGAAAATTTCGTTAGTAAGAGCAATTGGTAAACGTGGATTGGTATTTTCAAGAAAAGTTCTGTTGCGTGGAATACTTTATAGTAAGTAAACGAGATCCAGGATTCACTGGTGAATTTTGGAGAGCTTGCATGAAACCATGAGGTCATAGTTATGTTTAAGCCAAGAATGATAGAAGAGTAAGTGAAAGAGGAAGACGAGAGGCGATAATGAAATGGGTTCCAACTCATATTTGGAAATAAGAGTTAAGAAGCCAAGAAATCATGAAGTAAAAGACGGTCAAAGCATAGTGGAGTTAAGCTCAAGGAAACGTGACTTAGAAGATTGAAGGCTAGATACGCGCATCATATCTCTTTTTAAGAGTATATTCTTGATCCTTGTTTTCCTGTGGAACTTACTTGCATGTTATCTTTTACATATATCCTCTCGGTCCCATTCTCGATCCCATTTCTGTTGTAAACTCCATAAGGGGGTATGACTCATCGGTTAGTAATACATGTCAAGGTTTGAAGGGGTCCGTTAGGTTGACTAAACCTTTTGGGCTTTTATAGGATTGGGGTTGGGATAGGAAGGGATTTCTTGTAATCCAAAAGGAGTATATCTTGCTTATCTTCCCGATCTCTTTGTAGCATATCTTTCTTTTGCTATCCATGTTTGTCTTTTTTATCTTGTTATCATGTTAATCTTGTCATGAGAACCTTAGGTAGAAACCCTTTGGATGAAACATGTGTTTGAAACATGTTATGCTTGATGTTTGCAAGTGGTTGCAAGTGTTTGCAAGTGGTTACTCGTGGATGCATTATACACATTAGGCACTAGATCGGCTCACACACTCCTCATATTGCATATGCATGAGTGTTTACGCTTATTCATGGATGAAATTTTTTGTGTTATCACATGGATGTTGCATATGGATGTATGTTATGTGCACGCATATAGATGTTTTACATTATGTTAGGAATTGCATACATATGGATTCATTTCACTAACATAATTTGCATTGATGATGTTTGCATTAGATAAGTACATATACACACACCTTTGCATATGTTCATACAACATTTAGAATCTTGTAAGGACAATGATTGCTCGTGGATGATGTTTTGAGTAGATGGATGTTGGATGGTAGGATATGTTCTTCCTAACTTAGAGATTTCGGGGACGAAATCCTTTAAGGAGGGGAGAATGTAACAACCCGTATTTTCAATAACCTGTTATAACATAAATCGAGGCAGAATTTAATTTATAAATCTGAATCAAGGGAAACGGGCTGTGCCATTGCGTTCGTCTTGGAAAAATACGCGAAATAGAGTCCGAGTTTTCGAAAATCGAAGTCTGTATGACCCGATTAAGGCCCAACGAAGTTTTCAGAAAATTTCAAAGTAAAAAACAGATTTCAAATTCAAGTTTGAATTTGGAAATTAGGGCAGTTGGGCGCAGGCGGGAAATTTCCCGCCAGACCACCCATGTCGACAGCCCTGTCGACTGGGCAGTCGACATGGTTAGGCCCAAGTCGACAGCCCTGTCGACTTGGGTGTCGACTTGGTTCAGCCGGGCAGTTTTGCCTGGTGCACCATTTTGGAGTTGTGTTGAGTTTGGGGGCCAGATTCGGTTTTGAGGGCTGAGATTGGAATTAGGGTTTAATCCTAAGGCTAAAACTAATCCTAATCTCTATAAATAAGCCCCTAACCTAACCCTAAATCATCATTATTCATTCAAGTAACTAAACTATGGCAAAATCATTCCTCTCATGGCCTCCACTCTCTTCATAAAATTCCTAAGTCATTTCTATGAGAGATTTTCAATGCATACAAGTGTTTTCAAGCTTGTATGAGCATCATTAGCTTGCATTCAAGTCAAGTTTCCATATTTACATCATAAAGCAAGAGTTTTGATTCATTTTGGCTCAAGGGTTTTTCTATTGGAGCTTGCATTTTGGGTTTATTTGATTGCATAAGGGCTTTGTCTCAATCTATATATATTTTTGTGTCTTCATAAGCATTGTAAGCCCTTTTCTACTTTCATATTTAAACTCTAAAGTTAAATGAATGATGCAAGTTGTGTTTGATCATTATGATATGCAAGTTTATCATGTTATGTTATGCAAGTATGCCATGTTATGATATGCAAGTTTATCATGTTATGCTATGCAAGTTTGCCATGTTATGATATGCAAGTTTACCATGTTATGCTATGCAAGTTTGCCATGTTATGATATGCAAGTTTATCATGTTATGTTATGCAAGTTTGCCATGTTATGATATGCAAGTTTATCATGTTATGTTATGCAAGTTTGCTATGTTATGATATGCAAGTTTGCCATATGATATGCAAGTTTGGGTTGATCATTTTGCTCATGTTATCATGTTATGCGAGCTTATCTTGGGTTTATGAGCTTAAAGCTTCAAGCTTTATGCTAAAGGTTGCATTTTGGCAACATGTAAGTTATCATATCCCTTATGATAACTTGCATGTGAGGCTAAATGCGAACTTATGGCAACTTCTACATGTCATTTATCACCATGTATCACTTATATGCTAAGTTTGGTTTTATGCATACTTTTGAGGCCTAATGATGCAATATGCAAGTATATGAACATATGTACATTTCATATGCCACCATGTTAAACTTGTGGCTTCAACACCTTTATGTCATGAATATGCCAAGTTCCCTCTTTCTATCCTTTATGCGCTATGGCGATATGTAAGCGATGGGATTGCGTTTGGGGTTGGGTAAACTTAAAAGACATAAAAACATAAGATTGGGAATTTACCTATTAAGTTAGGTCTACCCATTGGGAATTTACCTATTAAGTTAGGTCTACCCAAATTCTTGAAAACTTGTAATATGTTTTGGAAACATGATGGACATGACACTTAGAAAATATAAGTGTGACCAACTCGAGGTTGGGTTGAGTTTGTAGCGTAAAACTACCCGGAACCGACCGGCTTAACTAGTTGCTACAAACGATAGGACCCAATGTGAGAAGTTGGTCATGTTGTACCTTGAACCCGAGGTTAGACCAAGTTGTGGTGTAAAGCTACCCGGACCCGCCCGGCTTAACTAGTAACCACAACAAGGTCTAATGTGAGAGGTTAAGGCACATTAAATTAATTAATGCCTCATGATTAGGGTTAAGTCATGGTCCACTTAATACTTAACCAATTTGGGCTTGGTGGATTAATCGGGGTTAAGTCGTGAACCCATCGTTACACTTAACCAAGTTAATCCATGATTAGTAAAAGGGTTAAACCGTACTTAACCCACTAGAAAATCCTAGCAATGGGGGTCCACTCCAGCAGTAATCCCAAGTTTGTATCATTACGACCCTAGGGACTAGGCTAGGGTGGGGCACGATTACTGGACTTGAGGTAAGTGACCAAAAACGACGGTCGAGTGGTACGCCGATGTAGTTCCGGACGGACTATGGTCGTGCACGTAGTCCGTATTTGGAGAAGTCAAGCATGGGTACCAGTAGATCGAGACTGTGCACTCATGTTTATGGTGTCCAGGGGTTGACACCCTAGGGCTTGATACACCCGACGGGAGACCCGGCACAGTCCGACTACAATTATGTTTGGGCCGTATTGACACCAACACGTGACGAGTTAGGCTTAGGGAGCCGATCGATTAGACCGTTTGGTTGGACCTCGTATTAGGGTCACTTCATGTTATTGGACCTCGTATTAGGGTCACTTCATGTTATTGGACCTCGTATTAGGGTCACTTCATCTTATTGGACCTCGTATTAGGGTCACTTCATGTTATTGGACCTCGTATTAGGGTCACTTCATGTTATTGGACCTCGTATTAGGGTCACTTCATGTTATTGGACCTCGTATTAGGGTCACTTCATGTTATTGGGCCAAAGCTTGGGCCAAGGGATCAATACTTGTTTATTCAAGTCATGTTAGTTTGCTAGTACACCTGTGGTGCAAGACCTTAAACCTGATTATGCGATGACACCTTTATCTACCTTGTTAGTTAATCATCATGCTAGTATGTTGTTATCCTTATGATCATCCCTGCTTCTCATGCCAGTTAACTTTATCAGTTTACATTGATTGTAGTAGGGCTTACTCAGTCTTTTTGACTGACCTGTTTTTCTTTCGCCTCTTTTCTTCCGTTTCCCCCCAGGTTCTCAGGGTGGGAATATTGGAGCTTAGCTTGGATTTCTGATCGCTTGCTTGTGGGATTTTAGCTCATGTACGGTCCTGACATGAAGCTAGCTATGGTTATCACTTATTTTGGGGATAGTACTTATGTATTTCAGTTTTTCAGTGATGTTGTTTTTATCTAGACTTGTGTATTTGGAAAGTTGACATTATGTTGTACCAGACTTGTTTTGAAATAGTTTGAAATCTTCCGCTGTTTTACTTATCTCATTTACTCTGTTTACATATATACATATGTTCTTGTTCTGCCTTGATATATCATTATGCATGTTTACCTGATTCAAACACCCCTCCAAAGTCAGAGTGCTTGCAAGAGCCACCCTGGCGGAGGTGGGGTGTTACACTAAACCTAGCCTAAATCATCATTATTCAACCCTACAACTAAACTATGCCAAAATTGTTCCTCTCATGGCCTCCACTCTCATGCTAAAATTCCTAAGTTTATTTATATGAGAGATTTTGAGTTCATACAAGTGTATTTAAGCTTGTATGAGTGTTCTTAGCTTGCATTCAAGTCAAGTTGCAACATTTCTATTTCAAAGCAAGGGTTTTTATTGATTTGGCTCAAGAGTTTTTCATTTGGAGCTTGCATATTTGGGATTTTTGGTGATTGCATAAGGGCTTCGTCTCAATCTTTTAATAAATATTCATTTGTGTCTTCATAGCATTGTAAGTCCTTTTCTACTTTCTTTTTATTGAACTCTAAAGTTAAATGAATGATGCAAGTTTGGGGTTGATCATTATGATATTCAAGTTTGGTTGATCACTATGATATGCAAGTTTGGTTGATCACTATGATATGCAAGTTTGGTTGATCATTATGTTATGCAAGTTGGTTTAATCATTATGTATGACACATGTTGCTATGTTATGCAAGTTTGGGTTGATCATTATACACATGTTATCATGTTATGCAAGTTAAACTTGAGTTTTGGGATTAAAGCTTCAAGCTTTATATTAAAGGTTGCATTTTGGCAACATGGAAGTTATCATATCCCTTATGATAACTTGCATGTGAGGCTAAATGCGAACTTCTAGCAACTTCTACATGTCATTTATCACCATGTATCACTCATATGCTAAGTTTGGTTTTATGCATGCTTTTGAAGCCTAATAATGCAATATGCAAGTATATGAACATATGTACATTTCATGTGCCACCATGATAAACTTGTGGCTTCAACACCTTTTTGTCATGATTTTGCCAAGTTCCCTATTTTATCCTTTATGCGTTGAAGCGATTATGTAAACGAGGGGATTACGTTGGGATTGGGTAACATTATGACATAAACATGGTTTTTATAACATGACGTGATATGTTAACTTGTGATTATGTTTTGGAAACATAATGGACATGACACTTAGAAAATATGAGTGTGGCCAACTCGAGGTTGGGTTGAGTTTGTAGCATAAATCTACCCGGACCCGCCCGGCTTAACTAGTGGCTACAAACAATAGGACCCAATGTGAGAAGTTGGTCATGTTGTGCTCGAACCCGAGGTTAGACCTAGTTGTGGTGTGAAGCTACCCGGACCCGCCCGGCTTAACTAGTAACCACAACAAAGTCTAATGTGAGAGGTTAAAGCGCATTAAGTTAATTAATGCCTCCTGATTAGGGTTAAGTCATGGTCCACTTAATACTTAACCAATTTGGGCTTGATGGGTTAATCGGGGTTAAGTCAGGAACCTTGGGTACGCTTAACAAATTTAATCCACGTTTGGATCGGGTTAACCACATTTAACCCGTTAAGAAACCCTAGTTGCGTGGTCCTTTTCAGCAGTAACCCTCTAGATAGTATCATAAGACCCTAGGACTAGGCTAGGGTGGGGCACGATTACTGGGATGATTGTAAGAGACCAAAAGAGACGGCTGAATGATACACTGGTTGTTCAGGCGGACCATGGTCGTGCACATTAAGTCCGGAGTTGAACACGGGCACCGGTAGGTTTAGACTGTGCATCCTGGAATTGTGTCTGAGGGTTACACCGTAGGGCCTGATACACCCTAGGGGTGGACCCTGCACAGTCAACTACATTACATGATTAAGCCGTATGACACCGATACACGACGAGTTAGGCTTATAGGGAGCTGATCGACTAGACCGTGTAGTTGGACCTTGATTTAGGTCACCTCATGATATTGGGCCAAGCTTGGGCCAAGGGATCAATTCTTGTTTTTACTTGACATGTTGGAATGCTAGTACACCCGTGGTGCCAAACTTAACCTTGATTATGCGATGACACCTTTACCTATCTTGTTAGTTAATCATCATGCCAGTATGTTGTTATCCTTATGTTCATCTCAGCTTCTCATGCTAGGGCTTACTAGTCTTTTTGACTGACCTGTTTTCTTTCGCCTCTTTTCTTCCGTTTCCCCCCCTCAGGTTCTCAGGGTGGGAACATTGGAGCTTAGCTTGGATCTTTACAGCTTGCTTACTGGATTTGCTCATGTACGGTTTTGGACATTGAGCTAGCTATGGTTTATCACTTCATTTTGGGGATAGTACTTCATGTATTTCAGTTTTTCAGTTTATGTTTTATCTAGACTTTGTGTGTTGGAAAATAATGACCAAGTACTTTGTTGTAACTTAACTATGGTTTTGAAATGCTAGTTTTATCCGCTGCTTTACTACTCTATTTTACTTATATATTCTGTCTTGTGATATCTGCATGCATGTTTACCTTGTTTAAACGCCCCTCCGAAGCCAGTGTGCTTGCAAGAGTTACCCTGGCGGAGGTGGGGTGTTACACTTAAATTGAGATCCTTCTGTAAGAACAAGTACTTGAGAGATTTATGATTGGTGTACAACTCGAATTTCTCTCCTAGTAGATAATGGCGCCAAGTCTTAAGCGCGAATACTATGGCAGCCAACTCTAAGTCATAGGTAGGGTAGTTCTTCTCATGAACTCTTAATTGTCTACCTCCATAACATACTACCCTTCCCTCTTGCATCAGAACCGCACCAAGCTCTGTACCACATGCATCGTGTATACTATGAACACTTTGTTTCCGTCAGGCTAGGTCAAGACTAGGGCTGTTGTCAGAGCCCTCTTCAATCACTGGAAAGCATCCTCACAGTCTATACTCTAAGAAAATGTCAGATTCTTCTTTGTTGGTCTGGTGAGTGAGGGTGGTATCTTTGCGAAGTCCTTAATGAACTTCCTATAATAGCCCGCTAAACCAAGAAAACTCCTCACCTCCGTTGCATTCTTTGGGATCTGCCAATCTTGAACTGCAACTACCTTCGCGGAATCTACTGATATCCCATCTTTAGAGGCCACATGCCCTAAAAATCTCATTTCTTTTCTCTAAAACTGACATTTGGAGAATTTTGCCTTAAGCTGGTGCGCGCAGAGAGTTTTCAAACCACCTTTAAATGTAGGCTCTTCCTCGTTCTTCGAGAAAATCAAGATGTCATCAACAATGACCACAATGAACTTATTTAGATACTCCTGAAACACCCTACTCAACAGATCAACAAAATAGGCGGGTGCATTCGTCAATCCACAAGGCATGACGAACCACTCGAAGAAACCATCGGGAGTTCTAAAAGCGGTCTTGTCTATACTGTCCTCGGCCACCCTCAGTTGATGAAACCCCGTGGCCAAGTCTAACTGAGAGAAAACAGATGCACCAACAAGCTGGTCAAATAGATCATCTATCCTCGGAAGTAGGTGCTAATTCTTCTTAGTGAGTTTATTCAACTCTCTATATTCCACACATAAGCAAAGTGAACCATCTGCCTTAGTGGCGAATACCACTGGAGCACCCCATTCAGATATGCTTCGCCTAATAAACCCTTTCTCAAGTAGCTCCCCTACTTGCTTGCTGAGCTCCTCCCTTTCTCTTTGAGCTATATGGCGCACAGGCAATGCAACTGGCTTTGCATTGTCCACCAAGTATATACGAAAATCAATCTCGTGCCTCTGAGGTAAGCCCTGAACCTCCTCAAAAACATCATGATACTCACAGACTACAAGTACAGATCATAGATCATCGACAAATGCATCGAGCGACTCTAGAAAACTAAGCATGATGGACCTTTTAGGGTCACAAGAAATTTCGAGGGTCGTCCCATGGCAAGTCAAAAGTCTAATGACCTTCCTCTCACAATCCAGAATGGCACCATACATGACTTGCCGATCCATCCCTAGAATCAAACCATAGCCCATGAAACCAAGAATGCATGCATTGCACTCGAACTCGATGCCTAACACAGTTATTCTCAAACCTCGACAAATCATAGATAAATGAGCTGTACTACCAATGGGGTTTGAGATAACAACGGGATGCAAAACCATACTATTTCTAAGGTGCAGAGACTCAACCACAAAATCAGATATAAAAGAATGTGAAGTGTCAGAATCAAAAAGAGTTATTATTGGATGATTGGAAAGAGAAATCAAACCTTCAATGGAAACTTTCCTAACTCTATCTGGCGCACTGGCCATGAGAGCATGCATCTTCCCTTCAGAAGATTCTGCACTTTCACCTAGTCCTGTCCTTGCTTCTTCAGGCAATCCTGAACAAGATGTATGACTTCTCCACAATGGAAACAAGCGTCCTTTCTTTCCTTGCAATCCTTGATCACATTACCCTCGCGTCCGCAATGATGGCATTTCCTCTTATCTCGAGCTTTGTCGTTCTTACCGCCCTTCTTTTGTTGCTGTTGTTCTTTCTTGGACCACACTTTCTTATTTTGTGTTTCCTCAACCTTAGCCTCTTTCTTTTCACCTTTATCTTCCTCGTGCATTAATGCCATATCAACGAGTTTCTCAAAAGTTTCTCCCATCGGAATATGAGACATAGCCAACCCATGGAGGGGTTCATTCAATACTCTAGCAAACCTCAAAGCTTTCTTGTATGGAGTATCTACTAGTTCCAAAACAAACCTCGCCAATTGATTAAACTTATTAGCATACTCTCTAACATACATGCCTCCTTGCTTAAGCGCCAAAAATATTTCCATTCGCATACTTTGCTCGGTTTCAGAAAGAAACTTCATTTCGAATCTCTGTCGGAAATCATCCCAAGTCTCCACTGGACGCCCTGCTTGCGTCACTTCCCACCAAAATTAAGCCTCATCTTTCATCTGCTAAACGGCTAACTGAATCTCCCTACGATCATCAACTTTGAAAATCCAAAAAAAAAAAAACCTTCCGTCTCTTTAAGCCAATTCTTTGCCTCTAGGAAAGTCTCAGTTCCTCGGAATGGCTTCCCGCCCATAGCACAATTTTTTTTGCATATCTTAGAGAAATTATCAGCACGCGGATGAGGAGGAGGAATAGTGGCTGCAGCTGGGGGATGGGCATTTGCTTGGCCTTCGGCAGGTGCCGTAGCCTTCAGATACCTATGAAACCAAGCCGATATCTGAATGCTCTCGGGAATATTATGTTCCCTAGACATGCTGATAAGAAAAGAAAAAAGGTATTCAAATAGAGAATCGAAAGATATTTCATATGGCGTTAGGGAATATGTTTTTCAAAATAGACTTTTCTTTTGAAAATGCTTTCGTTTAAAACCTTTTTGAAAACAATTTTCAAAATCTTTTATCCAATCTGGTAACCTTCAGCTCTGATACCAAATGTGGCACCCCACGTCTGTTAATGTCACTCTTTAACAGAATGCATTAAGTTTCATGAAGCGTTATAGGTAAACTGAAACAGAAATATTACAAGACAAATATACAATAACAGCGGAATTAAAACTTTATTAAATTGTAAAGCTTTGTGGTTCAAATCCAATTACATAATAAGTCTGGAACACTGAAAACATAAAACTTCTGTCCTTTACAAAAATCCTCATCAGAGTACAATAATACATATAAAGAGCATAATCCCCAAAATATAGCCATAGCAGAGGAGATACGAAATCAAGCAGAACATCTAAGCAGCTCCAAGTAGAATTAAAGAAGAATCATGATCAAGCCTGAGTATTCCCACCCTGAGAACCAGAGGGGACACAGAAGAGAGAGAAGAGGAAACAAAATGGGTTAGACATAAAGTCCGGCGAGTCCAGTTACTTTTAGCATATAAATAAGTAAAAGCATCATGACAAACATATAAGTTGGAGAGAGATAACAGTGTCATAAGGAAGGTATAACAAGGTAAACATGATGAACATAACAAACAGAGCAGGATAAACTGAATAATCGAAACAGAATATATTGCGCTTCCCAAATACTTTTCTCTGCATCAATACTGTTAGAACAAGAACAAGATGATCCCAACAAGTACAAGATGGTAGACTTAAGTTTACTTCTAGTGAGAGGTTTCACACTATACAATAATAGGTAGCCCAATAGAACTTACAGGTGTTACCCCCAATGATAATAACGAGCTCCTAAACAATTAAGACTAGATGTACCCTAATTACTACCCCCAATCGATCGGCTCCCTAATTCGTAGATACCCTGTGTTGTCCCCACATTAGGTTGTATCACCTCCTAAAGTAGCAACCCTTTGTTTACAAGATATGCGCAAACCATATCTACAGGTGTCACGGCGTCTTAACCTCCCCGGACCAGACCCATGCACACACATGACCCCGTCGGAATGCGCCGCCCACACCGTCCCTTAGATAGACCTCTTACAACCAACTCAGTAAGCGTGCCCTGACCCTGACCTAGTTCTGGATTCTCCGTTTGATACCAATATAGGTTACTGACTGATACGGGTCCCACACTCCAGATGACACAAGCTTCCCCCTAGGCTTGCATCCCCACTACTAGGATTTCAACAGGTTATGCCTACCAGCTTAACAAGATTGCATAACCCCAGCAAGTTAAGTTTGTCGGGTTTATATTTATAACCCATCCCCACATATTTAACAAGGTAAACTTCACCCTACCACTGATTCAAGCAAGCTTACTTAATCCTTACTCAAGTTGACGGGTTCGTGTAATCCTTATGGATTCAAACAGGTTAAGTATTACAAGTTTAATTATCACCATTCATTCATTTATGGTTATTAATGAGGTAACCCCCACATTAAGTCTACTACTTGTGGATGTTGGATATGCCAGTTGGTTCCGGGCAGACTTCTTCCACAAGTCGGACTTAATCTCGTGTCTTAGCACCGTTACGTGTTTATGCACTTAGACCCCTTACATTAGATTTACCACTTGTGGACGCTGGATATGTTGGGCTGTTCCATGCAGACTTCTACCACAAATGTAATCTAACCTCGTGTCTAAGCGCGGTTATAGTTTCTAATTACTGTAAATCTAGGCATGTTCATTATTAATCAATTTTCATTTTTATTATACCCCAAATCCCTGTCTTATTCATGATACAAGTTATGCCCTAGATTAAGGTTTAGATCAAGATATAGATCATGCCCCCAAATCCCAAATTTTGGCTAAAGGTACAAATTATTCCCAAAATTCCCAATCATGTTTTATAATATGAATTATGCCCCAAAATAATCATTCCCAATTTCATGCGTTTGCTTATCTCAACGATAGACCTAGGCTCGAAGGTAGCCTGACTATAAAAATAAAAAGGGAAAGATGGAGAGAAGAGAACAAGAATAGGCATAATAAATAAAATTGGCATAAGATGATAGAATTGGTCGTACTAACAGAATAGGCATAAAGTGACATGATTAGGCAAACTAACAGAATAGGGATGTCATGAACAGGCATATGAGATCTAAGTAGTAAGTTAGGTATACAAGTAATGGCTGATCTGTTATAATTCAGGTTACTAGCAGGCATAGACTTAGATCCAAACTTATGTACATGTAAAAATTACATTTTAGGTGTTTATATCTAAAAGCAACATAAATTCACTTTGATTGGATCTAAAGAACAGAGGATTGATTGTAGATGATGTAGCACAGATCCTTGAATACGTATAACTTGTTGTTGAAGAAGAATAGGCTAGATCAAACTGAGTTGGGGCAGTAGTTATCGCCATTGATTTAGAAGAATAAAACAATGGGATTAAGTCCTTTATATTGCCATCAGCCAATGAACCAGGACACACAGAAGGTCTAGATTCGTCCCCGCGGGGGGGGGGGGGGGGTCAACATAGGGGTTGACACCTCTGTTGTGGGGTCGACCCCCCAACGGGCCGAATTCCTGCGCCTTCCCGCCTTTGGTTTTCGAAATATTTTGAATTCTGGATAATGTTGTTTACATATATTTCTCTTTTACGTATACAAATTTCTAACCTTAATAACTTCTCTCATACGATGTCCGTTTCACGCAAACTTGTTGTCTATCCTGACCAAAATTCCGAGACGAACGCAATGGCGCAGTTCATTTTATCTTATTCCCAATATTTAGTTAAGTATTCTTTAGTTTATCATTTTAATGTCTTTTATAATTACAGGGTGTTACACTTTTGGTTCGACATGTCAAACCAAGGAACAAAACTCTTGCCGACTCGGTTCGGCCATGCCGAACAAGGTAATATCGAACTGGGGGAAACCTCCTTTTGAAGGCTGCATCCTTCTACTTTATCGCGTGATTATGACACATCCGAACCATTCCGAGCTCCTATGCTTCCTCACGTCCTTTGATTGACCGGGACAACAAGAGTCAAGGAAGCGTTGCCCAGACAGCGGTGCAAGCGACGTTGCTTGTGAGGGAGATAAGGAGGCCCAGGCACGATGATGATTCAGAATATGGACCGTTCATTGTCTCTTCAGACTTGACTATCATGGTTAGGAAGATTATGAATGATATATAGGCTATAATAATGAAGATTAAGGGATTAACCATAACTATACCCTCTTTAAGGTTGATATCTTAAACGCTGAGTTCCCACAAAGATTTAACTTGCTATAGATCTTGCATTATTCGAGAAAGAATGATCCTCGCCATGAACTAATGAGGTACAGATGGTATATGGAATTAGCCCTCGAATTTGTTATTGTAAAGCGCAAGGCCTTCCAATTTATTTGAATGCACTACAACACAAGTTTGCTTTGACCTTAATTAATTTCAACATTCTAACGCTGAAAGCTATAGAAATGTATTTTACAATATTTTTTTAGGCTCTAACGCTGACATAAAGATTTTGGTTTGCCGCGATAATGCTTTTTCGTTTCCCTCGTAAGTTAGAAATTTTTCGTTTTCTTTTTGGCTCTACGCAGCGTATTTGTTTCCTCTTCCTCAATTTCATTTTTTTGCCGGTGTTGATTTTGATTTCAATCTTCCATCCTCCGGATGGTGTTAATATATCGCTAGCTAAAACCAATGATTTTTCTTTCCTCTTTTATTTTATGTAATGACCTGCCTTTTTGACTGCCCTAAGTCGGTAATCGAACCAACTCGGGACGTTCAAAATGACGGGTACTTATTTTAGCTTATGGGTCTAAACAAAATAAACATAAAAATCACAAACACAGAAAATAACAATATATCTCACGAAAGGAATTTTATACTAAAAAATTCAGAGTTTACAAAACATTTTATACAGCGGAAGAAAAATAAATTGTATACATAAATATTTAAATAAAGTTTACAGTTTGACAAGCTTATGCTCGCATACACCTTTACGTGCCTCTCCAATTTGCAAGCTGAAAACTTCTAAAGTCTACAACACTCGTATCTGACCCAAGCGTTCCATGCAAAAACACAAAACACTCGAGTCAGGATTAATCATAGTTCACATAAATTAACTTCAATAGGAAATGACGTAAATAGTCAATCCTATCACTTATTAAATATCCAAGTGTATCATATATCCAACATCAACTGTCAAACATATGCGGTAAAACAAGGCAACAACAATTTATATATGGTGATCACCGTATGCAAGTATAACATACTTACACAGTGAAAAACATATAAATATAACTTGCAATTTATTCATGATTCGGGTGTATCAGCTCAGACGTTGCCGGAATATGCATGCAGCAATCAAATCTATAACAAGTAGTATGTGTGGAGTTCATGTGTTGAACGCAGGGTATAACAGCAACCAATATGGATATCAAGGTGGCAGGGTATTATGGTCTGTCATTCAAGCTAGGAAATGGCATGCAAATACTAAAAATGTTCATGCCCAACATAAGAGAGGTCAACACAAAAGAAATGTTATGCAGCTAATTCAAATTGGACGCCAAATGCAATTATGCAATGAACATATAGACAGTCCGCATATGTATATACAAATTTTAGCGCGGTAATCTCAAACATTTTTAAGGGTGATTTTTTTCCACTTAAAACCGAATGAAATGGAAATCACGGTCTTTGATGCGAAATGACAATGCACTGCCAAATCTAGGATTCCCAGTACATGCTGCAACTAGCTCTAACCAATAAATCATGGCATGCAAAGCACAATGAAATAGAAATGGCACAATAGAAAGTGTGTACATAGCGGGTGAATCAAGTTAAGACAAAAGTCAAATGACCCAACAATGTGATACATGCACCGACAGACTAGAAATACATGTTGTGACAGCTGTATATATAAATATATATATACTCGGACATCATTTTTTTTTTGAAATGCAATAATTTCATTTCAAGTGGTAGCATATATTTCCTTTAGTGGCCGATGTATAAATGGAGATGAAATCAAATGCTACGATCGATTCATGGAAATAGATACCAATGTGTATATATATCAATTTTAAAACGATATACATAGAGTTCCAAGTCAAGTTTGTTAATATATGAGCTAAATGAAATGAGTACCGTCTAAAACAATTATGGTACATACATGAGTGAAAGAGTGCAACAGTCAAACACAATAGCCCACACAAAACAATCTAACGAACTATTATACTCAAATCCATATCGACGTTAAAAAAAATCAAAATTCGTGAGCGTGAGCGTAAAATCACCTGTATAGAGCACTGAGGCACAGATGGTGGCTTAAGATGGGACAATGCTCTGCAATTAATGACTCTCAGAGTTGCTCACGATGTAGGTGGACTGGAAAACACATGCAACTAGATTCGGCTTAACAGAAATGGCATCACACAACCGAGATGCTGGAATTTGTGTGCGAAGGGTTTTGGCAGCAGCGGTTTTGGTGATGGCATCGGTCTCGAGTTTACTTTGGTAGCGCAAGCGGAGTGCTGGGCAGATGCAGTGACGGCATAGGCCGAAAAGACGGTGCAGTGGGGTAGGCTTGCGAGCGACGACGGTTGGAGGAAGTGACAATGGAAATGGGGTCAGCTGCTCCGGTCGGTACGCGCTACGAGGTGAAGGTGGTGAGGAGCTGACATGGTGGCGATTTTGACGGAGGAAGGCGATTTGATTTTTAGGAGGAGCCATTAATATTGAATTGGGGAAAAATGGATTTGGCTACAAGAATAAAAAGAGGGAGGATGGGAATAAAAGGGAGAGCACGGTGAAAACAAAAGCGGACACGCGGTGTAAACTCCAGAACCAAGCGAAACAGGTGTTATACCCTTCAAATTTAACGTGATCAAGTGTCCGAAATAATTAAACAAATATCATTTTCAAAGTGTAAACACTATATAGTAGTACAATGTACACCTACTATTTTACTATACAATAATACACACAATTAAAATTCCTATATATATGTATATAAATATGGTCTTTATACACTTCAAATCCAAACTTAAATTAATTATTTTAAAATCCAATTCAAATCTAAATTAAATCCTAATTAAAGAAAAAAAGAATCAAATTTAAAATTTTCTCAACCACCCTATTTCAGTTGTTTGAAAAATATTGCTAACTTTTAAATTAACAAAACATTTATCAAATATAAAACTTTAAATTTACACTTATGAAATAAATTCGAAAACCAAGTTTTAAATGGACAAAATTTCAAAATATAAACAAAATAAATTTCTTAAATATCAATACAAATAAATCTCATATATTTAAAACATTGGAAAAAAACTGGTTCATTACAATTTCCCCCCTTAAGGCTTTTCGTCCTCGAAAAGGAGAGATTGTTAACACGAAAACACAGTATGAAATAATTTCTTTGACTTAAATCCCGGTTTTATTTTCAAATCATTCGAACTATTACATTTTCTTCCCATAACGAATTATAATTGCTTCAGGATTTTAAAACCAAAATCATTTCGAAAATTTCAAATATTTTACAATAGACGACATAAAACATTCATGTACCAAGTCGAGAGGTTTCCCCCAGTGACAAGGCCACGAGGCACTGCCTACACACGTATCAATATAACGCTAAGTATCCCCCAGCTAACATCTAGACATTGGACAGCGAATACAAAGCATAAAGTATTTACCTTTCTTTAGTCAGGGGTTTCTCGAATTTCGGTAACAAATCATTCCATTTCATATCCCGAAGTTATAAATCATTTCAAAACAATAGTAATTTTCAAATACTTTCAAATAGTATCATTTTTTTTTCAAACACTTCAAATATCGAGATTTCAAGTCGTTGAAATTTCTATGTTTATAAACTATTCCACAAACAATTTATATTTTTAAGTCATATCGAGTTTCCATCAATTTCAAATTATTAATACAATGTAACGACCTGGCTTTTTGACCGCTCCAAGTCGGTAATTAAACCAACTCGAACCGTTCAAAACGACAGATTGTTACTGCTTATGTAGTTGAAATACAAATCATTACAGAATCACAGACACAGAACACATAATATCTCACAGCGGAAGAAAAATTTATGCAATAATACAAAATCATTAAACTTACATGATCAGAGTACATAATAAATATAGAAACAGCGGAAGACTAAGAACCTTGCTAATACATGAATAACCGACCGAAGTGAGGTAACTACATGAGTGATAAGATGTATGACTGGATCTTCAACAAATCCCAAGCTCTAATAGATAGATTTCCAAGCTGTAATACTCGATCTGACCCGGGCATTTGCAAGGAATAAAACAAACAAATACTCGAGTCAGGACTAACATTCTCATTTAAGTGAATTAACTCAAGTGACATGTTTAAATGGAATGCATCCGTAACTTAAAGGATGGTTGGGATTTCCATCCCTTAAGGATCCGTGAAACTAATACATATAGTATAATACGCTATTATACTAGTGTCTATTCAGTAAAATAAATATATCAAAATAGCGTAAGCTGGATTACATTTTTACCCTTACACCGTTTATAATACCGTAGTCTATACAGTACCGTAAACCCACCGTAAACCAATGGCATCAGAGGGAACTCCATAGGTACGATACAAATCAAAATGGTAGGGGCTCGATAAGGATAATATGACAAGGCACTCGAGGCAATACCCAGGATAGGATTCTACCATTTGCACTCCCGGACCGGTGGTAACGCATAGCAGCCACTACCGCCCACCTCGGAACACACTCCCATAATCAAAAGGGTGCACCCAAATCAATCACAATAGTCATAGAGATGGTATCAAAGAAGCGTGAATGATCAAAGGTGCTACCTCAATTAGTCACGGTATAGCTCCTGTTTTAGTCATTTTAATTATGACCCGAAGGTCAAGGCCATTTCGCCATCGTTTGCCTTCTTCGATCCAGTGGTCACTTCCAAGCCATCTTGTTGTCGTTCCGATACCCCATTACGTACACAATTGTTAAAGTGGTACGACACTAACAGAGAGTATGCCACTTACCGACTCCGGTCTCTTTAACAACCGACGCTTACATCTTTCGCACCATGGCCATTATATTTGAAATCATATCGCAAATCGAGTTGTATCAAGTATTGCCCCAAAATCGATTCCTCAAAATCATTTATCATTGGTTTGATTTAAGATTACAAAATCAAAATTCGCCATTACCTTTTCAACCATTGGGTTTAAGTTCCAAATTCCATGACATTTTACTATTGCTTGAAATTCTTTCTTTCAACCTTTGGACTAGATGGACTGGATCGGACATAGATTTATATTTATAAAACACCTTTAGAAAAGTTAAGTTTGAAAATAGTATATTAAAAATAATGTATAAACATATATAGAGTTGGAAAAGCATATGTATATAAATTTGAGAGTTGTGTATAAATATATGTGGTTGGAAAAATATATGTATATTAAATTGAAAATATTGTGTATATATATATATATATATATAGTTGGAAAAATATTATAAATTAATATAGTTAAAGTAATCAAACCATTTTAGAGAAAATATTTATAAAATCAAGTAATGAGGAAAATTTACTTCTATGAAATTTAAATAATATTGATCCAATCCAAATCCATGTCTCAGAATTTCTTTTCCCATCAAAATTTCACCTTTAAACTAATCCCCATTTATTTGGTTCAAATTCAACACTTCATGGTTAAAACGATCTTCAAACCAATGTTTACTTTGGGTTTCACATATCCATTTTATAAATAAATTCCCAAACACTTTCACATTAGTTGTTAAACACATATGATCTATTTAAATTCTAACTTGTTAACCAACCCGTATTCACCATAATTTAAATAATCATATTCTTTCATATACTTGATATAGCATTTTTTTTATTTTGACAAAATCCTTCTTACATTTGCAGGGTGAAAATTCATTGTCAAATCATGTGTCAAAATAAGAATTGGAAAGCATTTATCAAGTCTCGCATATCCTTTACATCAAATCATTAAACGCGTTAGATAAACATAAAGTGATAAATATTTAAAAATATTCTCATTTTATTGACCACAGTGTCAGTATATAATTTCTATCCTATGGTCAAGTGATACAGATATTTATCATTTCAATCCGTTCTTTAAAATATTCGAATCTCGGGTATGTATCATTTCAACCCGCATCCTAAATCAATTCGAATATACAGTTCTTCAGGTACTTATCATTTCAACCCGCAATGTTTTTTCTAATATAAGGGGAACTTGCATGGTGAGAATAAAATATAGCATATCACACATTCACATACAAATTGTGTCATATAAGATAATGGTGTGTGTCATATGTGCACAATCACGAAGAAACCAATTTCTAGAACAACCTAACATTCCATTCAACATCTCAGATATTTAATTCACTTAATAATTAATTATTCTGTGAGTGAGAAAACTCACCTTCCGAAGCTTAGAGATGAATGCAAATTTAACTCGAAAGTGAGGATAAGACTTCATAGCCAAGCGACAACATACACCCATTAAATTTGTATACATATATACACATGTATATATGTACACAAAATTCGATATTGGAGGAACACGAACCCATTCCAACTTGATTCTTGATGAATTTGACAAATGAACCCAAGTCCTTTCAAATTAGTTAACAAAAGCGAAATCAAAACGATGTTTTGAAAGGGAACAATGACATGCAAATGAGTATTTTAAAAATCAAACTAAACTCACCCAAATTTCAAAGAATCTCAAAATAGATTTAATTGAGTTACATTTCCTATTATATGATAACTGGATTATTAACAAAAGCGGTTTAAGAATATACCAAAGCTTAACGCTGGATTAACAAGGTGAGTAAATGAACCTAGACTCAAATATCGACTTAAACATCTCAATACTCCTTGCCAACACTTTTGTTCCACTGAAATTGACTCTCAGGCATTCTATCGAGCACCTGGAGTGCTTGATGTAGAGATTAACGGTTTTCCAATAGGTTGAGGAAGGTAAGGACTCTGGTTTGGGCGTACATAGGAGGGTTCGAAGGTGCCAGTGAACGCGGGCTCGCATGTAACTGTGGTGGTCCTGGGAGCCTCTGATCTGGTTGTTGTTCGATGCTGTTCCTTTTTTTCTCACGATTTATAGAGAGCAGCAAAAGGGAGGAGAAGCTTCCATCGTCAGGCAATTGGGGAAAGGTTATGGTTTGGAGGTGGAGCTTCTACCACATGCATGCATTTGTTTGTCATCGCAGTACAGATGACCGTGTGAGAAACCAACCCACACTTGCAACTTCATCACCGCTCGATCTTTGTGGGTCTGCATGGGGTTGGAGCGAAGAGGAAATAATGTGGACTAGAAGAGACGATAGCTTCAGCTGGAAGTCTCGGAACCTATGGGGCGACTTCAACTTGCCGGAGTGACGATGTTGGGTTTGCAGAACATGGCACAGACTTAGATGGGAGACAACTGCGATGGACGATGGGACAGGGTTTGACAGCCACGGCCTTGACATGGTAATGAGATGATGTATGGGTAAAGCAGACGCCTTTGGGTACGAGGAGGAGAACAGGCAGAGATTAGAGGGTAGTTCGAGGAGGAAAAAATCGATGGCGAGGCAAGGAGGCGGAGGAGCGGTGGGTTAGCAGCGGTGAAGGGGACGACCTCGATGGAAGAACGGATTTTGAAGGGTGCGATGCCCATTTATTTCGAACTGGGGAAATCAGCTTTTTGTGTGAAGTGATGAAATTTGGGGAGGGAAATAAACAGCTGGTAAAAGATAAAAAAGGGAAGTGAGAGTGTAACAACCCGAAATTCTGAGCCAGTTTAAAATTTTTATTTTGGCAATTTTAGTGGATTTTGATTATTTAAAATGAATTATTTTAAATAATAACGACGAGAAATTTATTTTGAATATAATTCGAACGTATATATTTATATAGATCATCGTTAGAATATAAATATTTATTTATATATATAAAAGGAATTGAAAATGGCGCGGTAGTTCGATAATTCGATTTCAAATTTCAATTGAACCTACCGGGTGCAAAATAAACCGGATTTTAGTGAAACAAAAAATATTGGAATCTAATAGAGAATATCTTTCCAACGAATCCGAAAAATCAAAATTTCATAGCGGGAATCAAAAGTTATGGCCAAATGAAAATTCAGAATAGTCGCTATGGAATTCTGGTCCTTAAAAATGGAAATTTTGCAAACGACCTCGGATTTCGACGAAACCACTTTTGTGGGATCCGTGATGTCAAGCTATTGCTAGATTCCAATTTTCATAATTTTTCGAATCAATATGTGAGCGTGGCAAAGGAAAACGCGTTTGACCAGTTTAAGTTGAAATTAATCGACTGGAAAATGGTCATTTTTCAAACGGTCTCAGAATTCGATGAAACTAGTTTTGTTAGGACCGTATCGTCAATACGAAGCTAGAAAATATTTTTTGGGAATTTTTAGAGTTAGTATGTGGCCTCTGTAAATTGAAATGCGCGTTCAAATTCAATATATAGAGTTATGTGTTGATTTTGACGAAAACTGATCATAACGATCGAATCAGCTTACGATACATATCCCATTGTGTTCGTAATGTGGGTAAAACGCTAGGGACGACAGGCGGTGGGTCCCGTTTCGAGTACGAAAATAAAAGTACCTTTTTGGAATTAAATAATTAAATAAAAAAAATAAAAAAATCCCCTTCCCTCTCCCTATCTCTTCTCAGGCCCCCACCGGTTTCCATTCATTTTAAAAAAATAAGAAAAAAAAGAAAATCAATCGCGCCCTCGTGCGATTGCCGCCGCCGCCGCGTCAGGGAGGCGCGCGCCTCCTCCCACCCTCCACCGCATACCCCACCTTCCCCTCCTCTTCCTCCTCCGCAGCCCCCCCGAGACAACCCACAACCGCGACGCTCCCTCCACTCTCGCCGCCGACGAACAACCACCGCACCCCTCCCGCCTCGTGCTGCGCGCCTCTTCCTTCCCCATCCCCGCGTCGATCCCCTCACCTCCTCCTCCTCTGACCTTCTGCGAACCCAAACCACCCTCCGATCGCCGCCCCTCCTCTGACCGCCTCCGCCAGTCAGCAGCGAGCGCAACACAAACCCCCTACCCCTTCTTCGAAAAAGCTGTAAGTTTTATTACTCATTATTTTCAGTTTTATTACTCATTTATTTTCAGTTTTATTTACATATGATTTTCAGTTTTATTTATATATGATTGAAAAGTTTATATTTTTATGATTGAAAAGTTTATATTTTTATCATTGAAAAGTTTATATTTTTATCATTGACAATTTTATATTTTTATCATTGAAAGTTTATATTTTTATATAGAAAGAAGTGATTCTTATTTTGAAAATGATTTGATCTTTAGATATAGAATAAAAGATTTGATTTTCAGTTATAAAAAGAAAGAGAAGATCTTTATTTTATATATGAAGCGATAGGAAAAGATTGAACTTTTCATATGAAGTGAAGTTAAAAATACGATTTTTATATATGTTGTAGCGAAAAGATTTGATCTTTATAAATATAGCGGAGTGATAAAAATGCGATTTTTAATGTGAACAGCGTGAAAAAGATTATGTTGGAAGTGCGGGCAAATCCAGATGTTCAGAAATTCAGAAATATAACTGGAGGAGTGGAACCCTCTGTGAGAACTCCTCACCTTTTTATTTTGTTTTCTAGTTAAAATATATACTAGGATGCAGACGGTGTTTAGTAGCACCTGACACCCGTCGTCCACAGACCATGGACGGCTTGTATGCTTGTTTGTTTGATTTTGATGTGTAGTTGATTGTGTGATGTGAAATGAAATAAAATATTTTATAGTGGAAAATATTGTATAGTTAAAAATAGAATTTTTAACGTGTATATGAATTGAAATAAAAATAAACAAATCGGACGATTTGTTTATATACACAAATTTGACTGATACTGATTGGGACGATAAATTTTACACATCGCGCAACTGCACAAATAAAATCTGTGTTTGGTTGTTTGAAACCCCACACGGGTATTGGGATGATATATGACATACACTAATCCCAATAGTTAGTTGTATGTCGATCGATTGATTGACAGACTGTTATGAGCGTTAAATATTTATATTTGATGCTTATACAGTGTAGAATGCACTTTGGATGATGGTTGATTATTCATCGTTGTTATTGTATACATGTGTTGTAGAAAATCCATATAATTAACATTATATGGTAATTAATTGGGCCTCATTCTAGTTTTGAAAAAGAAATATTTGAAATAGAATATTGGAAAATAGGAATATATGAAGCCGTGTTGATTAGATTGACGCCATTTTGATGTGAACGATATTTATATCGATTATATTCGTTTTTATAATGAATATTGAAAAGTGCTTTCAAAATCGAATATTTTGAAATGAAATTTGAATTATATTGAAAAGAATAGAAATTCGACTTAAATTGAAATTGAATTGAATAGAAAATGAATTCTAATTAAACTGAATAGAATTGAAATTCGAATTAGATTGAAATAGAATTGAAATCGTTTTGAATTGAATTTAAAATGTATTGAAATTGAACTGAAAATCGATTTGAATTGAAATCAATATGAAATGAATTTAAAACGAATTTATCAGGAGAAATTCAATTTTGATTTGAATTTGAAGTGAAGTGGAAATCGTTTTGAAAACGAATTTAAAAACGATTTATAAAGCACGTTTTGAATTGAAATCGACGAAGTATATATTATATATATAATATAATGGCCTGAATAGAACGCGCCACGCCGCGGCAGTTCGCGAATTTCGACCATTGACTTCGAACGGATATTACGGGAGATGCGACCGTCGGATTCTCCTAAAACCGGAACCGTTGGGTTCGTATCGAAAAGAGCTTTCTAACGAATATTATAAATTAGAAATCTAACGGTTGTATTTGGAATTATGTCCAAATCAAATTTGGAAAAAGGTCGCTGTAAGTGCAGTTCGATGGCCGTTGATGGAAATCGACTGTACGGGCCTTGATAAATTTTTTAAAAATAGTAATAATTTGTGTAAAATCATAAGAAATGATTTGGGAAGAATTGGGATGAAAAACTCCATATTTGAAAAGATAAAAATAGATTTTTATCGAAATGAACTAGTTTTGAACTAGAATTATAATTCTATTTATTTTTAAATAAATAAATTGAATTTGAAAAGGGTTTTAAAAGTAACCAGAATTTCTAGTAATTGAATTGGAATGGATTTGATCTAAATTGTCTTCGGGATATTTCGATGTTGGATTTCGTGATTATACAGATGTTGTTATGGAAATTTGAAAGATATTTATATATCGCTGTTTCCAATACGATATCTGTTGGTCGTAGAATTTGATATTGAATATAAGCCGATATATTTTCTATTCAGAGCCTTGTATTTAATATCAAATGTGATTTGGGTTTGTCGTGAATGGTGTCTTCATTAACAATGTTCTTGAACCCAGTAGAGAAAAGATTAAATCTTTTTATTTAGATTTAATGAAGTGTACCAATTAAATAATATTTAATTGGAATTGATATTGATTTTTGGGTTTATCGTGAACCGTGTTTTAAACGACACTGATTCTTTAACCCAGTCAAAGATTAAAACTAAGTGGAGTTTTAATGAATCTTTAATTAGATTGAAAAGATCGAGAATGGAGTATCACCAGTTTTGCTCCAGGCGATAGTTAAATCTTTAATTAGATTTGAACTTGAAATGGTAATTAAATTTACCGATAACACCGTGGTGTTAGATATGAAGTATTACCAGTTTTACTTCATGGGATGAATAGGTTGGGGTTGGGAAATTAAAACAAATGATTACTTCAGTAAGGTTCGTTAATCCCGACTAGTTTGAATTGATATTCAAAATTAGATTAAAGAATAAAGTCAAAGAATTTATCTTTGATAAAATTAATGGGAATCTTTCCCAAAGTATAAGAATATTTGAATAAAAGAGTATTCTGAATTGGAATGAGGCGTATGTTGTGTTTGTGTAACACTTGTTTATTATATATGCGAGTTATTCAGAAAGACCGGGTTTATCCCATTCTGAATAACTAATTCGACGTGGTGTCGAAGATGAAGACGGTGGCTGAAGACCGGAGGTCTTCACGTCGTTTGGATAACTACTGATGACCTTGATTGGGTCGTACACCCAAGAAGATGAAAATAGTTGGTGGTCGTCCAGACGTACTTGGAGATCGATGGATATGCGGGGTACTAGGTGCCTCTGGTTTCGTTCAGACCCAGGACGAACTTGTAAATGGACTGCGTGTCTGACATTGGATTTTAGTCTGTGAGATTGATTTCTATTAAATATATATCTGTTTGGTGGCGGAGAATTTATTCTTTTGTTTAACGCCCTTCTCTGAGACGTACGAGCTCAGGGGTTATATAATGATGGATATCAAACGCATAGAGTGAATTGCCTGTGTGGCATGCCTAAGTGGCAATTGATCAAGGCTTCTGTTGAAAAGCAAAGTCTTGTGGTGGATGATCAAAGAACGACCTTTGTGGCATAGCTTTGTGTAACGTTGATTCGCGAGCCTCACACCCCGGTGTGAACCAAAAACGGGAGACGGACCTCAGGGAGGGCATGCGTTTCCTTCTAGCTAGAAGTGGCGTCAGTGGTTTTACACGCCCTGACGAGTTTGATTTATGTGGTTGTTGCTGTTGCGAGGAGCCTCGGATATATCGGTCGATCCGGGACCGATGGAGTCATTGGACTCATTGATACCCCACAGGGTAGGGAGACGTAGTGATCAGGCATAATAATCCACATCGGTGGACCGGCCCTGACGATCCAAGGGGCAGTTGCGGTTGTTCCTGAGACACACGCTAGAGCGTCTCGAATCGGTAGAGGACTATCTTTTGCCTCGGTTCACAGACGGAAATCCAATTTCCAAATACGTGACATTTGCGGTTTTATTTGTAGAGCCTAGTATGGCGACATAGTGGGATGGGGCGCTTATGCCGTCTATGATTGATACTTATGATTTGAAGTTGTTTTATACACTATGCACTTATGATAGTATCAAATGATTTGTTTTAAACGTATCAAGCATTCTTGGCTATTATAAGGTAAAAACCCTATCCTCCGGCTTGCATTGCATTGTGTGATGGGAACTGGGTTTTATAATAGCTTCATTGTTCTTTATTTAGCATTGCGCTGTTGTTTTATGCACTGGTATTCTTGGGAGGAAACCCGTTCTGTGTTATACGGTGTGGTCCCTTGATTTACCTAACTTTAAAATAAAGATTTACAACTGTTTTAGTTCTCACACCAGTCCCATGACTGACCCGGAGTTTATTGTTTTAACCTAAACTCTGGGTGCCCTTATTTTGGCACGGGCAGCTAGTAGTTTTGGTTTTGCAGATTTATATTCACAGGATCCTGGTTTACAGCTGGAATGATATCCGGAAAGCTTTGTATCTGTATATCTCCTTCAATTGTGTAGTGTATTATTTTCCGCTGCGATGTATTTAAATGTAATTTAAATCTCTGATATTTCTGTGTAATATTCATTTATACTCTGTATATTCTTGTAATCTGATGGAATTGCTGTAATGTACAATGAAATGTTCTCCCGTCTATGTTCTATTTTGTCGTGTTCTCAAAGCAATCAGGCGTTTCGAACGGTCTAGATCGGTTTAGCGACTGATTCGGATCGAGCGAAATTCCTTGTTGTCACAGTTGGTATCAGAGCTTTGGTTTACAAAGCTCAGAGAACAAGACACATTAGAACCATACAAAAGAATTCATCAGATATTGGATTAGTAATATCCAATGAGAATGACTCGTTAGAGATAGGATCAGTAGTATCCTAGAACGAGTGTGAAGAGTAAATTTTTAAAGTGAAAACAAGTTTTGTCTTGAAAATTTAAATCAATTACTCGTATTTGATTATTTATTTTATATTGATTTGGACAATCCAGTATATAAAGATTTTGCGTATACGTCTGATCCGCGTATATTTGAAGTTTTAATATACTGGATAGATATAGAATCACACTCTAGTCGCCCGGGGATGATACTGATAATTGTGATCACATTACCAGTATTTATGTTCGAGTGACGAAGGTGGGCTTTCTATATATTGCCTATTGACTGGTGCGAGAACCAAAATTAGATAGGACCTATTGTTGTGATTTGGCATCAAAAATGTGATTTTTGACTATATAACAAATTTATGTGTTTGAAATGCTAATCAACTAATTGATTGATGGTTGTGTTGCTTGATTATTGTTGGATTGATTAAATTTGAACCATATAGCCAATTTGAACCAATTGGTGAATTGTATTGAAAATTTATTGCATTTGCATGCATATACATGTACTTACATTGAACAGGTCATAGCAAGGAGGCTAGAGCAGAGAATAAAATTTGTTTGCCCGACAAATAGGTACAAGTTTATCATAATTTAATGTTTTGTTTGGGTGATGATGATTTTATGAGCCGATTGGCTAGCCGCTTGGCTTTTTCTTTTTCTTTTTGAGATCAGAGGGCCTGCATGGCAATTTCGGGATTTTCCCGTGCTCCCGGTGCAGGGGAGGTTATGGCGAAATTTTTCGAAAATTTAGGGTGTTAGCCAAATTTTTGAAAAATTGGAAAAGTTCTTAGAAACTGAAAAGTTGAAGAACTTAAGTAGTAAAGAAAATAATGGAAGTTGAGTTGAATTGTTAAACAACTTTCGGCTTCGTTCCTTTTCGGGGACGAAAAGTTTTAAGTGGGAGAGATTGTAACAACCCGAAATTCTGAGCCAGTTTAAAATTTTTATTTTGACAATTTTAGTGGATTTTGATTATTTAAAATGAATTATTTTAAATAATAACAACGAGAAATTTAATTTGAATATAATTCGAACATATATATTTATATAGATCGTCGTAGAATATAAATATTTATTTATTTATATAAAAGGAATTGAAAATGGCGCGGTAGTTCGATAATTCGATTTCAAATTTCAATTGAACATACCGGGTGCAAAATAAACCGGATTTTAGTGAAACAAAAAATATTGGAATCTAATAGAGAATATCTTTCCTAAGAATCCGAAAAATCAAAATTTCATAGCGGGAATCAAAAGATATGGCCAAATGAAAATTCAGAATAGCCGCTATGGAATTCTAGCCCTTAAAAATGGAAATTTTGCAAACGACCTCGGATTTCGACGAAACTACTTTTGTTGGATCCGTGATGTCAAGCTATTGCTAGATTCCAATTTTCATAATTTTTCGAATCAATATGTGACGTGGCAAAGGAAAACGTGTTTGACCAGTTTTAGTTGATTTTAATCGACTGGAAAATGGTCATTTTTCAAACGGTCTCAGAATTCGATGAAACTAGTTTTGTTAGGACCGTATCGTCAATACGAAGCTAGAAAATATTTTTCGGGAATTTTTAGAGTTAGTATGTTGCCTCAGTAAATTGAAATGTGCGTTCAAATTCAATATATAGAGTTATGTGTTGATTTTGACGAAAACTGATCATAACGATCGAATCAGCTTACGATACATATCCCATTGTGTTCGTAATGGGGGTAAAACGCTAGGGACGACAGGCGGTGGGTCCCGTTTCGAGTTCGAAAATAAAAGTACCTTTTTGGAATTAAATAATTAAATAATTAAAATAAAAAAATCCCCTTCCCTATCTCTTCTCAGCCCCCCCGGTTTCAATTCATTTTAAAAAAGAAGAAAAAAAGAAAAAATCAATCGTGCCCTCGCGCGATTGCCGCCGCCGCCGCGTCAGGGAGGCGCGCGCCTCCTCCCACCCTCCACCGCATACCCCGCCTTCCCCTCCTCTTCCTCCTCCGCGGACCCCCGAGACAACCCACAACCACGACGCTCCCTCCACTCTCGCCGCCGACGAACAGCCACCGCACCCCCCCCCCCCCCGCCTCGTGCCGCGCGCCTCTTCCTTCCCCCTCCCCACGTCGATCCCCTCACCTCCTCCTCCTCTGAACTTCTGCGAACCCAAACCACCCTCTGATCGCCGCCCCTCCTCTGACCGCCTCCGCCAGTCAGCAGCGAGCCCAACACAAACCTCCTACCCCTTCTTTGAAAAAGCTGTAAGTTTTATTACTCATTATTTTCAGTTTTATTACTCATTTATTTTCAGTTTTATTTACATATGATTTTCAGTTTTATTTATATATGATTGAAAAGTTTATATTTTTATCATTGAAAAGTTTATATTTTTATCATTGAAAAGTTTATATTTTTATCATTGAAAAGTTTATATTTTTATCATTGAAAGTTTATATTTTTATATAGAAAGAAGTGATTCTTATTTAGAAAAAGATTTGATCTTTAGATATAGAATAAAAGATTTGATTTTCAGTTATAAAAAGAAAAGAGAAGATCTTTATTTTATATATGAAGCGATAGGAAAAGATTGAACTTTTCATATGAAGTGAAGTTAAAAATAAGATTTTTATATATGTTGTAGTGAAAAGATTTGATCTTTATAAATATAGCGGAGTGATAAAAATGTGATTTTTAATGTGAACAGCGTGACAAAGATTATGTTGGAAGTGCGGGCAAATCCAGATGTTCAGAAATTCAGAAATATAACTGGAGGAGTGGAACCTTCTGTGAGAACTCCTCACCTTTTTATTTTGTTTTCTAGTTAAAATATATACTAGGATGCAGATGGTGTTTAGTAGCACCCGACACCCGTCGTCCACAGACCATGGACGGCTTGTATGCTTGTTTGTTTGATTTTGATGTGTAGTTGATTGTGTGATGTGAAATGAAATAAAATATTTTATAGTGGAAAATATTGTATAGTTAAAAATAGAATTTTTAACGTGTATATGAAATGAAATAAAAATAAACAAATCGGACGATTTGTTTATGTACACACATTTGACTGATATTGATTGGGACGATAAATTTTACACATCGCCCAACTGCACAAATAAAATCTGTGTTTGGTTGTTTGAAACCCCACACGGGTATTGGGATGATATATGACATACACTAATCCCAATAGTTAGTTGTATGTCGATCGATTGATTGACAGACTATTATGAGCGTTAAATATTTATATTTGATGCTTATACAGTGTAGAATGCACTTTGGATGATGGTTGATTATTCATCGTTGTTATTGTATACATGTGTTGTAGAAAATCCATATAATTAACATTATATGGTAATTGATTGGGCCTCATTCCAGTTTTGAAAAAGAAATATTTGAAATAGAAATATTTGAAATAGAATATTGGAAAATAGGAATATATGAAGCCGTGTTGATTAGATTGACGTCATTTTGATGTAAACAATATTTATATCGATTATATTCATTTTTATAATGAATATTGAAAAGTGCTTTCAAAATCGAATATTTTGAAATGAAATTCAAATTATATTGAAAAGAATAGAAATTCGACTTAAATTGAAATTGAATTGAATAGAAAATGAATTCAAATTAAACTGAATAGAATTGAAATTCGAATAAGATTGAAATAGAATTGAAATCGTTTTGAATTGAATTTAAAACGTATTGAAATTGAACTGAAAATCGATTTGAATTGAAATCAATTTGAAATGAATTTAAAACGAATTTATCAGGAGAAATTCAATTTTGATTTGAATTTGAAGTGAAGTGGAAATCGTTTTGAAAATGAATTTAAACGATTTATAAAGCACGTTTTGAATTGAAATCGACGAAGTATATATTATATGTATAATATAATGGCCTAAATAGAACGTGCCGCGTCGCGGCAGTTCGCGAATTTCGACCATTGACTTCGAACGGATATTACGGGAGATGCGACCGTCGGATTCTCCTAAAACCGGAACCGTTGGGTTCGTATCGAAAAGAGCTTTCTAACGAATATTAGAAATTAGAAATCTAACGGTTGGATTTGGAATTATGTCCAAATCAAATTTGGAAAAAGGTCGCTGTAAGTGCAGTTCGATGGCTGTTGATGGAAATCGATTGTACGGGCCTTGATAAATTTTTTAAAAATAGTAATAATTTGTGTAAAATCATAAGAAATGATTTGGGATGAAAAACTCCATATTTGAAAAGATAAAAATAGATTTTTATCGAAATGAACTTGTTTTGAACTAGAATTGTAATTCTATTTATTTTTAAATAAATAAATTGAATTTGAAAAGGGTTTTAAAAGTAACCAGAATTTCCAGTAATTGAATTGGAATGGATTTGATCGAAATTGTCTTCGGGATATTTCAATGTTGGATTTCTTGATTATACAGATGTTGTTATGGAAATTTGAAAGATATTTATATATCGCTATTTCCAATACGATATCTGTTGGTCGTAGAATTTGATATTGAACATTAGCCGATATATTTTCTATTCAGAGCCTTGTATTTAATATCAAATGTGATTTGGGTTTGTCGTGAATGGTGTCTTCATTAACATTGTTCTTGAACCCAGTAGAGAAAAGATTAAATCTTTTTATTTAGATTTAATGAAGTGTACCAACTAAATAATATTTAATTGGAATTGAATTGATATTGATTTTTGGGTTTATCGTGAACCGTGTTTTAAACGACACTGATTCTTTAACCTAGTCAAAGATTAAAACTAAGTGGAGTTTTAATGAATCTTTAATTAGATTGAAAAGATCGAGAATGGAGTATCACCAGTTTTCCTCCAGGAAATAGTTAAATCTTTAATTAGATTTGAACGTGAAATGGTAATTAAATTTACCGATAACACCGTGGTGTTAGATATGAAGTATTACCAGTTTTACTTCATGGGATGAATAGGTTTGGGTTGGGAAATTAAAACAAATGATTACTTCGGTAAGGTTCGTTAATCCCGACTAGTTTGAATTGATATTCAAAATTAGATTAAAGAATAAAGTCAAAGAATTTATCTTTGATAAAATTAATGGGAATCTTTCCCAAAGTATAAGAATATTTGAATAAAAGAGTATTCTGAATTGGAATGAGGCGTATGTTGTGTTTGTGTAACACTTGTTTATTATATATGCGAGTTATTCAGAAAGACCGGGTTTATCCCATTCTGAATAACTAATTCGACGTGGTGTCGAAGATGAAGACGGTGGTTGAAGACCGTAGGTCTTCACGTCGTTTGGATAATTACTGATGATCTTGATTGGGCCGTACACCCAAGAAGTTGGAAACAGTTGGTGTTCGTCCAGACGTACTTGGAGATCGATGGATATGCGGGGTACTAGGTGCCTTCGGTTTCGTTCAGACCCAGGACGAACTTGTAAATGGACTGTGTGTCTGACATTGGATTTTAGTCTGTGTGATTGATTTCTATTAAATATATATCTGTTTGGCGGTAGAGAATTTATTCTTTTGCTTAACGCCCTTCTCTGGGACGTACGAGCTCAGGGGTTATATACTGATGGATATCAAACGCATAGAGTGAACTGCCTGTGTGGCAAGCCTAAGTGGCAATTGATCAAGGCTTCTGTTGAAAAGTAAAGTCTTGTGGTGGATGATCAAAGCACGGCCTTTGTGGCATAGCTTTGTGTAACGTTGATTCGCGAGCCTCACACCCCGATGTGAACCAAAAACGGGAGACGGACCTCAGGGAGGGCATGCGTTTCCTTCTAGCTAGAAGTGGCGTCAGTGGTTTTACACGCCCTGACGAGTTTGACTTATGTGGTTGTTGCTGTTGAGAGGCGCCTCGGATATATCGGTCGATCCGGGAACGATGGAGTCATTGGACTCATTGACACCCCATAGGGTGGGGAGACGTAGTGTTCAGGCATAATAATCCACATCGGTGGACCGGCCCTGACGATCCAAGGGGCAGTTGCGGCTGTTCCTAAGACACGGGCTAGAGCGTCTTGAATCGGTAGAGGACTATCTTTTGCCTCGGTTCACAGACGGAAATCCAATTTCTAAATGCGTGACATTTGCGGTTTTATTTGTAGAGCCTAGTATGGCGACATAGTGGGATGGGGCGCTTATGCCGTCTATGATTGATACTTATGATTTGAAGTTGTTTTATACACTATGCACTTATGATAGTATCAAATGATTTGTTTTAAACGTATCAAGCATTCTTGGCTATTATAAGGTAAAAACCCTATCCTCCGGCTTGCGTTGCATTGTGTGATGGGAACTGGGTCTTATAATAGCTTCATTGTTCTTTATTTAGCATTGCGCTGTTGTTTTATGCACTGGTATTCTTGGGAGGAAACCCGTTCTGTGTTATATGGCGTGGTCCCTTGATTTACCTAACTTTAAAATAAAGATTTACAACTGTTTTAGTTCTCACACCAGTCCCATGACTGACCCGGAGTTTATTGTTTTAACCTAAACTCTAGGTGCCCTTATTTTGGCACGGGCAGCTAGTAGTTTTGGTTTTGCAGATTTATATTCACAGGATCCTGGTTTACAGCTGGAATGATATCCGGAAAGCTTTGTATCCGTATATCTCCTTCAATTGTGTATTGTATTATTTTCCGCTGCGATGTATTTAAATGTAATTTAAATCTCTGATATTTCTGTGTAATATTCATTTATACTCTGTATATTCTTGTAATCTGATGGAATTGTTGTAATGTACAATGAAATGTTCTCCCGTCTGCGTTCTATTTTGTCGTGTTCTCAAAGCAATCAGGCGTTTCGAACGGTCTAGATCGGTTTAGCGACTGATTCGGATCGAGCGAAATTCCTTGTTGTCACAGAGAGAAAATAAGGGACACGAGTTGGGTAAAAGGGAAGGACGCGTAGAGGAGTTCAGGCACTAGGCAACACGTGTAAAACTTTACGTATGATGGAAGAAAATGGGCTTAATTTAACCAAAATGAACATAAGTGCCCTTTGGATTTGTTAAATCAGCTAAACGTTTTTATTCTTCTATTCCACTAAAAAAAATTCTAATCTACATTAATCAAAATAAATATCAAATAAAACCCGCATTCAAACTAAATAAAATAAACAAAACTTCCAAGTTAAATAAAATCCCAATTTTAAAACAAATATAATAACTTGGTCTATAGCTTATCAAATAGAATAGAATCAAATTTTTACAAATATTAAAAAACTATATTAGAATACTAATAACCTTTAATTTAAATAAAACCATTCAGATTCAAAGATTAACATTTAAATTCACACTTGAAAAATCAAATCAAAACCACATTAAATAACTAGATTTCAGATTTTTAGATGAATATCAATTCTCAAATACCAAAATTTTCAAATAAATATATGTTTTAAAACATCGAAAAAACTGGTTCGTTACAATCTCCCCCACTTTGCGCTTTTCGTCCTCGAAAAGGAAACGTCTACCCATATAACTAACCTACTTTTTAGTTTATCGAACTCTTCTCTCTTTTTTTTTTTCTGTTAGAAAGGATGTAGGTTTTAGAATTTTAAAACTCAAAAAAAATTTAATGCCCGGATTTACGGAAAATTTCGGCAGCAACTCCCCTGCACGGTTCGATCGGGAAAATTTTCCCCGTACACAAAACAACAAAAGCACAAAATATACATCTCATCTGTACGATGAGGCATCCCAAATAAGGGGAACCAAAACAAAAACAACCCAAAAGGGATAAATAATGCGAGATACGTACCTTTTTATAGCGTTTTAAAGCATATTTTCTTATTTTTTTTCTTTGCATTTTGCGCAAAAGCAAGCTCCGTAAGCAAAGTGTGCCATTGCAACCTACTAAGACACTCAAAAATATAGTGAGAATCAAGAACATATATAGTAATTGAAATATAATAAACACGTATGATGAATAACAAATACCAAGGGCCGAAACACCATATGAAATCAAATGTAAACTTTCGGTTACTTGTTTTCGTTTAATGGCGCTTCATTTATTTATCATGCAAGTTGCTTTAAGTAAATTTTCTTCATATTGCTTCCTTCCAAAAATTTCTCATATTTGCTTATGCGAGTGAAATAAACAGCGTATGTCAATATGGCATGGATTGGAATAGCATTTATCAATATGAAAACAACCAAGCATATAGTCTTTCTAATATGCAGTAACAATAAAAGAGGTAGACTAACATCCACTACATTCAACTACCCATTCTTCCCCTTTTATGTTGGGGTAACTTATTTTCTACTTCACTTCTAATTCCCGTTGTTGTGATAAAAGGGTTCAAAAACATAACTACTAGGACTTTATATGAATTTATTTTGCACCATTTATCTCAGTAGCTTGAATAGATATGATTCCCCTTTTCATGGCTTCAAGATTGTATATGCAATGGTTTTAAATTGTTAGTCTTTCTTGATAAGTAGGCAAAATTTCTATTGTAGTATTAGTTTCCTTTTTACTAAAGAAGTGAAATATATATAATTTGAACATAACAGCCGAATGCTATTTGAATGAAACTATTTCCTTATTCCTAAATTATTTGGACTCAGGTCTGTTTTGCCAGTCGAAAATCATTCTTTCTATCCAGAAAATGGATTTAACTTCCTGTTTGATCTTCGCTTTACTTCCTTTTCTATAAGACATGTTAATTTTAATACTTCATGTTCCTTTTTATGCATTCAAACTAAGTTAATTGGCCTACCCCTTTATGTTAATTGTACTGCTGCCTCCCTTCTTATGTAGTTTTTATTTCCCTTCATTTCAGTGTTTTTCTTCTTCTTTTTTTCTTCTTTCATAAGCTGTTGCTGCGCTATGGCAGCAGCCCTCCCTTAGCAGCAACTTTTGCTGCTGCCATTTTTCGCATTATAACAGTAGCTGCCGCTGCTAGTGCCACTGTCGTTATCGACAGTGGTACTACAGCTGCCGCTGCTGTCCTTGGCAGCAACTCCTTTCTACTCTTTTTTTGGTAACCTCATGCCGCTGTTACAGCAGCAACACTCTTGCGGTAGTCCCAAAAGAGACATGCAACCACACCTCACGGATCGATCTTATAGCACCTTGCAGCACGTCATTGTTGTATGCAATACATTTATTGTTTAGTTTAAACATCGATCATAATAGATAAAATGGAATAAATACTCCGGGAGCTGTTAAAATTTACTGTAAAACAATTTATAGTTTCAGTATATATTTTTTCCACATGCGACAGCAGCCTTTGCTGTTATATATATATTACTCCAGCTCATATTCACACTTCCCACTGGCAAAGGAAAAACCAACTTATATTTTCCATTTTTCTACCTAAAATAAAATTAAAATTTCAAACTAGAATATAGATAAACTTAAGTTTATATTATATCCATATGTAATATTTTGACAACCATTTGGACTTATTAAGATTTTATTTTCCAAAATTAGCCTTTCAAGTTCATAAATGTTTGTGATCATTGAAGTTTCCATAATATGTAGTTTATAAATTCATTAACACATAACTTATTACTAAAAAAAATGTCTCTTCATACAACACAATATTTATCCCCACACTATTTTACCTTTCCATGGCTATTAAGTATTCAACCAAATTACTTATCCTCTGATCATCTTACAAGTTCTACTTACATAAGTTCTTTTTAATATATTATTTATTCATTCATCTTCATGTAATTTATTTCAATTTATCATCAGAATGCTCATTTTATTATGGTTCAGTTATCTTGAGAATTTATGATATATGACCTCCACATTTATGGTTTGATTAATTCTATTCAAGTGTTCAATCACAAAAAATGTTAATGCTCCTATTATTCATTCTCACAAAATTTTCATCCTAATACTTACTATTATAGTTATTCATTCAAATTTTATTGATTTAAAGCCAATCTCTTATTCAAAGATCAGAAATCAAATCTTTAATCTCACTCTTCCTTAAATATTTACAGAATTTGTTGTCTCAATTGGAATTATACGTCTTCGTCACTTCCGAAACTTGAAAATAATCACTGGTGATACTGCAGCAATCCCCAGAATCATTTTCAAGAAACTCCAGTGTGAATCCATATCTATCTGGTATGCGAAGAAATTAATACATACGTTAGCTAGGCGTATGTCCTAAAATCTTCATACACCTGATAATCCAATCTTTAACGATAAATAGAATACCCTCGACTCATTCACTTCTATTTTTATTTGTTTTACCATTGCTTCATCAATATTTCACTTGGAATCTTCTTCATGTCGCCTTGTCTTAGCTTAGTTAACAAATCCCGTTAACCTATTGGTAATAATCCTTCCATTAAATCTCATTCAAGCTATACTTGCTTGCTTTATTAAATTTTGGTTTTACTTCATCATTCCATCAAATTTTTGGATTCAAAGTTCATTTTACCATGAAATTTTGTTAAGTCCACCTTAGTTTTCGGGAATATTTTGCTTAACTTCATCGAAACATTTATCAAATGATTCAAGTTTTGGCGACGTTTCAACTGGAACTATAGTTGTCCCAAAATTATATTTTCAACATTTCAAATTTTTCCAAGTTCTATCTACATACACATTACTTAGATAATTTATGAATTCACCCATAATTTAATAAATGGAAGTTTTCCTTAACATAGTATCAAAATTCTTATATAACTCGTTTCTATAGGATTTCAATTTAGTTTATTTGACACAACCAAGCATTTAATATTTAGTCGTTATTTAAGTTTTATTCTCTTGCACCTTACTAATTTCGATTTGATTTCCAGTTTGGAGTATAAGATGGGAGCCAAACGAATAATGAGCCAAACAAATGTGTCAAGATAGATTAACTTAGGCTGAAGAATTCGAAATTCAAGAAGCGACAATTTCATATTTCCTTGGACAGGACAAAGCACGATCAAGTCTCAGATTTGGAGAATCCTGACTTAGAAAAGATCCAGCTGAGGGACGAGTTCAAAAGAACGAGATTTAAACAAGGATATTTTCCTAAAACAAGGCGAAAATTTCAATTTTTTTTATATATATAGAAAATCCTTTAAAATCCCTTAATATATTTTTATTTCCAAAATACGCTCTCTCGGATATGATTCCATGACGACTTCACTCATTCTAGAGTATTTCTACTCCATCTCTAATGAGTGTTTCAACCTCATAAGCTAAGCTTTGTATGAACCAAAGCTATGATACCACATTGTAACGACCTGGCTTTTTGACCGCTTCAAGTCGGTAATTAAACTAACTCGAACCGTTCAAAACGACAGATTGTTATTTCTTATGTAGTTGAAATACAAATCACCACAGAATCACAGACACAGAACACATAATATCTCACAGCGGAAGAAAAATTTATGCAATAATACAAAATCATTAAACTTACATAATCAGAGTACATAATAAATATAGAAACAGCGGAAGACTAAGAACCTTGCTAATACATGAATAGCCGACCGAAGTGAGGTAACTACATGAGTGATAAGATGTATGACTGGATCTTCAACAAATCCCAAGCTCTAATAGACAGATTCCCAAGCTGTAATACTCGATCTGACCCGGGCATTTGCAAGGAATAAAACAAACAAATACTCGAGTCAGGACTAACATTCTCATTTAAGTGAATTGACTCAAGTGACATGTTTAAATGGAATGCATCCGTAACTTAAAGGATGGTTGGGATTTCCATCCCTTAAGGATCCGTGA
Organism: Allium sativum; assembly: GCA_030737875.1. NCBI lineage: Eukaryota > Viridiplantae > Streptophyta > Magnoliopsida > Asparagales > Amaryllidaceae > Allium > Allium sativum. The sequence continues at coordinate 435,620,972 of CM060919.1, forward strand.
AACTAATACATATAGTATAATACACTATTATACTATTGTCTATTTAGTAAAATAAATATATCAAAATAGCGTAAGCGGGATTACATTTTTACCCTTACACCGTTTATAATACCGTAGTCTATACAGTACCGTAAACCCACCGTAAACCAATGGCACCAGAGGGCACTCCGTAGGTACGATACAAATCAAAATCTTAGGGGCTCGATAAGGATAATATGACAAGGCACTCGAGGCAATACCCAGGATAGGATTCTACCATTTGCACTCCCGGACCGGTGGTAACGCATAGCAGCCACTACCGCCCACCTTGGAACACACTCCCATAATCAAAAGGGTGCACCGAAATCAATCACAATAGTCATAGAGATGGTACTATTTCTTGAAATCCTTTCTTTCAACCTTTGGACTAGATGGACTGGATCGGACATAGATTTATATTTATAAAACACCTTTAGAAAAGTTAAGTTTGAAAATAGTATATTGAAAATAATGTATAAACATATATAGAGTTGGAAAAGCATATGTATATAAATTTGAGAGTAATGTATAAATATATGTGGTTGGAAAAATATATGTATATTAAATTGAAAATATTGTATAAATATATATATATATAGTTGGAAAAATATTACAAATTCATATAGTTAAAGTAATCAAACCATTTTAGAGAAAATATTTATAAAATCAAGTAATGAGGAAAATTTACTTCTATGAAATTTAAATAATATTGATCCAGTCCAATTCCATGTCTCAGAATTTCTTTTCCCATCAAAATTTCACCTTTAAACTAATCCCCATTTATTTGGTTCAAATTCAACACTTCATGGTTAAAACGATCTTGAAACCAATGTTTACTTTGGGTTTCACATATCCATTTTATAAATAAATTCCCAAACACTTTCACATTAGTTGTTAAACACATATGATCTATTTAAATTCTAACTTGTTAACCAACCCGTGTTCACCATAATTTAAATAATCATATTCTTTCATATACTTGATTTAGCATTTTTTTTATTTTGACAATATCCTTCTTACATTTGCACGGTTAAAATTCATTGTCAAATCATGTGTCAAAATAAGATTTGGGAAGCATTTATCAAGTCTTGCATATCCTTTACATCAAATCATTAAACTTGTTAGATAAACATAAAGTGATAAATATTTAAAAATATTCTCATTTTATTGACCACAGTGTCCGTATATAATTTTCTATCCTATGGTCAAGTGATACAGATATTTATCATTTCAATCCGTTCTTTAAAATATTCGAATCCCGGGTATTGTAATAACCCGGAAATCTGGGCCAATTTAAAAATTTTATTTTGGAAATTTTAGCGAATTTTGATTATTTAAAATGAATAATTTTAAATAATATCGACGAGAAATTTATTTTGAATATAATTCGAACGTATATATTCGTTTGAATCGACGATAGAATATAAATATTTATTTGTATTTATAAAAGGAATTGAAAATGGCGCGGTAGTTCGATAATTCGATTTCAAACTTCAAATGGATGTACAGGATTCAAAATAAATCGGATTTTAGTAAAACCAAAAATATTTGAATCTAATTGAGAATATCTTTCTAACGAATCGAAAAAATCAAGATTTCATAGCAGGAATCAAAAGATATGCCCAGTTGAAAATTCAGAATAGTCGCTATGGAATTCAGGCCCTTAAAAATGGGAATTTTGCAAACGACCTCGGATTTCGACGAAACCACTTCCGTTGGATCCGTGATGTCATATTATCGCTAGGTTCCAATTTTCATAATTTTTCGAATCAATATGTGAGCGTGGCATAGGAAAACGCATTTGACCAGTTAAGTTGATTTTAATCGACTGGAAATTGGCCATTTTTCAAACGGTCTCAGAATTCGACGAAATTAGTTTTGTTAGAACCATATCGTCAATACGAAGCTAGAAAATATTTTTCGGGAATATTTAGAGACTGTATGTGGCCCCAGTAAATTGAAATGCGCGTTCAAATTCAATATATAGAGATATATGTTGATTTTGATGAAAACTGATCGAAATGATCGAATCAGCTTACAATGCATATCCCATTGTGTTCGGAATGGGGGTAATTAGCTATGGATGACAGGCGGTGGGTTCGATTTCGAGGTCGAAATAAAAAGTTGCTTTTTGAAATTGAAAATAAATAAAATATAAAAATATAAACATTTACATATAGGCCCCCCTTCTCCTTTCTTCCCACGACAGTTTCCAAGTAAAAAAAAAGAAATGGGAGAAATCGCCGTTGGTCTTCAGCCGCCCGCCACCCATCGCCGACCTCCCCCTGCCACCAACGCCCTCACCTGCCCCGCCTCCTCCTTCTATTCTCTCTCCTCGTCTAGAACCGTACCCCCTAAACCCGAAGACCCACTTCCCCCGCGCCCTCCGACAACCGACGATCCACTCCCAGGCCCACCTCCGACTGGCCGCACCGCCCCAGCCCTCCTCCTCTGATTCTCCGGCGATTAAACCCTAAAAGCTGAAAGTTTTTTTATATGTTTATCTTTATTTTTCTATGTGATTGATTTTATAAATTTAAAGATCAGTTTTTGCACAAATTTAAAATCAGTTTTTTTATAATTTTTATAGAACAAAATGATAGGATTTTTTAAAACAAAAAGATGAGATTTTTATTGTATAATAAGAATCAAAATATAATTTTTATCTAACGTAGAAGTTCAAAATATAATTTTTATCTAATGTAGAAGTTCAAAATATAATCTTTATCTAATAGAGAAGTTAAAAATATTATTATATAATAGAGAATATAAAGATATTATTTTTATATATGTAGCGAAATAAAAAATTCGATCTTTATATAAGAAATATAAAAATAAAATTTTTTACATAGAAAGAAGCATTGTAAATATATATGAAGTAGAAATAAAAATATGATTTTTATTTATTGAAATGAAGCAATAAAAATATAATTTTTATATATGAATAGCGTGAAAAGATTGCAATGGAATTTCAAGCAGATCCAGACGGTTCAACAGTTCAAAAGCAAAGCACGGCGGAGTGGAACCCTCGGTGAGAACTTCTCACTTTTAAATTTATTTCTAGTTGAAAAATATACTAGGATGCAGACGGTGTTTAGTAGCACCCGACACCCGTCGTCCACAGACCATGGACGGCTTGTATGCTTGTTTGTTTGATTTTGATGTGTAGTTGATTTTGTGATGTGAAATGAAATAAAACATTTATATAGTTGAAATAAAATATTTTATAGTGGAAAATATTTTATAGTTAAAAATAGAATTTTTAACGTGTATATGAAATGAAATAAAAATAAACAAATCGGACGATTTGTTTATATACACACATTTGACTTATATTGATTGGGACGATAAATTTTACACATCGCCCAACTGCACAAATAAAATCTGCGTTTGATTGTTTGAAACCCCAAACGGGTATTGGGATGATATTTGATGTAGACTAATCCCGATTGTTTAGTTGTATGTCGATCGATTGATTGACAGACTGTTATAAGCGTTGAATATTTATATTTGATGCTTATACAGTGTAGAATGCACTTTGGATGATGGTTGATTATTCATCGTTGTTATTGTATACATGTGTTGTAGAAAATCCATATATTTAACATTATATGGTAATTGATTGGGCCTCATTCTAGTTTTGAAATAGAATATTTGAAAATAGAAATATATGAAGCCGTGTTGATTAGATTGACGCCATTTTGATGTGAACGATATTTATATCGATTTTATTCATTTTATATTGAATATCGAAAGTGATTTCGAAATCTGATATTTTGAAAAGAATTGAAATTCGAACTGAAACTGAATAGAAATGAATTCGAATTGAAATCGAATAAAAATGAATTCAAATTGAAATTGAATTTAAAACGAACTGAAATTGAATTAGAAATCAATTTGAATTGAAATCAATTTGAAATGAATTTAAAATGAATTTATAAGGAAAAAATTCAAATTTGATTTGAATTTGAAATGAAGTTAAAATCGTTTTGAAAACAAATTTAAAACGATTTATATAATACGTTTTGAATTGAAATCGACGAAGTATATATTATATATATAATATAATGGCCTGAATAGAACGCGCCGCGCCGTGGCAGTTCGCGAATTTCGACCATTGACTTCGAACGGATATTGCGCGAGATCCGACCGTCGGATTCTCCTAAAACCGGAACCATTGGGTTCGTGTCGAAAAGAGCTTTCTAACGAATATTAGAAATTTGAAATCTAACGGTTGGATTCGGAATTATGTCCAAATCAAATTTGGAAAAGGTCGCTGTAAGTGCAGTTCGATGGCCGTTGATGGAAATCGACTGTACGGGCCTTGATAAAATTATTAAAAATAGTAATAATTTGTGTAAAATCATAAGAAATGATTTAGAAAGAATTGGGATGAAAAACTCCATATTTGAAAAGATAAAAATAGATTTTTATCGAAATGAACTAGTTTTGAACTAGAATAGTAATTTATTTATTTTTAAAATAAATAAATTGGATTTGAAATGGTTTTGAAAATAACCAGAATTTCCAAATTGAATTGGAATAGATTTGAATTGAAATTGTCTTCGGAATATTTCGATGTTGGATTTAGTGATGATACAGATATGGTTATAAGAATTTGAAAGATATATTTATATCGTTATTTCCAATACGATATTTGTTGGTAGTAGAATTTGATATTGAATATAAGCTGATATATTTTCTATTCAGAGCCTTGTATTTAATATCAAATGTGATTTGGGTTTGTCGTGAATGGTGTCTTTATTAACCCTGTTCTTGAACCCAGTTGAGAAAAAGATTAAATCTTTTTATTTGGATTTAATGAAGTGTACCAATAAAATAATATTTAATTGGAATTGAATTGGTATTGATTTTTGGGTTTATCGTGAATAGTGTTTTATATAACACTTGTTCTTTAACCCGATAATTAATGAAATGTGATTTTGGGTTGTCGTGAACGGTATCTTCAATAATACTGTTCTTAGACCCAAAGAAGTTAAGGAAATCAGAATCTAATTGGAGATTAGTTAAGTTGAATGGTTTCTGGGGTATTGATCTGATGTTGGTTTCGGCCTTCGGGGTTAATACTTAGGGAATTGCTCACTTGCTAATTTACGGTTAGGGACCGATTGAAATGTGATGTGATTTTGGGTTGATCGTGAACCATGTTTTAAATGACAATGATTCTTTAACCCAGTTATAGATTAAAACTAAGTGGAGTTTTAATGAATTTTTAATTAGATTGAAAAGATCGAGAATGGAGTATCACCAGTTTTGCTCCAGGCGATAGTTAAATCTTTAATTAGATTTGAACGTGAAAGGGTAATTGAATTTACCGATAACACCGTAGTGTTAGATATGGAGTATTACCAGTTTTACTTCATGGGATGAATAGGTTGAGATTGGGAAATTAAAACAAATGATTACTTCGGTAAGGTTCGCTAATCCCGACTAGTTTGAATTGATATTCAAAAGAAGATTAAAGGATAAATTTAAAGGAATTTATCTTTGATAAAATTAATGGGAACCTTTCCCTATGAATGTGAAATTCAGAAACTAACTGTCGGTTAGCTAAGCAGAATGGTTTTCTGGATATTGATCTGATGTTGGTTTCGGCCTTCGGGGTTAATATTTGGGGAATTATTCTCTTGATTAATTTACGGTTAGTGAATGATGAATTGGAATGAGGCGTATGTTGTGTTTGTGTAACACTTATTTAAAATATACGCGAGTTATTCGGAAAGACCGGGTTTATCCCATTCTGAATAACTGATACGACGATAAGTCGAAGACGAAGACGGTGGTCAAAGACCGGAGGTCTTCACGTCGTTTGGGTGATTACTGACGATCTTGTTTGGGATGTACACCCAAGAAGATGGAAACAGTTGGTGATCGTCCAGACGTACTTGGAGATCGATGGATATGCAGGGTACTAGGTGCCTCCGGTTTCGTTCAGACCCAGAACGGACTTGTAAATGGACTGTGTGTCTGACATCGGATGTCATTCTGTGTGACTGATATCGGTTGCATAGAGTGGTTTGCCTGTGTGGCATGCTAAGATGCAAATGATCAAGGCTTCTGTTGAAAAGCAGAGTCTTGTGGTTGATGATCAAAGCACGGCCTTTGTGGCGTAGCTTTGTGTAACGTTTACTTCGCGAGTTTCACACCCGGTATGAACCAAAAACGGGAGACGGACCTCAGGGAGGACATGCGTTTCTTTCTAGTTAGAAGTGGCGTCAGTGGTTTTACACGCCCTGACGAGTTTGACTTATGCGGTTGTTGCTGTTGCGAGGCGCCTCGGTTTGATCGGACGATCCGGGTCCGATGGAGTCATTTGTTGGCTCACTTACGCCCCATAGGGCGGGGAAACGCATTGTTTAGGAATTTTAATCCACATCGGTGGACCGGCCCTGACGATCCAAAGGCTTGACTGAGTACTTGCCTGAGGGGCGGACTAGAGCGTCTCGAATCGGTAGAGGGCTGTCTTTTGCCTCGGTTCATAGAAGGAAATCCAATTTCCAATACGTGACTTTGCGATTTTATTTGTAGAGCCTAGTATGGCGACATAGTGGGATGGGGCGCTTATGCCGTCTATGATTGATACTTATGATTTGAAGTTGTTTTATACACTATGCCCTTATAATAGTATCAAATGATTTGTTTTAAACGTATCAAGCATTCTTGGCTATTATAAGGTAAAAACCCTATCCCCCGGGTTGCGTTGCATTGTGTGATGGGAACTGGGTCTTATAATAGCTTCATTATTCTTTATTTAGCATTGCGATGTTGTTTTATGCACTGGTATTCTTGGGAGGAAACCCGTTCCGTGTTATACGGCGTGGTCCCTTGATTTACCTAACTTTAAAAATAAAGATTAATAACTGTTTTATTTCTCACACCAGTCACATGACTGACCTGGAGTTTATTGTTTTAACCTAAACTCTGGGTGCCCTTATTTTGACATGGGCAGCTAGTGGTTTTGGTTTTTGCAGATTTATATTCACAGGATCCTGGTTTACAGCTGGAACGATATCCGGAAAGCTTTGTATCCGTATATCTCCTTCAGTTGTGTATTGTATTATTTTCCGCTGCTATGTATTTAAATGTAATTTAAATCTCTTATATTTCTGTGTAATATTCATTTATACTCTGTATATTCTTGTAATCTGATGGAATTGTTGTAATATACAATGAAATGTTCTTCCGTCTGCGTTCTATTTTGTCGTGTTCTCAAAACAATTCGTTCTTTCTCTTCTCTTCGGAGACCGGGGAAGTTCGGGTCGTTTCAGGTATGTATCATTTCAACTTGCATCCCAAATCAATTCGAATATACAGTTCTTTGGGTATTTATCATTTCAACCCGCAATGGTTTTTCTAATATAAGGGGAACTTGCATGGTGAGAATAAAATAAAGCATATCACACATTCACCTACAAATTGTGTCATATAAGATAATGGTATGTGTCATATGTGCACAATCACGAAGCAACCAATTTCTAGAACAACCTAACATTCCATTCAACATCTCAGATATTTAATTCACTTAATAATTAATTGGTCTGTGAGTGAGAAAAATCACCTTCCGAAGCTTAGAGATGAATGCAAATTTAACTCGAAAGTGAGGATAAGACTTCATAGCCAAGCGACAATATACACCCACTAAATTTGTATACATATATACAAATGTATATATGTACACAAAATTCGATATTAGAGGAACACGAACCCATTCCAACTTGATTCTTGATGAATTTGACAAATGAACCCAAGTCCTTTCGAATTAGTTAACAAAAGCGAAATCAAAACGATGTTTTGAAAGGGAACAATGACATGCAAATGAGTATTTTAAAAATCAAACTAAACTCACCCAAATTTCAAAGAATCTCAAATTAGATTTAATTGAGTTACATTTCCTATTTTATGATAACTGAATTATTAACAAAAGCGGTTTAAGAATATACCAAAGCTTAACGCCGGATCAACAAGGTGAGTAAATGAACCTAGACTCAAATCTTGACTTAAACATCTCAATATTCCTTGCCAGCACTTCTGTTCCACTGAAATTGACTCTCAGGCATTCTATCGAGCACCTGGAGTGCTTGCTGCAGAGATTAACGGTTTTCCAATAGGTTGAGGAAGGTAAGGACTCTGGTTTGGACGTACATAGGAGGGTTCGAAGGTGCCAGTGAACGCGGGCTCACATGTAACTGTGGTGGTCCTGGGAGCCTCTGATCTGGTTGTCGTTCGATGCTGTTCCTTTTTTTCTCATGATTTACAGAGAGCAGCAAAAGGGAGGAGAAGCTTCCATCGTCAGGCAATTGGGGAAAGGTTGTGGTTTGGAGGTGGAGCTTCTACCACGTGCATGCATTTGTTTGTCATCACAGTACAGATGACCGTGTGAGAAACCAACCCACACTTGCAACTTCATCACCGCTCGATCTTTGTGGGTCTGCATGGGGTTAGAGCGAAGAGGAAATAATGTGGACTAGAAGAGTCGATAACTTCAGCTGGAAGTCTCAGAACCTATGGGGCGACTTCATCTTGCTGGAGCGACGACGTTGGGTTTGCAGAACATGGCACAAACTTAGATGGGAGACAACTGCAATGGACGATGGGACAGGGTTTGACAGCCACGGCCTTGACATGGTAATGAAATGATGTATGGGTAAAGCAGACGCCTTTGGGTACGAGGAGGAGAACAGGCGGAGATTAGAGGGTAGTTCGAGGAGGAAAAATCGATGGCGAGGCAAGGAGGCGGAGGAGCGGTGGGTTAGCAGCGGTGAAGGGGACGACCTCGATGGAAGAACGGATTTTGAAGGGTGCGGTGCCCATTTATTTGGAATTGGGGAAATTAGCTTTTTGGGTGAAGTGATGAAATTTGGGGAAGGAAATAAACAGCTGGTAAAAGAAAAAAAAGGGAAGTGAGAGAAAATAAGGGACACGAGTTGGCTAAAAGGGAAGGACACGTAGAAAAGTTCAGGCACTAGGCAACACGTGTAAAACTTTACGTATGATGGAAGAAAATGGGCTTAATTTAACCAAAATGAACATAAGTGCCCTTTGGATTTGTTAAATCAGCTAAACGTTTTTATTCTTCTATTCCACTAAAAAAAATTCTAATCTACATTAATCAAAATAAATATCAAATAAAACCCGCATTCAAACTAAATAAAATAAACAAAACTTCCAAGTTAAATAAAATCTCAATTTTAAAACAATTATAATAACTTGGTCTATAGCTTATCAAATAGAATAGAATCAAATTTTTACAAATATTAAAAAACTATATTAGAATACTAATAACGTTTAATTTAAATAAAACCATTCAGATTCAAAGATTAACATTTAAATTCACACTTGAAAAATCAAATCAAAACCACATTAAATAACTAGATTTCAGATTTTTAGATGAATATCAATTCTCAAATACCAAAATTTTCAAATAAATATATATTTTAAAACATCGAAAAAACTGGTTCGTTACATACAACTTGCCCTCAGATTGATCGATGTAAGGCAAAAGGAACGGTTCAAGAATATGAACTGGACAGTCAACAATTCAAGCCCGAATATATCGAATGATAAGTGGAAGGTGACGGCAGGTCAAGGAAAAATTTAAACACGTCAACATGCGAAGGGACGATATTATATTTTCAAAATATTCGTTTCTATTCAATTTATATTCAAATTATTTTTTATCACAGCTTGTTATAACACAAATAAGTTATATAATTTTTTTTAGACTTGAAAATTTTTCTAACGCCCGAATTTACAGAAAATTTTGGCAGCACCTCCCCTGCACGGTTCGATCGAGAAAATTTTCCCGTACAAAAAAACACAAAATATACATCTCATCTACATGATGAGGCATCCCTAAATGGGGAAAACAAAAAATATAAACCCAATTACGATATTACATCCGAAGTACGTACCTTTTATTAGCATTTTAAGCAAATTTTCTTATATTTTAGAAGTCGAGCGCAAAAACAAGCTCCAAATTGAAGTGCATGCCTTTGCAATCTACTAAATACTTATCAACCAAGTAAGAATTAAGTATATACAAACATTAAATTTAAAATATATAACATAAGCGACAAATGGTATTAACAACAAATAACTAAAACAACAAGGTACGATGGTAACAAGCGCATACATGAAGCCAAATTAATTTACACAATTAAATGCTGCATATAAATACATGAAAATTTTCTCACTGTTCTTTTTATTTATTTGTCAGTTACATTATACAACTTAGTTACTTAAACCTTCATTCACTTCATGTACATATTCATTATATGTGCTATTCTTGTTAACATTCATTTTATTTACACATCTCATTTTGTTTGCATTTTTCCCACTTTCATACACATCATTTGTTCTTAAATCATTCACTTTTATTTCACTTGCATTTAGTTCAGATATCCATTTAATTTACTAATCCATATACGATTTCGCCGGTTCAAATTAGTTTGCTTAAATATCCTTACCTTACTTGTAATTCATTCATTTCTCTTTTTATTCACTATTCATTTTCCTTCAATAACTATTTATTTAAATTAATTTAACTCATGAATCAAATTATAGTTCGTCTACTTTCCATATTTAATTTATTTATTTTCGATGAAGTTACAAATGTTCGTTTTTCTACTGGATTTACAGTCAGCAATAAATTATATATTTTTCCATTCAAACTTTAATTATTATAATAAAACTTAAATCTGAAAATACGATTCTAAAATAAAAACATATATTTAAATTCAAAAATGTTGTGATTCTAAATAATTAAATTTTGTATTTCTTAGTTTATTATGTTGAAGTTGTATAAATTTAATTTCAAATTATTAATTGGTTATTTCAAGTTTGAAGATATATAATCACTCGCAGTTTACCAAGTCTATTTTTGTTCTCATAGAGGTTTTGAACATGCGTGGTATTGACTCATAACCAAAACATCTCCAAGTACACAATATACTAGTTTTGATTGCAGTGAAATTCTTAAAACATTCTCTCAAAATTTACAATGGATATGACAAGTACAATCCAAACAAATCGAATCATGGATCGCGGATACACAATGGTTACGTATGATTCCCCCAGATAACATTCGTACCCTTGAGCAATAATTGCTCTTCGAATTACGCCATGACACACAACGCAATAATAGATCACAGATACACAATGGTTTCGTCTGGATCCCCCAGAAAACATCCATACCTTTGAGCAATCACTGCTCTACGAATTATGCTATGTGGACCGTAGATACACAATGGTTGCGCCTGGATCAGGAAACATCTGTACCCATAGGCACTCCCAGCCCTGCGGATTACGCCATCACAATTTGACCATAAATCGCACCAAACACAATGGTTTCGCTTGGATTCCCGCAGGAAACATCCATCGCCTTAGGCACTCCTAGCTGCGGATTACGCCATCACAATTTGACCATAAATCACAGCAAACACAATGGTTTCGCCTAGATTCCCGCAGGAAACATCCATCGCCTTAGGCACTCCTAGCCCTGCGAATTTCATAAGGCAGTCGAGTTCACAAGACCATGGGTTACCCCACGGAATTCAAAGGACTACTTAAGTATTATTTGCGGAAAATCTAATCTAGATAAGATGAATCGATAGAACGAATCCTCGATGTGGCCACAATGCAGATATCAAACGGATTGTACTTCCATATCCTTAGTTCGAAAACATATATGCTATGCATATGGTACTTTATTTCAATCGCATTTATATAAATATCCATTCACATAAATTTTCTAGATTTCATTTTCAAGTGTGCCACTCTCATATAAATTCATTATATAAGATTATCCGTTTCACATTAATTTATTCCAAATCAATAGTTTCGAATCTCATACTTATATAATTCGCATATAAGTTTCAAATCTCATATCAAAATGTTCATATATTGAATCTTCAAAATTTCCATTTCCAAGATTAATTAAATTGATTTCAAAACGATTTGCGTACTTAATATCATTTAGAAATTTAAGTTCACATTTTCAACTCGATTTGAGTGTTCAATATCATTCCAATATTGTAAATCCACATTTACATATTTATTCATTGTCGACATTCATATCCAAGTTTGGATTTCACATTACGATCATCGATCTTCAATTGAGTCTTTTACATTCAAACAATTTCGATCTTAATTTGTTCGGATTGGATATATACTTCTATCAAAATAATTTAATTACATAAAAGTAATTTTTGGAAAAATAATAGCTTAATATAAAATTAACTTGACTAATTAAATAGATTTTGGAAATAGGTTTTGAAATAAATAGATATGCTTTGTAAAATAATTAGCTTGATATAAAATAGATTTAAATAAATAGAACCTTGGAAAATAAGTTAAACAAGTACATTGGGTTGAAAATGTTTTGCAATGAAATAAACATGTTTTGGAAGATAATAAACTTGATATGAATGAATTTGATAAAATAAACCAGTTTGTAAAATAAGTTTTTGAGTAAATAAAATAAGGTTCGGAAAAATAACCTTTAGGAAAATTTGTTTGAAAACAAAGATAAATTAAGTTCATATACAAGATAAATTATAAAATAACGAAACAAATTTCCTTAAAGTCCAATCCAAATAGATTATCCAAATTCCAAATTTTTTGTTTTTGTCAGTTCTAATTTCAAGTTTGAACTTAATTTAACTTCAGATTTGATTCAGTTACATTTCAATCGAACAAAAGGTTCACATTTGCTCATTACCATAGTTTTCCATTTGCATCTTCAATTTCAATCAAATTCGAAGCTTAAATCTCAAATTCGATTATACTCCAAATTAAATGAATTATTAACATTCACATTCATATTCAATTTCTTTGAGATTATAAATTTAGGTTCAATCGTCTCCTTAGAGATATTCATTCGAGTTTCACATATTAAATTATCCCGATACAATAGAATTTTCACCATCTAGTTCATACTAGAGAAACAATATCGGATCTTATTGCAATTATTTCCAGAATATATACATATTTGTATATTCAAAATATTTATGAAACCAAACTTGTTTTATCAAAACAAACTAGTAGCAATGCTACTACAACGGTTCCCCCACTCTGAAATTTGCTAATAAGTCCCAACGATATACAATTATCATCGAAACTATTATCTAACGACAAAGTGGGTTCTCCAATCGAATGTATATTCTTCCAAAACATTTTAAAAGTCATTCAAAATATTTTCATTTGATAATAGTTACAAAATTTACTAGCATATTTAAATTTGTTTGGAACAATTTCATTTCAAAATACTTGAAACCAATTTTAAAATTCCGGAATCAAATTCTCCAATTTCAGTCAAACAGTTTCTTTTAGTCATAACCAAGTCAATATATCTATTGATATACATTTCATATTTTCTCAATGGTTTAACATCTTCAATTTATCTATCAGCTATTAGTTACCCTTCGTCAATATATTTAAGAACACAATAGTCGAAGACGAAATCCGGCATAAATTCAAGACGAAAACTAAGGAAACCTATCGAATAGAAGCTATCAAAGATGCAGATTCGAGGAGTGGAGATCTCAGAAGGATTTCCAATTCCAAATTGAGTTAGGTTCAAAAAAAAAATTATTCTCTCGTTTCAAGTTAAATATATGGTTACTGATGGTACACATCTTATATTACAAAGAAAAATAGCAATACATATTATTTAAATTCCACTCAATTTGTAACAACCAGGAAAATGTGAACCAATTTAAAATTTTTAAAATTGGTTATTGTCAAAGAATTTTAACAATTGAAATAGAATATTTCAATAAAATAATGAATTGGAAATAGTGAGGCAGTTTGAAAATTGGAATACAAACTTTGTCTGACTGTACCGGGTGGAAAATATAACAGATTTTAGTGAAACCAAAAATATTTAAATCTGTTTATGAATACCTTTCTAACGAATCTGAAAAATCAAAGTTTCATAGCAGGAATCAAAAGTTATGGCCAAATGAATTTTCAGAAAGGTCGCTATATAGAATGTATAGCCCTTGAAAATAGACATTTTGCATACGATCTCGGAATTCGACGAAACCACTTTTGTTGGATACCAGTGTCAGTGACCTACCAGCCCTGACATTTATATCTACTTTTCACCTATGTGGTTGTTGGAATGCGAGGCGCCTCGATTTTAGGTCTGTAAGGACCGGGAAACGCGTGTTCAGGAATAACTAATCCTCCAACGTAAGGGAGGACCGACCTTGGAGGATCCAAGGGTTACCCAGAGTGTGTAGTCCTGAGGCATTTGCTAGAGTGTCTCGAAGCGGAGAGGAGCTTGCCCCTTGCCTCGACTCATGACGGAAATCCAATTTCCAATACGAAATAACGGATTTGATTGTAGAACTAGTATGGCGACATAGTATATGATAGCTATGCCGCCTATGATTGATATTTATGATGATATTCATTTTTGAAACATATATGCACTAGTAATATATCAAATGATTTTGCTTTACACGTATTAAGCATATTTGGCCATTATAAGGTAAAACTCTATCCTCCGGCTTGCATTGCATTGTATGATGGGACTTGAGTCTTATAATGGCTACATTCTTTTTAAAAGCATTGCGTTGTTTTAAAGAATTTACTTTGTTTTAAATGCACCAGCAATCACTGGAGTAAACCCGCTCCGCGAAAGTGGCGTGGTCCTATGATTTGCTTATTACTGTTGTTTAAACTGTTAATTAGATTTCTCATACCAGTCCCATGGCTGACTCGATGTTTGTTTCACTTTGCAAACTCGGGTGCCCCTATTTCCACATGGGAAGCCTAGTTCACAGATGACAGGTTGTTTTGGCTCAGCACTGTAGTATGGAGTGCACTTTTGGCTTATGGCGAGGCTGACTTCACCGAGATGACTTTGACATTTTCCGCCAGTATTGTATATGTATTATGATTCTGCTTATGGCGATGCAGACTGTTTTACTTCCAGTATTTATTATCGTATGTATATGTACCGCCTCCGGCGATGTAGACTGATACACTTATTATGTCTCACTGTATGTATATATTCCGCCTATGGCGATGGTGACTGATCATTCCCCTTTTATTTACTAAGTTATATCCTACGTTGTGCTATTCTGATGTTGTTACATGTTGTGATTCCGCTGTCATATCCATGTAAAATTATTCTATTAATTGTTTTTGCTATTATCTGTACTCTGCTATGATGATTGATGTATTATATTCCAATGATTATCCTTAATACCGTCACACGGATTTTGGGATCGTCACAGTTGGTATCAAAGCTTTGGTTAACCTTAGTTCCGAAATCTAACACATTAAACACCTCGTCAGAATAGAATCAGTAGTGTTCTAAGGCGAGTAGCTCATTAGAGATAGGATTAGTGATGTCCTAGAATGAGCTAAGCAGAATAGCAAAACAATTTGATAAGTACATCATTACCTTTCCTTACGTTCTCCTGCTTTATCATATATGAAAGTTATCATTTCTATGAGCTTGACTCTTTTCTTGCTTATACAGTACTTTATCTGATGGCTACATGAGCAGCTGCAGCCAGAGGTGGACGAGGAGGCCGAGCAGGCAGAGTAGGAGGACGGGGGAATATCCCCGTAGCAGAGGAGGAACCTATTATATAGCCACCAGCACCCCAGGACTTTGAGCTTGACAGAGTAGCAAAGAGATACAGGAACCTGGGAGGAAAACCCTTTTCTGGCCTTGGTACAGTGACAGAGGCTATTGCATGGTTGAAGACTTGTGAAAAGATTTTTGAGGGCATGGAACTGGGGACCCACAACAAGGCACGTCTAGGCATTTGGCTCTTACAAGAGGAGGCCGAGTTGTGGTGGGATGCCATCACCTCCGGAGATGAGGAGGGTACTGTTAGGACCTGGGAACAATTCAAGACCATGTTCTAGGAAAAGTTCATTCCTGTGATGAAAAGGAATTTCGCTCGATCCGAATCGATCGCTAAACCGACCCAGACCGTTCGAAACGCCCTATCGTTTGAGAACAAGACAATATAGAATGCATACAAAAGAACATTTCATTGTATATTACAACAATGCATCAGATTACAAGAATATACAGAGTATAAACAAATAATAGACAACACAAATTATCAGAGATTACAATAAATTACATAGCAGCGGAAAATAATACGATACACAACTAGAAGAGATATATGGATACAAAGCTTTCCGTATATCGTTCCAGTTGTAAACCAGGATCCTGTGAATATAAATCTGCAAAACCAAAACTACTAGCTGCCCGTGTCGAAAATAAGGGCACCAAGAGTTTAGGTTAAAACAATAAACCCCAGGTCAATCATGTGACTGGTGTGAGAACTAAAACAGTTAATCTTTATTTTTAAAGTTAGGTAAATCAAGGGACCACGCCGTATAACACGGAACGGGTTTCCTCCCAAGAATACCAGTGCATAAAACAACAGCGCAATGCTAAATAAAGAAAAATGAAGCTATTATAAGACCCAGGTCCTATCACACAATGCAACGCAAGCCGGGGGATAGGGTTTTTACCTTATAATAGCCAAGAATGCTTGATACGTTTAGAACAAATCATTTGATACTATTGTAAGTGCATAGTGTATAAAACAACTTCAAATCATAAGTATCAATCATAGACGGCATGAGCGCCCCATCCCACTATGTCGCCATACTAGGCTCTACAAATAAAACCGCAAATGTCACGTATTTGGAAGTTGGATTTCCATCTATGAACCGAGGCCAGGGATCGTCCTCTACCGATTCGATACTGTCTAGCCCGAGCCTCAGGAACAGCCGCAACTGCCCCTTGGATCGTCAGGGCCGGTCCACCGATGTGGATTATTATGCCTGAACACTACGTTTCCCCGCCCTTTGGGGGCGTAAATGAGCCAACGAATGGCTCCATCGGACCCGGATCGTCCGATCTAATCGAGGCGCCTCGCAACAGCAACAACCACATAGGTGAAAAGTATATAAATGTCAGGGCTGGTAGGTCACTGACACCACCCTAGCTAGAAAGAAACGCATGCCCTCCCTGATGTCCTCTCCCGTTTTTGGTTCACAACCGGGGTGTGAGGCTCGCGAATTCACGTTACACAAAGCTGTGCCACACAGGCTGTGCTTTGATCATCACCCACAAGACTTTGCTTTTCAATAGAAGCCTTGATCATTTGCATCTTAGCATGCCACACTGACAAACCACTCTATGCAACTGATATCAGTCACACAGAATGAAATCCAATGTCAGACACACAGTCCATTTACAAGTCCGTTCTGGGTCTGAACGAAACCGGAGGCACCTAGTACCCCGCATATCCATCGATCTCCATGTACGTCTGGACGATCACCAACTGTTTCCATCTTCTTGGGTGTACACCCCAATCAAGATCATCAGTAATCACCCAAACGACGTGAAGACCTCCGGTCTTCGACCATCGTCTTCATCTTCGACTTATCGTCGTATCAGTTATTCAGAATGGGATAAACCCGGTCTTTCCGAATAACTCGCGTATATTTTAAATAAGTGTCACACAAACACAACATACGCCTCATTCCAATTCATCAGTCACTAACCGTAAATTAATCAAGAGAATAATTTCCTAAATATTAACCCCGAAGGCTGAAACCAACATCAGATCAATATCCAGAAAACCATTCTGCTTGGCTAACCGACAGTTAGTTTCTAAATTTCACATTCATAGGGAAAGGTTCCCATTAATTTTATCTAAGATAAATTCCTTTAATTTATTCTTTAATCTATCCTTTTGAATTTCGATTCAATTAGTCGGGATTAACGAAACTTACCGAAGTAATCATTTGTTTTAATTTCCCAATCCCAACCTATTCATCCCATGAAGTAAAACTAGTAATACTTCATTCTCGATCATTTCAATCTAATTAAAGATTCATTAAAACTCCACTTAGTTTTAATCTTTAACTGGGTTGAAGAATCAGTGTCATTTAAAACACGGTTCACGATAAACCCAAAATCACATTATAATTCAATCAGTCCCTAACCGTAAATTAGCAAGTGAGCAATTCCCTAAGTATTAACCCCGAAGGCCGAAACCAATATCTGATCAATACCTCTGAAACCATTCAACTTAACTAATCTCCAGTTAGTTTCTGATTTTCTCAACTCCTTTAGGTCTAAGAACAGTATTTTTGAAGATACCGTTCACGACAACCCAAAATCCCATTCCATTAATTATCGGGTTAAAGAACAAGTGTTATTTAAAAACACTGTTCACGATAAACCCAAAAATCAATATCAATTCAATTCCAATTAAATATTATTTAATTGGTACACTTCATTAAATCTAAATAAAAAGATTTAATCTTTTCGCAACTGGGTTCAAGAACAGTGTTAATGAAGACACCATTCACGACAAACCCAAATCATATTTGATATTAAACACAAGGCTCTGAATATCAAATATACCGGCTTATATTCAATATCAAATTCTACGACTAACAAATATCGTATTGGAAATAACGATATATATATCTATATCTTTCAAATTTCCATAACAACATCTGTATAATCATGAAATCCAACATCGAAATATTCCGAAGACAATTTCGATTCAAATCCATTCCAATGCAATCATTGGAAATTCTGGTTATTTTCAAAACCATTTCAAATTCGATTTATTTATTTAAAAATAAATAGAATTATAATTCTAGTTCAAAACTAGTTCATTTCGATAAAAATCTATTTTTATCTTTTCAAATATGGAGTTTTTCATCCCAATTCTTCACAAATCATTTCTTATTATTTTACAAAAATTATTACTATTTTTAATAATTTTATCAAGGCCCGTACAGTCGATTTCCATCAACGGCCATCGAACTGCACTTACAGCGACCTTTTTCAAATTTGATTTGGACATAATTCCAAATCCAACCGTTAGATTTCTAATTTCTAATAATCGTTAGAAAACTCTTTTCGATACGAACCCAACGGTTCCGGTTTTAGGAGAATCCGACGGTCGGATCTCCCGTAATATCCGTTCGAAGTCAATGGTCGAAATTCGCGAACTGCCGAGGCGCGGCGCGTTCTATTCAGGCCATTATATAATATATATAATACATACTTCGTCGATTTCCTTTCGAAACGAATTTTATAAATCGTTTTAAATTCATTTTCAAAACGGTTTCAACTTTATATTCAATTTCAAATCAAAATTGAATATTCCAATATAAATTCGTTTTAAATTCATTTCAAATTGATTTCAATTCAAATCGATTTTGAATTCACTTTCAGTTCGTTTTCAATTCAATTCAATTTCAATTCGAATTCATTTATATTAAATTTTAATTCGATTCAATTTCAATTCGAATTCATTTCTATTCAATTTTAATTCGAATTCATTTATATTCAATTTCAATTCGAATTTCAATTCTTTTCGAAAAATCAGATTTTGAAATCACTTTCGATATTCATTATAAAATGAATAAAATCGATTTAAATATCGTTCACGTCAAAATGGCGTCAATCTAATCAATACGTCTTCATATATTCCTATTTTCAAAGATTCTATTTCAAATATTTCTTTTCCCAATATTTCTATTTTAAAACTGGAATGAGGCCCAATCAATTACCATATAATGTTAATTATATGGATTTTCTACAACACATGTATACAATAACAACGATGAATAATCAACCATCATCCAAAGTGCATTCTACACTGTATAAGCATCAAATATAAATATTCAACGCTTATAACAGTCTGTCAATCAATCGATCGACATACAACTAAACAATCAGGATTAGTGTACGTCAAATATCATCCCAATACCCGTGTGGGGTTTCCAACAATCAAACACAGATTTTATTTGTGCAGTTGGGCAATGTGTAAAATTTATCGTCCCAATCAATGCCCTTTAAATAGGTGTACATAAACAAACCGTCCGGTTTGTAAATGAATATTTATTTATTCACATTCACGTTAAAAATTATATTTTTAACGATCAAACTATTTTATTCAACCTATGAATATTCTATTCGGTTCATTTATTAAATAAAATGTTATCTTTATTTTTCTAACTTATTTTTAGGAAATTTCGGCGGCATAACGGCACGATACTAGAAACGGGACGAGGCCTAGCCTTATCCCCGGTCTAGTGAAGGCCCACGCCATTCACACATCAATCGAATCCATTCCATTACACCAAAAATCAATTTCAATCAAATAATCTAACTAATTTTTGCAATCAAACAAACAAGTCCATGGTCTGTGGACGATTGTGTCGGGTGCTACTAAACACCGTCTGCATCCTAGTATATATATATAACTAGAAAAAGAAATTGAAGAGTGAGAAATTCTCACCAATAGCTATCCAAACTTCACGACACTTCATTTATAGAAATCTTCATCGTTCTCGCCTTTTGTCGCTTTCGCTGCCCGTATTCTCTACATATGTAAAAATCAAATTTTTACCTTACTATTCAATACATAAAAATCGAATTTTTACTTCGCTATTCAATATATAAAAATTGAATTTTTATTTTTCTATTCAATATATAAAAATTGAATTTTTACTTTGCTATTCTATATATAAAAATCGAATTTTTACTTTGCTATTCTATATATAAAAATCGAATTTTTACTTTGCTATTCTATTTATAAAAATCGAATTTTTACATTATAGAAATCAAACCTTTTCGTTATACAAAAACCAAACCTTTTCGTTATATAGAAATCACACCTTTTATATGCCATTACATATATATTAGTCTTCTCTATAAAAAAAATACTTCATATCTCTTTATCAATAAAAATATAATCTTTTTCATAAATAAAAATATAGTGATTTTATTATTAAAAATATAACTTTACATGAATAAATTTATAACTCAAAGAATTAATAAAATAAAAAGAACGCACCATTTTTTTTTCCAACCGGAGAAGGGGAGGGTTGGTCAGAGCGTAGCACGAGGTGCTGCACCATCTCCAAGTGTCGCTCGAACCTCGAGCTCCTTCCTAGCCTTCGAACGATGGCCATTATATTTGGGCGATGGAAACATTGACGATGGGGGGGCACGACTTCAGTTTGCGGAGTGGAGTGGAGGGCGGTTGGGTGCTGGAACCTCGGGGGGGGGGACATAGCCAGCGGCGGGCCCAAGGGTTTAACGGTGGTGGGTTTAGGGCAGGGGGTGGGTCGCGGTTAGGGCTTCAGGGGCGGCGGAAAACGATAGGGGGGAGGGCCGATGGTGGCGCAGGGCTCGAGGGGGGAGTATGCGATGGGGAGGCGATCGCCAGGCGCGGCTGGACATCGGCGGTTTCCCTTTTTTTTCGTTTCTGAAATGATACGGGGGGGGGGGGGGGGGCAGATAAAGAGATAGGGAGAGAGTGGGAAGAGTTTTTATTTTATTTTATTTTAATTATTTAATTTCAAAAAGGTTGACTTTTTCATACGACCTCTAAACGAGGCCCACCGCCTGTCGTCCATAGCGTTTTACCCCCATTCCGAACACAATGGGATATGTACCATAAGCTGATTCGACTATTTCGATCAGTTTTCGTCAAAATCAACATATAACTCTATATATTGAATTTGAACGCGCATTTCAATTTACCGGGGTCACATACGAACTCTATAAATCCCAGAAAAATATTTTCTAGCTTCGTATTGACGATACGGTCCTAACAAAACTAGTTTCGTCGAATTCTGAGAACGTTGGAAAAATGGCCAATTTCCAGTCGATTAAAATCAACTGAAACTGGTCAAACGCATTTTCCTTTGCCACGCTCACATATTGATTCAAAAAATTATGAAATTTGAAACCTAGCAATAATTTGACATCACGGATCCAACAAAAGTAGTTTCGTCGAAATCCGAGGTCGTTTGCAAAATTCCCATTTTTAAGGGCCTGAATTCCATAGCGACTATTCAGAATTTTCAACTGGACATATCTTTTTATCCCCGCTATGAAATTTTGATTTTTCAGATTTGTTGGAAAGATATCATCAATTAGATCCTAATGTTTTTGGTTTCACTAAAATCCGGATTGTTTTGCACCCGGTATGTTCAATTGAAGTTTGAAATCGAATTATCGAACTACCGCGCCATTTTCAATTCCTTTTATAAATATATATAATATTTATATTCTATCGTCAATCTATATAACGATATACGATTGAATTTTATTCAAAAGAAATTTTCAAGTCGATATTATTTAAAATAATTCATTTTAAATGTTCAAAATTCGCTAAAATTGCCAAAATAAAAATTTTAAACTGGCCCAGATTTTCGGGTTGTTACAATCTCCCCCACTTAAAACTTTTCGTCCCAGAAAAGGAACAAAGTCGAAAGCGGTTTGATTAATCAACTCTACGTTCGATCTGGCTTCCATTCTCCAACTTTTCAGTTTTTGAGAATTTTCAAATTCTTCAAAAATTTGGCTAACACCCTAAATTTTCGAAAAATTTCGCCATAACCTCCCCTGCACCGGGAGCCACGGGAAAATCCCGAAATTGCCATACAGGCCTTCTGATCTCAAAAAGAAAAAGAAAAAGCCAAGCGGCTAGCCAATCGGCTCATAAAATCATCATCACCCAAACAAAACAGTAAATTATATTAAACATGTACCTATTTGTCGGGCAAACAAATTTTATTCTTCTGCTTTAGCCTCTTTGCTATGACCTGTTCAATGTAAGTACAAGTATATGCAAGCAAATGAGACCAAATTTCAATACAATTTCATATTTGATCAATTGGGCTATATGGTACAAATTTTAATTAATCAACCAATAATCAACAACACAACCATCAATCAATTAGTTGATTAGCTTTTCAAATTCATAACTTTGATACATAGTCAAAAATCAGATTTTTGATGCCAAATCACAACAATAAGCACTATCTAGTTTTTGGTTCTCACACCAGTCTAATGGAAATATATAGAAATCCCACCTTCGAAACTCGAACATAAATGTTGATGATGCGATCGCTATCATCAATATCATCTCCGGGCGACTAGAGTGTGATGCTATATCTATCCAATATATTAAAACTTTGAATATACGTTTGCAAGGCGTATATGCAAATTCTTTACATACTGAATTGTCCAAAATCAATATAAATAAATTATTCAAATACGTGTAAAAAGATTTAAACTTCAAAACAGAATTGTTTTCATTTGAAAAATATACTCTTCACACTCGTTCTAGGATACTACTGATCCCATCTCTAACGAGTCATTCTAATTGGATATTACTAATCCAATATCTGATGAATTCTTTCGTATGGTTCTAATGTGTCTTGTTCTCTGAGCTTTGTAAACCAAAGCTCTGATACCAACTGTGACGAAAAGGAATTTCGCTCGATCCGAATCGATCGCTAAACCGACCCAGACCGTTCGAAACACCCTATCGTTTGAGAACAAGACAATATAGAATGCATACAGAAGAACATTTCATTGTATATTACAACAATGCATCAGATTACAAGAATATACAGAGTATAAACAAATAATAGACAACACAAATTATCAGAGATTACAATAAATTACATAGCAGCGGAAAATAATACGATACACAACTAGAAGAGATATATGGATACAAAGCTTTCCGGATATCGTTCCAGTTGTAAACCAGGATCCTGTGAATATAAATCTGCAAAACCAAAACTACTAGCTGCCCGTGTCGAAAATAAGGGCACCCAGAGTTTAGGTTAAAACAATAAACCCCAGGTCAGTCATGTGACTGGTGTGAGAACTAAAACAGTTAATCTTTATTTTTAAAGTTAGGTAAATCAAGGGACCACGCCGTATAACACGGAACGGGTTTCCTCCCAAGAATACCAGTGCATAAAACAACAGCGCAATGCTAAACAAAGAAAAATGAAGCTATTATAAGACCCAGGTCCTATCACACAATGCAACGCAAGCCGGGGGATAGGGTTTTTACCTTATAATAGCCAAGAATGCTTGATACGTTTAGAACAAATCATTTGATACTATTGTAAGTGCATAGTGTATAAAACAACTTCAAATCATAAGTATCAATCATAGACGGCATGAGCGCCCCATCCCACTATGTCGCCATACTAGGCTCTACAAATAAAACCGCAAATGTCACATATTTGGAAGTTGGATTTCCATCTATGAACCGAGGCCAGGGATCGTCCTCTACCGATTCGAGACTGTCTAGCCCGAGCCTCAGGAACAACCGCAACTGCCCCTTGGATCCTCAGGGCCGGTCCACCGATGTGGATTATTATGCCTGAACACTACGTTTCCCCGCCCTTTGGGGCGTAAATGAGCCAACGAATGGCTCCATCGGACCCGGATCGTCCGATCTAATCAAGGTGCCTCGCAACAGCAACAACCACATAGGTGAAAACTATATAAATGTCAGGGCTGGTAGGTCACTGACACCACCCTAGCTAGAAAGAAACGCATGCCCTCCCTGATGTCCTCTCCCGTTTTTGGTTCACAACCGGGGTGTGAGGCTCGCGAATTCACGTTACACAAAGCTGTGCCGCACAGGCTGTGCTTTGATCATCACCCACAAGACTTTGCTTTTCAACAGAAGCCTTGATCATTTGCATCTTAGCATGCCACACTGACAAACCACTCTATGCAACTGATATCAGTCACACAGAATGAAATCCAATGTCAGACACACAGTCCATTTACAAGTCCGTTCTGGGTCTGAACGAAACCGGAGGCACCTAGTACCCCGCATATCCATCGATCTCCATGTACGTCTGGACGATCACCAACTGTTTCCATCTTCTTGGGTGTACACCCCAATCAAGATCATCAGTAATCACCCAAACGACGTGAAGACCTCCGGTCTTCGACCATCGTCTTCATCTTCGACTTATCGTCGTATCAGTTATTCAGAATGGGATAAACCCGGTCTTTCCGAATAACTCGCGTATATTTTAAATAAGTGTTACACAAACACAACATACGCCTCATTCCAATTCATCAGTCACTAACCGTAAATTAATCAAGAGAATAATTTCCCAAATATTAACCCCGAAGGCCGAAACCAACATCAGATCAATATCCAGAAAACCATTCTGCTTGGCTAACCGACAGTTAGTTTCTAAATTTCACATTCATAGGGAAAGGTTCCCATTAATTTTATCCAAGATAAATTCCTTGAATTTATTCTTTAATCTATCCTTTTGAATTTCGATTCAATTAGTCGGGATTAACGAAACTTACCGAAGTAATCATTTGTTTTAATTTCCCAATCCCAACCTATTCATCCCATGAAGTAAAACTAGTAATACTTCATTCTCGATCATTTCAATCTAATTAAAGATTCATTAAAACTCCACTTAGTTTTAATCTTTAACTGGGTTGAAGAATCAGTGTCATTTAAAACACGGTTCACGATAAACCCAAAATCACATTAAAATTCAATCAGTCCCTAACCGTAAATTAGCAAGTGAGCAATTCCCTAAGTATTAATCCCGAAGGCCGAAACCAACATCAGATCACTACCTCTGAAACCATTCAACTTAACTAATCTCCAGTTAGTTTCTGATTTTCTTAACTCCTTTAGGTCTAAGAACAGTATTTTTGAAGATACCGTTCACGACAACCCAAAATCCCATTCCATTAATTATCGGGTTAAAGAACAAGTGTTATTTAAAAACACTGTTCACGATAAACCCAAAATTCAATATCAATTCAATTCCAATTAAATATTATTTAATTGGTACACTTCATTAAATCTAAATAAAAAGATTTAATCTTTTCGCAACTGGGTTCAAGAACAGTGTTAATGAAGACACCATTCACGACAAACCCAAATCATATTTGATATTAAACACAAGGCTCTGAATATCAAATATACCGGCTTATATTCAATATCAAATTCTACGACTAACAAATATCGTATTGGAAATAACGATATATATATCTATATCTTTCAAATTTCCATAACAACATCTGTATAATCATGAAATCCAACATCGAAATATTCCGAAGACAATTTCGATTCAAATCCATTCCAATGCAATCATTGGAAATTCTGGTTATTTTCAAAACCATTTCAAATTCGATTTATTTATTTAAAAATAAATAGAATTATAATTCTAGTTCAAAACTAGTTCATTTCGATAAAAATCTATTTTTATCTTTTCAAATATGGAGTTTTTCATCCCAATTCTTCACAAATCATTTCTTATTATTTTACAAAAATTATTACTATTTTTAATAATTTTATCAAGGCCCGTACAGTCGATTTCCATCAACGGCCATCGAACTGCACTTACAGCGACCTTTTTCAAATTTGATTTGGACATAATTCCAAATCCAACCGTTAGATTTCTAATTTCTAATAATCGTTAGAAAACTCTTTTCGATACGAACCCAACGGTCCCGGTTTTAGGAGAATCCGACGGTCGGATCTCCCGTAATATCCGTTCGAAGTCAATGGTCGAAATTCGCGAACTGCCGAGGCGCGGCGCGTTCTATTCAGGCCATTATATAATATATATAATACATACTTCGTCGATTTCCTTTCGAAACGAATTTTATAAATCGTTTTAAATTCATTTTCAAAACGGTTTCAACTTTATATTCAATTTCAAATCAAAATTGAATATTCCAATATAAATTCGTTTTAAATTCATTTCAAATTGATTTCAATTCAAATCGATTTTGAATTCACTTTCAGTTCGTTTTCAATTCAATTTCAATTCGAATTCATTTATATTAAATTTTAATTCGATTCAATTTCAATTCGAATTCATTTCTATTCAATTTTAATTCGAATTCATTTATATTCAATTTCAATTCGAATTTCAATTCTTTTCGAAAAATCAGATTTTGAAATCACTTTCGATATTCATTATAAAATGAATAAAATCGATTTAAATATCGTTCACGTCAAAATGGCGTCAATCTAATCAATACGGCTTCATATATTCCTATTTTCAAAGATTCTATTTCAAATATTTCTTTTCCAAATATTTCTATTTTAAAACTGGAATGAGGCCCAATCAATTACCATATAATGTTAATTATATGGATTTTCTACAACACATGTACACAATAACAACGATGAATAATCAACCATCATCCAAAGTGCATTCTACACTGTATAAGCATCAAATATAAATATTCAACGCTTATAACAGTCTGTCAATCAATCGATCGACATACAACTAAACAATCAGGATTAGTGTACGTCAAATATCATCCCAATACCCGTGTGGGGTTTCCAACAATCAAACACAGATTTTATTTGTGCAGTTGGGCAATGTGTAAAATTTATCGTCCCAATCAATGTCCTTCAAATAGGTGTACATAAACAAACCGTCCAGTTTGTAAATGAATATTTATTTATTCACATTCACGTTAAAAATTATATTTTTAACGATCAAACTATTTTATTCAACCTATGAATATTCTATTCGGTTCATTTATTAAATAAAATGTTATCTTTATTTTTCTAACTTATTTTTAGAAAATTTCGGCGGCATAACGGCACGATACTAGAAACGGGACGAGGCCTAGCCTTATCCCCGGTCTAGTGAAGGCCCACGGCATTCACACATCAATCGAATCCATTCCATTACACCAAACAATCAATTTCAATCAAATAATCTAACTAATTTTTGCAATCAAACAAACAAGTCCATGGTCCGTGGACGATTGTGTCGGGTGCTACTAAACACCGTCTGCATCCTAGTATATATATATATATAACTAGAAAAAGAAATTGAAGAGTGAGAAATTCTCACCAATAGCTATCCAAACTTCACGACACTTCATTTATAGAAA
This sequence comes from Allium sativum, assembly GCA_030737875.1. NCBI lineage: Eukaryota > Viridiplantae > Streptophyta > Magnoliopsida > Asparagales > Amaryllidaceae > Allium > Allium sativum. The sequence goes on from CM060919.1 coordinate 435,648,747, forward strand.
TCTTCATCGTTCTCGCCTTTTTTCGCTTTCGCTGCCCGTATTCTCTACATATGTAAAAATCGATTTTTAACCTTACTATTCAATACATAAAAATTGAATTTTTACTTCGCTATTCAATATATAAAAATTGAATTTTTATTTTGCTATTCAATATATAAAAATTGAATTTTTACTTTGCTATTCTATATATAAAAATCGAATTTTTACTTTGCTATTCTATATATAAAAATCGAATTTTTACTTTGCTATTCTATATATAAAAATCGAATTTTTACATTATAGAAATCAAACCTTTTCGTTATACAAAAACCAAACCTTTTCGTTATATAGAAATCACACCTTTTATATGCCATTACATATATATTAGTCTTCTCTATAAAAAAAATACTTCATATCTCTTTATCAATAAAAATATAATCTTTTTCATAAATAAAAATATAGTGATTTTATTATTAAAAATATAACTTTACATGAATAAATTTATAACTCAAAGAATTAATAAAATAAAAAGAACGCACCATTTTTTTTCCAACCGGAGAAGGGGAGGGTTGGTCAGAGCGCAGCACGAGGTGCTGCACCATCTCCAAGTGTCACTCGAACCTCGAGCTCCTTCCTAGCCTTCGAACGATGGCCATTATATTTGGGCGATGGAAACATTGACGGTGGGGGGGGGGGGGGGGCACGGCTTCAGTTTGCGGAGTGGAGGGGAGGGCGGTTGGGTGCTAGAACCTCGGGGGGGGGGGGGGGGACATAGCCAGCGGCGGGCCTAAGGGTTTAACGGTGGTGGGTTTAGGGCAGGGGGTGGGTCGCGGTTAGGGCTTCAGCGGCGGCGGAAAACGATAGGGGGGGAGGGCCGGTGGTGGCGCGGGGCTCGAGGGGGAAGTATGCGATGGGGAGGCGATCGCCAGGCGCGGCTGGACATCGGCGGTTTCCCCGTTTTTTTTCGTTTCTGAAATGATACAGGGGAGGGGGAGGGGGGCAGATAAAGAGATAGGGAGAGAGTGGGAAGAGTTTTTATTTTATTTTATTTTAATTATTTAATTTCAAAAAGGTTGACTTTTTCATACGACCTCTAGACGAGGCCCACCGCCTGTCGTCCATAGCGTTTTACCCCCATTCCGAACACAATGGGATATGTACCATAAGCTGATTCGACTGTTTCGATCAGTTTTCGTCAAAATCAACATATAACTTTATATATTGAATTTGAACGCGCATTTCAATTTACCGGGGTCACATACGAACTCTATAAATCCCAGAAAAATATTTTCTAGCTTCGTATTGACGATACGGTCCTAACAAAACAAGTTTCGTAGAATTCTGAGACCGTTGGAAAAATGGCCAATTTCTAGTCGATTAAAATCAACTGAAACTGGTCAAACGCGTTTTCCTTTGCCACGCTCACATATTGATTCGAAAAATTATGAAATTTGAAACCTAGCAATAATTTGACATCACGGATCCAACAAAAGTGGTTTCGTCGAAATCCGAGGTCGTTTGCAAAATTCCCATTTTTAAGGGCCTGAATTCCATAACGACTATTCAGAATTTTCAACTTGACATATCTTTTTATCCCCACTATGAAATTTTGATTTTTCGGATTCGTTGGAAAGATATCATCAATTAGATCCTAATGTTTTTGGTTTCACTAAAATCCGGATTGTTTTGCACCCGGTATGTTCAATTGAAGTTTGAAATCGAATTATCGAACTACCACGCCATTTTCAATTCCTTTTATAAATATATATAAATATTTATATTCTATCGTCGATCTATATAACGATATACGATTGAATTTTATTCAAAAGAAATTTTCTCGTCGATATTATTCAAAATAATTCATTTTAAATGTTCAAAATTCGCTAAAATTGCCAAAATAAAAATTTTAAACTGGTCCAGATTTTCGGGTTGTTACAATTCCTGAGCAGGCCTTAGAGCGGATGCGTGATCAGTTTGCTCATCTCCAGCAGGGAGATCTCTCTATCCAAGACTACCTCAACAAATTCACTCAGCTATCGCGCTATGCTCCAGAGCTTATTTTGACAACCAAAGCTAAGAATAAGAGGTTTATATTTGGGCTATGGCACAAGTACCAGGACAGGGCCATGACCAATATCAAACTCCCATTCTCAGAATTGGTAGAGATGGCCTGCAATTACGAAGATCTGGATGAGAGAAACTCCAACCTAGACCGTGCCAAAAGCCAAGCTGGAAACAAGCGCAAAGCTTTAGGAGATCAGCCAGAGTCCAGCATTGCAGTAGCCGCTACTCAGCAATCTAGAAAGATACCTAAAGGAAGCTGCTAAACTGCAGAAAGAAAGGACATTATTTGAATGTGTGCAAAGCCCCAAAGAAACTAAAGGCAAATCCAGACCGCAGCTCAGCCAAATGCTACAACTGCCATCAGAAAGGGCACTATAGCAAGAATTGTCCTTTGAAGAAGAATGCACAAGTGGCTCATGTTTATGACGGGGAGACCTCGCCAGCTATCACCGATGGATCAGGTAAACCCGACGTCTTGGGAGGTACTCTTACCATTAAAAATATTCCTATTTCTGTACTTTTTGATACTGGTGCATCACGTAGCTTCATTTCTAGTAACACTGTTCACAAGTTAAAATTGAATCAAAGGAAACTTAAAGAACGAATTAAAGTTCAAAACCCGATAGGAGGTTCTATTGTTCTCAGTTCATATTGCAGAGTGCCCATCTCCTATTCTTTCTACAAGTTTCCCCTTAGGTTAATCGTCATGAATCTCTCTGAATTCGATGTTATTCTCGGTTTGGAATGGTTAACAAAATATAAGGCCGAAGTCAGATGTGCCGAAAGAATCGTGAAAGTTAAAACAAAACTTGGGCATATCACTATACCATGTCTTGGTTCTGATCCGAATAGAAAAGAATTTTGGTCTTCTTTGGAAGTTACTCCCGCTTCATTAGAAAAGATACCAGTCATTAAAAACTATGCGGATGTGTTTGAAGAAGTCGAAAACTTACCTCCACAAAGAGAAATTGAATTCAGAATAGATCTAATTCCGAACGCCCGACCAGTAGTACATCCAATTAGAAGGATGGCCCCGAAAGAAAAAGAAGAGTTTGGCAGCCAAACCAGAGAATTGCTTTGGAAAGGTCTGATCAGACCAAGCTTTTCAGGTTGGGGAGCAGCAGTAGTGTTTGTCCCGAAATCAAACGGTACTCTACGACTTTGTGTTGATTACCGAGATCTCAATAAGCAGACACTGAAGAACAAATATCCCTTGCCACGGATAGATGATCTGTTGGATCAATTAAATGAGGCGACAGTATTCTCCAGAATGGACCTAGCTACAGGTTTCCACCAATTACGTATAGCCGAAGACTGTGTTCCTTTGACAGCCTTCAGTGGTCCCGATTTATTCTACGAATGGTTAGTAATGCCGTTCGGCTTGTGTAATGCTCCGGCATACTTCGTCGATCTTATGAACAGAGTGTTCCGTGGTGTTTTGAATAAATTCGTTCTGGTCTTCATCGATGACATTTTAATCTACTCCAAGTCAGAAGGCGAGCATGCAAAACATTTAGAACAAGTGTTGATAATTCTGAGGAGAAATGTTTTGAAAGCTAAATTTTCTAAGTGCATCTTCTGGCAGGATGAAGTTAAGTTCCTTGGCCATGTCGTATCAAAAGAAGGGATTGCTGTAGATCCAAGCAAAATTACAGCGATTCAGGACTGGAAACAGCCTACTACCCCCACAGAAGTTCGAAGTTTCCTTGGATTGGCTAGTTACCATCGGAAATTCGTTTAGGATTTTTCAAAGATATCTGGTGTATTAACAAAGCTTACAAAGAAGCATGAGAAATTCAAATGGACTCCCGAATGTGAAGAAGCTTTCCAGGAGGTGAAACTGAAATTGACAACTGCTCCAGTATTGACAATTATAGAAGGCAACCAAGACTTGACTGTATGGACAGATGCTTCTATTAGAGGGCTTGGCGCAGTATTAATGCAAAAGGGCCAAGTGGTCGCTTATGCCAGCCGTCAGCTGAAGCCGCATGAAAGAAACTATGCAACTCATGATCTTGAGTTGTTAGCTATCGTGTTTGCTTTGAGAATCAGGAGGCATTATTTATTGGGCGAGAAGTTCGAACTATTTACCGATCATCAATCATTGAAGTATCTATTCACTCAGAAAGATATAAACTTGAGACAACATCGTTGGTTAGAATTCCCTGCAGCATACGATTTTGAGATTTTATACACTCCAGGAAAAGCCAATGTTGTAGCAGATGCACTCAGTAGAAAGAATGAAATCATCGCCAGCTTTATCATCACGTCTTCATTGATAGACAAGATTTCAGACCTTCAGAAAGACGATGAATTTATTCAGAGAATGAGTCAGAGGGTCAATGGAGGTGAATCCACAAGTTTCCGACTCGATAACAATGGAGTTCTTAGATTAAAGGGCAGAATTTGCATCCCAAATCTTCCAGAGCTTCGAAAGGAAATACTTGATGAATGTCATAAGTCCGAACTAAGCATCCATCCCGGTGTGAGCAAAATGTATAACGATATCAAGCGCACATTCTGGTGGAGATCAATGAAAAGAGATATTTCATTATATGTTAACAGATGCTCCACTTGTCAGCTAGTTAAGAGCGATCAGCAGAAATTGGCTGGATTATTACAACCATTAGAAATTCCAGGATGGAAGTGGGAGCAAATTTCGATGGACTTCATTGATGGTTTTCCTCGAACTAAGAAAGGAAACGACAGTATTTGGGTGATCGTAGATCGCTTCACGAAGACTGCCCATTTCATACCTGTCAGATCCAACAGAACGACTCAAAGTTTAGCACAGATTTACTTCAAAGAAATAGTGAAACTGCATGGAGTGCCGCTCAATATAGTCAGTGATAGAGATCCCCTATTTACTAGCAAATTCTGGGAAGCATTCCAGACAGAATTGGGAACCAAATTGAATCTAAGCACCGCTTATCACCCTCAGACAGACGGCCAAACTGAGCCGGTGAATAGAATTCTAGAAGATTTACTGCGGGCTTGCATTATTGATTTTGGCGGGTCATGGGAGGATCACTTACATTTGGCAGAATTCTCTTATAACAATAGCTATCAAGCAAGTTTGGGAATGTCTCCATTTGAAGCATTATATGGTAGACCGTGCAGATCTCCCGCATGTTGGGTAGAACCTGGCAACAGACTTGTGTTGGGGCCCGATATGATTCGAGAAGCATCTGATAAAGTCGATTTCATCAAGAAGCGATTGAAAACTGCACAAAGCCGACAGAAAAGTTATGCTGATGCGAGAAGAAGAGATTTATCATTTGCTATTGGCGATTATGTTTATTTAAGAGTTTCTCCGATGAGGGGAGTAATCAGATTTGGCAAAACTGGGAAGTTGGCACTGAGATTCATTGGTCCCTTTCCTATATTGAACGGATTGGAACTCTTGCATATAGGGTTTCATTACCTGATTGGTTGCCTGGAGTGCATGATGTGTTCCACGTATCTCAACTTAGAAAACATGTGCATGATCCGGATCTTGTTGTAGAAGAAGCAGCACAACAGGACTTGGAAATTACTCCAGAATTAGCAGTCAGAAGAGAGCCATTGAAGATCATTGGCAAAGAAACTAGAGAGCTAAGGAGCAAAAAGATTCATTTAGTTGAAGTGCAGTGGAGTAGTGATCCTAGAGACTGTACTTGGGAGACTGAGGAAAGCATTAAACAAGCCTACCCCAAATGTAGAGTGGACATCTCTGACTAACTCCGGTGCAAGGTACCTTTACAATACTTTGCATTTACATTTTGTTTCATACTTTGCTGTTGTTTCCTTTTTGGGGACGAAAAGTTTTAAGTGAGGGAGATTGTAACAACCCGAAAAATGTGAACCAATTTAAAATTTTTAAAATTGGTTATTGTCAAAGAATTTAAACAATTGAAATAGAATATTTCAATAAAACAATGAATTGGAAATAGTGAGGCAGTTTGAAAATTTGAATACAAACTTTGTCTGACTGTACCGGGTGGAAAATATAATAGATTTTAGTGAAACCAAAAATATTTAAATCTGTTTATGAATACCTTTCTAACGAATCTGAAAAATCAAAGTTTCATATCAGGAATCAAAAGTTATGGCCAAATGAATTTTCAGAAAGGTCGCTATATAGAATGTATAGCCCTTGAAAATAGACATTTTGCATACGTCCTCGGAATTCGACGAAACCACTTTTGTTGGATCCGGGATGTCAAACTATTGCTAAGTTTCAAATTTCATACTTTTTGAAGCTAGTATGTGAGCGGGGCAAAGGAAAATGTGATTGGTCAATTTCTGTTAAAATGGGTCGACCTGAAAATGGCCATTTTGCATACGATCTCAGAATTCGACGAAACTGGTTTTGTTGGGACCGTATCGTCAAAACAAAGCTAGATTTATTTTTCTGGAATTTTTCGATTTAGTTTGTGGCCCTGGCAAATTGAAATGTACGTTCAAATTGAATATTAAATGTTTTATACTTTAATTTGAAAAATAACTGACTGTAACAGTCGAATTGGCCAACGAAACATATCCCATTGTGTCCGAAATGGTGATATTTAGCTAGGGGCGACAGTCGTTGGGTTGAAATTGGTGTTCATTTGTTCAAAAGGATATTTTAGGAATTTAAAATTTAAATATAATAGGAAATAGCCCCTATTTTCTCTCTCTTCTGAAAATTAGTCAAACCCCCCAGCGACGAACGACGGAAACCCATTCAGAGCTTCCAGGCCCGATCGCCGCCGCCACAAGCGTTTTCGCCGTTCCCTCCAGTTGACTTTTCCGTTCGCCTTCCCCTCCTCTTTCAATCTATCCAACCCTCGTCTGAAATAGTCTGGTATCTGCGTCGAATTTCTACGAGGAAGTCAACATCTTTGGAGCGCCGCCGAGCATCGTAGAGACCACCGAGCTGAGTACCACCACAGGCGCTGGAGACCCTGTTCGAAGCTCTTCGACGTTGCAGCTTTTGATCGTGATAATACTTCACGGATCGATCGTAAAATTTAAACCTAGTTTCGAAGGTTTGGAAAAGGCATCTGCTTTGAAATTTCTGAAATGAAAATAACACTTTTAAGTGTTGCAAAAATTTGAAAAATCATATCTTTTTAGTGTGTTGACGAAATTCGATGAAACAGGAAACATCGAGACTGCAAGGAGGCTCTCTACCATCTAGCAGAAGCCGCGGATTTTTCTGATCTACATACGATTTTTAGCACTTCAAAAACCAATGTGAGGAATCTAAATTAAATTGTGTGAATGGAATCGTGTTGTATAAATTATATAAGCGAAGTGTAAATTATATACGCATTGTGTACCTCATGTACATGTGTTGTATAAGTTAATTAGCGATGTATAAATTATACAAGCGTTGTATGAAACATATATGCTTTGAATTGTGTTTAAATGCAAGTGAAATATAGAAATAATATATATATATATATATACTCCCCTCGTCCACAGACCATGGACGATATTTATTGCTTGTGATTGGCGTGAAAATATATAGTATGAAGAATGGTTGGAAATAATTGTTTGTGGTTGATATTGTGGTTGAAAAATACCTTTGTGGTTGAAAAATACCCTCTTATGGTTGAAACAAATTAGAATAGGATTGTGGAAATGAAAATAAAACATGCCGCCTACGTGCGAACTAGATGCATGATTCCCCATTGTCAAAAACCGCGAGGTTTTAAGGTAGAGTGAGGAGCCGTACTAGGGACGGTCCCGGTTTTAACTACCCTGTCGTTATGCTGCCGAAATTTTCTGAAATATTCATGTGTTAGAATAATTTTCATTTGTTGAAATTATTTTCATATGTTGAAACCGATATTCATGTGTTAAATTGAAATTCATGTGTTGAATGTTATTCGAATTTTGAATAAATAGCTTTAACGATAAAAATCACATTTTTATATATATACAAACTATAGAGAACATTCATGTGTTGGATTGGAATTCATTCGTTGAATTGGAATTCATTCGTTGAATTGAAATTCATGTGTTGAATGTTATTCGAATTTTAAATAAATAGCTTTAACGATAAAAATCACATTTATATATATATACAAGTTGTAAAGGATATTCATGTGTTGAATTGAAATTCATTCGTTGAATTGAAATTCATGTGTTAAATGTTATTCGAATTTTGAATAAATAGCTTTAACGATAAAAATCACATTTTCATATATATACAAACTATAGAGAATATTCATGTGTTGAATTGAAATTCATGTGTTGAATGTTATTCGAATTTTAAATAAATAGCTTTAACGATAAAAATCACATTTTTATATATATACAAACTGTAAAGGATATTCATGTGTTGAATTGAAATTCATTCGTTGAATTGAAAATTCATGTGTTGAATGTTATTCGAATTTTAAACAAATTGATTAAACAATAAAAATTACATTTCATTGTGAATATGAAGTGTTAAAAACATCCACGTGTTGAATAAATATTTTTGATGATAAAAACATTACTTTTATCATGTATACGCTTTGATAAAAATACACATGTGTTGAAATAAATATTAGTTCGCTAGAAATAATATTATTAGCTTTGTTCTGCATATATATACATGTGTCGAACAGGAAAAATGGATTAGCTGTAGAGTAAAGAAATTATTTGCATGCCCGACAAATAGGTAAGCCTTGATGAGTTGGCTGCACAATTTTATTTTTATATCAACTCCTGTGAATGCCATTAGATGCGGAGTGCTGGTTATTCTGTGTGTAATAATAAACATCGCCATAGGATAGTAACAATTAATTTTGAACTACACTACATGGCATACTTCTTGACGGTAGGCATACTTCATCATATTCCACATAAGCATTTGGAGCTTGTGTGACGAGGTTGAAGATTTACCATACGAGCGAGAGGCTTATATGGCGATGATTATATACTACAGGTTGAACTGATGACTGATAGGACTATATAAAATATAACGATAAATTGCCAAATTAATAAAAAAAACCACACGGGTCTGGAGTTGACAATAATCACGTCTCTTTAGTCATTAGATATGGCACATGGACTATTTATTCCCACACGAGACGAGGTGACGAGGATTTATCCTCTGGAGTAATTAAAAATACATGCTCCCTCAGGCTTGACAGGGTGACGAGAATTTATTCTCTAGAGTTATTATCTATACACGCTCCCCTGTAAACACCAGAATATATCACTATAAATATGTGGGTGCTTTATAGGATTTATTGGGTACCTAACATGGCCCAATAAATTTCCAAACCCCTTCCCGTACAAAGGAGGTTATGGCGAAAATTTTCAAAATATAAAGGCATTAGTGAAATATTTGAAGTGAAAACGATATTGAAACTAAAGAATGAACTATATATATATATATATATATAAATAGAATTGAAAGGAATCGAATCCGTGCTGTTTTTGTTTTGAAATCGTAATTTGAATCGATTAGTACGAGAGATCTGACCATCGGATTTTCCCGAAACCGCAACCGTTGGGTTCGCCTTGGAAATATCTTTCCAACGGCACCAACTTTGTAAAAATCAACGGTTGGATTGTCTGGAATGTTTAATTCAAATCTGAAGAAAAACAGCGCCAGAATTGTTTATATTTATATATAAATATAAATATAATTAAATTAAATCGAATAACGACGCTGCAGTTCGAATTTTGAAACCGTAACTTCAAAAGACTAGTGTGGAAGATCCGACCGTCGGATTTTCACGAAACTGGAACCATTGGGTTCGCTTTGGGAATATCTTCCCAGTGGCATAGACTTTGTAGAAATCCAACGGTTAGATTTTCCGATATGTGTAAAACAAATTAGGGGAAAAACAGCGCCACAGCACGACCTGAAACGTCGTTTAATTAAATATGGCCATTTTTAAATAAATAAAAATGGCGAAAAATCGTTATAAAATATTATAAGCAACATGGATTGGAAATAAACCAATTTGGCTTGATCTGCTTGATATTTAATGGTTGTATGTGTTTGACACGAAAATTATACTAAAGAACTGAAATATGAATGTCGAATAATATAACCATGGAAAGAATTGATTTGAATTCTAATTATACGTGAATTATTTGAAAAAGCCGAGCTAACCCTCATTTCAAATAATTGATCGAACGATTTAAAGGCGAAAATACAAAGACGATTCAAGATCGACGATCTTCGTATCGGTTGGATGGGCGCTGCTGAGGTTCCTGATTGGAGTAGCTACCGTGAAGGAACGGAAGTAGTAGCTGTCTGAACGCATGTGTTGATTGTACGGATATACGAGGAATATGGTGCCTCCGGTTTCGTTCAGACCCAGAACGGACTTGTAAATGGACTGTGTGTCTGACATTGGATTTTGTTCTATACTGATTGATCTCTGTTAAATATATATCTGTTTGGCGGCGGAGAATTTATTCTTTTGCTTAACGTCCTTCTCTGAGACGTACGAGCTCAGAGGTTATATATCGATAGAAATCAGTCGTATGGAGTGGATTGCCTATGTGGCATGCCAAGATGCAGTGATCAAGGCTTCTATTGCAAAGCAAAGTCTTGTGTTCGATGATCAAAGCACGACCTACGTGGCCTGGCTTTGTGTATAGCATGGATTCGCGAGCCTTACACCTCAGTATGAGTCAAAAACGGGATAAGGACCCAAGGAGTGCACGACGTTTCTTTCTAGCTATGGTGGTGTCAGTGACCTACCAGCCCTGTCATTTATATCTACTTTTCACCTATGTGGTTGTTGGAATGCGGCGCCTCGATTTTATGTCTGTAAGGACCGGGAAACGTGTGTTCAGGAATAACTAATCCTCAAACGTAAGGGAGGACCGGCCTTGGAGGATCCAAGGGTTACCCAGAGTGTGTAGTCCTGAGGCATTTGCTAGAGTGTCTCGAAGTGAAGAGGAGCTTTCCCCTTGCCTCGACTCATGACGGAAATCCAATTACCAATACGAAATAACGGATTTGATTGTAGAACTAGTATGTCGACATAGTATATGGTAGCTATGCCGCCTATGATTGATATTTATGATGATATTCGTTTTTGAAACATATATGCACTAGTAATAATATCAAATGATTTTGCTTTACACGTATTAAGCATATTTGGCCATTATAAGGTAAAACTCTATCCTCCGGCTTGCGTTGCATTGTATGATGGGACTTGATCTTATAACGGCTACATTCTTTTTAAAAGCATTGCGTTGTTTTAAAGAATTTACTTTTTTTTAAATGCACCAGCAATCACTGGAGTAAACCCGTTCCGCGAAAGTGGCATGGTCCTATGATTTGCTTATTACTGTTGTTTAAACTGTTAAGTAGATTTCTCATGCCAGTCCCATGGCTGACTCGATGTTTGTTTCACTTTGCAAACTCGGGTGCCCTTATTTCCACACGGGCAGCCTAGTTCACAGATGATAGGTTGTTTTGGCTCAGCACTGTAGTATGGAGTGCACTTTTGGCTTATGGCGAGGCTGACTTCACCGAGATGACTTTGACATTTTCCGCCAGTATTGTATATGTATTATGATTCTGCTTATGGCGATGCAGACTGTTTTACTTCCAATATTTATTATCGTATGTATATGTACCGCCTCCGGCGATGTAGACTGATACACTTATTATGTCTCACTGTATGTATATATTCCGCCTATGGCGATGGTGACTGATCATTCCCCTTTTATTTACTAAGTTATATCCTACGTTGTGCTATTCTGATGTTGTTACATGTTGTGATTCCGCTGTCATATCCATGCAAAATTATTCTATTTATTGTTTTTGCTATTATCTGTACTCTGCTATGATGAATGATGTGTTATATTCCAATGATTATCCTTAATACTGTCACACGAATTTTGGGATCGTCACACAATTCCCAAAATAATATTTATTCATTATTCAAAGTAATTTCAAACTATTACCCATTAAAGTTTCCAAATTTCCCCATACCGTATTCGATTTCAAAACACTTGTATTTTTTTTAAGAATTAGTTTTTATCTTGACACTTTTTATTTCAAATTTCTTTAGTTTCGATATACTTTTATACCCCACTATGCTTTCGCTGCGCTACTCTGATAAAATATTAGTTTCAAAATAATTACATTTCAAAAGTACTTTACATTCTCAAATTAAATCATATTTTAGAATACTATATTTTCTTTAAATCGACTTGAATTCCAAAATTCTTTATTTTTATTTTCAAAATACCTTTCAAATAAATTTGTATTCAAAGTGATTTAAATTTCAGAATATACATTACCTTCCAACTTAACTAATATTTCCAAAATAGTTTACATTTCAAAGACATTATAATTTCAATTTCAAAATATATCATTTTCAAATTAATTTACATTCAAAACATTATGCTTTCCAAAACAATTTATTTAATTTCAAAATAATTTATATTTTCCAAATACGCTCTCTCTACAGTAATCCTGGTGTCAAATCTGCTCATTCTAGAGTACCGCGGCTCTATCTCTAATGAGTTTTTAAACCCAACAAGCTAAGCTTCATCAAACCAGTGCTTTGATACCACATGCTACGACCTTCCTTTTTGACTGCCCCAAGTCGGTAATCAAACCAACTCGGACATTCAAAACGACGGGTACTTATTTAGCTTACAGGTCTAAACAGAATAAACACAAAAATCAGACATAGAAAATAGCAATATATCTCACAAATGGAATTTTATACAAATTTTTTTCAGAGTTTACAAAACATTTTATATAGCGGAATAAAAATAAATTGTATATATGAATCTTTAAATAAAGTTTAAAGTTTGACGAGCCTTACGTGCGCATACCTCTTCACGTGCCTCTCCAATTTGCAAGCTGAAAAACTTCTAAAGTCTGCAACACTCGTATTTGACCTGAGCGTTCCATGCAAAAACACAAAACATGCGAGTTAGGATTAATCATAGTTCAAGTAAATTAACCTCAATAGGAACAGAAATAAATAGTCAATCATATCACTTATTAAATATCCAAGTGTATCAAATATCCAACATCAACTGTCAAACATATGTGGTAAAACAGGGCAACAATTTATATATGGTGATCACCATATGCCAGTATAGCATACTTGCACAGTGAAAAACATATAAATATAACTTGCAATTTATTTATGATTCGAGTGTATCAGCCCATACGCTGCTGGCATATGCATGCAACAATCAAATCGAAAACAAGTAGTATATGTGGAGTTCATGTGTTAAATGCAGAGTATAACAACAACCAATATGGATATCAAGGTGGTAGGGTATTACGATCTATCATTCATGCTAGGAAATGGCATACAAACACTAAAAATGTTCATGCCCAACATAAGAGAGGTCAACACAAAAGAAATATTATGCAGATAATTCAAATTGGATGCCAAATGCAATTATGCAGTGAACATATAGACAGTCTGCATATGTATATACAAATTTCAGCATGGTAATCCCAAACATTTTTACAGGTGATTTTTTTCCATTTAAAACCGAATGAAATGGAAATCACGGTCTTTGAAGCGAAACGACAATGCACTGCCAAATCTAGGATTTCCAGTACATGTCGCACCTAGCTCTAACCAAGAAATCATGGCATGCAAAGCACAATGAAATAGAAATGGCACAAGAGAAAGTGTGTACATAGCGGGTGAATCAAGTTAAGACAAGAGGCAAATGACCCAACAATGTGATATATGCACAGATAGACCAGAAATAAATGTTGTGACGGCCATATATATATATATATATATATATATATATATATATATTAGGACATCATTGTTTTTTTTCTTTCATTTTTTTCTTTGAAATGCAATAATTTCAGTTCAAGTGGTAGTATATATTTCCTTTAGTGATCAACGTATAAATGGGGATGAAATCAAATGCTATGACAGATTCATGGAAACATATAATAATGTGTATATATACCAGTTTTATAACGATATACATAGAGTTCCAAGTCAAATTTGTTAATATATGAGCTAAATGAAATGATTACCATCTAAAACAATCATGGCATATACACGAGTGAAAGGGTGCAGCAATCAAACGCAATAGCCCACACAAAACAATCTTACGAACTATTATATTCAAATCCATATCGATGTTAATCACCTGAAATCAACCTTAATCGTGAGCGTAAACTCACCTGTATGGTGAACTGAGGCGTGGACGACCGCTCAAGATGGGACAACGCTCTGCAATTGATGACTCTTAGATTTTCTCACGATGTAGGCAGACTGGAAAACACATGCAACTAGATTCGGCTCAATGAAAATGGCACCATGCAACCGAGATGGTGGAATTTGTGTGCGAAGGGTTTTGGTAGCAACAGTTCTGGTGATGGCATCGATCTCAAGTTTGCTTCGGTAGAGCAGGCGAACTGCTGGGCAGATGCAGTGACGGCAAAGGCGGAGAAGACGGTGCCATGGGGTAGGCTTGCGAGCGACGGCGGTTGGAGGAAGTGATGATGGAAATGGGGTCGACTGCCCCGGTTGGTACACGCTACGAGGTGGGGGTGGTAAGGAGATGGCGTGGTGGCGATTTTAACGGAGGAAGGAGATTTGATTTTTAGGAGTAGCCATTAATATTGAATTGGGGAAAAATGGATTTGGCTGCAAGAATAAAAAGAGGGGAGGATTGGAATAAAAGGGAGAGCACGGTGAAAACAAAAGAGGACACGTGGTGTAAACTCCAGAACCAAGCGAAACAGGTGTTATACCCTTCAAATTTAACGTGACCAAGTGTCCGAAATAGTTAAACAAATATCATTTTCAAAGTGTAAACACTATATAGTAGTACGATGTACATGTAACAACCCGAATTTTAATAACATGTTAAAACCATAAATCAAGGAAGAATTAATTTTTAAAATAATAATCAAGGGTAACGGGTTACGCCATTGCGTTCGGCTCGGAATTCTGCTTGAAATAGAGTCCGAGTTTGCGTAAAACGGATACCGTACAAAGAGGATATGGATGAATGAAGTTAGGTAGAAAAACCAGAAACGGGCCAGAATGCACTAGCGCACTTGGGAAGTGCGCCAGAACAAAATTGCATAGGCGCACTTCGGAAGTGCGCCCATGCAATTTTGCATTGGCGCACTTGGCAGGTGCGCCCAGGCCGAGCAGAAACCTGCTTGGTCAGGCCTTAGCTGGCCTGGTCGGGTTCTGGTCGAATTTCTGAGGTCTGGTGTGTCACTAGGGCTGACTTGTCATTTTCTGATTGGCTTTTCTTGAGATGGATGGCCTTGATTTCTTCTAGCTTCATCGACGGCTCTAATTAGTTTGAAACCCTATATAAACAACCTCCTAGCCTCATTCTCTTTACACCATTCTTCTCTTACCTTATGCTGCTCAAACTCTTGATGATCATGGCTTCTTCTTCTTCCTCTAAATTAAATCAATTAAATTAAAACGCGAAGATTATTTCTTGAAGACTACGGCTAGGAATTGGGGATTTGCTTCTACAATCAAAGCAAGATTCAGCGATTCAACAATTCAACGACAAATTTCAAGACTTGACTTCTGCATCTAAATTTCTTAGACCACGATCTGTAAGTTTCAGTTACTCATAGATAAAAACTATAAATCTAATATGGGCATGTTAAATTGGAATTGATTTATGTATGATTCATATCTATTCTTGTTTTCTCCTTGGATCTTGACTATTGGGAATATTGTCTACGACGTTGAAACTATTGTTAATGGCATAAGACTATGACTACGCCTATGACTTTGAACATAAGACTATGACTATGCCTATGACTGTGAACATAAGACTACGCCTATGACTGTGAACATAAGACTATGCCTATGCCTATGACTGTGAACATAAGACTATGCCTATGCCTATAACTTTAAATATAAGACTATTGCCTATAACTATGACAAGGACAATTGTGGCTAATCACATATGAGGTTATTGCCTAGGATTATGACTATGAAATTGGATCTAAGCTTGATTTTCTATTCAGACCTATTTTCTTTATTCTTGATTCTGGGATTTTTCAATTTAAGTTAGATCTACCAATGTTCTCGAACCTAGATTATCATTCAAACCTTTTCATGTTCATAATGTTATCAGAGCTATATGCCTGCGATGTTTTAATCAATTTATTCAGTTATGTCATGCCTTGGAAATAAATGGATAATAGGACAATGTTTATTATGTTATATGTGGAATTGAATGATATTGATTTGTGCCTTTTGGTTTTATTATCATGTTGAATTGGGAATTAATGAATATGTCTATTCATATGAACTTGGAATATAGCCTGTAATGACAAGTTGAGTAGTTTATCATGTTATGCAAGTTTTAGGTTGTGAAATCATATCAACATATGTGACCAAATGTTAGATCTACATGTTTATGTGTATATGTTAAACCTATGTCATATTTCAAGTTCACACTTATTCATATGTTCGTGATTGATTTGCAAGTTCACATATATGTAAGTTGATTTAGTCTATGTTGCAAATTCACATATATGTATGTTGGTTTAGTCTACGTTGCAAGTTCACACCTATGATATTCATGTTGATTATTTTGCAAGTACACACCTATGATTTTCATATTGACTATGCCAAAAAGATGCCAAGTTTACTCCTATGTCGTGTTTATGTTAATGAATCTCTTTATGCCAATTTTACGTACGTTAAATTAGGCTAAGTTTTAGCCTAATATTATATGCCAAAAATCAAGCGAACGAAAAATTAGGCTAAGATTGTTAGCCTAATATTTAGACGGGGTAATGTTGGGAAAAATTGGAAATTATAGGAGACTTGGCATGAAACTTGCCCTGAAAACTTGACACGAACTCGACATGAAAACTTGAACATGGACATGACACTAGAATGAACTTGAAAATGGCCAACTCGATGTTAGGTTGAGTTTGCAGTGTAAATCTGCTCGGAACCGCCCGGCAAATCCAGTGACTGCAAACAATAGGATCCAATGTGAGTAGTTGGTCATATCGCGCTTGAAACCCAAGGTTAGACTGAGTTGTGGTGTAAATCTGCCCGGAACCGCCCGGCATATCCAGTGACCACAACAACAGGTCTAATGTGAGAGGCTGGGGTGCATTAATGAATTAATTCCACATGATAGGGTTAAGTCATGAACATGAAAGACAACACTTAACCAACTTGAGACATGATTGGTAGAGTTAAGTCATGAACTTGAACGACAACACCTAACCAACTTGACACGTGAATTGTAGGTCTAAGTCACGAACTTAAATGACAACACTTAGCTTATTTGACATGCTAGACTGATAAGGGTTAAGTCTCGAATTTAAATGACAACACTTAACCTGCTGGACGGAAACCCTAGTTACGCGGTCCATTTCAGCAGTAACCCACTAGATGTATCATGGTATCCTGGAACTAGGCAGGGTAGGGCATGATTTCTGGGCTGATTGTAAGCGATCAAAACGACGGCTGTGTTGGTGCGCCAGTGTTGGTTCAGGCGGGCTATGGTCGTGCACGTGGTCCAGAGTTGAAAAAGCAGGCATTGGGCATCAGTAGGTTTATCTGTGCATTCTTGATTCGTGTCGATGGTTGGCACCATAGGGCTTGATACACCCTATGGTGGACCTAGCACAGGTGACTACATTCGTGATAGGGTCGTATGGCACAGACACATGACGAGCTAGAACTTGTAGGGAGCCGATCGACTAGTGGATCGTTTCGTTGGACCTAGAAATGGGTCATTTCATGATATTGGGCCAAGGAATCGTTTCATGATTAATATAAGGCATGGGTTTGGGATTCTAGTATAGTTGATGCAGCGAGCCTTGAATACGTGATGCTATACTTGATTTATACTTGATTTATCATGTTATCTTAGTCTATCTTGCCCATCTTGTCATCATCCGTATGATTACTTTTAGTTTATACATGTCATGGTACCTTTATCTGTTTTTATGTTGAAAGTCACTTGGACTTACCAGACTTTATGACTGACCCATTTTCCTTCGCCTCTTTTTCTTCCTTTCCCCCCTAAGATTCTCAGGGAGGAAACTCTAGCACTTAGCTTGGATTTCACTTGCTTTCGGTTCAGCTGATGTATGGTTTGATCTTGAGCTATGCTATGGCTGCATTTCTGCTACCTTTGGGGAATTAAGCTCCTTTTGTTGTTTCAAGTTTATGCTTCTTTATTTATGCAAGACATAATTTATTTTAATGGAAAATAATGACCTGGGCTATTTGATGTAAAAGGTTTTGACTCTTTTTGAAAGTAATGAAATTTATCTTTTGATTCTTCCACTGTTTTATCTATGTTCTGTCTTGTAATATTTCTGTGTTTGTTTACCTCGATAACGCACCTCCAAAACTTATGCATTCCCTTTGTGAGTGACCCTAGTGGAGGTGGGGTGTTACATTTGGTATCAGAGCAAAAGGTTACCAGACTGGGCAAAAGTTTTTAAAACCTTCTGAAATTATTTTCGAAACCGTTTACAAAGAAGCATTTTTCAAGAAAAATCTTGTTTTATTTAAAGGCTATTCCCCAAAATCCATTAGCACTATCCTTTGTTTCCTCGTTTGAATCTCTTCTTTTTCATTTCAGCATGTCTGGGAATCTTAACTTTCCAGAGGGCGTGCCAATACCTGGCTGGTTTAGGAGGTACTTAGAGGCTAGGGCCAACGATGCAGGCCCAGCAGATATTCCTCCTCCAACTGCAGCGATTCCTCCTCCTCCGCCCCCCTCCTCATGCAATTGCTTTCTCGAAGATCTGTAAAGATTTTAGAGCCATGGGTGGAAAAGATTTCAAGGGAACTGAATCATTCATAGAAGCGAGGAATTGGCTCAAAGAAACTGAGGATCTGTTCGTTATCTTCGAGGTGGATGATAGGCAGAAAGTACAGTTGGCGGTATGGTTGCTTAAAGACGAATATCCTATTGGTGGGAAGTCACTAACGCTGAGAGGCCGGTTGAAACATGGATGGGTTTCAGAATAAGGTTTGTGAAGAAATTCCTCTCACAAGCTGAACGAAGTCCACAGCTGGAAAAGTTCTTATCTCTTAAGCAAGGAGGTATGACGGTCAAAGAGAATGTCAATCAATTCAATTAGCTGGCTCGGTTTGGACTGGACTTAGTAAATACCCCTCAAAAGAAGGCTCTTCGTTTTGTCAAAGGATTGAGTGAGCCACTTCACAGCTTGGCCATGACTCACGTACCTATGGGGGCTACTTATGAAAAGATAGTAGACATGGCGCTCTTAAGTGAAGAAGACAAAAATGGCAAGAAGGAGGTCAAGGCGAATGAATCTCAAAACAAGAAGCTAGACTCCAAGAAAGGAGGCAAGAACAACAACAACAAGAATGATAATAAGACACGCGAGAAAAAAATGCCACTTCTATGGTATTGAGGGCCATATAGCCCAGGATTGTAGAAAAAAGAAGATGAAGATGGGAGCATGTTTCCAGTGTGGTGAAACTGGACATATCAGCAAGAACTTCCCTAAGAAGCAAGGGCAAGCCCCGCAGGCAGGACCCCCTGGGGGTACATCTTTAACTTCTTCTCCTTGATGCTTTGTTTTATCTTGTTTATCTTCTCAATCCTATCTCGAGAACCTTAGGTAGAACCCTTTTGGATGTAAACATGTGATTGAAACATGTTATGGTTGATGTTTGCAAATGGTTGCAAGTGGTCGCAAGTGGTTGCTCGTGGTTGCATAACACACATTAGGCACTAGATTGGCTCAGACACATTTTCATATTGCATATGCATGAGTGTTTATACTTGTTTATGGATGAAATTGAATGTGTTATCATGTGGATGTTGCATATGGATGGATGTTTGTGCACACATATAGTGTTTATGTGACTAGGACTATTTGCATACATGTTGGATTCATGACACTAAACATATTTTGCATTAGGAAGATCAATCAGGCCTGATCATTTGCATTAGATAAGGAACATATACACACACTTTCTGCATATGTTCATATAGCATTAGAAATCGTTTAAGGACAATGGTTGCTTATGGATGATGTTTTGAGTAGATGGATGATTGGATGATAGGATGCATTCTTCTTAACTTGAAGATTTCGGGGACGAAATCCTTTAAGGAAGGGAGAATGTAACAACCCGAATTTTAATAACATGTTAAAACCATAAATCAAGGCAGAATTAATTTTTAAAATAAGAATCAAGGGAAACGGGTTACACCATTGCGTTCGTCTCGGAATTCTGCTTGAAAAAGAGTCCGAGTTTGCGTAAAACGGATACCGTACGAAGAAGATATGGACGAATGAAGTTAGGAAGAAAAACCAGAAACGGGCCAGAATGCACTGCCGCACTTGGGAAGTGCGCCAGAACAAAATTGCACTGGCGCACTCGGGAAGTGAGCCCATGCAATTTTGCATTGGTGCACTTGGCAGGTGCGCCCAGGCCGAGCAGAAACCTGCTTGGTCAGGCCCTGGCTGGCCTGGTCGGATTCTGGTCGAATTTCTGAGCTCTGGTGTGTCACTAGGGCTGACTTTTCATTTTCCGATTGGCTTTTCTTGAGATGGATGGCCTTATTTCTTCAAGCTTAATCGACGGCTCTAATTAGTTTGAAACCCTATATAAACAGCCTCCTAGCCTCGTTCTCTTTACACAACTCTTCTCTTACCTTATGCTGCTCAAACTCTTGATGATCATGGCTTCTTCTTCTTCCTCTAAATTAAATCAATTAAATTAAAACGCGAAGATTATTTCTTGAAGACTACGGCTAGGAATTGGGGATTTGCTTCCACAATCAAAGCAAGATTCAGCGATTCAATGACGAATTTCTAGACTTGACTTCTGCATCTAAATTTCTTAGACCACGATCTGTAAGTTCCAGTTACTTTTTGATAAAAACTATAAATCTAATATGGGCATGTTAAATTGGAATTGATTTATGTATGATTCATATCTATTCTTGTTTTCTTCTTGGATCTTGACTATTGGGAATATTGTCTACGACGTTGAAACTATTTTTAATGGCATAAGACTATGACTACGCCTATGACTGTGAACGTAAGAGTATGACTATGCCTATGACTGTGAACATAAGACTGCGCCTATGACTGTGAACATAAGGCTATGCCTATGCCTATGACTGTGAACATAAGACTATGCCTATGCCTATGACTTTGAATATAAGACTATTGCCTATAACTATGACAAGGACAATCGTGGCTAATCACCTATGAGGTTATTGCCCAGGATTATGACTATGAAATTGGATCTAAGCTTGACTTTCTATTCAGACCTATTTTCTTTATTCTTGATTTTGGGATTTTTCTACTTAAGTTAGATCTATCAATGTTCTCGAACCTAGATTATCATTCAAACCTTTTCATGTTCATAATGTTATCAGAGCTATATGCCTGCGATGTTTTAATCAATTTATTCAGTTATGTCATGCTTTGGAAATAAATGGATAATAGGACAATGTTTATTATGTTATATGTGGAATTGAATGATATTGATTTGTGCCTTTAGTTTTACTATCATGTTGAATTGGGAATTAATGTATAAGTCTATTCATATGAACTTGGAATATAACCTGTTATGACAAGTTGAGTAGTTTATCATGTTATGCAAGTTTTAGAGTGTGAAATCATATCAACATATGTGACCAAATGTTAGATCTACATGTTTATGAGTATATGTTAAACCTATGTCATATTTCAAGTTCACACTTATTCATATGTTCGTGATTGATTTGCAAGTTCACATATATGTAAGTTGATTTAGTCTATGTTGCAAATTCACATATATGTATGTTGGTTTAGTCTACGTTGCAAGTTCACACCTATGATATTCATGTTGATTATTTTGCAAGTACACACCTATGATGTTCATATTGACTACGCCAAAAAGATGCCAAGTTTACCCCTATGTCGTGTTTATGTTAACAAATCTCTTTATGCCAATTTTGCGTACGTTAAATTAGGCTAAGTTTTAGCCTAATATTATATGCCAAAAATCATGCGAACGAAAAATTAGGCTAAGATTGTTAGCCTAATATTTAGACGGGGTAACGTTGGGAAAAATTGGAAATTATAGGAGACTTGGCATGAAACTTGCCTTGAAAACTTGACACGAACTCGACATGAAAACTTGAACATGGACATGACACCAGAATGAACTTAAAAATGGCCAACTCGAGGTTGGGTTGAGTTTGCAGTGTAAATCTGCCCGGAACCGCCCGACAAATCCATTGACTGCAAACAATAGGATCCAATGTGAGTAGTTGGTCATATCGCGCTAGAAACCCGAGGTTAGACATAGTTGTGGTGTAAATCTGCCCGGAACCGCCCGGCATATCCAGTGACCACAACAACAGGTCTAATGTGAGAGGCTGGGGTGCATTAATGAATTAATGCCACAGATAGGGTTAAGTCATGAACATGAAAGACAACACTTAACCAACTTGAGACATGATTGGTAGGGTTAGGTAATGAACTTGAACGACAACACCTAACCAACTTGACACGTGAATTGTAGGGCTAAGTCACGAACTTAAATGACAACACTTAGCCAATTTGACATGCTAGACTGATAAGGGTTAAGTCTCAAATTTAAATGACAATACTTAACATACTGGACGGAAACCCTAGTTACGCGGTCCATTTTAGCAGCAACCCACTAGATGTATCATGGTACCCTGGAACTAGGTAGGGTGGGGCACGATTACTGGGCTGATTGTAAGCGACCAAAACGACGGCTGTGTTGGTGCGCCAGTGTAGGTTCAGGCAGGCTATGGTTGTGCACGTGGTCCAGAGTTGAAAAACCAGGCATTGGGCATCAGTAGGTTTATCTATGCATTCTTGATTCGTGTCGGTGGTCGGCACCATAGGGCTTGATACCCTATGGTGGACCTAGCACAAGTGACTACATTCGTGATAGGGCCGTATGACACAGACACATGACGAGCTAGAACTTGTAGGGAGCCGATCGACTAGTGGATCGTTTCGTTGGACCTAGAAATGGGTCATTTCATGATATTGGGCCAAGGAATCATTTCATGATTAATATAAGGCATGGGTTTGGGATTCTAGTACAGTTGATGCAGCGAACCTTGAATACGTGATGCTATAGTTGATTTATACTTGATTTATCATGTTATCTTAGTCTATCTTGCCCATCTTGTCATCATCCGTTTGATTACTTTCAGTTTATACATGTCATGTTACCTTTACCTGTTTTTATGCTGAAAGTCACTTGGACTTACCAGACTTTATGACTAACCCATTTTCTTTCGCCTCTTTTTCCTCCTTTTCCCACCAGGTTATCAGGGAGGAAACTCTAGCACTTAGCTTGGATTTCACTTGCTTTCGATTCAGCTCATGTACGGTTTGATCTTGAGCTATGCTTTGGCTGCATTTCTGCTACCTTTGGGGAATTAAGCTCCTTTTGTTGTTTCAAGTTTATGCTTGTTTATTTATGCAAGACAGAATTTATTGTAATGGAAAATAATGACCTGGGCTATTTGATGTAAAAGGTTTTGACTCTTTTTGAAAGTAATGAAATTTATCTTTTGATTCTTCCGTTGTTTTATCTATGTTCAGTCTTGTAATATTTCTGTGTTTGTTTACCTCGATAATGCTCCTCCAAAACTAGTGCATTCCCTTTGTGAGTGACCCTAGTGGAGGTGGGGTGTTACATTGTACACCTACTATTTTGCTATACAATAATACACACAATACAAATTCCTATATATATATATATATAAATATGGTGTTTATACACTTTAAATCCACACTTAAATTAATTATTTTAAAATACAATTCAAATCTAAAATAAATCCTAAGTTAAAGAAAAAAGAATCAAATTTTAAATTTTCTCATCCAACCTATTTCAATTGTTTGAAAAATATTGCTAACTTTTAAATTAACAAAACATTTATCAAATATAAAATTTTAAATTTACACTTATAAAATAAATTCAAAAACCAAGTTTTAAATGGACAAAATTTCAAAATATAAACAAAATAAATTTCTTAAATATCAATACAAATAAATCTCATATATTTAAAACATTAAAAAAAACTGGTTTGTTACACTTTACAACCAGCGGTTGCCCTAAACTTGATGGATTCACTTCAACCTCCTGTTGTTGCCCTACACTCGACAGAGAATAGAAAAATTGGTAATTTTTCTTTTACCCAAGTTCTTAATTCGATTTTAAATCATTGCTTATTAGGTGACCGAATTTAAAGATTACTATACCTTTTCATAGTTCACTTTTTATGCAAATATTAGCAGTTAGATGGTGATTTTAGATTTCAGAAACTTACTAATTATGCTTTTAGATTTCTGAAAATAAAACATCTTTTAGATTTCTGTCTACATTACAGGCTGAGTATATGTGCCTTCATTTGTTCAACCGCGGCTGTATGATTTCATGTTAGTTGTGGATATTACGGTAAATCTTGCTTCTACTAGTTAAGCTTCTTATTGTTGTAATGTGTTCTTATTGGTATACAAACGAATACTTTCACATGATTATTTCGGTATCATAATGGAATTCGGTAATCATGTAACTAGTTATTGTGACTGTAGGATCACTAAGTCAAGTGGTTTTTTTCCTTTTTTTAATAAATTTTTAATCATGAACTACTTAATATTTTTCTTTTCTTTTGCAAATGCGCTGCAGTTACCATTTTAACTTTTCAGTATTTGACCCTTTTGTTTTCTTTTTACATGTTTAATTATAATGACTAGTTATTTATGTAAGAGGACTTTATAAAGTAATTCACAAAAGAGGAAGCAATCTTTGTGGTATTGTTTCCTTTTCCCCCTCTATTTTATTTGTTATATCCAAATGTTTCATGTGTTTCCACGCTTGCTTGAGTTTGTGAATTAAACTGAAAGGATGACATCTGGTGATTTTCGCTTTGGGTAAAGGAGAAAGATGACATTTCCTTACTTGACTCAACAATAGCTACCATTTCTGTCTTCATACCACATAAGACAACCATTCAATGATTTTAGATTTCAGGAACATACTCAGTTAAGTACACGCTCCTAAGAGCATTTCCAAGAGGGTCAGTCACTTGACTGATCACCAAATATTGCTTTATTGACCCTGAAAGTCAGCGAATTGTCTAGCATTATTAATGTCGGATAACTTGTATGGTTAGATCTAATTATTTATCATTGAAACTTTATTTGTTGTTATTAATGTTGATAACTTGGTGCATCTTCAAAGTCTTTCTTTCACTTCTCTTTTAAACCATGAATGCATGCCAAAACATAAATGCATTTTGAGAGTCAATTAAACACAGATTCATTTAGTGAACATGAAAAAGTAGAGTTATAAAATTGTTTTGTTTTCGTAGGATTTGAGAATGTAGTGATGTGGTGTTGTGAAATAGCGATATTTAAAATGGGGGTACATGTGCAACAAAAGAGATTCATTCACGTGCACTGACCCTATCAAGTATGTTTTCTGGGATGCCATTCATCCAATCGAGAAAATATTTCATACAACTCCTTTATCTTTTTTGGTAAATAGTGAGATGTTTCATATGGTGATATTCGGAAGCAACCATGTTACATTATCCCTTCAGCGTCTAATGATTATTTACATTTTTCATGAAAGTTAACCCTTTTTATATCAGTTTATTGCCTTCATTATTCCTTGTTATTTATCCAAATTATGGATGTTAAACAAGATTTTCTTCATGTTTGCTGCAGCCTGTGCAATGTGGTTTCAATATTAAACATGGCTAAAATATATGTACTTACATATACCACTGTTAACATATTATCTCTCTGTTCCCTATACAGTTTGTGGATGCTTCAACTCTAAAGAAAGAGGTCGCTGAGGGATTTGACATTATGGCTGTCACATAGCTCACTGGAGGTATGTTTATCCCATAACTTCTATCTTATTATAATTTCATTATCTGATTTTACATGCTGATAATTTATTGAGTTTATATATTTCTAATCAGTTGTAAAAGTTGCACAGCAGACCACAGTTTATGGGTATTCTTGTTTGCTATTTTACAGGAATCTATTTAAAAAGCCAAGGGGTTTTGGAATTGATAATAAGGTTGAAGATATCGTTTAAAATACAAAAGTGTATTCCTTAACCGAGGAATTAATCATTTTAGTGTTTATCTTGCTTATTGAGATATCTTTCTGAATATTTTTAGCCTCTATTAATGCAGTTCACAGTCATTTTGTGAACCTTTCAACCTGCCATTAACCTTGTCTACTCCAGTTTTTGTGATTTGAAAAAAAGAGTCAAACCACGTTTTTAAAAATCATGGAGTAGGTAAGGATTAGTAAATAGAGAAGACGGAAAATATTTTGAGGCTATGAATTGAATAGCATGGACTATTCTGGGATAATGATAAATTCTGGTAGAATGCGTAAGCATTTAGAGCCTAGATTGTTGCTTGGAAAAGACTGTAAGTACACAACAAGGACTAGTGGTGACAAATAAATGATAAATGGTAAGTAAGTGTTTAGATCCTTTGGTTTGGACTTTTCTTTGTCAGAGAGGACATGAATCTAGGATTCTTAGAACTTGGTAGTAGTTGTGTAGAAGCTTGTTTTCTTGTTTTAGTTGAAGGATTGGAATGCTTATTTGAAGATTAAGCTTAGATCAGTGGATTAACTTAAATAAGCTAAGAAAAATGACATAACTAAAAGAAAACTACAAATCCAATAAGGCAACAAACATGATAGTTGAGAAAAATGGATGTTTTTCAAAGAAAGTTGAAAAAGAAAATCTATAATAAAGGAAATTTTCTTATGTAAACTGTGCTTGGGTAGGAAGATAGTAAATCTTTGTATAATAGTTGCATAAAATCCAGGTATATAAAAGAAAAACGGAAGACGTAAAGTTTTCCATTTTGCACCTTTTAATAACATAAGAAATCGAATTAAGAAAATTAGATTTTTCTGTAATTCGCGAATTTAAAGTTGTTTGGTAGGGTTTGGATGCAAAAATCGGATGAACTACATTCTTGCTCTGTAAGAGTGTAGGAAAAAATTGGATGAAAAGATATTTTGAATATCAAAATATCGCATTCGTATAGAAATTGCCAGTATATTTAGGATGTGTGCATCATGTTTTCAAAAGGATTTTAAAAAAAAAATTCATTTATATAGGAGGTACCGCTTAGGCATTCATTTGGTTCATGTATTATTATGTTGTATTGCACTTTGCACAAGTGCACAAATGGTTGCAAAAGTTGGATGTACACATGATAGTTGTAAATTATGCGAGAAATCACTTAATTGTACCTTTACCGAATTTCTGGGATGAAAATTCCTAAGTGTGGGAGAATGTAACACCCTGCATTTTTTAAATTAGACAATAAAATAAAATTTGAAAATGCTCTTAGAATTTGGTCATGAAATTAGCGTCATTGTGCCCTTGTTAATTTTCTGATCAGTTTAGACTTATGGTTTGCGGGAAACAGATTTAAGATGAAAAAGATATCTTTAAATGCAATATTACAACGAACATGAAAAAAGGTATATGAATAAAACTAAAAATAACACCAACCAACATTATTTTTAGTATTGTTAAAAAAGCCTATGTAGCTCAGTTGGTAAAGTCACGTCTCTCTCAATTGAGTGACGCAAGTTCGAGTCCCGTTGGCGCCATTTTTTTATTTTAGAGGAATGGCTAAAACAATAAATATTATAAGAGGAAAATATGTATAAATGCACATATAAGGAAAATTATAACTAAAGGTGAGTATACAAAATATAT
Source organism: Allium sativum (assembly GCA_030737875.1). Classification (NCBI taxonomy): domain Eukaryota; kingdom Viridiplantae; phylum Streptophyta; class Magnoliopsida; order Asparagales; family Amaryllidaceae; genus Allium; species Allium sativum. The sequence continues at coordinate 435,676,475 of CM060919.1, forward strand.
GTATACATGCATATGTAAATATATGTGTATGTGTATGCAAAATTATATATACATATGAAAGAGAAATCCAAAATTATCCTACGATCAATGAAAATAAGTAAGAAATTAACAACAACATAACGCCCGTTTGAATTTTGAAAAAAGAAATAAAGATTAAGTTTATATATATACGTACAAATTTGAATGCTGAGATAAAAAGTACATATTAAGAGCAGAATATAATTAATGCATAATAAATGGAAAATGGAGAAGAATTAAGCTTCTTTGAAATTAGAGTGCATAAAAAGAATAAAACAAAGTGTCATTAATTGCATTGATTAACAGACAAGGAACTGAAAGATTGCATGCACATAGATTTGAAATTCAAAAGTAAATATAGTTTATAATTGGAATAATATAAATCAAAAGGATTATATTAAGTAAGTGAATAACGTTATTAATTAACGTTCAAAAATAAGATATATCAAGTAATAAAATTTAATGTTATTTATTAACGTTAAAACCAGAAAACAAAACACAGCAGACAATGTGCTTGGACCCAAGATGGGTCGACCCAAGCTTGCCCGGGTTGACCTATGGGTCGACCCACACTTCGTTGGGTCGACACGGGGGTTGACTCAACCGGTTCCAGATATGTTTTCTGGCGAATTGGTTTTCTGATATAAACAGTTTAGATTTCATTTGGTAAAATATGATGGACTAGACTTTCTTATACACATATAAATTGACTAGCAAGGCCTAGCTCTAAACTCATATTTTCTGAAATGCTGCCTAGGTTCTGCCATTCTCTTCTTTCTCCAAATCTTTTCAGAAAATTAGAATATTAATTTTAGGAAATTCTAATTCAAGATTTGAAGATAGAAGAATGCAAATCTACAAATAGGTGTTCAAAATTATGATCAATGTGAGGTAAGTTCTTGAATTTGATTTATTTAGGTTTGTTTTCTTTTTCCCTCTTCTTTTATTATCAAATTTGTAAATCCGTGGTTGCTTAATAGTAGATTCAGTTAGGGAGGCCACATAACAACAAACCTGGATCAGATTCATGGGTTGGAAAGCTGTTAGGTGAGTGTATTCAAATTATACCTTTTTAAAATAATGGTATATTTACCATTTACATTCCCCGTCATTCTTAACATGTTAAACAACTGTAGGTTGTGATAATTCGGCATAATTCATTTTCAGTTATGTTACGAATATTACTGTTGTATAGATATATTCTATGGATCCGTTAGCTAGATAAAATTTACTGTAATACTGAATATGTGAGATTTACAATAAAAATGATTGTTTTACAGAAAATATTGTTAATGACAAATTGAATATTGTAAATCAAATTAGAGGGAAATTCGGAATAATTGTGATAATTGAGATTAAATTTACATAGAATATGTTGAGAACATTTATGTTGTGTAAAGCCTATTTCCATTAATTATCTGTGTTAATTGGGAATTACTGTAAACACTATAATTATGGAATTTACAATAAACATGAAATGTTCAGTAATACGGAATTTACAATAAAAATTACCGTGATACGGAATTTACAGTAAACACTATTAATGAAAATCTGGAATTGTAAATCAAATTACAGTGAAATTGGGAATAATTTGGTAACTGATATTAAACCTACGTAGAATATGTTGAGAAAATTTCTGTTGTATAAAGCCTATTTCCATTAATTAACTATTTGAATTGGGAATTTCTGTAATTACGAAATTTACAATAAACATGAATATTTTTTTAAGAGTATTATTATGCCAAAGGTTGTAAATTGAATTACAGTAAAATTTAGGAATAATGAAAAAGAATAGATATGCCTAATTTGCATGTAAAATTTACAGCAATTGGGAAATTTACAGTAGTTGGGAAGTTTACAGTAAAATTTAGGAATCTACAATTTCCCAATTACTGTAAATTTTACATGCAAATTAGGCATATCTATTCTTTTTTCATTATTCCTAAATTTTACTGTAATTCTATTTACAATCTTTTGGCATAAAAATACTCTTAAGAAAATATTCATGTTTATTGTAAACTCCATAATTATAGTGTTTACAGTAATTCCTAATTTAGACAGATAATTAATGGAAATAAGCGTTATACAACAGAAATGTTCTTAACATATTCTACCTAGATTTAATTTTAATGACCATAATTATTCCCAATTTCACTATAATTTGATTTACAATATCCAATTTGTTATTAACAATATTTTCTATAACACACTCACTTTTATTGTAAATCTCACAAATTCAGTATTATAGTAATTTTTATCCGATTAACGAATCATAGAATAGATTTATACAACAGTAATATACTTAACATAACTGAAAATGAATTATGCCGCAATTAGCACAACTTACAGTTTTTCAACATGTTAGGAGTGACGGGGAATGTAAATGGTAAATATACCATTATTTAAAAAGGTATAATTTGAATCCACTCACCTAACAGCTTTCCAATCCATGAATCTAATCCAGATTTGTTGTTCCGTGGCCTCCCTAACTGAGTCTAACATTAAGCAACCACTAATTTACAAATCTGATACTAAATAAAGAGGGGAAAAGGGAGAGAAACCTAAATAAATCTAATTCAAGAACTTACCTCACGTTGATCAGAATTCTGAACACCAATTTGTAGATTTATATTCTTTTATCTCCAAATCTTGAACCAAAATTTCCTAAAACTAATATTCTAATTTTTTGAAAAGATTTGGAGGAAGAAGAGAATGGCAGAGCCTAGGCAACATATCAGAAAATATGATTTTAGAGCTAGGCCCTTATAGTCTATTTACAAGTGTACAAGAAAGTCTGGTCCATCAGATTTAACCAAATAATATCCGAACCGTTTATATCAGAAAACCACGTCATCCAGAAAACAAATCTGGAACCAATTGGGTCGACCACTGTGTCGACCCAATGTAGTGTGGGTTGACCCTTGGGTCTACCCATCTTGGGTCCAGGCACGTTTACTACTGTGTTTTGTGTTCTGGTTTCAACGTTAATAAATAACATTAATTTTAATTACTTGATATATCTGAATGTTAATTAATAATGTTATTCACTTACTTAGTATAATCCTTCTGATTTATATTATTCCAGTTGTAAACTATATTTACTTTTGAATTTCAAATCTATGTGCATGCACTCTTTCGATTCCTTGTCCGTTAATCAATGCAATTAATGACCCTTTGTTTTATTCCTTTTTATGCACTCTAATTTCAAAGATAGCTTAATTATTGTCCATTTTCCATTTATTATGCATTAATTATATTTGCTCTTAACATGTACTTTTTATCTCAACATTCGAATTTGTGTGTGTGTGTGTATATATATATATATACGCGCAATCTTTATTTCTTTTTCAAAATTCAAACTACGTTATGCTGTTATTAATTTCATACCTATTTTCATTTAATGTAGGTTTATTTCCTTTTAGAATATGTATTTTTTTAGTCGTTCATCTAAAATAAAAATATGGCGCCAGCGGGACTTGAACTTATGTCACTCACTTGAGAGAGACATATCTTTACCAGTTGAGCTACATAGGCTCTTGTTAACATGACTAAAAACAATGTTGGTAAATTCTTTTTAGTTTTCTTCTTATATATTTTTTCATGTTTGTTGTAATATTTCATTTAAATATATATTTTTCATCTTAAATTCGTTTCTTGCAAACCATAGGTCTAAATTGATCAGAAAATTGACACAGATGCAATGACATTAATTCCATGACCAAATTCTGAAAGCATTTTCAAATTTTTATTTATTATCTAATTTAAAAAATGCGGGGTGTTATAAGAGACCTTATAAAAGATAGATTTGATTTGGAGATGGATGAAGGCAGCTAAGGATAAACCGAAGTCGTACGCAGATCAACGAAGGACAGACCTAGAGTTTGATGTAGGAGACATGGTTTCTGCTAAGGTATCACCATTAAGGTGTGTGGTTCGGTTTGGCTCGGTAGGGAAGTTGTCGTTGAGGTTTGTAGGACCATTCCAAATAGTAGTATGGATAAGTCAGATGGCCTACAGAGTTAGACTACCATAGAGATTAGTGGGAGTTCATGATGTGTTCCATGTTTCACACCTACGGAAGTGTCCACATGATTCCACGGTAGTAGTAGTAGAGCTAAGTGCTCTAGAGGATATCGACGTAGAGAGGGTGGCATCAGTCATAATATTCCTACTTGGATACTAAGATATAAAGTGAAAAAGCTATGAAATAAAGAAATCAAGCTAGTTAAGACTCAGTGGGGAGAAGACAACAACGATGCAACTTGGTAACCAGAGGATAAGATTCGCGCTTCTTTTCCGTCTCTCTTTGAGAGTACGTTCTTATTCCTATTGTAGGCTTTGAATTTGAATCTATTTTTCCTATCGTCTCAATCATAAATCTTAGGTAGAATCTTATGGATGGTGGGAAATAGTTTAAAACACGTTAATATAACATGTTATGGTTGAATGGATGCAAGTGGATGCAGTGGATGCAAATACACACAAGGGAGTAGTTAGGGATTGGCTTAACTATGACACTTACATATTGCATATGGATGCGTGTGCATTTTTATTTATTTTAATAAATGAAAAATGGTTGAATCAACACTTGGATGTTGCATTTTGGTGCATATTTGTTGCATGCATACAGAGTTTTATATATGTATCATTAGGATTCTTTTGCATGCATATTGGATGCATGGTACATACATGAATTGCATTAAGGAGGTCAACTGAATTAGTAGCCCACCTGATTTTCGCGTCATCTTAGGGACATATACACAACACCTTTGCATATGTTCATGAAAAGAATTAGAAAATCTAAGGACAATGGATGTCGGTGGTTGACGGTTGAGTAGACGTGTGTAGATAATGGTTGATAACATTCATTACATTCTTCTTGTCTTAGAGATTTTTGGGATGATATCCTTTAAGGAAGGGAGAATGTAACATCCCGAATATTAATAAACAATAATTAAATGTAAAAGAATAATAAGCTAAATATTTATTAAAATAATATTCAGGATTAGACAATGGGACACCATTGGGTTCGTCGTAATTTTCTAATAAAAAAAAACACTTGCTTTGCTAAAATTGGAGTTAAAATGAATTAGTTATAAATTAAAGAACAAATTAGAAAATAAATAAATAAATAAATAAGATAGAACCAACATTCACTGGGCGACCCAGCCCACTTGGGTCGACACGTGTGTAGACCCAAGCTAAGGTGGGTCGACCCCTATGTCAACCTGAATATGAGGGTGAGTCGACCTAGCTTACAGAATCGGTGTGCCTTTGCCTACACCTTGGCAGTGAGCGTTATTTATTTTTCAACGTTAATTTCAGTCGACTAGGTATTGTTTTATTGGTTTATTTTAAACCATGTGCTGAAGTGTGTGGTCCGATGACATGGCTAGTGTAACGACCCGCATTTTTCGATGAAATAATTTATTTATTTAATTATTTAAATAATGGTTTGGTTATTTAAAATGACCAGAATTTAATAATATTGAATATTTAATTAAAATAAATAAAATAATATATATATATATTTAATTTCTGAAATGTCAGAAATTGTGGAATTCACAAAATGGTGTGAATTGGATCATCGGTGATATTTAATTCAGTTTAAAATTCGAATTAGAAATTTATGAGTATTAGTTATTCAAGATGAGTTGCCATTTCGTACGACTGCTAGCGTAATTCGCAGGGCAGCAGATAGCCTACGGCGGTCGGATGTTTCCTGAGGGAATCAGGCGTAACCATTGTGATAACTGCGATCTAGAGTCAAGCGAATGGAGTTAAGTCAAATATTAGTTAATCGATAGGAGTTAATCAAGTTGATTTAGTCAAGTTAGAGTTGAGTTAAACAAGTCGAGTTAGTTAAATTAGAGTAATAAGTTAAAGTTAATCAGTTAGAGTTAACCAGTTATGGTTAATCAATTAGAGTTAATCGATTGGAGTTAAATCGAATTAGAGTTATTCAATGGAGTTAATCAAGTTCGAGTTAGTCGAGTATTAGTAAATTGAATAGAGTTAGTAAAAAGGAATTAATCGAATATCATCTATTCGAAGTAGAATTATCGCATATAGTTTATTCGAGAAGTGAGTTAAATTGAATACAAGTTATGCGAAGGAGATAGTTAATCGAATATAGTTTATTCGAAAGAAAGATAAATCGAATATGGTTATTCGGAAAAGAGTTAAATCGAACATAGTTATTCGAAAGAGAAATTAATCGAATATAGTTTATTCGAAAAAGAGTTATCGAATATAATTTATTCGAAAAAGAGTTATCGAATAGAGATTATTCTAAAAAGAGAATTATATGTTGGATTCGATTTTATCGAATTAGGGAAAATTCTATTTACTTTCCGTCTTTAAATCAAGATGTATATTATTATTCAATTAGTTATTTGTTATTTATTCAAATTAAGGAAGAAAAGTTATATTTAAGTTATTATATTTCGAAAGTATGAGATTATATCACTATGGTTATAATCAAATAATTTTGGTAAAAGAAGTGGATTCGTAAATAGAATCCGAGAGTGTCGTAAGGAAGTTTGTAAAAGGTTTAAAAGGTGGACCTTGTCTGTTTCGAAGTTAGGAATGTTGTTCAGTTAAGGTCTGAGAGGTAATTATACCCCAACTTGATTGACTTCGTTTTTAACTAAGGAATGGTTAAAGTTCGATAGTGAAGGTTGGTTAAGTGAATCTAGTTAATGAGTGCAATGGTTCGAATTCGCATAGTGACGTTATAGTTAAACGTCCGTTTAAATCTAATGAAGGAGTTTTGGAAATGTTTTATAATATAGAAAATGTATAGAAAAGGAAAATGAATAAATTAATAAAATTAATTTAAAAAGGGAAAATGTCGATTGATGATTGATCGATCGAATTTCTATCTAGAAATAAGATCATTGTTTGCACACCTGTTTTTCTTTGATAGTTAAATCACCGACTATCGAAGTTTTTGATCATTTTGGCGTCGTCAATAGGGAGAGACCGGGATCAGATATATTATCTGAAAACCACTATGTATGGACGTTAGCGTTGCGATCAAATATTGAAGACGGAGTTATGCAAGGACTATCCTGATACAAAATAGTGCCTTCGGTTTGTCCAGTCCCGGGACAAACGTGAATGGACAAATGTCTGACAGAGTATATCTAACGAATCGCGGAAATTGATCTCTTCAAACGTACTTACGTTTGGTGGTGGGGGAATTCGTTTCTATTAGCTTTATACCCGTGGTATTTTTGAGGAAATCAATTGGTGATTTGACAGGTATGACGATGTGGCATTCAAAGCGAATGGTGGTCAGGTGTATCAAAGATACGTTATGACCTCAAGCCTCATCAACCAGGAAATGATAGAAATCGGGCAGGCAGCATGGCTAAGTGGGTCGCTCCCATTAGGGTGTATATCACCTATCTAGAGAAAATCCAATTCATTCTTTTATCTATTATCGATGCTGTCCCTTTTCGGGAAGACGGTGGGTAGCTCCCAACCGTTGGTGGTATACATTCGATGCACTCAAGCGAAATGAGTGGTCGGTCATGTGTGGGCCGGGTTGCAAGACGTTCTTGTTGAACCCAGTGTATTTGCCTCTAGAGATACACTATCGGCAGGTGGTCCCATACCTTGTCATAGTTGGAATCCAATCCCCAATAAGCGCCCGCGGTTTTGTTTGTGTATTATATATGTGGAACGTGAGATGCAAGCGTTCTGCTAGATTGTTAATTACTTGTGATTAGACATTATTGTAATATCAGAGGAGTATTGATTTCCAAACTGTTTGAGTTATCGTAAGGTAAAAACTGTCCATGTTTATGTGTGGATTGGTCTTACGATTATCTTCTCTTTGAAAAGGATTTTTGAAAAGTTAAGCCAAATGATTTGAGTTTACTCACACCAGTCCCATGACTGACCCAGCGTTTTATTTTGTTTTGTTTTCCCTAAACTCTTGGGTGCCCAAATTTGTACGGGAAGTCTAGTAGTTCAGGTCTTCACAGAAATACTTGGAGGAGCTTGAAGCAGGAGGCTTCAGGACTATATATCTATTTTTATTTCCGCTGTGTGTAAGTGTTGTACTCTGAAATGTTATTGTATACATATACTGTTTTATTTCAAAGTTATGTTATAGTATATTTTATTCGTTCCGCTGTGAGATTCGTGTTTACTCTGATTGTGTTCTTCTCCTTCTTCTATTCTAATTTTCTATCTTATCTATTCTCTCCCTCTAACTTCTTTCTATTAATGATCTGGAATGTTCGAATGCCGGAATAATTAACATGGGTTTTATGTTGATTTTCTGGGTCGAAAATCCCAGTTCGTTACACCTAGACTAGATCTAATCTTAGATTTGAATGACCGAGGGCATCCAGTAAACCTTATAAATAAACTAGCAGAGCCTCTCTCATTTATTCACATCCATTCTCTCTTCTTCTTCTCCCCCAGTCCTATCCTCAAAATTAGGAAAAGCCACCTAATTAAAATTTTAAGGAGTAAAGAAGTTCTTAAGCTTTTAATATTTATTTTTATAAACACTTTTAGAAGCGGAGGTTCTGCTAGATTTTAGAAGAAAGCCACGGGGAAAGCTTTGTTCACCAGATTTATGAGTTTTCATGTAATCTTTGGACTAGTTATTTGTGTAGGAATTTTTAAACAGTTAAGTAGTTTTAAGTTGCAAGTTTTATTTTTACAGTATTTATAAGTTTAGTTTTTCTGTAAGTTATTGTAGATTATTTACTGTCTATGCCTATTTCTTGTCGATTGTTTATTGTTTATATGTAATTCTCCTTATCCCCTTCCTTATTACAGTTTATTTACAGTTATGTTCATGCCTATTTTATTCACTTTTGTTTATTTTGAGTCTAGGCCTTGCAAGTCGCCTAGACCATTTACCTTTTTCTTTAAAGCTGAGCTTAGGCCTAAAAGGAGTCTAAGCCTTTATCGTTATATGTGCGTTAAATTAAAATAATATTGAAGTTGGATAAAAAAGGATTTTTGGGCATATTGAAGCTAATTAAGTATTGCAATCAGAATTGACTGTAATTTGAGAATAAAACCTTAACATGTAACGGGAGAACATGTAAAATGGAATAAATTGGACTTATTTGGGCATTAAGTAACATGAGGAAGGGTTGTATAAGAAAATTACATTAATTAGAAACGTTAATGACAACTAGGATATAACATATGGTTAAATTGGGCTTATTAGTAAAACTTAAACGTGTTTAGTTGAAATTATGAAACACAAAGCTAAGACAGAGGGTGTAACGACCCACCCAGAATGAGCCTAAATTTCAACCCAAAAAGGCCAATCGAAACTTAGAGTCATTCTAAATGGATCATTGGTTCCTATAAGGAAATGGTATAATAGATATAACAGAGCATACTAAAGCGAAATTAGAATCTCACACAGCGAAAGGGATAAAATATAGTAACTTAAAATAGATGTACCTTTAAATTAAAACTAGCATCAAGTCATTACAACGAGTCTCATGCAATAATAGGTACATTAATATTAATTATCCCAATATAATAATATGCCATAGTGCCTAATAGTTATGGATCCTACATCCTTACGCCCCATCTCCAAGGTATCACCGATCCAAGCTTTCCCACCTACTGTCATGTTTATATGTTAAGAGGAAGGAGGTTAGAACATAAAGTTATGATGAATGAAGATAAAATGTGTTTAAAGGCTATACTGTATATTTGGCAGGTTAAACACACAAGTATACACAAAAAAAGGTATATTCTAATTAATGAGGTTAGTAAGTGCATGCAACGTCCAACGTATACCTAACTCATACCTCGGTTGGCCCTTACATAGCTCCAAGCGGAAGAGGACATTCCGGTAAACTACCTTAGTCTGCTATCGCCATGACTAAGCCTTTTTAGAGAAGAAGGACCCATAAACCACTTCAAATCTAATAAGGGAGGGTCCCATGACTTTGGCCCAAACCTAGAATAAACCTTCAGAACGGGTTTAGTCCTAACCACTTAAGACCCAAACTAGATGAAAAAACTTAAGACCTTCTCTAGGCGGGTAGTAAGCCTACCTATACACACATATGTATAATAGTTATATATACATATATACACTAGACTTCTCACGTTAAACTGACTACTTGTAGATGCTGGATTTTCCGGGCGGTTCTGGGCAGACTTCTACAACAAGCGGGCTTAACCTCCTGTCAAAATGTACTAAATTTAATATATGTATAAGCCGTTTATATACACACAAGCAAATGGTTCCTATAGGGACATTTAAATTCACATTCTAACCTAAATGTGATTATTACGCCTATTATACGTTGATTAAGCTATACACGTATATAATTTAATAATCACTATTAATGCCCATTGTCGTTCGAATTATGAAACGTTATAATGGTGAATTTTGTGAATCGTATTCACATATAAGGCATACAACCCCAATTCCCATAATAAACTACTCAAATCATAGCATATTTAATTACAAGCAACAAATGGGAAAACATCAATAATAAACATTCAAACTTGTATCCTAGGCTTACTAGAATTATTTGAACAATAAAAGAGAAATAGGGCGTTATACACACACACACACACACACACATATATATATATATATACACAAATAGTCAATATATATAACCTCTATTTGGGTCAAACTTGTCCTTTTGTTTGTTTGTACATAAAACCGTTAATATTTAATTATTACATATCTAAATACGTTCAAATGCATTATTTAAAATAGAGATCTCAGCCTATAAAAATTATGCAATCAAATCAAATTTAACCTTTATATACTACAAACATTTTATATTTAATTTACATTGAAATGGATAGATCTAACCAAATAAAAGCATAACCACCAAATTCAAATAAATATTTTATTTCAACATTTGAATTGGTACATATTTCTAAGTCCACTATTGTATAGTTCACAATTAAATAACATAAATGTACAAATTCACTTTTACATTGATTCCTCACTGCAACACTCATTTCACTCAGTTACATATTCAATTTCATATACATATTCATATGTACTCACTGAGCCTTCAATTGCTTCAATATCCATTCATGTTACTTGTATACATGTCACAGAAACACACACAAGATTCAACCATAGACAAATATAAATTTAGTTTAAATTTTATTTGGCTTAGAATTTTTGGTGTGTTTCTCATTGTTTTTCTAGACTTTCTCTGATATATATACATTTATTTGAGTCTAGACTTCTTTTGATATTCACTATAAATACCATAAGGTAGACTGAATATTAGTGCTTGCATATTAGCCTCAACACAGCTATGGTGGTCTGTTGATCAAGACCAACATCGACTCACATTTGTGGTCTGCTGATCTTGACCATCCACGACACAACGTATAGCGGTATGCTGAATTAAATTAAAAAAATGGTTTTGCACTCATATACAGTTATTTTAAGGTCAACAGGTATAAAACTCAAGCTTTTATTACCTACCGAGCATTGTTTGTTAACATGAATAAACAACAAAGAGCATTAGGCAAATGCACACTGCATAAGGCAGCAAACGCAAAACAAAATCAAATCTGGACATATATGCACAGAAATATAGTGCAAGTGCATGAAGCACAAATGTCCAAGCGTTTTCATATATATATATATATATATATAAAGTTATGGCAAAGAGATGCAAATGCACATGAATCAGGTCATGGATATGCAACAAACCATAAGGCTGCAAGGGAAAACGAGGATGACGAATACATGCAAATGAAAGTAAAAAGCATGCACCAAAAGGTGGAGAATAAAACAAACAATGCACCAAGCCTGTGCATAAGCACATGCAAAGTAATGCAACTAGCCGAGCCAAGACAAGGCTGCAAGGTGTAAATGCAATATAGACAAGGGCACATGCATCAATAAACAAGTTTCAGGAGGATTACATTAAAGCAGATAAACAAGCAGAGATTCGGGATGCTCAAACCAGTGGAGCAGTAACACAGATGGAGTATAATTGTAACGATCCGGAAAATTTGATGCTCGAATTTTCGATAATAGTACATAATTCTGTATTAATTGCCAAAAACCCAAGTATTGAAAACCCAGATTGTTAATGGAAAGAAATTAGAGGGTGGGAAAAGGAAGAAATAAATATTAGAATAGAAGAATAAGAAGATCAGAGTCTCATAGTGGAACGAATAAAATATAATATATCAAAACACTTCATACAAAAAGAAATTGTATAAATATTACAACATCAGAGTACATAACAGAGAAATAAAACACATAGTGGAAATAAACTAATACTAGATATTACAGATACACATCTTGTTTCCAGCTTCTCTCCTGAAGCTCCAAGCGAAACCTAACCCAGTAATATACTCGCTCTAAACCAAGTACACTTAAAGCAAAGCAAAATCAACCCTGTTCAGTCTAGAATACTTTCAATGATAAATTCATATTGCAAACAACTTGTTTAACTTTAGAAAATTCTTTGAAAGAAAAGGATAATCGTAAGACCAATCAACACATAAACACGGAAGATTTTTACCTTATGATAACCCAAAACATTTTTAATATATAAAATCCAATGATATTACAACAATGTCTATCAAACCACAAATTAATAACCATCTAGCAGAATGCTTACATCTCACGCTCCACATACTTAGTATATAATCAAAAACCGCATGGTGCTTATTGGAGATTTGATTTCAAACATGACTTGGTATCAGACCACCTTCCAAATAGTGTATCTCTAGAGGCAACACACTAGGGTTCAACAAGAACATCATGCAACCCGGCCACACATGACTGACCACTCATTCAACTTGAGTGTATCGAATATATTATCACCCATGATTAGTAGCGACCCAAACTGTATTCCCAAAAGATATAGAAACGACAAAAGAAGAACAAATGAAATTTCTCTAAATGATGACAATACACCGTAATGGGAATAACCCATATAGCCATGTTGCCTGCCTGATTTCTGTCATTACCCGGTTGATGAGACTTGAGGTTACAATTAAATTTTTAGAACATCACATTGTCTTTGAATGCTACAATGTCAGATCCATCAAACCACTAATTGATGTCCACAAATATACCCTGGGTGTTAAGCTAAGAGAACTTTCCTTCTCCGCAACCAAACTTGGTATATTTGTAAAAATCAACATACATGATCCTCAAGAAATACTCTGTCAGACATTCGTCCATGCATGTCATCCAGGAATAGGATGAACCGAAGGCGCCCTCCTACTGCATCTTATATAGGAATCACCTTCAGGATCGGTAGCGAGTAGTCATTGTAATCCGAAGATTTCAATTACGATAAAATCACTATCTAAATAACTCTAGTTGCAAGTTAGAGAAATTCAACAGGTAGTTTTTCCACTCATGAAGATCCACGTTCTTCAGTGCTCCATCTTTATAATCATTCCTACAGATTAGTTCCGAATGCACAGTTGATTCGAAGTGGTTTTGGGTCTAGTTTCCATCTCAGTCTCTTCAAACTAACTCGTCAAAGGTCCAAACAATACTCATTGATAGTCAGGGTTTGAACTATCAACTCAAATAGTAGATTAGTACTTTAGCACCTCAGGACCCTTTCATTTAAAACCATTCATTTAAAACTATTTTATCGATTTAAAATTAATTCCTTAACTTGGCTCAGCAGATTTCTTTTGTTTTCATCACTTGAAAGCAATAACTAACCCTTATCCTTTTTAACATAAGCATATTCAAAAATTCATTTCTTCGTTCTTTTACATCGAAAATATCATTAAGTTTTCCCAAATCCCATTCTCGAACCCTTTTGTATTTCCTTTACTTTGGAAATATTTATATTCTCAAAATTCTTTTACTTCGGAAATAACATTCTATTAAGGGTATAGTATAATTATCACTCTTATATGTGCGCCAAAACGATGTCAATTGACATGCTATTTAAATATAACTCCAACTAGTTTATTTAACTTCAAAACTCTCAGATTAACGATACGGAAATATTATTTTAATTTCTAATATTCATTTTTGCCTCAACACTATGTAACTTCTTGTTCAATCCTTTCCAAAATCTCAACCATTTACTTATTTCATTAAATAAGTGTAATATAAACCATACTATTTCTCTTATTTAGAAAATAGTACCATTTACTTAACCTTATGGTATAAGTATGGTCTCACTTTATAGATACTCTAAATCATGTCATATTATGCATTGTTTATTTTAGACCCGATAGTTTTATTTTATTTTTCTTAAACCTTGCAAACAAAGTTGCGATATTATTTTCTCTTATGGAAACAATATAATAATTCCAACATCTTACCATTACAAACTAATTTCATCCTCGAATAACCCGAAAGTGGTTCAAGTTGGGGTAATCTATTACCTCTCAGACCTTGATCAACAATGTTCTTATCTTCGGATAGATAAAAGTTGTAACTTAAAACCAATACTACTTCTAATACCAATGAAATCTTATTTTCTTATTTCATTAACCGTATGGTTTTATAAACTATATTTTCAATTTTGAAAATATCCGTCACTTACGACCATTTTCACTTAATTCATTGATTAAGTAAATTATTTACTAAAAACACTTACCTTCCATCTAAAATCTCTTTATATAGTTGTAACACCCCATATTTTCTGTTAACGTTATAGTATCGAATCAACTAATATTTAATTTCAAATGTGAGAATTAAGGGATACGGGTTATGCCATTGCGTTCGTCTCAGAATTCTTCTTGAGATAGAGTCCGAATTTGCAAAAAACGGACACCGTACGAAGGAGATATGGACGAACATATTTAAGCAGAAACCAGAAGAAAAAAATATAAATGCACTGGCGCACTTGGGAAGTGCGCCAGTACAAAAATTGCACTGGCGCACCTCCCAAGTGCGCCCAGGTCTAGCTAAAAGCCTGCACAGCTTTCTGGTGTGTTCTGATCCATACTGTGACTCATTGCTGAGTCCTTTCTGACTCCTTGCTGAGTCATTAGGGCTGAGGTGTCACCCTATCCTGATTGAATGGTTGTGGTTAACTCTAGGATCATCCGACGGCTCAAATTAGATTGAAATTCTATATAAACAACCCAATGATCAAACCTAAAAACCACACAAAAATAATCCTGGAACTATCATGCCGTCAATAGAGAATTTGGAGTAGCCGTCACCAATTCAAAGACAAGATAAAAACCCGAATCAAATTAAAAGTAATCAAATTCAATGATCTACATCAAAGGCGAGCTTACCAATTTCAGAATTCAGATTTCAGAAATCAAGAATTCCTTTTTGTAAGTTGGTTATTATGTAGATTTAAACGTCACTTCAAATGAATCATGACATGTTGTAATTCGAATATAGAGTAATGCTTATGTATAAGATAAATAAAGTTTGATTCTCATTTATTTTAAAGTACCATTGCGATTGAACATGTCTATATGCTTGTGGTGATGAACATATTGTATGTTATTGGAATCTATTACGATTTGGTAATGGATTTATTATGCCAACTAAATGGTGAAACATGTCATGTTATAATTTGGTGGTTACTTGCAAGTTTATGATCTAAAGCACATGCTTATATGTTAGATCAACACTCATGTATATTTAGATCCATGTTAAAGTTGAATCTATTTATGTTGTAAAATTGGAATTGTAGCTCTCTTATGTTTTAACACATAAGTTATCATGCTAAGTTGTGATTCGAATATGTTTATAATAGCCCTCTTATATTTAACACACATAAGTTATCATGTTAAGTTGTGATTCAAATATGTTTATAGTAGCTCTCTTATGTTTAAAACACATAAGTCATCATGCTAAGTTGTGATTTAAATATGTTTACAATGGCTCTCTTATGTTTAACACACATAAGTTATCATGCTAAGTTGTGATTTGAATATGTTTATAGTAGCTTTCTTATGTTTTGACATACACAAGTTAATATGCTAAGTTGTGGTTTAAAACTGTCATTATATGTTAAATCTCCATGCTAAACCTTTATCAAGTTCACATGACAATTAGACCCAACTAAGTCACAAGTTCACCTTTACCCGTTTAATTAAGTTAATGACACTTCTATGCCAAGTTACACATGATAAGTTGAATGTATGCTATTTTTATGTTTGTTTCATGTCCCTTGTTTATTACCCCTTTTGTTTATGGGTTTGGGCTAATTTACTAGCCCAACATTTTATGTGATTCATGCGTACGTTCCACGGGGATAACGATGGGAAAATATGAAAATTCATGGCATAGATTTGTTCATAAAATGGTATATTTGATATACCATTTATTGTGAGCATAATCAAAGGATAATTATGGCATGATTAAATTAAAATTAATTTACATAAAGAAATTAGACATATAAAGAAAATATGTGAATTTAGAAAAGACAAATATGCCTAACCCGAGGTTAGACTGAGTTATGGTGTAAATCTGCCCGGACCGGACCGGCATATCCAGTGACCACAACAAGACTTGTCTAATGTGGGTGGTTAGTGCATCAAGCCCAAAAAGAACCCGAGGTTAGACTGAATTGTGGTGTAAATTTGCCCGGAACCGACCGGGATATCCAGTGACCACAACTAGACCTGTCTAATGTGATTGGTTGGTGCTTTAATGTATAAATTATATCTAATTCAGGATTGGTAAGGTTAAGTCAATTAGGGAAACACTTAACCGATTCAACATGTTAACTAAATGAATGGGTGGGGTTAGGTAAACTTGGACACTTAACCAAATAAACATGTTGATTAGAAAACCCTAGTAGCGGGGACCCATTTCAGAAGTAACCCACATAGATGTATCATGGTACCCTGAAACTAGGCAGGGTGAGGCACGATTACTGGGCTGATTATAAGCGGTCAAAACGTCGGCGGTTGGTGCGTCAGTGTAGGTTCCGACGGAGTACGGGCATGCACGTACTCCGGGGTGGAAAAAAAAGGCACTGGGCATCAATAGTATACACTATTCATCTTGAATCGTGCCGGGTTGCCACCAGAGGGACTGATACACCCCATGGTGGGACCAGCACAGGTATCTACAATCAAGCGGAGCCGAATGACACAGAATATGAATGCATGCGAGTAGGATCCGATCATTGAGGGGATCGTTTGTTATGAACACGTGGGGCTGGTTGAACTAATGGTTAAGTAGGTACAGAGACTATAGTAATGGGTGTGATCACATGTTCCTCTTAGCTTATATTATGGTATTGTCCTATGTTCTGTTATTACTGTCATGATCCCTTTCCTTCTTTAAATACTAGTAATCACTGAACTTACCAGACTTATCGTTTGACTCATTTTCTTTCGTCCTCTTTTCTTCCATTTCCCCCCAGGTCCACAGGGAGGGAACGCTCCAGCTTAGTCAGACTCTTTGCAAGCTTCAAGAAAGTAGATGTATGATTGGGACTCTCTCACCTTGGCTATGGCTTTTGAACACTACACTTGGGGATTTATGCAGTTTTATCTATGGTTTATGCTTCTTTATTAAATAATCAAGACAGAAATTTTGGTGTAATGTTTTGGAAGTTATTTTAAAACAATTTGATGTAATACTTTTGTATTGAACCACAAATGAAATAAATATTTGAATTTCGCTGCTTATATTTATCTGTCTTGTAAAATTTTCTGTATCTTGTACCTATAACCCTCCACCAAAGTTAAGGCATTCCCTTTGTGAGTGACCTTAACGGAGGTGGGGTGTTTCACTTAGTATCAGAGCAAAGGTTTACCAGATTAGATAAGAGTTTTTGAAAACTATTTTCAAAAAAGAAATATAAAAAGCATTTTACAAGAAAAAGTGTTGTTTTAAATTTAAAAAGGCATAATCCCCAAAGCCATATGCACTATCTTTCTATCCTTCATTTTGAATCTTTTCTTTTTCATTTCATCATGTCTGGGAATCTTAACCTTCCAAAGGGTGTACCGATACCTGGCTGGTTCAGGAGGTACTTAGAGGCTTGGGCCAGCGACACAGACCCAACAGATATTCCTCCTCCAGCTTCAGCGGTTCCTCCTCCTCCTCGTGCAAATGCTTTCTCAAAGATTTGTAGAGACTTTAGGGCCATGGGCGGAAAGGATTTCAAGGGAACTGAATCATTCGTAGAAGCAAGGAACTGGCTCAAAGAAACTGAGGATCTGTTCGTTATCTTCGAGGTGGACGATAGGCAGAAGATACAGTTGATTGTATGGTTGCTCAAAGACGAAGCTTCCTATTGGTGGGAAGTCACTAACGCCGACCGGTTGAAACATGGATGGATTTCAGAATAAGGTTTGAGATGAAATTCCTCTCACAAGCTGAACGAAGTTTACAGATGGAAAAGTTCTTATCTCTTAAGCAAGGAAGTATGACGGTCAAGGAGTACGTCAACCAATTCAATCAGCTGGCCCAATTTGGACTGGACTTAGTGAATACTCCTCATAAGAAGGCTCTCCGTTTTATCAAGGGATTGAATGAGCCACTTTACAGCTTGGCTATGACGGGCTACTTACGAGAGGTTGGTGAACATGGCACTCTTACATGAGGAAGACAAGGGCGAGAAAGAGGCAAAAACAGAAGTTCCTCAAGATAAGAAGGGGGAGGGGTCACAGAACAAGAAGGTTGATTCAAAGAAAGGCGGGAAGAACAACAAACCCCATGACAAAAGAAAGTGTAATTTCTGTGGCATTCCTGGACATCTGAACAAAGACTGCAAGAAGACGAAAAAGAAGATGGGTGGTTGTTTCCACTGTGGTGAGAAAGGACACATGTCTAGGGCTTGCCCAAGGAAGCAAGGGCAGGGAGCCGGACCTTCTTCTAGAGGACAAGTTCACGCTCTCACGGCACCTCCGCAAGAACGAGGTAGAAATATTTCAGTTGAAAATTTAGTCTATCTTTTTGATCATCCTGTTCGTACACTATTTGATTCTGGCACATTGCACTCTTTTATATCTACTGCGTTAGTGGAATCTCTGCACCTAGACTCCAGTATAGTAGAGGATCCCTTGGTTGTTTCAAATCCAATTGGGGGCTCAGCTTATTTGTCAATGGTTTGTTTGGATTTGAAAATATCTATATTAAGCGTTGGGTTAGATGTAATGCCTTTGTTTTGGGCTTCACGAGCTATGGGTTGATTCTAGGCATGGATTGGCTATCCAGTGATGGTGCCGTCCTCGATTGTGAAAAGAGAGTGGTTAGACTCATGACTCACCCCGGTAACATTCTCGAAATTTCTTGTAATCCCATGAACTCCGCCATGCTTAGTTATTTAGAATCTCTTGATGCGTTTGTTGAGAACTTGCAGTCTGTAAGGGTAGTCTGTGAATACTCGGATGTGTTTGAAGAGGTAAAGGGCTTACCTACGAAGCGGGAGATAAACTTCTGCATATACCTCGTTGATAATGCAAAACCCGTTGCTTTACCCGTTAGACACATGGCTCCAAGGGAGAGGAAAGAACTCAGTAAGCAAGTTAAAGAATTGCTTGAGAAGGGGTTTATAAGGCGGAGTATTTCTAAATGGGGTGCTCCATTAGTGTTCGCAACTAAAGCGGACGGTTCGCTTCGCCTGTGCATTGACTATAGGGAACTAAACAAGCTGACCAAGAAGAATAGGCACCCACTCCCGAGAACAGATGATTTGTACGATCACCTTGTAGGTGCATCGGTTTTCTCCCAATTAGATTTAGCTACCGGGTTTCATTAGCTAAGAGTGGCTGAAGATAGCACTAATAAGACCGCGTTCAGAACTCCAGATGGTTTCTTCGAGTGGCTTGTCATGCCTTTCGGCTTGACAAATGCACCTGCTTACTTCATTGATTTAATGAGCAAGGTGTTCCGAGAGTTCCTCAATAAGTTTGTGGTGGTCTTCGTAGACGATATTTTGATCTTCTCAAAGAATGAGGAAGAGCATGCTCAGCATCTAAAGGAAGTCATGGGTACTCTCCGTGCACATCAGTTGAAAGCTAAATTCTCCAAGTGCCATTTCTGGAGAGAAGATGTTAGGTTCCTTGGACACGTGGTGTCCAAAGAGGGGATAGTTGTGGACCCCGCAAAAGTGATTGCTGCGCAAGATTGGAAGGTTCCTCGAAACACAACCGAAGTCCGAAGCTTTCTCGGGCTAGTAGGCTTTTATCGAAAGTTCATCAAAGATTTTGCAAAAGTCTCAGCTCCTCTTACAAGGTTGACAAAGAGGAACCTAGCTTTCAATTGGGATTTGGATTGCGATATTGCTTTCCAACGTTTGAAATGGGCTCTAACAACAGCCCCAGTTCTGACATTGCCTGATGGAAGCAAGATGTTTACAGTATACACAGATTCATGTGGAATAGGACTAGGCGTTGTTCTGATGCAAGAAGGGAAGGTAGTGGCTTATGGTGGAAGGCAGTTGAAAGTACATGAGAAAAACTACCCGACCCACGACCTAGAGTTGGCAGCCATCGTTTTTGTGCTTAAGTCTTGGCACCATTATCTCCTAGGTGAGAAATTTGAACTGTATACTGACCATAAATTGTTGAAATACCTTTTCTTGCAGAAAGATCTCAACTTGAGGCAACAAATATGGATGGAGTTTCTTGCCTCGTACGATTTTGAGATCTCCTACACTCCTGGCAAGGGCAATGCAGTAGCAGACGCTTTGAGTAGAAAGAAACTGACCTTAAGCCCTCTCTTTGTGGAAAGGCAAAGCTTGGAGTTCATAGCAAGCTTTAACTTCAAACCCTCCTCTGACTTTGTACCTGGATTGCTAGCAACGTTAGAAGTGCGGCCAACTCTATTAGACCCAATCGGAGTCGCGCAAAGATAAGACCCTCAGCTAGATGATGTGATAGACAAGTTAATTAGGGGTGAGACTTCTAGTCACCTCAATAGATACTCCATTGATGCCAAGGGCTGGTTGAGACGAGATGGAAGACTATGCATCCCACAAGCAAGGGATTTGGTAAAGGCGGTTCTAGAAGAGGCACACCATTCCAAACTGACCATACACCCAGGCGGAGACAAAATGTATAAAGACATTAAAAGAGTTTTCTTTTGGAATGGCATGAAGCAATATGTAGCTGTATTTGTTTCTAAGTGTTTAATATGCCAACAAGTCAAGGCAGAGCAGAAGAAGCCTGGTGGTTTGCTCCATCCTCTAGAGGTCCCACAGTGGAAATGGGATAGCATCTCGATGGACTTTATATATGGGTTGCCTAGGTCAAGAAAGGGCAATATCAGCATTTGGGTAATAGTGGACAGGCTTAATTAAAGCGCCCACTTTATACCTGTCAAAAGTAGAAGGACTGCCTCATCTCTAGCATCCATATATCTTAAAGAGATAGTTCGACTCCATGGAATACCCTCCAGCAAAGTGAGTGATCGAGACCTTGTCTTCACGAGCGAATTTTGGAAGAGTTTACAAGAGGCTGTAGGCACACAGTTATGCTTAAGCACGACCTATCATCCTCAAACCGATGTCCAAACGGAAAGAGTCAACAGAGTATTAGAAGACCTCTTGAGATTATGCATTATTGACTTCGGAGGTACATGGAAGGATCATCTTCCTTTGGTGGAATTCGCTTACAACAATAGCTACCAAGCCACCATAGGCATGGCGCCTTTTGAAGCTTTATATGGAAGACCTTGCAGGTCACCAACTTGCTGGTGGGAGTCCACATACAAGCTCATACTTGGACCAGACATGATTAGGGAAACTTCAAAGAAAGTAGACTTGATACGAAGAAGAATGAAGACGGCCCAAGATAGACATAAATCCTACGCAGACAAAAGAAGAACTGACCTTGAGTTCGAAGTTGGAGATAAGGTGTTCCTTAAAGTATCTCCTTTGAGGAACGTCGTTCGCTTTGGATTTGCAGGAAAGTTAGCACCAAGATTTGTAGGGTTGTTCCCTATCATCGAGAAGATTGGGAAGATGGCTTATAGGGTACAGCTGCGTGAATGATTGGTCAGGGTTCATAATGTCTTTCATGTCTCTCACCTTCGGAAGTGCTTACACGAGTCCGCGGAAGTGGTAGAACCAAGCATGCTAGAGGAAGTAGAAGTTGAACGAGAAGCAACCGTGAGGAGAGTTCCAACCCGTATCTTGGGAACAGAAGTCAAAAAGCTACGCAACCGTGAAGTTAAGCTCGTCAAAGTTCAATGGAGCGACACCAAGGAAGACGCGACTTGGGAAACTGAGGATAGAATACACGCAGCCTACCCTTTTCTTTTTGAGGGTACATCCTTAATCTCTTATTCCTTAAGTTTATGCTTGTATCTATCTTTTTAGGTATATCTCCTTGATCCTATCCTTTATCCTTAGGTAGAAACCCATTTGGATGTAAACATGTAATTGAAACATGTTATGGTTGATGGTTGCAAGTGGTTGCTAGTGGTTGCTCGTGGATGCATATACACATATTAGGTATTAGATCGGCTCAGTCACTTCCATATTGCATATGCATATATGTATTTGTATTTGGATTGAAACTTGATGTGTTATCATATGGACGTTGCATTTGTATGAATGATTGTGCACTCATGTAGGAAATTTTGAGTAGGAAAAAAGTTGCATTCATAATGGACTTATGGCATTGACATAATTTGCATTAAGGAGGTCAACTGAATCAGTAGACCGCCTGATTTTGCATTAGATAAGGACATGTACACACACTATGCATATGATCATGAAGCATTAGAAATCTTTTAAGGACAATGAACTCCTGTGTTTGGTGGTTGAGTAGATGGGTGATTGGATGGTAGGATATAAGTTCTTCTCGACTTAAAGATTTCGGGGACGAAATCCTAAAAGGAGGGGAGAATGTAACTCCCCCTATTTTCTATTAACGTTATAGTAATGAATCAAAGAATATTTAATTTCAAATGTGAGAACTAAGGGATACGGGTTACGCCATTGCGTTCGTCTTGGAATTCTGCTTGAGATAGAGTCCGAGTTTGCGTAAAACGGACACCGTATGAAGGAGATATGGACGAACGAAGTTAAGCAGAAACCAGAAGAAAAAAAGAATTATAAATGCACTGGCGCACTTGGGAAGTGCGCCAGTACAAAAATTGCACTGGCGCACCTGCCAAGTGTGCCCAGGTCGAGCTGAAAGCCTGCACAACTTTCTGGTGTGTTCTGATCCATACTGTGACTCATTGCTGAGTCCTTTCTGACTCCTTGCTGAGTCATTAGGGCTGAGGTGTCACCCTATCCTGACTAAATGGTTGTGGTCAACTCTAGGATCATCCGACGGCTCGAATTAGATTGAAATTCTATATAAACAACCCAATGCTCAAACCTAAAAATCACACAAAAATAATCCTGGAACTATCATGCCGTCAATAGAGAACTTGGAGTAGCCGTCACCAATTCAAAGAAAAGATAAAAACCTGAATCAAATTAAAAGTAATCAAATTCAACGATCTACATCAAAGGAGAGCTTACCAATTTCAGAATTCAGATTTCAGAAATCAAGAATTCCTTTTTGTAAGTTGGTTATTACATAGATTTAAACGTCCCTTCAAATGAATCATGACATGTTGTAATTCGAATATAGAGTGATGCTTATGTATAAGAAAAATAAATTTTGATTCCCATTTATATTAAAGTACCGTTGCAATTGATCATGTCTATATGCTTGTGGTGATGAACATATTGTATGTTATTGGAATCTATTACGATTTGGTAATGGATTTATTATGCCAACTAAATGGTGAAACATGTCATGTTATAATTTGGTGGTTACTTGCAAGTTTATGATCTAAAGCACATGCTTATATGTTAGATCAACACTCATGTATATTTAGATCCATGTTAATGTTAAATCTATTTATGTTGTAAAATTGGAATTGTAGTTCTCTTATGTTTTAACACATAAGTTATCATGCTAAGTTGTGATTCGAATATGTTTATAATAGCCCTCTTATGTTTAACACACATAAGTTATCATGTTAAGTTGTGATTCGAATATGTTTATAGTAGCTCTCTTATGTTTAAAACACATAAGTCATCATGCTAAGTTGTGATTTAAATATGTTTACAATGGCTCTCTTATGTTTAACACACATAAGTTATCATGCTAAGTTGTGATTTGAATATGTTTATAGTAGCTTTCTTATGTTTTGACATACACAAGTTAATATGCTAAGTTGTAGTTTAAAACTGTGATTATATGTTAAACCACCATGCTAGACCTTTATCAAGTTTACATGACAATTAGACCCAACTTAGTCACAAGTTCACTTTTACCCATTTAATTAAGTTAATGGTACTTCTATGCCAAGTTACACATGATAAGTTGAATGTATGCTATTTTTATGTTTGTTTCATGTCTCTTGTTTATTACCCCTTTTGTTTATGGGGTTGGGTTAATTTACTAGCCCAACATTTTATGCGATTCATGCGTTCGTTCCACGGGGATAACGATGGGAAAATATGAAAATTCATGGCATAGATTTGTTCATAAAATGGTATATTTGATATACCATTTATTGTGAGCATAATCAAAGGATAATTATGGCATAATTAAATTAAAATTAATTTACATAAAGAAATTATACATATATAGAAAATATGTGAATTTAGAAAAGACGAATATGCCTAAACCCGAGGTTAGACTGAGTTGTGGTGTAAATCTGCCCGGACCCGACCGACATATACAGTGACCACAACAAGACTTATCAAATGTGGGTGGTTTATGCATCAAGCCCAAAAAGAACCCGAGGTTAGACTGAGTTGTGGTGTAAATCTGCCCGGAACCGACCGGCATATCCAGTGACCACAACAAGATCTGTCTAATTTGAGTGCTTGGTGCTTTAATGAATAAATTAAAGCTAAGTCAGGATTGGTAAGGTTAAGTCAATTAGGGAAACACTTAACCGATTCAACATGTTAACTAAATGAATGGGTGGGGTTAGGTAAACTTGGACACTTAACCAAATAAACATGTTGATTAGAAAACCCTAGTAGCGGGGACCCATTTCAGAAGTAACCCACATAGATGTATCATGATACACTGAAACTAGGCAAGGTGGGGCACGATTAATGGGCTGATTATAAGAGGTCAAAACGTCGTCGGTTGATGCGTCAGTGTAGTTTCCGATGGAGTACGGGCGTGCCCATACTTCGGAGTGGAAAAAAATAGGCACTGGGCATCAGTAG
The DNA here is from genome assembly GCA_030737875.1 of Allium sativum. Lineage (NCBI taxonomy): Eukaryota > Viridiplantae > Streptophyta > Magnoliopsida > Asparagales > Amaryllidaceae > Allium > Allium sativum. Next base: position 435,701,590 of record CM060919.1, read on the forward strand.
TATACACTGTGCATCTTGAATCGTGTCAGGTTGCCACCAAAGGGACTGATACACCCCACGGTGGGACCATCACAGGTATCTACAGTCAAGCAAGGACGAATGACATAGGATATGAATGGATGCGAGTAGGAGCCGATCATTAAGGGAATCGTTTGTTATGGACACGTGGGGCTAGGTGCAGAGACTATAGTAATGGGTGTGATCACATGTTCCTCTTATCTTATATTAGGGTATTTTCCTATGTTCTGTTATAACTGTCATGATCCCTTTCCTTGTTTAAATAGTAGTAATCACTGAACTTACCAGACTTATTGTCTGACCCGTTTTCTTTCGTCCTCTTTTCTTCCGTTTCCCCCCAGGTCCACAGGGAGGGAATACTCCAACTTAGTCAGACTCTTTGCAAGCTTCAAGAAAGTAGATGTATGATTGGGACTCTCTCACCTTGGCTATGGCTTTTGAGCACTACACTTGGGGATTTATGCAGTCTTATTTATGGTTTATGCCTCTTTATTAAATAATCAAGACAGAAATTATGATGTAATGTTTTGGAAGTTATTTTGAAACAATTTGATGTAATGCTTTTATATTGAACCACGTATGCAATAAATATTTGAATTTCGCTGCTTAAATTTATCTGTCTTGTAAAATTTTCTGTGTCTTGTACCTATAACCCTCCACCAAAGTTAAGGCATTCCCTTTGTGAGTGACCTTAACAGAGGTGGGGTGTTTCAATAATTCCATTTATAATTTGGATTATATTATAATAACCCACTTATCAAATCCTTTGCCAAAATCATTTAATATTTTATTATAAAATTTAATTTGGATTCTTTTATTAAAAATCCAATTACATCCCTTTTAATCATAGTGTTTACTTAGTTCAATTCTTAAGTAGAGGTCGAATGAAAATCACCTCCTTAACTTAAAACCTCATAGATAACATGGTTTATAAACTTGGATAAAATCTTTTAACCATATTTCCTTGCATTCTCAAAATTTCCATTATATCTCAATTCTTTTACTCAATTCGAATATTAAGTAAACATTTATTTTTAAAGCTATTGCACTGACTAAAACCTCTTTTATAATCTTCGTTTACAAAACTCGGATTTCATTATAAAAATCCACTCACGAAATTCTTTCAAAATCCAACTAGACTTCATTACAAACCCAATTACTTTTATTTAAAAGTAATCACTTTAATTATTATTAATTAAAATAATAATTAACTTCATCATTAACCAAAATAAAAGTAATTAACTTCGTTATTAACTTAAAACAGAATAGTTAATTTCTTCTAAAAGGTTATTAAATAATAATTGATTTTATTAGTAACCAATTACTCGATAATTATCTTAAAAATAGTTAATTAAAAGGTTAATTAACCATTGAGAATATTCGTTAAATTAACAATTATTTGTAAAAACTATTTCTATTAGACTAATTGAAAACAAATCAAACTAATAATCCATTTAAATTAAAAGAGTTGACTTCGTCAACTAGTAAACATCAGTTAACTCATTCACTGATTTCCATTAATCCTTTCTATTAAATTAATAAATAATTTAATAATTCCACTTAATTGTTTTCTCAAAACAATTATTTCAAATCATACTTATTAAAACAAAAAATCAAATCATTTATAATTATTCATAAAAAATCAATTATAAAATACTAATTTATTTATAAAACTTATGACATAATTTAAAGTCTTACTTTTGTTGTGAAAATAATTTTCGTAACTTCAATTGTGTCAATTAGCCTGACAGCAAATCAACGTATTAAAAGATGGGTTTAGGCCATTCGCTGCGAACCACTTAATCAATATTGTCTATTGAATAAAACACAATAATCGTTGAATTTCAATTCAATGATCAACATCCAATCAGGATATAACATTACTTGGGATGAATAGTTCATATGGATAAGCTGAAAAACAAATAACATACAATTAATTTGAGGAATCCGGTTGGATCCCTCCAGCCTGTTCTTCCCTACATCATAGTTCGTAATGTCATTTTATAATAGCATATGAAATATTTTAAACTAAGTTATCCAATACGACATAAATGTAAATGTCGGCAACCATTAAACAATTAATAAGCATCCAAGGCATCCAATTTATACTATTAACTTTGAAATACAGTTATATGAATTTACCACATCATAGAATTCCAGAAAGCGTGAGAGTCAACCAGCTCGCCTGCATAGCCTTCGTCTCTATGATTCTAACATCTTTCGTTTCGTTGAATTCTGATAATGTTCGAAGGAGTTATGAACATTACAATATTATGCACGAATTAAACGAATATATAATCAACTTAAATTATTAATTAAATATAATTACCTTAATTATTTGTTCTTAATTGCGATTAGTGTTGCTAATCACAGTTTGGATCCATCGTTGTCCCCGATTTTTAGAACAACGCGATGCCCATTTCTTTACATAAACGAAATAAACACCACGCCTGGAATCGATCCCCGTTCCACCATCGAAACTTCTAGACGCCACCGGACACCTAGCCAGAACCCCGACTTTGAGCATAGTCATCGACCACCGGTCCAACCCACGACCGTCAGCCAAATCACAAGAAACCTCCCACGATCGTATTCCGCTCATGCTTTAACCGGGACCGCCATGCATCACCACGCTCCACTACCCCACCACCTTCTTGATAGCCTCTCCATCCTTGACCAACCCCCTTAGACCCCGTCATCCCTCGACACTCCAATCGCCAGAAAATACCAAAATCTGACCATCACTACCAAAACAGCCCAACCGCGATCATATCTATCCGCCGACCACCACACGCAATTTCAGGCTACCCGACCAACATGAAAGTTGTTGGTCTCTCTCCCCTCTACAATATCCCTTTAGATCTGATATCCTGAAACCGACTCCATCTCCTCGAAATCCATGAAATTTGAAACTTCCTTAATACCACTGTTTGGAGGATTCCAGCAACACCATGTATCCGTTGGCCACCAAATTTGGTCAGCATGTCGCCCGCAACATACTTATCAACTTTCCAGTTAATGGCTTTTTCCAATTCATTACAAATTGGAAGATAAAATTATTGTTTGAGACTGGACTAAACTGTAAAATAGAGGTTGTTGATTTGTGAATTTGGAGTTATGGTAAAGTGTTTATATAGAGGAGATCTATATTTTTTTAATACTTGAAGTGACTAATGATATTTTATTGACAACTAAAGAAATTTAGATTTATTATATTTTAATCCATTCGTGCCTATCGCCATTTTTGATCGATGTTTATTGATTTGTATGACCACATACGAACTCCATTCGTGATGAAAATGGACATCATGTGTGACGGCCCGGAAAATTCAACGCTCGAAATTTTGACAATAATACATAACTTGTATTACTTGCCAAAAATCCAATTATCAAAAACCCAAATTGTTAATAGAAAAAAATTAGAGGATGCAGAAAGAAAGAAAGGAATATTAGAACAAAAGAATAAGAAGATCAAAATCTCATAACGGAACGAGTAAAATACAATATATCAAAACGCTTTACAAAATGAACTGTGTATATACATGATTTACAACAACAGAGTACACATACATTTCAATAAAACACACACAACGGAAAATCTCATTATTAGAAAATTTGAATATACGTCTTGACTCCAGTTCCCCTAGAAGCTCCAACCAAAACCTAATATGATAATATACTCGGTCTGACCCGAACACATTTGAAGCAAACAAAATTCACTCGGATCAGTCTAGAACACTTTTAGTGATAAATTCATAACACAACAACTTGCTTAACTTTAGAAAATCCTTTTGAAAGAGAAGGATGATTGTAAGCCCAGTCCACACATAAACATTGATGGTTTTTACCTTACAATAACCCAAAACATTTTTGATATATCAAATCCGATGATATTATAATAATTTCTATCAAACCACAAACAGATAACCATTTAGCAGAACGCTTGCATCACATGCTTTACATACTTAGTATATAATCAAAAACTGCATGGCTCATATTGGAGTTTGGATTTCCAATATGACAAGGTATTGGACCACCTCCCGAATAGTGTACTCTAGAGACAATACACTAGGGTTCAACAAGAACATCTTGCAACCCGGCCGCACATGACCGACCACTCATTCAACTTGAGTGTATCGAATATATTGTCACCACGGTTAGTAGCGGCCCAAACCATATTCCCGCAAGATAAGGAAACGACAGAAAAGGAACAATGAAATTTCTCTAGATGGTGACAATACAACCTGATGGGTATGACCCACATAGCCATGCTACCTCCCCGATTTCTGTCATTTCCCTGTTGATGAGTCTTTAGGTTACAATTTACCTTTTTGAGAACATCTCGTTAACTCTGAATGTCACATCGTCAAATCCATCAAATCACTAATTGATGTCCACAAATATACGCTGGGTGTTAAGCTAAGAGAAGTTTCCTTCTCCGCCACAAAACTTGGTATATTTGTAAAAATCAATCATATGTGATCCTGAAGAAATACTCTGTCAGGCATTCGTCCGTATAAGTCATCCAGGAACATAATGAACCGAAGGCACCCTTCTACCGCATCCTATATGGGAATCACCCCCAAAGATCAGTAACGAGTAGTCCTTGCAATCCGAACATTTCAATCATGACAGAATCACAATTAAAAGACCTTTGGTTGCAATCTAAAGAAATTTGTCAAGTAGTTCTTTCGCTCATAAAGATCTACGGTCTTCAATGCTCCACCTTTATAATTATCCTTGCAGATTAGTTTCGATCGCATAATTGGTTCGAAGTGGTTTTGGTCTAGTTCCCATCCGACCTCTTCGAACTAATTCCTCAAAGGTTTAAATAATATTTATTGATAGTTAGGTTCTAACTATCCACTCAAACATTATAGATTAGTACTTCGGCAGCTCAGGTCCCCTTTTCATTTAAAACCATTCAATTAGAACCATTGTATCGATTTTAAATCGATTCTATATCTTAGCTCAACAAATCCTTTTTGTTTTTATTACTCGAAAACAAAATAAACCCTTACTCTTTTTAAATTAAACATCTTCCAAAATTCATTTCTTTATTATCCTTTTTCCTTGAAATTACTGTTATAATTTCCAAATCCCTTTTATTTCTCAAAACCCTTTTAAATTTCCTTTATTTTGTAATATCGTTATATATATATATACACACACGCTCTCTAAAATTTCCCTTTTAATTCCTTTTCTTTGGATTTTTTTTAATATTCATAAAGTTCCATTTTTACATCTTTAACTATTACAAAGCAATAACATCTCTCGATAATAGTGAACTCGTTCAAGCAAGGGTATTTTAATTACCTCTTAGACCTTGATCGACAATATTCTTATCTTAAGATATATGCGAATTCATAACTCAAAACAAATTCAATAAATTCCATTCCATTTAGTTTAAACTTGGTTCTATAAACCATTTCTCATATTTAAAAAAATCATTCCAATCCCAATGGTTCAATCTTTAGTAAAACACTTATTTGAAAATACTCGTTTAGTTTAAACTTCCTATATAACTTCATTTATAAAACTTGGAGTTATTTCTAAAATCTTCTTCTATAGTTCCTTAACTTGATTAAGCAAAAAATCCCTTTACTACTTGATCACCTTTTTTAAAATGCATTTCATTTACAGAGACAATTGCTTTAAAAATAATTATTAACTTCATCGTTAACAAAATAAAAGTAGTTAACTTTCGTTACTAATCTAAAATAGAATAATTAATTTTCTTTTAAAGGTCATTTAAATAATCATTAATTTTATTAATAAATAACTTCTCGATGATTATCTTAAAATATGGTTAATCAAGAGATGACTTAACTTATGCATAATCACTAAGTTTTGACAATTGTTTGTTTGTTAAAAACTATTGAAACAAACCTAATAAATAATTCTTAACTAAAACAGTTGGCTGAGTCAACTAGTAAACATCAGTTAATTCGTCAACTGATTTCTATTAATCTATTAAATTAATAATATAATTAATTTAATAACATTGCTCAATTGTTTTTCTCAAAACAATTGTCCCAAATTATTAACCCTGAGGTTAATTTTCTAACTACATTGCTTATTACTTATTAAAACGTCAAAAAAAATCATTTATAACTATAAAATATAAATTTATAAATAAACTTCGATTTTTATGTAAAATATAATCTAAAACCTTTGCATCAGTTATAAATTATTTTACTTTGATTGTTCTAATCTGTCCGACGACAATCAACATCTAAACAAAAAGGTTTTAGGCCATGCGCTGCCAATACTTAATCAATACTGTCTGTTGATTAAAACACAATGATTGTTGAATTTCAACAATCAACATCCGAATTGGATATAACGTCACTTGGGATAAATAATTCATATATATAAATAAAATAAACGAACAACATACAATTTATTTGAGAAATCCAGATGGATCCCTCCAACCTATTCTTCCCTGCATCACCGTCATAATATCATATGATAATAGCATATGAAATAATTTCTACTCTAAACATTAAATAACTGAGATATAAATATTGACGAACGTCATTAAAAAAACAACTAATAATCATCCATAACATCTAAACATTCAATTTATATTATCAACGACAAATTCTAGTTATATGAATTATACCACATCATAGAATTCCGGAAAGTGTGAGAGTTAACTCACCTTCGATTGATGAAGTTGTGTTATTTTTCTTAATTTTAAACAAGCATTTAAAATTAAATGAAATTCTGATCACCTAAGATAACTAGCTTGACTGCGTAGCCTTCGTCGATAGGATTCTAGCGAATATAGTTTTGCTTGAATCTGATAACGTACGAAATGGGTTTTAATATTATTAGTTTTACCCAAATTAAATCTATCGTTAACATTATTAATATAGTTAAATTCTTAACCATTCTTTTATCTTCCTTTTCTATTTTGAAATTTCACATTGCTCCAAAATCAAGCGAGCGACTCCTTGTCCCCTTCCCCTTTTTTCCTTTTCACGTTTATAGGTAAACTTCGAACTCCTCATTTCTTTTTCTTTTTTTTGTTTGTTTCTTCTTCTTTTTTTCTTTCTATCGTTAAGGCCCAAGCCTATATGCATGTATATAGTCCACCATTCCTCATATATTCCTTCTTCTCCACGTAAATAAACCGCTCCAATTCATCCCCTTATACACACATACCCAAACCTTCCCCCAGCCGTTGACTGGCACTGGCCGCCTGACCCACCAACTCCGGCCACAACCTTTGCCACATCACCCTGAACTCTACCGCACGCGAGCGCCATTTTTGAACTAACGCCTCCTCCGTGTTGTACTGTACTATGTCTGACCCTTCTCGAAACCAAACTCTGCCACGTCTTGCTGATCGAGGCGCATCCTCACGTCAACCACCCTCCACCCTCCCCCCCCCCCCGCACCGTCGAGACCCCTTACAGTGCCTTCATTTTCCACTGACATCCTATGTAAAGTCCAAAAAAATAGGCATTATGAAGTATAACCGCACCCAGAGAGGAGAATATGGAATTAAAGCTCATGATTTTACAATCCCATCGGATCCGGTTTTACTCGATTTGGTTAAGTGTTCGATTTTATCTCATTTTATGAAGATCGGATGAGTTAGTTTATGTTTGCAGTGTTTTCGAAATGAGGGAGTAACAAAAATAAGGCAGTGTTTTTCTTAATAGAGAAAGGTACAGTGTTTTTCACATGGAGCACTACACCAAAACAGCACATTTGGCGCACCAAGATGTAGAGATCTGATATGGTTTTAAGCCGTATTAAATTTGATAGTGCTCATAGCCGTATCAAATTAAATTTGGCAATCCACACAACTCTAAATACCTTAAATATAACCCTACATCTTCAAAATTTTGGATTGGTTCGTGAGATAAGCCTTTGGGCCGTATCAAATATTCATCGTATTTTCCTCCCGTAAATTTTCGTTTCTCACCTTAATAAAAATATCCGCTTCCCATAGTCGAAGAAACTTCGGATAATGGCGACCTCTTCCTTCTCAAAATTCAAATCCTCAAGGAAATATCGCCTCAAATATTGTTTCTGATTTTCGATCAGCAGTACCACTTGATCTAAGCACTTTCCCCCGACATTGAAAGCGAGGGATTTTCTCAGATCTAGGTATTTTCTCGCATTTGTATCGTAACTCTACGAGACAATTTCTATATTTAGTGTCCAATTCTCAGGAAACTATAAATAGGGATCATCTTAAGAAATCGAAAGCTTGGGTTGATGTTGTTACCGATGATAAATCGCATCTTACATCTTTCTCACACTCATCTGGCCCAACGTTGAAAAGTACTTTTCTACTTGATCACATAATATGCTAGTGATTTAAAGTGGATAAGGTATAGGTGATCTACTTAAGTAGAAGATAAGTGCATTGATAATGATGGAAAAATCAAACTGTGACCAATGTTATTAAGTTATAGAGCTATCAGTTAAAGTGTATACTTCTTTAGTTCTTTTCATAGCGTTGTACCTTTACATAATACCCATAGTCATGTTCCATACCTTCATATATGGATGCTTGAATTGTGTTTATTCTCCTTGCACTATATATCTAGTAGCCCACCAGTTTATCAAGAGTAAAGAAGAAGTAAAATTTCTTCCAAAGTGCTTTGTATTGCTTTGTACAATGGGTTTTGCATTTAACATATAAGAATGACATTCTATAACCTTTCGTTATATACACAGTACATGATGAGTGTTGAAATTTAATGCTTGAATGTTTTATCAGTTCGCTTTCCATAGGATATGGTTGTGCTTATCATAGGCTGTTGGTAATTAAACCTTTTTAGATGATATTGTTCGCCATAGAAAAATTGGATGCCAAACGTTGCATTGTCTATTTAATGATGTTGGATGCGACTGAATGTTCATTTTTTTGAAAGATTCACAATTGATCTATGTGTTCAATTGCTTAAGGAAATTCAGTTTTGATTTAGAAGTAGAATTGTTTTGAGCTCTTACCATGGATACACTACAAATTGTTTTCATTTCATAAGTTTTTAAACCTTTATTGTTGATATTAAAATTTTATTACACTGATCAAATAGCCAACCAATTTACATGTCTAATGATATATTTTGTATCTATAGGATATTGTCCACCAAAGGTTTTATGCATGAGTGAATTTGGTTGTGCAAATTGGGCAATCTTGTCCAACATGTGCAAATTGAGTGATTGATTCATCTAAAAAGGTGCATATATATTTTGAAGTTGGTCACATTTTAATATTAATCACAATGGGACTGTGGCATTTACAACAACTTTAATTCACTTCCGCATGATTCGTGATTGTCTCTCTAACAAAAATTCTATGTCAACTATGATCATCTGTGTATTGTATTTATTTCTAACATTCTTCTTATGTTTATATTGCTATATTTTTATTGTACTGTACAATTTTATAGCTTAGTGCTTTGCTTCAGAAAATACCTTTACAATGCATGTTTATGTCGAAGTCAAGGTAGAAATCTTTTGTGCACATATGCACCTATCAAGTTTCAGTAATTTCCATATTTATAGTGCATTCATTTGCTATTTTTTGTTTGTATATCTCCGTTGAAATGCCATATTTCAAATTTAGCTATCATTATCCTTTAACGTATGGAATCTATGGATACTGTCATCCAATGCTAACCTCAACCTCCTATATTTTTATGATAGATTGCAGCCTTATTCACCTATGCCTATGGTTAATAATATAAACTTGTATTGAATGTTTATATTTGTTGTTGTTATATTGCTTTAAACGTCTAACGACAAGGGATTGAAGATGTTTCCTAAAAATCATGCAAGAGCCTATTTCATATCCATAAACATTAGTGTTTAAACTGTTAAATTAATTATTTGCAGTTTAAGTGTGCTAACTTTACATTTTTTGTGTGCAGCACGTCAAATGAGTCACAGTAATCGACATACTATCCATCATCATAGGTGGAGGAAATTAAACTATTATAAGGTATGCGGAATTTTTTAATAATAAGTGTTATCTATTTCATTATTATCATCTTTTGCATATAGTCAATTACAATCAAATTTTCAATACAGTTTAATTTTCTAATGATCTAAGAAAAATAACAAATTGGGTCATTGTGTTTATGTACAAGTTATATCAACGGACCATGCAACTGAATTTTTCTTCATGCAAACTGAGGTAATGTGTTACAAGGGATTTTAACTCTGATTGCAGTATGGTTCAAAATGTGAGCTGTACTGATATGAAAATAATATTTTTTTCTTGATTTTGTTCAATGGAGAAATATTCATTACCGATTTATATTTTTAATCCACTTTCAGAGGAAAAATGATGATTGTATGGAACCTTGGGAACCCCTATTACATAAATTATAATGTTATGTAAACTTGTGTTATTTCTTTTTGTTAGTGTATAGTTTTATCTACGTTTATACATTGATATAGAATTAAATTTTGATACATATAGTCACAAATGTTAAGTATCCAATCTTTCTCAACTTCGTTGACATACTCCATGAAGTGCAACATCTTTACATGAAAATCAGTATATTGAATAAGTTCAAAATAATTTAAAGAGGCAAGTAGATGTTTAGTAATTATGATTTTACATTTTATGTAGTCAAAAAATTAGTGGTTTGATTTGATATATGTATTATAATTATTACTTTTTTGAATTCGAGGCAACATATTTGCTTTTAGTTTGGCGAAACGCAGATTATAAGATTGTCACGGACTCACGGTGGATGACATTATATTATAGCTTTTAGAGTCCATAATCGATGACAATGAGCAGACAAAATGACCACTTGTCTTAAATAGTAAATTGAATGGTTAAAATGAAGCAATGAAGATGTGTTTTTTGTGCTTATGAATGGAGAATTGAGCGGTAGTTATGAATAAAAAATTGAATGGTTGTTTATATGTACATTTGAGAAATATGATAGCAAATACTTTATTATATGGTACTAGATAAAATATATAAATATTTTAAATGAGAAATACCTAAATAAAATAATTGTGAAAAAATTAAAATACAATTAACCTCCGCATTTACTTCAAATACTATTACAATGGTATCATTATCCTTATTGACTGCAAATGACTGATATTGTTTCATATGTCATTTTCCAGCAGTCTTTGTTAGTAATATACTTTTTGCCAAAATCATCATTCAAATTGATTTTTTTTATTTCTTAGGTTTCATTACAATAGTAAATGCTTTATCAAATTCAATATCCCCAGTGAAAATCCATTAAAAATGAGCAATCATTTACATAATTCAAATATGCTTATATCGATTTTACACTGTTTGTCATGTATTCTGTATTTGGGATTTTTGAATATGAACAAGATTTTGCGGAAATGTTGGTTTTCATCTTCGTGTAGCTTTCCGCATTTTATTGGTGCCAATAGATGTGCCAATATGAAAATGGTGGTGTTTGCTGCATTTGAGGAATATAATCAAAAATTAGATTTAGAATTTTTTTAAATGAATCATGCTATTTCCCAATAGAAAATACTTCAAAACAAAATGTAAGTGACATTGATAGAGATATTTGTTGTGTGATATGTCAAGTAACGTACATTCATTTGGATGGGTGACGAAATGAGGCACAGTCATCATTGTCTACATCCTGTAGCAATTTAAGAAAAAAAATTCTTTAAGTGTAAATTAAGAGTAGGAGTAGTAGTACAGGGAATGTGACAGTTGCGAACAAAAATGGGTAGAAGTAAAATAACCACGACATGGGTAGAAGTTGTAATCGGATGCAAAAATTTGCAAATAAATGAGACATGGAAAAAGGAAATACATGAATAACAATTCTTGGCCTCTTCATCTTTTTAGCTTAGCTTGCCTCATATGCATGTAGTGTATTCTCAACTTCATGTACGGCTGTCAACGGATACCCGAAAAATCTGAAACTCATTCTCGTCCATATCAAAAAAGAGAATAAATATCAGATATCCGAAAAGACAGATGTAGATATATTGAGAAAAAATTGGACTAGACTTGAAAAAATTGTTATATTTCAAATTTTTATTTCTTTGTAAACATACATGTTACATGGAATATTCGAGGCGGGCATAACTTTTAATAGAAAATGAACAAAAATATGCACTAGGTAACTTATATTTTAAATATATAATGTAAAATCCAATTAATAATTCATAAGTCCCACTTTACTATTGTGTTAGAGCTGGAGAAATATGGTCAATTGTAAACTTTATTTTTGTCAATTTGTACACTGTCGGTGGCGCTCAGTGTATTTAAAATAGTTTAGTGGACTTGTCCTTTATTTTCCATTCCATGATTCACGTAATTTGTTGTTGCCTCGCTAGTTTAGTTGTGTTTGGATATGTAGAACGCAAATCATTGTTATGTCACTAAACATAATTTGGTCATATTTTCTACTATGGTATGGAATTTTAGACCATCCTACACTTCATTTTCAAACCCATAGTAGACAGTTTTGAAGATTTCTAAAAAGACAAATGATAAAGAATCTAATGCTTGTTCTAAATAAATAATAATTACATTTTGATGAACCATCCAAAAGTTAAAGCACTATTCAAATATAACCATCATGCCATGTTTCCTTTAGTTCATCCTTCACATGATTGTTTTTTGGGCAGCTACTGTAATTGTCATGTGTCATCCTTGATGGCCATTGGATTAGTTGGGTTTTGAGATATGATGATTTTTTGCAAGATATTTACTATTTTTTCTAAAGGCTAATTTACTTTAGTTGTGTTAGGATTTTATGTGAAGAGAAATGATAACATAAACCATTTGATAAGATATTTAGCAGGGTAACATAGGTTTATGACTAAGTGCAAATACGTGACATCATTTGAATGGGTTCATAGACAAACGATAAAAACTACCATCCCTCAAAAAGCTAAATCAGTAAAACAAAGTTTGTTCGATTGTCCTCAAAAGTAAAATAAATACATTTCCATTAGACTTAACAAATTAGCTCATTTTTTATTACTATATTATTTTGTTGCCATGTCTATAAATAAATTGTATATTACCCTGCTCTTTTTAATTGACATATTGTTTCTTTTTAATTAAAGGAAAATATACCAATTGAAGAAGTTTTTAAGAGTTTAAAATGCATAAAAGAAGGTTTAAGCTCTGATGTTGTTCAAGAGCGTTTGGCTGTCTTCGACTTTAACAAACTTGAAGAAAAGAAGGTTTAAGCTATGATGTTGTTTAAGAGCGTTTGGCTATCCTATAAATTCCACGGCATGTACGTAACTGTCCTCATTCTGATGTTAATGCAGAAAATTTATTATCCACTAAGCTTAATTTTTCCTCTTCATAAGCTATGATTGACTTGCTAATGTAATTGGCAAAATTGGATATTCATTTATGTTGGCAACATTAAGGTAATTTCACCGTGCTTTCCTTTCACATCTAGATTCGGTATAACTAAACATAATTTTTTTTATCAAGAGCTCTACACTTTGTATAGGTCAATAGTGAATTGCCAATCACATTTAAGGCATACGAAATCAGCAGTATAGATGGTCTTGTGGACCTGCAAACCTATTTAGAAAGATGTCGATAGAGATACTTCGAGCAAAGGTATTAACTCTTTCACCTTATTTTGTAGTTGTGCACTTTTCGCTTAATGACAACACTTATTCTGACTTTTGAGCAGAAATCAAAAGCCAAGCAGTCAACTTGAATTATGCTTTCCTAACACAGATATTATACATACTCTACCCAAAAATGGATTTTTGTACATTTACAAATTAACAGGGCCAAAGGCTGATAAACTATTAATTTCATTTTATGTCTAGAAGAAAAAGGATCAAGACAAATTCTACTATGTATGGTTAAATATTAAAGGAACTGTGATCAAAAGTTAAATCTTAAATAGCCTAGGATAGTTCAAGTCAAACGTATAATTTTACTTTCATATCTTGAATATGTATAAAGTGTATCACTATGTGAGATATATAGGAGAACTGGTTGGGAAATAATATATTGATCTTACATATTCTATAGTCATTTCACTTGAAGCATTCTGATCCTTAGTCTATATATTGGACCAGAACCTTTGTAGCTTGAGTATTTAATCCTATTAGATGCTTCAAACTTAATTGAATTTTGCAAAATGTATAATAGAACTACTACAACATGTATGGAAGAGGGGTAGCAGCTTCCCAGTACCTACATATGTATGGCGCTGGGGCAGTAGCAGCAGCAAACGGTGCATATTATCCCTACTTTCTGATCGGACAGCAAGGAGCAACAGGCACAACTACAACTGCCTATGGCCATGCTCAAGACTACCCTAGTAACTTTCAAGGATATAACTTAGTGCAGTATCCTCAGATGTTTCAGTATCCTTCATCCACTTCAGTTACTGGATTTGGCCATCGGTATTATGGTACATCCATAGCACTAACACCAGCTACTTCTCAACCAGGTTAGTCCATAGATTATAATTATACACCGAATTGTGCTAGATATACTTAGAAACTTCAAAGATACTGGGTTATGCCATGTGATTTCAGTGTACATTATGTAGCATAAACACCTTTTAATTATGTGAATTCCATCATAAACATGGAAATTGAATCACCAACTTTGATTTAGAACTAAAACAAGAATATTAATTTTGTACCATGAAAAATTAGTCTAGTGTGTTTTTCATTAATCCATTGGTAATATTATTATTTTAGTTAAAGGTTTTTCATTCTGTTATGGAATTTTCTTTTTTGACCTATTAATAATACTAATATATTTCATTAACGGTGTTCTTTGCTATAAAGTAGCCATGACTAACATGACTGTTGCGGCTACAACTGCAGCTGCTAATCGTTATGGACTACTTTCTACTACTCCTTCTCCATCATCAGCATTTGAGTGACCTTTGGCTTAACATGGTTTTCATTTCATTCTTCCTCTTCTCCACCACTTCCTCTACCTCTTCATAGTCCATGTGTCATTTTTATACATTATACATATTGATGTGGAAGGCATGAAGATTTAATTTACTATGAATGAAGTACCACAACATCCGTAGTGGCCTGGTGCTCTGGTTTCATTATGATGGAGGATTGATGGCATGTTGTAGCAGGAAAATGGGTTGTTTGTTGATGAAGTGTTCTTTGATGTAAGCTACTATTGATAGAACAGTTGTATTTGGAGTGCGATTGTTGTATTGAGGGTTGTGAGAAGATGGTAAAGTATGTTTGAATTAGAATAAAATGCAATGTAATACACAAAATGTAATTGTAACAATGTAACAGTGACTGAGGGAATTTCAATGTATAATAAATTTTCTTTCATATTTTGTTAAATGTATTTAATTTTGTCATAATGGCCGTAATTTTCTTTCATATTTTCTTTCATATTTTGTTAAATGTATTTAATTTTGTTAAATGTAACACTAAAGATGGCCGTATCTTTAGTGTTTTCAGTGCTTATTATACATTGAAGCAGCTAATTGTATTTTTTTTATTTTTTATTTTAAATTAGATACGGCTAATGGCCGTATCTAATTTAAAAAAGATACAGACATTAGCCGTATCTTCTTTAAATTTGATATAGTCATTAGCCGTTTCAAATTGAGAGTTTGATACGGTCATTAGCCGTATCAATTTGATACGGCTAATGACCGTATCAAATTCTCAATTTGATACGGCTAATGATCGTATCAAAATTAAAAAAGATACGGCTAATGACCGTATCATATTGACAAAGACGCCATGTTTTGATACGGCCCAGAGCACTGATATATCGATTTAGATACGACCATAAGCACTGCCTAATTGGCATTTTTGGCCATGCACTGCCAATACTTAATCAATACTGTCTACTAATTAAAACACAACGATTGTTGAATTTCAATTCAATAATCAACATTCAATCAACAATCAATATCCGAATAGGATATAACGTCACTTGTGATAAACAATTCATATCTATAAATAAAATTGTAACAGCACGCATTTTACGTATCAGAAGATCGTAAAATATTTTTATTTTATTCCCTAAGGGTTGGATTATTCTCATCTTTTGATATGTTGCTTATGGGGATGTAAGACATGTCCATAATTTTTACCAATTTTGTTTGTGACCATTTTTCCCCTGCCAGTCTTGTACAGGGCATAACTTTTGACTCAGGTCGAATCAGAGGGTAAGACCTGTGCCATTGGAAAGGAATTGATGATTTCCTTTCCGTAGAGAGTTTACATTAAAGATTTGGCTCAACGGTTTGGGAGGACTCGCTATTTTAAGGTTTTTCAGTTGGCTGCCCAGGTTTGGTAAGCCATAATGGGCTGAATTGGAGAGACCCATTAGTGGATTGATGGGAGTATATAAATAGGGGGTGAGGGGTATGGGAAATGGTTTAGTTTTTCATTTCCTCAATGGGTGGCCTTGTGCTTCTTCTACCTCAAACACCTTTCCACCATTAAAATTCATAATCCAAGGAGGGAAATTGAAGATCTACACCATTGAAGGCTAAATCTACGACTATTGAAGCAAGGATTCATCGGATCAAGGTGTTTGGTGCGAGGTGCTTGCTGTCCGGATTCCTTTTTCATTGATCTTTGCATGTTTGGGAGAATCGATGAGTGATTTACATCTCTCACATGAATGCAATGAAGTATATGAGTGTTTGTGCATGTTTCTCATCAAATTCAAGTGTTTTCCATAGATTTATGCCACAGTAAGTCCATTTTCGTATTAACCACCCTATGATTTGATTTAACAAGTTTAGATAGGTAATTTCTATGCTATGTCATATGATTATGCAAGTTAGATCCACAATTTAAATCATATGTTCGTTTACTATGGTTTTTGGTGAAATTTGCATAATTTGATGATAATTGTCATTTTCATGAAGCTAGTGGTTTCATAACATGCTTATGATTGTATTGGATGAGTTGATTTCGTCGAATTTATCGTTCGGAGAAGTTTTGGTGGAAATCGGAGTAGAAATTATGAAGTGCAGGTTTAGGGTCGCACGTAGGGCAGTCGTTCACTCCAACGTGTGATTTTTTGGGAAAAAAGACAAAAAGCAGGCTCGAGCGAGCCAGGGAGTCAGTCGAGCGAGCTGGGTGTAAGGCAAGCGAATGAGCGAGCCTGGAAGAAAAAGGGTTTGGTCGAGTGAGCCTATGGTTGAGTAAATGGGTCGGTCGCTCCTATCGGATCGGTCATGAAGCCTGGAAGTGGTAATGTGGAAGGTCGGTCGCTTCAAGATGAGAGGGTCGGTCGCTCTGGTTGGTTCTAACTGTGTGAAGGGTCGGTCGAGCAGTGTGAAGGGTCGGTCGTACAAGGGAAATTTCTAAAAAATTATATTTTTGGTACGACTCAGATTTGAACAAAAAGGTCTGAAAATATATTTTTTGGAGGTGAACCCCCCCGAACCCTAGCCGCAACGCAGTGGTGTAACTGGCTCGGTGATAGTGTGACTTCGAAGTAAATTCAAGTAGGAAGGTTCGAAGTGTTGAATGTGTTCGTTGATCGATGTAGAACAACGCATGTGATGACAACTCAAAGATCGTGAGTTGGTGGATAATGGTTGCTTAAGGAGGTTGCTTGAGCTATGGGAAATAGTTAAGATGGATGACTAGAGATGTGAAGGCCGAGAGGTTATCGTTGTCGTAAGTTCTAGCAGGCTCAAAGCAAAGGTACGATGGGGGAACCCAAAAGACCAGTTGTAGGTCGAGTACCTTGGGTATCGTTGAAAGTCCTTGTTGTCAAGGTTAGACATACATATGTATCGTTGAAAGGCGTATGGAGTTTATGCTAGAATTGGGGTTACCATTAGCCCTTGACATGTGGCAAGATTGGCCATCATACGATTAACGATGGTTTCAAGGCAGGATTGGCGGTGATAGCCAGAGTCAGTCATGGCTGATTAGTTTTTCTATTCGTACCATCTCATGTAGATTGTCCAACGTTGAAGGAGATGTTCCTTGGGTGCTTGTCTGATATTGGTTTAGGCCTTTAAGGCTTGTGCTTGAGGGATGTTGAATTCGATTAGGATGGTTTACGTGAGATATATTTAATTTGGATGTTATGAGTGCTTTACCGTGATTGATTGGGTGTTCTGTTTCCATGGATTAATGTTTGAATTGTTATTGTAAAGGCTATCACTGTCCGATGTAGGGAAGACAGGAGTTGAGTTCTTCTCTGGTGTTTGGTAGATTAGTTTGTTAATCTACCTATTCTCATATACTTTATTGTTGAAGTTTGTTAGTTGTTTTATCGCTCACTAAGACTGTTGTCTGACTCAAGGTTTTATGTTTCCTCTTATTACCTTGGGTTGTTCATCCGGTTGTGGATGGGCATACTAAGTAGCAGGTTACAGGTTTATTAATGAGGACGATGTGGCTGTGCGGGGGCGAGCAAGAGGTTGGCATACCAGTTTTACTACTATCTAGGAACTTTGTTTCCATTGTTTGAGTGCTCTATGAAGGTTGTAGTGAGGACTTATGTACAAACTTTGGTATCAGTTGGATAACCTTTCAGGATGTTGAGAAAGTTTCAAAAGTTTGCTATATGATGTTTTATTACTATTACCTATTGTATATGTTCTATTATACTTTATCCTTACGCTGTGAGTACGACAGGTTCCGATGTTGTTTACCTACTTTGATGATCGTCCATAGCTGTCTGGCACACTTTTCAGTGCATTAATCCTCTTGTCTAGTGCAGGGGTTATGGGCTGTCATCACATGTGGTATCAGAGCTCTGGTCAACGATTATGGCCAAAGTTCGAAGATGTAATTATGTATGAAAGACGTACTTGTAGATTTCTATTGGATGCTTACTATATATATATTAGCATATATAGTTGTAATGGTTGTATCTCTTTAGCAGTTCTTCTTGGAAGCTGCTAGTTATTCTAAATTGTAGATTTAGAATGAGTAGACGAGAATCAAGACACACTGCCAGGAGAGCTAATACTGGAGGGGGAAATGGTGGCGAACCAAACTACCCATCCATGTTCAAGGCCATGGCAGCAGTGATCATGAATAGGGTTCCCGGTCCAGTGGCGGCTACGGTTGATGTTGGAGTTCCAGTGCCTAGAGCTGTAGAATTTGCAAATCTATGCAAAGACTTTTTTTCATTGGGAGGAAAACAATTAATGGGAACTGACCTAGTTGAACAAGTCTAGAGGTGGATGGATACTTGCATTCGGATCTTCAGGGACTTAGGCATTGATGATGCAACAAAGAGGAAGCTTGTATCAAGGCAGCTAGAGGGCAGAGCAATAGACCGGTGGAACTCTGTCACACTTGAGGCCCCTGAAGAGGATATTTCATGGGAGTTTTTCCATGCTAATTTAGAAGTGAAGTTTATCTCCACCGTGCAAAAGCCTATTCTATTTAAGAGATTCGTGGAGCTTAATCAGAATGGTCGCCCAGTTCTTGACTATATTTCTGACTTCGAGGCCTTGTCGAAGTATGCTCATTCATATGTGGATACTCCTTATCAAAAGAACGAGAAGTTTGTCTTGGGATTAGATGAATATCTTAGGAATTAGCTTGTGGATCACCTCGATGATAGATTTGAGAAGGTCGTCGAGAAGGCTTTAAGACATGAAAGTCGGTTTCCTAAGAAGATGTCTGTTGTTGCACCTAAGGAAAAACAAAAGCCACAACAGGGTGGTAATAATAAGAAGAGGAAGCAACAACAACAAAAAGGGAAGAATGGCCAAAAGAAGCCAAAGAGTGAGGTGGTTTTCTTTAATTGCCAACAGAAGGGTCATTATTCGAATGAGTGCAAGAATCCCGAGGTCGATAAGAAGTGCTTCAAGTGTGGGAAGCCTGGGCATAAAAAGAAAAAAAATGTCCAGAATCAGCTAAGGGCAAGCAGGTTGTGAAGGCATATGCTTTGGAAGTCGTGCCATCTTCTTCAAGAGCTCCTACCGCAGAGGAGAAAGGAAAGGGTGTCGTGGTGCAAGGTACTCTTTCTGTTAGCAGTGTTTCAGTTTGAGTTTTGTTTGATACTGGAGCATCACATTCATTCATTTGCAATGAACTTGTGTGTCGCTTGGGTTTGGAACCCGAGATTTGTGATAGACCAATCATCATGACTAATCTAGTTGGGGTTTCTTCCAATCTTTGCATGATTTTCCGTCGTCTAGTGTTGTCTAGTCATGGTTGCTCTTTTGTGTGTGATTGCTTTGTTCTTAACTTCGCTGGGTTTGGGATCATCTTGGGCATGGATTGGCTCAAGAGGTATGCGACAAGGGTGAATTGCGAGAAGCAAGAGGTGAGGGTCGGGGATGTGGAAGGGCGAAAGGTTTTGATTAGATGTAAGCACGAAGATGGGGTCTTTGTGAGTTTTCTATATTCGATTGGGATTCCACAAGAAGACCTGTTATCAGTGTTGATCGCTAATGAGTATGTAGATATCTTTGATAAGGTCAAAGGGTTGTCGTCGCAACGTGATATCAAGTTTAGGATCGTTTTGGTCGAGGGTGCTAGACCAATCGTTATGACTCTTAGGCGGATGGTGCCTAAGGAACAACGAGAGTTGGAGGTGCAAGTTAGAGACCTTCTAGGGAAGGGATTCATTCGGAGGAGTGTTTCCGAGTGGGGCGCACCGGTCGTGTTTGCAACCAAGGCATATGGCTCGTTAAGATTATGTATGGACTATCATGAGCTGAACAAAGTGATTAAGAAGAACAAGTATCCGTTGCCAAGGATTGATGACTTGTTCGATCAGCTTCACGAGGCAAAAGTGTTTTCTCAGATAGATTTGGCAATGGGGTTTCACCAATTGAGGGTATCTAAGGATAGTGTGCCAAAGACTACTTTTAGGACACCATCCGGTGTCTTTGAGTGGTTGGTGATGCCATTCGTGTTAACTAACGCGCCAGCGTATTTCGTGGATCTTATGAATAGAATATTCAGAGATCAGTTGAACAAGTTCGTGCTTGTGTTCGTGGGTGACATTCTGGTTTACTCCAGAAATGAGGAAGAACATAAGACGCACTTGAGAGTTATGTTAGAGATCTTGCGAAAATATCAGCCGAGAGCTAAGTTTTCCAAGTGTCACTTCTGGAAGAATGAAGTGAGGTTCTTAGGTCATGTTGTTTCAAGAAATGGGATAGCAGTCGACCCTGCTAAAGTAGCAACAATCCAGGACTGAGATAGACCTAAGAATGCGACGGATGTTCGAAGTTTCCTTAGGTTGGCCGGTTATTACCGATGGTTTATCAAGGATTTCTCCAAGGTAGCTGCACCGTTGAAAAAAATGACGAAGAAGAACCAAGTGTTCACGTGGGATGCAAAGTGTGAGCAAGCGTTCAAGATCCTGAAAGAAAGATTGACGAGTGCTCCTGTGTTGACCATTCCAAGTGGGAATGAAGTGATGGTGGTATACACCGATGCATGTGGTACTAGACTTGGAGCAGTGCTAATGCAAAAGGATAAGGTTGTGGCCTACGAGAGTCGATAACTAAAGCCGCATGAGAAGAATTAACCAACTCATGATTTGGAGTTGGCGGCGATTGCCTTTGCACTAAAGATGTGCAGACATTACCTTTTGGGAGTTTGGTTTGAGTTGTTTATGGATCACAAGTCGTTGAAGCATATTTTCTCCCAAAAGGGTTTAAAGTTTCTGCAGCAACGATGGTTAGAGTTTCTGGCGTCTTGTGATTTTGGTGAAGCCTATACTCCTGGTAAGGGTAACGCAGTTGTAGATGCGTTGAGTCAAAGACACGCAATTTTAGGAGTGAAGTTTTCGGAACGGAAAAGCCTTGAGTATTTGGAATGGTTTAATTTTAGGCCAAGGTGCGGGTTGGAACCTGAAATGTTGGCAAGCTTGACCCACTCTTATCGAAAGGATCGGCGAGAGCCAAAAGCAAGATGTGAAGCTTGTTGAGTTTATCCAGAAGCTGGAACCAGAAGATAAAGAGTTCAAGGTCAATCGAGAAGGTTGGCTTCAGAAACAAGGAAGATCAGTTGTTCCTGATATTGATGGATTGAGAGATGAGGTTCTAAGAGAATGTCATCACTCGAAGTTGACGATTCATCCCGGTGGCAATAAGATGTATCAAGACATGAAACAAGTCTACTACCGAGAAGAGATAAAGTGAGATATTGGAAAGTTTATTTCCAAGTGCATGAACTGTCAGTTTGTGAAAGCTGAACAGAAGAAGCCAAGTGGTTTGCATCAGCCATTAGAAGTTCCTACATGGAAGTGGGAGCAGATATCGATGGACTACCTAGAACTAGGGCAGGAAATGAAGGTATTTGGGTCATCGTGGATCGTTTGACTAAAAGTGTGAGATTCATTCCTGTTAAGTCGGCCAAGATGGCATCAAAGTTGGCTGAGCTTTATGTGAAGTGGATAGTTTGATTCCATGGTATCCCAAAGAGTATAGTGAGTGACCGAGATCCATCCTTTACGAGCGGATTTTAGATTGCAAGAAGCTTTGGGAACCGAATTATGTTTGAGTATGGCTTATCATCCCCAAACTGATGGTTAGACCGAGAGAGTCAATCGAGTTTTGAAAGATCTCCTAAGAGCTTGTTTTTTAGATTTTGGGGGATCATGGGAGGACCATCTACATCTAGTTGAGTTTGCATAAAAAAATGGCCACCAATCGAGCATTGGGATGACACAATACGAGGCGTTGTATGGAAGGCTGTGCAATTCTCTGGCCTGTTGGTTGGAAACATGAGATAAGTTGGTACTTCGGCCAGAGATGATAAGAGAGACCTCAGTTGTATCGAGATCGTTCGACAACAAATGAAGTCAACCCAAGATTGTCAGAAGAGTTACGCCGATAAACGTCGTAAGGACTTAGAACTCGACGTTGGCGACATGGTTTTCAGGAAGATTTCACCATTAAAGCATGTGGTTCGATTCGGAAGTAAAGGAAAGTTAGCTCCTAGGTTCGTTGGAACATTTCCGATGGTTAAGTGAATTGGAAAGCTCACATATAGATTAGAGTTACTCGAGAAAATATCAAGTGTGCACAACATGTTCAGTGTGTCGTTTCTACGGAAATTTGTGCATGACTCGAATGTGGTGGTATCTCCAGAGAAGTATGAATACCTAGAAGTAGAGACCGCAGTTGTGAGACCTCGTAAGCCACTTCGTGTTGTGGGGAATGACACGAAACAACTTAGGAGGAAGATGGTTAAGCTAGTCAAGGTACAATGGAGTGAAGATAGAGACGATTGTACATGGGCGACGGAAGAGAACACGAGGGGTAATCATCCAGAACTCTTTGTCGGTAGGACCCTTTAATCGTATCATCATTATATCATTGTATCATTGTTGTTTGATAGAATTCTGCGTGCTAGGCTAAGGCTATGGATGCTTGACTTGATGGTTATTAGTTTGGATGATAGAATTGTATTTTCATGGATGATGCAAAATTGTTATGGTTGCTTGTGTTTGCTTGGAATTTCAGGGGAGAAATTCTTAAAGGGGGAGAATTAATAGCCCGCATTTAACGTATCGGAAGATCGTAAAATATTTTTATTTTATTCCCTGAGGGTTGGATAATTCTCATCTTTTGATATGTTGCTTATGGGGATGTGAGACATGTCCATAATGTTTACCAATTTTGTTTGTGACCATTTTTCCCCTATCAGTCTTGTACAGGCATAACTTTTGACTCAGGTCGAATCAGAGGGTGAGACCTATGCCATTGGAAAGGAATTGATGATTGCCTTTCCATAGAGTGTTTACATTAAAGATTTGGCTCAATGATTTGGGAGGAATCGTTGTTTTAAGGTTTTCAGCTGGCTGCCCAGGTTTGGTAAGCCATAATGGGCTGAATTGGAGAGATCAATTAGTGGGTCGATGGGAGGGTATAAATATGGGGTGAGGGGTATGGGAAATGGTTTATTTTTTCATTTTCTCATTGGGTGGCCTTGTTCTCCTTCTTCCTCTAACACCTTTCCGCCATTAAAAATCATAATCCAAGGAGAGAAATTGAAGATCTACACCATTGAAGGCTAGATCTACGTCTATTGAAGCAAGGATTCATCGGATCAAGGTGTTTGGTGGGAGGTGATTGCTGTCCGGATTCCTTTTTCATTGATCTTTGCTTGTTTGGGAGAATCGGTGGGTGATTTACATCTCTCACATGAATGCAATGAAGTATATGAATGTTTGTGCATGTTTCTCATCAAATTCAGTGTTTTCCATAGATCTCTGCCATATTACGTCCATTTTCATATTAACCACCCTATGATCTGATTTAACAAGTTTAGATAGGTAATTTCTATGTTATTTCATATGATTATGTAAGTTAGATCCACAATTTAGATCATATGTTCATTTATTATGGTTTTGGTGAAATTTGCACAATTTGATGATAATTGTCATTTTCACGATGCTAATGGTTTTATAACATGCTTATGATTGTATTGTATGAGTTGATTTCATCGAATCTATCGTTCGACGAAGTTTTGGTGGAAATCGGAGTAGCAATTATGAAGTGTAGGTTTTGCGTCGCACGTAGGGGGGTCGTTCGCTCTAGGGTGTGATTTCTTGGGAAACAAGAGAGAAAGCAGGCTCGAGCGAGCCAGGGAGTCAGTCGGTTGAGCGAGATGGGTGTAAGGCAAGCGAATGAGCGAGCCTAGAGGAAAAAGGGTTCGGTCGAGCGAGCCTATGGTTGAGTAAAGGGTTCGGTCGCTCCTATCGGGTCGGTCGTGAAGCCTGGAAATGGTAAAGTGGCGGGTTGGTCGCTCCAAGTTGGGAGGGTCGGTCACTCTAGTTGGTTCTACCAGTGTGAAGAGTCGGTTGCTCTGGTCGGTCGAGCAGTGTGAAGGGTCGGTCGTACAGGGGAAATTTCTGAAAAATTATATTTTCGGGTATGACTCAGATTTGAACAAAAAGGTCTTAAAAAATATATTTTTCGGGGGCAAAACCCATGAACCCAAGCCGCAGCGCAGTGGTGTAATTGGCTACGTGATGGTGTGACTTCGAAGTAAATTCAAGTAGGAAGGTTCGAAGTGTTGATTGCGTTCGTTGATCGGTGTAGAACAATGAATGTGATGACAACTCAAAGGTCATGAGTTGGTGGATAATGGTTGCTTAAGGAGGTTGCTTGAGCTATGGGAAATAGTCAAGTTGGATGACTAGAGATGTGAAGGCCAAGAAATTATCGTTGTTGTAAGTTCTAGCAGGCTCAAAGCAAAGGTACGATGAGGGCACCCAAAAGACCGGTTGTAGGTCGAGTACCTTGGGTATCGTTGAAAGGCCTAGTTGTCAAGGTTGGACATACATATGTATCGTTGAAAGGCATATGGAGATTATGCTAGAACTGGGGTTACCATTAGCCCTTGACATGTGGAAAGGTTGGCCATCATACGATTAACGATGGTTTCAAGGCAGGATTGGCGGTGTTAGATCCAAAAAATGGCTCTAACACTCAAACTGCCTGAGTAAGCAGAGATTAATAACTGTAATTGCAAGAAAAAAACAGAAAACGCAAAGATTTATAGTGGTTTGGCGTTAACGAGCCTACGTCCACTTTATATATATGATTATACGTAAGATTCAAGTACGAGCAATGATTTCTCTCTCAATCTCACTTTTACAATAGTGATTCACTCAATAATTTCGAGCTAAGACTGATAAGAAATAATAGAATAGTAACAACGGTGGAAGCAACACTCCAAACTGCCCAAAAGATCCTGAAAATGCCAAGCACTGGGCTATTTATAGGTGATGTTTGCAGGCGGATAATGGTCATACGTGACACAAATCCTGAGGATCTCAGACTAGTTCGTGAGCGGATGTAGAAATGGTCAAAATGGCCGTTGTGGACAGATGTCGCGAGATCCGAGCCTTTAGGGTCGTGATAGACCAAGTTCTCGCTTTCATTCATTGGCCGTGAGGATGAGATCGTGGAGACGGAACAGGTCGTGGAGCATTGGCGTGGAGGGATCAGATCGCGGATAGGCGCCACGAACGGGGTAGTATCACGAGTCGAGGAAGGTGAGGTGACCACGATCGAGTTCCCGAGGGCTCTAATGAGTGAGGCTTTATATTTTCTTTGTGTATAAACCTTAGTGGCTTGGTCCAAAAGCCAACCAACATTTTCCCCCCTTAAAGTATGTTTTATCAAGGATGGAACATGTTTTGAAATTGCTAAATCATTACTTCATGAAATGACACGAATCGATAGTCGTGTTTGTCTGGAACGTCGTACTGCTTCAAAGAGTCGCGTTCTTTGATGGGTATAAATATCAAGTTGAATCCTCTGATCATTTGGTACCTTTCTTCTCTTGAATTCCTGAGGATATCGCAATTATCTCGTCAGGTAAGCTTAAAAACTTTTTGTAAGAAATAGTATCGAATAACTTTCATATTTTTTGTAACTACGGAACTCTTTTTTGTCGATCCATTAGTCACATTAATGTTCAGATTGTCACTTTACACCACGGTTCATGGTAAATTTTGCAACACATCTGGGTAGGGCCACCCTATATGCCACGGACCGTTGTCTGGAAAGGCCCAAGTCCGAACCATGGTGGGCTCCTCAAATGCTTCGTGGCACATCAGGCCCGTAACACCCCGAATTTTCTGTGAATATAAAAATTAACAATCCTAAGAATACTTAATTGTTAAAGTGATAATTAAAGGAAATGGGTTACGCCATTGTGTTAGTCTCGAAATTCTGCTTGGAATAGATTCCAAGTTTTCATAAATCGGACTTCTTACGAGGAAGTTATGGCCCTCGGAAGTTTCAGTGATTTTATATAAATCAAAACAGTTCAGAATAAATTTGATATTCAAAAATCAAATAGGGGAGCAGGCTGGGCGGGAATTCTCCCGCCCAAGGGCCAGGTCGGCCTGGGGGTCGACCTGGGGGTCGGCCTAGGGGTCGACCTACTCATAGAGGTCGACCATGGGGTTGACCTACACCCCCGGGCAGATCTGAAATGTGACGATTTCTGACTCTCTACTGAGTCATTAGGACTGATGTGGCTGTTCTAGATAACTCTATCTAGTCTGGATGGTTGAATTTGTTCCTATGATAATCTAACGGCTTAGGTTGATTCAAACTTCTATAAAAGAGTGCCTAGACGCAAACCCTAAACCTAAACAAAAATTTCCTCTTGGCCACTATGCCGCTTCTAGGATTATTCTCCTTCCTAAAGATTAGGATTTAGCAAGTCGGAATAACAATTCAATAGACGAACAAACTATTTCTTTTGTAACCTATCTTTGTGAGTACTATTTCTTTCACAATATAATTAATAAATTAATAATGATGGGTTGTAATTGGATTATGGGAACATGTCTGTTGAATCACGTGATGTTGTTTAACTTTGTTATCTTATGTTGGTAGATCTATTTCATATTTAACTTGATTCATTTTATGCAAGTTTGGGATGTTAAATCATATGTTAATTCATATGTGAATCGTTTGCAAGTTTGGGATGTTAAATCATATGTTAATTCATATGTGAATCTTATGCAAGTTTGGGATGTTATATCATATGTTAATTCATATGTGGATCTTATGCAAGTTTGGATGTTAAATCATATTCGTATGTGAATTTTATGCAAGTTTAGGATGTTGAATTGTATTTTAGTTGAATATGAATCTTATGCAAGTCTATATGTGAATTGTACACAAGTTTATATGTGAATCAAGTATATACATATGCCAGTTTATATGCAAAAACATGTGATAAATTCATATGCAAGATGTATAAATTCATATGCAAGTTTAGGTGAAAACTATATTCACATTTTTAGGTGAAAGTTACATTCACATATCCAAGTTTAAGTGAGACCCATAATTCATATATGCAAGTTCACAATTTCATGTTTAGATCCATATTTAGATCCATGGTAGTTTATGCAAATATATGATTCTATATGACCATTGTCTATGCCAATTATTGGCTATGCAATTTTATGTTATAATTCCTATTTGCAAGTTAGTTCTATTTTTATGTGTTATGCAAGTTGTGATGTTTCTTTTTTTATAAGTTAGACTATTTGTGAGTCTAACATATTTCATATTTGAACATATGAATAGCGTGGGGACAATGAGAAAATATTAATTATGCAAAATTGTGAATTGGCATAAAATGGCTTTAAAAGCATATAATTAAATTGAGACATTAATTGGTATAAATTTTATACCTAAAAAGTATGGACATAATCTAGGTGACAATTATGGACATAATTAATTTGGAAATTATTGATAATTTGAATAGGGATAATTACTTCAAATTGGGGTGAAATAATGTGTAATAATAAACGCCTAAGACACAAGGTTAGACTCGTTTGTGGTGTAAGACTGCCCGGACCCCCCGGCAAATCCAGCAACCACAAACGGTAGTCTAATGTGAGAGGTCAAAGGCATAAATTAAATGCGTGACAATTGTAAAGACATGAGGTTAGACACGTTTGCAGTATAAGACTGCCCGGACCCGCCCGGCAAATCCAGCAACCGCAAACGGGAGTCTGATGTGGGAGGTCTTACAAGGTTATGGTTTTAATGAATTAAGAAACACTTAACCAAGATAAACATGTGGTGGTACATGGGGTTAAGTGGGTGACATGGGTGGCATGTGAAATACGATTAGAAACACTTAACCAAATTTAAACATGTAAGAAGACATGAATAAGAAGCGGTTAAGTGGAAAATTCTAGTGGGGACCAAGCATAGGTGGAAAGCTTGTGTCAAGCATGGGGGGACCCATTTCAAACCAGTAACCCATTAAGTATCTTTGTGAGCTCGAGTTAGATCGAGGACGGGACACAATTACTGGGTTTGATTGTAAGAGGTCAAAACGGGTTAACGGTGGCAACACAAGTCCAATGGGGTCATGTGCATGCGTGGGTCCGACTTGTAGGTAAGACGTTGTTGCATCATGTAGATATAAGTCGTGCATGTTTAGTGGTATCGGGTTGCCATTTTGGGGAGTGATACACCCCACTGTGGGACCAGCACGGGTATCTACGAGTTAGGGAGCCTATCGCATGGGGGTAGTGGGTACAACTAGTGGAGATAGGGGCAGGCGGCACCTATGGAGACTACTAGGGGTACACGAAATTGCCATTATGATTATTATGTTCAGTACGCGAGATCAATTCTTAGGGTGACTAGTAATGGTGCAGTATAGTAATTATCTTATAGTGATTAGGAGCGAGATTAATGCCAGAATATTCCTCTTGTTTGTTTTGTCTTGCCCACTTGTTTCATAGTCATTCCTTGTTTTACCAGTTTATGCCTTGTCCTAATTACTTTAATAATTATATCGTTAAAGTTATGGTACTCGCCAGACTTTATGTCCGACCCCCTTTGTTTTTGCCTCTTTTCTTCCTCCCCCACAGGTTCTCAGGGTGGGACTAGTACTAGTGGAGCTTGATCTGGATCTTTCTCTCTCTTTTGGAAGTGCTTGGATTGCTGAAAGTAAAGTTCAGCTCATCTCTTTTATGGCCACTTGTGTTGGGGTTATGATTTTTACTTTATGTACTCAGAAAACAAATTGTCAAGATGGTTACTAAGTGTACTTGGTTTTTCTGTCGGTTTATGAGTTGTTGTAATCAAACTATTTCTCCGCTACAATAAATGTTGTTTGAAAATTTTCAAGTACAAATTTATGTATCTGTCTTGTTATATTCTGTTCTATTCACCAATAATACTCCATGAAAGTTAATGTATTTCCTTTGAGAGTGACATTAACAGACGTGGGGTGTTACACGTGGTATCAGAGCTGAAGGTTAACAAAACAAATAAGAGATTTTGAAAAACTGTTTTTCAAAAGCATTTTATAAAGAAATACTTTCAAAAGTATGTTTTAAGGAGAGTATTTTCAAGAGAAAAGTTTGTTTTAAAATCATAACCCCTAAGAGCCATATATCTTTGTTTCGAATTCTCCATTTTGAATCTCTTCATTTTCTTTTCAGCATGTCTGGGTTACCCAAGATACCCGAGGGAATACCGATACCAACTTGGTTCAGAAGGTTTCTGGAGGTTAGGGCCACCACCACAGGCCCAGCAGACATCCCTCCTCCCCCAGCTGCAACCAGTCCTCCTCCTCCCCCTCCTCGTGTTGATACTTTTTCAAAGATATGCAAAGACTTTCGAGCAATGGGCAGAAAACCTTTTCACGAATCAGAGACGTTTGTTGAAGCTTGAAATTGGCTTACGGAGGTGGAAGATTTGTTTGGTATCTTCGAGGTAGAAGATGGAAGGAAGGTCCAATTGGCTGCTTGGTTAATGATGGACGAAGCCTCGTTTTGGTGGGAGGTTATGAATGGAGAGCGTCTAGTAGACACGTGGATGGATTTCAGACATAGGTTCGAGATGAAATTTCTCTCATGAACAAAAGAGAATTTATACATGGAAAAGGTTCTTGGCATTGAAGCAGGGGAATTTATCAGTAAAGGATTACGTCAACAAGTTCAATCAGTTGGCGAGGTTTGGCTTAGACTTGGTGAACATACCTGAAAAGAAGGCCCTGAGGTTTGTTAAAAGTTTGAATGAGCCGCTACATGGGTTAGCTATGACCCACATTCCTATGGGGGCTACCTTTGAGAAACTGGTTGACATGGCGCTTATGCATGAAGAGGAGAAAGGCGCTAATGCTAATGAGGCACCAGAAAAGAAAGGGGATCAAAAGAAGTCACAACAGCAACCTAAGAATGGTGGTAAGGACAACAATAGAAAAGGAAAGAAAAGATGCTTTAATTGTAGAACACCAAGCCATTTGCGCAAGGACTGTAGGAAGAAGAAGAAGACCGGCTGCTTCAACTGTGGTGAGGCAGGACATCTGATCAAAGACTGCCCGAGGAAACAAGGGCAAGGGCAGAGGGCAGGGTCTACTTCTGGAGGGCAGGTTCAGGCTCTCATAGCACCAAGGCAGGTAAGAGGGCAGGTTCACGCTCTCATGGCACCAGGACAAGAGAGAGGTAGAAACATTTCTGTAGAAAGTTTGGTTTTTCTGTTTGATCATCTTGTTCGTACTTTGTTTGGCGCTTCACACTCATTTGTGTCTGCTTCATTAGTTGAAACACTGCACCTAAATACTAGTATAGTTACGGATCCCATAGTAGTCTCAAATCCTATTGGTGGTTCGGCTCATCTTTCAATGATTTGTCGGGATTTGAGAGTGTCTATCTTGAGCGTTGAGTTTGAATGCAACGCCTTCGTTCTTGGCTTCACGGACTATAGATTGATTCTAGGCATGGATTGGTTATCCAGTAATGGTGCCATCCTCGATTGTGAAAAGAGAGTGGTTAGACTTATGAATCACCTTGGAAACACTCTCGAAATCTCTTGTAATCCCATACATTCTGTTATGCTTAGCTACCTAGAATCTCTTGATGCGTCTGTTGAAAACTTGCAGTCTGTTAGAGTAGTCCGTGAATACCCAGATGTATTTGAAGAGGTGAAGGGCTTACCTCCGAAGCGGGAGATAGACTTCCGCATATACCTTATTGATAATGTAAAACCCGTAGCTCTAGCTCCAAGGGAGAGAAAAGAGCTTAGTAAGCAAGTCAAAGAGTCGCTCGAAAAGAGGTTTATAAGGCGGAGTATTTCTGAATGGGGTGCTCCAGTAGTATTCACAACCAAAGCGGATGGTTCGCTTCGCCTATGCGTTGATTATAAAGAGCTAAACAAGATGACCAAGAAGAATAGGCACCCACTTCCAAGAATAGATGACTTGTTTGATCAACTTATAGGTGCGTCGGTTTACTCCCAACTAGATTTAGCTGCCGGGTTCCATCAGCTAAGAGTGGCTGAAGATAACATTGATAAGACCGCGTTCAGAACCCTGGATGGTTTCTTTGAATGGCTTGTCATGCCTTTTGGCTTGACAAACACACCTGCTTACTTCGTTACTTAATGAGCGGGGTGTTTAGAGAATTCCTTAATAAGTTTGTGGTGGTCTTCATAGACGATATTTTAATTTTCTCGAAAAATGAAGAAGAGCATGCTTTGCATTTAAGGGAAGTCATGGATACTCTTCGTGCACATGAGATGAAATCCAAATTTTCCAAAAGCCATTTTTGGAGAGAAGAAGTGAGGTTTCTTGGACATGTGGTATCCAAAGAAGGGTTAGCTGTGGACCCCGCAAAAGTAGTTGCGGTGCAAGATTGGAAGGTTCCACGGAATGCAACCGAAGTTCGAAGCTTTCTCGGGCTAGCGGGCTTTTACCGAAAATTCATTAAGGACTTTGCAAAAATCTCAGCCCCGCTTACAAGATTAACGAAGAAGAACCTAACAAAGCGCTTGGGATTTGGATTGCGATATTTCTTTCCAACGTTTGATAAGGGCTCAAACAACAGCCCCAGTTCTGACATTGCCGGATGGGAGCAAAATGTTTACCGTATACACGGATGCATGTGGTACAGGACTAGGTGCTGTCTTGATGCAAGAAGGGAAGGTAGTAGCATATGGAGGCAGACAATTGAAAGTACATGAGAAAAACTACCCAAACCACGATCTAGAGTTGGCTGCCATCATCTTTGCGCTTAAGTCTTGGCGCCATTATCTCCTAGGTGAGAAGTTTGAATTGTATACTGACCATAAATCATTGAAGTACCTTTTCTTGCAGAAAGATCTTAACTTGAGGCAACAAAGGTGGATGGAGTTCTTGGCATCCTACGATTTCGAGATTTCTTATACCCCTGGCAAGGGTAATGTGGTAGCAGACACCTTAAGTAGGAAGAAGCTGACCTTGAGTTCTCTCTTTGTAGAAAGGAAAAGCTTGGAGTATATAGCAAACTTTAACTTTAGACCCTCCTCTGAAATTGTGTCGGGTCTGTTAGCATCGCTAGAGGCGCGGCCTACTCTTTTGGACTCAATAGGAACCGCGCAAAGAGAAGACCCTCAGCTAGTTGTTGTGATGGATAAGCTAGTTAGGGGTGAGACTTCTAGTCACCTCAGTAGATACTCCATCAATGATAAGGGTTAGTTGAGACGGGATGGAAGGCTATGCATCCCACAAGTAAGGGCTTTAGTGAAGACAGTTCTCGAAGAAGCGCACCATTCTAAGCTGACCATATACCCAGGCGGAGACAATATGTATAAGGATATAAAAAGGGTTTTCTTTTGGAATGGCATGAAGAGTGATGTAGCCGAGTTCATCGCTAAGAGTTTGATATGCCAGCAACTCAAAGCGGAACAGAAGAAGCCTGGTGGTCTGCTTCATCCTCTAGAGGTCCCACAGTGGAAGTGGGATAGCATTTCGATGGACTTTGTTGATGGGTTGCCAAGGTCAAGAAGGGGCAATACTAGTATTTGGGTAATAGTGGACAGGCTCATTAAAAGCGCTCACTTTATACCTGTTAAAAGTAGAAGGAATCACTCTTCCCTAGCATCCATTTATCTTAAAGAGATAGTTCGACTCCATGGGATACCCTCCAGCATAGTGAATGATCGAGATCCTATCTTTATGAGCGAGTTTTGGAAGAGTTTGCAAGAGGCAGTAGGCACACAGTTATGCTTAAACACAGCCTATAACCCCCAAAATGATGGTCAGACAGTAAGGGTGAACAAAGTATTGGAAGACTTCTTGAGATTGTGCATTCTTGACTTCGGAGGGACATGGGAGGATCATCTTCCTCTGGTGGAATTTTCCTACAACAGTATCTAGAAAGCAACCATAGGCATGGCGCCCTTCGTAGCTTTATATGGAAGACCATGCCGATCACCAACTTGTTAGTGGGAGTCTACAGACAAGCTCATACTTGGGCCAGACATGATTAGAGAGACCTCAGAAAAGGTGGATTTGATAAGAAGACGGATGAAGGCTGCACAAGATAGACAGAAGTCCTACGCAGACAAAAGAAGGACCGACCTTGAGTTTGAGGTTGGAGACAGGGTGTTCCTTAAGTATCTCCTTTGAGGAATGTCATTCGCTTTGGGTCCTTAGGAAAGCTAACACCAAGGTTTGTAGGTCCATTTCCTATCACTGAAAGGATTGGGACGATGGCTTACAGAGTAGAGCAACCCGAGAGACTGGCTAGAGTTCATAATGTTTTTCATGTTTCTCAACCGCGAAAATGCTTACATGAATCTGCGGCTAGAGGAAGTAGAAGTGGAACAAGAAGCGACTGTGAGAAGAGTTCCAACTCGTATCTTGGGTACGAAAGTCAAAAAGCTACACAACCGTGAAGTCAAGCTTGTTAAAGTCCAATGGAGTGACGCTGAGGAAGACGCGACTTGGGGGACTGAGGTCAAGATACGCACAGCCTACCCTTTTCTTTTTGAGGGTATATCTTTAATCTCTTTTTCCTTAAATTTATTCATGCTCGTATCTATCCTTTTTGAGTATATTTCCTTAGTGATATCTTGATCCTTAGGTAGAAACCGATGGGTGTAAACATGTATTTGAAACATGTTATGATTGATGGCTGCGAGTGAATGTAAGTGGTTGTTAGTGGTTGCTCGTGGATGCATGTACACACACATTAGGCACTATATCAGCTCAGCCACTTTCATATTGCATATAAATGTGTGTGCATATTTAAATTTATGGATGTATAATGGTTGTGTTAACATATGGATGCTGCATTTTGATGAATGGTTGTGCACACATGTAGAAGTAATATGTACTGTTAGTATTCTTTTGCATGCATAACGGACGCATGGTACTATCATGATTTGAATTAAGGAGGTCACCTGAATCAGTGGATCGCCTGATTTTGCATCAGATAAGGAACATATACACACTTTCTACATATGTTCATATGGCATTAGAAACCTTTAAAGGACAATGGATGCTTGTGTTTGATGGTTGAGTAGATGGATGATTGGATGTTAGTATATACATTCTCCTTAACTTGGAGATTTCGGGGGCGAAATCCTAAAAGGAGGGGAGAATGTAACACCCTGGATTTTCTATGAGCATAAAAATTAACAATCCTAAGAATACTTAATTGTTAAAGTGAGAATTAAGGGAAATGGGTTACGCCAATGCGTTCGTCTCGAAATTCTGCTTGGAATAAAGTCTCGAAATTCTGCTTGGAATAGAGTCCTAGTTTTCGTAAATCGGACTTCGTACGAGGAAGTTATTGCCCTCGGAAGTTTCAGTGATTTTATATTAATCAAAACAGTTCAGAATAAATTCAAATTTCAAAATTCAAACAAGGGAGCAGGCTGGGCGAGAATTCTCCCGCCAAAGGGCCATCTCGACCAGGGGGTCGACCTACCCATACAGGTCGACTAGGGGGTCGACACGGGGGTCGACCTGCCCCCGCGGGCAGATCTGAAATGTGATGATTTCTGACTCTCTGCCGAGTCATTAGGGCTGATGTGGCTGTTCTAGATAACTCTATCTAGTCTAGATGGTTGTATTTGTTCCTATGATAATCTAAGGCTTAGGTTGATTCAAACTTCTATAAAAGAGTGCCTAGACTCAAACCCTAAACCTAAACAAAATTTGTCTCTTGGCCACCATGCTGCTCCTAGGATAATTCTCCTTCCTAAAGCATAGGATTTAGCAAGTCAGAATTACAATTCAAAAGACGAACGAACCATTCTCTTTTCTAACCTATCTTTGTGAGTACTATTTCTTTCACAATATAATTAGTAAATTAATTATGATGGGTAGTAATTGGATTATGAGAACATGTCTGTTGAATCACATGATGTTGTTTAACTTTGTTATCTTATGTTGGTAGATCTATTTCATATTTAACTTGATTCATTTTATGCAAGTTTGGGATGTTAATTCATATGTGAATCGTATGCAAGTTTGGGATGTTAAATCATATGTTAATTCATATGTGAATCTTATGCAAGTTTGGGATGTTAAATCATATGTTAATTCACATGTGGATCTTATGCAAGTTTGGATGTTAAATCATATTCGTATGTGAATTTTATGCAAGTTTGGGATGTTGAATTGTATGTTAGTTAAATATGAATCTTGTGCAAGTCTATATGTGAATTGTACACAAGTTTATATGTAAATCAAGTATATACATATGCTAGTTTATATGCAAAAACGTGTGATAAATTCATATGCAAGTTGTAGAAATTCATACGCAAGTTTAGGTGAAAACTATATTCACATTTTTAGGTGAAAGTTATATTCACATATGCAAGTTTAAGTGAGACCCATAATTCATATATGCAAGTTCACAATTTCATGTTTAGATCCATATTTAGATCCATGGTAGTTTATGCAAATATATGATTTTATATGACCATTGTCTATGCAAATTATTGGCTATGCAATTTTATGTTAAAATTGCTATTTGCAAGTTAGATCTATTTTTATGTGTTATGCAAGTTATGATGTTTCTTTTTTTTATAAGTTAGACTATTTGCGAGTCTAACATATTTCATATTTGAACGTACGAATAGCGTGGGGATAATGGGAAAATATTAATTATGTAAATTGTGAATTGGCATAAAATGGCTTTAAAAGCATATAATTAAATTGAGACATTAATTGGTATAATTTTTATACCTAAAAAGTATGGACATAATTTAAGTGACAATTATGGACATAATTAATTTAAAAATTACTGGCAATTTGAATAGGGATAATTAATTCAAATGGGGGTGAAATAATGTGTAATAATAAACGCCTAAGACACGAGGTTAGGCTCGTTTGTGGTGTAAGACTGCCCGGACCCGCCCGACAAATCCAGCAACCACAAACGGTAGTCTAATGCGAGAGGTCGAAGGCATAAATTGAATGCGTGACAATTGACATGAGGTTAGACACGTTTGCAGTATAAGACTGCCCGGACCTGCCCGGCAAATCCAGCAACCGCAAACGGGAGTCTAA
Source organism: Allium sativum (assembly GCA_030737875.1). Taxonomy (NCBI): domain Eukaryota; kingdom Viridiplantae; phylum Streptophyta; class Magnoliopsida; order Asparagales; family Amaryllidaceae; genus Allium; species Allium sativum. The sequence continues at coordinate 435,738,319 of CM060919.1, forward strand.
TGTGGGAGGTCTTACAAGGTTACTGTTATAATGAATTAAGGAACACTTAACCAAGATAAACGTGTGGTGGGACATGGGGGTTAAGTGGGTGACATGGGTGGCATGTGAAATACGATTAAAAACACTTAACCAAATTCAAACATGTAAGAAGACATGAATAAGAAGGGGTTAAGTGGAAAATTCTAGTGGGGACCAAGCATAGGTGGAAAGCTTGTGTCAAGCATGGGGGACCCATTTCAAACCAGTAAACCATTAAGTATCTTTGTGAGCTCGAATTAGATCGAGGACGGGACATGCTTACTGGGTTTGATTGTAAGAGGTCAAAACGGGTTAACGGTGGCAATGCAAGTCCAACAGGGTTATGTGCGTGCGTGGGCCTGTGATGGTAGGTAAGACATTGTTGTATCGTGTAGATATAAGCTGTGCATCTTTAGTGATATCGGGTAGCCACTTTGGGGAGTGATACATCCCACTGTGGGACTAGCACGGGTATCTACGAGTTAGGGAGCTGATCGCATGGGGGTAGTGGGTACAACTAGTGGAGATAGGGGCAGGCGACACCTATGGAGACAGCTAGGGGTACATGAAACTACCATTATGATTATTATGTTCAGTAGGCGGGATCAACTCTTAGGGTGACTAGTAATGTTGCAATATAGTAATTATCCTATAGTGATTAGGAGTGAGATTAATTCCAGAATATTCCTCTAGTTTGTTTTGTCTTGCACACTTGTTTCATAGTCATTCCTTGTTTTACCAGTTTATGCCTTATCCTAATTACTTTAATAATTATATTGTTAAAGTTATGGTACTCGCCAGACTTTATGTATGACCCCCTTTGTTTTCGCCTCTTTTCTTCCTTCATCCCCGGTTCTCGGGGTGGGACTGGTACTAATGAAGCTTGATCTGGATCTTTCTCTATCTTTTGGAAGTGCTTGGATTGCTGAAAGTTAAGTTCAGCTCATCTCTTTTATGGATACTTGTGTTAGGGTTATGCTTTACTTTATGTACTCAGAAAACAAATTGTCAAGATGGTTACTAAGTGTACTTGGTTTTTCTGTTGGTTTATGATGTTGTTGTAATCAAACTATTTCTCCGCTGCAATAAATGTTGTTTGAAAATTTTCAAGTACAAATATATGTATCCATCTTGTAATATTCTGTTCTATTCACCAATAATACTCCATGAAAGTTAATGCATTCCGTTTGAGAGTGACATTAACGGACAGGGTTGTTACAAGGCCTAACGTGCCGCATGAGACAAAAAGGGGAGGTCAAGAGTCTTCTCCTTGGCTATATAAACTGCTTTAACCCCCCTTCTTTTACCTTTTCACTTTCTTCTCCAATTACGCCGCCTTTCTTTCTTTCCAAAACCCTAATTTGACTTTTGCCGAAAACCAAGAACTGCCTACAGTTAAAAGGTAGGCGTTACGCTTGTTTCCCATTTAGTTGGTTTCTTTTTCACTCCTCTTTATTTCCCTTGAATTTTCATCGATATGGCGATAGTGATGACGAGGGCATTAGGTTTAGCGACAGTGGTGATGGGTTCAATTTCGTGGATCTATGAACTGAGAGGAGAAACGAGAAGGGAGAAGATATTGAAGAGCAGGGAGTCTCGCGGAAGGGGTTACTACTCGGGTTGTGGTGACAGTGGGATGGAGGAAAGTGAGATGGAGTTGGTGTCAATACGAATAGCGGATCGGGTCGTGAATTGTTGGGGGTGTACTGGCTCATGGAGTCATGGAGTGGAACGGGCCGGGGGTCCTTTCCACGAGCCGTTCGGGTAAAGGGGAATTGTCATGAACCGGATCGTTCCATGATCCATAGCATAATTCACGATGCTCCCTCACTGGCGTAGCTTGTCAGCGATCTGACACCCACGGTCTGATCCCTGTCCCAAGCACTGGCATCTGTACTGCAACCCGATCCCCAAGACTTCAACGAACCAACTTTATTAACGATCCCATGCATATATTAGCTAAAGAACACTATGCAATATATATCAATGGACAGTTAGGTTAGAGCCTTCAAGGTGAACTTTCCGGATTGAACAAAAGCATGACTTTACAACATATTTATTACGCTTATCCAATTCACTTTGTGATTTTATTTTCCAGTATTATGCACACTTGCACACACCAGCACTTGCACACGCATAGGGTTCACGGGTAACTGCATCCTAATCCTTCATGTTTACTCGCCAAAACATCTATGTCAGATAGACGTTCCTCAAGAATATCCGAATTGAGAGCAAACCCAGAGTCTTCGAAATTCCAAAATCCTGACGTGCTTCAGTCAGGCTCAAACTTGAGTAATTCTGGCTTTGAATATGAGACAGATACATTATCGAATTCTTTTGAGAGTACATCGCTTGAGGAGGAGGAAGAAGAAGATGACCGAGCTCCTGATGAAATTCCTTGTGTTGAGGAAGTTGAGAAAAAGAAGATAACTGATTCTCTAGTTTCCAAATTAGACAACATAAAGCTTAAGAAAATATGTTTGAGACACAGGATCCCTTGGGACGATGTTAAGACTTTAGGAAGTGAGGATAGACCTCATTCTGCCCCACCAGGGTACATGACCATCAGTAGGTTAATGTGATGGGTAGACACTATTCCTCCATTTCCACCAATCGTTGTTGAGACCTTAAGACGATTACGCATTGCCCATATGCAACTTCATCCAAACACGTACGCGGCTTTATACACTCTATGTGTTGCATATGCGGAGATTCTATAGACTGAGCTCACCTTCAGGGACTTAAAATTCTATTATCTCTTCAAACACCATTCCACAGCGACTCTAAACTTCACTTTCTTTGAATCGGTGGCCAACAGGAAGGTTTTATCGGAGGGTCACAACAACATAGGGGATCCCAAAGCTAATTGGTTCTACATAAAACACCAGGCCGGGTGTGCGAGGAAGTGGCTAAAGTCAAGTAAGCCTTAGGTCTCTAGATGCATGACCTAATTACATAATCAAAGCACTAACATGTTTCTTTTCTCTGTGCAGATCATATTTTCCCGAAAAAGGAAGGCTTGGTATATGATGATCGACTGTCCCACCTTCTCAAAAGCACATCCGATTTCTTAAAAATCAAGAGATGTATCACCGACGAGAATCTTCACAAGCACCGCCTTTTGGATATGAGGTTTAGGCTTGGCTTAGGTGGTAAGCCTTATAAGTATGTGCCCCCTGCTGCCAGGGAGTCTAGCAGCATGCCCCCGGCTGGGGGAGAAGGGCCCATAGAAGCCGCAAAAGTTGTTGAAATTCCTAAAAGTCCTTCACCTTTGATCGATCAAGATGACGAGGATTTAAATATGTATAAAGAGGGTGATACTCGGGTCAGTGAGCCGGAAGATAACCCTTCCTCTAAGGGACAGTCTCCCGCTAAGACTCCACCACCACTCGAACCCTCGTTAACAAATGAGCAAATACGTGAGGGTTTAGAAAAGATTCCCTTGCTGGATGACCTCTACACTTCCGAAGATTTTGGAGGGGAACCATTCTTTCCTACCTCTAAGGGGGAAACCTCCCCTGCAAAAGATAAAGAGACTGCATAGACAAGCCAAGCTTCGGGCCCTGGTCTGTTAGGGGGATTATGCGGACACACGCATACACTACATGCACCACTTATCATGACTCTTTTACATTAATCATATTCATGATCTTGATTTCAATTTATTATTCTTTGCAGGAAATATGTCTCGTCGTCATTCTTATTCTTACCGCGCTCTTCGCGAGAATACTCCCAGGCTTTCTTCTATGTCCAAGCATGACCGCAGCGGTAGTCGCGGGAGGGATGGTCAAAGACATTCTGATTCCTATCAACCTCAGTCTCCGCGCTCCTGCTCTCCTTCTAAGCAGGATCTTGGGAAGTCCCACAGTCGCCAATCACTACATGCTGGGGGCAAAGAAATTCCTAAGGCTCCAACTCCTCTAAAAGGCTTACCTCCCAACGGCAAATCTTCTAAAAAGCCCCATGATCCCAAGGGCAAATAGAAAGAACCGAGCAAAGGCAAAGAGCAGGAGAAAACAACTCTCGTTTCTTCGGGTCAACGACAGTTAGAGTACTCTACTATGCAAGAAGTGGCCCTGGCTCCTGACACTAAGGCAAAACTGGAGCGCTTGCGGAAGCAATTTCCTGAACTCTATATTGAGAGGATAGTCTTTGTCCCAGACCTAGAGCCGGTTCCTGAGAATTGGGGTGACGAAGTTGTGGGACGCGTCTCCCATGTAGCCAAGCAGTATAGGGTGATGAAAAAAACATGCTAAGAATCTTTCCGATGTGATCCGTACCTTAGAGACGGATGCGGCTAGGGCGAGGGTAAAAATGATAATGATGTCAGGGCCAGGAATAAAGCAATAAAAGATCTTGAGGATACATAGGCCCTTCTTGCGATAGCTCAGCGGGATGTTAACAACTTTAAGACTGAACTAGAAAATTCCCAGAAGTGCTTCCATCTCGAACTTGATTCAAATAGTCAAGAGCGCGTGGCCTTGAAGAAGGAGGTAGAGGATCTAAAAGTTGCTAATGCTAAATTGAAGGCTGCACAAGATCGATTCGCTACGGAGAGGGCTGCTTGGGAAAAGGAGAAGATGAGCTTAAACGATAGGCTCACTCATGCCGAGGAGCGAGTAGCTCTTGCCAAGAGTAATGCCGATATTGCTCTTGAGTCAGTCTCCGCTGCTACCGCTAATCTTACTGCAGCCGAGAAAGAAATAGGAAGGTTTGAGGAGCTGCTTATGGACTTTTTTGCTCAGGTTATCCACACCCGAGACATCTCCTAGATCCAAGATTATAACATCACTCTGGAAAATGTCTGGGATATGATAGTCGATGAAGAGAAACAACGGTTAGGGTTTAATGAGATCAACGAAAGCATACTTATGGAAACTTTCCATAAGGGTGGAGAGCATGAGGCCTTGGCAGAAGGTAGACGTATGATTCGAGAGGCCATGGATAAAGAAAAAACCAATCTCAAGGGCAAAACCATAATCGATGAGGGATCCTGTTCAACACGGGAGCTTAAAACTTCTGAAGTTGAGGAATACAATCCCGACGATCCCTTGATTTCCGGAATTCCAGTCCCTCCTGCCGTTGGAGCATTCACTACAGCTTCAGCTGAAGTATCAGCAGAAGGTATCTCCACATTTTCTCCACAGTTTGTCAAAGACGTTATAACTTGTCGTCATGATACAGAGAAGTCAATTGGGATGACCATACTTTCTCCTGAACTAATAGCTATTGCTTCGCATAATGTAGGTGTCAGTTCTACTGAGGAGGTTACAAAGAAGCCGGCGGATGTCGAGAAGGTTGGTGCGCCTCCAGTCACTGAGGTCACTCTTGAAGATCCAAAGCAGCTCGAAACTGAGATAACTAGGGAAACCATTGAAGCTTCCAGCAAGGGTGCCCCAAAGGATGCTGAAATTATTGGGACCTTGGATGATATTGATGACGACCACGAGGATGAAGAGGAGGAGATAAACATCATGGGAGAAACCAAAGATCCTGAGCATGAGACTTTGGCCGAGATGAAAGCGAGGAAGGATAAGCAGTTGACTTCGAAAATAGAGGAACAAGAGCCTCTAAATGTGCCTCCTATCACTGCTGCTCATCCCAAAATGGGGTTGATCATAAAGTTCCCCTCTAAGTCGATAACTTCACAGCTTGCAATCCAGTCTACCAACCTTCCAGTGGATCCTCCTTCCGACAAAAAGAAGAGGAAAAAGCATGATAAAGCTGATGTTGACAAGGAGGAGGAGACTGGGAAGAAAAAGAAGGAGAAGAGGCTAAGGTCGTCCCCGAAGCCCAAGTAGTGCTAGTTTAATTATGCCTTTCTTTTTAGTATTTCCGCTGGCCTTATTATGTAGCTGCGAGTATGGCCCTCGCCTTTTGCTTAGTTTTATTTTGTAATCCACGCTTAGTAAATGAAAATCTGTTTCTTTTGTATCATCGCGTACCTGCAAATTTATCATATCTGCAAAGTTTATCATTCTAAATCACAGACATTAAATATAACCATAAGTAATGTTGACAATCGCAACTAGCATTGAAGTCATAGATGATAATCTTTGAAAAGTTCGTGTGCTAAGTAAATGTGAAGTATACACAAATGCAAAGTGTTGTATGAATATGCCCCCAATCAATCATCATTATAATGCTTGGCCAGGGCTTATTGAGGATTGATCAGAGTCACACTTTGGTTGCCCCCCATGTCCGGAAATTAGGGGGCCGAGCTCAGCTTTCATTCTCGTTCCCGATCCTGCAGTGGGATAGGAGCCCTTAAGCGGCATTTAGTTGAAATGCCTTTATACTCTCCTGTCGTATGCCCAGGATAGAGTTCGAACTTAGCTTTTAGTTTGTTCCCCGATCCTTCAGCGGGGTAGGAGTTCTTTTGCGGCACCGAGCCTCCAGCGCCTTTATACTCTCCCGTCGAATACCATGGGTAGATTGTTAGTCGAGACAGTCTTTAAAATCATGGTGCACCTTTACGTCTCGCGGACAATTTGTTTCCTTGTCCTATGTACTTCTTCTCCGGTATTTGTTTACGATAATTCATGAGTAATAATATAGTAAGTAAAGGTGCGATAAAAGTAAATGACACACGATATTTTGTAGTGGTTCGGTCGAATCATGACCTACGTCCACTTTATAATCTTTTGTTCATATAACTGGACTGTTCTAGGCAAGTCAAGCCTTATTACATGGTCCTACAAACAAAAGAATAAGAATGACAATTTTCATGTCAAATAGTGCTGCAAATGCTGGGCATTCCACACTCTGGGGATTTCAATTCCGTCCACGGTCGTTAGATTGAAGGATCCATTATCAAGCTTCCGTAGGATGGCATAGGGTCCTTCCAACTTTGGTCCCAAATGCACTAGGGGTGGAAAGACACGCTTTAGAACCAAGTCTCCGGGTTCAAAGGTTCGAGCTCGGACTCTTTTTTTGTAATACCGAGCAACTTTCTTCTTGTGCCTCAAGGCACGTAGGTCCACTTCATCTCTCTTTTCCTCTAACATATCCAAGGATTCGAGAAGCAGCTTGTTATTAGTCATTGGGTCGTAATAAGTGACCCTATGGGATGGTACTTCCAGCTTTACCGGGATGACTGCTTCCGACCCGAAAGCAAGGGAGAAAGGAGTATGCCCGGTAGCTGATTTGAAAGTTGTTCGTAGGCCCAAAGTGCCAAAGGTAGCTCATCGACCCACATGGCTTTAGCCCGCTTCAGTCGCTTCTACAAAATGGATTTGATTACTTTGTTTGCCACTTCTACTTGCCCATTTGATTGTGGGTGTGCTATGGCCGTGAACCTCTTCTCAATATGGTATCTTTGACAAAAATCTCGGAACTCGGAGCTGTCGAATTGGGTTCCATTATCAGTTATGATAACTTTCGGGATTCCAAATCGACATATGATATTTCTCACGACTAAGTTGATCACCTTCTTGGTTGAAATCGTTGTCAGAGCTTCTTCTTCAACCCATTTTGTAAAGTAATCAATGGCCACTATAGCAAACTTTGCTCCACCCTTCGCTAGGGGTAGACTTTCGATGATATCAACTCCCCACATAGCGATAGGCCACGGACTCATCATTGTCCTTAACTGGCTAGGAGGTGCTCTAGAGATCTTTGAGAGTTTCTGGCATGCGTCGCAGTGTCGAGCATATTTAGCTGCATCCTTATTTATTGTGGGCCAAAAATACCCGTATCGTAATATTTTCTTCGCTAGTGTTTGTCCTCCAGTGTGGTCGCCGCATTCTCCTTCGTGAACTTCTTTTAATACTCTTTCTATATTATCATGGTCTATACACCGAAGAAGCGACATCGAGAACCCTTGTCGATATAGAACTTCACCTTGCATGACATATCGTGAAGCTTTCCGAATCACGGCCCGTCTCTCACTCTTCTTGGTCGGGAGTGTCCCGTTGACTAGGAAATTCTTCAAGGGTGTCATCCATGACTCCCTTTCCGTCTCAGTCTCCAGCACAGGATCAATTTCCATCTGATCGATGCTTAGAGTCTGAAGTGTTTCTATCGGGACCATCTCCGTGTCCTTGGGATTATCAGAACTAGCCATTTTGGCTAGCTTATCGGCCCTTTGATTCTCCAGTCAAGGGATGTGTGTAATACTGTAGTGTTCAAAGCCATTCAACATTTCTTTTGCCTTCCTTAGATATGACACTAGTATTGGCCCTTTAGCCTGGAATTTCTCGTTGACCTGGTTCACAACTATCTTTGAATCGCAGAAGATATCCAGCTTGGTTATTCCCAACTCCTTGGCAATCCTAAGCCCGATAATCAGGGCTTCATATTCCGAGTCGTTATTTGTGGCGTGGAGCTCCAATCTCAGAGCATAATATATTGGTCGCTTCTCGAGGGTTCCCAATACAATTCCTGCACCTGATCTACTATCATTCCTAACTCCGTCAGTATATAGTCTCCATGCTTTAGAGTCAAGGAGTTGTTTTGGGGTATCAATTTCTTCACTGACTTCATTATCTTCAAGGTTGGTAAATTCTGCTATAAAGTCTGCCAGTACTTTCCCCCTTTCGATCTTCGGGGCTGGAAGTTTAGGTCAAACTGACTCAATTTAATATTCCATTTTAATAGCCTTCTCGACGCCTCGGGTTTTTGCAATACTTTTCTTAGCGGATGATCCATATATACTATAATGGGATGAGCCTGAAGATAGTGACGAAGCTTCCTTGACGCGATCAACAGGCTATATGCAAGCTTTTCTATCATCGGATAATTTCGCTCTACGGCCGCTAACTTCTTGCTTACGTAATACACGGGCCTCTGAACTTTATCCTCTTCTCTTACCAAGGCTGAACTTATGGAGTGGGACGATACTGCCAAGTATATGAACAAATCCTCATGATCCACTGGTTTAGACAGTATCGGTTTTTTTCCCAAATGATCCAATAGGTTCTGAAACGCTTCCACATAATCAGGAGTCCATTTAACGTTGTGCTTGCCTCGCTTGATCAGATCAAAGAACGGGATGCATTTATCTATAGCTTTGGAGATGAATCTACTCAACGCAGCTACTTTTCCAGCGAGACTCTGCACATCTTTGATTTGCCTTGGTTCCCGAATGTTTCGGATTGCTGTAATCTGATCTGGATTGATCTCAATTCCACGCGAACTAACAATCAAACGTAAAAACTTCCCAGAAGCAACTCTAAACAAACAATTCAAAGGGTTGAGCTTTATTCCATATCGTCTGAGTATATTGAACATTTCAGCTAGATTAGCAGTGTGATTCATCGACTATCTAGACTTTACTAGCATATCATCTACATATTCCTCCATCATCTTCCCAATCTGGTTATAAAACATTCTGTTTACCAGCCTTTGGTAAGTCGCTCCGGCGTTCTTTAGGCCGAAAGGCATCCCCATGTAATAGTATAATCCTAAATCTTTGATTAAGCTGGTATGTTCCTGATCCAGAACATGCATGGGAATTTGGCTATATCCAGAATAAGCATCCATAAAGGAGAGGAGCTCGTGACCTGCCGTTGAATCCACTAATTGGTGAATTCTGGGAAGTGGAAAGCTATCCTTCGGGCAAGCCTTGTTCAAGTCGGAGAAATCGATACATGTACGCCATTCTCCGTTGGCCTTTTTTACCAAAACCGGGTTTGAAATCCAATCTGGGTAAGTCGAATCTCTGACAAACCCGTTGCTCCTCAACTTCTCAACTTCTTCTTTTAAGGAAGCCGACCTCTTTGGGCCCAGCATTCACCTTTTCTGCTTGACGGGTGGATGCTTCATACTAATACTCAGTGAATGGTGCATGATTGATGGAGATATGCCACACATATCAGCGTGAGTCCAGGTAAACACATCCAGGTTGGCCTTCAGAAAGTTGGTCAGTTACTTTGCACGAACAGGGTACAACTGGGACCCGATCTTTAAGACCTTCGCTGGGTCATTATCATCGATCGGAATGTCCTCAGTTGTTTCATTAGGAGTCACCATTCTGCCCCCAAGTTCCTCGTCCTCTCTGGGATCTGTATCCTCGGGTAGTTCCTTTAGCGGCTCCCTTGGAACTGTCTTCAATTGCTATGCTGTATTCTTCTTTGCGGGCGGAGAAGTATCCTTTGGTTCGATATTTAATCCCTTGAGTAACAATTTCAGTTCTGCTATATAGCAAGCTCTTCCTGCGACTTGATTTCCCTAACTACTCCCACTCCCGCATTTGTCAGGAATTTTAACAATAGGCACCAGGGCGCAATACAGGCCCTGAATTCTGCTAGGGACGGCCGGCCCAGGAAAGCGTTATTAGGCAACTCAATGTCCAACACTACAAATGTGAGGATTCTCACTCTCCGGAGATCTCCCTCTCCCAGAGTGACCGACAAATCTACATTTCCGATCGGGGATGTGGAGGCCCCATTGAAGCCACGTATCCATCCATCACAGGGCTTCAAATCTTTCGATTCCAATTGCATCTGATCGAATGCTTTTTTGAAGAGTATATTTACCAAACTTCCATTATCCACCAAAACTTTATGGACTAATGCGGGGCCAATATTTGCAGTGATCACCAGAGGGTCCTCAGTGGTGTAACAACCCGTATTTTCAATAATCTGTTATAACATAAATCGAGGCAGAATTTAATTCTAAAATGTGAATCAAGGGAAACGGGCTGTGCCATTGCGTTCGTCTCGGAAAAATACGCGAAATAGAGTCCGAGTTTTCGAAAATCGGAGTTCGTATGACCCAGTTAAGGCCCATTGAAGTTTTCAGAAAATTCCTAAGTAAAAACAGATTTAAATTTTAAAGATAAAAACAAGGGTTAGGGCAAACTGGCGCAGGCGGGAAAATTCCCGCCAGGACCCGCATGTCGACAGGCCTGTCGACAGGGTCCCCAGGGTGTCGACCGCCCTGTCGACAGCCCTGTCGACAGGGTGTAGCCAGGCAGTTTTGCCTGGCGCACCATTTTGTATTGGGCTTGGTTGTGTGGCCTGGTTCTAGAGAATTCCGAAATCTGACGGGCCAAAACTCACCTAGGGTTAATCCTAGGGCTGAAAACACTCTAATCTTCTATAAATAAGCCCCTAATCCTACCCTAAAACCCCATTATTCATTCTAGCAACTAAACTATGGCAAAATCAAACCTCTCATGGCCTCCACTTAAAAACCCTAGCCTCCAACCTCTTCATAAATCATTCCTATGAAGACTATGATGTTCATACAAGCATTTCTAAGATGTATGAATGATCATTAGCTTGCATACATCATCAAGTTGCAAGTTTTATTTGCTAAGCTAGAGTTTTTGGGATTTTTGTTTCTTATTGGAGCTTTGTTTTGGGTTTTATGCTTGCATAAAGGGCTTCTCAATCTTTATTAGTAGATTTGTGTCTTCATAATATTTGTAAGCCCTCTTACCTTCATTTTAGAAACTCTAAAGTTAATATGTGATGAAAGTTGGGATTTATGCATGTTTGATAAGTTATGCATGTTTATGCAAGTTTACTAAGCCATGATTTGCAAGTTTATTGAGTTATGCATGTTTATGCAAGTTTGCTAAGCCATGATTTGCAAGTTTATTGAGTTATGCATGTTTATGCAAGTTTGCTATGCCATGATTTGCAAGTTTAACAAGTTATGCATGTTTATGCAAGTTCACTATGCCATGATTTGCAAGTTTAACAAGTTATGCATGTTTATGCAAGTTCACTATGCCATGATTTGCAAGTTTATTGGGTTATGCATGTTTATGCAAGTTCACTATGCCATGATTTGCAAGTTTAACAAGTTATGCATGTTTATGCAAGTTCACTATGCCATGATTTGCAAGTTTATTGGGTTATGCATGTTTATGCAAGTTCACTATGCCATGATTTGCAAGTTTATTGGGTTATGCATGTTTATGCAAGTTCACTATGACATGATTTGCAAGTTTAATAAGTTATGCATGCTTATGCAAGTTCACTATGCCATGTTATGCATGTTTGACAAGTTATGCATGTTCATGCGAGTTCCCTATGCCATGTTAGGCAAGTTTAATATGTTATGCATGTTTATGGTAAAATGCAAGTTCACTATGCTAAGTTATGCAAGTCTAACGTGTTATGCATGTTTGTTGCGATATGCAAATTCATCATGTATGTTATGTCAAGTTCCCTCTTCCTATCCTTTATGCGTTATTACGAATATGTAAGCGATAGAATGACGTTGGGGGGTTTGGGTAAACTTAAAATACATGAAAATATAAGATTGGGAATTTACCTATTAAGTTAGGTCTACCCCTTGGGAATTTACCTATTAAGTTAGGTCTACCCAAGTATTTGTTGAACTTGTAATTATGTTTTGAAAATAAAGTGGACACGACACTTAGAAAACATAAGTGTGGCCAATTCGAGGTTGGGTTGAGTTTGTAGCATAATTCTACCCGGAACCTACCGGCTTAACTAGTGGCTACAAACAATAGGATCCAATGTGAGAAGTTGGTCATGTGGTGCCAAGACCCGAGGTTAGACCTAGTTGTGGTGTAAAGCTACCCGGAACCGACCGGCCTAACTAGTGACCGCAACAAAGTCTAATGTGAGAGGTTAAGGTGCATTAAATTAATTAATGCCTCGTGATTAGGGTTAAGTCAGGGTCCACTAATACTTAACCAATTTGGGGATTCGAGGGATGGAAATGAGGTTAAGTTACACTTAACCAATTTAATCCATTTGGGGGTTCGAGGGATTAGAATGGGGTTAAATTGTGAACTGTCGGTTACACTTAACCAATTTAATCCATGATTAGTGAGGGGTTAAATCACACTTAACCCTCTTAGAAAACCCTAGCAACGTGGTCTGTTCTAACAGTAATCCCAGTTTGGTATCATTCACAACCCTAGAAGCTAGGCTAGGGCGGGGCACGATTACTGGACTGATGTAAGCGACCAAAGCGACGGCTGAGTGGTACAGCGGTGCGGGTCCAGGCGGGCTACGGACGTGCACGTAGTCCGGTGTTGGACAAACTCGAGGCACGGGTACCAGTAGGTTTAGGCTGTGCATTATTGCTTCAGTGTCTGGGGTTGACACCCAAGGGCTTGATACACCCGAAGGTGGACCCAGCACAGTCTGACTACATCCATATGTAGGCGGTATGGACACAAACACTTGACGTGTTAGGCTTATAGGGAGCCGATCGACTAGACCGTTGGGCTGGACCTTGTATTAAGGTCACCTCATGTTATTGGGTCAAAGCTTGGGCCAAGGGATCAATACCTGTTATGTTGGTTTGCTAGTACACCGTGGTGCAAAACTTAACCTTGTTTTATGCGATGACACCTCTATCTATCTTGTAGTTAATTTATCATGCCAGTATGTTGTTATCTATGATCATCTCAGTTTCCATCATGCTGTTAACTTTATTAGTTTATAGACTGATCGTAGCAGGGCTTACTCAGTCTTTTTGACTGACCTGTTTTCTTTTCGCTTCTTTTCTTCCGTTCCCCCCCCCAGGTTCTCAGGGTGGGAACATTGGTGCTTAGCTTGGATCGCTTAGCTTGCTTGCTGGATTAGCTCATGTACGTTTGGATATTGAGCCCGCTATGGTTTATCACTCTTATTTGGGGATAGTACTTATGTATTTCAGTTTATCAGATGATGTTTTTATCTAGACTTGTAATTTTGGGAAAATGACATTTTGATGTACCAGACTTGTGTTTTGAAATGGTTTAAAATCTTCCGCTGTTTTATCTACTTACTCTGTTTATTTATATATATGTCATGTCCTGCCTTGCTATATCATTATGCATGTTTACCTTGTTTTAAAACGCCCCACCAAAGTCAGAGTTGCTTGCAAGAGCCACCCTGGCGGAGGTGGGGTGTTACATTTGGTATCAGAGCCAGGTTTACGAGAAGGGATAAAAAGGTTTGTAAAAACTTTTGAAAAACTATTTTCAAAACCAAGTATAAAGTATTTTCCAAAGAAAAGTCTAGTTATTTTTAAAGGCTATTCCCCAAAAGCCATTTGCACTATCCTTTGACCCCTCGTTTGAACTCTTTTCTTTTCGTTTCCAGCATGTCTGATAATCTCATCTTACCCGAAGGGGTAACAATACCCGATTGGTTTCGTCGGTACTTGGAAATCACGGCACCGGTCGCGGGTGTCTCTAATGTTGTCTTTCCAGTCATGGCCGCTGTTCCTCCTCCTCCTTCCGTAGCTGATATTCCTCTTCTCCCTCAGCCTCCACAAGCGGATTTTGCGGAAACTTGTAAGAACTTTAAGATGATGGGTGGCAAGAATTTTAGTGGAACAGAGACTTTTGTAGAGGCAAGGAATTGGTTGAAAGAGACCGAAGATCTTTTAGCCACCTTTGATATAGGTGACCGTAGGAAGGTTTTATTGGCAGTATGGTTGCTAAAGGAAGAAGCTGCACGTTGGTGGGTAGTCACCACCGCTACTAGGCCAATTGAGACTTGGGATGACTTTAGAGGAAGGTTTGGACTGAGGTTCTTATCACTAAAGCAAGGGGACATGACTATTAGGGAATACATAGATAAGTTTAATCAACTGGCTCGGGTCGATTTAGACTTAGTTAATACAGCTCAGAAGAAGGCCCTACACTTTGCTCTAGGATTAAACGAGCCATTACATGGTTTGGCCATGTCTCATATACCCTTGGGGGCGACTTTCGAGAATTTGGTAAATATGGCCCTACTTCAAGAAGAAGATAACAATGACAAGAAAGAGGTCAAGGCGAATGAGTCTCAAGGCAAGAGGGTAAATTCCGGGAAACGAGGCAAGAATAACAACAACCGCAAGGACGAGCCAAGAGAGAATAGGAAATGCAACTTCTGTGGTAAAGTTGGACACATATCCAGGGAATGTAGGAAGAAGAAGAGAAAGCGTGGCGAATGCTTTCATTGTGGTGAGTTTGGACATTTCAGCAAGAATTGCCCGAGGAAACAAGGGCAAGGCCAGACTCAGTATGCAGGACTATCTGGAGGGCGAGTTCATCCCCTCAACACCGTTCTTCCAGCTCATGATAGAGGTAGTGTTTCTGTTGAAAGTCTTGTTTACATTTTCTGATTTTCCCTGTTCGTACTTTGTTTGATTCTGGCACATCGCATAGTTTTATTTCATCTAATCTAGTTGAAAGTTTGCACCTAAGTACTAGTCTAGTTGATGATCCCGTATGTGTTTTAAATCCAATTGGGGGTTCTGCCCGTTTGTCTGTGGTCTGAGTGGATTTGAAAATTTCTATCTTGAGTATAGAATTCTCGTGGGATGTTTATATTCTCAGTTTCAGGGGATATGGGTTGGTTTTGGGCATGGAATGGTTGTCCTGTTTTGGAGCCATTCTTGGTTTTTGTATATAGGGTTGTGAGGCTCATGACTCGCCTCTGTAATACCCTAGAAATTTCTAGTAACCCTATGGGTCCCGTCATGTTATGTTATCTTGAAATCCCTCGACTCGTCTATCGATAGTTTGCAATCTGTGAGGGTGGTCCGAGAATATCCTGATATCTTGGGTAAAGTGAAGGGGTTACCCCTGGACATGGGATAGATTTCCGCATTATCTGGTTGGTAATACCAAGCCAAGTTTCGTGGCCGGTTAGGCGCATGACCTCGCGAGATGAGAGTTGAGAAAGCAAGTCAAGGAATTGCTTGAGAAGAACTTCCTGAGACAAGTATTTTCGAGTAGGGTGCTCCAGTAGTATTCGTTACTAATGTGGACAGTTTGCTTCGCTTATGTGATGATTATCGTGAGAAGAATAGACAACCGTTACCAAGGATCGATGATCTGTTCGATCAGCTTGTAGGAGCATCTGTTTTCTTTTGGTCTAGCTACCGGATTCCATCAGCTTAGGATGGCTGAGGATGGAATTGACAAGACTGCGTTTAGGACTCAAGATGGATTTTTTTTTAGAATGGCTAGTCATGCTATTTGGTTGGACTAATGCACTCGCATATTACGTGAACTTGATGGGTAGGGTGTTTAGGGAGTCCTTGAACAAGTTTGTCGTGGTCGTCGTAGACGATATTTTGATCTCCTTAAAAGAACGAGGAAGAGCATGCTAGACATCTCAAGGAGGTGATGGATACGCTTAGAGCCACCAGTTGAAGGTCAAGTTCTCCAAATGTCACTTTGGAGGAAAGAAGTTGGATTTCTTGGGCACATAGTTCCTAAGTAAGGCTTAGCGGTGGATTCCGCTAAAGTGGTTGCGGTTTAAGACCGGAAAACTCTGAGGAGGGCAATTGAAGTAAGAAGCTTTCTCCGTTTGGCTAGTTAGTTAGCATTCCCTGAGCATAGACTTACTCTTCTGGATCAAGAAGGGAGTTTTACAGGAAGAAGACCCGCAGTTAGTCAAGAACATGGACCAGTTGATTCGAGGCGAGATGTTAAGTCACCTCGCTAGATATATTATAGATGACAAGGGATGACTAAGGCGCGAGGAGAGATTATGTGTTCCTCGAGTGGAAGACTTGGTAAAGAAGGTTCTTGAAGATGCGCATCACTCGAGGAGGTGGCCGAGTTGGTCTCAGGATGTAGGTTGTGCCACCAGGTTAAGGCCAAGTCATAGAAGCCCGGCGGGCCATTACCTCCATTAGAGGTTCCGCAAGGGAAGTATGAAAACATCTCGATAGATTATGTGGATGGACTACCTAGATCAAAGAAAGGGAATACGGGTATGTGGGTCATAATAGGTAGACTCACGAAGAGTGCTCATTTCAGTCCGGTGAAGAGCGAGAGGACTGCATCATGGTTAGCAACGGTTTACCCTCAAGAAGTTGGCCAGTTTCGAAATAGCCTACAGGAAGCCATGGGTAGGCAACGGAATCTAGGTATGGCCTATCACTCATAGGCGGATGGTTCATTTCGATTAAGCATGAGTTATAAAAAAAAAATCACGTGGATTGGTATTTTCAAGAAAAGTTATGCTGCGTGGAATACTTTATAGTAAGTAGACGAGATCCAGGATTCACTAGTGAGTTTTGGAGAGCTTGCATGAAATCATAAGGTTACAATTATGTTTAGGCCAAGTATACAGAAAGAAGAATAAGTGGAGTTAGGAAGCCAAGAAATCATGAAGTAAAAGACGGTCAAAGCACAGTGGAGTTAAGCTCAAGGAAACGAGACTAAGAAGAATGAAGACTAGATACGCGCATCATATCTCTTTTTAAGAGTGCATCCTTGCCTTGTTTTCCTGTGGAGCTTGCTTGCAAGTTATCTTTTGTATATATCCTCTCGGTCCCATTCTCGATCTTATTTCTGTTGTAAACTCCATAAGGGGGTTAAGACTCATCGGTTAGTACTATATGTCAGAGTTTGAATGGATTTCTTGTAATCCAAAAAGGAGTTTATCTTGCTTATCTTCTAAGATCTCTTTTTAGCATATCTCTCTGTCCATGTTTATCTAGTTTATCATGTTTATCGTGTCATGAGAACCTTAGGTAGAAACCCTTTGGATGAAACATGTGTTTGAAACATGTTATGCTTGATGTTTGCAAGTGGTTGCAAGTGTTTGCAAGTGGTTACTCGTGGATGCATTATACACATTAGGCACTAGATCGGCTCACACACTCTTCATATCGCATATGCATGAGTGTTTATATTTATTCATGATTGGAACTTTTTGTGCCACCTCATGGATGTTGCATATGGATGAATGTTATGTGCACTCATATAGATACTATGAATTTAGGAATTTGCATACATATGGATTCATTTCACTGACATACATATGCATTAAGGAGGTTTACTGTATCAGTAACCGCCTGATTTACATACATATGCATTAAGGAGGTTTACTGTATCAGTAACCGCCTGATTTTTGCATTAGGTAAGTACATATACACACACTTTTGCATATGTTCATACCACATTTAGAATCCTTTTAAGGACAATGGTTGCTCGTGGATGATGTTTTGAGTAGATGGATGTTGGATGGTAGGATATGTTCTTCCTAACTTGAAGATTTCGGGGACGAAATCCTTTAAGGAGGGGAGAATGTAACAACCCGTATTTTCAATAATCTGTTATAACATAAATCGAGGCAGAATTTAATTCTAAAATGTGAATCAAGGGAAACGGGCTATGCCATTGCTTTCGTCTCGGAAAAATACGCGAAATAGAGTCCGAGTTTTCGAAAATCGGAGTTCGTATGACCCAGTTAAGGCCCATTGAAGTTTTCAGAAAATTCCTAAGTAAAAACAGATTTAAATTTTAAAGATAAAAACAAGGGTTAGGGCAAACTGGCGCAGGCGGGAAAATTCCCGCCAGGACCCGCATGTCGACAGGCCTGTCGACAGGGTCCCCAGGGTGTCGACAGCCCTGTCGACCGCCCTGTCGACAGCCCTGTCGACAGGGTGTAGCCAGGCATTTTTGCCTGGCGCACCATTTTGGTTTGGGCTTGGTTGTGTGGCCCGGTTCTAGAGAATTCCGAAATCTGACGGGCCAAAACTCACCTAGGGTTAATCCTAGGGCTGAAAACACTCTAATCTTCTATAAATAAGCCCCTAATCCTACCCTAAAACCCCATTATTCATTCTAGCAACTAAACTATGGCAAAATCAAACCTCTCATGGCCTCCACTTAAAAACCCTAGCCTCCAACCTCTTCATAAATCATTCCTATGAAGACTATGATGTTCATACAAGCATTTCTAAGATGTATGAATGATCATTAGCTTGCATACATCATCAAGTTGCAAGTTTTATTTGCTAAGCTAGAGTTTTTGGGATTTTTGTTTCTTATTGGAGCTTTGTTTTGGGTTTTATGCTTGCATAAAGGGCTTCTCAATCTTTATTAGTAGATTTGTGTCTTCATAATATTTGTAAGCCCTCTTACCTTCATTTTAGAAACTCTAAAGTTAATATGTGATGAAAGTTGGGATTTATGCATGTTTGATAAGTTATGCATGTTTATGCAAGTTTACTAAGCCATGATTTGCAAGTTTATTGAGTTATGCATGTTTATGCAAGTTTGCTAAGCCATGATTTGCAAGTTTATTGAGTTATGCATGTTTATGCAAGTTTGCTAAGCCATGATTTGCAAGTTTATTGAGTTATGCATGTTTATGCAAGTTTGCTATGCCATGATTTGCAAGTTTAACAAGTTATGCATGTTTATGCAAGTTCACTATGCCATGATTTGCAAGTTTAACAAGTTATGCATGTTTATGCAAGTTCACTATGCCATGATTTGCAAGTTTATTGGGTTATGCATGTTTATGCAAGTTCACTATGCCATGATTTGCAAGTTTAACAAGTTATGCATGTTTATGCAAGTTCACTATGCCATGATTTGCAAGTTTATTGGGTTATGCATGTTTATGCAAGTTCACTATGCCATGATTTGCAAGTTTATTGGGTTATGCATGTTTATGCAAGTTCACTATGACATGATTTGCAAGTTTAATAAGTTATGCATGCTTATGCAAGTTCACTATGCCATGTTATGCATGTTTGACAAGTTATGCATGTTCATGCGAGTTCCCTATGCCATGTTAGGCAAGTTTAATATGTTATGCATGTTTATGGTAATATGCAAGTTCACTATGCTAAGTTATGCAAGTCTAACGTGTTATGCATGTTTGTTGCGATATGCAAATTCATCATGTATGTTATGTCAAGTTCCCTCTTCCTATCCTTTATGCGTTATTACGAATATGTAAGCGATAGAATGACGTTGGGGGGTTTGGGTAAACTTAAAATACATGAAAATATAAGATTGGGAATTTACCTATTAAGTTAGGTCTACCCCTTGGGAATTTACCTATTAAGTTAGGTCTACCCAAGTATTTGTTGAACTTGTAATTATGTTTTGAAAATAAAGTGGACATGACACTTAGAAAACATAAGTGTGGCCAATTCGAGGTTGGGTTGAGTTTGTAGCATAATTCTACCCGGAACCTACCGGCTTAACTAGTGGCTACAAACAATAGGATCCAATGTGAGAAGTTGGTCATGTGGTGCCAAGACCCGAGGTTAGACCTAGTTGTGGTGTAAAGCTACCCGGAACCGACCGGCCTAACTAGTGACCGCAACAAAGTCTAATGTGAGAGGTTAAGGTGCATTAAATTAATTAATGCCTCGTGATTAGGGTTAAGTCAGGGTCCACTAATACTTAACCAATTTGGGGATTCGAGGGATGGAAATGAGGTTAAGTTACACTTAACCAATTTAATCCATTTGGGGGTTCGAGGGATTAGAATGGGGTTAAATTGTGAACTGTCGGTTACACTTAACCAATTTAATCCATGATTAGTGAGGGGTTAAATCACACTTAACCCTCTTAGAAAACCCTAGCAACGTGGTCTGTTCTAACAGTAATCCCAGTTTGGTATCATTCACAACCCTAGAAGCTAGGCTAGGGCGGGGCACGATTACTGGACTGATGTAAGCGACCAAAGCGACGGCTGAGTGGTACAGCGGTGCGGGTCCAGGCGGGCTACGGACGTGCACGCAGTCCGGTGTTGGACAAACTCGAGGCACGGGTACCAGTAGGTTTAGGCTGTGCATTATTGCTTCAGTGTCTGGGGTTGACACCCAAGGGCTTGATACACCCGAAGGTGGACCCAGCACAGTCTGACTACATCCATATGTAGGCGGTATGGACACAAACACTTGACGTGTTAGGCTTATAGGGAGCCGATCGACTAGACCGTTGGGCTGGACCTTGTATTAAGGTCACCTCATGTTATTGGGTCAAAGCTTGGGCCAAGGGATCAATACCTGTTATGTTGGTTTGCTAGTACACCGTGGTGCAAAACTTAACCTTGTTTTATGCGATGACACCTCTATCTATCTTGTAGTTAATTTATCATGCCAGTATGTTGTTATCTATGATCATCTCAGTTTCCATCATGCTGTTAACTTTATTAGTTTATAGACTGATCGTAGCAGGGCTTACTCAGTCTTTTTGACTGACCTGTTTTCTTTTCGCTTCTTTTCTTCCGTTTCCCCCCCAGGTTCTCAGGGTGGGAACATTGGTGCTTAGCTTGGATCGCTTAGCTTGCTTGCTGGATTAGCTCATGTACGTTTGGATATTGAGCCCGCTATGGTTTATCACTCTTATTTGGGGATAGTACTTATGTATTTCAGTTTATCAGATGATGTTTTTATCTAGACTTGTAATTTTGGGAAAATGACATTTTGATGTACCAGACTTGTGTTTTGAAATGGTTTAAAATCTTCCGCTGTTTTATCTACTTACTCTGTTTATTTATATATATATGTCATGTCCTGCCTTGCTATATCATTATGCATGTTTACCTTGTTTTAAAACGCCCCACCAAAGTCAGAGTTGCTTGCAAGAGCCACCCTGGCGGAGGTGGGGTGTTACAAGTGGGGGAGTGAATTCCAACGTTATCTCTGTCGCGAAAGACAACATCATCGGACATAGTTTTTTGTTGTTTCACCGGAGCTGCAAATTCAGGATTACTGCACTCCCCTACTTCAAGATGTTTGGCTGCATTCACACATTGATCCATTGCCCTAAAGCTGTGTCCAACAAGTTGAGTACTCCTACTATAGATTTAATGACAATGTTCTTTCCTTTCTGTTGAGTGGTAGGTCTGGTGGTAGGTTGATTCTGATTCAGGGATTGTCCAGCTTGCCCCATGTCTCTCGGCGTAATCTTATACTCGTCCAACTTTCCCTCACGAAGTAACTTCTCAACAACATCCCTCAAATGTTGGCATCCGTTGCTGGAGTGTCCGTGGGTTTGATGGAAAAGGCAGAACTTCCCCCACTCTTGTTCTTTCTCTGTAGAATCCCTAGGTGGGGGCCTCTTATACTGGAGGACGTTGTAAGTATCCATAAAGATATTTTCTAAGGTATCATTTAATGGGGTGAAACTCTCAAATGGCCGGTATCGAGGCCTCTTCTGTTAGTTATTTCCTTGATTCCTCCTCTTGCTACCATTCCCAAATTGACGGCCATTCCTCTGGTTTTTATTCCCTACGTCACTTCCATCTTTCTAGGGCTTCCCCAGTTTGTTTGATAGCCACATTACTCCGTATATCTTCCTTGTCAGTGGCCTTCCTCTTTCGGTTGGCATAGATTTCTTCTTGACGCAGGCGGATGTTGGCTTTTTCATAAAATATTTCCCTGGTCAGCGGTAGCTTGCCAGCCAAGTATCTTCCAAATTCAGTATCCTTATCCACTCCGTCAATCAGGGCCATCAAAATAGTTTGTTCGTGGGGATCTCTAACTTCCGTGACTGCTAGATTAAAGCGATCTAGATAGGACATCAAAGTTTTGTCTGGACGCTGCTTAATAAGTGATAATTCGATAACATTCTTAGATCTCTGAGTATGCAGCCAGAACTTATTCACGAACTGTTCACCTAATTCCCTGAAACTGGAGACCGGTCGCGCTGGCAAACGAGTAAACCACATTAACGCTGTATCCTCCAGAAATATCGGGAACGCCTTACACTTTACAACATCGTAGGCAGTAGCTGCATTCATGTACCATGAATATCTCATTAGGTACTGGACTGGATCTGCCCTTCCTGCATAACGGTTCATAGGTGGCATGTTAAATTTCCTTGGGAATCGAACTTCTAATATGTCATCCGTGAAGGGCGTATGGTTGCGGCCTATACCCCAATCTTCATTCCTTTGTCCGCAACTTTCTACCATCATTTGTTTGATCATGGCTTCGACATCTGCATGGGTTAGGATAGATTCAGGATCAGCACTTCTTGCCATACGGGCCCCTCCAGCATTTCTTTGATGTGCTGCTGTAAAGTCTGGGGCCTGAGCAGAACACCCTTGCCCTCTATTGCCATGGTCAATCACGCGACGAGCGGGAGGAATGGGTTGATCCTGAGCAGGGTCAACGATGTATCCGTTCCTAGGTGGTAGAGCGGGCTCATTTAAGTTACAGTTATTAGTTCCCTGATTAAGCGCCTCTTCTTCTCAAGAAGAAAGTGACCCAAATCGAAGTTGCTCTATGTTCTCAGCCCTTTCTAATGGGGGGCCATCGCCAGTTTCTTCGAGGCTCTTCAGACGAGGATGAGTATTCTGGGGTAAAAGGGTGAGCTGGTAGAGGTGACACCTGCCTCCGAATATCATCAATCCTTCTGTCTAAAGCAGTAATATTCTGACGTAGCAACGAGCTCCCTCGCCTTTGAGCGGCCAATTCATCAGTTGTTCTGTCCAATGCTTCAAGCATGCGAGGGAGGTCTCCTTCAGTAGCTGGGGAAGGGTTGAACTGGTCATCAACATCCTCTCTTATACGCAAGGAACCCGAGCCAAGTCGAGTAGAAGTGCTAGCACAAGCGGAACGAGCCATAATTTCCTTCCCAGGTCGAGTAGTGGTCTGATTGTCATTTCGAGTCGTGGTTACCCTATGCTGATGGCTCGTGGTACCCTCTTGGCGTCGGCTCATGGTGATCCCCTGAGGTCAGATCGTGGAAATGTTAGTAGGGGGATGGCGGCGTTGTCCTAGGATCGGGTCGTTACACCCTCATCCACTCGAGTCGTGCTGCCACCACCGGGTCAGATCGCCCCATCCTCACCACGATCCGGAGAGTCAACGTCGACCTGCTCTTGAACGCTATCTTCGTGAGCTTCATTTGTAGCTCACTAGCTTGCGAAGCTCGCGCATCCTTAGATTTCTTTCCAGCCATAATACTTTGAGTTTGCTGAGTTCTTCAAAAATCAAAACAGTGAAGGTTCTGACTATCTTCTTCGGACTTGAGTATCCAAACAGTAGAGCGATAACCCGATATGCTAGGACTTCAATTCTCAGTGAAAGCCCCAAAATGTTAGATCCAAAAATGGCTCTAACACCCAATTGCTTGAGTAACCAGAGATTAATATCTAGAATTGCAAGAAAAACAAAGAAAACACACAAGATTTATAGTGGTTCGGCTTTAACGAGCCTACGTCCACTTTATATCTATGATCATATGTAAGATTCAAGTGCAACCAATGATTTCTTTCTCAATCGCACTTTTATAATAGTGATTCACTCAATAATTTCGAGCTAAGACTGATAAGAAATAATAGAACAGCAACAATGGTGGAAACAACACACCAGACTACCCAAAATATCCTTGAAAAATGCCAAGCACTGGGCTATTTATAAGTGATGTTTGCAGGCGGATCGTGGTCATACGTGGCACAAATCCCAAGGATCTCGGACTGGTTTGTGAGCAGATGTAGAAATGGTTAAAATTGCCGTTGTGGATAGATGTCGTGAGATCCAGGCCTTTTGGGTCGTGATAGACCAAGTTCTCGCTTTCATTCTTTGGCTGTGAGGATGAGATCGTGGAGAGGGATCGGGCCGTGGAGCATTGGCTTGGAGGGATCGGATCGCGGATAGGCGCCATGAATAGGGTAGTATCACGAGTCGAGGAAGGTGAGGTGACCACGATCGATTTCCCAAGGGCTCTGATGAGTGAGGCTTTATATTTTCTTTGTGTGTAAACCTTTGTGGCTTGGTCCAAAAGCTAGCCAATAGGCGGTGATAGCCAGAGTCAGTCATGGATGATTAGTTGTTCTGTTTGTACCGTCTCATGTAGATTGTCCAACGTCGAAGGAGATGTTCCTTGGGTGTGTAACGACCCAGATTTTTGAACAGTTTATTCTAAATATTTAGTATGGTTTTAAATATTGAATTCATAGTATAAATGGTATTTTATTGGGTTATCGATTAAATAATCGAAATACGATTTATTTTGATAATTATCGAAATACGAGAAGTTTGAAATAATCCAATTCGAAGATAAAACTGAATCGAAACAGTTCAGATGATCAATATATATACTATTTAGATATGAACGATGATAGTAGAAATTCATTGTTGAAGAATTTATTTGTTTTGAATTTAAAATGATTTAATATGGCTATTTTAAATATACGTTCAAAGTAAATTGTATAATCTATTCCGTTGAATTCAGAATAGTGTAATAATCTTATAACGTCGTTCGTTACACTGAATAGCAGCTCAAAATTTGTGAATTTGGGACCACAAGATATTTTGGGAATATTATATTATTACATCAAAATCTTTTCAAATTCTTTTCAGCCGACCTCTAAATTTTTACATCGCAGACCTATATTTCATTTTAACGCAGACATACCTTCTGAAATTTTCTTGTACATTTTGTTCGTTCTTTCACAATCAAGGAAGACAAGTATTAATGGCGCCACCCTATATTACATCAGCCGACCTCTATTTCATTCAGCAGACCTATTATTCTTCTCGAGCACCATTTTTGTCCCTAACCTTCAACGCAAAGCTGAACAAAGAAATTAATGGCCTCGTACCAATTGTCTCCTATTCGTGTGTAAATATATATCACCATCGGCCATCGTTATTTTCATTCTGAACCCCAAAACCAATTCGAGCCTTTCCTCATACTTTTTCCAATTGAAAATCAGTTCCACCGTATATAAAAAAAAAAAAGAGATCGCACTGATGAAACCGATGGAACCATGAGCCATCTGAAGCTCGACACCAAATTGAAGGCGCTCGAAGTTGTGGGATGTGATTTTGCAGAGGTTTCGATCAGCGGTAGAAAAAGCGACGATGATTTGGGGATTCAGGGGTTCGGATTCATCACGTGTGAGGCCAGAAGGGGGTCGCGATGTCTGTAATGGGAGTGCGATGGAGTTATGGAGGCTAGGCGAGACAGAGAAGGGGCGACGCGACCTTGTCTAGGGTTCCTCGACGAGCAGAGACCCGCGATGATGGTATTGACTGGCAGGAAGGGCGCGATGTAGTCATGAGGAGGACTTGGGTGACTGGAGTGCGATAGTGGATGTTTGGAGGGGTCGGTCTGTTCATTTTTGATGGTACGGGTGCGATGGTGATGAACTGTTTTGGGGATTTTGGTCTGGACAGAGGATAGTTGAGGCATTTCAATGGTCCAGTGTGAAAAATGGTGCAATTCTAGCAGGTGACAGCAAGGTGTTTGTTGAAATGCCGTATTGGGAAAGTTTTGCTCGAGCTGATTGCATTAGTAGGAGCTATTCAGTAATTCGCTGTGTCGATTAGTTGAGTAGTTGCATGGCCGTAAGGTACGTTGTTTCGAATTTAATTTACATCGAAAAATTTATTTATTTTATTAAATTAAATAAATAAATGTTTAATCGATAATTAAACTTAATCATCATAGGTACAAATTGATTTACTCGAGTCGATTCATAAGAAGCCACATTTCGGGAATTAGTTGGATATTCGTCAAATGAAACCAATGTGAGTAAATCTCACTCACCTTTAGAATTATTTTTATTTCAATAAAAATAATTGTTTGTTGCTTGTGCGAATGCTTTCTGGTTGTTTTATATATATTAGTTATTTAGGCTATATATATATATATTGGGTTGATTGATTGGTTGAATTCCCGCAGTCTCATTAGCGGATGCCCGCAGTTTCATAGCGGATGATTACCCTATACGCCCCACGCTATGATTAGTGGATGACCTTCTATACCGCGATATTCTGCCACGAAGCAGAATGGGTATTATTTATGTGCTAACATCTGTGGATGCAGGAAAACAGGTTGGAGGGATCCAACTGGATTCCTCAAAATTATATTATCTGTTTGTTTGTTGTTTGTTTGATTTCATATATATATTCATATATGATGTGTTAAAAATCAAATGATTGAAAATTGGGTGATTTGATTGTTTTAAATATCACTGGGCTAATTGTTAATTTATTTAAAATATCGTGGAAAGATATTTGTGATTTTAAAGGGAAAATTCTATTTTTAAATAGAATTTGAATTTTTAATGGAATAAAAATATAACAAGTAGTTTCTTTATAAACGAAGTTTATAAATAGTTCTTTTATAACGAAGTTAAAAATGAAGTGAAAAGAATTATCATTTGATAATTCAGAAATAGAAATACAAGTGTGAAATTGGAATTTGAAATGAAATTTCAAAATAGGATGTGAAATGAGATTTTTAAATATATAACTCAATTGAAATTTGAGTATAACATTTGAATTTTAAAGGGAGTTTAAATATTTGAATTTTTAAAAGGAGATTGAATATTAGAAATTCAAATAGAAGTTCAAATAGAATTTGAATAGACGAAATCAGAAGGAAAAATAGAATTTTGAATTCAAGGAATTAAAATAAATTTGAATTCAAAGGAATTCGAATAAAGAAATTCAAATAGAGTTTTGAATGTAGAATTTCGAAATAGAATTTGAAATAAACTTTGAAAATAGGATTTTCAAAGTAGAATTGGAAATAGAATTTCAATAGGATTTCAAAATAGGAAATCCAAATAGTTTTGAAATGGAATTTGAATTCAAGGGAATTCAAGTGGATTTGAGTAAAAAAATTCAAAGGGGATTGGAATGAATTTGAATATTAGAATTCAAATGGAAAGGGAAAATGAAATTTGAATATAAGAGATTCAAATTGAATTCAAATAGGATTTAATCTATGAGATTTGAATATAGAAAATTCAAATGTAGTTTTGAAACTAGATTTGAAATAGAATTTAAATAAGAGGATTTAAACAGAATTAGAATGATAGAATTAAAAGGGGTTGAATATTTGAAATTTCAAAATAGAATTGAATCGGAGTGTGGATATTTGAAATTCAAATAGAATAAATATAGAATTTGAATTCGAAGAGAATTGAATAGGGAATTTGAATGTAGAATTCAAAAAGGAATTCAAATGGAATTTAAATTATAGGATTTGAATATAGCATTCAAATGGAATTTTAAACTATGGGATTTAGCTATATAATTCAAACGGAATTTGAAATATGGAATTTGAATATAGGATTCAATAGAAGTGAAATTTGAATTGGAATATAGAGTTCAAATAAAAGTGGAAACGAAGTTTGAGTGGAGTTGAATTCATTTTAAACGAAGTTTAACGTTTATATTTATAAATATAATTAAAACGAGCTCGCCGCAGCGTTGCAGTTCGTAAATTGGCAATTCGAACTTCAATCGAATATACAGAACTCGATTGAAGTCGAAATTCTTCGAAACAAGAAACGTCAGGACCGATTTGATAATAGTTTTCTAATGAAGGAGAAAAACCTGAATTTCGTCGTATAGATTTTTAGATATGTCAAAGCCAATTTTTCAGAAAAGCAGCGCCAGAATCGTTTTAAAACCATAATGGTTTATTAAATGTTATAAAAGGATTTTAAGTGGGAAAAATCCGAATTTTCTATTTAGAAAATCTCAGAGTTGAGTTGTAAAATATATGTGAATTCAAGTTGTGTAAATGAATATGATTTTTGAAACAGAAACCAGATTTTGATTTATTGAATAGAATTAACTAAATTGAATAGAAAGTAGTAAATGAGATGTTGAATTGATATTGGGCCTTAAATAAGTGAATTCGATTTGAAATTTATATTCGAAATAGAAAAGAGAACTAGAATTGAAATTGAAATTCAATTTGGTTATGAACGAGTTAAATATTTTGTTTGAACATGTTATGTTCAACAAAGAAGTGAAATAGGCAAAATGGCCGATTTAAAGAATAAATGGGCAAAACTGAATTCAAACGATTAGATGGTATTGAATTGAATTGAAAACAGGTGAACATGTGTAAGCAGGTTTGATATACGAAGATAAATTTATGTGCTCGACAAAAAGGTACATGTTTAATTCATATATGAGATTTTATGCGCCGTATCGGCAAGCCGCTTGGCTTTTCTTTTTCTTTTTGAGATTAGAAGGTACCGGGAAGCTATTTGAAATTTCCCGATGCTCCCGATACAGGGGAGGTTATGGCGAATTTTTCCGAGAATTTAAGGAGTTAGAATATTTTTAAGAAATTTGACAATTAGAAATCTATATATCGATATATATAGAATTCGATAAGGAAACAAAATCAAAAATAGCGAAAAGGGCCAATATGGTTATTGAAAATATTTGGTTAACAAATATTGATAGAGAAAATGGAGAAGTGATTTAATTAATGAATATTAATTAAAGAGCCCAGTGATTTGTTTGATATGTTTGGATGAACACTTGTTTTTATTCGATAGTTAAATCACAGACTATCGAAGTTTTGACCATCGTTGTCAATATGGAGAGACCGGTTGGATTATTATCCGAAGAACAACTCCGTATCGGCATAAGCGTTGCGAACCAAGTATGCTGAATATATTGAAGACGGAGTAAAGTGCAAGGGCTTTTCTATTTATAGAAATAGTGCCTTCGGTTTCGTTCAATCCCAGAACGAACATAAATGGACGAATGTCTGACAGAGTATTTCCAATGATCAAATGGGTTGGTCTGTATGAATATATATGGTTGCAACGGATTTATCCCTTAGCATAATATCCAGAATATTTGTGCAAACTCAACTAGTGATTAACGGATCTGACAATGTGACATTCAAAGTGATTGTGCTATCAATGAATGGTAAGTATTCGTAGCCTCAGGCCTCAACAACCGGGAAAGGACAAAAATCGGGCAGGCAGCATGGCTATGTGGGTCGCACCCATTAGGGTGTATAATCACCTATCTAGAGAAATTCCTTTTGTTTCTAAATCTATCGATTCTGCCCATTCGGGAACGGTGGTTTGAGTCCAACCGTTGGTGATGTACATTCGATACACTCAAGCGAAATGAGTGGTCGGTCATGTGTGGGCCGGGTTGCAAGATGTTCTTGTTGAACCCAGTGTATTCGCCTCTAGAGATACACAGGCGGAAGGTGGTCCCATACCTTGTCATAGTTGGAATCCAATCTCCAATAAGCGCCATGCGGTTTTTGATTTTATACTATATATGTGGAGCGTGAGATGCAAGCGTTCTGCTATTTGATTATTTACTTGATGTAGACATTACTATAATATCATTGGATTTGATATCAAAGTGTTTTGGGTTATAGTAAGGTAAAAACCGTCCATGTTTATGTGTGGGCTGGTCTTACTATTATCTTTTCTTTCGAAAAGGGTTTTGAAAGTTAAACAAATGGTTGGAGTTTACTCACACCAGTCCCATGACTGACCCAGAGTTTATTTTGTTTGTTTTCCCTAAACTCTTGGGTGCCCAAATTTGTACGGGCAGTCAAGTGTTTCAGGCTTTTACAGATACACTTGGAGGAGCTTGAAGCAGGAGGCTTCAACGTTAGTTATGTAGAGTTACTTCCGCTGTACCAAATGCTGTATTGTACTCTGATGGTGATATCTATATATGATGTAAGATTCTGTATTTCAAAGCTTATGTTATATAATATATTTTATTCGTTCCGCTGTGAGTTGGTGATCTTTGTTTTTCTTCTATTCTAATATTTCTTTCTTTCTATTTCTCATCCTCTAACTTCTTTCTAATAATGAGTCGTATTTCTGTGCAATTTGAGTTGGACGTGTGGTGTTTTAGTCAATTCAGATAGCACGGATTTGCGGGTCGTTACAGGGTGCTTATCTGATATTGGTTTAGGCTTCTGGGCCTTGTGCTTGAGGGATGTTGAATTCGACTAGGATGGTTTACATGAGATATATATAATCTGGGTGATATGAGTGCTTTACCATGATTGAATGGGTGTTCTGTTTCCATGGATGAATGGTTGAATTGTTATTGTAAAAGCTATCACTACCCGATGTGGGGAAGACAAGAGTTGAGTTCTTCTCTGGCGTTTGGTTGATTGGTTTGTTAATCTACCTATTCTCATATACTTTATTGTTGAAGTTTGTTAGCTGTTTTATCGCTCACTAAGACTGTTATCTGATTCAAGGTTTTATGTTTCCTCTTATTACCTTGGGTTGTTCATCCGGTTGTGGATGGGCATACTAAGTAGCAGGTTATAGGTTATTAGTGATGACGATATTGTTGTGCGGATGCAAGCAGGAGGCCGGCGTACTAGTTTTACTACTATCTAGCATCTTTGTTTCCGCTGTTTCAGTGCTCTATGAGGGTTGTAGTGAGGCCTAATGTACAAACTTTGGTATCAGTTGGATAACCTTTCAGGATGTTGAGAAAGTTTCAAAAGTTTGCTATATGATGCTTCATTACTATTACTTGTTGTATATGTTCTATTATACTTTACCCTTACGTTGTGAGTTCTACGACATGTTCTGATGTTGTTTACCTACTTCGATGACCGTCCATAGCTGTGTGGCACACTTTTCAGCGCGTTATTCTTCTTGTCTAGTGCAGGGGTAATGGGCGGTCGTCACAGAAATAAACGAACAACATACAATTTACTTGAGGAATCCGGATGGATCCCTCCAACCTGTTCTTCCCAGCATCACAGTCATAATATCATATGATAACAACATATGAAATAATTTCTACTCTAAACATTAAACAACTGAGATATAAATATCGACGAACATTGTTAAAAAACAACCAATAATCATCCATAGCATCTAAACATTCAATTTATATTATCAACGATAAATTTTAGTTATATGAATTATACCACATCATATAATTAAACGAAACTCCGATCGCCTATGATAACTAGCTTGCCTGCGTAGCCTTCGTCGATAGGATTCTAGCGGATATGGTTTTGCTTGAATCTGATAACGTACGAAACGGGTTTTAATATTGTAAGTTTTACCAAAATTAAATCTATCTCAACATTATTAATATAATTAATTTTTTAACCATTCTTTTATCTTCCTTTTCTATTTTGAAATTTCATACTGCTCCAAAATCAAGCCAACGACTCCTGGTCCCCTTCCCCTTTTTTTCCCTTTCCCGTTCGTAGGTAAACTTCAAACTACTCATTTTTTTTCTTTTTTCTTTTGTTTCTTCTTTTTTTTTCTTTCCATTGTTAAGGCCCAAGCCTGTTCGCATGTATACAACCCACCATTCCTCTTATATTCCTTTTTCTCCACGTAAATAAACCATTCAGATTCATCCTCTTATACACACGTACCAAACCTTCCCCCAGCCATTGACTGGCACTGGCCGCCTGACCCACCAACTTCGGCCACAACCTTCGCCACATTACCCTGAACTCTACCGCAAGCAAGCACCATTTCCGAACTAATGCTTCCTTCACGCTGTATTGTGCTATGCCTGATCATTCTCGAAACCAAAATCCGCCACGTCTTGCAGATCGAAGCGCCTCCTCACGTCAATCCCCCCACCCCCGCACCATCGAGACCCCTTACGTTGCTTTCATTTTCCACTGACATCCCGTGTTGAGCCACCCTGATTTAAAAAAACAGGCATTATGAAGTATAGCCGCACCCTGAGAGGAGAATATGGAATTAAAGCCCATGATTTTATGATCCGATCGGATCCAAGTTTTATTCGATTTGGTTAAGTGTTCAATTTTATCTCATTTTATGAAGATCAGATGAGTTAGTTTATGTTTGCAGTGTTTTCAAAATGAGGGAATAACGAAAAGATGGTAGTGTTATGGTTCAGTGTTTTCTACATGCAGATTCAAATATAAATAGACAAGAGCGGAGAAAAGTTTCAGAAGCCATGTGCAAATTTTAAGAACAGCAGAAATAACTTTTTATGTTAGGCATGTGCTTCGCTCAGAATTAGGGTAGCACAATAGAATAGAGTTGGTTTCTTTTATATATACATAGAGGCCATGTGAATCCTAACTGTGGACGAAAGTTTTGGTCTCGATAAAAGAATTGCTTTAACTTTTGCATGTGCGGTCGTAGAGATAAAAGTATGACAGTGAAAAAGGATATTTTTACGAAGTGATTAACGATATTTATAGCATAATTTTTGATGTTCACAGTTTGTATGAACCCATGTGAACTCCGGTCTTGATGAAACTTGAAACCGTACAATAACTAACTATTTCGGACACGATGGAACCAGTTTCGTCAAATTTCAAGATCGTTTGTGAAATCGCTATTTTAATTTCAGACAGATAATTTGTACGTGTTTATACCACGCACGGTCACCAAATAACTGCAATTATCGTGAAATTGGAAATCTTATAATAATTAATCAATACGGGTTTAATAAAATTAGTTTTATTGAAACCTAATGTTGTTTGAAAATTGGTTATTTTTAAGTTCTGTACTAAATCGATAAATACTACCGATTTCAAAACAAACAAATTTACTAATAATATAATATTATCATTATATATTTTCACACGTAATCCTTTACAACTTCAAAATAATTGATTTGGGATTTTAAACTCAGTAATTTGGATTTCAGGTTAAAACAATATTTAATTTATAATAAAACCCTTTTATTTTATTACATAAAACGTTATGGTTTATAAACGAATCCATAACGACCTTTTTAATTTTTGATTTGGATGTAAACAAAATCTACAACATGAAAACTTGATTTTTTCTCTTTTATTAGAAAAATATTATCCCATAGATCTGAACAATTCTTGCTTCAATGAATTCTGACTTATATTAGATCTTGTGCATCTAATTAAAGTTCAAAACGTTAAACTACAAACTACCGCGATACTGTGAGCTCATTTATAATTAAATTATATGATCAAACATGGTTTATTAAACGAACTCATTAATATAATTCAAAACCAAACTGAATTAAATTCTTTTATATTGAAAATTCACGAAGGATTTCAAGTTCAATTGATTGCAACTATTTTGAAATTAAATTACTATTTTATTATTTATATTAATAATATTAACTTAATATTCAAAACGATTGAATTCAAGTTATTAAATTCCAAAACAACATTTAAAATAATAAATAAATTAAATATTGACCAAATAGGGATGTTACATCAAGCTACGGTTCGACATTCCGGAGCTTGAAACTTGTTTCGACAAAATTTGAATCTGTTTGCTCAAATAGTGCTACTCTGAGTCCAAATCATCGATTTATTTGCATTTTAATTTACGTATGCTCACAAAATAACTTCAATTGATGTGAAACTTGAAATTTAGCAATAATTAACTAGTATAGGTTTAATAAAATTTGTTTCATTGAAATCCGAGAACGTTTGAATAATAACTCATTTTAACGGTCCAAACTGAATCGATATACATCAATTCAAAACAACCTAATATAAAAACAATAAATTATTATTATCGCATATACATTCAATTAGAATTTCATATAGTTCCAAAATAAACAACTTTTGATTTCAAACATTCAAATTCCAAGTTAAAACGATACTAAATCTATAATAAAATCCCCTTTTATTTTATTAAATAAATCGCTATGGTTTATAGACGAATCCATAGCGACCTTTTAAAAATTTGATTCGGACATAACTGAAAACCTACAAGATGAAAACTCAAATTTTCTCTTTCACTAGAAAATTTTGATCGAATAGATTCAGACGTTTCTTGTTTCAAAGAATTCCGACTTATATTGGATTATGTACATCCATTTAAAGTTCAAAATGTAAAACTACGAACTACTACGATGCTGCAGGCTCATTTATAATTAAATTATAACTTATACGTTCAAACATCGTTTAACAAACGAATTCATTATAATAATTCAAAATCAAACTAAATTAAATTCTTTTATATTGCTAATTCATATAGTATTGCAAATTCAAGTAACTCCAACAATTTTGGAATTAAATTATTATTTTATTATTTATATCAATAGAATATTCAAACCATTGAATTCAAGTTATTAGATTCCAAATAACCATTTAAAACCTATTTTGAATATTCAACTAAATGGCTAAAAATTCAGATCATTACAAGAATTCACAAACAGGAAAAATATATTCAAACCATGGGAAAGGTAAATATATATGGCAGCAGAAACATCATATGTTGAAGTCAAGTGCATATTCCTGTTTGAAGTACAAGTTCAATAATCAAGGAACAAGTCTATACAACAAAATTCATAAATAAAAAGACCAAAGACACATGTACAGATCAGGGTGCATGTATAATGCAGTAATTGTCATAGCATAACATAATATAGTAATAATGAAGCAGCTGTTCAAAATTGGGTATGAAAGTACACAAGGCCAAGTGAATCCATACACAAGTGTGCACAGTGGCATGATACAAAGCACCATTGCTATTCAATGTACAAGTAGGTGAATACACTGTGACATGGATACAGGTAGTTTCAAATACATGGATAATGAAAGCATGATATACACAAAATACAATGAAATGATCAAGGATCATAAGGGCAAATACATATGACATATGTAGCATGAAACAACAAGGTGTACATAGCCTGCATAGCAGAATTGAAACGACTCAAACTTCCCCGTAAAGGAAAACCCGGATTGTTTTGAGGACAAGACGAATCGGAACACAAACAGAAGAACATTTCATTGCTTATTATAACAATTTACATCACAGTACAAGAATATACAGAGTGTGAATAAATAATATACATTCGATAAATATCAGAGATTTACAAATTACAATGCAGCGGAAAATAATACAAAAACACAAATGAAAGGAATATACAGATACAGAGCTTTCCGAATATCATTTCAGCTATGAACCAGGATCCTGTGCATATAAATCTGCAAAACCAAAACTACTAGCTGCCCGTGTGGAAAATAAGGGCACCCAGAGTTTAGGTTAAAACAATAAACTCTAGGTCAGTCATGTGACTGGTGTGAGAACTAAAACGGTTATTTAAACCTTTGCTTTAAAATAAAGTAAATCAAGGGACCATGCCGTATAACATGGAACGGGTTTCCTCCCAAGAATCCAGTGCATAGAATAAACAACGCAATGATTTATTGTAACAACCCGAAAATCTGGGCCAGTTTAAAATTTTTATTTTGGCAATTTTAACGAATTTTGATTATTTAAAATGAATTATTTTAAATAATATCGACGAGAAATTTATTTTGAATATATTTAGAACGTATATATTATATACGTCGTCGTTAGAATATAAATATTTATATATAATTATAAATAGAATTGAAAATGGCGCGGTAGTTCGATAATTCGATTTCAAACTTCAATTGAATGTACCGGGTGCAAAACAATCCGGATTTTAGTGAAACCAAAAACATTAGGATCTAATTGATAATATCTTTCCAACGAATCCGAAAAATCGAAATTTCATAGCGGGAATCAAAAGATATGTCCAGTTGAAAATTCTGAATAGTCGCTATGGAATTCAGGCCCTTAAAAATGGACATTTTGCAAATGACCTCGGATCTCGACGAAACCAGTTTTGTTGGGTCCGTAGTGTCAAATTATTGCTAGATTCCAAATTTCATAATTTTCTGAATCAATATGTGAGCGTGGCACAGTTAAACGCGTTTGACCAGTTTCAGTTGATTTTAATCGACTGGAAAATGACCATTTTTCTAACGGTCTCAGAATTCGACGAAACTAGTTTTGTTAGGACCGTATCGTCAATACAAAGCTAGAAAATATTTTTCGAGAATTTTTAGAGTTAGTATGTGACCCCGGTAATTTGAAATGTACGTTTAAAATTCAATATAGCGATTTAAATGTAAATTTAACGGAAACTGATTGTAACAGCCGAATCAGCCTATGATACATATCCCATTGTGTTCGGAATAAGGGTAAAACGCTATAGACGACAGGCGGTGGGCCTCGTTTTGAGGTCAAAAATAAAAGTTGCTTTTTGATGGAAAATAAAATAATTAAATAATTATAAAATAAAATTCTTCTCTCTACCCTTCCCTTATACGTTGGCCCCCCACCTAAATCATTATTTCGATCAGAAAATAAAAAAAAGAAAAAAAGGAAAAAAAAAATAATAAATCGCTCGACGCGATTCCCCACAGCCGCGCCACCGGAGGCGAGCCTCCACCGCCTCGCCACTGTCGCCGTCGTTTCTTCCTTCCCCCTCCCTCCAGTCGAGCGCCGCGCCCCCTCCATCTTCCCCTTCTTCTCCTTCCTCCCCGTGACCGACTCCAGACCCGACACCCCCCTCGAAAGATCCACGGCCTGAAGCCCTACACCCACCGCCACATGCCCCTCCTCCGCCTCTTCTTCTCCTCCTCCAGTCAGAGACCGACGGTGAACCCCCCCTTCCTTTTGCAAACGATGTGAGTCCTCTTCCTCTTTTTTTTATGTTATGTTATTTTATTTTATTTTAATTACTATATAATCAGTTATTTAAATTAATAAATAAACTATAATTAGATTTTTATAAATTAAAAGAGCTTGGATTTTATTTACAGTAAAAAAATAATATGATTTTTATATTTTTAAAGTATTAAAAATATAGTCTTTACTATATAGCGATTATAAAAATATGATTTTTATATTTTTAAAGTAGTAAAAATATAATCTTTTATATTGTAGAAAGATAAAAATATGATCTTTGCATAGTAGGAACTATAAAAATATAATCTTTATGAGATATAGATGTTAAAATGTGAAAAGGCGATATTTTAAAATGTGGAAAGGCGATATTTTAAAATGTGAAAAGGCGATATTTTAAAATGTGAAAAGGCGATATTTTAAAATGTGAAAAGGCGATATTTTAAAATGTGAAAAGGCGATATTTTAAAATGTGAAAAGGCGATATTTTAAAATGTGAAAAGGCGTAGCTTTGTGTAACGTTTACTTCGCGCGTTTCGCACCCCGGTTGTGAACCAAAACGGGAGAAGGACCTCAGGGAGGGCATGCGTTTCCTTCTAGCTAGGGTGGTGTCAGTGACCTACCAGCCCTGACATTTATATACTTTTCACCTGTGTGGTTGTTGCTGTTGCGAGGCGCCTCGGTTATATCGGTTTCGGCCGATGCATTCTGGTCGGCAGACGGACCAGACTTACGCCCCAAAGGTCGGGGAAACGCAGTGTTCAGGATTTAAGTTTAATCCACATCGGTGGACCGGCCCTGTCGCTCCAAGGTCACTCGAGCTCTGACCTGAGACATGGGCTAGATTGTCTCGAATCGGTTGAGGACTATCTTTTGCCTCGGTTCATAGATGGAAATCCAATTTCCAAATACGTGACATTTGCGGTTTTATTTGTAAACCTATATATGGCGACATAGTGGCATGGGACGCTCATGTCGCCTATGATTGATACTTATGATTTGAAGTTGTTTTATACACTATGCACTTATTATAGTATCAAATGATTTGTTTTAAACGTATCAAGCATTCTTTGGCTGTTATAAGGGAAAACCCTATCCCCCGGCTTGCGTTGCATTGTGTGATAGGACCTGGGTCTTATAACAGCTTCATTTTCCTTTATTTAGCATTGCGCTGTTTGTTTTATGCACTGGTATTCTTGGGAGGAAACCCGTTCCGTGTTATACGGCGTGGTCCCTTGATTTACCTAACTTTAAAAATAAAGATTAACTGTTTTAGTTCTCACACCAGTCACATGACTGACCTGGAGTTTATTGTTTTAACCTAAACTCTGGGTGCCCTTATTTTGACACGGGCAGCTAGTAGTTTTGGTTTTGCAGATTTATATTCACAGGATCCTGGTTTACAGCTGGAACGGTATCCGGAAAGCTTTGTATCCATATATCTCCTTCTAGTTGTGTATTGTATTATTTTCCGCTGCTATGTATTTAAATGTAATTTAAATCTCTGATATTTCTGTGTAATATTTATTCATTTATACTCTGTATATTCTTGTAATCTGATGTATTGTTGTAATATACAATGAAACGTTCTTTCGTCTGCGTTCTGTTGTGGCTTGTTCTCGAACTATCCGCCGCTTTCCTTCACGGGGAAGTTTCGGGTTTTCACAGTTGGTATCAGAGCTTTG
Source organism: Allium sativum (assembly GCA_030737875.1). NCBI lineage: Eukaryota > Viridiplantae > Streptophyta > Magnoliopsida > Asparagales > Amaryllidaceae > Allium > Allium sativum. The sequence goes on from CM060919.1 coordinate 435,776,855, forward strand.
GTTTGCAAAGCTCAGAGAACAAGACACATTAGAACCATACGAAAGAATTCATCAGATATTGGATTAGTAATATCCAATTAGAAAGACTCGTTAGAGATGGGATCAGTAGTATCCTAGAACGAGTGTGAAGAGTAAATTTTTAAAGTGAAAACAAGTTTGGTTTTGAAAATTTAAATCAACAATTCGTATTTGATTATTTATTTGTATTGATTTGGACAGTCCAGTATATAAAGAATTTGCATATACGCCTTGCAAACGTATATTCAGAGTTTTAATATATTGGATGGATATAGCATCACACTCTAGTCGCCCGAAGATGATATTGATGATGGTGCATCATCATCAGCATTTATATTCGAGTGTCGAAGGTGTGATATCTATATATTTCCTATTGACTGGTGTGAGAACCAAAATTAGATAGGGCCTATTGTTGTGATTTTGCATCAAAAATCTAATTTTTGACTATGTATCAAAGTTATCAATTTGAAAAGCTAATCAACTAATTGATTGATGTTTGCGTTGTTTGTTTATTTGTTTGCAAATTTTTAGCCATTTAGCCTAATTGAATCACATATTGAATTATATTGAAAATTGGTTGCATTTGCTTGCATATGCATGTACTTACATTGAACAGGTCATAGCAAGGAGGCTAGAGCAGAGAATAAAATTTGTTTGCCCGACAAATAGGTACATGTTTACTACATAATTTACTGTTTTGTTTGGGTGATGATGATTTTATGAGCCTATTGGCTAGCCGCTTGGCTTTTTCTTTTTCTTTTTGAGATCTGAAGGACCGGGGAAGCTATTTGAGATTTCCCGATGCTCCCGGTGCAGGGGAGGTTATGGCGAAATTTTTCAAAAATTCAGGGTGTTAGCCAAATTTTTGAAGAATTTGAAAATTCTCAGAAACTGAAAGGTTGGAGAATGGAAGCCCGATCGAACGTAGTGTTGATTAATCAAACCACTTTCGACTTTGTTCCTTTTCGGGGACGAAAAGTTTTAAGTGGGGGAGATTGTAACAACCCGAAAATCTGGGCCAGTTTAAAATTTTTATTTTGGCAATTTTAACGAATTTTGATTATTTAAAATGAATTATTTTAAATAATATCGACGAGAAATTTATTTTGAATATATTTAGAACGTATATATTATATACGTCGTCGTTAGAATATAAATATTTATATATAATTATAAATAGAATTGAAAATGGCGCGGTAGTTCGATAATTCGATTTCAAACTTCAATTGAATGTACCGGGTGCAAAACAATCCGGATTTTAGTGAAACCAAAAACATTAGGATCTAATTGATAATATCTTTCCAACGAATCCGAAAAATCGAAATTTCATAGCGGGAATCAAAAGATATGTCCAGTTGAAAATTCTGAATAGTCGCTATGGAATTCAGGCCCTTAAAAATGGACATTTTGCAAATGACCTCGGATCTCGACGAAACCAGTTTTGTTGGGTCCGTAGTGTCAAATTATTGCTAGATTCCAAATTTCATAATTTTCTGAATCAATATGTGAGCGTGGCACAGTTAAACGCGTTTGACCAGTTTCAGTTGATTTTAATCGACTGGAAAATGACCATTTTTCTAACGGTCTCAGAATTCGACGAAACTAGTTTTGTTAGGACCGTATCGTCAATACAAAGCTAGAAAATATTTTTCGAGAATTTTTAGAGTTAGTATGTGACCCCGGTAATTTGAAATGTACGTTTAAAATTCAATATAGTGATTTAAATGTAAATTTAACGGAAACTGATTGTAACAGCCGAATCAACCTACGATACATATCCCATTGTGTTCGGAATAGGGGTAAAACGCTATAGACGACAGGCGGTGGGCCTCGTTTTGAGGTCAAAAATAAAAGTTGCTTTTTGATGGAAAATAAAATAATTAAATAATTATAAAATAAAATTCTTCTCTCTCCCCTTCCCTTATACGTTGCCCCCCCCCACCTAAATCATTATTTCGATCAGAAAATAAAAAAAAGAAAAAAAGGAAAAAAAAAATCGCTCGACGCGATTCCCCACAGCCGCGCCACCGGAGGCGAGCCTCCACCGCCTCGCCACTGTCGCCGCCGTTTCTTCCTTCCCCCTCCCTCCAGTCGAGCGCCGCGCCCCCTCCATCTTCCCCTTCTTCTCCTTCCTCCCCGTGACCGACTCCAAACCCGACACCCCCCTCGAAAGATCCACGGCCTGAAGCCCTACACCCACCGCCACATGCCCCTCCTCCGCCTCTTCTTCTCCTCCTCCAGTCAGAGACCGACGGTGAACCCCCCCTTCCTTTTGCAAACGATGTGAGTCCTCTTCCTCTTTTTTTTTATGTTATGTTATTTTATTTTAATTACTATATAATCAGTTATTTAAATTAATAAATAAACTATAATTAGATTTTTATAAATTAAAAGAGCTTGGATTTTATTTACAGTAAAAAAAAATGATTTTTATATTTTTAAAGTATTAAAAATATAGTCTTTACTATATAGCGATTATAAAAATATGATTTTTATATTTTTAAAGTAGTAAAAATATAATCTTTTATATTGTAGAAAGATAAAAATATGATCTTTGCATAGTAGGAACTATAAAAATATAATCTTTATGAGATATAGATGTTAAAATGTGAAAAGGCGATATTTTAAAATGTGAAAAGGCGACATTTTAAAATGTGAAAAGGCGATATTTTAAAATGTGAAAAGGCGATATTTTAAAATGTGAAAAGGCGATATTTTAAAATGTGAAAAGGCGATATTTTAAAATGCGAAAAGGCGTAGCTTTGTGTAACGTTTACTTCGCGCGTTTCGCACCCCGGTTGTGAACCAAAACGGGAGAAGGACCTCAGGGAGGGCATGCGTTTCCTTCTAGCTAGGGTGGTGTCGGTGACCTACCAGCCCTGACATTTATATACTTTTCACCTGTGTGGTTGTTGCTGTTGCGAGGCGCCTCGGTTATATCGGTTTCGGCCGATGCATTCTGGTCGGCAGACGGACCAGACTTACGCCCCAAAGGGCGGGGAAACGCAGTGTTCAGGATTTAAGTTTAATCCACATCGGTGGACCGGCCCTGTCGCTCCAAGGTCACTCGAGCTCTGACCTGAGACATGGGCTAGATTGTCTCGAATCGGTTGAGGACTATCTTTTGCCTCGGTTCATAGATGGAAATCCAATTTCCAAATACGTGACATTTGCGGTTTTATTTGTAAACCTATATATGGCGACATAGTGGCATGGGACGCTCATGTCGCCTATGATTGATACTTATGATTTGAAGTTGTTTTATACACTATGCACTTATTATAGTATCAAATGATTTGTTTTAAACGTATCAAGCATTCTTTGGCTGTTATAAGGGAAAACCCTATCACCCGGCTTGCGTTGCATTGTGTGATAGGACCTGGGTCTTATAACAGCTTCATTTTCCTTTATTTAGCATTGCGCTGTTTGTTTTATGCACTGGTATTCTTGGGAGGAAACCCGTTCCGTGTTATACGGCGTGGTCCCTTGATTTACCTAACTTTAAAAATAAAGATTAACTGTTTTAGTTCTCACACCAGTCACATGACTGACCTGGAGTTTATTGTTTTAACCTAAATTCTAGGTGCCCTTATTTTGACACGGGCAGCTAGTAGTTTTGGTTTTGCAGATTTATATTCACAGGATCCTGGTTTACAGCTGGAACGGTATCCGGAAAGCTTTGTATCCGTATATCTCCTTCTAGTTGTGTATTGTATTATTTTCCGCTGCTATGTATTTAAATGTAATTTAAATCTCTGATATTTCTATGTAATATTTATTCATTTATACTCTGTATATTCTTGTAATCTGATGTATTGTTGTAATATACAATGAAACGTTCTTTCGTCTGCGTTCTGTTGTGGCTTGTTCTCGAACTATCCGCCACTTTCCTTCACGGGGAAGTTTCGGGTTTTCACATTTTTGGAAAAATGAAGCTATTATAAGACCCAGGTCCCATCACATGATGCAACGCAAGCCGGAGGATAAGGTTTTCCCTTATAGTATCCAAACATGCTTGATACATTTAAACAAATCATTTGGTACTATTATAGGTGCATAATGTATAAAACAAGTTCAAATATAAATGTATCAATCATAGACGGCATGGGTACCATATATCATGTCGCCATACTAGTTCTACAATTAAAACCACAAAGTCACGTATTGGAAGTTAGATTTCCATCTGTGAACCAAGGCAAGGGATCGTCCTTACCGCTTCGAGGCAATCGAGCCTACCATGTCTCAGGAACAGTCGCAACTTCACCTTGGATCGTCAGGGCCAGTCCACCCGAAGTGGATTAAAATGCCTAAACAATACGCTTCCCCGCCCTATGGGGCGAAAAATGGTCTGTATAAAGACCATACCATCCATAGGCTCCGCAAAGACTGATATAACCGAGGCACCTCGCTTTCCATCATCTACATAAGTAAAACGCCAGGGCTTGGAGAACCCTGACACCACTCCTAGCTAGAAAGAAACGCATGTTGTCCCTGAGGTCCTCTCTCGTTTCTGGTTCACACCGGGGTGCAAGGCTCACGAATTAACGCTATACACAAAGCTATGCTATATTAAAGCTGCTTTTTGATCATCAACCACAAGACTCTGCTTTTGAACAGAAGCCTTGATCATTTGCATCTCAGCATGCCACTCAGGCAATTCACGTCATGCAACTGATGTCCATCAATCACAAAGAATGAAGTCCAATGTTAGACACACATCCATACAAGTCCGTTTTGGGCCTGAACGAATCCGAAGGCACCTTATTCCCCATCCCATATGTCCAATTGTAACAACCCGGAAAATGAGAAGCAATTTAAAATTTTTATTTTGGCAATTTATTTGAATTATTTTAAATAATAACGACAAGAATTTTATTTGAATAAAATTAGAACGTATATATTTGTTTGAATCGATGTTGGAAAATAAAAAATCTTATTTTAATTTGAAAACAAGGCCTGAAATGGCGCAGCAGTTTGAAAATTTGAGTTCAAACTTTGACTGACTGTACAGGATGCAAAATAAGACGGATTTTAATAAAACCAAAAATATTTAAATATGTTTAAGAATAGCTTTCTAACGTATCTGAATAATCGAAATTCCATAGTGGGAATCAAAAGTTATGGCTAAATGAATTTTTAGAAAGGTCGCTATGGAATTGATATAGCCCTTGAAAATAGACATTTGCAAATGACCTCCGTTTTCGATGAAACCACTTTTGTTGGATCCGGAATGTCAAAATATTGCTAGATTCGAAATTCCATAATTTTTGGAGTTAATATGTGAGCGTGGCAAAGGAAAACGTGTTGGTTAATTTTAGTCAATTTGGATCAACCAGAAAATAGCCATTTTTCAAACAGTCTCCAAATTCGACGAAACTAGTTTTGCTGGGACCGTATTGTCTAAACATAGCCAGATTTATTTTTTCTGGAATTTTAGAATCAATATCTGGCCCCGGCAATTTGAAATGTACATTCAAATCCATATTTGAATGTTTTATATTTTAATTTGAAGAATAACTGACTGAAACAATTGAATGGGCCTTTGAAACATATTCCATTGTATCCGAAATCGGGGTATTTAGCAAAGGACGATAGTCGTGGGGTTTGATTTGGTGTCCGGATATGAAAAGACTATTTTAGAATTAAATATTAATAAGGGCCAATCATAATTTTTCTTCCATTAATTATTTTTTCTTAAAAACCCATGAAAAACCCATAAACCCTAAAGATCGATGGCGGCTCCCTCTTCATTGCTTCCCCCCTCGATTTCACGTAATCATGCACCAGAACCCTAGGGCCCTTTGGAACTTTTTGAAGATCCACTCACCTTCTTCAAATCCATACAGGCAATGCCCCCACCATGTGGCCATCGTCGAGATCTGGACCCTCCAACCTTCACCGTTCGAGCTCGAATTCCTCCTCCCAGGTGAGCGCGAGTTCGACATGGTGGTCCCCTATAGGCGCGCCTCTCCTAGCTCTTGAGCGTGGCGCAACCCAATCCTTCTCTCGTGCAGCGTATCAGGAGAAAAATAAAGACCTAGTTTGGAAGGATTAGCTGAGGTATGCGGCTAATTTAATTTAAATGGTTTATAACATCTAAAAGTGTTGCAAAGTTAGTTAATCGTATAAAAATCATATCTTTTTGCTATGTTGTCGAAATCCAAACAAGAGATGTTGGACTCGTGGCGATGTCTTCTACATTCTAGAAGAGACCGGAGAATTTTTGGAGCTTCCTACAATTTTTGGAGGAATGGAACCGAACGTAGGATTTCTTAATTCAAAACGATATGGAATGGCGATGTATAAATTATATAATCGATGTATAAGTTATATAAGCGTTGTACACCTCATGTATAACCGTTGTATAAATTATACGTGCGACGTATAAGTTATATATACGTTGTAAAAATTATATGTGAGTTGAATGGAGTTGAAATGAAATTGAAATATTTTTATATATCTATATATATGTATACACTCCCCTCGTCCACAGACCATGGACGATATAAATTGGTTGTGATTGTTTGGATTTTGGTTGACGTGAAATTTGGTTGATAAATGCGAATGGTTGATAATGATTGTTTGTGGTTGAAATAAAATTGGAATTGTTTGGGGAAAAATCCATTGTGATATGAAAATGAATCGGAATATTCAGATTATAAGGATAAGCCCCTTAGGGAATGCCGCGAGGCATAAGGTAGTGCGAGGAGCCATACTCGGGACGGTGCTGGTTTTAAACCCCCGACCTTTATGCTGCCGAAATTTTCTGAAATATTCATGTGTTTGATTTATATTCATGGATTGAAATATATTCATGTGTTGGAAAAATATCCATATAATGAATAAATTTTTTGAAAGATAAAAATCACATTTTTATCATGTATATGAAGTATATAAAATATATTCATGTTTAAAATAAATTATTTTAACAATAAAAATCACATTTTTATTATATATATGAATCACTAAAAATTTCATGTTTTAAATAAATTTTTTAACAATAAAAATCACGTTTTTATTTTATATATGAAGTGTTAAAAATAGTCATGTATTGAAATAAATATTTGTTGGGTAAAAATATTATTTTTACCACATATATGAAATGGAAATGGTTTGGAAATGGAAGAACGGATTATATATATAAATATAATTAAACTAAAATGAATAATGATGCTGCAGTTCGTATTTTGAAATCGTGATTTTTAACGTTTATGGCAGGAGAACCGACCATCGGATTTTCCCGAAACCAAAACCTTGGGTCCGCTTTGGAATTATCTTTCCAACGATACCAAATTTGTAAAGATCCAACAGTTAGATTGTGTGAAATGTTTAATTTAAATTTGAATAAAAACAACGCCAGAATGGATTATATATATATATAATTAAAATAAAACGAAGAACGTCGTTGCAGTTCGTATTTTGAAATCGTAACTTTAAACGATTGTACCGGGAGATCTGACCGTCGGATTTTCCCAAAACTGGAATTGTTGGGTCCGCTTTGAAAAGATCTTTCCAATAATATAAAATTTGTAAAGATCCAATGGTAAGATTTTCAAATATGTGTAAATCAAATCCGAAGAAAAACAGCGCTATGGCCGCGTTATGGTCTGAAGCGTCATTTGAATAAATGGGCTATTTTTAAATAAATAAAAATAGCTATAAATTGTTATAAAATATTATAAATAATATGGAATGGAAATAAACCGAATTTACTCAGTTTATTGGATATTTGATGATTGAATGTGTTTGACATGAAAATTACATTAATGAACTGAATTATTGATGTCAAATAATTTAGCCATGAGAGTGAATTGATTTAAATTCTAAATATACGTGAATTATTTGAAAAGGTCGAGTTAAATCTCCTTTCAAATAATTGGTCGACGATTAGAAGTCGAAGATATGAAGACGGTGCAAGACCGATGATCTTCACATCGAATGGATGGCTACTGATGCCTTTGATGGGAGTTGCTGCCCTGACCGGGTTACAGTGGTGGTTGTCCGGACGTACTTGTTGATCGTTCGGATGTGCGAGGACCTCTCTCCTATATTGGACATATGGGACGAGGAATAGGGTGCCTTCGGTTTCGTTCAGACCCAGAACGGACTTGTAAATGGAATGTTTGTCCGACATTGTATTTCATTCTGTGTGATTGATATACGTCAGTTGCATGGCGTGAATTGCCTGTGTGGTATGCTGAGATGCATTGATCAAGGCTTTTGTTGAAAAGCAGAGCCTTGTGGTTGATGATGATCAAAGAACGACTTTTAATAGCATAGCTTTGTGTATGGCATTGATTCGCGGGCCTCACACCCCGGTATGAACTAGAAACGGGAGAGGACGTCAGGGAGGACATGCGTTTCCTTCTAGCTAGGAGTGGTGTCAGTGTTTTGCAAGCCCTGACGTTTTACTTATGTGGGTGATGGATAGCGAGGCACCTCAGTTATTTTGGTCTCTTCGGAGCCGATGGTTTGGTCAGGATATGACCAGTTTACACCCCATAGGACGGGGAAACGCAATGTTCAATGGACTGGCCCTAACGATCCAAGGGCCCACCTGAGTCTGGGCCCTGAGACATGGTAGGCTAGATTGTCTCGAAGCGGTAAGGACGATCCCTTGACTTGGTTCATGACGTAAATCCAATTTCCAAATATGACATCGTGCGGTTTTGATTGTAAACCTATATATGGCGACATAGTGGTAAGGGGGCACTTATGCCGTCTATGATTGATACTTATGATTGAAATTGTTTTTGAATATATATAAACACTAGTAATAATATCAAATGCTTTTGTTTTATTTGTATCAAGCATATTTTGGCCATTATAAGGTAAATCTCTATCTTCCGGCTTGCGTTGCATTGTGTGATGAGACTTGAGTTTTATAATGGCTTCATTTTTGTTAAAAGCATTGCGATGTTTAAATGATTTATTTGTTTTAAGCACTGGCAATCCAATGGAGTAAACCCGTTCTGTGTTAGCGGCGTAGTCCTGTGATTGGCCTTATTATAAGATAAGTTAAGTAGATTTCTCATACCCGTCCCATGACTGACTCGTAGTTTGTTTCACTTGCAAACTCGGGTGCCCCTATTTCTACATGAGCAGCCTTGTATTCAGGTTTTAGCAGGCTCTATCTGGATAGCTATGGAGCTGAAGATGGATTCTATCACTTCTTTTTATGTTTTTCAGCTCCTGTTATGTATATTATGTTTGATTCCACTGCAGACATTTTATATAAAGTTGAACTGTATTTTTGTACTAAGTATGATCCTGTATACTATGTAACTCTGATGATTATGTTTATCCAGTGTATTCTGTTGTACATTATCTGGTGTATTTATATATTTGTGTTCTGCTGTTACTGTTTATGTGTTATATCCAAAGATTACCCTTAGCACCATGGAACAGGGGTTTGGGGTCGTCATACGTGGTGTCAGAGCTTTGATTAAGCTTAGTTCTAGAATATAACATATTAACGAACTTGTCAGAAATAGAACCAGTAGTGTTCTAAGTCGAACATACTCATTTCAGATAGGATCAGTAATATCCTACTGAAAAATCCTCATTAGAGATAGAATCAGTAGCATTCTAGAATGAGTGGCTCACTAGAGATGGGGTTAGTAATTCCCCAGAATGAGTTGAGAGTTATATGTTTATAAATTACATATTTGTGATTATATTAATCCGATCTTAGAAAATATGAATTTTGAATATATAGAAAGATATATGTTTGAAAAGTTAATCAATAAATTGATTGTTGGTTGTGTTGTGTGATTATGAATTTGACTAATCAAAATATTGGAATGATAATTAATCTAATCAATAATAGAATGAAGAGTAAATTTATGCAAAGTGAATCAAATATTGAACTGATTTGAAAATAGATAGAAATACATGCATGTACATTATATATGTTTGAACAGGTAAATGGATTTGTTGTTGAGTAAAGAATTTATTTGCGTGCCTGACAAATAGGTTAACCTTAATGAGTTGGATGCGCAATTTTGTTTATATATCAACTCCTGTGAATGCCATTGGATGCGGAGTGCTGGTTGTTTCGTGTGAAATAATAAACGTCACCATAGGGTAGTAACAATTAATTTTGAACTACACTACATGGCCTACTTTTTGAAGACAACATACTTTATCATATACCACATAAGCATTTGGAGCTTATGTGATGAGGTTGAAGGTTTACCATACGAGCGAGAGGCTTGTATGGCCATGACTATATTTTAGGTTGAACCGAAGACTGATATGGGCTATATAAAAATGTAATGGTAAATTGTCAGATTAATAAAAACCCCACACGTGTCTGGAGATGACAATAAACACACCTCTCTAGTCGTTAAGGCAAAAAAATAACCATTTATAGGGTGATGAGAATTTATTCTCTGGAGTTATGATCTATACACACTCCCCTGTAGATAGAATATATCACTATAAATATGTGTATGCTTTTTACGATTTATTGGGTACCTAATATGGCCCAATAAATTTCCAAACCCCTCCCCGCACACAGGAGGTTATGGCGAAATTTTTCGAAAATTTAGGTTGTTAGCCAAATTTTTGAAGAATTAGAAAATTCTTAGAAACTGAAAAGTTGAAGAATGAAAGCCAGAATGAAAGTTGAGTTGGTTAGTTAAACAACTTTCGGCTTCGTTCCTTTTTGGGGATGAAAATATTTTAGTGGGGGAGATTGTAACAACCCGGAAAATCAGAACCAGTTTAAATTTTTTCTTTGGCAATTTTAATGAATTTTGGGTATTTAAAATGAATTATTTTAAATAATAACGACAAGAAATTTATTTAAATAACATTAGAACATATATATTTGTTTGAATCGATGTTGAAAAGTAAAAAAAACTTATTTTTATTTTAAAAGAAGGCCCGAAATGGCGCAGCAGTTTGAAAATTTGAATTCGAACTTTGACTGACCGTACAGGATGCAAAATAAAATGGATTTTATGAAACCAAAAATATTTAAATCTGTTTAAGAATATCTTACTAACGAATCTGAAAAATCAAAATTTCATATCGGGAATAAAAAGTTTTGGCTAAATGAATTTTCAGAAAGGTCGCTATGGAATCAATATAGCACTTGAAAATAGACATTTTGCAAACGACCTCTGTTTTCGACGAAACCACTTTTGTCGGATTCGGAATGTCAAAATATTGCCAGATTCCTAATTTCATAATTTTTGGAGTTAATATGTGAGCGTGTCAAAAGAAAACGTGTTTGGTTAATTTCAGTCAATTTAGGTCGACCAAAAAATGGCCATTTTTCAAACTGTCTCCAAATTCGATGAAACTAGTTTTGATGGGACCGTATCGTCTAAACATAGCCAGATTTATTTTTCTAGAATTTTTAGAATCAGTATATGGCCACGACAATTTGAAATGTACGTTCAAATACATATTTGAATGTTTTATATTTTAATTTGAAGAATAACTAACTGAAACAATCGAATGAGCATACGAAACATATTCCATTGTGTTCGAAATGGGAATATTTAGCTAGGGGCGACAGTCATGGGGTTTGATTTGGTGTCCGGATATGAAAAGCCTATTTTAGAATTAAATATTAATAAGGGCCAATAATAATTTTTCTTCCATTAATTTTTTTTTAAAAACCCACGAAAACCCGTAAACCCTATAGATTGACGGTGGCTCCCTCTTCATTGCTTTCCCCCTCGATTTATCGTAATCCATGCACCAGAACCTTAGGGCCCTTTGGAACTTTTTGAAGATCCACTCACCCTCTTCAAATCCATATAGGTAGCGCCCCCCACCGTCTAGCCATTGTAAAAATCTGGACCCTCCAACCTTCACCGTTCGGTCTTGAATTCCTCCTCTCAGGCGAGCGCGAGTTCGACGTGGTGGGCCCCTAAAGGCGTGCCTTCCCTAGCTCTTGAGCGTGGCGCAACGCGATTCTTCTCTCATGCAGCGGATCGGGAGAAAAATCAAGACCTAGTTTGGAAGATTAGCTTGCAAAGTTAGTTAATTGTATAAAAATCATATCTTTTTGCTATTTTGTCGAAATCCAATGAAACAAGAGACATTGGACTCGTGGCGACGTCTTCTACATTCTAGAAGAGACCGGAGAATTTTTGGAGCTTCCTACAATTTTTGGAGGAGTGGAACCTAATGTGATATTTCTAAATTCAAAACAATATGGAATGGCGATGTATAAATTATATAATTGATGTATAAGTTATATAAGCGTTGTACAACTTATGTATAAGCATTGTATAAATTATACGTGCAATGTATAAGTTATGTATACGCTATAAAAATTATATGTGAGTTGAATGGAGTTGAAATGAAATTCAAACATATTTATATACGTGTATATATATATATATATATACTCCCCTCGTCCACAGACCATGGACGATATATGTTGGTTGTGATTGTTTGGATTTTGGTTGACGTGAAATTTGTTTGATAAATGCGAATGGTTGATAATGATTGTTTGTGGTTGAAAAAAATTGGAATTGTTTGTGGAAAAATCCATTGTGATATGAAAATGAATCGAAATATTCATATTATAAGGATAAGCCCTTTAGGGAACGCTACAAGGCGTAAGGTAGTGCGAGGAGCCATACTAGGGATGGTGCCGGTTTTAAACCCCCTACGTTATGCTACCGAAATTTTCTGAAATATTCATGTGTTTGATTTATATTCATGTATTGAAATATATTCATGTGTCGGAAAAATATTCATATGATGAATAAATTGTTTGAAAGATAAAAATCAAATTTTTATCATATATATGAAGTATATAAAATATATTCATGTTTAAAATAAATTGTTTTAACAATAAAAATCACATTTTTATTATATATATGAATCACTAAAAATATTCATGTTTTAAATAAATTGTTTTAACAATAGAAATCACATTTTTATTATATATATGAAGTGTTAAAAATAGTCATGTGTTGAAATAAATATTTGTTGGGTAAAAATATTATTTTTACCACATATATGAAATGAGAATGGCTTGGAAATGGAAGAACGGATTATATTTATATTTATATTTATATTTGTATTTATATATAAATATAATTAAAATAAAACGAATAACGACGCTGCAGTTCGTATTTTGAAATTGTGATTTTAAACGATTATGATGGGTGATCCTACCACCGGATTTTTCCGAAACCGAAACCATTGGGTCCGCTTTGAAAATATCTTTCCAACAATACCAAATTTGTAAAGATCCAACAGTTAGATTGTGTGAAATGTTTAATTCAGATTTGAATAAAAACAACACCAGAATGGATTATATATATATATATATAAATATCATTAAAATAAAACGAATAACGATGTTGCAGTTCGTATTTTGAAATCGTAACTTTAAACGATTGTACTGGGAGATCCGATTGTCAGATTTTCCCAAAACTAGAACCGTTGGGTCCTCTTTGAAAAGATCTTTCCAATGATATAAAATTTATAAAGATCCAATAGTTAGATTTTCAAATATGTGTAAATCAAATCGGAAGAAAAACAACGCCATGGCCGCGTTATAGCTTGAAGCGTCGTTTGAATAAATGGGCTATTTTTAAATAAATAAAAATAACGATAAATCGTTATAAAATATTATAAACGATATGGAATGGAAATAAACCGAATTTACTTTGTTTATTGGATATTTGATGGTTGAATGTGTTCGACATGAAAATTACATTAATGAACTGAATTATGGATGTCAAATAATTTAACCATGAGAATGAATTGATTTGAATTCTAAATATACGTGAATTATTTGAAAAGGCCGAGTTAAATCTCATTTCAAATAATTGGTCGACGATTAGAAGTCGAAGATATGAAAACGGTGCAAGACCGATGATCTTCACATCGAATGGATGGCTACTGATGCCTTTGATGGGAGTTGCTGCCCTGACGGGGTTACAGTGGTGGTTATCTGGACGTACTTATTGTTCGTTCGGATGTGCGAGGACCTCTCTCCTGTGTTGGACATATGAGAGAGGAATAAGTGCCTCAGGTTTCATTCAGACCCAGAACGGACTTGTAAATGGACTGTGTGTCCAATATTGGATTTCATTCTGTGTGATTGATATACGTCAGTTGCATGGCGTGAATTGCCTGTGTGGCATGCTGAGATGTAGTGATCAGGCTTTTGTTGAAAAGCATAGCCTTGCGGTTGATAATCAAAGCACGACTTTAAATAGCATAGCTTCGTATATGGCGTTGATTCGCGGGTCTCACACCCCGATTTGAACCAGAAACGGGAGAGGACTTCATGAAGGACATGCGTTTCCTTCTAGCTATGAGTGGTGTTAGCGTTTTGCAAGCCCTGACGTTTTACTTTTGTGGATGATGAATAGCGAGGCGCTTTGCTTATTTCGGTCTTTTTGGAGCCGATGGTTTGGTCGGGATATGACCAGTTTACGCCCCATAGGGCGGGAAAACGCAGTGCTCAGGCATTTTAATCCACTCCGTGTGGACCGGCCGTGACGATCCAAGGGCCCACCTGAGTGTAGGCCCTGAGTCATGGTAGGTGTAACAACCTGGAAATCTGAACCAGTTTAAAAATTTTAATTCGGCTATTTTAGTGGATTTTAAATATTTAAAATAAATTATTTTAAATAATAAAGACGAAAAGTAGGATTGAATCGATGTTTGAAAATAAATACAATTAATTTAAACTATAAACAAGGCCTGAAATGGCACGGCAGTTTCAAAATTGGAATTCAAACTTTGACTGACTGTACCGGATGCAAAATAAAATGGATTTTAGTGAAACCAAAAATATTTAAATCTGTTTATGAATATATTTTTAACAAATCTGAAAAATTGAAGTTTCATAGTGGGAATAAAAAGTTATGGCCAAATGAATTTTCAGAAAGGTCGCTATTGAATTTATATAGCCCGTGAAGTTAGACATTTTGCAAATGACCTCTGTTCTCGACGAAACCAGTTTTGTTGGATCCGGGATGTCAAATTATTGCTAGGTTTCAAATTCCAGAATTTTTGAAGTTAATATGTGAGTTGGCGAAGGAAAATGTGTTTGGTTGATTTCAGTCAAATTGGATCGACCAAAAAATGGCCATTTTTCAAACGGTCTCAGAATTCGATGAAACTAGTTTTGTTGGGACCGTATCGTCAAAACATAGCTAGATTTATTTTTTTTGAATTTTTGGGATCAGTATGTGGCCCCGGCAAATTAAAATGTACATTCAAAACAGAATTTGAATGTTTTATATTTTAATTTGAAGAATAACTGACTGTAACAGTCGACTGGGCCTACGAAACATATCCCATTGTGTTTGGAATGGGGGTATTTAGCTGGGGATGACAGTCATTGGATTTGAATTGGTGTTTGTATGGAGAGAAGGGTATCTATGGATTTAATTAAATTAAAAATAATTTAAATATAAGTGGGCCAATCAGGTGCTTTCTCCTCAAAACCCTTGGCTGTTAAAAATCGCGCCGCCTCCCCTTATAACGAACGACGGAAATCGTTTAACATTTCCACCTCCGATTACTCCCTCCACACGCAATAAAACCCACCCGTCCTTTTGAGAATTTTATAGTAAATCTCCTGATCTACAAATCCGAATTGGTCTCGACCTCTCTGGTGCTATGTATATCGAGAACGAAGCCCTCAAAGTTGCCGCTTTGCAACCTCCGCTGTGACCTACAGAGACCACCGATCTGGGCGCAACCACCGGCGCCGTGAAGCCTCTTCCAAGCCATTCGATGCTCCACCGCCCGATCATCACATCGTTACACGGTTTGGCCAGAAAATCCGAACCCTAGTTTGAAGCCAATGTGAAAGTATACAGTGTGTTTTATTTAAACTGAAAATAACAGTTTGAAAGTGTTGCAAAATTTTAAAAATCATATCTTTTTCCTATGTTGTCGAAATCTAGTGAAACAAGAGATAGTGGACTCGTGAGGACGTCTTCTACATTTTAGAAGAGACCGGGTATTTTTCTGAGCCTTCTACAATTTTTGGAGGAGTGGAACCCAATGTAGGATTTTTGATTTATAAACGATATGGAAATGACGATGTATAAATTATATAGTCGATATATGAGTTATATAAGCGTTGTACACCTCATGTATAAGCGTTGTATAAGTTGTATGTTCGATGTATAAGTTATATATGCGTTGTAGAAACCATGTATGCGTTGAATGAAATTGAAATGAAACTGAAATATATTTATATGTGAATATATATATATATATATATATATATATATATATATATATATATATATATACTCCCCTCGTCCACAGACCATGGATGATATATACTGGTTGTGATATTGTTTGGATTTGGTTGATGTGAAATTTGGTTGAAAATCATGAATGATTGATTGGAAATGATTGATTGTGGTTGAAATCCCAATAGGATTAGTATATGGGAAAAATCGTCTGCGTACGAACTAGATATTGAAATCCCCATTGTCAAAAGCTACGAGGCTTTAAGGTAGAGCGAGGAGACGTACTAAAGACGGTGCCGGTTTTAACTACCCTGCCGTTATGCTGCCGAAATTTTCTGAAATGTTTCTGTGTTTGATTTATTTTCATGTATTGAAATATATTCATGTGATGAATGAAATAAAATGGTTTGAACGATAAAAATAACATTTATATCGAATGAATAAAATAAAATGGTTTTGACAATAAAAATTATATTTTTATCGAATGGTTGAAATAAATTGTTTTGACAATAAAAATCACATTTTTATTAAAGGTATGAAGTATATAAAATCATCATGTTTTGAAATAAATTGTTTTACAATAAAAATTACATTTTTATCATCTATATGAAGTATATAAAATAATCGTGCTTTGAAATAAATTGTTTTACAACAAAAATTACATTTTTATCATCTATATGAAGTATATAAAATAATCTTGTCTTGAAATAAATTGTTTTACAAATAAAAATCACATTTTTATAATATATATGAATTGTTAAAAATAGCGATGTGTTGAAATAAACATCTGTTGGATAAAAATATCATTTTTATCACATATATGAAATGAATATGGTTTTGAAATCGAAGAATGAATTATATATATATATATAAATATAATTAAAATAAATCGAATATTGAAGCTGCAGTTCGTATTTTGAAACCGTGATTTCAAACGATTATTGCAGGAGATCCGCCCATCGGATTTTCTTGAAACTGAAACCATTGGATTCGCTTTGGAAATATCTTTCCAACGACACCAACTTTGTAAAGATCCAACAGTTGGATTGTCTGGAATGTTTAATTCAAATCTGAATGAAAACAACGACAGAATCGATTATATATATATATATAATTAAAATAAATCGAATAACGATGATGCAGTTCGTATTTTGAAATCGTAACTTCAAACGATTGTACCGGGAGATCCGACCGTCGGATTTTCCCAAAACAGGAACTGTTGGATTCGTTTTGAAAATATCTTTCTAATGATATAAAATTTGTAAAGATCCAACGGATAGATTTTCAGATATGTGTAAATCAAATATGAAGAAAAACAGCGCCATGGCCGCGTTATGGCCTGAAGCGTCGTTTATATAAATTGGCTATTTTAAATGAATAAAAAAAGCAATAAATCGTGATAAAATATTATAAACGATATGGAATGGAAATAAACCGAATTTACCCGGTTTATTGGTTATTTTATGGTTGAATGTGTTTGACGTGAAAATTACATTATAGAACAAAATTATTGATGTCGAATAATTTAACCATTGAAATGAATTGATTTGAAATTCTAAATATACGTGAATTATTTGAAAAGGTCGAGTTAATTCTCATTTCAAATAATTGATCGACGGTTAGAAGTCGAAGATATGAAGACGGTGCAAGACCGACGATCTTCACATCGAATGGATGGGTGCTACTGATGCTCACGATGGGAGTAGCTATCTTGAAGGGGGCTAAAGTGGTAGCCGTCCGGACGTACTTGTTGATTGTACAGATATGCGAGGTAAAGGTGCCTCCGGTTTCATTCAGACCCAGAACGGACTTGTAAATGGATGTGTGTCTGACGTTGTATATTGACAACGTGGCATGCAGAGATGCTATGATCAAAGCTTTTGTTGAAAAGCAAAGCTTTGTGGTTGATGATCAAAGCACGGTTTTGAATAGCTAGCTTTGTGTTTAGCGTTGCTTCACGAGCCTCACACCCCGGTATGAGCCAGAAACGGGAGAGGACCTCAGGGAGGACCTTTTCTTTCTAGCTAGGAGTGGTGTTTTGGGTTTGACACGCCCGGGCATTTTACTTATGTGGATGATGGATAGCGAGGCGCCTCGGTTAGTTCGGTCTCTTCGGAGTCGATGGTCTGGTTGGGATATGACCAGTTTACACCCCATAGGGTGGGGAAACGTAGTGTTCAGGCATTATAATCCACTCCGTGTGGACCGGCCCTGACGATCCAAGGGGTAGTTGCAGCTGTTCCTGAGGCTCGGGCTAGACAGTCTCGAAGCGGTAAGGACGATCCCTTGCCTTGGTTCATGACGGAAGTCCAATTTCAAATATGACATTGTGCGGTTTTGATTGTATACCTATATATGGCGACATGATATATGGTACCCATGCCGTCTATGATTGATATTTAAGATTGAAATTGTTTTTGAAACATATAAACACTAGCAATAATTTCAAATGATTTGTTTTGCTCGTATCAAGCATATTTTGGCCATTATAAGGTAAAACTCTATCCTCCGGTTTTTCATTGCATTGTGTGATGGGAACCGAGTCTTATAATGGCTTCATTTTTATAAAAAGCATTGCGATGTTGAAAAGATTTACTTGTTTTAAAGCACTGGCAATCCAATGGAGTAAACCCGTTCCGCATTAGCGGCGTGGTCCTGTGATTGGCCATATTGTAAAATTTGTTAAGTAGATTTCTCATACCAGTCCCATGACTAACTCGTAGTTTGTTTCACTTGCAAACTTAGGTGCCCCTATTTCTACATGGGCAGCCTTGTATTCAGGTTTTAGCAGGCTATTTCTGGATAGCTGGAGCTGAAGCTGGATTCAATCACTTTTTCTTTTTATGCTGTTTAGCTCCTATTGTACATATTATGTTTTGTTTCCGCTGTAGACATTTATGTAAAGCTGAACTGTATTTTGTACTAAGTATGATCTTGTATACTGTGTAACTCTAATGATTATATTTATCCAGTATATTCTGTTGTACATTATCTGGTGTATTTATTTATTTCTATTCTGCTGTTATTTGTTTATGTGTTATATTCCGAAGATTACCCTTGCCACCGTGGAACGGGGGTTTGGGGTCGTCATAGTAGGCCAGATTGTCTCGAAGCGGCAAGGACGATCCGTTGCCTTGGTTCACGATGGAAATCCAACTTCCAAAGACGACATTGTGCGGTTTTGATTGTAAACCTATATATGGCGACATAGTGGTATGGGGGCACTTATGCCGCCTATGATTGATACTTATAATTGAATTTTTTTTGAAACATATAAACACTAGTAATAATATCAAATGCTTTTGTTTTATTCATATCAAGCATATTTTGGCCATTATAAGATAAACCTCTATCCTTCGGCTTGCGTTGCATTGTGTGATGGGACTTGAGTCTTATAATGGCTTCATTTTTGTAAAAAGCATTGCGATGTTTAAATGATTTATTTGTTTTAAGCACTGGCAATCCAATGGAGTAAACCCATTCTGCATTAGCGGCGCGGTCCTTTGATTGGTCTTATTATAAGATAAGTTAAGTAGATTTCTCATATCAGTCCTATGGCTGACTCGTAGTTTGTTTCACTCGCAAACGCTGGTACCCCTATTTCTACACGGGCAACCTTGTATTCAGGTTTTAGCAGGCTCTATCTGGATAGCTATGGAGCTAAAGATGGATTCTATCACTTCTTTTTATGTTGTTCAGCTCCTGTTATGTATATTATGTTTGATTCCACTATAGACATTTTATATAAAGCTGAACTGTATTTTTGTACTAAGTATGATCCTGTATACTGTGTAACTCAGATGATTGTGTTTGCCCAGTGTATTCTATTGTACATTATCTAGTATATTTATATATTTCTGTTCTGCTGTTACTGTTTATGTGTTATATTCCAAAGATTACCCTTGCCACCGTGGAACGGGGTTTTGGGGTCATCACACCAATACAGGAGAGAGGTCCTCGCATATCCGGTCAATCTCCAAGTACGTCTGGACGATCACCACTTATTACCTTGTCTTTGGTGTACAGCCCAATCAACACATCAGTAATCATCCAAACGATGTGAAGACCTCTGGTCTTTAACCACCGTCTTCATCGTCGACTTATCGCCGATTCAGTTATTCAGAATGGGATAAACCCGATCTTTCTGAATAACTCGCGTATATAATAAACAAGTGCTATAAAAGCACAACATATGCCTAATTCCAATTCTAAATATTCTTTTATTTAAATATACATATCCTTTGGGAAAGGTTCCCATTAATTTTATCAAAGATAAATTCTTTAAATTTATTCTTTAATCTTCCTTTGGATATCAATTCAAATCAGATTATGGTTTATCCAAACTAGTCGGGATTAGCGATCCTTACCGAAGTAATCATTTGTTTAATTTCTCAGTCCCAACCTATTCATCCCATGAAGCAAAACTGGTAATACTTCATATCTAACACCATGGTGTTATTGGTAAATTTAATTACCATTTCATGTTCAAATCTAATTAAAGATTTAATTATCACTTAGAGTTAAACTGGTGCTACTCCATTCTCGATCATTTCTTGAAATTTGATAATTTTAGTTATCAAATGCACCTTTCAATATATTTAAAGATTCATTAAAACTCTAATTCAGTTTTAATTTCCAAAAATCATTACTTAATGATTATTCAAAGTTAAGAAATAAATCTTGTCTTTAACTGGGTTAAAGAACTAATGTCATTTAAAACACAGCTCACGATAAACCCAAATCACATTCCATTTACAATGGAATCTCCACGAAATACAGATCAATATATATATATATATATATATATATATAATTGATATGAACTTCCATATCCAACCGATAATATAAATCGAATAACAGCATAGCCTTTTAAATTCCATATATAGTACCAGTCTTCCTCCACAGGAGTTCAATTCAATTATTACTGAATCAAATTCCATTCCATTCTAATTTATTTTATTAAATTAGAAAACTTTTCCTCTGGAAATTTCCCCTAAATCTTAATTAAAAGATATATAAATTCCAAATCATATTTCACTGTGAATCGGGTTAAATAATGAATGTCGTAAAAAAACACAGTTCATAATAAACCCAATTCACATTCCATTTCAAATCCAATTAAATATTAATTAATTCGTAATTATTCTCTACGTCTTAATTAAAATATTTATTCTTTCCACACGCGGTTTAAGAACAGTGTTACTGTAGACCCCATCCCATCAGTCTCTAACCGTAAATTAGTAAGAGAACAATTCCCTTAGTATTAATCTCGAAGGCCGAAACCAACATCAGATCAATACCCAGGAAACCATTCAACTTAGCAAATATCCGGTTAGTTTCTAATTTTCTTAACTCCATTTGGTTTAAGTACAGTATTATTAAAGATACCATTCACGACAAACCCAAAATCTCAATTTGTATTAAATACAAGGCTCTGAATAGAAAATATATCATCTTATATTCAATATCAAATTCTAAACTCAACAAACATCGTATTGGAATAACAATATATATATATATATCTTCCAAATTCCTCCACAATGTCTTTATAATCACGGAATCCATTATCGAAATATTCCGAAGATAATTTTGATTCAAATCCATTCCAATTCATATATTGGAAATTCTGGTTATTTTTAAAACCATTTCAAATCTAATTTATTTATTTAAAAATATTGGATTATAATTCTAGTTTATAACTAGTTCATCTCGATAAAAATATATTTTTATCTTTTCAAATATAGAATTTTTCGTCCCTATTTTTCCCAAATCATTTATTATGATTTTACACAAATTATTAATAATTTTATCAAGGCCCGTACAGTCGATTTCCATAAACGGCCATTGAACTGCACTTACAACGGCCTTTTCCAAATTTGATTTGGACATAATTCCAAATCCAACCGTTAGATTTCAAATCTCTCATATTTGTTAGAAAG
This sequence comes from Allium sativum, assembly GCA_030737875.1. NCBI lineage: Eukaryota > Viridiplantae > Streptophyta > Magnoliopsida > Asparagales > Amaryllidaceae > Allium > Allium sativum. The sequence goes on from CM060919.1 coordinate 435,799,014, forward strand.
ATATTTTCGATACGAACCTAAAGGTTCCGGTTTTAGGAGAATCCGATGGTCGGATCTCCCGTAACGTCAATTCGAAGTCAATGGTCGAAATTCGCGAACGGTCGCGACGCATTCTATTTAGGCCATTTAATATATAAAATATATATTATTTATATTTCGTCGATTTCCATTTGAAACATATTTTATAAATCGTTTTAAATTCTTTTTCAAAATGATTTCAACTTCCTAGTCAATTTCAAATCAAAATTGAATATTCCATATCATTAATATATAAATAATGATATTTTCAAAACAATAGATTTTGAAATCACTTCCTTTTCGATATTCATTATAAAAATGAATTAAATCGATATAAATATCATTCACATCAAAATGGAATTAATCTAATCAACACGGCTTTATATATTTAAATATTTTCTTGTCCATCCCAAATCGGACATCAAAATCATATCTTGATTCTTTTCAGAATGTTATTTTAAAATATTCGTCACTTTAAATTATTCTTCAGTTCTGAATTGGAATCAGACACATTCAATTACCATATAATGTTGATTATATTGATTTCATACAACATGTATACAACAATAATCAAACATAGTCAACCATCATCCAGAGTGCATTACACAACTGCATAAGCGTTAAATAAAAATAATTAACGCTTACAACAGCCTGTCAACCCATCAATTGACATACAACTAAATATTGGGATTAGTGTATATCCAATATCATCCCAGTACCCATGTGGGGTTTTCAAACAACAAACACTGATTATTATTTGTGCTGTTAGGCGATGTGTAAAATTTATCGTCCCAATCAATATCAGATAAATAAGTGTACATAAACAAACCGTCCGGTTTATAAATGAATATTTATTCTATTCATATACACGTTAAAAATTATTTTTTTAATGATAAAATATTTTATTCCATAAATGAATATTTTATTTTCTATTTCACATCGCAAACCAAATCCACACAAACAAATCAATCTAAATACACGACCAAACAAGTCGTCCATGGTCTGTGGACGACGGGGAGCGATTCATATATTCAGTTATAAAATAAATAATTGTACAAAGAATTCAGTGAGAGAGTTCTCACCTTGGGGATCCACTCCGCCATTCTTTATTTCTGAACGGCTCGGATTTGGATTTGATTCCAATCGATTCATCGAAATCCATTTCACGCGGTTTTATGTTAAAAATCACATTTTTTTTCAAAGCTACATATATAAAAATCATATTTTTATAACGATGTTAATAGTATAAAAATCATATCTTGATGTCACTATACATATAATAAAAAACATATTTTTACTTTGCTAACTTCATAATAAAAATTTTATTTTTATTCCGCTACTACATATATAAAAATCAAATTTTTATATCGCTATTCAAATAATAAAATCAAATTTTATTTCGATATTCAAATAATAAAAATCGAATTTTAATTTAAAATCTGTATAGATAAAAATCATATTTTTATAACGCAACTTATGTATTAAAAATCATATTTTTATATCAAATCTACATGTATAAAAATTGTATTTTTATAGCGATGTTTACATTATAAAAATCATATTTTTATTAATTCTACTTCATTGTAAAAATCAAATTTTTATATATTCAAAAATCTTATCTTTATATATTCAAAAATCTTATCTTTAATATTTAAAAATATTATCGTCAATATTTAAAAATCTAATTTTTAATATTTAAAAATATAATCTTTTCGTATTTAAAAAACATGTATCTTTATGATTAAAAATCACGTCTTTCTATATATAAAAGTCTCAGCTTTTATAAACAAATATATATCCTTTCATATGTAAAAAATATAGTCTTTTAATATATAAAAATCTTACCTTTTTAAATCAAATCTATATTATGAAAATCTGAATTTTAACAATGTTATTTAAATTAAATTAAACTAAACTAAATAATTAAAACTTACTGTATTTTTGGTTTCCTGAGGAGAGGTTCACCGTTGTTGAGATGGGGGCGCCGAGGTTGCTGTAGGGTATGGGAGGCGGCCGTCGTTGTCGAAGGAGGGGGCGGCTCTGCGGTCTTTGGTGAGGTGGCGCGTTCCTGGGGGGGAGGGGGGAGCGGGGTTGGGGCTTGCGGCTCTTCAAATCGAAGGGGGGGAGGAGAAAGGGGGTGGCGGTCGGAGGCTGAGGAGGCGCGGTTCCCACCTGGGCGGCAGCGACGCCAGCAGCGCAGTGGCGTGCTGAACATGGGTAACGGTTTCCCCCTTTGATCTTTTTTTTTCTGTTTTGATTTTTAAAAGGGGGGGTTGACTTTGAAGAGAGAAGGAGAGGGAGGTTTATTTAAATATATGTACATATATATTCCTTTAAATTCCCAAAAAGCAACTTTTATTTTCGAACTACAAACGAGACCCAATGACTATAGCCCCTAGCTAAATACCCTCATTCTGAACACAATGAGATATGTTTCGTAACCCAATTCGGCTGTTACGATCAGTTTCCACTAAGTTTAAAATATAAATCATTATATTTTAAATTCAAACGCACATTTTAATTTACCAGGGCCACATAAGGATTCTAAAATTTCCAGAAAAATAAATTTGGCTATGTTTTGATGATACGGTCCTAACAAAACTAATTTCGTCGAATTTAGATACCGTTTGAAAAACGGTCATTTTTCAATCGATAAAATTCAAACTAAAATCACCTAACACGTTTTCTTTTGCCACACTCACATATTAATTCAAAAAATTATGGAAATTGGAATCTAGAAATAATTTGACATTCCGGATCCAAAAAAAGTGGTCTCGTCGAAAACGGAGGTCGTTTGCAAAACTGCTATTTTTTAAGGGATATAATTCCATAGCGACTATTCTAAATTTTCAAATGGCATAACTTTTTATTCCCATTATGAAATTTCAATTTTCCAGATCCGTTGGAATGAAATTTTTAAACAGATTCAAATATTTTTTGTTTCACCAAAATCCAGTTTATTTTGAATCCTATACATTCATTTAAAATTTGAAATCGAATCTTCAAACTACCGAGCCATTTTCCAATTCCTTTTATAATTGAAATATATATTTATATTCTAACTTCGATTTAAATAAATATATACGTTCTAATTCTATTCAAAATAAATTTCTAGCCGTTATTATTTAAAAATAAATCATTTTAAATATTCAATATTCATTAAAATTGCCAAATTAAAAATTTTAAATTGGTTCTGATTTTCCGCGTTGTTACAATCTCCCCCACTTAAAATCTTTTCATCCTTGAAAAGGAACGGAGCTAAAAGTTGTTTTACTAATCAATTCAACTTTCATTTTGACTTTCATTCTTCAACTTTTCAGTTTCTAAGAATTTTCAAATTCTTCAAAAATTTGGCTAACACCCTAAATTTTCGAAAAATTTCGCCATAACCTCCTTTGTACGGGGAGCACCGGGAAAATCCCCAAACCGCCATACAGGCCCTTTCATCTCAAAAAGAAAAAGAAAACGCCAAGCGGCTAGCCAATTGGCTATAAAATCATCCAAACCCAATAAATTAGTAAACATGTACCTATTTGTCAGGCATACAATTTTATTCCTCTTCTCTAGCCTCCTTGCTATGACCCGTTCAATGTATATACATGTATATGTATGCATTTTAAAACAAATTCCAATTCAGCTCAATATTAGATACAATTTGGTTATATGTACTGTTCTTTCACATAATGGTTTTATTAGATAAAAAATAATCATACAACACAACCATCAATCAATTAGTGAATTAACGTTTCAAATTATAATTTTGGCATATATACAGAAAATCATGTTTTTTATGCCAATTTTCAACAATAACCCTATGTAGTTTTGATTCTCACACCAGTCAATTGGAATCATATAAACATCACACTTTCGAAACTCGAACATAAATACTAATGATGCACGTGGTATCATCAATATCATCTCCGAGCGACTAGATTGCGATTTTATATCTATCCAGTATATTTGAGACTTCAAATACACGTGGATCAGACGTATATTAAAATCTCTATATACCCGATTGTCTAAATCAATTTAAAATAAAATATACAAATATGAATAATTGATATAAAATCTTAAAACTAAATTTGATTTTTAAAAACAACACTCTTCACACTCGTTCTAGGATACTACCGATCCCATCTCTAACGAGTCATTCTCATTGGATATTACTAATCTAATTTCTGATGAATTCTTTCATTCGGTTCTAATCTGTCTTGTTATCGAGCTCTGCAAACCAAAGCTCTGATACAAAAATGAAACGACTCGAACTTCCCCGTAAAGGAAAACCCGGATTGTTTTGAGGATAAGACGAATCGGAACACAAACAGAAGAACATTTCATTGCTTATTACAACAATTTAAATCACAGTACAAGAATATACAGAGTATGAATAAATAATATACATTCGATTAATATCAGAGATTTACAAATTACAATGTAGCAGAAAATAATACAAAAACACAACTGAAAAGAATATACAGATACAGAGCTTTCTGAAATCCATTCCAGCTGTAAACCAGGATCCTATGAATATAAATCTGCAAACCAAAACTACTAGCTTCTCGTGTGGATAATAAGGGCACCCAGAGTTTAGGTTAAAACAATAAACTCCAGGTTAGTCATGTGACTGGTGTGAGAACTATAACATTTATTTAAACTTTTAATTTAAAATAAAGTAAATCAAGGGACCACGCCGTATAACACGGAACGGGTTTCCTCCCAAGAATACCTGTGCATACAATAAACAGCGCAATGCTTTTTGGAAAAATGAATCTATTATATGACCCAGGTCCCATCACACAATGCAACGCAAGCCAGAGGATAGGGTTTTCCCATACAATAGCCAAACATGCTTGGTACATTTAAACAAATCATTTGATACTATTATAAGTGCATAGTGTATAAAACAACTTCAAATATAAATGTATCAATAATAGATGGCATGGATACCATATATCATGTCGCCATACTAGTTCTACAATTAAAACCGCAAAATCACGTATTGGAAGTTGGATTTCCATCTGTGAACCAAGGCAAGGGATCGTCCTTACCGCCTCGAGACAATCTAGCCTACCATGTCTTAGGAACAGCCGCAACAACACCTTGGATCGTCAGGGCTGGTCCACCCGAAGTTGATTAAAATGCCAAAACAATACGTTTCCCCGCCCTATGGGGCGAAAACTAGTCTGTATAAAGACCATACCATCCATCAGCTCCGCAGAGACTGATATAATCGAGGCACCTCGCTTTCCATCATCCATGTAAGTAAAACGCCAGGGCTTGCAAAACCATGACACCACTCCTAGCTAGAAAGAAACGCATGTCCTCCCTGAGGTCCTCTTCCATTTCTGGTTCACACCGGGGTGCGAGGCTCGCGAATTAATGCTATACACAAAGCTATGCTATATAAAAGTTGTGCTTTGATCATCAACCACAAGATTTTGCTTTTCAATTGAAGCCTTGATCATTTGCATCTTAGCATGCCACACAGGCAATTCACGCCATGCAACTGATGTCCATCAATCACACAGAATGAAGTCCAATGTCAGACACACATCCATACAAGTCCGTTCTAGGCCTGAACGAATCCGGAGGCACCTTATTCCTTGTCCTATATGTCCAATACAGGAGAGAGGACCTCGCGTATCCAGTCGATCTCCAAGTACGTCTGGACGATCACCACTTATTACCTCGTCTTGGGTGTACAGTCCAATCATGACATTAATAATCATCCAACTTATTACCTCGTCTTGGGTGTACAGCCCAATCATGACATAAATAATCATCCAAACGATGTGAATACCTTCGGTCTTCAACCACTGTCTTCATCGTCGACTCATCACTGATTCAGTTATTCAGAATGGGATAAGCCCGGTCTTTCTGAATAACTCGCGTATATAATAAACAAGTGCTATAAAAACACAACATATGCCTCATTCTAATTCTGAATATTCATTTGTTTATATATTCATATCCTTTGGAAAGGTTCCCATTAATTTTATGAAAGATAAATTCTTTAAATTTATTCTTTAATCTTCCATTGAATATTAATTCAAACCAAATTATGGTTTATCCAAACTAGTCGGGATTAGCGATCCTTACCGAAGTAATCATTTGTTTAATTTCCCAATCCCAACCTATTAATCCCATGAAGCAAAACTTGTAGTACTTCATATCTAACACCACAATGTTATTGGTAAATTTAATTACCATTTCACGTTCAAATCTAATAAAAGATATAATTATCGCTTGGAATAAAATTGCTGCTACTCCATTCCCGATCATTTTTTGAATTGATAATTTTAGTTATCAAATTCGCCTTTCAATCTATTTAAAGATACATTAAAACTTTAATTCAGTTTTAATTTCCAAAAATCATTACTTAATGATTATTCAAAGTTAAGAAATAAATATTATCTTTAACTGGGTTAAAGAACTAATGTCATTTAAAACACAGTTCACGATAAACCCAAAATCACATTCCATTTACAACGGAATCTCTACGGAATACAGATCAATATATATAATTGATATGAACTTCCATATCCAACCGATAATATAAATGGAATAATGGCAAAGCCTTTTAAATTCCATATATAGTACCAGTCTTCCTCCATAGGAGTTCACTTCGATTATTACTGAATTAAATTGCACTCCATTCCAATTTATTTTACTAAATTGGAAAACTTTTCCTTTGGAAATTTCCCCTAAATCTTAATTAAAAGATTTATAAATTCCAAATCATATTTCACTGTTAATCGGGTTAAAGAACGCATGTCGTTAAAAACACAGTTCACAATAAACCCAATTCACATTCCATTTCAAATCCAATTAAATGTTAATTAATTGGTAATTCTACTCTACATCTTAATTAAAAGATTTATTATTTTCACAGTGGTTTAAGAACAGTGTTACTGCAGACCCCATCCCATCAGTCTCTAACCGTAAATTAGCAAGAGAACAATTCCCTAAGTATTAATCCCGAAGGCCGAAACCAACATCAAATCAATACCCAGGAAACCATTCAACTTAGCTAATCCCCTGTTAGTTTCTAATTTTCTTAACTCCATTAGGTTTAAGAACAACATTATTAAAGATACCATTCACAAAAAACACAAAATATCATTTGATATTAAATACAAGGCTCTGAATAGAAAATATATCGGCTTATATTCAATATCAAATTCTGAACTCAACAAACATCATATTGGAAAAACGATATATATATATACATACATACATATATATATATATATCTTCCAAATTCCTCCACAATGTCTGTATAATCACGGAATCCATTATCGAAATATTACGAAGACAATTTTGATTCAAATCCGTTCCAATTCATATATTGGAAATTCTAGTTATTTTTTAAACCATTTCAAATCTAATTTATTTATTTAAAAATATTGGATTATAATTCTAGTTCATAACTAGTTCATCTCGATAAAAATATATTTTTTATCTTTTCAAATATGGAATTTTTCATCCCTATTCTTCCCAAATCATTTATTATGATTTTACACAAATTATTAATATTTTTAATAATTTTATCAAGGCCCATACAGTCGATTTCCATAAACGGTCATCGAACTGCATTTATAGCGACCTTTTCCAAATTTGATTTGGACATAATTACAAATCCAACCGTTAGATTTCAAATCACTCATATTCGTTAGAAAGCTCTTTTCGATACGAACCCAATGATTCCGGTTTTAAGAGAATCTGACGGTCGGATCTCCCGTAACGTCAATTCGAAGTCAATGATCGAAATTCGCGAACGGCCGCGGCGCAGCGCGTTCTATTCAAGCCATTTAATATGTATAATATATATATATTATATATATTTTGTCGATTTCCATTTAAAACGTATTTTATAAATCGTTTTAAATTCGTTTTCAAAACGATTTCAACTTCCAATTCAATTTCAAATCAAAATTGAATAATCCATATCATTAATATATAAATGATTATATTTTCAAAACACTAGATTTTGAAATCACTTCCTTTTCGATATTCATTATAAAAATGAATAAAATCGATATAAGTATTGTTAACGTCAAAATGGCGTTAATATAATCAACACGACTTTATTCCATCCCAAATCGGACATCAAAATAATATCTTGATTATTTTCTGAATATTATTTTAAAATATTCATTATTTTAAAATATTCTTCAATTCTGAATTGGAATCAGACACAGTCAGTTATCATATAATGTTGATTATATGGATTTCATAAACATGTATACAACAATAATCAAATACAGTTAACCATCATCCAGAGTGCATTACACAACTGTATAAGCATTAAATATAAATAATTAACGTTTACAACAGCCTATCAACCCATCAATTGACATATAAATAAATATTGGGATTAGTGTATGTCTAATATCATCCCATTACCTGCGTGGGATTTTCAAACAACAAACACTGATTATTATTTGTGCAATTGGGCGATATGTAAAATTTATCATCCCAATCAATATCAGATAAATAAGTGTAAATAAACAAACCGTCCGGTTTGTAAATGAATATTTATTCTATTCATATATACATTAAAAATTATATTTTTAATGATAAAATATTTTATTCCATACATGAATATTTTATTTTCTATTTCACATCACAAACCAAATCCACACAAACAAATCAATCCAAACACACGACCAAACAAGTCGTCCATGGTCTGTGGACGACGGGGAGCGATTCATATATTCAGTTATAAAATAAATAATTGTACAAAGAATGCAGTGAGAGAGTTCTCACCTTGGGGATCCACTCCGCCATTCTTTATTTCTGAACGGTTCGGATTTGGATTTGATTCCAGTCGATTCATCGAAATCTGTTTCACGCGGTTTTATGTTAAAAATCACATTTTTATTTCAACGCTACATATATAAAAATCATATTTTTATAGCGATGTTAATAGTATAAAAATCATATCTTGATGTCGCTATACATATAATAAAAATCATATTTTTACTTCGCTAACTTCATAATAAAAATTATATTTTTATTCCGTTTCTTCATATATAAAAATCAAAATTTTATATCGCTATTCAAATAATAAAATCAAATTTTATTTCGATATTCAAATAATAAAAATCAAATTTTTATTTCAAATCTATATAGATAAAAATCATATTTTTATAACACTACATATGTAATAAAAATCTTATCTTTATTTCAAATCTATATATATAAAAATTGTATTTTTATAGCGATGTTCACATTATAAAAATCATATTTTTATAAGTTTTACTTCATTATAAAAATCAAATTTTTATATATTCAAAAATCTTATCTTTATATATTTGAAAACCTTATCTTTAATATTTAAAAATCTTATCTATAATATTTAAAAATCTCATCTTTAATATTTAAAAATATAATCTTTTCATATTTATAAATACAATCCTTTTATAATTAAGAATCGCGTATCTTTATGATTAAAAATCACATCTTTCTATAAATAAAAATCTCAACTTTTATAAACAAAAATCATATCCTTTCATATATAAAAAATCTAGTCTTTTAATATATAAAAATCTTACCTTTTTAAATCAAATCTATATTATGAAAATCCGAATTTTAACAATGTTATTTAAATTAAATTAAAGTAAAATAAATAATTAAACTTACCGTATTTTCGGTTTCCTGAGGAGAGGTTCACCGTTGCTGAGGTGGGGGCGCCGAGGTTGCTGTAGGGTGTAGGAGGCGGTCGTCGTTGTCGGAGGAGGGGGCGACGCTGCGGTCTCCGGCGAGGTGGCATGTTCCTTGGGGGGGGACTCGCGGCTCTTCAAATCGAAGGGGGGAGGAGAAAGGGGGTGACGGTCGGAGGCTGAGGAGGCGTGAATCCTACCTGGGTGGTGGTGGCACCAGCAGCGCGGTGGCTTCCCCCTTCGATCTCTTTTTTTCTGTTTTGATTTTTAACGGGGCGGTTGGCTTTGAAGAGAGAAGGATAGGGGGGGTTCATATATATATATATACACACACACACTTCCTTTAAATTCCCATAAAGCAACTTTTATTTTCGAACTCCAAATGAGACCCAACGACTGTCACCTCTAGCTAATTACCTCATTCCAAGCACAATGGGAAATGTTTCATAACCCAATTCGGCTGTTACAATCATTTTCCGCTAAGTTTAAAATATAAATCATTATATTTTAAATTCAAACACACATTTTAATTTACCGGGGCCACATACAGATTCCAAAAATTCCAGAAAAATAAATCTAGCTATGTTTTGACGATACGGTCCTAACAAAAATAACTTCATCGAATTTGGAGACCATTTGAAAAACAATCATTTTTCAGTCGATAAAATTCAAACTGTAATTGCCAAACACGTTTTATTTTGCCAAGCTCACATATTAGTTCCAAAAATTATGGAAATTGGAATCTAGCAATAATTTGACATTCTGGGTCCAACAAAAGTGGTCTCATAAAAAACGGAGGTCATTTGCAAAACCGCTATTTTTTAAGGGCTATAATTCTATAGCGACTATTCTGAATTTTCAACTGGGCATAACTTTTTATTCCCGTTATGAAATTTCAATTTTTCTGATCCGTGGGAAAGATATTTTTAAACAGATTCAAATATTTCTGGTTTTACCAAAATCCTGTTTATTTTGAATCCTGTACATTCATTTGAAATTTTGAAATTGTATTTTCAAACCATCGCGTTATTTTCCAATTCCTTTTATAATTAAAATATATATTTATATTCTAACTTCGATTTAAATAAATATATACGTTCTAATTCTATTTAAAATAAATTTCTAGTCGTTATTATTTTAAAATAAATCATTTTAAATATTCAAAATTCATTAAAATTGTCAAAATAAAAATTTTAAATTGGTTCTGATTTTCCGGGTTGTTACATGAATCGCACAAGCATATAGAATTCAATCGTATTGTCTATTCAAATACAAGTGTAAACTACCAATCCAGATCAAATGCAGTATCAATTCTTATCAATTTCTAAAGTGGTCAAAGAATTGAAGCAACATATAAGCAAACAGAAGCAATGCAAAATGGAATGGCTTCTGTTCTTATCAGCATATATCAATAAACCAGGCATGATGCAAAGATCATATATAGTATCAGTTGTTATCGGTAAAGCATGGATAGCATGAAAAGTATAGTTGAACAAGTGCAGTTGATCAAAAGTGGTGAACAAGTGCAAAGAAGTCAAGATAAGGTGTAGCAACTGCTCAAATTTCAAGTGCAAACATTTGTTCTTATCAGTTATAAAATAAATAGTGGTAGAATTTTTTTTATCGAACTGAATATTGCAATGACAAGTATAAACAAGGAACTGTTCGAATCAGATTCATGCAGAAATAGGAAAAAATAAGAGAAATATTTTCTCTTAACATTCTTTCAACCTGTCAAATATCATGCTACATTTATCAAAGTTTCCAAACCAAAGGATATGAAAGAAATGCGTTATTTTTAGAAAGATTTTTTAAGTACACAATCTAGCATATACAGAAAAAGAGATTTTTTTTCTTCCAGGAATAAAAATAGGTACTAACAATAAGTTTTATTTCAAGTAAGGTGTAAGGAATTCAACACTAGGAAATCACGCATCAATTTCATCGATTTCATAGGTGTTATTTTTTGCAAGAATGATTCAACCATTTCAAAACTTTCCAAAAAATCACAAGAGCAGTTTTTGAGCAAGAAAATCAAGCAAATATTTCCAGAAATCGAATGGGTAATCATGCAAATATCTGACCAAATCAATGATTGAAATCATAGAATATATTGGTTCTAATACCCTATACATGCACATATTCATCATTGGCAGTTGTATCAAAAACCACAAGCATTCAATCGAAAAAGTAAATCAGAGAAACTCACATACTTTGGTGATTTTCGATTAAATTGCAATGCCAAATCGATTTACCAGAAAGCATCAATAATCGAAGCATCAAAGAATAAATTCCAGAGCAACAAGAATCGCGATTCGGAGAAGAATGCAAAACCCTAATTTGAAGATGGTTACCATTGAAGAAGAAAAACGGAAGGTCGCGTATTTTCATTCAAGTGATAAAGCCAATAGTGGACCGACGTTCTTTTATTTAACTTAGTTTTAACAGAGGGTTTTATTTTTATTTTTTTGTAGTTGTTCTGTATTTTGTAATCAATCTATTCTTTTATAGTTTTTGTTTAAACTAGGGTTCTAGCTATAGGGTTCATAGTTAAGGAAAATCTGATCTTGGGGTTTGAGGTCAATACATGGCTTTGAGCGTACAATTAGAACAATAGTGTAACAACCCGCATTTTACGTATCAGAGTATCGTAAAATATTTTTATTTTATTCCCTGAGGGTTGAATCATTCTCATATTTTGATATGTTGCTTATGGGAATGTGAGATATGTCTATAATTTTTACCAATTTTTTTGTGACCATTTTACCCCTGTAAGTCTTGTGCAGGGAATACCTTTTGACTCAAGTTGAGTCAGCTGGTGAGACCTCTGCCATTGGAAAGGAAATGATGATTGCCTTTTCGTATAGGGGTTACATTAAAATTTTGGCTTAGTAGTTTGGGAGGAATCGTTATTTTAAGGTTTAATAGTTGGCTGTTCAGGTTTGCGAAGCCTTAATGGGCTGATTTGTAGAGGCCCAATAGTCGACTGGTGGAAAGCTATAAATAGGGGGTAAGAGGTATGGCGAATAGTTTACTTTCTACATTCCCTCATTTGGTGGTCTAGGTTCCTCCTTCCTTTAACACCTTTCAACCACTAAATTTGAGATCTAAGCTTAGGAAATCGAAGACCTACAACTTTGGAGCTAGATCTACATCGTTTGGAGTGAGAGTTCATCGGATGAAGGGTTTGGATCAAGTTCTTCGTTGTCTGGAATCTAATTTTTTTTTGCTTTGATTTGGAGAACTAGTGAGTGATATGCATCTCTCACATGGAATTCAATCAAGTATGAATGTTTGATCATGTTTTTCATCAAATTCAAGTGTTTTCTCATAGATCTACACTATGGTAAGCTTATTTTCATATGTATCACCCAACGATATAGACCGGTAATTTCTGTTCTATTTCATATGATTATGCAAGTTAGATCCATAATTTAATTCACATATTCATTTATCATGTTTTTGGTGAATCTACATAATTTTAGTGATAATCGTCATATTCATGTGTTAGTGATTTCATGACATGCTTTTGGTTGTGTTGGATGAATTAGACGAGTATATTTCGTCGATTATGTTGATTGGCGAAGTTTTAGTTGAAAACGGAGTTGGATTGGGGGCGTGCAGGAAATGGGTCGGCCTTGTCTGGCCGGTCAGCACTTTCCTGGTCGGCTATAGTATAGTGTAGTACGAGGCATAGTACATGATGAAGTATAGGTTTGGGCCTGTCGGTCTCATTTTGGGTCGGTCGTCTACATCCTGGTCGGTCATGGAGTGAGAAAGTGCAAAGGAGGGATCGGTCTTGACGGGTCAGGTCGGTCGCTACTGGTTGGGCCAGAACGGGTCGGCCGGCCTTGAACGATCGGGTCGGTCATATGGGAAGTCAAGATATCCTGGTACGTGGGGACTTGGATCGGGTCGGTCATTTGCATTTGGGTCGGGTCGCTCATTTGCATTTAGGTCGGATCGATCAACCCTGGAGATCGGGTCGGCTCAGCAAAGGGAAGACATCGGGTTGGTTATGCAGCTTAAGCCTTTGGGTCGGTCTAGATGTGGAGGGCTGGTCAGTCGGGCTAGGTTCCAAAATGGGTCGGTCGGCCCTGTGATGAATGGGTCGGTCGGTCGGCTCCAATAGGGTCATTTTCTGAAAATTTATATTTTCGGGTACGACCCAGATCAAAACCCTAGCCGCAGCGCAGTGGTGTAATTTGGCTCAATGATATTGTGACTTTGAAGTTAATTCAAGTAGGAAGGTTCGAAGTGTTAAAAGATGTTCGTTGATCGGTGTAGAACAGCGAAGCAGCTGAAGAGGTTCAGAGGTGGATGGATTCTTGTGTCTGTATCTTTAGAGACTTAGGGTTAGAAGATGCAACTAAGAGAAAGCTTGCATCAATGCAGCTACAAGGTAGGACCATGGAGTGGTGGAATTTAATTACACTTGAGACTCCAGAAAAGGAGACTTCATGGGAGCAATTCCAAGCTAAGTTTGAAGCAAAGTTTTTCTCCACAGCTCAGAAGTCTGCTCTATTCAAGAAAATTTTCGAATTAAAGCAGAATGCTCATTCTATGCTTAGTTATGTTTCTAATTTTGAGGACTTGTCCAGATATGCTCATTTATACATTTATACACCTTATCAGAAGAACGAGAAATTCGTTATGGGTCTAAATAGCTATATTGGAAGGCCATTTGTCGATCATCTTGACGATTCATTCGAGAAGATTATGGAAAAAGCTGTTCAACATGAGAGCTTGTTTCCTAAGGAAGTTAATGTTGTCGCTGCAACCAAGGAAGTTCAGGAACCACAGCAAGGTGTTAATAATAAGAATAGGAAGCAACAACAGAAAGGAAAGGATGGCCAGAAGAAGCCTAAGAATGAGGTGGTTTGCTTTAACTTTCAACAGAAGGGTCATTACTCGAATGAGTGCAAGAATCCCAAAATCGTGAAAAAGTGCTTCAAGTGTGGAAAGCCTGGGCATAAGCAGAAAGACTGTCCAGAATCAGCTAAGGGAAAGCAGGTTGTGAAGGTAAATGCTTTCGAAGCTACACCAACTTCTTCAAGAGCTCCTACTGCAGAGGAGAAGAGAAAGGGTGTCGTCATTCAAGGTACTCTTTATATTCGAGGTGTTTCCGTCCATGTGTGTGTTATTTGATACTGGAGCGTCGCATTCATTCATTTGCAATGAGCTTGCGTGTCGTTTGGGTTTGGAACCCTAGATTTGTGATAGGCCATTGATCGTGACTAATCTGGTTGGGGTTCGTTAAGTTTGTGCATGTTGTGTCGTGGTCTAGTATTATCGAGTCATGGTTGCTCTTTTGTGTGTGATTGCTTTGTTCTTAACTTCGCCGGGTTTGGGATCATCTTGGGCATGGATTGGCTAAAGAGGCATGCAGCAAGGGTGAATTGCGAGAAGCTAGAGGTGAGAGTCGGGAATGTGGAAGGGTGAAAGGTGTTGATTAGATGTAAGCCCGAAGATGGTGTCTTCGTAAGATATCTATATTCGCTTGTGATTCCACAGGAAGACTTGTCATCTGTGCTAATCGCTAATGAGTATAAGGATGTCTTTGACTACGTCAAAGGTTTGTCGTTGCATCGTGAGATCGAGTTTAGAATTGATTTGGTCGAAGGTGCTAAACCAATCGTTATTCCTCTTAGGAGGATGGTGCCTAAGGAACAACGAGAGTTGGAGGTGCAATTTGGGAAAAGGGTTCATTTGGAGTAGTGTATCTGAATTGGGTGCACCTGTCGTGTTCGCAACCAAGGCAGATGGCTCATTGAGATTTTATATGGACTATCGTGAGCTGAACAAGGTGACCAAGAAGAACAAGTATATGTTGCTGAGGCACGAAGCCAAAGTGTTTTCTCAGATAGATTTGGCAATGGGATTTCACCAGTTGAAGGTGGCTAAGGATAGTGTGCCGAAGACTGCTTTTAGGACACCATCCGTTTCTTCAAATGGTTGGTGATGCCATTTGGGTTGACAAACATGCAGCGTATTTCGTTGATCTTATGGATAGAGTTTTCAGAGATCAGTTGAATAAGTTCGTGCTTGTGCTCGTGGATGATATTCTGTTTTACTCTCAGAACGAGGAAGAACACAAGACAAACTTAAGAGTTGTGTTGGAAATCTTGCAAAAGCATCAGTTGAGAGCTATGTTTTCAAAGTGTCACTTCTGGAAGAGTGAAGTAAGGTTCTTAGGCCATGTTGTTTCTAGTGATGGGATAGCGGTTGACCTCGCTAAAGTAGCAGCAATCTAGGACTGGGATAGACCTAAGAATACGACGGATGTGAGAAGTTTCCTTGGGTTAGCTGGTTATTACCAATGATTTATCAAGGTTTTATCCAAGATAGCTGCACAATTAACAGGATTGATGAAGAAGAACCAAGTGTTCACATGGGATGCGAAGTGTGAACAAGCGTTCGGAATCCTGAAAGAGAGACCGACGAGTGCTCCTATGTTGACCATTCCAAGTGGGAATGAAGAGATGGTGGTATACACCAATGCATGTGGTACTGGACTTGGAGTAGTACTGATGCAAAAGGATAAGGTTGTGCCTACGCGAGTCGACAGCTGAAGCTGCATGAGAAAAACTACCCAACTCATGATTTGGAGTTGGCAGTGATTGTGTTTGCTTAAAGATGTGGAGACATTACCTATTGGGAGTTCGATTCGAGTTGCTCACGGATCATAAGTCGTTGAAGTGTCTTTTCTCACAAAAGGATTTGAATCTTCGGCAGCAAAGGTAGCTAGAGTTTCTAGCATCATATGATTTTGATATAGCCTATACTCCGAGCAAAGGTAACACGTTTGCAGATGCGATGAGTCAAAGACATGCAAGTTTGGGAGCAATGTTTTCGGAATGGAAGAGCGTCGTGTATTTGGCAAGGTTTGATTTTAGGCTAAGTGGCAAGTTGGAACCTGAAATGTTGGCAAGCTTATCGATAAGACCCACTCTTATCGAAAGGATTTGAGAAAGCCAAAAGAGAGATAAAAAGCTTGTCGAGTTTAACCAGAAGCTGGAACCAGAGAATAAAGGTTTCCAAGTTGATTGAGAAGGTTGGCTTCGAAAGCAAGGACAGCTGTTTGTTCCTGATATTAATGGATTGAGAGATGTGGTTCTGAGAGAATGTCATCGCTCAAAGTTGATGATTCATCCCTGTGGTAATAAGATGTATCAGGACATGAAGCGAGTCTACTACTGGGAGGGGATGAAGCAAGATATTGGAAAGTTCATTTCCAAATGCATGAATAGTCAGTTGGTAAAAGATGAATAGAAGAAGCCGAGTGGTTTACTTCAGCCATTGGAAGTTCCTACATGGAAGTGGGAGCAGATATCGATGGACTTTATCGATGGACTACCTAGAACTAGGGCAGGAAACGAAGGAACTTAGGACATCGTGGATCACTTGACCAAAAGTGCAAGGTTCGTTCCTGTCAAGTCGACTACGACAGCAACGAAATTCGCTAAACTTTGTGTGAAGTGGACAGTTCGATTCCATGGTATCCCAAGGGCATAGTGAGTGACCAAAATCCATTATTTACGAGTGGATTTTGGAAAAGTTTGCAATAAGCTTTGGGAACCGAGTTGTGTTTAAGTACGGCTTATCATCCCCAAACTGATAGTCAAACTGAGAGGGTTAGCCAAGTTTTGGAAGATCTCCTAAGAGCTTATGTGTTGGATTTTGGGGATCATGGGAAGACCATCTACATCTAATTGAGTTTGCGTATAATAATAGCTACCATTCGAGCATTGGGATGGCACCATACGAGGCATTGTATGGGAGGCCATGTAATTCTCCAGCATGTCTGTTAGAAACGGGAGATAATTTGATACTTGGGCCAGATATGATAAGAGAGACATCGGATTGTATCGAGATCATTCGGCACCGAATGAAGGCAGCCCATGATCGCCAGAAAAGTTATGTTGATAAGAATCGAAAAGATTTGGAATTCGACAAAGGCGGTATGGTTTTTGTGAAGATTTCTTCATTGAAACATGTGGTTTGATTTGGAAACAAAGGAAAGTTAGCTCCTAGGTTCATTGGACCATTTTCGTTAGTCGACTGAATTGGAAAGCTCGCATATAGATTGGAGTTACCAAAGAAGATGTCGAGTGTTCATAAAGTGTTCCATGTGTCATTTGTAAGGAAGTTCATGCATGATTCGAATGTGGTGCTATCTCCAGAGCGAAAACCTGGAAGTCGAGATCGTAATTGCGAAACCTCACAAGCTGCTTTGTGTTGTGGGGAATGAACGAAACAGCTTAGGAGGAAGACGGTTAAGCTAGTCAAGGTACAATGGAGTGAAGATGTCGACGATTGTACATGGGAGACAGAAGAGAGAATGAGGGCGACTCATCCAGAACTCTTTGTCAATAGGACCCTTTAATATTGTATCATCATTATATCGTTGTATCTTGTTGCTGTTTGATAGAATTCCGTGTGCTAGGATAAGGCTATGGATGCATGGATTAATGGTTGTTCGAGAAGGTTGCTTGAGCTATGAAAAATCGTCGGGTTGGATGACTAGAGATATGAAGGCCGAGAGATTAACATTGTCGTAAGTTCTAATAGACTCAAGCAGGGGTACAATAGTGGGACCTAAAAGACCGGTTGTAGGTCGAGTACCTTGGGTATCGTTGAAAGGTTTAGTTTTCAAGGTTGGACAAACATACGTATCGTTGAAAGGCATATGGAGTTTATGCTAGAAATGGGGTTACCATTAGCCCTTGACATATGGCAAGGTCGGTCGCCATACGATTAACGATGGTTTCGAAGCAGGATTGGCGGAGATAGCCAGAGTTTGTCATGGATGATTGGTTGCTTTGTTCGAACCAACTCTTGTAGATTGTCTAACATCGAAGGAGATGTTCCATGGGTGCTTGTCTGATATTAGTTTAGGCCTCTGGGGCTTGTGCTTGAGAGATGTTGAGTTCGATTGGGATGGTTTACATAAGATTTATAATTTGGATGTCATAAGTGCTTTGCTATGATTGAATGGACTTTCTGGTTTCCATTTATGTATGGTTGAAATGTCGTTATAAAGGCTATCACTGTCCGAGGTGAGGAAGATAGAGTTGAGTTCTTCTCTGTGTTGTGGGTAGAGTAGTATGTTTATCTATCCGTTCTCATATACTTTATTATTGATGTTTGTTAGCTGTTTTATCGCTCACTAAGACTGTTGTCTGACTCAAGGTTTTATGCTTCCCTCTTATTACCTTGGGTTGTTCGTCTGGTTGTGGATGAGCAGAGTAGGTGACAAGTGATTAGTGAGTACGATGTTGCTGTTCGGAGGCAAGAAGGAGGCTGGCATACTACCTTTCTACTAGATAGTATTTAGATTTCCGCTATTTTTTATTATCTAAGTGTTGTAGTGAGGCAATTTTTATAAACACTGTTGTTGTAATCCAAGTGTATGGATATTACTTTCTAATTGTTATGAAAGTCTAGTGTTTTCTACTTCACTAATAATACATGTTGTATATGTTCAATTATATTTTATCCTTGTATTGTGAGTTCTACGACAAGTTCCTATGATGTTATCTTACCATGATGTTTGTCCATAGCTGCCCGACACGTCTTTTAGCGCATTATTCCTCTTGTTTAGGACGGTCATCATAAATAGCTAGGGGTCGCGCATGTACAGGTGTTGTATGCGAAATATTATTTTTAATACCGAGTAGAAACCTTAGGGAATGCAACAGTAGACAGGGGTTTGCCGAAGCTGGGTAAATTTTGTGTCATTTTTTCTACATTTATTTATTCAAGTGTGATTTGTGTTGTGATAATTTTTATATTTCGCAAAACTACAATAAACCTTATTTACCCCCGCTTTGGGGTTAATTTAGATCCTACAAGTGGTATCAGCGCAGGTATTTTTTTTAACTCTAGAGTCATGAATTTCCCTAACGTTGATTTTTCTAGTCGTCAGTCAAGCGAGAACTTTTCCAGTATAAACCCAACTATTTTTGATGGAACATATTTTAAATTGGAAATCAAAAATGGAATTTTATTTAAAATCTGTTAGTGTTCGATGTTGGGATATTACTATCAGTGGATGTGATACGGTAGATGAGAATGATATTGTTATCAGAGTACATCAATACATTTAGACATTTATAATAATTTGTCCTCATATACAACACACAGTGAAAAAATAATAGATAATATCCTATGCCAGAACTCCTTCAGCTTGTCCTTTCACAATGTCCGATAACCTGAACTTGTAAAACTCGGTCTAACCCGAGCATTGCAAACGCCAGGATCAGTCTGGTGAATAAGCATGAGAAAAATCACTAAGTTTATTGGTATCATCCAACTTGATTTTAAAGTAAAAATATTTTAAAAAGAAAATAATAATCGTAAGACCAAATCCGCACATAAATACAAACGAATTTTACCTTACGATAACCCAAACCATTTTGAAATCATATCTTTTCTGATATTATTATTAGCTCTAAACCCAATTATTTCCAAAATAATTATTTTAGAATATTATCAGAAATTTCTGTCTTAAAATTTTAAGAAAAATTCGCTAGCATCACCTCTGCACGGTTTATCCGAACTACTATAAACGCCACTTCGGGCCTCACGTCGATCAAAAGAAAATAAAAGCTAAGCGGCTACCCAACTCAGGGGTATAGAATCAATCACCAATTAATAGTATTAAGGTTTACCTATTTGTCAGGCAACCCAACTCTAGTCACGAAACAAAGCAACTAACTACTCTTCGTCTTCTAACTTGCACTAATTCAATATATAGTGCTAGTAACAAAACATGGTTAAATTATTTAGTTTTACTTCATATTGATTCTCTTCTCAAATTCATTATATTCAAATTTATCTCTTAGTTTCCAATTCATTCAATTCTATTAACTGTTGATGAATTTTATTATTCAACTAATTGATTATTCAACAAACAAACAACACACAACCAATATAACCATATTCAACTTAGTTTTAAGTTAAACTCTAATTTATTTAATTCTATATTAAAATTCTCTTTCACACATTCTTTTAGTTAAACCATTTAAATTTACAATCTCATTTGAACCTCATTCAAATCAATCAACAAAACAATATCAATAATTTGATAAAATTATTTCTTTTCTATATAAAAATATAATTTAGGCAAAATTATCTCATTTAACCTCTTTACAAAATAATATTGTATCAATTGCCAGTTCAACTTGAACTGATCAAACAATACAATGCAAAACACTTGTATATAAAATCTACAAATATGCTATCTTGTGTATATACACTCCAACTCAATCTAAGGTATAGCTAACCCAACCTCTATCGAGTTACGCAACAGAGCCAATGTTATTACTAAATCATTGCTCTGATACCAACTGTAGTAGCCATGTAAATTCAACACTCGAATTTCGACACTAATACATCCCGTGTCCAAACTCAAGCACCGAAAACCCAGAAAGCTAAAAAAAAGTAGTTAGAGGTGAGGAAAGAAAGAAATATTATAATAGAAGAATAAGAAGAAGAACCAACACAATATCAGAATCTCACATCACAGGGGAACAAAATATAATGTAGAAATAAATCTTTATTTGAGAGCTTGAAAATAAAACTTACAATCATCAGAGTACATCAATACATCTGGACAATTATAATAATATGTTCCCATATATAACACATAACCGAAAAATAGTATATAATAACATAAGTCAGATTTTCTCCAGCTTGTCCCTTCAAAGCGTCCGATAACCTGAACCTATAAAACTCGGTTTGACCCGAGCATTGCAAATGCTAGGATCATTCTGGTGAATCAGCATGAGAAAACTCACTAAGTTTATTAGTATCATCCAACTTGACTTTAAAGTAAAAATATATTTAAAAGAAAAAGATAATCGTAAAACCGAATCCACACATAAATACAAATGGTTTTTTACCTTATGATAACCCAAACATTTTGAAACCATACCTTTTCTGATATTATAATAGTGTCTAAATCAAATAAATAACCATCCAGAAGAATGCTTGCATCTCACGCTCTACATACATAGTCTACAATCAAAAATCGCGGGCTCTTATTGGAGAATGGATTTCCAACTATGGCAAGGTAAGGGACCACCTTCCGACAGTGTATGTCTAGAGAAAGTACACTAGGATTCAACAAGAACATCTTGTAACCTTGACTAACATGACCGACCATTCATTTCGCTTGAATGTTCTGAATATATTGTCACCTACGGTTGGTACAAATATAACTGTTCCCGGGAGATACAGAAGTGAAAGAAGAACAAAATGAATATTCTCTAGAAGGTGACTATACATTGTAATGGGAGCGACCCACATAGCCATGCGACCTACCTGATTTTATACCATTTCACGGTTGAAGAGGCTTGAGGTTATAATTACGTTTTTTGAACATTTAGCCACCATTCACTTTGAATGTCACATTGTCAGATTCACTAGAAAATAACTAATTGACATTCACAAAAATACTCTAGTTGTTAAGCTAAGAGAAGCGCCCTTCTCTGCCATCAACTATGGTACGTTTGAAGAAATCAACATACGTGATTCCTTTGAAAATATTCAGTTAGACATTCGTCCATACAAGTTGTCCTGGGACTGGACAAACCGAAGTCACCCTCCTACCACATCATAGGAATCACCCTATAGATCAATAGCGAGTACTCCTTGCAATCCGTAGATTTCAATCACGACGGAATCACTGTTAAATATATATCTCTGGGGATCAGCTAGAAAGATTCAATAATAGTTCATATGCTCATGAACATTTGAGGACTTAAATTGCTCCATCTCGATCAACATCAGATATTTTCTTCATTTACATATTCGTTGGTTCAGAATGGTTCTTGAATATAAATTTGATCCCGTCCATTCTGTACCAACAAAGTTTCAGGCCAGATTTTGATAATCAGCTATTTAACTATCAAAGTAAACAATCAAAAAAATAAAATGGATCTACTTGTTTATTACACAGCATCACTTGGCCTTTTTAATTTTCCATTAGTTAATCATAACCTTTAAATTTTCCAATATTTCAAACACATCTTTTACTTCTTATCTCAAAAACAATATTATATTCGAACGCTTCTATTCAACTTATAAAACTTTCCGAACTATAGTTTATAATACCCTACTTTTTCTTTGGAAACCTTATTTAAATCTTAACCATGTTTGCTTAATTTAAATATTAAGTAAAATATTATTAGAATCTTTCTATTAAATTTAACCATCCTTTAAACCATTATATACGAGCCTCAATTCTATTATAAGTAGAATCTGTTTAAAAAGCTTCTAATATATTTATTCCAAACCCATTTTAGAAATATCTCGATAAGACCTCATCTCTTATTTAATATAATGAGTTAGATCGCATCTTTATAACTTAATTTGCCAAACCACTTTATTCAAATTTAGGTTTCCATTTCGATTTCCATTTCATACCTTCATCAGTTTCTAACCTTAAATCAGTAAGAAAATTATTTCCTAAATATCAACCTCGAAGGCCGAAACCAATATCAGAACTCAGAAAATCATTTAACTCAATCGATCTCCATTTAGGTTCCAATTCTTTAATTTCATATCCTGACTTTTATTTCATTCATAAGCCATTTCTTATAACTCGCTGCAATAATATATTCAATAAAACTTAGGTTTTATAACTTTGTCAAATCTTAGATTTTTTTTTAAATCTACTTAAATATAATCCCAATAATAATTTAATTTAAAACTTCAATTTAAATCAACTTATATGATTATTAACATCAAATGGCTTAAAAACTTCACTTAAACTACCAATAATTCCTTATGGTTTCATACACCTTCTTTAAATGAAATTTAATTCCAAGATTACGACTTAGGTTATTATTTAATAAACAATAATCAACTTTCAACATTTTATTAAAATAAAATGGTTTACTTCACCGTTAACTATTTCCATTAAATTAATAACCCATATTTAGTTAAAGCAGTTGACTTGGTCAAATCTAAACATGATTAACTCGTTAATTAATTCCAATTAGTCTTTTTATTTAAATTAATTGATAATATAATTAATTTAAATAATTCCATTTACTTTGATTATTATTAGATAAATAATAATAAATTTCAATATAATCCTATTTTAATTGTTTCTAAAAAAAACTAATCTCGGTTATTAAACGTTATGTTAATTTCTGCTCACTTGCTTGTCAATCTTATTAATATTATAACTATCTTTATAAAATATTTTAATAATTACTTATAAACCTAAATAATAAATAATAAATGTTTATTTCTTTTTATAAACTTCATTCAAAATAATATTTTTCAAAATCTAACTTAAGTTATAAAATAAATTTTACAACTTCATTTTTATCGATTCACCCGATGGTAAATCAATCTTTATAAAAAGGAGTATGTTTAGGCCATCTACTATTAATTTATCAACCACTACTACCCATTTGTTAATAATAAACAAACATTGAATTTGGATTCAACAATCAAAAACAAAATCAATAATCCAATCGTATTTGTTAGATAGTTTATATAATGATAATATGAAAATAAACAATAAATTTGAGGAATCCTCGAACCTGTTTTTCCTTGCATCCAAATAGGTTACCTCAAATAAAACACTCCATTCAATACGATAATATATTATCAGCTATAATAAGCATGAATAATTAATTTAACTAACTACAGTCAACTAATAACGACAATTCAAGCATACAATTTAATTTAAATAGGTTTATGTTATTATAAACGTAACCAACAAGGTAAGTTACCTCATTTGGAAATAGTCGTTAAAAATAACGATTGGTTTTGATTAAATTAAACGAATGTTTAATTTAAATCAGTTAAAAATATCAACACATGATCAAATAATCATATAATCATCCAACAATTAGCAAACATAGCACACAAGCATTTAACCTAACTTATATAAAATATAAGTGGGACAACTGAGTGAGTTTAACTCACCTTATTTGATTCTATCCTTTAAAACACTTGTTTTTAATTAAATTAAATGGGTGTTTAATTTAATTAAAAATTCTCGTTGCTGACCAAACCAGCTCAGTCTCGTAGCTCACGTCCATACGGCTCCAACGCTTCCAATCTTGCCGAGTTCAGATAACAAAAGTATGTTATATACATTTTATAAATATTGGTTTAAATTAAATTAACTAAATTTTAAATTTAACTTTTATTAATGTTTATGTTATCCTAACAATCGGGCCACGTTATAAAAATGATTCGAACTTTAAAAACATAAAACATGTTCATTGGCCAAGTTATACAATAGATTAGGAGCGTAAATAGGATTAAGGCATGAAAATGATTTAAGCCACATTAGCAGGAGGATTAGTCACAATAATATATAATTAGGCAGTTTCTAAACCTTCGAACACTTTATTAAATTGGCCACTTTATAAAACACCATAATATAAAGGACTATGTTGATTTTCACGTAAACTATACTTAGGCATGTATATCCTAATTAGGTAGTTTTAAGTATAATTAGGCATATTTAATTATGTTCCTCACCTCATCTTACTTCTTCTTTGAAAAAACGCACCCCACTCCTCTTTGGATCGTGTCCGTTCACCTTGCGCGGACCTCTCCTCCCCTCCGACCTAACACGAACCCAAAACCAAACTGCCACCTCATCGCTGCATGCGCCAAACCATTTGCTCCGGTGAACCCTTAAATCCGACCATGCTGCTTCTTAAAGCATCAGACAAAGTGTGAGCCAACCACCTTGAAACCCCATTGTGATGACCTCCACACCTAAACCCCACGCTCCACTAGCATTGCTGAACCGATATGCTCCCCTGAAACCAACACACATGAAACTTCTCGAACACACACTGCCTTTTCTTGGTTTGGACGTAGGATAATACAAAATGGTTGAAGAGATATATATTTTTTTGTATTTGAAATGGGAGGTTTTGGTTTCGTTTCTATTTACTAGAAATGAAAGATTTGAGGCATGATGTAAAAAACTTAGCAGTTGGGAAGAAGAATGGCCATGTTAAGTGAGACGACCTGTACTTCCCCGTGAAGGAAAGAACGAATTGCTTTGAGAACAGGACGAATCAGAACACAAACAGAAGAACATTTCATTGCTTATTGCAACAATTCCATTAGAATACAAGAATATACTGAGTATAAATAAATACTACACATAAGAAAAATATCAGAGATTAATATACATTACATAGCAGCGGAAAATAATACAAAACACAACTGAAAGAGATAAACGGATACAGAGCTTTCTGAATATCACTTCAGCTGTAAATCAGGATCCTGTTAATATAATATCTGCAAAAACCAACTACTAGCTGCCCATGTGGAAATAGGGGCACCCAGAGTTTAGGTTAAAACAATAAACTCCAGGTCAGTCAAGTGACTGGTGTGAGAACTAAAACACTTATTATCTTGGTTTTAAAGTAAGGTAAATCAAGGGACCACGCCATATAACATGGAACGGGTTTCTTCCCATGAATACCAGTGCATAAAAACAACAACGCAATGCTAAATAAAGAACAATAAAGCTATTATAAGACTCAGGTCCCATCACACAATGCAACGCAAGCCGGAGGATAGAGTTTTTACCTTATAATAGCCAAAAATGCTTGGTACGTGAAATTTCATATTTATTACTACTATAAGTGTATAGTGTCAAAACAATTTCAATCATAAGTATCAATCATAGACGACATAAGTGCCCCATACCACTATGTCTCCATACTAGGCTCTACAATCAAAATCGCAAAGTGTCGTATTGGAAGTTGGATTTCCATCTATAAACCAAGGCATGGGATCGTCCTTACCGCTTCATGTGACGGCCTGCCCCGCACCAACCGACATTTACTCTAAAAATGCGATGTACACATGTCCAGTTGGCATGGGACGGTCGTCAGAGGGAAAGGAAGAAGACGAAGAATCAATAAAGAACATGTAGTATGTCTCACATCGCATGGAATAAAATATAATCATAACATATACTTGACACAAAACAGGTGAGACAGTGCATAAGATGAAAACAAACTATCATAGCAGCGGAAAATCCAAATACAGCTTATGTTCCACAACATCATTATTACAACTTTTAAAAACTGTCTCAAAAGCAAGATAAGGAAGGTACACTACCACCAACGACACAGGGAGAATATCTATATATATATCATACGTGGAAGCCTCCTGCTCGCCTCCGAATCAGCTACTTGTGCATCACCAGCTAACATGTCTCTAGTCTGCTCGTGAGAGCACCGAGAATAATAAGAAGAGACATAAAACTCTGGGTCAGACACAAAGTCTGGTATGAGCGATAAGCAGCTAAACAGAACAATAACAGGTAAACTAAACCATACCTGAACCTGCAACCAAAGAGTTAGCACTACATACTGTACAACACTCTAAGGTGCCATTAAACAAATGGTGTATAGATAATGGGGGTGGGGTTGTGCATGTCATAGTGATGGCAAACAATCAAGCATAGCAACCATCCTCACATCTCTCACTCAGTGCGTAAAGCATACGATATCCACCACTTCGATCACCCAATACTTGCTATGATCACTCCGCCCCATGAAGTCACAACGGCTTCACTGCACTAATCCATAGCCACTAATCCTTCGCTATGTCCACTTTGCCCTATGGAGTCGTACATACCCCACTGCACTGGCTCATAGCCTTACTAATCCTTTACTATGTCCACTCTGCCCCATGGAGTCACAACGGCTCGACTGCACTGGCTCATAGTCTTGCTACGATCACTTTGCCCCTCGAGTCACGATGACTCTACTGCACTGGTACGTAGCCCGTTATTCCTTTTCAGTGTTGAATCGAAGTTATGAATGTCGACAACTCCTTAGCACACGTCCCGCAGCAAAGCCCAACCATGAAGTGAACTCATTGGTTCCCAACTGGATCCTGAGCTCTAACTTCCATTTGGACTACCTTTGCATCTCAGGTTATTGGTCATCATCGGATCAGACTTCATTTAGTTCCTGATTATCATATAGGCTCGGGTTCATCTCAATTCATAGCGCCCTCTTCAGATCGGTTCGGATCGGATAGCCTTCATCCATCAGTTCGGATCGGATAGCCTCCCCCATCGGTTCGGAACAGATGACTTCCTCCATCGGTTCGGATCAGATGACTTCCTCCATCGGTTCAGATCCTTCTCCTCAAGCACTCCAGGTCAGTTCGAGCCTCTCGAGCTTCTCCATAGTGTATTGGCTTGGGTCGGAGTGGCACACACAAGGGAAGATCGGGTCGGGGTTCGGGTCCAGATCATCTCGTGAATACAACAACTTGGTGGGCGGTTCGGTTCGGGTTCTTTTCTCCGATCCGATCCGATCCGGATCGGCCAAATTCCTGCACTTCTTTCCAGCGACTGTTTACGCCACTCGATGGCATTTTCGACCATTCTATCTATTCTAATCAATCACAAAACATATCATACAGTCATAGCAACAAGTAGAAGTGACCTCAAACACCAAAACATCAATATGATAGGTTAAAATGGATCAAACATAGCCAAAACCCTATATTTTCCCTTAAGCATGTTTAAGCAAAACTAGTGATGTGATTAGTAAAACTTAATCAAATTAACCCAAATTTCTAACAAAGGTCTAAAACATTATTTAAGAATTTATAAATATTTTCCCGAATTTATTAGTGTATAAATTCACTAATCATCACTAATTACCCTTAATTAACCATAATTAGTGAGGAACTATGCAAATCACTCACCTTAGCCACAAATAAACCTTAGATCTAAAATAGATCTCTGTTTGGGGCGAATAACAATGCAAATCAGCAGCTCTAATCTTGATTTGGTGAAGATCTCCCTTGATT
The DNA here is from genome assembly GCA_030737875.1 of Allium sativum. Classification (NCBI taxonomy): domain Eukaryota; kingdom Viridiplantae; phylum Streptophyta; class Magnoliopsida; order Asparagales; family Amaryllidaceae; genus Allium; species Allium sativum. The sequence continues at coordinate 435,827,531 of CM060919.1, forward strand.
TGATGTTGCTAAGCTTAATCCTTGATTAGTGAGTGATTTGGAGGTGATTTAGAGGTTGGAGGCCATTTTTAGGATTTCTAAGAGGTAAGTGGAGGCTATAAAACTGAAATGGAATGAAATTCTATCTCTTTTCAGCCTCCTCATAACCCTAATCCAGAAATGGGTTATGGGCCCATTCACTAATCACCCTATTTGGCCCGGTTAAGCAGTTTTTCACCTTCCAAACCTTATTTCAGCCATATCTCCCAAACGATAAGTCCGTTTGGCTACTATGACCACTCTACGGAAAGGTAAACCATCAAACGAATCTAATGGAAGTGGTTTTAGGTCAATAGTTATGGCCGAAACAAGATCAGCAAGGGGCAAAACGGTTATTTTAAAAATCGGTAAAAATCATGAACATGGGAAATTACCCCAATTGTCGTTTCCCAAATCCACATGACCATACGACTTCATATAAGAAATAAATAAATATTCTACGATCCTCCGATGCGTAGAATGCGGGTTGTTACATTCTTCCCCCCTTAAGAAATTTCGCCCCCGGAATTCCTTAACTAAAACACACAAAGGGTCCCGCATGCCTATCAACCATAGAACAACGGCCAAACATGCAAAACAAGCAAAACAAGCCTATCCTAGCATGCGGACTAACTAAATTGCAAAGTAAATCTTACTAGGCAAAGAGTTCTGGATGCGTCTTCCTAATGCTCTCCTCTGTCTCCCAAGTACAGTCGTTCTCGTTCTCGCCTCATTGAACTTTTACTAGCTTCACCGCCTTCCTTCGAAGTCGCTTCGTATCGTACTCGACAATGCGAATTGGCTTGCGATTCCCAACCGCCTCGGGTTCCACTTTGAAGTCCTCTAACTGATCAGGTGAAATAGTCATATTTGGGTCATGCACGAACTTCCTTAGCTGGGAAACATGAAATACGTTGTGAACTCCTGCCATCTTCTCCAGTAATTCAATTCTATATGCCAAATTCCCAACTTGTTCGAGAACTGGGAATGGGCCAACAAATCTTGGTGCTAATTTGCCTCTCCTGCCAAATTGTATCATGCTCTTCAACGAACCTTGACAAACACCAAGTCACCAACAGAGAATTTTAAGTCTCTTCTCCTCTTATCAGCATAACTCTTCTGCCAATCCTGGGCAGCCTTCATCCGTTGTTGGATGATCTTAATCTTATCTGAAGTTTTCCTCACCACATCTGGTCCAAGCACAAACTTCTCGCCGGTCTCTATCCAACATGATGGTGAGTTGCACGGTCTTCCGTACAAAGCTTCATATGGAGCCATACCGATACTGGATTGGTAGCTATTATAATATGCAAACTCTACTAGATGCAAATGGTCATCCCATGATCAACCAAAATCCAATATACAAGCTCTCAAGAGATCTTCTAATACACGATTCACCCTCTCTGTCTGACCGTCGGTTCGAGGATGATACGCGGTACTGAGATATAATTCCGACCCTAGAGCCTCTTGTAAGCTCTTCCAAAACCCACTAGTAAACAATGGGTCTCGGTCACTCACAATGCTTTTAGGTACTCCATGAAATCTCACTACCATTTCATATACAATTCTGCTAACTTAGTTGCCGTTCTGGTCGATTTGACTGGTATAAATCTTGCACTCTTAGTCAATCAATCCACAATTACCCAAATGCTATCATGTCCCGATTTAGTCCTTGGTAAACCATCAATGAAATCCATCGAGACTTGCTCCCATTTCCATTCGGGAATTTCTAATGGTTGCAACAAACCACTAGACTTCTTTTGCTCGGCTTTAACTAGTTGGAAATTCATGCACTTGGACATAAACTTCCCAACGTCTCTTTTCATCCCATTCCAGTAGTAAGTCTGCTTCACGTCTCGATACATCTTATCACCACCGGGGTGTATAGTCAGTTTCGAGTGATGACATCCCCTAAGCACTTCATCTCTCAAACCATTCACGTTGGGTACGACTAGTCTTCCATTCTTTCGAAGCCATCTTTCTCTATCAAGCCCATACAAATTCATCTCCTCGCCGTCGATATTCATCTCTAACTTGGAGATGATTTCCAATAGATTAGGATCGTTCCTCTGACTGGAACCAATTCGCTCAATCAAGGTGGGTCTGATCGTCAAACTAGCTAATATCCCTGGATCCAATTTTCACTTTGGTCTGAAATCATACCCTGCGATATACTCCAGTTGCCTCCATTCAAGAAACATAGCCCCTAAAATGGCATGTCTCCTACTCAAGGGATCGGCTACCGCATTGCCTTTCCCAGGTGTATATGCGATATCAAAATCATACGAAGCCAAGAACTCTAACCATCTCTGCTAACGGAGATTCAGATCCTTCAGAGAGAAGAGATGCTTTAACGATTTATGATCGGTAAACAACTCAAATCCTTCTCCCAAGAGATAATGTCTCCACATCTTCAACGCAAACACGATCGCTGCCAGTTCCAAATCATGGGTAGGATACTTTTTCTCATGCAGCTTTAGTTGCTGACTAGCATAAGCTACAACCCTACCTCCTTGTATCAATACAGCACCCAGTCCGGTACCACAAGCATCCATGTATACAGTCTTCTCTTCATTCCCTTTAGGAATGACTAATACTGGCGCACGCGTCAACTTTTCTTTTAGACTCTTGAATGCATTCTCACATACCCCGTCCCAGACGAAGGATTGATTCTTCTTAGTCAATTGAGTCAACGGTGCTGCTATCTTGGAGAAGTCTTGGATAAACTTACGATAATATCCAGCTAACCTCAAGAAGCTTCTTACGTCTGTTGCATTCTTGGGCGTAGGCCAATCCTGTACCGTAGCCACCTTCGCAGGGTCCACGGCAATACCATTCTCTGAAACAACATGACCCAAGAATCTCACTTCCCTCCTCCAGAAGTGATACTTAGAAAATTTCGCTTTCAATTGGTGTTTTCTCAACACCTCCGTCACTATCCTCAAATGTCCCTTGTGTTCTTCCTCTGTCCTCGAGCAAACAAGGATGTCGTCTACGAACACAAGAACAAACTTATTCAACTGATCTCTGAATACTCGATTCATAAGATCCACGAAGTATGCTGGTGCATTGGTCAACCCAAATGGCATGACCAACCACTCATAGAATCGAGACGGCATCCTAAATGCCGTTTTTGGAACACTATCAGCCGCTACTCAGAGCTGATGAAATCATGTCGCGAGGTCCAACTGGGAGAACACTCTTGCTCCTTCCAGCTGATCAAACAAATCATCTATCCGCGGTTGAGGATACTTATTCTTCCTCATCACCTTATTCAACTCGAGATAATCCACACACAAACGAAGGGAACCATCTGCCTTAGTGGCAAACACAACTGGTGCTCCCCACTCGGAGACACTTCTTCTATCTTCAAAAGATCGCTTACTTGCACCCCGAGCTCTCGCTGCTCCCTTGGTGCCATACGACGAAGTGGCATCACTATAGGTCTGGCATCTTTCACTAAATCAATACGGGACTCAATCTCTCGGTGTGGTGGAAGTCCGGTCATCTCCTCGAAGACGTCCGGATACTAGCCAACCACGGGCACATCTGACAACTCATCATGCGGGATGTCGAGGGAATTTATAAAACTAGCCATTACCCCATCACTAGGTAGACTACCAAACACTACCCTCCGCCCATCATCCGCCATAACTGTCACCAAAATGCCCTCACAGTCTACCACCACCTCGTATCTTTGGAGCCAATCGACCCCCAATATAATTCCATACCCAGTAAAGCCCAAAACAAAGCAATCACAAACATACATCCATGACTCGATAAGACCAAATTTTGGCAAATCATGCTAAGGTTAGTCGAACCACCAATCGGGTTCGTCACAACCAACGGTCTATCGACTGTCTCGGGTTCCAGTCCCAACCTATCTACTAGGTCACTAGATATGAAGGAACGGGAAGCCCCAGTATCAAACAAAATTCGAACAGGTACATCATGAATAGAACGCATATCTTGAATGACGACATTCTTTCCTTTCTCCGCCACAGTTGGAGAATTCGACGAAGAAGGAATAGCACCGATAGCATATGCTTTCACAATCTGCTTCTCCTTAAGAGGTTGTGGACATTTATCCTTATGATGTCCCACTTGGCCACAGTTGTAGCACTTCCTATCTGCTGGCTTGGCCTGACACTCTTTGGCATAATGGCCCTTCTTACCACAGCTGAAGCACTCAACATCTTTCTTGCTTATTTTCTGGCCATCCTTAGTTTGGTTATGCTTCCTCTTGTTCTGAGTGCTATTCTTGCCTCCACCGCCTGCTTGCCGCTTCAGCCCTTCTGTAGATGCAACCTCAGTCTTTGACTTAGGGTAAAGACTCTCTGATCTCAAAGCTTTCCCCACAATCGATTCAAAAGTCTCATCGATGTGGTTGATAAGCCTTTCCCCCAAGTATCCATCCAAACCAGTAATGAACTTCTCATTCTTCTTCTCAGGAGTATCGATAAGGGATAATCCATACTTCGACAAACTGTCAAACTCAGCAATATAGTCCGAGACTGCCCTACCATTCTGCTTAAGCTCCAAGAACTTCCTAAACAAGTCCGACTTCTGAGCAGCAGGGATAAACTTGTCGCTAAAGCGAGCCTTAAACTGATCCCAAGTAACCTGATCCTCTGGAGTAGCTGTCTTAACAGCATTCCACCAATTCATCGCTCGCCCTTGTAGCTGACGAGATGCTGGCCTTCTCTTCATCGCATCCTCGATACCCAAGTCGTCGAAGACACGATCATAGCTATCCAACCAATCCCGAACATCCGTGGCCAACTTCGTTCCGTGGAACGGCTTTCCAGCAAGGCTAGTGTAATTCTTGCACAGCTTGGCGAAATCGACCCTAGGCACCTGCACTATTGGACCACCACCATTACCGGCATTGGGAGCTTCCCCTTGCACATCCCTAAGCATGTCTCTTATGAGGTCAGTAAACATCGCCCTCATGTCAGCATCATTCCCATTATTGGCTCCTTTACCAGCACCTCTTGTGTATCGGCTCATCGTTCAATCTGTAAAGAGAAAACGATTAACCATCTCCATAGTGGTGCTAGTGCAGTGCGACTTCAACCTTAACTATACTAATAGTATATATATAGCTTTTGAAAACCAAAGTAATCACAAATACGCACTCTCAAATACGTACTATCTCTCCCTAGTGTCTTTCCCTAGGTTAACTACGCAACCTAGAGCTCTGATACCAAATGTGACGGCCCGCCCCGCACCAACTGAAATTTACTCCAAAAGTGCGATGTACACATGTCCAGTTGGCACGGGACGGTCGTCAGAGGGAAAGGAAGAAGACAACGAATCAATAAAGAACCTGTAGTATGTCTCACAGCGCATGGAATAAAATATAATCATAACATATACTTGACACTAAACAGGTGAGACGGTGCATAAGCTGAAAACAAACTATCATAACAGCGGAAAATCCAAATACAGCTTATGTTCCACAACATCATTATTACAACTTTTAAAAACTGTCTCAAAAGCAAGATAAGGAAGGTACACTACTAATGCCCAAGTAGTGACCACCAACGACACAGGGAGAATATATATATATATCGTACGTGGAAGCCTCCTACTCCCTCCGAATCAGCTACTCGTGCAGCACCAGCTAACCTGTCTCTAGTCTGCTCGTGAGAGCACCCAAAGTAATAAGAAGAGACATAAAACTCTGGGTAAGACAAAAAGTCTGGTATGAGCGATAAGCAGCAAAACAGAACAATAACAGGTATACTAAACCATACCTGAACCTGGACCTGCAACCAAAGAGTTAGCACTACATACTGTACAACACTCTAAGGTGCCATTAAACAAATGGTGTATAGATAACGGGGGTGGGGGTGTGCATGTCATAGTGATGACAAACAATCAAGCATAGCAACCATCCTCACATCTCTCACTCAGTGCGTAAAGCATACGATATCCACCACTTCGATCACCCAATACTTGCTATGATCACTCTGCCCCATGAAGTCACAATGGCTTCACTGCACTGATCCTTCGCCACTAATCCTTCGATATATCCACTTTGCCCCATGGATTCGTACATACCCCACTGCATTGGCTCATAGCCTTACTAATCCTTTACTATGTCCACACTGCCCCCATGGATTCACAACGGCTCCACTGCACTGGCTCATAGTCTTGCTACGATCACTTTGCCCCTCGATTCACGATGACTCTACTGCACTGATACGTAGCCCATCATTCCTTTTCAGTGGTGAATCGAAGTTATGAATGTCGACAACTCCTTAGCACACGTCCCACAGCAAAGCCCAACCACGAAGTGAACTCATTCTTTCCCAACTGGATCCTGAGCTCTAACTTCCATTTGGACTACCTTTGCACCTCGGGTTATTGGTCATCATTGGATCGGTCTTCATTTAGTTCATGATTATCATATAGGCTCGGGTTCATCTCAATTCATAGTGCCCTCTTCAGATCGGTTCGGATAGCCTTCATCCATCAGTTCGGATCGGATAGCCTCCCTCATCGGTTCGCATCGGATGACTTCCTCCATCGGTTCGGATCAGATGACTTCCTCCATCGGTTCGGATCCTTCTCTCCAAGCACTCCAGGTCAGTTCGAGCTTCTCCATAGTGTATTGGTTCGGGTCGGAGTGGCACACACAAGGGCAGATCGGGTCGGGGTTCGGGTCCAGATCATCTCGTGAATACAACAACTTGGAGGGCGGTTCGGTTCGGGCTCTTTTCTCTGATCCGATCCGGATCGGCCAAATTCCTGCACTTCTTTCCAGCGAATGTTTACGCTACTCGATGGCGTTTTCGACCATTCGATCTATTCTAATCAATCAAAAAACATATCATATAGTCATAGCAACAAGTAGAAGTGACCTCAAACACCAAAACATCAATATGATTGGTTAAAATGGATCAAACATAGCCAAAACCCTATATTTTCCCTTAAGCATGTTTAAGCAAAACTAGTGATGTGATTAGTAAAACTTAATCAAATTAACCCAAATTTCTAATAGAGGTATAAAACATTATTTAAGAATTTATAAATATTTTCCCGAATTTATTAGTGTATAAATTCACTAATCATCACTAATTACCCTTAATTAACCACAATTAGTGAGGAACTATGCAAATCACTCACCTTAGCCACAAATAAACCTTAGATCTGAAATAGATCTCTGTTTGGGCGCGAATAACAATGCAAATCAGCAGCTCTAATCTTGATTTGGTGAAGTTCTCCCTTGATTTGATCTTGCTAAGCTTAATCCTTGATTAGTGAGTGATTTGGAGGTGATTTAGAGGTTGGAGGCCATTTTTGGGTTTCCAAGAGGTAAGTGGAGACTAGAAAACTGAAATGGAATGAAATTCTAACTCTTTTCAGCCTCCTTATAACCCTAATCCCGAAATGGGTTATGGGCTCATTCACTAATCACCCTATTTGGCCCGGTTAAGCAGTTTTTCACCTTTCAAACCTTATTTCAGCCATATCTCCCAAACTGTAAGTCCGTTTGGCTATTATGACTGCTCTACGGAAAGGTAAACCATTAAACGAATCTAATGGAAGTGGTTTCAGGTCAAAATACCCTTCCAATCAAAAGTTATGGCCGAAACAAGATCAACTAGGGGCAAAACGGTCATTTTAAAAATCGGTAAAAATCATGAACATGGGAAATGACCCCAATGGTCGTTTCCCAAAGCCACATGACCATACGACTTGATATAAGAAAGAAATAAATATTCTACGATCCTCCGTTGCGTAGAATGCGGGTTGTTACACTTCAAAACGCTCTAGCCCGCCCCTCAGGAAAAGAACGCATCGTCCCTTGGGTCGTTAGGCCCGGTCCACTTGGTGTGGATTAAAATGCCTGAACACTGCGTTTCCCCGCCCTATAGGGCGTCAACTAGTCATATCCCGACCAAACTATCGGCCACAGAACGACCGATATAACCGAGGCGCCTCGCAATCCATCATCCACATAGGTAAAATGTCAGGGCTTGTAAAATGCTGACACCACTCCTAGCTAGAAGGAAACGCATGCCCTCCCTGATGTCCTCTCCCATTTCTGGTTCACACCGGTGTGTGAGGCTCACGAATTAACGTTACACAAAACTACGCTATATATTAAAGTCGTGCTTTGATCATCAACCACAACACTCTGCATTTCAATAGAAGCCTTGATCATTTGCATCCCAGCATGCCACACCGGCAGTTCACACTATACAACCGATGTCAATCAATCACACAAAATGAAATCCGATGTTAGATACACATCCATTTACAAGTTCGTTCTGGGTCTGAATGAAATCGTAGGTACTTTATCCCTCCCTCATATGTCCAATACAGGGGAGAGGTCCACGCATATCCGGTCGATCTCCAAGTACGTCTGGACGATCACCAGTTATTACCTTGTCTTGGATGTACAACCCAATCAAGACATCAGTAATCATCCAAACGATGTGAAGACCTTCGGTCTTCGACCCCCATCTTCATCCTCGACATATCGTCGAATCAGTTATTCAGAATGGGGTAAACCCGGTATTTCTGAATAACTCGCGTATATAATAAACAAGTGCTATAAATACACAACATACGCCCCATTCCAATCCAGAATATTCCATTATTCAAATATTATTATATTTGGGAAAGGTTCCCATTAATTTTATCAAAGATAAATTCTTTAAATTTATTCTTTAATCTTCCTTTGGATATCATTTCAATCTAATTAAAGATGCATTAAAACTCCACTTGGTTTTAATCTTCCTAAAAATCAATATTAATGATTGCTTAACTTGGGAAATCATATCCGGTCTTTAACTGGGTTAAAGAACCAATGCCATTTAAAGCACGGTTCACTATAAACCCAAAATCACATTCCATTTCATCAGCCTTTAACCGTAAATTAGCAAGTGAACAATTCCCTAAGTATTAACCCCGAAGGCCGAAACCAACATCAGATCAATACCCAGGAAACCATTCAACTTAACTAATCTCCAGTTAGTTTCTGATTTTCTTAACTCTGTTGGGTCTAAGAACAGTATTATTAAAGATACCGTTCACGACAACCCAAAATCTCATTCCATTGTTAATCGGGTTAAAGAACAAGTGTTATTTAGAACATCGTTCACGATAAACCCAAAGATCAATTTCCATTCAATTCCAATTAAATATATTAAATTGGAAAACTTTACTTTGGAAAATTCCCGTTAAATCTTAATAAAAAGATTTATAAATTCCAAATCACATTTCACTGTAAAGCGGGTTAAAGAACGAATTTCGTTAAAAACACAGTTCACAACAAACCCAAAATCACATCAGTCTCTAACCGTAAATTAGTAAGAGAATATTTCCCTAAGTATTAATCCCAAAGGTCGAAACCAACATCAGATCAATACCCAGGAAGCCATCCAACTTAACTAATCTCCAGTCAGATTCTAATTTTCTTAACCCCATTGGGTTTAAGAATAGTATTATTAAAGATATCATTCACGACAAACCCAAAATCCAATTTGATATTAAATACAAGGCTCTGAATAGAAAATATATCGGCTTATATTTAATATCAAATTCTGAAACCAACAAATATTGTATTGGAACTACGATATTTATATCTTCCAAATTCCTCCACAATATCCGTATAATCACGAAACTCGCTATCAAAATATTCCGAAGATAATTTTGATTCAAATCCTTTCCAATTCATATATTGGAAATTTCGGTTATTTTCTAAACCATTTCAAATCCAATTTTTCTATTTCTAAAAATAAATAAATTATTTTTCTAGTTCATACTAGTTCATTTTGATAAAAATATATTTTTATCTTATCAAATATGGAATTTTTCATCCCAGTTATTTCCAAATCAGTTATTATGATTTTACACAAATTATTGATATTTTTAATAATTTTATCAAAACGGTCGATTTGCAAAAACGGCCATCAAACTGCACTTACAGTGACCTTTTCCAAATTTGATTTGGACATATTCCGAATCAAACCATTAGATTTCAAATCTATAATATTCGTTAGAAAGATCTTTTCGATACGAACCCAACGGTTTCGGTTTTAGGAGAATCCGACGGTCGGATCTCCCGTAATGTCCGTTCGAAGTCAATGGTCGAAATTCGTGAACTGCCGTGGCGCGACGCGTTCTATTCAGGCCATTACATATATTATATATATTTCGTCGATATCCATTTATAAAGTATTTTATAAATCATTTTAAATTCGTTTTCAAAACGATTTCTACTTCATATCTTCTAATCAAAATTGAATATTCCATATTATCGATATATAAATGATAGTATTTTCAAAACATTAGATTTTGAAATCATTTCCTTTTCGATATTCATTATAAAAATGAATAAAATCGATATAAATATCATTCATGTCTAAATGGCATTAATCAAATCAACACGGCTTTATATATTTAAATATTTTCATGTCCATCCCAAATTGGACAACAAAATAAAATTTCGATATTTTACTGAATATTATTTTAAAATATTCGTTATTTAAAATAATCGTTATTTTAAAATATTCATTCTTTCTGAACTGGAATCAGACAGTCAATCACCATATAATTTGATTTATATGGATTTCATACACACATGTATACAACAACAATCAAACACAGTCAACCATCATCCATAGTGCATTCTACACTACATAAGCATCAAATATAAATATTTAACGCTTATAACAGTCTGTCAACCAACCGATTGACATACAACTAATCATTGGAACTAGTGTATGTCCAATATCATCCCAATACCCGTGTGGGGTTTCAACCAACAAACTATGAATTTTATTTGTGCAATTGGGCGATGTGTAAAATTTATTGTCCCAATCAATATCAGTCAAATATGTACATAAACAAATCGTCCGATTTGTTTATAAATATTTATTTTATTCCTATTCACTTTAAATATTAAATTTTTGACTGTAAAATATGTATAACTATAAAATATTTATAACATTCCACGTTACACAATCAACTTTCACAATAAAATCAAACAAACAAACAAGTCGTCCACGGTCTATGGACGATGGGTGTCGGGTGCTGCTAAGCACCGTCTGCATCCTAGTATATATTTTAACTAGAAAATAAAATAAAAGTGAGAAGTTCTCACCTTTAGGTTCCACTCCACCGTTCTTTATTGTTGAACGGTCTAGATTCCGTTTTGCTTTTAGTCTTTTTCATCGCGATCTGTTTCACATGATTTTTATATTAAAAATCACATTTTTATTTCAATGCTATAAATATCACATTTTTACATTGCTATTATATAAATAAAAATCATATTTTTATTTATACTTCATATATATAAAAACCGAAATTTTCCTTATATAAGAATATAGTCTTTTCTTATATAAAAATATAATCTTTTTCATTTCAAAAATCAAATCTTTTTACTTTTAAAAATCACTTTTATACTATGAAGTCTTTTATATAAAAATCGATTTTTTATACAGCTAAAAATCGAATCTTTTATATCTCTATATATATGTAATTACATTTTTATTTTCAATGCTGTATGGCTAAGAATCACATTTTCAATTCGCTATTCATATATTAAAAATCGCAATTTCAAATCACTAAAAATCTTATCTTTACGATATTAAAAATCTAATCTTTATAATATATAAAATATATAATCTTTCCTATATAAAATATCTAATCTTTATACCTACATGAATAAATAAAAATCATATTTTCTTCTTTGCTATTCCATATATATATATATATAATTAAATCCTTTCATGAAGAAAAATCAGATTTGTCTTAATTAATAGGCTAAAAATAATATGGACAAAACCCACCTTTGGGATCCAAGAAAAAAAATTCGAATTTCTTGATGATGGAGGGTCCATAATCGGGTCTGGGCAGAGGAGAGGGCGGCATGGGGTCGGAGTGGGTGATGGAGAGGGGCGCAGGTCGTCGGGGGGGGGGGGGGGGGAGGGGACGATGGTCGGCGGTGTGTGAGGGGTGGCCGGAGGCGGCTGTGTAAAGGGGGTTTAGGTCTTTTGGTGGGTTGGAGTTCGAGATGGAAGGGGGCGACGGGGAGAGGTCGGCATTGGAGGAGGGGTGGCACGCGTGGTGGACAGTCGCGGGCCCCGACGTGGGTGGCGGTTGGTGGGGGGCGACAAGGCAAAAAGGGGATCGGGGTTTATTTTATTTATTTTTGCTGAGCGTTGACTAATAAAGGGAAGGGGAGGGTTAAGTATATATATTAATTTAATTATTTTATTATTTAATTCTCCAAAAAGTTTGTTTTTCTTTCGAACCCCAAATCGAACCCAACGAATGTGCCCCTAGCTAATTACCCCTATCCCGAACACAATGGGATATGTCCTTAAGCCAATTCGACCATTTCGATCCATTTCCGTCAAAATCAAAAATATAAGTCTATATATTGAGTTTGAATGCACATTTCAATTCACCGGGGCCACATACGGACCCCAAAAATTCCAAAAAATTTATTTCTAGCTTCATATTGACGATATGGTCCTAACAAAACTAATTTCGTCAAATTTGAAGACCGTTTGAAAAATGACCATTTTCTGGTCAATCCAAATTGACTGAAACTGTCAAAACACGTTTAACTTCGCCACACTCACATATTGATTCGAAAAATTATGAATTTTGGAATCTAGCAATAATTTGGCATCCCGGATCCAACAAATGGGGTTTTGTCGAAAACGGAGGTCGTTTGCAAAATTTCCATTTTTAAAGGCTATATTTCCATAGCGACTATTCTGAATTTTCATCTAGGCATAACTTTTTATTTCCGCTATGAAATTTCAATTTTTCGGATTCGTTAGAAAGATATTTTCAAATAGATCCTAATATTTTTGGTTTCGCTAAAATCCGGTTTATTTTGAATCCTGTACATTCATTTGAAATTTGAAATCGAATTTTCTAAACTACCGCTCATTTCCAATTCCTTTTATAATTTAAAATAAATATTTATATTCTAACGTCGATTCAAATAATTATATACATTCTAATTCTATTCAAAATAAATTTCTTGTCGTTATTATTTAAAATAATCATTTTAAATATTCAAAATTCATTAAAATTGTCAAAATAAATTTTTTAAATTGGTTCAGATTTTCCGGGTTATTACAATCTCCCCTACTTATAATCTTTTCGTCCTCGAAAAGGAACGGAGCTGAAAGTTGTTTTACAAATCAACTCAACTTTCAGTTTGGCTTTCATTCTTCAACTTTTCAGTTTCTAAGAATTTACCAATTCTTCAAAAATTTGGCTTACACCCTAAATTTTCGAAAAATTTCGCAATAACCTCCCCTATACGGGTGCACCGGGAAAAATCCCGAAATCTCCATACAGACCTCTCCAATCCAAAAAGAAAAAGAAACAGCCAAGCGGCCAGCCAATCAGCTCATAAAATCATCCAAAACCCAAGAAATTAGTAAATATGTACCTATTTGTCGGGCTTACAATTTTATTCCTCTTCTCAAGCCTCCTTGTTATGACCTGTTCATTATATACACATGTATATGCATGCAATTTCCAACAATTTTCAATATAGTTCAATATTTGGTACCATTTGGCTAAAATTTACCTTTCTTTCACATGTTGATTTAAATAAATAATCACACAACATAATCATCAATCAATTAGTTGATTAGCTTTTCAAATTCATAACTTTGATGTATAGTCCAAAAATCAGATTTTTGATGCCAAATCACAATAATAGACCCTATCTAGTTTTGGTTCTTACACCGGTCAATTGGAAATATATAGAAATCCCACTTTCGAAACTCGAACACAAGTGCTGATGATGAAATGCCATCATAGAACCAACTCAGGGCGACTAGAGTGTGATTCTATATCTATTCAGTATATTAAAACTTCGAATACACGTTTGCAAGGCGTATATGCAAAATCTTTATATATTGGATTGTCCAACTTCAATACAAATAAAACACTCAAATACGTATAATAAGGTCTAAATTTTCAAAACAATATTGGTTTTCATTTTTATTTTAAAAACACTACTCTTCACACTCGTTCTAGGATACTACTGATCCTATCTCTAACAAGTAATTCTCATTGGATATTACTAATCCAATTTCTGATGAATTCTTTCATTTGGTTTTAGCGTGTCATGTTCTCGAGCTCTGTAAACCAAAGCTCTGATACCAAAATGAGACGACCCGAACTTCCCCGTGAAGGAAAGAACGAATTGCTTTGAGAACAGGACGAATCAGAACACAAACAGAAAAACATTTCATTGATTATTACAATAATTCCATCAGAATACAAGAATATACAGAGTATCAATAAATACTACACATAAAAAAATATCAGAGATTAATATACATTACATAGCAGTGGAAAATAATACAAAACACAACTGAAAGAGTTAAACGGATACAGAGCTTTTTGAATATCACTTCAGCTGTAAATCAGGATAATGTGAATATAATATCTGCAAAATCCAACTACTAGCTGCCCGTGCGGAAATAGGGGCACCTAGAGTTTAGGTTAAAACAATAAACTCCATGTCAGTCATGTGACTGGTGTGAGAACTAAAACACTTATTATCTTGGTTTTAAAGTAAGGTAAATCAAGGGACCACGCCATATAACACGGAACAGGTTTCCTCCCAAGAATACCAGTGCATAAAAACAACAGCGCAATGCTAAATAAAGAACAATGAAGCTATTATAAGACTCAGGTCCCATCACACAATGCAACGCATGCCGGAGGATATGGTTTTTTACCTTATAATTGCCAAAAATGCTTAGTATGTGAAATTTCATATTTTATTACTACTATAAGTGTATAGTGTCAAAACAATTTCAATCATAAGTATCAATCATAGATGGCATAAGTTCCCCATACCACTATGTCGCCATACTAGGCTCTACAATCAAAACCGCAAAGTGTCGTATTGGAAGTTGGATTTCCATCTATAAACCAAGGCAAGGGATCGTCCTTACCACTTCGAGATGCTCTAGCCCTCCCCTCAGGAACAGAATGCATCGTCCCTTGGATTATCAGGGCCAGTCCACTTGATGTGGATTAAAATGCCTGAACATTGCATTTCCCCGCCCTATGGGGCGTCAACAGTCATATCCCGACCAAACTATCGGCCCCGGAACGACAGATATAACCGAGTCACCTCACAATCCATCATCCACATAAGTAAAATGTCAAGGATAGTAAAACGCTGACACCACTCCTAGCTAGAAGGAAACGCATGCCCTCCTTTATGTCCTCTCCCGTTTCTAGTCCACACCGGTGTGTGCGGCTCACGAATTAACGCTACACAAAGCTATGCTATGTATTAAAGCCGTGCTTTGATCATCAACAATAAGACTCTGCTTTTCAACAGAAGCCTTGATCATTTGTATCTCAGCATGCCACACCGGCAATTCACGCTATGCAACCGATGTCTATCAATCACACAGAATGAAATCCGATGTCAATTCACATCCATTTACAAGTTCGTTCTGGGTCTGAACAAAACCGGAGGCACCTTATTCCTCCCCCGTATGTCCAATACAGGGAAGAGGTCCCCGCATATCCGGTCGGTCTCCAAGTACGTCTGGACGATCACCACTTATTACCTTGTCTTGGGTGTACAGCCCAATCAAGACATCAGTAATCATCCAAATGATGTGAAGACCTCCGGTCTTCGACCACCTTCTTCACCCTCGACATATCCTCGAATCAGTTATTCAGAATGGGGTAAACCCTGTCTTTCTGAATAACTAGCGTATATAATAAACAAGTGCTATAAAAACACAACAAACGCCTCATTCCAATCCAGAATATTCCTTTATTCAAATATTCTTATACTTTGGGAAAGGTTCCCATTAATTTTATCAAAGATAAATTCTTTAAATTTATTCTTAAATCTTCCTTTGGATATCATTTCAGTCTAATTAAAGATGCATTAAAACTCCACTTGGATTTAATCTTCTCAAAAATCAATATTAACGATTGTTTAACTTGGGAAATCATACCTTGTCTTTAACTGGGTTAAAGAACCAATGTCATTTAAAACACGGTTCACTATAAACCCAAAATCACATTCCATTTCATCAGTCTTTAATCGTAAAATTAGCAAGTGAACAATTCCCTAAGTATTAACCCTGAAGGCCGAAACCAACATCAGATCAATACCCAGTAAACCATTCAACTTAACTAATCTCCAGTTTGTTTCTGATTTTCTTAACTCCATTGGGTCTAAGAACAATATTATTAAAGATACCTTTCACGACAACCCAAAATCTCGTTCCATTGTTAATCGGGTTAAAGAACAAGTGTTATTTAAAATATCGTTCACGATAAACCCAAAGATCAATTTCCATTCAATTCTAATTAAATATATTAAATTGGAAAACTTTACTTTGGAAAATTCCCGTTATATCTTAATAAAAAGATTTATAAATTCCAAATCACATTTCACTGTAAAGCGGGTTAAATAACGAATGTCGTTAAAAACACAGTTCACAACAAACCCTAAATCACATCAGTCTCTAACCGTAAATTAGTAAGAAAACAATTCCCTAAGTATTAAACCCGAAGGCCAAAAACCAACATCAGATCAATACCCAGGAAGCCATTCAACTTAACTAATCTCCAATCAGATTCTAATTTTCTTAACCCCACTGGGTTTAAGAACAGTATTATTAAAGATATCATTCAAGACAAACCCAAAATCCAATTTGATATTAAATACAAGGCTCTGAATAGAAAATATATCGGCTTATATTTAATATCAAATTTTGAAACCAACAAATGTCATATTGGAATAATGATATTTATATCTTCCAAATTCCTCCACAATATATGTATAATCACCAAATTCAATATCGAAATATTACAAAGATAATTTCGATTCAAATCCATTCCAATTCATATATTGGAAATTCCGGTTATTTTCAAAACCATTTCAAATCTAATTTATTTATTTCTAAAAATAAATTAATTAATTTTCTAGTTCATAACTAGTTCATTTTGATAAAAATATATTTTTATCTTTTCATATGTGGAATTTATCATTGCAGTTCTTTCCAAATCATTTATTATGATTTTACACAAATTATTGATATTTTTAATAATTTTATCAAGGCCCGCACAGTCGATTTCCATAAACGGCCATCGAATGGCACTTACAACGACCTTTTCCAAATTTTTTTTGGACATAATTCCAAATCCAACCATTAGATTTCAAATCTCTAATATTTGTTAGAAATCACTTTTCGATACGAACCCAACGTTTCCAGTTTTAGCAGAATCCGACTGTCGGATCTCCCATAATGTTTGTTCGAAGTCAATGGTCGAAATTTGCGAACTGCCGCGGCGCGGCACGTTCTATTCCGACCATTATATATAATATATATATATATTATATATTTCCTCGGTATCCATTTACAACATATTTTATAAATCATTTTAAATTCGTTTTCAAATGATTTCTACTTCATATTCAATTTCTAATCAAAATTGAATATTCCATATCATCGATATATAATTGATAGTATTTTCAAAACATTAGATTTTGAAATCATTTCCTTTTCGATATTCATTATAAAAATGAATAAAATCGATATAAATATCGTTCACGTCTAAACGGCATTAATCTAATCAGCACGACTTTACATATTTAAATATTTTCGTGTCCATCCCAAATCGGACATCAAAATCAAATTTTAATCTTTTACTGAATATTACTTTAAAATATTCGTTATTTTAAAATAATCGTTATTTTAAAATATTCACTCTATCTGAACCGGAATCATACACAGTCAATCACCATATAATTTGATTTATATGGATCTCATACTCACATGTACACAACAACAATCAAACACAGTCAACCATCATCCAGAGTGCATTCTACACTACATAAGCATCAAATATAAATATTTAACGCTTATATTAGTCTGTCAACAAATCGATTGACATACAGCTAATCATTGGGACTATTGTATGTCCAATATCATCCCAATACCCGTGTGGGGTTTCAATCAACAAACTATGAATTTTATTTGTGCAGTTGGGAGATGTGTAAAATTTATCGTTCCAATCAATAGCAGTCAAATGTGTATATAAACAAATCGTCCAATTTGTTTATAAATATTAATTTTATTCCTATTCACGTTAAACATTATATTTTAACTATAAAATATTTATAACTATAAAATATTTATAACATTCCACATCACACAATTAACTTTCACAACAAAATAAAAAAAACAAGTCGTCCATGGTTTGTGGACGACGGGTGCTGCTAAGCACCGTCTGCATCCTAGTATATATTTTAACTAGAAAATAAAATAAAAGTGAGAAGTTCTCACCTTTAGGTTCCACTCCGCCATTCTTTATTGTTGAACGGTCTGAATTCGGTTTTGCTTTTAGTCTATTTCATCGCGATCTGTTTCACATGATTTTTATATTAAAAATCACATTTTTACATCGCTATTATATAAATAAAAATCATATTTTTATTTGTACTTCATATATATAAAAACCGAACTTTTCCTTACATAAAAATATAGTCTTTTCTTATATAAAAATATAATCATTTTCATTTCAAAAACCAAATCTTTTAACTTTAAAAAATCACTTTTATACTACAAAGTCTTTTATATAAAAATCAAATTTTATACAACTAAAAATCGAATCTTTTATATCTCTACTATATAAGTAATTGCATTTTTATTTTCGATGCTGTATGGCTAAGAATCACATTTTCAATTCGCTATTCATATATTAAAAATTGCAATTTCAAAAAAATCTTATCTTTACAATATTAAAAATCTAATCTTTATAATATATAAAATATATAATCTTTCCTATATATATCTAATCTTTATACCTACATGAATAAATAAAAATCGTTATTTCTTCTTCGCTATTCCATATTTAAAAAAACTAATACTTTCATAAAGAAAAATAAGATTTGTTTTAATTAATAAACTAAAAAAAACATGGATAAAACTCACCTTTGGGATCCATGAAAAAAATCGAATTTCTTGATGATGGAGGGTCCATAATCGGGGCTGGGCTGAGGAGAAGGCGGCATGGGGTCAGAGTGGTTGATGGAGAGGGGCTCGGCCGTCGCGGGGGGGGGGGGGAGGGGGCATGATGGTCGACGGTGGGTGAGGGGTGGCCGGAGGAGGCTGTGTAAAGGGGGTTTAGGGCTTTCAGTGGTTTGGGGTTCGAGATGGAAGGGGGCGACGGGGAGAGGCCGGCATTGGAGGCGGTGTGGCACGCGTGGTGGACGATGGCGGGCTCCGACGTGGGTGGCGGTTGGTGGGGGGGCGACGAGACAAAAAGGGGATCAGGGTTTATTTTATTTATTTTTGCTGAGCGTTGACTAATGAAGGGAAAGGGGGGTTAAGTATATATATTAATTTAATTATTTTATTATTCAATTCTCCAAAATGTTCGTTTTTCTTTCGAACCCAACCACTGTTGCCCTTAGCTAATTGCCCCCATTCCGAACATAATGGGATATGCCCAGTTAGCCAATTCGACCGTTTCGATCCGTTTCCGTCAAAATCAAAAATATAAATCTATATATTGAGTTTGAACGCACATTTCAATTCACTGGGGCCACACGCGGACCCCAAAAATTCCGGAAAATTATTTCTAGCTTCGTATTGACGATATGGTCCTAAAAAAACTAGTTTCGTCAAATTTGAAGACCGTTTGAAAAATGGCCATTTTCTGGTCGATCCAAATTGACTGAAACAGTCAAAACACGTTTATCTTCGCCACACTCACATATTGATTCAAAAAATTATGAATTTTGGAATCTAGCAGTAATTTATCAGCCGGATCCAACAAAAGTGGTTTCGTCAAAAACGGAGGTTATTTGTAAAATTTCCATTTTTAAGGGCTATATTTCCATAGCGACTATTCTGAATTTTCATCTGGGCATAACTTTTTATTCCCACTATGAAATTTCAATTTTTCAATTTTTCCGATTCGTTGGAAAGATATTTTCAAATATATCCTAATATTTTTGGTTTCGCTAAAATCCGGTTTTTGTTGAATCATGTACATTCATTTGAAATTTGAAATCGAATTTTCTAAACTACCGCTCATTTCCAATTCCTTTTATAATTTAAAATAAATATTTATATTCTAACGTCGATTCAAATAAATATATACGTTCTAATTCTACTCAAAATAAATTTCTTGTCGTTATTATTTAAATAATCATTTTAAATATTCAAAATTCATTAAAATTGTCAAAATTACAATTTTAAATTGGTTCGGATTTTCCGGGTTATTACACTAAGTGAATAGGAGGGGAGAAATAAATGGAGCGGCATGCTATTTATAGAAGAACCAGATAGAGATAAGAACAACATTGCCATCGCGTTGTACAAGGGTGGCATGCACGTAGCCATGTGCATAGATGAGTTAGAGTCGGTTTTCAGAAATAGATCGTTGCGCGCATGATTTTTCATTTCAATAGGCGTGTAGATATTTGAACACGTTTACATTTTTTATAGTTGTGCTTTAGTAGGTTTGTAGAAACTAGGGTGAACATTTAAAACTAGGCATGTGTGCGGAGACTTCTGGAATAGGGTAGCAGCACTACATGTGAGTGAGTTAATACTTTTAGGGTGCTCTACGTTTTTGGTACATTTAGGGTACGATAAGAAATCAACTAGCATGTGAGGGTGTAAAAATATAGACTGCTAAGAATTGGGGTAGGTTTACTTAGTGTAGGCATGAAGTTCTTAGTTAATTTTTTTTATTCCTTCTATCGCTAAACGCTCTATATTCGTACCAAACACTTACAAACTCGAAACATGATGAAAACAAACACACTTCTATGTCTTGACATTCCAGATCCAATGAAATTAATTTTTTTGAAAACCGACTCCGTTTGCATAAGGAGAATATTTTAAATTTCAATTTATTTATCAGTCCCTATTAAATAACGCACGCTTACAAAACAACTCCAATTGACTCCAAGCTAGAAATCTAGCAATAATTAGTTGTACGTATTCCAATAAAATTTGTGTCATCAAAAACGGAGGTTGTGAAATGTCACGTATTGGAAATTGGATTCCATCTATAAGTCGAGGCCAGGGATGTCTCCTCACCGCTTTGAGACACTCTAGCAAATGCCTCAGGACTCTCCGTAGAGAACTCTTGGATCGGTTCGGTCGGTCCTTGAAGCGACCCGAACTTCCCCGGTCTCCGAAGAGATGAGAAAGAACGAATTACTGTGAGGACAAGACAAATCAGAACACAAACAGAAGAACATTTCATTGTATATAACAACAATGCATCAGATTACAAGAATATACAGAGTATGAATGAATATTACACAGAAATATCAGAGATTTAAATTACATTTAAATACATAGCAGCGGAAAAATAATACAATACACAACTAGAATGAGATATACGGATACAATCCTTTCCGGATATCGTTCCAGCTGTAAACCAAGATCCTGTGAATATAAATCTGCAAAAACCAAAACTACTAGCTGCCCGTGTCAAAATAAGGGCACCCAGAGTTTAGGTTGAAACAATAAACTCTAGGTCAGTCATGTGACTGGTGTGAGAACTAAAACAGTTAATCTTTATTTTAAAGTTAGGTAAATCAAGGGACCACGCCGTATAACACGGAACGGGTTTCCTCCCAAGAATACCAGTGCATAAAACAAACAGCGCAATGCTAAATAAAGAAAAATGAAGCTGTTATAAGACCCAGGTCCCATCACACAATGCAACGCAGCCGAGGATAGGGTTTTCCCTTATAACAGCCAAAGAATGCTTGATACGTTTCAAAACAAATCGTTTGATACTATTATAAGTGCATAGTGTATAAAACAACTTCAAATCATAAGTATCAATCATAGGCGACATGGGTACCATATATCATGTCGCCATACTAGGCTCTACAAATAAAACCGCAAATGTCACGTATTTGGAAATTGGATTTCCGTCTATGAACCGAGGCAAAAGATAGTCCTCAACCGATTCGAGACGCTCTAGCCCGTGTCTCAGGAACAGCCGCAACTGCCCCTTGGATCCTCAGGGCCGGTCCACCGATGTGGATTATTATGCCTGAACACTACGTCTCCCCACCCTATGGGGTGTAAGTCTGGTCCGTCAGCCGACCAGAATGCATCGGCCGAAACCGATATAACCGAGGCGCCTCGCAACAGCAACAACCACATAAGTCAAACTCGTCAGGGTGTGTAAAACCACTGACGCCACTTCTAGCTAGAAAGAAACGCATGCCCTCCCTGACGTCCGTCTCCCGTTTTTGGTTCACAACCGGGGTGCGAGGCTCGCGAATTCACGTTACACAAAGCTGTGCCACACAGGCTGTGCTTTGATCATCACCACAAGACTTTGCTTTTCAACAGAAGCCTCGATCAATTGCCACTCAGGCATGCCACACAGGCAATTCACTCCATGCGTTTGATATCCATCAATATATAACCCCTGAGCTCGTACGTCTCAGAGAAGGGCGTTAAGCAAGAGAATAAATTCTCCGCCGCCAAACAGATATATATTTAATAGAGATCAATCACACGGACTAAAATCCAATGTCAGACACACAGTCCATTTACAAGTCCGTTCTGGGTCTGAACGAAACCGGAGGCACCTAGTACCTCGCATATCCATCGATCTCCAAGTACGTCTGGACGATCACCAACTGTTTCCATCTTCTTGGGTGTACAGCCCAATCAAGATCATCAGTTATCACCCAAACGACGTGAAGACTTCCGGTCTTCGACCACCGTCTTCATCTTCGACACCACGTCGAATCAGTTATTCAGAATGGGATAAACCCGGTCTTTCTGAATAACTCGCGTATATATTATAAAAGTGTTACACAAACACAACATACGCCTCATTCCAATTCAGAATATTCTTTTATTCACAAAATCACATTCTTAGGGAGATGTTCCCATTAATTTTATCCAAGATAAATTCTTTAAATTTATTCTTTAATCTCCTTTGAATATCAATTCAAACTAGTCGGGATTAGCGAACCACACCGAAGTAATCATTTATTTTATTGGGTGCGTTTTTTAGAGGTCCCTATTAAGTTTCAAAATATAAAAAAAACCCGGTCATAAACTTATTGTAAATTAGGTCCCTATTTTCTGAAAAGTCATCAAAAAAATATAAAAAAATATAAAAAAATCACGTAAATTCGTATTTAAATAAAACATGTAAACACTAAAAAATTCAGAACAAAAAACCATCAAAGAAGGCGTCAAAAATCAAAAAAACAAAAAAAAAAAAACGAAATTTCCAGTTAAATGCATAATAGTATGCACATATATCACTTTCCTGCATACATCCGTGCATATTTTTCACTACATACATCTTCGTTGATTTTTATTCATGCAAATAAATGCATACATGTGTGCAAATATATCCAATATTTGCACACATTTGTGCAGGTTTATTTTCAGATTTTAATCTGAAAACAGCTTACGGAAAATTTGCATACATATATGCAATTATCAGTAATAATTGCATAAATGTATGCAACTATTTTTTTTTATTTCCGTAGATTCCTGACATTATTTCCATATTTTAGAATTTTTTTTTATGAACGTATGCACATTTTAAAAAAAAAATACAAAAAGGCGGAAAAAATAAAATAGGGGGCGGGTTTAAATTTTTTTAGAACTTTGTTTTTTTTTTTTATAAATTAGGTCCCTACTTTTTATCCTATAAAAATGTTGCACACATGTGCATTTTTTTGAGAAATTTGCACATTTGGATGCAAATAAAAATGAACTGAAAAATTATGTTAAATCTATCCGCTGGAAGAACTGCAATAATTGCATATATGCATGCAATAAAATCAAAAAGGTGCATAATATTATGCATTTAACTGCAGTTTTTTCTGTTTTTTTGCTGTTTTCTTCTTTCTGACATTATTTTTGTTGTTTTTTGAACTGAATTTTTTTTATAATGCGTAAAATATTTTATTACTAATTTACGAATTTTTTTTATTTTTTATTTAATTATTATTTTATAAGTTTTGGAAACAGGGACCTAATTTACAATAAGTTTATGACCGGATGTGAGCCTAATTAAGTTTCAAAATAGGGACGTGAGCCTAATATTCACTATTTTATTTCCCAATCCCAACCTATTCATCCCATGAAGCTGGTAGTACTTCATATCTAACACCACAGTGTTATCGGTAATTCAATTACCATTTCACGTTCAAATCTAATTAAAGATTTAACTATCGCCTGGAGTAAAACTGGTGATACTCCATTCTCGATCTTTTCAATCTAATTAAAGATTCATTAAAACTCCACTTAGTTTTAATCGTTATCTGGGTTAAAGAATCAGTGTCATTTAAAACACGATTCACGATAAACCCAAAATCACATTCCATTAATTATCGGGTTAAAGAACAAGTGTTATTTAAAACACTGTTCACGATAAACCCAAAAATCAATACCAATTCAATTCCAATTAAATATCGTTTAATTGGTATACTTCATTAAATCTAAATAAAAAGATTTAATCTTTTCTCAACTGGGCTCAAGAACAGTGTTAATGAAGACACCATTCACTACAAACCCAAATCACATTCGATATTCAATACAAGGCTTTGAATAGAAAATATATCGGCTTATATTCAATATCGAATTCTACGACTAACAAATGTCGTATTGGAAATAACGATATAAATATATCTTTCAAATTTCCGTAACAACATCCGTATAATCACGAATTCCAACATCGAAATATTCCGAAGACAATTTCGATTCAAATCCATTCCAATGCAATCATTGGAAGTTCTGGTTATTTTCAAAACCATTTCAAATTCAATTTATTTATTCAAAAAATAAATAGAATTATATTTCTAGTTCAAAACTAGTTCATTTCGATAAAAATCTATTTTTATCTTTTCAAATATGGAGTTTTTCATCCCAAACTTTCACAAATCATTTCTTATGATTTTACACAAATTATTACTATTTTTAATAATTTTATCAAGGCCCGTACAGTCGATTTCCATCAATGGCCATCGAACTGCACTTACAGCGACCTTTTTCAAATTTGATTTGGACATAATTCCAAATCCAACCGTTAGATTTCAAATTTCTAACATTCGCTAGAAAGCTCTTTTCGATGCGAACCCAACGGTTCCGGTTTTAGGAGAATCCGACGGTCGGATCTCCCGTTTTGTCAGTTTGAAATAAATGGTCGAAATTCACGAACTGCCGCGGCGCGGCGCGTTCTATTCAGGCCATTATATTATATATATATATAATATATATATCGTCGATTGCTATTTAAAACGAATTATATAAATAGTTTTGAATTCGCTTCAAAAATCTATTTCAACTTCCATTTCAATTCAAAACAAAATTGAATTCTTCTTTATAGATTCGTTTCAAAATTCATTTCTATTCAATTCAAATTTCAATTCAATTCATTTCGAAATCGTTTTCAATTCAATTCATTTCGAAATCGTTTTCAATTCAATTCATTTCGAAATCGTTTTCCATTCAATTCACTTTGAATTCGTTTTCAATTCAATTCATTTCGAAATCGTTTTCAATTCAATTCAATTCGAAATTGTTTTCAATTCAATTCATTTTGAATTCGTTTTCAATTCAATTCATTTCGAAATCACTTTCAATTCAATTCACTTTGAATTCGTTTTCAATTCAATTCATTTCGAAATCGTTTTCAATTCAATTCATTTCGAAATTGTTTTCAATTCAATTCATTTTGAATTCGTTTTCAATTCAATTCATTTCGAAATCACTTTCAATTCAATTCACTTTGAATTCGTTTTCAATTCAATTCGAAATCACTTTCAATTCAATTCATTTCGAAATTGTTTTCAATTCAATTCATTTCGAAATCACTTTCAATTCAATTCACTTTGAATTCGTTTTCAATTCAATTCATTTCGAAATCACTTTCAATTCAATTCATTTCGAAATCGATTAAAATTGATATAAATATCGTTCACGTCAAAATGGCGTCAATCTAATCAACACGGCTTCATAAATTTCTATTTTCAAATATTCTATTTCAAATATTTCTTTTTCAAATATTTCTTTTTTTTTCAAAACTGGAATGAGGCCCAATCAATTACCATATAAAATTAATTATATGGATTTGCATACAACACATGTATATAATAGCATTGAAAATAATCAACCATCAACCAAAGTGCACTACACTGTATAAGCATCAAATATAGATATTCAACGCTTATAACAGCCTGTCAATCAATCGATCGACATATTTAATCAATCAGGATGAGTGAACTTCAAATTTCATCCCAACACCCGTGTGGGGTTTCAAACAATCAAACACAGATTTTATTTGTGCAGTTGGGCGATGTGTAAAATTTATCGACCCAATCAATATCAGTCAAATCAGTGTATATAAACAAATCGGCCGATTTGTTTATAACTATTCATTTATTCACATTCACGTTAAAAATTATATTTTTACCGACAAAACATTTTATTTCAACCTATGAATTTCTATTCAATTCATTTACACAATAAAATGGTATTTTTATTTTCTAACACATTTTAGAAAATTTCGGCGGCATAACGGCACGATACTAGAAACGGGACAAGGCCTAGCCTTATCCCCGGTCTAGTGAAGGCCCACGCCATTCACACATCAATCAAATTCACCAAACAATTCAATTTCAATCAACTAATCTAACCAACTACACAACCAAACAAACAAGTCCATGGTCTGTGGACGGGTGTCGGGTGCTACTAAGCACCGTCTACATCCTAGTATATATATATATAACTAGAAAAATAAATTGAAAGGTGAGAAATTCTCACATATAGCTATCCAAGCTCCACGGCACTTCATTTGCAGAAGTCTTCGTCGTTTCGCCTTTTTGTCACATTCGTTGTCCGCTTTCACTACATATGTAAAAATCGAATTTTTACTTCGCTATTCAATATATAAAAATCATATTTTTAGTTCGCTATTCAATATATAAAAATCATATTTTTAGTTCGCTATTCAATATATAAAAATCATATTTTTACTTCTATACTATCTACATAAAAATCTCATTTTTATGTTTTCAAAAATCGAATTTTTACTTCAAAGTTCAATATATAAAAATCGAATTTTTATTTCAAAGTTCAATATATAAAAATCGAATTTTTATTTCAAAGTTCAATATATAAAAATCGAATTTTTATTTCACTATTTCTATTTACAAAACAAAGAATGTTTTTTTTTTTTTCCTATTTTCAAACAAGGTATGTTTTTTTCTATTTTCAAACAAGGTATGTTTTTTTTCTATTTTCAAACAAGGTATGTTTTTTTTTTCTATTTTCAAAACCATATCTTTTTATATTTTTAAAATTCTGAAAAATAAGTTACTGCTTATTTATTTAAAATCAGTTTTAAATCATTTAAAAATCAGTTTTCGAAAACCTAAAAATCAGTTTTTAAACTGTTAAAATAAAATAAATAATAAAAAAAAACAAAAACAGTATTTAATCTGTAAAATGAAAACAGTTTTTAAAAACATAAAAATCAGTTTTTATATCATTTAAAAATCGGTTTTCTGTTTTAAATAAAAATAAAGTAAATAAATTAAAAACTTACAGGATTTTGAAGAAAAGGGGGGGGGGTGTGAAACTGTCGTCGGCGGCACTTCCAAAAAGGGGGGGGGGAATCGGCGGCTTCGTCGAGGGTTCGGAGGAGGGAGGGGGTCGGCTTCGTCGAGGGTTCGGAGGAGGGAGGGGGTCGGCTTCGTCGGCGTCAGCTTCGAGGTGGCGGCTGCTTCGCGAGGGGGAGGGCTGGATCGGCGCTAGGGTTTTTCTCTTTTTTTTTTTTTTTATTTATGTTTTAACTGAATCGGGGGGGGGGGGGCAGAAAGGAGATAGGAGGGAAAATATTTTTTTTTATTATATTTATTTATTTATTAATTATTTAATTTGCAAAGAGTTGACTTTTACATACGACCTCGAAACGAGGCCCACCGCCTGTCGTCCATAGCGTTCTACCCCCATTCCGAACACAATGGGATATGTATCGCAAGTTGATTCGGCTGTTACAATCAGTTTCCGTTAAATTTTCATTTAAATCACTTTATTGAATTTTAAACGTACATTTCAAATTACCGGGGTCACATACTAACTAGAAAAATTCCAGAAAAATATTTTCTAGCTTCGTATTGACGATACGGTCCTAACAAAACTAGTTTCGTCGAATTCCGAGACCGTTGGAAAAATGGCCATTTTCCAGTCGATTAAAATCAACTGAAACTGGTCAAACGCGTTTTCCTTTGCCACGCTCACATATTGATTCGAAAAATTATGAAATTTGGAATCTAGCAATAACTTGACACCACGGACCCAACAAAACTGGTTTCGTCGAAATCCGAGGTCGTTTGCAAAACGGCTATTTTTAAGGGCTATATATTATATAAAATATATATAAATTCCACAGCGACTATTCTGAATTTTCAACTGGACATATCTTATCATTTCTAAAGTGAAATCTCAGTTTGTTAACTTCATTAGAAAGATATTCTTCATCAGATTCAAATATTTTTGGTTTCACTAAAATCCGGATTGTTTTGCACCCGGTACGTTCAATTGAAGTTTGAAATCGAATTATCGAACTACCGCGCCATTTTCAATTCTATTTATAATTATATATAAATAATTATATTCTAACGACGGCGTATATAATATATACGTCGAATTCTATATTGAAAATAAATTTCACGTCGATATTATTTAAAATAATTCATTTTAAATAATCAAAATTCGCTAAAATTGCCAAAATAAAATTTTCAAACTGGCTCGCATTTTACGGGTTGTTACAATCTCCCCCACTTAAAACTTTTCGTCCCCGAAAAGGAACAAAGTCGAAAGTGGTTTGATTAATCAACTCTACGTTTGATCCGGCTTTCATTCTCCAACTTTTCAGTTTCTGAGAATTTTCTAAAATTTCAAAAATTTGGCTAACACCCTAAATTCTCGAAAAATTTCGCCATAACCTCCCCTGCACCGGGAGCATCGGGGAATTTCAAATAGCTTCCCCGGTCCTTCAGATCTCACAAAGAAAAAGAAAAAGCCAAGCGGCTAGCCAATAGGCTCATAAAATCATCATCACCCAAACAAAACAGTAAATTATGTAGTAAACATGTACCTATTTGTCGGGCAAACAAATTTTATTCTCTGCTCTAGCCTCCTTGCTATGACCTGTTCAATGATATATATGTATATGCAAGCGAATGCGACCAATTTTCAATACAATTCAATATTTGGTTCAATTAGGCTAATTGGTTAAAAATTAGCAAACAAATAAACAAACAACATAAACATCAATCAATTAGTGAATTTAAAGTTTCAAATTCATAATTTTGATACATATACTAAAATCGTGTTTTTGATGCCAATTCACAACAAAGTGTTCTAACTATATTAGTTTTGGTTCTCACACCAGTCTAATGGAAATATATAGAAAACACACCTTCGAAACACGAACATAAATACTGATGATGCACGTGCTATCATCAGTACCATCTCCGGGCGACTAGAGTGTGATTCTATATCTATCCAATATATTAAAACTTCGAATACACGCGGATCAGACGTATACGCAAAATCTATATATACTGGATTGTCCACATCAATATAAATAATCAAATACGAATAATTGATTTTAAATTTTCAAATCAAAATTTGTTTTCACTTTAAAAATATACTCTTCACACTCGTTCTAGGATACTACTGATCCCATCTCTAACGAGTCATTCTCATTGGATATTACTAATCCAATATCTGATGAATTCTTTCGTACGGTTCTAATGTGCCTTGTTCTCAGCTTTGTAAACCAAAGCTCTGATACCAAATGAAGCGACCCGAACTTCCCCGGTCTCCGAAGAGATGAGAAAGAACGAATTACTGTGAGGACAAGACAAATCAGAACACAAACAGAAGAACATTTCATTGTATATAACAACAATGCATCAGATTACAAGAATATACAGAGTATGAATGAATATTACATAGAAATATCAGAGATTTAAATTACATTTAAATACATAGCAGCGGAAAAATAATACAATACACAACTAGAATGAGATATACGGATACAATGCTTTCCGGATATCGTTCCAGCTGTAAACCAAGATCCTGTGAATATAAATCTGCAAAAACCAAAACTACTAGCTGCCCGTGTCAAAATAAGGGCACCCAGAGTTTAGGTTGAAACAATAAACTCTAGGTCAGTCATGTGACTGGTGTGAGAACTAAAACAGTTAATCTTTATTTTAAAGTTAGGTAAATCAAGGGACCACGCCGTATAACACGGAACGGGTTTCCTCCCAAGAATACCAGTGCATAAAACAAACAGCGCAATGCTAAATAAAGAAAAATGAAGCTGTTATAAGACCCAGGTCCCATCACACAATGCAACGCAGCCGAGGATAGGGTTTTCCCTTATAACAGCCAAAGAATGCTTGATACGTTTCAAAACAAATCGTTTGATACTATTATAAGTGCATAGTGTATAAAACAACTTCAAATCATAAGTATCAATCATAGGCGACATGGGTACCATATATCATGTCGCCATACTAGGCTCTACAAATAAAACCGCAAATGTCACGTATTTGGAAATTGGATTTCCGTCTATGAACCGAGGCAAAAGATAGTCCTCAACCGATTCGAGACGCTCTAGCCCGTGTCTCAGGAACAGCCGCAACTGCCCCTTGGATCCTCAGGGCCGGTCCACCGATGTGGATTATTATGCCTGAACACTACGTCTCCCCACCCTATGGGGTGTAAGTCTGGTCCGTCAGCCGACCAGAATGCATCGGCCGAAACCGATATAACCGAGGCGCCTCGCAACAGCAACAACCACATAAGTCAAACTCGTCAGGGTGTGTAAAACCACTGACGCCACTTCTAGCTAGAAAGAAACGCATGCCCTCCCTGACGTCCGTCTCCCGTTTTTGGTTCACAACCGGGGTGCGAGGCTCGCGAATTCACGTTACACAAAGCTGTGCCACACAGGCTGTGCTTTGATCATCACCACAAGACTTTGCTTTTCAACAGAAGCCTCGATCAATTGCCACTCAGGCATGCCACACAGGCAATTCACTCCATGCGTTTGATATCCATCAATATATAACCCTTGAGCTCGTACGTCTCAGAGAAGGGCGTTAAGCAAGAGAATAAATTCTCCGCCGCCAAACAGATATATATTTAATAGAGATCAATCACACGGACTAAAATCCAATGTCAGACACACAGTCCATTTACAAGTCCGTTCTGGGTCTGAACGAAACCGGAGGCACCTAGTACCTCGCATATCCATCGATCTCCAAGTACGTCTGGACGATCACCAACTGTTTCCATCTTCTTGGGTGTACAGCCCAATCAAGATCATCAGTTATCACCCAAACGACGTGAAGACTTCCGGTCTTCGACCACCGTCTTCATCTTCGACACCACGTCGAATCAGTTATTCAGAATGGGATAAACCCGGTCTTTCTGAATAACTCGCGTATATATTATAAAAGTGTTACACAAACACAACATACGCCTCATTCCAATTCAGAATATTCTTTTATTCACAAAATCACATTCTTAGGGAGATGTTCCCATTAATTTTATCCAAGATAAATTCTTTAAATTTATTCTTTAATCTCCTTTGAATATCAATTCAAACTAGTCGGGATTAGCGAACCACACCGAAGTAATCATTTATTTTATTTCCCAATCCCAACCTATTCATCCCATGAAGTAAAACTGGTAGTACTTCATATCTAACACCACAGTGTTATCGGTAATTCAATTACCATTTCACGTTCAAATCTAATTAAAGATTTAACTATCGCCTGGAGTAAAACTGGTGATACTCCATTCTCGATCTTTTCAATCTAATTAAAGATTCATTAAAACTCCACTTAGTTTTAATCGTTATCTGGGTTAAAGAATCAGTGTCATTTAAAACACGATTCACGATAAACCCAAAATCACATTCCATTAATTATCGGGTTAAAGAACAAGTGTTATTTAAAACACTGTTCACGATAAACCCAAAAATCAATACCAATTCAATTCCAATTAAATATCGTTTAATTGGTATACTTCATTAAATCTAAATAAAAAGATTTAATCTTTTCTCAACTGGGCTCAAGAACAGTGTTAATGAAGACACCATTCACTACAAACCCAAATCACATTCGATATTCAATACAAGGCTTTGAATAGAAAATATATCGGCTTATATTCAATATCGAATTCTACGACTAACAAATGTCGTATTGGAAATAACGATATAAATATATCTTTCAAATTTCCGTAACAACATCTGTATAATCACGAATTCCAACATCGAAATATTCCGAAGACAATTTCGATTCAAATCCATTCCAATGCAATCATTGGAAGTTCTGGTTATTTTCAAAACCATTTCAAATTCAATTTATTTATTCAAAAAATAAATAGAATTATATTTCTAGTTCAAAACTAGTTCATTTCGATAAAAATCTATTTTTATCTTTTCAAATATGGAGTTTTTCATCCCAAACTTTCACAAATCATTTCTTATGATTTTACACAAATTATTACTATTTTTAATAATTTTATCAAGGCCCGTACAGTCGATTTCCATCAATGGCCATCGAACTGCACTTACAGCGACCTTTTTCAAATTTGATTTGGACATAATTCCAAATCCAACCGTTAGATTTCAAATTTCTAACATTCGCTAGAAAGCTCTTTTCGATGCGAACCCAACGGTTCCGGTTTTAGGAGAATCCGACGGTCGGATCTCCCGTTTTGTCAGTTTGAAATAAATGGTCGAAATTCACGAACTGCCGCGGCGCGGCGCGTTCTATTCAGGCCATTATATTATATATATAATATATATAATATATATATCGTCGATTGCTATTTAAAACGAATTATATAAATAGTTTTGAATTCGCTTCAAAAATCTATTTCAACTTCCATTTCAATTCAAAACAAAATTGAATTCTTCTTTATAGATTCGTTTCAAAATTCATTTCTATTCAATTCAAATTTCAATTCAATTCATTTCGAAATCGTTTTCAATTCAATTCATTTCGAAATCGTTTTCAATTCAATTCATTTCGAAATCGTTTTTAATTCAATTCATTTCGAAATCGTTTTCCATTCAATTCACTTTGAATTCGTTTTCAATTCAATTCATTTCGAAATCGTTTTCAATTCAATTCATTTCGAAATTGTTTTCAATTCAATTCATTTTGAATTCGTTTTCAATTCAATTCATTTCGAAATCACTTTCAATTCAATTCACTTTGAATTCGTTTTCAATTCAATTCATTTCGAAATCGTTTTCAATTCAATTCATTTCGAAATTGTTTTCAATTCAATTCATTTTGAATTCGTTTTCAATTCAATTCATTTCGAAATCACTTTCAATTCAATTCACTTTGAATTCGTTTTCAATTCAATTCGAAATCACTTTCAATTCAATTCATTTCGAAATTGTTTTCAATTCAATTCATTTCGAAATCACTTTCAATTCAATTCACTTTGAATTCGTTTTCAATTCAATTCATTTCGAAATCACTTTCAATTCAATTCATTTCGAAATCGATTAAAATTGATATAAATATCGTTCACGTCAAAATGGCGTCAATCTAATCAACACGGCTTCATAAATTTCTATTTTCAAATATTCTATTTCAAATATTTCTTTTTCAAATATTTCTTTTTTTTTCAAAACTGGAATGAGGCCCAATCAATTACCATATAAAATTAATTATATGGATTTGCATACAACACATGTATATAATAGCATTGAAAATAATCAACCATCAACCAAAGTGCACTACACTGTATAAGCATCAAATATAGATATTCAACGCTTATAACAGCCTGTCAATCAATCGATCGACATATTTAATCAATCAGGATGAGTGAACTTCAAATTTCATCCCAACACCCGTGTGGGGTTTCAAACAATCAAACACAGATTTTATTTGTGCAGTTGGGCGATGTGTAAAATTTATCGACCCAATCAATATCAGTCAAATCAGTGTATATAAACAAATCGGCCGATTTGTTTATAACTATTCATTTATTCACATTCACGTTAAAAATTATATTTTTACCGACAAAACATTTTATTTCAACCTATGAATTTCTATTCAATTCATTTACACAATAAAATGGTATTTTTATTTTCTAACACATTTTAGAAAATTTCGGCGGCATAACGGCACGATACTAGAAACGGGACAAGGCCTAGCCTTATCCCCGGTCTAGTGAAGGCCCACGCCATTCACACATCAATCAAATTCACCAAACAATTCAATTTCAATCAACTAATCTAACCAACTACACAACCAAACAAACAAGTCCATGGTCTGTGGACGGGTGTCGGGTGCTACTAAGCACCGTCTACATCCTAGTATATATATATATAACTAGAAAAATAAATTGAAAGGTGAGAAATTCTCACATATAGCTATCCAAGCTCCACGGCACTTCATTTGCAGAAGTCTTCGTCGTTTCGCCTTTTTGTCACATTCGTTGTCCGCTTTCACTACATATGTAAAAATCGAATTTTTACTTCGCTATTCAATATATAAAAATCATATTTTTAGTTCGCTATTCAATATATAAAAATCATATTTTTAGTTCGCTATTCAATATATAAAAATCATATTTTTACTTCTATACTATCTACATAAAAATCTCATTTTTATGTTTTCAAAAATCGAATTTTTACTTCAAAGTTCAATATATAAAAATCGAATTTTTATTTCAAAGTTCAATATATAAAAATCGAATTTTTATTTCACTATTTCTATTTACAAAACAAAGAATGTTTTTTTTTTTTCCTATTTTCAAACAAGGTATGTTTTTTTCTATTTTCAAACAAGGTATGTTTTTTTTTCTATTTTCAAACAAGGTATGTTTTTTTTTTCTATTTTCAAAACCATATCTTTTTATATTTTTAAAATTCTGAAAAATAAGTTACTGCTTATTTATTTAAAATCAGTTTTAAATCATTTAAAAATCAGTTTTCGAAAACCTAAAAATCAGTTTTTAAACTGTTAAAATAAAATAAATAATAAAAAAAAAACAAAAACAGTATTTAATCTGTAAAATGAAAACAGTTTTTAAAAACATAAAAATCAGTTTTTATATCATTTAAAAATCGGTTTTCTGTTTTAAATAAAAATAAAAATAAAGTAAATAAATTAAAAACTTACAGGATTTTGAAGAAAAGGGGGGGGGTGTGAAACTGTCGGCGGCGGCACTTCCAAAAAGGGGGGGGGGAATCGGCGGCTTCGTCGAGGGTTCGGAGGAGGGAGGGGGTCGGCTTCGTCGAGGGTTCGGAGGAGGGAGGGGGTCGGCTTCGTCGGCGTCAGCTTCGAGGTGGCGGCTGCTTCGCGAGGGGGAGGGCTGGATCGGCGCTAGGGTTTTTCTCTTTTTTTTATTTATTTATGTTTTAACTGAATCGGGGGGGGGGGGCCAGAAAGGAGATAGGAGGGAAAATATTTTTTTTTTATTATATTTATTTATTTATTTATTATTTAATTTGCAAAGAGTTGACTTTTACATACGACCTCGAAACGAGGCCCACCGCCTGTCGTCCATAGCGTTCTACCCCCATTCCGAACACAATGGGATATGTATCGCAAGTTGATTCGGCTGTTACAATCAGTTTCCGTTAAATTTTCATTTAAATCACTTTATTGAATTTTAAACGTACATTTCAAATTACCGGGGTCACATACTAACTAGAAAAATTCCAGAAAAATATTTTCTAGCTTCGTATTGACGATACGGTCCTAACAAAACTAGTTTCGTCGAATTCTGAGACCGTTGGAAAAATGGCCATTTTCCAGTCGATTAAAATCAACTGAAACTGGTCAAACGCGTTTTCCTTTGCCACGCTCACATATTGATTCGAAAAATTATGAAATTTGGAATCTAGCAATAACTTGACACCACGGACCCAACAAAACTGGTTTCGTCGAAATCCGAGGTCGTTTGCAAAACGGCTATTTTTAAGGGCTATATATTATATAAAATATATATAAATTCCACAGCGACTATTCTGAATTTTCAACTGGACATATCTTATCATTTCTAAAGTGAAATCTCAGTTTGTTAACTTCATTAGAAAGATATTCTTCATCAGATTCAAATATTTTTGGTTTCACTAAAATCCGGATTGTTTTGCACCCGGTACGTTCAATTGAAGTTTGAAATCGAATTATCGAACTACCGCGCCATTTTCAATTCTATTTATAATTATATATAAATATTTATATTCTAACGACGGCGTATATAATATATACGTCGAATTCTATATTGAAAATAAATTTCACGTCGATATTATTTAAAATAATTCATTTTAAATAATCAAAATTCGCTAAAATTGCCAAAATAAAATTTTCAAACTGGCTCGCATTTTACGGGTTGTTACAGTCCTACCTTACGTTTGAGGATTAGTTACTCATGAACACACGTTTCCCGGTCCTATCGGACCTATATCCATCAGCTCCGTAGACACCGATATATCCGAGGCGCCTCGCAATCCAACAACCACATAGGTAAAAATATAAAAATATCAGGTCTTGTAAAACCCTGACACCACCCATAGCTAGAAAGAAACATAATATTCTCCCAATGGTCCGATCAAGTTTTTGACTCATACTGAGGTTTGAGGCTCGCGAATTAACGCTATACACAAAGCTATGCCCTTTAAGGCCATGCTTTAATCATTAACCACAAGACTCTACTTTCCAACATAAGCCTTGATCACTGCATCTCTGCATGCCACACTGGTAATTCATGCCATGCGATAGATATCTATCGATATATAACCTCTTAGCTCGTACATCTCAGAGAAGGGCGTTAAGCAAGAAAATAAATTCTCCATCGCCAAACAGATATATATTTAATAGAAATCAATCAACACAGAATAAAATCCAATGTCAGACACACATCCATTTACTAGTTCGTTCTGGGTCTGAACGAAACCAGGGGCACCTTATTCCTCTTCCCGTGTCAAATACAGGAGAGAGGCCCTCGCATATCCGGTCGATCTCCAAGTACGTCTGGACGATCATCACTTATTACCTTGTCTTGGGTGTACAGCCCAATCAAGATATCAGTAATCATCCAAATGATGTAAAGACCTCCGGACTTCAACCACCGTCTTCATCGTCGACATATCGTCGAATCACTTATTCAGAATGGGTATAAACCCGGCCTTTCCGAATAACTCGTGTATATAATAAACAAGTGCTATAAAAACACAACATACGCCTCATTCCAATTTTGAATATTCTTTTATTTAAATATTCATATCCTTTGGGAAAGGTTCCCATTAATTTTATCAAAGATAAATTCTTTAAATTTATTCTTTAATCTTCCTTAGGATATCAATTCAAACCAAATTAAAGTTTATCCAAACTAGTCGGGATTCGCACACCTTACCGAAGTAATCATTTGTTTAATTTCTCAATCCCAACCTATTCATCCCATGGAGCAAAACTGGTTATATTCCATATTTAACACCACGGTGATATCGGTAAATTTAATTACCATTTCACGTTCAAATCTAATTAAAGATTTAATTATCGCCTGGAACAAAACTGGGGATGCTCCATTCTCGATCATTTCCCAAATTTGATAATTTAAATTATCAATTCCCATTTCTATCTAATTAAAGATTCATTAAAACTCCACTTAGTTTTAATCTTCCCAAAAATCAATATTAATGATTATTTAACTTTGGAAACACAAACATGTCGCATCGACAATCTACACCGTACTATTGATTTCTGTCGATATATAACCTCTGAGCTCGTACGTCTCAGAGAAGTGTGTTAAGCAAGAGAATAAATTCGGTGCCATGAAACAGATATATATTCAGTAGAGAACAACTGCACAGTTCGAAATACAATGTTAGACATTTAATCCTGTCTTTAACTGGGTTAAAAGAACTAGTGTCATTTAAAACACAGTTCATGACAACCCCAAATTCTCTTCCATAAAAATGGAATCTTCACGGAAAACAAATCAATATATAGTCGATATCAATTTCCATATCCAACCAATAATACAAATGGAATAATGACAAAGCCTTTTAAATTCCATATGTATTAACAGTCTTCCTCCACAGAAGTTCACTTCGATTATTATCAAATCGAATTCCATTCAATTCCAATTTAATATATTAATTATGAAAACTTTACTTTGGAAAATTCCTGTTAAATCTTAATAAAAAGATTCACAAATTCCAAATCACATTTTAATATAAATCGGGTTAAAGAACGAATGTCGTTTAAAACACAGCTCACGATAAACCCAATTCACATTCCATTTTCAATTCCAATTAAATGTTAATTAATTGGTAATTCTTCTTTAAATCTTAATTAAAAGATTTATCTTTTTCATACTGGGTTTGAGAGCAGTGTTACTGAAGACACCATTCCATCAGTCTCTAACCGTAAACTAGTAAGAGAACAATTCCCTAAGTATTAATCCCGAAGGCCGAAACCAACATAAGATCAATACCGAGGAAACCATTCAGCTTTGCTAATCTCCGGTTAGTTTTTATTTTTCTCAACTCCATTGGGTTTAAGAACAGCATTTTTAAAGATACCATTCACGACAAACCCAAAATTCAATTCAGTTCGACTCTAATTAAATATTAATTAATTGACAAATTTCATTAAATCTTAATAAAAAGATTTAATCTTTTCTCAACTGGGTTTAAGAACAGTGTTAGTAAAGACACCGTTCTCGACAAACCCAAAATCCCATGTGATATTAAATACAAGGCTCTAAATAGAAAATATATTGGCTTATATTCAATATCAAATTCTGAAACCAACAAATATCGTATTGGAATAACGATATATATATATATATATATATCTTCCAAATTCCTCTACAATATCTGTATAATCACGGAATCCAATATCGAAATATTCCGAAGATACTTTCGATCCAAATCCATTCCAATTCTTATATTGGAAATTTTTTGTTATATTAAAACCATTCACAAATCCAATTTATTTGTTTAAAAATTATGGGATTTCTAATCTAGTTCATTTCGATAAAAATATATTTTTATCATTTTCAAATATGGAATTTTTCATCCCAATTGTTTCCAAATTATTTATTATGATTTTACACAAATTATTGATATTTTTAGTAATTTTATCAAGGCCCGTACAGTTAATTTCCATAAACGGCCATCGAACTGCACATACAGCGACCTTTTCCAAATTTGATTTGGAAATAATTCCAAATCCAACCGTTAGATTTCAAATTACTTATATTCGTTGAAAGCTCTTTTCGATACGAAGCCAACGGTTCTAGTTTTAGGAGAATCCGAAGGTCGGATCTCCTTTAATGTCTGTTCGAAATCAAAGGTCAAAATTCGTGAATTGTCATGGCGCGGCGCGTTCTATTCAGGCCATTAAATATATATAATATATATATTATATATATTTCGTCGACTTCCATTTAAAACTTTTTTTGTAATTCGTTTTCAAAATGAATTCAACTTCATATTCAATTTTATATAAAAATTGAATATTCCATATCATTAATGTATAAATGATAATATTTTTAAAACATTAGATTTTGAAATCACTTCTTTTTCGATATTCATTATAAAAATGAATAAAGTCGATACAGATATCGTTCACGTCAAAATGGCGTTAATCTAATCGACACGGCTTTATATATATAAATATTTTCGTGTCCATCCCAAATCTGACATCAAAATCACATTTTGATCCATTACTGGATATTATTTTAAAATATTATTTATTTTAAAATATTCATTACTCGTCATTTTAGAATATTTATTACTTTAAAATATACGTTCTTTCTGAGTTGGAATCAGACACAGTCAATTACCATATGATGTTATTTATATGGATTTCATACAACACATGTATAGAACAACAATGATAAACAATCAACCATCATCCAGAGTGCATTCTACACTGCATAAGCATTAAATATAATTATTCATCGCTTACACAGCTTGTCAACCAATCGATTGACATACAACTAAACATTGGGATTAGTGTATGTCCAATATCATCCCAATACCCGTGTGGGGTCTTCAAACAGCAAACACAGATTTATTTGTACATTTGGGCGATGTGTAAAATATATCGTCCCAATCATATCAGTCAAATGTGTATACAAATACAAATCGTCCGATTTGTAAATGAATATTTATTTTATTCATATACACGTTAAAAATTATATTTTTAACTATAAAATATTTATTTCAACACATGAATATTTTATTTTCCTTTCACTTCACAATCACAATCAATATCCACAACACAACACAACCAAACAAGTCATCCATGGTCAGTAAACGACGGGTGTCGGGTGCTACTAAGCACTGTCTACATCCTAGTATATATTTTAACTAGAAAATAAAATTAAAGTGAGAAGTTCTCACCTTTGGGATCCACTCCTCCATTTCATTTCTGAATTTCAAAACAGTCTGGGTTTGCCCGAAATGCCAATGCGATTTTTATCACGCTGTTCACAGTTAAAATCACATTTTTATATGATGTTTATATTATAAAAAATCACATTTTTATTTCAACGCTATATGGATAAAATCATATTTTTTATAATGCTACTCATATATATTAACAATCATATTTTTATATCGATGTATGCATCATAAAAATCATATTTTTGTTCTGTTACTATATAAATAAAAATCATATTTCTATAATACTTCTATATATATAAAAATTCTAATTTTATATAATTAAAAATCATATCTTTTATATGCAATACATATGAATAAAAATCATATTTTTATCCGTTATTTTATATAATAAAAATTATATTTTTATTTCAAAACTATTACATACTAAATATCGGATTTTTATATAGTTATAATGTTATATAAACTAATTATGAATAAATAAATAAATAAAAACTAACCAAAAATCAAATTCTGGACTACTGACTGGAGGTGGAGGGGGAGCGGCGGCCCATCAGTGGCCAGAAGCGGCGACGGTGGCCTTTCTCGGCGGTGGCGGTGCTGATTTGGTTCGTGGAAGGGGTTTGGGCACGGTTTGGGGCTGAGGAGAGAGAAACGAGGGCGGAGGGGGAGGAGATGGAGGGAGGGGCGTCGGAGATGTTGCGGTAGGTGTTGGTGGGCTAGTGGGGGTCGTTGGTTCATCGAAGCAGCGAGATTTAAGGTGGTTTCGGGTCTAGGGTTCGAATTAAAGGAGGAGGGAGGAGCGAGGAGCCGTGGGGGAAGAGAACGGTCGGGGATGGGGGTTGCGCGGCGGCACGGTGGCTGGTAAGGGCCAGCGGAGGCGAGAGCAACGTGAGGCGGCTGCTGTGTGAGGAGCGACTGGTTTGTAAAGTGAATAAGGGTTTGACCCAGAGAATGAATATATATTAATATTTTAATTATTTATTTAATTCCCCAAAAAGCAACTTTTTCATTCTAACTCCGGATCGAACCCAACGACCGTCGTTCCAAGCTAATTACCCCCATTCCGAACACAATGGGACATGTCCCATAAGCCGATTCAGTTGTTTCGGTTAGTTTTCATTTAAATTACAATATAAATCAATATATATTTAATTTAAACGTACATTTCAATTTATTGGGGCCACGTATGGACTCCAAAAATTCCAGAAAAATAAATGTGCTATGTTTTGACGATACGGTTCTAACCAAACTAATTTCGTCGAATTTGGAGACCGTTTGAAAAACGGTCATTTTCTAGTCGATTAAATTCAAACTAAAATGACCAAACACGTTTAAATTCACCACGCTCACATATTAATTCCAAAA
Organism: Allium sativum; assembly: GCA_030737875.1. Classification (NCBI taxonomy): domain Eukaryota; kingdom Viridiplantae; phylum Streptophyta; class Magnoliopsida; order Asparagales; family Amaryllidaceae; genus Allium; species Allium sativum. The sequence goes on from CM060919.1 coordinate 435,869,390, forward strand.
ATTATGAAAATTGGAGTCTAGCAATAATTTGACATTCCGGATCCAACAAAAGTGGTCTTGTCGAAAACGGAGGTCGTTTGCAAAATTGCTATTTTTATGGGCTATATTTCCATATCAACTATTCTGAATTTTCAACTGGACATAAGTTTTTATTCCCGCTATAAAATCAGGATTTTTTAGATTCGTTGGAAAGATATTTTCAAACAGATTCAAATATTTTTGGTTTCACTAAAATCCGGTTTATTTTGAATCATGTACATTCGTTTGAAATTTGTAATCGAATTTTCAAACTACCGCGCCATTTCCAATTCCTTTTGTAATTAAAATAAATTTTTATATTCTAACTTCAATTTATATAAATATATACGTTCTAATTCTATTCAAAATAAATTTCTAGTTGTTATTATTTAAAATAAATCATTTTAAATATTGAAAATTCATTAAAATTGCCAAAATAAAATTTTTAAATTGGTTCTGATTTTCCGGTTTGTTACAATCTCCCCACTTAAAAATCTTTTCATCCTCGAAAAGGAACGGAGCTGAAAGTTGTTTTACTAATCAACTCAACTTTTAGTTTGGCTTTCATTCTTCCAATTTTCAGTTTCTAAGAATTTTCCAATTCTTTAAAAATTTGGCTAACACCCTAAATTTTTGAAAAATTTCGCCATAACCTCCTTTGTACGTGGAGACATTTAAAACCACAACTAGCCTCATAAGGCCCTCATCAGTCCAAAAGAAAAAGAAAATGCCAAGCTGCCAGCCTTAGGCTCATAAACTCTTTAAAAGCAAAAGAAAAATTGCCAAGCGACCAGCCTTAGGCTCATAAACATTTTTAGGCTAATAAACATTTTTTAAAAGAAAAAGAAAATGCCGAGCGACCAGCCTTAGGCTCATAAACATTTTTTCAGAAAAAAAGAAAATGCCAAGCGGCCAGCCATAGGCTCATAAACATTTTTTTATTAGTAAACAAGTACCTATTTGTCGGGCATACAATTTTATTCCTTTCCTTAGCTTCCCTGCTATGACCTGTTCAATGTATATACATGTATATGCATGTAATTTCAACCAATTTCAGTTCAGTTCAATAACTTTATGAGTAAACTAACAATCAAACAACACAACCATCAATCAATTAGTTGATTAACATTTCAAATTTATAATAATTTTTTTTATATACATAAAAATCCATTTTTGATGCCAAATCACAACAAATAAATCCTATCTAATTTCGGTTCTCACACCAGTCAATTGGAAATATATAGATATCACACCTTCTACATTCGAACATGAGGTCTGATGATGAGATCTCAATCATCATAATCATCTCCGGGCGTCTAGAGTGTGATTCTTTATCTATCCAGTATATTAAAACTTCGGATACACGGTTGCAAGGCGTATATGCAAAATCTTTATATACTCGATTGTCCAAATTCAAGATAAAATAAATATTCAAATATGTGTTATAAGGTTTAAATTTTCAAAACAAAATTTGTTTTCACTTTTAATTTTAAAACAACACTCTTCACACTCATTCTATGATACTATTGATCCTATCTCTAACGAGCCATTCTCATTGGATATTACTAATCCAATCTCTGATGAATTCTTTCGTTTGGTTCTAATATGCCTTGTTCTCGAGCTCTATAAACCAAAGCTCTGATACCAACTGAAATGTCACCTATTGGAAATTGGATTTCATCTATGAGTCAAGGCCAGGGATGGCTCCTCACCGCTTTGGGACACTCTAGCTGTAACACCTCGTAATTTTAGAATATTAAAATTAACAAATTTAAGGACACTTAATTTTTAGAAGAAGAATTAAGTGAAACGGGTTATGCCATTGCATTCATCTCGAAATTCTACTTGGGATAAAGTCTGAATTTGCGTAAATCGGACACCCTATGAAGAAGTTATAAGCCTTAGAAGTTTGTATACGCGTAGGGGAGAATATATATATAATAACTCCAAAAGCTCCCAAACAGGTTCAAATTTCGAAATTCAGTCAAAGCGGGCTGAGTGGGAAATTTCCTACTCATGGGTGTCGACCCCCCCGTGGGGGGGTCGACATAGGTGTCGACCCACCTATAGGGGTGAAGACACAGGTGTCGACCCCCTATATAGGGTGTCGACCCCTATTGGCCAAATTGGGCTGATGTGTTCAAATGATGATTTGTGGAGTTTTAGGGCTTATGTGGCTTTATCTGATTGGTCTGGTTACATGTCTTTTCATTTTGGATGGCTTAGATGAATCCTAGTCAGATCCAAGGGATCTAATTAATCCTACACATCTATATAAGCACACATAAACCTAAACCCTAATCTAAACTAAATTCATTCATAAGCCATCATGCCGCTGCATCCTAAACTAAGCTAGTCTCTTCTCCAACAAATTAAAGCTTAGGAATTGTGAAAGAGGAGAACGGTTCTAGAACAACAACAAACGCTTAATCTATTCTTTCTTTTACCATAGTGAGTTCTAGTCATTTTTAGGTTTAAAAAGATAAATGTGAATTGTGGTAGACTATGAATTGGGTATATGCTATAAATTATGAACTTATGCAGGCATACTATGTCATTTTCCCTAGAAATAATATATGGACATTCTACTATATTTTCTATGTGAATCTTGAATTATAATTATATTGCGGTACATGTGAACCTGTTAATACAGATCTAACTTTCTAGATCTGATTGTGGTGATTCGATATGACGTTTATATGAACATTGATTTGTAACCATGTTAGGATGATAGTACATCCATTAATTTGACATTACTTGGATCTAGACTTTGGTGTTAATCACCTTTCACTTGTTATATTATGATAGCTTGGTATATGTGGTAAACTTGACATGTGAATCTAAACTTATTATTATGCCACCCTGTCTGTGCTAGATTTAGGTAACTGGACACCTAATATTGAATCTAGATCTCATTATGCTTGCCTAAACACAAGTTATTAATTTGATGTCCACTTTATTATGATAATTATCACATGTCCATTCACTTAGTTACTATTCTGGTTATGTTAGTATGTATGCCAAAACATGTTGAACTGTCACCCTATCATATTCCCTTTTATTGTTATGACGAGGATACTTTATAGCCTCGATGACGCCAAAATGCATGATATCATGTTAGCTAGAAACGGGAAAAAAGGGGATTTATAATTGGCATAATTTATATAATGTTTTACATAAGTTGGACATATAATTCAAATAGGGAAACATAGTAATAATCACCTATAATGACATAGGAAAATTTGGAAAAAAATGCCATAATTTGAATATGACCATTTATGGATATGTAATTCAAATTATTGTTGCAAAATAGGTATTGAAACCTATAAAAGGAAAGGATTAATTATTTGGTAAATTAATTAAAAATGGAATGTTTAGTAATTACAATTAGGAATTGTAATTGTACTTGCGACACGAGGTTAGGTTACATTAATGGTGGAAGTCTGTCCGGACTCGACCGGCATATCCTGCAGCCACTAATGTTGAACCTAATGTGGGAGGTCTAAGTACGCGAATAAGAATTGGGCTAAGACACGAGGTTAGGCCCAACTGTGGAATAAGACTTCCCGGACCCGACCGGCGTATCCAGCATCCACATGTTGTAGGCCTAATGTGGGAGATTATAAACCATAAATGGACATGGTAATGAATCAGACTACTTAACTTATCTAATCCGTAAGGGATTGTACGAATATAAACTAAAGATAGGTTTAAGTAAAACATGCTTAGATCAGTGGGAGGGTTAAGTACATCTTGGGTAGGTGGGTAATATTAATATATAGGCTCACAAACTTAACCGTTAAATAAACATGCTTGAATCAGTAGGAGGGTTAAGTACATCTTGGGTTGGTAGGTAATATTTGTATATATATAGGCCCACAAACTTAACCTGTCGGGGTTATTTAATTAAAGACATCGTTAGGTAAACATAACTAGTCGAAAATATAGTAGCGGGGATGCAAGACAAAGCGGAGAGCTTGCATCATCTTGTGTGGGACCCATTTCAGTCAGTAACCCTTAAATAGGTATCAGACGGGTACTCCGAACTAGGTCGTAGTCGGGCAAGCTTACCGAGTTAATTGTAAGAGATCCAAACGTGGAGGTGGTTTTGACAGCGCGGTCCAATGGGGTCATGTGCATGCATGACTCCACCTGCTAGGGAAGATAAGACACTGTGACATCAGTAGATATGGTTGTGCACATCTGGAAAATGAAGGGTTGCCACTTCAAGGAGTGATACACCCTATTGTGGGGCCAGCACAGGGTATCTACGGAATAGGCAGCCGATCGATTGGGGGTAGTAAATAGGGTACATCTAGTCCTGGCTATTTCCGTGGGGTACCTATGTTTCAGTCTGGGCAAACACCCGTTATTTCTGTTTAGGTACCAGTCCCGTTTGGGTTAAAACCCGTTACTGGAGTACATCTAAATCTACCATTATGTTTCTGTTGGGATCATCCTGTTTTTGTTAAGCAATTAGGGAGTATGTAATCCTATTACATATTTGTTATATTAGTATTGGTGCAGAGCAAGGAAAGTATTAAGAAGCGCTATCTATTGGATCCTGTTGTCCTATTTACCTTGTCATACCTGCCATTTATGTAGTGATTTCACTTACCCACTTTATGCCTATCATGTTCACCTTTATTTATTTACTGTCTAAAAGTAACTAGACTCGCCAGACTTTATGTCTGACCCCTTTGTTTTTCTCTCTCTCTTCCGTTCCTCCCCCTCCTCCAGTTTCTCAGGGAGGAAACACCCAGGCTTAGTCAGGTTGAAACACCCCACCTCCGTTAGGGTCACTCTCAAAGGGAATGCCCTAATTTTGGTGGAGGTTTATAAGTATAAGTCACAGATATACAAGACAGATATAAGAACACATATTTGTAAACAGCGGAAAAACAACAAACTTTTTATTTCATAAAAGCAAATACGTGTTACAACAACATCACCATGATTGTCTTACATCCTTTCCAAAAACATAACATAACACTTTCATAATCTGTCTTGATTAAAGAAGCATAAATAAAACATAGATAAACTGCAAAAGCCCCATAGTGGTTGTCCAAAGCCATAGTTCAAAACGAAAAGGTCCAAGCAATACATTTCTCCTCTTCAAGCTGGATGTTAAGGCTGGTCAAGCTGCAGTGTTCCCTCCCTGTGGACCTGGGGGGGAAACGGAAGAAAAGAAGACGAAAGAAAAGTAGAGTCAGACATAAAGCCTGAGTAAGTCTAGTACTATTCTGTCTATGAATAAAGAACTGGGTATGATAAGTATAAACAAGAAGTGGGAAAGCACTATAAACTTGGTTAAATTGTCTAGGGTCGAATATGCTATCGTACCCCATGTTAATCTCTGAACCCATATAAACTAGTTCCCAACTGGCACCCCATAATCAGGGTGAAGTGATCCTTTTCATGATGATCGGCTCCTACTCGCATAGTTACATGTGTCTTATGGCCCCCGATGTTGTAGTTACCTATGTTGGTCCCACCATGGGGTGTATCAAGTCCCATGGCGGCAACCCGACACAACCCTAGAATGCAAAGGTATGCTACTGGTGCCCAGTGCTTTATTTTTCTGCGCCGGAGTGTGTGCACGCCCGCACCCCGTTAGAACCTACACTGCTACACCACCGCCGTCGATTTGACCTCTTACAATCAGCCCAGTAATCGTGCCCCACCCTGCCTAGTTTCAGGGTATCATGATACCTTGTAGGGTTACTGCGAAAAGGGTCCTGCGTTACTAGGTTTTCTATCTCTAGCCAACATGCTAAGTTGGTTAAGTGTTTTATAAACCTAACCCCCCCACCAGTCTGTTCAGTTTAGCATGTTCCATTTTGATTAAGTCTTTAGTCCACTTAATCCTAACAATCCTGACTCAGCTTTAATTGTCTTATTAAAGCCTTGACCTCTCACATTAGACAGGTATTGTTGTGGCTGCCTGTTGCCGGTTGGGTCCAGGCAGTCTTACGCCACAACTCAGTCTAACCTCGGGTCCTTTTTGGGCTCCATGTTTAACCACCCACATTGGATAGGTATTGTTGTGACTACTGGACAGCCGGGCGGTTCCGGGCAGGTTTACATCACAACTCAATCCAACCTCGGGTTAAACACATCGTATTTTCTACATTTACATATTTTGTCTTTCTTCTTTATTTATATGTAAATATTTGCGGCCCATTATTAAAATCAATGGTGTAAAGGTTACACCAATCATGGGCCCAACCCATACTTGAGTTTGGCCCCTTTTACTTTATCTTTTCATTTATTAATTAATTTAGCCCAACGTTATTTTCCCCCGTTTAATACGTTCGTTTATTATATGTTGGGCTTAGCCTTTTTAAGCCCAACCTAGCCATGAAAGAGGGGAGGCTTAAAGCGTGATTACATACACAAAAAGGGGAATGGTGTACGCATGAACTTGCAACTTGACGTTGGAACTACAAAATAGAAACTGGTGTACTTGCATAGAAATAACATATACTTTGGTCATAAAGCATAAGTGACATGAATCAAAGCATGTAAACTTGTAGTTAAGTTAAGAATTTAACTACAACATAAACCTATACTTTTGTTCAGGCATAATGTCAAACATAAACAAATCATGTTCATAAGGTTTCTACATGTTTACAAAGAGGATTACTTTTGTTACTAATACAAAAGCATAGTTCAACTTAATCATGATTTAAGTCTAATCACATAACGATGGTACAAATATACTTATGCCTAAATATTCCTAAACATGGTGTTTACTTTATTCAAGCAAACTTGCAAAAAGGGATTTTTGGGTCTAACCTAGCCATGTCTCACATATGTCATCATATAATTCTTGCTAACAATATAGAACTAACATGGTTTTCAATTATGTAAAATATCAATCATAGCCTAGTCATATTCATAAGTTTGCACATAGGTTTTTCTAGTACAAAAGCATGGCTTAATACATAGATCATGGTGCCAAAATTTCAGCATAGTTTCCATATGAATTATGATAACCCAAACTTATTCCAATTACTTCACAAAAATGATGTTTGTATAAAAATACACATTATGACGGCATAATAGCAAAACCCCAAACTTGCATGAATTTCAATTAATCAACTACATACATGTAGCTTCAACATGGATTACATAATTTGCGAATATTCCAAACGTATACTTGCATAAAACTACCGCATGTAGTTTTTCATATTGAATAACATAATATCGATCATAGTAACGCACAGATTATGAATTATTTATCACCACAACCAAGTATACAAACTAACACAGTTATTTGTTCATACCAAAATAATACTCTACTTACAATGGTTGTAGCGAATTCTCAAATTTAGGGATTTGAAGATGCGGTTTGATTTGATTTGCTTGAATTGCTTTAGGCTTTAGAATTTTCCTCCTAATCCTCTCTCCAATTGGTGGCTACCCCTAGTCGTTCCTCAGCAACATGGCGGCTATGTTCTTATTTTTGAATGAATAGATTAGGGTTGAGTCTAGGATTGTTTTTATAGAGGTAATGAACTGATTAGGACCATTGATGTTGCTTGGATAGATCGTAGCCATTCATCCTAAGGAGAGACCAATTAGAGCTTGCCACCTAGCCCTAATGACAAAGCAGACTACAGAAAATCGGCCAACATAAAATAGGCCAGCCAGGTTGGACTGGGTTCGACCTGGCTCTGGACCAGGTCGACACCCCTGTCGACAGGCCTGTCGACCTGGTTAGGCCAGGTCGACAGCCCAGTCGACCTGGGTGCGTCAGGCGGGCCTTTTTCCGCCCTGGCCCATTGGGCCCTATTTTGTTTTTCTGAGCTTATTTTATTCTGTTTGAATTTTTAAACTTAATTTAAAAACTTCCGAAGGCCATATCTTCTTCATACGGACTCCGTTTTTCGAAAACTCGGACTCTATTTCGCGTATTTTTCCGAGACGAACGCAATGGCGTATCCCGTTTCCCTTAGTTCTTTGATTTCAAATTAATTATACTTTAATTTGTTGATTTCACAGTTATAGATTTTACGGGGTGTTACATTCTCCCCCACTTAAAAGGATTTCGTCCCCGAAATCTTCAAGTTTAGGAAAATGTAAATCCTAACATCCAATCATCCATCTACTCATCCATCAAGCACGAGCATCCATTGTCCTTAAAAGACTTCTAATGCTTCATGATCATATGCGAAGTGTGTGTGTGTACATGTACTTATCTAATGCAAAATCAGGCGGTCTACTGATTCAGTTGACCTCCTTAATGCGAATTATGTAAGTGCCATGAATCCATTATGTATGCAAATTTTTCCTATTCATGATTCTGCATGAGTGCACAATAATTCAATACAAATGCAACATCCATATGATAACACATTAAAGTTCAACCATATACGAATGCAAACATATATGCATATGCAATATGAAGTGACTGAGCCGATCTAAAAACCTAGACTGTGTGTGTATATGCAACCACGAGCAACCACTAGCAATCACTTGTAACCACTTGCAACCATCATCCATAACATGTTTCAATTACATGTTTTCATCCAAAAGGTTTCTACCTAAAAGATAAGGTCGAGGAAATATTCCTAAAAAGATAGATAAAAGCGCAACTTAAGGAAAAAGAAAGATCAAGGATGTACCCTCGAAAAGAAAAGGGTAGGCAGTGCGTATTCTAGCTTCAGTTTCCCAAGTCGTGTCTCCCTCGGCGTCGCTCCACTGGACTTTGACGAGTTTGACTTCGCGGTTGCGTAGCTTCTTCACTTCCGTTCCTAATATGCGGGTTGGAACTTTTCTTATGGTTGCTTCGCGTTCCACTTCGGCCTCTTCGAGGATATTTGGCTCTACCACTTCAGCAGACTCATGTAGACATTTTCGTAGATGTGAAACGTGAAAAACGTTGTGAACTCCAGCCAACTTCTCGGGTAGCTCTAATCTATAGGCCATTTTCCCAATTTTCTCGATGATAGGGAATGGCCCTATGAACCTTGGTGCTAGCTTTCCTGTGATTCCAAAACGAACAACGTTCCTTAGCGGTGATACCTTGAGAAAAACTCTGTCTCCAACCTCAAATTCAAGGTCGGTTCTCCTTTTGTCGGCGTAGGACTTTTGTCTGTCTTGGGCCGTCTTCATCCTTCTTCGTATTAAGTCTACTTTCTCTGAAGTCTCTCGGATCATATCTGGTCCAAGTATGAGCTTATCAGTAGACTCCCACCAACAAGTGGGCGATCGGCACGGTCTTCCATATAAAGCTTCGAAGGGCGCCATTCCGATGGTTGCTTGATAGCTGTTGTTGTAGGCAAATTCCACCAAAGGAAGGTGGTCTTCCCATGTCCCTCCGAAGTCAAGGACGCATAGTCTTAAAAGGTCTTCCAAAACTCTGTTCACTCTCTCTGTTTGGCCGTCGGTTTGGGGATGATAGGCTGTACTCAAGCATAACTGCGTTCCTACTGCTTCTTGCAGACTCCGCCAAAATTCACTGGTGAAGATGGGGTCTCGGTCACTAACAATGCTGGATGGTATTCCATGGAGTCGAACGATTTCCTTGAGGTAAAGTGATGCTAGGGATGAGGCAGTTCTTTTACTTTTGACAGGTAAAAAGTGGGCGCTTTTAGTAAGCCTATCCACTATTACCCAAATGCTAGTGTTGCCTCTCCTAGACCTAGGCAGCCCATCGATGAAGTCCATTGAGATGCTATCCCACTTCCACTGCGGGACCTCTAGAGGATGTAGCAGTCCGCCAGGCTTTTTCTGTTCCGCCTTAACCTGTTGGCACACAATACACTTAGAAACGAATTCTGCCACGTCCTTTTTCATGCCGTTCCAGAAGAAAGTCCTTTTTATGTCTTTGTACATTTTGTCTCCGCCTGGGTGTATCGTCATCTTGGAGTGATGTGCTTCCTCGAGAACCTTCTTTACTAAATCTTTTGTCTGTGGGACGCATAGTCTACCGTCTCGCCTTAGCAAACCCTTATCGTCGATGGAGTATCTGTTGAGGTGACTTGAAGTCTCACCCCTAATTAGCCTATCAATCATTTCCACAAGCTGAGGGTCTTCGCGTTGTGCTGTCCCTACTGAATCCACTAAAGTTGGGCGCACTTCGAGAGATGCTAGCAAGCCTGGTACAAAATCGGAGGAAGGCCTAAAGTCGAAGCTGGCTATAAACTCTAGGCTTTGTCTTTCAACAAACAACGGGCTTAGGGTCAATTTCTTTCGGCTCAACGCGTCTGCTACTACGTTGCCTTTGCCCGGAGTGTAGGTGATTTCGAAATCATACGAGGCAAGAAACTCCATCCATCTCTGTTGCCTCAAGTTAAGATCTTTCTGCGAGAAAAGATATTTCAACGATTTATGGTCAGTGTAAAGTTCGAACTTCTCACCTAGGAGATAGTGTCGCCAAGACTTGAGTGCAAAGACGATGGCGGCTAACTCAAGATCGTGGGTTGGGTAGTTCTTTTCGTGCACCTTCAACTGCCTTCCGCCATAAGCTACTACCCTTCCTTCTTGCATTAAGACGGCGCCTAGCCCTGTCCCACATGCATCCGTATAAACAGTGAACATCTTGCTTCCATCTGGCAGCGTCAAAACTGGGGCTGTTGTAAGAGCCCTTTTCAGTCGTTGGAAAGCAAACTCGCAATCCAAGTCCCAATTGAACACTAGATTCTTCTTGGTCAATTTCGTGAGCGGAGCTGAGATTTTAGAAAAATCCCTTATGAACTTTCGATAGAAACCTGCTAGTCCTAGAAAACTTCGGACCTCCGTTGCATTCCTTGGCGTCTTCCAATCTTGTACCGCCACTACCTTAGCAGGGTCCACTGCTAACCCTTGTTTGGATACTATGTGCCCAAGGAACCTCACCTCTTCTCTCCAAAAGTGGCATTTGGAGAATTTGGCTTTTAGTTGATGGACTCGCAAAGTTTCCATGATTGCCCTTAAGTGTTGAGCATGTTCCTCTTCACTCTTTGAGAAGATAAGGATATCATCTACGAAGACCACTACGAATTTGTTGAGCAAATCTCTAAATACCCTACTCATCAGGTCCACGAAGTAAGCAGGTGCATTTGTCAAGCCGAAAGTCATGACAAGCCATTCAAAGAAGCCGTCTGGGGTTCTGAACGCCGTTTTATCGATGCTATCTTCAGCCACCCTTAGCTGATGAAAACCGGTTGCTAAATCGAGTTGGGAGAAAACAGACGCTCCTACAAGCTGGTCAAATAAATCGTCAATCCTAGGGAGAGGGTGCCTATTCTTTTTCGTTAGCTTGTTGAGCTCCCTATAGTCAACACATAGACGGAGTGAACCATCCGCCTACGTAGCGAACACCACTGGAGCGCCCCATTCTAAAATGCTCCTCCTAATGAACCCCTTCTCTAGAAGCTCTTTAATCTGTTTACTGAGCTCTTTCCTTTCTCGTGGAGCCATGTGTCTAACAGGCAACGCAACGGGCTTTGCATTGTCTACAAGATATATGCGGAAGTCTATTTCCCGCTTCGGAGGCAAGCCCTTCACCTCTTCGAAGACATCCGGATATTCCCGGACCACTCTAACTGTTTGCAAATTTTCAACAGAGGCATCTAACGATTCAAGATAACTAAGCATAACCGCATACGAGGGATTACAAGAAATTTCCAAAGTATTACCGAGTTGGGTTAGGAGCCTAACAACCCTTTTCTCACAATCAAGGATGGCCCCATTACTGGATAGCCAATCCATACCCAAAATCAAACCATACCCCGAAAAGCCCAAAACAAAGGCACTACATTGAAATTCTACGCTTAGAATAGAAATTTTTAATCCCAAACAGATCATAGACAAATGAGCTGGGCCCCCAATTGGGTTTGAAACAATTAAGGGGTCCTCTACCATACTACTTTTTAGGTGCAGAGATTCTACTAAAGCAGACGAGATAAAGGAGTGTGATGCGCCAGAATCAAATAAAGTGCGAACGGGGTGATCATAAAGATAAACTACACTTTCTACAGAAGTATTTATACCTCGCTGTTGCAGAGGTGGCGCTTCTAGCACATGAACCTATGCCCCTGAGGTGGATCCAGCCCCCTGCCCCTGCCCTCGTTTCTTTGGGCAGTCCTTAGCCCTGTGGCCTGTCTGACCGCAAGAAAAGCACCCACCATTCTCCTTGGCCTTCTTTTTCCGGCAGTCCTTTACTAAGTGCCCCCACTTTGCCACAGAAATTGCACTTCCTCTTCTCTTTGTTGCCTTTCCCGCCTTTCTTAAAGTCTGTCTTCTTATGCTGCAAACCCTCTTTCTTCCCTTGAGAGCTTTCTGTCTTCGTCTCCTTCTTGCCCTTATCCTCTTCATTCAGCAATGCCATTTGCACCAATCTTTCATACGTGGCCCCCATGGGTATATGGGTCATGGCCAAACTGTGTAATGGCTCATTCAACCCTTTAACGAAACGGAGAGCCTTCTTGTGCGGGGTGTTGACTAGGTCTAGCCCAAACCTAGCCAGCTCATCGAACTGATTCACATACTCTCTGACTGTCTGGTTCCCTTGCTTAAGAAATAAGAATTTTTCCAACTGCAAGCTCCTTTCCGCATCCGAGAGAAATTTAGTCTCAAACCTTGCCCTAAAGTCCTCCCATGTCTCCACTGGTCTTTCAGCATTAGTGACTTCCCACCAGTAGGAAGCCTCGCCCTTTAATAGCCACACTGCCAATTGTACTTTTTGTCTATCTTCTACCTCAAAGATGATGAATAGGTCCTCAGTTTCTTTCAGCCAATTCCTAGCTGCCATGAAGGACTCTGTTCCATGGAAATCCCTTCCTCCCATAGCTTTAAAATCTTTACATATCTTAGCAAACGTGTTTCCCCGTGGAGGAGGTGGAGGAAAAGGTGCTGCTGCAGCTGGATGATTTCCTGCAGCTGGGGGAGGAGGAATGGTAGGACCTGGCTGAGTGGCCCTAGCTTCTAAGAAACGTCTAAACCAACCAGGTATTGGCACTCCTTCAGGCAAGTTAAGTTCTCCGGACATGCTGAAACAAAAAGGATAGATTCAAAACGAAGGATAAGAGATAGTTCCTATGGCTTTGGGGAGTGGACTTTGCCTTTTAAAGTAAAATAATTTTTTTTTTTTTTAAAAAAATGCTTCTTTAAGTTTCCTTTTTGAAAATAAATTTCAAAACTTTTTATCTTATCTGGTAAACCTATGCTCTGATACCAAGTGAAACACCCCACCTCCGTTAGGGTCACTCTCAAAGGGAATGCCCTAATTTTGGTGGAGGTTTATAAGTATAAGTCACAGATATACAAGACAGATATAAGAACACATATTTGTAAACAGCGGAAAAACAACAAACTTTTTATTTCATAAAAGCAAATACGTGTTACAACAACATCACCATGATTGTTTTACATCCTTTCCAAAAACATAACATAACACTTTCATAATCTGTCTTGATTAAAGAAGCATAAATAAAACATAGATAAACTGCAAAAGCCCCATAGTGGTTGTCCAAAGCCATAGTTCAAAACGAAAAGGTCCAAGCAATACATTTCTCCTCTTCAAGCTAGATGTTAAGGCTGGTCAAGCTGCAGTGTTCCCTCCCTGTGGACCTGGGGGGGAAACGGAAGAAAAGAAGACGAAAGAAAAGTAGAGTCAGACATAAAGCCTGAGTAAGTCTAGTACTATTCTGTCTATGAATAAAGAACTGGGTATGATAAGTATAAACAAGAAGTGGGAAAGCACTATAAACTTGGTTAAATTGTCTAGGGTCGAATATGCTATCGTACCCCATGTTAATCTCTGAACCCATATAAACTAGTTCCCAACTGGCACCCCATAATCAGGGTGAAGTGATCCTTTTCATGATGATCGGCTCCTACTCGCATAGTTACATGTGTCTTACGGCCCCCGATGTTGTAGTTACCTATGCTGGTCCCACCATGGGGTGTATCAAGTCCCATGGCGGCAACCCGACACAACCCTAGAATGCAAAGGTATGCTACTGGTGCCCAGTGCTTTATTTTTCTGCGCCGGAGTGTGTGCACGCCCGCACCCCGTTAGAACCTACACTGCTACACCACCGCCGTCGATTTGACCTCTTACAATCAGCCCAGTAATCGTGCCCCACCCTGCCTAGTTTCAGGGTATCATGATACCTTGTAGGGTTACTGCGAAAAGGGTCCTGCGTTACTAGGTTTTCTATCTCTAGCCAACATGCTAAGTTGGTTAAGTGTTTTATAAACCTAACCCCCCCACCAGTCTGTTCAGTTTAGCATGTTCCATTTTGATTAAGTCTTTAGTCCACTTAATCCTAACAATCCTGACTCAGCTTTAATTGTCTTATTAAAGCCTTGACCTCTCACATTAGACAGGTATTGTTGTGGCTGCCTGTTGCCGGTTGGGTCCAGGCAGTCTTACGCCACAACTCAGTCTAACCTCGGGTCCTTTTTGGGCTCCATGTTTAACCACCCACATTGGATAGGTATTGTTGTGACTACTGGACAGCCGGGCGGTTCCGGGCAGGTTTACATCACAACTCAATCCAACCTCGGGTTAAACACATCGTATTTTCTACATTTACATATTTTGTCTTTCTTCTTTATTTATATGTAAATATTTGCGGCCCATTATTAAAATCAATGGTGTAAAGGTTACACCAATCATGGGCCCAACCCATACTTGAGTTTGGCCCCTTTTACTTTATCTTTTCATTTATTAATTAATTTAGCCCAACGTTATTTTCCCCCGTTTAATACGTTCGTTTATTATATGTTGGGCTTAGCCTTTTTAAGCCCAACCTAGCCATGAAAGAGGGGAGGCTTAAAGCGTGATTACATACACAAAAAGGGGAATGGTGTACGCATGAACTTGCAACTTGACGTTGGAACTACAAAATAGAAACTGGTGTACTTGCATAGAAATAACATATACTTTGGTCATAAAGCATAAGTGACATGAATCAAAGCATGTAAACTTGTAGTTAAGTTAAGAATTTAACTACAACATAAACCTATACTTTTGTTCAGGCATAATGTCAAACATAAACAAATCATGTTCATAAGGTTTCTACATGTTTACAAAGAGGATTACTTTTGTTACTAATACAAAAGCATAGTTCAACTTAATCATGATTTAAGTCTAATCACATAACGATGGTACAAATATACTTATGCCTAAATATTCCTAAACATGGTGTTTACTTTATTCAAGCAAACTTGCAAAAAGGGATTTTTGGGTCTAACCTAGCCATGTCTCACATATGTCATCATATAATTCTTGCTAACAATATAGAACTAACATGGTTTTCAATTATGTAAAATATCAATCATAGCCTAGTCATATTCATAAGTTTGCACATAGGTTTTTCTAGTACAAAAGCATGGCTTAATACATAGATCATGGTGCCAAAATTTCAGCATAGTTTCCATATGAATTATGATAACCCAAACTTATTCCAATTACTTCACAAAAATGATGTTTGTATAAAAATACACATTATGACGGCATAATAGCAAAACCCCAAACTTGCATGAATTTCAATTAATCAACTACATACATGTAGCTTCAACATGGATTACATAATTTGCGAATATTCCAAACGTATACTTGCATAAAACTACCGCATGTAGTTTTTCATATTGAATAACATAATATCGATCATAGTAACGCACAGATTATGAATTATTTATCACCACAACCAAGTATACAAACTAACACAGTTATTTGTTCATACCAAAATAATACTCTACTTACAATGGTTGTAGCGAATTCTCAAATTTAGGGATTTGAAGATGCGGTTTGATTTGATTTGCTTGAATTGCTTTAGGCTTTAGAATTTTCCTCCTAATCCTCTCTCCAATTGGTGGCTACCCCTAGTCGTTCCTCAGCAACATGGCGGCTATGTTCTTATTTTTGAATGAATAGATTAGGGTTGAGTCTAGGGTTGTTTTTATAGAGGTAATGAACTGATTAGGACCATTGATGTTGCTTGGATAGATCGTAGCCATTCATCCTAAGGAGAGACCAATTAGAGCTTGCCACCTAGCCCTAATGACAAAGCAGACTACAGAAAATCGGCCAACATAAAATAGGCCAGCCAGGTTGGACTGGGTTCGACCTGGCTCTGGACCAGGTCGACACCCCTGTCGACAGCCCTATCGACAGGCCTGTCGACCTGGTTAGACCAGGTCGACAGCCCAGTCGACCTGGGTGCGTCAGGCGGGCCTTTTTCCGCCCTGGCCCATTGGGCCCCATTTTGTTTTTCTGAGCTTATTTTATTCTGTTTGAATTTTTAAACTTAATTTAAAAACTTCCGAAGGCCATATCTTCTTCATACGGACTCCGTTTTTCGAAAACTCGGACTCTATTTTGCGTATTTTTCCGAGACGAACGCAATGGCGTATCCCGTTTCCCTTAGTTCTTTGATTTCAAATTAATTATACTTTAATTTGTTGATTTCACAGTTATAGATTTTACGGGGTGTTACACAGGTCTTGGATATTACCTTGTTGGAAGCTATTTCTAGAGTATGGCTCAAGTCTTTGTCTCTACTATGGCTTACTCTTTTTATTGGGGAATAATGTTTTTCTTTAATACCTATGTACTCTGGTGATGCAAGACAGAAGTATTTTGTTGTAATGATTTTATGACTTATTGTATTGTAAAGTACGGTATTACGTTTTATGTTGAAATAAAAATTTGAAATTTCCGCTACTATCTTATTTATATTTATGTTGTAATTATTCTGTGTTTGTTTACCTACAACGCTTCACGAAACTTAATGCATTCCCTTAACGAGTGACATTAACGGATGTCGGGTATCACACTTGGTATCAGGGCTGAAGGTTACCAGATTAGATAAAAGTTTTGAAAATTATTTTTCAAAAAGGTTTTAAAAGAAAGTATTTTCTAAAAGAAAAGACTATTTTGAAAATATTCCTCAAAGAAGCCAGTATCCTTCGGTCCTTTATCAAAATTTCTTCCTTTCCCTTTTTTTCAGCATGTCTGGGGAACAAAACATCCCTTATATCCTAGGGGCGTCACTATACCCGGATGGTTCCGCAGGTATTTGGAGGCCACGACGCCTGCCGAAGGCCAAAGAGATGTTCCTCGCCCAGCTTCACTAATCATTCCTCCTCCTCCCCCTCCAAGAGCAGATAACTTTGCCAAGATCTATAAAGACTTTCGTGCTATGGGAGGAAACCATTCCATGGGAATGATACATTCGTTGAATCTCGAAATTGGCTCAAGTAGACCGAGGACTTGTTCGTAATCTTTGAAGTAGAGGATATGAGGAAGATTCAGTTAGCTGCTTGGCTATTAAAGGACGAAGCCTCATTTTGGTGGGAAGTCGCCCAAGCTGGACGTCCGGTGGAAACTTGGGAAGATTTTAGGAAAAGATTTGAAATGAAATTTCTTTCCCAAACCGAGAAAAGCATGCAGATGGAAAGGTTCTTAGCACTCAAATAAGGAAACTTTATGGTGAAAGAATATGTGAACAAATTCAACCAGCTAGCAAGGTTCGGGTTAGAATTGGTGGATACACCGCACAAAAAGGCTTTGAGGTTTGCTAAAGGGCTGAATGAGCCCCTTCATGGGTTATCCATGTCCCATATCCCAATGGGAGCCACTTTTGAAAAACTTGTTGATATGGCCCTAATGCATGATGAAGATAAGGGAGAAAACAAGGAAGTAAAGGCTGAGGAAGCAACGCAAAATGAGAAGGTGTGGCCCAAGAAGGGACAATAGCAGAAGAAAGGAAAAAAATGACAAGGTTAAACATAAGAGGAAGTGCCATAGTTGAGGGCGAGAGGGTCACTTAGCCAAGGACTGCAGGAAAAGGAAGAATGCTTGCTTTGCTTGTGGAGAGGTCATGCATCTTATTAAGGATTGCCCAAAGAAACAGGGACAAGGGCAAAGAGCTGGGACTTCTGGAGGGCAGGTGCATGCTCTCACGATCAGTGCTCCTGAAAGAGGTAGAAAATTTTCTGTAGAAAGATTAGTTTCTCTTTTAAATCATCCAGTTAGGACACATTTTAATTATGGCACTTCACACTCATTTATATCTAGTTCTGTTGTTGAATCTTTGCACTTAGTTACTAGCATGGTAGTGGATCCTGTAGTTGTCTCAAACCCCATTGGTGATTCGGCTCATTTATCTATGATTTGTAGGGGTTTGAGAATATCTGTGTTAGGTGTCAAATTTGAATGCGACGCATATGTACTCGGGTTTATCAGCTATGGGTTGATTCTAGGGATAGGTGGGTTTACCACATTTGGTGCCATTCTGGGTGGTGAGAGGAGGGTCGTTAAGCACCCTCGTAATTTCTTGTGACCCACAAGGGTCTGTCATGTTTAGTTTCCTAGAGTCTCTTGAGGCATCTATCGATGATCTGCGATCGGCACCAGTAGTCTGTGAGTATCCTGATGTCTTAGACGAGGTTCGGGGATTACCCCAAGGCGCGATATTGATTTACATATATACCTGGTAGACAATGCAAAGCCAGTTGCATTACCTGTGCGCCATATGGCTCCTAAAAGAAAATAGGGAACTTGATAAGCAAGTGGCGGGGCTACTTGAGAAGAGGTTTGATAGGTGAATCATATCAGGACGGGAAACCTATTGAAGACAGTCCTTGAGAAAGCCCATCATTCCAAGATGACTATTCATCCAAGTGGCGATAAAATGTATAGATTTCGAGGTAGTGGGGCCAAACTTGCGAAAGGAAGTGAAAATAAAGAAGGAAGCAATGATTAGGTGAGCTCCGACTTGCATACTTGGATCGGAGGTTAAGAAGCTATGTAAACGAGAAGTCAAGTTGGTGAAGGTCCAGTGGGGAGACAACCAAGAAGATGCAACTTGGGAGACCGAAGACAAGATTTTTACGCTTCGTACCCTTTCCCTTTCAAGGGAATGTTCTTAATTTCTCTTCCAAAAGTTTTTATTTGCATTTGCTTCTATCATCTGAGTATATCCTATCAATCGAATCTTCGACCCTTAGGTAGGAAATCCCATGATTGTAAACATGTGTTTGAGACATGTTATGTTTGATGGATGCAAGTGTTTGCTAGTGGTTGCCTGTGGACGCATATACACACACATTAGGCACTAGATCGACTCAATCACATTCATATTGCATATGGATAAGTGTGCATATTTTAATGGATGTATATTGATTGTGTTATCATATGATTGTTGCATTTGAATGAAATGATTGTGCACTCATGTAGAAATAATATGTATTATTAGGATTCTTTTGCATACATAATGGATGCATGGCACTATCATGATTTGCAATAAGCAGGTCAACTGAATCAGTAGACCGCCTGATTTTGCATTAGATAAGGAACATATACACACACTTTTTGCATATGTTCATATGGCATTAGAAATCTTTTAAGGACAATGGATGCCGGTGATTGATGGCTGAGTAGATGAATGATTGGATTGTAGGATATATATTCTTCTTGACTTGAAGATTTCGAGGACGAAATCCCTTAAGGAAGGGAGAATGTAACACCCCGTAATTTTAAAATATTAAATTAACAAATTTAAGGATACTTAATTTTTAGAAGAAGAATTAAGTGAAAGGGGTTACACCATTGCGTTCGTCTCGAAATTCTGCTTGAGATAGAGTCTGAGTTTGCGTAAATCGGACACTGTATGAAGAAGTTATAAGCCTTAGAAATTTGTATACACGTAGGGGAGAATATATATATATATATATATATATATATATATATATATATATATATATATATAGTGACTCCAGAAGCTCCCAAACAGGTTCAAATTTCGAAATTCAGTCAAAGCGGGCTGACCGGGAAATTTCCCGCTCATGGGTGTCGGTGTCGACCCCCCTATTGGGGGCGTCGACATAGGTGTCGACCCCCCTATATGGGGGAAGACACAGGTGTCGACCCCCTATATAGAGTGTCGACCCCTGTCGGCCAGATTGGGCTGATGTGTTCAGATGACGATTTTTGGAGTTTTAGGGCTTATGTGGCTTTATCTGATTGGTCTGGTGACATGTCTTTTCATTTTGGTTGGCTTAGATGAATCCTAGTCAGATCTGAGGGTTCTAATTAATCCTACACATCTATATAAGCACACATAAACCTAAACCCTAATCTAAACTAAATTCATTCATAAGCCATCATGCTGCTGCGTCCTAAGCTAAGCTAATCTCTTCTCCAAAGAATTAAAGCTTAGGAATTGTGAAAGAGGAGAATGGTTCTAGAACAGCAACAAACGCTTAATCTATTCTTTCCTCTACCATAGTGAGTTCTAGTCACTTTTAGGTTTAAATAGATAAATGTGAATTGTGGTAGACTATGAATTGGGTATATGTTGTAAATTATGAACTTATGCAAGCATACTGTGTCATTTTCCCTAGATCTAATATATGGACATTCTACTATGTTTCCTATGTGAATCTTGAATTACAATTGTATCGTGGTACATGTGAACTTGTTAATACAGATATAACTTTCTAGATCTGATTGTGGTGATTCGATATGACGTTTATATGAACATTGATTTGTAACCGTGTTAGGACGATAGTACATCAATTAATTTGACATTACTTGGATCTAGACTTTGGTGTTAATCACCTTTCACTTGTTATATTATGATACCTTGGTATATGTGGTAAACTTGACATGTGAATCTAAACTTATTATTATACCACCGTGTTTGTGCTAGATTTAGGTAATTGGACACCTAATATTGAATCTAAATCTCATTATGCTTGCCTAAACACAAGTTATTAATTTGATGTCCATTTTATTATGATAATTATCACATATCCATTCACTTAGTTACTACGCCAATTATGTTAGTATTTATGCCAAAACATGTTGACTGTCACTCCTATCATGTTCCCTTTTATCGTTGTGACGAGGCTACTTTATAGCCTCGATGACGCCAAAATACATGCGATCACGTTAGTTAGGAAACGGGAAAAATAGGATTTATAATTGGCATAATTTGTATAATGTTTTATATAAGTTGGACATATAATTCAAATAGGGAAACATAGTAATAATCACCTATAATGACATAGGAAAAATTGGATAAGAATGGCATAATTTGAATATGACCATTTACGGATATTTAGTTCAAATTATTGTTGCAAAATAGGTATTGGCACCTATAAAAGGAAAGGATTAACTAATTGGTAAATTAATTAAAATGGCATAATTCGAATATGAACATTTATGGAAATGTAATTCAAATTATTGAGCAAAATATGTATTGACACCCAAAAAGGGAAAGGTTTAATTAATTGATTAATTAAAAATGGAATGTTTAGTAATTACAATTAGGAATTGTACTTATGACACGAGGTTAGGTTACATTAGTGGTGGAAGTCTTCCCAGTTCCGACCGGCATATCCAGCAGCCACTAATGTTGAACCTAAAGTGGGAGGTCTAAGTACGCGAATACGCATCGGGCTAAGACACGAGGTTAGGCCCAATTGTGGAATAAGACTGCCCGGAACTGACCGGCATATACAACATCCACATGTTGTTGGCCTAAGTGGGAGGTTTAGCCCATTATAAACCATAAATGGACATGGTAATGAATCAGACTACTTAACCTATCTAATCCATAAGGGATTGTATGAATATGAACTAAAGATAGGGTTAAGTAAAACATGCTTGGATCAGTGGGAGGGTTAAGTACATCTTGGGTAGGTGGGTAATATTAATATATAGGCCCACAAACTTAACCGTTAAATAAAAATGCTTGAATCGGTAGGAGGGTTAAGTACATCTTTGGTTGGTGGGTTATATTTGCATATATAGGTCCGCAAACTTAACCTGTCAGGGTTATGTACTTAAAGACATCATTAGGTAAACATAACCAGTGGAAAACCTAGTAGTGGGGATGCGAGACAAAGGGGAGAGCTTACATCTTCTTGTGTGGGACCCATTTCAGTTAGTAACCTTTAATTAGGTATCAAATGGGTACTCCGAACTAGGTCGGAGTGGGGCACGCTTACTGAGCTGATTATAAGAGATCCAAACGTGGAGGCGGTGCTGATGGTGCGTTCAAACGGGGTCATGTGCGTGCATGACTCCGCCCTCTGGGGAAGATAAGACGTTGTGACAACGGTAGATATGGTTGTGCACATCCGGAAAATGAAGGGTTGCCACTGTAGGGAGTGATACACCCTACTGTGGTGCCAGCACAGAGTATCTACGGAATAGGGAGCCGATTGATTGGGGGTAGTAAATAGGGTGCATCTAGTTCTGGCTGTTCCTGTACGGTACCAGTGTTTCTGTCTGGGCTAACACCCATTATTTCTGTTTAGGTACCAGTCCAATTTGGGTTAAAACCCGTTACTAGAGTACACCTAAAACTACCATTATGTTTCTATTGGGATCATCCTGTTTTTGTTAAGCAATTAGGGAGTATGTAATCCTATTACATATCTGTTATACTAGTATTGGTATAGAGCAAGGAAAGTATTAAGAAGCGCTATTTATTCTATTCTATTGTCATGTTTACCTTGTCATATCTGCCATTTATGTATTGATCTCTCTTACCCACTTTATGCCTATCATGTTCACCTTTATTTATTTACTGGATAAAAGTAACTAGACTTGCCAGACTTTATGTCTGACCCCTTTGTTTTTCTCTCTCTCTCTCTCTTCCATTCCCTCCTCCCTCCCCCCTAGGTTCTGACGGAGGAAACACCCAAGCTCGGCCAGGACTTGGATATTATCTTGTTGGAAGCTACTTATGGAGTATGGCTCAAGTCTTTGTCTCTACTATGGCTTACTCTTTTTATTGGGGAATAATGTTTTTCTTTAATACCTATGTACTCTGACGATGCAAGACAGAAGTATTTTGTTGTAACGATTTTATGACTTATGGTATTGTGAATTACGGAATTATGTTTTATGTTGATATAAAAATTTGAAATTTCCGCTGCTATCTTATTTATATCTGTCTTGTAATTATTCTGTGTCTGTTTACCTACAACGCTTCACGAAACTTAATGCATTCCCTTAGTGAGTGACATTAACGGCGTGGGGCGTCACATTAGCAAATGCCTTGGGACTCCCCGCATAGAACCCTTGGATCGGTTGGGTCGGTCCTCCCTTACATTTGAGGATTAGTTACTCCTGAACACACGTTTTCTGGTACTATCGGACCTATATCCATCGGCTCCATAGAGACCGATATATCCGAGGCGCCATGCAATCCAACAACCACATAGGTAAAAATATAAAAATATCAGGGCTTGCAAAACCCTGACACCACCAACAGCTAGAAAGAAACGTCATGTTCTCCTAACGGTCCGACCCCGTTTTTGACTCATACCGAGGTGTGAGGCTCGCAAATTAACGCTACACACAAAGATATGGCCTTTAAGGCCGTGCTTCGATCATTAACCACAAGACTCTTCTTTTCAACAGAAGCCTTGATCACGACATCTCTGCATGCAACACAGGCAATTCATGTCATGCGACTGATATCTATCGATATATTACTTCTGAGCTCATACGTCTCAGAGAAGGGCATTAAGAAAGAGAATAAATTCTCCACCGCCAAACAGAAATATATATTTAATGGAAATCAATCAACACAGAGTAAAATCCAATATAGAACACACATCCATTTACTAGTTCGTTCTGGGTCTGAACGAAACCGGAGACACCTTATTCCTTGTCCCGTGTCCAATACAGGAGAGAGGCCCTCACATATCCGGTCGATCTCCAAGCACGTCTGGACGATCACCACTTATTACCTTGTCTTGGGTGTACCGCCCAATCAAGACATCGGTAATCATCCAAACGATGTGAAGACCTTTGGTCTTCAACCACCATCTTCATCATCGACATATCGTCAAATCAGTTATTCAGAATGGGTATAAACTCGGCCTTTCCGAATAAATCGCGTATATAATAAACAAGTGCTATAAAAACACAACATATGCCTCATTCCAATTCTGAATATTCTTTTATTTAAATATTCATATCCTTTGGGAAAGGTTCCCATTAATTTTATCAAAGGTAAATTCTTTGAATTTATTCTTTAATCTTCCTTTGGATATCAATTCAAACCAAATTAAGGTTTATCCAAACTAGTCGGGATTAGCGCACCTTACTGAAGTAATCATTTGTTTAATTTCCCAATCCCAACCTATTCATCCCATGGAGCAAAACTGGTAATACTCTATATCTAACACCATGGTGTTATCAATAAATTTAATTACCATTTCACATTCAAATCTAATTAAAGATTTAACTATCGCCTGGAGCAAAACTGGTGATGCTCCATTCTCGATCATTTCCCAAATTTGATAATTTAAATTATCAATTCCCATTTCAATCTAACTAAAGATTCATTAAAACTCCACTTAGTTTTAATCTTCCCAAAAATCAATATTAATGATTATTTAACTTTGGAAACACAAACATGTCGCATCGACAATCTATACTGTACTATTGATTTCTGCCGATATATAACCTCTGAGCTCGTTAGTCTCAGAGAAGTGTGTTAAGCAAGAGAATAAATTCTCTGCCACCAAACAGATATATATTTAGCAGAGATCAACCATACAGTTCGAAATACAATGTTAGACATGTAATCCTGTATTTAACTGGGTGAAAGAACTAATGTCATTTAAAACACAGTTCACGACAAACCCAAATTCTCTTCCATAAAAATGGAATCTTCACGGAATACAAATCAATATATAATCGATCTCAACTTCCGTATCCGACCAATAATACAAATGGAATAACGACAAAGCCTTTTAAATTCCATATGTATTAACATTCTTCCTCCACAGAAGTTCACTTCGATTATTATCAAGTCGAATTCCATTCAATTCCAATTTAATATATTAAATTGGAAAACTTTACTTTGGAAAATTCCTGTTAAATATTAATAAAAAGATTCATAAATTCCAAATCACATTTTACTGTAAATCGGGTTAAAGAATGAATGTCGTTTAAAACAGAGCTCATAATAAACCCAATTCACATTCCATTTTCAATTCCAGTTAAATGTTAATTAATTGGTAATTCTTCTTTAAATCTTAATTAAAAGATTTATCTTTTTCATATTGGGTTTAAGAACAGTGTTACTGAAGACACCATTCCATCAGTCTATAACCGTAAATTAGTAAGAGAACAATTCCCTAAGTATTAATCCCGAAGTCCGAAACCAACATTAGATCAATACCCAAGAAACCATGCAACTTAGCTAATCTCCAGTTAACTTCTAATTTTCTTAACTCCATTGGGTTGAAGAATAGAATTTTTAAAGATACCATTCACGACAAACCCAAAATTCAATTCAATTCAACTCCAATTAAATATTAATTAATTGGTAAACTTCATTAAATCTTAATAAAAAGATTTAATCTTTTCTCAATTGGGTTTAAGAACAGTTTTAGTAAAGACACCGTTCTCGACAAACCCAAAATCCCATTTGATATTAAATAAAAGGTTCTGAATAAAAATATATTGGCTTATATTCAATATCAAATTCTGAAACCAACAAATATCATATTGGAATAACGATATATATATCTTCCAAATTCCTCCATAATATCCGTCTAATAATGGAATTCAATATTGAAATATTTCGAAGATACTTTCGATCCAAATCCATTCCAATTCTTATATTGGAAATTTCTGGTTATATTAAAACCATTCACAAATCCAATTTATTTATTTAAAAATTATTGGATTTTTAATCTAGTTCATAACTAGTTTATTTCGATAAAAATATATTTTTATCTTTTCAAATATGGAATTTTTCATCCCAATTCTTTCCAAATCATTTATTATGATTTTACACAAATTATTGATATTTTAATAATTTTATCAAGGCCCGTACAGTCGATTTCCATAAATAGTCATCGAACTGCACTTACAACGACCTTTTCCAAATATTATTTGCACATAATTCCAAATCCTATTGTTAGATTTCAAATTCCTTATATTCGTTGGAAAGTTCTTTTCGATACGAACCCACGGTTCCAGTTTTAGGAGAATCCGACGGTCAGATCTCCCGCAATATCTGTTCGAAGTCAATGGTCAAAATTCGCGAACTGCCGCGGCGCGACGCGTTCTATTCAGGCCATTAAATAGATATACTATATAAATTTCGTTGACTTCCATTTAAAACATATTTTATAAATCGTTTTAAATCCGTTTTCAAAACGATTTCAACTTCATATTCAATTTAAATTAAATTTGAATATTCCATATCATTAATATATAAATGATAATATTTTCAAAACATTATATTTTGAAATCACTTCTTTTTCGATATTCATTACAAGAATGAATAAAGTCGATATAAATATCGTTCACGTCAAAATGGCGTTAATCTAATCGACACGGCTTTATATATATATATATATATATATATATATATATATATATATATTTGTGTCCATCCCAAATCGGACATCAAAATCACATTTTGATCCATTACTGAATATTATTTATTTTAAAATATTCATTACTCATCATTTGAAAATATTTATTAATTTAAAATATTCGTTCTTTCCTAATAGGAATCAAACATAGTCAATTACCATATAATGTTATTTATATGGATTTCATACAACACATGTATAGTACAACAATGATAAACAATCAACCATCATCCAGAGTGCATTCTACACTGCATAAGCATTAAATATAAATATTCAACGCTTACACAACTTGTCAACCAATCGATTGACATACAACTAAACATTGGGATTAGTGTATGTCCAATATCATCCCAATACCCGTGTGGGGTTTTCAAACAGCAAACACAGATATATTTGTGCAGTTAGGCGATGTGTAAAATATATCGTCCCAATCATATCAGTCAAATGTGTGTACAAATACAAATCGTCCGATTTGTAAATGAATATTTATTTTATTCATATACATGTTAAAAATTATATTTTTAACTATAAAATATCTATTTCAACACATGAATATTTTATTTTCCTTTCACATTACAATCACAATCAATATCCACAACACTATCAAAATAGTCGTCCATGGTCTGTGAACGACGGGTGTCTGGTGCTGCTAAGCACCGTCTGGATCCTAGTATATATTTTAACTAGAAAATAAAATTAAAGTGAGAAGTTCTCACCTTTGGGATCCACTCCTCCATTTCATTTCTGAATTTCAGAATAATCTGGGTTCGCCCGAAGTGCCAATGCGATTTTTATCACGCAGTTCACATTAAAAATCACATTTTTAAGATGATGTTTTATTATAAAAAATCACATTTTTATTTTAACGCTATATGGATATAATCATATTTTTGTTACCACTACTCATATATATTAACAATCACATTTTTATATCGATGTTTGCATTATAAAAATCATATTTTTATTCTGTTACTATATAAATAAAAATCATATTTCTATAATACTTCTATATATATAAAAATCCTAATTTTACATAATTAAAATCATATCTTTTATATGCAATACATATGAATAAAAATCATACTTTTATCCATTATTTTATATAATAAAAATTATATTTTTATTTCAAAACTATTACATATTAAAAATCAAATTATTTATATAGTTACAACATTATATAAACTATTTATAACTAAATAAATAAAAAATAACCAAAGATTAAATTCTGGACCGCTGATTGGAGGTGGAGGGCTGCGGAAGCGGGCAGAGGGGGAGCAGCAGCCCGTCAGTGGCCAGAAGCGGCGGCGGTGGCCTTTCCCGGTTGTGGCGGTGCTGATTTGGTTCGTGGAAGGGGTTTGGGCACGGTTTGGGACTGAGTAGAGAGAAACGAGGGCGGAGGGGGAGGAGATGGAGGGAGGGGCATCAAAGATGTTGCGGTAGGTGGTGGTAGGGTAGTGGGGGTCGTTGGTTCGTCGAAGCAGCGAGATTTTGGGGTGGTTTCGGGTCTAGGGTTCGAATTAAGGGAGGAGGGAGGAGAGAGGAGGCGCTGGGGAAGGTCGGGGATGGGGGTTGCATGGCGGCGCGGTAGGCGGTGAGGACCAGCGGAGGTGGGAGCGACTTGAGGCGGCTACTGTGTGAGGAGCGACGAGTTTGTAAAGTGAATAAGGGTTTGACCCAAAGAATGAATATATATTAATATTTTAATTATTTATTTAATTCCCCAAAAAGCAACTTTTTCATTCTAACTCCGAATCGAACCCAACAACTGTCATCACTAACTAATTACCCCCATTCTAAATGCAATGGGATATGTCCCGTAAGCCAATTCGATCGTTTCGATCAGTTTTCGTTTAAATTACAATATAAATCAATATATATTTAATTTAAACATACATTTCAATTTATTAGTGCCACGCGGACTCCAAAAATTCCATAAAAATAAATCTGGCTATGTTTTGACGATATGGTCCTAACCAAACTAATTTCGTCGAATTTGGAGACCGTTTGAAAAACAATCATTTTCCAATCGATTAAATTCAAACTGAAACGAACCAACACGTTTAAATTCACCACGCTCACAGATTGATTCCAAAAATTATAAAGATTGGAATCTAGCAATAATTTGACATTCCGGATCCAACAAAAGTAGTCTCATTGAAAACGGAGGTCGTTTGCAAAATTTCTATTTTTACGTGCTATATTTCCATAGGGACTATTCTGAATTTTCAACTGGACATAACTTTTTATTCCTGCTATGAAATCAGGATTTTTCAGATTCGTTGGAAAGATATTTTCAAACAGATTCAAATATTTTTGGTTTCACTAAAATCCGGTTTAATTTGAATCCTGTACATTCATTTGAAATTTGAAATCAAATTTTCAAACTACCGCGCCATTTCCAATTCCTTTTATGATTAAAATAATTTTTTATATTCTAACTTCGATTCAAATAAATATATACGTTCTAATTCTATTCAAAATAAATTTTTAGTCATTATTATTTAAAATAAATCATTTTAAATATTCAAAATTCATTAAAATTGCCAAAATAAAATTTTTAAATTGGTTCTGATTTTCCGGGTTGTTACAAGTTTTTTGGAAAATAACTATTTCTTTGGCTTATATAATATCGATATAATATAAATAAATTCTAAAATAATTAAATTTAATAATTATAAATTATTATTATCATATATATCAAAATGGAATAATATATCACTTCAAATTCGACCAATATGGATTTATAACTCAACGATAACATTTTTGAGTTAGACGTTATTTTAATTCTACTAAAATTTCTTTTAAAATTATTAAATAACGTTATCATTCATAAACGATTTCCATAGCGACTATTTTAAAATTTGATTTGGACACAACTTACAATAAATAAGATAAAATTCCAATTTTTCTCTATCATTAGAAAATTATTGTAACGCCCCACCTCTATACCCACAATCGTCCAGTTCATTTCAGAGAAATGTCGTAGACCTTAATGGAGAATGAGGTTTGTGAAGGGCGACCGATTGTATAATTGCTCCATGTAAGGAATGCACATCGAATTCAAATAACGATTAAACATTTCGATATGTCCATTCGGCACATAGGGCAACTACACAACAGCTATATGCATTCCGGAAAGCAGTATAAAATAGCCAACAACAAAAATATAAATAGGGTTTTATCTCATATCCAGACACGGAATAATCATATCACATAGGCGGAATAGATATGAATAAACCAAGGATATGTACAACAAGACAGTGGTCAACAAAGATCAACTAATCCTAAAAGAATAGATACATACACCATGATCTAAATAAAAGAATATATACACAGCGATAGATAATGTCATAGGTACAAAAGTACATAAAACTGCGGAGACAGATTAGCAAGCTGAAGGCGGAAGAGCAATCCAGCGATGAGGCCCAAAGGAGCACCTAAAATGACTCGGCCTGACCCGAGTATTATTTATAAGAAAATAAACAATAAACGAATTAGTCTAGCTGTACTTATCAAATAAACTGAGGTAATAAGAGATATAACAAAGGACGACATGGACATGGCATGTTGACACAATCAGGAAATGACAACGGAATGTCAGCATGCAAATATCTCTAAATAATCTCCTAGCTAATGTAGAATGCAAAATTCAACTAATAGCACAAAAAGGAAATGACAGAGGAATGCCAAATAAACTAAACACATGAATGACAGTGGAACGCCAAACACAAATCAACTTGACGCGCAACGAATCAAAGTAAACATAAATCAAATTGATGCACATCGCATCAAAGTAATCAAGAATCCAGAAATCACTAGAAATCCAGAAAACATCATAAAAAGTGGTACTCCCCAAATGAGAAATGATCCAGTGGTAACTCCCCAGAACGATCCAGAAAACATCATAAAAGGTGGATACTCCCCATATAAGATAAGATCTCTGGGTAGCAAACCCATTTGTTTGAGCCGAAGCTCTGCTACGGAGTCGGGTCGTGACCCGGTAGAGGGAAACATAAATCATAGGAAATCATAGAAGGTTGGACCGAAGTCCCATAAATGAAGGTCACAAATCGTAAATCCCACTCGGGCGATCAAGGACCACAAAACACAAGTCATAAGGGATCACATCGATTCGGGTGAATAGAAATTACTTTGAGCTAGTTAATATAAGGAAATAGTGACATGTCCCATAACCACATACTATTCTCGAATACTTACGAACCCATAATAGGTTTCTATTTAAAACAGAGAAAATCACCACACATGCTCGAACGCATGAGTCCAAGAGTTATTCGCCGAAGTAAACGTATAAGGGGTCATAGTCCTCGGTTTTACTAAGGTAAATAAACTAAATTTCTCGTATGATCGGTAGGATAAGGAATCGTACATAAATCAATAGTATCAGAACCGGGTTTAGAAACCGAGTTTATTTTAAAAGGATTTGAATTTAAAAACTGATTAAACATTGGTTCGATGCCCATTAACAATATAAAACCCCATTATCCATTGTGGTTCAATTATTCATGAAAACCGTCGCCGTAGCGAATAGAACACAACATCATGAAACAAAAACTCACATCACAACAACATGTAGGAAATCAAGGGATCACATTTGTAATTTCGATCATCAAGCGAATTGAGATCCCAAACTAGCAACCGAAGGTTTTGAACTTCATCGGAATAGACTCGAGGGATATCGAGTCGATAATTCATATTTTAGAGGCATAAATCATCTTAACAAGAGTATCGAATAAACTCGATATACAAAATAGAGCGCACGGGCTTTATAATGATCACTTATTCAATTCACATCATAAACAAATGTGAATCGGCCAAGAAGGATCAGCATTGGAAGAATCACATGAGAATCAAAGTCGAGCTGCTGGAATCTATGAATTCGTAAAGCTGAAGATCACAAATGAAGTCCGAACGGGTCGAGCTCCAGCCGGAAAAGAGCCTGCATGGGCCTAAGCTATGGGCTGTGGTCTCCATTGGTCAACAGTATATTTTCAGTGACAGACGTCTGTCACCCCAAGGACAGATGTTTGTTGTTAGGAAAACTGTTTCCCGAGAGTTTGGACAGACGTCTGACCAAGTTTGGACAGACGTCCGAGCTGAAGCATTTAATAATTTTGATTACCAATGAATGTGCAATCGGCCTCGGACGAGCCCCGAACCAATCGTGATGGTATATGATGATTTCTAAGTGAAAATGAAGCATCTAAGGCTTACTGAAACATCTTATAACACCAACAAACATGCACACGCAATACGAACATGAGATTGCTATGATTTCAATTATATATTCGAAAATGAACTAATTCACTTACTAAAGCAATCAAATACGATTCAAGGTAGAACATGGTGGTTTGACAATGCTAAAGGGAAACTATAAGGGCATGTGTGCACATAAGAATTTCACCTATAGCATGCACAATCCGAACATCAAACATAATCTAATCTCCTCCACACATAAGCAAGGAAATCAATAACTAAGCATTTACTAGATGCATACACAACATATACAAGGTATAAATGCACTAAATTACACTTTACAAGCACAAAGTCTTGAGGCATAGATGTGAGTTCATCAAAGAACTCACCTTGGTTTCAAACGATGAAGAACAAGCTCCAATTCGAGAAAGAACCCACTTTTCTTCATTAGAAACAAAGAATCAACCCAAAAGTAAGCTAGAGCGACCTCTCTTCAAGAAGCACACAAAAATCTCCAATCTAATATCATATAAATGAATTCCCTAAGAATTAGGTCATAGCAATTCTCAAAATAGAAGAGGAGATAAGCTAGAGAAGGTAGAGAGAGTGATTATCTTTCTTCTCTTTGAATTAGCACATGAACTCATGTTGAATTGGATTCCTAAATCAATCTAGGGTTTAGAGAATTTTAATTTCCCTATGCCCATTTTCTATTTTGTAGAGAAGGAGGAAAATGAATGAAGGAGGAGGGGCTAAGAGGGGTTATATGATGAGCTAGGCTAGCTTAACCAAGACCCAACCCAAAGTGCCAAATTTCCGATTCTCGGAACATTTCGAAGCTTACACTTTTCGATCATGTAAATGACATTCTGAACTCAATGGAAGTGGTTTTGAGTCCAAAATCATTCGTATGTGAAAAGTGATATTTTGGTCATATGCTCTAATGAGAAAACGACCAAATTTTGCTAACTCAAAAGGTATCGATGTTTATTGTCAAAAAGGTCGTAAATGATGATCCGGACTCAATGGAAGTGGTTCCGAATCCTAATTTTATCGTTTGTGAAAAATAACATTTTTGAGTGACACCTAAGATACGACGATATATTTAAATATTATATTTAAATCTATTATCATCAAATGAATGGGTTGTTACAGACTTCCCCCTAAAAAGAACTGTGTCCCTGCAATTCCTTAAGAATGAAGTAATAAGTAACAACCAAAAACAATACCACCGAGTGGTACCATAAGAATTGACACGAAATGAAAAGATCACACCAACGTCTAGGTGAGATCCCAATTTCATCTCCCAAGATCATAAAAACTAGAGTTCAATCTCGAACTTCATTACCCATGAAGGTAGTTATCCTAAACTGGTAAAATAATTCCAGAAAAATTCATAAGCGCTATGAATTCAAATAGGCTCGCCTTTCTTCGTATGATTCTCAAGGGAATGAGAATCAATATAATACAAAAAACCAAGCGAATCTAATTTGGAATTTCAAGAAGCAACGGGACTGCGTTCTACAGACGTGAGATATCAATAGTAGATATTTCTCTTAGGATATGAAATAGGAATTTAGGATGGTTGACTAATCCATCCCCAAACTCAATCACGACGATGTAGCGAACATTGAACCCGAGCACTTTAGTCCTGCGACAAGGTGGCTGACACCAACAAAAGCACAACACAGAAATTCCAATGAATTTAGCTAAGGAAAGCAATTTTCGAAGGAATAATCAATTTTAATATCGATGATTCAAGGTTGGTAACGGAATACCAACCAGCTAGAAACCGATAAACAAATATTGGTAACGGAATACCAATGAACTACAAGTCATTGATCAAATATTGGTAATGGGATACCAATGAACTAGAAATTGATAACAAATATTGGTAGAATACAATTGAACTGCTTGGGGAAATCGATTTCTAACCAGGTACTAGATCTCATTTAGTAACCATAAAGACGAATCATTAGGAATTATACGAAATTCCCAATATTTAGATGATTGAGTATCAGTTCTAGATAATCAGAAACATCGAGAAGATGATGGATAAGTAGTGCACAACTTACCACTTCGGAACAACATGATTTAAGATAATTTTCCGCCAAAAATCTCAAATTGCAAAAACATCAGCAATTAATCAAAGAAGCAATAGACAATTTCTCTAACAAGATGAGATTAAACCAAAGAGGTCATAATCCCCAAAGATTTCATTGACAAGTGTTAACAAAGTACGAAGACAATTGTCAATCAAAATGATTCAAACAAAACAAAGGACGAGTATCAAAAGAGCTCATCCTTTCGATATTCGTTTCTAAGAACAACGCAAGGCTAAGTCCATAAGTGAATTTACTATAGCACTTCTGGATGATCGACTAGATCATAGATTCGAAGAAAGGAATTATTGAGTTCGCCGTGGATCGTAAAAACTCAAATTTCCCTCCCCCCCACGGGAATAATGCGAGATTCCCAATCATTAAGAATTTTCGAGAATCAAAGAACTGAAATCAAGAAATTAGAGACATAAATAAACAATTTTGAACCACTCAAAAACATGGATTAGGAATAATGCGAGACTTCGAATCCTGGAGTTGTTTATTTACTCAAAGAAAAAATTCAAGATAATATCTAATTAAAAATCTTGAACCACTCAAATTCTTGGAATTGCTCCAAAGAAATCTGGAAATAAATTATCTAGAAACATACAAAATGATTACAAAAATCGCAAAAATCCAAAATATCATTATATTGATTAACTTATTTATGGTTAATTTAATTTTAGGGATCATTTCAAATGTCGGATTGTCATATAATGATGTTTAGGAATTCTGAACTACAACATGGCGTCCCACGTCTCGTTCGAGATCCTTAACGCACCCAACAGAAAAGTAAACACAAGAAAGTCCTCTAAATTTATAAAATTCATGCAAATCTTGCGAAAATATAAAAATTCAATAAATCATTCGGGGTGGCATAAAGGAAATAAAATTCCTTTATCAACTTACGAATAAAACACAAATGATATCTTTTGATAACGAAGAGCATGATCGACGTATATCAAAAGAACATAAATAAAATAATCTCTAAACAAGGTAAATTACATTAAGGAATTAATGACACGTACTTTGACTCAAGAAGAGGGATCACAAGAAGCGGGATGCTTTCCCTGATTCTTGATCTTGAGTTTGGAACGAAATGATACATTTGTTGAGTTAATTTAGCAAAAATGCTTTGTGACTCACACCGACACAATGAGGTAACAAATGAGTTGTTTTAGCCCGAAGTTTTTTGGTGATCTCACACCGAACTAGAACTATATAGCTGACAACAAGGGAGTAGATTTAGTCACAAAGACATGTTATGAAACACCCCACTTCCGTTAAGGTCAGTCGCAAAGGGAATGCCTTAACTTCGGTGGAGCATTTTAGGTAAAAGATGCAGATAAATTACAAGACAGACAAATAAAGCAGAGGAAAATAAAGTCATTTTATAAACAGTGTGGTTCAGTCAAGCTTTTACAATAGTTGTCTCAATCATACTTAAAAGTAATACATAGAATTTCTGTCTTGATTTAAAAACTTCCAAATATAAAAGAAGCATAAAAATAACAATGATATTCCCCAATAAAGCATGAACCAGCCATAGCAATGGAAGAAAGAGTCCAAAGCAATACATCGCCTATCTTCGAGATTGGAAAGAAAACTGAGCTAAGTGGTAAAATTTCCTCCACTTGATCCTTGGGGGGGGGGGACGGAAGAAAAGAGGAAAAACAAAATTAGGTCAAACATAAGTCTGGTAAGTCCAGTGACTTTCAGCATATAAACAGGAAAAAGCATCTTGACATGAATAAACTGAATATAAGGCAATACTGTGAGAACAAGGATAACAAGATAACATACGATTAGTATAGATATGATAAGGCAAGATAAACTGAATGTGCTTCTACTCTTTCTTTGCTTCGCTACTACCTTGTTTTTCTGATTTTTATATCTCTGCACCACCTAACTAGTGTACCAACAAGTAATATGTATAAAATGATAATATGATAATGTGATACCAATCCCCGCAATTGTGGTAGCCTTCAGGTGTAAATCTATTATGAGGATTCCACCTCAATCTGCCTAATTACCATGAATGTGTTAGATGTACCCTTACTACCCTATCGATCGGCTCCTTACTCGTATTAATTTTTCCTTATGTCTGTGTCAATTGGCCCTCTCTTGCGTGTGGATACCCTGTGCTAGTCCCACCATAAGGTGTATCAATCCCTATGATAGCAACCCGACATGATTCGAGATGCACGGTGTATAACTACTGGTATCCAGTGACTGCTTTTTCCCACTCCGTAGTACGTACATGCCCGTAAACCGTCGGAACCTACACTGACGTACGTACCCCCTACCGCTGTTTTAACCGCTTATAATCAACTCAGCAATCATGCCCTACCCTGCCTAGTTCTGGGTACCATGATACATCTATGTGGGTTACTGCTGAAATGGGTCCCCATTACTAGGGTTTCCTACTGGTTAAGTTTGTGGGCCTATATAAACAAATACTACCCACCTACATGAGATGTACTTAACCCTCCCACCGATTCAAGCATGTTTATTTAATGGTTAAGTTTTATGGGCCTATATTTACTAGTATTACTCACCAACCCGATATGTACTTAACCCTCCTACTGATTCAAGCATGTTTATTTAATGGTTGAGTTTGTGGGCCTATATTTACTAATATTACCCACTCAACTTGATATGTACTTAACCCTCCTGCACATTATGCCATATTGGTTAAGTGTTGTCCATTCATGTTAACTTAACCCACCCATTCATCATGTCATGTTGGTTAAGCGTTTTCTTATTAACTCAACCCTCCTCACTTATCATGTTGGATTTAACCCCGTTCGTCCACCAAGTTATATTGGTCAAGTGTTTCCTGTTAACTTAACCCATGTGTTCATCATGTTGTATTGGTTAAGTGTCATCAATCAATTCAAGTTTCTTAACCCACCTACTTGTCATGTTACTTTGGTTAAGTGTTGCCTTCTTGTGTCAACTTAACCCTACCACAAATCAAGTTATATTGGTTAAGTGTTGCCCTCTTGTTTTAACTTAACCTTACTATAAATCAAGTCATATTGGTTAAGTGTTGCCCTCTTGTTTTAACTTAACCTTAACACAAATCAAGTCATATTGGTTAAGTGTTTCTTATTACTTAACCCTACCCATTCATCATGCTATACTGGTTAAGTGTTTCCTATTAACTTAACCCTGGTCATTTATCTTGTTACATTGGTTAAGTGTTTCTCATTAACTTAACCCTAATCATTCATCTTGTTATATTGGTTAAGTGTTTCTCATTAACTTAACTCTAATCATTCATCTTGTTATATTGGTTAAGTGTTCCTATGAACTTAACCCTAGTTATTCATGTTATTATATTGGTTAAGTGTTCCTATGAACTTAACCCTAATCATTCATGTTATTATATTGGTTAAGTGTTCATATGAACTTAAGCCTAGTCATTCATGTTATTATATTTGTTAAGTGTTCCTATGAACTTAACCCTAGTCATTCATGTTATTATATTGGTTAAGTGTTTCTCATTAACTTAACCCTAGTCATCATCTTGTTCATTAGCATTAATTGATTTATTAATGCACCAACCTCTCACATTAGATATGTGTTGTTGCAGTTACTGGATGTGCTAGGCAGTTCCGGGCAATTTTACACCATAACTCATTTTA
The DNA here is from genome assembly GCA_030737875.1 of Allium sativum. Classification (NCBI taxonomy): domain Eukaryota; kingdom Viridiplantae; phylum Streptophyta; class Magnoliopsida; order Asparagales; family Amaryllidaceae; genus Allium; species Allium sativum. The sequence goes on from CM060919.1 coordinate 435,906,735, forward strand.
ACCTCGAGTTTTTTTGGGCATGATGCACTAACCTCTCACATTAGATAGGTGTTGTTGTGGTTACTGGATGTGCCGGGCGGTTCCGGGCAGTTTTACACCACAACTCAATCTAACCTCGGGTTAGGCATGTTCATCTTTAATTTACACATTTACCATATATACCCAAATCAAGATTGTACATGCTAATTAACAAATTCACCAAAACTAGCTATGTTCCAATTCCCAAGTTATGCCCAACATATTCCAATTTCAAGTTATTAATCAAAATTGGCTATACCCAATCTTCCCTAAATTTGCAATAATAGTCATGCCCAAAATCGCTATGCATTATGTTTGGCGTCCCAAATCAATTGTAAAGTCCAAGCTAAATTTAATATTCCAATTTACAGTTTATGCCCAAAACTAGGTTTTTCATGCCAAATTTCATACTTTGTCGTTCATGCTAATTCTAGGTTCAATATGTCAAATTACATATTCCATAATTCATGTCAAATTTCCCTAAATTGCATCTTAACAGTCATGCCATAATACATGTTCCAAACTATGCCAAATAAATGTCAATTTCATGTTATACCCAATTACCCCCGCATTCATAACGTGCATATTTCGAGATTCGACGCAAGATCCATGGAATAAGCGGAGAAACAATATGGAATATAAGAGGCATAAGAATAGGCATATGATGATAAGAACTATTGGTCCAATAATTTTGATATACCAAATTGACAAGTTTTGCATAGAATACATTGCAGGCATATAGATTTGATATGAATATCATCATGAACCATCACAGACGTATAGGTTTGACAGGATTTATATCATGAACTTAAACAGGATTACAATTCCGATATACAACAAGGATAGATATGATTGGACCAATTCCATAGTCACTAATGATTCCCAAAGGCATATACAAGCACGGATTCAAATGAAAGGATTACCTAATCAGGCATAAATCTAATGGATTAGATTTGAATAACATCACAGGCATAAATCTAATAGATTAGATTTGATAAATCTAAAAGGATTATCTCATAATCAAGTATAGCTTAGATCCAGATTATTACATGCCAAGAATTTCAACTAAGAATTCACATCTGAAAGTAACTTGAACTTACAAAAAGAGAATGATTCTTGTATTTCTGGAATCTGTTCTGAAACAGAAAAGCGATCTCTTGACGTAGATTATCGATTCTCTAACTTAGATTTGATTCTTAAAAAATAGTTGTTGATGTCCTTGAATTAGCCTTTGAATCTCTACTTGAATTCTAAACTTGATTTCTTGAAGAACTAGAGCAGCATAAGGACGTCCTTAATTTATTTTTGATTTGAATTAGGGTAGAGTATATGCGTAATGAAGTTGTGTAGAGAAAACTGTAGCCTTAGGGGTGTTTATATAGCATAGGGATTAACGAATCTGGTCAGAATGGGCGTCCAAATTCAGAAAAACAAACCAGGCCTTGGATCTGGAAATAGGGGGGAGGTCGACCCCTTGGTCGACCTATGTGACCTAGGTCGACCCCCCGGTTGACCTGGGTCGTGGGCGGGAATTTCCCGCCCAGCCCGGGTGTGTGATTTGAATTTCGAACTTAAACTGGGCTGTTTTATTTTATTTAAATTCCTGAAATTTCTGAGGGCCATAACTTCCTCATACGAAGTCCGATTTACGAAAACTTGGACTCTATTCCAAGCAGAATTCCGAGACGAACGCAATGGCGTAACCCATTTCCCTTAATTCTCACTTTAAAATTCAAGTATTCTTTAATTTGTTCTTTTAATATTCTTAGAAAATACGGGGTGTTACATTCTCCCCTCCTTAAAGGATTTCGTCCCCAAAATCTTTAAGTTAAGAAGAATGCATATCCTAACATCCAACATCCATCTACTCAACCATTCAATCATCAGCGTCCATTGTCCTTAAAAGATCTCTAATGCTTTCATGACCATATGCATAGTGTGTGTACATGTCCTTATCTAATGCAAAATCAGGTGGTCTACTGATTCAGTTGACCTCCTCAACGCGAATTATGTCAGTGTCGTGAGTCCATCATGTATGCAATTATTCCTAATCGTACTTTATAACTTTTACATGAGTGCACAATCATTCATACAAATGCAACATCCATATGATAACATATCAAGTTTCAGTTCATATATATATAAATTCACTCATGCATATGCAATATAAAAGTGACTGAGCCGATCTAGTGCCTATTGTGTGTATATGCATCCACGAGCAACTACTAGCAACCACTTGCAACTGCCAATCATAACATGTTTCAAACACATGTTTACATCCATTGGCTTCTACCTAAGGATCGAAGATATGACCTAGAGGATAAAAAAGTTAGAAACAAACATGCATAGAATTCCTAGAAAAAGAGATCAAGGATATACCCTCAAGAAAAAGGGTATGATGCACGTGTCTTGTCTTCAGTCTCCCATGTCACGTCTTCTTGAGCTTCACTCCACTGTACCTTAACTAATTTAACTTCACAATTGCGAAGCTTCTTGACCTCCATTTCCAAAACCCACTAGTAAAGATAGGACCTCGATCACTTACTATGCTAGAGGGTATCCAATGTAGTCGAACTATCTTTCTAAGATAAGTAGGTGTTAACCATGATACCAAGTGTATATACTAAGATGATTAGAGGTCTCTCCTCTACTTAGCTTATCCATCATGTCACAAATCTGAGGATCTAAAGCTAAAGGTTGCTATGTACTTTTTACCTCTCTTAAGGTCAGTCTTACTTAGGGCGCCTGCCACAACCATTTATTTCTCACACAAACCATCCTAGTCGAACTCGACATCCCTCAAGTACAAGCCCCAAAGGCCTAAACCAATATCAGACAAGCACCCAAGGAATACCTCCTCTGAATTTGGAAGATTTATGTGAGATGATACTGGCAAAACAACCAAACAATTGAGCACTTAACCGACTCTGGCTATCCTCGCCAATCTTGCTTCAAAACTATCGGTGATCGCATAACTGGCTTTGCATTGTCAACTAGATATGTGAGGAAGTCTATCTCGAGTTTTAGGGGGAAAATCCCTAACCTAATAAAAAAACGTCTGCGTACTCATGGACTACTCTAACGGATCGCAAATCGTCTATAGATGCATCAAGTGATTCTAAGTAGCTAAGCCTAACTGATCCCCTCAGGATCGCACGAAATCTCGAGGGTATTCCCGAAGCAAGTCAATAGTCTAACTACCCTCCTTTAACAATTACTAGCTAACCAATCCATGCCTAGAATCAACCCATACCCCATGAAACATAAGCATTACGCTTAAACTTAATCCTTAATATAGATATTCTCAAATCCTTACAAACCAAAGATAAATGAGCCGAACCACCAACTGAATTTGAGACAATAATAGGATCTTCTATTATACTAGTACTAAGGTTCAGAGACTCAACTACAGAAGCAGATATGAGCGAATGTGAAGCACTGAAATCAAAAAGAGTACTAATAGGATGATCAAAAAGAAAAACTAAACTTTACTATCTTTCTCTCAGGTACGCTGGCGGTGAAAGCATGCACTTGCCTTCCTGGAAATCCTGTCCCTGTCCTTGTCCTCTAGGAAATCCTTGATAAGATGCCTTGCCTCACCATGCTAAAAACAACCACTTGTCTTTTACTTCCTATAATTAAATGACTCGCTATACTGCAGAAAAGATACTTCCTCTTGTTGCGGGATCTATTATTTCCTCCGCCCTTCTTATATTCTAATCCCTTGTTTGTGATTCTTCCCCTTTGGCCTCTTTATCTTTACCTCCTTTGTGAACCATGTTGACAAGTCTCTCGAACGTTGCCTCCATTGCACGGGAAACCCAACAAAGCTTGGAAGAGAATTAGCCACAGGTGAAACTACTACGACTATGGATGGAGGTTGGGCAATTCTTCGCCCTTTGACAGGTGTCGTAGTCTCATCGAGCCTACAGAACCATGCCGCGATGAGGTTACCTCCCAGAAAGCCAGGAGCCCGAAGACTCAGGAAAGAAGGAAACAATGATTAAAACAGAGGATCAAAAGATAGTGCATATGGCTTTGGGGAATATGCCCTTAAAACAAAACTTTTCTTTTGAAAATGTTTCTTTTAAAACCCTTTGGAAAATAAATTTTCAAATCTTTTATCTGATCCGGTAACCTTCAGCTTTGATACCAAGTGAAACACCCCACCTCCGTTAAGGTCAGTCACAAAGGGAATGCCTTAACTTCGGTGGAGCATTTTAGGTAAAAGATGCAGATAAATTACAAGACAGACAAATAAAGCAGCGGAAAATAAAGTCATTTTATAAACAATGTGGTTCAGTCAAGCTTTTACAATAGTTGTCTCAATCATACTTAAAAGTATTACATAGAATTTCTGTCTTGATTTAAAAACTTCAAAATATAAAAGAAGCATAAAAATAACAATGATAGTCCCCAATAAAGCATGAACCAGCCATAGAAGTGGAAGAGAGAGTCCAAAGCAGTACATCGCCTATCTTCGAGCTTGGAAAGAAAACTGAGCTAAGTGGTAACATTTCCTCCCTTTGAACCTGGGGGGGAACGGAAGAAAAGAGGTGAAACAAAACTAGGTCAAACATAAGTCTGGTAAGTCCAGTGACTTTCAGCATATAAACAGGTAAAAACATCATGACATGAATAAACTGAATATAAGACAATACCGTGAAAACAAGGATAACATACGATTAGTGTAGATATGATAAGGCAAGATAAACTGAATGCGCTTCTACTCTTTCTCTGATTTGCTACTACCTTGTTATTCTGATTTTTATATCTCTGCACCACCTAACTAGTGTCCCAACTAGTAATCTGTATAAAATGATAATATGATAACGTGATCCCAATCCCCGCAATTGTGGTAGCCTTCATGTGTACGTCTATTATGAGGATTCCACCTCAATCTTCCTAATTGCCATGAATGTGTTAGATGTACGCTTACTACCCTATCGATCGGATCCTTACTCGTAATAATTTTTCCTTGTGTTTGTGTCAATCGGCCCAGTCTTGCGTGTAGATACCCTGTGCTGGTCCCACCATAAGGTGTATCAATCCCTATGATAGCAACCCGACACGATTCAAGATGCACAGTGTAAAACTACTGGCACCCAGTGCCTGCTTTTTCCCACTCCGTAGTATGTGCACGCCCGTAAACCGTCGGAACGCACACTGACGTACCCCCCTGCCGTTGTTTTGACCGCTTATAATCAGCCCAGTAACTGTGCCCCACCCTGCCTAGTTCAAGGTACCATGATACATCTATGTGGGTTATTGCTGAAATGGGTCCACGTTACTAGGGTTTCCTACTAGTTAAGTTCGTGGTCCTATATATAAATATTACCCACCTACACGAGATGTACTTAACCCTACCACCGATTCAAGCATGTTTATTTAATGATTAAGTTTTGTGGGCCTATATTTACTAATATTACTCACCAACCAGATATGTACTTAACCCTCCTACTGATTCAATCATGTTTATTTAATGGTTGAGTTTGTGGGCATATATTTACTAATATCACCCACCCAACTTGATATGTACTTAACCCTCCTGCACATTATGCCATATTGGTTAAGTGTTGTCCATTCATGTTAACATAACCCACCCATTCATCATGTCACGTTGGTTAAGTGTTTTCTTATTAACTTAACCCTCCTCACTTATCATGTTGGATTTAACCCCGTTCGTCAATCATTTTATATTGGTCAAGTGTTTCTTGTTAACTTAACCCCATGTGTTCATCATGTTGTATTGGTTAAGTGTCATCAATCAATTCAAGTTACTTAACCCACCTAGTTGTCATGTTACTTTGGTTAAGTGTTGCCTTCTTGTGTCAACTTAACCCTACCACAAATCAAGTTATATTGGTTAAGTGTTGCCCTCTTGTTTTAACTTAACTTTACCACAAATCAAGCCATATTGGTAAAGTGTTGCCATCTTGTTTAAACTTAACCTTACCACAAATCAAGTCATATTGGTTAAGTGTTTCTTATTACTTAACGCTACTCATTCATCATGCTATACTGGTTAAGTGTTTCCTATTAACTTAACCCTGGTCATTCATCTTGTTATATTGGTTAAGTGTTTCTCATTAACTTAACCCTAATCATTCATCTTGTTATATTGGTTAAGTGTTTTTCATTAAATTAACCCTAATCATTCATCTTGTTATATTGGTTAAGTGTTCCTATGAAATTAACCCTAGTCATTCATGTTATTATATTGGTTAAGTGTTCCTATGAACTTAACCCTAGTCATTCATGTTATTATATTTGTTAAGTGTTCCTATGAACTTAACCCTAGTCATTCATGTTATTATATTGGTTAAGTGTTTCTCATTAACTTAACCCTAGTCATTCATCTTGTTCATTAGCATTAATTGATCTATTAATGCACCAGCCTCTCACATTAGATATGTGTTGTTGTGGTTACTGGATGTGTCGGACAGTTCCGAGCAGTTTTACACCACAACTCAATCTAACCTCGGGTTTTTCTTGGGCATGATGCACTAACCTCTCACATTAGATAGGTGTTATTGTGGTTACTGGATGTGTTGGGCGGTTCCAGGCAGTTTTACACCACAACTCAATCTAACCTCGGGTTAGGCATGTTCATCTTTAATTTACACATTTACCATATATACCCAAATCTAGATTTTACATGCTAATTAACAAATTCACCAAAACTAGTCATGTTCCAATTCCCAAGTTATACCCAACAAATTCCAATTTCAAGTTATTAATCAAAATTGGCTATACTCAATCTTCCCTAAATTTGCAATAATAGTCAAGCCCAAAATCAATATGCATTATGTTTGGCATCCCAAATCAATAGTTAATCCCAAGCTAAATTTAGTATTCCAATTTACAGTTTATGCCCAAAACTAGGTTTTTCATGCCAAATTTCATACTTTGTCGTTCATGTTAATTCTAGGTTCAATATGTCAAATTACATATTCCATAATTCGTGTCAAATTTCCCTAAATTGCATCTTAATAGGCAAGCCCTAATACATGTTCCAAACTATGCCAAATAAATGTCAATTCCATGTTATACCCAATTACCCCCGCATTCATAACATACGTATTTCGAGATTCAACGGAAAATCCATGGAATAAACGGAGAAACAATATGGAACATAAGAGGCATAAGAATAGGCATATGACGATAAGAACTATTGGTCCAATTAATTTGATATACCAAATTGACAAGTTTTGCATAGAATACATTGCAGGCGTATAGATTTGATATGAATATCATTATGAACCATCACAGATGTATAGGTTTGACAAGAGTTATATCATGAACTTAAATAGGATTACAATTCCGATATACAACAAGGATAGATATGATTGGACATATTCCATAGTCACTAATGATTCCCGAAGGCATATACAAACATGGATTCAAATGAAAGGATTACTTACATTAGGCATAAATCTAATGTATTAGATTTGAATAACATCGCAGGCATAAATCTAATAGATTAGATTTGATAAATCTAAAAGGATTATCTCATAATCAAGTATAGATTAGATCCAGATTATTACATGCCAAGAATTTCAATTAAGAATTCACATCTGAAAGTAACTTGAACTTACAAAAAGAGAATGATTCTTGTATTTCTGGAATCTATTTTCTGAAACTAAAAAGCGATCCCTTGACGTAGATTATCGATTCTCTAACTTAGATTTGATTCTTAGAAAATAGTTGTTGAAGTCCTTGAATTAGCCTTTGAATCTCTACTTGAATTCTAAACTTGATTTCTTGAAGAACTAGAGCAGCATAAGGACGTCTTTAATTTATTTTTGATTTGAATTAGGGTAGAGTATAGGCGTAATGAAGTTGTGTAGAGAAAAATGTAGCCTTAGGGGTGTTCATATAGCATAGGGATCAACGAATTTAGTCAGAACGGGCGTCCAAATGCAGAAAAACGAACCACGCCTCGGATCTGGAAATAGAGGGGAGGTCGACCCCCTGATCGACCTATGTGACCCAGGTCGACCCCCTGGTCGACCTGGGTCCTGGGCGGGAAATTTCCCGCCCAGCCCGGGTGTGTGATTTGAATTTCGAAGTTAAATCTGAGCAGTTCTACTTTATTTAAATTCCTGAAACTCCTAAGGGCCATAACTTCCTCATACGAAGTCCGATTTACGAAAACTTGGACTCTATCCCGAGCATAATTCCAGGATGAACGCAATGGCGTAACCCGTTTCCCTTAATTCTCACATTAAAAATTAAGTATTCTTTAATTCGTTCTTTTAATACTCTTAGAAAATATGGGGTGTTACATGGTATCTCCATACTGACCAACATGTGATCAATAGACCATGCTAGGTACGTAATGACATACGAAATAATCTTAACTAGAAATCAAGAAATATCAGGATCAAAGACGCTTACCATGTGCGTAACAACGCACAGGAAAGATATCCAATGATCAATCAACTACAAGGATCATAAATGATCAACAAGATAAGTGTGATACACAATATTTTTCAAATGCACAAGTCCAGTAATTATTTGTCAAAGAAAACACAAAGGTCCATAGTCCTCATGTTTACTAAGGCGTTTAATTAAATTTCTTGTACGATTGAAGTAGTCATGACAATGCCGAAATACGATCACCGAAGCGATCGACAACTTGACATTTACATTTTAATAACGTAATTCATACAAAAACAGACATCGATTAGTAACTCGAGTCAAAGAATGAAACAGAAGCACCATTAGAGCACACGGGCCCTAGATAAACTATGGAAATCAACCCGAAAGCGAACGAGTCGTTAACTATTCTAAAGGACCCAAAAAAATAGGTCACTAGATAGTTAAACACCCCTTCGTAGGAGGTACACTGGGTGGACCGGCACTTGCACGGCCACGACCAACTATTTCACTTCTTTAAGGAAAAAGAAGGAGGAAAAAGTTAGTCACAAGTTGAATTCAACGAGGCAAATTCAATCAAAATGGAATCGTATAAGAAGATAAGCTATGACGGGTCTTAAGACTCTAAATAAAACCCTAAAGAACGATTCCCGAGAGAGGCTTAAGCCAATACCATTGTCATACTATCTTACATTATTCCGGAAAGTTGCTCTGATACCAAACTGTAACGCCTCGCCTCTATACCCACTATTGTCTAGTTCATTCCAGAGAAATGTCATAGCCCATAACGGAGAATGAGGTTTGTGAAGGGCGACCGATTGTATAATTGCTCCATGTAAGGAATGCACATCAAATTCTGATACCGATTAAATTTTTCAACATGACCATTCGGCACATAGGGCAACTACACAATGGCTATATGCAATCCGGAAAGCAGTATAAAATAGCCAACAACAACAATATAAATATGGTTTATCTCATAGCCAGACACAGAATAATCATATCACAAAGGCGGAATAGATATGAATAAACCAAGGATGTGTACAACAAGATAGTGGTCAAAAAAGATCCACTAATCCTAAAAGAATAGATACATACACCATGATCTAAATAAAAGAATACGTACACAACGATAGATAATGTCATAGATACAAAAGTACATAAAACTGTGGAGATAGAGTAGCAAGCTGAAGGCGGAAGATCAATCCAGCGATGAGGCCCAAAGGAGTACCTAAAATGACTCGTCCTGACCCGAGTATTATTTATAAGAAAATAAACAATAAACGGATCAGTCTAGTTGTACTTATCAAATAAACTGAGATAATAAGAGATATAACAAAGGATGACATGAACATGGAATGTCGACAAAATCAGGAAATGACAACGGAATGTCATCACGCAAATATCTTCAAATAATCTCCTAGCTAATGTAGAATGCAACATTCAACTAATATCACACAACAAGAAATGACAGAGGAATGCCAAATAAACTAAACACATGAATGATAGTGGAATGCCAAATACAAATCAAATTGACGCGCATCGCATCAAAGTAAACATAAATCAAATTGATGCACATCGTATCAAAGTAATCAAGAATTCATAAATCACTGGAAATCCAGAAAACATCATAAAAAGTGGTACTCCCCAGATAAGAAACGATCAGTGGTAACTCCCAGAACGATCCAGAAAACATCATAAAAGGTGGATACTCCCCATATAAGATACGATCTCTGGGTAGCGAACCCATTTGTTTGAGCCGAAGCTCCGCTACGGGGCCGGGTCGTGACCCCGGTAGAGGGAAACATAAATCATAGAAAATCATAGAAGGTTGGACCGAGTCCCATAAATGAAGGTCACAAATCGTAAATCCCACTTGGGTGATCGAGGACTACAAAACACAAGTCATCACATCGATCCGGGTGAATAGAAATTACTCCAAGCTAGTTAATATAAGGAAATAGCGACATGTCCCATAACCACATGCTATTCTCGAATATTTACGAACCCATAATTGGTTTCTATTCAAAACAGAGAAAATCACCACACATGCTCGAACGCACGAGTCCAAGAGTTATTCACCGAAGTAAATGTATAAGGGGTCATAGTCCTCAGTTTTACTAAGGTAAATAAACTAAATTTCTCGTCTGACCGATAGGATAAGGAATCATATGTAAATCAATAGAATCTGAACCGGGTTTAGAAACCGAATTTATTTTAAAAGGATTTAAATTTAAAAACTGATTAAACGTTGGTTTGATGCCCATTGACAATATAAAACCCCATTATGCATTGTTGTTCAATTATTCATGAAAACCGTCGCCGTAGCGAATAGAAAACAACATCATGAAACATAAACTCACATCAAAACAACATACAAGAAATCAAGGGCTCACGATTGTAATTTCAATCATCGAACGAATTGAAATCCCAAACTAGCACCCGAAGGTTTTGAACTACATCGGAATAGACTGGACGGATATCGAGTCGATAATTCACATTTTGGAGGCATGAATCATCTTAACAAGAGTACCGAATAAACTCGATATACAAAATAGAGCGCACGGGCTTTAGAATAATCACTTATTCAATTCACATCATAAACAAATGTGAATCGGCCAAGAAGGATCAACATTGGAAGAATCATATGAGAATCAAAGTCGATGAATTGAGCTGCTGGAATCTGTGAATTCGTAAAGTTGAAGTTCACAAACGAAGTTCGAACGGGCCGAGCTCCGGCTAGGAAAAAGCCTGGATGGGCCTAAACTATAGACCGTGGTCTCCACCGGTCAACGGCAGATTTTCAGTGATAGAAGCCTGTCACCCCAAGTACATACGTCTGCTGTCAGGAAAACTATTTCCCAAGAGTTTGGACAGACGTCTGACCCATTTTGGATAGACATCTGAGCTGAAGCATTTAAAATTTTTGATTGCCAATGAATGTGCAATCGTCCTCGGATGAGCCAGGGACCAATGGTGACGATATATGAAGATTCGTAAGTGAAAATGAAGCATCTAGAGCTTACCATAACATCTTATAACACCAACAAACATGCACATACAATACGAACATGAGATTGCTATGATTTCAATTATATATTCGAAAATGAACTAATTCACTAACTAAAGCAATCAAATGCGATTCAAGCTAGAACATGGTGGTTTGACAATGCTAAAGGGAAACTATAAGGCATGTGTGCACATAAGAACTTCACCTATAGCATGCACAATCCGAACATCAAACATAATCTAATCTCTTCCGCACATAAGCAAGGAAATTAACAACTAAGCATTTACTAGATGCATACACAATATATACATTTACTAGATGCATACACAACATATACAAGGTATAAATGCACTAAATTATAATTTACAAGCACAAAGGCTTGAGGCATAGATGTGAGTTCATCAAAGAACTCACCTTGGTTTCAAATGATGAAGAACAAGCTCCAATTCGAGCAAGAACCCACTTTTCTTCATTTGAAACAAAGAATCAACCCAAAAGCAAGCTAGAGCAACCTCTCTTCAAGCAAAACACAAGAATCTCCAATCTAAGATCATATAAATGAATTTCCTAAGAATTAGGTCATAGAAATTCTCAAAATTAGAAGAGGAGATAAGCTAGAGAAGGTAGAGAGTGATTACCTTTCTTCTCTTTGAATTTGCACGTGAACTCATGTTGAATTGGATTCCTAAATGATTCTAGGGTTTAGGGAATTTTAATTTCCCTTTCCCTATGTCCATTTTATATTTTGTAGAGGAGGAAAATGAATGAAGGAGGAGGGGCTAAGAGGGGTTATATGATGAGCTAGGCTAGCTCAACTAAGATCCAACCCAAAGTGCCAACTTTTCGAATCTCGGAACATATCGAAGCTTACACTTTTCGATCATGTAAATGGCGTTTTGAACTCGATGAAAGTGGTTTCGAGTCCAAAATCATTCGTATGTGAAAAGTGATATTTTGGTCATATACTCTACTGAGAAAACGACCAAATTTTACTAACTCAAAAGGTATCGATGTTTATAGTCAAAAAGGTCATAAATGATGATCCGGACTCAATGGAAGTGGTCCGAATCATAATTTTATCATTTGTGAAAAACGACAATTTTGAGTGACACCTAAGATACAATGATATATTTAAATAAAATATTTAAATCTATTATCATCGAATGAACGGGTTGTTACAATTATAATATAATAGATTCAGAGGTTTCTTATTTCACAGAATTCTGACTTATAAATGCTTCTATATATTCAGTTGAAGTTCAAAACTCAATATTACAAGCTACCGCAACGTTACGAGCTCGTTTTAAATTAAATAAGTTAAACATTCAATTGTCATTTTATAAATGAATTCTATATTAAAATCCATTAATATTTCAAATAAAATATATAAAACAAGTTTAAATATTTGAAATCAAATGATCTAAATATCCGGGTCGTTATAATTCTCATGCTACACATATTTTATATTCTTATATTAATGATGAACAGTTTAATCATATATCCCATTGCTTAACTACATAGGAAATCTGGAAAACTCTCGATGCAATGTATGGAAGAAAAGACAACAAACACTCAAAACCCTCAAAAACCAACTCAAACTCAGAATTATGCTTGACAGTATTTGTAAAAGATGAATAGTATGATGATAGTGATGAAGACTCAACATATGATGATTCAGATGAATAAGATGATAAAGACTCAACGGATGATTGGCTAAATAATTTTTCATTTAAAATTTAATTCTGCTTTGTGATATATTAACTAAATCTGTTGAGAATCTCAAATTGAAGAATAAAATTATAAAATCTGAGAATCTTGAGTTGAAAGGATAAATTGATGTTTTGGAATTAAGACTTAAAAGCATTAAAAAAAATTCGAACCCTGATTGCCTAAATTTGTTCAAATTCGGAAATCAATCTAGTTCATCTAAATCAAAATTTTCAAAAGCTTGAAATGGAAAGTATGGCTTTAAAAAGAAAAGAAATTGAACTATTTTACAAAAACAATGTTTTGCAAAAGGAGTTGGAGAATTTAAGATTACTAAAAATTCCAACCATGAAATTGTTGAGAAAGAAAATTTATTGAAAAATGAATTGGTCTTGAATGAACTTGAAAATGAAATTGAAAAAATCAGAAATCTCAAATGTGACAATTGTGCGACTTTTCCAAAGGAATTGTTCAAAATTAATAAGAATTTCAAAACCCTTGAAAACAAAAACGTGATTTTGAAAAATAGTGAATTTGAAATTACTCGTATAAATCACGATTTGGAGAAAGAAATTTAAAATTTCAGGGAGTTTGAAAAACTCGAGTTTGAAAAGCAAAAACAATTTGAATTTGAGATTTCCAAGTCCAAGGCCAAAATTAAATTGCTTAAAATTGAAAATTTATTTTAAAACAAAGTGATGCTAAATGAGAAAGATCGATATTAATCGTTGTTCAAACTTGATGACAGAAAATAGAGATCTTAAATCTAAAATTCAACGACTTGAATCAACTTTAGCTAAATTTTCCAATGGAGAAAAAACGTTGAATAAGTTGTTGAAAAACCAATTTTCTATTGGAAATAAGAGTAGACTTGGTTTTGGAAAAACTGATGAAGTTGAAAAAGATAAATTCAAACAATTTCAAAGATTCTTCAAATGGATTGGTTTATGATTGAATTGGAAGTTTGGACTTTAATCATCTCAAAGGATTTTTGAACATAAATGTGATGAGTACTCGTTTAGAAACAATCTTTTTAAACAATTGTTGTCTCCATACACACAAAAGCAAACGATTCCTATAGGGACATTTTTATTCAAATTCTATCCTAAATGTGATTATTACGTAATTATTATGCTTATTGTACATTGATTATGCCATATATGTATATAATTTAATAATCGCTATTAACGCTGATTGTCGTTCGAATTATGACTCGTTCTAATAGTGAACTTTGTCAAACCTATTCACATATAAGGTATACAAACCCAATTCCCATAATAAACTACTCAAATCATGGCATATTTAATAACAAGCAGCAAATGGAAAAAATGTCAACAATAAACATTAAAACTTGTATCCTAGGCTTGCTAGAATTATTTAAACAATGAAACAGAAACAGGATGTTATATATACATATTCAATATATATATATATACACACACACACACACAACTCTATTTGGATTACACTTGTCCTTTTTGTATGTTTGCAGATAAAACATTAATATTTAATTATTATAGATCTAAATACGTTCAAATATCCTATCTAAAATAGAAATCTAAACCTATTTAAATTTCCAATCAAATCAAATCTTAACCTTTATATACTACAAACATTTTATATTTAATTTACATTGAAATGGATAAATCCAACCAAAGAAAAAGCATAACCACCAAATTGTTCCTCAAACGTTGCTAAATAAATTACAAGCCCAAAATATTGATTGACAAACTTCGCAACAAAATAAACATAGGAGATTTAAAGGGTTTTTATTGTGATATTATTGTGATAACCCAAATCCCTAGGCATAAAAATTCCTATAAAATCTATAAAATATAGGGAATTGTCTAAACAAATCTTATTTCCATTCACAGTGATTAAATGAATGGAATTGACATGAATCTGATGATGTTTGCCTTTTAGATCTAAAACCTCGTACGAACACTAATACGAACTCCAATTCTATATTAAACTATATAATAATTAAATAATTAGAATTCTTATATAAATCTAGAATTCTAGATTCAAATATACACTAAGTCCTAAAAAGAAAAGAGATTAGAAAAGAATAAAGTTTAAAAAGGTTTGTAGAAGAGAGCCTAATATAATTATTCTAAAATTCAATGGCAGAATGGAGGCTATGGGATGGAGAAGATTAGGTTTAGGGGAGGTGGAATGGAGTGCTATTTATATATGTATGTGCAAATAATAGTCATAAGATTAATCATATTTAATCTCGGCTGTTAATTATATAATAAACACTCCGAAACCTAGCCTAAACCAACCTCACCACGCCCTGGCTGCGCAAAGCGGTTGACCGCTCTAAGGGAAGAGGTCGACACCAAAGGGTCTGAAACGACCAATGAATTTGTTTAATTGATTGGAAGATTTATTTGATTAAAAGTTTATATATATATATATATATATATATATTGCATCGATTTCTTCCCTTGTTTTCAAATCTTTGTCCCATTTTGCGTATAAATAAATGCATAAAAATTCAAACTTCATGGAATATTCTTTTTAGCTAATTAATATATATTCATATTCCATATATCTATTTATTCTATTTGATCATCCTTTGTGCGCAAACTGTTTTTCATTCAACTTAATTAATGTTTATTTATTTCTTGTCCTCTACTTATCTATACGTTTGAATTTCAAATTCCCTAAGGGAATATTCTTTTTTTCAACTCATTTTTATTATCCCTTAGATATTTATTTATTTTATTAATTTAAATATTTGTATGTATTTATTGTATGATTTAATTTAATTATAATTTCTTCATATGGACACTGTTTTTAGCATGTTATATGTGAAAACGTATCACAATTTCGTCACAAACACTAATATAATATTTTCGTAGCTAAATTCTTAATTGTCCAAAATTCCGTTTTTTCTATGTTTTACATTTATCGTTTATTTAACTTATTATTATTACTTAATTATTTAGTTTACTATGTGTATATTTTTGTGGGGTGTTACATAGGGAGTCTGTTCCAGCAGCGTGGGACTGATTGGGGAAGACAAGTGGCTCGTCGATTAGGTATGTTCCGACAACGTGGGTTGATTAGGGAAGATAAGAGGCCTAATAGTATGGTAAAATCCTAGTTTAGGCCTGTTCCGGCAACGTGGTGCTGATTAGGGAAGATAAGAGGCCTACTAAAATAATGAATTGGGGACCAGGTCTAGGGGTGACTTGTGTCAATTGCTTTTTTGGTTAGGAATATGTATCAGTCGGTATCTGTAACACCCCGTATTTTCTGTGAACGTCAAACTAACAAATTAAAGTATACTTAACCTTTAGAAGAAGAATTAAGGGAAACGAGTTACGCCATTGCGTTCATCTCGGAATTCTGCTTGAGACAGAGTCTGAGTTTGCATAAATCAGACTCCGTATGAAGAAGTTATGACCTTTAGAAGTTTCAGGGGTTTAAAATAAAAACCAGCCCGAATTCAAATTTAAAGTTTGGAAATTCAAATCACACACCCGGGGTGGGCGGGAAATTTCCCACCCAAGAACCAGGTCGACCTGGGGGTCGACCTAGGTAGAACAGGTTGACCATTGGGTCGACCTGGGGGTCTACCTCCTCTCCTTTTCCAGATCCGTGGACAGATTTGTTTTTCTGCATTTAGACGCCCGTTCTGACCAGATTCGTTGCTCCTAAGCTATTTAAACACCCGCAAACCTCACTTTCTCTCCAAACAACTTCATTTTTCCTATACTCTACCCTAATTCATTTCAAAATAAATCTAAGACGGGGTTATGCTGCTCATGTCCTTTATAGAAATCAAGTTTAGAATTCTAGTAGAGATTCAAAGGCTAATTCAACGACTTCAACAACTATTTCTAAGAATCAAATCATATCTAAATTATAAGAACAAATAGTCTACTACAAGGGATAGCTATTCAGTTTCAGAATACAGATCCCAGAATTCAAGACCCTTCTGTAATTTGTAAGTTCACGTTACTTTCAGAAATAAAAGTTAATTGTGATTCTGACATTGTAATAAATCTGGATCTGAGATTATGCCTGTCTTTCTATATCCTTTGGATCTATCTCATTGATAATATAATGTCCGTTCTTTGTCTCTTCTTTCCTTCTTCCCTTTCTGTTTTATAGCCAGGCTACTGCGAGCCTGAGCCAGATCTCATAAGAGATGAACGTACGTTGGAAATGAAATTGGGCATAATTGAGTTGTAACTGATTTGAGGACATATCGCATGTTGTATTCAAAACATAAAGTGTATTGAACATATGATTTGAGATTTGAACCATAAAGTATTGGGCATATGACTTGATATTTGAGGCATAAAGTGTTGGACATATGACTTGGGATTTGAGGCATAAAGTATTGGACATATGACTTAGGATTTAGGGCGTAAATTGAACTGTAAATATAAGGCATAGTACATGTTGTGGTCTAAGATCTAAAGTTAGGATATATATATATATATATATATATATATGATAGTTTATGATTTTGAAGAAGAAGATTAGGGTGTATAGTGATGTATGACTTAGGCATGAAAACAAGACTTGCCTCTGTTTTGTAAGTCAGTTACTTTTTATATTTGAACACCTAAATCTAATTGTGACATGTAATAAAATGGATATGAGAATATGCCCGATGTAAGCTATCCTTTCATTGAAATTTGCGCTTGAGTATATATATCTTTGGGAATAATTTTTGACTATGAAACTGGTCCAATCATATCTATCCTTGTTGTATATCAGAATTGTAATCCTTTTTAAGTTCATGATATAATTCTTGTCATATCTATATGCCTGCGATGTATTCCTTGCAAAACTTGTCTTTTTAGTACATCAAGTTTATTGGACCAGTAGTTCTTATCATCATATGACTATGCCTACGATGTTCCATCTTGCTTCTCCCCTTATATTATAAATCTTAAGTAGAATCTCGAAATACGTACGTTATGAATGCGGGGGAAATTGGGTATAACATGAAATTGACATTATTTGGCATAATTTGGAACATGTAATATGGCATAACTGTTAAGATGCAGTTTGGGGTAATTTGACATGAATTATGGAATATGTAATTTGACATATTGAACCTAGAATTGGCATGAACGACAAAGTAGGAAGTTGGCATATAAATCAAGTTTTGGGCAAAATTGTTATTGTTGCGAATATGGGGTAACTGGAGCATTAAATCTAGATTGGGTGTAAAATGTAACATGACTAGTTTTGGTGAATTGGGTAATTAGCATGAAAAATCTAGATTTGGGTATACAGGGTAAATGTGTAGATTAAAGATGAACATGCCTAACCCGAGGTTAGATTGAGTTGTGGTGTAAAACTGCCCAGAACCACCCGGCACATCCAGTAACCGCAACAACACCTATTTAATGTGAGAGGTTAGTGCATCATGCCCAAGAAAAACCCGAGGTTAGATTGAGTTGTGGTGTAAAACTACCCGGAACCGCTCGGCACATCTAGTAACCACAACAACACATATCTAATGTGAGCGGTTGATGCATTAATAAATCAATTAATGTTAATGAACAAGATGAATGAGAAGGGTTAAGTTCATAGGAACACTTAACCAATATAACATGGATGACTAGGGTTAAGTAATGAGAAACACTTAACCAATATGACAAGATGTATGACTAGGGTAAAGTTAATAGGAAACACTGAACCAGTATAGCACGATGAATGGGTAGGGTTAAGTAATAAGAAACACTTAACCAATATAACCTGATTTGTGGTAAGGTTAAGTTAAAACAAGAGGGCAACACTTAACCAATATAACTTGATTTGTGGTAGGGTTAAGTTAACACAAGAAGGAAACACTTAACCGAAGTAATATGACAAGTAGGTGGGTTAAGTTAACTTGAACTGATTGAAGACACTTAACCAATACAACATGATAAACACGTGGGCTTAAGTTAACAAGAAAACACTTAACCAAAATAACTTGATGAACGAACAGGGTTAAGTTAATACGAAACACTTAACCAACATGACACGATGAATGGGTGGGTTAAGTTAACATGAATGGACAACACTTAACCAATATGACATAATGTGTAGGAGGGTTAAGTACATAATGGGTTGGTGGGTAATACTAGTACATATAGGCCCATACAAAACTTAACCGTTAAATAAATATGCTTGAATCGATGGGAGGGTTAAGTACATCTCGTGTAGGTGGGTAATATTAATACATATAGGCCCACAAACTTAATCGTTAAGAAAACATGCTAGAATCGGTAGGTGTGTTAAGTAAATTTCGTGTAGGTGGGTAATATTTGTATATATAGGCCCACAAACTTAACCAGCAGGAAACCCTAGTAACGGGGAACCATTTCAGCAGTAACCCTCATAGATGTATCATGTTACCCTGAAATTAGGCAAGGTGGGGCACGATTACTGGGCTGATTATAAGCGGTCAAAACAACAGCAGAGGGTACGTCAGTGTAGGTTCCGACGGTTTATGGGCATGCACGTACTCCGGAGTGGGAAAAAGTAGGCACTGGGTACTAGTAGTTATACACTGCATCTTGAAACGTGTCGGGTCGCTATTATAAGGATTGATACACCTTATGGTGGGACCAGCACAGGGTATCTACACGCAAGAGAGGGCCGATTGACACAGACACTTGGAACATGAATACAAGTAAGGGAGCCGATCGATAGGGTAGTAAGGGTACATCTAACATGTTCATGGCAATTAGGCCGATTGAGGTGGAATCCTCACGATAGATATACACCTAAAGGCTACCACAATTATGGGGACTGGGATCACGTTATCATTTTATACAGATTACTAGTTGGGACACTAGTTAGGTGGTGCAGAGATAGATTTAGAAATCTGAATAAAAAAGTAGTAGCGAAGCAGAGAAAGAGTAGAAGTGCATTAGTTTATCTTGCCTTATCATACCTTATGCTTATCCTATGTTATCTTATTATCCCTATTATCACGGTATTGTCTTACATTCAGTTTATTCATGTCATGATGCTTTTTCCTGTTTATAGGCTGAAAGTAACTGGCCTTACCAGACTCATGTCTGACCTAGTTTTGTTTCTCCTCTTTTCTTCGGTCCCCCCCCCTCAAGGTTCACAGGGAGGAAATGTTATCACTAAACTTAGTTTTCCTTTCAAGCTCGAAGATAGTTGATGTATTGTTTTGGACTCTCTCTTGCACTGCTATGGCTGGTTCATGCTTCATTGGGGAATATCATTGTTATTTTTATGCTTCTTTTATACTTGGAAATTTTTAAATCAAGACAGAAGTTCTATGTATTACATTTATGTATGATTGGGAATTTTTTTGTAAAAGCTCGACTGAAATAAGTTGCTTATAAAATGACTTTATTTTTCGCTGCTTTATTTGTCTATCTTGTAATTTATCTGCATCTTTTACCTAAAATGCTCCACCAAAGTTAAGGCATTCCCTTTGTGAGTGACCTTAACGGAGGCGGGGTGTTTCAGTATCCATTTGTTATCATAGAGTCTCACATTAGGTAGAGGCTAGGGCACGCTTTACAGAACTAGATAGTAAGGGTTCAAACGAGGTGAATATGGGCGTGTTTCGGTGGAACGGTGAGTGTGCACCGTTCCGATTGGGGAAGATAATCCATTGTAACACTTGTGATTGACGGTTGTGTCCTTTTAGTTGATGGGTTCGGGACTGATAGCCTCAAATTCCATAACTGGCGTATGTTATCACATTTTGTATAAAGTAGCTGATCAACTGACAGAAATTAGTTAAAACCTAATTATGATATCCTAGTAGTTGCTGTAGCAATTTTTCGGATATGAGTGAGAATCCTATCTTATTTCGTGCTAGTATTTCCTGTTATTTCATTTATGCTTTTATGTCCATTGCTATTAGAACTATTCGTCTGTCAAAATGCGTCCTTGTCTTATGCTCATGCTAGAAATTACTAGAACTCACCAGGCATATTTCTGACTGTGTTTCTTTTCTCCTTCTCCATTACTCCCCTCCCCCCTCAAATTCGCAGGGCGGAGGGTGTTAGTAGTGATTCTTGGTTACTTGGTTCAGACTAGATTCAGACTCTTTCCATGTTCATGTATTGGTTCAGTTCTTGTTTTCTAATTATTGTATTAACTTATGAGAGGGGTATTTTTTGTGATTTTAATTATGTACGCTTATACTTTCCACGAGACAGTATGTTTGTTTTATGATGATGACTATCTGGTATTTTGAAATGTAATAAGTATTGTGATTTGACTTGCTTATTTAATAAATGTTTTAAAGTTTCCACAGTGTTTTATATTACTGTCTTGTGAAATTTAGCCAATGTGTTGTTACTTTATACCTAAGCGCTTCATAAACTTTAGCTCATCCTCATATGGGCGATGTTAAGGGATGTAGGATGTCATAAATCTTGATTCGATCGTTTGTGAAAAATCACCATTTGGAACCGTCACTCAAGTAATTAAAAATCAATATTTAAATAAAAGATTTAAATATTTGATAATTAAAATTCGGGTCATTACATTCTCCCCTCCTAATAGGATTTCATCCTCGAAATCCTCAAGGATTGAACAACGCGAACCAACGCTCTCAAGTAAACAACGATACAAAGTAAATCGTCCATTATCGCTCTCAACAACTACACAAGAAAGCAATCACAACAAAGGGAATTGGCTCGGAATTTGGCATGAAGCCAAAATTCTCATCCCCAAGTACAACCACAATCAAAATCCGAAGTCATCATGATCAAGCCAAACATCTAAATCGTGCACTTATCCCCAACCCAACAAATAATAAAAATAAAAGTGACAACATGCTAGTTGGAAGATAATGTCGACCTTCTTGTTTATTCTTCTAGCTTTCGCTAAATTCACAGAAAATTTTGGTAGCACCTCCTCTATACGGCTTGATCTGAGAAAAAACAAACATGCCATACAAGGCCCAAACCATCAACAGAAAACAAAGCCCAAAAGTGGCTACAATGGGAGATAAAATCACCAAAATGCACCAAATTGTAAAACTGCAACACTACATCTACTATATACCTCTTTTTAAAGCAAGCTTAGCATTTAGATGCAAACAAAAGTGAGTGTGCATCCAAACATAAACCATCTCATGCTCCATGTACCTAACATGTACTTAAGAAAGAGGGTTAGACAAGGTAGCATAAGCCAATACAGAAAAACAAACTCGTCAAGCATGTATGGAAATAAATGGCCACAACAAAACAAAATAATTATCATGCATGTCTAACTATCATGTTAGCATAAGTGGTCATGTCAAGCATTAACAATCAAACATGAACAATAAAATAATAGCAATCATGAAAAATAACACCCATGCCTACCCTAGGATGCGTGATACTAGTCTAATCAACAAAAGATATCCAACCCATATATGACTCGATAACAGCTATTGCCATACCACTAAAGTAAGGGAAGTAAGTTTAGCATCTCTTGCCATCGAATTGAGCAAAACTCAAGCACTATCATGCTACTTTCAAATCCTTGAAAACCGATCGATGAAAACATCAAAAAATTGCTCCATATTTACATGGGAATCTTAAATAGCTACAAAAAGTTACGCAGCTCTTCCCATTCAGCATTAACTAGCCGACTGTTCGCTCATTAAGAAATGAGTGCCAAACAGCCTCCAAAGATGCCGGAAATAACAACACCTCTTTATTCCGGAACTAGCCACAATTGTGAAATCCGTATAATAACACTTTAAATCTTGGATTCATAATGAGTGATAAAAGTGATCAACATACACTAGCGGTATACTTCTTCCAAACTGATACATCTCCAGCACAGCAATGATGAAACTAGGAGGCTAGAAACTAAACCATCAATACCAATGAAGGTCAAGATCCCATTCGGACAGGAGAAACCTGGTAAGGTAACACCACCGACAACTCTAACCCTAACTTAATAGGGCCATTTTACAATAAGGGCTTACTCCCCTCAACCAATTAATTTTAAGAACACGGGTTTAAAATAATTATTTTTAAGGAAAAAATTTTATTGTCTCATTTCTATGCATTCTCGACGCTAAAAAAAACCCCAAATCGATTTCAAACCTGCTTTCTTCTTCATTTTTATACTTTGGAAATCAAATCTGCTGCTAATCTACTTTCGAAACAAAATCGCCTCAGCTGATTTGTCGATTGGCTGAAGAAAAATCCAACCGCATCACTTTTCTCAACTGAACAAGGAAGTAGTTGCTTATTTCTTTTATTTGTTATATATCAATTGCTGATGTTAATCGCCTCACCTTTATCCAGGTGACGAAACTAAGACGCAATTTCTATTCACTATTTGCAAGACACGGTTTGTGTTCGTTGTTGAATAAGTACGTACTTGTTTATCTTTGTTGTTTGTTGTTCCTCGATTTTTTTGTTTGCTATATATCGATTATTTTTGTTAGATGAAGTAAGTAGTCATTCACTGATTGGTTTTATTTGTTATATAAACCAGTTTATACATATATATTCAGTGGTAGATTTTATTTTGTTTCACAAATTAAAAAGATAAAGGTGTTTATCTTTTGATTTGAAGTATTTAATTACGTATTAAAATTTATTAATATTTGAAAATTACTGATATATGTAAAACATATTTATTTTTTGTTTTGTTAATCATATGTATATACTCAGTGGGTTAATAATACGTAATATGAATCAATTTATAGTGATGATGAAACTGTTCATACATATAAATTCAGTGTAGATGTTAATTTATTTGACAGCTTGAAAAGATAAAGGTGTTTATCTTTTAATTTGAATGATTTAACTACGTATTAAACCTTAGTAATATTTGATAATTACTGATACATTTTAAACATATTTGTTGTTTTTCTTATGATTTGGATTTATTGTGATAAAAGCATTAAAAGATAAGTTACATAGAATATCTTATTTTATCTTTTACTAAATGATAAATAGTAATATGTTTATGTTTTACATAGAATATCATACTTTATTTCATATTTTAAAAAAGAAAATTGCATCTATCTTTTACTAAAAGATAAGTTACATAGAATATATTTTTTATTTCATATTTAGTAGAATACGAAATAAGTTACATAGAATATCTTATTTTATACTTTACTAAATGATAAATATTAACATGTTTATTTTTTACATAGAATACCTTGTTTTATTTTTTAGATTTAAAATGGATAATTGCATCTATCTTTTACTGAAAGATAAAAGATAAGTTACATAGACTATCTTATTTTATCTTTAACTAAATGATAAATATTAACATGTTTATTTTTTACATAGAATAACTTATTTTATTTCAGATTGTAAAAAGTAAATTGCATTTATCTTTTACTAAAAGATAAAAAATATGTTACATAGAATATCTTTTTTTTATTTCATATTTAGTATAATACAAGATAAGTTACATAGAATATCTTATTTTATCTTTTACTAAATGATAAATATTAACATGTTTATTTTTTACATAGAATATTTTATTTTATTTTAGATTTAAAATTGATAATTGCATCTATTTTTTACTAAAAGATAAAAGATAAATTAAATAAACTATGTTATTTTATCTTTAACTAAATGATAAATATTAATTTGTTTGTTTTTTACATAGAATAACTTATTTTATTTCAGATTTAAAAAAGATAATTGCATCTATCTTTTACTAAAAGATAAAAGATAAGTTACATAGAATATATCATTTTATTTCAGATTTAGTAAAATAAAAGATAAGTTACATAGAATTTCTTGTTTTATCTTTTACTAAATGATAAATATTAAAATGTTTATTTTTTACATAAAATATCCTATTTTATTTCAAATTTTAAAAAGATAGATGCGTCTATCTTTTCAAAACTGAACTTCGGATTTAAAAAAGATATATATATATATATATGTCATGTGTTAATTTTAATTGCAAATATGCAATGTTAATGATAAAACTGACCTTTTGATTACAAAATTGCAATTTTGTAATTAACAATTTTTAAATGTAGTAGAGTATCTTAATTTATTTCTGATTTTAAAAAGATAGTTACATCTATCTATTCAAAACCGAGCTTCAGATTTAAAAAAGATAAATGAATATATATCTCATGTGTTAATTGTTAGTTGCAAATATGCAATATTAATGATAAAACCGAACTTTTGATTACTAAATTGCAATTTTTTAATTAACAATTTTTAAATGTTTAGTAGAATATCTTATCTTATTTCAGACTTAAAAAAGATAGATGCATCTATCTTTCCAAAATTGAACTTCAGATTTAAAAAAGATAAATGAACATATATGTCATGTGTTAATTGTTAATTGCAAATATGGAATGTTAATGATAAAACTGAACTTTTGATTACAAAATTGCATTTTTGTAACTAACAATTTTTAAATGTTTAGTAGAATACCTTAATTTATTTCAGATTTAAAAAAGAAAGTTGCATCTATCTTTTCAAAACCAAACTTTGGATTTAAAAAAGATAATTACATGTTTAGCTCTACTTATGTTTGAAAAAAAAGGGTACATGTTAAGCAAGTTTGATGTTTTACTTATTATATGCAATTATTACATACCATATGGACTCGATTTAAAGCCTACATAAAAAAGATAAAAGCATTTATGTTTTTGTACAAACAACTTAGTTACATAATAAATTATAAGGAAATGCTTTAAGTTGTTTATGAATATCAAAAGATATGCCAAAATTTAGTTACATAATAAATTACAACACAAGATCATATAACTGCAGGCTAACTAAGTCAAAAATATGTTATCATTTTATCAATTATTTTTCTTTCTTTCTAATTTCAGCCTTGTTGATACATATTCAAATTTCCTTTGTAGGAATTCGAGGATGAACAAGCATTATTCAAAGGGTGCAGCGATATGGAGACTGAACTACCATGATAGTCGTAGTTGTATTGCTTATTGTTGTGCTTGTAAATAGAATGGCTATGAACTTGCAGAGTCATGTTTATTTGTTTTTTTTTCTGGTGACCTTAGGTTTTGTTTGTTAATTGTTCTTTGTTGCGGAGTTAAAACCATAAATGAGCTGTGAAAATTTGTGTATAAAAGAGCTGGAAAGAACATTGAGAAGTTACGCAGTTGGGTGTTCTTCCTTTTTAATTATCTTTTTGTGTTAAAAACAATAGCTATGACTTCTGCATTGCTTGCAATTTTCATTGTACTGTAGTACACAGTATACAAAAAAAGTTCAAGTTTGCCACTATGATTTAGATCATTATTGCAAGTTGTTCTTCCTTTTCTAAAAAAGATTGAATTATTTATCTTTCTCTGAAAAATATAAAAATATATACATGACAAACACTTAAAGCTAGTATTCCATTGTATCAAAAATATATACGTTAGCAGACAGTTTCACAGTTAAATCACATAAATCAACCAGTATTCCGTTGTACACTACTGCAGCGTGTTCTTCCTTCTCGGAAAAAGATAGAAGTGTTTATCTTTATCTGAAAATATAAAAAGAAGCACCTGAAACCAACTACGTGAACATTATAACTATTAGTTATAAAACTGGAAAAGCACCTGCATTCAATCCACACAAAACAATATTTTACATTGCACTTGCAGCATTGTTAACTACTGTTTTAAATTTGATTTTCATTTGCTTCCCATCTTCTCTCTTTTTTTGCATTTCTATGAACTCTGAAACCAACCATCCATCATCAAAACACAACAGTCCTCCTTCACTTCATCAACACATGACATAAAATGAAAAGCGTTTGAAAATCAAATCGTTCAATCGATTTGTTCAAGCGAATCGTTCAATCGATTCGTTCAATCGATTGTGGCTGTAGAAATAAAATCGAATCGTTCAATCGATTCATTTGAAACATGAAAAGCTTTTAAAAATCGCCATTTTAATGAAGATCGACTAGGGTTTCAGATTTGCAAAATAACGGTCGCGACATTTTTTTGTCCTTGAAACTTATTCTTTAAAAGTCGTGTCCTTTAAACTAATTGGACCCGACTAGTAAGCCCTTCATGCAAATTTCCACATCTTAATAAATAGTACCTCCAAACATCCAAAGCGAACTCCATCGCCATTGCGAACTCTATTGCTATAGCGACTCTATCGCCATCATCTCTAAATCAAGAGTAGAATACTCCATCACAAGCGACTTCGGTTATCGACTAGCATGTGACGACCTACAGTTCTAGTACTACCACTATTTCCAACATAGGATCAATCATGACTTCCTAATCAAGACAAGGTGACCTAAGTACCTCGCTTCACCTAACCTAAAGCGAAGCTCAAACAAGCCAATCAACAATCGATGTACTCTCCACATTGACAACACAAAATGTCTTGTGTTGTTGTTTCATCCATGCAAAGATGAAAATGAAATCAAGCAATGTGAGCATAACCCGACTAAGCAATCTCGGAACACAATCCAAAAACTCACAAAATATGTCGATTTGTTGGTCATCCCTAATGGCATAAGATGCTGAAATCGGCATTCACCAACCAATCCTATATTAACAAAATCTCCCCAGGAAGTCCAACTGAGAAAACCCCTTCTCACACCTTAGAGCTATCCCGACCAGCCATTACAAATTAGGAATAGATACTGGCTCGTCTCCCGCTCTTAAGGTACACATGCCCTAGACGCATAGCCACTGATCCATTGTCAATGGCCAGATCGATATGGAACTCGACACAAACATAGTGGCCATATGATCACCTTATTGATTATGTCTAGAAACTCTGAAGATACAAGCTCCGATGATGACTCGCTACTAGAGACTTAATATCTTAGCCCTCTATCATCCAAGCGACTCGCTCTTCGCTATTGCTCGATCAAGGAAGACTCATTATTGAATCACAAAATGCCCTAACTCACTATCGTGATCAAGAACCTCTCACTACTACTGACCTTCCACATCGACCCAACAAGAAAATCGTAGACTTGAGTACTTGACCTAACCAACTCTAAGAAATCAATAGAAACCAAGATGACAACCAAATAAACATGACTCGATGATATAAGTCTTTAAAGAACCATGTATACTGCTAAGTATAAATAATATGCTATAACAATCCCCTACCTCAAGGCTTAAAACTAATACAATGAATACTACAGTCATCCATGGTCTTACCACCTGGCGACCAAACACGGGATGTTATAAACGTACAGTCTAACTAAACTCTCAACATGATAAGTCATAATCAAAGAAGACAGATCAATGTTCTCAAGTCCTAAACCCACTATATCCATCATCTACTAGATAAGATAGAATAGTGAAATCCCGCCATTAAATAAAACATGCATGGAAACACCATTGGTGGAGAGAATATCTCAAGTAGTGACATCATTTCCCATTTCTCCTCTCGAGGGAGCACTCGATGAAATGGAAACGACAATCAATGTATACGCCTCCACGATTCATCCTTAACCAACAGGGCAAAACCAACACTAGGTATAGGCTCAAACACTAAGGGCCCACTGACCAACCTCTCTAAGCTATCATCCCCTCCAGATGAATTCTTGCTTCCAGTTGGTCACTCGCCCCAATGAAGCCTCCGGCTTTCTGTGTGAAGTATTTATGGAAGGATGACCCATGCTTTGTTAAAATCGAATTCGGTCGTACACTACACCACAGACGTATCGCCTCAACTGATGAACCTCCACAAGACTATGACTTCCACGTAGTCAAAACAAACTCTTCGAAGTGAATCACAAACTAGTCCTGATCGAATCAATTATCGGAAATCAAAATAAGAAATCTTAACCAAATTTATAGTACAACTGGTAAGAGAAAGAATAAGAGAAAAGGAAAGAAATAGAATAGAAGGGAAGAGAAAAGAAAAGAAGAGAACAAAGCACATAACACAATCACAGAACTTGTCGGATATCTCATATTGCATCAATAATAGATATAATAAATGAGAGTAATCTATTATCTATAATAGAAAGTAGAATAGAGAATATGTTGATGTGGAACACTTTGTTTTCTCTTATATCTGATGTGTCATGATTACATAGCGCGTTTGCTTTCTAGAATATGGATTGATGAGGGGCGGCTTTCGAAATAATTCACATCCCGCTAATTTCTGCGGTTTTTACCTCCTCTGTGACTCTATCCCTAACTATCCCTAAATTGAAACTGTCAGGCTTCGTCCCCTTCTTTATTCATTTTTTTTCAGTCCTTCATTTTCATCCAATCTGACAATTTTTGGTTTCACTCTTCCAATCTGACCTTCAACTCTTCCCCTTCCTTCTAAACCATCTCCTCTACACCTTACTTCCTTCACACTTCTTCCTTTGTTCACATCAGTCAACTATTACTCATCCATGATTCTCAAATTCGACTACTATTACCACAAAGCCTTTCAACTCCTTCGTTTTTCGCCGTAGGTTGACATCCCTGCTTCCTTGCTCACCGCTTCATTGGAAACCGCTTGGTTCAAGTCGTTGAATTTGCATTAACATTAGGATCATTCAACAACTGCAGGTAATTTCCCCAAAATTTTCTCTTCTTCGATAATTATTTGTTTCTAGTTGTTCCCTACTTGTAATATTTATCATTGCGAAAACGGTGTTAACATCTCCTAAATTCTGTTCTACTTTAACATTCATTTTTTCGATTTTTATGTCTAATAAATCTATTTTTTCTACCAATTTCCAAAAAAAAGTCATGCGAGTTTTTCAAATATGTTATTACTCTGAAATATGTACTCATAGGAAGAACCATACCACAAGACTATTCTTACTATACTGGCCTACTTCAACATGTCATCTGTACTGTTGCATTACTAAATCTTGTGCTAGACGTTGACTGGATGATTTTTATATTTGCAGCTATAGACTAATAATGTTAAGTAAGCACATTTTCTGCATCACTTTTTTAATTGTGGTAGTAGTAGAAAATTTGATAAGCTTAATCATGTTCTTTTCCACCTTTCGTCATTATTCAGTTACTTTCCATTCTCCATCTTAAACTGAAACCATCTGTAGTAAGTTTTTATTTCCCCTTATTTTCCATTTTTCCTATCGTGAACAAGTTTTCTTCTACCTCTTCTAACCACAAATTTTCCTTTTGTTGGACCATTCTTGTAACACCCCGCATTTCTATTAACACTAAAGTTGCTAATACAAAAATAAATGTGTAAAGGGGAGATGTATCTAATGTGCATACAAGAATAATAATAAATGTGTAATGGGGAGATGTATCTAATGTGCATACAAGAATAATAATAAATGTGTAAAGGAGAGATGTATCTAATGTGCATACAAAAATAATAATAAATGTGTAAAGGGGAGATGTATCTAATGCGTACGTATTTATATGGATTGAAAAATAATAGTAAATGTACATTATGAAAGAAATGGTGAACATAATTGGCTTCTCTTTACAACGGACGGCTCTGGTTTACCCCAGCTTCATCGACGGCTCAAATTAACTTGCAACTCTATAAAAAGACCCTAGGTCTCAAACTAAAAATTCAAAAAAAAAAAGAATAAGAATTGTAGCCACCATACTATCTGCTGAGAACTAGAGGGAGCCTCCACTTGAAAGAGACGAACAACATAGCGAATACAAACTAAAAGATTAAAAAGCAACAACAAATTAGAATCAAAGCAATGTCTTCCCAAAGGAAAACTTTGCAAATTCAGAATTTCAGAACTCAGAAAACAAGACCATCTACGATTGTAAGTTTAGCTACATTTTTAGAATGCGAATTAATATGAATATCATGTGTTGCGATGAAATGATAATAGTACGATACTCGTTATGTTATTAATATACGTTTGTGATTTGATTCTATTGTCATGTTGAATTGAGAATTATTAAGTATGATGTTTATTATGTTTTATAACATTAATCTATGCCAGTGACTTGATTCTATTATCATGTTAAATTTGGGATTATTGGATTAGATTATTTGTATAAGCATGGACTTGGATTGTAACATCTTATGAGAATTGTGTAGTTTATTATGCAAGTTTATGTAGTGAAGTTATGCGACCAATTGTCAAATCTATATGTTCATGTTTATGCAAAACTTATGCCATGTTCACACTTATCATATGTTGGGATTAATTTGCAAGTATGTTTAAATCTATATTACTAATTAACACATGTGTATGTTGATTAGCCTATGTTGCTAACTCACATATACGTATGTTGATTTGCCTATGTTGCAAATTAACATATGTATATGGATTAGTTCATATTGCTAATTCTCATGTATATTGTTAATATGGCTTATGTTAAAAACACATATATGTTGAGTTAGCCTATAAGTGCAAGTTCATACCTATGACATTATAATGTTTATGTTAGTCTTTTTGCAAGTTTGTACCTATGACATTATAATGTTCATGTTAGTTATTTTGCAAGTTCACCCCTAAAATGTTCATGTTAGTTATTTTGCAAGTACACCCTATTATGTTCATATTGATTATGCCATCAATACCAAAGTTATACCCTTGTCATGTTTATGCTAATTTATGCCAATTTGCGTATATTAAATTAGGCTAAGTTTTTTGCCTAATACTATACACCAAAAATCATGCGAACGTAAATTAGGCTGAGATGGTCAGCCTAATATTGGACGGGGTAACGTTGGGTTAAAATGATAATTTTAGGAAAACTTGCCATAAATCGGTCATTAATCACATAAGTGATTTATGGCATAAAAAGGCATTAATTACCTTAATTAATGAGATTAATTGGAAATGAATGTGACAGTAATTTGAATATTTTCTAATTTACATATAGGTCATTAATCACATAAGTGATTTATGGCATAAAAAGGCATTAATTACCTTAATTAATGAGATTAATTGGAAATGAATGTGACAGTAATTTGAATTTGAATAATTTACATAATTAAAATGTAAATTAGAAAATACGAACGCGCTTAACCCGAGGTTGGATTGAGTTGTGATGTAAACCTGCCTGGACCCGCCCGGCTGTCCAGTTGTCACAACAATAGCTATCCAATGTGAGAGGTTAAGGCATGGGGGCCCAATAAAGACCCGAGGTTAAACTGAGTTGTGGCGTAAGACTGCCCGGACCCAACCGGCATACAGACAACCACAACAATATCTGTCTAATCTGAGAGGTTGGTGCTCTAATAAGACAATTAGAGCTGAGTTAGGACTGATAGGGTTAAGTCAATTTAATAAATACTTAACCAAATTCAACATGTTAAATAATTTGGATGGGTGGGGGTTAGGTTCATTCAGACACTTAACCACTTAACATGTTTGACTAGAAAACCTAGTAACGGGGACCCGTTTCAGCAGTAACCCAATTAGGTATCATGGTACCCTGAACTAGGCAGGGTGGGGCACGATTACTGGGCTGATTGTAAGCGGTCAAAAGCGACGGCGGTTGGTGCACAGTGTGGGTTCAACAGAGTGCGGGCGTGCACACACTCTGGAGCAGACAAGTCAGGGCACTGGAGCATCAATAGTATACCCTATGCATGCTAGAATTGTGTCGGGGCCGCCACCATGGGACTTGATACACCCCATGGTGGGACCAACATAGGTATCTACCATATTGGGCCGTAGGACACATGTGAATATACGAGTAGGAGCCGGTCTTTTAAAGAAAGAGAAAGGGATCACTTCACCCCTAATCATGGGGTGCCTGTTGGTATAAGAATTAGTATGTGCAGAGATAGAGATTTAAAATAGGGTGCGAAGGGATGTTCGTTTTAGGACACCTTATCTAGTTCTAGGATAGTCCATTATCCTGATATCGTCATGTTCTCACTTTATGCAAGTCATGATCTTTTTATTATTAACATTCTAGGAATATAGCTAGACTTACCAGACTTATATCTGACCCATTTTCCTTTCGTCTTCTTTTCTTCCGTTCCCCCGCCCCCCAGGTCCACAGGGAGGAAACACCGCAGCTTAGTCAGTTTTTCATCCAGCTTGAAGAGAGAGAATGTATTGTTGGATTTCTTTCATTCGGACCATGGCTTTGGATATCATTTATGGGGATTATGCGGCTTTATTTATGTTTCATGCTTCTTTAACTTTTAAAATCAAGACAGTATTATGGTTGTAATAATTGGAAGTTTGTTTTGAGACAATGTTGGAAATGTTATGTATGAACACGTATTTATGATAATAAAAGTCTGTTGGTTTTTCCGCTGCTTATTTATATGTGTTTATATCTGTCTTGTGTTTTATTTGTGTCTTTTACTTATAAACCTCCACCAAAATTAAGGCATTCCCTTTGTGAGTGACCTTAACGGAGGTAGGGTGTTTCACTTGGTATCAGAGCATAGGTTTACCAGACCAGATAAAAAGTTTTTGAAACTATATTCAAATTAAAATTTGAAGAAGCATTTTTCAAGAAAAAGAATTGTTTTATAGTTTTAGAAAGGCATAATCCCCCAAAGCCATGTGAATTATCTATCCTTCATTTTGAATCTTTCCTTTTTCGTTTCAGCATGTCGGGAGAATTTAACCTTCCAGAAGGTGTGACTGTACCTGGTTGGTTTAGAAGGTACTTGGAAGCTAGGGCCAATGAGGCGGGCCCAGCGAATCTTCCTCCCTCAGCTGCAGCAATTCCTCCTCCTCCTCCTCCCCCAGTTGCTGAAATTTCCCCTCCTCCTCCTCCTCCTCCGAGAGGAAATGCTTTTGCCAAGACTTGTAGAGATTTTAAAGCTATGGGTGGGAAAGACTTTCATGGAACCATGTCCTTCGTAGCAGCCAGGAACTGGCTGAAAGAGACCGAAGATCTTTTCGTTATCTTCGAGGTAGAAGACGGGCAGAAGGTAAGACTGGCAGTGTGGTTGCTCAAAGGAGAGGCTTCCTACTGGTGGGAAGTCACCAATGCAGAAAGACCAGTAGAAACGTGGGAAGATTTCAGATTTAGATTTGAGATGAAGTTCCTTTCAGAAGCTGAGAGAAGTCTTCAAATGGAGAGGTTCCTATCCCTTAAGCAAGGAAGTATGACCGTCAAGGAGTACGTCAACCAGTTTGATCAACTGGCTAGGTTCGGACTGGACCTAGTCAACACCCAACACAAGAAGGCTCTCCGCTTTGTCAAGGGGCTGAATGAGCCACTTCATAGCCTGGCCATGACCCATATACCTATGGGAGCTACATATGAAAGGCTGGTACAGATGGCGTTACTACATGAGGAGGATAAAGGCAAGAAGGAGACAAAGGCGGAAGGGTCTCAAGGAAAGAAAGAAGCTTTACAGCCTAAGAAAATAGACTTTAAGAAGGGCGGGAAAGACAACAAAGCTCGCAAAACAAGAAAGTGTAATTTCTGTGGTGTGGTTGGACATGTGGTGAAAGACTGCAGGAAGAAGAAGGCAAATATGAATGGTGGTTGCTGGGCAGGCGCAGAAAGCTGCATCCACTTCGGGTGGACAAGTTCATGCACTGGAGGCACCTCCTCTGCAACAGCGAGGTAGAAATACTTCTGTAGAAAGTGTAGTTTATCTTTATGATCACCCAGTTCGCACTTTATTTGATTCTGGTGCATCACACTCCTTTATTTCATCTGCTTTAGTAGAATCTCTGCACCTAGAAACTAGTATGGTAGAGGATCCCTTGGTTGTCTCCAATCCAATTGGAGGCCCAGCTTATTTGTCAATGATCTGTATGAATTTGAAAATCTCTATTCTAAGTGTAGAATTTAGATGTAGTACCTTTGTTTTGGGCTTCTCGGGGTATGGATTGATTTTAGCCATGGACTGGCTATCCAGTAATGGTGCCATCCTTGATTGTGAGAAAAGAGTGGTTAGGCTTTTAACCCAACTCGGTAACACTCTAGAAATTACTTGTAATCCCTCGAATGTAGTTATGCTTAGTTATCTTGAATCGCTTGACGCTTCTGTTGAGAATTTGCAGTCAGTTAAGGTGGTCCGAGAATATTCGGATGTCTTTGATGAGGTGAAGGGCTTACCTCCGAAACGGGAAATAGACTTCCGCATCTATCTTGTTAACAATGCGAAGCCCGTTGCTTTGCCTGTTAGGCACATGGCTCCTAGGGAAAGGAAAGAGCTCAGTAAGCAGATTAAAGAGCTTTTAGAAAAGGGGCTCATTAGGCGGAGCATTTCAGAATGGGGCGCTCCAGTGGTGTTCGCTACAAAGGCGGATGGTTCACTCCGTCTATGTGTTGACTATAGGTAGCTAAACAAGCTGACTAAAAAGAATAGGCACCCTCTTCCCAGAATTGACGATTTGTTTGACCAGCTTGTAGGAGCGTCGGTTTTCTCCCAACTTGATTTGGCGACCGGATTTCATCAGCTAAGGGTAGCTGATGATAGCATCGATAAGACAGCTTTCAGAACCCCATACGGATTCTTTGAGTGGCTTGTCATGCCTTTTGGCTTGACAAACGCACCCGCTTACTTCGTGGACCTAATGAGTAGGGTGTTCAGAGATTTCCTCAATAAATTCGTGGTGGTCTTCGTAGACGATATTTTGATCTTCTCAAAGAAATGAGGAAGAGCATGCTCAGCACCTAAAGGCAATCATGGAGACTCTTAGAACACATCGGTTAAAAGCTAAATTCTCCAAGTGCCACTTTTGGAGAGAAGAAGTGAGATTTTTTGGGTATATAGTGTCCAAAGAGGGGTTAGCTGTAGACCCCGCAAAAGTAGTAGCGGTGCAAGATTGGAAGGCACCAAGGAATGCAACCGAGGTCCGAAGCTTCCTCGGGCTTGCAGGCTTTTATCGGAAGTTCATTAGAGATTTTGCAAAAATCTCAGCTCCTCTTACAAGTCTAACAAAGAAGAATCTAGTTTTCTCTTGGGATTTGGATTGCGAGTTTGCTTTCCAACGCTTAAAAATGGCTCTTACAACAGCCCCAGTTCTGACCTTGCCGGATGGAAGCAAAATGTTTACAGTATACACGGATGCATGCGGGACAGGACTAGGCGCTGTCCTAATGCAAGAAGGAAGGGTAGTAGCTTATGGCGGAAGACAGTTGAAAGTTCATGAAAGGAACTACCCAACCCACGACCTTGAGTTGGCCGCCATCGTCTTTGCGCTTAAGTCTTGGCACCACTATCTCCTAGGTGAGAAATTTGAACTGTATACTGACCATAAATCTTTGAAGTATCTCTTCTCGCAGAAGGACCTTAACTTAAGGCAACAAAGGTGGATGGAGTTTCTTGCCTCGTATGATTTCGAGATTTCCTACACTCCTGGCAAGGGCAACGTAGTAGCAGATGCCTTGAGTAGAAAGAAGCTAACGTTGAGCCCACTATTTGTTGAAAGGAGAAGCCTAGAGTTTATAGCCAGTTTTGACTTTAGGCCCTCCTCTGATTTTGTACCCGGTCTGTTAGCATCGCTAGAAGTGCGGCCCACTCTCTTAGACTCAATAGGGACCGCACAATGAGAAGACCCTCAACTTGTAGAAGTGGTTGATAAGCTCGTTAGGGGTGAGACTTCTAGTCACCTCGATAGATACACCATCGACGACAAAGGGTGGTTAAGACGGGATGGAAGACTATGCGTCCCATAGGCAAAGGAGTTGGTGAAGAAAGTTCTTGAGGAGGCACATCATTCCAAGACGACAATACATCTAGGCGGGGACAAAATGTACAAGGACTTAAAGAGAGTTTTCTTTTGGAGTGGCATGAAGAAGGACGTGGCAGATTTTGTTTCTAAGTGCATGATTTGCCAACAAGTCAAGGCGGAGCAGAAGAAGCCTGGCGGTCATCTCCATCCTCTAGAGGTCCCACAGTGGAAGTGGGATAGCATTTCAATGGACTTCATTGATGGGCTGCCTAGGTCTAGAAGAGGCAACACTAGCATTTGGGTAATAGTGGATAGGCTTACTAAAAGCGCCCACTTTTTACCTGTCAAGAGTAGAAGGACTGCCTCGTCTCTAGCATCTCTTTATCTTATGGAGATAGTTCGACTCCATGGAATACCTTCCAACATTATTAGTGACAGAGATCCTATCTTCACAAGTGAGTTTTGGCGGAGTCTGCAAGAACTTGTAGGCACACAGTTATGTTTGAGCACGGCCTATCACCCCCAAACCGATGGTCAGACGGAAAGGGTGAACAGGATTTTGGAAGACCTTTTGAGACTTTGCGTCCTTGACTTTGGAGGACCATCTTCCTTTGGTGGAATTTGCCTACAACAACAGCTACCAAGCCACCATCAGAATGGCGCCCTTCGAAGCTTTATATGGAAGACCGTGCCGATCGCCCACTTGTTGGTGGGAGTCTACTGACAAGCTCATACTTGGACCAGATATGATCCGAGAGACTTCAGAGAAAGTATACTTAATACGGAGAAGAATGAAGACAGCCCAAGATAGACAAAAATCCTACGCAGATAAGAGAAGGACCGACCTTGAATTTGAGGTTGGTGACAGGGTTTTCCTTAAGGTATCTCCTTTAAGGAACGTCGTTCGCTTTGGATCCACAGGGAAGCTAGCACCAAGATTTGTAGGGCCGTTTCCTATCATCGAGAAAATTGGGAAGATGGCCTACAGGTTAGAGTTACCTGAGAAACTGGCCGGAGTTCACAACGTCTTTCATGTTTCTCACCTCCGGAAGTATTTACATGAGTCAGCGGAAGTGGTAGAGCCAAACATTCTAGAAGAAGCTGAAGTAGAACGCGAAGCAACTGTGAGGAAAGTTCTAACTCGCATCTTAGGAACTAAAGTGAAAAGGCTACGCAACCGTGAAGTCAAACTCGTCAAAGTTCAGTGGAGCGACGCCGAGGAAGACGCGACTTGGGAAACTGAGGATAGAATACGCGCAGCCTACCCTTTTCTTTTTGAGGGTACATTTTTGATCTCTCTTTTTCCTTAAGGTCATGTTAGTATCTATCTTTTTAGGTATATCTCCCTGACCTTACCCTTTTATCCTTAGGTGGAAACTCCTTTGGATGTAAACATGTAATTGAAACATGTTATGGATGATGGTTGCAAGTGGTTGCAAATGTTTGCTAATGGTTGCTCGTGGATGCATACACACACACAATCTAGGGTTTTAGATCGGCTTAATCACTTCATATTGCATATGCATATATGTGTTTATGTTTGTATATGGTTGAAGCATAATATGTTGTCATATGGATGTCGCGTTTGTTTGAATGATTGCGCACTCATGTAGAATTATGAATAGAAAAAAGTTTGCATACATAATGGATTCATGACACTTACATAATTTGCATTAAGGAGGTCAACTGAATCAGTAGACCGCCTGATTTTTGCATTAGATAAGGACATGTACACACACGATGCATATGGTCATGAAGCAATAGAAGTCTTTTAAGGAAAATGGACGCTCGTGTTTGATGATTGATTAAATGGACATTTGGATAGTAGGATATATGTTCTCCTATATTTGGATATTTCGAGGATGAAATCCTTTAAGGAGGGGAGAATGTAACACCCCGTATTTCTGTTAACACTAAAGTTGCTAATACAAAAATAAATGTGTAAAGCGGAGATGTATCTAATGTGCATACAAGAATAATAATAAATGTGTAAAGGGGAGATGTATCTAATGTGCATACAAGAATAATAATAAATGTGTAAAGGGGAGATGTATCTAATGTGCATACAAAAATAATAATTAATGTGTAAAGGGGAGATGTATCTAATGTGTACGTATTTATATGGATTGACAAATAATAGTAAATGTACATTAAGAAAGAAATGGTGAACATAATTGGCTTCTCCTTACAACGGACGGCTCTGGTTAACCCTAGCTTCATCGACGGCTCAAATTAACTTGCAACTCTATAAAAAGACCCTAGGTCTCAAACTAAAAATTCAAAAAAAAAAGAATAAGAATTGGAGCCACCATGCTGTCTGCTGAGAACTAGAGGGAGCCTCCACTTGAAAGAGACGAACAACATAGCGAATACAAACTAAAAGATTAAAAAGCAACAACAAATTAGAATCAAAGCAACGTCTTCCCAAAGGAAAGCTTTGCAAATTCAGAATTTCAGAACTCAGAAAACAAGAGCATCTACGATTGTAAGTTTAGCTACATTTTTAGAATGCGAATTAATATGAATACCATGTGTTGCGATGAAATGATAATAGTACGATACTCGTTATGTTATTAATATGCGATTGTGATTTGATTCTATTATCATGCTGAATTGAGAATTATTGAGTATGATGTTTATTATTTTTTATAACATTAATCTATGCCAGTGACTTGATTCTATTATCATGTTAAATTTGGGATTATTGGATTGGATTATTTGTATAAGCATGGACTTGGATTGTAACATCTTATGAGAATTGTGTAGTTTATTATGCAAGTTTATGTAGTGAAGTTATGCGACCAATTGTCAAATCTATATGTTCATGTTTAGGCAAAACTTATGTCATGTTCACACTTATCATATGTTGGGATTAATTTGCAAGTATGTTTAAATCTATGTTACTAATTAACACATGTGTATGTTGATTAGCCTATGTTGCTAACTCACATATACGTATGTTGATTTGCCTATGTTGCAAATTAACATATGTATATGGATTAGTTCATATTGCTAATTCTCATGTATGTTGTTAATATGGCCTATGTTAAAAACACATATATGTTGAGTTAGCCTATAAGTGCAAGTTCATACCTATGACATAATAATGTTTATGTTAGTCTTTTTGCAAGTTTGTACCTATGACATTATAATGTTCATGTTAGTTATTTTGCAAGTTCACCCCTAAAATGCTCATGTTAGTTATTTTGCAAGTACACCCTATTATGTTCATATTGATTATGCCATCAATACCAAAGTTATAACCTTGTCATGTTTATGCTAATTTATGCCAATTTGCGTATATTAAATTTGGCTAAGTTTTTTGCCTAATACTTTACACCAAAAATCATGCGAACGTAAATTAGGCTGAGATGGTTAGCCTAATATTGGATGGGGTAACGTTGGGTTAAAATGATAATTTTAGGAAAACTTGCCATAAATTGGTCATTAATCACATAAGTGATTTATGGCATAAAAAGGCATTAATTACCTTAATTAATGAGATTAATTGGAAATGAATGTGACAGTAATTTGAATATTTTCTAATTTACATATTGGTCATTAATCACATAAGTGATTTATGGCATAAAAAGGCATTAATTGCCTTAATTAATGAGATTAATTGGAAATGAATGTGACAGTAATTTGAATTTGAATAATTTACATAATTAAAATGTAAATTAGAAAATACGAACGCGCTTAACCCGAGGTTGGATTGAGTTGTGATGTAAACCTGCCCGGACCCGCCCGGCCGTCCAGTTGTCACAACAATAACTATCCAATGTGAGAGGTTAAGGCATGGGGCCCAATAAAGACCCGAGGTTAAACTGAGTTGTGGCGTAAGACTGCCCGGACCCAACCGGCATACAAGCAGCCACAACAATATCTGTCTAATCTGAGAGGTTGGTGCTCTAATAAGACAATTAGAGCTGAGTTAGGACTGATAAGGTTAAGTCAATTTAATAAATACTTAACCAAATTCAACATGTTAAATAATTTGAATGGGTGGGGGTTAGGTTCATTCAGACACTTAACCACTTAACATGTTTGATTAGAAAACCTAGTAACGGGGACCCGTTTCAGCAGTAACCCAATTAGGTATCATGGTACCCTGAACTAGGCAGGGCGGGGCACGATTACTGGGCTGATTGTAAGCGGTCAAAAGCGACGGCGGTTGGTGCACAGTGTGGGTTCTAACAGAGTGCGGGCGTGCACACACTCTGGAGCAGACAAGTCAGGGCACTGGAGCATCAGTAGTATACCCTATGCATGCTAGAATTGTGTCGGGGCCGCCACCATGGGACTTGATACACCCCATGGTTGGACCAGCATAGGTATCTACCATATAGGGTCGTAGGACACATGTGAATATACGAGTAGGAGCCGATCTTTTAAAGAAAGAGATCACTTCACCCCAAACACGGGGTGCCTGTTGGTATAATAATTAGTAGGTGTAGAGATAGAGATTTGAAATAGGGTGCAAAGGGATGTTCGTTTTAGGACACCTTATCCAGTTCTAGGATAGTCCATTATCCTGATATCGTCCTGTTCTCACTTTACGCAAGTCATGATCTTTTTATTATTAACATTCTATGAATATAGCTAGACTTACCAGACTTATGTCTGACCCATTTTCCTTTCGTCTTCTTTTCTTCCGTTTCCCCCCTCCCTCCCCCCAGGTCCACAGGGAGGAAACACCGCAGCTTAGTCAGTTTTTCATCCAGCTTGAAGAGAGAGAATGTATTACTTGGATTTCTTTCATTCGGACCATGGCTTTGGATATCATTTATGGGGATTATGCATCTTTATTTATGTTTCATGCTTCTTTAACTTTTAAAATCAAGACAGTATTATGGTTGTAATAATTGGAAGTTTGTTTTGAGACAATGTTGGAAATGTTCTGTATGAACACGTATTTATGATAATAAAAGTCTGTCGGTTTTTCCGCTGCTTATATGTGTTTATATCTGTCTTGTGTTTTATCTGTGTCTTTTACTTATAAACCTCCACCAAAATTAAGGCATTCCCTTTGTGAGTGACCTTAACGGAGGTGGGGTGTTTCTATTCTTTTTTATTTTTATTTTATTTCATTTTTTGTGCAGCCCAAGTGAATGAATTGGTTCATATCATCAATTTGGCGATGT
Organism: Allium sativum; assembly: GCA_030737875.1. NCBI lineage: Eukaryota > Viridiplantae > Streptophyta > Magnoliopsida > Asparagales > Amaryllidaceae > Allium > Allium sativum. The sequence goes on from CM060919.1 coordinate 435,948,438, forward strand.
ATTGCCCATTCACGAAGCGTAGAAGTCAGATCAGTCAAAGCGTTTTGCTTTGATGATGACGCTTTTTTTCTTCGAAAAAAAGGTTTGTTGGTGCTTTTACTTCTTATCGTATACTAATTAGTTGTGGAAACTAGATCTTTTGTGGATGGTAAAGGTGTTATATTTCTCAAAAAATTGCTATATGTGCGAAGGCATCACAATTTAGAGGCTATTAGCAACAAGGTAGTCATGAATTGCTTCATTACTTGTTTAGTGGATTGGAATTACAGGAGATTAATGCAAGAAAAATGGAGAAAGATGGTTCTGATGAAGGTGATAATGGTAAGGCTGCTAATAAATTTGTTAACTGGCGTTATTTTGTTTGTGTAGATGATTGATGTTGCCTTCCTTGTAATTATAAAACAAAGTTGTACTAATACTAAGTTACTGTATTGCGTCTTACACGCGCTTTTTTGCCTACTGTTGCACTATAAAAACTACGACTAAAACCATAAGTGGATGCACATATCACTTTATTTTTGCTGATGTTTTACTTAAAAAAATCCAACATTTTTTCAGTTAAACTAAACCGTATGACAACTGTACTTATAACCACTAGATTTGGAAATTGTAACTATATGTTTATCTTATGTTTTACTTCAAAATTTCTATTATATTTACTGGCAGCACTTAGTTATATATGACTAACTAAAAAATTGAAGCTCCTGAAGTCTTAATAAATCTATGTTGGAACATAATGTATTAAAAAGTTGGCTCACCGAGGTTGACTAACAAACACTTCTGGGTGGTATATAACTTAATTTTTACTATAATTGATACTGAATTCCATCTCTTACCTGTTCTGTTAGCAGTTCCAGATATAGTTCAAAGTCAGTAAAATCTTATACTTACTCTGTATTCATACCCATTTAACATCTATGCTTCCCTTAATTTAGACAAACATAGCCTGTATGGTTCTCAATATAAATTCTGCTTTGTCCCCTTTTTTAATCCTTCTATATGTTGCTTTGAACAGCGAGGTTGAAAAAAAATCAAACTGGCCAAAACTGAAAGTGGAATCATCACGCATAACCGGTTTTTGTTTTCCTTCCTCTTCGCAATTAGGTCTTAAACAATTTTCCCTTCCACCGTACACTTGCTAAATACTTTTCCATATACACAAACGCTGTTGACCCACACCACAGTACTTCCCATAGATAATCAGTCGACTTAACTGTGTTCGAGTTGCTTAAAATTACTGTGACCGCTGTCCTCCCCCGATGAATTATACAACCATTGCCGACTGTTGAATCGTTAACAATGTTGCTCCTCCGTTATCCCAACTTGCTGTTGAAAGGTGAGGCGCTCTTTATTAATATGTTCTGTGATAGATTTCATATCCCAAACTCGATTCCCTACCACCACAATTTCAACTTTCGATCTAAATTTACTTACTTCTCCTGCTCATATTACTATTGTAAAGACCAGAAAATCCAAACCCTTTGAATCCACCATAAACCACACGGGACTGATCCAAAAGTCGAAAATCCTCGAATACTTAAACTTTGGGCATACAACGCATAAGAACAGATACATAAGACATAAAACATTATAATAATGTTACATCAGAGTACAAAATATCAGAGTACATTGAGATAAATAATACAGTGGAAGATAAATTTAATACAAAGCAGCGGAAAATAAATAAACTGATACAGCGGAAGGCTATCATTCTCTAGACACAACTCTAAGCTTCGATCCAGAATCCTGCTTAATATATCTGCAAAATAAGCTACTCGGCTGGCCGTGTGGAAAAGAGGGCACCCAAGTTTGCAACGTGAAAAAAACTACGGGTCAGTCATGGGACTTTTAATCGTCATAGTAATTATTCAATCTAATTAGGAATTCATAAAAAACTCAAGTTTTTTAAAATTCAAAAATCAATACTGGGTTAAAGAACAAATGTCATTTAAAAACACAGTTCACAATTACCCCGAAATCATCTTCCATAAAATATGGAATCTTCACAAAAATCAGATCAATATATATAAACAATATAAATTTCTGTATCAAACCAATAATATAAAAGGAATAATGGCAAAGCCTTTTAAATTCCATATATATTAACGGTCTTCTTAAACAGAATCTCATTTCGATTATTTATTAAATCGAATTCCATTCAATTCCAATTTAATATATTAAATTGGAAAACTTTACTTTTGGAAATTTTCCATTTAAATCGTAATAAGACATTTAAAAATTCCAAATTATATTTTCACTGTTAATTGAGTTAAAGAACAAATGTTGTTTAAAAACACAGTTCACAATAAACCCAATTCACATTTCCTTTTTATTCCAATTATTAAATATAATTGAAAAACTCTAAAATCTTAATTAAAAGATTTATTTCTTTCATACGGGGTTCAAGAACAAATTTCATTTAAAACATCGTTCACGACAAACCCAAAAATCCGATTTACCTTATCTAATTCCAATTAAATATCAATTAATTGGAAAACTTCATTAAATCTTATTTTAAAGATTTATTCTAGTTAATAACTAGTTCAATTCGATAAAAATATATTTTTATCTTTTCAAATATGAAATTTTCATTCAGACTCTTTCCAAATAATTTATTATGATTTTACATAATTTTTCCATATTTTTAATAATTTTATTTAGGCCTGTACAGTCGGTTTCCAATAACGGCCACCAAACTGCACTTACAACGACCTTTTCTGAACTTGGTTTGGACATAATTCCAAATCGAACCATTAGATTTAAAATATCTTATATTAATTGGAAAGCTCTTTTCGATACGAACCCAACGGTTCTGGTTTTAGAAGAATCCGACGATCGGATCTTCTGTTACGCCAATTTGAAGTTAATGGTCGAAATTCGCGAACGGTCGCTGTGCGGCGCGTTCTATTCAGGCCATTATATAAATATATAATATAATATATATAATATATATATCGTCGATTTCTGTTTAAATCGCATTATAAAATATTTATAAATCCGTTTTAAAACGATTTTAACTTTATTTTCAATTTTTGATGCAAAATTGAATATTTTATATCTTTATCATATTAAAATAATATTACTTCAAGATATTATATTTTGAAAACACTTCTTTTTATATTCATTTTAAAATGAAATAAATCGATCGATAAACTCGTTCGGGTTAAAAATTGCGTTTGCTACTTAGTTCGGCTTCACATGCCAATATTTTTATTCTTTATTGAATATTATTCTTAAATATTCTTTATTTTTAAAAGATTCTTTATTTTGAAACATTCTTTATATAAAAATGTTCTTTATTTTAAAATATTCTTTATTTCAAAAGATATTCTGAATCGGAATGTGACTCAATCAATTACCATACAATTTCAGTTATATGGATTTCATACATCGCATATATATAACATTAATTATCACAATCAATAAACAATCCATTCACATCCAGAGTGAAATTTATAATTGTGGGACCGCTAAAATAAATAAATGAATAACGGTCAACATAGACTGTCAGTCCATCGATTGACATACAGTTAAATATTGGGACTAGTGTTTGTCATCCCAACACCCGTGTGGGGTTTTCAAACAACAGCAGTTCATCTAAATAGATTATGGTTAATAAGTTTAACCAGTTTTCACTGTTTACATTATAAATGAATATTTATAATTTACTTTCAACAAACCATATGTTCTAATGTAACATGGCATGGTCTATGAATAATTATTTGACTAACATAAACGACATGTTTATCTGTAATCTAAATGACATGTTTATCGCTAATATAACATTTCAAATCAAATGACATTTTTAATCTAATATAACATTCCATCACAAAATGGTATTTTTATTCTAATGCTACATTTTATAACAAAAATGTTATTTTTTTCCTAATGCGGCCTTTTATAACAAAAATGTTATCTTTATTCTACCGAGACAATTTAAAACAAAAATGTTATCTTTTCTAATGCGACAATTTATAACAAAAATGTTATCTTTATTCACATAACATATTTCAAATGAAAATGTTATTTTTATTCACATAACAAATTTCTAATAAAATGACAAATTTTGATGACATAACATTTTCAATATGAAATGACAAATTTTGTTAACGTACATTTTCTAAATGAAATGACGAATTTTGTTAGCATAACATTTTCTATATGAAATGACATGATTCTAATATATTAATATTTTTAATTTACATGACATTTTTAAATAAAATGATATTTCTAATATAATGGCATTTCTAATTCACTAACATAATAACAATGATTTGAATAAACAAAACATATAATGGTTCTATTTGTACTACATGTAAATGGTAATGTTTTGAATAAACAAAACATACAACTACAAATGGTTATTTTTAACCAAAGGTGACATTTCTATATAAAATGTTATTTTCTTATGTTGACAATTCTAGTATGACATAACCAATAAAAATGTTATTTTCATTTTGACACAAATCTAATATGACAAAAATGAAATTTTATTTTGTCACAAATCTAATATGACAACAATGATATTTTTATTTTCTAACAAAAGATGATATTTATGTTATCTAACAAAAGATGATACTTATGTTTTCTAACAAAAGGTGATATATATGTTTTCTAACAAAAGATGATATTTATGTTTTCTAACCGAAGATGACAATTATATTTTCATGAATGCATTCTAAATAAAAGATCTTTTTGTTTTAACCTAACATTTATACTAACTAAATGAACATATCTATTTTAACATAACATTTACAAACAAAATAACATTTTGATTTTCAGATAACAAATAAAAAGGAATTTTTACATTGGTGTACAATTCTAATGTTTACATTACAAATAAAAAGGAAATTTCTTTATTTGTATACATCTCTATTATTAACATATACAATAAAAAGAACATTTTTATTGTACGTACAATTTTGATCCAAGTTCTATCATATCCAAGTAAATCCAACAAATCACTACAATCAGTTCACATATATATATTTGCTTCGAAATAAATAATAGATTTTTATTTTAAAATTCAGAAATCTCACCATGATTTCAATTCTGTACTATTCAGATTTGAATTTGCTCTGAATTCTGATTTGGACTGTTCCATCACGTAGATCTCAAAATTACGGTTCCATCGGATCTAACCTCGTCAAATTCTGTTTCAGCTTGAAAGAGATATGATAGCTTTAATATTAATTAAATTAACGCTCAATTAAATATAATTAATAGTTTAATTAATCTTAATTAAGGTTAATCATCATCTTCCTCTTCGTTACACTCCAGACCCGTAAAACCCACGGTCGACCTCAAAATTTCCACACCGTAAGCCACCTGGAGTCATTGTTCTTCGATCTGAACCCACCATTCTGTCACCCCGACCATGCGCCTCCATCGCCAGGCAGCGCCGCCATCTCGGTGGTCCCACCATCACGAGATCCGTACCCAAAGTTCACTCCTTCCTGGCTAAAAATCGCCCATCTCAGATCGCCTGTGGCGATCTTGACCGTACCACATTGAAGCTTGAGGAACCCTCTTTGATTTAAGTTTTGCTTTCTTCTTCTAATTTGCATTGGATTAGATTTTTTAGAGGATTAAAACACGAGCTTTTCGTCCATTGGAATATAGGATACGGCGGCTGTGAGTTTATAGGCTCAGGGTTTCGTATTGGGACCGTATTTATACCGTATTTTAGTTTTATTTATTTAATTCATTTTAATTTCAATATAACTCGTATATCGTTTTGAACTCCAAATCAAACCCAACGAGTGTCGCTGCTAGCCAAATACCCCCATGCTGGAGACGATGGGTTATGTTTCATAACCCAATTCGGCTGTTACGGCATGTTTTTCTTTAATTTAAAATATAGGTCAGTGTATATTTAATTTTAAACGTACATTTTAATTTACCGGGGCCACATACCGACTCTAAAAATTGCAGAAAAATTATTTCTAGTTATGCTTTGATGATATGGTTCTAACAAGACTAATTTCGTCGAATTTTGAGACCGTTTGAAAAATGACCATTTTCGGGTCGATCCACTTTGATTGAAATTGACAAAACACGTTTTCTTTTTCCACACTCACATATTAATTCTAAAAATTATGAAAATTGAAACCTAGCAATAATTTGATATTCCGGTTCCAACAAAAGTGGCTTCATCGAAAACGGAGGTCATTTTAAAAATGGCTATTTTTAATATTAAAAAATATATAAATTCTACAACGACTATTCTAAAAATTAAAATGGGCATAACTTTTGATTCCCGCTATGAAATTTCGATTTTTCAGATTCGTTGGAAAGATATTCTTAAATAGATTTAAATATTTTTGGTTTCACTAAAATCCGTTTTATTTTGCATCCTATACCTTTAGTCAAAGTTTAAATTCAAATTTTTAAACTACCGCGCTATTTCTAACTCCCTTTATAAATAAAATAAATATATTCGTTCTAACTTCAATTAGAATAAATTTTTAGTCGTTATTATTTAAATTAAATTATTTTAACTATATAAAATTCCATTAAAATTTCTAAAATAAAATTTTTAAATTGGTTCAGAATTTCCGGGTTGTTACAATCTCCCCCACTTAAAATCTTTTCGTCCCCGAAAAGGAACGAAGCTAAAAGTCGTTAAGTTAACCAATTCAATTTTCATTTTTATTATTGGTTTCAATTTTTTTTATAATTTGGTTAACTTTTCAAATATATATAACTTTTATATATGAAAATCATATTTTCTAATATTGGATTATATATATATAATCACAAATACGTTAATTATAGACCTTTTTACTCTGAACTCATTCTTGGGCATTACGAACCCTATCTCTAATGAGTTTTCTCGTTCTAGGATACTACTGATCCTATCTCTAATGAGTATTCTTATTGGATATTACTAATCCAATCTTTGATGAGTCTTTTGTTCAGTTCTACGAGTCGTATCCCAAAGATTTGGGCTAACCAGAGCTCTGATACTAGGTGTAAAGACCCAAAAATCCCTACCCTTTGAATCCACCATAAACCACACAGGTCTGATCCAAAAGTTGGAAATCCTCGAATACTTTAACTTTCGGCATACAACACATCAGAACAGATACATAAGACTGTTATAAAACATTACAATAATGTTACATAAGAGTACAGAATATCAGAGTACATTGAGATAAATAATACAGCGGAAGATAAATTTAATACAAAGCAGCGGTAAATAAATAAACTGATACAGCGGAAGGCTATCATTCTCTGGACATAGCTCTAAGCTTCGATCCAGAATCCTGCTTAATATATCTGCAAAACAAGCTACTCGACTGCCCGTGTGGAAACGAGGGCACCCGAGTTTACAAAGTGAAACAAACTACGGGTCAGTCATAGGACTGGTATGAGAAATCTTTCTTAACCTATTTAATAATAAGGCTAATCACAGGACCACGCCGCTAACGTGGAACGCGTTTACTCCACTGAATTGCCAGTGCATAATTAAAGTAAATCATCAAACAACGCAATGCTTTTAATAAAAATGAAACCATTATATGACTCAAGTCCCATCACACAATGCAACGCAAACCGGAGGATAGAGTTTTACCTTATAATGGTCAAAAATGCTTGATACGATAAAACGAGTTTGATATTATTATTAGTTTATATATGTTTAAAAAAACATTTCAATCGTAATATCAATCATAGACGGCATAGCTACCATATACTATGTCGCCATACTAGTTATACAATCAAAACCGCATGGGTAGTATTGGAAGTTGGATTTCCATCATGAACCAAGGCAAAAGATAGTCCTTACCGAATTCGAGACACTCTAGCCCGTGCCTTAGGATACAGTTGCAACCGCACCTGGATCTCCAGGGCCGGTCCACCAAAGTGCAATGGTTGGATTAGATCATAGTACCTGAACAACACATTTCCCCGCCCTTTGGAGCGTAAATAGAGCCACTAGGGACTCAAATAACCGAGGCGCGTCATTCCACCATCCACATAAGTAAAAATGTCAGGGCTGGTAAGTCACTGACACCACTTCTAACTAGAAAGAAACGTATGTCCTCCCTGCAGTCCTTACTCCCGTTTCTGGTTCATACCGGGGTGTGAGGCTCGCGAAGTAACGCTATACACAAAGCTATGCTATTCAAAGCTGTGCTTTGATCATCAACCACAAGGCTCTGCTTTTCAATAATAAACCTTGATCATATGCATCTTGGCATGCCACATTGTCAATCCATACCATACCATTGATTTCTGCTAATATATAACCTCTAAGCTCGTACGTCTTAGAGAAGGGTGTTAAGCAAGAGAATAAATTCTCCGCCACCAACAGATATATATTTAGTAGCGATCAACGAATATAGTATAAAGGAATACAACGTCAGACATACAATCCATTTACAAGTTCGTTCTAGGTCTAAACGAAACCGGAGGCACCTCATACCTCGCATCTCCGAACAATCAACAATACAGCCGGACAACTACCACTGGAACCCTCTCAAGGCAGCAACTCCAATCAAAGGCATCAGTAGTATTCATCATTCGATGTGATGATTGCCGGTCTTCCACCACCGTCTTCATCTTCGATTTTTAATCGTCGTAGTAATTATTTAGAATGGGTTAAACCCGGTCTTTCCGAATAACTCGCTTATTTTATAATAAAAATCAAGTGCTATAAAACACATCATACGCTACTTTCCAACTCAGAATATTCTTTTAATAAGATATACACATTATTAGGGAAAAGGTTACTAATAATTTTATTAAAAATAAATTCTTTCAAATTTAACCTATAAATCATTTCACTATCTCATTCCATTTCAATCTAATTAGGAATTCAGTAAAAACACAAGTTTGTTTAAATCTCAAAAATCATTACTTAATGATTTTTCAAATTTAAGAAATTAATCTTAGCTTTAACTGGGTTAAAGAACAAATGTCATTTAAAAACACAGTTCACGATAAACCCGAAATCATCTTCCATAAAATACGGAATCTTCACAGAAATCAGATCAATATATATAATCGATATAAATTTCTGTATCAAACTAATAATATAAAAGGAATAATGACAAAGCCTTTTAAATTCCATATATAGTAACGGTCTTCTTTTATATTCGATTATTTATTAAATCAAATTCCATTCAATTCCAATTTAATATATTAAATTGGAAAACTTTACTTTTGGAAATTTTCCATTTAAATCTTAATAAAAGATTTACAAATTCCAAATTATATTTTCACTGTTAATTGAGTTAAAGAACAAATGTCATTTAAAAACACAGTTCACAATAAACCTAATTCACACTTCCTTGTTATTCCAATTATTAAATATAATTGAAAAACTCTAAAATCTTAATTAAAAATTTATTTCTTTCATACGGGGTTCAAGAACAAATGTGGTTTAAAACATCGTTCACGACAAACCCAAAAAACCGATTTTTCTTATTTAATTCCAATTAAATATCAATTAATTGGAAAACTTCGTTAAATCTTATTTTAGAGATTTATTCTAGTTAAAAACTAGTTCAATTCGATAAAAATATATTTTTATCTTTTCAAATATGAAATTTTCATCCAAACTCTTTCCAAATCATTTATTATGATTTTACATAATTTTTCCATATTTTTAATAGTTTTATTTAGGCCTGTACAGTCGGTTTCCAATAACGGCCACCGAACTGCACTTACAACGACCTTTTCTGAAATTGATTTGGACATAATTCTAAATCTAACCGTTAGATTTCAAAACTCTTATATTCATTGGAAAGCTCTTTTTGATACGAACCCAACGGTTCCAGTTTTAGAAGAATCCGACGGTCGGATCTTCCGTTACGCCAATTTGAAGTTAATGGTTGAAATTCGCGAACGGTCGCTGCGCGACGCGTTCTATTCAGGCCATTATATAAATATATAATATAATATATATAATATATATCGTCAATTTCTATTTAAATCGTATTTATAAAATATATATAAATCTGTTTTAAAACTATTTTAACTTCATTTTCTATTTTTAATGCAAAATTGAATATTTTAAATCTTTATCATATTAAAATAATATTATTTCAAAATATTATATTTTGAAAACACTTCTTTTTATATTCATTTTAAAATGAAATAAATCGATTGATTGTAATAACCCGAAAATCTGGGCCAGTTTAAAATTTTTTATTTTGGCAATTTTAGCGAATTTTCTATATTTAAAATGAAATATTTTAAATAATATCGACGAGAAATTTATTTCGAATAGGAATAGAACGTATATATTATATACGTCGTCGTTAGAATATAACAATTATATATAATTATAAATAGAATTGAAAATGGCGTGGTAGTTCGATAATTCGATTTCAAACTTCAATTGAACATACCGGGTGCAAAACAATCCGGATTTTAACGAAACCAAAAACATTAGGATCTAATTGATAATATCTTTCCAACGAATCTGACAAATCAAAATTTCATAGCGGGAATCAAAAGATATGTCCAGTTGAAAATTCTGAATAGTCGCTATGGAATTCAGGCCCTTAAAAATGGGAATTTTGCAAACAACCTCGGATTTCGACGAAACCACTTTTGCTGGGTCCATGATGTCAAATTATTGCTAGATTCCAATTTTCATAATTTTTCGAATCAATATGTGAGTGTGGCAAAGGAAAACGCGTTTGACCAGTTTTAGTTGATTTTAATCGACTGGAAAATGACCATTTTTCTAACGGTCTCAGAATTCGACGAAACTAGTTTTGTTAGGACCGTATCGTCAATACAAAGCTAGAAGATATTTTTCTGGAATTTTTCTAGTTAGTATGTGGCCCCAGTAAATTGAAATGCGCGTTTAAATTCAATATATAGAGTTATATGTTGATTTTAACGAAAGCTGATCGAAATGGTCGAATCAGCCTACGATTCATATCCCATTGTGTTCAGAATGGGGGTAATACGCTATGGACGACAGGCGGTGGGCCTCGTTTAGAGGTCGTATGTAAAAGTCAACCTTTTGGGATTAAATAAATAAATAACACTACCTCTCTCCTTTTAACTTCTACCCCCCCCCCCCCCCCCCCCGTTCACGTTTCAAATCAGAATTTGATATAAAAGAAAAAAAACCTAAACTATCGATTTCCCCCCTCCCAGCGGCGCCGACCACCGCGAGACCCCCCTGCTGGCGTGCGACGCGACACCGCCCCCCCTGAAAACCCTGCATCTTCGAATCGAGCGCCGCCGACGATCTGCGGGCCCCCCTCCACCTGCGCGCAACCACCGCATCCTTCTTTCCCCCCCCCAACGATCGATCGAGGACCCCGAACCCCCACAGCCCACCGCACGCTCCTGCGCCGCCTCCTATTCTTCTTCTTCTTCGACGGAGAAGCCCTCCTTCTCCTCTATCAAATAAAGGTGAGTTTTTACTGATTTTATTTTATGTTAAAACTGATTTTATTTTTCTATGTGATAAAACTGCTTTTTCTTATTTGAACAAATAGAAATAGATTTGATTTTTCATATATGAACACATAGAAAAAGATTTGAATTACAAAACAAAAAGATGTGATTTTTATGTTGTAATAATTATATATTTTTCGTTCATGAAAAATTGAGATTTTGATTATCATGTGGCGGAAATGAAAATGAGATTTTTATGTGCATGCAAGAATTATAAAAATATGATTTTTATATTTTTAAAGTATTAAAAATATGATTTTTATATTTTTAAAGTATTAAAAATATAATCTTTATTATGTAGAAGATGTAAAAATATGATTTTTGTTTATGCAGAGAATTAAAAATATAATTTTTACATGATAGGAATATTAGAAATATCATCTTCATATGTGTAGCAAAATAAAAATGTGATTTTTATATAGTTAACCGAACGGAAAGTTCATATTTTTATATAGAGAAAGTTAAGATATTTTTATAGTAGAAAGGCGAAATCTTTATATAGAGAATAGTGTGGTAAAAATAGAATTTTATCTATATAGTAGCGAAGTAAAAAATTCGATTTTTATATATTGAATAGCGAAGTAAAAATTCGATTTTTATATATTGAATAGCGAAGTAAAAATTCGATTTTTATATGTTGAATAGCGAAGTAAAAATTCGATTTTTATGTATTGAATAGCGAAGTAAAAAATTCGATTTTTATATATTGAATAGTAAAGTAAAAATTCGATTTTTACATATGTAGAGAATACGGGCAACGAAGGTGACAAAAAGGCGAGGACGATGAAGATTTCTATAAATGAAGTGTCGTGGAGTTGGGATAGCTATCGGTGAGAATTTCTCACTCTTCAATTTCTTTTTCCAGTTATATATATATATATATATATATATATATATATATATATACTAGGATGCAGACGGTGTTTAGTAGCACCCGACACCCGTCATCCACAGACCATGGATGGCTTGTTTGTTTGATTGATATGTTGTGAAAATTTGTTTGTGATGTTGATGTGAAATAGATAATGAAATATATTCATGTGTTGAAACAAAATAAAATATTTATATAGTGGAAAATATTTTATCGTTAAAAATATAATTTTTAACGTGAATGTGAATAAAGGAACATTTATAAACAAATCGGCCGATTTGTTTATATACACTGATTTGACTGATATTGATTGGGTCGATAAATTTTACACATCGCCCAACTGCAAAAATAAAATCTGTGTTTGATTGTTTGAAACCCCACACGGGTATTGGGATAATATATGACATACACCAATCCCAATAATTAGTTGTATGTCGATTGATGGATTGACAGGCTGTTATAAGCGTTAGATATCTATATTTGATGCTTATACAGTGTAGTGCACTTTGGACGACGGTTGATTATTTATCGTTGCTATTATATACATGTGTTGTATGGAATCCATATAGTTAACGCTATATGGTAATTGATTGGGCCTCATTCCAATTTAGAAAATAAAGAATATTATAATATAAAGGTTCATGTGTTGACTGTACTCATCCATTGAGATTAGTCATGTGTTGAACGAAATATTTTAACAATAAAATGTATATCTTTATCACTATAAAGTAAAGGTTCATGTGTTGACTGTACTCATCCGTTGAGATTAGTCATGTGTTGAACGAAGTATTTTAACAATAAAATTTACATCTTTATTATATATAAAGTTAGAAATTAACTGGAAAATAGATAAGATGAGTGGTCTCCTGGATATTGATCTGATGTTGGTTTCGGCCTTCAGGGTTAATATTTAGGGAATCGTTCTCTTACTAATTTACGGTTGGAGTCTGATTTTAAATCAAACGATGGATACCTTAATTTTTATAAAATATATTAAATAACAAAAATAGTCACACGTGGACAGTACTCATTCGTTGAGATTAGTCATGTGTTGGCAAAAATATAGATTCACGTATTGAATAGAATAAATATTCATTTGTTGAATAGAATAACGGAAATTTTTGAAATATATAAAGCCGTGTTGATTAGAGATGCGCTATTTGGACGCGAACGATATTTATATCGATTTTATTCGTTTTTATAATGAATATTGAAAAGAGATAAAAATCGAATATATAACGAATTTGATTTGAATCGAATATATAACGAATTTGATTTGAATCGAATATATAACGAATTTGATTTGAATTGAATGTATAACGAATTTGATTTGAATTGAATATATAACGAATTTGATTTGATTTGAATAGAAAACGAATCCGAATTGAATTGAATAGAAAACGAATTTGATTTGAATAGAAAACGAAATTGATTTGAATAGAAAACGAATTTGAATTGAATAGAAAACGAATCCGGTTTGATTTGAATAGAAAACGAATTCGAATTGAATTGAATAGAAAACGAATACGAATTTGAATCGAATAGAAAACGAATTCGAATTGAATTGAATAGAAAACGAATTCGAATTGAATAGAAAACGAATTCGAATTGAATTGAATAGAAAATGAATTCAAATTGAATTGAAATTTGAATTGAATTCAAATGAATTTTAAAACGAATTTATAAGGAAAAATTCAATTTTGAATTGAATTGGAAGTTGAATTGTTTTTTAAACGAATTTAAAACTATTTATAAAATTCGTTTTAAATAGAAATCGACGAAAAATATATTATATATATTATATATATAATATAATGGCCTGAATAGAATGCGCCGCGCCGCGGCAGTTCGCGAATTTCGACCATTTATTTTGAACGGACATTACGGGAGATTCGACCGTCGGATTCTCCTAAAATCGGAACCGTTGGGTTCGTATCGAAAAGAGCTTTCTATAGAAATTTGAAATCTAACGGTTGGATTTGGAGATACGTCCAAATCAAATTTGAAAAAGGTCGCTGTAAGTGCAGTTCGATGGCCGTTGATGGAAATCGACTGTACGGGCCTTGATAAAATTATTAAAAATAGTAATAATTTGTGTAAAATCATAAGAAATGATTTGGGAAAAATTGGGATGAAAAAATCCATATTTGAAAAGATAAAAATAGATTTTTATCGAAATGAACTAGTTTAGAACTAAAATAATAACCCATTTATTTTTAAATAAATAAATTGGATTTGAAATGGGTTTTAAATGGAATCGATTAGTGGGTTTATCGTGAAGGGTGTTTTAAATGACACTTGTTCTTTAATCCGATAATGAATAGAATGTGATTTGAGTTTGTCGTGAACTGTGTTTTAAAAGACATTAGTTCTTTAATCCAGTAAAAGGAGTTTTAATGAATCTTCAATTAGATTGAAATGTAAATTGATAATTTAAATTATCAACTTTAGAAAGTGAGCGAGAGTGGAGTATCCCCAGTTTTTCTCCAAAGCGATAGTTAAATCTTTAATTAGATTTGAACGTGAAATGGTAATTAATTTTACCGATAATACCACGGTGTTAGATATGGAGTATTACCAGTTTTCTTCATGGGATGAATAGGTTGGGATTGGGAAATAAAATAAATAATTACTTCGGTGTGGTTCGCTAATCTCGGCTAGGTTGGAAAACCATAATTTGGTTTGAAATGACATCCAAAGGAAGATTAAAGAATAAATTTTAAAGAATTTATCTTGGATAAAATTAATGGGAACCTTTTCCTTAGAATATGAAATTTAGAAACTAGCGGTAGGTTAGTTAAGAAGAATGGTTTCCTGGATATTGATCTGATGTTGGTTTCGGCCTTCGGGGTTAATATTTGGGAAATTGCTCTCTTACTGATTTACGGTTAGTGGTTAATGACTTGGAATGAGGCGTATGTTGTGTTTGTGTAACATTTGTTTTAATATACGCGGGTTGTTCGGAAAGGCCGGGTTTATACCCATTCTGAATAACCGATTCGACGATATGTCGAAGATGATGACGGTGGTCGAAGACTGGAAGTCTTCACATCGTTTGGATAATTACTGATGATCCTGATTGGGCTGTACACCCAAGAGAATGGAAATAGTTGGTGGTCGTCCAGACGTACCTGGAGATGGATGGATATGCGAGGAAAGTGCCTCCGGTTTCGTTCAGACCCAGAACGAACTTGTAAATGGATTGTGTGTCTGACATTGGATTTTATTCCGTGTTGATTGATTTCTGTTAAATATATATCTATTTGGCGGCGGAGAATTTATTCTCTTGCTTAACGCCCTTCTCTGAGACGTACGAGCTTAGAGGTTATATATCGATAGATATCAATCGCATGGCATGAATTGTCCGTGTGGCACGCTGAGTTGCATGGATCAAGGCTTCTGTTGAAAAGCAAAGTCTTGTGGTTGATGATCAAAGCACGGCCAACGTGGCAGCTTTGTGTATAGTGTGGATTCGCGAGCCTCACACCTCGGTATGAGTCAAAAACGGGATACAGACCGTTGGGAGAACACGACGTTTCTTTCTAGCTTTGGTGGTGTCAGTGACTTACCAGCCCTGACATTTATATACTTTTCACCTTTGTGGTTGTTGGAATGAGGCGCCTCGATTATAGGTCTGTAAGGACCGGTAAACGTGTGTTCAGGAATAACTAATCCTCAAACGTAAGAGAGGACCGGCCCAGCCGAATCCAGGGTTACCCAGAGTGTGTAGTCCTGAGGCATTTGCTAGAGTGTCTCGAAGCGGAGAGGATCTTTCCCCTTGCCTCGACTCATGACGGAAATCCAATTTCCAATACGTGTATTGCGGTTTTAATTGTAGAACTAGTATGGCGACATGATATATGGTACCCATGCCGCCTATGATTGATATTTATGATTGAAATTGTCTTGACACTATACACTTATTATAGTATCAAATGATTTGTTTTAAACGTACCAAGCATGTTTGGCTATTATAAGGGAAAACCCTATCCTCCGGCTTGCGTTGCATTGTGTGATGGGACCTGGGTCTTATAATAGCTTCATTTTTCGAAAAAGCATTGCGCTGTTTATTCTATGCACTAGTATTCTTGGGAGGAAACCCGTTCCGTGTTATACGGCGTGGTCCCTTGAATTACTCTCTTTTAAAGTAAAGCCTTAAATAACTGTTTTAGTTCTCACACCAGTCACATGACTGACCTGGGGTTTATTGTTTTAACCTAAACTCTGGGTGCCCCTATTTTCTACACGGGCAGCTAGTAGTTTTGGTTTTGCAGATTTATATTCACAGGATCTTGGTTTACAGCTGGAATGATATCCGGAAAGCTCTGTATCCGTATATCACCTTCAGTTGTGCTTTGTATTATTTTCCGCTGCTATGTAATTTATTGTAATCTCTGATACTTATCGAATGTAATTTATTCATTTATACTCTGTATATTCTTGTATCTGATGGAATTGTTGTAATAGCAATGAAATGTTCTTCCGTCTGCGTTCTTTTGTGTGTTGTTCTCAAGGTAATTCGGGCTTTCCTTCACGGGGGAGTTACGGGCCGCTACAGTTGGTATCAGAGCTTTGGTTTACAGAGCTCGAGAACAAGACACATTAGAACCATACGAAAGAATTCATCAGATATCGGATTAGTAATATCCAATTAGAATGACTCGTTAGAGATAGGATCAGTAGTATCCTAGAACGAGTGTGAAGAGTATATTTTTCAAAAGAAAACAATTTTGTTTTGAAATTTAAATCGTTTTATACGTATTTGAATATTAATTTATTTTGAATTTGGACAATCGAGTATATAAAGATTTTGCATATACGCGTCATGAACGTTTATTCGAAGTTTTAATATACTGGATGGATATAGAATCACACTCTAGTCGCTCGGAGATGATTTTGATGATGGAGCTCCATCACCAATAATTATGTTCGTGTTTCGAAGGTGTGATATCTATATATTTCCATTAGACTGGTGTGAAAACCAAAACTTATATAGCTAGAACACATTGTTGTGAATTGGCATCAAAAACATGATTTTCTGTATATGTATCAAATTTTATGGATTTGAAACTCTAATTCACTAATTGATTGATGTTTGTGTTGTTTGTTTATTTGTTTGATAATTTTGAACCATTTTGCCTAATTGAACCGAATATTGAATTGTATTGAAAATTTGGTCGCATTTGTTTGCATATACATGTACTTACAATGAACAGGTCATAGCAAGGCGGCTAGAGCAGAGAATAAAATTTGTTTGCCCGACAAATAGGTACATGTTTACTATAATTTATTGTTTTGTTTGGGTGATGATGATTTTATGAGCCTATTGGCTAGCCGCTTGGCTTTTTCTTTTTCTTTTTGAGATCAGAAGGCCAATATGGCAATTTCGGGATTTTCCCGTGGCTCCCGGTGCAGGGGAGGTTATGGCGAAATTTTTCGAAAATTCCGGGTGTTAGCCAAATATTTGAAGAATTTGGAAATTCTCAGAAACTGAAAAGTTGGAGAATGGAAGCCAGATCGAACGTAGAGTTGATGGATCAAACCATTTTCAACTTTGTTCCTTTTCGGGGACGAAAAGTTTTAAGTGGGGGAGATTGTAATAACCCGAAAATCTGGGCCAGTTTAAAAAAATTTATTTTGGCAATTTAGCGAATTTTCTATATTTAAAATGAAATATTTTAAATAATATCGACGAGAAATTTATTTTGAATAGGAATAGAACGTATATATTATATACGTCGTCGTTATAATATAATAATTATATATAATTATAAATAGAATTGAAAATGGCGTGGTAGTTCGATAATTCGATTTCAAACTTCAATTGAACATACCGGGTGCAAAACAATCCGGATTTTAACGAAACCAAAAATATTAGGATCTAATTGATAATATCTTTCCAACGAATCCGACAAATCAAAATTTCATAGCGGGAATCAAAAGATATGTCCAGTTGAGAATTCTGAATAGTCGCTATGGAATTCAGGCACTTAAAAATGGGAATTTTGCAAACGACCTCAGATTTCGACGAAACCACTTTTGTTGGGTCCGTGATGTCAAATTATTGCTAGATTCCAATTTTCATAATTTTTTGAATCCATATGTGAGTGTGGCAAAGGAAAACGCATTTGACCAGTTTCAGTTGATTTAATCGACTGGAAAATGGCCATTTTTCTAACGGTCTCAGAATTTGACGAAACTTGTTTTGTTAGGACCGAATCGTCAATACGAAGCTAGAAGATATTTTTCTGGAATTTTTCTAGTTAGTATGTGGCCCCAGTAAAATGAAATGCGCGTTTAAATTCAATATATAGAGTTATATGTTGATTTTAGCGAAAGCTGATCGAAATGGTCGAATCAGCCTACGATTCATATCCCATTGTGTTCGGAATGGGGTAATACGCTATGGATGACAGGCGGTGGGCCTCATTTAGAGGTCGTATGTAAAAGTCAACATTTTTGGATTAAATAATTTTAAAAAAAAAATAACACTACCTCTCTCCTTTTAACTTCTGCCCCCCCCCCCCCCCCCGTTCACGTTTCAAATCAGAATTTGATATAAAAGAAAAAAAACCTAAACTATCGATTCCCCCCCGCCCAGCGGCGCCGACCACCGCGAGACCCCCCTGCTGGCGTGCGACGCGACACCGCCCCCCCTGAAAACCCTGCCTCTTCGAAACGAGCACCGCCGACGATCTACGGGCCCCCCTCCACCTGCGCGCAACCACCGCATCCTTCTTCCCCCCTAGCGATCGATCGAGGACCCCGAACCCCCACAGCCCACCGCACCCTCCTGCGCCGCCTCCTATTCTTCTTCTTCTTCGACTGAGAAGCCCTCCTTCTCCTCCTCTATCAAATAAAGGTGAGTTTTTACTGATTTTATTTTATGTTAAAACTGATTTTATTTTTCTATGTGATAAAACTGATTTTTCTTATTTGAACAAATAGAAATAGATTTGATTTTTCATATATGAACACATAGAAAAAGATTTGAATTACAAAACAAAAAGATGTGATTTTTATGTTGTAAGAATTATAATTTTTCGTTCATGAAAAATTGAGATTTTGATTATCATGTGGCGGAAATGAAAATGAGATTTTTATGTGCATGCAAGAATTATAAAAATATGATTTTTATATTTTTAAAGTATTAAAAATATGATTTTTATATTTTTAAAGTATTAAAAATATAATCTTTATTATGTAGAAGATGTAAAAATATGATTTTTGTTTATGTAGAGAATTAAAAATATAATTTTTACATGATAGGAATATTAGAAATATCATCTTCATATGTGTAGCAAAATAAAAATGTGATTTTTATATAGTTAACCAAACGGAAAGTTCATATTTTTATATAGAGAAAGTTAAGATATTTTTATAGTAGAAAGGCGAAATCTTTATATAGAGAATAGTGTGGTAAAAATAGAATTTTATCTATATAGTAGCGAAGTAAAAATTCGATTTTTATATATTGAATAGCGAAGTAAAAATTCGATTTTTATATATTGAATAGCGAAGTAAAAATTCGATTTTTATATGTTGAATAGCGAAGTAAAAATTCGATTTTTATATATTGAATAGCGAAGTAAAAATTCGATTTTTATATATTGAATAGTAAAGTAAAAATTCGATTTTTACATATGTAGAGAATACGGGCAACGAAGGTGACAAAAAGGCGAGGACGATGAAGATTTCTATAAATGAAGTGTCGTGGAGTTGGGATAGCTATCGGTGAGAATTTCTCACTTTTCAATTTCTTTTTCCAGTTATATATATATATATATATATATATATACTAGGATGCAGATGGTGTTTAGTAGCACCCGTCATCCACAGACTATGGATGGCTTGTTTGTTTGATTGATATGTTGTGAAAATTTGTTTGTGATGTTGATGTGAAATATATTCATGTGTTGAAACAAAATAAAATATTTATATAGTTGCAAATATTTTATCGTTAAAAATATAATTTTTAACGTGAATGTGAATAAAGGAATATTTATAAACAAATCGGCCAATTTGTTTATATACACTGATTTGACTGATATTGATTGGGTCGATAAATTTTACACATCGCCCAACTGCACAAATAAAATCTGTGTTTGATTGTTTGAAACCCCACACGGGTATTGGGATAATATATGACATACACCAATCCCAATAATTAGTTGTATGTCGATCGATGGATTGACAGGCTGTTATAAGCATTAGATATCTATATTTGATGCTTATACAGTGTAGTGCACTTTGGACGATGGTTGATTATTTATCGTTGCTATTATATACATGTGTTGTATGGAATCCATATAGTTAACGCTATATGGTAATTGATTGGGCCTCATTCCAATTTAGAAAATAAAGAATATTATAATATAAAGGTTCATGTGTTGACTGTACTCATCCGTTGAGATTAGTCATGTGTTGAACGAAATATTTTAACAATAAAATGTATATCTTTATCACTATAAAGTAAAGGTTCATGTGTTGACTGTACTCATCCGTTGAGATTAGTCATGTGTTGAACGAAGTATTTTAACAATAAAATTTACATCTTTATCATATATAAAGTTAGAAATTAACTGGAAAATAGATAAGATGAGTTGTCTCCTGGATATTGATCTGATGTTGGTTTCGGCCTTCGGGGTTAATATTTAGGGAATCGTTCTCTTACTAATTTACGGTTGGAGCCTGATTTTAAATCAAACGATAGATACCTTAATTTTTATAAAATATATTAAATAACAAAAATAGTCACACGTGGACAGTACTCATTCGTTGAGATTAGTCATGTGTTGGCAAAAATATAGATTCACTATTGAATAGAATAAATATTCATTTGTTGAATAGAATAACTGAAATTTTTGAAATATATAAAGCCGTGTTGATTAGAGATGCGCTATTTGGACGCGAACGATATTTATATCGATTATATTCGTTTTTATAATGAATATTGAAAAGAGATAAAAATCGAATATATAACGAATTTGATTTGTATCGAATATATAACGAATTTGATTTGAATCGAATATATAACGAATTTGATTTGAATCGAATATATAACGAATTTGATTTGAATTGAATGTATAACGAATTTGATTTGAATTGAATATATAACGAATTTGATTTGATTTGAATAGAAAACGAATCCGAATTGAATAGAAAACGAATTTGATTTGAATAGAAAACGAATTTGATTTGAATAGAAAACGAATTTGAATTGAATAGAAAACGAATCCGATTTGATTTGAATAGAAAACGAATTCGAATTGAATTGAATAGAAAACGAATACGAATTTGAATCGAATAGAAAACGAATTCGAATTGAATAGAAAATGAATTCGAATTGAATTGAATAGAAAACGAATTCGAATTGAATTGAATAGAAAATGAATTCAAATTGAATTGAAATTTGAATTGAATTCAAATGAATTTTAAAACGAATTTATAAGGAAAAATTCAATTTTGAATTGAATTGGAAATGGAAGTTGAATTATTTTTGAAACGAATTTTAAACTATTTATAAAATTCATTTTAAATAGAAATCGACGAAAAATATATTATATATATTATATATAATATAATGGCCTGAATAGAACGCGCCGCGCCGCGGCAGTTCGCGAATTTCGACCATTTTTTTCGAACGGACATTACGGGAGATCCGACCGTCGGATTCTCCTAAAACCGGAACCGTTGGGTTCGTATCGAAAAGAGATTTCTAACGAATATTAGAAATTTGAAATCTAACGGTTGGTTTTGGAGATATGTCCAAATCAAATTTGAAAAAGGTCGCTGTAAGTGCAGTTCGATGGCCGTTGATGGAAATCGACTGTACGGGCCTTGATAAAATTATTAAAAATAGTAATAATTTGTGTATAATCATAAGAAATGATTTGGGAAAAATTGGGATGAAAAACTCCATATTTGAAAGATAAAAATAGATTTTTATCGAAATGAACTAGTTTAGAACTAAAATAACAACCCATTTATTTTTAAATAAATAAATTGGATTTGAAATGGGTTTTAAATGGAATCGATTAGTGGGTTTATCGTGAAGAGTGTTTTAAATGACACTTGTTCATTAACCCGATAATGAATAGAATGTGATTTGAGTTTGTCATGAACTGTGTTTTAAAAGACATTAGTTCTTTAATCCAATAAAAGGATTTTTAATGAATCTTCAATTAGATTGAAATGTAAATTGATAATTTAAATTATCAACTTTAGAAAGTGAGCGAGAGTGGAGTATCCCCAGTTTTGCTCCAAAGCGATAGTTAAATCTTTAATTAGATTTGAACGTGAAATGGTAATTAATTTTATCGATAACACCACGGTGTTAGATATGGAGTATTACCCGTTTTCTTCATGGGATGAATAGGTTGGGATTGGGAAATAAAATAAATAATTACTTCGGTGTGGTTCGCTAATCTCGGCTAGGTTGGAAAACCATAATTTGGTTTGAAATGACATCCAAAGGAAGTTTAAAGAATAAATTTTAAAGAATTTATCTTGGATAAAATTAATGGGAACCTTTCCCTAAGAATATGAAATTTAGAAACTAGCGGTAGGTTAGTTAAGAAGAATGGTTTCCTGGATATTGATCTGATGTTGGTTTCGGCCTTCGGGGTTAATATTTGGGAAATTGCTCTCTTACTGATTTACGGTAAGTGGTTAATGAATTGGAATGAGGCGTATGTTGTGTTTGTGTAACATTTGTTTTAATATACGCGGGTTGTTCGGAAAGGCCGGGTTTATACCCATTTTGAATAACCGATTCGACGATATGTCGAAGATGATGACGGTGGTCGAAGACCGGAAGTCTTCACATCGTTTGGATAATTACTGATGATCCTGATTGGGTTGTACACCCAAGAGGATGGAAATAGTTGGAGGTCGTCCAAACGTACTTGGAGATGGATGGATATGCGAGGAAAGTGCCTTCGGTTTTGTTCAGACCCAGAACGAACTTGTAAATGGATTGTGTGTCTGACATTGGATTTTATTCCGTGTTGATTGATTTTTGTTAAATATATATCTGTTTGGTGGCGGAGAATTTATTCTCTTGCTTAACGCCATTCTCTAATACGTACGAGCTTAGAGGTTATATATCGATAGATATCAATCGCATGGCATGAAATGCCCGTGTGGCACGCTGAGTTGCATGGATCAAGGCTTCTGTTGAAAAGAAAAGTCTTGTGGTTGATGATCAAAGCACGGCCTACGTGGCAGCTTTGTGTATAGCGTGGATTTGCGAGCCTCACACCTCGGTATGAGTCAAAAACGGGATACGGACTGTTGGGAGAACACGACGTTTCTTTCTAGCTTTGGAGGTGTCAGTGACTTACCAGCCCTGACATTTATATACTTTTCACCTTTGTGGTTGTTGGAATGAGGCGCCTCGATTATAGGTCTGTAAGGACCGGGAAACGTGTGTTCAGGGATAACTAATCCTCAAACATAAGAGAGGACCGGCCCAGCCGAATCCAGGGTTACCCAGAGTGTGTAGTCCTGAGGCATTTGCTAGAGTGTCTCGAAGCGGAGAGGATCTTGCCCCTTGCCTCGACTCATGACGGAAATCCAATTTCCAATACGTGTATTGCGGTTTTAATTGTAGAACTAGTATGGCGACATGATATATGGTACCCATGCCGCCTATGATTGATATTTATGATTGAAATTGTCTTGACACTATACACTTATTATAGTATCAAATGATTTGTTTTAAACGTACCAAGCATGTTTGGCTATTATAAGGGAAAACCCTATCCTCCGGCTTGCGTTGCATTGTGTGATGGGACCTGGGTCTTATAATAGCTTCATTTTTCGAAAAAGCATTGCGCTGTTTATTCTATGCACTAGTATTCTTGGGAGGAAACCCGTTCCGTGTTATACGGCGTGGTCCCTTGAATTACTCTCTTTTAAAGTAAAGCCTTAAATAACTGTTTTAGTTCTCACACCAGTCACATGACTGACCTGGGGTTTATTGTTTTAACCTAAACTCTGGGTGCCCCTATTTTCTACACGGGCAGCTAGTAGTTTTGGTTTTGCAGATTTATATTCACAGGATCCTGGTTTACAGCTGGAATGATATCCGGAAAGCTCTGTATCCATATATCACCTTCAGTTGTGCTTTGTATTATTTTCCGTTGCTATGTAATTTATTGTAATCTCTGATACTTATCGAATGTAATTTATTCATTTATACTCTGTATATTCTTGTATCTGATGGAATTGTTGTTATAGCAATGAAATGTTCTTCCGTTTGCGTTCTTTTGTGTGTTGTTCTCAAGGTAATCCGGGCTTTCCTTCACGGGGGACTTACGGGCCGCTACATTGATAAACCCGTTCGGGTTAAAAATGGCGTTTTCTACTTAGTTCGGCTTCACATGTCAATTTTTTTATTCTTCATTGAATATTATTCTAAAATATTTGTTATTAAAAATATTCTTTATTTTTAAAAGATTCTTTATTTTGAAACATTCTTTACATAAAAATGTTCTTTATTTAAAAATATTCTTTATATCAAAAGATATTCTGAATCGGAATGTGACTCAATCAATTACCATACAATTTCAGTTATATGGATTTCATACATTGCATATATATAACATTAATGATCGCAATCAATAAACAATCCATTCACATCCAGAGTGAAATTTATAATTGTGTGAGCACTAAAATAGATAAATGAATAACGCTCAACACAGACTGCCAATCCATCGATTGACATACAGTTAAATATTGGGACTTGTGTTTGTCATCCCGACACCCGTGTGGGGTTTTGAAACAACAGCAGTTCATCCAAATAGATTATTGGTTAATAAGTTTAACCAATTTTCACTGTTTACATTATAAATGAATATTTGTAATTTACTTTCATTAAACCATATGTTTTAATGTAACATGGCATGGTCTATGACATATTTATTTGACTAACATAAATGACATGTTTATCTGTAATCTAAATGACATGTTTATCGCTAATATAACATTTCAAATCAAATGACATTTTTAATTTAATATAACATTCCATCACAAATTGGTATTTTTATTCTAATGCTACATTTTATAACAAAAATGTTATTTTTCTCCTAATGCGACCTTTTATAACAAAAATGTTATCATTTTCTAATGAGACAATTTATAACAAAAATGTTATCTTTTCTAATGCGACAATTTATAACAAAAATGTTATCTTTATTCACATAAGATATTTCTAATGAAAATGTTATTTTTATTCACATAACAAATTTCTAATAAAATGACAAATTTTGATGACATAACATTTTTCTATATGAAATGACTAATTTTGTTAACGTACATTTTCTATATGAAATAACGAATTTTGCAAGAAAAACATTTTCTATATGAAATGACATGATTCTAACATATTAATATTTTTAATTTACATGACATTTTTAAATAAAATGATACTTCTAACATAATGGCATTTCTAATTCACTAACACAATAACAATGCTTTGAATAAACAAAACATATAATGGTTCTATTTGTACTACATGTAAATGGTAATGTTTTGAATAAACAAAACATACAACTACAAAGATTATTTTTAACCAAAGGTGACATTTCTATATAAAATGTTATTTTCTTATGTTGACAATTCTAGTATGACGTAACCGATAAAAATGTTATTTTCATTTTGACACAAATCTAATATGACAAAAATGATATTTTTATTTTCTAACAAAAGATGATATTTATGTTTTCTAACAAAAGATAATATTTATGTTTTCTAACAAAAGGTGATATTTATGTTTCCTAACAAAAGATGATATTTATGTTTTCTAACCGAAGATGACAATTATATTTTCAAGAATGCATTCTAAATAAAAGATCTTTTTGTTTTAACCTAACATTTATACTAACTAAATGACATATCTATTTTAGCATAATAGTTACTAACAAAATAACATTTTGATTTTCAGATAACAAATAAAAAGGAATTTTTATGTTGGTGTACAATTCTAATGTTTACATTACAAATAAAAAGGAAATTTCTTTATTTGTATACAACTCTATTATTAACATATACAATAAAAAGAACAATTTTATTGTATGTGCAATTTTGATCCAAGTTCTATCACATCCAAGTAAATCCAACAATTCACTACAATCAGTTCACACATATACAAATTTACATCGAAATAAATAATATATTTTTATTTAAAATACAAAAATCTCACCATGATTTCAATTTTGTACTGTTCATATTTGAATTTGCTATTGATTCTGATTTGGACTATTCCATCGCGTAGATCTCAAAATTACGGTTCCATCAGATCTAACCTCATCAAATTCTGTTTCAGTTTGAAATAGATATGATAGTTTTAATATTAATTAAATTAACTCTCAATTAAATATAATTAACAGTGTAATTAACCTTAATTAAGGTTAATCATCATCTTCCTCTTCGGTTGCACTCCAGACCCGTAAAACCCACGGTCGACCTCAAAATTTCCACGCCGCAAGCCACCTGGAGTCATTGTTCTTCGATCTGAACCCACCATTTCATCACCCCGACCATGCGCCTTCATCGCCAGGCAGCGCCGCCATCTCGGTTGTCCCACCATCACGAGATCCGTACCCAAAGTTCACTCCTTCCTGGCTAAAAATCGCCCATCTCCGATCGCCTGTGGCGATCTTGGCCGTACCAAATTGAAGCTTGAGGAACCCTCTTTGATTTTCGTTTTGCTTTCTTCTTCTAATTTGCATTGGATTAGATTTTTTTTAGAGGATTAAAACAGGAGCTTTTCGGCCATTGGAATATAGGATACGGAGGATGTGAGTTTAGAGGCTAAGGGTTTCATATTGGGACCGTATTTATACCGTATTTTAGTTTTATTTATTTAATTAATTCATTTTAATTTCAATATAACTCGTATATCGTTCTGAACTCCAAATCAAACCCAACGAGTGTCGCCTCTAGCCAAATACCCCCATGCCGGAGACGATGGGATACGTTTTATAACCCAATTCAGTATTTATGATATGTTTTTTCTATAATTTAAAATATAAATCAGTGTATATTTAATTTTAAACGTACATTTTAATTTACCGGGGCCACATACTGACTCTAAAAATTACAGAAAAAATATTTCTAGTTATGCTTTGACGATACGGTCCTAACAAGACTAATTTCATCAAATTTCGAGACTGTTTTAAAAATGACCGTTTTCGGGTCAATCCACTTTGACTGAAATTGACAAAACATGTTTTCTTTTTCCACGCTCACATATTAATTCTAAAAATTATGAAAATTGAAACGTAGCAATAAATTGACATTTAGGTTCCAACAAAAATGGTTTCGCCTAAAACGGAGGTCGTTTGAAAATTGGCTATTTTTAATATTAAAATATATATAAATTCAACAGCGACTATTCTGAAAATTAAACTGGGAATAACTTTTGATTCCCGCTATGAAATTTTGATTTCTGGATTCGTTGGAAAGATATTATTAAACAGATTTAAATATTTTTGGTTTCACTAAAATCTGTTTTATTTTGCATCTTGTACGGTGAGTCAAAGTTTAAATTCAAAATTTCAAACTACCGCGCTATTTCTAACTCCTTTTAAAAATAAAATAAATATATTCATTCTAACTTCAATTAAAATAAATTTTTAGTTGTTATTATTTTAACTATTTAAAATTCCATTAAAAAAATTTAAAATAAAATTTTTAAATTGGTTCAGAATTTCCGGGTTGTTACAACTGTGATTTACAATTGTTCTGGGCAAAGGTATTGCTTCCCAATCCTAAATCCCCACCACCCCTACTTATTTCTTTGATCTAATTTTTGTTGTTGTCCTCTTCTTATGGTTAGATTAACAGGTGTGATTACATGTTTCCATTACTTTATTTTTTGCTTAATTTCCAGTATTCAGTGTGCACAATTGAATATAACAAATTCTGATGTTTTACAACTTTCCTATTTTTGGTACCAATTTGAACATTAACCTACCTAATTTAAAATTTAACATCGTAAGATGACAAATTTGTCGATAACTATGGTCCATGTATGTTATACTCAGTTTGTGCTGAATTAATTCAGTTCTCCATAACTTTTATGTTGTGTAAATATTCACACAATTGTTCATTATATGTCTATACGAAAAAGCTTCATAGTATCAACAAAAAAATATTCCCTTATACGTACTCTGTTGTTGCTTTCTTTTATGAGCAACATACATTTCTCCTTATTAAGGGTTTACATCCAGATATGTGTACAACTTTTCATCTATTTGTAGGTTAGTTTTTATCTCCACTTAATTCTATAGTTTTTAATATACTTTGTATTGTTTTTGAAAATGTATATCAAAGTCTATCTGAATGTAATTGTTATTTTCTAATTGCCTACCAGTTAAAATGAATTTATATAGTGAGAATGTTCAGTGTCATAGAATTTTAATGTATTAGGTACTTAAAGTACGATAATATGTTCAAAATATGCTCAATTAGCATGTTGGCAGATTTAGTACATTACAACAAGCATCAGCATGCCCTTAATATTCTCTCATTATCGAAACACAAAATAATATGTTTAGGTTTATAGATTATCAAAAGAGCAGCAGTTGAACAAGGTGGCATGCATCTTTCTTATTAGGTAAAACAACCTCTGTATCACACCTATATAAAGTTCTGCTCATTTTACCTTTTCTTTACCACTGTGGTAGTGGTAGTAGATATCTATGTGTCATTTGAATATCTGTTTGTTTCATGATTGTGATTGACAAACAAATTAATGTGCAGTTACCTATATTTGTTGGATTTAGGGAGATTTTATCATGGCTTTTCAACTATAACTGACACAATTTCAATATAAATATAAAATAAAATGAGATGTGTGTGTGTGTGTATATATGAATGTTTAGAACTATGTTTGTCCAAGAAAATGTTGTATGACTGTTTACCACTAAAAAGATCATTTCCTTCAGCTTCTATAGACAAATAAGTTTAAAATGTACAGTACTATGTGTATCGATGAAAATTGAAGTTGACAATATTATGCTTTTTAGACGTACTAAAATAAAAAATTGAAATCACATGTTTATTTTCATTTATATGATTTTTTCTACTTTTATCTTTGCTCATGTAAATGGTAATATATAGTAAAAAAATAGAAAATTAAAGATGGGGATTATGCATGAAAGACATATAGTTAAAAACATCTACAAGAAGGGAGAATCAGAAGAGTATTAAGGTGAAAAGTATTAAACTGATGAAAGACATAGTTAAATGATGGACAAAAGAATTTGGGATTAAATTAACATATAAAGCGTGTTATAATTTTAAACTTGCCATGGTCATAAACAGTTTGTACAGTTTTAACACAGCTGTAGTCCGTAACCCATGTACATATTATGCATATGTGGGTATGATTGATATTTCAGTAAGATTGGTCAGTTTGGTGTTGGCATCTACTCAACATGAAGTTTAAACTGTATGGTCCATCTCAACGCAGGTATAGTGTCTAGTACTTAGGTAAATGGTCCAAAAATTAAAAAAAATAACGCATTTATATTGGAGTAATATGTATATAATGTTGGTGGTACTTTATTGATATATATAATCTCTCCTATTCATGGAAGAAATTTCATTGTAGTTATTCTCATCGTCATTGTCAATACATCATCTCTGGTGTTAAAATATTGTACACTAAGTAAATGCGATTGTATCAGCTGTTTCTCATAATCATTATGTTCTTTACAAATTGTGGCTTAAAGATGCATAATTGTTCGATAATTTCTGTACAAAATTTAAACTACAATATATCCACGCCAGCAAGGGAGTTTAAGGTCCTGTTGTATTCATGTTGCTTGGCTGACTGTTGCAGGAACCACGAATTTTTGATACTCTCTAATTATATCACGTCAGCTAAGCATTCCAAATTGTTAGTATATTACTTGCATCTAAATAAAAAGTTTAATTTTATATTTTATATTTTTTAAGATGATATATCGAGACAAATAATCTTTCTCCCTGTGGTAAATATACTTTATAACTAACCATTTCACTTTCAAAATTAACCCTACAGGTGTCACTAACTTAAAAGCAAAATGCCGCTTCATATTGCTATGATAAACATGTATTATGGCTTTACTCAATATATTGGTGATTCCAACTTCTTAGGTAACATGAGCAATATAAAACCTGTGTATAGTCATGTTATACTTTTAGTATACCAAAGGCATGTCAAATATGAAACTTTGCCAACATAGAGAGTATTCAAGCTTTTTTGGTTAGTGAACTTCAGCGATGAGTCACTCATGTATTATAAAACAAAATCATATCCTTCGATCTTGCAAGTATATGAAATTGATTTGTAGTCATTTACTCTGTTTCCCAAATGTATGAGCTATATCGATTTTATTTTCCAAAAGTATATTGTACTTCTTTCCAGATATTTGTTTCTTATAAACAAGTGTCACTACATACACTTTTGTTCAAAATATCGTTTCCACCCATAACCGTTGTTGAATGGAATGTCAGTTCCTCCAGCAATAACATGAGAAACAGTATGGAAATATTGAGAACTAACAACACTATTATATTACCAATCTCTACGGATCTTGCAGTATTACAGAGAAGAGAGAAGCGGAGAGTAGCCACGTCAGATGGAGAATATTCCGTATGTTTAAATAATAGATTATAGAATTGAATTATCTATTTTGCTTAAATTGTATCCTTCATGTGAAATGCATTAAAGTTTAAAATTTTAATTTCTTTATGGACAAGTCAACATTTATGGAAAAACAAATTGATTTCCTAACAATAACGCGGTCCAGACATAAGATGTAACATGAATGAGAATAAGAATTGTAACAATATAATAGTGTTGTAACAATGAAAGAAGAATTAATGTTGCATAGACAGTAAACATCAAATGTTGGGTCCTCGTGAGGCTGCTGTAATGCTAATGTATCATTCATTATGCATGTGCAGGAGTTGTGATATGCATTCTTCCTACAACATACAAACCATAAAGGAGCACAACAAGAAGTTGAGATAGCAATGCATCATGTATCAATTTCATGTGTAGGTCAGGACAAAGGATTCTAATGTTTCATGCTAAGTGAAGGCGGTTTGCTATTATGCGCAAAGGTCGCGCTTGCGATTGTGAATGAGTAATTCTCAACAGCATATGCAAGGCAGAACAAATGAATCTAATGTATCATGCTCAATGGAGGAGGGGTTGTTGTTTGTGCACAAGGGGCGAGTGAGCTATTGTGAAATGTACTGGGCTTATGCGCATCGTTGGTGGGGAATTCAGTCCAGGCATGAGAGTTGAGATGGATGCACACATATTAGCATGTGCTGAGGCCAAAGCATGATTCATATGATGACTTAAAGGTCTAGCATGTAGAGAATGTGTTGTTGTTGTGCAGAATCAATTTGTTAACTGACTCGAATAAAGCCATGAATGCATTTTCAGCTGAACTGATGTCTACCTTTAAACAACCCACTATAATTTGTTGCTTAAATATACCATTAATGTTACGCACAAACACCGCACATTTCTTTTACGATCCACCACCATCCCGACGACGCTTCTAACCTACAGCATATAACTACAAATTTGCAGCAATTTCCAATTATACAATCAACGATCAAATACTATTTTACCTTTGTAGCAACGAATTCATTATGTCAGTAGCACATAACTTTTCCTTCCTTGCACCATCAACTCAGTCCTACGCTTACATAACTATTACACTTGCCAATTCAATTTATGTCAACCTTTATATACCAACAAACCAATGCAATCCAGCTTCAAGTTGCTTCTCCTTCACACTAAATCTCCCTTACCTACCCGTGTGCGAAGCACTGGTTCCAAACTAGTAACTATATAAATTACATAATCAGAGTACAAGCTCATATAGTTATACATAACAATAGAGTTTATACAAAAGATAATAAACTCACTAATAAACTATCTCAAATACTAAAAACACTATCAAGGCCCCATAGTGATATAGGGAATAAACAACGCCTCTGGCAAATCTACCTCTGTAGCTCCAAGCAATGATAGTACTTTGTCACCTTGCCTACTCATCAACATCATTGATGAGCACCCAAGCCAATAAGAGGAAACATAAAACCTTGAGTCAGACAATAGCCCGATGTGAGAAATAACCAACTATCAAAATAGTACAGAGTATAAGGAACATAGGTATGGAAAGTCATACCTGTCATGTTCCTGCACACACAGAGTCAGCACATATAATTGAGATAATATATGCCACTCAGAATAACAAAAGAGGAAACTGTACTAGGATAGAAAAATCTTCATAAACCACTCTAGCCCTACTTCCCATCCTCTCTCCAGTATCCTAGGCGTTATATTATACTAAAAGAAATAAGGTTGAAGCAACCATAACATCCATTAAAAAATCATATCTATCACCTCGTAAATATGTTCCTACGTTGATAACTCATTATGACTTGCAATACCATTTGTCAAGGGCTAATAACACCCTATTCTAGCAGAACTTTGTGTTTCACTAACATGTGCTACTTCGGCTTAAGCTCACCGCCCAAGGTACACAATCAAACCGATTCTAATGGGTGCCCCCATGAAGCCCCTGCTTCGAGTCCACTAGAACACTCCGAGCAATTAACAAATCTTGACACTCCTAAATCATATGAGCTTCCCCCTCCATCTCTGGTTAGTACGCCCTCAACCCGGTCCATTAATAGCTGAACTCTGTGTCTTGCCGACACGTTCCCTCCTAGCCTAGGCTCACCGCCCAGGGTACACGATCCTAATGGGTCTCTCCCATGATACCACTGCTTTGAGTTAGCTATCTAATAACTTCTCTTCCACCACAAAGCATATATCATATTGGTCCATGATCCCGCAGCCTTGTCCCACTACAAACCGCATAACACTAATCCATCATGCAGCCTTGCCTCACTACGAACTGCATTGCGCTGATCCATCCAGCAGTATCGTCCCCATATGAATTGCACAACACTGAATCTATCCTGCAATCTCATCAATCCACGAATCGCATACCATCGACCCATCCGTTGATCAATCCCTACCACATCCGAACCTCAATATCAAAGAGTCGCAGTTCCCAAATCACTTTGAAGATTTCATTGCCTCAGTCTTTAGATTACGCTATCCATTTGTACCCACTGGCGAAGCATCCATCATGCCTCATACAAACATCCAATTGAAGAGATACAACGGCGGATTCACCATCAGATGGGCCATCCTATCCATCTCCTCGAAAACTCATCGTCATGGACGTCAAAGTTGGTCAAAATGACCAACAACAATAGTAGTCAATATCGATCACTTACAAGTAATCGCTAATAACCACTCAGAATATGTATCTAACCAGAATTGGTTAAATACTCGTCATCATCCACATTAAAGTTGGTCAAAATGACCAACACTAATAATAGTCGATATCGGTCACTCAATCGGAATCGCTAATGACTTCCCAGACTAAGTATTTAACCGAAATTAGTTAAACACTCGTCTAGTGGAAGCATCTAATGTTTGTCTAGAAATCTTGCTCGTCGGTGAGTCCATCTACTGCCTCATGTCAATATGTACGTCCCAGAGCTTCTTCGCGAATCTATCATAATCCCAGATTGACAATAAATGTTGTATACAACCAAACTATGCAAGCAAGAAACAATGCAATCAATAGTCCTATAAATGACGAAAACAACATACAAACATCTTTTGTATCATCAATGGGATAAATAAAGTCTATCTAAAACAGTCAAGTTTAGATATGGGTAAATATGTTCTAAATCTAGCAATACTGACGAATAGTGTACAAAGCGAAGAAAATGTGAAATTTAATATTAAAATATTATTAAAACACTTTTTAATCCATTTATAAAATTATTAGTCAGTTTTATTATATTCACAATCCCGTTTAAAATTCATTTAAGTTCAAAAACACAGTTTTACTGTAACAACTCGAATTCCGACATACCGATTTTTTTTCAAAATTCAATCTATCGAAACCCGAATTGGTTTGCTCTGGTATCCTATAGAAAAGACAGAGACATAAAATATGTCAAATCTTAGAAAATTTCTCACAACGTAATGGATAAAATATAATATACTCAAAGTATAGCCTTACCGTATTAATAATACTGCCTAACCAGTATCCAAAGCTATCATGTCTCTGCAAAAAATCTAACCTACGAGTATGTTATGAGGAGGGGTCAGAAGACAAGTTTTAGTGACTGCATTTAAATTATACACTTTGGATAACACTACATATATCGTTCAATCACATTTTCTTATTTATTAGGTTACTTAGGTTAATAGCACTCATGGCTTACACACGCGTCGTACCCATTTACATCCCAGTGGATTAATGTAGGTACAGTATATATATAGCTACCCCTCAATATTGAGGTACACCCAATGGTACCTCACTCGCACGGTCTCGGCCGTAATGCCACAGAAGTGAACGCAGTCCCTCATCCTACGTCAGAGTGACATATGGATCTCTACATAACAATGTTATGTTCCGTATATGTCTGCCATTACTACGCTATGTAAGCGTACAGACTGCCATCGTCGATCGAATCAAGATTCATACCGAAGTAATGCCCTCAAGTCTACGATACACCACCCAGAGCCGACATGCATTATCTAGACTGTCCCACATACGTATCATCAATTATAGCTCGATGCCTTAACCGCACGTCCTCTAATGTGCACCGAGTTCTGTGGCAGAGCGATACAAGAAACACGGAACTCGGTCGGGAGCTTTTCCATATCAATATAGGCCCGCCTTTAAGAGCCTCAAAATACAGATTTCACTCGGGTCTGTTTTTCATGGTGGCTATGGCCCCACCTTGGCCCCTCCCTCAACTAGTAAAGACCACAAGAGCTAAACGACTGGCCCCTAGCCAATAATCTAAACATCTGCTGGCGTCTTCCCTCAACCACCGTACCTCGATAGTGAAAGGTGAATGGTCCATTGATTTTAGCTCTAGTCTTT
This sequence comes from Allium sativum, assembly GCA_030737875.1. NCBI lineage: Eukaryota > Viridiplantae > Streptophyta > Magnoliopsida > Asparagales > Amaryllidaceae > Allium > Allium sativum. The sequence continues at coordinate 435,983,739 of CM060919.1, forward strand.
TCGCATCCCACTGGCTACCGATGATGGGTATCCAACGATCTACTATCCTTGTTGGTCGTGACCCTTTGCCTCCCCATTGAGGAGACCGCCGAATCAACTTGGTGTCACCACGTCACAACATTCTGACTGCAAAGCTACTTTTGCAGTCAAGGCCTACCCACCTGGTAGTTATGCACAGACCTAACCTCTAAGAGCATAGCCTAAACATCTGCCACCACACGGGGACTATCAGGAGCACTTTATGCACCACAGGAAGCCGTGTTATTCCCCTTCCAGTTCTTTGAAGCCGATAGAATAATCAGATGAATGTGCGCTCCCCTCGTGCCTTATAACACCCTGATGATCAACACCGTCGGGTTATTCACCCTCAAAACATGCGGACTGGTCCAAGCACCTCACCTTACTATGTTATTAGACCCTATGTTTAACATTCTTTTACGCGCTTGCTTTATCTTATCAGGTTTCAATTTAACTTGGTTATCTTAACTTTTTATCCAGGTTACAAAGTTCTTCCTAGCCCCTTGTATCTCTGAGAAATGGGCCCCTCTAGCTTGTTAATTTCAGTTATAGACTTAACCCAATTAAATTTATTAACAAGTCCGCAACATTTTATTCTTTAGATTGTGATCCAAGGTCAGTGATCCACAACCCTTTATATTCTTGTTTGACTTCAAGGTTACAATAACATGTTCTACTTAATATGTTACTAAGTATATCTCAATTCACATGTTTTCTAATTAACATGTCACTTACCATTTATGATTAAATATAACTTGTTTCATTTCATAATTTTCCTCATTCTTCCTCATTTAATCATAAATTCAATTTACATCGTCACTACAACTTATCATTGTTTACTTATTAACTTAGTTCTCTTAACTAAGGTCCATTAATAAGTTTCTCTACCCAATCATTATAACCTATGTTATAATTTCCTCTTGTCCCTTCTAAACATGTTATTTTTATCAGCGGGTTTCAGAGTCCCAAGTTTACAGATTACTTAATTTATAATTAAATGCTTCTTATATTTCATAAATTTTCCCCCTTTTCTCAACTGGTTTCAGGTTTTCCCCATTTATTGATTACTTAATTTACAATTAAGTGTCCCTTATCTCCTTTCACCAGTTATCCCATTTCCTTACTAGTTTATTATAACCTAAGTCATAATCTTCACTTGTCCCTAAGACAAGTCTACCTATTATACAACATTCTCATTAACGTAATTTATTTATAATAGGTTATTATCATTCTCCGTTTAAACTGTTTACTGTTGTTACCCATTATTCCTCATTCACTGTAATATATGTTCCTTATTTTATTAAGGAAAATACTTCATGCACTTTATCAGTTTGATTTATAGAAGGAATCGGTGATTTATTTTCATAACATATTCCCATCTAAATCTGTGGTGGCAAGTAATTTCTTTCCTTTTTCTTACTTTATTCGTTGTGGCTTGCTTGCAACCACGTTCTCAGAAATAGGTCATTTTGGGAAATACATCGCTTTTCCTTCACATCACACTAACTCAGTCCATTACATCCCTTACTTTCTTATTTTCTGAGTTAGACATTTAATTGCCATAATTTCCATTTATTCATATCTTGTTATATATATATATTTATATATATGCACTAGACCTCTCACATTAAGCCTACACTTGTGGAAGCTGGATTTGTCGGTCGGGTCCGGGCAGACTTCTACCACAAGTTAACTTAACCACGTGTCTTAGAACCATTACATGTTTTATTTATGCACTTAGACCCCTCACATTATATTTATGACTTGTGAATGCTGGATATGCCGGGTGGTTCCGGGAAGACTTCTATCACAAGTGTAATCTAACCTCATGTCTAAGCACGTTATAGTGTCAAATTACTATGAATCTAGGCATGTTCATTCTTTAACAATTATTCCTATTTCATTATAGGTTTTCATGCCCCTTTCCCAAGTCATTTTTATTATGCACCATATGCGCAAATTAAGATCTTTAGTCATAATGTGATTTATGCCCCAAGCCCATATTCATGTATTCAATTTTATGCTAACATGAAACCATTTAATCATATAAATATTCCAATTCATACAAGTGAGGATTCATGTATATAAATGTGACCAGTAACATGTCATTTTCTCAACTCTACATCTAACAATTCAAATACAAGTGAATCATGTAATAATAACAACAGTAGTCATTAACCATATTCTAACAAGTTTGTTTTCATTATGCAAACTTTTCAACGCTTTAACTGATTCAACATATGAATTTTCCCAAAACATTCATATTAATATCTCAACTTGTTATAACAGTAATTCTCAATTATTATGGCAAATTCACATATAATAACGAGGAATGTTTTAAATTATAACATATTATTATCTAAAATGCTACAGCTTAAATCCACTAACCTTGTAAGTTTTCCAAATCCTGGATCTGGTCCAGCCATTCCATGGTTATTCCCCTAATTTGATTCAGAACCTAACAACCATGGATTCATAATTTTTACTAAAAGAAAAAGGGAAGAAAGAAGAGAAATTGAAATAGACTAGATCTAGAAAAATTACCTTACTTTGATTGGATCTAAGAAATAGAAGAGTAATTGAAATAGACCATTTCTCTTTTCTAATGTAACAACCCGGAAAATCAGAACCAATTTAAAATTTTTATTTTGGATATTTCAATGAATTTTGAATAATTAAAATAATTTATTTTAAATAATAACAATTTAAATTTTATTTAAATCGAAGTTAGAATGAATACATTTATTTTAATTTTAAAAGGAATTAGAAATAGCACGGTAGTTTGAAAATTTGAACTTTGACTGAATGTACAGGATTCAAAATAAAACGGATTTTAGTGAAACCAAAAATATCTAAATCTATTTAAAAATATCTTTCCAACGAATCTGAAAAATCGAAATTTCATAGCGGGAATAAAAAGTTATGGTCAGTTGAATATTCAGAATAGTCGCTATGGAATATAGTATAATTTATGGCCTGTATAAATGGCCATTATGCAAACGACCTCTGTTTTTGACGAATCCATTTTTGTCGGATCCAGAATGTCAAATTATTGCTAAGTTTAATTTTCCTTAATTTTTGGAATTAATATGTGAGCGTAGTAAATTAAACTGTGTTCGGTAATTTCTATTGAATTCAATCGACAGTTAAAAAGGCCATTTTTCAAACGGTCTCCAAATTCGATGAAATTAAATTTGTTAGGACTGCATCGTCAAAACGTAGCTAGATTTATTTTTCGGGAATTTTCGGAGGCCCGGTGAATTCAAATGTATGATCGAATTAAATAAATAAATTATTTAAATTTTAAATTAAAGAATACAAGATGAAAATTATCGAATGGGCTAATGCATTGTGTCCGGAATGGGGGTATTTGGCTGCGGACAACTCTCGTTGGGTTGAATTTGCTGCTGTTATGAATTAAAGGGGTTTTCTGAAAATTGGATATTATAATATTATAAACAAGAGGGGAAAAACAAAACCCTAGTCCTTCCAATTCAAACGAGCCGCCACCTTCAAAATCTCCATGGCCAGAATGCTCCCATCTCGATCCCCTAAAATCTCCAAATCCTCTCAATAATATCCCTTTCTCCTTTTGACTTTATCGTAGTACTTCTCCTCCTCTACAACTCTGTACGGTTGGATCCACCCTCGAGCTATAACTTTCCAAAACCGAGCCCACAAACTCTGCAAGTTCGCACCGCCGCCGTGGATCAGAGCCACCACCGAGTTCGTCGTTGGTGAGACCCCCCTGCGCATCATCATTCCCCCTTCGACGTGCCACCGTCCAATCATCCTCCGGTGCTTCCAATCTAGCGTGAAGTTGAACCTAGGTTCGAATCGATTTGGAAAACATGCGACCTTGTTTCTGAAAGGAGAAGATAAGTAAATCCTAATTTTATTATTTAATTAATTAATTTAAATTTATTATCCACCAAAATAAATTCATAACTAATGCATACGAACTTGAAGTTGAACAATTTTAGAACCACTGCGATCGTGAGTCTGAGATCTTCATTTCTGGGTTAACTAGAACAAATTCTGGGCAGATCAAATTTTGGTCAAATTTCATATCTGAACCATTCAGAATTAAACCGACTGTGAGAAATCTATTTATTTCTTCTTTTTAAATAATTAGAAATAATCTTGATTTTATTATCACCAATCCATAGTTAATTCCTATTTGTTATGATTCATGATTTGATATGTGATGGATGTAGTATGTAGATCTGTTTATTTGGTGATATTGTGTTGTGATGAAATAGTTAAAAACATATAGATCATTTTGTTGTAATAAAGTGAGTGAAACAAAAATATATAATTTTTGTTTAGATAAAATTATCAAATTAGAATCATTGGACAAAATCAATCATTTTGTTAGTTAAAATAGTGGAACCAACAATTATCATTTTTAGGGTTATTAGAATAGTTGGATTAAAAGAATTATCATTTATTATTTGGAATAATTGAACAAAACTTATCGTTTTTTTCAAATTGGAACCATTGGACAAAAATTATCATTTTTGTCAGAATTAGAATACTTGCATTGAAATTGTCATTTTTGTTTAAATAAAATTGGTCAAAACAAAAATGAACATTTTTGTTTAAATCAAATTGTTGAACTAGAATTTTCAATAAATATGAAACATCAATTTTTGTCAAATTATTAAACTAGAATTTTCAACAAATAAGAAACATCAATTTTTGTCAAATTATTAAACTAGAATTTTCAACAAATAAGAAACATCAATTTTTGTCAAATTGTTGAAATAGAATTTTCAACAAATATGAAACATCAATTTTTGTCAAATTGTTGAACTAGAATTTTCAACAAATATGAAACATCAATTTTTGTCAAAGTGTTGAATTAGAATTTTCAACAAAAATAAAACATCAATTTTTGTCATTTGGTTGAACTAGAGTTTTCAACAAAAATAAAATATACATTTTTGTCATTTTGTTGAACTAGAGTTTTCAACAAAAATGAAATATCAATTTCTATCATGTTGTTGAATTAGAATAAAAATTAGAAAATTGTTCTTGTTTTTAAAATAAAAACATGTTTACATTAAAAATTTACTTTTTAATGTAATGTTATAAATTAGAAAAATGTTCATGTTTTAAAATAAAAACATGTTTAAATTTAAAATTTACTTTTTAATGTAATGTTAAAAATTAGAAGAATGTACATGTTTTAAAATAAAACATGTTAGTATTAAAATTTCACATTCTGATGTAACGTAAGCAACTTGGAGAAATGTTCACGTTAAATATAGGAACATGATAACATTAAAAACCTTTTTTTTAATGAAATGAATGAATCACTAGAAAATGATCATTTTTAACACAAAAGCACGTTAACATTAAAGATATCATTTTTATAAAGGAATGATTCATATGAAAATTGTTCATATTTGAATAAAAGTGTTGAAACACTAAAATCATATTTTTAATGTAAAGTTTGATTCATTGGAAATATTGACTGTTTGAATAAAAATGTTGCAACATTAAAAATTCCATTTTTAATGTAAAAGTGATTTAGTAGAAAACATATGTTAGAGAATATTTGTATGTTAAAACATTATTTTTAACATTCTAGAAAGGACGAAGATGAAAATATCGCTTTCATACATTTTGTTTAAAATAAAATTTTTAACAAATTGAAACATCGAAATATGCATTAGAATTTGTGTATAAATCTAAGGGACATTTTTATTTACAATGCATATATTAAAATCTATAAGCATAGTTAAAATTACATTTTTATTTGCAATGCATATATTATAATTTATATGCATAGTAAAAATTACATTTTTATTTGCAATGCATATATTAGAATTTATATCATGGTTAAAATATCATTTTAGTGACAATACGTACATTAGAATTTGCATGAATTGTGAAAACGTATACTGAAAACTTTATTTAAGTAAAATATTCCCTTTTTATTTGTTAAAGTTAAAAAAATAGAAATACAAATAAAAATTAGCTTTTTATTTGTCATTGGTTCAATTGTCATGTAAATGATTTTTTTTTTTTTGACATTATGAATATATGGATATGATATGCCAATAAAAACATTCTTTTATTTGGCATGTTAAACACATTAGTGGAATGGTCAAATAGTTTATATTTATATATAATTATATATATAAATATAAATTAAAATTAAACGAATCGCGCGCGAAAGTTCGCGTTTCGGAATCGTAACTTTAGACGATTATACCGAAAGATCCGACCGTCGGATTTTCCTAAAACTGGAACCGTTAGGACTGCTTTGGGAAGATCTTTCCAATGATATAAATTTTATTAAAATCCAACGGTTAGGTTTCGAGATAAGTGCAAATCAAATTTTGATAAAAACAGCGTCAGGGCTGCCTATTGACCCAAAGCGTCCTTAAATTAATATAGCTATTTTTATATATAAAAATAGCGATAAATCGTTATTAAATATTATTAACGATATGAAATGGTTTTAAATTGTATATATGCGAGAATCATTTGAAAAGTCCAAGTTCAATCTCATTTCAAATGATTATACGACGATTTAAATCGAAGATGTTGAAGACGGCGATTGAAGACCGGCGATCTTCACATCAAATGGATAACTACTGATGCCCGACATTGGTTAGCTCCCAGTAAAGGGTTAAAGTGGTAGTTATTCGGACGTACTTGTTGATTGTACGGATAAGCGATCACCTCTCTTCCATATTGGATATACGGGACGAGGAATAAGGTGACTCCCGGTTTCATTTAGACCCATAACGGACTTGTAAATGGATGTATGTCCAACAATGGATTTCATTCCCTGTAAATTGGTTTCTGTTTAATATATATCTGTTGGTGGAGAAAAATGTATTCTCTTGCTTAACACCCTTCTCTGAGACGCATGAGCTCAGAGGTTATATATTGGTAGTTATCAATCGCATGACATGAATTGTCAATGTGGCATGCCAAGATGCAATCCATCGAGGCTTTTGTTGAAAAGCAGAGCCTTGGGGATGATGATCAAAGCATAGCCTATTTCGGGAACATTACCTTGCGTGCCTCACACCCCGATAAGAGTCAAAAACGGTACAAGAGACCCAAGAAGTGCATGCGTTTCTTTCTAGCTAGAAGTGGTATCAGAGTTTTGCAAGCCCTGGAATTTTACTTATGTGGTTGATGGAATGAGGCGCCTCGGTTATATTGGTCGATAGTGACCAAATTACAGGTTCAATAGGACCGGGAAACGCATGTTCAAGCATAACTAATCCACTAAAGTATTTGTGGACCGGCCTTGGAGGATCCAAGGGCTCGCTAGCGCCCGAGTCCTGAGACATTGCTAGAGTGTCTCGAATCGGTAAGGAGATCGTCCCTAGCCTTCACTCCTGATGGAAACCTAATTTCCAATACGACATTACGGTTTTGATTGTAAACCTATATATGGCGACATAGTATATGGTAGCTATGCCGTCTAAGATTGATACATTTACTTTGAAGTATTTTAAAACTGATTAGACGCTAATAATAATATTAAAAATATTATTTTTTACGTATCAAGCATGTTTGATCATTATAAGGTAAAACCTTATCCTCCGGTTTGCGTTGCATTGTGTGATGGGACTTGAGTCTTATAATGATTTCATTTTTCTAAAAAGCATTGTGTTGTTTTTGAATATAAATTTATTAAACTTATGCATTGGCAATCCAATGGAGTAAACTCGTTCCGCGTTAGCGGCGTGGTCCTGTGATCAGCCATATTGTTAGTTCGGGTGCCCTTTTTCACACAGGTAGCCAAGTGACAGGTTTAGGTATGGATACATTCTGGATTGGAGCTTGCTTAAAGAAAGAAGTTGAAGAATATTTTTCTTTTTATCTTTTTATTGCCTTTGGGACATTTAGACATTATTGATCTATGATGTATTTGGTGGAGTTGAGACTTATTTCTTTTTACTGAGACTTCTATTTGCTAAGTGTATCCTATAACTATGCACTCTGATGTCTTTGATGTGTTATAATGTTGATGACATTCCTATTTCTGCTGCAATGATTTATGTGTTATGATGTTATCTGAGGTCTGATATTGTTGTAATTATGTTATGTTCCTATGATTATCCTTGCTTTTGTACTACGGAAGTTTGGGGTCGTCACAGTTGGTATCAGAGCTAAATGTTAACCTTAGCTTCGGAGTATAAATTTTTTAAAACCATTAATCTAGATAGAATCAGCAGTATTCTAAGACGAGTAGCTCATTAGAGATAGGATTAGTAATGTCCTAGAATGAGCACAACAGAATAGCACATATTAATCAGTCATTACATCATTATCATCTTCCCATATGCCTCTGCTTTTAACCTTTCCTTTAAAATTATCATTTCTATTAGTCTGACTCTTTCCTTGATGTTATAGAACTAACTAGAAAATGAGCACTAGAGCGAGAGCTAGATCCCGAGGCAGAGGTGGGGCCAGAGTTCCAGTAAGAGATGAGACTCCCATTGCTCAGGGGCAGCCTACTCCCGAGGCTGTAATACCTCCTCCACCCCCACAGTCGTTTGACCTGGACAAGGTGGCCAAGAAGTTCAGGAATTTAAGGGGCGTATCATTCACCGGGAGAGAGACAGTAATAAAAGCACCGGCTTGGCTCAAAAATTGCAAGAAGGTATTTGGAGGCCTGGAATTGGAAGACCACCGCAAGCGCTTTCTGGCATCATGGCTATTGAAAGATGAGGCTGAAAATTGGTGGGATACTATCAAAATTGGCAATAATGAGGCTGACATGTCTTGGGCCAAATTCAAAGAACTCTTCAACGAGAAGTTTATCCCTCCGCAGGAAGTAGAGCGGCTCCACGATCAATTTGCCAATTTGCAGCAAGAAGATATGACCATTTCAGAATATGTGCAGAAGTTCGAAGAACTCTCATGCTATGCTCCATAAATAGTTAGGGAACCAGTCCAGAAGAACACAAGATTCATTAATGGCCTCTCCAAGAAATATATGAACAGAGTCACAGCTCACATTAAGCTCCCATTTAATGAGGTGATCGAGATGGCTTGCCTCCATGAGGACAATGGCAGAAATTCACAGCATGAGCGTGAGAAGAATCAGAATAATAACAAAAGGAAGCAAGCTGACAGGAAACCAGAGGCGAGCAGTTCTTCTACCGCCAAGCCTCAAGGGAAATAAGGGACAAATCCAAGGTGAAATGCTTCAATTGTTAGAAGATGGGGGACATTGACTACGAATGTCGAGCCCCGAAGAAACCAAGAAGGAATGAATCTGGACCAGGTCAGAATAGCGTACAGAATACTTATGGCCCCAGGGAATGCTTTAATTTCCATAAGCCTGGGCATCTTATCAAGAATTGTCCATTGCTAAGGAAAACTGAGGTGGCGCATATCTACGATGGAGCGGCTGCACCAGCTTCTTCCGAAGGAGAAGGTAAACCTAATGTCTTAGGAGGTACTCTTAACATTAAGAATATTCCTGTTACCGTATTATTTGACACTGGTGCATCACATAGTTTCATTTCTAGTGACACGATTAAAAAATTAAATTTGAAAACAAGAAATCTTAAAGAATCAGTTAGTGTCCATAATCCGATAGGAGGTTCTCTTGTTCTGGGGCTGTTTTGCAAAGTGCCCATCTCCTATTCTTTCTACCGGTTCCCTTTTAATCTGATCATGATGATTTTTTTTGAGTTCGATATAATTCGTAGGTTGGACTGGTTAACAAAAAATGAGGCCGAGGTTAAATGTGCCGAAAGAATTGTCAAAGTTAAAACGAAGCTCGGAGATATTATTATACCATGTCACGGCTTAGCAACTGACAGAAAAGAGTTTTGGTCTTCTCTAGAAGTCACTCCTACTTCTAGTGAGAATATCCCTATCGTTAGAGATGATGCGGATGTGTTTGAAGAGGTTGATAGCTTACCTCCACGTAGAGAAATCGACTTCAGGATTGAGTTAGTTCTGAATGCAAGGCCTGTTTTGCACCCTATTCGGAGAATGACACTAAAAGAAAAAGAGGAGCTAAGCAATCAAACTAAACAGCTTTTGTGTAAGGGTCTGATCAGGCCTAGCTTCTCAAATTAGGGTGCAACAGTGGTGTTTGTCCCGAAGTCAGACGGTACTCTCAGACTTTGTGTGGACTACCGTGACCTCAATAAGCAAACATTGAAAAATAAATATCCACTGCCACGTATTGATGATCTGTTGGACCGCTTGAATGGATCACAAGTATTCTCTAGGATGGACCTAGCTACAAGCTTCCATCAATTGCGCATTGCCGAAGAATGTGTTTCTTTGACAGCTTTCATAGGGCAAGACTTATTCTATGAATGGCTAGTAATGCTCTTCGGTTTACGTAATGCTCCAGCATACTTTGTCGATCTGTTGAACAGAGTATTCCGAGATGTTTTAAATAAATTCGTGCTAGTTTTCATCGATGACATCCTAATCTTTTCTAAATCCACTGCTGAGCACGAAAAGCATCTGAAAGAAGTCTTGGAGATTTTGCGAAGGAATGTGTTGAAAGCCAAATTCTCTAAATGTATATTCTGGCAAGAAGAGGTGAAATTCCTCAGCCATGTTGTATCAAAGAAAGGCATTCCAGTAGACCCAGGAAAGATCTCAGCCATCTAAGATTGGAAGCAGCCTAGCACTCCTACAAAAGTCAGAAGTTTCTTAGGATCGGCTGGCTATTATCGGAATTTCGTCAAAAAAATTTCGAAACTATCTTGTCCATTGACGAAGCTGACTAAGAAGCATACAAAGTTTATTTGGACACCCGAATGTGAGGCAGCTTTCCAAGAGATGAAATTGAGGTTGACAACTACTCCAGTGTTGACCATTATTGATGGCAATCGAGATTTGAAAGTCTGGACAGATACGTCTATTGAAGGTTATCCCTTTCATCTAAACAACCATGTCAGAGATGACATTTTTAATGACAAATCCTATTTTAACATGTTATCCTTTTTATCTATTTAAGGTATTCGTGCGGTGTTAATGCAAAGGGTCAAAGCAGTTGCATATGCTAGCCATCAGTTGAAACCGCTTGAGAAGAAATACCCCACTCATGATCTTGAGTTGATGGCCATCGTATTTGCTTTAAAGATATGGTGGCACTATCTCTTGGGTGAGAAGTTCGAACTATATACAGATCATAAATCCTTGAAGTATCTGTTCACCCAAAGGGATTTGAACTTGTGGCAACAACGTTGGGTTGAATTTCTTGCGGCCTATGACCTGGACATCTTATATACTCCAGGAAAAGCCAATGTTGTAGCCGATGCGCTCAGTAGGATGAATATGGCCAGCACCAATCTTATCGTCGCCAATCTCACTATTACACCTTCCTTGATTGATAAGATCTCTTCTCTTCAAAAGAATGATGAGTTTATTCAGAGAATTAGCAAAAGAGTTGGGGAAGGCGAACCCACGAGTTTCCAGATTGACGACAAAGGGGTTCTAAGGCTGTTAGGCCGAATTTGTGTTCCGAATCTTCCTGAGCTCAGAAAAGAAGTAATGGATGAATGTCACAAGTCTAAGCTTAGTATTCATCTAGGGGTGAGCATGATGTATCATGACCTCAAGCGCACATTTTGGTGGAGATCTATGAAGAGAAACATTTCTATATATGTTGCTAGATGTCCCACCAGCCAGCAAGTCAAAAGCGATCAGCAGAAGCTAGCAGGATTGTTGCAACCGCTAGAGGTTCCAGGTTGGAAGTGGGACCAAATTTCTGTGGACTTTATTGATGGCTTTCCCCGAACTAGAAAAGGGAATGACAGTATATGGGTGATTGTAGATCTTTTTACAAAGACTGGCCATTTTATCCTTATCAGATCTAACCGAATAGCTCGAAGTCTGGCGCAACTTTATTTCAGAGAGATTGTCAGACTACATGGAGTTCCCAGTAGCATCGTTAGTGATCGCGATCTGATATTTGCTAGCAAATTCTGGGAAGCTTTCCAAGAAGAGCTAGGGACAAAATTGAATTTGAGCATCGCTTATCACCCTCAGACAGATGGCCATACTGAGAGGGTGAATCGTGTAATAGAAGACTTGTTGCGAGCATGCATTCTTGATTTTGGTGGGTCATGGGAAGATCATTTGCACTTGGTTGAGTTCTATTATAATAATAGTTACCAAGCAAGCTTGCAGATGTCTCCATTTTAGGCATTATATGGCAGACCATGCAGATCTCCTGCATGTTGGGTGGAACCAGGCAATCGGTTAGTATTGGGTCCCTACATGATTCGTGAAGCATCAGATAAAGTTGATTTTATTAAAAAGAGACTATTGGCTGCTCAGAGCCGACAAAAGAGCTATGCAGACTCACGAAGAAGGGATTTAGAATTCTCTGGTGGTGATCATGTGTACTTGAGGGTTTCCCCACTGAGAGGTGAACTTCGATTTGGAAAGACTGGGAAGTTGGCACCGAGATTCATTGGTCCATTTCCTTTCCTCGAAAGGATTGGAACTCTCGCTTATAGGGTGCAGTTGCCTGATTGGTTGCCAGGGGTTCATGATGTATTCCATGTGTCTCAACTTCGGAAGCATGTACATGATCCAGACTTAGTTGTAGAGGAAGCAACATAGCAAGATTTGGAGATTACCCCGAGCTTAGCAGTGAGAAGGGAGCTAGTGAAAATTGTTGGCAAAGAAACCCGAGTTCTGAGGAACAAGAGGATCCACTTAGTCAAAGTGCAGTGGAGCGGGGATCCTAGAGACTGTACATGGGAGACCGAGGATAACATCAAACAGGCCTATCCCAAGTGCAGAGTGGACATCTCCGAGTAACTCTTGTGTTGAGGTTCATTGACAATACCTTGCATTTTCCGTTTTGTTTCCTACTTTACTATTGTTTCCTTTTCGGGGACGAAAAGCTTTTAAGTGGGGGAGATTGTAACAACCCGGGAAATCATAACCAATTTAAATTTTTTATTTTGGCTATTTCAATAAATTTTGAATAGTTAAAATAATTTATTTTAAATAATAACGATTTAAAATTTATTTAAATTGAAGTTAGAACAAATATATTAATTTTAATTTTTAAAGGAATTGGAAATAGCACTGTAGTTTGAAAATTTGAATATGAACTTTGACTGAATGTATAGGATTCAAAATAAAACGGATTTCAGTGAAAACAAAAATATCTAAATCTGTTTAAAAATATCTTTCCAACGAATCCGAAAAATCGAAATTTCATAGAGGGAATTAGAAGTTATGGCCAGTTGAATATTCAGAATAGTCGCTATGGAATATAGTATAATTTATGACCCGTATAAATGGCCATTATGCAAACGACCTCTTCGACGAAACCATTTTTGTCGGATCTGTAATGTCAAATTATTGCTAAGTTTAATTTTCCATAATTTTTGGAATTAATGTGTGAGCATAGTAAATTAAACTGTGTTCGGTAATTTTTGTTGAATTTAATCGACCGTTAAAAAGGCCATTTTTCAAATGGTATCCAAATTCGATGAAATTAGTTTTGTTAGGACCGTATCATCAAAACATAGCAAGATTTATTTTTGGGAATTTTCGGAGTCCGTATGTGGCCCCGGTGAGTTTAAATGTATGATCGAATTAAATAAATAAATTACTTAAATTTTAAATTAAAGAAAACAAGATGAAAATGATCGAATGGGCTGACGGGACCTAGCCCATTGTGTCCGAAACGGGGGTATTTGGCTCAGGACAAGTCTCGTTGGGCTGAATTTGGGGCTGTTATGAATTATAGGGCTTTTCTGAAAATTGGAAATTATAATATTATAAATAAGAGGAAAAATACAAAACCCTAGTCCTTCCAACTGAAACGAGCCGCCGCCTTCACAATCTCCAAGGCCAGAATACTCCCATCTCGATCCCCTAAAATCTCCAAATCCTCTCAATAATATCCCCTCCTCCTTTTGACTTTATCGTAGTACTTCTCCTCCACTACAACTCTGTACGGTTGGATCCACCCTCGAGCTATAACTCTCCAGAACCGAGCCTACAAACTCCGCAAGTTTGCACCGCCGCCTTGGATTAGATCCACCACCGAGTTCACCGTTGGTAGGACCCCATGCGCGCCGTCCTTCCCCCTTCGACGTGCCACCATCCGATCATCCTCCGGTGCTTCCAATCTGGCGTGAAGTTGAACCCTAAGTTCGAATCGATTTGGAAAACATACGGCCTATTTTCTGAAAGGAGAAGACAGAGTAAATCCTAATTTTATTGTTTAATTAATTAATTTAAATTTATTATCTACCTAAATAAATTCATAACTAATGCATACGAACTCGAAGTTGAACAATTTCAGAACCGCTGTGATCGTGAGTCCGAGATCTTCATTTCTGGACTGACTAGAATAAATTCTGAACAGATCAAATTTTGGTCAAATTTCAGATCTGAACCATTCAGAATTAAACCGACAGTGAGAAATCTATTTATTTCTTCTTTGTAAATAATTAGAAATAATCCTGATTTTATTATCACCAATCCGTAGTTAATTCCTATTTGTTATAATTCATGATTTGATCTGCGATGGATGTAGTATGTAGATTTGTTTATTTGGTGATATTGTGTTATGATGAAATAGTTAAAAACATATAGATCATTTTGTTGTAATAAAGTGAGTGAAACAAAAATATATAATATTTGTTTAGATAAAATTATCAAATTAGAATCATTGGACAAAATTAATCATTTTTGGGTTTATTAGAATAGTTGGATTAAAAGAATTATCATTTGTTATTTGGAATATTTGGACAAAACTTATCATTTTTGTCAAATTGGAACCATTGGACAAAAATTATAATTTTTTTCAAAATTAGAATACTTGCATTGGAATTGTCATTTTTGTTTAAATAAAATTGGTCAAAACAAAAATGAACATTTTGTTTAAATCAAATTGTTGAACTAGAATTTTCAACAAATATGAAACATCAATTTTTGTCAAATCATTGAACTAGAATTTTCAACAAATATGAAACATCAATTTTTGTCAAATTGTTGAACTAGAATTTTCAACAAATGTGAAACATCATTTTTTGTCAAAGTGTTGAATTAGAATTTTCAACAAAAATAAAATATGCATTTTTTCATTCTGTTGAACTAGAGTTTTCAACAAAAATGAAATATCAATTTCTATCATGTTGTTGAATTAGAATAAAAATTAGAAAATTGTTCATGTTTTTAAAATAAAAACATGTTTACATTAAAATTTTACTTTTGAATTTAACGTAAAAAATTAGAAAAATGTTCATGTTTTTAAAATAAAAACATGTTTACATTTAAAATTTACTTTTTAATGTAATGTTAGAAATTAGAAGAATGTACATGTTTTAAAATATAACATGTTAACATTAAAATTTCACATTCTGATGTAACGTAAGCAACTAGGAGAAATGTTCATGTTAAATATAGGAACATGATAACATTAAAAACCTTGTTTTTAATGAAATGAATGAATCACTAGAAAATGTTCATTTTTAACACAAAAGCATGTTAACATTAAAAATATCATTTTTATAAAAGAATATGAAAATTGTTCATATTTGAATAAAAGTGTTGAAACATTAAAATCATATTTTTAATGTAAAGTTTGATTCATTGGAAATATTGACTTTTTGAATAAAAATGTTGCAACATTAAAAATTCCATTTTTAATGTAAAAGTGATTCAGTAGAAAACATATGTTAGAGAATATTTGTATGTTAAAACATTATTTTTAACATTCTAGAAAGGAGGTAGTTGAAAACATCGCTTTCATACATTTTGTTTAAAATAAAAATTTTAACAAATTGAAACATTAAAATATGCATTAGAATTTGTGTATAAATCTAAGGGACATTTTTATTTACAATGCATATATTAGAATATTTATACATAGTTAAAATTACATTTTTATTTGCAATGCACATATTAGAGTTTATATGCATAGATGAAATTACATTTTTATTTGCAATGCATATATTAGAATTTATATGCATAATTAAAATGACATTTTTATTTACAATGCATATATTAGAATTTATATGCATAGTTAAAATATCATTTTATTGACAGTACGTACATTAGAATTTGTATGAGTTGTAAAAACATACACTGAAAACTTGATTTAAGTAAAATATTCCCTTTTTATTTGTTAAAGTTAAAAAAAATAGAAATACAAATAAAAATTAGCTTTTTATTTGTCATTGGTTCAATTGTCATGTAAATGAAATTTATTTTGTTTGACATTTTGAATAGGTGGATATGATATGCCAATAAAATCATTCTTTTATTTGGCATGTTAAACACGTTAGTGGAATCGTCGAACAATTTATATTTATATATAATTATATATAAAAATATAAATTAAAATTAAACGAATCACGCGCGGTAGTTCGCGTTTCAGAATCGTAACTTTAAACGATTATACCGAAAGATCCGACCGTCGGATTTTCCCAAAACTAGAACTGTTAGGACCGCTTTGGGAAGATCTTTCCAACGATATAAATTTTGTTAAAATCCAATGGTTAGATTTCGAGATAAGTGTAAATCAAATTTTGATAAAAACAGCGCCAATGTCGCCTATTGACCCAAAGCGTCGTTAAATTAATATAGTTATTTTTATATATGAAAATAGTGATAAATCGTTATTAAATACTATTAACGATATGAAATGGTTTTAAATTGTATATATGCGAGAATCATTTGAATAGACCAAGTTCAATCTCATTACAAATGATTATACGACGATTTAAATCGAAGATATTGAAGACGGCAATTGAAGACCGACGATCTTCGCATCGAATGGATAACTACTGATGCCCGACATTGGTTAGCTCCCAGTAAAGGGTTAAAGAGGTAGTTATCCGAACATACTTGTTGATTGTCCGGATAAGCGAGCACCTCTCTTCGTATTGGACATACGGGACGAGGAATAAGGTGACTTTGGTTTCGTTCAGACCCAGAACGGACTTGTAAATGGATGTGTGTCCGACATTGGATTTCATTCCCTATAAATTGATTTCTATTTAATATATACCTGTTGGTGGCGGGGAATTTATTCTCTTGCTTAACACCTTCTCTGAGACGCATGAGCTCAGAGGTTATATATTGGTAGTTATCGATCGCATGACGTGAATTGTCAATGTGGCATGCCAAGATGCAATTGATCGAGGCTTTTGTCGAAAAGTAGAGCCTTGTGGATGATGATCAAAGCATAGCCTATTTCGGCATAGCTTTGTGTAAAACGTTACCTGCGTGCCTCACACACCAGTAAGAGTCAGAAATGGTACAAGGGACCCAAGGAGTGCATGCGTTTCTTTCTAGCAAGAAGTGGTATCAGAGTTTTGCAAGCCCTAGCATTTTACTTATGTGGATGATGGAATGAGGCACCTCGGTTGTATTGGTCGATAGTGACCAAATTATAGGTTCAATAGGACCGGGAAACGTGTGTTCAGGCATAACTAATCCACTAAAGTATTTGTGGACCGGCCCTGGAGGATCCAAGGGCTCGCTAGCATCCGAGTCCTAAGGCATTGCTAGAGTGTCTCGAATCGGTAAGGAGATCATCCCTGGCCTTGACTCATGATGGAAACCCAATTTCCAATACGACATTACGGTTTTGATTGTAAACCTATATATGGCGACATAGTATATGGTAGCTATGTCGTCTAGGATTGATACATTTACTTTGAAGTATTTTAGAACTGATTAGACACTAATAATAATATTAAAAATATTATTTTCTACGTATCAAGCATGTTTGATCATTATAAGGTAAAACTCTATTATTCGGTTTGCGTTGCATTGTGTGATGGGACTTGAGTCTTATAATGATTTCATTTTTCTAAAAAGCATTGCATTGTTTTTGAATAAAAATTTATTATACTTATGCGCTGGTAATCGAATGGAGTAACCCCGTTCCACGTCAACAGCGTGGTCCTGTGATTAGCCATATTGTTAGTTAAGTTAAGAAAGATTTCACATACCAGTCCCATGACTGACTCGTAGTTTGTTTCACTTTGCAAACTCGGGTGCCCTCTTTTCACATGGGCAGCCAAGTGACAGGTTTAAGTATGGATACATTCTGGATTGGAGCTTGCTTAAGGAAAAAAGTTGAAGAACATTTTTCTTTTTATATTTTTATTTCCTTTGAGACATTTAGACATTATTGATCTATGATGTATTTGGTGGAGTTGAGACTTATTTCTTTTTACTGAGACTTCTGTTTGCTAAGTGTATCCTGTAACTGTGCACTCTGATGTCTTTGATGTGTTATGATGTTGATGACATTCATATTTGCGCTGCAATGATTTATGTGTTATGATGTTATCTGAGATCTGTTATTGTTGTAATTATGTTATATTCCTATGATTATCCTTGCTTTTGTACTACAGAAGTTTGGGGTCATCACATCTTAGCTTATTTAATCATCTGATCAAAGTTTAAATTTAAATAAGCCTTCTAATCTTTCAACTAAAACAGAAGAACAAACACCCTACACAACTAGTACTAAGGGCCAAGAAGCTCGGGACTATGTCCCACTCAGACAGAAAAGTCCAAACCATGGGATCTACGACAGGTTTAGGTGTTATCCAAACTACCCAACAAGAACAAAATAATGGAACGATCCCAACAGAAATGCAGTAACGTGTTTTACCCCATAACATGAAAATTAGCAACAGGATCTAAACACTTACTTGCCCTTTTACTATCTAGTAGCCACCACTAGTCTTAGCTGTGTACCAACAATTATTTCAAGCAACGCCCTAGGTTTTCCAATGCTTAAGCATTTTATGGGAACTTACCATTTTTCCAAGATAATTCTAGCTGTTTACTTCATAGCCTCAAAACTTTTCCCATCTTCCCTAGACTTTAATCCATACCTACTCCATCCTTTTAAAACACGGTTTGGCCTTTTTATTTAAATTTTCTTATAGAAATTTAAAAGTGTCAAAATATATTTTCCTTATCCAAACTTGCTTTTGCCAGACCATGAAAAAAACATGTCATCTTAAAAAATGTAAATCATCATTTTTTCCAAATCACAAAAACTGCAGTAGATACGGACAACTATTTCTGAGTCAGGTTTATAACTTTCTCTTACCTATATAAGGTCGGTTCAGTCTCTTACTACAAGGTGCAAACATCAATTCTATTTCTACAACTTATTTCGTCCACCCAACAAAATTATCGCTTACTAAAATAATTTATCAAAAAGGATTATCATAAGAATAGAGACTTCAAAACTTCCTTTATTAAAGATTCTTCTATAAAATATAACAAGAAAACTAGTGAGGTATACATGCTCTGTAATATGCACCTTTTATTCAGAGAATTTTATCTTAGACAAATTTTCGCAACAAATCACTATTTGCAAAATATATCCCATTTTACTTCAAAACCCAATATGTAATTCCTTACACATTTTTAAAACTATAACTTTTAAGATTAAAACTTGAAAACACCATAAACCATTTTCCCAGAATTTTTATAATTTCAAGTTCTTAAAAGTTAACAATGAGGTTAGACTCAAAGCCGGTTTCCAATTTTTCTTGGCTTTCCTAAACACTCCGACAAAGTCAATTCTCTCAACTATATATATTCCTAATCTATTTTCTCTTTTTAACCTTTTCCAATATATAAGTTTTTCAAGCCCACTAACCTAAGGTACTTATCATATGGGATTCACTTTTCTTCCATACAAAGTACATTGTACACTATCCACCCAAATTACCTAAGGGTCTCAGATTTTCATATTCATTCCTTTTGTGTACAAAACAAACATCCCATTTCTTACCATATTATCTCTTTCTATTTAATGGGTTTCTCTACGGATCTAGGTATATATATAGTACATTTATATTTTTAAAAATACAAATACGTTCACTCACTATTTATACAGGAACCCTAAACCTAAGCTCTGATACCATATGTAACAACCCGAATTCCGACATACTGATTTTTTTAAATTCCAATCTATTGAAACACGGATTGATTTGCTTTGGTATCCTTCTGAAAAGGCAAAGACAAAATATGTCAGAGCTCAGAAAACATCTCACAGCAGAATGGATAAAATATAATATACTCAATGTATAGCCTTATTGTATTAATAATACTGCCTAACCAATATCCAAATCTATCATGTCTCTACAAAAAATATAACCAGCGAGTATGTTATAAGGAGGGGGGTCAGAACACAAGTTCTGGTGACTGTATTTAAATTATACACTTTGGATAACACTACATATACCGTCCAATCACATTTTCCTATTTATTAGGTTACTTGGGTTAACAGCACCCAAGTCATACACACATGTCATACCCATTTACTTCCCAGTGGATTAACCTAATATAGTTTATATATAACTACCCCTCGATATTGAGGTACACCCGTGGTACCCCACTCTCTCGGTCTCCACCGTAATGCCACATAAGTGAATGCAGTCCCTTATCCTACGTCCGAGTGACGTATGGATCTCTACATAACAATGTTACGTTCTGTATATGTCTGCCATTACAATGCTACGTAAGCGTACGGACTTCCATCATCGATCAAAACAAAATTCATACCGGAGTAATGCCCTCAATTCTACGATACACCACCCAGAGACGACATGCATGTATCTTGACTGTCCCGCATATGTATCGTTAATTGTAGCCCGATGCCTTAACCACACGTCCTCTAATGTGCACCGAGTTCCGTGGTAGGGCGATACAAGAAACACAGAACTCAGTCGGGAGCTTTTCCATATCTTTACAGGCCAGCCTTTAAGAGCCTAAAAATACAAATATCCCTCGGGTTTGTTTTTCATGGTAGATATGGCCCTACCTCGGCCCCTCCTTCAACTAGTAAAGACTACAAGAGCTAAACGACTGGCCCTGATCAAACAATCTAAACATCCAGTTGTCGTCTTCCCTCAACCATCGTACCTCGATAGTGAAAGGTGAATGGTCTTTTGGTTTTAGCTCTAGTCTTTCTGCATCCCACTGGCTGCCGAAGACTTGTATCCAACGATCTACTATCCTTGTTGGTCGTGACCCTTCGCCTCCCCATTGAGGAGGCCGCCGAATCACCCTGTTGTCACCGTGTCACAACATTGTGACAGCAAATCTACATTTGTAATCAAGGCACACCCACCTAGTAGTTACGTGTGGACCCAACTTCTGAGAGCACAGCCTAAACATCTGCCACCACATAGAGGACTACTAGGAGCACCTTATGCACCTCAGGAAGCCGTGTGCTTCCCGTCCAGTCCTTTGCAGCTGACAGAAAAAATCAGATGAATGTGCGCTCCCCTCATGCCTTATAACACCCTGATGATCTATCATGTCGGGTTATTCACCCTCAAAACGTGCGGACTAGTCCAAGCGCCTCAATTTAATATGTTATTAGACCCTATGTCAACATTCTTTTACACGTTTGCTTTATCTTATCAGGTTTCCATTTGGTTATCTTAACTTTTTATTCAGGTTACCAAGTTCTTCCTAACCCCTTATATCTCTGAGGAATGGGCCCCTCTTGGTTATTAATTTCAGTTATATGACTTATCCGGTTTAAGTTTATTAATAAGCCCACAACATGTTATTATCTGGATTGTGATCCAAGGTCTGTGATCCACAACCCTTTATATTATTGTTTGACTTCAAGGTTACAATAACATGTTCTACTTAATATGTTATTAAGTATATCTCAATTCACATGTTTTCTAATTAACATGTCACTTACCATTTATGATTAAATATAACTTATTTCATTTCATAAGTTTTCCTCATTCTTTCTCATTTAATCATAAATTCAATTTACATCGTCACTACAACTTATGGTTGTTTACGTATTAACTTAGTTCTCTTAAATAAGGTCCGCTAATAAGTTTCTCTACCCATTCATTATAACCAGTGTTATAATTTCCTCTTGATCCTAGGACAAGTCTAAACATGTTATTCTTATCAGCGGGTTTCAGACTTCTAAGTTTGCAGATTACTTAATTAAGTACAATTAATTATATTTCATAATTTTTTCCCCTTTTCTTAACTTGTTTCAGGTTTCCCCATTTACCGATTACTTAATTTACAATTAAGTGTCCCTTATATCCTTTCGCTACTTATCCCATTTCCTTACTAGTTTATTATAACCTAAGTCATAATCTTCACTTGTCCCTAGGACAAGTCTACCTATTATACAACATTCTCATTAATGTAATTTATTTATAATAGGTGATTATCATTCCCTGTTTAAACCATTTGTTGTTGTAACCCATTACTCTTCATTCATTGTAATAAATGTTCCTTATTTTATTAAGGAAAACACTTCATGCACCTTATCAGTTTGATTTATAGAAGGAATCAGTGGTTTATTTTCATAACGTATTCCCATCTAAATCTGTGGTGGCAAGTAATTTCTTTTCTTTTTCTTACTTTATTCGTTGTGGTTTGCTTGCAACCACGTTATCATAAATAGATCATTTAGGGAAATACATCACTTTCCTTCACATCGCACTAACTCAGTCCATTACATCCCTTCCTTTCTTATTTTCTGAGTTAGACATTTAATTACCATCATTGCCATTTATTCATATCTTGTTATATATATATATGCACTAGACCACTCACATTAAGCCTACACTTATGGATGTTGGATTTGCGGGTGGGTCCGGGCAGACTTCTACCACAAGTTGGCTTAACCTCATGTCCTAGCACCATTACATGTTTTACTTATGCACTTAGACCCCTAACATTAGATTTACCACTTGTGAATGCTGGATATATCGGGCGGTTCCGGGAAGACTTCTATCACAAGTGTAATCTAACCTCGTGTCTAAGCGCGTTATAGTGTCAAATTACTGTGAATCTAGGCATGTTCGTTCTTTAACAATTATTCCTATTTCATTATAGGTTTTCATGCCCCTTTCCCTAGTCATATTTATTGTGCACCATATGCGCAAATTAAGATCTTTAGTCATAATTTGATTTATGCCCAAGCCTATATTCATGTATTCAATTTTATGCTAACATGAAACCATTTAATCATATAACTATTCCAATTCGTACAAGTGAGGATTCATGTACATAAACATGACCAGTTAACATGTCATTTTCTCAATTCTACATCTATCAATTCAAATAAAAGTGAATCATGTAATCATAACAACAATAGTCATTAACCATATTCTAACAAGTTTATTTTCATCATGTAAACTTTTCAATGCTTTAATTGATTCAACATATGAATTTTCCCAAAACATTCATATTAATATCTCAACTTGTTATAACGGTAATTCTCAATTATTCTGGAAAATTCACATCTAATAACGGGGAATGTTTTAAAAGGTAACATATTATTATTATCTAAAATGCTATTGCTTAAATCCACTCATCTTGTAAGTTTTCCAAATCCTGGATCTGGTCCAGATCTATCAATCCACGATTTTTCCCCTAATTTGATTCAGAACCTAACAACAATGGATTCATAATTTTTACTAAAAGAAAAAGGGAAGAAAGAGGAAGGAAGAAGAGAAATTGAAATAGACCAAATCTAGAAAGTTACCTTACTTTGATTGGATCTAAGAAATAGAAGAGTAATTGTAGAGGTCGAATCACATATCTATGAATCAGTCTAACTCTTGATTGTTGAAGAAGAAAAAGGCTAGATGAAACTATGTTAGAGCAGCACCTTGTCATCACCATTGAATTAGATGAATAAAACAATGGGTCTAGGGTCCTATTTATAGCCTAAAGCCAACGAACCAGGTCAAGAAAGGAGTCCAGATTCAAACAGAAGAATTCTGCCCAGATCTGCCATAGGGGGGTCGACCACTCCCCTCTTGAGGGGTCGACCCAGGGGTCGACACCCCTGAGCAGGAAATCTGCCGCCTCCCCAAATTTCGAATTTTGAACCAATTTCTGAATTTCTGGATCTATTATATATATATATATATATATATAATTCTCTTGTGCTTATGCAAAATTCAAACCTTAATAACTTCTTCAAACGGTGTTCGATTTATGCAAACCAGGTGTCTATTTTGACTAGAATTTCGAGATGAACACAATGAAGCAATCCATTTCACTTAATTCAGAATATTTAATCAAGTTATTCTTATTTTATTATCTTGAGTTAAAAATGTGTGGCGTTACTTTTACGCTATAGGAAAACTATAGTAAAGTGAGAGCTAATATCATTTATCTCAACAAAATCAGTCCCAACGTGCTCCACGGAGTAGAACTCATCAATACGAGTCCAACAAGAAAAACCACATCCATATCTGACGTCATATGGGAAAGATTTGAATTTAACAAGTCACACGAGCAAAACTGAGATAATTAAAATAACAATCATATATTTACCAAATTGCCACTAAAGATTCTTCCCCAAGATGTAAAAGCTTGTAGCGTGCAAATCACAGTGGACATAAACCCAAGCCAAAATCATGCACTCCAAACATTGACATGCCTCGTATCTTAACGAAATTCGAATCCGAAAGCATTGATGAACTTCTCTTGCCAAATCCGACAACCCTGTACCATCCTCCGCCGCCCCCCATAAAATGCGCCTGTGCCACATCCTCCTCGATCTAGTAAAAAGGTGCGACACCTTTTGGTATCGAGCAACCCCAAAACTTTGCTACTTTGCACTTTAAAGTCAATGCACTCACCACGCGAGTTCTCGTCGACCTAGCTCCTAGGAGATTCTACCCTATTTTCAATCATGAAACGCGCATGCCGAAAATGGTAACCAAACCCAAAAACATGGATATGGGTGTGAAGTGTTGACTTGCCTTTTGGGAAGGTCGTCAAAGACCCAAAACATTCATGATCAAGACTTAGGTAAATCATGGTTGCAAGCTAACATGGTCAGGTCAAGCCAATATACCTTCTTTTCCTCAGTCGAACTCATCAAGTTCGATGTGCTTCTGCTCGAACAGATAGAACTCAAGCATTCCTATCCAACTGTGATTCGATACTTCCAGGCTCGATACATTTTTCTTCGAAGTAACTATTGCAAGCAGGTGCAGACTTGCATACCAAATAAGCTTCGGTTCGAAGAAGCTCAGACTTGGTACGTCGAGCTGAAAGCATATCTCTTGAATACTTGCACTACTTCAATACTGCCTCTTCAACCAACCTAAAAATTAGCTTGAGACCTATTATGCAGCTCCATTATAGTCATCCCACTATGCTACAAGAGAGGACCTACTGTCACGTGTATGGTAGCGACCCAGACAACATCGACCCGGCCTAATCTTCGCCTGAAGGCATGTTCTAACGGTCTAGAAATCACATCCACTTAGCTCCTACATCCCATGTGTCAACTATTGACCCAACGAATCTCAAACCGGCTGAATCTTCCTTCTGAAGACGTTCTCTAATACCTCCTATATTTTCAATTCAATACCATGTGCATGGGCCAACCAAGCCCATACTCGAGCCTATAAATACACCCCTTATAGCAATGTATGAAGGACCTTTTGGCATTCAAATTCTCTCACATCCTTTGCAACAGCACGTCATCAAGCTTTACTTCAATTTTATTGTTTTAATAGAGAGCATTTTGCATTGTAATTCAAGAATCATACAAGTGCGAGCATTATATTTTGAATTTCATATATAATATAGAGATTATAAAATGGACGTAGGCTCGTTACCGCTGAACCACAATAATTCTTGTGTGATATTGCTTTTCTTTATTTTAATTTGCTTACTCTTCATTTATTTCTCTGTTTTATATCATTCTTGGATATTGTATCAATTTTTAGTTTCAACGCTTTGGTGCTTTCATTGAGAAATCTCAATTTTCAGCACTTAAGGGTTTTAGTCAACTTTTGGATCACCAAGTCTGAGATAAAATCCTATCTTCCATCATACTCAATTCAATTGTTCAACAATGGTTTCTAAGACTTCTACATACGCTATTGGAAAACATTCTTAGTAGCAAAATCCTACCACGCCATCAATGATGCTCCTGCTCTTGCTCCATCCCCCATCTCGACACAAGCCGACTCGATGGTTCCCGGCTCAGCACAGGCTGGCTCGACATCGAACCAGGCCACTGCTAAACCAGCAACTCTTTCTCTTGCACACCTCTTCACATCTGATCAGTCTCCCTCCTCGGCATTTGCGACTCTCGATGATTTCATGGTATTGATGAACCAACTCTAGGAAAATACAACAGCACTTAATGTCCAGACATGGGAGAATGCCACGATGAGGAAGGACATGAACTAAACGACGAGACAGAGGGAGGAGTTCAGGAATCAACAAGCTACTTCTCCGTCATGAGATCAAGATGTAGAAGGCTTGTCATCATCTAGGGGTGCAAGACCAGCCACAAAGCAACGTCCACTCGAAAGGCCATAAAATGTACGAGAGTAGCGATTCGGTAGGTTCTCGTCTCAGCTCGAAAATGACCGACTCGGCTTAGGTCGACATTGTTGAGCCGAGGAATAATGAGACAGGGCATATCGAGCTTAACTCGCTAACTACTAAAAATCCTCCTCTTCTAGCTAACCACGACACTTCCAGCACTAGTTGTGCTCTTGTGCATCCAGTGATTGACCGGGACAATCAGGGCCAAGGAAGTACCACTCGGACGGCGACCCAGGCGACATTGACTGGTGTGGGGACATGGCAGCCCAACAAACTGAAATATCAGAGCAATTTATACTCAATTGTAACAACCCGTATTCTACTTATTGGAGGATCGTAGAATATTTATTTTATTTTCATACGAAGTCGTATGGTCGTGTGACTTTAGGAAACGACTTTAGGGTCATTTCCCATGTTCCAATTTTTGTTGAATTATAGATAACCATTTTACCTCTGGCGAATCTTGTTTCGCCTATAACTTTTGATTGGTAAGGAGTTTTGACCTGACACCACTTCAAATGATGGTTTACCATTCCGTAGAGTGGTCACATTGACCAAACGGACTTACCGTTTGGGAGATATGGCTGAAATAAGGTTTAGAATGTGAAAACTGCTTAAATGGGTTTAATAGGGTAATTAGTGGATGGGCCCATAAACCATTTAAGGATTAGGGTTATGGGAGGTTGAAATAAGTTAGGAAACCATCACATTTCATTTTTCTCAGCCGCCATTTTCATTTCTTCAACCCTAGCAATGGCCTCCACCTTCTAAATTCATCTTTAATCATTTTCTAATCACATATTAGCCAAATCTACATCAAATTAAAGAGGATTAGCATAGAAATTGAGATAGAGCTGCTGGAATGTATTGGGATCCATGCCAAATCAGTTAGAGTTTCAGATCAATAATTTATTTGTGGCTAAGGTGAGTGATTTGCACTTTTATTCACTAATTACGGTTAATTAGAGGTGATTAGCGAAATTAGGGTGAATAGTGATAATTAGCGAAATTATGCATCATAAAAATACGTAGAAATTCTAAAATATTGTTTTATGTCACTAGTGAAAATTTGGGTTAATTTGGATTAATTTTGCTAATTCTATAGTTAAAACATGGTTAAGGGGATTAAGGGAAAAATCATGGTTTTGGGAATGTTTGATCCATAATTACATGTTAAATCTTTGTTTGGATGTTTATGGTTGATTCTACATGTTGTTATTACTGTTTGGGATGTTTTGTGGTTGCATAGGAAGGTTAGAATGGTTGAAAAAGCCGTGTGGCGAAGATTGCTTGCTGAAATGTATGTAGAAAATGGGATCGGTCGCACCTACGATAGCATTTGTGAAATGATGTGATCGGTCGCACCTACGACAGCATTTGTGAAATGTTGTGGTCGGTCGCGCATGGGTTTCGGTCGCACCTACGACAGCATTTGTGAAATGTTGTGATTGATCGCGCATGAGTTTCAGTTGAACCTACGACAACATTTGTGAAATGATGTGGTCGGTCGCACCTACGACAACATTTGTGAAATGTTGCGTTCGGTCGCACCTACGACAACATATGTGAAATGCTATGGTTGGTTGCACCTACGACAGCATTTGTAAAATGCTGTGGTCGGTGGCGCATGGGTTTCGCTCGCACCTGAGCTATGACAGCACTTCTGAAACGTTGTTAAAAGGGCAGAAATGCTGTAAAAGCCATTTTTAATGTTCTATTTATCTCTTCAATCCAGATGAATGCAGAATTGAACCAGGGGATACAACAACATTTCATTATTGCTATAAAAGGCTGTTTTGACATTTTTTTTCCAGTTTTCATAGCCTAACAGCTTTGTTGCGGGATGTGTGCAAAGGAGTTATCGATATCTATAACTTTGGTTCACTGTTGAGAAAGGAGGTATGCAAGCGAACCAGAGCCAAAATATGTATGGACTGGGAAGGATTATTGGCTATAGACCAGAAGGGCATGGTCATGGAAATTAGTCGTACGGAGTCCAGAAGGGCATGGACCTGTCATGGCCCCAATGGATTTGGTGATCAAAGCGGTGGATATCGTATGCTTTACGCATTGAGTGAGAGATGTGAGATTGATTGCTATATTTTATTTTTGCTATCACCATGACATGCACACTCCCATTTTACACTCTATGTTAGTGTTTACCTTAGATTATGGTACATCTTGGTGTGTTAACTATTTGGTTGCAGGCCCAGGTTCAGGTATGATTTATTTATACTTGTTATTCTTTATTTTTCTTCTATCGCTCATACCAGACTTTTGTCTGATCTAGAGTTTTATGTCTCTTCTTATTACTTTGGGTGCTCTTAAACGAGCAGACTAGTGACAGGTCAGGTGATTATGCACAAGTAGCTGTCCGGAGACGAGAAGGAGGCTTCCACGTACTATTTACATATATTCTCCCTGTGTTGTTGATGGTCACTGCTTTGAGCATTAGTAGTGTTCCTTTCTATTTTGCTTTAGAGACAGTATTTTGGAAGTTGTAATAATGGTTTGGATCATAAGCTGTATTTTGAATTCTGCTACATTGATGGATATGATTTAATTTTTCAGCTTATGCATTGTCTCGCCTATTTTATATCAAGTTATGTTATTATTATATTTTACTCCATGCGCTGTGAGATATACTACAGGTTCCTTTGGTGATTCATAGTTTCATATTCCTTTCATTTGACGACTATCCCGTGCTAGTTGGGCATTAGCACAACGCATTTCGAGAAAATGTCGGCTGGTGCGGGGCGGGCCGTCACACTTGGTATCAGAGCCTAGGTTGCGTAGTTTAACCTAAGGGAAGATATCAGAGAGAGATAGTATACGTATATGAGAGCGCGTATTTTGATATTTTGGTTTTCAAAGTATATATATATGTATATTATTAGTATAGCTAAGGATGAAGTCGCACTGCACTGACAACACTAAGGAGATGGTTAATCGTTTTTCTCTTTATAGATTGAACAATGAGCCGATATACAAGGAGTATGGGTTCAGGGGCCAACAATGGGAATGTCCCTGATATGAGGACGATTTTTACTACCTTCATGCAAGAAATTCTTAGGGATGCTCAGGGAGCAGTTCCTAATGCTGCTAAAGGTGGTGTGCAGTGGTGCAGGCGCCTAGAGCCGATTTCACCAAGCTCAGCAAGGATTATATTAATCTTAGTGGAAATCCGTTCCACGGAAGGGAATCGACAACGAAAGTTCAAGATTGGCTTGATAGTTGTGAGCGCATCTTCGAGGATTTGGGGATCGAGGATGCAATGAAGAGAAAGTTAGCATCGTGTCAACTTCAAGGATGGGCTATGAAATTGTGGAATGCCATTAAAGCGGCTACTAGGATCAAGTTACTTGGAATCAGTTTAAGACTTGCTTCAGTGATAAGTTTATTCCGGCTGCTTAGAAATCAGAATTGTTCAGGAAATTTTTGGGCTTAAGCAGAATGGCAGGGCAGTCTCGGAATATACTGCAGAATTCGATATTTTATCGAAATATGGATTATCCCTTATCGATACTGCCGAGAAGAAGAACGGAAGGTTCATAACTAGCCTAGATGAGTACTTGGGGGGAAGACTTATAAACCATATCGATGAGACTTTCAGATCTATTATGGGAAAAGCATTGAGATCTGAGAGCCTATACCTTAAGTCGAAGACCGAGGTTGTTGTTACATCTGCAGAGGAGCCAAAGTCGCAGGCAAGCGGTGGAGGCAAGAATGATTCCCAAAACAAGAGGAAACAGGACCAGACTAAGGATGGTCAAAAAAAGAAGAATAAAAAGGATGCCCAGTGCTTTGGCTGCGGCAAGAAGGACCACCATATCAAAGATTATCAAGCAAAGAAGGGGGAGAGGAAGTGCTTCAAATTTGACCAAGTGGGACATTTCAAGAATGAATGTTCGCAACCCCCTAAGGAGAAGCAGATCATGAAAGCATATGCTATCAATGCTATTCTTTCTTCGTCAAATGCCCCAACTGCTGCGCAGAAGGGAAAAGTGTTGTTATTCAAGGTATGCTTTCCATTTATGATGTTCCTGTTCGAGTTTTGTTTGATACCGGGGCTTCCCATTCCTTTGTATCTAGTGACCTGGTAGATAGGTTGGAATTGGAACCCGAGCTTGTCGATATACCTTTAGTTGTGACGAACCCGATCGGTGGTTCAACTAGCCTTAGTATGATTTTCTGTTAATTGGTCTTATCGAGTCATGTACGTATGTTTACTTGTGATTGCATTGTTTTGGGCTTTACTGGGTTTGGCATTATTTTGGGAGTCGATTGGCTCCAAAGGTATGGGGTGGTGGTAGACTGTGAGGGGTCTTCGGTGACCATTAGAGCAAAAGATGGGCGGAGGGTGGTATTGGGTTGCCTACCTAATGAGGGGGTGATGGCTAGTTTTCTAAATTCCCTCGACATCCTGCACGATGAGTTATTAGATTTGTCTATTGATGGCGAGTATCCGGACATCTTCGGGGAAGTGACCGGACTTCCACCACACCGAGAGATTGAATTTCGAATTGATTTAGTGAAAGATGCCAAACCAATAGTGATGCCACTTCATCGTATGGAGCCAAGGGAGCAGCGAGAGCTCGAGATGAAAGTGGGAAACCTTTTAAAGAAGGGATTTATCCAAAGAAGTGTTTCTGAGTGGGGAGCACAAGTTGTGTTTACTACCAAGGTCGATGGTTCCCTTCGCTTATGTGTGGATTACCGCGAGTTGAACAAGGTGACTAGGAAGAATAAGTATCCTCTTCGCGGATAGATGATCTGTTTGATCAACTAAATGGAGCAAGAGTGTTTTACCAGTTGGATGTCACGACAGGTTTTCATCAGCTCCGAGTAGCAGTTGAGAGTATACCTAAAACGGCTTTTCGGATACCGTCCGGATTCTATGAGTGGTTAGTCATGCCATTCGGGTTGACCAATCTGCCTGCATATTTTGTTGATCTTATGAATAGGGTTTTCAGAGATCAATTGAATAAGTTTGTTCTTGTGTTTGTAGACGATATCTTAGTTTACTCAAGGACAGAGAAAGAACACAAGAAACATTCGAGGTCAATAATGGAGTTGTTGAGGAAACACCAATTGAAAGCGAAATTTTTTAAGTGTCACTTCTAGAGGAGGGAAGTGAGGTTCTTGGGCATGTTGTTTCAGAGAATGGTATTGTCGTGGATCCTCGAAGGTGGCTACGGTACAAGATTGGTCTATGCCTAAGAATGCACCGGACGTGAGAAGTTTCTTAAGATTAGCTGGATATTATCATAAGTTTATTCAATACTTCTCCAAGATAGCAGCACAATTAACTCAGTTGACCAAGAAGAATCAAGCTTTCGTCTGGGATGGAAGGTGTGAAAACGCATTTAAGGGTCTAAAGGAAAAGATGACGTGTGCATCAGTATTAATTATTCCTAACGGGAATGAAGAGATGACAGTATACACAAATGCTAGTGGTACCGGACTAGGTGCTGTACTGATTCAAGGAGGTAGGTTTGTAGCTTATGCTAGTCGGCAACTGAAACCGCATGAGAAAAGATATCCTACCCACAATTTGGAATTGGCAGCGATTGTATTCGCGTTGAAGATGTGGAGACATTATCTCTTGGGAGAAATATTCGAGTTGTTTACCGATCATAAGTCATTAAAGTACCTTTTCTCTCAAAAGGATTTAAATCTTTGTCAGCAAAGATGGTTGGAGTTCTTGGCTTCATATGATTTCAATATCGCACATACACACGGGAAGGGCAATGCGGTAGCTGATGCATTGAGTAGGGGACATGCCAGTTTGGAAGCTATGTTTCTAGAATGGAAGCTACTGGAGTATATCGCAGAATATGATTTCAGACCTAGGTGTGAATTAGATCCAGAAATGTTAGCAAGTCTGAAGATCAGACCGACTTTGATTGAGCAAATTGGTTCTAGTCGGGGGGACGATCTGAACCTATTGGAAATCATCTCCAAGGTAGAGATGGTCATCGACGGTGAGCGAATGGACAAGTATGGACTTGATCAATAAGGATGGCTTCAAAAGAATAGGAGCCTGGTTGTATCCAACGTGAATGGATTGAGAAATGAAGTGCTTAGAGAGTGTCATCATTCAAAACTGACTATACATCCCGGTGGTAACAAAATGTATCAAGACATGAAGCAGACCTACTACTGGGAAGGGATGAAGAGAGACGTTGGGAAGTTTATATCCGAGTGCATGAACTGTCAGTTAATTAAAGCCAAGCAAAAGAAGC
This sequence comes from Allium sativum, assembly GCA_030737875.1. Taxonomy (NCBI): domain Eukaryota; kingdom Viridiplantae; phylum Streptophyta; class Magnoliopsida; order Asparagales; family Amaryllidaceae; genus Allium; species Allium sativum. Next base: position 436,016,327 of record CM060919.1, read on the forward strand.
CTAGTGGTTTGTTTCAACCACTAGAAATTCTCAAATGGAAATAGGTACAAGTCTCAACGGATTTCATTGACGGTTTACAAAGGACAAGATCGGGTTATGATAGCATTTGGGTGATTGTGGATCGATTAACCAAGAGTGTAAGGTTTATACCCGTCAAGTTAAACAGAACGGCAGCTAAGTTATCAGAACTGTATATGAAGTGGGTATTGAGATTTCATGGAGTACTTAAAGGCATTGTGAGTGACCAAGATCCATTATTTACTAGTGGGTTTTGGAAGAGCTTACAAGAGGCTTTAGGGTCAGAATTACATCTCAATACCGCATATCACCCTCAAATCGACGGTCAAACAGAGAGGGTGAATCGTGTATTAGAGGATCTCTTGAGAGCTTGCATATTGGATTTTGGAGGTTCATGGGATGACCATTTGCATCTGGTTGAGTTCGCGTATAATAATAGTTATCAGTCCAGTATTGGTATGGCTCCATTTGACACTTTGTACGGAAGACCGTGCAACTCACCATCATGATGGTTGGAAACCGGTGAGAAATTTGTGCTTGGGACAAATGTAATAAGAGAAACTTCAGATAAAATCAAGGTTATCCAACAGCGAATGAAGGCTGCCCAAGATAGGCAGAAGAGTTATGTTGATAAAAGACGAAGAGAATTGAAATTCTCCATTGGTGACCTGGTATTCGTCAAGATCTCTTCGATAAAGAGTGTGATTCGTTTTGGCAGGAGAGGTGAGTTGGCACCAACGTTTGTTGGTCCATTTCCAGTTCTCGAGCAAGTGGAGAATTTAGCGTATAAAGTTGGATTACCAGACAAGATGGCAGGAGTGCACAACGTATTTCATGTTACCCGGTTAAGGAAGTTCGTGCATAATTCTGATATGACTATTTCACCAGATTAATTGGATGATATCGAGGTGGAATCCGAGGCAGTTGGGAGCCACACAATGATCCGTATTGTCGGACAGGATACGAAGCAACTTCGAAGGAAGATGGTGAAATTGGTTAAGATCCAGTGGGGCGATAATGAGAATGGCTGTATTTAGGAAACCGAGGAAAGCATAAGGAAGTCATATCCAGAACTCTTTGCCTGGTAAGGTTTTAATCGCGATATAGTTATTCCCTTGTTAGTAAACCGCATGCTAGGATAGGCTTTTTGAGTTGTTATGTATGTTTCATTGTTTGTAAATTGTTGATAGGCATGCGGGCCACCTTTGTATGTTTTCTTGATTAAGGGTTTTCGGGGGAGAAATTTCTTAAGAGGGGAGAGTGTAACGACCCGCATTCTACGTATCGGAGGATTATAGAATATTTATTATATTTTCATACGAATTTGTATGGTCATGTGACTTTGGGAAACAACTACTGGGGTCATTTCCCATGTTCACGATTTTTGTCGAATTTTAAATGACCGTTTTACCCTTGGTGAATCTTGTTTCGCTTATAACTTTTGATTGATAAGGAGTATTGACCCAAAACCACTTCCATTGGATTCGGATGATGGTTTACCTTTCCGTAGAGTGGTTACATTAATCAAACGGACTTATCGTTTGGGTGATATGGCTGGAATAAGGTTTAGAAGGTGAAAACTGCTTAAACGAGCTTAATAGGGTAATTAGTGGATGAGCCCATAACCCATTTCGGGATTATGGTTATAGGAGCTGAAATGCATTAGAAAACCATCTCATTTTTCTCAGCCGCCACTTTCATTTCTTCAATCCTAGCAATGGCCTCCACCTTCTAAATTCATCTTTAGTCATTTTCTAATCACATATTGGCCAAATCTACACCAAATTAAAGAGGATTAGCATAGAAATTGATATAGATCTACTGGAATGCATTGGGATCTATGCCAAATCAGTTAGAGTTTCAGATCTATAATTTATTTGTGGCTAAGGTGAGTGATTTGCACTTTTATTCACTAATTACGGCTAATTAGGGGTGATTAGTGATAATTAGTGAAATTATGGATCATAAAAATACGTAGAAATTGAAAAATATTATTTTATGTCACTGGTGAAAATTTAGGCTAATTTGGATTAAGTTTGCAAATTCTATAGTTAAAACATGGTTAAGGGGATTAAGGGAAAAATCATGGTTTTGGGAATGTTTGATCCATAATTACATGTTAAATCTCTGTTTGGATGTTTATGGTTGATTCTATTTGTTGCTACTATTGTTTGGGATATTTTATGGTTGCGAAGGAAGGTTAGAATGGTTGATAACGCTGTCGTGTGGCGAAGATTGCTTGCTGGAATGTATGCAGTTAATGGGATTGGTCGTACCTACGATAGCATTTGTGAAATGATGTGGTCGGTCGCACCTACGACAGCATTTGTGAAATGTTGTGGTCGGTCGCGCATGGGTTTCGGTCGCACCTATGACAGCATTTATGAAATGTTGTGGTCGGTCGCACCTACGATAGCATTTATGAAATGTTGTGGTCGGTCGCACCTGCGACAACATTTCTTAAATGCTGTGGTCGATCGGGCATGGGTTTCGGTCGCACCTGAGCTATGGAAACACTTCTGAAATGCTGTAAAGAGGGCAGAAACGTTGTGAAAGCTAGTTTTGATGTTCTGTTTAGCTCTTCACACCAGATGAATGCAGAATTGAAACAGGGGATACAACAGCATTTCAGTACCGTTGTAAAAGGCTGTTTTGACATTTTTGCCAGTTTTCATAGCCTAACAGCTTTGTTGCGGGACGTGTGCAAAGGAGTTATCGATATCTATAACTTTGGTTCACTATTAAGAGAGGGAGTATGCAGACGAACCAGAGCCAGAGGATGTATGGACTGGGAAGGGTTATTGGCTATAGACCAGAAGGGCATGGTCATGGCAATTAGTTGTACGGAGTCCAGAAGGGCATGGACCCGTCATGGCCCCAACGGATTTAGTGATCAAAGTGGTGGATATCATATGCTTTACACACTTAGTGAGAGATGTGAGGTTGATTGCTATGTTTGATGTTTGCTATCACCATGACACGCACACTCCCATTTTACATTATATGTGTAACGACCCTGGGAATTTGCGACCTTAGATATCGACACAAACTCAATGTTGGCTATCAATTATCGGAAATACCGAATAGTTAATGAAAGAAAATAGAGGGTGAGAATAGATAAGATAGAAACCTAGAATAGAAGAAGAACATACAACATCAGAGTAAACACGAATCTCACAGCGGAACGAACAATATATAATGGATACATATCTTTGAAATAAAATCAGAATATGTATACAGTAACATTATCAGAGTATAACACTTACAACACAGCAGAAATAACAATAGGTATATAATCCTGAAGGCTCCTGCTCCAAGCTCTCCAAGTATATCTATAAAACCTGACTACTTGACTGCCCGTACAAATTTGGGCACCCAAGAATTTAAGGTAAAACTAAAAAAAATAAACTCTGGGTCAGTCATGGGACTGGTATGAGTAAACAATTTAAAACAGTTTGAGAAAATAAACGATATCTCATAAGACCATGTCGTATAACGAAACGGGTTTTTTCCTTATGAGAATCCAAAACACTTGATTTGACTTTCAAAATCCTTTTGAAAGAAACGATAATCTTTATATCAAAACTCTTTTATATTATAGTAATGTGTATCAATCACAACTAATAATCATCTAGCAGAACGTTTTCATCTCACGTTCCACATATATAATGTATAATCAAAAACCGTGGGCGCTTATTGGGTAATTGATTCCAACTGGCAAGGTATGGGACCACCTTCCAATAGTGTATCTCTAGAGAGGAATACACCGGGTTCAACAAGCACATCTTGCAACCCAGGCTAAACATGACCGGTCACTCATTTCGCTTGAGTGTACCGAATGTATTATCACCAACTTTTGGGATCATCAATCGTTTCCCGAAAGGGACAGCATCGAAATAGATTATAGAAGTAAATGGAATTTCTCTAGATCAGGTGACAATACACCCTAATTGGTAGCTAACCACGTAGCCATGTGACCTACCCGATTTTATACCAATTCCTGGTTATGAGGCTAGAGGCCATAACGTATATATCACACCTTTATTTACTTTGAATGTCACATCGTCATACCCGCCAAATCACGAATTGATTTCTCCAAAAATACCACAGGTATACAGCTAAGAGAAACGAATTTCTCTGCCACCAAATGTAAATACGTTTGAAGGGATCAACTTACGCGATCTATTAAATATAGTATGTCAGACATTCTTCCATACAGGTCGTCCTGGGACTGGACAAACCGAAGGCACCATTCTGTAAATAGGACAGCCCTTGCATAACTCCGTCTTCAATTATCTTAACCATATATTTTCGCAACGCTAACGCCAATACAGAGTGGTTTTCAGATAATGAATCTGATCCGCCGTCTCTCCGTATTGACGACGGAAAAATGGTCAAAAACTTTGATAATCGATGATTTAACTATCAAAGAAAAACATGTGTGCAAACAACGATATTATTTCCAGATGGAAAATTCTATCGATTAATCATCAATCAACATTTATTCATTTCCCCAATATTCATCAAATCCTTATTTTCTAATTTCAGAAAATATACATAATTAACTTATGAAAAACGTTTCCATTTATGATTCACGCATCACTATCTTCTCACATATATCAGTCTCTAACTGTAAGCTAGTAAGAGAACAACCCCCATACGTATTAACCCCAAAGGCCGAAACCAACATCAAATCAATACCTAGACAGCTGTTCAACTTAACTAATCTCCAATCAGTTTCTAATTACTTTAACTCCATTTTAATTCCTATTTCAAACCCTATTTCCATTATAAACATTTTATTAGCAAAATATTTACTTAAAACCTTTATTCACATTAAATGTAAATAATATTTCTTCTTTGCAATCAAAACAGTTTGATTTCATATTTAAGACAATATCCCAAATCCAATTTCTATTTATACTTCTAATTATAGAATTACTTATATAAAATCTCATTTTATTCTTCTAACACGTACAATCCCATTTATAATCACCTTTGTAAATGTTGCTCAAATTCCATTTAAAATATCGGTGTTAAAACCGATTCCTGCTTCTCTATATAAATTCAGTCTTATATATTCTATTTATCAAATGATCAATATTTTATTTAACTTATAAAACGTTATCTATAAATTAATCTTCTCAATCTATTTGTTAAAACAGATTTCTATTTATATCCACTTTAAACAATCTTTTCATAATTCTTTTATATCTCGTCAAATATACCTTTTATAATTCTATTTACTTTCTATATAAACAATCCTTTTATACTTCTATTTATTTTCTATATAAATAATCCTTTTATAAAATTCTTTGATTTTATAAATATATTATTTTCAATTTACACTTTGAAAATTCCCTTTTCACATTCCGGTATCTCTTATGGTATTTAAAATACTAAATAACCGTGATCAACATCATCTACACACCCATAATCAATCACAGATCATATATCACAATATATGAAAACAAATAGTATTATTAATATTGAGAAATCCAGTTGGATCCCTCCAACCTGTTTCCCTGCATCACAGATGTTAAACAATATAATTTACATCAATTTCATTTTTATATGAAATATTCTGATAAACAGAATCAATATATAATTAACGATTATATATATGACTCTATCTATAATTTCAGCCAATTAATTAACAGTTCAACCAGCAACCAACACACAACAATTAATCATCATCTATCAATACTAGATTATATTTATAAAATATAAACTCTACAGAGTTAGTCAGATTTACTCACATTGGACGGTTATCTTTAAATAATGATTAATTGTCTTTGATTCAGACAGACATTTTATTTTGCAATAAATTGTAACGAGCTCCAATTCACTTCCAGTCAGTTCCATTGTGTAGCCGCCATCCATACGATCCTAACGGATCCAGTTTTACTGAATTCAGATAACGTATGAATAAGATATGAATTTTACAAGCTAATACACTATTTTAAATGGGCCTTACCCATCCTTTCATCAGCTCAAATGAAACCCACCCGCTCCATAATATATCGTCCTTCCTTCTCCTCAACGCACGGGCGTGCTCCTCCCTCCCAATGAAGAAAACAAACCGCCATTCCTAAATCTTTAGACTTCACATTCTCCCTCCACATTCTATTATAAATTTAACTAAAAATAACATAATTCTTCTCATCAATTTCTTTATCACCTCATACCAAATTTTCAACACCCGATGCCTTCTTCTCAAAAGCGTTCGAAATGCATATAACTGCTACTACAGTAAAATGCACGACAATTATGGTTGCAGAAATCTACAAATCAGCACACAAGGTGCGGAACAACCTCTCGGTCCCGAAAACAGCTTCAGAAACTTGTGTAAATGCTTGCAATTCTCACATCACTTAACCCTAGGACCACGGTATTTGTTTCAAACCCAAGAAATCAGCGTCGCACCCTGTACAACATATATCAGGAAGAAGCTCTCAAAAAGAGGAGCTCAATGAATCCAACTTCAAGATTTAAGGATTTTCCTTTGCTTTTTAATCGATTTTCAAAACTTGATTTTTACTGTATAAGTTAATTCGGTGGCGGCTGAGAAGTTTTTCACCGTAGGAAAATGTTTTAGGGTAAGAAAATGTTGGATTATTTATAGGAAAAATATTTTTTTAATAGATTATTTTATTTTGTTTTAATCAACCGCTATATGTATTTACGATTTAAAAATTCGTACGACCACACACAATACCCAATTTTGATGAAAATGTACATACAGCTACAGTTCGACATTACGGACCCAACGAAACTTGTTTCGTCGAATTCCGATTTCGTTTGCTCACACAGCGTATTTTTAAAGTGAAATTATCGACTGTTTTTCACATTAAAATCTGGTACGGCCACATACTAACTCCAAAAATCAAAGAAATTGAAATCTAACAATAATTCAATATCCGGGATCCGACAAATTTAGTTTCGTCGAAAACGGAGGTCGTTTGCAAAACTGGCAATTTTTAAAGCTCTAAATAAACTCATTTAAATATTAATATATTTAAAAAAAATTAAATTAAATATTAATAAATTCATATTATCGCATATATTTACATAGAATATAATCCGACTCCAAAATAAACATATTGGGACTTATAACTCGACATTTAAAAATCCCAGATTAAATCGATATTCAATTTATATTAAAAATCCCTTTTATAATATAAATAAATCGTTATAAATTATAAAGGAATTCCATAGCGACTTTTCGAAAATTTGATTTGGATATATCTCACAATCTACATGACCAAATCTCGATTTTTCTCTTCCATTAGAAAAATATGCTTCACCAGCTCTGAACGTTTCTTGTTTCACAGAAATCCCGCTTAAAATGGATTCTGTATTTTCGCTTAAAGTTTGAATCGCCAAATTATGAACCGCCGCTCCATTTCGAGCTCGATTATAATCATAATATAATTATATGTTCAACTGTTGTTTATATAATATATTTGTTAATATAATTCAACTCTAATCTGAATTAAATATTATAAATGATCCAATTCATAGAATATTGTGAATTCCATTAATACCGACTATTTTGGAAATTAAATATATTATTCTATTATTTTTATTAATTAAATATTCAATATTATTTAATTAAACAACCATTTAAATCTCTAAACACTATTTAAATAATTAAATAAATTAATTATTATACCGTAAAAATACGGGTTGTTACATTCTTTCCCCCTTAAAATAATTTCGTCCTCGAAATTGCTAAGGTAGAAAACAAACCCTATTAATTGGGTTAAAAACTATTTGTTTACTTTTAACTTCAGTTTTGACTGAACCAATTTAATTTCAACAAAAATATTAATTCATTTCTATTAACAAAAAATTTCAAAAATTTTGAAAGTTTTCGAAAAAAATCGCCAGCATCTCCTTTATACGGCTCGATCGGTACAACTAAAAATCACCTTTCTGGGCCTTCTTCAACCCAAAAGAAAATCAAACAGCCAAGCGGCTTGCCAATTCGGCTCATAAAAACCTCATACCCAATATAAATATAAACTGGTACCTTTCTGTCGGGCATATCAATACATCCTTTCCATCTGTTACCAATTCTGCATATACCAATGTCATCCCAATCATTCAGTTGTACCCAAGCCAAATTCTGTTCTTAACTCAGATTCCATTTTTAATTTCAACTCTTAACTTACCAGTCCAATTTCATTTCGGATTATCTCCAATCTAATCTAATTCGATATTTTCTATCTCAATTCATTTTCCCCTTAACTGGTTTCAATTCAATTTCTATTTCTATTTGCTTTTACAAATTCTAATTTAATTTGTTTCAATACAAACAATCTCCTCTAGGGAATTTTTAAACATTTTAGCTTTTCTAAAACTAGATATCCCTTTTCAGGATTCAAAACAACTTGCTTTTCACAAAACAATTCAAAAACAAAATCCTTGGTAGATATCCGTCACTTAGTACTCTAAAATGAATACCGATGATGGTCGACTTCATCATCGGAATTATGTTCCAGCGATCAAAGTGAGTTCAATACTATATCACTTTCCGCAACCATTTTTAAACACTTCCATTTTGAAATCATTTCAAAATATCCTTCACAATGCTTGAAAAACAATTTAAAATCTCCCAGGATTTTAAAATTCTCATATATTTAATCCAAATTCATTTACAAACACCTTTCCAACTTTCCAGAGTTATAATTTCAATTCTGATTTAAATTCAAATCTAATTCATTTCGTAACACTTATACGACTTTTGAATGGTTATTTACATAACTGTTTCAATTATAATTTTATCTGATTATAATCACAACCAGCACATCCAATATACTATAATATTCCAAATATCAATACTTTGTTTATATCAAAATATAATTTGGGTAAAATTATTTCATCACTTTCTTTTCAGAACATACTATGTCGGTTCATCGTATTCAAGTGTTTATAAATCCCCTACCGATACAGTGGATCAAACTGATCAACCAGAACTCATAAACAACTAAACCAATAAATCTCCATAATATAAAACAATTTTCTAAAATATACAAATACATTATCTCGTATATATATACTCAAACTCAATCTAGGGCATTACTAACCCCATCTCTACTGAATCACGCCACAGAGCCAAGGTAATTACTTAACCTTCAGCTCTGATACCACTGTAACGACCCAGGGAATTTGCGACCTTGGATATCGACATAAACTCAATGTTGACTATCAAGCATCGGAAATACCAGATAGTTAATGAAAGAAAACAGAGGATGAGAATAGATAAGATAGAAACCTAGAATAGAAGAAGAAGAAGAAGAAGAAGAACATACAACATTAGAGTAAACATGAATCTCACAGCGGAACGAACAATATATAATAGATACATATCTTTGAAATAAAATCAGTATATGTATACAGTAACATTATCAGAGTATAAACTTACAACACAGCGGAAATAACAATAGCTATAAAATCCTGAAGCCTCCTGCTCCAAGCTCTCCAAGTATATCTGTAAAACCTGACTACTTGACTGCCCGTACAAATTTGGGCACCTAAGAGTTTAAGGTAAAAAACAAAACAAAATAAACTCTGGGTAAGTCATGGGACCGGTATGAGTAAACAATTTAAAACAGTTTGAGAAAATAAACGATATCTCATAAGACCACGCCGTATAACGGAACGGGTTTTTTTCCTTATGAGAATCCAAAACACTTGATTTGACTTTCAAAATCCTTTTGAAAGAAACGATAATCTTTATATCAAACTCTTTGATATTATAGTAGTGTCTATCAATCACAACTAATAATCATCTAGCAGAGCGCTTTCATCTCACGTTCCACATATATAATATATAATCAAAAACCGTGGGCGCTTATTGGGTAATGGATTCCAATTGGCAAGGTATGGGACCACCTTCCGACAGTGTATCTCTAGAGAGGAATACACCGGATTCAACAAGAACCTCTTGCAACCCAGGCTAAACATGACCGGTCACTCATTTTGCTTGAGTGTACCGAATGTATTATCACGAACGGTTGGGATACGCAACCGTTTCCCGAAAGGGACAGCATCGAAATAGATTATAGAAGTAAATGGAATTTCTCTAGATCAGGTGACAATACACCCTAATTGGCAGCTAACCACTTAGCCATGTGACCTACCCGATTTTATACCAAATTTCTGGTTGTGAGGCTAGGGGCCATAACGTATAGATCACACCTTTATTTACTTTGAATATCACATCGTCATACCCGCCAAATTACAAATTGATTTCTCCAAAAATACCATGGTATACAGCTAAGAGAAATGAATTCCTCCGCTACCAAACGTAAATACGTTTGAAGAGATCAACTTACGCAATCTATGGAATATACTCTGTCAGACATTCTTCCATACAGGTCGTCCTGGGACTAGACAGACCGAAGGCACTATTTTGTAGACAGGACAGCCATTGCATAACTCCGTCTTCAATTATCTTCATCATATTTGATCGCAACGCTTACGCCTATACAGAGTGGATTTCAGATAATGAATATGATCCTGGTCTCTCCGTATTGACGACGGAAAAATGGTCAAAAACTTTGATAGTCGTTGATTTAACTATCAAATAAAAACATGTGTGCAAACAACGATATTATTTCCAGATGGAAATTCTATCGATCAATCATCAGTCAACATTTATTCATTTTCCCATTTCTCATTTCCATATATTCATCAAATCCTTATTTTCTAATTTCAGAAAATATCCATTATTAAATTTGGAAAACGTTTCCATTTCTGATTCACGCATCACATTCTTCTTACATATATCAGTCTCTAACTGTAAGCTAATAAGATAACAACCCCCTTACATATTAACCCCGAGGGCCGAAACCAACATCAGATCAATACCCAGACAGCTGTTCAACTTAACTAATCTCCAATCAGTTTCTAATTCCTTTAACTCCATTTCAATTCCTATTTCAAACCCTATTTCCTTTATAAATATTTTATTAGAAAAATATTTACTTAAATCCTTCATTCACATTAAATGTAAATAATATTTCTTCTTTGCAATCAAAACAGTTTGATTTCATATTTAAAACAATATCACAAATCCAATTTCTATTTATACTTCTAATTATAGAATTATTTATATAAAATCTCATTTTATTCTTCTAACACTTATAATCCAATTTATAATCACCTTTATAAATGCTGCTCAAATTCCATTTAAAATATCGGTGTTAAAACCGATTCCTACTTCTCTATATAAATTCAGTCTTATATATTCTATTTATCAAATGATAAATATTTTATTTAATTTATAAAACGTTATTTATAAATAAATCTTCTTAGTCTATTTGTTAAAACAGATTTCTATTTAATATCCACTTTAAACAATCTTTTCATAATTCTTTTATATCTCGTCAAATATCCCTTTTATAATTCTATTTACTTTCTGTGTAAATAATCCTTTTATAATTCTATTTATTTTCTATATAAATAATCCTTTTATAAAATTCTTTGATTTTATAAATATATTATTTTCATTTTACACTCTGAAAATTCCCTTTTCACATTCCTGTATCTCTTATCTTATTTAAAATACTAAATAACCATGATCAACATCATCTACACACCCATAATCAATCACAGATTATATATCACATCATATATCACAATATATGAAAACAAACAGTATTATAAATATTGAGGAATCCAGCTGGATCCCTCCAATCTGTTTCCCTGCATCATAGATGTTAAACAATATAATGAACATCAATTTCGTTTCTATATGAAATATTCTGATAAACAGAATCAATATATAATTAACAATTATATATATAACTTTATCTATAATTTCAGTCAATTAATTAACAGTTCAACTAACAATCAACACACAGCAATTAATCATCATTTATCAATACTAGATTATATTTATAAAATATAAACTGCACAGAGTAAGTGAGATTTACTCACATTGGACGGTTATTGTTAAATAACGATTAACTATCTTTGATTCAGACGGACGTTTTATTTTGCAATAAATTTTAATGAGCTCCAATTCACTCCCAGTCTGTTCCATTGTGTAGCCGCCGTCCATACAATCCAAATGGATCCAGTTTTACTGAATTCGGATAACGTATGAATAAGATATGAATTTTACAATCTAACGCACTATTTTAAATTAAATTAACTAGAATATATTTTGAATGGGCCTTAGCCATTGTTTCGTCAGCCCAAATGAAACCCATCTGCTCCATAATATATCGTCCTTCTTTCTCCTCAACGCGCAGACGTGTTCCTCCCCCTAGTGAAGAAAACGAACCGCCATTCCCAAATCTTTAGACTTCACGTTCTCCCTCCACATTCTATTATAAATCTAACTAAAAATAACATAATTCTTCTCATCGATTTCTTTATCACCTCATACCAAATTTTCAACATCCGATGCCTTCTTCTCAAAAGCGTTCGAAACGCATATGACTGCTACTACAGTAAAACGCGCGACAGTTATGGTTGCGGAAATCCACCAAATCAGCACACAAGGTGCGTAACAACCTTCCGATCCCGAAAACAATTTCAAAAACCTGTGTAAATGCTTGCGATCCTCGCATCACTTAACCCTTGGACCACGGTATTTATTTCAAACCCAAGAAATCAGCGTCGCACCCTGTACAACGTATATCAGGAAGAAGCTCTCAAGAAGAGAAGCTCAATGAATCCAACTTCAAGATTTAAGGATTTTCCTTTGATTTTTAATCGATTTTCAAAATTGATTTTTACTGTATAAGTTAATTCGGTGGCGGCTGAGAAGTTTTTGACCATAGGAAAATGCTTTAGGGTTAGAAAATGTTGGACTATTTATAGGAAAAATATATATATTTTTTAATAGATTATTTTATTCAGTTTTCATCAACCGCTATACGTATTTATAATTTAAAAACTCGTACGACCATACACAATACCCAATTTTGATGAAAATGGACATACAGCTACAGTTCGATATTATAGACCCAGCGAAACTTGTTTCGTCGAATTCAGAATCCATTTGCTCACACAGCGTATTTTTAAAGTGAAATTATCGACTGTATTTCACATTAAAATCCGGTACGGCCACATACTGACTTCAAAAATAACGCAAATTGAAATCTAAAAATAATTTAATATTTTGGATCCAACAAAATTAGTTTCGTCGAAAACGGAGGTCATTTGCAAAACTGGCTATTTTTAAAGCTCTAAATAAACCCATTTAAATATTAATATATTTAAAAATAATTAAATTAAATATTAATAAATTCATATTATCGCATATATTTACATAGAATATAATCCGGCTCCAAAATCAACATATCGGGATTTATAACTCGACATTTAAAAATCCTAGATTAAATCAATATTCAATTTATATTAAAAATCCATTTTATAATATAAATAAATCGTTATAAATTATAAAGGAATTCCATAGCGAATTTTCGTAATTTTGATTTGGACATATCTCACAATCTACACAACGAAATCTCGATTTTTCTCTTCCATTAGAAAAATATACTTCACCAGCTCCGAACGTTTCTTGTTTCACAGAAATCCGGCTTAAAACGGATTCTGTGTTTTCGTTTAATGTTCGAATCGGCAAATTACGAAGTGCCAGGCCATTTTGAGCTCGATTGTAATTATAATATAATTATATGTTCAACTGTCATTTATATAATATATTCGTTAATATAATTCAACTCTAATCTGAATTATATATTATAAATGATCCAATTCACACAATATTGTGAATTCCACTATTTTCAACTGTTTCAGAAATTAAATATATTATTCTATTATTTATATTAATTAAATATTCAATATTATTTAATTAAACGACCATTTAAATCTCTAAACACTATTTTAATAATTAAATAAATAAATTATTATACCATAAAAATACGGGTTGTTACACTATGTTAGTGTTTAACTTAGAGTACGGTACATCTTGTTGTGCTAACTCTTTGTTGCGGGCTATAACGACCCGGGGGATTTGCGACCTTGGTTATCGACATAAACTCAATGTCGACTATCCAAGCATCGGAAATACCAGATAGTTAATAGAAAGATGTTAGAGGGTGAGAATAGATAAGATAGAAAATTAGAATAGAAGAACATAAATACAACATCAGAGTAACACGAATCTCACAACGGAATGAATAAAATATACTATATAACATAACTTTGAAATACAAATCTGTACTTGAGTTTACATATGATTATCAAAGTACAACACTTGCAATACAGCAGAAATAAATAGTTGCTGTAAAATCCTGAAGCTTCCTTCTCCAAGCTTTCAGTATATCTGTAAAATCCTGACTACTTGACTGCGCGTACAAATTTGGGCACCCAAGAGTTTAGGGAAAACAAACAAAATAAACTCCTGTTCAGTCATGGGATTGTTATGAGTAAACAATTTTAAATAGTTTGAGAAAATAAACGATATCTCATAAGACCATGCAGTATAACACAGAATGGGTTCTTCCCTTATGAAAATCCAAAACACTTGATCTAACATTTTAAAATCCTTTTGAAAGAAACGATAATATTTAAATCAAAACTCATTTTGATATTATAATTGTGTCTATCAACCACAATATAATAATCATCTTGCAGAACACTTTCATCTCACGTTCCACATACATAATATAAAATCATAAACCGCAGGCGCTTATTGGTTAATGAATTCCAACTGGCAAGGTATGGGACCACCTTCCGACAGTGTATCTCTAGAGAGGAATGCACCGGGTTCAACAAGAACATCTTGCAACCCAGGCTAAACATGACCGGTCACTCATTTCGCTTGAGTGTACCGAATGTATTATCACCAACTGTTGGGATCAGCAACCGTTTCCCGAAAGGGACAGCATCAAAATAGATTATAGAAGTAAATGGAATTTCTCTAGATCAGGTGATAATACACCCTAATTGGCAGCTAACCACTTAGCCATGAGACCTACCCAATTTTATACCATTTCTCGGTTGTGAGGCTAGAGGCCATAACGTATAGATCACACCTTTATTTACTTTGAATGTCACATCGTTATACCAGTCAAATCACAAATTGATTTCTCCAAAAATACCACGGGTATACAGCTAAGAGAAACAAATTCCTCTGCCACCAACGTAAATACGTTTGAAATGATCAACTTACGCGATCTAACAGATATACTCTGTCAGACATTCGTCCATTCAAATTGTCATGGGACTGGACAGCCCAAAAGGCAGTATTCTGTAAATCCATTTTAGGCAATTTCTACCTAGGATTTACTAAACAGCCCTTGCATAACTCCATCTTCAATTACCTTCATCATATTTGATTCACAATGCTAATGCCATACGGAGTGGTTTTCAGATGATATATCTGATTCCGGTCTCTCCGTATTGACAACGGAAATTGTCAAAATGTTTGATAGTTAGTGATTTAACAATCAAAGGAAAACATGTGTACAAACAACGGTCGTATTCTTAATTGGAAATCTTACCGATCAATCATTATTTCATTTCCCAATTCCCTATTTATCATTTCCATATATTAATAAATTCCTTATTTTCTAAAATTAGAAAATATACATTATTAACTTTGGAAACCGTTTCCATTTCTGATTCACGCATCAATATCTTCCCACCTCTATCAGTCTCTAACTGTAAACTAGTAAGAGAATGCAACACCCACCTCCATTAAGGTCACTCACAAAGGGAATTCCTTAACTTCAGTGGAGCGTTTTTGGTAAACAGACACAGAATATCACAAGACAGATATAAAAATTTCTGCAGCGTAAATAAACAACTTTATTAAATCACCAAAATACTTTGTTACATAATACCATGAGTCATAAAACCATTACAACAAAACACTTCTGTCTTGTATCATCAGAGTACATAGGTATTTAAAAGAAAAACATCACTCCCCATATTAAAGAGCAAGCCATATAAGAGACAGAGACTCAAGCCATACTTCAGAAGTAGCTCCTAGATGATGATATCCAAATCCTGACTAAACCTGGGTGTTTCCTCCTTGAGAACCTGGGGGGAAACAGAAGAAAAGAGGAGAAACAAACTAGGTCAGACATACATCAGGTGAGTCCAGTAACTTTTAGCCAGTAAATAAATAAAGGTAAACATGACAGGCATACAAAGTGGATAAGAGGATTCACGGTACAGATGACAGGTATGACAGGACAAATAAGGTAAGATGTATGTTTCACTATAAACTACTCTGCACTATTACTAGTCAAATCAAGATGGGATGATCTCTTCCGCTAACATAATAACGATAATGATGGTGGTAGTTTCGTGTACTCCTAGCCGCTGTCATAGGTGTCGCCTGCTCCTATCTCAACTAGTCGTACCCACTACCCTCCTACTATAAATTGGTAGACTTAGGGCATATGTCCGAGTATACCCTAACCACTACCCTAATCGATCGGCTCCCTACTTTGTAGATACCATGTGCTGGTCCCACAACTAGGGGTATCACTTCCCTAAAGTGGCAACCCAAGGTGTGCACAGTTACCCTCTGCCCGGCTCTTGCACGCACATGTCCCCGGTCGGTTTGCGCCGCCCACACCATCCGTCTCGTTTTGGATCTCTTACAATCAATCAGTAAGCGTGCCCTTTCCCCGCCTAGTACGGAGTTCTTTACTTTGATACCCCTCCGGGTTACTGACTGAAATGGGTCCCACACAACATGATACAAGCTCTTCCCTATGTCTTGTATCCCCAATAGGTTTTCTACTGACTATGTATACCCTAAGGTGTCTTTAATTACATAGCCCTCAATCAGTTATGCGTACCTATAGGTGTCTTTAATACATAACCCATATTCTACCTATCGGTTATGCGTACCTATAGGTGTCTTTAATACATAACTCTATCTATTCCCATTAGTTATGCGTACCCTTAAGGGTGTCTTAAATACATAACTTTACTATTCTGCCCGGGTTATGTATACCATTAGGTATCTTTAATTACATAACCCATTTTTAATGGTTAAGTTTGTGGGCCTATATATACTAATATTACCCACCAACCCATCAGTTGTACTTAACCCACCCACTGATTTAATCCTGTTTATTTAATGGTTAAGTTTGTGGGCCTATAATATACTAATATTACCCACCTACACATCATTTGTACTTAACTCACCCACTGATTTAATCCTGTTTATTTAATGGTTAAGTTTGTGGGCCTATATATACTAATATTACCCACCTACCCATTTATCAATTTATTGGTTAAGCTGGTCTTAACCCTTTCACTTAGTTTATGATTAGGTTCTTCTTAATCCACAGATACATTGGTTAAGAGAATAACTCCCTAAGTACCAACCCCGAAGACCGAGATCAACATCAGATCATTACCCAGAGAAACACTCACTCAACCAAACTTCTATTTATCATCCATATTTGTATTTAATCAGCATTAATTAATTATTGAGACACCTAATCGTATTTCACATCCCACCCAAGGCACCCACTTAATTCCACATGCCACCCAAGGCACCCACTTAACCCCTCATGTCCTACTACATGTTTATCTGGTTAAGTGTTTCTTAATTCATTAAGACCGTAACCTTATAAAGACCTCCCACATTAGAATGGCATTTGTGGCAGCTGGATTTGTCGGGCGGGTCCGGGTAGTCTTACACCACAAAAGAGCCTAACCTCGTGTCTTTACAACTGTCACGCATTTAATTTATGCCTAACACCTCCCACATTAGACTGGCATTTGTGGCAGCTGGATTTGCCGGGCGGGTCCGGGCAGTCTTACACCACAAAAGAGCCTAACCTCGTGTCTTAGACGATTAATTACACAAAATTAATTATTCCCCAATTTGAATTAATCTCCCTATTCAAATTATCAACCAATTCCAAATTTAACTATGGCCATAATTGACTCAATTATGTCCATTTATTTATGGTATGTAAAATCATACCAATTTCGTCACAAATTTATTTTATGCCATTTAAGGCATTTATGCCAATTCTCGGTATTAAATCTTCAAACTTTAATTGCTTAAGCATTCCTCTTTTGATTAATTAAGTTAATTAATTAATCCTTTCCTTTTTATAGGTGTCAATACCTATCTTATTAACAATTTGAATTTCCTATCCATAAATGGTCATATTCAAATTATACCATTTTTACTCAACTTTACCTATGTCATAATAGGTATTTTATTTATATGTTTCCTTACTAGAAACATGTGCCCAATTTACATAAACACTATGTAAATTATGCCTATTATGAATCCCCTTTTCCCTGTTTCTTAACTAGCGTAACCGTTTACGTTTTTGGCGTCATCGGGGCTATAAGGTAGCCTCGCCATAACAATAAAATAAAGGGAATGACAAGGTGATCGTTTTCAGTACAATTTTTGGCATAAGCATGAAAACTTGGGGAAATGACATGATAACTTCACGTATAATTATGATTCACCACATAATTAACAACTTGCATAAATTCATGATTTTGCAACATAACTAACAACTTATATAGGTTCATGATTCACAACATAACAACTTGCATGATTCATAACATAACCTTTTGCATAGGTGACTTACATAGGTTCATGATCCACAACATAACAACTAGCATAGGTTCATGAATTAACAACTTAACAACTTGCATAGGTAACTTACATAGGTTCATGAATTCATCACACAATAACTTGCATAGGTAACTTGCATGATCTCATAACAATTTGCATGTATTCATTATAACAACTTGCATAGATTCATAATAACAACTTGCATAGATTCATGATAACAACTTGCATATATTCATGATAACAACTTGCATAGATTCATAATAACGACTTGCATAGATTCATAATAACAACTTGCATAGATTCATAATAACGACTTGCATAGATTCTTGATGGCGACTTACATAGATTCATGAATTCATCACACAATAACTTACATAATTTCATGATCCACAACAACAATAAACTTGCATAACTACAAAAAACATATACCCAAATCATAATCTACAACAATTCACTTTTATTTATTTAAACCTAAAAGTGACTAGAACTCACCGAAAAAGGGGTCTTGAGTTATGGGATTTGAATTCTGTAATTGATTAGTGTTCCCTTGTCGTAGACAATTTCGTTGTTGTAGTTTTAGGCTTGATTTGAACTGAATTGAGTTGCCTTACTTTGCTTCTAGTTTGTGGCGGCTACTCTAGGGTTTGGAGTGACAACATGACGGCCACTGATCTAATTTTGATTTGATTCTAGGGTTTGAGTCTACACATGTTTATATAGAATTTCAATTTAATTATAGACGTCGGATGACCCAGGAGTTAACCACAACCATTCAGTCCAAATTAGAACTATCCAGAAACCCTAATGACTCATTAACTAGTCAGAAATGACTCAGCACTGACTCACTGTTCGAATCAGAGCCTCAGAAATCTGTGCAGGCTTTTACCTCGGCCTGGCCGCACCTGCCAAGTGCGCCAGTGCAAATTTGCATGGGTGCACTTCCCAAGTGCGCCAGTGCAATTTTGTTCTGGCGCACTTACCAAGTGCGCTAGTGCATTCTGGCCCGTTTCTAGTTTTTTTGCCTAACTTCGTTTGTCCATATTTTCTTCATATGGTATCTGTTTTACGCAATCTCGGACTCTATCTCAAGCAGAATTCCGAGACGAACACAATGGTGTAACCCGTTTCCCTTAATTCCCAAATTTGAAATTAAGAATTCTTAAATTTAGTTAATTTGATTATTCAAAAATTCGGGGTGTTACATTCTCCCCTACTTAAAGGATTTCGTCCCCGAAATCTATAAGTTAAGAAGAATGTGCCCTACCATCTAATCACCCATCTACTCAACCATCATCTACAAGCATCCACTGTCCTTAGAAAACTTCTAATGTTGTATGAACATATGCAAAAGTGTGTGTATATGTTCCTTATCTAATGCAAAATCAGGTGGTCTACTGATTCAGTTGACCTCCTGAAGGCAAACCATGTTTGTGCCATGCGTCCATTATATATGCGAAAGAATCCTATCGATACATATTATTTCTACATGTGTGCACAACCATTCATTAAAATGCAGCATCCATATGATAACACAACCATTATACATCCATTACCCAAGATACACACACATTTTTATATGCGATATGAAAGTGATTTGAGCCGATCTAGTGCCTAATGTGTGTGTAAATGCATCCACGAGCAACCACTAGCAAACACTTGCATCCACTTGCAAATAACATGTCTCAAACACATGTTTACATCCATAGATTTCCTATCTAAAGGTCGAAGATTCGGTTGATAGGATACAAACAAATGATATAACTAAAACAAAAGCTCTGTTCCCATTTAACATCGGTTAAAAGAATAATTCCCTAAGTCTCAGCCCCAAAGACCGAAATCAACATCAGACTGACACTCAGAGAATTACCCCCATTAAACAATGTCAAAACTGGAAATCTACTTCATGCTTCGAGTAGAAACCCCTATCCTTCAGAAATATTCAGATACTTACAGACTACTGGTACAGATCAGATTACAGAATGATTCTCAGAAAGCTAAGCATAACAGACCCTTGCGGGTTACAAGAAACTTTGGGGGTCTTCCCATGACAAGTTAGAAACTTAACGACCCTCCTCTCAAAATCTAGAACGACCCTCTACATAGAAAGCTGGTCCATTTAGACCCAACCTATAGCCCATAAACTTGAGCACACAAATGTCACATTCAAATTTTTGACGCCTAACATAGATAATATCAAACCCCTACAAATCACTAACAATTGAGTCGAACCACAAATGGGGTTTGAAACAACTATGGGATCAGAAACAAGACTAGTATTAAAGTGCAGAGTCTCAATTACAAAATCAAAATGAGTCTTAACTTCATAACCAGATAAGGAAATTAAACCTTCTACATAAATTTTCCTATCCCTATCCTATCCATCAGCCGCGAGAGCATTTGCCTATCCTATCAAAGGAAGAGATTTGAGACAAAGGACCGAAGGATACTACATATGGCTTTTCGGGGAATGTTTTTCGAAACAGGTTTTCCTTTTTGAAAATACTTTCTTTTAAAAGCTTTTTGAAAATAGTTTTCAAAAACTTTTTATCAAATCTGGTAACCTTCAGCTCTGATACCAAATGTAACACCCCACCTCCATTAAGGTCACTCACAAAGGGAATGCCTTAACTTCAGTGGAGCGTTTTTGGTAAACAGACAGAATATCACAAGACAGATATAAAAATTTCTGCAGCGTAAATAAACAACTTTATTAAATCACCAAAATACTTTGTTACATAATACCATGAGTCATAAAACCATTACAACAAAACACTTCTGTCTTGTATCATCAGAGTACATAGGTATTTAAAAGAAAAACATCACTCCCCATATTAAAGAGCAAGCCATATAAGAGAAAGAGACTCAAGCCATACTTCAGAAGTAGCTCCTAGATGATGATATCCAAATCCTAACTAAACCTGGGTGTTTCCTCCCTGAGAACCTGGGGGGGAAACGGAAGAAAAGAGGCGAAACAAACTAGGTCAGACATACATCAGGTGAGTCCAGTAACTTTTAGCCAGTAAATAAATAAAGGTAAACATGACAGGCATACAAAGTGGATAAGAGGATTCACGGTACAGATGACAGGTATGACAGGACAAATAAGGTAAGATGTATGTTTCACTATAAACTACTCTGCACTATTACTAGTCAAATCAAGATGGGATGATCTCTTCCGCTAACATAATAACGATAATGATGGTGGTAGTTTCGTGTACTCCTAGCCGCTGTCATAGGTGTCGCCTGCTCCTATCTCAACTAGTCGTACCCACTACCCTCCTACTATAAATTGGTAGACTTAGGGCATACGTCCGAGTATACCCTAACCACTACCCTAATCGATCGGCTCCCTACTTTGTAGATACCCTGTGCTGGTCCCACAACTAGGGGGTATCACTTCCCTAAAGTGGCAACCCAAGGTATGCACAGTTATACCTACTGATGTCACGGTTGTCTTGTCCCCCTCTGCCCGGCCCATGCATGCACATGTTCTCGGTCGGTTTGTGCCGCCCACACCATCCGTCTCGTTTTGGATCTCTTACAATCAATCAGTAAGCGTGCCCCTTCCCCGCCTAGTACGGAGTTCTTTACTTTGATACCCCTCCGGGTTACTGACTGAAATGGGTCCCACACAACACGATACAAGCTCTCCCTTATGTCTTGTATCCCCACTAGGTTTTCTACTGACTGTGTATACCCTAAGGTGTCTTTAATTACATAGCCCTCAATCAGTTATGCGTACCTATAGGTGTCTTTAATACATAACCCCTATTCTACCTATCGGTTATGCGTACCTATAGGTGTCTTTAATACATAACTCTATCTATTCCCATTAGTTATGCGTACCCCTAAGGGTGCCTTTAATACATAACTTTACTATTCTGCCCTAGTTATGTATACCATTAGGTGTCTTTAATTACATAACCCCTTTTTAATGGTTAAATTTGTGGGCCTATATATACTAATATTACCCACCTACCCATCAGTTGTACTTAACCCACCCACTGATTTAATCATGTTTATTTAATGGTTAAGTCTGTGGGCCTATATATACTAATATTACTCACCTGCCCATCAGTTGTACTTAACCCACCCACTGAATTAATCCTGTTTATTTAATGGTTAAGTTTGTGGGCCTATATATACTAATATTACCCACCTACCCATTTATCAATTTATTGGTTAAGCTGGTCTTAATCCTTTCACTTAGTTTATGATTAGGTTCTTCTTAATCCACAGATACATTGGTTAAGAGAATAACTCCCTAAGTACCAACCCCAAAGACCGAGATCAACATCAAATTGTTACCCAGAGAATCAGTCACTCAACCAAACTTCTATTTATCATCCATATTTATCTTTAATCAGCATTAATTAATTATTGAGACACCTAATCGTATTTCACATCCCACCCAAGGCACCCACTTAATTCCACATGCCACCCAAGGCACGCACTTAACCCCTCACGTTCCACTACATGTTTATCTGGTTAAGTGTTTCTTAATTCATTAAGACCGTAACCTTATAAAGACCTCCCACATTAGACTAGCATTTGTGGCAGCTGGATGTGTCGGGCGGGTCCGGGCAGTCTTACACCACAAAAGAGCTTTACCTCGTGTCTTTACAACTGTCACGCATTTAATTTATGCCTAACACCTCCCACATTAGACTGGCATTTGTGGCAGCTGGGTTTGCCAGGCGGGTCCGGGCAGTCTTACACCACAAAAGAGCCTAACCTCGTGTCTTAGACGATTGATTACACAAAATTAATTATTCCCCAATTAGAATTAATCTCCCTATTCAAATTATCAACCAATTCCAAATTTAACTATGGCCATAACTGACTCAATTATGTCCATCTATTTATGGTATGTAAAATCATACCAATTTCATCACAAATTTATTTTATGCCATTTAAGGCATTTATGCCAATTCTCAATATTAAATCTTCAGACTTTAATTGCTTAAACATTCCTCTTTTGATTAATTAAGTTAATTAATTAATCCTTTCCTTTTTATAGTTGTCAATACCTATCTTATTAAAAATGTGAATTTCCTATCCATAAATGGTCATATTCATATTTACCTATGTCATAATAGGTATTTTATCTATATGTTTCCCTACTAGAAACAAGTGCCCAATTTACATAAACACTATGCAAATTATGCCTATTACGAATCCCCTTTTCCCCGTTTCTTAACTAGCGTAACCGTTTGTGTTTTTGGCGTTATTGAGGCTACAAGGTAGCCTCGCCATAACAATAAAATAAAGGGATTGACAAAGTGATCGTTTTCAGTACAATTTTTGGCATAAGCATGACAACTAGGGAAAATGACATGATAACTTCACATATAATTATGATTCACCACATAATTAACAACTTGCATAGATTCATGATTTTGCAACATAACTAACAACTTATATAGGTTCATGATTCACAACATAACAACTTGCATGATTCATAACATAACCTTTTGCATAGGTGATTTACATAGGTTCATGATCCACAACATAACATCTAGCATAGGTTCATGAATTAACAACTTAACAACTTGCATAGGTAACTTACATAGGTTCATGAATTCATCACACAATAACTTGCATAGGTAACTTGCATGATCTCATAACAACTTGCATAGATTCATGATAACAACCTGCATAGATTCATGATAACAACTTGCATAGATTCATGATAACCACTTGCATAGATTCATAATAACGACTTGCATAGATTCATAATAACAACTTGCATAGATTCACGATAACGACTTGCATAGATTCATAATAACAACTTGCATAGATTCATGATAACGACTTGCATAGATTCATGATGGCGACTTGCATAGATTCATGAATTCATCACACAATAACTTACATAATTTCATGATCCACAACAACAATAAACTTGCATAACTACAAACAACATATACCCAAATCATAGTCTACCACGATTCACTTTTATTTATTTAAACCTAAAAGTGACTAGAACTCACCGAAAAAGGTGTCTTGAGTCCTGGGATCTGAATTCTGTAATTGATTAGCGTTCCCTTGTTGTAGACAATTTCATTGTTGTAGTTTTAGGCTTGATTTGAATTGAATTGAGTTGCTTTAATTTGCTTCTAGTTTGTGGCGGCTACTCTAGGGTTTGAGTGACAACATAACGGCCACTGATCTAATTTTGATTTGAT
Organism: Allium sativum; assembly: GCA_030737875.1. Taxonomy (NCBI): domain Eukaryota; kingdom Viridiplantae; phylum Streptophyta; class Magnoliopsida; order Asparagales; family Amaryllidaceae; genus Allium; species Allium sativum. Next base: position 436,041,089 of record CM060919.1, read on the forward strand.
TCTAGGGTTTGATTCTACACATGTTTATACAGAATTTCAATTTAATAATAGCCGTCAGATGACCCTGGAGTTAACCACAACCATTCAATCCAGATTAGAACTATCCAGAAACCCTAATGACTCATTAACTAGTCAGAAAGGACTCAGCACTGACTCACTGTTCGAATCAGAGCCTCAGAAATCTGTGCAGGCTTTTACCTCGGCCTGGGCGCACCTGCCAAGTGCGGCAGTGCAACTTTGCATGGGCGCACTTCCCAAGTGCGCCAATGCAATTTTGTTATGGCGCACTTCCCAAGTGCGCCAGTGCATTCTGGCCCGTTTCTGGTTTTTCTGCCTAACTCTGTTCGTCCATATCTTCTTCATATGGTATCCGTTTTACGCAAACTCGGACTCTATCTCAAGCAGAATTCCGAGACGAACGCAATGGCATAACCCGTTTCCCTTAATTCCCACATTTGAAATTAAGTATTCTTAAATTTAGTTAATTTGATTATTCTAAAATTCAGGGTGTTACAGAGAACAACTTCCCAAGCATAAACCCCGAAGGCCGAAACCAACATCAAATCGATACCCAGAAAGCTATTCAACTCAACTAATTTCCAGTCAGTTTCTAATTTTAGTAATTACATTTAAATTCCTAATTCAAACCCCAAATTCCTTTATAATAATTTATTTGCAAAATATTTACTTAAATCCTTTATTCACATTAAATGTGAATAATATTTCTTCTTTGCAATCAAACAGACTTATTTCGTATTTAAAAACAATATCCCAAATCCAATTTCTATTTATACTTCTTAATTATAGAATTATTTATATAAAATCTCATTTTATTCTTCTAAAACGTATAATCCCATTTATAATCACCTTTATAAATGTTGCTCAAATTCCATTTAAAATATCGGTGTTAAAACCGATTCCTACTTCCCTATATATATTTGGTCTTATATATTCTATTTATCAAATGATAAATATTTTATTTAATTTATAAAATATTATTTATAAATTAATATTCCCAATCTATTTGTTAAAACAGATTTCTATTTAATATCCACTTTAAACAATCTTCTCATAATTCTTTTATATCTTGTCAAATATCCCTTTTATAATTCTATTTACTATCTAAATAAATATTCCTTTTATACTTCTATTTATTTTCTATATAAATAATCCTTTTATACTTCTATTTATTTTTTATATAAATAAGCCTTTTATACTTCTATTTATTTTCTATATAAATAATCCTATTATAAAATTCTTTGATTTTATAAATATTCCTTTTATAAAATTCTTTGATTTTATAAATATATTATTTTCAGTTTACACTTTGAAAATTCCCTTTTCACATTCCGGTATTTCTTATGGTATTTAAAATACCAAACAACCATGATCAACATCATCTACACACCCATAATCAATCACAGATTATATATCACAATATATGAAAACAGACAGCATTATAAATATTGAGGAATCTAGTTGGATCCCTCCAACCTGTTTCCCTGCATTCACAAATGTTAAACAATATAAATAACATCGATTTCATATCAATATAAAATATTCTAATAAAAGGAATCTACATTTGATTAACGATTTATATATATATCGTATCTATAATTTCAATCATTAAATCAGCAATTCAACCCAACAATCAACACACAGCAATCAATCATCATTTATCAATACTATATTATATTCATAAAAATATAAACTGTACAGAGTTAGTGAGATTTACTCATAATGGACATTCATCGTTAAATAACGATAACTGTCAGTTGATTCAGACTGACAATTTATTTCATTATAAATTGTAACGAGCTCCAATTCACTCCCAGTCGGTTCCACGTTGTAGTGTTTGTCCTTATGATCCTAACGGATCCAGTTTCATCAAATTCTGATTATGTATGACGAAGATATTAAATTTACAATTTGTATACATTCTTTATATTTAAAACAAAAGAAATGTTTTTAATTTAACTTGGGCTCACCCACTAGAATCTGGCCCAAACCCATTTAAATACCGACCCGCCAAGATCGTTTCTCCCCCGATCAAAAACTCTAGGTCGTGACTTTAGGCAACATTCCACAGGCACTTTCGAAGCTTGAAGTTCCACCGCACCCTCCATTCCTCCACTAAACACAAAACCATTAACATCGGCATTCACCACTTCAGAATCTCTCTCTTCCAAAACCCTTTAGGTTGCACTTGATCACCCCTCTTCCTCATCGTCTAAACCGTACTGACGCCAGCACCGAAGAATCATCGACAGAAATACACACAGAAACTCCACGGAAATCGCACCCAGATGCTAATCGGCACCACAAACTCGAAGATACCCTCCGCTTCGCCCAATGATCAATGAATACTAGAAATTTCTCAGCCCTAATATACTGACTGGAAACGTGGAACCCAAAACGATGATCGCACACAATAAAACTCACACCAGAATGAAGCATAACTCTACGTGATCGCAGATATGTTATAGTTGGATTTATGGGATTTTGTAGGAATTAATTTTGATTTTAATCATCCCAACATTTTTTGGTTTGTGGAAAGAATATGACGGCTGCGTTTGAGTTGGTGTTGACCAGAAAAATGAAGTTTAGGGTTAGAGGAATTAAGGGTGTATTTATAAAGGTGGTTTAATTATACAGAAATCGATTAATTTATGCATTTTGATCGTATCGCTACTTACATTACTGTTTAAAAATTACTACGATAACGTAACATATTCAAATTTGACGAAAATGGACATACAGCTATAGTTTGACATTACGGACCCAACAAAACTTGTTTCGTCAAATTCCGACTCCGTTTACTCACACAGTGTATTTTTAAAGATCAAATTATCGACAGTTTTTCAAATTAAAATCCTGTACGGCCACATACTGACTCTAAAAATCACGGAAATTGAAATATAACAATAATTTAGTATTCTGGATCCAACAAAATTAGTTTCGTCGAAAACGGAGGTCATTTGCAAACTGGCTATTTTTAAAGCTCTAAATAAACTCATTTAAATATTAATATATTTAAAGACAATTTAGATTAATATTAATAAATTAATATTATCGTATATATATTCCAACAGAATATCATATAGCTCCAAAATAATCATATCAGAATTTATAACTCGACATTTAAAAATCCCATATTAAATCGATATTCAATTTATATCAAAAATCCATTTATAATATGAATAAATAATTATAAATTATAAAGGAATTCCATAGCGACTTTTCGAGAATTTGATTTGGACATAAATCAAAATCTACATGACAAAACCCCAATTTTCCTCTTTCATTAGAAAAATATCGTCCACCAGCTCCGAACGTTTCTTGTTTCACAGAAATCCGAGTTAAAACGGGTTCTGTATATTCGTTTAAAGTTTCAATCGCCAAACTACGAACTGCCGCGCCATTTGGAGCTCGATTATAATAATATAATTATACATTCAAACGACATTTATAAATAAGTTCGTTATTATAATAAAATTCTACACTGAATTAAATATTTTAAATAATCCAATTCACACAATATTGTGAATTCTACTATTTCCGACTATTTCAGAATTTAAATATATTATTTAACTATTTATATTAATTAAATATTCAATTTATTTAATTAAATAACCCTTTAATTTCTAAATCACAATTTAAATAATTAAATTAATTAATTATTACATCATAAAAATACGGGACATTACATTCTTCCCCGCTTAAAATAATTTCGTTCTCGAAATTGCTAAGGTAGAAAACAAACTTTATTTACTGGGTTAAAAATTATTTGTTTACTTCTTAACTCCAGCTTTAACTGGACTAATTAATTCCAATTAAAATATTAATTCATTTCCGGATAACTAAAAATTTTAAAAATACTGAAAATTTTCTAATACTCGAAATTTTCGGAAAATTTCACCAGCACCTCCTTTGTAAGGCTCAATCGGTACAACTACAACTCGCCTCTCTAGGCCTTCTCCAACCAAAAAGAAAATCAAACAGCCAAGTGGCTTGCTAATTCGGCTCATAAAAATCTCATACCATATGAAATATAAACTTGTACCTTTTTGTTGGGCATATCATTATCATTCCCACCTGTTACCAATTCTGCATATACCAATGTCATTCCCAATTAATCTCAAATCCATTTATCCTCAACATAGTTATTCGCTTATAACCAAGCCAAGTTTCATTCAAACTCCAATTCCAATCTTAATTCAAAATTCTTACTCAACAATTCATTTCTATTCCAGATTATCTCTAATCCAGTCCAATTCTACTTGATACCATTCTATTTTAATACAATTTTCACTTAACTCGATTTTAATTCAATCTCTATTTGCTTTTATAAATTTCAATTCAAATTTGGTTTTAATTCATACAATCTTTCCCTTCAAAAACCAGATATCCCTTTTCAGGATTCAAAACAACTTGCTTTCCACAAGACAATTCAAAAACAAAATCTTTGGTAGTAATCCGTCACATAGCAAATCGAAAATGACACTGATGATGTGGCCATCATCATCAGGGTTATTTTCCAGCTATCGAAGTGAGTTCAATACTATAACAATTTCAAAACCATATTTAAACACCTTCATTTTGAATCACTTTCAAAATATTCTTCATAATGCTTGTAAACAATTTAAAATCTCCCAGGATTTTAAAATTCTCATATATTTAATCCAGTTCCATTTACAAACACTCTTCATGTATTTTCAGAATTTTAATTCCAATTCTGATTTAAATTCAGATTTAATCCATTTGATTTCATATATTACACTTATATGAAACCCGATTGGCTATTTACATAACCATTTTACTTTTATAATCTCATTTGATTATAATAACAACAGACACATCCTATATACTATAATAATCCAAATATAAATCATTCTTTTATATCAAAATATAATTTGGGTAAAATTATTTTATTTACCCTCTTTTCAAAACATACCGTGTCGGTTCATCGTATTCGAGTATTTAGAAACTCCTACCGATACAGTGGATCAAACTGATTGACCAGAGTTTATAAACAACTCAACCAATAAATCTCAACAATATAAAACAATTTTTATAAAATCTACAAATACGTCCACTTGTATATATACACTCAACTCAATCTAGGGTATTGCTAACCCCGTCTTTACTGAGTCACGTCACAGAGCCAAGATAATCACTTAACCTTTAGCTCTGATACCACTGTAACGACCTGGGGGATTTGTGACCTTGGTTATGTACATAAACTCATTGTCCACTATCCAAGCATCGGAAATACCAGATAGTTAATAGAAAGAAGTTAAAGGGTGAGAATAGATAAGATAGAAAATTAGAATAGAAGAAGAAGAAGAAGATAAATACAACATCAATGTAACACGAATCTCATAGTGGAACGAATAAAATATACTATATAACATAACTTTGAAATACAAATCTGTACTTTAGTATACATATGATTATCAAAGTACTGCACTTACAATACAGCAGAAATAAACAGTTGCTATAAAATCCTGAAGCCTCCTGCTATAAGCTCTCAGTATATCTGTAAAATCCTGACTACTTGACTGCCCATACAAATTTGGGCACCCAAGAGTTTAGGGAAAACAAACAAAATAAACTCTGGGTCAGTCATGAGACTGGTATGAGTAAACAATTTAAAACAGTTTGAGAAAATAAACGATATCTCATAAGACCACGCCATGGTACACGGAACGGGTTTTCCCTTATGAGGATCCAAAACACTTGATCTAACATTTCAAAAATCCTTTTGAAAGAAATGATAATCTTTATATCAAAACTCTTTTTGATATTATAATAGTGTCTATCAACCACAATATAATAATCATCTAGCAGAACGCTTTCATCTCACGTTCCATATACATAATATAAAATCACAAACCGCAGGCGCTTATTGGTTAATGAATTCCAACTGGCAAAGTATGGGACTACCTTCCGACAGTGTATCTCTGGAGAGGAATACACCGGGTTCAACAAGAACATCTTGCAACCCAGGCTAAACGTGACTGGTCACTCATTTCGCTTGAGTGTACCGAATGTATTATCACCAACGGTTGGGATCAGCAACCGTTTCCCGAAAGGGACAGCATCGAAATAGATTATAGAAGTAAATGGAATTTCTCTAGATCAGGTGACAATACACCCTAATTGGCAGCTAACCACTTAGCCATGCGACCTACCCGATTTTATACCATTTCTCGGTTGTGAGGCTAGAGGCCATAACGTATCCTTTTACAAACCACGCCTTTCTTCACTTTGAATCTCACATCGTCATACCCGCCAAATCACAAATTGATTTCTCAAAAACTACCATGAGTATACAGCTAAGAGAAACGAATTCCTCTGCCACCAACGTAAATACGTCTCAAACGATCAACTTACGCGATCTACCAGATATACAAGGTCAGACATTCGTCCATTCAAGTTGTCCTAGAACTGGACAACCCAAAGGCACTATTCTGTAAATCCATCTTTGGCAATTTCTACCTAAGGTTTACTGAATAGCCCTTCCATAACTTCGTCTTCAATTATCTTCATCATATTTGATTCGCAAAACAAATGCCATACGGAGTGGTTTTCAGATAATATATCTGATCCCGGTCTCTCCGTATTGACAACGGAAATGGTCAAAATATTTGATAGTCGGTGATTTAACTATCAAAGGAAAACATGTGCACAAACAATAGTCGTATTCCCAAACGGAAATCTTACCGATCAATCATCATTTCATTTCCCAATTTCCCATTTATCGTTTCCATATATTCATAAATTCCTTATTTTCTAAAATTAGAAAACACATGTTATTAACTTTGGAAAACGTTTCCATTTCTGATTCACGCATCAATATCTTCCCACCTCTATCAGTCTCTAACTGTGAACTAGTAAGAGAACAACTTCCCAAGCGTAAACCCCGAAGGCCGAAACCAACATCAGATCGATACACAGAAAGCCATTCAACTCAACTAATTTCCAGTCAGTTTCTAATTTTAGTAATTCCATTTTAATTCCTAATTCAAATCCCAAATTCCTTTATAATATTTTATTTGCAAAATATTTACTTAAATCCTTTATTCACATTAAATGTGAATAATATTTCTTCTTTGAAATCAAAATAGTTTGATCTCGTATTTAAAAACAATATCCCAAATCCAATTTCTATTTATACTTCTAATTATAGAATTATTTATATAAAATCTCATTTTATTCTTCTAACACTTATAATCCCATTTATAATCAATTTTATAAATGCTGCTCAAATTCCATTTAAAATATCGGTGTTAAAACCGATTCCTACTTCTCTATATAAATTCGATCTTATATATTCTGTCTATCAAATGATAAATATTTTATTTAATTTATTAAACATTATTTATAAATTAATCCTCTTAATCTATTTGTCAAAACAGATTTTTATTTAACATCCACTTTGAACAATCTTCTCATAATTCTTTTATATCTCGTCAAATATCCCTTTTATAATTCTATTTACTTTATAAATAAATATTCCTTTTATACTTCTATTTATTTTCTATACAAATAATCCTTTTATACTTCTATTTATTTTCTATATAAATAACCCTTTTATACTTTTGTTTATTTTCTAAATAAATAATCCTTTTATATAATTCTTTAATTTTATAAATATTCCTTTTATAAAAAAAATTGATTTTATAAATATATTATTTTCAATTTATACTTTGAAAATTCCCTTTTCAACTTATGGTATTTCTTATGGTATTTAAAATACCAAATAACCATGATCAACATCATCTACACACCCATAATCAATCATAGATTATATCTCACATAATATATCATAATATATGAAAACAAATAGTATTATAAATATTGAGGAATCAAGTTGGATCCCTCCAACCTGTTTCCCTGCATTCACAGATGTTAAACAATATAAATGACATCGATTTCATTTCAATATGAAATATTCTAATAAACAGAATCAATATTTGATTAATGATTTATATATATATATCGTTATCTACAATTTCAACCAATAAATCAGCAATTCAACCCAACAATCAACACACAACAATCAATCATCATTTATCAATACTAGATTATATTTATAAAAATATAAACTGTATAGAGTTAGTGCGATTTAATCACATTGGACGTTAATCATTAAATAACGATAATTATCAGTTGATTCAGACAGACATTTATTTCGCTATAAATTGTAACGAGCTCCAATTCACTCCCAGTCAGTTCCACGTGTAGTATTTGTCCCTACTATCATAACGGATCCAGTTTCGTCAAAATATGATTACGTATGACGAAGGTATTAAATTTACAAGTTGTATACATTCTTTATATTTAAAACAAAAGAAATGTTTTTAATTTAACTTGGGCTCACCCACTAGAATCTGGCCCGAACCCATTTAAATACTGACCCGCTAAGATCCTTTCTTCCCCAATCAGAAACTCCAGGTCACATCTTCAGGCAACATTTCACAACCATTTTCGAAGCTTGAAGTTCCACTGCACCCTCCATTCCTCCACTAAACCCAAAACCATTAACACCAGCATTCACCACTTCGGAATCTCTCTCTTCCTAAACCCTTTAGGTTGCACTCGATCACCCCTCTTCCTCATCGTCTCAACCCGTACTGACGCCAGCACCAAAGACTCATTGACAGAAATACACACAGAAACTCCACGAAAATCGCACCCAGATGCTAATTGACACCACGAACTCGAAGATACCCTCCGCTTTGCCCAATGATCAATGAATACCCGAAATTTCTCAGCCCTAGTTCGCAGACTGGAAACGTGGAACCCAAAACGATGATCGCACACAATAAAACTCACACCAGAATGAAGCTTAACTCTGCATGATCACAGATATGTTATAGCTTGGATTTATGGGATTTTGTAGGAATTAATTTTGATTTTAATCATCTCAACATTTTCTGGTTTGTGGAAAGAATATGATGGCTGCGTTTGAGTTGGTGTTGACCAATAAAATGAAGTTTAGGGTTAGAGGAATTAAGGGTGTATTTGTAGAGGTGGTTTAATAAAATAAAATTCGATTATTTATGCATTTTAATTGTATCGCTACTCACATTACTGTTTAAAAGTTCCTACGATCACATAACATTTCCAAGTTTGACAAAAATGGACATACAACTACATTTCGACATTACAGACCCAACGAAACTTGTTTCGTCAAATTCTGACTCTATTTGCTCGCACATCATATTTTTAAAGGTCAAATTATCGATTATATTTCATATTAAAATCTGGCCACATACTGACTCTAAAAATCACGGAAATTGAAATATAACAATAATTTATATTCTGGATCCAACAAAATTAGTTTCGTCAAAAACGGAGGTCGTTTGCAAAACTGGCTATTTTTAAAGCTCGAAATAAACCCATTTAAGTATTAATATATTTAAAAAATTTAATTTGATATTAATAAATTAATATTATTGTATATATATATTCCAACAGAATATCATATAGCTCTAAAATAATCATATTAGAATTTATAACTCGACATTTAAAAATCCTAGATTAAATCGATATTCAATTTATATTAAAAATCCATTTATAATATAAATAAATTGTTATAAATTATAAAGGAATTCCATAGCGACTTTTCAAAATTTTGATTTGGACATAAATCAAAATCATATGAACTGTCGTGCCATTTGGAGCTCGATTATAATTATATAATGTAATTATACGTTCAAACGACATTTATAAATAAATTCGTTTTTATAATAAAATTCTAAACTGAAATAAATATTATAAGTAATCCAATTCACACAATATTGTGAATTCTACTATTTCCTACTATTTTGGAATTTAAATATATTATTTAATTATCTATATTAATTAAATATTCAATATTATTTAATTAAATAACCCTTTAAATTTCTAAATCACTATTTAAATAATTAAATAAATTAATTATTACATCGTTAAAATACGGGACATTATACAGTCCAAGGTTTAGGTACGATTTATTTATACCTGTTATTGTTTATTTTTCTGCTATCGTTCATACTAGACTTTTGTCTGACCCAGAGTTTTATGTCTCTTCTTATTACTCTGGGTTCTCTTAAACGAGCAGACTAGAGATGTAACGACCCGGGATTTTTCGACTCCGAAAATCGACACAAAACCCAGCGTCGACTGTCCAGACATCGAAAATACCGGACCATTAATAGAAAGAAGTGAGAGGATGAGAAAGATAAGATAGAACTAATAGAATAGGAGAAGAAGAAGAACACAGCTGAACATAATCAGAGTAAACACGAATCTCACAGCGGAACGAATAAAATATGTTATATAACATAACTTTGGAATACAAATCTGGTTTGTACATATATACTTACCACCATCAGAGTACAACATAACATTTGATACAGCGGAAATAACTCTATATAACTGACGGTGAAGCCTTCTGCTTTTAGCTCCTTCAAGCGTATCTGTAAAAGCCTGAAACACTTGACTGCCCGTACAAATTTGGGCACCCAAGAGTTTAGGGAAAACAAACAAAATAAACTCTGGGTCAGTCATGGGACTGGTGTGAGTAAATTCCAACCATACGGTTTAACTTTGAAAACCCTTTTTGAAACAAAAAGGATAATAGTAAGACCAATCCACACATAAACATGGACGGCTTTTACCTTACTATAACCCAAAATATTCTTGATATCAAAATCCAGTGATATTATAATAATGTCTAATCAAATAAATAACCAAATAGTAGAACGCTTGCATCTCACGCTCTACATACATAGTATAAAATCAAAACCCGCAGGGCGCTTATTGGAGATTGGATTCCAACTATGACAAGGTATGGGACCACCTTCTGATGATGTATCTCTAGAGGCGAATACACCTGGGTTCAACAAGAACTTCTTGCAACCCGGCCCACACATGACCGACCACTCATTTCGCTTGAGTGTATCGAATGTATATCACCAACGGTTGGACTCAAACCACCGTTCCCGAATGGCAGAATCGATAGATTTAGAAACAAAAGGAATTTCTCTAGATAGGTGATTATACACCCTAATGGGAGCGACCCACATAGCCATGCTGCCTGCCCGATTTTTGTCATTTCCCGGCTGTGAAGCTTGAGGCTACGTCTACCTTTTTGGAACATCTGGCCACCATACACTTTGAATGCCACATCGTCAAACCCGTCAAATCACTAGTTGATCTTCCCAAAAATATCACGGGTATAAAAGCTAAGAGAAACGAATTTCTCCGCCACCAGACGTAACACTTTGAAAAGATCGTCTTATGTGACCGTTAGGAATACTCTGTCAGACATTCGTCCATACAAGTTGTCCTAGGACTGGACAAACAGAAACATCATTCTGAACAGGACGACCCTTGTACTTTACTCCGTCTTTAATTTTCTTCAGCATAATCGAATTCGCAACGCTTATGCCTATACAGAGTGGTTTCGGATAATATATCCAACCGGTCTCTCCGTATTGACAACGATGGTCAAAACACTTCGATAGTCGGTTATTTAACTATCGAAGTAAAAACAACATCCATTCAATGTACAACCAATATCCCACAAATAACAGGCACTTTTTAACATTCGTTCTTATATTTCTTTGGGTAAACGTCATTACTTATTCCTTTTGAATAAGTGAATTTCAAAACAAGCTGTTTTCCTTCCCTAGGAAGTGCTACTGTATATAAACATCACGCTTAAGTTTGATTAACAGCGTTTCATTTATCGTTACAGTTCAAATTTGCTATACGCTGCTATATCCCTTTATAACTAATCTTGACATAACAGTCACGCTTAAGCCTAGTCAACAGCGTTACTTTACTACTATAGTTCTGAGACTTGCAATATGCTACTATATTCCACTTTATAATTAATCTCAACACCTCTTTCCGTTACAAAATCTTGACATCTCTTTTTATTACAAAAAAACTTGATATCTCTTTTCGTTACAAATATCTTGATATCTCTTTTCCTCAACTCAATAACATCTTAAATGTACTCCATTTAAGAAACACTTGCTTTAATTAACATAATTAAATAGTAATTATCATTGCTGAAGTAAACAATTTTCTTCATAACATATTAGTTGCCTAAATAAATAATAACTAATTGTGCTCAGTTCAATAATCATTTATACTTCATTAATTGAAAAGTAATTAATAATAAATCTTATTAATTTTGATCAATTTCTCGCTAAGTCATTAGCATAGATTAATCGAAATTATTTAAATAAACAATTTCTAATAAAACAGTTGATCTGATCAACTTCAATCCACCAGTTAATTCGTTAACTGATTTAATTACTTCTCCTTGTTTGATTAATATAATCCAATAATATTCCCTAACCGATTTGTATTAAAATAATTATTCAAGATTTACTTGCCGAATAATTACAGTTTCATAACTTATCAAATAATCAGTTTTATCTACTTTATAAAACGAACCATAAAATGTCAGTTTAAAATAGAACGTCTATTATAATTTAAAATTTCATTTTAATTATAAAAATATAATTCTTATAACCAACTTCGGCGATCCGCCTATCGGCAATTCAATTTCTCAACCCAACGATGGATTTATGTCGGTTGCTGCCGCTTCCTCAATTAATCGATATCGTTTATCGAAATAACGTTGAATTTCCATTCAACATGGTTCAACCAGTGCACGAACAATACATCTAAATATTTAGGAATCCGGTTGAGTTCCTCCAACCTATTTCCGCATCCACTGATATTAGTCAAATCAGTATCCAACCGGTGATGTGTACATATGCAACGATATATAATATTTCAACCAATTTAACCATAATCTGCCTAAACAACCATCACCCAACATTCAACCATTATTTAAAATATAAATAAAATATTTTAAATAAAACAAAGTTAGTGAATTTACTCACCTTGGCGCGTTAACCGTTAAAAACGATTTGCGTCAGTACAGCATCGCACGTTCAAGTCCGCTTACGCTTCTTTTCCCTCTGGCGAGCACTACTCCGCATTCGAACCCTTGTTCAACGTTGCAATCGCCAGACACGTGCCCTCACTACAGTATTTTTCTTTTTCTTTGTAAACTCATTTCTCCATAAGCCGGATCCCCCTACCGCACACTGCTCCCCCTCCTGCCCTTCATGTCAAATTCCATCAACCAAAGACGAAATGCCTGCCATACTCCCACGCTAGTATACCACTGGTTGTGTACACAACTCCACTACTGTATCACTTGTATGGGAGCCACACCATTCCTATATTTTGAAACTGACATCTCCCTTCCATGTTGACGCTATACCACCTTGAATTCGCACCGCCTTCCACGCCCGTACACACTACAAATGCTGCCTTGCACTGGTATGCTTCACCCTCTTTTTCCCTTACGTGAAACAAAGGCGTGCCTCCTATACACTATCAAATATAACACACGCTCCAGGTTACCCCAAACCAATGATAATATCCGCGGCCTCCTGTTCACTATCATCATCATATTTTTTAACTATCCCAACTATACTTACCACGTTTAATCATTAGCTAGCCCTTGCACCTGCATTATTCCTTCACACATAAGCTTCCCTTCGCATTAAATCCAAGCCCAGCCCATTCAAATACATACCACGTCTTCAGCCCTTTTAAATCCCAGATCCCCTCTTTTACGTGACTTCACTTTCTTCCTCGAAAGACTCCTCACTTCGTATGAAAACGACCTCCCATAATCATATTTCCAAAGTCTTTGTATACAGCTCGTTATTTACTTCACAAGCCAAACTAGTTGCTTCTCCTTTATGAACTACTCTAGTCCTCAAAATGGTCTCACGGCTTCACTCTCCGGTGACCAAGCTGCCATCTTGCGCCCTCTTTTCTAAACATATTATTGTATTATTATTTTATCGGATGTAATATCAGAAAGAAGAGGGGGAACGAAAAACGTGGGTTTGAAATGGAAGAAGAGAAAATGATCTGATATTGGTCTTGGATTTCCGCAAACAGAGTAGGAATCGGCTGTGTATTTATAATGTTATAAACCTTGGCCATCACGTATTAGAGTGATAGGCTAGGTCTGCTACTGCATGTTCCTTTGTCTCCATGGGTTGAAGAATAGGGGACACCGTACATACATTTGTTTTGATTTTAAATACGTAGACTTGCGGTGAGTAGGTATATGTACAGGCTTAGGGTGGCATTTCCTTGCCAGTGTTTATTCGCGTCAATACAGATGGGCATTGTACTGTACTGGGTTCTCTGTGTGATGAGACCATACAAGGCAGGTAAGGATACGACTGTGTAGGATAAGATTTTTAAAAAGTATGGTCTATGGAAATCACGAATTTCCTGTTGGTTAAGCATGAAATTCTGAAACTGCTCTGTTCGAAATATATGATTTCTTCTAGACAATATATGAGTTGTTAAATCTGTGTCCAAAAGTTGATCAGAGTGATGATAAAAAGGGAACATTACAGGGCATTAAGGAAGATGACAGTGACTTGTTACCATGGGCGAAAGAAAAGGATTGTCCGCCATATTGAGACATGATGTAGTAGGGTGCATGGGAAGAAATGCGTTTATGTCTGTTTATTTTAGTTTTAATTGATTTCGGTATCCCATACTTAAGATTTTCTTTATGTCCGAGCTGCTACAGACAGAAGTAAGATTACGGTTGTGTCCAACGAGATGTCACGACCCAAAAAATATAATAATACCGGTAGGTTAACTCATATTTTGAAACCCTAAAATATCGATACAGGGTGCAAAATACTCCAAATAAAAAGTTGCATATTTAATTAATTAAAAATTATAGAAAAATTCTAAAAATTAAATTATCACTATGTCTCAAAAGAACCTTGTTCAGATTCGAACCCGATATCTAGTTATTCCAAATTAACCGTTACGGTCGATATACGATTTCATAGCGACTTTCTGAATATTTGATTTGGACATAACTCACAATCTGTAACACGAAATATTGGTTTTTCACTTCTGTTAGAAAAATACAGTTCAACAGATTCCAACGTTTCTTGTTTTGCAGAAATCCGGTTTATAACGAGTCTTATACACTCAGTTGAAGATCAGAACGTTAAATTACGAACTGCAGCGTCGTTATGAGCTCGATTATATTTAATATATATTTTTATACGTTCAACTTCGTTTTAATTAATATATAAATCCACTTATATCACGAATTCAATATTTAAACTGATTTAAATATTCAAATTCAAAACGATAAAACTGCGGGACATTACATTCCTTCCCCCTTAAAATAATTTCGTCCTCGAAATTGCTAAGAAGTGGAGATGCTCTGATTCTAACTCCTCACAACCTGCTTGGTTGAAATTTCATACTTCACATCCCCATAAGTCAATCCTTGCGTCGAACCTTTTATCCTTAACCAATAATTCGCTTACATCCAAGCCAACTCCATTTCAAACTCCAATTTCCATTTCAAATTTCCAATTCTTACTCAATAATCAAATTTCACCTCCAAGTTCGGTTCCATTCTAAATCTTAATTCACAACTCAACAACTTTGCCAAATCAAATCCTTATTTCGGTATGATTTCCTCTTACTTAGCTTCAATTCAAATCCAATTTTATTTGACTTATTTAAATTCTTTGTTTATTTACTTCATAAGAAATTTTAAATTTCAGAATTTAAATCCCTGGGGTTTTCATTTCAAATCAGTTTGAAATCATATATATTCATAACATAGCAATTCAAAACATTTGAATTCACGAACAACTTATTTTAAAACAAAATCTTTTGTAGTAATCCGTCACTTAGAGACTCGAAAATGAACACCGATGATGCGGCCGTCATCATCAGAATTTATTTTCCAGTGATCAAAGCGAGTTCAATACTATATTACTTTCCAAACACTTACTTTCAAACCTTTTCATTTGAAAATCAATTCCAAAATAACTTTTCAAAATGCTTGGAAATATTTTCAAATTTCCCCAGGATTTAATATTCCATATATTAATTCCAATTTCATTTTCAAACCTTTTCCATAGTTTTAAATTCCAAATTTGATTTAAATTCAGATTTAGTTCATCTGATTTTATATCTTATACTCATATGAAATCCGATTGGTTATTTACATAACCAACGCACTTATAATCTTATTCGATTATAGTAACGATCAACACACCCAATATACTATAATGAACTCAAGATATATAGTTCTTTTTATATCAAAATATATTTGGGTAAAATTATTTCATTTACCCTCTTTTCAAAACATACTGTGTCGAATTACTCTGTTCAAGAGTTTAGAAACACCTACCGATACAGTTTGCATTACTGTTTCGACCAGAATTCATAAACCTCTCGATTGACCAGTCAACACGGTATAAAACAGTTTTTATATTAATTTACAAATACGCGCTCATATATATACACTCAAACTCAATCTAAGGTACTGCTAACCTTATCTCTATTGAGTCACGCCACAGAGCCAAGGTAATCACTTAACCTTTAGCTCTGATACCACTGTAACGACCCGGAATTTTTCGACTCCGAAAATCGACACAAAACCCAGCGTCGACTGTCCAGACATCGAAAATACCGGACCATTAATAGAAAGAAGTGAGAGGATGAGAAAGATAAGATAGAACTAATAGAATAGGAGAAGAAGAAGAACACAGCTGAACATAATCAGAGTAAACACGAATCTCACAGCGGAACGAATAAAATATGTTATATAACATAACTTTGGAATACAAATCTGGTTTGTACATATATACTTACCACCATCAGAGTACAACATAACATTTGATACAGCGGAAATAACTCTATATAACTGACGGTGAAGCCTTCTGCTTTTAGCTCCTTCAAGCGTATCTGTAAAAGCCTGAAACACTTGACTGCCCGTACAAATTTGGGCACCCAAGAGTTTAGGGAAAACAAACAAAATAAACTCTGGGTCAGTCATGGGACTGGTGTGAGTAAATTCCAACCATACGGTTTAACTTTGAAAACCCTTTTTGAAACAAAAAGGATAATAGTAAGACCAATCCACACATAAACATGGACGGCTTTTACCTTACTATAACCCAAAATATTCTTGATATCAAAATCCAGTGATATTATAATAATGTCTAATCAAATAAATAACCAAATAGTAGAACGCTTGCATCTCACGCTCTACATACATAGTATAAAATCAAAACCCGCAGGGCGCTTATTGGAGATTGGATTCCAACTATGACAAGGTATGGGACCACCTTCTGATGATGTATCTCTAGAGGCGAATACACCTGGGTTCAACAAGAACTTCTTGCAACCCGGCCCACACATGACCGACCACTCATTTCGCTTGAGTGTATCGAATGTATATCACCAACGGTTGGACTCAAACCACCGTTCCCGAATGGCAGAATCGATAGATTTAGAAACAAAAGGAATTTCTCTAGATAGGTGATTATACACCCTAATGGGAGCGACCCACATAGCCATGCTGCCTGCCCGATTTTTGTCATTTCCCGGCTGTGAAGCTTGAGGCTACGTCTACCTTTTTGGAACATCTGGCCACCATACACTTTGAATGCCACATCGTCAAACCCGTCAAATCACTAGTTGATCTTCCCAAAAATATCACGGGTATAAAAGCTAAGAGAAACGAATTTCTCCGCCACCAGACGTAACACTTTGAAAAGATCGTCTTATGTGACCGTTAGGAATACTCTGTCAGACATTCGTCCATACAAGTTGTCCTAGGACTGGACAAACAGAAGCATCATTCTGAACAGGACGACCCTTGTACTTTACTCCGTCTTTAATTTTCTTCAGCATAATCGAATTCGCAACGCTTATGCCTATACAGAGTGGTTTCGGATAATATATCCAACCGGTCTCTCCGTATTGACAACGATGGTCAAAACACTTCGATAGTCGGTTATTTAACTATCGAAGTAAAAACAACATCCATTCAATGTACAACCAATATCCCACAAATCACAGGCACTTTTTAACATTCGTTCTTATATTTCTTTGGGTAAACGTCATTACTTATTCCTTTTGAATAAGTGAATTTCAAAACAAGCTGTTTTCCTTCCCTAGGAAGTGCTACTGTATATAAACATCACGCTTAAGTTTGGTTAACAGCGTTTCATTTATCGTTACAGTTCAAATTTGCTATACGCTGCTATATCCCTTTATAACTAATCTTGACATAACAGTCACGCTTAAGCCTAGTCAACAGCGTTACTTTACTGCTATAGTTCTGAGACTTGCAATATGCTACTATATTCCACTTTATAATTAATCTCAACACCTCTTTCCGTTACAAAATCTTGACATCTCTTTTTATTACAAAAAAACTTGATATCTTTTTTCGTTACAAATATCTTGATATCTCTTTTCCTCAACTCAATAACATCTTAAATGTACTCCATTTAAGAAACACTTGCTTTAATTAACATAATTAAATAGTAATTATCATTGCTGAAGTAAACAATTTTCTTCATAACATATTAGTTGCCTAAATAAATAATAACTAATTGTGCTCAGTTCAATAATCATTTATACTTGATTAATTGAAAAGTAATTAATAATAAATCTTATTAATTTTGATCAATTTCTCGCTAAGTCATTAGCATAGATTAATCGAAATTATTTAAATAAACAATTTCTAATAAAACAGTTGATCTGATCAACTTCAATCCACCAGTTAATTCGTTAACTGATTTAATTACTTCTCCTTGTTTGATTAATATAATCCAATAATATTCCCTAACCGATTTGTATTAAAATAATTATTCAAGATTTACTTGCCGAATAATTACAGTTTCATAACTTATCAAATAATCAGTTTTATCTACTTTATAAAACGAACCATAAAATGTCAGTTTAAAATAGAACGTCTATTATAATTTAAAATTTCATTTTAATTATAAAAATATAATTCTTATAACCAACTTCGGCGATCCGCCTATCGGTAATTCAATTTCTCAACCCAACGATGGATTTATGTCGGTTGCTGCCGCTTCCTTAATTAATCGATATCGTTTATCGAAATAACGTTGAATTTCCATTCAACATGGTTCAACCAGTGCACGAACAATACATCTAAATATTTAGGAATCCGGTTGAGTTCCTCCAACCTATTTCCGCATCCACTGATATTAGTCAAATCAGTATCCAACCGGTGATGTGTACATATGCAGCGATATATAATATTTCAACCAATTTAACCATAATCTGCCTAAACAACCATCACCCAACATTCAACCATTATTTAAAATATAAATAAAATATTTTAAATAAAACAAAGTTAGTGAATTTACTCACCTTGGCGCGTTAACCGTTAAAAACGATTTGCGTCAGTACAGCATCGCACGTTCAAGTCCGCTTACGCTTCTTTTCCCTCTGGCGAGCACTACTCCGCATTCGAACCCATGTTCAACGTTGCAATCGCCAGACACGTGCCCTCACTACAGTATTTTTCTTTTTCTTTGTAAACTCATTTCTCCATAAGCCGGATCCCCCTACCGCACACTGCTCCCCCTCCTGCCCTTCATGTCAAATTCCATCAACCAAAGACGAAATGCCTGCCATACTCCCACGCTAGTATACCACTGGTTGTGTACACAACTCCACTACTGTATCACTTGTATGGGAGCCACACCATTCCTATATTTTGAAACTGACATCTCCCTTCCATGTTGACGCCATACCACCTTGAATTCGCACCGCCTTCCACGCCCGTACACACTACAAATGCTGCCTTGCACTGGTATGCTTCACCCTCTTTTTCCCTTACGTGAAACAAAGGCGTGCCTCCTATACACTATCAAATATAACACACGCTCCAGGTTACCCCAAACCAATGATAATATCTGCGGCCTCCTGTTCACTATCATCATCATATTTTTTAACTATCCCAACTATACTTACCACGTTTAATCATTAGCTAGCCCTTGCACCTGCATTATTCCTTCACACATAAGCTTCCCTTCGCATTAAATCCAAGCCCAGCCCATTCAAATACATACCACGTCTTCAGCCCTTTTAAATCCCAGATCCCCTCTTTTACGTGACTTCACTTTCTTCCTCGAAAGACTCCTCACTTCGTATGAAAACGACCTCCCATAATCATATTTCCAAAGTCTTTGTATACAGCTCGTTATTTACTTCACAAGCCAAACTAGTTGCTTCTCCTTTATGAACTACTCTAGTCCTCAAAATGGTCTCACGGCTTCACTCTCCGGTGACCAAGCTGCCATCTTGCGCCCTCTTTTCTAAACATATTATTGTATTATTATTTTATCGGATGTAATATCAGAAAGAAGAGGGGGAACGAAAAACGTGGGTTTGAAATGGAAGAAGAGAAAATGATCTGATATTGGTCTTGGATTTCCGCAAACAGAGTAGGAATCGGCTGTGTATTTATAATGTTATAAACCTTGGCCATCACGTATTAGAGTGATAGGCTAGGTCTGCTACTGCATGTTCCTTTGTCTCCATGGGTTGAAGAATAGGGGACACCGTACATACATTTGTTTTGATTTTAAATACGTAGACTTGCGGTGAGTAGGTATATGTACAGGCTTAGGGTGGCATTTCCTTGCCAGTGTTTATTCGCGTCAATACAGATGGGCATTGTACTGTACTGGGTTCTCTGTGTGATGAGACCATACAAGGCAGGTAAGGATACGACTGTGTAGGATAAGATTTTTAAAAAGTATGGTCTATGGAAATCACGAATTTCCTGTTGGTTAAGCATGAAATTCTGAAACTGCTCTGTTCGAAATATATGATTTCTTCTAGACAATATATGAGTTGTTAAATCTGTGTCCAAAAGTTGATCAGAGTGATGATAAAAAGGGAACATTACAGGGCATTAAGGAAGATGACAGTGACTTGTTACCATGGGCGAAAGAAAAGGATTGTCCGCCATATTGAGACATGATGTAGTAGGGTGCATGGGAAGAAATGCGTTTATGTCTGTTTATTTTAGTTTTAATTGATTTCGGTATCCCATACTTAAGATTTTCTTTATGTCCGAGCTGCTACAGACAGAAGTAAGATTACGGTTGTGTCCAACGAGATGTCACGACCCAAAAAATATAATAATACCGGTAGGTTAACTCATATTTTGAAACCCTAAAATATCGATACAGGGTGCAAAATACTCC
Organism: Allium sativum; assembly: GCA_030737875.1. NCBI lineage: Eukaryota > Viridiplantae > Streptophyta > Magnoliopsida > Asparagales > Amaryllidaceae > Allium > Allium sativum. The sequence goes on from CM060919.1 coordinate 436,062,226, forward strand.
AAATAAAAAGTTGCATATTTAATTAATTAAAAATTATAGAAAAATTCTAAAAATTAAATTATCACTATGTCTCAAAAGAACCTTGTTCAGATTCGAACCCGATATCTAGTTATTCCAAATTAACCGTTACGGTCGATATACGATTTCATAGCGACTTTCTGAATATTTGATTTGGACATAACTCACAATCTGTAACACGAAATATTGGTTTTTCACTTCTGTTAGAAAAATACAGTTCAACAGATTCCAACGTTTCTTGTTTCGTAGAAATCCGGTTTATAACGAGTCTTATACACTCAGTTGAAGATCAGAACGTTAAATTACGAACTGCAGCGTCGTTATGAGCTCGATTATATTTAATATATATTTTTATACGTTCAACTTCGTTTTAATTAATATATAAATCCACTTATATCACGAATTCAATATTTAAACTGATTTAAATATTCAAATTCAAAACGATAAAACTGCGGGACATTACAAGAGATATGTCAGGTGATTATGCACGAGCAGTTGTCCGGAGACGAGCAGGAGGCTTCCACGTACTATTTACATATATTCTCCCAATGTTGTTGATAGCCACTGCTTTGGGCATTAGTAGTATACCTTTCTATTTTGCTTTAGAGACAGTATTTTGGAAGTTGTAATAATGGTTTGGATCATAAGCTGTATTTTGAATTCCGCTGCTCTGATGAATATGATTTAGTTTTTCAGCTTATGCACTGTCTCGCCTGTTTTATATCAAGTTATGTTATTATTATATTTTACTCCATACGCTGTGAGATATACTAGAGGTTCCTTTAGTGATTCATAGTTTTAGATTCCTTTCATTTGACGATCATATCATGCTGGTCGGGCATCGGCACAACGCATTTCGGGGAAATGTCGGCTGATGCAGGGCGAGCCATCACATTAATACTCCCGATTTGTCCACTATGGTGCGGTAGATTATGAATGACAGTAGAGGCTACAGGAATAGAGACTGAGGGATAGATCATAGCCATACCCGTTTACAGATGATATTCTATAAGTAGAATTCTCGAGAAGATTCAATATGTCATAGATAGGCCACTATTTAGGCATGACGGATCCTCGGCAGCACTTGATAAGATATTCAAGGAATATGGAGACATTAGCTACTCCGGATGCAGTTAAGTGCAAGGCTTTACCAATATATCTTGACGGTGTGGCACTCATGTGGTTCGCACGATTTCCCTCAAGATCAATCTTGAACTTCAACGACTTGAGTGAGGAGTTTTTAAGCCAGTTTCATCTTTAAGCCACTAAGTCGAAACAAGTCATGGCTCTTTCGGCAATCAAGAAAGCTCCTAGAGAGTCTCTGAGGGATCATCTTAACTAATTTAATATGGCCATAGCTGAGGTGAGTAATCCTAATCCTGAAACAGTCATGATGGCTATGGTCAATGAAATCAACAAGAGAACAGTATTCAGAAGTATTTGATTGAAAAACCTCCCACGGTGATTGAATTGTCCTATGAAAAGGCTAATGTGCGGCTGCGACAAGAAGATGTGCAAGTAAATCAGGAAGGGAGGCCGAGTGATGTGTTGAACGAAGGCATTCAAAGCAATGTGGCGGTGAAGCAGTATGGAGACAATTCCGGAAAGGCCGAGGTAAATGGTGGGAATCGTGGCAAACGAAATAATAATCAACGAAAGAGCGACAATGAAAGCCATAGCTATAAGGGGGACGCTAGAAAGCGACCCCGTTATCAGACGTTTGATAGTTATACAACGCTGAATACACATTGGAAAATATCTATCTTGTTACGTGCAACATGATGTTGTACAAGAAACCCCCTCTGCGGGAATCTACGGAGAAAGAGCATGAGATAATAAGGTTTTGTCTGTTTCATGAGATCTACGGTCACGCAACTAGCAAGTGTCGTCATCTTAGGGATATCATCGAGAAGATGATTAGAGAAAGAAAAATCGATGAATACAAAGTCGACCTGAGGGACGAAGGCAGGGGACTTCAGCCCCCAAATAAGGTCAGGTGGCTTCTCGATTCACCGCCCACCAGATTGCTAAAGGAATTGTTATTAATACCATTGTCGGAGGACCACATCTGAGGGGGTCACAATGCCCGGACTATGGAGAAATATGTGAATGCTGCAAAGCATTTGGATGTTGAGGAATGCAGCACCCCTGAAGCAGCAAGTCTGGTGAAGCAGAAAGAGACAATGAGAGACAATATTGTCTTCCATGATAGAGAGTCAAAAGGGATGGAGACCCCAAGCATTGATCCTTTGGTGATTACAGCCATCATCGGCCCGACCACAGTACGGAAAGTCCTTGTAAATTGTCAGAGTTCCGTAAACATTCTGTTCAAATGAGCCTACGATCAGATGAGGTTAGACGCAAGTGATTTAAAGTCGTGCAAAGGTAGGATATGTGGCTTCAATGGCCCAACTAATAAACCAGTGGGAATGATTGAGTTCCCGGTGGATTGGGGCGAGGGAGACTGTAGGAGAGTGTGGATTCTCCCATTTCTTATGATGGATATAAACTCTCCATACAATGCCTTCTTGGGCCTACCGGCCTTAGCATAATTCAAAGCATGATAGCTCCATGGTGCTTGCTTCTGAAGTTTCCGGCTAAAGTTGGAGCTGGAGTAGAATGGGGAGATCAAGTAGCAGGATGAGCATGCTACTTATCGGAATGGAAGAAAGTCCGTGGTAATGAAAACAAGGAGTCCGAAGATAATCCTCCTGTTGCCAAGGAGGCGACAAAATAGCAAAATAAAAAAAACATCCCAGCCAAGACCGTCCAGTCGTCATCTCGAGGACATTGATCCAAGGGAGGACAAGAAGCTGGGATTTAGATAGGTAACACCTAATGAAACTACGATGGAAATGTCGATCGATAACAATGACCCGACCAAGGTCTTGAAAGATCGGACCTCACCTAGGCTGCCTTCGAACGAGGGAGTTGACTGAGTTCCTCCGCGCAAACCTTGGCATGTTTTCATGGACCCATGATGACATGTGCGGGATATCTCCATTCATCATGACTCATTCACTGAATATTGACCAGAAATATGTCCCGATAAAGCAAAAAAGATGTAAACTTGGCCCGGAGAGATCTACAGCTTTGAAGGAAGAGGTTAAGATACTCAAGAATAATGGGTTAATTCGAGATGTAACATACCCCCGATGGATTTAAAAACCAGTACTTGTGAAGAAGACCAACGAGAAGTGGCAAACGTGCATAGACTTTTAGGATTTAAATAACGCACGCCCCAAAGACATCTTTCCACTTCCTAGGATTGATCAACTTATCAATTCAAAAATAGGACACGAACTCCTCTCTTTCATGGATGCTTATTCAGGAGATAACTAGATCGTAATGCATGTCCCTGACCTAAACATAATAGTTTTATAATTGATCTCGGGTTGCATTGTTATGCAGTTATGCCATTCGGACTGAAGAACTCAAGGGAAACATATCAGCGATTAGTTAATCGCATGTTCCATATTCAGGTTGAAAACACGATGGAGGCATATGTGAATGACATGCTGGTGAAGTCGAAGCAATCAACCGATCATGTCCGGGACTTGGCAGAGTGTTCAGTGTTCTCCGCAGATATTAAACGAAGCTCAACCATTTGAAATGCTCTTTTAGAGTTGCACCAAGGAAATTCTTGGGCTTCATAATCAGCTCTCAAGGAATTGAAATTAACACCCGAACAGATTGAAGCAGTCAAGGATATTCAAGAGCCTTGGAAGATCGAAAATGTGCAAAGTTTGGCAAGAAAATTTGCAGCTTTGGGCAGATTTATTTCCAAAGACAAATGCATTCCCTTATTTGAATTAATAAAGCAAGGGAAGCGCAACTTCGCTTGCCCACTTTTTCGAAGCTTTTAAAAACTTGCTTGATCATTTGGAGAGGCTGCCTACATTATCTAAGCTAGTTGATCATGAGGACTTGTTCATGTATTTGGCGGTATCTCTACATGAAATCAGCTCAGCGCTTGTCCGTGAGGAAGACTGGGTTCAACGACCAATATATAATATAAGCAAATAGTTGACAAGAGCATAACGTAATTACCCAAAGATCGAGAAACTCGCTTATAGTTTGTTGATCGCCTCAAGAAAGCTCTTCCATTACTTTCAAGCTCACCCCATCAAAGTGTATACTGACCAACCACTACGACAGGTCCTTCAACAACCAGAGGCATTTGGGAGGTTACTCAAATAGGACATCGAGCTGAGCCAGTTTGACCTCACCTTTCTTTCGTGAAAGTATATCCGAAGACAAGCATTGACAGACTTCATTGCCGAGTTTATGACTCCCGAGTATGATATTCCAGAGGATGATGCCAATCTCCCTAATGTCAAACTGAGACTAGACACATGGAAGTGGTACACAGACGTAGCCCGTAATGATCGACGTTTTAGCATCAGAGTTGTTTTGCAAACCTTGAGGGGCAATCGATTTATTACGCCCTAAGGTTAAATTTTCCCACTACCAACAATGAGTCCGAGTATGAAGGCCTGATTGTCGGGTTGAGGCTCGCAAAGGAGTTGGGGGTAGTTGAGTTGGACATTTTCTATGACTCACAACTTATCGTATTCAAAAGAAGTACCAAACTAAGGGGCATGATTTGCCACCTATCTCAAGCGGGTGGAAGAGTTTATTGACATTTTTGACTGTCATAGTATCTCCCGTATTCCTAGGGAAGAGAATCAGAAGGCTGAAAGATTAGCTAAACTGGCTAATTCTGATGCCCAAGATGAAGCAGGGGTATCCCAATTGAGACATTAGACATTCCAAGCACAAATCAAATGGAAACTGATCAAACCTTGGAAGCCGAACCTAAGAAGAAGTCATGGGTGATCCCCCATCAAGAACTTCCTCCAACATGGAACCCTCCGAGAAAGGAAGAATGAAAAGCGATCTCTCGTACGTAAAGCCTAGAGATACATCATCCAGGGAGATATGCTCTACAAAAAAGGGTTTTCAATTCCTATGTTATGGTGTGTGGCGGAGGACGATGCCAAATGAGTGTTACGGGAAGTGCATGAAGGTGAATATAGCGCACTATAACACCCCAATTTTTAATGACACTAAAAGAGGATAAATTAAATAATGATTTATTTAGTATTCAGAATTAAGGAAAACGGACTACGCCATTGCGTCAGCCTCGAAATTCTGGTTAAGAAAGACATTTGGTTTGCCTAATGCGGACATTGTATGAAGAAGTGATGAGGGTTTTAAGTTTGTGAATGCGTAGAAAGAACATATATACACATATGAGTCACGTATGAGTCAGACCCTATCCAGAATAGTTCAAATTCAAATTTTGAAAAGTGGCGTCGGATTTCCCACTCTAGGGGGTCGACCCCCTAGAGGGGTGTCGGCACCGGGGTCGACCCCCCTTAATGGGTGACGACCTATAGGTCGACCCACCCAAAGGGGTGTCGACACACCTAGGGCTAAGGTGGCAGTCGGTTTCAAAGGGTTCTGCAGCTATATATATGTGCCCAATTCTCCTATTTCTCCATTGGAAATTATGGGAGCCAAATGCTGCCGGCGTGCGAACTATGACAGATTTATTTTCTTCAGCAATGTACAACATTCAACTTTGCAAATCAAAGCCAGAAATTCAAGATCCATTTTTTCTCTAAACCTAACGCTATGAGTTTCTAGTTGCTTTTAGGTTAAAACGAATAAAAGTGAATTATGAAAGACTGTGAATTGTATATGATGTAAACTATGAATCTGTGCTATTGTTAAGTCTTATACTATGTCATGATAGATCTACACCTTTAGATCTAATGCAATTGTGGTTATTCTATTATATTGCCTGTGGATCTTGACTTGTAACTATATTGTGGTGAATGTAAATCTGTTAGTTTGGACAGTTGCAACATTGGTTAGATCTAATTCTTTATGTAAATCACCTTTCACATGTCATATAACGATCAACTTAGATATTTCGTAAATTGGACATGTGAACCCATATTTAGATCTAAGAAAGCTTTTATGTCATCCTAACGGTGTTAGATCTATTTTAACCTTTGGATCTGAATTATGTGATTTAATTTATCCCCTTATGTTCATCATGTTAGATCTAAACCAATTGGACATCTAAATTGCTAATTTATATCTTACTATGCTTATTGGAACATCATAGTTATGTTAGAATCAATTAACTGCCACAAGTTCATTAGTCTTATGTCCATTTTGTTATGATGTTAATTACATGTCCATGCCAGTATGTATATTCACCTTATCACCATGATAGTATATGCCTATGCCAAGTTGAACGATCACTTTTGTTACACTCCTATTATTTTTTCCTTTTTATCGTTTATGGCTAAGCTATTATCTAGCCTAGGCATGTTGCCAATTTTGTGAGTACGCTAGTTAAGGAACGGGGGAAAAAGGGTTAATAATGGCATAATTTTAATACGAACATTTTTGGACATATAATTCAAACTACTGGGTAGAATGGACATTAACACCTATAAAGGGAAAGGTTTAATTAATTGATTGATTAATTAATAATGGAATGTCTAGTAATTACTATTAAGAATTGTAATTGTACTTATAACACGAGGTTAGTTGCATTAGTGGTGGAAGTCTGCCTGGACCCAACCGGCATATCCAGCAGCCACTAATGTTGAACCTAATGTGGGAGGTCTAAGTACGCAAATATGAATCGGGCTAAGACACGAGGTTAGGCCCAACTGTGGAATAAGACTGCCCGGACCCGACCAGCATATCCAGCATCCACACGTTGTAGGCCTAATGTGGTAGGTCTAGCCCATTATAAACCATAAATGGACATGGTAATGAATTAGACTACTTAACCAAATCTAATCCATAGGGATTGTATGATTATGAACTAAAGTTAAGGTTAAGTAAATTGATTGGATAGTGGATGGGTTAAGCAAATCTGGAGGGGGAGGGTAATATTTACATATAGGCCCACAACTTAACCTGATAAGGTTACGTAATTAAAGACACTTAGTGGTAAACATAACCGGAGGAAATAATAGAGTTATGTAACTAAAGACACCTTTTAGGTTAAGCATAACTGGTATAGGTCTATGTAATTAAGGACACCTAATGGTATACATAGTCAGTGAAAACATAGTGGGGGATATAAGACAATACGGAGAGCTTGTATCATATTGTGTGGGACCCATTTCAGTCAGTAACCTGGAGTAGGTATCAAATAAAAGTACTCCGTACTAGGCAGAGAGGGGACACGCTTACTGACTGATTGTAAGAGAACAAAACACGGAGGACGGTGTGGGCGGCGCAAACCGACCGAGCCATGTGCATGCATGAGCCGGACAGAGGGGGATAAGATGACTGTGACACTTGTAGATATGGGGCTGTGCATATCAGTGAGGGGTTGACACTTTAGGACGTGATACATCCTACCATGGTGCCGGCACAGAGGATCTACGGAGTAGGGAGCCGATCGATTAGGGTAATGGTTAGGGTACACTTGGACGTATGCCCTAAGTCTACCAACTTATAGTGAAAGGGATCATCTCATTCTGGTTGTTCTAGTAATAGTGCAGAGTAATCATTAGAAAAGTGTACACACCTTATCCTGTCTACCTAGTCACACCTGCCATTTATGCAATGATCTCTCTTATCCACTTTATATGCTTATCATGTTACTTTTATTTATTTACTGGCTAAAAGTAACTAGACTCGCCCGACTTTATGTCTGACCTATTTGTTTCTCCTTCTTTCTTCCGTTTCCCCCTCCCCCCAAGGTTCTCAGGGAGGAAACACTCAGGCTTAGTCAGGAATCAGATATCATCTTACTAGGAGCTACTTCTGAAGTATGGCTCAAGTTCTTTCCTCTACTATGGATTGACTCTTTTATTTGGAGAATTATGTTTTTTATGTACTTATGTACTCTGATGGTGCAAGACAGAAGTTATTTTATTGTAATGGTTTTTGTGACTTATGATATTGTGGACCACGACATTATGATTTATGTTTGAAATAAAAATATAAATTTCTATGCTGTCTTATTTATATTTGTCTTGTAATTATTATGTATCTGTTTACCTATAACTCTTCACGAAACTTCATGCATTACCTTATTGAGTGACACGAACGGACGTGGGGTGTCACACTTGGTATCAGAGCTGAAGGTTACTAGATTAGATTAAGTTTTTGAAAATTATATTCAAAAAGATTTTAAAAGAAAGCATTTTCAAAAGGAAAAGTCTGTTTTGACAAACATTCCCCAAAAAAGCCATATGTAGTATCATTCGGTCCTTTATCTAAAAAAATTCCTTTTTCCTTTTTCAGCATGTCTAGGGAACAAAACATTCCTAATATCCTAGAGGGCGTCACAACACCCAGATTATTCCGTAGGTATTTAGAGGCCACAGCTCCTGCCAAAGGACAAGGAAATGTTCCTCCCCCAGCTGCACCAATCATTCCTCTTCCTCCCGCTCGAAGAGCAGATAACTTCGCCAAGATCTACAAATACTTCCGTGCTATGGGAGGGAAGCCATTCCATGGGAACGAGACATTCGTAGAAGCTCGAAATTGGCTCAAGGATACCAGGGACTTGTTCATAATCTTTGAAGTAGAGGACAGAAGGAAGGTTCAGTTAGCTGCCTGGCTACTGAAGGACGAAGCCTCATTTTAGTCACCCAACCTGGACGTCAGGTGGAATCTTATGAAGATTTTAGATAGAGGTTCGAAATGAAATTTCTTTCCCAAGCCGAAAGAAGCATGCAAGTGGAAAGATTCTTAGCACTCAAACAAGGAAACTTATCAGTAAAGGAGTATGTGAATAAATTCAACCATCTATCAAGGTTCGTTTTAGAGTTGGTGGATACGCCACATAAAAGGGCTTTGCGGTTTGCTTAAGGGTTGAATGAGCCTCTGCATGGGTTAGCCATGTCCCATATTACAATGGGGGCCACTTTTGAAAAGCTTGTCTATATGGCCCTAATGCATGAGGAAGACATGGGAGAAAAGAAGGCTGAGGAGACATCGCAAAACAGGAAGGTGTGCCCCAAGAAGGGGCAGAAGCAATAGCAACAACAACAGAAGAAAGGAGGTAAAAATGATAAAGGCAAGGATAAGAGAAAATGTCACAATTGTGGGAAGGAAGGTCACCTAATTAAAGACTGTAAGCGGAGGAAGAACTCTTGCTACCACTGTGGAGAGGCCGTACATTTTGCTAGAGAGTGCCCGAAAAAACAGGGATCACAGGGACAGGGTCAAAGGATAGGGACTTCTGGAGGGCAGGTGCATGCTCTCGCAATCAGTTCTCCTGATATAGGTAGAAAAATTTCTATGGAAGGTTTAATTTCACTTTCAAACCATCCTATTAGAACACTTTTTGATTCTGGTGCTTCACATTCATTTATATCAAGTTCTGTAATTGAATCTCTGCACTTAATTACTAGTATGGTAGTGGATCCCGTAGTTGTTTCAAACCCCATTGGTGGTTCGTCTCATTTATCTTTGATTTGTCGGGGTTTGAAAATATCTGTGTTAAGCGTCGAGTTTGAATGTGACACGTATATTCTCGGGTTTATGGGCTATGTGTTGATTCTAGGAATGGATTGGCTTACCAAGTATGGTGCCATTCTGGATTGGGAGAAGAGGGTTGTTAGGCTTCTGACTTATCATGGGAGGACCCTCGAGATTTCTTGTGACCCACAAGGGTCGGTTATGCTTAGTTTCCTAGACTCTCTTGATGCATGTATCGATGATCTGCAATTTGTTCCAGTAGTCCGAGATTATTCCGATTCTTTTGATGAGGTTCGGGGTTTACCTTTGAGGCGCAATATCGACTTTCATATATATTTGGTGGACAATGCAAATCCAGTTGCATTGCCACTGCGCCACATAGCTCCAAAGGAAAGGAGGGAGCTGAGTAAGCAAGTAGGGGAGCTAGTTGAGAAGGGGGTGCTCCAGTGGTATTCGCGACTAAGGCGGATGGTTCGCTTTGTTTGTGTGTTGACTATAGAGAGCACAATAAACTCACTAAAAAGAATAGGCACCTACTTCCAAGGTTTAATGATTTATTTGATCAGCTTGTTGATGCCTCGGTATTTTCCCAGTTAGACTTGGCCACGGGGTTCCATCAGTTGAGAGTGGCTGAGGACAGCATAGATAAGATTGCTTTTAGGACTACGACGGTTTCTTCAAATGGCTAGTTATGCCTTTTGGGCTGACAAATGCAACTGCCTATTTTGTCGATCTTATGAGTAGAGTTTTTCAGGAGTTCCTAAATAAATTTGTTGTAGTCTTTGTTGATGATATTTTGATCTTCTCCAAAAGCGAAGAAGAGCATGCACAACATTTGAGAGAAGTTTTGGAAACTCGCTGTGACCATCAGCTTAAAGCAAAATTCTCCAAATGCCATTTTTGGAGAAAAGAGGTGAGATTTTTAGGGCATGTGGTCTCCAAAGAAAGGATAGCTATAGATCCCGCGAAGGTGGTTGTAGTGCAGGATTGGCAAATTCCTAAAAATGCAACCGAGGTGGGAAGCTTTCTTGGGTTGGCAGGTTACTATAGGAGTTCATTAAGAACTTCGCAAAAATATCAGCCCCACTCGCCAGGCTGACGAAGAAGAACTTGACATTTTTGTGGGATATATATTGTGACATTGCTTTCCAATGACTGAAGGGGGCTCTAACAACAGCCTCAGTCTTGACCTTGCCTGACGGGAGTAAGGTGTTTACCGTTTATACTGATGTATGTGGTACAAGGCTTGGTGCGGTTCTAATGCAAGAAGGGAAAGTAGTGTGTTATGGGGGTAGATAGTTTAGAGTTCATGAAAAGAACTACCCTACCCATGATTTAGAGCTAGTGCCATAGTATTTTCGTTGAAGGCTTGGGATCATTATTTACTTGGAGAGAAGTTCGAGTTATACACCGATCATAAATCTCTCAAGTATCTGTTCTCGTAGAAAGACCTCAATTTAAGGAAACAATGGTGGATGGAGTTTCTAGCTTCTTATGATTTTGAGATTGCTTATACCCCTGGCAAGGGTAATGTGGTGGCAGACGCACTAAGTAGGCAGAGGGTGACCGTGAGTCCTCTGTTTGTGGAAAGAAAGAACTTGGAGTTCATATCAGCTTTTGATTTTAGACCCTTCATCGAAATTTTTCCTGATTTGTTTGCATCCTTGGAGATACGACAAACTTTTATGGATCAGATAGGAGCTTCGCAACAAGGTGACCCACAGATTCTAGACATCATGGATAAGCTCAAAAGAGGGCAGACTTCTAGTCACCTCAATAGATATGCCATAGATGAAAAGGGGTGTTTGCGACGAGATGGAAGGCTTTGTGTTCCTCAAACTGGAAACTTGATAAAGGTAGTCCTAGAAGAAGCCACCATTCTAAGATGACCATTTATCCAGGCGGTGATAAGATGTACAGGGACATGAAAAGGGTTTTCTTTTGGGCTGGGTTGAAAAAAGATGTGGCTGAATTTGTTTCTCATTGTTTAGTTTGCCAGCAAGTTAAAGCTGAGCAAAAGAAGCCCGGGGATTACTTCATCCGTTGGAGGTTCCGCAGTGGAAATGGGAGAGCGTCTCTATGGATTTCATAAACGGTTTGCCTAGATCGAAGAAGGGCAACACTAGTATTTGGGTTGTGGTAGATAGACTCACTAAGAGCGCTCACTTTATTCCAGTTAAGAGTAAGAGGACGGCATCGTGGTTGGCAGCAATTTATGTTCGTGAGATAGTTCGCCTTCATGGAGTACCTTCCAGCATCGTGAGCGATTGTGACCCCATATTTACCAGGGAATTTTGAAGGAGCTTGCAAGAAGCATTAAGCACACAGTTATGTTTGAGCACCGTTATCATCCTCAGACCAATGGAAAGACGAAGAGGGTGAACGGGATTCTTGAAGATCTTATGAGGTTGTGTATCCTAGACTTCGGGGGGACTTGGGAAGAGCACCTTCCTTTAGTAGAGTTTGCCTATAACAACAGTTATCGGTCCAGCATCGGCATGGCACCCTTCGAAGCATTGTACGGACGACCTTTTAGATCACTAACTTGTTGGTGGGAATCTACAAAAAGATTATTACTTGGACCAGATATGGTTAGAGAAACGTCCGAAAAGATTAACCTTATTCGATGGCGGATGAAGACAGCTCAAGAAAGGTAGAAATCATATGCATACAAGAGAAGGACTGACGTCGAATTTGAAGTGGGAGACTTAGTTTTTATCAAAGTGTCACCTCTGAGGAATGTGGTTCACTTTGGATCAGTAGGGAAGTTGGCACCTAGGTTTGTGGGACCATTTCCCATAACTGAGAGGATTGGCCAAATGGCCAACAGAGTAAAGCCCCCAGAAAATCTATCCGGTGTTCATGATGTTTTCTATGTTTCTCATCTACGGAAGTGCTTACATGACACCGTGGAGGTTGTTGAGCCGAGTGTGTTGGAAGAGAGGCGACAGCGAGACGAGTCCTTGCCCGTATTCTGGAATTGAAAGTTAAAACCTACGCAATAAAGAGATCAAGTTGCTAAAGATTCAATGGGAAGATAACCCAGAGGATGCGAGTTGGGAAACCGAAGAAAAGATTCTTGCTTTGTACACTTTCCTTTTCGAGGGTATGTTCTTAACTCCGTTTTCCACAGTTTTATCACTGCTCATTTCTATCATTTGAGTATATCTTATCCGTAGTATTTTTTCGACCTTTAGATAGGAAACCTATGAATGTAAACATGTGTTTGAAACATGTTATGCTCGATGGATGCAAGTAGATGCAAGTGTTTGCTAGTGGTTGCTTGTGGACGCATATACGCATACATTAAGCACTAAGATCAGCTCAATCACTTTCATACTGCATATGGATGTGAGTGCATTTTCTTTTCTTTCATGGATGGAAATGGATGTATTAGCATATGGATGTTGCATTTGGATGAATGAGTGTGCGCATATATAGAGCTTACATGTTATAATAGGTTTATTTGCATACATATTGGATTCATGACACTAACATATATTGCATTAAGGAGGTCGACTGAATCAGTAGACCGCTTGATCTTTCGCACTAGTGTTGGGACATAAACATACAACTTTGCATATATTCAAATAAGCATTAGAAGTCTTTAAGGACAATGGATTCCAGTGGTTGTTAGATGAGTATATGAATGATAGATGGTAGGATATGCATTCTTCTCAACTTAGAGATTTCGGAGACGAAACCCTTTGAGTAGGCGAGAATGTAACACCCCGAATTTTTAACGACACTAAAAGAGGATAAATTAAATAATAATTTATTTAATATTCATAATTAAGGAAAACGGACTGTGCCATTGTGTCCGTCTCGAAATTCTGGTCAAGATAGACATTTGGTTTGCGTAAAACGGACATCATATGAAGAAGTTATGAGGGTTTTAAGTTTGTATACGCGCAGAAAGAACATATATACACATATGGGTCACGTAAGAGTCAGATATGAGTCAGACCCTATCCATAACAGTTCAAATTCGAAAATTGAAAAGTGGCGGTGGATTTCCCACTCTAGGGGGTTGACCCCCCTAGAGGGGTGTCGATACCGAGGTCGACCCCCCTTAAGGGGTGTCGACCTATGGGTCGACCTACCCACAGGGGTATCGATACCCCCAGGGCTGAGGTGGCAGTCGGTTTCAAAGGGTTCTGCAGCTATATATATGTGTCCAATTCTCCTATTTCTTCATTGGAAATTATGGGAGTCAAATGTTGCCGGTGTGCGAGCTAAGACGGATTCGTTTTCTTCAGCAACGTACAACATTCAACTTTGCAAATCAAATCCAGAAATTCAAGATCCATTCTTTCTCTATTCTCTAAACCTAACACTGTGAGTTTCTAGTTGCTTTTAGGTTTAAATGAATAAAAGTGAATTATGAAAGACTGTGAATTGGATATGATGTTAACTATGAATCTGTGCTATTGTTAAATCTTATACTATGTCATGGTAGATCTACGCCTTTAGATCTAATGCAATTGTGGTTATTCTATTATATTGCCTATGTGGATCTTGACTTGTAACTATATTGTGGTGAATGTAAATCTGTTAATTTGGACAGTTGAAACATTGGTTAGATCTAATTCTTTATGTAAATCACTTACTACCTATCATATTGCGATCAACTTAGATATGTTGAAAATTAGACGTATGAACCCATATTTGGACGTAAGCATGCTATTATGTCATCCTAATGGTGTTAGATCTATTTTAACCTTTGGATATGAATTATGTGTTATCCCCTTGTGTTTATCATGTTATATCTAAACCAATTGGACATCTAAATTGCTAATTTAGATCTTATTATGCTTATTGGAACATCATAGTTATGTTAGAATCAATTGACTGCCACAAGTTCACCAGTCTTATGTCCATCTTGTTATGATGTTAATTACATGCCCATGCCAGTATGCATATTCACCTTATCACCAAGCCTATGCCAAGTTGAACAATCACTTTTGTTACACTCCTACTATTTTTTCCTTTTTATCGTTTATGGCTAGGCAATTATCTAGCCTAGGCATGCTGCCAATTTTGCATGGACGCTAGTTAAGGAACGGGGGAAAAGGGTTAATAGTGGCATAATTTGAATATGAACATTTTTGGACATATAATTCAAACTATTAGGTAGAATGGACATTAACACCTATAAAGGGAAAGGTTTAATTAATTAATTAATTAATAATGGAATGTCTAGTAATTACAATTAGGAATTGTAATTGTACTTATGACACGAGGTTAGGTTGCATTAGTGGTGGAAGTCTGCCCGGACCTGGCCGGCATATCCAGTAGCCACTAATGTTGAACCTAATGTGGGAGGTCTAAGTACGCAAATACGAATCGGGCTAAGACACGCGGTTAGGCCCAATTGTGGAATAAGACTGCCCGGACCCGACCGGCATATCCAGCATCCATACGTTGTAGGTCTAATGTAGGAGGTCTAGCCCATTATAAACCATAAATGGACATGGTAATAAATTGGACTACTAAGTAAATCTATTCCATAGGGATTGTATGATTATGAACTAAAGTTAGGGTAAAGTAAATTGATTGGATAGTGGATGGGTTAAGCAAATCTGGAGGGGGTGGGTAATATTTACATATAGGCCCACAACTTAACCCGATAAGGTAATGTAATTAAAGACACCTAGTGGTATACATAACCAGAGGAAATAATAGAGTTATCTAATTAAAGACACCTTTTAGGATAAGCATAACTGGTATAGAGCTATGTAATTAAAGACACCTAATGGTATACATAGTCAGTGAAAACCTAGTGGAGGATACAAGACAAAGGGGAGAGCTTGTATCATATTGTGTGGGACCCATTTCAGTCAGTAACCTGGAGTAGGTATCAAATAAAAGTACTCCATACTGGGTGGAGAGGGGAGATACGTACTGACTGATTGTAAGAGATCCAAACGTGGAGGACGATGTGGGCGGCGTGAACCGACCGGGCCATGTGCGTGCATGAGCCGGGCAGAGGGGGATAAGACGACCGTGACACCTATAGATATGGGGTTGTGCATATCAGTGAGGGGTTGCCACTTTAGGATGTGACCGTAGGGCCTGCACAGTGTATCTACGGAGTAGGGAGCCGATTGATTTGGGTAGTGGTAAGGGTACACTTGGACGTATGCCCTAAGTCTACTAACTTATAGTGGAAGGGATCATCTCATTGTGGTTATACTAGTAATAGTGCAGAGTAATCATTAGAAAAGTGTACACACCTTTATCCTGTATACTTCGTCACACCTGCCATTTATGTAACGATCTCTCTTATCCACTTTATATGCTTATCGTGTTACTTTTATTTATTTACTGCCTAAAAGTAACCAGACTCGCCAGACTTTATGTCTGACCTTTTTGTTTCCCCATCTTTCTTCTGTTTCCTCCCCCCCCCCCCCCGCTTCTCAGGGATGAAACACTCAGGCTTAGTCAATACTCAGATATCATCTTGCTAGGAGCTACTACTGAATTATGGCTCAAGTTCTTGTCTCTACTATGGCTTAACTCTTTTATTTAGATAATTATGTTTTTTATATACTTATGTACTCTGATGGTGCAAGACAGAAGTTATTTTATTGTAATGGTTTTCGTGACTTATGGTATTGTGGACTACGACATTATGATTTATGTTTGAAATAAAAAATTAAATTTTCGCTGCTATCTTATTTATATCTATTTTGTAATTATTCTGTGTTTGTTTACCTATAACGCTTCATGAAACTTAATGCATTCCCTTAGTGAGTGATATTAACGGACGTGGGGTGTCACACGCCCACATCGTGGGAAAACCATGGAAAAGAAGGTGCCACGGTATGGTTTCTTTTGGCCTACAGTTAGTCAGGATGCGGCTAATTATTCCAAACGTTGCGACAATTGCCAGAGATTGCCCAGATTCCAAGAGCTCCGCCAACCTAGCTCACCTAAATGATTAGTCCTTGGTCGTTCGCTGCATAGGGAGTAGAGATTATTGGAAGCTTTTCAATCTTTAAATGCGGAGCGAAGTATGCAATCGTGGTTGTGGATTACTTTACAAAGTGGGCCAAAGCCAAACCATTGACCATGATTACGATAAAGTATGTGATCAACTTTATGGTCAGAAATACCATATGTCAATTTCGGCTTCCCAGAACCATCATAACTGATAATGGGACCCAGTTAGACATCTTAGAATTTAGAGATTTCTGACAATGATACCACATCGAGAAGAAGTACACTGCAGTTGCACATCCACAATCTAATGGACAAGTCAAGGCTGTGAATAAGATCATCAAGTCCATTCTAAAAAAGGTTGGAGCGAGCCAAAGGCCCTTTGAGCTTATCGTACAACCCATAAGTCTATGAATGACCACACTCCATTTGCCTTATCCTATGGCTCTAAAGCAGTCATCCTAATAGAGCTCGAAGTCCCCTCTTATAGGATGACATATTATGACCTGTTCACAAACAAAGCGCGTCTTTTAGAATCACTGGACATGATTGACGGGAAGAGAGAAGAAGCTAACCTGCATGCTGTAGCGCACAGGCAATGAGTCGCTCGATACTATAATAAGAAGGTTCGACTCAAACCTTTGATTTCGGCGAGCTTGTTTTGAAACGAGTCTTCCCGGTCCTAGTGCACATGAGTCCAAAGTGGGAAGGACCTTATATCATCCAATAGAGGATTGATAATGGAACCTTCAGGCTAATGATTGTTAATGGAGATCCACACCTAAGAGCATGGAATGTTGAGCACCTGCAACATTATCTTTCTTAGGCTTTTATTCCTATTTATTTCATTTTTTTCGTAGTATTGTAATAAGGTGTGACTCGCCACTTATTATTGTTCATAAATAAAAACTCATTTCCATGCTCCATTACTGTGTCTATTACTTTGAATATGTTTTATGATTTGATGAACCAATGACAAGAATCAAATGAAGGAGATAACTAACTCCCCAACGAAGTTTGTTGGCTCACGTTTGAACGAGATGACTCAACTTCGCGAGTCCGCGAGTAGTCAGACTTGGGTCAACTAAATTCGATCTCGACTTCGACGCTCGACACGACAATCCCCACTTTGTGAACTAAAATGATGGAATGCTGCTTAAACAACATCTTTAACTCTTTCCCACATTTCGATGGGACAAGTATAAACAATGGGGATGTGATCCGATCATCTTGATCGTGACGTTATGCCCTTGACGTTGAGGCAAAGGAATGATGCCCGGGAAAGTGTGACCCGACTGCTTGCCCGACTAACTCCATTCCTCAGAGCTTAGAACATAATATATGCTAAGGACGAGTGTGATAGGTGCACCAAGACTAACGAACAATCGCTCCCTAACTCTAACTTCTGATGACTAAGGAGAGAGTATAAAATGACTTGCATTCCCCGATGCAAGGCCACTTGACCTACGACTCCAACCTAGAGCGACAAAGAGAGACTATAAAAGACGAATCATGACATCCATACTAACTCCAGTATCCTCAACTAGGACTAGGAGTACAAATGCTTAAGGACCAGACGTCCAAATTGACTTAACCAAATTCACCAACGTTGGGGGAATGGGTATAGACTTATAAATTAACTTCGAGAAAGACTTGGACATGACTCGTGATACAAATTTAATTGGGGGCATACACAATATACCATAAAATGTCGACGTTCAGCACTGAGATGCCTAGTACTATGACACTCCAAATTGCTTATAGCTTGTTTACAAATTACTACTTATTACCTATCTAAGTAACATTTAGATCACGAGTACACTGGATGGAAAGAAATATATAAATTTGCAGACAGATAATATTGCTTTTATCAAAGGAAACAACGCTCCATTACAAAAATGCAGGTTTCAAACAAATTTACAAGCAAAAAGACGAGGGCCACACTCGCAAAAACATCTAAATGGCCTAGAAATAATATGAAAGCTTAATCAACTAAGCTTCTGACGAATCATCATCAATCTTCCTCTTCTTTTTCTTATCCTCTACTAGCTCGACCAACTCTTCCATAGTCAAGTTATGCCTCTTCTTAAATTTGTCAATAGGGTTATCCTCGACTGTAAAAGCGGACACATCTTGTTTCTTTTTGCTCTGCTTGGATAAGATAGGAGGAGGAGGAGCTTACCCTCATCTTTCACCTTCATCTCCACAAGGGTCAGAGGACTAGTCTTGCCATACTCCCCTGTATACACCACATCCTCTTACTCCAGCTGAGAGACTCTTCCATGTAGTTGTGATGGCCACCCATAAACTCTTGCACTTAACAAGAGGAATACTTTGATGAAAGACATGCCAGGTAGCTATGGATGATCATCAGGGTAGAATAACACATGCGGAACATGTCGTATAACTCACAACACAGGGATAAAATATAATAGAACATATACAACAAGAAATAATAGAGAAGTAGAATTGAGCAGAATCTTAAACTTTTCATATTATAATGAGTTATCCATACAACACCAGGATAGACCATAAGAGTCTGTACAAAATGCCTCACTACAAGTCACTCAAAGAATACATCAAATAGTGGAAAAAAATAGTAGATAGTAGGAAATAGTACGTCAGCCTTCTGCTCGTCGTGGCTCAACAGCATCATCCTCATCAAGATCTACTACTTGTCACCTGCTACTCAGTCTGCCCATTCATCACATGAATGAACAACCCAAGGTAATAAGAGGGGGACATAAAACCTTGAGTTAGACAATAGTCTTAATGAGCGATAAAACAACTATCAAACATCATCAATAAAGTTTATGAGAGTAGGCCGATTAATCAACTAATCTACTAACACATCAAAGAAGAACCCAATCCATCTCCTCCATATCTGACAATGATGTCCTTTACAAAAATCAGATAGAAACAAAAAGTACATTCACGGTAACCAATTATCAAGCGTAGACCATCCTAATCAAAATCGACATCCCCTAAGCACAAGCCCTGAAGGCCTAAACCAACACCAGACAAGCACTCAAGAGATATCTCCTTAGACGTCGGGCAATCTACACAAGACGATACAAGCAAAACAATTATCATCCATGACTCTGGCTATCACCGCCAATCCTGCTTTGAAACCACCATTAATCGTATGACTGGCTCAACCTGCCAACCGTCAAGGGCTAATGGTAACCTCGGTTCTAACCATACTTCTGCATGTCCCACGTACATTTGTCTCCCCAACAACTAGGCCTATCCCATGGACCCAGGGTACTCGACTACTCCCACTAGTCTTTTAGGCATCCCTTTTATACCCCTACTTTGAGTCCGCTAGAACTTACGGCAATTACAATCTCTCAGCCTTCATAACTCTAGTAGTCATCACTGACGACTATCCATAAGCTCAGACCACGTATCGAGCAACCATTATCCATTAGCTCACAACTTTGAGTCGTCTTCACATTCGTTGCATTATGATGATCAACGAACACTTCTCAACACTTCAAATATTCCGTCTTGAATTAACATCGAAGCTTCGCCCATCGTCGAACCAAAATAAACTTCAATTGGTCAACATCACGTTACGCAGATCAATGTGATCCATTGTCTTTTGGACGATCCCTCACTTCTACAGTAACCCATCATTTCCCAGGCAATCCATCATTTTCCGGCGATCCATCATTTTTTCGGGTGATCCATCATTTTCTGGGTGATCCATCATTTTTCGGGCGATCCATCATCTTTCCGAGCGATCCATCATTTTCTGAGCGGTCCATCATTTTCCGGACGGTCCATCATCTTTCCACACTATCCATCATTTTCTGGGTTGTCCATCATCTTTCGGGGCGATCCATCATTTTCATGCACAATAATCTAGGCGATCCATCAGCACACTACCCCGATCCATCAATACATGTGATCCATTCCCAAATCCACCCTTTTGGCGAACGATTCATTGATCCATGCTTCAAACGACGAACATCCATATACACAACTCATCCAAAATCGATCGATTTCAACAAAACATCATCATCAGACATTAACACAATAATAAATCATCATACAATCAGATGAATTTCACCAAATCATGATAAAACAATAAAAGATCAAATAAATAGGTCTAAACTTGTGTAAACACATGAAATAACATAAAAATTTATCGATTCAAGTTGCTAGATTAGATCTTATGTTGATTCGAATGAAAATATGCTTACCATGATGTAGATCTAGGTGAAAACAACTTGAAATGATGAAAATAAAATCAAACAACCCATATACTCGATTGAATCCGTGTGAGAGACGCTTATCACTCACCAAATCTTAAAATTAGCTTTAAAACAATGATCTACAATCCGGACGGTGAAGAACAATGAAGAACGGCCTTCGAATCAATCACTTTGATGTGATCTACCTTTCTTCGATGTTGATATTCAATCTTCTAATCTAGATCTATGCTTTTAATGGAGTAGAGATGTATTTGATTGAGCAAGGAGGATCAAAAGCTCAACAAAATAAGAGATATGAAGAAACTAAACTATTCTCCATGCCTCTACCACCTATTTATAGCCGTCTAATCAGCCTACTCATGGGCCACACCAAATCAGCCCACTAATGACTAGTTAGCCTGTCCAGAAATTATGTAGCACTAAAACAACAATTTCTCCCGAACCGCTAAACCAAATCTTTAATGTGATCACTCTCGATATTGGCAATACCATTTCCTTTCCAATAAAAATGATCTCAACATCTGATTCGATCTCAATCAAAAGTTATTCCCTGTACAAAACTAATAGGGACAAAGTGGTCACAAATAAAATTGATAAAAATTATGGACATGGCTCACATCCCCATAGCAAACATATCAAAATATGAGAATGATCCAACCCTCAGGGACATAAATAAAAATATTTTACGATCCTCCGATACGTAAAATGCAGGTCGTTACATCTCCCTCCGTTTGGAATTTTTCCTCTGAAATTCCAAGAAACCACAAACAATTTTGCATGCCTATCATCCATGAGCAGCCAATTTACCATCCAAACTAGCATCCCTCAAGCCATGCATCCATAGCTTTAAACTAGCACATGGAATTCTAACAAATAATACAAGTTACAATGGTGTAAGGTGACATGACATTTATGGGGTCATACCAATGAAAAGTTCTGGATGGATCGTCTTCATACTCTCTTCCATTTCTCACGTACAATTGTCGTCATCCTCACTCCATTGCACCTTGACTAGCATAACCGTCTTCCACCTAAGCTGTTTCCGGTCATTCCCCACAACGCAAAGCGGCTTACGAGGTTTCATAACTTTGGAACTGACTTCTTGATCTTTGTACTATTTCCAAGATACCACCACATACGAATCATGCACACACTTCCGTAGAAATGACACATGGAAAAAATTGTGCACACTCGAAATCTTCTCAAGTAAATCTAAACTATATGCGAGCTTCTCAATCTATTGTACTATTGGAAACGGTCCAACGAATCTTGGAGCTAACTTTCCTTTACTTCTGAACCGAACAATATTCTTCAATGGCTAAATCTTCACGAAAACATATCACCCACGCCAAACTTCAAATCCTTTCGACGTTTATTGTTATAACTCTTCTAATGATCTTGGGATGCTTTCATTTGTTGCCAGACGATCTCAATACAATCCGAGGTCTCTTTAATCATCTCTGGCCCAAGTATCAACTTATCTCCACTCTCTAACCAACATGCCGCAGAATTACACGGTCTACCGTACAACTCCCAGTATGGTGTCATCCTAATGCTCGATTGGTATTTGTTGTTGTATGCAAACCCAACTAGATGTAGATGGTCTTCCCACGATTTAATACACAATCTCTAAGGAGATCTTCTAAAACTCAGTTAACCCTCTCGATTTGACCATCAGTTTGGGGATGATAGGTCGTACTCAAACACAACTCGGTTCCTAAGGTCTCTTGCAAACTCTTCCAAAATTCACTTGTGAATAATGGATCTCGATCTCTTACTACGCTCTTCAAGATACCATGGAATCGAACTATCCATTTTATATATAGCTCAGCCAACCTTGATGTTGTCCTAGTCGATCTGACAGGAATAAACCTTGCACTTTTGGTCAAACGATCCACTATGACCAAAATTCCTTCGTTTCCTACCCTAGTTCTAGGTAGTCCATCGGTAAAATCCATCGATATCTGCTCCCACTTCCACATAGGAACTTCCTATGGCTGAAGCAATCCACTCGGCTTCTTCTGTTTAGCTTTCACCAACTGACAATTCATGCACTTGGAAATAATTTTTCCAACGTCCAGCTTCATACCTTCCCAGTAGTAAGCTCGCTTCATGTCCTGATACATCTTGTTACCACCGGGATGAATCATCAACTTCGAGTGATGACATTCCCTCAGAACCTCATCTCTTAATCCATCAATATCAAGAACAACCAGTCATCCTTGTTTCTAAAGCCAACCCACTCGATCGACTTCGAACTCCTTATCCTCTGGTTCCAATTTCTGGATAATCTCGACAAGGTTTACATCGCTTATGGGATCTTCTCAATCCTTTTGATAAGGGCAGGTCTTATCGACAAGCTTGTCAGCATCTCAAGTTCTAATTCGCACCGAGGCTTGAAATTGAATCCTGTTAATGGTGCAGACATCTTGGAGAAATCCTTGATGAAACGAAGATAATATTCCGCCAATCCAAGGAAACTCCAAACATTTGTTGCATTCTTAGGCTTATTCCAATCCTGACCGCTGCCACCTTAGCGGGACCCACCGCTACTCCATTTCCAGAAGCAACATGGCCAACAAACCTTACTTCGCTCTTGACATTTCGAATACTTAGCTCTCAGTTGATGCTTTCGCAAGATTCCCAAAACAACTCGCAAGCGCGTCTTATGCTCCTCCACATTTCGGGAATAAACCAGAATATCATCTACGAACACAAGCACGAACCTATTCAACTGATATCTGAATACCCTATTCATAAGATCTACGAAATACACTAGCGCGTTATCAAACCAAATGGCATCACCAACCATTCAAAGAAACTGAACGATGTCCTAAAAGTTGTCTTCGACACAATATCCTTTGCCACTCTCAACTGGTGAAATCTCGTTGCTAAATCCATCTGAGAAAACACCTTGACTTCGTGAAGCCGGTTAAAAAATTCATCTATCCTTGGCAACGGATACTTGTTCTTCTTGGTCACCTTGTTCAGCTTACAATAATCAACACATAATCTCAAAGATCAGTCAGCCTTGGTTGCAAACTGTAACGACCCGGGTTTTTGCGATCTTGGTTATCCGATATACAAAACATATCGAACATCCAAGGATAAAAAATAACCGAATGGTTAATGAAAGAAGTTAGAGGGTGAGAATGGATAAGATAGAACTTATAGAATAGAAGAAGAAGAAGAAGAAGAAGAAAATCATCATCAGAGTAAACATGAATATCACAACGGAACGAATAAAATATAACCTAACTTTTGAAATACAAACAATATATGTATACAACAACATTTGCATAGTACAACACTTACAACAACAGCGGAAATAAACAATAGCTATATAATCCTGAAGCCTCCTGCTCCAACCTCTCCAAGTGCATCTGTAAAACCCCGACTACTTGACTGCCCGTACAAATTTAGGCACCCAAGAGTTTAGGGAAAACAAAACAAAATAAACTTCGGGTCAGTCATGGGACTGGTATGAGTAAAACAATTTTAAACAGTTTGAACAGGTAAATGATATCTCATAAGACCATGCCGTATCACGGAACGGGTTTTTCCCTTATGAGAATCCAAAATATCTTTAAATCAAAAACCTTTTGATATTATAATAATGTCTATCAACCACAATATAATAATCATCTAGCAGAAACGCTTTCATCTCACGTTCTACATATATAGTATACAATCAAAACCGCAAGCACGTATTGGGTAATGGATTTCCAACTATGACAAGGTATGGAACTACCTTCCGATCAGTGCACTCTAGGAACAATACACTGGAGTTCAACAAGAACATCTTGTAACTCAGCCACACATGACCGACCACTCATTTCGCTTGAGTGTATCGAATGTATATCACCAACGGTTGGGGTCAGTAACCGTTCACGTGTATATATATATATGGGACAGCATTGATAGATTTAAGAAGCAAATGAATATTCTTTAGATAGGTGATTATACACCCTACTTCGGTGCGACCGACATAGCCATGCTGCCTGCCCGATTTTTGTCATTTACCGGATGTGAGGCTAGAAGCTACGCTTACCTTTTCACATACCACATCTTCATTCACTTAGAATGTCACATCATCATACCCGCCAAATCACAAATTGACTTATCCAAAAATATCACGGGTATAAAGCTAAGAGAAACGAATTCCTCCGCCACCAACGTAGATACGTTTGAAATGGTCAACTTACGTGATCTACCAGATATACACTGTCAGATCTTCGTCCATACAAGTTGTCCTGGGACTGGACAAACCGAAGGCACTATTCATATCCATCTTAGTCACTGTTATCAAAGATTTATACAACAGCCCTTGCACTTTACTCTGTCTTCAATTATCTTTGGCATATATGATTCGCAACGCTTATGCCAATACAGAGTGGTTCTTTGGATAATAATCCAACCGGTCTATCCATATCAACAACGTTAAAATGGTCGAAAACTTCGATAGTCGGTGAGTTAAATATCAAAGAAAAACACGTGTGCAAACAATGATATTATTTCCAAGTGGAAATTATATCGAACAATCATCAACCATATATATATATATATATATATATATTCATATTTCCTTATTTTCTACATGTAGAAAATATACGTGATTAACATTGGAAACATTTCCATAGCTTATTCACGCATCAATATCATTCCACAACTACTAGTCCCTAACCGTAAACTAGTAAGAGAACAATTCTATAAGTATAAACCCCGAAGGCCGAAACCAACATAAGATCGATACTCAGAAAACTATTCAACTTACTAATCTCTAGTCAGCTTCTAATTTTTGTTTAACTCTATTTCTTTAACTCTCTTTGATTAACTCTATTTGATTAACTCTAAATGGTTAACTCTAACTGATTAACTCTAACTGGTTAACTCAAATTCAAATAACTTATACTCGATTAACTCCTTTTAATAACGTTTATCCATTTATAAAGATTTACTTTTAGTAACGGTTCTTCACTTTAAAAATGTCCTTTTTATAACGTTTCTCCACTTATAAAGATTTCCTTTTTAACAGCGTTTAATCACTTATAATGATTTCCTTTTTAACAGCGTTTAATCACTTATAATGATTTCCTTATAACAGTGTTTAATCACTTAAAATGATTTCCTTATAACAACGTTTAATCACTTATAATGATTTCCTTTTTAATCCTATTTATTTTCCAAATAAATATTCCTTTATCACTTCACTTCTATTCATTAGATCCTTATTATAAATTGATAAGTGAATAAACTTCTCAGTGTTAATCCCAAAGGCCGAAACCAACATCAGAACAACACTTTGAAATTTACTCAACTCAATCAACATATAACAAGGTCCAATTACTTACAACCCATACCCTATTCTCTTTAACATTTTAAATCGATTCTATTTATTTTCTAATCAATATTCCTTTTATAAAATCCTTTGATTTTATAAATATTTCATTTTCAATATATGTTTTGAAAATTCCCTTATCAACATTCCGGTATGTTACGGTATTCAACATATCAAATCACGATGATCAATATCGTCCAAACACATATATCGACAACAGATTATATATCACATCATATACTCAATATATGAATAACAGTAAAATAAATGTTGAGGAATCCAGTTGGATTCCTCCAACCTGTTTACCTGCATCACAGATGTTAAACCATATAATTAACATCAACTTCATTTCAATATGAAATGTTTTAATAAACAGAATCAATATATATATATATATAACGATATATATATATATATATATATATATATATATGATTTCAACTAACTGACTAGCAGTTCAATCAACCAAATCAACACACAGCAATCAACAGATGATTAACAGTTCTAAAAAAAATACGTTATAAAAATATAACTGTTCAAAGTTGGTGAGTTTTACTCACATTGGACGATCATCGTTAATAACGATAACCATCGCTTGATTTGATTCTGACAATTTATTTCACTATAAATTGAAACGAGCTTCGATTCACTCTCCGTCAGTTCCAGTATGTTGCTTCCGTCCATATGATCCTAACGGATCTTGTATTATCGAATTCCATCAACATATGATAAAGTTATACTATTAGTACGTTTGTACATCGTTATTTAAAAATGAAATAAATTCTCTTTTATAATTAATCGGGCTTTAACCTTTTCCCATGGCCCATTGCCTCTTTTATTTATCAGGCCCGGTTTCCCTTTTACCCAAATCCCCGTGACCCTGTACACTACTTCTTCCTCTTCATCAGTACATCGCGTAACCTTCCAAACACAAATAGCCGGACCTCGCAACCACTAAACCCATCTTCTACTTTACGATGATTTAAACCATTAACGCCGAAACCCTGATACACGCACTCAGGCTTCTCACCTGAACACATCCACCCAGTAACCACTTCCCAATTGAACAAAGTTGCTACTTCCAGTATTGAACGGAACTAAACCTCCTCTCGAACCCTTCAACCAAATTTCAAACCGCCTTTACCAATCTCTCCTCCTTCAAACGCTCATCAAACCTATCTCCACCATGTAATGCCCGAGCTCCTTGCACCTTTGCGTTCTCTTTTATATTCCTTCTCAACACCATGCCACTTCATTTCTTCACTGAACCCACCCCCTTCTTACTCATTCAACAATATCCAACACAGTACACTCCTCATCACTAACACACGCATCTCCAACTCCCACTTTTTACACAGCAAACCCTCAAGAAACAGTACCATGATAACCATACTCAAGAACCCGACAACCCCAAACATTCAGCAGCTCAACCGAATTTCGGAAACAACCTCACCCTGATCTTCTACTTCAAATAGCATCCCCAGCTCAAAAACCGATCATCAACCCAGCATCCGTTCACCTGAGCCAACCCATTTCCTGTAACCCACCCAGAACCTCGCGGTGCCCAACTATGCACTGCCACCTTCCAAACTCCCGCGATGGGAGTCTCCTTCAACACCAAGTGCATCGCCACCCTTAGCTCGAGCCATCCCCGCTCCAATTAGCACCGACGTCGCCCGCTAGCTCTACTGTAGAACTCGGCGTCGTAAGGACAATTGATCGAACGTGTTTAGATTGGGATAGAGCTGAATAGCATCCTCTAAGGAATCCAGAAATACGAGTCTTTGAATTTGTACGAATTTATTTGGTTTTATTGGATTTTTCAAAGATCGGTTTTTGATTGAGAGTTTTTCCTTGGTGGCTGAGAAAGATAAAGGCGTGGACTTCTGTTTAGGTCTAGGAAGGAATTGGTGGTGTCTATTTATAGCAAGAAGGGTGGAGATATTTTTATGAGATATTTTAGTTTTAGGTTCGGTATTGCCTTCTATAAATCCGTGTGATCTCACACGATACCCAAAAATCATGAAAATGGACACGCAGCTACAATTCGACATTACGTTCTTAACGAAACTGGTTTCGTCGAATTCCGACTCCGTTTGCTCACACAACGTATTTTTAAAGGTCAAAATTATCAACTGTTTTTCACATTAAAATCCCGTACGGCCACATACTGACTTCAAAAATCACGGGAACTGAAATCTAACAATAATTTAACATTGCAAAATTAGTTTCGTCGAATTCTGAGGTCGTTTGCAAAATTGGCTATTTTTAAAGCCCTGAATGAACCATTTAAATATATAAATATATTTAAATATAATTAAATTAAATATTTATAAATAAATATTATCGTATATATTCACAGTGGAATACCATACAGCTCTAGAATATTCGTATGTGAATTTCTAGCTTGATATTTCAAATCCTGATTAAATCGATATTCAATTTATAATGAAATTCCTTTTATATATCGTTATAAATTGAAAAGGAATTCCACAGCGACTTTTCTAAAATTTGATTTGGACGTAAATCAAAATATACATGACTAAATCCAGATTTTTCTCTTCCACTAGAAAAATATACTTCCCCAGCTCCTAACGTTTCTTGTTTCACAGAAATCCGATTTAAAACGGCTTCTGTATATTCGTTTAAAGTTCGAATCGCCAAATCGCGAACTACAGGGCCATTTCGAGCTCGATTATTTTTATAATATAATTATACATTCAAACTTCATTTAAATAATATATTCGTTAATATAATTCAACTCTAAACTGAATTATATATTCTAAATAATCCAATTCACCCAAGATTCATGAATTTCACCATTTTCGATTATTTCTGAATTATATATATTATTTGATTATTTATATTAACTAAATATAAATATTATTTAATTCATGTTATCGATATCGCCAACTCGATATTTAATAATTAAATAAATTAATTATTCGACAGCTACAAATGCGGGTCATTACAATCTTTCCCCCTTAAAAAAATTTCGACCTCGAAATTGCTAAGCTAGAGGAATGCTATAAACTCTACCAACTAGATTCAAATATCTTTTGGTTTACTTATTAACTTCAGTTTCAACTGAACCTACTAATTCCAGTTAAATTATTAATTCACTCCGGCTAACTAAAATTTCCAGAAATCATGAAAATTTTCTAATGCCTTAAATTTTCGGAAAATTTCGCCATAACCTCCTTTGTACAGCCCTATCGGTAAAACTACAACTCGCCTCTCTGGGCCATCTCCAACCCAAAAGAAAACCTGCAACGACAAGGAATTTCGCTCGATCTGAATCAGTCGTTAAACCGATCTAGACCGTTCGAAACCCCTGATTACAACAATTCCATCAGATACAAGAATATACAGAGTATAATCGAATAAATTACATTCGAGAAATATCAGAGATTACAATAAATTACATAGCAGTGGAAAACAATAGAAAACACAACTGAAAGTAATACACGGATACAGAGCTTTCCGAGCATCATTCCAGCTATAAACCAGGATCCTGCGAATATAAATCTGCAAAACCAAAACTACTAGCTGCCCGTGTCGAAAATAGGGGCACCCAGAGTTTAGGTTAAAACAATAAACTCCAGGTCAGTCATGTGACTGGTGTGAGAACTAAAACAGTTATTTAAAACTTCACTTTAAAAGAGAGTAATTCAAGGGACCACGCCGTATAACACGGAACGGGTTTCCTCCCAAGAATACCAGTGCATAGAAAAGACAACGCAATTCTTTTTCGAAAAATGAAGCTATTATAAGACCCAGGTCCCATCACACAATGCAACGCAAGCCGGAGGATAGGGTTTTCCCTTATAATAGCCAAACAAGCTTGGTACGTTTAAAAACAAATCATTTGGTACTATTATAAGTGTATAGTGTTAAATCAATTTCAATCATAAATATCAATCCTAGGCGGCATGGGTACCATATATCATGTCGCCATACTAGGCTCTACAAATAAAACCGAAATACACGTATTGGAAATTGGATTTCCGTCATGAGTCGAGGCAAGGGGCAAGCTCCTCTCCGCTTTCGATTCAATTTGAATTCATTTCAAATCGATTTTTATTCTATTTCAATTCGTTTTCAATTCAATTCGAATTCGTTTTATATTCAATTCAATTCGAATTCGTTATATATTCAATTCAATTCGAATTCGTTATATATTCAATTCAATTCGAATTCGTTATATATTCAATTCAATTCGAATTCGTTATATATTCAATTCTATTCGAATTTCTTTTATATTCAATTCAATTCGAATTTCTTTTATATGCAATCCAATTATAAAAACGAATATAATCGATATAAATATCGTTCGCGTCAAAATAGCGCATCTCTAAACAACACGGCTTTATATTTTTCAATAACTTCGTTATTCTATTCAACAAATGAATCTATATTTCTTTCAATACATGACTCTATATTTTTGTCAACACACGACTAATCTCAACGAATGAGTTCTGTCCACATGTGACTATTTTTGTTATTTAATATATTTTATAAAAATTATGGTATCTATCGTTTGATTTCAAATCAGACTCCAACCGTAAATTAGTAAGAGAACGATTCCCTAAATATTAACCCCGAAGGCCGAAACCAGCATCAGATCAATATCCAAGAGACCACTCATCTTATCTATTTTCCAGTTAGTTTCTAATTTTATATATGATAAAGATGTAAATTTTACTGTTAAAATATTTTGTTCAACACATGACTAATCTCAACGGATGAGTACTGCCAACACATGAACCTTTATTTTATAAAGAAGTTAGTTTCTAATTCTATATATAATAAAGATGTAAATTTTATTATTAAAATATTTCGTTCAATACATGACTAATCTCAACGGATGAGTACTGCCAACACATGAACCTTTATTTTCTCTATACTTCACGATAAAATAAAGTTCAGATTTTTATTTCACTTCATATATTTACAACGCCTCTTTTACATAACCAAAATCACGTCTTTTATAAATCAAAAATCTAATCTTTATTCCAATAAAAATTATTTCTTTATTCCACTATCTTTAAAGCAAAAATCACATTTCCATTTCGATGTTTATAAATAAAAATTCACATTTTCCATTCACTTGACATATAAAGATCTTATTTTTATCGAAGTAAAAATCATATTTTTACTTCACTACTTAATTAAAAATTATACTTTTATTACTCTACATAAATAAAAATTATATTTTTACTACTTCTATAATATAAAAATCATATTTTTAATATGCCGCTAGTATAAAAACTATATTTTTAACCTTTCTATATTATAAAAATTTAATTTTTATTCTTGCAAATAAGTAAAAATCGAATTTTTATTACGTTAAAAACTGAAAATAAAAATAATTAGAACAAAGAAAACTTACTGTGGTTGTATGATGAGGGAGAAGGGGCGTCAGGTGGTCGGCAGGCGAGGTGGGGGTCTCAGCAGGTCGGAGGGAGGTGGCGCAGGTCAGGGCGAGGGCGGTTGCGCGCAGGGAGGGCACGAGGTGGTTAGGGTTTGGATGGATCGAGAAAAGGGGGTTTGGGCTCGCCGTCGCGAGGTGGAAGCAGGGGGGTTCGCCAGTCCGGCGTCGGCCTGGGGAGGGAGCGCGCCTCCATCGAGGGGGGGGGCGTCTGCGCGTCGGTATTGGAGGGGGTTGGGGTACTCGAAGTGCTGGAGGGGGGGACTCTTGGCGGAGCGCGACAGCGTCAGGTGGGGGGGTAGGGCGTGGAGGTGGGCGGCTGAGGGGTAGCGGTTTTCTCTCTTTTTTTCTTCTGAAATCGATGGTTAGACTGAAGGGAAAGGAGAGAGGGCCAGGGTTTTTATATAATAATTTATATTTTATTTTAATTTCAAAAAGTAACTTTTTCATTCGAACTCGAAATCAAGCCCACCACCTGTCGTCAATAGCTAAATACCCCCATTCCGAACACAATGGGATATGTACCGTAAGCTGATTTGATCGTTTCGATCAGTTTTCATCAAAATCAAAATATAACTCTATATATTGAATTTGAACGTGCATTTCAATCTACCGGGGCTGCATACTAACTCAAAAAATTCCAGAAAAATTATTTCTAGCTTCGTATTGACGATACGGTCCTAACAAAACTAGTTTCGTCGAATTCTGAGATCATTTGAAAAATGGCCATTTTCCAGTCGATTAAAATCAACTGAAACTAGTCAAACGCGTTTTCCTTTGCCACGCTCACATATTGAATCGAAAAATTATGAAATTTGAAACCTAGCAATAATTCGACATCGCGGATCCAACAAAAGTGGTTTCATCGGAATCCGAGTTCGTTTGCAAAATTCCCATTTTTAAGGGCTTGAATTCCATAGCGACTATTCAGAATTTTCAACTGGACATATCTTTTGATTCCCGCTATGAAATTTCGATTTTCCGGATTCGTTGGAAAGATATTCTCAATTAGATCCTAATGTTTTTGGTTTCACTAAAATCCGGTTTATTTTGCACCCGGTATGTTCATTTGAACTTTGAAATCGAATTATCGAACTACCGCGCCATTTTCAATTCCTTCTATAATTATATATAATTATTATTATATTCTAACGACGACGTATATAAATATATACGTTCGAAATATATTCAAAATAAATTTCTCGTCGATATTATTTAAAATAATTCATTTTAAATGTTCAAAATTCATTAAAATTGCCAAAATAAAAATTTTAAACTGGCCCAGATTTTCGGGTTGTTACAAAACCAAACAGCCAAGCGGCTTGCCAAACAGGCTCATAAATCACCAAACTCATATAAAATAAACTTGTACCTTTTTGTTGGGCATATCACTATATCCCTTCCATCTCCTGTTAATTCAGCATATACTCATGTCATCCTAATCAAATTTCAATCTGTTTTATCCACAAATCCAACCATTCACTTATACCTAGGTCGAATTTCATTTCCAACCAAAATTCCCTTCTCGATTTTTAAATTCTTAACTCATCAATCCAATACCATTACAAATTCAAATCTCACAAATCCAATTTGTCTCAATATCATTCTAATCCCGTTCAATTTCAGTTTGCTTTTCCCAAATTCTACTTAAGTTGGTTTTAATTCGAATAATCTTTTATTCGGAGTTTTAAATAACTTCATTTTTCAAAAATCAAATATTCCCTTTCAAAGTTCAAAACAACTTGTTTTTCTAAACAACTTCAAAAACAATCTCTTTGGTAGTAATCCGTCACTTACAACTCGAAAATGAACACCGATGATGGTCGACTTCATCATCGGAATTTATTTTCCAGCAATTGAAGTGAGTTCAATACTGTAACACTTTTCAAAACTATTTCTTAAACATTTCCATTTTAAAATCAGTTCAAAATATTCTTCCAATATTTGTAACCAAATTTAAAATCTCCCAGGATTTTTAAATTCTCATATATTATACTTATATGAATTCTACTTGGTTATTTATATAACCATTTCAACTATAATCTCATTCGATTATAATAACAACCAACACATCCAATATATTATATCAAAACATACTGTGTCGGTCCATCGTACTCAAATGTTTAGAAATCCCTATCGATATTGTGGTGCCCCGCTATCGACCAAAACTCATAAACCACTCAACCAATAAATCTCCACAATATAAAACCATTTTATATTAAATAACATATACGCGCTCATATATATACACTCAACTCAATCTAGGGATTACTAACCCCATCTCTACTGAGTCACGCCACAAAGCCAAGGTAACTCGCTTAACCTTATGCTCTGATACCAACTGTAACGACCCGGGTTTTTGCGATCTTGGTTATTTGATATACAAAACATATCGAACATCCAAGGATCGAAAATAACCGAATGGTTAATGAAAGAAGTTAGAGGGTGAGAATAGATAAGATAGAACTTATAGAATAGAAGAAGAAGAAGAACATCATCATCAACGTAAACATGAATCTCACAGTGGAACGAATAAAATATAACATAACTTTTGAAATACAAACAATATATGTATACAATAACATTTGCAGAGTACAACACTTACAACAACAGCGGAAATAAACAATAGCTATATAATCCTGAAGCCTCCTGCTCCAAGCTCTCCAAATGCATCTGTAAAACCCCGACTACTTGACTGCCCGTACAAATTTAGGCACCCAAGAGTTTAGGGAAAACAAAACAAAATAAACTTCGGGTCATTCATGGGACTGGTGTGAGTAAAACAGTTTTAAACAGTTTGAATAGGTAAATGATATCTCATAAGACCACGCCATATAACGGAATGGGTTTTTCCCTTATGAGAATCCAAAATATCTTTATATCAAAAACCTTTTGATATTATAATAATGTCTATCAACCACAATATAATAATCATCTAGCAGAAGCGCTTTCATCTCACGTTCTACATATATAGTATACAATCAAAACCGCAAGCACGTATTGGGTAATGGATTTCCAACTATGACAAGGTATGGAACCACCTTCCGATCAGTGCACTCTAGGAACAATACACTGGAGTTCAACAAGAACATCTTGCAACTCAGCCACACATGACCGACCACTCATTTCGCTTGAGTGTATCGAATGTATATCACCAACGGTCGGGATCAGCAACCATTCATGTATATATATGGGACAGCATTGATAGATTTAAGAAGAAAATGAATATTCTCTAGATAGGTGATTATACACCCTACTTCGGTGCGACCGACTTAGAAATGTTGTCTGACCGATTTTTGTCATTTAGCGGATGTGTGGCCAGAAGCTACGCTTATCTTTTCACATACCACATCTTCATTCACTTAGAATGTCACATCGTCGTACCCGCCAAATCACAAATTGACTTATCCAAAAATAGCACGGGTATAAAGCTAAGAGAAACGAATTCCTCCGCCACCAACGTAGATACGTGTGAAACGGTCAACTTACGTGATCTACCAGATATACTCTGTCAGACCTTCGTCCATACAAGTTGTCCTGGGACTGGCCGAAGGCACTATTCAGTATATCCATCTTAGGCACTGTTATCTAAGATTTATACAACAGCCCTTGCACTTTACTCCATCTTCAATTATCTTTGGCGTATATGATTCGCAACGCTTATGCCAATATAGAGTGGTTCTTTGGATAATAATCCAGCCGGTCTCTCCATATCAACAACGTTAAAATGGTCGAAAACTTCGATAGTCGGTGAGTTAACTATCAAAGAAAAACACGTGTGCAAACAACGATATTATTTCCATGTGGAAATTATATCGAACAATCATCAAACATATATATATATATATATATATATTCATATTTCCTTGTTTTCTACATGTAGAAAATATACGTCATTAACATTGGAAACATTTCCATAGCTTATTCACGCATCACTATCATTCCACAACTATTAGTCCCTAACCGTAAACTAATAAGAGAACAATTCTCTAAGTATAAACCCCAAGGCTGAAACCAAAATCAGATCGATACTCAGAAAACTATTCAGCTTACTAATCTCTAGTCAGTTTCTAATTTTTATTTAACTCTATTTCTTTAACTTTCTTCGATTAACTCTATTTGATTAACTCTAACTGGTTAACTCTAACTGGTTAACTCTAACTGATTAACTCAAATTCGAATAACTTATACTCGATTAACTCCTTTTAATAACGTTTATCCATTTATAAAGATTTATTTTTAGTAACGGTTCTTCACTTTAAAAATGTCCTTTTTATAACGTTTCTCCACTTATAAAAATTTCCTTTTTAACAGGTTTAATCACTTATAATGATTTCCTTTTTAACAGTGTTTAATCACTTATAATGATTTCCTTATAACAGCATTTAATCACTTAAAATGATTTCCTTATAACAGCGTTTAATCACTTATAGTGATTTCCTTTTTAATCCTATTTATTTTCGATATAAATATTCCTTTATCACTTCACTTCTATTCATTAGATCCTTATTATAAATTGATAAGTGAATAAACTTCTTAGTGTTAATCCCAAAGGCCGAAACCAACATCAGAACAACACTTTGAAATTTACTCAACTCAATCAACGTATAACAAGTTCCAACTACTTACAACCCATACCCTATTCTCTTTAACATTTTAAATCGATTGTATTTATTTTCTAATCAATATACCTTTTATAAAATCCTTTGACTTTATAAATATTTCATTTTCAATATACGTTTTGAAAATTCCCTTATCAACATTCCGGTATGTTGCGGTATTTAACATATCAAATCATGATGATCAATATCGTCCAAACACATATAATCGACAACATATTATATATCACATCATATACTCAATATATGAATAACGGTAAAATAAATGTTGAGGAATCCAGTTGGATTCCTCCAACCTGTTTCCCTGCACCACAGATGTTAAACCATATAATTAACATCAACTTCATTTCAATATGAAATGTTCTGATAAACAGAATCAATATATATATATGATTTCAACTAACTGACTAGCAGTTCAATCAACCAAATCAACACACAGCAATCAACAGATGATTAACAGTTCTAAAAAAATACGTTATAAAAATATAACTGTTCAGAGTTGGTGAGTTTTACTCACATTGGACGATCATCGTTAATAACGATAACCATCGCTTGATTTGATTCTGACAATTTATTTCATTATAAATTGAAACGAGCTTTGATTCACTCTCCGTCAGTTCCAGTTTGTTGCTCCCATCCATATGATCGTAACGGATCTTGTTTTGTCGAATTCCGTCAACATATGATAAAGTTATACTATTAGTACGTTTGTACATCGTTATTTAGAAATGAAATAAATTCCCTTTTATAATTAATCGGGCTTTAACCTTTTTCCATGGCCCATTACCTCTTTTATTTATCAGGCCCGGTTTCCCTTTTACCCAAATCCCCGTGACCCTGTACACTACTTCTTCCTCCTCATCAGTACATCGCATAACCTTCCCAACACAAATAGCCGGACCTCGCAACCACTAAACCCATCTTCTACTTTACGATGATTTAAACCATTAACACCGAAACCCTGATACACGCACTCAGGCTTCTCACCTGAACACATCCACCCAATAACCACTTCCCAATTGAACAAAGCTGCTACTTCCAGTATTGAATAGAACTTAACCTCCTCTCCAACCCTTCAACCAAATTTCAAACCGCCTTTACCAATCTCTCCTCCTTCGAACGCTCATCAAACCTATCTCCACCATGTAATGCTCTAGCCCCTAACACCCTTGCGTTCTATTTTATATTCCTTCTCAACACAATGCCACTTCATTTCTTCACTGAACCCGCCCCCTTCTTACTCATTCAACGATATCCAACACAGTACACTCCTCATCACTAACACACGCATCTCCAACTCCCACCTTTTTACACAACAAACCCTCAAGAAACAGTACCATGATAACCATACTCAATAAACCGACAACCCCAAACATTCAGCAGCTCAACCAAATTTCGGATACAACATCACCCTGATCTTCTACTTCGAATAGCATCCCCAGCTCAAAAACCGATCATCAGCCCAGCGTCCGTTCACCTGAGCCAACCCCTTTCCTGTAACCCGCCCAGAACCTCGCGGTGCCCAACTATGCACCACCACCTTCCAAACTCCAGCGATGGGAGTCTCCTTTCACCGCAAGTGCATCGCCACCCTCAGCTCGAGCCATCCCCACTCCAATTAGCACTGACGTCGCCCGCTAGCTCAACTGTAAAACTCGGCATTGTAAGGACAATTGATCGAACGCGTTCAGATTGGGATAGAGCTGAATAGCATCCACTAAGGAATCCAGAAATATGAGTCTTTGAATTTATGCGAATTTATTCGGTTTTATTGGATTTTTCAAAGATCGGTTTTTGATTGAGAGTTTTCCTTTGCAGCTGAGAAAGATGAAGACGTCGACTTCTGTTTAGGTTTAGGAAGGAATTGGTGGTGTCTATTTATAGTAAGAAGG
This sequence comes from Allium sativum, assembly GCA_030737875.1. Taxonomy (NCBI): domain Eukaryota; kingdom Viridiplantae; phylum Streptophyta; class Magnoliopsida; order Asparagales; family Amaryllidaceae; genus Allium; species Allium sativum. Next base: position 436,100,157 of record CM060919.1, read on the forward strand.
GTGGAGATATTTTTATGAGATATTTTAGTTTTAGGTTCATTATTGCCTTCTATAAATCCGTGTGATCTCCCACGATACCCAAAAATCATGAAAATGGATATGCAGCTACAGTTTGTAACACCCCGCGTCCATTAATGTCACTCACAAAGGGAATGAATTAACTTCCATGGAGCATTTTAAGTAAGTATAGAACAGAAAATCACAAGCAGACAGATATAAAGCAGTACTTGAAAATTAAAACTTTATTTCATTGCAGCGGATAAACCCATATGTTTGATTACATCATCAAAACCATAAACCAAAGTCAAGTACATCATATCCATCTTGATAAAACAAAGTACATAAACTGAAAGACATAATCCCCAACATTAAAATAGCCATAAATAAAGAGAAGCTGAACTTTACTTCAGCGGTCCAAGAAATCTTCTAAAGTAGTCCAAGATCAAGCTCCACTGGTGCTAGTTCCAACCTGAGCACCTGGAGGGAGGAAAAGGAAAGAGATGGAAAAGGGGGGTCAGACATAAAGTCTGGCGAGTGCGATAATTCTAACAATATAATTAACAAAGTAACTAGGCTAAGGCATAAGTTGGAAAATAGGGGAATGACCATGAACCATTGAGTATAACAGAGTAAACAAGGAAACAAGATGTATTACGATATCGTTAAAGCGCACCTAAACTACTATAGGATAATTACTGAACTACACCAACACTATGGGATAATTCCTAAACTGCACCGCCACTAGTATACTGCACCACTACTAGTCACCCTAAGATTGTTCCCGCCTACAGACTTAATAATGATATTGGTAGTTTCGTGCACCCCTAGCTGCCTTCATAGGTGTCGTCTGCGCCTATCTCCACTAGGTGTACCCACTACCCCCAAGCGATCGGCTCCCTAACTCGTAGATACCCGTGCTGGCCCCACAGTGGGGTGTATCACTCCCCAAAGTGGCAACCCGACACAACAAAGAATGCACGGCTTATACCTACACGATGCAACAACGTCTTACCTACCAGCCCGGGTACACACACGCATATGAACCCGTTGGACTTGCGTTGCCACCGCTAACCCGGTTTGGCCTCTTACAGTCAAGTCCAGTATGCGTGTCCCATCCTCGACTTGGGTCGAGCCCATAAAGATACGTATGGGTTACTGGTTGAAACGGGCCCCCATTACTTGACACAAGCTATCCACCTAAGCTTGGTCCCCTCTAGTACATCCCACTTAACCCACTTCTTATTCATGTTTCAGTTACATGTTTCATATTTTGGTTAAGTGTTTCTAATCGTATTTCCAAATGCCACACAAGGCACCCACTAGATTCCACATGCCACCCAAGGCACCCACTTAACCCCCTCATGTCCTACTACATGCTTATCTGGTTAAGTGTTTCTTAATTTATTAAGACCGTAACCTCATAAAGACCTCTCACATTAGACTGGCATTTGTGGCAGCTGGATTTGCCGGGCGGGTCCAGGCAGTCTTACACCACAATAGAGCCTAACCTCGTGTCTTTACAATTGTTACGTATTTAGTTTATGCCTAAGACCTCTCACATTAGACTGACATTTGTGGTAGCTGGATTTGCCGGGCGGGTCCGGGAAGTCTTACACCACAAAAGAGTCTAACCTCGTGTCTTAGACGATTAATTACCCCTAATTAATCAACCCCAATTTGAATTACTTTCCCTATTCAAATTATCAATCAATTCCAAATTTAGCGATGTCCATAATTGACTCAATTATGTCCATCCATCTATGGTATGTAAAATCATGCCAAATTCACCACAATTTTATTTTATGCCTTTTAAGGCATTTATGCCAATTAAATATTAATATTATCCCCTTTTTCCCCACGTAGTATGTTTGTTCGTTTAACGTAAAGATATACGTTAGACTCGAATAGTCTAACTCATGAAATAAAAGAAAACATCACATACATAATTAAAACATGGATCTAACATAGGGGTGAACTTGCATATGTGATTGATGTTCTACATCTAAAACTTGCATAGGCCAAGATTACAACTTGCATAACAACATATGTCATGGTTCCAAATTTAAAGGTGTGAACTTGATGAGAAATTGGCCACAAACTTGCATAAACATCATGTATAACATAGATCCAAATCCAAAGGTGTGAACTTGATGAAATAATGGCCACAAACTTGCATAGACAACATATGTCATAAACCTGTATCTAAAGGGGTTAAACTTGCATAAACATCATATGTCATAAACCTATATCTAAAGGGGTCAAACTTGCATAGGTAATAACATAACATGATTCATGTCCAACTCATAAATTCACATATGTAATTTATACATCACAATAATGCTGTAAACTAATATCTAACATGTAAAGTATCATGTCATAGCCTAGCTTTCAATTAAATTCTCACATAAACTAGGTGCCATAATCATGTAAGGTCACATGTAATTCTACCCAAACTTGTGTATGGTTCATGTTTGAATCAACATCTAAACTTCCCTACATATGGATTATCATATGAATCAATACCACAAACTAGCATAAGAAACATGACGATTTGATTATATATACAATTACAACATGGATGATAGCAACATAACTTTGCATCACAACATAACATCATAGATATTTCGATCATAATCCTACAACATCATTGCAACATACAATCAATACTTCATATCACATCCATACAAATCCACGTTATAACATAATCTAATTAAATTACTAATTATTTTGCTAAAATTATCGAACTCACAACTCAAAAGCAGTCTTGAGTTCTGAATTCTGATTTCTGGAGTTGAATTAGCGCTCCTTTGATGAAGAATCGCTGTTAGGGTTGAGTAGTTCTGATTTGGTTGTTGGTCTTCCTCTTAATTTTGGTGGCGGCTGCTCTAGGGTTCAAGACAACAGCATGACGGCCATAGTTTTTGTTTTAATTCTGATTCAGGGTTTGTGTCTATGGGTCTTTTTATAGAGTTATGAATTAATTTAAGCCGTCGGATGTTCTTAGGGTTAATCAAAACCATTCAATTATGATAGGGTGATGAGTCAGCCTTAATGACTCAGCAAGGAGTCAGAATGGACTCAACAACACAGGTCAGCCTGAACCAGAAAGCTGTGCAGGCTCCAGCCTCGGCCTGGGCGCACTTGGCAGGTGCGCCAGTGTAAATATGTACTGGCGCACTTCCCAAGTGCGCCAGTGCATTTATATTATTTTTTCTACTTTGCCACCAAACTTCGTTCGTCCATAACTCTTTCATCTGGTACTCGTTTCCCGCAAACTCGGACTCTATCTTCACTAGAATTCCGAGACGAACACAATGGCGCAACCCTGTAATAACCCGGAAATTCTGAGCCAGTTAAAAATTTTTATTTTGGCAATTTCAGCTAATTTTGAACATTTAAAATAGATTATTTTAAATAAAATCGACGAGAAATTTATTTTGAATATAATTCGAACGTATATATTATATACGTCGTCGTTAGAATCTAAATATTTATATATAATTATAAATAGAATTGAAAATGGCGCGGTAGTTCGATAATTCGATTTCAAACTTCAATTGAACATACCGGGTGCAAAACAACCCGGATTTTAGTGAAACCAAAAACATTAGGATCTAATTGATGATATCTTCCCAACGAATCCGAAAAATCAAGATTTCATAGCGGGAATCAAAAGATATGTCCAGTTGAAAATTCTGAATAGTCGCTATGGAATTCAGGCCCTTAAAAATGGAAATTTTGCAAACGACCTCGGATTTCGACGAAACCACTTTTGTTGGATCCGCAGTGTCAAATAATTGCTAGATTCCATATTTCATAATTTTTCGAATCAATATGTGAGCGTGGCGAAGGGAAACGCGTTTGACCATTTCAGTTGATTTTAATCGACTGAAAAATGGCCATTTTTCCAACGGTCTCAGAATTCGACGAAACTAGTTTTGTTAGGACCGTATCGTCAATACGAAGCCAGAAAAATATTTTTCTGGAATTTTTCAAGTTAGTATGCGACCCCGGTAAATTGAAACGTGCGTTCAAATTCAATATATAGAGTTATATGTAGATTTAACGGAAGCTGATCGAAACAATCGAATCAGCTTGCGATACATATCCCATTGTGTTCGAAATGGGGCTAATTAGCTAGGGGCGACAGTCGGTGGGCTTGATCTTTAAATAACTGTTTTAGTTCTCACACCAGTCACATGACTGACCAGGAGTTTATTGTTTTAACCTAAACTCTGGGTGCCCCTATTTTCCGCACGGGCAGCTAGTAGTTTGGTTTTGCAGATTTATATTCACAGGATCCTGGTTTACAGCTGGAATGATATCCGGAAAGCTCTGTATCCGTATATCACCTTCAGTTGTGCTTTGTATTATTTTCCGCTGCTATGTAATTTATTGTAATCTCTGATATTTATCGAATGTATATTTATTCAATTATACTCTGTATATTCTTGTATCTGATGGAATTGTTGTAATAACAATGAAATGTTCTTCCGCCTGCGTTCTAATTTGTCATGTTCTCAAACGATCAGGGGTTTCGAACGGTCTAGATCGGTTTAACGACTGATTCGGATCGAGCGAAATTCCTTGCCGTCACATTTGGTATCAGAGCTTTGGTTTACAGAGCTCGAGAACAAGACACATTAGAACCATACGAAAGAATTCATCAGATATTGAATTAGTAATATCCAATTAGAATGACTCGTTAGAGATAGGATCAGTAGTATCCTAGAATGAGTGTGAAGAGTATATTTTTCAAATGAAAACAATTTTGTTTGGAAAATTTAAATCGTTTTATACGTATTTGATTATTTATTTATTTTGAATATGGACAATCTAGTATATAAAGGTTTTGCATATACGCGTCATGAACGTATATTCGAAATTTTAATATATTAGATAGATATAGAATCACATTCTAGTCGCCCGGAGATGATGTTGATAATGACCATGGCATCATCAATATTTATGTTCGTGTTTCGAAGGTGTGATATCTATATATTTCCATTAGACTGGTGTGAGAACCAAAACTTATATAGCTAGATTTATTGTTGAGAATTGGCATCAAAAACATGATTTTTTGTATATGTATCAAATTATGAATTTGAAACGTTAATTCACTAATTGATTGATGTTTGTGTTGTTTGTTTATTTGTTTGCTAATTTTGAACCATTATGCCTAATTGCAACAAATATTGAATTATATTGAAAATTGGTCGCATTTGCTTGCATATACATATACTTACATTGAACAGGTCATAGCAAGGAGGCTAGAGCCGAAGAATAAAATTTGTTTGCCCGACAAATAGGTACATGTTTACTATAATTTACTGTTTTGTTTGGGTGATGATGATTTTATGAGCCTATTGGCTAGCCGCTTGGCTTTTTCTTTTTCTTTTTGAGATCAGAAGGCCTATATGGCAATTTCGGGATTTTCCCGTGGCTCCCGGTGCAGGGGAGGTTATGGCGAAATTTTTCAAAAATTTAGGGTGTTAGCCAAATTTTTGAATTTTTGGAAATTCTCAGAAACTGAAAAGTTGGAGAATGGAAGCCAGATCGAACGTAGAGTTGATTAATCAAACCACTTTCGACTTTGTTCCTTTTCGGGGACGAAAAGTTTTAAGTGGGGGAGATTGTAATAACCCGGAAATTCTGAGCCAGTTTAAAATTTTTATTTTGGCAATTTTAGCTAATTTTGAACATTTAAAATAGATTATTTTAAATAAAATCGACGAGAAATTTATTTTGAATATAATTCGAACGTATATATTATATACGTCGTCGTTAGAATATAAATATTTATATATAATTATAAATAGAATTGAAAATGGCGCGGTAGTTCGATAATTCGATTTCAAACTTCAATTGAACATACCGGGTGCAAAACAACCCGGATTTTAGTGAAATCAAAAACATTAGGATCTAATTGATGATATCTTCCCAACGAATCCGAAAAATCAAGATTTCATAGCGGGAATCAAAAGATACGTCCAGTTGAAAATTCTGAATAGTCGCTATGGAATTCAGGCCCTTAAAAATGGAAATTTTGCAAACGACCTCGGATTTCGACGAAACCACTTTTGTTGGATCCGCAGTGTCAAATAATTGCTAGATTCCAAATTTCATAATTTTTCGAATCAATATGTGAGCGTGGCGAAGGGAAACGCGTTTGACCATTTCAGTTGATTTTAATCGACTGAAAAATGGCCATTTTTCCAACGGTCTCAAAATTCGATGAAACTAGTTTTGTTAGGACCGTATCGTCAATACGAAGCCAGAAAATATTTTTCTGGAATTTTTCAAGTTAGTATGCGACCCCGGTAAATTGAAACGCGCGTTCAAATTCAATATATAGAGTTATATGTAGATTTTAACGGAAGCTGATCGAAACGATCGATGTAACACCCCACCTCCGCCAGGGTGGCTCTTGCAAGCACTCTGACTTTGGAGGGGCGTTTGAATCAGGTAAACATGCATAATGATATATCAAGGCAGAACAAGAACATATGTATATATATAAACAGAGTAAATAACATAGATAAAACAGCGGAAGATTTAAACCATTTCAAAACAAGTCTGGTACAACATAATATCAATTTTCCACATAAACAAGTCTAGGTAAAACAACATCATCTGAAAACAGAAATACATAAGTAACTATCCCCAAAGCAGAAAAACCATAGCGAGCTCAAGTCCAAAGCATACATGAGCTATCCAAGAAAGCAGGTAGGATCCAAGCTAAGCTCTTGTATTCCCTCCCTGAGAACCTGGGGGGGAAACGGAAGAAAAGAGGCGAAAGAAAAAAGGTCAGTCAAAAAGACTGAGTAAGCCCTACTACAATCAATGTAAACTGATAAAGTTAACTGACATGAGCAGCAAGTATGAACATAAGGATAACATCATGATGATTAACTATCAAGGTAGATAAAGGTGTCATCGCATAATCAGGATTAAGGTTTTGCACCACAGGTGTACTAGCAAACTAACATGACTTGGATACGCAAGTATTGATCCCTTGGCCCAAGCTTTGGCCCAATAACATGAAGTGACCCTCATACTAGGTCCAATAACATGAAGTGACCCTACCACGAGGTCCAACCCAACGGTCTAATCGATCGGCTCCCTAAGCCTAACTCGTCATGTGTTGGTGTCAATACGGCCCAAACATGATTGTAGTCGAACTGTGCTGGGTCCACCCATCGGGTGTATCAAGCCCTAGGGTGTCAACCCCTGGACACCATAAACATGAGTGCACAGTCCCGATCTACTGGTACCCGTGCATGTTTCTCCGGCTACGGACTATGTGCATGACCAGAGTCCGCCCGGAACTACACCGGCGTACCACCCTGCCGTCGCTATTTGGTCCCTTACCTCCAGTCCAGTAATCGTGCCCCCACCCTAGCCTAGTCCCTAGGGTCATGATGATACAAACTAGGGATTACTGCTGGAGTGGACCCCCATTGCTAGGATTTTTCTAGTGGGTTAAGTACGGTTTAACCCCTTTACCAATCATGGATTAACTTGGTTAAGTGTAACGATGAGTTCACGACTTAACCCCGATTAATCTACCAAGCCCAAATTGGTTAAGTATTAAATGGTCCATGACTTAACCCTAATCATGAGGCATTGATTAATTAATGCTCCTTAACCTCTCACATTAAACTTTGTTGTGGTTACTAGTTAAGCCGGGCGGGTCCGGGTAGCTTTACACCACAACTTTGTCTAACCTCGGGTCCAAGGTACAACATGACCAACTTCTCACATTGGGTCCTATTGTTTGTAGCAACTAGTTAGGCCGGTCGGTTCTGGGTAGGTTTACGCTACAAACTCAACCCAACCTCGAGTTGGCCACACTTATCTTTTCTAAGTGTCATGTCCATCATGTTTCCAAAACATGTTACAAATTTTCAAGCAATTGGGTAGACCTAACTTAATAGGTAAATTCCCAATGGGTAGACCTAACTTAATAGGTAAATTCCCAAGCTCATGTTTTTATGTCTTTTAAGTTTACCCAACCCCAAACGCAATCCCATCGCTTACATATCGCAATAGCGCATAAAGGATGGAAAGAGGGAACTTGGCATAATCATGACATAGAAATGTTAAAGCCACAAGTTCAACATGGTGGCATATGAAACGTTCATGTGTTCACACACTTGCATATTACATTTTTAGGCCCAAAAAGCATGCATAACATGATAACATGAACCATATGACCATCCCAATCTTGCATAACATACTTGCATAAACAAACTTGCATAACATATGTCAACTTGCATATCATACTTGCATAAATAAACTTGCATAACATATGTCAACTTGCATATCATACTTGCATAAATAAACTTGCATAACATATGTCAACTTACATATCATACTTGCATAAACAAACTTGCATAACATATGATAACTTGCAAACCAAACTTGCATAACAAAACTTGCATAACATATGATAACTTGCAAACCAAACTTGCATAACAAAACTTGCATAACATATGATAACTTGCAAACCAAACTTGCATAACAAAACTTGCATAACATATGATAACTTGCAAACCAAACTTGCATAACATATGATAACTTGCAAACCAAACTTGCATATTTACAACATGATAACTTGCATAACTCATCATAATAAACTTGCATAGCATACATTTAACTTTAGAGTTTAAGTATGAAAGGAATAGGGCTTACAATGCTTATGCGAACTCAAATGAGTATAGCAAATGTAAGTAAACCCTTATGCAACCAAAAACCCCAAAAATGCAAGCAAACTTGATCAAAACTCTTCTTTTATGATGCCAATAGAGAAACAAGACTTTAATGCAAGCTAAAGAGGATCATACAAGCCTAAATACACTTGTATGCATGGAAATCTCTTAGGAATTTGATTTAGGAATTTATGAAGAGAGTGGAGGCCATGAGAGGTTTGATTTTGCCATAGTTTAGTTGCTAGAATGAATAATGAGTGATTTAGGGTAGCTTAGGGTCTTATTTATAGAAGATTAGAGTGTTTTTAGCCCTAGGATTAACCCTAGGTTAGCTTAGGTCCGTCAGATTTCGGAATTCTCTAGAACCAAGCCACAAGACCAAGCAGACCAAGCCCAGATCAAAATGGTGCGCCAGGCAAAACTGCCTGGCTACCCCCTGTCGACAGGGCTGTCGACAGGGCTGTCGACACCCTGGGGACCCTGTCGACAGGCCTGTCGACATGCGGGTCCTGGCGGGAATTTTCCCGCCTGCGCCAGTTTGCCCTAACCCTTGTTTTTGATTTAAAATTTAAATCTGTTTTTACATTGGAATTTTCTGAAAACTTCGTTGGGCCTTAATCGGGTCATACGGACTCCGATTTTCGAAAACTCGGACTCTATTTCGCGTATTTTTCCGAGACGAACGCAATGGCATAGCCCGTTTCCCTTGATTCAGATTTTAGAATTTAATTCTGCCTCGATTTCTATTATTACAGGTTATTGAAAATACGGGTTGTTACATTCTCCCCTCCTTAAAGGATTTCATCCCCGAAATCTTCAAGTTAAGAAGAACGTATCCTACCATCCAATCATCCATCTACTCAAAACATCATCCACGAGCAATCATTGTCCTTACAAGATTCTAAATGTTGTATGAACATATGCAAAGGTGTGTGTATATGTACTTATCTAATGCAAATATCATCAATGCAAATTATGTTAGTGAAATGAATCCATATGTATGCAATTCCTAACATAATGTATATCATCTATATGTGTGCACATAACATACACCCATATGCAACATCTATGTGATAACACACAATTTTCATCCATGAATAAGCATAAACACTCATGCATATGCAATATGAGGAGTGTGCGAGCCGATCTAGTGCCTAATCGTGTATAATGCATCCACGAGCAACCACTTGCAAACACTTGCAACCACTCGCAACCATCAAGCATAACATGTCTCAAACACATGTTTCATCCAAAGGGTTTCTACCTAAGGTTCTCATGACAAGATTAACATGATAAACTGGATAATCATGGATAGCAAAAGATATGCTAAAGAGATCGGGAAGGTAAGCAGGATATACTCCTCTTTCGGATTACAAGAAATCCTTTCCTAACCTACTCCATATCCTATAAAAGCCCAAAAGGTCTAGTCGACCTATCGGACCCCTTCAAACCTTGACATGTACTACTAACCGATGAGTTATACCTCCCGACAGAAATAGGACCGAAAATAGGACCGAGAGGATATACGTAAAAAGATAACATGCGAGTAAGTTCCTCCGAAAAACAAGGATCAAGGATATACTCTTAGAAAGAGATATGATGTGCGTATCTAGCCTTCAGTCTTCTAAGTCACATTTCCTTGAGCTTAACTCCATTGTGCTTTGACCGTCTTTTACCACATGATTTCTTTGCTTCTTAACTTCTATTTCCCAATATGAGTTGGAACCCATTCCATTACCGCCTCTCGTCTTCTTTTTCACTTACTCTCTTATCATTCTTGGCTTAAACATACATATGACCTCATGGTTTCGTGCAAGCTCTCCAAAATTCACTAGTGAATCCTGGATCTCGTCTACTTACTATAAAGTATTGCATGCAGCAGAACTTTTCTCAAAAATACTAATCCACGTTGCCAATGAACCATCCGCATGCGAATGATAGGCCGTGCTTAGATTCAGTCGCTCGCCCGCAATTTCTCGTAGACTATCCCAAAGCTGGCTAGTGTGGATAGAGTCATGGTTACTAACTATCCTTTAGGGAACCCCGTGCAACTGCTTTATTTCTTAAAAGTAAACTGTCGCTAGCTATGATGCAGTCCTTTCGCTCTTTGCCGGAGTGAAATGAGCATTCTTCGTGAGTCTACCTATTGTGACCCACATGCTCGCATTCCCTTTCCTTGATCTAGGCAGTCCATCCACGAAATCCTTCGTGACATTTTTCCTACTTCCATTGCGGGGACCTCCAACGGATATAATAGCCCATTGGGCTTCTATGACTCGGTCTTCAATCTGTTGGTACAACATGCACCTTGGGACAAACTCGGCCACTTCCTCGGGTGATGTGCATCTTCAAGAACCTTCTTTCTCTCATCGCGTCTTGGCCATCCCTTGTCATCTATAGCGAGGTGTCTTAACATCTTGACTCGAATCAACTTATCCATGATCTCGACTAACTGCGGGTCTTCTTTCTGTGAAGTCCCTACTTGATCTAGAAAGGTAGGTCTAAACTCAAGGGACGCTTACTAACTAACTATACTGAGAGAACTTCTTACTTCGGTTGCATTTCTTGGAGTCTTCCAATCCTGAACTGCAACCACCTTAGCGGGATCCACCGCTAAGCCTTGCTTAGATACTATGTGCCCAAGAAATCCAACTTCTTTCCTCCAAAGTGACATTTGGAGAACTTGACCTTCAACTGGTGGCTCTAAGCGTATCCATCACCTCCACGAGACGCCTTGCGTGCTCTTCCTCATCCTTAGAGAAGATCATCTACGAAGGCTACGACGAACTTGTTCAAGAACTCCCTGAACTCCCTACCCACTAAGTCCAAGAAATATGCGGGTGCATTAGTCAAACCGATGGCATGACCAGCCATTCCAAAAATCCATCTGGAGTTCTGAACGCAGCTTTGTCTATACTATCCTCAGCTACTCTGAGCTGATGGAATCCAGTAGCAAGATCAAGAGAAAACAGATGTTCCTACAAGCTGATCGAACAAATCATCGATCCTTGACAATGATTGTCTACTCACGATAGTCGACACAAGGTCGAAGAGAACCATATGCCCTTGTAGTAAATACTACAGGCGCTCCACATTCAGATATACTTCATCTAATGAAGTTCTTCTCAAGCAACTACTTAACTTGCTTTCTTAACTCTCATCTTGCGGGGCCATGTGCCTTACCGGCCACGAAACTTTCTTGGCACTATCAACCAGATAAATGCGGAAATCTACCTCTCGTTTAGGGATAACCCCCTTCACTTCCCCCAAGATATCAGGATATTCTCGGGCCACCCTCACCGATTTCAAACTATCGATAGACGAGTTGAGGGATTCAAGATAACACAACATGACGGGACTCTTAGGGTTACTAGAAATTTTTAGGGTATTACCGAGGCGAATCATGAGCCTCCCAACCCTATACCCAAAAACCAAGGATGGCTCCAAAACTGGACAACCCATCCATGCCCAAAATCAACCCATACCCCATGAAACCGAGAATATAGGCATCACATGAGAACTCTATACCAAAGATAGAGACTTTCAAATCCACGTAGTCAATAGACAAATGGGCGGAACCCCCAAATTGGATTTGAAACACACACGCGGGATCGCTAACTAGACTAGTACTTAGGTGCAAACCTCCAACTAGATCAGACGAAATAAGCTATGCGATGCACCAATATCAAAAAAGGTACGAACTGGAAAATCAGAAATGTAAACAAGACTTCCAACAGAAACACTACCTCGATCATGAGCTGAAAGAACGATGTTGAGGGGATGAACTCGCCCTCCAGATGGTCTTGCATACTGAGTCTGACCTTGCCTTTGCTTCTTCGGGCAATCTTTGCTGAAATGTCCAGTCTTACCGCAGAAAAAGCATTCACCATTCTTCCTTTTCCTCTTCTTCCTACAGTCCTTGACTATGTGCCCAACAATCCCACAGAATTTGCACTTTCTTGTTTCCTTTTCCTTATTCTTGTTGCCCTTGTCGTTCTTGTTCTTATTGCCTTGACTGCTCTGACCACTTGGATTACCCTGATTTCCTTTCCACTGGGAATCAGTCTCCTCGGCTTGAGTATCATTCATCTTGATTTCCTTCTTGTCACTCCTATTCTCTTCATTGAGTAGGGCCATATTCACCAAACTCTCGAAAGTTGCCCCCAAGGGTATATGAGTCATGGCTAAACCATGCAATGGCTCGTTTAATCCTAGAGCGAAGTATAGGGCCTTCTTCTGAGCTGTGTTAACCAAGTCTAAACCGACCTGAGCCAGTTGATTAAACTGATCTATGTATTCCCTAATAGTCATGTCCCCTTGCTTCAGTGATAGGAACCTTAGTCCAAACTTTCCCCGAAAGTCATCCCAAGTCTCAATTGGCCTAGTAACGGTGGTGACCACCCACCAACGTGCGGCTTCTTCCTTTAGCAACCACACTGCTAATAAAACCTTCCTACGATCATCTATATCAAAGAAGGTAAAAAGATCCTCGGTTTCTTTCAACCAATTCCTGGCCTCTACATATGTCTCGGTTCCAATGAAATTCTTGCAACCCATCGCTTTAAAGTCTTTGCAAATCTCCGCGAAATCCTTTTGTGGATGCTGAGGGGGAGGAGGAAGAGGAACCTCAGCGACAGGAGGAGGAGGAACATCAACTAACGGAGGAGGAGTAATATTTGCGGGGCCGGCTTCAGTCGCCCTAGCCTCCAAAAGTCTCCTATACCAAACAGGTACGTGTACTCCCTCCGGAATGGCAAAGTTGTCGGCCATACTAAAAACGAAGAAAAAGATAGGTTCAGAATGGAGAAGAACGAAGGAATTTTGCTAATGGCTTTTTGGGGAATAGCCTTTAAAATAAACTAGACTTTTCTTTGGAAAATACTTTATACTTTGTTTTGAAAATAGTTTTCCAAAAGTTTTCTAAAAACCTTTTTATCCCTTCTCGTAAACCATATGCTCTGATACCAAATGTAACACCCCACCTCCGCCAGGGTGGCTCTTGCAAGCACTCTGACTTTGGAGGGGCGTTTGAATCAGGTAAACATGCATAATGATATATCAAGGCAGAACAAGAACATATGTATATATGTAAACAGAGTAAATAACATAGATAAAACAACGGAAGATTTAAACCATTTCAAAACAAGTCTGGTACAACATAATATCAATTTTCCACATAAACAAGTCTAGGTAAAACAACATCATCTGAAAACAGAAATACATAAGTAACTATCCCCAAAGCAGAAAAACCATAGCGAGCTCAAGTCCAAAGCATACATGAGCTATCCAAGAAAGCAGGTAGGATCCAAGCTAAGCTCCTGTATTCCCTCCCTGAGAACCTAGGGGGGAAACGGAAGAAAAGAGGCGAAAGAAAAAAGGTCAGTCAAAAAGACTGAGTAAGCCCTACTACAATCAATGTAAACTGATAAAGTTAACTGACATGAGCAGCAAGTATGAACATAAGGATAACATCATGATGATTAACTATCAAGGTAGATAAAGGTGTCATCGCATAATCAGGATTAAGGTTTTGCACCACAGGTGTACTAGCAAACTAACATGACTTGGATACGCAAGTATTGATCCCTTGGCCCAAGCTTTGGCCCAATAACATGAAGTGACCCTCATACTAGGTCCAATAACATGAAGTGACCCTACCACGAGGTCCAACCCAACGGTCTAATCGATCGGCTCCCTAAGCCTAACTCGTCACGTGTTGGTGTCAATACGGCCCAAACATGATTGTAGTCGAACTGTGCTGGGTCCACCCATCGGGTGTATCAAGCCCTAGGGTGTCAACCCCTGGACACCATAAACATGAGTGCACAGTCCCGATCTACTGGTACCCGTGCATGTTTCTCCGGCTACGGACTATGTGCACGACCAGAGTCCGCCCGGAACTACACCGGCGTACCACCCTGCCGTCGCTATTTGGTCCCTTACCTCCAGTCCAGTAATCGTGCCCCCACCCTAGCCTAGTCCCTAGGGTCATGATGATACAAACTAGGGATTACTGCTGGAGTGGACCCCCATTGCTAGGATTTTTCTAGTGGGTTAAGTACGGTTTAACCCCTTTACCAATCATGGATTAACTTGGTTAAGTGTAACGATGAGTTCACGACTTAACCCCGATTAATCTACCAAGCCCAAATTGGTTAAGTATTAAATGGTCCATGACTTAACCCTAATCATGAGGCATTGATTAATTAATGCTCCTTAACCTCTCACATTAAACTTTGTTGTGGTTACTAGTTAAGCCGGGCGGGTCCGGGTAGCTTTACACCACAACTTGGTCTAACCTCGGGTCCAAGGTACAACATGACCAACTTCTCACATTGGGTCCTATTGTTTGTAGCAACTAGTTAGGCCGGTCGGTTCCGGGTAGGTTTACGCTACAAACTCAACCCAACCTCGAGTTGGCCACACTTATCTTTTCTAAGTGTCATGTCCATCATGTTTCCAAAACATGTTACAAATTTTCAAGCAATTGGGTAGACCTAACTTAATAGGTAAATTCCCAATGGGTAGACCTAACTTAATAGGTAAATTCCCAAGCTCATGTTTTTATGTCTTTTAAGTTTACCCAACCCCAAACGCAATCCCATCGCTTACATATCGCAATAGCGCATAAAGGATGGAAAGAGGGAACTTGGCATAATCATGACATAGAAATGTTAAAGCCACAAGTTCAACATGGTGGCATATGAAACGTTCATGTGTTCACACACTTGCATATTACATTTTTAGGCCCAAAAAGCATGCATAACATGATAACATGAACCATATGACCATCCCAATCTTGCATAACATACTTGCATAAACAAACTTGCATAACATATGTCAACTTGCATATCATACTTGCATAAATAAACTTGCATAACATATGTCAACTTGCATATCATACTTGCATAAATAAACTTGCATAACATATGTCAACTTACATATCATACTTGCATAAACAAACTTGCATAACATATGATAACTTGCAAACCAAACTTGCATAACAAAACTTGCATAACATATGATAACTTGCAAACCAAACTTGCATAACAAAACTTGCATAACATATGATAACTTGCAAACCAAACTTGCATAACAAAACTTGCATAACATATGATAACTTGCAAACCAAACTTGCATAACAAAACTTGCATAACATATGATAACTTGCAAACCAAACTTGCATAACAAAACTTGCATAACATATGATAACTTGCAAACCAAACTTGCATAACAAAACTTGCATAACATATGATAACTTGCAGACCAAACTTGCATAACAAAACTTGCATAACATATGATAACTTGCAAACCAAACTTGCATATTTACAACATGATAACTTGCATAACTCATCATAATAAACTTGCATAGCATACATTTAACTTTAGAGTTTAAGTATGAAAGGAATAGGGCTTACAATGCTTATGCGAACTCAAATGAGTATAGCAAATGTAAGTAAACCCTTATGCAACCAAAAACCCCAAAAATGCAAGCAAACTTGATCAAAACTCTTCTTTTATGATGCCAATAGAGAAACAAGACTTTAATGCAAGCTAAAGAGGATCATACAAGCCTAAATACACTTGTATGCATGGAAATCTCTTAGGAATTTGATTTAGGAATTTATGAAGAGAGTGGAGGCCATGAGAGGTTTGATTTTGCCATAGTTTAGTTGCTAGAATGAATAATGAGTGATTTAGGGTAGCTTAGGGTCTTATTTATAGAAGATTAGAGTGTTTTTAGCCCTAGGATTAACCCTAGGTTAGCTTAGGTCCGTCAGATTTCGGAATTCTCTAGAACCAAGCCACAAGACCAAGCAGACCAAGCCCAGATCAAAATGGTGCGCCAGGCAAAACTGCCTGGCTACCCCCTGTCGACAGGGCTGTCGACAGGGCTGTCGACACCCTGGGGACCCTGTCGACAGGCCTGTCGACATGCGGGTCCTGGCGGGAATTTTCCCGCCTGCGCCAGTTTGCCCTAACCCTTGTTTTTGATTTAAAATTTAAATCTGTTTTTACATTGGAATTTTCTGAAAACTTCGTTGGGCCTTAATCGGGTCATACGGACTCCGATTTTCGAAAACTCGGACTCTATTTCGCGTATTTTTCCGAGACGAAC
This sequence comes from Allium sativum, assembly GCA_030737875.1. Lineage (NCBI taxonomy): Eukaryota > Viridiplantae > Streptophyta > Magnoliopsida > Asparagales > Amaryllidaceae > Allium > Allium sativum. The sequence continues at coordinate 436,116,987 of CM060919.1, forward strand.
GCAATGGCATAGCCCGTTTCCCTTGATTCAGATTTTAGAATTTAATTCTGCCTCGATTTCTATTATTACAGGTTATTGAAAATACGGGTTGTTACAATCGAATCAGCTTGCGATACATATCCCATTGTGTTCGGAATGGGGGTAATTAGCTAGTGGCGACAGTCGGTGGGCTTGATTTCGAGTTCAAACGGAAAGTCAACTTTAAGTTGAATTAAATAATTAAAAAAAATTAAAAAAAAAATATATCCCTTCTCCTTTTATCAGCCGACCCCCCCCCTTTCAAAATCATTTCTGAAAGAAAAAAAGAAGAAGAAAAATATGGAAGGGGGCGCGATCGACAGCCGCCCCCTCCCATCGTTCGTCCGCCGTCGTTCCCTCCGACACACCCCAACCGAGCTCCGCCTCTCCTCGACCCCGCCAGCGACGTCCAGACCCCATCCGCCTTCCTCCTGCGCGAGCCCCAAATCGAGCCATCGGAGCACGATGGCGCCACCAGTCCAGCGCCGCCACCTCGAGTGCTACGCCAGCAGAAACCATCGCGAACCCCCACGTCCAGTCGAGCGCGCACCCACCGGAGACCTCCAGCGACTTCGGGTTCGGGTGAAAAACAGTGAGCATTTTTTTCTAATTATCCATTGTCTTTTAAATCTGAAACTATACATCGTCTTTTAGATCTGAAAATATACATTGTTTTTAGAATTGAAAACTTTGATTTTAAAACTGAAAACATAATTTTTAAAACTGGAAATTAGATGATATTTAAAACTGAATTATATGGTTTTAAATGTGAAGTGTATTAGAATATGAAAATATATGATTTTGAGTTGTGAAAATATACGATTTTTGAAAGAGAAAAGATCGGATTTTGATTATGATAAAGTTTTGATTTTTAATGAAGGATAAAAATATGATTTTTTATATTTTTAAAGTAGTAAAAATATAATCTTTATTATGTAGGAGATGTAAAAATATGATTTCTATATTTTTAAAGTATTAAAAATATAGTCTTTACTATATAAATGATGTAAAAATATGATTTTTGTTTATGTAGAGAAGTAAAAATATCATTTTTACATGATAGGAATATTAGAAATATCATCTTTATATTTAAAAAGGCGAAGTCTATATATTTAAAAAGGCGAAGTCTATATATTTAAAAAGGCGAAGTCTATGAATTTGAAAAGAAGAAACCTTTATATTTAAAAGGCGAGATTTTTATATATTGAATAGTATAATAAAAATTCGATTTTTATATATTGAATAGTATAGTAAAAATTCGATTTTTATATATTGAATAGTATTATAAAAATTCGATTTTTATATATTGAATAACATAGTTAAAACCGCGATTTTTATATATTGAATAGTATTATAAAAATTCGATTTTTATATATTGAATAACATAGAAAAAAAATGCGATTTTTATATATTGAATAGTATTATAAAAATTCGATTTTTATATATTGAATAACATAGTAAAAATTCAATTTTTATATATTGAATAACATAGTAAAAATTCGATTTTTATATATTGAATAGCGAAGTAAAAATTCGATTTTTACATATGAGTGGCTACGGGCAACGAAGATGACAAGAATGCGATAACGATGAAGATTTCTATTAATGAAGTGTCGTGAAGCTGGATAGCTATCGGTGAGAATTTCTCACCTTTCAATTTCATTTTCTAGTTATATATATATATATACTAGGATGCAGACGGTGCTTAGTAGCACCTAACACAATCGTCCACAGACCATGGACTTGTTTGTTTGATTGCAAAAATTAGTTAGATTATTTGATTGATGTGTGAATGGCGTGGGCCTTCACTAGACCGGGGATAAGGCTAGGCCTCGTCCCGTTTCTAGTATCGTGTCGTTATGCCGCCGAAATTTTCTAAAATATGTTAGAAAAATAAAAATATCATTTTCATTGTGTAAATGAACTGAATAAAAATTCATATGTTGAAATAAAATATTTTATCATTAAAAATATAATTTTTAACGTGAAGTGAACAAGATAAAATATTCATTTACAAACCGGACGGTTTGTTTATGCACACCTATTTGAATGACATTGATTGGGACGATAAATTTTACACATCGCCCAACTGCACAAATAAAATATGTGTTTGATTGTTTGAAACCCCACACGGGTGTTGGGATGAAATTTGAAGTTCACTCATCCTGATTGATTAAATATGTCGATCGATTGATTGACAGGCTGTTATAAGCGTTAGATATCTATATTTGATGCTTATACAGTGTAGTGCACTTTGGTTGATGGTTGATTATTTTTCAATGCTATTATATACGTGTGATGTATGAAAATCCATATAATTAACATTACACGGTGATTGATTGGGCCTCATTCCAATTTAGAAAATAAAGAATAATAAATAAAGGTTCATGTGTTGACTGTACTCATCGTTGAGATTGGTCATGTGTTGAACGAAATATTTTTATAATAAAATTTACATCTTTATCAATATAAAATAAAGGTTCATGTGTTGACTGTACTCATCCGTTGAGATTAGTCATGTGTTGAACGAAATATTTTTATAATAAAATTTACATCTTTATCAATATAAAATAAAGGTTCATGTGTTGACCGTACTCATCCGTTGAGATTGGTCATGTGTTGAACGAAATATTTGAAAACGAAATATTTGAAGTAGAAATATTTGAAAACGAAATATTTGTAGGAATATTTGAAAACGAAATATTTGAAATAGAAATATTTGAAAAAGAAATATTTGAAACAGAACATTTGAAAATAGAAATATATGAAGCCGTGTTGATTAGATTGACGCCATTTAGACGTGAACGATATTTATATCGATTTTACTCATTTTAAAATGAATATTGAAAAGTGATTTCGAAATCGCATATTTTGAAATGAAATTTGAATTGAATCGAATAGAAAACCAATTTGAATTGAATCGAATAGAAAACCAGTTTGAATTGAATCGAATAGAAAACCAATTTGAATTGAATCGAATAGAAAACCAATTTGAATTGAATCGAATAGAAAACCAATTTGAATTGAATCGAATAGAAAACCAATTTGAATTGAATCGAATAGAAAACGACTTTAAAACCAATTTGAATTGAATCGAATAGAAAACCAATTTGAATTGAATCGAATAGAAAACCAATTTGAATTGAATCGAATAGAAAACCAATTTGAATTGAATCGAATAGAAAACCAATTTGAATTGAATCGAATAGAAAACCAATTTGAATTAAATCGAATAGAAATCCAATTTGAATTGAATCGAATAGAAAACCAATTTGAATTGAATCGAATAGAAAACCAATTTGAATTGAATCGAATAAAAAACGACTTTAAAACCAATTTGAATTGAATCGAATAGAAAACCAATTTGAATTGAATCGAATAGAAAACCAATTTGAATTGAATCGAATAGAAAACCAATTTGAATTGAATCGAATAGAAAACCAATTTGAATTGAATCGAATAGAAAACGACTTTGAAACCGAATTGAATTGAAAACGAATTCAAATCGAATTGAATGCGAATTGAAATGAATTCAAATTGAATTGAAATTTGAATTGAATAGAAATGAATTTTAAAACGAATTTATAAAGAAGAATTCAATTTTGCTTTGAATTGAAATGGAAGTTGAAATGAATTTTGAAACGAATTTAAAAACTATTTATAAAATTCGTTTTAAATAGAAATCGACGAAATATATATTACATATATTATATATATAATATAATGGCCTGAATAGAACGCGCCGCGGCAGTTTGTGAATTTCGACCATTTATTTCAAACGGACATTACGGGAGATCCGACCGTCGGATTCTCCTAAAACCGGAACCGTTGGGTTCGTATCGAAAAGAGTTTTCTAACGAATATTTGAAATTTGAAATCTAACGGTTGGATTTGGAGATACGTCCAAATCAAATTTGAAAAAGGTCGCTGTAAGTGCAGTTCGATGGTCATTGTTGGAAATCGACTGTACGGGCCTGAATAAAATTATTAAAAATATCAATATTTTTTGTAAAATCATAAGAAATGATTTGGGAAAAATTGGGGTGAAAAACTCCATATTTGAAAAGATAAAAATAGATTCTTATCAAAATGAACTAGCTTGAACTCAATTTAAAACCCGGGTTTTTATTTTTAAATAAATAATTTAGATTTAAAAAGGGGTTTTAAATAATCGGAATTCCTAATATATTTGATTTGAATTGAACTAGAATTGATTTGTTGGTTTATCGTGAACTGTGTTTTAAACAACACTAGTTCTTTAACCCGATGATAAATAGAATGTGATTTGGGTTTGTCGTGAACTGTGTTTTAAATGACATTAGTTCTTTAACCCAGTAAAAGGAGTCTTAACGAATCTGCAATTAGATTGAAATGTAAATCTATAATCTAAATTATCAAATTTAGAAATGAGCGAGAATGGAGTATCGCCAGTTTTGCTCCAAAGCGATAGTTAAATCTTTAATTAGATTTGAACGTGTAATGGTAATTAATCTTACCGATAACACCATAGTATTAGATATGGAGTATTACCAGTTTTGCTTCATGGGATGAATAGGTTGGGATTGGGAAATAAAATAAATAATTACTTCGGTGTGGTTCGCTAATCTTGACTAGTTTAGAAAACCATAATTTGGTTTGAAACGACATCCAAAGGAAGATTAAAGGATAAAATTTTAAAGAATTTATCTTGGATAAAATTAATGGGAACCTTTCCCTAAAAATGTGATTTTGTGAATAAAAGAATATTCTGAATTGGAATGAGGCGTATGTTGTGTTTTCTAGCACTGTTTTTAATATACGCGGGTTGTTCGGAAAGGCCGGGTTTATACCCATTCTGAATAACCGATTCGACGATATGTCGAAGATGAAGACGGTGGTCGAAGACCGGAAGTCTTCACATCGTTTGGGTGATTACTGATGATCTTGATTGGGCTGTACACCCAAGATGAGGGAATCAGTTAGTTGTCGTCCAGACGTACTTGGAGATGGATGGATATGCGAGGAAAGTGCCTCCGGTTTCGTTCAGACCCAGAACGGACTTGTAAATGGATTGTGTGTCTGACATTGGATTTTATTCTGTGTTGATTGATTTCTGTTAAATATATATCTGTTTGGCGGCGGAGAATTTATTCTTCTGCTTAACGTTTTCTCTGAGACGTACGAGCTTAGAGGTTATATATCGATAGATATCAATCGCACGGCATGAATTGCCTGTGTGGCATGCTGAGTTGCATGGATCAAGGCTTCTGTTGAAAAGCAAAGTCTTGTGGTTGATGATCAAAGCACGGCCTATGTGGCAGCTTTGTGTATAACGTGAATTCGCGAGCCTCACACCTCGGTATGAGTTAAAAACGGGATACGGACCGCTGGGAGAGCACGACGTTTCTTTCTAGCTATGGTGGTGTCAGTGACTTACCAGCCCTGACATTTATATACTTTTCACCTTTGTGGTTGTTGGAATGAGGCGCCTCGATTATAGGTCTGTAAGGACCGGGAAACGTGTGTTCAGGAATTGCCAATCCTCTAACGTAAGTGAGGACCGGCCCAGCCGCATCCGGGGTTGCCCAGAGTGTGTAGTCCCAAGGCATTTGCTAGAGTGTCTCGAAGCGGAGAGGACCTTGCCCCTTGCCTCGACTCATGACGGAAATCCACTTTCCAATACGAGATATTTCGGCTTTATTTGTAGAGCCTAGTATGGCGACATAGTAGCATGGGATGCTATGCCGTCTATGATTTATATTTATGATTGAAATTGTTTTTGACACTATACACTTATTATAGTATCAAATGATTTGTTTTAAACGTACCAAGCATGTTTGGCTATTATAAGGGAAAACCCTATCCTCCGGCTTGCGTTGCAATGTGTGATGGGACCTGGGTCTTATAATAGCTTCATTTTTCGAAAAAGCATTGCGCTGTTTATTCTATGCACTGGTATTCTTGGGAGGAAACCCGTTCCGTGTTATACGGCGTGGTCCCTTGAATTACTCTCTTTTAAAGTAAAGCTTTAAATAACTGTTTTAGTTCTCACACCAGTCACATGACTGACCAGGAGTTTATTGTTTTAACCTAAACTCTGGGTGCCCCTATTTTCCGCACGGGCAGCTAGTAGTTTGGTTTTGCAGATTTATATTCACAGGATCCTGGTTTACAGCTGGAATGATATCCGGAAAGCTCTGTATCCGTATATCACCTTCAGTTGTGCTTTGTATTATTTTCCGCTGCTATGTAATTTATTGTAATCTCTGGTATTTATCGAATGTATATTTATTCAATTATACTCTGTATATTCTTGTATCTGATGGAATTGTTGTAATAACAATGAAATGTTCTTCCGTCTGCGTTCTGATTTGTCCTGTTCTCAAATGATCAGGGGTTTCGAACGGTCTAGATCGGTTTAACGACTGATTCGGATCGAGCGAAATTCCTTGCCGTCACAAACCCAATCCCCATAATTCTCACATCTGAGATTTATTATTCTTTAATTTAGTTAATTCGATTATTCAAAAATCCGGGGTGTTACATTCTCCCCTCCTTAAAGGATTTTGCCCCCGAAATCTCCAAGTTAAGGAGAATGTATATCCTACCATCCAAACAACCATCTACTCAACCATCAAGCACGGCATCCATTGTCCTTATAAAATTTCTAATGTTGTATGAACATATGCAAGAAGTGTGTGTATATGTTACTTATCTAATGCAAAATCAGGCGGTCTACTGATTCAGTTGACCTCCTTAATGCAAACCATGATAGTGCCATGCATCCATTATGTATGCGAAAGAACCTTATCGATACATATCATTTCTACATGTGTGCACAACCATTCACCAAAATGCAACATCCATATGATGATACAACCATTATTCATTCATTACTTTAATATGTACACACATTTATATGCAATATGCAATATGAAGTGACTGAGCCGATCTAGTGCCTAAAGTGTGTGTATATGCATCCACGAGCAACCACTAGCAAACACTTGCATCCACGTGCATCCATCATCCATAACATGTCTCAAACACATGTTTCAACCATAGGACTATCCTATCTAAAGGTCAAGGATACTAGCGAGAGGACACACTAAAGATAAGATAAGTACAAGATAAACGATAAAGGAGAAATTAAAAGACATACCCTCGAAAAGAAAAGGGTACAATGAACGCATCTTCGCTTCCGTCTCCCAAGTAGCGTTGCTCCCATCATCTCCCCATTGCACTTTGACTAGCTTGACCTCTCGACTTCTCAATTTCTTAATCTCCGACCCAAGAACGCGCGTAGGAGCTCGTCGCATCACGCTCGATCTCCACCTCTCTAAGCAAGCTCGGCTCTACCACTTCCGCGGTCTCATGCAAGCACTTCCTCAAATGTGATACATGGAATACATCGTGTACACCACTAAGTCTCTCGGGCAACTCCACTCTATACGCCATCTGCCCAATCCTTTCCTTAATAGGAAACGGCCCTACGAACCTTGGTGCTAACTTCCCAACGGACCCAAAGCGAACGACGTTCCGTAATGGAGACACTTTGACAAAGACCATGTCCCCAACCTCAAACTCAAGATCTGACCTCCTCTTGTCCGCATAAGATTTCTGTCTATCTTGCGCCGTGTTCATCCTTCTTCGGATCAAATCAATCTTTTTCGAAGTCTCTCTAATCATATTGGGCCCAAGCAAGATCTTATCTGTAGCTTCCCACCAACATGTAGGCGAACGATACGGCCGTCCGTAAAGAGCTTCGAATGGTGCCATGCCAATGCTAGACTGAAAGCTGTTATTATATGCAAATTCTACCAACGGAAGATGTTCCTCCCATGTACCTCCGAAATCTAAGACACATAACCTCAACAAGTCCTCTAGAATACGATTCACCCTCTCGGTCTGGCCATCCGTCTGAGGATGATATGCGGTGCTTAAGCATAACTGAGTCCCTACCGCCTCTTGCAAGCTTCTCCAAAATTCGGTAGTGAAAATAGGATCGCGGTCGCTCACTATGCTAGAAGGAATACCGTGCAAACGAACTATTTCTCGAATGTATACGGAGGCTAACCATGGAGCAGTCCTCTTACTCTTCACGAGAATGAAATGGGCGCTCTTAGTAAGTCTGTCTACCACGACCCAAATACCCGTATTACCCTTCCTCGATCTCGGTAATCCGTCAATAAAGTCCATCGAGACGCTTTCCCACTTCCATTGTGGGACCTCCAATGGATGAAGCAATCCACCGGGCTTCTTTTGCTCCGCTTTTACTTGTTGGCACACCAATCATCTAGCGACATACTCAGCCACATCTTTCTTCATGCCGGCCCAAAAGTAAACTCGTCTCATGTCCATGTACATTTTGTCCCCGCCGGGATGGATGGTCATCTTCGAACGATGTGCATCATCAAGAATGGTCTTCCTTAGGTCATCGTCTTTTGGTATACAAAGTCTACCGTCCCTACGTAACCAACCCTTATCATCTAGGGTATACCTACGGAGATGGCTCGATGACTCCCCTCCTTTGAGCTTTTCTACTAACTCAACCAACTGTGGGTCTTCTCGCTGTGCCTCGCCAATCCGTCCCAAAAGCGTAGGTCTAACCTCTAAGGATGCTAGCAAACCGGGTACGAAGTCAATGGAAGGTGTAAAGTCAAACGTAGAAATGAACTCTAAACTTCGCCGCTCAACAAACAAAGGACTTAAGGATAATCTTTTTCTACTTAAGGCATCGGCCACTACGTTACCCTTGCCAGGGGTATATGCTATCTCGAAGTCGTAGGATGCTAAGAACTCCATCCACCTTTGCTGCCTTAAGTTCAAGTCCTTCTGAGAGAATAAGTATTTTAGCGATTTGTGATCAGTGAATAATTCGAATTTCTCGCCAAGAAGATAATGACGCCAAGACTTAAGCGCGAAAACAATAGCGGCCAACTCTAGGTCATGTGTAGGGTAATTTCTTTCATGCACTCTCAACTGCCTTCCACCATAGGCTATTACCCTTCCCTCTTGCATTAGGACTGCGCCTAGTCCTCTCCCACAAGCGTCAGTATAAATGGTAAATGGCTTACTCCCATCTGGCAATACTAAGACTATGGCCGTGGTCAAAGCTCTCTTTAAACGTTGGAACGCATCATCACAATCTACGTCCCACGTGAAGACTAAGTTCTTCTTCGTCAAGCGTGTTAATGGAGCTGATATTTTTGCGAAGTCTTTGATAAACTTCCTATAGTAGCCAGCCAACCCTAAGAAACTTCTCACCTCGGTAGCATTTTTAGGAACCTTCCAATCTTGGATGGCCACTATCTTCGCGGGATCCACGGCTATCCCTTCTTTGGAAACCACGTGCCCTGAGAATCGCACTTCTTTCCTCCAAAAGTGACATTTGGAAAATTTAGCTTTAAGGCTATGCGCTCGAAGAGTCTCCAACACTTCCCTAAGATGTAGGGCATGTTCTTCCTCACTCTTAGAAAAGATCAAGATGTCATCTACAAAGACCACCACGAATCTATTAAGGTACTCCCTAAACACCCTACTCATCAAATCAACAAAGTATGCGGGGGCATTTGTCAAACCGAAGGGCATCACCAGCCACTCGAAGAAACCGTCTGGAGTCCTAAAGGCAGTTTTATCTATTCTATCCTCAGCCACTCTCAACTGATGGAAACCAGTGGCTAAGTCCAACTGCGAAAACACTGAAGCGCCTACTAACTGATCGAAAAGATCGTCAATCCTCGGCAGTGGGTGTCTATTCTTCTTAGTAAGTTTATTAAGCTCCCTATAGTCCATACAAAGTCTAAGGGACCCATCCGCCTTCGTGGCAAATACTACTGGAGCACCCCACTCCGATATTCTACGGCTGATGAACCCCTTCTCAAGCAATTCTTTCACTTGCTTACTGAGTTCTCTTCTCTCTCTTGGAGCCATGTGGCGCACTGGCAATGCAACTGGTTTTGCATTGTCCACTAGATATATTCGAAAGTCGATTTCACGTTTTGGGGGTTAACCCCTCACCTCATCGAAGACATCAGCATATTCACGGACTATGGGAACAGAATGTAAATCATCATCGGATGCGTCAAGGGATTCTAGGTAACTAAGCATTACTGGACCTCTAGGGTCACAAGAAATATCAAGGGTCTTTCCCGAATGAGTCAACAATCTAACTACCCTTCTTTCACAATCTAGGATGGCCCCATATCTAGCTAGCCAATCCATACCTTGAATTAAACCGTAGCCCATGAAGCCAAGAACAAAAGCGTTGCATTCAAACTCAACGCCCAAGATAAACACTCTCAAATCCCGACAAATCATAGAAAGATGAGCCGAACCACCAATAGGATTTGAGACTACTAAGGGATCTGTAACAAGACTAGTATCTAGGTGCAGTGTTTCAACTAATGATGTAGAGATAAACGAATGCGATGCGCCAGAATCGAATAAAGTACGGACAGGATGATCAAACAGAAAAACTAAACTTTCAACGGAAATTTCTCTACCTCGTACTTGCAGCGGTGGGACCTCGAGAACTTGAACTTGTCCCATTGTCTGCCCGGGTGCCATAAGAGCTTGCACCTGTCCTCCCGAGGTAGACCCTGCCCTCTTCCCTTTCTTTGGGCAGTCCTTAATAAGATGTCCCGCTTCGCCACAGTGGAAACAACCGGTCTTCTTCTTCTTCCTACAATCTTTGCTTAGATGGCCGGGTGTCCCACAGTTAAAGCATTTCTTCTTACCCTTAGCATTATTCCATTTTCCACCTTTCTTGTTTTGTTGTTGCTGTTGCGACTTCTTTTGATCCCCTTTCTTCTCGGGTGCCTTATTAGCATTGGCGCCCTTCTCCTCTTCATGCATGATTGCCATGTCAACTAACCTCTCAAAGGTAGCCCCCATGGGAATGTGGGTCATAGCTAACCCATGGAGCGGCTCGTTTAAACCCTTAACAAATCTTAGAGCCTTCTTTTCTGGAGTGTTCACCAAGTCTAAGCCAAACCTTGCCAATTGGTTGAATTTGTTAACGTACTCTTTCACCGATAAATTCCCTTGCTTTAGTGACAAGAACCTTTCCATGTATAGATTCTCTTCAGCCCGTGAGAGAAACTTTGCCTCAAACCTCTGCCTAAAATCTTGCCATGTATCGACTGGGCGACCCCCATTTGTGACCTCCCACCAAAACGAGGCCTCATCCTTCATTAGCCACGCAGCTAGCTGGACTTTCCTTCCGTCATCCACTTCAAAAATTCCAAACAATTCTTCTACCTCCTTTAGCCAGTTACGAGCTTCAACAAATGTCTCCGTCCCGTGAAAAGGTTTTCCACCCATAGCTCTAAAGTCCTTACATATCTTTGCGAAATTATCGACACGAGGAGGAGGAGGAGGATTTGCTGGACCTGCGGCGGCGGCCCTAGCCTCAAGATATTGACGGAACCAACCGGGCACATGAACGCCCTCTGGTATCTCAGATGCTTCGGACATGCTGAAACGAAAAAGGAAAGATTCAACACAAAAAGGACTGAAGGAAAGATATATGGCTCTTGGGGTTATGCTTTCCAAAATATACTTTTCTTTTGAAAATACTTTCCTTAAATCATACTTTTGAAGGTACTTCTTTATAAAAATTGTTTTGAAAAATTGTTTTTCTAAAATTCATATCTGTTCTGGTAACCTTCAGCTTTGATACCACGTGTAACACCCCACGTCCATTAATGTCACTCACAAAGGGAATGCATTAACTTCCATGGAGCATTTTAAGTAAGTATAGAACAGAAAATCACAACAAGACAGATATAAAGCAGTACTTGAAAATTAAAACTTTATTTCATTGCAGTGGATAAACCCATATGTTTGATTACATCATCAAAACCATAAACCAAAGTCAAGTACATCATATCCATCTTGATAAAACAAAGTACATAAACTGAAAGACATAATCCCCAACATTAAAATAGCCATAAATAAAGAGAAGCTGAACTTTACTTCAGCGGTCCAAGAAATCTTCTAAAGCAGTCCAAGATCAAGCTCCACTGGTGCAAGTTCCAACCTGAGCACCTGGAGGGAGGAAAAGGAAAGAGGTGGAAAAGGGGGGTCAGACATAAAGTCTGGCGAGTGCGATAAGTCTAACAATATAATTAACAAAGTAACTAGGCTAAGGCATAAGTTGGAAAATAGGGAAATGACCATGAACCATTGAGTATAACAGAGTAAACAAGGAAACAAGATGTATTACGATATCGTTAAAGCGCACTTAAACTACTATAGGATAATTACTGAACTACACCAACACTATGGGATAATTCCTAAACTGCACCGCCACTGGTATACTGCACCACTACTAGTCACCCTAAGATTGATCCCGCCTACAGACTTAATAATGATATTGGTAGTTTCGTGCACCCCTAGCTGCCTTCATAGGTGTCGTCTGCCCCTATCTCCACTAGGTGTACCCACTACCCCCAAGCGATCGGCTCCCTAACTCGTAGATACCCGTGCTGGCCCCACAGTGGGGTGTATCACTCCCCAAAGTGGCAACCCGATACAACAAAGAATGCACGGCTTATACCTACACGATGCAACAACGTCTTACCCACCAGCCCGGGTCTACACACGCATATGAACCCGTTGGACTTGTGTTGCCACCGCTAACCCGGTTTGGCCTCTTACAGTCAAGCCCAGTATGCGTGTCCCGTCCTCGACTTGGGTCGAGCCCACAAAGATACGTATGGGTTACCGGTTGAAATGGGCCCACATTACTTGACACAAGCTATCCACCTAAGCTTGGTCCCCTCTAGTACATCCCACTTAACCCACTTCTTATTCATGTTTCAATTATATGTTTCATATTTTGGTTAAGTGTTTCTAATCGTATTTCCAAATGCCACCCAAGGCACCCACTAGATTCCACATGCCACCCAAGGCACCCACTTAACCCCCTCATGTCCTACTACATGCTTATCTAGTTAAATGTTTCTTAATTTATTAAGACCGTAACCTCATAAAGATCTCTCACATTAGACTGGCATTTGTGGCAGCTGGATTTGCCGGGCCGGTCCGGGCAGTCTTACACCACAAAAGAGCTTAACCTCGTGTCTTTACAATTGTTACGTATTTAGTTTATGCCTAAGACCTCTCACATTAGACTGACATTTGTGGTAGCTGGATTTGTCGGGCGGGTCCGGGCAGTCTTACACCACAAAAGAGTATTACCTCGTGTCTTAGACGATTAATTACCCCTAATTAATCAACCCCAATTTGAATTACTTTCCCTATTCAAATTATCAATCAATTCCAAATTTAGCGATGTCCATAATTGACTCAATTATGTCCATCCATTTATGGTATGTAAAATCATACCAAATTCACCACAATTTTATTTTATGCCTTTTAAGGCATTTATGCCAATTAAATATTAATATTATCCCCTTTTTTCCCACGTAGTATGTTTGTTCGTTTAACGTAAAGATATACGTTAGACTCGAATAGTCTAACTCATGAAATAAAAGAAAACATCACATACATAATTAAAACATGGATCTAACATAGGGGTGAACTTGCATATGTGATTGATGTTCTACATCTAAAACTTGCATAGGCCAAGATTACAACTTGCATAACAACATATGTCATGGTTCCAAATTTAAAGGTGTGAACTTGATGAGAAATTGGCCACAAACTTGCATAAACATCATGTATAACATAGATCCAAATCTAAAGGTGTGAACTTGATGAAATAATGGCCACAAACTTGCATAGACAACATATGTCATAAACCTATATCTAAAGGGGTTAAACTTGCATAAACATCATATGTCATAAACCTATATCTAAAGGGGTCAAACTTGCATAGGTAATAACATAACATGATTCATGTCCAACTCATAAATTCACATATTTGATTTATACATCACAATAATGATGTAAACTAATATCTAACATGTAAAGTATCATGTCGAAGCCTAGCTTTCAATTAAATTCTCACATAAACTAGGTGCCATAATCATGTAAGGTCACATGTAATTCTACCCAAACTTGTGTATGGTTCATGTTTGAATCAACATCTAAACTTCCCTACATATGGATTATCATATGAATCAATACCACAAACTAGCATAAGAAACATGACGATTTGATTATATATATAATTACAACATGGATGATAGCAACATAACTTTGCATCACAACATAACATCATAGATATTTCGATCATAATCCTACAACATCATTACAACATACAATCAATACTTCATATCACATCCATACAAATTCGCGTTATAACTTAATCTAATTAAATTACTAATTATTTTGCTAAAATTATCGAACTCACAACTCAAAAGCAGTCTTGAGTTCTGAATTCTGATTTCTGGAGTTGAATTAGCGCTCCTTTGATGAAGAATCGCTGTTAGGGTTGAGTAGTTCCGATTTGGTTGCTGTTCTTCCTCTTAATTTTGGTGGCGGCTGCTCTAGGGTTCAAGACAACAGCATGACGGCCATAGTTTTTGTTTTAATTCTGATTTAGGGTTTGTGTCTATGGGTCTTTTTATAGAGTTATGAATTAATTTAAGCCGTCGGATGTTCTTAGGGTTAATCAAAACCATTCAATTATGATAGGGTGATGAGTCAGCCCTAATGACTCGGCAAGGAGTCAGAATGGACTCAACAACACGGGTCAGCCTGAACCAGAAAGCTGTGCAGGCTCCAGCCTCGGCCTGGGCGCACTTGGCAGGTGCGCCAGTGTAAATATGTACTGGCGCACTTCCCAAGTGCGCCAGTGCATTTATATTATTTTTTCTACTTTGCCACCAAACTTCGTTCGTCCATAACTCTTTCATCCGGTACTTGTTTCCCGCAAACTCGGACTCTATCTTCACTAGAATTCCGAGACGAACACAATGGCGCAACCCAATCCCCATAATTCTCACGTCTGAGATTTATTATTCTTTAATTTAGTTAATTCGATTATTCAAAAATCCGGGGTGTTACACAGTTCGACATTACGGTCCCAACGAAACTGGTTTCGTCGAATTCCGACTCTATTTGCTCACACAGCGTATTTTTAAAGGTCAAATTATTGACCATTTTTCACATTAAAATCCCGTACGGCCACATACTGACTTCAAAAATCACGGAAACTGAAATCTAACAATAATTTAACATTGCAGATCCAACAAAATTAGTTTCGTCGAATTCTGAGGTCGTTTGCAAAATTGGCTACTTTTAAAGCCCTGAATGATCCATTTAAATATATATATATATTTAAATATAATTAAATTAAATATTTATAAATAAATATTATCATATATATTCACAGTGGAATACCATACAGCTCTAGAATATTCCTATGTGAATTTCTAGCTTGATATTTCAAATCCCGATTAAATCGATATTTAATTTATAATGAAATTCCTTTTATATATCGTTATAAATTATAAAGGAATTCCACAACGACTTTTCTAAAATTTGATTTGGACGTAAATCAAAATATACATGACTAAATCCCGATTTTTCTCTTCCACTAGAAAAATATACTTCCCCAACTCCTAACGTTTCTTATTTCACAGAAATCCGATTCAAAACGGCTTTTGTATATTCGTTTAAAGTTCGAATCGCCAAATCGTGAACTGCAGGGCCATTTCGAGCTTGATTATAATTATAATATAATTATACGTTCAAACTTCATTTAAATAATATATTCGTTAATATAATTCAACTCTAAACTGAATTATATATTCTAAATAATCCAATTCACCCAAGATTCGTGAATTTGACCATTTTCGATTATTTCTGAATTATATATATTATTTGATTATTTATATTAATTAAATATAAATATTATTTAATTCTTGTTATCGATATCTCCAACTCGATATTTAATAATTAAATAAATAAATTATTCGACAGCTAAAAATGCCGGTCATTACACAAACACAACTGGTGCACCCCATTCGGACACACTCCTCCGATTGAATCCTTTTCCAAAAAGGTCACAAACTTGCACCTCTAACTCTCATTGTTCCTTAGGTGCCATCCACAAGAGGCATAACGATAGGTATGGCACCTTTGACCAAATCGATCCTGAACTCAATCTCGCGATGCGGCGTCAACCCTTTGACCTCGTCAAAGACTTCATAGAGCTTACTACGAATCGGCATAAATGACAAGCCTTCCCATGGAATCACAAGCGAGTATAAATAGCTAACGAAGACCTCGTCTTCTGACTTACATCGAATCACAACCATTTGCCCTTCCACATTCCCGACTGTCACCTCGAGCTTCTCGTAATCCACTTTTGTCGCATACCACTTGAGCCAGTCCATACCCCAAAAAATCGCAAACCCAGCGAGGTTCAAAACAAAGCAATCACACACAAAGGTGCAACCATGACGATAACACTAGACCACGACAAATCATACACAAACTGGATGAACCCCCAACTAGATTAGTCACGATCAATGATCTATCACAAATCTTGGGTTCCAAACCCAAGCGACAAACAAGTTCATTACAAATGAATGAATGCGATGCTCCAATATCAAACAACACTCGAACTGAAACACTTCTAACGGAAAGAATACCTTGAATGATGACACTTTTCCCTTTCTCCTCCGCCGTAGGATCCCCCGAAGAAGATGACACGGCTTCCAAAGCAAACGCCTTCACAACCTACTTACCCTTAGCTAGTTCTGGACAATCCTTCTTGTCATGCCCAGGCTTACCACACTTAAAGCACTTCCTTTCAGCTTTCAGATTCTTGCAATCCATGGAGAAATGGACCTTATGTTGGCAATTAAAGCAGGTCATTCACCTTTCTTCTTTTTTTGACCATCTTTCCGTTTCTACTATTACTGCTTCCTCCTTTTGTTATTACCAACTTGTTGTGGTTTCGGTTCCTCTTTAACTGCAACAACAGTCGTTTCCTTGGGAAACAAACTCTCGTGCCTCAGAGCTTTTTCCATGATCTTCTAGTAAGTGTCATCCAGATGATTGACCAGCTAATTCCTAGGATATTTGTCCAAGCCCACGAAAAACTTATTGTTCTTCTGGTAAGGAGTCTCAACATATGAACGAGCATACTTGGACAAGACTTCAAAATTCGAAACATACTCCAATACTGGCCTACAATTCTTTTTCATCTCAATGAACCTCTTGAAAAGTATAGACTTTTGAATGTTAGAAATGAACTTTGTCTCAAACATGACTTGGAACTAATCCCATGTGATCTTATCCTCCGAGGTCTCCAGAGTGACAGAGTTCCACCAATCCATAGCTCTTCCCTGTAGTTGTCTCGATGCAAGCTTCCTCTTTGTTGCATCGTCAATACCCAAGTCTCTAAAAATACGAATGCAAGTATCTAATCACCCTTGAAACTCAAGAGTTGGATTTGTCCCCTTAAACGTCTTCCCACCAAGCGCAATGAATTCTTCGCATGGCTATGTGAAATCCACAACCTTCAGTACGTGCACCTGAATCCCAACATCTACCGCGGCTGCTCCTGGAGCGGGTACCCTCCTCAAGATCGCTTCCATCATAGCCTCAAATATAGTTGGGTAATCTGGTATATGCAATCATCCCCTCTAGGAATAGTCTCCTCCCTAGCAGTGTGTCTTGACGATCGACGACTCATTCTAAATATGAAAAATAGAATGATTAGTCCACATTCGAGAAAAAATGCAATGGAGTTAAAGCATTATTATATTATACACTAATATATAGTATACATCCATCAGAAATCTACAAATATGTAACAACCCAGAATTTCACAACCAATTTAAAATTTATTTTAATATAATTTTATAAGAAAATACGTCTGAATTTAAAAATTCAATTTTTGAAAGCATCGCATAGGCTATAAAAGGTGAAATTTTGTTAGAAAACTCAAAATTCGACGAGACCAATTTTATTGGACTCAGAATAATCAATCATGGCTGGGTTTCAATTGGCATGCCAAACAAAGTTAGTGTGTGGCTGTGCGAGGCAAAATAGTTCAGGGTAAAACTAACGATCAGTTTACAAAGGAACATTGTTGAGACGATCTCGAAATTCGATTCTTTTTTTTTTTGGATTCGTATCGATGAATAATGAGGAAACGCAAAGCCCCATTATTTTTGGAGTTTTTGTATAGGCATGAGCGGATTTAACGTGCGCCAAAATATGTATGAAAAACGAACTTAAACTTGATCGAAAAAGAAAAGGAGGGTCAAATGAACTCGGAATTCAACGAAACTTGTTCTGTTGGATTCGTAATTACGTTTATTATCATGACCCAAAAATTTGTAGCAAACGAAATTAAATTGTGATTGTACGATCAAAAGAGGTGGAGGCTAATTAGCACACTTTTATAAACATGAAGTTATATAACTTGAAATGAATGGAAAGCATCCAACGGCTTGAAGTGTTTTTCTTCCGAGCTCCCAGATCATGTCACGTCATCAATCCATGTGAAAGGTGGAACTTTGCACAAATCCCCTCCCCTTTCTCTTTTTCCTTCTTCTTCTTGCAAATGGTGACCACTTCCTCCTTCCACCACCTTGCCGCCGCCTCCCCCACCCTCTAAGCTGCTTTCACCACTTCCCCCCTCCTCCCCAACGTTGGCGCCCTCCTCTCTCTTATTTTGCTAAAAACACTTCCTTTTTGCTCCCCGACACTTCCTCCACCTTCCTACCACCTCTACATCACTTCATACACCCTCTACAACTTCCAAAACACTCTCTGTTCACCATATAAATTCCGGACAGCAGGGTTATTGACTTCGGCACCTATGTCCGTGTTCGTTTTTGCTTCCGTTTAGCTTGATTCTCTCGGATCTACAAGCTAGCAAGTGTTAGAAAGTTTTGGAACGAAGTTTGAGCTTTTTGGATCTTCGGGAAGCCGCATAGAAATTCGGCAAAGTCGCATTCCTCCGCGCTAAAGTTTTGGTGGAGTGGAACTCACGGTGAGAAATCTAAACTCACTTTAGAAAGGGATAGATTAGAAATTTAGTTGCATGAAAGTTAATTGTTAAGTTAAACAATTAGTGTAAGTTAATAAATAAAAGCTATTACGTTATGAAATAAATTTTAGATAGTTAAAAATGTGATTTTTAACTAGTGCATGCGATGACATAAAATTTTAGATAGTTAAAATTGTGATTTTTAACTAGTGTATGCGATGACATAAATTTTAGATAGTTAAAAATGTGATTTTTAACTAGTGTATGCGATGACATAAAATTTAGATAGGCTAAAATGTGATTTTCAACAAGTGTATGCGATGACATAAAATTTTAGATAGTTAAAAATGTGATTTTGAACTAATGTATGCGATGACATAAAATTTGGATAGTTAAAAATGTGATTTTAACTAGTGTATGCGATGACATAAATTTTAGATAGTTAAAAATGTGATTTTTAACTAGTTTATGTTATGACATAAAATTATAGATAGTTAAAAATGTGATTTTTAACTAGTGTATGCGATGCCATAAATTTTAGATAGTTAAAAATATGATTTTTTTTTTAACTAGTGTATGCGATGACATAAAATTTAGATAGTTAAAAATGTGATTTTTAACTAGTGTATGCGATGACATAAAATTTAGTTAGTTAAAAATGTGATCTTTAATTAATTAGGGTGATTAGAAATATTTAATCATGTTGTTGATGTCCATTACTTCTTACATGCATTCATTGATATTCTTATTAGTTCAACACTTGAACTAGTCACAAATCATTTGCATTAGAAGCGTAGTGTGAAAATGTGACACTCGCATTTCAAACTACGTGAATAGACACTTGTGGCGCCTTAAATGGCATTGGATATTGAGTGTTTATTTATTAATAATTACTGTGCGTGCATTGGATGTGAGTGATGGTCTCTGAATTAATTAAACAACACCATAGGATAGAAAGCAGGTATTAGACTACATTACACATAGCCGGACATACCCATATAAGCATGCAACTGCTTGATGCTTATATGATGTGAACTGTATTGTATTCATTTATTTGATGCTATACGATGAGAACAAATGATCGGAGATTAGGTATTGGCATATTGGTTATCGAATGAAGAATGGACTTGATATGGACTTAAAGAACATATAAATAAATTTGCAGAATTTAATAATAAACCCTAACAGGTCTGGAGATGACAAAAATATACGTGTCGCTCTATTTATATGTATGTGACAATAGTTGCTCACAATAATTTTTAAATCCATGCGGGCATTAGGATGATATGTTTTCACACATCTCTCAGCGTGCACATGTTGTATTGATGTACCATGATTTATTGGAGCCTCTTTAGGCCATATGTGATTTTTTTGAGCACCCTGTACAAAGGAGGCTATCGCGAATTTTTCCGAGATTGTAAGCATTAGCTAAATATTTGGTCAATTAAATAGTTTGTAAGTCATTTAACGAAATATATTTTTATATGAAAAATATAAATTTTATTAAACACATTGCACAGCGGTATTTCGCATTTTCGACGCGTAATTCAAAACGAGTATACCGGAATATCCGACCATCAGACTTTCTCGAAATTAGAACCATTGATTTGTTTTGAATAGATCTTTCCAACGATAATAAATATGATAAGATCCAATGGCTAAATCGTTAGAAATGTTTACTACAAAATTGAATGAAAATAGCGATAATGCAGCAGAATGACCTGAAACGTCGTTTGACTGAATTGAGCTATTTTTATATATATATAAATAGAGAAGAATCATTTCAAATAATTATAAACGATTTGGAATGTGTTCAAACCAATTTTACTTTGTTTATGAAAATGGTTAACTATAATCTGGCATGAAAACTTATTAAACGAATTTTGGATATGTTGGGACGGAGTATTTAATTCAGCGACCAAATTAAATTATCGACTGGACCTTTTAAAATAAGGTAGTGAAATGAATTAGGAAGGCAAATAACTTAACCAAAGGAAAGAATATGATATGATTTATATATGCAAGAATTATTTGAAAATACCGAGTTAATTCCCATTTCAAATAATTAAACGACGACTAAAAGTCGAAGATAATGAGGTCAATGCAAGACCGGAAATCTTCACATCGAATGGATTACTACTGATGCCTTGGATATGGGTAGCTCCCTTGAAGCGGTTATAGTGGTAGTTGTCCGGACATACTTATTAATTTTCCGGATATGCGAAGACCTCTCTCCTGTATTGGACATACGGGACGAGGAATAAGGTGCCTTCTGTTTCGTTCGGACCCAAAGCGAACTTGTAAATGGATTGTGTGTCTGACGTTGGATTTCACTCTGTATTTATTGATTCCTATTAAATATATATATATATTTGGTGGTGAAGAATTTATTCTCTTGCTTAACACCCTTCTCTAAGATATACGAGCTTAGAGGTTATATGTTGGTAGATATCAGTTGTATGGTATGGATTGTCAATGTGGCATGCTGAGATGCTATGATCAAGGCTTTTGCTGAAAAGAAAAGTCTTGTGGATGATCATCGAAGCACAGCTTTAAATAGCATAGCTTCGTGTTGTAGATTTAATTCGCGGGCTTCACACCTCAGTGTGAGTCAAAAACGGGATGAGGACCTCAGGGGGGACATGCGTTTCTTTTCAGTTATGGGTGATGTCATGGTATGGAGCCAAGACATTTTTACTTATGTGGATGATGGATTGCGAGGCGCCTCGGATATGTTTGGTTGACAATGTCCCTTAAGATGTCCGATGGGACCAGGAAACGTATTGTTCAGGAATAAATAATCCACAAACGTTAGGTGTGGACCTGCCCTGACGCTAACCAAGGGTTGCCCATAGGTCTAATCCTGACATCTTGCTAGAGGTGATCCGAAACCGGTGAGGAAGATCCTTTTCCTCGACTCATAGGTGGAATCCAATTTACAATACGACATCATATGGTTTTAGTTGTAACCCTATATGGCGACATAATATATGGCTCCTATGCCGTCTATGATTGATACTTTTATATTGAAATTGTTTTAGCAACATCTTGACACTAATAATAATATCAAATGATTTTTTTATGCATATCAAGCATATTTGGCCCTTATAAGGTAAAACTCTATCCTCCTGCTTGCATTGCATTGTGTGATGGGACCTGAGTCTTATAACGGCTTCATTTTTCTAAAAGCATTGCGTGGTTTATAAATGTACTTTATATTATGCACCGGCAATCCAATGGACTAAACTCGTTCCGTGTCATACGACGTGGTCCTGTGATTTGCCTTATTCTTAAAAAAGTTAAGTAAGTGTAGGATTTTTCATACCAGTCCCATGACTGACTCATAGTTTCACTATAAGAGAAACAGGGTTTTCCAATGGCCAAGGGCCGTTGGCGGCCATTGTAAACCCTGTTGGAAGTCGTTGGTCAATCCGTTGGTATATGGATCAACGGCTTCCAATGACTTCCAATGCAAATAACGCCTGCTTTCCAACGGCTTCCAACTGATACATATGGCCACATGTCCCTTATTTCTGGCCAAAGGGACGTTGGAAAGGGATGAAAACCGTTGGAAATAAGCCATCTGGCGCCGTTGGAAGCCGTTGAAATGATCAGACCAATAAGTCGTTGATGGCCGTTGGAAATCTAGGCGTTTTTTTCAGATTTCAAAATTGCCACTTCAAGCCACACACCACATGTACAATCATCAAAAATGCTCCATTTCGAGCATATAACTCACAATCTCAACCATATATACACCTAAACACAGTATAAAATAAAAATCAAACACAAAACACATAAATTAACCAATAATTACATAACAACCAAATGTCGCCAAAACAATATATCCATGTCCAAACATCATAACCAACAACATGTCCAAACCGTACCATCACCAAACCATCATAGCATCATGTCCAAACCATCATAACAATATATACAACAATCGTGTACCAAGCCTCACCAACTCTCAAAACACAGATCAAAACAAGCTAACCTGATCAACTCTCTCCACCAGAAGATGAAGGTGGCATGTAACACCCTGAAATTTTAACAACATTAAAGTGGATAAATTAAAGAATGATTAATTTAATATAAATAATTAAGAGAAACTGACTACGTCATTGCATCCATCTCGAAATTCTAGTCAAGATAGACACCTGGTTTGCATAAAACAGATAATTTATGAAAAAGTTATGGACGGTAGAAGTTTGACGAAAAGAGCAGGAATTCCCGGCGCACTTGACAAGTGCACCAATGTATTTTTGCACTGGCACACCTGTAAAGTGCGCTCATGTATGTTTTTGGGCACTCGGACCGAAGTGGGTATCGACCCATGGCCCGATTCACCCTAGGGCTGAGGTGGCATTCAAATTCTGGAGGCTGGTAGCTATAAATATACCTCAATTCGCTTGTTCTCTCATACTAAAAAACAATGGAGGCCAGATGCCATCAGTGCTTGAATTGAATCTAAAACTATCTTCTACAACTATCAATTAGAGATTCAAGCATGGATCTACAACCCAACAAGCTTCTTTTCTACTTCTATCTTTTTAGCCAAACACTTGAGTTCTAGGTTACTTTTAGATTTAAATGACTAAAAGTGTAACGTGATAGTACTGTGATTTGGATCTGTCTTGAATCATAAATCTATGTTATTCTTGGATCTCAAACTTCATTATGCTAGATCTATTTTTATAGATCTAATTCACCTGTGATTAGTTTATCATGTCACCTTTATGGATCTGAACCTTTGTCAAGTTTGTGGTTAATTTGGGATTATCAATATATGGACAAGGTAACCTTTGTTTAGATCTAGATCATCATATTATGATTAATTGAGATCTGTTATTATTGGACATATGAATTCTTATTTGGATCTGTTCATATTAAGTATATTGGATCTAGTTTTATCATTACCCTTTTTACTATATCTGTTTTTATGTCCACCTTTTTATCATATTGCGATCAATTGAGATTTGTTATTATTGGATATATGAATTCTTATTCAGATCTATTATAACTTTTGTGTTATTCTATGATGTGAATCTTGACCTTATTTGTGTTAGATCTATTTCTAACTATTGGATCCTCTATCTTGTCGGATCTATTGTAATTTCTATGACATTCTATGATGTGGATCTTGACCGTATTCATGTTAGATCTATTTTTAACTATTGGATCTGAATTATGTGGACATCTAAATTATTAATTAGATTTAGTTTATCACATTATGCCTATCATATTAGATCTAAACCAGTTACACATCTAAATTGTTAATTTAGATCTTATTATGACATCATAGTTATGTTAGAATTAGTTAACTACCACAAGTTCATCAGATTTATACTTATATGTCCACTTTATCACCATGCTAGTTTATGTTTATGCCAAAACAATCACCTTTGTCATATTCCCATCACTTTTCCCTTTTTATTGTTTATGACTAGGCTACTTTCTAGCCTAGATGCCGCCAAATATATGCGAATGCATTAGTTAGGGAAAGGGGGAAAAAAGGTTAGAATTGACATAATTTAAATAATGTTTATATGAATTGGCATAATTAGAGAGACCTCGGATTGCATCGAGATCGTTCGACAACGAATGAAAGCGGCCCAAGATCGTCAGAAAATTTACGTCGATAAGCATCATAAGGATTTGGAATTTGATGTTGGCAATATGGTTTTTGTAAAGATTTTACCATTGAAGCATGTGGTCCGATTCAAAAGCAAAGGAAAGTTATCTCCAAGGTTCATTGGACCGTTTCCGATAGTCGAGCGAACTGGAAAGCTCGCATATAGATTGGAGTTATCGAGGAGGTGTCGAGTGTGCATAATGTGTTCCATGTGTCGTTTCTACAGAAATTTGTGCATGACTCGAATGTGGTGGTATCTCCAGAGTAGTACGAAGACCTAAAAGTTGAAACCGCAGTTGCAAAACCTCGCAAGCCGCTTCGTGTTGTGGGAAATGACACAAAACAGCTTAGGAGAAAGACCGTTAAGCTAGTCAAGGTACAATGGAGTGAAGATGGCGACGATTGTACATGGGAGATGGAAGAGAATATGAAGGAAACTCATCCAGAACTCTTCATCGATAGGACCCTTTAATCGTATCATCGTTATGTCGTTGTATCTTGTTGTTATTTGATAGAATTCCATGTGCTAGGATAAGGCTATGGATGCATGGCTTGATGGTTGCTAGTTTTGATGATAGAATGGGCTTCTCATGGATGATAGGCATGCGGAATTGTTGTGGATGCTTATGTTTACTTGGAATTTCGGGGGAGAAATTCTTAAGGGGGGGGGTGTTACAGCCCGCATTTTACGTATCGGAAGATCGTAAAATATTTTTATTTTATTCCCTAAGGGTTGGATCATTCTCATCTTTTGATATGGGGATATAAGACATGTCCATAATTTTTACCGATTTTATTGGTGACTATTTTGCCCTTGTCAGTCATGTATAGGGCATAACTTTTGACTCATGTCGAATCAGAGGGTAAGACCTGTGCCATTGGAAAGGAATTGATGATTGCCTTTCCCTAGAGTGGTTACATTAAAGATTTGGCTCAGCAGTTTGGGAGGAATCGCTGTTTTAAGGTTTTCAGTTGGTTGTCCAGAGTTGGTAAGCCATAATGGGCTGAATTGGAGAGGCCCATTAGTGGGATGATGGGAGGGTATAAATAGGGGGTGAGGGATATGGGAAATGGTTTAGTTTTTCATTCCCTCATTTAGTAGACTTGTGCTCCTCCTTCCTCTAACACCTTTCCACTATTAAAAACCCAAATCCAAGGAGGGAAATCATAGATTTACACCATCGGAAGCTAGATCTACATATATCAAAGCAAGAGTTCATCAGATCAAGGTGATTGGTGCGAGATGTTTGCTATTCGGATTCCTATTTCATTGATTTTAAGCTTGTTTTGGCAAGTCGATGAGTGATTTACATCTCTCACGTGAATGCAATGAAGTATGTAAGTGTTTGTGCATGTTTCTCATCAAATTGGAATGTTTCACCATAGATTCACACTACTATATGTCTATTTTCATATGCATCACCCTATGATCTAATTTAGCAAGTTTTACCTGTTAATTTCATGTCATTTCACCTGTTTATGTTAGTTGGATCTCTCATTTTGATCATATGTTCATTTTAATGGTTTTAGGTGATATTTACATCATTTTTGTGGTAATTGTCATATTCGTGTTGTTAGCAATGTTATGACATGTTTATGATTATGTTTGATGACTTTGGTTGAGTCAGTTTTGTCAGATTCATCGTTTGATGAAGTTTTGGTCGAAATCGGAGTAGAATTGGAGATGTGTAGGAAGTGGATCGGGTCAGCCATAAATGGGTCGGGTCGGTCTCAAATTTTGTCGTGGAGAACAAGCCAGAATGAGTCGGATTGATCGTAACAGAAGTGATCGGGTCAGTCTCAAACATGTTGATCGGGGCGGCCTTCTTGAGATGGAGCAAGAGAGAACGGGTCGGCCTGGAGGGTTGAGAAAATGGAGACTGGGTTGGGCAGTCTCATGGAAAGGTGGGTCGGGTCGGTTAGGTGAGGCATACCTGGTCGGGTTAGGTCGGTCAAGTGGGGGTATACCTGGTCGGGCTGGTTAGTTGATGGCGGGTCGGTCTGGTGGAATGGGCCGATCGGTCAAGTTGGATGATTTTTAGCAGCGTTTTTAAACGCTGTGGTTGAGAGTCATGATGCTATGGTTTGTTTCCAATAGGGTCATTTTCTGAAAAAGTATGTTTTTCGAGTACGATTTGCATTTGAAGAAACTGAAGAAAAAAAAATTCGGGGGCAACCCCCCAAACCCTAGCCACAGCGCAGTGATGTAATTGGCTCGGTGATGGTGTAACTTTGAGAAGAATTCAAGTGGGAATATTCAAAGTGTTAAAGGTGTTCACTGATTGGTGTAGAACAACGAATGAGGTGACAACTCAAAGGTCGTGAGTTGGTGGATAATGGTTGCTCGAGAAGATTGCTTGAGCTATGAAAAGTCTTCGGGTTAGATGACTAGAGATGCGAAGGTCGAGAGATTATCGTTGTCATAAGTTCTAGCAGGCTCAAAGCAAGGGTACACTAGAGAAATCTAAAAGACCAGTTATAGGTCTAGTACCCCGAATCTTGTAGAAAGGCCTAGTTGTCAAGGTTGGACATATGGAGTTTATGCTAAAACTTGGGTTACCATTAGCCCTTGACATATGGCAAGGTTGGTCGTCATACGATTAATGATGGTTTCAAAGCAGGATTGGCAGTGATAGCCAGAGTCAGTCATGGATGATTGGTTGTTCTGCTTGTACCGTCTCATGTTGGTTGTCCAACGTCGAAGGAGATGTTCCTTGGGTGCTTGTCTGATATTGGTTTAGGCCTTTGGGGCTTGTGCTTGAGGGATGTTAATTTCGATCAGGATGGTTTACATGAGATACATATAATTTGGATGTTTTGAGTGTTTTACCATGATTAAATGGGTGTTCTGGTTTCCATGGATGAATGGTTGAATTGTTTAAAGTAAAGGCTATCACTGTCCAATGTGGGGAAGATAAGATTGAGTTCTTCTCTGGTGTTGTGGGTAGATTAGTATGTTTATCTATCCCTTCTCATATACTTTATTGTTGAAGTTTGTTAGCTGTTTTATCGCTCACTAAAACTGTTGTTTGACTCAAGGTTTTATGTCTCCTCTTATTTCCTTGGGCTGTTCATCCGGTTGTGGATGGGCAGACTAAGTAGCAGGTTATAGGTGATTTGTGAGGATGATGTTGCTTTGCGGAGGCGAGCAGTAGGCTGGCGTACCAGTTTTATTACTATCTAGTATGTATGCTTCCGCTGTTTGAGTGCTCTATGAGTGTTGTAGTGAGGGCTTATGTACAAACTTTGGTATCAGTTGGATAACCTTTCATGATGTTAAGAAAGATTTCTAAAGTTTGCTATATGATGCCTCATTACTATTACCTATTATATATGTTCTATTATATTTTATCCTTGCGTTGTGAGTTCTACGACAGGTTTCAATGTTGTTTACCTACTCTGATGATCGTCCATGACTGTCTGGCACACCCTTCAACGCATTATTCCTCTTGTTTAGTGCGGGGGTTATGGGCGGTCGTTACAATTTAAATTTCACTGTTGCTTTTATATTTGTCTTGTAATATTTTTATTTTTGTTTACCTATAACGCTTCACGAAACTTAATGCATTCCCTTTGTGAGTGACATTAACGGACGTGGGGTGTCACATGGCGTACCGTGCTGGGCAATGTACTCCGCCAACCGCTGGTTAAGCAGCTCCATCTGCTCTTCACGGCGACGATCACGCTCATGGAGCTATGCAATCTGTGCTTTTAGCTATGCGATTTCTTTCTTCTCCTGAGCCCTCTGATATGTCTGCTGAGATGATCTAATCTGTATATAATTTCAAATTTTTAGTATTTCATAATAGCATTTCGAGTACATTTGAGTTTTTATTATAAATTTTAGTATTGCCGCTAGATTTCCAAAACCATATCGTCTATGTCGGGTTGGTGGATCCATGACAACTTCAAATATCATGTCCTCATCATCCTTAGTCAACTCACTCCTCCCACTAGATTCCAGTAACTGCACCCTTTGTTCTTGAAATTTCTCCTGTAAACCAAAAACAAATGAATTTAGATAACACAATTTTAATTAAATTATAACTCTACCTTATTAACTATTTTATACTTACATATCTCTCACGCGCCTTATCATCATGGTCCCAACTATACGAAACTGAGCCTATGTCGTCAGTCTGACTCAACGCATGTGTATGCTAGAAAACATCCCAGTGCGACACAGGAGCCATACACGCTCTCTGCTGAAATAGGCATGCATATACATATATATATATATATATATGTGTGTGTGTGTGTGTGTGTAAATTAAAACTTAAACTTAAATCAACTATTAATTTTAACAAGTTATAAATTAAAATTTTAAACTGTGCAATTACAAAATATACCAGATCCTCACGATGATGATGAAATGACTTGGACCCACCTCGATGCATAGCTGCATTCTTGCTCCTGCTAGCTGCATTTCTCTCAGACGAGGCCTATACATTTAATTTTTAAAAAAAAAAGTATTATTCTAAATCACATATTAATTGAATAGAATAATTTAAATATGCATTAAATTTACCAAAAACTCCTCGTTATTATTCTAATAAGTATATAGCTCATTCCACACCGCTTCGCCCATCCAAGACTGTCTTTTCCTACCTGATTTTAAGGTGTTCATTGTCTGTATGTAATTTGTTGCCATTTAGCTATTCCAGTAGCGCTTGACGAGATCCAAATCCGTCGCCTGGAGATCCACTGAACCCTGCATTTTTTTAAAATAGCATACATATGAACTTATCAAATAGGAGCGCGATAACTTAACGTAAAAAATGTTATATCATATATATGTACCAAAAAATTCTGCCATATGGTCTCCTTAACAATGTCGGGTATTAAGGTCCATGTGGGTCAACATGCAGTCATGCGAGTCTGATAAGCGCGTTTTGATATCTTCAAGACTGTATTGGATGGCTCCAACTCAAAACCCCTGTGTTAAATGAAAAAATATATGGCTACAAGCTAAAACAACAATTTAAATAATTTATTGTACTTAAATTAAATTTATACTAAAACTTAGTTTTTACCCTTTGGAGGCTTTTGGCTTAAGCCAGACCACAGGACGGGATAACTTCGACGGACCACCCTCATCGCCACTAAATGCCCTTGTGACGCCATAACATGAAATAGCTATGTAAAAACATGGTATGAGATAACAAGAGTACTTGATAATAGAAATGTCATAACATATGTCTAGTTAACATTACAAGTTTGATTCGTAGAAGTGTTAAATATAAGTTTGATTCATAGATATGTCTATTTAATATATGAGTTTGATTCATAGAAATGTCATAAAAATAAATATAAGTTTGATAGGTAACATATTTTTTATTTATGATATGTTACTTATTAATGTATAACATAAGAAATATCTATTAAAAAACATAAGAAATATCTATTAAATATGAATTTGACTCTTACCATGTAAAAATAAACATAAAAATTACCTTTTGAAAATGAGGATTATTAGTTAGTCGTCTGCATCACTTTCTGATTCTGACTCTATTTCCTCCTCCATATATGGTTCATATGTAGTCTCAAATACATCAATTAATGCGTTTGATTCATCGTTTAGAGGTCCAAAATCTGTTTGATCACTGGTTATTACTATTTCTGCATTTTCCTCGACGTCTGCTTGATAAGCTTAGTCGTCAGGAATATTACGTCCGTCAAATGTAAACCTTGCCTTTGTTTTGAAAACAGCCCACTAATCTATTTTGTATCTTATCATAGAGGGATAAGAAGCATAATATACTTGAAGAGCTTGTTTGGCAAGTACAAAAGGATCGTACTTATAATAATGGGAAGTATGTTTTGCTTCTATAAGATTATATTTTGGGTGCACGTTGATTCCAGAACCTGGAACGTTGGTGAACCGGTTGCATTTAAACAAAAATACTTCTTCCGTGGGTCGTGTGAGATATGTCAATTGCAAAATCTGGTTTAGCACGCCATAAAAATCGTGTACATGGTCGTTTGTATCATCACTACCTTTAACAAATACACCGCTATGGTCAGTTGATTTTTCAGCACCATATTCTTTAGTGCTAAATTTATATCCATTGACAAAGAATATTGGATATGTCTTGACATTTCTTTTTGGTCCCATTGCCAAATGTTTCAATCCTTCATCAACAATACAATTTGTTGGATCAAAAACATAATTAGTAAACCAGTTAGTGAATTCTTCGTTGATATCATTGTTTGGGTATTGTGATTCATAAATGTTGCAATTATAGGACAAACGTTACATATATGATTAAAGATACAATACATGTATACATAGATGCATAAGTTCATTACCTAACGAACGGTGCAACTTCGGTGCAATTGAGAAGAATATATATGTGTGTGCTGCATTATAATCTTTATCATCCAACCATTCTTCCACACATCTACCAGAAGGCCGACCATGTTTTTTAAAAATAGATAAAGTCGCTCAACAGTCATCTTGATCAATGGCTTCATCACTACGCGCAGTACTTGCAAATGATATGTTCACATGATCACTACAATAATGAGAGAGAAAAAATGAAACTTCTTCTTCGATGTATGGTTTGAAAATAGATCCTTCAACTCGAGCTTTCTTCCTCACTTTTTTCTTTTAATGATTTAAATATCTATTTAGAATTATTGTAAATTATTTTTTCACACATTTCATTAACCAAAATTTAATTAACTAAATATTAATATACCTTTCAAATGGATACATCCATCCGTATTGCACAGGCCCTCGATGACGTGCTTCTGATGGAAGATGAATAGGTAAATGCTCCATAACATTGGAAAACCTGGAGGAAATATTTTTTCCAATTTGCAGAGTAATATGGGGATTTCTTCCTCCAGTTTACGTAGACGGTCAATTTTTAATGTAGATGAACAAAGCTCTTTATAGAACAAACTAAGCTCTATTACAACAGTCCAAACTTTTATGGGCAATAGTTCTTTGAAAGCGACGGGCAATAAATTTTCCATTATAACGTGACGGTCCTGGCTTTTCATCCCGCTTAGTTTACTGTTTTATAATCAACACATCTACGAAGATTGGAAGATATACCATCAGGGAATCTTAATCCTTCCATCCATTTTAAAAATATTTTAATTTGATTATTGTCTAGTTCATAGCACGCTTTCGGTTTTCTGGTGTCATTTGGCTTTATACGAAGCTCTGGACGATTACATATTACTTCAGTATCACGTCTTGATTTCAAATCATCTTTCATCTTCCTTTTGACATTCAAAATTGTATTGATTACATTATCAAACACGTTTTTCTCATTATGCATCATGTCAATATTATGACGAATCAGAAGATCTTTCCAATAAGGCAACTCCCAAAATATGCTTTGTTTCCACCAATTATGAATCGTTGATTTACCTTGAATTTCTGTATGTACTCCGGTTTCATGAATCTTGGGAAAATCTTGTACAAGTTCATAAATTTCCTCACTTGTCCATACTTTAGGTGGTCGTAAAGTTTCGTGTCTATTAGTTGTAAAAAAAATTCTTATCTCTTCTAGAAGGATGATTAATATGAAGAAAACATCTATGACAGTCAAACCATGAAATTTTCTTTTCAATATGTAAATAAAATGCTCTTGTTTCTTCCATACAGTACGGACAAGCTAGACGACCAGTCGTACTCCAACCTGAAAGCATTGCATAAGCAGGAAAATCGCTAATTGTCCACAATAGAGAAGCATGCATACGAAAGTTTTTTTTTTTTTTGGGAAATATCATATGTTTCTACCCCTTTATAGCACAATTTTTTTAATTCTTCAATTAACAATTGCAAATAAACATCGATCCCTTGTGTCGGATCATCAGGACCAGGGACGACAATTGTGTGAAACATATAAGGAGTTTTCATACACATCCACAGGGGTAAATTATAAGGTGTTACAATTACTGGTCAGGATGAATATTTAGAACCAAATTAAGAAAATGGTGAAAACCCATTCGTACATAAACCAAGTCTAACATTGCAACTCTCAGATGCAAAATTGGGATACATTTGATCAAAATGCTTCCATGCTTCTACATCGGATGGGTGTGTTAACGTACCTTCTTCCTGTGTTCTTACATTGTGCCATCTCATATGTTGCACGGTTACAGAAGATGCATATAACCTTTCAAGTCTAGGAATAATAGGTAAATAATGCATACGTTTATACGGGACTTCCTTTCCCTTTTTCTTTCTTGGTTTGTATCTTTCTTGATTACATATTCTACAATTCTTAAGGTTGATATCTTCCTTCCAAAATAGCATGCAACCCTTTAGACATGTATCTATTTTTTGATACGGTAAACGAAAGGGCGACATCATTTTTTTTTTACTTCATAATGGTTTTCGCACGTTAAATTATTGGGAGGCATATGCCGCTTCGTAGCTTGTACAACAGCTGTAAATCCAGCTTCTATGAGGTTGTATTTAGATTTCATCGCAATATATTCAGCAGTTATTGATGA
This sequence comes from Allium sativum, assembly GCA_030737875.1. Taxonomy (NCBI): domain Eukaryota; kingdom Viridiplantae; phylum Streptophyta; class Magnoliopsida; order Asparagales; family Amaryllidaceae; genus Allium; species Allium sativum. Next base: position 436,150,016 of record CM060919.1, read on the forward strand.
TTGAGTTCCTCTTTCATGGCCTTCCCAAAGGGGTTTTTTCGCAGCATCTAATAAATCATATAATTTTTTGGCTTCAATATTTGGTTCTTCTTCATCATTACCGTTGTCATCATTACCATTGTTATCATTAAATTGTTGAATCGGGAACATAGAACATGCAGCATCTTCAACCATTTGTTCTACGAGATTCGTCGTAGCAATTTCATTATTCACTACCTCCTTAACTTGTATAGAAGTAGACGCTAACAATTCTCCGTGATGATCCCAAACTAAATAGTTCGACACAAAACCGTACCAATGCAAATGAACTCTAACCATTTACGGTATCAAATGCTTCAATAACTTGCATCTACTACATGGACAATGGATTTCGACATCATTTCCTTTGTTACTTAAAGCAAAATCAATAAATACGCTAACACATTAATAAATTGTTTGTTTATTGTGCCATCAGTTTCTCTTCGTTTGTATATCCAGCTTCGATCATTAAAATAATCCTCCATTTTCCTAAGTACATATAAAATTAGAAAGCATGATATAAAATTAGATTCAAAATTTTTGCGTTCGATCACTCAAACGCTAAGATTGTATTTTGATGAAAACATTTCTTTTACGTATTAATTATGATGATAAAATTTGCATTGACATTTTGTTAAAACAATTTTAGTGTTGAATGCATGTTATGTTAATTGATCATTTACTGGTGAGTCATCCTACCTCCCGTTACAAATACAATAACGTAATTAAATCGCGTAAATCTTTTCAATTTAAATGATTTAACAAAATTTCGGTAGCACTTCCCTTTAGTTCCCTGAATAGTACACAATTGCGTGTACACAGAGAACATAAAGGAAGTGCTTTCGAAATTTTGAGAACCGTTTAAAATGAAATATTTTACGAGATCTAATTTTGTTACTGTGTTCGTAACTTGTCTGTTGACATATTTTTTGGCAAAAGCCGTCACACATGGAATTCCTGAATGATAACATGCTCGAGCGATGGAAACGACGTCAGAAGACATTGAGAGATTTGGTCAAAATCACATCCTCAACATAAACAGGCCCGAAACTCCTATCAGACGACCTCTTTTGGGCCCGAAAACACCGATTACGGAGCTAAGCTTCGTAACTTTTGTAGATCTCTGAGTTAGCTTCAGTTTGAGCTTCGGTTTGGCTCAATCGGACTTACGGTTTGAAAGTTATGCCCATTTCCGTAAATTGGTGTAAACTGGCGACTTCCTGGATAAAGCAACGAAGCAGCACACGATCGAAGTATGGATCACGCACCCTCGGATCATTCCTCATCGGATCGCCCTCCTCAGACCACGAACCGTCCGTGGTACATCTCACGATCCGACCCGATCGCCAGCACTTCACTCCAGCTTCACTATGCCGCTCACGACCAGACTCGGCTCGTGATAGCCATATCACGATCCGACCCATGACCACGATCCGACCCCATGATCACGATCCGAACTTCCAACCTGCAGATACGCTCCCTGTTTTGACCTATTCTCATGCCACATCTTGCTCCTATTATCCTGGATCGTGTGCCACGCACCCCACCACGATCCGATCCCCGCACCTGCTCCTGCGCAGCTTGTTTTGACCTATTCTCAAGCCTATTTTCACTCCAACTTGCATGGATCTGATTACACATGTCACATGACGATTTGGAGATGATGTCTGGACGTTTTCCACCACATTTCGAGATTTTTGGGATGCGTGCCATGTGTCCCATGAACCGCCTTCAGGAAACAGCTATAAATACACCATTTGAAGGCATTTTCAAGGATCTTTTGGCCATTCTTCTTCACTGCTTCCACCATTACTAAAGTGCAAGGACTTTGCACCTTCATACACTCAAATTCTTATCTTTTCAATACAATTAACACACGAATTGTGTGTCTACATGTAACTGATTCTTGTAATCTGTCAGTATAACAATAAGATTATAAAGTGGATGTAGGCTACATCTACAGCCGAACCACTATAAAAACCTTGTGTGTCTCCTCTTTATTTACTCTTTTCTGCATTCTGTGATCTGCGATCTGCATTTGGGTGTTAGGCCCAATTTTTGGTCTAACATTGTCCAATACAAAGGACAAATCCAACAAATATTGTATATGATGAATATAAATGTTTGTTTCGTTAATAAAACGAACATTCACATAACGATCATATATAATACTTATCAGACGGGGCCAAAAGAACTCTCTAAGGCTTTATGAATATAACATATTATGATTTGGTTTTTTTTCCATGATTGAAGTTTTTTTTTTCAACTTTGATTTCGAAATTTCAACATCAATTTTTTTTTAAATTGAAGTTGCAGGTTTACGATCAGTTGCAGGACTCAAAAATGCCCAATGCTCAAGCCGTGCGCCTTTGTGCGCCTTAGCGCCTTAACCACTATGAATTGTACGTATATGAATTTTATCACATATACGTATATTTTCAACATTAAATCGAACTATATAGTCGTATGTTATATACAAAATTAAATGTCGTTTTCGCTAAATTTTTATAAAACATAAACTTAAATATTTCCATTTCCACGACATGTTTTCGACAAATTAAATATCGTTTTCAATGAATTGGGGCTCAACCAAATAAACAAATACATAGATTAATTACCAACTATATATATACATACAACATTACATATATATATATGTGCATATGTACATATTCAACTTGAAATAATTAAACCCTAGATTAGCAACATAATCAAATAAATCTATAAATACAAACTCATTAACAAAACTACTTAAACTAGTTAAAACCCTAGATTAACAACTAAGTAATTTATAAATAAAAACCCTAGATTAGCAACATAAATGATTAAACCCTACATTAGCAACTAATTAACAGCACTAGACACACAAACATACTCTAATTATGCTTAAATTACTAAACTTAGGGTATTAAACAAAATTATGGTTAAAACATACCTTGAAATCAGAGAGAATCGGAGATTAGAGAAGAGGAAAGAATGCCTTGAACGAGTTGGAGAGATCCTAGGCGGTTGATGGCGTGGGATGGTTGATTTCAAAATTGAAGGGGGGAAGGTTTGGGAATTTGGTAAAAAAAAGTCGTGGGTTAAGAGAATGGGGAAGAAGGGAGCCAGCTCTGTTAAATTTCTGCTCGATGGTGTAACGGGTACCAACGGGTTTAAAACCAACGGCCGCCAACGGTTTCCAACGGTGTATTTTTGTACCCGTAAGAAAATTTCATCTTTTGGCTTCCGTTGGAAGCCATTGGTCAACGGTCGTTGGAGGTCGTTGGAAGTTTCTGATGATATACTGTACAATTCTAGTAGTGTTTGTTTTCCCTTGCAAACTAGGGTGCCCCTATTTTCACACGGGCAATCGAGTAATCAAGTGATTGGCCTTCTTTTAGATATGCACCGTAGCATGGGGTGCTCTTTTGGCTGAAGACGAAGACTTATCTTTTTATCATTTCTTTTGAACTCTTAAGTATTATCTTATGTATGTTTATATTTGATTCTGCTATAGACTTATTATCTACTTGATGAAACTTGTTATGTACTAAGTAGGATCCTCTATCTGTGTAACTCTGATGGCGATGATTATGATTCCGCTATTATGATATGATGCAAATTATTCTCTGATTTTATGTATTATGCTATATTCTGTAATCTGCTGATGTGATTATTCTAAAGACAGACCTTTCCACCGTGGAGCGGGGGTTTGGTTCGTATCAGGCGTGGTATCAGAGCTTTGGTTAACCTTAGTTTGGGAAGATAACATATTAAATGACTCGTTAGAGATAGAATCAGCAGTATTCCAGGATGAGTAACTCATTAGAGATAAGATTAGTAATATCCTAGAATGAGTACACAAGAATAGCATATAACTTGATCATTACATCATTATTTATGCATATGTCTTTATACTTCTACTACTCCTTGAGATATTTTTTCTATTGACCAGACTGTTTCTTACTAATCGCAGAATTAAAAGAAAATGAGTGCAAGAGGAAGAACTAGGAGTGGTTGGGTTGGAGGAAGGGATAATATTCCCGTTGTTAATGAACTTGTTATTCAGCAGCATCAACCGCAGCCACAACAACGGTTTGATCTTAATGTTGTTGCCAAGAAATATAAGAATTTGGGCGGAGTGCCATTCACAGGCATTGGAATTGTAATAGAAGCTCAATCTTGGATGAGGTCTTGCGAACGGATCTTCAAAGGCCTAGAATTGGAAGATAATAGAAAAAGGCTTTTAACATCCTGGTTACTCAAAGATGAGATCCTAATCTGGTGGGAAGCAGTAACAGTAGGTAATATGGGAGCTGATATGACCTGGGCAAGGTTTAAAGAGATTTTTGAAGAAAAATTTGTCCCGCAACAAGAAGTTGAGCGCATGTACGATGAGTTTTCTAATCTCCAGCAAGGTGACAGAACCATTCATGAGTATGTCCAGATGTTCGGAGAACTCTCTCATTTCGAACCAGAACTAATTCAAAACCCATCTAAGAAGAACAAGAGGTTCATTGAGTGTCTTCAGAGGAGGTACCACAACCAAGTGACAACCCACATACAGCTTACATTTGCAAAGGTTGTCGAGATGGCTTGCAGATATGAGAACATCAATAAGAAGAATTCTCAAGCAGATTGGGAGAGAATCCAAGCGAGCAACAAGAGAAAGCTTTCTGTCAAGAAGCCTGAAACAATCAAGACTGAAGTAGCTAAATCCGCGGAGAATAAGCGAGCAAAGATTAGATGCTTTAATTGCAACCAGTATGGCCATTTGTCCAGAAAATGTAATGCTCCCAAAAGGCCAAGAAGAAATGAATCTGGCCCTAGCCAGCAGCCTCGCAACAGTGGTGAGTGTTATAATTGCCATAAGCCAGGACATTTTGCAAGGAACTGCCCATTGACTAAGAAAGCTGAGGTAGCTCATGTTTATGATGGGGCGAATGTGCCAGCTCCTACTACTGGCGGAGGAAGACCAGATGTTTTGGAAGGGACACTTACAATTAAAAATATTGCTGTTTAAGTATTATTTGATACGGGAGCATCACAAAGTTTTATTTCGAGTAATGTGGTAAAGAAACTAGATTTAACGTTGAGAAACCTTAAGAATCCAATTAGTGTCCACAATCCAACAGGAGGATCTCTTGATATTAGTTGGTGTTGTGAAGCGTCCATCTCTTATTCTCGTTATCATTTTGGCTTTGTTTGTATTATTTTGATCTTTTCTGAGTTTGATATCATACTTGGGATGGATTGGTTAACGAAATATGAGGCCGAAGTTAAATGCGCCGAAAAAGTGGTTAAAGTTAAAACAAAACTTGGGAGTATTATCATACAGTTAATAGGCCAAGTTCAAACAGAAAATAATTTTTGTCTTCTCTTGAAGTTTCTTCTACTTCTATTGAAAATATTCCCGTTGTTAGAGATTATGCGGATGTGATCGAAGAAGTTGATAGTCTACCTCCACGTAGAGAAATTTATTTCTGGATTGATCCAAATTCGAATGCAAGGCCAGTTGTGCATGCAATGTGAAGAATGACATTGAAAGAGAAGGAGGATTTAGGTGATCAAACTCGACGTCTTTTATGGAAAGGTCAGATCAATCCTAGTTTCTCGAGTTGGGGAGCAGCCATGGTATTTGTTCCTAAGTTAGACGGTACTCTCAGATTGTGCGTAGATTACCGAGATCTCAATAAGCAAACAGTGAAGAATAAATATCCATTACCATGCATTGATGATTTATTAGATTGCTCTAATGGAGCTCGAGTTTTTCAAAAATGGACCTAGCTACATGTTTTCATCAATTGCGGATTGCCGAAGAATGTGTTCCTTTAATAGCTTTCAGAGGTCCAGACTTATTTTATGAATGGTTAGTAATGCCATTCGAGTTATGTAACGCTCCTGCTTATTTTGTTGATTTGATGAATCGAGTATTCCGCGGAGTATTGAATAAATTTGTGCTAGTTTTTATTGATGATATTTTAATTTTCATTAAGTCAGCTAGCGAGCATGCAAATCATTTGGAACAAGTTTGGAAATTCTGAGAAAGAATGTATCAAAAGCCAAATTTTCTAAACGCATATTCTGGCAAGAAGAACGAAGTCCCTTGGTCATGTCGTATCAAAGAGAGGAATTTCAGTAGATTCGGGCAAAATTACAGCCATTCAAGACTAGAAGCAACCTAGCACCCCCACAGAAGTCAGAAGTTTTCTAGGATTGGCAGGCTATTATCGAAAATTTGTTAAGGATTTTTCGAAGCTATCTAGTCTATTTACGAAGCTTACAAAGAAGCATGCAATGTTTAATTGGACGATGTAATGTGAGGTCGCTTTCCAATAGTTGAAAGTAAGGTTGACTACTGCTCCAGTGTTGACTATAATAGATGGTAATTAGGATTTGACTGTGTAACGTCCTGCCTTTTTGACTGCCTCAACTCGGTATTTAAACCAACTCGAAACATTCAAAATGACATATTGTTATTGGCTTATAGGGTTTAAACAGAATTAATCACAGAATCGCATAGTACAAAAAGTGCAGCAGAATAAAATTTCTCATAAATATCAGAGTTTACGAAATAATATTTGTATAGCGGAAGATAAATTAAAATGTATACATAAATTTTGACAAAATAAAATTTTACACTTTGTTTACCGCGTGCGTGTCTTTACGTTCTCTCCTTGTCGTTGCTAGCTGAAATATTAAACCTGGAACACTTAAGGCCTGACCTGAGCGTTCCATGCAAAACACAAAACACTCGAGTCAGTATTAAACTTATTTCAAGTTAGCGTACTTCTATAAACATATTAATATAACTAGTTTAATCCTACCAAATTATTGAATAATTCGAGCATCATAATCAGTAAACTGCCCCAAAGAAGAGATTAGCAAACCCAATATCATGGACAAAATTATGCAGCACATGCATATGTATAGCAACTGGGTTTTTGAAACATATGGAGACGGGCAAAACCTAAAATAATACAGTGAGCATAAACAGTCTACGGGTGGTTTAATTTGCTCTGAATGTTTGGTGGTGATTCAACACGCAGCAGTGCAAGTCAATGATATGCAGATGTGATATTCTAGATTAATTTGAATAAGACAATAGATGTTCTTCCGTAATTCCATCCATGCATGAGTACAAGTCATTAAACCATAGGGTGCAGACATGGAAAAGGCTATTACAACGATATGGGCACCCAAAACTGAATATGCAAGATATGTATGTGTATTTCATTATTTTTACTTAGACCCAAAACCATGGTCTATATGGATGTGAAGGAAAAATGTATGCACGACTAACCAAACATATGTACATATTGAACTGTGTGGCTGCAAATCCATTTAAATAACGATGAAGGACATATAAGAATATCGACAGTGCTAAAACATTTGTACTAACCATACAGTGATAAAGTACAGAAATGTTTATGATTAAAGTTTTCAACATCAAGTTCATGTTTTGTTTTTTTTTATTTTTTTTTTAAAAACGACATCACAAATTGTAATCTTAGCTCTGTATTAACATATGTAACAACTGTTCTTGATCCAAAATATATTATCAAAATGGAATACTTAAAGATGCCAAAGTCGGCATTAACAGCCTATGACCTTCCTAAATATTTAATCTTCAACTAATTTAAATGAAATAAAACATAGAAACATAAGGCACAACCTTGTTCAATAATTAAAGATAAAGTTCAGTAACTCTAGTGTGCCAAAATCAACTACAGAATTTACATTCAACATCGAAATCTTGAATGCGGTGAGATATCCAAACTGTAGTCTATGCATGCATGATTATTTGAAAGCACCTAAGGCCAAACAACAAGTAAAATACGTTGCCAACACGAATTTCTAAGAATTCAGTGAGGCTAAATTCGAAAATCAAAGAGGGGAACTTGGGGTCTCAGTTTCAAAATGCATAAATGCCTTTCCCAAAGTAGTGCAGGCTGTAGACAATAAAATAAGGAAGGGTTCAGCGTACCATCAGGTTGGTCCACTGTAAAAGTTTCTGAACCAAATCCAATAATTCACATATTTATAGTCACCCAATATTTACCCAGTTCTTATTTAGTCAGGTATACGATATTTATAACTATATGTTATTTACCCATGACTATATCTCACCAACTATAAATATCAATTTGGAGCAACAAGGATTCAACAGCAAATGCAAACAGGGTCTTTCTTATATAAAACAAGTGTGAGGGAAATGCAATTTGTGACGGAAAAGATGAGGAGCTTAAAAAAATAGCGATAGATCCGGTAAATCAACATGACAAACGCAGTAGCAATAATCTACTGAAAATTATACTCAGTGCCAAACGAAGAGGACAACTAGAAATAATTCTAATTGTAAGAAGACTTACCTCTGCCCGCGATGAACGGAAGCGGTGATGCTCGGTTCCGATGTAGCAGTCCTAGGCTTCACTGAATGGTTCACAAATCCAATTGGAGGGCTGCAAATGGTGGAATACAGCATCTGCAGGCGCAAGTCCTAACGTTAGGTGTGGCACTCGGTTGGAAGATGGAGACTGGCCTCTGGTTTTAGTGTTGGATGAAATGGCAATGGGGTTCAGGGTTGGTGGGGACGATGCGTGATAAATCGAGAAGGAACACACGCCTCGCAGTTGCCGGTAGCTAGCCTCGGCGGTTGTTGACGGAGAGGGTGGCGATGACAAGAGGTCAGCGGCTTTCCTAGGGAAGCAGACAGATGTTTGAGGACGGCGGAGCTTGCAGTGAAGCGAGGCGTTGCCGCGTCTCGTGGATGACGGCGCGTTGGAAGCGAGCGGCGAAGGGAGGAATGGTGACGATAGAAGCAGATGTGGAGGAAGCAGATCATAAGGGAACGATGGGAGCAATGTCAGCAAGCCATTTACTTTTGTTTTAGGGAAAATAAAAATGTGGATTTAGGGGAAAACGGGCTCGTTTTGGCTGATAAAGGAAATAAGGGGGAAATTTGATTTTAGCTGAAGGAAGAAAAGGGAAAGTGATCGGTTGTTGAGATAAATTGCGGAGAAAGTGGTGTTGTGTTCCACTGACAGAAGGTTACACACATTTTATAATACAATGCAGGGAGACCAACAACAGAAAGGATATGCAACGTGGTATACCAGATAGAGTGGCAAGGACAAGTGTTCAATATCTCAGTAAAACGAAGACAGAGACAATGTAAATTTCAAATCAGATATTGTTCAGATGTGGTTTTGGGTGAACTTTGTGCATACCAAGGTAAGTGGTTTGAACAAAGCACACATTAATGTTGTTTATACATTTACATTCCAACAAGTTTATCAAACAATAAATTAAATAAGTATAATGTTAATTTCCAAGTTCAAAGATAATTAAATAAACTCTTTAGTAAAAGTACATCTTATACCTCACAAATCAATTACAAATATACGTTTCTACAAAGTTAATGTTTGAAAATATGAACCTGATTAGCATTGAACAAATTTATGATTATTTCCAAAGTTGAAATTTATTATTTTAAATTCGTAAATAAACTTCACAAATTTCCTTTCTCAAAACAAAGTAGAAGATTCTATTTCAGATTTTTTTTATTTACTACGGTTAAATTCCACATATTCAAAGAAATTAATTAATAGAGGTAACCATGCTTGTTATTTCTGTAACGTTCATATTTAAAGAAATAAACTCAAAATTTGTAATGGCGTTAAATTCTGGCAAAACGTTAAGTTGAGATTATAATTACAAAAACAGTTTCATTGTAAAAGTAAGTACAATGTTCAAAACAATAAAAGTCCAAATTCTAAATTGAAGTCAAATGTAATTATTTATTTTAATGTTAAATCTAAAACTAATTTATATTTTAAATGCCAACAATCCTAGGTCATTACAGACTGTCTGTACAAATGCTTCATGTGAAGGAGTAGGTGCAATATTAATGCAAAGAAGCCAAGTGGTTGCTTATGCTAGCCGTCAGTTGAAGTCGCATGAGAAGAGGTATGTCACTCACGATCTAGAGTTGTTAGCTGTGGTGTTTGCTTTAAAGATATGGAAGCATTATCTTTTGGGTGAGAAGTTCGAATTATATACATATCATAAGTCATTGAAATATCTATTCACCTAGAAAGATTTGAATTTGAGACAACATCGTTGGTTAGAATTTCTTGCAGCATACGATCTAGATATTTTGTATACTCCAGGGAAAGCCAATGTTATAGCGGATGCACTTAGCAAGAAGAATGCAATCATTGCTAATCTAATTATTAATCCTTTGTTGATTGAGAAGATTTCCATTTTACAGAAGGAGGATCAGTTTATTCAAAAGGTTATCAAAAGAATTCAGTAAGGCGAAGTCTCGAGTTTCCAGATTGATAACAAGGGAATTCTGAGATTGTTAGGCCGAATCTGTGTTCTGAATATCCCTGAGCTTAGAAGAAAAGTGATGGATGAATGTCACAAATCCAAGATTAGTATTCATCTAGGGGTAAGTAAGATGTATTATGATCTAAAGCGCACATTCTGGTGGAAGTCAATAAAGTGAGACATTTCTATATATGTTAGTAGGTGTTCCACTTGTCAATAGATCAAGAGTGATCAACAGAAGGTCGCAGGTTTGTTATAAACATTGGAGATTCCAGAATGGAAGTGGGATCAGATTTCTATGGATTTCATTGATGGTTTGCCTAGGACCAACAAAGACAATGATAGTATTTGGGTTATTGTTGATCATTTTACAAAGAGCGCTCATTCTATTCCAGTGAAATCGACTAGAACCACTTAGAGTCTTGCTCAGATATATGTGAAAGAGATTGTCAGACTGCATGGGGTTCCCAACAGCATTGTTAGTGATCATTATTCGATGAGACCAATTTTGTTGGACTCAGAATAATCAATAATGACTAGGTTTCAATTGGCATGCCAAACGAAGTTAATGTGTGGTTGTGCGAGGCAAAACAGTTCAAGGTAAAACTGATGATCAGTTTACAAGGGAACATTGTTGAGATGATCTCGAAATTCGATTCTGTTTTTTTTTCTTTTGGATTCGTATCGATGAATAATGAGGGAATGCAAATCCCCGTTATTTTTGGAGTTTCTGTATAGGCATGAGCAGATTTAACGTGCACCAAAATATGCATAAAAAGCAAATTTAATCTTGATCGAAAAATAAAATGGATGGTCAAACGAACTCGGAATGCAACGAAACTTGTTCCATTGGATTCGTAATTACATTTATTATCATGAGCCAAAAACTCGTAGCAAACGGAATTAAATTTTGATCGGGCGATCAAAAGAGGTGGAGGCTAACTAGCACACTTTTATAAACATGAAGTTATATAACTTAAATGAATGGATAGCATCCAATGGCTTGAAGTGTTTTCCTTCCTAGCAAGGGTTAGAAGGTGTTGAAGCGAAGCTTGAGCTCTTTGGACCTTCGGAAGCCACATAGAAGCCCAGCAAAGTCACATTCCTCCGCACAAAAGTTTTGGCGGAGTGGAACTCGCGGTGAGAAATCTAAACTCACTTTGGAAAGGGATAGATTAGAAATTAGTTGCATGAAAGTTAATTGTTACGTTAAACAATTAGTGTAATTGATAAATAAAAGCTATTATGAGATGACATGAATTTTAGATAGTTAAAAATATGATTTTTAATTAGTGTATGCGATGACATAAAATTATAGATAGTTAAAAATGTGATTTTTAACTAGTGTATGCGATGACATAAATTTTAGATAGTTAAAAATGTGATTTTTAACTAGTGTATGCGATGACATAAAATTTAAATAGTTAAAAATGTAATTTTTTTAACTAGCGGATGCGATGACATAAAATTTTAGATAGTTAAAAATGTGATTTTTAATTAGTGTATGCGATGACATAAAATTTCGATAGTTAAAAATGTGATTTTTAAATAGTGTATGTGATGATATAAATTTTAGATAGTTAAAAATCTGATTTTTAACTAGTGTATGCGATGACATAAAATTTTAGATAGTTAAATATGTGATTTTTAACTAGTGTATGCGATGACATAAAATTTAGATACTTAAAAATGTGATTTTTAACTATTGTATGCAATGGTATAAAATTTAGTTAGTTAAAAATGTGATCTTTAACTAATAAGGGCGATTAGAAATATTTAATCACACTGTTGATGTTCATTACTGCTTACATACATTCATTGATATTCTTGTTAGTTCAATACATTAACTAGTCACAAATCATTTGCATTAGAAGCGTAGTGTGAAAATGTGACACTCGCATTTCACACTACGTGGATGGACACTTATGGCGCCTTTAATGGCATTGGATGTTGAGTATTTATTTATAATTACTAAGCATGCATTGGATGCGAGTGATGGTCTCTGGATTAATTAAACAACACTATAGGATAGAAAGCAGGTATTGTACTACACTGCATAAGCATAGTTGGACATACACATATAAGCATGTAGCTGCTTGAAGCTTATATGATGTGAACCGTATTGTATTCACTTATTTGAAGTTATACGACGAGAACAAATGATCAGAGATCAGGTATATGTCATATTGGTTATTGAATGAAGATTGGACTTGATATGGACTTAAATAACATATAAATAAATTTGCACGATTTAATAATAAACCCTACACAAGTCTGGAGATGACAAAAATATACACGTCGCTCTAGTTATATATATGTGACACAATAGTTGTTCACAATAATTTTTTAAATCCCATACGGGCATTGGGATAATTTGTTTTCACACATCTCTCAGTGTACACATGTTGTATTGATGTACTGTAATTTATTGGAACCTTTTTAGGCCATATGTGATTTTTCCGAGCACTCTGTACAAAGGAGGTTATGGCGATTTTTTTGGAAAATTTTAGGCGTTAGCCAAATATTTAGTCAATTAAATAGTTTGAAAGCCGTTTAACGAAATATATTTTTATATGAAAAATATAAATTTTATTAAATGCATTGCGCAGCAGTAGTTCGCGTTTTCGACTCATAATTTAAAACGAGTATACCGGGGGATCTGACCATCAGATTTTCCCAAAATTAGAACCGTTGGATTCGTTTCAAAAAGATCTTTCCAACGATAATAACTATATTAAGATCCAATGGTTAGATCATTAGAAATGTTTAGTTCAAAATTAAATGAAAACAACGCCAGTGCAGCAGAATGACCTGAAATGTCATACGACTGAATTGGGCTATATATATATATATATAGCAAAGAATCATTTTAAACAATTATAAGCGATTAGGAATGTGTGCGAACCAATTTTACTTGGTTTATGAAAATGGTTAAGTATAATTTGGCATGAAAACTTATTAAACGAATTTTGGATAGTTGCGACGGAGTATTTAATTTGACGACCGAATTAAATTCTCGATTGAACCTTTTAAAATAAGAAAGTGAAATGAATTGGAAAGGCCAATAACTTAACCAAAGGAAATAATATGATTTGATTTATGTATGCAAGAATTATTTGAAAAGACTGAGTTAATTCTCATTTTAAATAATTAAACGACGACTAAAAGTCGAAGATAATGAGGACGGTCCAAGACCGGAAATCTTCACATTGAATAGATTACTACTGATGCCTTAGATATGGGTAGCTCCCTTGAAGGGGTTATAGTGGTAGTTGTCCATACGTACTTGTTGATTTTCCAGATATGCGAGGACCTCTCTCTTATATTGGACATATAGGACGAGGAATAAGGTGCCTTCCGTTTCGTTCGGACCCAAAACGAACTTGTAAATGGATTGTGTATCCGACATTGGATTTCACTCTATATTTACTGATTCCTATTAAATATATATCTGTTTGATGGCGGAGAATTTATTCTCTTGCTTAACACACTTCTCTGAGACATACAAGCTTAGAGGTTATATATTGGTAGATATCAGTTATATGGCATGGATTGTCAATGGCATGTTGAGATGTTGCGATCAAGGCTTTTGTTGAAAAGAAGAGTCTTGTGGATGATGATCGAAACACAACTTTAAATAGCATAGCTTCGTGTTGTAGCTTTAATTCGCGAGCTTCACACCTCGATGTGAGTCAAAAACGGGATAAGAACCTTAGGGAGAACATGCTTTTCTTTCTAACTGTGGGTGATATCATGGTATGGAGCCCAGACAATTTTACTTATGTGGATGATTGATTGCAAGGCGCCTCAGATATGTTTGGTCGACAATAGCCATTTACGAGGTCAGATGGGACCAGGAAACGTATTGTTCAGGAATAAATAATCCACAAACGTCAGGTGTGGACCGGCCCTGACGCTAACTAAGGGTTGCCCATAATTGTGATCATGCACATCTTGCTAGAGGTGATCCGAAATCGGTGAGGAAGATCCTTTGTCTCAACTCATAGATGGAATTCAATTTCCAATACGACATCGTACGGTTTTAGTTGTAACCCTATATGGCGACATAATATATGGTACCTATGCTATCTATGATTGATATTTTAATATTGAAATTGTTTTTGCAACATCTAGACACTAATAATAATATCAAATGATTTTTGTTTTATGCGTATCAAGCATATTTGGCCCTTATAAGGTAAAACTCTATCCTTCGGCTTGCGTTGCATTGTGTGATGGGGCCCGAGTCTTATAACGGCTTCATTTTTCTAAATGCATTGCGTGGTTTATAAATGTACTTTATATTATGCACCGACAATCCAATGGACTAAACTTGTTCTGTGTCATACAGCGTGATCCTGTGATTTGCTTTATTCTTAAAAGAGTTAAGTAACTGTAGGATTTCTCATACCGGTCCCATGACTGACTCGTAGTTTGTTTTCCCCTGCAAACTCTGGTGCCCCTATTTTTACATGGGCAGTCGAGTAATCAGGTGATTGGCCTTTTTTCATATGCACCATAGCATGGGGTGTTCTTTTGGCTGAAGACGAAGACTTATCTTTTTATCATTTCTTTTGAACTCTTAAGACTTATCTTATGCATGTTTATATTTGATTCTGCTGTATACTTATTATCAACTTGATGAAACTTGTTATGTACTAAGTAGGATCATGTATCTGTGTAACTCTGATGGTGATGATTATGATTCCACTGTTATGATATGATGTAAATTATTCTCAGATTTTATGTATTATGCTATATTCTGTAATCTGTTGATGTGATTAATGTGTTATTTTCCAAAGACAGACCTTGCCACCATGGAGCGGGGGTTTGGTTCATGTCAAAATACATCTCTCATACGTTATTACGTCCTTGAAATTTGGATATAATCGATAACCAGAGCTCTGATACCAAATGTGACGGTCGCCCATAACTCCTGCACTTAACAAGAGGAATACTGCGCTGAAAGACGTGCCAGGCAGCTATGGACGACCATCAGGGTAGAATAACACACACATAACCTGTCATATAACTCACAATGCAGGAATAAATATAACAGAACATGTACAACAGGCAATAATAGTGACGCAAATTGAGCATAATCTTAAACTTTTCATATTATCATGAGTTATCCATACAACACTGGGATATACTATACGAGTCTATACTAATGCCTCACTACAAGTCACTCAGAGAATACATCAAACAGCGGAAAACATTAATAGTAGATAGTAGGAAACAGTATATCGCCTCCTACCCATCGTCGCTCAATAGCATCATCCTCAACAAGATCTACAAACTGTCACCTACTACTCAGTCTGTCCACTCATCAGACGAATGGACAGCCCGAGGTAATAAGAGGGAGACATAAAACCTTGAGTCAGACAATAGTCTTAATGAGTGATAAAACAACCATCTAACATCATCAATAAAGTATATGAGAATAGGGAGATTAATCAACTAAACTACCAACACATCAGAGAAGAACCCAATGCATCTCCTCCACATCCGACGGTGATAGCCTTTACAAAAACCAGATAGAAATAAACAGTACATTCATGGCAACCAGTTATCAAGCGTAAACCATCCTAATCGAAATCGACATCCCCAAGCACAAGTCCCGAAGGCCTAAACCAACATTAGACAAGCACTCAAGAGATATCTCCTTAGACGTCAGACAATATACGCAAGATGATACAAGCAAAACAATCATCATCCATGACTATGGCTATCACCACCAATCCTTCTTTGAAACCACCGTCAATCATATGATTGGCCCTACCTTCCAATCGTCAAGGGATAATGGTAACCCCATTTCTAGTCAGACTTCTGCACGTTCCACGTACATTTGTCTCCCCGACAACTAGGCCCATCCCATGAACCCAGGGTACTCGACAAGTCCCACTAGTCTTTTAGATGTCCCTATTATACCCTTGCTCTGAGCCCGCTAGAACTTATAACAACGATAATCTCTCAGCCTTCATAACTCTAATCGTCATCACCACGACTATCCACAAGCTCAGACCCCGTCTCAAGCAATAATTATCCAGGAGCTCACAACTTGAGTTATCTTTACATTCGTTGCATTACGACGATCAACGAACACTTCACATTCAAATATTCTATCTTGAATTAACATTGAAGCTTCGCCCTTCGTCAAACCAAAATAAACTTCATTTGGTCAACATCACATTACGTCGACCCATGCAATCCGTCATCTTTCAGACGATCCCTCGTTTCTCGAGTGATACATCATTTTCCGGACGATCCGTCATTTTTTGGGTGATCCATCATTTTCCGGGCTATCCATCATTCCCTGGACGATCCATTATTTTTCGGGAGATCCATCATTTTTCGGTCGATCCATCATCTTTCCGGGATATCCATTATGTTTCCGAGCAATCCATCATTTTCCTGGTGATCCATCATTTTCCGGGTTACCCATCGTCTTTCTGGGCGATCCATCATTTTCTGGGCGATCCATCATCTTTTTGGGCGATCCATCATCTTTCTGGCCGATCCATCATTTTTCGGGTGATCCATCATCTTTCCGGGCGGTCCATCATTTTCTTATGCAATAATCCAAACGATCCATCAACACACGACCCCGATCCATCAACACGTGCGATCCATACCCAAATCCACCCTTTTGGCGAATGATCCATTGATCCATGCTTCAAACGACGAAAATCCATACACACGGCTCATCCAAAATCGATCAATTTCAACAAAACATTATCAACAAACATTAACACAATATTAAATCATCATATAATCACGTGAATTTCACCAAATCATGATAAAATAATAAATAATCCAATAAATGGATCTAAACTTGCATAAACACATGAACTAACATATAAATTTACCGATTTAAGCTGCTAGGTTAGATCCTATGGTGATTTGAATGAAGATATACTTACCATGATGCAGATTTAGGTGAAAACAACTTGAAATGATGAAAATAAGATCAAACAACCTATATACTCGATTGAATCTGTGCGAGAGATGCTTATCGCTCACCAAATCTTCAAATTAGCTTTAAAACGATGATCTACAAATTCAAACAGCGAAGAACGACCTTCGAATCAATCACTTTGATGCGATCTACCTTTCTTTGATGTTGATCTTCAATCTTCTAATATAGATCTATGATTTTAATGGAGTAAAGATGTATTTGATTGAGCAAGGAGGATCACGTGCTCAACCAAATAAGAGAAATGAAGAAACTAAACTATTCTCCATGCCTCTATCCCCCTATTTATAGCCATCTTACCAACCCACTAATGGGCCACACTAAATCAGCCCACTAATGATTAGTTAGCCTATTCAGAAATTATGTAGCACTAAAACAGCGATTTCTCCCAAACTGCTAAATCAAATTTTTAATGTAACCATTCTACGGAATTGGCAACACCATTTCCTTTCCAATGAAATCAATCTCAGTACCTAATTTGATCCCAATCAAAAGTTATTCCCTGTACAAAACTGGAAGGGGTAAAATGGTCACAAATAAATTTGATAAAAATATGGGCCACGTCCCCTAACCAACATATCAAAATGTGAGAATGATCCGACCCTCATGAAATTAAATAACAATATTTTATGATCCTCGAAACATAAAATGTGGGTCGTTACACTAGTCCTTTCAAGGCATTTATCATCTCTTCATATTTGAACGGTTCTCCGGTAGGGAGCACTTACTGCTCTTTAGTTACTTTTGTCTCAGCTTCAGAAGTAGTCTTCTCTACAGGTGTACCTACAGCAGAAAGAGCAATGATCAGTCCCGGTGGAATAACAGGTCTCACGACTGGAGGCCCAACAGCTACGCGACAAGATACAATCATTTTCTGAAATTGGGGAGAGAGAAGAGATATACCCTTGACTGAGGCGTCCCTAGGAGTAGTGGGAGTCCCAACTTCTTGGATAAGAGTCAGAGGCTTTCTTGGGATCAGACTTGGTTCGTTTAGGTCGATTGGTGGATTATGTAAAGGTCACATCATCTTTACCTGCGCCAGGTTCCCCTTCCATTGTTATTTTCCCTTTTTGCCTGTACCGCTCGGCACCATCATCCTCTTTCAATAACTGCCTTCCCTCGGCCAGTACCTCTAGTTCGTTGCCTCTCGGGAATTGGGTCATCGGCGCCTCTTCATTCACCATACCCTAGCAACAATCCTTCTCTCCCCATCCATAAACACCTCCCAGGTGTCTACTGTTGGAGAAAGGAATGTTGATGATGTTTTGATGACAACAACCTTGTTTCAATCATTATCATAATTGATTATAAAATATATATACTAACAATTTTATCCAGAATATATATATATGTATATGCAAGATCTATATGCACGTTAAAAATAATTGAAGACTGTACAGTTAAAAGATTCAAGATTTCAAAGGAGAATCAAGACTCATGAGTATCAAGATATCAAGAGATCAAGAATCCAAGATTATTAGAGTAATAGAGTCTAGTTAGTATGTAAAACTCTAAATAGCACTCAAACTCGGTTATCAAATTATCTTTTTAACATTGATTTTAAACTATTTTCAAAATTGATTTCAAACTTTTCTCAAAAATGTTTTTTTCATTTAAGGATTTTAAACTTATGATTTTAAATATATATATTTCCTAAGTTTCTTATATTTATATATTATAAAGTTGTAATTGTATTATATGTGTTTATAATTATATTATATATTTTATATCACTGATATATATAATTTTTAAATCATATGTTTAAATAATATTTTATTATGTTTTTATACTTGAAGAATTATATTTTAAACAACTAGTTTTATTTCAGGAATTTCCAGAATATATATATTGGTTTAAATACTTGAAAAAATGGTTTAAAAATTAAATATATATATATATATATGTTGACATACATGTTTTAACATGTCGACATATAATTGAAATACTTCTAAATTTTGAATAGTTGTGTCTTTTCATTTTAAACGTTTCAGAAATGGTTGTGTCTCTTGGAACACTATATAACGGCCTTAATTTCAATTTTTTAATAACTAATCTTCTCCATCTTCCTCCCTTAACATACCACCATTATTCTTCTTAAATTTCTAAGATTATACATTTATACTCTGCCGATTTCGGTACAAATTATATCATTCTTCTTCTACTTTCATTCTTTATAAATTACTCTCTGTTTAAAAGTTCTACTCGAGAGTTCTAGGGAAATTGTAATAAAAAACTGTATGGGTGTGTTCCTTATAGCCCTGAAATCAAGGAAAGGTGAGGGTGTTAACCTTGTAGCCCGTAAATCAAGGTGGGTTAGTTCCTTGTAGCCCATAAACCAAGGAAAGGAGCAGTGTAAACCTTGTAGCTGTGAAATCAAGGGTGTTGTAATTGGATACTAATATTAATAAGACTTTGCACAATCCAGTGTTGTGCGGGACTGGACGTAGTAGCTATCCGAACTAGTATAAAATCTAGTGTGTTCTTTCGTTTTCTGCATTTTACTTATGTTTATATATGCATCTGTGATTGTTTATGTTGTGTTATTCATTCTGTGATTCATATAGTAGTTCAAGTAATTGATAACTGATTAAGATATCTAAAAATTATTTACTATTCACCTCCCTCTAGTGTAAGTTTTTCCTTAAGATCCTTGATCCTCGTCCCTAACGATTGGTATCAGAGCATGGTTTTCAAAGTTATCATAATCTGATTTTTGAAAAGTTTAAATGGCAAATTTTTAAACACTATTTTTCATATGGATATGTCATAGAATCATCATGTTGTTATTGTCTAAAATTACAATTAGTTATTTTGAAAAGTCACTTGATTCTTTGAAAAGTTATGTTGTTTTGCAGAGGAAGAGTTATGTCTGATGACTACTGGCCAAAAGACAACAAGATGATCGTTCATCAATCAAGAAGAAAAAGATGGATATGTAATTGACAATCTACAATGAAATGAGTACCTGATCAATACAAAATTTTTATTTTCCTCTACAATACTATTCTTCTCTTCATCCGCTTCGTAATGCCACTGGTTTCATGCAAATCCGTCAAGAAAAGCCAAGTTAGGATCAAATGAAGTTTTGGTGCACAAAGGTAAAAACAAACCAAAACTGTCACTGGTGTTTCTCATATTTTCCCCAGATATTTGTATTATTTAATCCCAAATCCTTTTCCTGATTTTAGTTCTTGTTATCGTGGTCATTTGATGGGTGGATCATCAAATTCCGATTAAAATTGAGTGAGATATGAAAATTTGAAGTTGACTATCCAAAATACAAAATTGTATACGGGGTTTTCTGTTTTCCTCTCATTGATTCGGCCTACTGCACCATAATATCATTCAAATTCTTCACCAAACTATTACTAAATCGTTGCCCTTGCCTGCCTCTTCAATTTGCCACTGGTCTTATCCAATTCCGTTAAGTAACGAAGAAGTTATGCCTCCTAGAAGATTGATTGAAAGTGGAAAAAAAGGAAGAAGAAGAAGAAAAGAAAAGTTTATGAAGGGATATGACTACTGAGCCTACTTATAGTAGATGAAGTGTCCATTCTTTCAAATTCAAATTCAATTTTTTGTCGCCAAGTTGGTTAAACTACTAAATCATCAATATCTTTCTCATGCGGTCTTCAAATTCAGCAAATGAATATACTACGATGATCAGAAAAACGAGCCCGTCGCAATAGAGCGGATCTCACTGTCAAATTATGTGAATGTGTGGTTCATGAAAATGGAAGGACAACAAAATAGAGGATTTCCAAAGAAGTACGCTTTACAATAGTTTCAAAATTATCATTATATTTAGGATTATACATCTATGCACATAGTTAGGTATAGAAATTTATCTCTTTTATAATTTTAGATATTTTAGTTCATACGTCAACACAACATACTTATCAATATACCAGTCTAATTTTTCCAAAAGGGTATTTTCTTAT
The DNA here is from genome assembly GCA_030737875.1 of Allium sativum. Taxonomy (NCBI): domain Eukaryota; kingdom Viridiplantae; phylum Streptophyta; class Magnoliopsida; order Asparagales; family Amaryllidaceae; genus Allium; species Allium sativum. Next base: position 436,171,268 of record CM060919.1, read on the forward strand.
AAATTCAAATTTCATGATTTCAAAAATTGAAAGGACATCTTTACAATACAAAAATGTTAGTTAAAATTGTAGTTATCAACTTTGTCTGTCTACTTATTTTCTTATATCTTACTTCAAAATCTATATATTAAAAGTATATAAATCAATAAAATTATATATTATATAGACATGTTAATATGGCATATAGAAATAATATAAAATTTTCAAACAATTGATATTTTTATAAAATTTAAATTTATAAATCTTTTATATGTAGTTTAAACATACATAATTTAACTTATATATTTTTCACATATAATTTCATAATAATTTTATGTTACATTATCACAAACGCTATTTGTAACTTAATGCTAATTTTGATTTCTTATCAACATTTATAAAACTTGTATATTTAACTTAATATTTTGGTATTATATATATATATGGCAAGTATTCGGTTGCACCCCAAATGCCCTCTGATTTCCACCACCCGTTTATATTAAAGAATGTGAGTGGGAAGTGAGAGAGTGAGTGAAATGAGAGAGAAGAAGAAATACTTAGTGGAGATTGAGGGGCATTTGGGGTGCTGCACTATTTAGGGTGCTTTCGAACCTGCCTCTCTCTCTATATATAAAAGGTATATAATTTAATTAAAATCAATCAAATTAATAAATGTCACATATTAAGACATAATTAAAATATATTATAATATTTTAATCTTATAACATAATTTTACTTTCTCATATAAGATTTTATTTGTCATACTAAGTTGTATGTCATATTTATTGTAAATTATCTTAAAACAAACAATTTGGCAGCTTTCAGGTTAATTACATACCAAAATTAATCAGTTAGGGTATATGTTGCCCGTAAGTAAAAATTATTTCTTAATACTTTGGTAGTAAGCAAGTTAGACAACTGGTTCAGATTCTAAATGTGAAGCCGTGCTTCGCATATAGGGCTGAAAGTATATTTATATAATCATCCTTTTTTCTGTTTCAATTTTGTTTTTTTGAATATTACTTTGATGAATTTAATGTGTAATGATATCAAAATGAACAGAGATTATCCATATAGCTCATTCCTGTAAACAATAAAAATTTGGAAAAATGAACAGTAAAGAGCAGCAAGTCAGCGGAAGAAAAAAAAATTGTGAACAACAATGAGATATCGTGGTGAAATGGTTATTAGGTACTTCCATGAGACATTTTGCTTCCTCAGTCAAATATGTATATCATATGTTGTTTAACCCTTCCAGAGAACTGAATTTAAAGCCCACGTATTTAAATCGTATATGCAAAGCATCTTCTCTATTTGACATAACATACTTGATCGTAATTATTGCAAATCTTATAGTTAGGCATGTAATGTTAGAATATTTCAATTATGTGGGCCACACATTTAAATATAATGTGTAACGCTATTTTTGGTGTGAATGCCAATTAAAGTTGTCTAATAGGGTAACAAATTTATTGGCATAAATATATTCAACTGTTATGGAAGGAATGCGTAGAGACCGGAATAATTTTCAGTTTGATGAAGGGCCGAACTGAAAATATTACACTATTATAAATTAGGGGTTATGGTCCTCAAATTACACATGTTTTCAGCGTATTCTCTTTATCCCCTCAGAAAAAATACATTCACTTATGGACTTGTGTCAATTTGGAAGATCCAAAACCAAGTTGATCATCTTTAACAAACGCTCATGGATTCAGTTGATGAAAGCAGCAACTATCAATTCAGATCTAAAGCTTGTGTCACGTTTGATAATCAAAACCATGTCTTAATTAGGTTAATCCTCTCTCTGTAAACATCTGTGGATTCATGTATGGCTTCCGCTATTTCATTTTACTTTCTCTGATTTCTTCTCAATTAAATCAGTATGGGTCATCTATTCAAATATGGAATTTCATGATTTGTCAATCATAAAGTATATAGAAATTCCAACAAGAGGTATCAGAGCCACCCATTATTGATTTCATTGGGATTTTTTTTTGTGAAGATTTGGTTTTGATTTAGTACCATTTCTTGTATTGAAAATTAATGGCTAACTTGTGAAACTCTCGTGGTTTCGAAAGATAGATCTACATGATTAAATTTTTAAAGTCATTAATTTTATTTTAGAAAATGATCTGAATCTCTCTAAATTTGGTAAACAACCTTTTGTTAGTTATAACATCACAAGTTAATGCATGTCATTCTGAATTACTTATGGATTTCAATATGAATGATATTTTTTTGGATATGTATGTACAGTTGTGTAATGACCCGCATTGGCAGAGGTATTATGATTAATTTATTTTATTATATAAATGGTGGTTTAGAGAATTTGATGGTCGTGGAATTAAATAATAGTGAATATTTAATTAAAATAATAAATTAAAAATATATTTAATTCTGAAATAATCAGAATTGGCTGAAATGACGATATGGTGTGAACTGGATCATCTGTGATATTTTATTTAGCTTAGAATTGAAGTAGAATAACGAATATATTATTTGAACGATAGTTTGAACGTATAATTATATTATAATTAAAACCGAGCTCGAAATGGCGCTGTAGTTCGTAAATCGGCGATTTGAACTTCAACTGAATGTACATAGTTCGTTTTAAATCGGATTTCTGTGAAACAAGAAACGTGTGGAGCTGGTGGAGTATATCTTTCTAGTGGAAGAGAAAAATCAGGATTTCGTTGTGTAGATTTTGAGATATGTCTAAATCAAATTTTAAAATAGTCGATATAGAATCGTTTATCGGCCATAACGGTTATTTCAAAATAACTAGATATCGGGTTTGAATTTAGACAAGGTTCTTTTGGGAAGTAGTGATAATTTAATTTTTAGAATTTTATAGTGATTTTTAATTAATTAAATAAGCAACTTTTTATTTGAAGTATTTCGCACCCTGAAATCAACAATTTGAGGTTTCACAAAATGAGTTAAGCTACCGATATTATTATATTTTTGGGATCGGGGTACGTTGGTCGTCACAACGGTATTTTTATTTGTGTCGATAGCGCTCTGTACAATTAACAAATAACATGAACAGATTAGCAAAGTATATATGGTAGAGAATAAACATACGTGTATGCAGCATCAACCACTCCTCTTCTATGATCAAAAGGATGGCCACGCCTTCATTTTTCCACCACGAGAAACAAATATCTAAATACCTATCCCTATAAATAGGCTATCCTTATTCCCTAACCTAAAAACTTCTCCTCTATTCTTACTGTAAATTGCCGCCACCCTATTTCTCCTCAAACCGCGGAAATCGAATACAACAAAACAAAAGCAAAAACGTAACAGAGTAGCAAGTCTGGCCAGCTCGATGCAGGGCGTGCATCCATGTGGGTACGGCAAGGTATTTGTGCATGGGATGGGTGAATCAAGGGACATGCTGGAGGGTAATGGTATATAGTAGCAACGGCCTTTTTCAGAGGGGAAGGAAAATAAAGACTTGCGGTTTCCTTTTGGGAGGAGAGGGGGTAGACACGTGAGGGGTGTAAGCTGTGATGAACAGCATGAACATGGTTTTCGAATTCAACGTGAAATGAGGAGGGCGTGCATGTATGCGTGTATGGTGTAAGCCAGGAGAGGCAAAATACTGGAGCGGCTTTCTTGGTTTTAATTCAGGAAGCTACAGTTGCCGTTGTATTATATTTGGGAAATGTATGGTTCGATAATACATGGAGCAGGCTATAGGAATGATGGAATTTGAGGGGGTCACGACATTTAAAATGTCGATACCTGTACTGCTCCTCGCGAGAACGAGTGGAGGTCGGAAGTTGAAAGGGGCGTGCGAGTTTGATTGTATGGTGAGAAGTGGTGGCTAGTTCGGAATGGCTTGGTGTTTTGTGGCGGATTGCGGGAAGGCTGTACGAGTCGGGGTGGCTATCGAGTGAGTAAATAAAGAGGACTGGCGATTTGGTCTTTGAGAATAATGGTGATGGGCTCACACAGGAAGGGACTGATACGTTCAGTTTGGTATTTTCGTGAAGATAAGGGAAGGGTTCAAGTATGGTTCAAAAAAAATGGACGTACGGTTTCATACTGGAGTATGGTTTGTTTTTCCTGAAGCAAGAGGCATATTTGGAAGGAAGAAGGACTGTACGCGGTAATGGGCTTGAGATGGGCCGGCAAATGAAGGTGAGGCCCAATCTAAGAAAAATTCAAATGGAATTCAGTTAATGTTATTTATAATATTATACTAACTTATAAAATGAATATCTTGCTCATGTATTATGGAAATTGGACAAAACAAGATCCGTTGGGATCGTATGGACGAGAGCTACACCATGGAGCTGACTGGGAGTGAATCTGAGCACGTTACAATTTATAGCGAAATAAATTGTCCGTCTGAATCAAGCGATGGTTATCGTTATTAACGATGATCGTCCAATGTGAGTAAATCTCACTAATTCTGAACAGTTTATAAATTCATGTTGTATTTTTAGAACTGTTAGATATTGGCTGATTGACTGTATGTTGACTGTTTGATTGAACTGCTAGTCAGTTAGTTGAATTTTCTATATCGATTCTGTTTAACAGAATATATCATATAGAACTGAAAGTGATGTTATCTATATTGTTTAACATCTGTGATGCAGGGAAACAGGTTGGAGGAATCCTGTTTAACATTTATTTTACCGTTTTCATATATTGTGATATATGATGTGTTATATAATCTGTTATGGATTATGGGTATTGGAATGATGTTGATCATTGTTATTCGATATTGTAAATATCATAAAGACCCTGGGAGGTAAAAAGAATTATTTCAATGTATATTGAAATAAAAGGGATTTTATAAAATCAACAGATTTTATAAAAGAAAATATTTCGAAAGTAAATAAAAGGGAAAATTGTTTTTAAAACGAATAGAGTTTTATAAAAGGGAAATCATTTGTAAAGTGAAGAACTGTTACTAAAAGTAAATCTTTATAAATGAATAGTTTATTCGAATAAAAGTAAAGGAGCTAATCGATGTTAGTTTAATCGATTAGAGTTAAAGTAAAAGAAGCTAATCGATGTTAGTTTAATCGATTAGAGTTAAAGTAAAAAAAGAAGCTAATCGATGTTAGTTTAATCGATTAGAGTTAAAGTAAAAGAAGCTAATCGATGTTAGTTTAATCGATTAGAGTTAAAGTAAAAGGAACTAATCGATGTTAGTTTAATCGATTAGAGTTAAAGTAAAGGGAGCTAATCGATGTTAGTTTAATCGATTAGGGTTAAAGCAAAGGAGTTAATCGATGTTAGTTTAATCGATTAGAGTAGAAGCAAATGAGTTAATCGAATATAGTTTATTCGAAGAAAGTAAAAGGAGTTATCGAATATAGTTTATTCGAAAGGAGTTAAGTGAAATGAGTAAATCAATAGCGTTAGTCAAATAGAGTTAATCCAATAGTGTTAGTCCAATAAAGTTAATTGATAAGGGTTAATCGAATAAAGTTAAGTGAAAAGAGTAAATCGAATATAGCTATTCGAAGAGGGTTAAGTAAGGAAGTTAGTAAAAGGGATATAAAGTGAACTTTGCCTATTTCAAAGTTAGAAATGTTGTTCAGTTAAGGTCTGAGAGGTAGTTCTACCCCAACTTGATTGGCTTCGTTTTTAACTAAGGAATAGTTAAGGTTCGGCAGTAAAGGAAATGGTTTGAGTTGGCATAACGATGTTTGTTTAAACATCTGTCTAAGTCCAATGAAGAAGCTTTGGAAATGTTTTCCAAATAAGAAACCAGAAATGTTTTCTAATAAAGAAAATGGAAATGTTTTCCATTGTTAATAACTTATATTTTCCCAAATTTAGAAAATAAGAAATATTGAATATAGGGAAACAGAAGATAAGTAAATTTATGAAATAAAGAGATAAATGTTGAATGATGCTTGATTGATATAAATTTCCATTTGGAAATAATATCGTTGGTTGCACACCTGTTTTTATTCGATAGTTAAATCACAGACTATCGAAGTTTTGACCATTTTAACGTTGTTAATATGGAGAGACCGGTTGGATTATTATCCAAAGAACCACTCTGTATTGGCATAAGCGTTGTGAATCATATATGCCAATGGAAATTGAAGACGGAGTTATGCAAGGGCTATCTTGTTTACAGAATAGTGCCTTCGGTTCATCCTGTTCCTGGATGACTTGTATGGATGGATGTCTGACAGAGTATGTTCAGACGATCACGTATATTGATTTCTCCAACCGTACCAAGAGTGGAAGCGGAGAAGGAAACTTCTTTTAGCTAATGCATAATGTATTGTTGTAGACGTCAATCGGTGATTTGATGGATTTGACGATGTGGCATTCAAAGTGAATCTGATGTGATGATAAAGCGTAGCTTCTAGCCTCAACATCCGGTAAATGACAGAAATCGGGCAGGCAGCATGGCTAAGTCGGTCGCACCGAAGTAGGATGTATAATCACCTGATCTAGAGTTTCATTTGCTTCTAAAAATCTATTGTTGATGCTGTCCCATTCGGGAAACGGTTGCTGATCCCAACCGTTGGTGATATACATTCGATACGCTCAAGCGAAATGAGTGGTCGGTCATGTGTGGCCGGGTTGCAAGATGTTCTTGTTGAACCCAGTGTATTCCTCTCTAGAGGTACACGAGCGATAGGTGGTTCCATACCTTGTCATAGTTGGAAATCCATTACCCAATACGTGCTTGTGGTTTTGATTGTATACTATATATGTAGAACGTGAGATGAAAGCGTTTCTGCTAGATGATTATATATACTGTGGTTGATAGACATTATTATAATATCAAAAGGTTTTTGATATAAAGTTATTTTGGATTCTCAAAAGGGAAAAACCCGTTCCGTTATGCGGCGTGGTCTTATGAGAAATCATATACCTGTATAACTGTTTTAAACTGTTTTACTCATACCAGTCCCATGACTGACCCGGAGTTTATTTGTTTGTTTCCCTAAACTCTTGGGTGCCTAAATTTATATGGGCAGTCAAGTAGTCGGGATTTACAGATACATTGAAGAGCTGGAGCAGGAGGCTTCAGGATCATATAGCTATAGTTATTTCCGCTGTGTTGTAAGTGCTGTATTTTGATAATGATATGTATATTCAAGTACAGATTTGTATTTCAAGGTTATGTTATGAAATATATTTATTCGTTCCGCTGTGAGATTCGTGTTACTCTGATGTTGTGTTCTTCTTCTTCTTCTATTCTAATTTTCTATCTTATCTTTCCTCACCCTCTAATTTCTTTCACTAATTACCAGGATTTTTCGATGTTTTGGTTATCGACATTGTGCTTATGTCGATAACCAAAGTCGTTGAAAATCCGGGTCGTTACAAGTTGTTTTCCTTTAATGTTTACTGATGGTGTAGAATGGTTTGAATAATCTAGAACCATTTATGCAATGAAATATGAATCTGGCTACTTGATTTAATTAATTTGGACATACAGCTATATATATGGTATTTGGCATATTTTAGAAATTTTGAATCAATTATGCTCCTTTTGAGAAATTTATGCATGCCTAGATCTGAGATGAAATGATTTTGTTTCATTGTTCTATATATATTTGCAATTAAACCAATTTGCTATAATATTGGTTTACATTTTTTGGTCACATAATGGTCCATTGCATTTATTCATTTTTTTGTTATAAATGCATTAATTGTGGTTGTTATGGTAATATCATAAATGCGTTAAATGCTTCAATTATGGGAATTAAGTAATTTAGCTTGTTTCTATTAGGAATAAGAAATGACATTTTTTTATGCATTTATGTTTATTAAATACATATATTTTATATGTACGGCGCATGTGGAAAATATGTTGCACTTTCATGTTTCAGTCAGCATAAAATAAAAGGAGCAATGGGTTGCATGTTTATCTAAATTGTATCATTTGTGGCTTAGTTAAGTATTCCAATAATAAAGCAAAAGAGAAAAATGACATAGTAGCATTTCATGTAGCTATACTATGGTCAGATATACATCATATCTATTATGTTCATGGATGTTATTTAGCACGACATTTACTGTGTCATTTATATGTAATTTTTTATGTGGCATTAATTTATGACATCTATTATGTAATTTATTTATGATAAATTTTGTCATATTTATTAAGGGAATGTCATTAATATAGCCACATGCCTAAAGAAAAATATGAAAATAGCTATGACTAATGCATTTAATTCTACAGTAAGAGTTTTGCTCTAAAATTTTTAACTCTTACATGGACGTAAAACATTTTTTGAGTGTTTTCTGGCACTTAAGGCGCACTGTACAAACAGTAAGAAATAAGTTCAAATATAATTTTGGTGTCTCTTTATAACTGTAAATATCTTACATTCGTATTGATCTAATTGGAATAAACATGTCACCAAAGTGACCTCTGTTATTTTGGTTGTTCATGAAAATGTTTGATATTTGTGTGTAGTTATTCATGCGAATATTAGTCGGCCCAAAGGAAGACGAATGTTTGGCTGAATCAATTACACATGTGTGATGATAAATACGTGACAGTTATAAAGTTTTATTTTCGAGTGAATAATTAATCGTCCCAAAGGAAGGTTGTTATTTGACTTGAATTTATTGCCAGTGCTTGATTGTTACAACAAGATTACCACTTACAGTTGACATTACTGTCCAAAGACTTGATATCAATGTGTACTAGGTATCTTGATAAGAGAATAACCAATTATTTGAATTTACTATGGCTGAAATTTGACTATGAGCATATAAGGTCAAGCTTAGTTTTTGTTCAATTTTCAACTAATTTGGCTAAAGTATCTGCCAATTTTAAGTGAATTCTCATCTTGTATGAGACTATCTATAAGGAATAGTAAGATGATACATTGTCTTGAATTCATAGATCTAGCTCTTGCAATTAAGAGGGTCTTATTCAACCCTATTACAGTTAAATGTTCCTTTTATATTAAAAAAAAAGAATATTGAAAGGTGGTATAACTCAAACAACAAGAGTAAAAGGATTATATGGTGAAGTATTTTTTAAGTTTTTCAATGATGTGCTACATAAGGATAACTAATTATGATAAGTTATCTACTGAGAATGGAAAGCACTTTATGGAAACAATAAGGGGAAACAAGCATAATTGTGGTGCTAGATTCCATAAAGTCAAAGTAAAAGAAACGTAAATGAGTACTATATAGAAAAATCTTGCTTCAAAAGTTAATAGCACTCAAGTTATTATTAATTTTTGGTACAATAGTTATTTTAAGAATATTATTATTATTATAAAATAATAATTTAAGAAAAAATGTGTTGTATTATTTAATTTATTCGGTTTATGGTAAAAATAAGAAATATGAAGCATGATAATGTTGGAAGTACTGATTTGACATACGTTGTAAACAAATGTATAAATGAAGATATTGAAGTCGCTAAGAATCTAGAAGAAAAGAAATAACATACATATATATCTATCGTTGTTTCTCTAATGAAATATGCAGACATATAAGGTAAAGTATATTAGATATTTCTTTAAGTAATTATTAAGATTCCAGTTGAATTGTTTAAATTTATTTTATGTTGTCATTTAGATAAATTTCGGTTTTATATTCCTGATATAAACAAAATAAGTTATTATTGTTCATTAAGAAATAATAATGTGGATTTATGGATAAATTCAAAAATTTATGTAATTAAAGCTCCTAATGTCTAATATATAAGTTATGTCTGCTAGCTTTTGTAATGATATCTCACATTTTGTTTTGATGACTGATATAATTATATATTTTAGCTAATTAAGGAATTCTAATTTGAGATATCGAAAAGGTGAAAAATACTTTGTTGATATTCTAAGCGATGTTAAAGGTATAAATTTATGTACCCACACTAAAGAAAAGTTTAATGATGGGATATGCAACGACTTCTTGAGGATGTTGAATTTGGGGGAGAAATAAAGTATAATCATTGTCTTTAAAGAGAATCACCTCTGATTCAACTATAGTTACTTCTTGGGATAATTTGTTTCATTTCATTAACAAGAAGTAATTAGGAAGCATAATAAGACAATGGTAAAGAAATTATTCTCCAAGTTAAGTTTTTTACTGTTTCAAGAAAACAAACTCAACAACCTCAAAATGCAAGATTACTAAGGAAATCCACCTAAAAGGAAAGAAATGCTATTTCAGATGACCATGTAGTATTTCTTCATAAAGATAAATAATGGATTGGTAAAGATAATTCTACGGACCTACATCAATCCATGTAAGGTACTAATTTAAAAAAAATGTGGATTTAAGAAAAGTACATATAGTATAAATCTATATAGATAATAAAATTTGAATTTTCCTTCTAACTTAAGTAACAAGAACAATGGTTTTGAATAACTACTCAAAGCCAAAAGGGATCAAGTGGGTAATATGGAATTCTATAAGGGACTTTTATGAAAACATTATTCTTAAAAGGAATTTTTTGTTTTCTTTAAAGAATGTTTCTTTTGAACTTAGTAGATGATTCTTTAGAATCACTTTGGAGCTTATTGTATCATGTACTTTTGAGCATTACCTGATGAAAATTAAGGCCATGTTTCTCAATGGAGACATTGATGAAACTACTTAAGAAATCAACTTATGGATTAGTCTTTTGGAATTGGAATTCAAATATACCATTATTGTTCATGGGGTGATATTTGGATTATTACAAAAGAATTAGGAAGATAAGTGCTTAAAAGGTTTGGTATGTAAACTGCGATTCAGGTGATTTTTTTTTCCTACAAAAACAGATAAGTGCTACCATTCTTGAAACTAAAAAAATGCATATGATTCCTCATGCATTTGCAGTACGGATTTTAATGCATACTGAAGTATATACACATATGAGTGTCGTGTATATTACTTGGCAGATATCTTATTGATATTGAAAGTGGATCACCTGTTAATAACCAAAATGGTTATGAAGTATCTTTAAAGAATAAAAAAAGGTTATATGCTCATAGATAAAAGATCGAATCAGTTGGAGATCATAAAGAATTATGATTCGAATAATTTTTGGATGTCATTGTTGCAAATGATCCACTTAAGGTAATGATAATATAGAGTGGAACTATATAAGGAAAGTGTGATGCAAACACTTATAGATTACACTATTATGAAAATATTTTTCATGTTTAATTATAAGACATCCAACTATGGAAAATAATTGGAAAATTATGTCATAAGACTGTTGGTTATTAACAAAGAATTGAAAGATCATTAAAGTACATTGTGACAGTAAAGAATATATTATTTTCCAATAAGGAAAGAGTGCAAAATATATTATAATTCATAGAGCATACTTTGACAAACTCCATTATGGCGGATCCGCTTACCAAAAGATTATCACTTATGGTCTTTCACGAGCATGTAGCTCAATCAACATAACTTTTTATGTAAGGATATTTTGGTTCAGGGGGAGTTTGTATTTGGTATTGTCGTATGACTCATTGCTCTATGCTTCAGTTATATATATATATATATATATATATATATTTCTGATCAAAAGTAAAGTAATAAAGTATTGTTTGCATTCTAGGTTGTTCAAATATTGAACATTTTGATCTCACTAAAGTTGGACCAGTTGGGAATAGACATGTAATGATCACATCTCATGTAAATTTCCATGCTACGCATTGTAACGACCCAGAAAATCTAAACCAATTTAAAATGTTTAAATTGGCTAAAATAATGGATTTTAAATATTTTAAATAAATATTTTAAATAATAGAGATGAAAAGTGAGTTGAATCGACAATTGAAAACGAATATAATTAATTATAATTATAAACAAGGCCTGAAATGGCGCTGTAGTTTCAAAAATTGAATTCAAACTTTGTCGGACTGTACCGGGTGAAAAACAAAACGGATTTTAGCGAAACCAAAAATATTTAAATCTGTTAGTGAATACCTTTCTAACGAATCTGAAAAATCGAATTTTCATAGCGGAAAGCAAAAGTTATGGCCGAATGAAATTTCAGAAAGGTCGTTATGGAATTTATATAGCCCGTGAAATTGGCCATTTTACATACGATCTCGGAATTCGATGAAACCACTTTTGTTGGATCCGGGATGTGAAGTTATTGCTAGGTTTCAAATTTCATAATTTTTGAAGCTAGTATGTGAGCGTGGCAAAGGAAAATGTGTTTTGGACAATTACAGTTATATTGGATCGACCAAAAATGGGCCTTTTTGCAAATAGTCTCAGAATTCGACGAAACTAGTTTTGTTGGGACCATATCGTCAAAACATAGCTAGATTTATTTTTTTGGAATTTTTCGAATCAGTTTGTGGCCCTGGCAAATTGAAATGTACGTTCAAATTAAATATTGAATGTTTTATACTTTGATCTGAAGGAAAACTGACTGAAACATTCGAATGGGCCTTCGAAACATATCCCATTGTGTTCGGAATGGGGGTAAAACGCTAGGGGCGACAGTCGTTGGGTTTGATTTCGAGTTCGTTTAAGAAAACCCCAATTTTTGAATAAATATTTATCGACCAATCACGAAATTCCATTCATTAATTTAAAAATAAAAAAACGAACACCCCCCCCCCCCCCCGTAACAGCTGCGATCGACGGCGAGAATCCTTCCAATCTTTCCGACCAGATCGCCGCCGCCTCGCTCCGTGATAGGTCGTGCCACCACCTGGATTCGAGAACCCCTCCCCTCCTCTTCAAATCCGACCTAGTCTCGCCCCGCCTCAGTTAGCCGTCAGCGAGATCCGCCAGCTCGAAGTCGAGCACTTCAGGTCGCCGCCGCACCTCGGGATCGGCGTCGAATTGGGAGTGGTGCACGGCGTCGGGAAGCTTGTTCCAAGCCCTTTGACGCTAAACCATCTGATCGTGACCTCGTGCAGCGGATTGTGAAAGAGATTCAAACCTAGTTTTGAATCAATTAAAAAGGTATACGGCCTATTTAATTCCAAAGGGTTTCAACGTTTAAAAGCGTTGCAAACTATGATTTTAGTCTAAAAATCGTACCTTTTTCGTTTCCAGTCGAAATTCAGTGAAACAAGAGACAGTGGACTCGTGTGGACGTCTTCTACATTTTAGAAGAGACCGCATATTTTTCTGAGCCTTCTGCTATTTTTGGTGGAGTGGAACCCAATGTGAGATTTCTAATTTATAAACGATATGGAAAACGACGATGTATAAATTATATAGTCGATGTATGAGTTATATAAGCGCTGGACACCTCTTGTATAAGCGTTGTATAAGTTGTATGTTCGATGTATAAGTTATATATGCGTTGTAAAAATTATATATGTGTTGAAATAGAAGTGAATTGCAATATATATATATATATATATATATATATATATATATATATATATATATATATATATATGCCCCTCGTCCACAAACCATGGACGATATTTATTGGTTGTGATTGGTATGAAAATTGATTGATAGCGAATGGTTGTTTGGGATTGTTTGTGGTTGATATTGATTGATTGTGGTTGAAAATACCCGTTTGTGGTTGAGAAATATTTGGTTGAAACCGCATAGGATTAGTTTGTGGAAATGAAATAAATATATACATGCCGCCTGCGTGCGAACTAGATGCATGATCCCCATTGTCAAAAACCGCGAGGTTTTAAGGTAGAGCGAGGAGCCGTACTAGGGACGGTCCCGGTTTTAACTACCCTGCCGTTATGCTGCCGAAATTTTGAATAATATTCATATGTTTGAATTATTTTCATTTGTTGAAACTATATTTATTCTTTGTATAGAAAACCTTCATGTGTTGAATTGATATTCATTCGTTGATTAGAAATTCATGTGTTGAATGGTATTCGTGTTTTAAATATAAAAATCACATTTTTATCTATATATATATAAACTATAGAAAACCTTCATGTGTTGAATTGATATTCATTCGTTGATTAGAAATTCATGTGTTGAATGGTATTCGTGTTTTAAATATAAAAATCACATTTTTATCTATATATATAAACTATAGAAAACCTTCATGTGTTGAATAGATATTGATTCGTTGAATTGAAATTCATGTGTTGAATGGTATTCACATTTTGAAATAAATTGTTTTACAATAAAAATCCTATTTTATCGCCTATATAAACAATATAAAATAATAGCATTTTGAAATAAATTGTTCTATAATAAAAAATCACATTTTTATTATATACACGAATTGTTGAAATGTGAAGTGTTAAAAATAGCAACTCGTTCAAATAAATATGCATGAGTTGAAATATTCATTAATTAGCTAATGATATGATTTTTGCCTATGCATGCAACATTAGAATGAATGATGTTTTTAAACCAAATGGAATCAAATATGAAGTTGAATAGAAAATGATAAGTGATAAGAACTGTATATATGTGCATGCATATTTATTGAACAGGTTATAGCAAAGGGGCTAGAGAAGAGGAATAAAATTTTGTGCCCGACAAATAGGTACACATTTACTGTTTTGTTTGGGTGATGATTTTATGAGCCTGTTGGCTAGCCGCTTGGCTTTTTCTTTTTCTTTTTGACATGATACGCCCGTGTGGCTATTTGGGAATTTTCCCAGCCCCTCCCGTACAAAGGAGGTTATGGCGAAATTTTCCAAAATTCAAAGGCGTTAGTGAAATATTTGAAATGAAAACGATATTGAAATTGTTGAATGAACTATATTTACATAACTATATAAATATAAATAAAATTAAAACGAAACATGGCCGTGCAGTTCGTGTTTTGAAACTGTGATTTCAAACGATTATACCGGGGGATCCGACCATCGGATTTTCCCGAAATCGCAACCGTTGGGTCCGCTTTGGAAAAATCTTTCAAACGGCACCAACTTTGAAAAAACCCAACGGTTGGATTGTCTGGAATGTTTAATTCAAATCTGAAGAAAAACAGCGCCAGAAACGATTATATTTATATATATATAAATATAACTATATTTAATCGAATAACGACGCTGCAGTTCGTATTTTGAAATCGAAACTTCAAACGATTGTACCGGGAGATCCGACCGTCAGATTTTCCCGAAACTGGAACCGTTGGATCCGTTTCGAAAAGATCTTTCTAATGATGTAAATTTTGTAAAGATCCAACGGTTAGATTTTCAGATATGTGTAAATCAAATCTGAAGAAAAACAGCGCCACGGCCGCGTTATGGCCCGAAGCGTCGTTTTGAATAAATTGGCTATTTTAAAAATAAATAAAAATAGCGATAAATCGTTATAAAATATCATAAACGGTATGGAATGGAAATAAACTGAATTTGCTCGATTTATGTGGTATTTGATGGTTGAATGTGTTTGGTGTGAAAATTACATTAAAGAACAAAATTGGTGTTGTCGAATGATTAAACCATTGAAATAAATTGATTTGAAATTCTAAATATACGTGAATTATTTGAAAAGGCCGAGTTAATTCTCATTTCAAATAATTGACCGACAATTGAAATTCGAAGATGAAGACGGTGGTCGAAGACCGGAGGTCTTCACCTCGTTTGGATGGTAACCGAGGTCCTGATTGGGAGGCATCCCGAAACATGGATAATGAGTGGTGATCGTCCAGACGTACGTGGTGATCGATGGGTTTGCGAGGTATTTAGTGCCTCCGGTTTCGTTCAGACCCAGAACGGACTTGTAAATGGACTGTGTGTCTGACATTGGATTTTATTCTGTGTTGATTGATCTCTATTAAATATACATCTGTTTGGCGGCGGAGAATTTATTCTTTTGCTTAACGCCCTTCTCTGAAACGCACGAGCTCAGAGGTTGTATATCGATGGACATCAGTCGCATGACATGAATTGCCTGTGTGGCATTCTAAGATGCAGTGATCAGGGCTTCTGTTGAAAAGCAAAGTCTTGTGGTGATGATCAAAGCACCGCCGGTGTGGCGCAGCTTTGTGTATAATGAAAAATCGCGAGCCTCACACCCCGGTATGAACCAGAAACGGGAGAGGACATCAGGGAGGGCCTGCGTTTCTTCCTAGCTAGGGTGGTGTCAGTGACCTACCAGCCCTGACATTTATATACTTTTCACCTGTGTGGTTGTTGCTGTTGCGAGGCGCCTCGGTTTGATCGGACGATCCGGGTCCGATGGAGTCATTCGTTGGCTCGTTTACGCCCCAAAGGGCGGAGAGACGTATTGTTCAGGTATAATAATCCACATCGGTGGACCGGCCCTGACGATCCAAGGCTTGCCTGCGCGCTTGCCTAAGACTCGGGCTAGGTAGTCTCGAATTCGGTAAGGACTATCTTTTGCCTTGGTTCTTGACGGAAATCCAATTTCCAAACACGTGACTGTGCGGTTTCGATTGTATATATATATTTGGCGATATAGTGGCATGGGACGCTCATGTCATCTATGATTGATAGTTATGATTTGAAATTGTTTTCAAAACATATAAACACTAGCAATAATATCAAATGCCTTTGTTTTATTCGTATCAAGCATATTTTGGCCGTTATAAGAAAAAAAACTCTATCCTCCGGTTTGCGTTGCATTGTGTGATGGGAACTGAGTCTTATAACGGCTTCATTTTTATAAAAAGCATAGCGTTGTTTCAAAGAATGATTTGTTTTAAAGCACTGGCAGTCCAATGGAGTAAACCCATTCCACGAAAGTGGCGTGGTCCTGTGATTGGCCATATTATATATGTGTTGAGTAGATTTCTCATACCAGTCCCATGACTGACTCGTAGTTTGTTTCACTTTCAAACTCGGGTGCCCCTTTTATTACACGGGCAGCCTTGTATTCAGGTTTAGCTGGTTCTTTCTGGATAGCTGGAGCTGAAGCTGGACTCTATCATTTATCTCTTTTTATGCTGTTCAGCCCCTATTGTACATATTTTGTTTGTTTTCCACTGTAGACATTTATGTATAGCTGAACTGTATTTGTACTAAGTAAGATCCTGTATACTGTGTAACTCTGATGATTACTTTTATCCAGTAATTCTATTGTTCATTATCTGATGTATTTAATTATTCTGTTCTGCTATTATCTGTTTCTGTGTTATATTCCAAAGATAACCCTTGCCTCTATCAGTACGGGATTTGGGGTCGTCACAACGTGGTATCGGAGCTTTGGTAAGCTTAGTGCTGGAATATAACATTTGAACGAACTCGTCAGAAATAGAACCAGTAGTGTTCTAGGACGGGCAACTCATTACAGATAGGATCAGTAATATCCTAGTATGAGTAGCATAATGAAATAACACCTCGACAGACACATTTACATTCAGGTATTTGTCTCTATATTTTGAAGTATCTTATCTGTGACCTGACACTTGTTCTGCTATTTGCAGAGGAACTAGAAAATGAGTGCCAGAAACAGAAGAAGTAATACTGACCCGGATATAGAAGCTCTATTTATGAAATATAGGAATCTGGGTGGAAAGCCGTTCACGGGCGAAGAATCTATTATGAAGACACAAGCCTGGATTCGTTCGGCTGAGAAAATCTTTGAAGGATTAAAGCTGAGGGATGACCAGAAAAGATTACTGGCCTCCTGGGCACTCAAAGACGAAGCTTTGTTCTGGTGGGATTCGGTTATTAAGGAAAATCCAGAAGGTGATATCACCTGGGACAGATTCAAAGTGATTTTCTCAGAAAGATTTACTCCTCCCGAAGCAACCGAGCGATTATGTGATGAATTTTCTTATTTGATACAAGGTGATATGACCATCCCAGAATATCATAAGAAATTCAGCGAACTTTCTCACTTTGCTCCTCATCTGATTCAAGATCCAAAGACGAAGAATCTGAGATTTATTTATGGCCTGCAAAGAAAATATCAGAATAGTGTGATGAGGAATGTGAAACTTCCTTTCTCAGAAATGATTTATATGGCTTATCAGTATAAAGATCTCGACAAGAAAGGTATGTTACCTTACGAAGAAGGGGTCAGTACTGGTAATGGAAATGTGTCTGAAACTGATCGTCCTGAGGCCAGTACAAAGTCTGATGTCAGTAGAAGCCCAGTGCCAAGAGAAAAAGGGCTAAATCTGAAAAGGAACCGGCAACGACTACTACATGCTCTAACTGCAATAAACAGGGGCATCTGACTAGGAAGTGTAAAACCTCGAAGAAGCGAAAGGAGGGTAGGTCTAAATCCAAGGGCAGGTTTCCTGTGACTCGGAAGTGCAATCTTTGTCATCAGGCCGGTCATATAAAGCGAGATTGCTGGCTGTTAAAAAAGACCAAAGAGGCTCAGGTAAATGAAGTGGCCGAAGTGCCTGCATCTTCGCCTGCTCAGGAAAGGGCTGATGTTTTAGAAGGAACGCTTACTGTCAAAAACATTCCAGTCAAAGTACTGTTTGACACAGGCGCGTCACGAAGCTTTATTGCCAAGAGTGCAGCTAAGAAGCTGGATTTGAATTTGAGGAAGCTCATGGAACCAATGACTGTCCAGAATCCGGTCGGGGGTTCTATCAATCTCAGTTGGATTTGTGCAGTGCCTGTCTCCTTTTCCTGCTATAAATTCCCTACTATCTCTGTCGTTATGAATTTTAATGAATTCGATCTTATTCTGGGATTGGATTGGCTAACCAAATATGAAGCAGAGGTTAGATGCACCGAGAGAGTTGTTAGAGCTAAGATTAAATCAGGGAGTTATATAACCATACCGTGTGAAGGTCAGAAATCTAATAGAAAAGACTTCTGGGCAGCTTTGAATGTTTCTCCAGCCCAAATAGAAAATATCCCTGAAGTTACAGAGAATATTCTAGATCTCATCAAAGATATCCCTGTCGTCAAGAACTATGCGGATGTGTTCGAAGAAGTTGTTCGCTTACCTCCACAGAGAGAAATAGATTTCAAGATCGCCTTGATTCCCAATGCAAGGCCGGTAGTTCACGCTATTCGAAGAATGTCCTTGAAAGAGAAGGAGGAATTAGACAATCAAACACGACAGCTAGTATGGAAGGGTCTGATCAGGCCTAGCTTCTCTGATTGGGGTGCAGTAGTAGTCTTTGTCCCAAAATCTGACGGTACTCTACGTTTATGTGTGGATTATCGTGATCTGAACAAACAGACAATAAAGAACAAATATCCATTGCCGCGAATAGATGATTTGTTGGATCGTCTGAATAGAGCACAAGTATTTTCACGAATGGACCTAGCTACAGGCTTCCATCAGCTTCGAATTGCCGAAGAGTGTGTTCCAATGACAACATTCAGAGGTCCCGACTTGTTCTACGAGTGGTTAGTAATGCTGTTCGGCTTATGTAACGCTCCAGCTTACTTCGTCGATCTGATGAATAGAGTGTTCAGGGGAGTTTTGAATAAATTTGTTCTGGTTTTTATTAACGATATTCTAATCTTCTCTAAATCAAAGGCCGAACATGAAAAACATCTGGAACAGGTTCTAGAAATTCTGAGACGGAATGTATTAAAATCCAAATTTTCCAAATGTATCTTCTGGCAAGATGAAGTAAAATTTCTAGGCCACGTCGTATCGAAAGAAGGAATCGCTGTGGATCCAAGTAAAATCACAGCTATTCAGAATTGGAAACAGCCCAGTACTCCCACTGAAGTCCGCAGTTTTCTCGGATTGGCTAGCTATTACCGGAAGTTCGTTAAAAACTTTTCGAAGATATCTGGTCATTTAACGAAGCTTATGAAGAAGCACTCTAAATTCAAGTGGACTCCAGAAAGTGAGGAGGCTTTTGAAGAGCTAAAATTGAGATTAACAACTGCTCCAGTGTTAACCATCATCGATGGCAATCAAGATTTGAAAGTCTGGACTGATGCGTCTAGAGAAGGCCTTGGCGCAGTGTTAATGCAAAGGGGTCAGGTGATTGCTTATGCTAGCCGTCAACTGAAGCCGCACGAGAAAAACTACGTCACTAATGATCTTGAGTTATTGGCTATAGTATTCGCCTTGAAAATCTGGAGACACTATCTTCTGGGTGAGAAATTTGAACTGTTTACAGATCACTAGTCGTTAAAGTATCTGTTCACTCAGAAAGACCTGAATCTGAGGCAGCAACGTTGGCTGGAGTTTCTTGCAGCATATGATTTTGAAATTCTATACACTCCAGGGAAAGCCAATGTCGTGGCCGATGCGTTAAGCCTAAAGAATGAAATGATCGCCAGTTTCATCATTGCGACTTCGTTGATTGACAAGATATTGGCTCTCCAAGGAGACGACCAATTTATCAAAGGAATGAGTCAGCGAATTCGTGAAGGCAATGCTTCGGATTTCCAACTAGACAGCGAAGGGATTCTGAGGTTAAAAGGACGTATTTGCGTTCCAGAAATTCTTGAACTCAGAAGAGATGTGCTTGATGAATGCCACAAATCTAAGCTCAGTATCCATCCGGGGGTGAGTAAAATGTATAACGATATCAAGCGCACATTCTGGTGGAAGTCGTTAAAGAGAGACATCTCGATATATGTTAGTCGATGCCCTACTTGCCAGCTAGTCAAAAGTGACCAACAGAAATTGGCTGGATTGTTACAACCACTAGAAGTTCCTGGTTGGAAGTGAGAACATATTTTAATGGACTTCATTGATGGTCTGCCCAGAACCAGAAAAGGAAATGACAGTATTTGGGTGATCGTAGATCGCTTCACGAAGACCGCCCACTTTATACCTGTCAGATCAAACAGAACTGCTCAGAGTCTGGTGCAGATATACTTCAGGGAAATAGTTAGACTACATGGAGTGCCGCTCAGTATAGTCAGTGATAGAGACACAATATTCACTAGCAAATTCTGGGAGGCGTTTCAAGTCGAGCTGGGAACGAAGTTGAACTTAAGCACCACTTATCATCCTTAGACAGACGGTCAGACTGAGAGGGTGAATCGTATTTTAGAAGATCTATTGCGGGCTTGTGTTATAGATTTCGGTGGATCATGGGAAGACCATCTGCATTTGGCTGAATTCTCATATAACAACAGTTACCAGGCGAGCGTGACAATGTCGACATTCGAAGCATTGTATGGTAGACCGTGCCGATCTCCTGCTTGTTGGGTCGAGCCCGGAAATAGACTTGTGTTGGGTCCGGACATGATTCGAGAAGCTGCAGACAAAGTCGATTTTATCAAGAAACGATTACTGGCCGCTCAGAGCCGACAAAAGAGCTACGACGATAGGAGAAGAAGAGATATATCCTTTACTGTTGGCGACTACGTGTATTTGAAAGTATCGCCGATGAGAGGAGTTATTCGGCTCGGTAAAACTGGAAAGTTGGCGCCCAAATTCATTGGTCTGTTTCCTATTCTGGAACGGATCGGGACTCTCGCTTATAGGGTCAAATTGCCTGATTGGTTGCCTGGAGTTCATGATGTATTTCATATATCTCAACTTCGAAAGCATGTTCATGATCCAGACTTGATCGTGGAAGAAGCAGCTCAACAGGATATTGAAATTACTCCCGAATTAGCTGTGAGAAGAGAGCCGCTAAAGATTATCGACAAAGAAACCAAAGAGCTGAGGAACAAGAAGGTTCACTTAGTGAAAGTGCAATGGAGTGGAGATCCGCGAGATTGTACTTGGGAAACTGAGGAGAGCATTCAGAAAGCTTATCCTAGATGCCGAGTGGATATCTCTGATTGACTCTGGTGCAAGGTACATTTACCCTACTTTGCATTACCATTTAATTCTCTACTCTGTTGTTATTTTCTTTCCATGGATGGACACTTTTAAATTTTATAGTCTGAATGATTTTAAAAAGAGTATAGAAATTGATTAGTATATTTTTGAAAGGTTGAAAACAATTGGATTGGTTGTTGGGTTGTGTGATTGTAGATTTATCAAACCACTTTCGACTTTGTTCCTTTTCGGGGACGAAAAGTTTTAAGTGGGGGAGATTGTAACGACCCAGAAAATCTGAACCAATTTAAATTTTTTAAATTGGCTAAAATAATGGATTTTAAATATTTAAAATAAATATTTTAAATAATAGAGATGAAAAGTGAGTTGAATCGACAATTGAAAACGAATATAATTAATTATAATTATAAACAAGGCCTGAAATGGCGCTGCAGTTTCAAAAATTGAATTCAAACTTTGTCAGACTGTACCGGGTGCAAAACAAAACGGATTTTAGCGAAAACAAAAATATTTAAATCTGTTAGTGAATACCTTTCTAACGAATCTGAAAAATCGAATTTTCATAGCGGAAAGCAAAAGTTATGGCCGAATGAAATTTCATAAAGGTCGCTATGGAATTTATATAGCCCGTGAAATTGGCCATTTTACATACGACCTCGGAATTCGACGAAACCACTTTTGTTGGATCCGGGATGTGAAGTTATTGCTAGGTTTCAAATTTCATAATTTTTTA
Organism: Allium sativum; assembly: GCA_030737875.1. NCBI lineage: Eukaryota > Viridiplantae > Streptophyta > Magnoliopsida > Asparagales > Amaryllidaceae > Allium > Allium sativum. The sequence goes on from CM060919.1 coordinate 436,193,490, forward strand.
AGCTAGTATGTGAGCGTGGCAAAGGAAAATGTGTTTTGGTCAATTAAAGTTAAATTGGATCGACCAAAAATGGGCCTTTTTGCAAACGGTCTCAGAATTCGACGAAACTAGTTTTGTTGGGACCGTATCGTCAAAACATAGCTAGATTTATTTTTCTGGAATTTTTCGAATCAGTTTGTGGCCCTGGCAAATTGAAATGTACGTTCAAATTAAATATTGAATGTTTTATACTTTGATCTGAAGGAAAACTGACTGAAACATTCGAATGGGCCTTCGAAACATATCCCATTGTGTTCGGAATGGGGGTAAAACGCTAGGGGCGACAGTCGTTGGGTTTGATTTCGAGTTCGTTTAAGAAAACCCCAATTTTTGAATAAATATTTATCGACCAATCACGAAATTCCATTCATTAATTTAAAAATAAATAAAAATGAACCCCCCCCCCCCCCGTAACAGCTGCGATCGACGGCGAGAATCCTTCCAATCTTTCCGACCAGATCGCCGCCGCCTCGCTCCACGATAGGTCGCGCCACCACCTGGATTCGAGAGCCCCTCCCCTCCTCTTCAAATCCGACCTAGTCTCGCCCCGCTTCAGTTAGCCGTCAGCGAGATCCGCCAGCTCGAAGTCGAGCACTTCAGGTCGCCGCCGCCCCTTGGGATCGGCGTCGACTTGGGAGTGGTGCACGGCGTCGGGAAGCTTGTTCCAAGCCCTTCGACGCTAAACCATCTGATCGTGACCTCGTGCAGCGGATTGTGAAAGAGATTCAAACCTAGTTTTGAATCAATTAAAAAGGTATACGGCCTATTTAATTTCAAAGGGTTTCAACGTTTAAAAGCGTTGCAAACTATGATTTTAGTCTAAAAATCGTACCTTTTTCGTTTCCAGTCGAAATTAAGTGTAACAAGAGACAGTGGACTCGTGTGGACGTCTTCTACATTTTAGAAGAGACCGCATATTTTTCTGAGCCTTCTGCTATTTTTGGTGGAGTGGAACCCAATGTGAGATTTCTAATTTATAAACGATATGGAAAACGACGATGTATAAATTATATAGTCGATGTATGAGTTATATAAGCGTTGGACACCTCTTGTATAAGCGTTGTATAAGTTGTATGTTCGATGTATAAGTTATATATGCGTTGTAAATATTATATATGTGTTGAAATAGAAGTGAATTGCAATATATATATATATATACATACGCCCCTCGTCCACAAACCATGGACGATATTTATTGGTTGTGATTGGTGTGAAAATTGATTGATAGCGAATGGTTGTTTGGGATTGTTTGTGGTTGATATTGATTGATTGTGGTTGAAAATACCCGTTTGTGGTTGAGAAATATTTGGTTGAAACCACATAGGATTAGTTTGTGGAAATGAAATAAATATATACATGTCGCCTGCGTGCGAACTAGATGCATGATCCCCATTGTCAAAAACCGCGAGGTTTTAAGGTAGAGCGAGGAGCCGTACTAGGGACGGTCCCGGTTTTAACTACCCTGCCGTTATGCTGCCGAAATTTTGAATAATATTCATATGTTTGAATTATTTTCATTTGCTGAAACTATATTTATTCGTTGTATAGAAAACCTTCATGTGTTGAATTGATATTCATTCGTTGATTAGAAATTCATGTGTTGAATGGTATTCGTGTTTTAAATATAAAAATCACATTTTTATCTATATATATATATATAAACTATAGAAAACCTTCATGTGTTGAATTGATATTCATTCGTTGATTAGAAATTCATGTGTTGAATGGTATTCGTGTTTTAAATATAAAAATCACATTTTTATCTATATATATAAACTATAGAAAACCTTCATGTGTTGAATAGATATTGATTCGTTGAATTGAAATTCATGTGTTGAATGGTATTCACATTTTGAAATAAATTGTTTTATAATAAAAATCCTATTTTATCGCCTATATAAACAATATAAAATAATAGCATTTTGAAATAAATTGTTCTACAATAAAAAATCACATTTTTATTATATACACGAATTGTTGAAATGTGAAGTGTTAAAAATAGCAACTCGTTCAAATAAATATGCATGAGTTGAAATATTCATTAATTAGCTAATGATACAATTTTTGCCTATGCATGCAACATTAGAATGAATGATGTTTTTAAACCAAATGGTATCAAATATGAAGTTGAATAGAAAATGATAAGTGATAAGAACTGTATATATGTACATGCATATTTATTGAACAGGTTATAGCAAAGGGGCTAGAGAAGAGGAATAAAATTTTGTGCCCGACAAATAGGTACACATTTACTGTTTTGTTTGGGTGATGATTTTATGAGCATGTTGGCTAGCCGCTTGGCTTTTTCTTTTTCTTTTTGACATGATACGCCCGTGTGGCTATTTGGGAATTTTCCCAGCCCCTCCCGTACAAAGGAGGTTATGGCGAAATTTTCCAAAATTCAAAGGCGTTAGTGAAATATTTGAAATGAAAACGATATTGAAATTGTTGAATGAACTATATTTATATAAATATATAAATATAAATAAAATTAAAACGAAACATGGCCGTGCAGTTCGTGTTTTGAAACTGTGATTTCAAACGATTATACCGGGGGATCCGACCATCGGATTTTCCCGAAATCGCAACCGTTGGGTCCGCTTTGGAAAAATCTTTCCAACGGCACCAACTTTGAAAAAACCCAACGGTTGGATTGTCTGGAATGTTTAATTCAAATATGAAGAAAAACAGCGCCAGAAACGATTATATTTATATATATATAAATATAATTATATTTAATCGAATAACGACGCTGTAGTTCGTATTTTGAAATCGAAACTTCAAACGATTGTACCGGGAGATCCGACCGTCGGATTTTCCCGAAACTAGAACCGTTGAATCCGTTTTGAAAAGATCTTTCTAATGATGTAAATTTTGTAAAGATCCAACGGTTATATTTTCAGATATGTGTGAATCAAATCTGAAGAAAAACAACGCCACGGCCGCGTTATGTCCCGAAGCGTCGTTTTGAATAAATTGGCTATTTTAAAAATAAATAAAAATAGCAATAAATCGTTATAAAATATCATAAACGGTATGGAATGGAAATAAACTGAATTTGCTCGATTTATGTGGTATTTGATGGTTGAATGTTTTTGGTGTGAAAATTACATTAAAGAAAAAAATTGGTGTTGTCGAATGATTAAACCATTGAAATAAATTGATTTGAAATTCTAAATATACGTGAATTATTTGAAAAGGCCGAGTTAATTCTCATTTCAAATAATTGACCGACGATTGAAATTCGAAGATGAAGACGGTGGTCGAAGACCGGAGGTCTTCACCTCGTTTGGATGGTAACCGAGGTCCTGATTGGGAGGCATCCCGAAACATGGATAATGAGTGGCGATCGTCCAGACATACGTGGTGATCGATGGGTTTGCGAGGTATTTAGTGCCTCCGGTTTCGTTCAGACCCAGAACGGACTTGTAAATGGACTGTGTGTCTGACATTGGATTTTATTCTGTGTTGATTGATCTCTATTAAATATACATCTGTTTGGCGGCGGAGAATTTATTCTTTTGCTTAACGCCCTTCTCTGAAACGCACGAGCTCAGAGGTTATATATCGATGGACATCAGTCGCATGGCATGAATTGCCTGTGTGGCATGCTAAGATGCAGTGATCAGGGCTTCTGTTGAAAAGCAAAGTCTTGTGGTGATGATCAAAGCACCGCCGGTGTGGCGTAGCTTTGTGTATAATGAAAAATTGCGAGCCTCACACCCCGGTATGAACCAGAAATGGGAGAGGACATCAGGGAGGGCCTGCGTTTCTTCCTAGCTAGGGTGGTGTCAGTGACCTACCAGCCCTGACATTTATATACTTTTCACCTGTGTGGTTGTTGCTGTTGCGAGGCGCCTCGGTTTGATCGGACGATCCGGGTCCGATGGAGTCATTCGTTGGCTCGTTTACGCCCCAAAGGGCGGAGAGACGTAGTGTTCAGGCATAATAATCCACATCGGTGGACCGGCCCTGACGATCCAAGGCTTTCCTGCGCGCTTGCCTGAGACTCGGGCTAGGCAGTCTCGAATTCGGTAAGGACTATCTTTTGCCTTGGTTCATGACGAAAATCCAATTTCCAAATACGTGACTGTGCGGTTTCGATTGTATGTATATATTTGGCGATATAGTGGCATGGGACGCTCATGTCGTCTATGATTGATAGTTATGATTTGAAATTGTTTTCAAAACATATAAACACTAGCAATAATATCAAATGCCTTTGTTTTATTCGTATCAAGCATATTTTGGCCGTTATAAGAAAATAACTCTATCCTCCGGTTTGCGTTGCATTGTGTAATGGGAATTGAGTCTTATAACGGCTTCATTTTTATAAAAAGCATAGCGTTGTTTCAAAGAATGATTTGTTTTAAAGCACTGGCAGTCCAATGGAGTAAACCCATTCCACGAAAGTGGCGTAGTCCTGTGATTGGCCATATTATATATGTGTTGAGTAGATTTCTCATACTAGTCCCATGACTGACTCGTAGTTTGTTTCACTTTCAAACTCGGGTGCCCCTTTTTCTACATGGGCAACCTTGTATTCAGGTTTAGCTGGTTCTTTCTGGATAGCTGGAGCTGAAGCTAGACTCTATCATTTATCTCTTTTTATGCTGTTCAGCCCCTATTGTACATATTTTGTTTGTTTTCCGCTGTAGACATTTATGTATAGTTGAACTGTATTTGTACTAAGTAAGATCCTGTATACTGTGTAACTCTGATGATTACTTTTATCCAGTAATTCTATTGTTCATTATCTGGTGTATTTAATTATTCTGTTCTGCTATTATCTGTTTCTGTGTTATATTCCAAAGATAACCCTTGCCTCCGTCAGTACGGGATTTGGGGTCGTCACAAGCATCCATGATTGATCTATGTCATTTGATTGTGTTGGTATATGTGACCATTGATGGGTTTAGTTACATTAAAGATAACAAAAGCCGCTTTGATCCTTTGTCAGCATGGTTAATGGACGAGATTGTTTTAGAAAACACCTTATGACATAAATAGCAGAATTTGGAGCTCATAAAGTTAAACACATTTAAGGTTATTAAATATGTGGCCCAGGGGGAGATTGTTAGAATATTTCAATTATGTGGGCCACAAATTTAAATATAATGTGTAACGCTATTTTTGGTGTGAATGTCAATTAAAGTGGTCTAATAGAAATATATTCAACTGTTATAAAAGGAATGCGTAGAGACCGGAATAATTTACAGTTTGATGAAGGGCCGAACTGAAAATATTACACTATTATAAATTAGGGGTTATGGTCCCCAAATTACACATGTTTTAGAGTATTCTCTTTATCCCCTCAGAAGAAATACATTCACTTCTGGACTTGTGTCAATTTGGAAGATCCAAAACCAAGTTGATCATCTTTAACAAACGCTCATGGATTCAGTTGATGAAAGCAGCAACTATCAATTCAGATCTAAAGCTTGTGTCAGGTTTGATAATCAAAACCATGTCTTAATTAGGTTAATCCTCTCTCTGTAAACATCTGTGGATTCAGGTATGGCTTCCGCTATTTCATTTTACTTTCTCTGATTTCTTCTCAATTAAATCAATATGGGTCATCTATTCAAATATGGAATTTCATGATTTGTCAATCATAAAGTATACAGAAATTCCAACATGTAAATCATACAATTTGTAGATTTTCTCATATTTGCTATTCGCTAAGTATGATATTTGCTTGATGCATGTACTTATATTTGGTATACATAGGAATAGAATCTCGTTATCCTTGCCAAACCTATAACTGCATGCGTTGCAAAAATCTCCCACGATTTTTGATGCATCACCATCTAAGTACAAATTATCGTCGTCTGAATTCCTTCAGTGTTTATTCTATGTACACCCTATCTACCTGCATACTACCAAAAACAAAAAAAAAACAAAAAAACACCAGGAGGATAGAATCTTAACCAAAATCACAAAAAAAAAGTTGGACATTTATTGACATAGTTAGCAATGGTTTAAAAAGGTACAAATTAATTCTAGAAAAAATATATGCGCCCTATGTACATGAACAACATGATCACCTTGGACCTGTGTTACCATTATCTGCAACGTAAACCCATCTCTGTTACGCTTTAAGAGATTATCATATACACATTCAAACGAACATAATGAACCTAGAGAACCAAAATAACTTAATAATAAACTTCATTGAAGTATTTCAATTCTAGTGATGTTAGATGAAGTAAAATAATGAGGTAGTGTGTAGCATACAACCTGAAATAGTCCAAAAAATGGCAGACAATGCCCCGTAATTACAACCAGAGGACAATGAAAACATTTAAGCAAAAAAATATTAACATCCTAGCAGTTGGTGCAAAAGTTGAAAGTCTTAAAATAACATAAACATAACTATTCGTAATACTTCATTATGTTAATCCAAATTGAGAACAAATTTATGATTTAGGTTCCATCATGCAAAGCCTAGCATTTGGAATTTATTGGAACACCTATCTATATTTACTTAAAAAATGATAACAAACTACAACTTTGAGTTAAATAATTCTATTAAAAATTCCAATTTAAACATCATATGCAGAGCAGTAATACAGTTCGTGTATGAATATATCACTGACCATATAAATGGTAAAATAAATTTTGGCAAATATCTACCAACCAGCTTATATCACCCGTCTTCCGGTAAGCTTTAATTTGCATGAATAAGATGTAAGTACTAAAAGTAAACAATTGGTTTATCTGAAACATAATGTATTGAACATGTGTAATACAACAAAGAAATTCATTTGAGAATGCCTTTTATGCAACTTAGATTAATCTTCCATTTCATTCTTCACCTAAAAAGGTCAAAAAAATGGTGCTACAATAATGCAACATATAAAGTTTCATTCATATATCTGAACATCAAGTAGACATAGGAACAACTAAATTATTTTGTCCACCGAAACCCAGAACCACGTGTCATCATGCTACCACTAAAAGCTCTTTTTCCAGTTTGAAAGACTACTTCGATTGGCTTCTTTAAATATTAATATAACTGATCCAACATTGTATCTTTGGACATCTTTTTTTTTGAATAATCAAATTTTAATATAATCCAATTTCACATTGTTCACCCAGTGGAAGGGAATCTTTTAAAATAGGGATTTATCTATATGATATTTTGCCAAACACAATTCCTGCATGATATTAAATCAAAAAATCAACGTTAAACAGTGCCCCAAGCTATTCACTATGATTCTGTAACAGTGGCGAACATTGACTGAAGACCAAATGTTAAGAAAAGCAATCCAATAGAAAGAGCTACCATCTTTTTTAGAGATCGGAAAAGCCAAGCTCTAAGAACAGCTGCGGTTGTGCACAATGCTTGCCCCCAAATTCCACCAGGAACAACACTGTACGGGTTTGCATCCGCGGCTGGCCCAATAGTAGCGATCCGACTTTTATCACCCCATTCACTAAAGAATGTGATGGAAAATGCCTTGATAAAAATTGGCGAAAAGAACGCTGTGAGGAACCTTCTATGTTGTTTATTGCAGTCATTATTTTTCTTGGATTGTACTTTAGATCCTTTATCAGCCTTCCCATCAACACCCAGTTCCGCCTCTACTTCTTTCAACTCATCAGCGTTCTCATCTCCTGTAAACCCCTCCCACAAAGACCATAGCCCGAAACCAAAGAACAATAGCGTATTTATTCGGTGTGTCCAACTGCGAGAAATCAGATTCGGAGCAGCCCATCCAAAAAGTGCAGATAGTATAGTCATCACTGTAAATGCAGATAAACATCCAGATAGAACGAACATGTTCACATATTACTCACCATATTACATTTAGTAAATATAGAAAGACAACATGATAAAAAACATACAAATATTAAAATAACAAAATAAAAATTGCATAGCTATGGATTAACATTTTGTAACAGTTCTTTTTTGTTATAAAGCATAAAAAATGAAGTCAACTACATGTAATATATATTTTGAAGTCGAGAATGACAATATGTAATATACATTTCTTATACTACCAACCAAGACCACATGTTTCCTTAATGGGGCTTAGACCATATTACATGCGCATGAGAACAATAAAACAACAAAACTAAGATATTTTCACTATATTTCAAAGAAATTGCATGCTCGTCATAAACTAAGCTGGAAATACTAGTATATACTTTGAAGCTGATAACGGTGCATCTATCATATAGTTAACCTCAACATTGCTACTGCTTACTAAAACCACATGGTTCGTTGATGGAGCTTATACCATAGTACATGCGCATCAGAACAATGGAACAACAATGTCATGATATTTTCAATTATATTCCAAAGAAAGCGCATGCTCGTCGTAAGCCAAGCTAGAAATATAAGTTTTTCTTTTTGAAAAGCACAGCTCATATTTTATACAATATTCTAAGCTTTTGAAATTTGATATGTTAAATTCTATGAAATTCCATTCAAGCAAGGTTCAACTACAAACCGTTTATATACACTTGAAAACTTGTTTAGTAGCATGCCTACGAATGACTTTCCAGTGGTTTGAATTAACGGACAGTTATTAACTATCAATGGTGGAGACATGCAGTAACGGCAAAAATTGTAGTGCTAGATAAAGGAAAATCCAACGGAGAAGTAAAAAATATTTTCAAAAAATTAAATCTGCTCACGGATTGAATTAAAAAGTGATGTATTAAGGATAAACGAAAACAAAGGAAACCAAGAAGATACGTAGCAAGATAATGTAATTAATAATAAAAATTTGGGAGGTGAAATGAAAAACTAAGTACAAAATTAATAGATGTAGTTAAAAACCCTTTTATAGACTGACTTAAAACAATGAATTAAATTTACTATTATATGTGAGGGTATGCAAGATAATAAATATATTGATTACAACTTTTCGGTGTATCATAGGGAAAATAGATTAAATGGGATATGCTGATAAGAAATACGAATGAAATAGACAAAAGAATCGGTTGGATATTACCATAATCAAATGATATAATATATCAGATGAAATAGACAAAAAATTATCAGTTGCTAGAATGCAAATAAACATGTATGTTTTAAATTAAGTTATAAACACTTCAGTGGAGTTAATCGCAGAATAAACACACACACACACACAGAGGCGCGCGCGCGCGCGCACACACACACACATATATATATAATATATATATATATATATATATATATATATCTTAGACCAAAAAATCCGTATTAGTATATTATTGTAGCTACCATAACATGCATTTAAAATAATATATAATACCAGAGTGTGACTAAAGCCCAATGAATAGCGTAAAGCTCTTAGATAGCCCAATGTATAGTGTAAAGCTCTTTGATGGTAATGCCACTATGAGAACCAAAACCATAAAGAAACACAAAAAATTGTCAATAACGAATACAATAAATATTAAAGAAAATGAAAGAAAACTCACGTTATAATCTAATGTGAATAACTACTTTACATGAATACCTATTTCTTTTCTTTTTTGAAAATGATGAATACCCACTTTACATGAATACCTATTTCCTTCTCCATGCCTTTGTAATTATGGAGTCTTCATTCAAATTTGTGTTTCGAGTGGCAATGCATCTTTAACAGCCATCAGTTTGTTTAAAACTAAATATTTTTGAATAGATTTAGAAAAAATGACAGTAAAAATACATTCAAATATGTACTAAATTACAAAGAGGAAGGAAGTCGAAGCGGTAAAGGGAGAAAACCCACAATTTTGATAAATTTGAGAGGAGTACGTGGTACATTCAAAGATTTCTATAATTTCTGAGAAAACTTTGACCTTATGCTAGGAAATATAGGCATTGCAGCTGTTCTAGTATGTCAGAACTGTTGGTAATCACATAACGTACTGTCACTTCAGTGTTATGCTATATCTGTTTATTTAGAAGAAGTCCAGTTATATTTACTACACTCCACCAAACTGACCAAAACATATGTTACCAATATGTGGGGTGGGCTCAGCTCAGGTCAGCACCATATGATTAAAAAATTAAACATACTGGCTTAACAACTAAGTATCAAATTAATTCGGCTGAAAACGTCAGGATGATTGCCATACTAACAGGGTTAGCCGAATTAAATTTTAGCATGAATAAATTGTTTTCTGATAATAAATAAAATTTACTGTCTCCAATTCCATAGTCAATTGATTTAAGTTTACAAATGGTGACGGTGGCCCTATGAATACATGAAACTTTTTTAGTAACCGTGGAGTTTGTCGTGAATGGCTGGTAAATGATTCGATTTCAGTGCAGGATATTATCATTAAATCAACCTCCAAAATTTACATAGAAAATGAATTTGCCTGTTATTTCCCCGAAGTTCAAATATGTTTTCTTGAGTTCCAAAGTACGGAGAAATATTTTGTTGTAGATACAAAGCCTACATTTTATCAAACCTACATACATTTTTTGTTTGTAATAAGAAGATGAAACCAACGATATATAACTATTTGTAATTATCACCCATGTTAATTATAACATTAAAAAATAACTTGCGCTGGAGCATGGAAGCTCTCATAAGCAATATATGATCACCAAAATTAGCTGGGCAGATGATTCAGGATGAGTCAACAACCAAGTTGCTATAGATATACTACTCATTATTATGTTCAATAAAAAATATGTTCATCTATTTAGTTGAAATTCAGGTATTTCAGCCAAGTACCAAAAACAATTTCAAAATTACTAAGAATTATAAACTCATAATGTGATGTAGCTTTCATGGTCGTGTAAACTACATCTTTGAATATAAACAGCAACATAACTAATGCTATATATAATATATTTGTATACTTCCAATATGACTTATACATGCAATGGATTTTCCTACCAAACTTCTTTGAACTTGCATCGTCTTTGAGAGGCTTCATTTATCTATATTGCAGTTAAATTTACTTAGGTTTAGGATTGAGCACAAATTTTAGTAATAAGGCCTTCTATCGATGGTTTAATTCTGAAATTTCAGCAAATATGGCATCTAAAAAATAGAATTAGTGGTAGGTTTACACATTAAACATGTTTCACACCATTTTTTGCACCTAATTGCTAATTTGGATAATCAAATCGTATACATAATCCACATATTTTCTCTATAAAATATATACATGGAAAAGAAACAAAGAATATGGATGTAAATTTTGACTGTGCATTTGCACTTATTTTTTTCTTTCATAATTTGTACATATTGAAATGACAACTATTGTCGGGTATTCTTTAAGATAATGCAGGAAGCAAAAGAATAAAGAAAATTACAACAATATCATATACAAATGAATCAAGGTTATTAAACGACCTTATTATGAGTGAATTGGTTAAATTATAAGCATAATGCAACATAAATGTAAATGACATACATTCAATCTTTAGATTTTCTGAAACAGTTATTGCACCATAACATGATTCAAATTCCAAATCCATTATATATTTAATTTTATTAAAATAATTTTTGACTTTCTTAAAAAATACTTTAGCCTCATACTAATTTATCTCATTTTTCAGAATGTTGCTCTAGATTGTAGAAACTATGTTAAAAAACCATGCATCTTCATTCAAAAAAGAAAAGAAAAAAACCATGCATATTATACTTAAAGTGCAACACATGAAAAGGAATTCACCTTTGAGAAGTTTAGGATCAAGGGCACAATCCAGTGGATGAACATGAACATTCGCCAACTACATGATGAACAACTGTACACATTAAAAAAAAGGTATTAAATATGTTAAACTCAATATATGAATACACCTTTTATAGCAAAATTTAGCTAATACAACCGTGTCAAGCTAAAAGGATGTAGTATAAAATTTTTAGATCAATTTTAAATTATATGCTTATTATTATAAGAATGAAATAATAAATATAAAATTTTAGTTTTTGTGGATGTTGATATTTTGGTATGATTGTAGTGCTTTTTTCACTGTGTTAGTTTTATTTTCTCTGCTTTCACAGCTTGAAAGAGCAAACTGATTGTAGCAATGAGCATAAAATTAGATCAATGATTATTAATAATAATTACAAACCCATTACCACAACTATGAGAGAGACAACAGTGGAAGAAGCTAAAAGCCATTGCCAAGCTATAAATAAAACTGAGCCATATGAATACTTGAACAGTCGCCAAAAACAAAGTGGTTGAAGCTCTCCAATTAACAACTTAAATGCCTATGTATTTTTATTCATGTTTTTAACAAACAGAAAATGACAAATGTATATTGTGTGAATTTAATCAATATTTTTTGAAATCATAATCTATTAAATCATCTAACATCAAAAGAATAAAAAGCCAAACGTTAGTAATATATGAATAATTCAACAACATATCCCTCAATTTTGATAGTACGCCTTGCTTATGCCGATTAGAGTTACTATCATTACTGTAATTGACAACTGTTTTTGTCAATATATAAGATAACCCAAAACTGAATCTAGAATGCACCTGTGATTGGGCTTGCAAATTTGAATTTGAAAAGGGATGCTATATGCGCAAAAACAATATGATAGCAGAGTTGAGATTTTTCCTAATGAAAGTTAGAAGCAATAATATTGAATCAATACCAGATGATTAAATTAGATGCCATGACCATGGAAAACAAACTAAGAAATAATAAAGTAGAACAAATGTATACAAATATTAACAGAATGTTTAAGTGACCCTAAACATAGTAGCATTGGAAACAATTAAGATCATAGCAAGTCGATTTCATATTTTACAAAAATTCAATCCATTTTAATTTCAAACTGTGTATATGAGAACGAATTTTTTATAAAAAAATCAAACTAAAAAATATACGACGAAAGTGTCATAGTATTTCTCTCTCAATCATAAGACTTCTATTTAAAGCTAAGGGTTAAAAATGGACAAAATGACCTAAGATACTTTAAAATTCATCGAAATCAGAAAGTCGAAATTAAAACCAATATATGGGAAAGAAAACACTTACCATATGTACAACTCCATATTTGCGGCGAAGACAACGACATCGCCGCTTCCTTGCTATTTGCGTTAGAAAGGCAATTTAATGTTTTCCCACATGTAGTTAAAGGTGAGATCTTGAGGGGGAGATGACGAATTAGGGTCAGGTTTTCTGAACTAAAAGCGGATTCCATTGGTTTAAGGCTAGGGTACTGATTGATTTTGGAATCATTGTGGAAAAGTGGGATTGAAGTGTAGAAGTCCAGAGTATAGAACTAGAAAGTTTGCCAAAACTGTGTTGAGGAAATGTTTTGCCAAAAGGAACCTCTGATGGAAGGTAAGATGTAAGTAATTACAATTAAGGGTAAAAAATTATAAATTCAATTCATTCGAAGGAAACTTTATAAGCATAAATAAAAGACCAAACTAAGAAACCAAAGAAACTTTATAAGCATTCATACAACAAATAGATTATGGAAAAGAATGTTTGGAAAGATGACCATATACCAAGGTGGAACCTGTTTATTCATAAAAATTGTTGAGTAATATGCCTAATGGCTTTCCAGTAGTTTCAGAAAATTATTATATGTTAAATCATTACACTTATTAGCATAAGCCCTTTGAGTAATAACCAACAATTGTGATAAATTAAAATTTACATAATTTGCATTCATTCACTGAACGGTCAACATAAGCCATTGAAAAATAACCAATATAAAATTCCAATAATAAAATAGTCATAAGCAAACGTACCCATTGTAATAACCCGGAAATGCGAGCCAGTTTAAAATTTTTATTTTGGCAATTTTAGCGAATTTTGAATATTTAAAATGAATTATTTTAAATAATATTGATGAGAAATTTATTTTGAATATATTTAGAACATATATATTTATATAGATCGTCGTTAGAATATAAATATTTATTTTAAATTATTAAAGGAATTGAAAATGGCGCGGTAGTTCGATAATTCGATTTCAAACGTACCGGGTGCAAAACAAACCGGATTTTAGCGAAACCGAAAACAATAGGATCTAATTGGGGATATCTTTCCAATGAATCCAAAAAATTGAGATTTCATAGCGGGAATCAAAAGATATGTCCAGTTGAAAATTCAGAATAATCGCTATGGAATTCAGGCCCTTAAAAATGGAAATTTTGCAAACGACCTCGGATTTCAACGAAACCACTTTTGTTGGATCCGTGATGTCAAGTTATTGCTAGGTTTCAAATTTCATAATTTTTCGATTCGATATGTGAGCGTGGCAAAGGAAAACGCGTTTGACCAGTTTCAGTTGATTTTAATCGACTGGAAAATTGCTATTTTTCCAACGGTCTCAGAACTCGACGAAATTAGTTTTTTCAGGACCATATCATCAATAGAAGCTAGAAAATATTTTTTGGGAATTTTTCGAGTTAGTATGTGACCCCAGTAAATTGAAATGCGCGTTCAAATTCAATATATGGAGTTATATGTTGATTTTGACGAAAACTGATCGAAACGACCGAATCAGCCTACGATACATATCCCATTGTGTTCGGAATGGGGGCAATACGCTAGGGGCGACAGTCGGTGGGTTTGATTTCGAGTTCAAACATAAAAGTTGCTTTTTGAAATCAATAAATAATTAAATATAAATATTTTATATAAACCCCCCCCCTTTACTTCTTCTTCCCCTGATTCATTACAGAAAAAAGAAGAAGAATCCATCGCGCTAGGGCGCGACCGCCATCGCCCAAGGTGGCGTAGCCCACCGCGACCCCCTAGCTCCTCCACCCTTGTGCGAGACCCCCTGCCCTGTAGCCGCCACCACCCAAAACCCTAGCCCCTGGCCACCGTTCGAACCCCAGCGCCGCCAGTCCCCCTTCCGCCACCCAGACACTTCCGCCGCCATCTCTGGAGACCCACCGCCGATCCTCAGCCCCAAACCCCCTCCCCAAGCCGCTGTAAGTTTTTTTATTTATTTACCTTGTTTTTATTATTTTTATTTATGTGGTGTAACTAAAAATAATATTTTCAACTGAAATAACCTTGTCGTAAAGGTATTCGATCTATATGCATAAGCATTGAAGTTATTTTCAATTTTAGAATTACAAAAAAAATTGGATTTTTACTTAAGGGAAATATTAAAAATATGATTTTTATAAAGTAACAATATAAAAATATAATCTTTTTATGGTTATGATAACAAAAATTCAATCTTTATATTTGAAAAGGCGAAACCTTTATATAGAGAATAGCGTGATAAACATATAATCTTTATTTATGAACATCGTTATAAAAATAGAATTTTTATCTATATAGTAGCGGTGTAAAAATAGAATTTTATCTGTATAGTAGCGGTGCAAAAATATGATTTTTATTATATGTAGACAATAAAAATTTGATTTTTATATACATAGCAACAATATAAAAATGTGATTTTTATATATGTAGTGGCTACGGGCAACGAAAGTCACAAAAGGCGAGGACAGTGATGATTCCCTACATAGGAAGAGTCGTGGAGTTGGGATAGCTTTGGTGAGAACTTATCACCTTTTAAAATTCCTTTTTCTAGTTATATATATATACTAGGATGCAGACGGTGTTTAGTAGCACCCGACACCCGTCGTCCACAGACCATGGACGGCTTGTATGCTTGTTTGACGTGTTGTGAAATTTGTTTGTGATGTTGATGTGAAATCGATAATATAGATTATTGTGTTGAAATAAATTAATTATCGTTAAAAATATAATTTTTAACGTGAATGTGAACAAATAAATATTCATTTACAAACCGGACGGTTTGTTTATGTACACTTATTTGAAGGATATTGATTGGGACGATAAATTTTACACATCGCCCAACTGCACAAATAAAATCTGTGTTTGATTGTTTGAAACCCCACACGGGTATTGGGATAAAATACGGCATACACTAATCCCAATAATTAGTTGTATGTCGATCGATTGATTGACAGGCTGTTATAAGCGTTAGACATCTATATTTGATGCTTATAAAGTGTAGTGCACTTTGGATGATGGTTGATTATGTATCGTTGCTATTATATACATGTGTTGTATGGAATCCGTATAATTAACTTTGTATGGTAATTGATTGGGCCTCATTCCAATTTAGAAAATAAAGAATATTATAAAATAAAGGTTCATGTGTTGACCGTACTCATTCGTTGAGATTAGTCATGTGTTGAACGAAATATTTTAACAATAAAATTTATATCTTTATCATATATAAAATTAGAAACTAACTGGAAAATAGATAAGATGAGTGGTCTCCTGAATATTGATCTGATGTTGGTTTTGGCCTTCGGGGTTAATATTCAGGGAATCGTTCTCTTACTAATTTACGGTTGGAGTCTGATTTGAAATCAAACGATAGATACCATAATTTTTATAAAATATATTAAACAACAAAAATAGTCACACGTGGACAGTACTCATTCGTTGAGATTAGTCATGTGTTGACAAAAATATAGATTCACGTATTGAATAGAATAAATATTCATTTGTTGAATAGAATAACGGAATTATTGAAATATATAAAGCCGTGTTGATTAGAGATGCGCTATTTTGACGCGAACGATATTTATATCGATTATATTCGTTTTTGAATTGAATATAAAAGAAATTCAAATTGAATTGAATACATAACGAATTCGAATTGAATTGAATATATAACGAATTCGAATTGAATTGAATATAAAACGAATTCGAATTGAATTGAAAACGAATTGAAATAGGATAAAAATCATTTGAAATGAATTCAAATTGAATCGAAATTTGAATTAAATTGAAATGAATTTAAAACGAATTTATAAGGAAAATTTCAATCTTGATTTGAATTGGAAATGGAAGTTGAAATGTTTTTGGAACGAATTTAAAACTATTTATAAAATTCGTTTTAAATAGAAATCGACGAAATATATATTATATATAATATAATGGTCTGAATAGAACGCGCTGCGCCGCGGTAGTTCGTGAATTTCGACCATTGATTTCGAACGGACTTTACGGGAGATCCGACGGTCGTATTCTCCTAAAACCGGAACCGTTGGGTTCATATCGAAAAGAGCTTTCTAACGAATATTAGAAATTTGAAATCTAACGGTTGGATTTGGAGATACATCCAAATCAAATTTGGAAAAGGTCGTTGTAAGTGTAGTTCGATGGCCGTTGATGGAAATCGACTGTACGGGCCTTGATAAAATTATTAAAAATAGTAATAATTTGTGTGAAATCATAAAAAATGATTTGGGAAAAATTGGGATGAAAAACTCCATATTTGAAAAGATAAAAATAGATTTTTATCGAAATGAACTAGTTTTGAACTAAAATTAAACCCGTTAATTTTTAAATAAATAAATTGGATTTGAAATGGGTTTTAAATAGAATTGATTTGTGGGTTTATCACGAAGGGTGTTTTAAATAACACTTGTTCTTTAACCCGATAATAAATAGAATGTGATTTGTGTTTATCGTGAACTATGTTTTAAATGACATTAGTTCTTTAACCCAGTAAAGGGAGTTTTAATGGATCTACAATTAGATTGAAATGTGAACTGATAATTTAAATTATCAAATTTGGAAAATGAGCGAGAATGGAGTATCACCAGTTTAGCTCCAAAGCGACAGTTAAATCTTTAATTATATTTGAATGCGAAATGGTAATTAATTTTACCGATAACACCGTGGTGTTAGATATGGAGTATTACCAGTTTTGCTTCATGGGATGAATAAGTTGGGGTTGGGAAATAAAATAAATAATTACTTCGGTGTGGTTCGCTAATCTCGACTAGTTTGGAAAACCATAATTTGGTTTGAAATGACATCCAAAGGAAGATTAAAGAGTAAATTTAAAGAATTTGGATGATTAAAGAGTAAATTTAAAGAATTTATCTTTGATAAAATTAATGGGAACCTTTCCCTAAGAATGTGAAATTTAGAAACTAGCTGTAGGTTAGTTAAGAAGAATGGTTTCCTGGATATTTATCTGATGTTGGTTTCGGCCTTCGGGGTTAATATTTGGGGAATTGCTCTCTTACTGATTTACGGTTAGTGACTAATGAATTGGAATGAGGCGTATGTTGTGTTTGTGTAACATTTGTTTTAATATACGCGGGTTGTTCGGAAAGGCCGGGTTTATACCGATTCTGAATAACCGATTCGACGACATGTCGAAGACGAAGACGGTGGTTGAAGACCGGAATTCTTCACATCGTTTGGGTGATTACTGATGATCTTGATTGGACTGTACACCCAAGAGTATGGAAATAGTTGGTGGTCGTCCAGACGTACTTGGGGATCGATGGATATGCGAGGATAGTGCCTCCGGTTTCGTTCAGACCCAGAACGAACTTGTAAATGGATTGTGTGTCTGACATTGGACTTTATTCTGTGTTGATTGATCTCTATTAAATATACATCTGTTTGGCGGTGGAGAATTTATTCTTTTGCTTAACGCCCTTCTCTGAGACGTACGAGCTCATAGGTTGTATATCGATGGACATCAGTCGCATGGCATGAATTGCCTGTGTGGCACGCCTAAGTGGCAATTGATCAAGGCTTCTGTTGAAAAGCAAAGTCTTGTGGTTGATGATCAAAGCACGGCCTACGTGGCAGCTTTGTGTATAACGTGAATTCGCGAGCCTCACACCTCGGTATGAGTCAAAAACGGGATAAGGACTGTAGGGAGAGCACGACGTTTCTTTCTAGCTTTGGTGGTGTCAGTGACTTACCAGCCCTGACATTTATATACTTTTCACCTATGTGGTTGTTGGATGAGGCGCCTCGATTTTAGGTCTGTTAGGACCGGGAAACGTGTGTTCAGGAATAACTAATCCTCAAACGTAAGAGAGGACCGGCCCTGAAGCATCCAAGGGTTGCCCAGAGTGCGTAGCCCTGAGACATTTGCTAGAGTGTCGCGAAAGCGGAGAGGAGCTTGCCCCTTGCCTCGACTCATGACGGAAATCCAATTTCCAATACAAGATATTTCGGCTTTATTTATAGAGCCTAGTATGGCGACATAGTAGCATGGGATGCTATGCCGTCTATGATTTATATTTATGATTGAACTTGTTTTGACACTATACACTTATTATAGTATCAAATGATTTTTTTTAAACGTACCAAGCATGTTTGGCTATTATAAGGGAAAACCCTATCCTCCGGCTTGCGTTGCATTATGTGATGGGACCTGGGTCTTATAATAGCTTCATTTTTCGAAAAAGCATTGTGTTGTTTATTCTATGCACTGGTATTCATGGGAGGAAACCCATTCCGTGTTATATGGCGTGGTCCCTTTAATTACTCTCTTTTAAAGTAAAGTTTAAATAACTGTTTTAGTTCTCACACTAGTCACATGACCGACCTGGAGTTTATTGTTTTAACCTAAACTCTGGGTGCCCTTATTTTCGACACGGGCAGCAAGTAGTTTTGGTTTTGTAGATTTATATTCACAGGATCCTGATTTACTGCTGGAACGATGCTCGGAAAGCTCTGTATCCGTGTATTACTTTCAGTTGTGTTTTCTATTGTTTTCCGCTGCTATGTAATTTATTGTAATCTCTGATATTTATCGAATGTAATTTATTCATTATACTCTGTATATTCTTGTATCTGATGGAATTGTTGTAATAGCAATGAAATGTACTTCTGTTTGCGTTCCAATTTGTCCTGTTCTCAAAACGATCAGGGGTTTCGAACGGTCTAGATCGGTTTAACGACTGATTCGGATCGAGCGAAATTCCTTGCCGTTACACCCAAATTCGTCATGCCGAAAGTAGGAAACTTCTTTACTGAATTTACTAACTGAAGTTTAGGCAGGTTTGTCACCCATCTTCAATATTAATAAACTTGTTCAACGTTTTCCGGAAAGACAAACACTGAAAAAAAGTAGATTCAAGTTTCAATAATACTTGATTGTTCATAAATGAAGCAAATTGTATATATTTCAATTCTATTGCGATTGCAATTATTTTGTCTAATAACATAACGATTTTAGTAAGGGATCTAAATTATATTAAAACTGCAGTTTTAAAGAGAACATGCATAATTTAGTTGAATCCAAACACACTCTAAGTACCATTGTGTGTCATAATTACCAATTTGTAAACTTGAAAATCAACATATAATGTTCATTGCAGTCAGCAGTAAAGGAAAACATACACAATCTAGAATCTTGTATACTATGAATGCCATACAGAGCAGTAAAGGAAAACATACTCAATCTAGACTCTTGTAAAGGAAAACATACTCAATCTAGAATCACACCAAAAAGTGAATGAATTTAAAGAATAGGGAAAATGGATAAAAATCAATGGTTTCAGAAAGTACCTGAAAATCAAGGATTGGTCAATAAATATTCTTTGATTTGGAGTCGATTGGTGTAGAGTTGACTGAATTTCGAATTTTTTCCAAATTAATCGAGGACAGGTCGATCGTGGAATTGGCGATTTTGTTTTCGTTTATTTAAGAAGGAAAAATTTAGAAGAGGGATTTTTTTTCATTTAAGCAATAAGAGCGATTGATCGCAGAATCAGCTTAGGATTTCTGTTTAGTTGACTACAGTTTCAAAAATAAGCGATATTGAATTGAGGAGAGGAAACACCGTACATAGAGGAGTGATAAGCAATGGAGAAAATGATATTTTGATATGTATGATGCGAATGAGAAGTTGATAGCGTGCAAAACCATAGAAAAGCGATCAACGACCTTTCAGTTTAATTTAGTGGGAATGACTGCGAGAGCTTGAAATAAAACTCGATAATTATACTATAGTATAGATGTATATATATGTATGTGTGATTTTTATGTCTTAGATATGTAATTTAAATATAAGAAGTTATAGTTTTATAGTTTACTTTATATTACCACATTTCATCAAAATAATTTTATTATAACTATTGATTCCTTTTAAAATTTTAACATATAAATGGTTCTTTAACACATTAATATGTTTTGATTTCTGAAGTTTAAATTTTAAATTGATTTGTATCAAAAGATTGATGTATATCTCATAATAAATTAAATTTTAAGTTCTTTTAAAATTAGTTTTTATACAACTATGAATATATGTTTATAGTTTACTTCATATGAGAAAAATTTATAATCTCTTTAAATATTTACTATATTATTTTTAAAGAAGCACCCTACTAAGATTATTTAACTCCACATTTCTCGTAGAATTATTCTAAATATTTTACTACCTATCATGAACATATCTTTAATTACCATTAAACTCTTATCTTTACTATTTTCAATCTAATTAATTTGTATCATTAACCTAATTTTAATACCTTTGTTTGGTTGATATAATTTATAATAAATTAGATATTAATTAAGATTATACTTTGAATATCTTTCACCGAGATACATATCATCATCAAATCATTTTTGCATAATTATTGTCATATTATCATTAAAAAACTTAGTTCTTATCATTCCTCATTACTATAAATTACAGTGCATGTTAAAAACATTCATATCACAAGTTGCATTTCATTCAATATATATCATCTCATATTGCTTTGCATACGACATACATTTCATACTGCATTATAAGCGACATATTGCACATACTGCATTACTTTGACTTGATTAACTTGTTTGGCTTGATTGATTTATTTGACTTGATTGACTTGTTTGAATTATTTGACTTGATTGATTTTTCTGACTTGTTTGACTTGAATAACTTGATTGGCTTGTTTGAGACGGTTGAATTTCATTTATGGTTGATAGGTTTGTTAAAAATATTCTTATGCATATGTAGGTATTAAATAATATAACTATACTCATCTTTTTCAGATTTCATTACTTCACTTTTATATAGTTTTTATAGTATTATTAAAGCAGGAGCTTTATAGGTTTTTAGGATAAATAGAAGTCACAAGAAATGTTTGGCTTTATGTTTGAATTTATTTGAATTGATGTTTTGTGACAACAAAACTTAATAGTTGATTGTTTGGATTAAATTGCTTAAATATTGACTTATCATTGATCTAGTTTTAATATTACTTGACTTATATTAATTTAAGTTGTATCATAGTTTTAAGGAAATATTATCAGAATTATTTCTTAATTTATTTTTAAGGGTATTAGAGTTTAGGCTAGGTTTAGTCTTATGTTAGTTTAAGAGGGAGTTATAAGAAAATTATAGATTTAGGAAAAGTTATAGATTTAAGGGGAGTTATATATAGAATTAGTCACTAGGATTATTCCAAGTTTAGATAGATATACTTTTTGTTGATGACAAAGGGGGAGAAATTATAAAATAGGCATAGTTTAAGGGGAAGTTAGAAGGAATTCATGGTGAAAGGGGGAGTAATCGAAGAATTAGATTAACAAGTAATATCGAGTATGAATATTTTATAAACTAAGGTTGACATCATAAAAAAAAGGGAGATTGTTGGAGAATGGAATGCTGATGATGTTTTAATGACAACAACCGTGTTTCAATCATTATCATTATTGATTATAAAACACACAGTAACACTTTTATCCATAATATATATATATATATATATATATATGTATGTATGTATTTGTGTATGTATATGCAGGATTTATATGCAGGTTATAAATAATTGAAGACTGTACAACTAAAAGATTCAAGATTTCAAAGGAGAATCAAGACTCATGAGTATCAAGATATCAAGAGATCAAGAGTCCAAGGTTATCAGTGTAATAGAGTCTAGTAAGTATGTAAAACTCTGAATATCACTCAAACTAAGTTTTCAAATTATCTCTTTAAAATTGATTTTAAACTATTTTCAAATTGATTTCAAACTCTTCTCAAAAATAATTTTTTTTTCATTTAAGAATTTTAAACTTATGATTTCAAAAATATATTTCCTAAGTTTCTTATATTTATATATTATAAAGTTTTAATTATTTTATATGTGTTTATAATTACATTATATAGTCTTATATCACTAATATATAGTTTTTAAATCATATGTTTAACTAATATTTTATTATGTTTTTATACTTGAAGAATTATATTCTAAATAACTAGTTTTATTTCAGGAATTTCCAGAATATATATTGGTTTAAATACTTGAAAAATGATTTTATATATATATATATCGACATACATGTTTTAACATGTCGACATATAACTGAAATATTTTTAAATTTAAAATAACTGTATCTTTTCATTTTAAAACGTTTTAGAAACGGTTGTGTCTGTTGGAACATTATATAAGGGCCTTAATTTCGATTTTTTTAATAACTAATCTTCTCCTTCTTCCTCCCTTAACATACCTAGGGCTGTTATGGTAATGGTTACCGTTACCGTTTGGCAAATACCGTTACCGTACCGTTTTTACTGGTAAGCCAGAATTGCTTACCGTTACCGTTACCGATCGACTGGTATACCAATGACTGGTATACCGATAATCTGGTAACCGTTACACTGGTAATGGTAAATTACCGTTTGTCCATTAAAGTTTATATCTTAACATATTTTTTGTACACAGTGCGTCTTTATTATACTATATGTAGTGTTAGTTTATAAAAAACATAAATGAAAAAGAAAATAAGTGTATCTGGAATTATTTCATCTGATGATTGAACCAAATATAATCATTCATTTGGTTA
Source organism: Allium sativum (assembly GCA_030737875.1). Lineage (NCBI taxonomy): Eukaryota > Viridiplantae > Streptophyta > Magnoliopsida > Asparagales > Amaryllidaceae > Allium > Allium sativum. Next base: position 436,217,041 of record CM060919.1, read on the forward strand.
TATGTGCTTGTAATAAAGCATATCAGATGAGTATACCTATGTTTTGAATTAACTGGTAAATTTACCGTTACCGCTGGTATTCAAGAAACGTTACCGATAGTTTACCGTTAAAAATGGTAAATTTACCGTTACCATACCGTTTTAACTGGTATACCGATTTTAATCAAAAATGTTTACCGATCGACTGGTAATGGTATGGTAATGGTAAATTTACCGTTACCGTAACAGCCCTAAACATACCACCATTATTCTTCTTTAATTTATAAGATTATACATTTATACTCTGCCGATTCTAATACAAATTATATCATTCTTCTTCTATTTTCATTCTCTATCAAATACTCTCTATTTGGAAGTGCTACTCAAGAGTCTAAGGAAATTGTAATAAAAAATTGTAAGGGTGTGTTCCTTGTAGCCCTGAAATCAAGAAAAGGCGAGGGTGTTAACCTTATAGCCCGTAAATCAAGGTAGGTGTCTTCCTTGTAGCCCGTAAACAAAGGAAAGGAGCGGTGTTAACCTTGTAGCCGTGAAATCAAGGTTGTTGTAATTGGATACTGATATTAATAAATCTCTGCACAATCCAACGTTGTGTGGGACTAGACATAAGCAATCCGAACCAGTATAAAATCAGGTGTGTTCTTTTCTTTTCTGCATTTTACTTTTGTTTATATCTGCATCTGTGATTGTTACTGTTGTGATATTCATTCTGTGATTCATATAGCATTTCAAGTAATTGATAGTTGGTTAGGATTTCTATAAATTCTTTAAAACACTATTCACCCCCCTTTAATGTTAGTTTTGCCTTAAGATCCTTGATCCTCGTCCTTAACATCTGCTAGTATTTGCAGATAGCCGAAGAACTACTATATGTCCCACTTGCGGAGAACTCGAGCATAAAACATGAATACGTTGCTGCTAAAATCCCGCTGCATTTATCTTTCTTGGCCACATGATCCACCTTGCTGACCTACCAGCTTTACATCATCTTGAGCGGTCTATGTTAGTGGTAAACAATGACTGAGCTCAGTTTCAAGTTGATTACGAACACCATCAAGCTCTTTTTTGGTTTTTTTATATTGTTCCTTAAGGGTGGTTAGTTCAGTCTCGCGTTCGACTAACTCTTTTTTCGTACGCTCAAGAACCCTTTTCTCAAAGCCTCATTCTAGCTTCATACCCTCTGTCACAACCTCCAAATTCCTAATGACTTCAGACAACCGTCTTGAATACATGGACATTTCATTATACCGAGTCAACGCAAAATCAATATCTGACCTAACCCGATTGCCAAAAGATTTTGGAATTAGTTGCAAGTTGGAACAAATTTTATACGAAAGAAGTGATATTAGGGGAATGCGTACTCCAACTCTTTGATCCTTTCCATGGGTGTTCACTCCTCCAAAAATGAGATCGACAGCTAAGGACTTTTGTTTGTACGTTTGGCGGGGACAGGAGGCTTTCAGCTTCGAGAAGCAACAGACTATGACAATTAAGGGGATTGATAAGGAGTTTATGGTGAGAGGTATTTGTTTGAGATTGTTCACTAGTTGTCTTGCCATCACCCCAGGAGGACTTGTCATGAGAACAAGAGGCGAAGTGACGTCTTTCTCTTTCACGTTCTTTTTCTTTCTCCTGGGCTCGCTCCCTCTTTTTTTCTTTTCCCCCTTTATTTTTTGTCTTGATCCTCCTTCTCATGCCTCTTTCGCTCACGCTCTCTCTGTTCTCTTTCACGAGCGCGCCTCTCCTTATATTCCTGATCTCGTTTTTCTTGGGAAGAAGCCAGACCAACAGGACCACCTTTGTGCAGACTGACACCAAAGTCATGGTATTTTGCTCCTCTCTTCGTGGGACCTGTAACTCAAGAGAGAGCTCGAGTTGACACTTGGCATACGCGAACGGAAAAAGTGAAGTGCCATGACATGCAATGCTTATGTATGTCCTAGTGTCCACCCCCCCTTAAAAAAAAAAAAAACAACAACAACAAGATCGAAGCCCGGAGTTTGGCTTGTTTCCGTTGTCTCCTTGGCCTATACAGGAGTTGTATCTTCCCCAAACTTTGGGAAGAAGAAGCTGGAATCTTGATTCTAAGAAGAAAACATAGTATCCGGGATACCCATATCTTCCAAGCCCCGATAGGGCGACTCCATTTCTTTTGAATGACCGCCCCAGATGAGAGACTTTTCCTTCTCTGCAGCCATTCCCCTTGGTTGAGGACTCTGTGACTTTTCTTCAACCATCTTTTTAGGAGATGGTTCCTTCTCCCTTCCGCGGGATCCCGACTAGACCCAGGGGCATCCGTGTCCTTAACAATTTTCCTTATTTTGGCAACCTTCTTGATCTTGGCCGGAGATCAAGTCGCGGTGACCGTAGGCCCTACAACTGAGGGTAGAGTTGTTTACCTCACGATTAGGGGCACAATGACAAGGGGAATGGCTGCTGAGGAAGCGCCGGCTGGAGCTCCGACTCTAACATATAGATTGGCATTTAGAAGGTGATATCTATGAAAGAACTCATCTGTGATGCATCTTCTAAGACTTCGACTGCCTACGGGGATGTTTAGTAGGGTAGCCAGACGGTAACGATATTCTTGGCCGATGGTTTGGCTGGGTTCTTGCCTGTAAAGGACGACAAGCATCAGAAACTTTCTTATGGAGAATAAAAAGCAAATAGAGATTCCACGCTTACTGCATTTACGCCTTCTTCTGGCGTAACACTCCTACTAGGGAACATAGAACCAGTATGATCTTATGTCCCTGATGTTGTTGTATCCTTTTGGAAGGATCTTCCTCTCTTTTGTTGATTGAAGAATATGAAGGATGGGGTTGCAATGACTTTATGTTTCAAGTTGAATAAAAACACGATGTCGTCAAAGTTTGGTTCCTGCCCAAGTGCTCTATATATGTGATGCACAAGGAAAATAAATACGATCAAGCTATGTGGTGCAGTTGCATAGGCGCTAGCTTCACACAACGGAAGAATCCTATCACAAACGAGTTAAAAGGAGGAATGCATCCGACTATGCACATTTGACTAATAGCCATGAAACCCTTTGGCGGGTAGTGAGTTATTTCCTTCTGAGTTAGAAGTCAGACGACTTCCCAATTGATCTTATGCTTGGAGCATAATCTTTTTAACTTCATCTCATCTAGGCAAGCAGGCCATGAGTCAATGGTATTTTCTAAAATCATAGCATCCGGGAGTGTATCAGGAGTCCCCACTTTAGCCGCAAGTTCCTTTTCTCCGGAGGATGAAACATTTGCCTCCTGGTCATGCGGTTAAGCTTCATATTAGGATCTGACTCCATAGAAGAGATAGGTTTTGTATCGGAGTTCGATGGAAGTACTTTTCCTCTGGCAACTCTGTACCCTTTAATGTCGTATCTTCCAGTCGTGTTGGTTATGTTATTCAAGAAACATCATAGGTTATAGTGAAGAATATGTACCCTTCCATGTGTGTACTAGTGCAGTGCATGTGCTAAAAGTGCATTAGAACGACAATATATTAAAAAGAGGTCACATGCTAATTTATGCAAGGATGAAAGTAATATGTCAAGTCCGGATATGCTCAAGCCTAAATATCCAGATGTTCGAAGTTAGTTCGTTATTATGCGAGGTAATGGGTTTATTGAGTGGCTCGAAGTTTTGGGGTTGAGCTTAAGTTTAGCTTTAAATAATGCAGGATCGACATGCCTCCGTTCGATGTACCCGGTTCGAAGGAGTTAAGCTCAATGTTTCTGGTTTGAATGGAACATTTGTGGCAACCAGTGGATAATTCTTGCTTCTCCCAGCTTGAGGAACTCATGTTCGACCCGTGTAGTCACCCTTTGCCCCAGCACCTTCGATCCCAAAACCATCGAGCCAACCTCCTTCAGTTCGACAAAGAATGCGTCGAACCCAATTCTCGATCGTATCTCTTGCGTTCTCTCTCTAACCTCATCAACCCACGCCTTCTCCGGTTTAAGTCTCTGTTTCATCAAGCCCAAACCACTGCCTCCTAAGCTACGCTATAGTTCCCTGCAACTTCTCATCCATCTCGTTTCCAACCATCAAGATTTACTAAAACTTCACCTCCTCCAACTCGTCAATCCGATGATACTTCTTCACTTCCTACCCAAAGCCAAATCATTCGTGATTCCTTCTTATTCATCTCGTGAAACTATGATTTCGCCAACGACGAACTCGAAAATCCAAGAATCAAACTCGAAGACACGGTGCATAACTCGAGAATCGATTGACAAGGAATCATAAATAAGAAAATGTGGAGGAAGTAATTGACGCTTTCTTAGATGGGTTTGTGGACTGGAACCGAGAATAGTAGTGGGTAAAGATTTCGAATTGCTGAAAGTTTCAGTTCGAATAACAGTAAAAAGTAAAAAGGTGAAAAGATGATGGGCTAGATATTTATAGAGGAAGAAAGAGACTCTTTGTATGCCTTCGAAGTGACAATTGATTCGGCCCAGTTTGACCGAATCAGGGTCGAGACATCGACCCAAAATTATGCTTTGGAGATAACTGCCAGTTATGGGCCTAGTTTTGGCACGGTTATCAAAACGAAACACTATCAAGTGGAATTATGGTTCGATCAACCTAAACAAGAAAACATAACATCTTTCGCTCTCTCTTCTGACTAGGATGACGCAATTATGTACAAACTTGTGCAAAATTGACGACATCGTTTGGCAATGAATCTTTGATCACATACGAGAGTCAACGATTCGACATGATTTTTCCATCATCTCTTCCTAAGGGTTGAATGACACCATTGGGAAGTGCAAATCAACAACTTCAAAGCTAATTCCGTCAACAATGCAATATGCTTTGGGGGGGAAAATGTTGAGTTGCCTTTTGCAAGGCCATTAATGGCCCAAAACATTCATGATCAAGACTTTGGTAAAGCATGGTTGCAAGCTAACACGGACAGCCCAGACCAATGTACCTTCTTTTCCCCAGTTCGAACTCATCCAGTTTGATATGCTTCTGCTCGAAGAGATAGAACTCAATTGTTCTTGTCCAGTTGTGGTTCGATACTTCCTGGCTCGATACGCTTTAGTTCAAAGTAGCTATTGCAAGCACGCATGGGCTCGCATACCAAATGAGGTCCGGTTCGAAGAATCTCCGGTATGGAGAACCCATGGTTCGATATGTCGAGCTGAGACATATTGAGTTGGAAGTATATCTCCTGAATACTTGCACTAGTCCGATAACACCTCTTCAACTAGCCTAAATATTAGCTTCTGCTGCTCCATCTAGTCATCTCACTACGTTACAAGAGAGGACCTACTGCCATGTGTACGTAGCGACCCAGACAACAACGACCCAGCCTAATCTTCTCCTGAAGGCACGCTCTAACCGTCCAGAGACCACATCCACTTAGCTCCTACATCACCGGGCCGAGTGCCACATGTCAACCATTAACCCAACGGATCTTGGAATGACCGAATCTTCCTTTTGAATACGTGCTCTAACAGATCCATATTTTCAGTTCGAATACCACGTGTATGGGCCAACCCAGCTCATACTCGAACCTATAAATACACCTCTTATGACAACGTATGAGGGACCTTTTGGCATTCAAAATCTCTCACATCCTTTGCAGCAACACGTCGTCAAGCTTTGCTTCAATTCGATTATTGTAATTGAGAGTATTTACATTGTAATTCAATAATCATACGAGTGCGAGCGTTGTGCTTTGAATTTCATGTATAATTAAATTACAAAGGCTCGTAAACGCCGAACCACTATAAATTCTTATGTGATCTTGCTTTTGTTCATTTTAATTTGCTTGCTCTTTATTTTAATTTGCTTACTCTTCATTTATTTCTCTACTCTATATTATTCTTGGGTGTTATACTAATTTTTGGTGTCAACGTGAAGCTCTCTCAAACATGATTTCGAGTATATAAATTTTATGATCTTTAGAGGGGTATGGATGAAGACCAGAACTTTAGAAGAGGAGAAAGATGCAGCCATCATTTTTCCAATGTAACAGTGATTTGGTTTTGCGAAGAAAGATATTTGGATCGGGTAGGAAAAATGGGGATTAGGCTTTAGGTATTTTATTAATATTTTATTCTCAATTCTCAGTTAGTTCAATTAAAATGATCACGTGTTTTATTTTCGCACGATCAAACGACAAGTCCATCCGCCATGAAGTTTGACGACATGCATCACTAAAACAATACGGTTCCAATGATACAAATTTCATCGAAATCCGAGACTTTGATCCGAAATAACAATTTTTCACGTATTTCGAGATTGTTTTGACCTTCAAATCGCTCGGTCTAAAAAATATAGCGGTTCATATACTTTTTCTCCACGTAGTGAACAATCCGGACTCAATGGAATTAGTTTCAAGTCTTGATTCGATTATTTGTGAGAAATCACCATCCATTACTCGAGTAATTAACGATCAATATTTAAATAAAGTATTTTAATATATGATCTTTAAAATTCGGGTTGTTACACCACGATAGTTCCATACGAGCTAGGGTTGTTATCGTTATGCTTGTCGTTACCATTTCGCAAATACCGTTATCGTATCCTTTTTATTCGTAAGATGAAATTGCTTACCGTTACCATTACTGTTTCCAGTCGACTAGTGTACCATACACTGATATACCGATAGTCTGGTAACCATTACACTAATAATGATAAATTACCGTTTGTCCATCAAAGTATGTACATTGATATGTTTTTTCCATTATAATGCATCTTCATTATACTATATGCATTATTAGTTAATAAAAGACATAAATGAAAAAGGAAAAAAGCGTATTTGGAATTATTTCACATAATCATTGAATCAAATATAATAATTTATTTGGTTTTAAATGCATGTGATTGCATCATATGAATATACAGTGCTGGCCCAAAGATTTTGTTACCCAAGCCACAATTGAAATTTGTTGCCCTTGCCATGATGAAATTTCAACGTTTGTTTTTATATTTTCATTTTTTATTTTTAATATTAAAGTTGTATAGAAGACTAGCACATACAAAATATTCACTTACCATTCAAAAAACACTACATAAATTAGGCTACAGTGTTCAATACAAAAAAAAAATTAAAAATCAACTTTTCCCCAAAAAATGCTTCTTTCTGCATTCTTTGGAGCAAAATCTTTAATGATTCTCAATACCAGTCCATTCGAACTCATTTTGAATACTACTAATCCAAAACACCCACCATAGCAAGAGCAATCTCCAGGGTACCGCAAAGCGGCAATGGAAAGAAGGCAAGGCAAGGTTCCAAGCAACCAAAGGACATGCTTTTTTACTATTTAAAAAAAAAACACTCACACACAACGGATAGGCCAATCAAGGAAGAGCCCAAGAAGCAGAAAGATGTAGACGCTTGGATTCACAACTTCAAATGTCATCCCAGGCTCTCAGGATCCTCACAAAGAAATTCCACAGTTTCTGTATTACCGCTCGAGTGAGAAAAAGGAAGCTAGCTAAATTAGATCTGAAATTAGGTAAACGCATGAGGCTAGAGAAGCAAACGAGGAAGCATAGCCGCAAAAAAGGGAAAACTCGTTGCAACAGAGAAACCTTAGGTTAGGGACAACAGAGATGATCGACGAATTGAGGGCTTCGATCTAAAATGGAAACTGAAAGGCTGGCTTTGCCTTGCATATGGGCTTTTGACGAAGGACCGAAAATTAAAACATATTTTTTTTGCCCTTGCCTTGGGGTTTGCCCTTGCCCATGGGCTTCGTGGACTTCCCCCAAAGCCGGCTCTGTGAATATACAAATGTTCCAAATTGACTGGTAAAATTACCGTTATCACTGGTATTGAAGAAATGTTACCGACAACTTATCATAAAAATGAATAAATTTACCTTTACTATATCATTTTACCTGGTATACTATTTTCAATTGAAAATGATTACCGATGGATCGGTAATGATACAAGAGTCATAGTACCAACCGTGCCCAAAAGTAAACACAATTATACCGCGAGGGGGAAATAGCATGCCTTTGTCTTGCCATTTGTATTTGTGGGTAGAAGACCCATAACAAAGCCTAAGAAAACTCAAAATTCTGCACTGCAGGGCCTAATATTAAATTAGGTCCAATTCATCTTTTAAACAAATCCAGCCCATTACTTATGTGAGAACCGAAGCGGGAGACGGAATCTCCAACCTTCGTATGGCGGGAAATTTTTTTTTCCTGTAAAAGTCACTTCGTTCCTACTCTGAAAACCTAAATTCCCGGTTCTAGTAAATCTCCCACTCCATACTAGCTAAATTCGAATAACAAAATTAATTTTGATTACCGAAATGGATACTCAAGGCTTGTCCCAAATCTGCGCGGGACTAGGCGAGCGAATTGAGAACGACGACGATGTTCTAATTGGCTACACCCCGAATGAGTATTGCTTAGGTATACCATCGAATTCTCCAAATCCTAACGTGCTAAAAGATCTGAATTTGTTGATTTTGTGTTTTATTCCTACCAGATAATTTGAAGGATTTGCAAAGATTTTTACGTAGAGATGACCCAACCAGCCGCGACGTATTTAAACAGATTTGTAAATGGAATACTGTTGGTAAAGACATTGTCCCAATTATTGAATATAATCAGAACGATCGTTCTTTGGTAATCAATGCAGGTAAATTTGTGCTCATATTGTTTGCTTTGCTTACATAGATATAAATAGCATTCATATTGTTGGAAAATACCATGTTATGTGTTTTTGGACAGTAAAAATATTGGTTTTTCTCACTATGCCAATTGATTCTACAACGGAGGACATTGCTCAACAAATGGAGTATTTGTGGGATTTGAAGGCTGCAGTTACAAGGAATGTCACAGTGACCGTTATTGTTTCACTGCTTGAAGAGCCGCTAGAACATTTAGAAAGGTGAGCAACAATATCTTGGTCCTGTTCTCCTTTGTTATATAGCTTGAATATTTTCTCTTTTATAGCCTAATACATTGATGCCATAGCATAAGTATGAAGCCACTGTTCTTTGACATCTTATTATCCTGTTAAATTTCCCTGTTTTGTTGAACCTAAACTTTAAAAAGCATAACCATGATTAAATTATTTCATGTAACATTTTTCTCATGTTGACAAAGAATTTGCATCATATATGGTTTGAACAGTAACTCGTTCACCGAAGATGACTGGAAGTTGGTTCAGTTGGTGCTTACTTTGTTTCGCAACATTCTAGCTGTCCAGGAACTCACCTTGCAACAAAAGTCATCTGGCTTTGCTACTCATTATCTTTATTTGATAGACAAATTTCTAGAGATTATTTTTGAAGAGCATGTAATGGATCTGGTTTTGGTACTGACTCAACATGTTGATGATCCTCGTGGTTTCATCCATAAAGATTGCTTGCTCTTACTAGAGATATTCCATCATATATTCCAAGGTCGTGATCCTGAGCTTGTTGCTAGATGTTTAGAAAAGGATGCCAAGGTTTGTTTTACTACCTGTTATTTCAGTAGTTTTTGGTGGAAAAAACGATGAATCTGATCATTTAATCAAATAAGTTTGTCTTGAGAAAGTAATGACTGAACGTATATCTAAGAAGTCATTTAACTCTTTTGGCCATTTTAGCGTTAATTTGTGCATTCAGATGCTATATTTTTGGCCTTTAAGCAATCGAGATAGTCAACAACTTATAGCACAAGGCTTGCGCTATTCACTATTTTGCGCTATGCGGTATAACATGCTATTTTGTTTGTATTTTTAAATTATGTATATTTCTACAATGAAACAAATATATTATGACTATTCAAAAGTCTTTTTTTTTTGTAGATTTCGTGTCATATTCAAACTGTCCAAGACTTCAAATACATATACTATCATCCTCATGCATGTATTAAAAATAATTTGATGTAAAGTTCAATTAGTAGAAAAAAAGTTGATTTCATGTTGTGGATTCAAAATAATTAGTACATATAATAACACAAATTAGGGGACGCAATCTCGGCCATTAAATTAATTTGTCTTTATATGAGGGGTGGAAATCAGAGGGCAATCCAATGATTGAGATTTTATGTCCTCCAATTTGTGTCAAACTTCTGTCTAAATAGCATTTTCCTATATACACACACACATACATATATGTATTTGTATTAAAGAATTTATATTTCTGAGTTGTGAATATGCGATGAGATAAAATTTTGTAAAAAAATGCATGGAAAACATGTTTTGCGTGAAATGCAAAAGATTTCCTATTAACTAGAACTTTGAAAAAAATATAAATAAGAAAAATCGCAAATTGGAAATACGGTCAAAAAGAAAATAACATACCATAAAATCTGCATTGACAAGATTCAAATAAACCAAGTCAAACATGATTCAAGTCTACAACATTTAGAAATTATATTATAGTTCTAAGTTTTTAAAGCCTAATAACTAATGTCATCCAAGTCCCAACTGCCGTCGTTGTCCAATTCATCCTCCGTTCTTCTTCTTCTTCTCCTTCTTTTATTTTTTTTTTTTTTTTTTTTTTTTTTTTTTTTTTTTTTTTTTGGAGTCATGATCTATGTTGTCTTCCTTTGAAACGCCTTCGAAGTTAGCATCTGCATCATCACCAACATACATAAATCTTAAACTACGAGCTAAAACCTTCTTTTTCATTTCAACTCAGTTTGATGTTGTCTAGTCTTGTGGGTCCTTTCGCCAGCTTCCGACATCCGTAACACATTACCACTAGTCAGTGTATCATTTCCACAAATTAACTCATTTTTTTAAATTCTGATTTATCCTTTTCATTGAAACCGGTCATCCACTCATTTGAATTGTCTCTGTCTTCTAAAGAAATATGATCCACCACATCCTTTCGCTTGGAATGATTTGTCAGAGTTTGACTGCACTTGATAAGACAAGGCTTTGTCCTCCTTCATGCTCAAGCCTATTCCTTCTATTGCTATGCATCTAGTTAAAAAAAACATATTTTTTGCCAGTTTTGGGCTTCATTCATTTCACATACCTTTAAAAAAAACAGTATGTTATTTTGAGCTATGTGTTATTTTATGTTTTGACAAAATAGCATGCTATTTTGCGCTATAGATGGCACACATGCTATTATAAGTCAAAAAGTGCAGATCCTGTGGTATTTTGTACTATTGTACGCTTTGACAAAATATCATGCTATTTTACACTATAAATAACAATTGTGCTATTATAAGTCAAATAGCGCATATCCTACACTATTTTGTGCTATAACACGTGCTATGATAACTCTAAAGCAACCATTCTATTATTCTAATAAAAGATATTGTCTCCATTATAGCCTATGCTTTGGTTATTATACCTGCATAGCTGCTGTGTAGAGAGCGATAATGCATCCTTGCAATAATTCATATCCGATAAGTTAAAAGCTTTATACATGATGTTTTTTCTAACAAAATCGGTGCAACAGAACTACCATACTTTGTTCAAGTATTAGAGGGACATACATGTCATTCATAAGAAAAGTTATTTTTTGCATTTATACCAGGCCGATGCAGATATTGCAACGTCTGTAGAATCTCTCAAGTCAATTGTAGAAGAGGAAGAAGAAAGAAAGAGGTTGATGAGACAAAGAAACTTGGAGCGGCATTCACAGTTTAGTGGGACATTTACTCGTATTGCTGTGGTATGTATCATGTATGTACTTCAACAGATCACATTTGTAGTTTGACCAATCTCATCAGTGTTCTTGTACATTTTGTGGTAGGATGGCTCTAAAACTCTGATTAAACGCAATCCTGCATCTGGTGAAAATTTGATGAAAGTTCAGAAGGTTCCAAAAGGGCATCTAAAAAGAATAGCATGGGACCATGGAAGCTTATTGTTTCCTAAGGAAAACATATTGGAATTGCTACACAATTTCATGAATCACTTTTTGTCAGGAGGCTATAATGGTGAGTAATGCAATTAAGATGCATTTAGCTTATTTTCCTGGCATATTAGTTGGAATGATCATTTTTACTAAGCTAATATCGTGTCCTTGCTGTATAAGTACCTAATAAAACCATGAATAGCACCTGACTTTTTGTAAGAATAAAGTTATTAACTTGTGATCATTAGCATTCCTTGGATGGGGTGAAGATTTAGCTGTATATTATTTCTTGCAACAACCAAAACATGTAAGTGAAAGTGAATAAAGAAGAAAATATTGTTACAAAAGGCACAAACTTTCTTAACCTGATCGTTCTTTGAACACGTTTCTAGGGGCAAAATAAACCTAGTTATTGATATTCAAGTGAAATGAATTTTTGATAGTGGATATCATTCTATATACACACACGCGCATACATACACACACATACGCACACACACATACACACACATGGTAGTCCTGTGACGAACTTTGTCATGATAGTGTCTGAGTCTTACATATTTCCTTTGCCATTGTCTTGTAGTCTCACCCAATTTCTACAGCTTTAATGCAGAAAATTCGCAATGACATTACAAATCAGCAGCAAGACATTGGAACTGATGATATCATATTGTTTTTTCAAGTTGCTCAATTTGTTACAGCTTTCCAGTGCCAGAAGGTATCAATTATGCAGGTAATGGTGAAACACATGTGTCTCGACCAGTTCTAGCTGGAGGTGTTAAGTCTGCAAATTTGTGAAACATAATGTTTTTTTAATGTTGTTTGATCAATAAAATACGATTGCTGAATGTTGATTTGCTGCAAATCTATTTGTTTTTTTATCAGAATTTTATGCTTATTAAGTTTTTTATAACGTATCAAGTTTAAGAACTTTAATAAATGCGGCAAGTGTTTAATGGTTATGATCAGTTAGAAATTATTTGCTACATTAAGTGCTTGGTGACATGAACCCTTCCTTAAAAAAAAAAAAAAAAAAAAAAAATAGGAAAAAAAAATCAAGTTACCAATTAACAAAAAGTCTTAACTGCTAGCATAAGCTATGAGTATATATTGTTATTAATCACACAATAATACACTTCTGGATGTATACAATTTATGTGCATGCTCCTGTTCCTGTACTTTTATGCATGCATTGCCTTTATAAGAGGCGTGTCTATCCTGGTGTCTTATTTGTCGATTTATGCATATTTTGATCTATTACATCTTTATAGTTACACTAATATCAGGTGCTGTTTATACTTCCAGAAATCAAATATGCAGAACAGATCATCAGATGTACCATCAAATGATGGGTGTGATGATAGCTTTGTTGGGCTCATTGCAGCAACAATTAATGAAGCTATGTTCTTTCTAGTGATATCAAAGTGGCAAGAGTGGTTTGAGGGATTAAAAATCACTAAAAATCATCAAGCTCTATCTGCTGCAGGTTCTTTAATGAAAAACATGGTTAGTATTGAATTGCAATTATTATTCCAAGTGACACGCTTTTAATATTTGTTCTATGACATTTTACCATTCCAAGTTGGGTAAGTGGTTCATTTGATAATATTAATATAGTTAACTATAATACCTATATAATTTATCTGTATGTAATAGCAGGCTTTGTTGAATTGCACATTCAATCTTTTGCACCAATACAAACTATTATTTCCATTGGATTATACTTTTTACCCTTTGCAGTTTTGGTTTCGTTGGGACACCATGTGTAACGTGCCATTGAGCCTTTTACATTTGTACATGCACCTTGTCATCACTAGAGTACAAAACATTGTTAATATTATAACTTAGTCCCTATGTTTTCGAAAGTTCTGCCTGCTTGGATTCCCTTGCCTTCTACTTTCCGAGGTGCTCAACTGAAGTGTACCATGTCTTTTGTAGTGTTAGCTATTAGCTTTTTATTTATTTTTTTGTTTAATTTAATGCTTAGCGCTGTGCCCTGCCTGTAACAAAATAGTGCAGCATAGAAGGAAGTTAGACCAAACTTGAAACAAATGATCGGTTTTCACCTGTACTTCGCTGCAAAACATATACAACCTGATACATTAGAAAGAAACCGGTGATGGGAAAAATAAAATCAATAAAAAGATAAGAATGTTACTACTCTGTTGGTGTGCATTGCAATTACAACATATGATAACAAAGGCATTATTGAAACAACAGAGTTTTCCCTTTTACTTGAGGTAGTCAATTCAAGAAGTTCAGGGAGGCGCAAGATTTCTGCATATTGATCTTTTTCACACCTTGCACCCTTTAGGTGCATGCTTTTTTGTGCAATCTGAAGACGTTAATCTATTATGGTTTTTGTTAATTTTATCATGACCAATCGAAGCTTTAATTTTAATTTCTAATGATTTGTGCATTTATTCCTCCAGAAAGTTAAAGCCTTCAAAACAAAAAGTGTAGTATAGTAATTAATGCCATTTTTAATTGATAAGCAGTAGCATTTTAAATCGGTTTAAAATATAGAATTATACTATACCAGATCGGTGGCATTTTAAATAGAAAACCAAAATTATGGAACATGCAAATAAAAGTAAATCATAAATAAAATGGAATAAAAACAAATTATTAGTAAAATGGAATAATTCATTCATTTATTCAATCAAATCAATTTCAGCTTCAGATTTTTTTTTTTAAATAAATTTGAACAACTCACTGCCAAAAAGTGGATTTGCACTATTTTAATTGTCTTTGGGCGAATGAGAGAGGGGTATAGAAGAAAAACAACAGAGATTGTAAGAACCAAAATATAAGAAAATAGAGAAGTGATATGATCATATAATTCTTACAGTGCAATTAACTATGCTTTGCGTTTGCAAAAAAGGCATGTTTTGTTGATTTATGTGCCTTTGGAGGTAGAAAAGTGTAGTAAGTCGTGTCTTGCTTTTTTTTTTGAGCCTACATGCGCTTAAACACATGCCTCGACAATATTGCCTTTAGTACACATACCATAATAAATTTTTATTGATGGTTTAGTTTGAAGCATTGTTTTAAAAAACCCGCCTCAATGCTCATCTCAAGGCCCGCCTCGAGGAAATAAAAGATAAAAAACCTGAAGGCTTTTTAACTCTAAAGCTTACGCCTCAACAAGTTGAGCCATACAAAGCGTACGCCTCGCATGTCTCAAACAACCGAGGCAGATGACATAAAAACCTTTATATCTTTAATTGCAGATATCGACACAGATAAAAGTCATTATACTTCAATTATTTAATGGAAATAAAGAAAGACAATTTAAGAAAATAAAATTTAGCATTTTTATTTTTCAATTTTATATATCGACACAGATAAAAGTCATTAAACCTTTTTATCTTTAATTGCAGATAACACATACGATCATTTTACTTTTTATTTACTAGAAGAGATAATAAACGAGATTGTGTTGATTGCAAGGTCATACCTGGAGAATGTGTCATCTCACAACATCAGCTCTTGGTATGCGTGTTTCGTATTCGGGTGGTGAAGGATAAAAGAGCGAAGATTAGTAGAAAGAGATGGTGGAAACTCAAAGGAGACGTCTCACATGTGTTTAAAGATAGAGCGATGGGAGAAGAGACTTGGAACGTGGAAGGAGAAGCAAATGTTATGTGGAATGCGATGACAACTTGCATTCAGAGAGTGGCTATTGAGGTGTTTGGGATAACAAGAGGAAATAAGCGAGAACTCCATGATTTGTGGTGGTGGAACAACGATGTGCAAAAGACTATCAAGAAGAAAAAGGAATGCAACAAATGCATGTACCATCATAGGAGCGAAGAAAACATGTACAAGTACAAAGTGATAAAGAAGACTTCAAAGAAAGCGGTGAGTGAAACAAGAGGTCGTGCATATGAAGATTTGTATCAAACGCTAAGTACGAAGAATGGCGAGAGACACGTCTACAGAGTAGCTAGGCTACACGAGAGGAGGACAAGAGAATTCAACCAAGTTAAATGCATTAAGGACGAAAACTATATACTTTTGGTAAAGGATGAAGAGATAAAAAAATAGGTGGAGGGAATATTTCGATAAACTTTTTAACGAAAAAAGTGATAGCTCTCCGATCGAGTTGTAAGACTCTACCGACATCATCGATAGATATTTTGTTTGGAGAATTCAAGAGGCTGAAGCGAAGAGGGTGTTGAAACCAAGGTTTCAAATATCGCCCATCTCGCCTGAGATGAAAATTCGAGATTTTGGCCGAGATCCGAGATTTTGCATCAATTTTAGTTATAAGTGTATTACATATCATCCAGTTTGGCCGAGATATAAACTCGAAATTTTCTTTAAAGTCCGAGATCTGAAACCTTGGTTGAAACGGATGAAAACAAGCAAGTCGGTAGGGCTCGATGACATCCCTATTGAGGTGGATATGCTTTGGAGATGCAAGGATAACCTGGCTAACTAAGTTGTTTAATAATATTTCAAATTAAACAAAATGCCAGATGAGCGGAGAAGCATTTTAGTTCCAACCTTCAAAAATAAAAGAGATATTCAAAGTTGCACAAACTACAGAGGAATTAAGCTTATGAGTCATATAATGAAGCTTTGAGAGAGTTTGCGAGCAACGTTTGAGAATGTTGACAAGTGTCTCTAGGAATCAATTTGGTTTCATGCCTGGAATGTCAACCACTGAGGCGATTTTCTTGATTAGACAACTTATGGAGATGTACATGGAGCAGAAAAAAGATTTTCATATGGTTTTTATTGATTTGGAGAAAGCTTATGATAGAGTACTGATGAAGGTTATGTGGTGGGCGCTAGAAAGGAAGAGGGTGTCATCAAAGTACGTTATCCTTATTAACGATATGTACGAGGGGGTTATGACTAGTGTCAGGACATGTGATGGTGAAACCAATGACTTTCCCATTAACATAAGGTTATATCAAGGTTTGGCTTTGAGTCCTTATTTATTTGCATTAGTGATGGATGAAATAACAAAAGGTATACAAGAAGAGATTTCTTGGTGTACGCTCTTTGCTGATGATGTTGTGTTGATTGATAAAAGTAGAATATGAGTTAATAGACAATTGAAATTGTGGAGGAAGACCTTAAAATCGAAGGGTTTCAGGCTTAGCAGAACTAAAATAGAGTATGTGAAGTTTGAGTTCAGCGGTGTTAGGTCAGATGACAGAGATGTCACCTTGGCCGGTTGAGTAATACTTAAAACGAATATCTTTCGATATTTAGGATCTATGTTGCAGCTTGATGGCGAGATTGATATGTATGTTAGTTTAAAAATTCAAGCAAGATAAGTGAAATGGAGACTACTATCTGACATTCTCTATGATAGGAAGATTCCTCAGAAGCTTAAAGAAAAGTTCTATAGAACAACAATCAGACCTGCGATGTTATGTGGTGCAGAATGTTGGCCTACTAAAAGGTAACATGTCCAGAAGATAAGTGTAGCAGAGATGCGTATGCTGCGTTGAAGCTGTAAGCATACCCGACGAGATCATATTAGAAATGATGATATTCGGGGCAAATTTGGAGTTGCATCTATTAAAGAAAAGTTAGTCCAATACTGTTTCAGATAGTTTGGACATCTCCAACGTAGACCATATGATGCATCTGTGTGCGTTGGAATTATAGGCTATGTCGAAGGCCTAAAAAGAGATAGGAGTCGACCTAAAATGATTTGGAAGGAGATAATAAAAATAGATTTAATAAATTGAAGTATATCTGAAAAGCTAACATCGAATAGAAGTGCATGGAAGTTAACAATCCATGTACCAGAACCTTAGGTTTTTTGGTTTTTTTTGGTCACATTACAACTACTTTTATTATCTATTTCATTATTTTAAACTTTATTTTACTTTTATTGAAGTTTTTAACATTTTTTTGGGTTCCATCTCTAGTTAACTTAACTTGTTTGAAATTTTTAGCTTAGTTGTTGTTGTTTACTTCTCAATTTCAATATCGACTTGGTGAAGATTGTTTATGAAATAATGATCATAAACAATGGCATGCATTTTTTCATTGTTATTTAAGGAATGTTTTTCAATAAACTTTGTTAAATCTCGAAATAAATTTTGCAAATCGGTTTGATTTGATAGAACATATCAAAATTGGAGTTTGATGTGATTTTCAAATTGTTTATGAAATTAAAATTTGAATCATATGAGTTTTAATTATTTATTTCTAATCTATAATAAAAATATATATTTGATAAAAGCCAGATCTTAAATTATTTGTTTTTCATTGGTTAATTTAAAATGTCAGAATTTCTTTATTCGTTTTGTGTTTTTTATTCGAAAAGCTTACGTCTTAACGTTTTGAGGTTCACGCTTCGCTTCGTAGACCTGAAAACGCCTCGTGTATGCCTTTCACATTTTAAAAGTTTGGTTTGAAGCACGTCTAAATATTGAATTTATGCAATGAGAAATTTGCATATGTTATATTTCCAACTTATGTCATAAATGGCATAAAAGTTTATTTACTTCTTCCCAATATGATATACCATTGCCATGTTCTTCTGCAGATACGCATGTTGGATATGGTGTTAAAGTTATTGCCAGAGGATTCTAAAGAACCGCATACAGCTCGTATACTTCTATATAAGTTGTTTTATGATCAAACGGAACATGGATTGACTCAGTTCCTCCTGAACTCATTTAGAAATTTCAACACCCATGTGCAACCTAAAAGGTTAGTGAGATGCCAAAATTAGTTTTATTCATAACACATGTTAACCCTTGCATATCTCACTGTTTACAAATTAAAATACAGCAATGCCAGCAAACTTGTGGTTTAAAGTTTAATTTTATGCTACTGCAAATCCATAGTGCTGCTTTTACAGTGTTTATTCTGGCATCGTGTATACATCCACTTCATCTAATAAATGTCAGATTCTGATGTTCCAACTAAAGAAGAATGGAAATAATAATTGCTTGTTTTTTCTGAAATTTCCCTCAACCCTTTATGATCAGGATTATGGATATTAATATTAAATGGTATTTTTGGTCCCAATGTCATTTTTTATCATGCTTTATCCTAACGACATTTTTTGTTGTTTTACTAGATGAATCGTTGATCACAGAATATTTTATACCCATTCATCAAATAAGTAAATGTAATTCACTCTTAGATGGCAGTCATTGTTACATGCTTTCCGTTAGAATCTGTGAAGCCTTCGGTTTTTCAAATTGCTTGACGAATGTACAGGATTTGCAAAACCTTTTTTCTTCTTTAAAACAGGCTCTCACTTAAAATCTTTTGGTATTTTTATCATAAAAATCAAGGTCTCACCTGGATCCTATCGTTCACTTTTAGTTTATGAATTTTACTCATGCTACTTGATTGAAAATGAAGAGATATGATTTATGTGCGTACAGATGAACTATAAATTTTGGGGCAAGGGCGGTTTCCATTAGCAATATAACTCTAAAGTGTATCTCAGATGTTATATTATTAACATGAGCCCTGCAAAAAATGTATGTTGAATTCAATGATATAATCAAGTTCAATATAATTGATGTTTGTTCGATAATCATGTATAAACATTATGGATTTGATAATGTTCCTCTGAAGAGGTGTTAATGTTTCTTACTTTAAATGTTTCATTTCAGCGACCTTGCAGACTTACTTGAAATAATACATGTTGTACTGCGGCTGATGGAGTATCTACAAGCACGTGGAACTTTAAGGGTATGCATATTATTTTGATCAAATATTAATCATGTAGGTATTATAATCCTCTGTTGTAGTCTTGCGGTAAAGGCAGCCCTCATGAAATATGTCAACTTACTAATGCGGAAATCACTGGATCTGGTCCATCCAAATTAAATTAAATCAAATCATAGATGAGTAAAATAGGCATTGGTTAATGCTAAAAATCAAACACAAGTTCATCTTCTATGTCCTTGGTAGCTGTTGGCAGAATGAGCTATTCTGCTCTTTCTCGCTTATTTCGATGCTTTGTTTCTTATTGAACATTCTTTGCTTCGTTCCTGTATCTTCTTTGTGTTTGTAAAGTCTATCATCACAGCATGTTTGACAGGTTGCCAAAAAATCTAGGAAAATCAGAAGAACCAAAAAAGGCAGTGATAAAGCAGGATCTAATGTGAAACCAGGATCCAATGTAAAGAAAAATGAAAGTTCAGGCTTGCAAAGTAACGTTGATGCGACAAATGAGGTTGAGAAAACTGCTTCCAGTGCAGTTTTAGATGATAACAACACTGGTCACTATATAACTGATTCTAGTCTTAATAAAAATGAAGAAACTACAACTTCAAATCAAACTTTGGAATCTGACAGGCATTTAAATGATGCACTGAATGAAGATATTACTCACATTGATGGTGATCCAGAAAATAATCTCAATAAACAAGCATATGAAACGGAAGATATTATCGACAAGCATTTTACTGATGAATTGAATAATGAAGATATTCCTCACATTGATGGTGATTCAGAAAATAATCTCGATGGACAAGCATATGAAACAGAAGATACATCAGATGCTGATGAGCTTCCTGCAACAAATGAAGTGGATTTTAACGTAACCAGACTGGTACTTAGTTTTGCGAACAATGCAGTCGTTCATAATTTGTTTTGGTTGCTAAAATATTATAAAAGCAACTCTTCCCGTACAAACCACTATATTCTATGCATGTTGCGAAGGTTTTGTGATGATTTAGAACTATCTCCAATGCTCTATCAGGTAATGTCAGTAGATTCCCAGTTAAACATTTTTCGTTTTTACTTTTAGAATCATTTGTGCCAAACAACATTTTGCAGTTATCCCTACTCACCACGTTTAATGACATCCTGTCTGACAAGAAAGCGACAAGTTCTGAAGATTTCTCACACATCATACATTTTATCAAAACTTTTTTGAGGAAGATGATGGAAAAAATGAAAAGCCAGCCCTTGCTTTTTGTTGAAATACTATTTTGGAAGACACGGAAAGAATGCCATGTAATTAATACAGATGCTTTGATGGGAGATATTGCTCAACTGAAGAAAGATGTAAGAGATTTGAATGATGAGAGTAAGGGTATGTCAAATCCTGGAGCAGGTCATAAAAGCATAGCAGATTCTCTGGGAGATGATGAGGTAGACAATGTTTTACCACATGTCTTTGAAAGTCAGGGGTAAGAGACTATTTGTAGCCAGTATCTTTTGTCAACTGTGATTGATGCATTTTAGTCTGATTTGTTTATTATGGCATGGGGTGTAGGGACAACAAGTTCACTGTTGAGATGGAAGAAGATAGAAGGTATAATTTTTTTTCCCATTAATGCTCATTAATAAAAAAGGTATTTCTGACTGGTACATGGATATAATTTTCCCCCCACTGAATTTCCAGTGAAGGCATCCTTTCTGATTTTCCTACTCAAAGAACTTCTAAATCGCGGAAAAGCGTAGTATTTGATTTTGAACAAGAGGTGGTTATAAGAGAGCTTTACGAGAAGTAAGCAATGTTTATTTGTATTGAAGTGTCTGATAAATTTATTATTTAGCTGTGAAATTTGCTAGTATATTGCTGAACAATACTTTTTTTGTAAACATGTGCAACTACCCTCCTGATGTCTGAAAGAAACGATCCTTCTCTCTTCAAAAACCATTTAGTATACCGCGATAGTCTTCCAGGAACCCGTGGTTATTAGAACAATATAAGAAATCAAAAGTGCAACCTTCACCAGATGAATCTCCGATTCCTCAGAATTGTGCTTCTTTGCATAACGCTAATCCTGCATAATGCTAATTGTGCATTATGTTATGACATTGTAATAATTCTATCTGCTGGTAATAACAACGGGGTTAAGTCTCTCATATTATGTATGTATATAGGCACATTCAATGACACCTCAAATAGTGATTTCATACCTCAGTTGCATCCCTACATCACGTTCATTCACTTATTATGCATGTCATACGCTAGAATACCACAGGTTGATACTTCAGCTTTCTTGTCTGGGACATAAAATCATGTAAGGTATCATGCTATATTTAATCTTGACAAGAATACGTCTGTTCTGTTACAAATATCCCAGATACAAGGATGACAGACATTGCAGTCGTAATATAGCCAAAGCTCTTGATCCCGATGGACTAATATCTCCAATTCAAATAACTTGTAAGCTTAAACAGATGGGACTTGTACTTTCCCAGAAAAGGTCAAGACCATCTAGGATGCCAATTCCTACAGAAAACATTGCCAATGAAGCATTTGATACACCTCTTCCTTCAACAATGCAGGATGATAGTCGTCCAAATACATCGTACGTCATACATTTGCACTTGTACAATATTTTTACTTTTTATTTTTTTTGGCTGGCTTTTATTTTTGTACTACTAACCTTAACTTTGGAATGGGGGCAGCAAAGTCCTTATGCTGATAATAATAAAATAACAATTTATTTTATTTAACTTATTTTCCAGATTGAGGAGAAAAAGAATTGCTTTCAGCAAAGAGCAAGAAGTTGAAATTAAAGAACTATTCGAGAGGCAAGTATCTGCCTATAAGTGGATTTCATTCTCCGCTGTTTTTCCTTTTACTGGAAAATTTGTATCTTAAAATTGTAATAAGATATTAGCTGCAGAATCACTTTATTATCGAGTTCGCACATTCATGTCTTTTCAGATTCAAGGATGAGAAAAAATGCAGTCAGTTGATTGCAGATGCTATAAAATCTGATGCTCCGTACACAGCCCGACAAATTTCCATGAAACTTAGACAACTCGGGCTTCTCACCTCTCGGACAAAAAAATCATCTCAAAACAATCACTCCGATAATATTGATGGTGATGAAACAGAAGATATATCTGATGGAGAAACTCTGCTTTCCATAAAAGAGAGGTATATTATCATCAGCGCTATAACATATCCACGATCAAATTAGCATCTTCTTTTAATCAAATTCCATTCTTTTGTTCTCTTTCAGAAGCAAAAAAAGAAAGAATAAGGTACTAGTTCAGGAAGCTGTGGCAGCTGGTACATCTCAACCAGATGCAGATGATGAACCTTTGAGTACGATGTTCAAGTAAGTTTTACATGACCCTAGATATATAAAGCACAAGTTCAACATGATCGACAACCAACACTTACTGTAGTTGGGAATTTTCATTGGAATAGTGTTAGGTCCACCAGCATTATAACTTGCTCTGACTATTTCCAACCAAAAATTGTGATCATTGCCAACAGTAGAGTTTTTGTGTAAAATTGTGTATTTTCAAACCTAATGGTGTATCTTTTCATACATCAATTCTGTAGGCTTAATACCTATGAGTCTCCAATCCTGTTTTACATTATTATTTTTTGCGTTTACAGAGATGCACGGAGGAAGAAGCATGAGCCAAATGGTGATAATGCGTCTGTAAATAACAGTGAGATTGATATGGATGGTGCTCACAACGTAGAAGTGAGTATGGGTGTTTCAGACCAAGTAGATGTGAAAACAGATGATGTGATTTTAGACCTTGAAGACTCGGATGATGAAATAGGAGTTGCTATTCCTATTCCTAGAAATAGTGGGTCTAGAAGAAAGGTTACAATGGTCATTGACGACGAGGAGTAACAAGGGGAAATGGGGTGATGATCTTTTGGATTGAATTTCGTGGTAATACCTAGAACGTAAATGCTTAAGATTGCTTGTCCGAAGGCATAACAGGTTTTCGTTTGTGAAATATTTGAAATCTGTTTATTATAAACTGACTTCTGAAATATGGGAGCTGTGTTTTTATGAGGGTAGATAAATTAAATGTGGAGAAATTTTGGGATGCTCCTTTTGTCATTATGAAAAACTAGCATTATATCGTTTTCAGTTTTCTTTTATAACTCAAGTTGGATAATTTTACTTGCCTTGACACGCGCTTTTATGATAATGAGTTTACGTTGGAGTTGTCAATTTCAAATTTCATATTGGAAAAAGAAAGAAGAAAGGGGATGTCGAAAATAGTTATTAAAGAGAAGGATGTAAAACATATAAGTTTTAAAAAGGGGAACTGTTTCCTTAATTTTCATTTAAATCTACATCGCAGGTCTTGTCATATAGAAGAGCATCCAATGACAATTCAATGTTGTGGCATTTCATTCTCAAGAATGCTTCCATAAAGAAGTGATATTTCCTTTGTTTACTTTAGCTCTTAAATTGCAAAATAAACTTCTGTAGCCAGATTGTCTGTAAGGTTCTTCGTTTCCTTTTGGTTCTTTGAATATTTGCATTGAAATGAAAATAGAAAGCAACGTCCAGTCCATATGAATGGAAGTAAAAATATATATCAAAACGCCATGTTGGAAATTTCACTCTGGAGTTAAAAGGATAATGCCTCGTTGGATGTTTTAACAGTAGCCAGTAAGACTGTTAAATCAATACTAAAATATGTAATGATTGGAATAGTGGAAAAGAAAGATGCAACAGTTGCTGTAAATTACACAGATTGGCTATAGATATCTTCATACGTAATTACATTTGATATTAACGTGAAACGAAAAAAAAACACATTTTTTTTTTTAAAACTGGATAATTTTTTGGTCTTGAGCTTCCCTAGAGTAAACACTTCCAGTTTCTAATTTAGTCTCTCCAGTGCTTTATAGTTGATACAACTTTTAAGCTCTATGTTTTACAGTGAGAAACATGCAGAGTTGCAAAATTGAACAAAACATTGGAAAAATAAAAATTTAAGTCTGCCTATTAGAATCCAACAATTTTAAAATTATACAACGTCAAATAGTTGCATGTGCTCAAGCATATCAGCAGCATGTCAGCATTTGAGAACAAAAATAAGAGAATTATTGTAGTTTTTTGATGCTGCGACAGTAATAAACTTTACTAACCTAAGCATACAGTATTTTATTTACCATACAATAGCTTATGTATACATCAAAATAATAAATACATTGAAAATTGAACACATGCAGGTTTCCAGTAGTAAAAGACACAATGAAGTTGTTGCAATATGCATGGAAAGGGACCAAGTTTATTACAACATCACATAAAAGCAGCAATCAGAAACTTTTTTTCACCTAAAATCAAATACCAAAATAAAAATTAAGTCAATACAACCATAGCCAGAAAAATAACTTCAAGTAAAAATTACTCAATGCTTATCATTTGCAAAATATCGGTTTAACAACCATATCCAAGAACCGCTCCTACTGCTGTGCGGACCCCATGTTGGATAACACAACCCATTCTACCATGTTTGAGTCGCCATCTTAAATCCTGCATCCCTTGACCATCTCCCTTGACACATGGTGGTCCTATGGTCAGTTTCCACCTGATGGCGTACTCGTGCAAACTGGAGGCAAACTCGATGGATTAAAGAAGATTTGCGTGTTCAGTCCAGATTGCTCCAATAAGTACTGCGATTGAGTTGAGCTTAGTAGCCCTTCACTTTGATGTAGAAGATGGTAATACTTTCATTCATCTGCATCAATTTATTGGCATACTTGAGACTATTACACTGGTTATTCAGGAATTCAATTTTTAAAGTACAATTGTTTATGTGACAAAATTTGTTCATGCTTAATGCTTATTCCTTTGTTCTGTGATACATGAAATAAACCTGTGTATAGTCCATACTATGAAGGGGGAATCTACCGTAAATATACACATTAATATAAAAGATATTGCATGTACAACCGTCTAAATGCGCATCCTTGTTTCATGATACATTGAACTAAATAGCCACTAATGGAGGCAAAGCACTTAACAGATCCCCACGACAGCCTATAACTACTACAAACCATTATTATCTACTACAAACACTTAACAGATCCATCACTGATGTTACCACGGTCAATTTGATTCCACGCCTCCGTTGGGCAATTTGATGTATATCCTAGTAAGTATGCAAGTTATTAGCTTGGAAAATATTGTGGAAGATTGTTATGTTTTCATCAAAGCATTAATGTTCAGATCATTGCAAATTACAACAGAAAGTATCATCGTTTAAGATGACCAAGTCGAGTAAATCACATCTATATAAGAACCCTACAAAAGTCTGTAATAAATACCATCTTTTTTACGGTCAGTTAAATCTTGATAGCATGAAGCCAATGCTATTACTTATTAACTACAGCCACATACCTTGTTATATGTTAGTAATTGAATGGATGAATGAGTGCTACACCTGTTTCCTTTTGTAGTTTGCTTGTTGTTTTCACTCTGAATTCAAGCGTTGATTCACACCAAATAACCTGCCCACCATTGGAAATATTCAAGGGACGGTTGTAGGATATTTATACGTGCTGCTTGTAATCTATAAATTAAGAAACATTGAAATTATTTTTGTCCAACGTAAATCATTTCCATTAATAATTTTAATATAAATAAAAAGGAGATGATGTAAGGAAGTTCTGGGTGAAAAATAATCATTAACAAAATAGAATTAACACCATGATGAAACAGTGAATATCTTAAAATTGTGCGGAAGTTACTGAAGCATGTATCTTTAAAATGAACTATTTATAAACTCATCTTCCTTTAAATACCAACCCACCTTTTCAAACCTTCAATTCAATGTCTTTGGTCCGCTAGCTCATAACCAAGAACTGCCAAATCGCATATACCCATGACCTGTTCCATATTCATTAACCATCTCCTTCCTTAGCATAACAAACTGCCACCACTATGTCAACTCCATCCAAATTCTCTCAAGCTTCTCTTCCTGCAAATAGGAAAATATTATGAAAATTAGTTGAGATAAAAGCATAAAATGCTACTCTGTATATATTCCTACAAAAATAATAGGCTTGTGATGCACTGACATGTTCATATTTATGTTTAGATACCATAGATTACATGCATATTTCTTAAATCCAGGCATATAATAGGAAGGCGAAGTATGAATGACCATGCCCAAGTCAATTTGCAGCATCATATTCAATGGTTATGTGAACAACATGTGAAACCAAACCGACTCAAATTTTTTATAAGAAAATTGCAAATGATTCTAACGCTATATTTTGTGGCGCCATCATTTCATTTTAGCAAAATGGAAACCCACTTTTTTCCATCGAACAGATGTAATTTGAAACAATTTTAAATAAGGTTTTTCTCCTTAAATTATACTTGAAAGTCAGATAAAATACTATATGCAAAAGTCGCATACAATTGAAAGTACTTTCACGAACCAACACTAAAACTTTTTAACGCTAAGGAATGAATATGCAAATCAGTATTAGCTACTTTAACTAAGAACATAGTTTCAACTGTATTAGTTTTGATTAATAATTCTTTCAGCAGTAATGAAAAGTATAATTAAAATAATAAATGTCCAATACTTATTAATCATTTCATCAAATAGATGAGTGCAAACCTTAAAGCTTATGTTACATGGGTTAAACCCCTCACAGTTAAAGCAATCAGTAAAAAATAATACCATAAACCATTTTGAACAAAAAAGAAGAAGGCATAATGAGGAAAGAACGGTCATATAATCTCACAGGACTAAAGATGTTTCGATTACAACTTGATGGACTCTTTTGTCTAACCTGAAACGTCAACCGGAATTAATCGATCATGCTGTATCTGTCATGAAATCTCTTCACCCATTCATGTAGATTTCAAGTTTTTATGTCTGGTAAATAAAGTAGAGAAAAGTAATGAAATATAAGGGTAATAAGAATAAAGTATTGGTGAAAAAGAAAACAAATAACACTATCAAAAAGCCTGATTGCACAAAAAGCTTTAAGCAATAATTATTCTATTTACAAAATGAAGTCCGCAATAATCCGATAATCTATTATTCCAAAATTTAACATTGAATGGTCCTAGATCCTTGCTACAGCAAGACTATTTCGCACAGAAAATAAAAAACAACAATTCAGAACTGTATAAAGTTCTAGGTGTTCAATAATTAATAACTAACCTCAAGATAGGATCCATGAGTGCTTGCTGGAATAATAAACTCATCTCGAACTTCAGACTGAGAGGGATCAACTCGGTAATCGCGCTGGCTCAATTTCCTGTCAAAATCAAGCAGGTTAGAGCAGTAGAAATTTACAGGAAAGAAATTAATTACACTTAGCAACTCGATAATCGCAGCGGTGGGTTGAACAATGGACTCATGTGGATGTTCGTATTGGGAGGGAGGTTCAAGAAAATTTGAAGCACAATACAATTAGAGGAAGCGAGACGGTCCATCGGTTTTAGGTTAGAAGGAGACGGAAGAAAAATAAGATAAGAGCGGAAGAAACGGGATGGAAACAGGGATGAAAACGTGGTTACATGATTACCTTCCACTATGCCTGCTGGCAGAAATGCTAATCAGACCGGCACCAATTACGTCAAATAGTACGGCTACAGATAAAACAATAGTAGGGCCCATGAATGAAATTACATATTTTCCTCCTTGAATTCTCCCATTGCACTGGTTCGCATGTTTGGACCGATTGTGTTTCGGTCTGATTAGCAATGCTCGCCTGCTGGAATGACGGAAATGACCATGTACATCTGGTACAGAAAGCGGTGGAAAGAAGGGTATTTTGTGAAAACTGAAAAGACTTCACTTTGACCATTGACCTGAGGTTTTGCATTATAATATATATATATGGCAAGCGTTCCGTGGCACCTCAAAAATGGAGCACCTCAAAAGCCCCTTGATTTCTACCTCTCATTTATATTAAAAAAAGTGAGTGGGAAGTGATGGAGTTGGTGAAAGGAGAGAGAAGGAGAGTTGGTGAAAGGGGTGCTCACTATTTGGGATGCCATTGAACCTGCATATATATATATATATATAGCACCTCTTTTGCACCTTAAGGAGAGCCACTTGTTTATTTTTAAATAATGTGTTAGTGGGAGTGAGAGTTAGTGAGAGGAAAAAGAAAAAGGGTTGTGTGGTGGAAATTAGGAGAGCTAAAGGGATGCTACACTATTTGGGGTGCTCTTGATCCTACCTCTCTCTCTCTCTCTCTATATATATATATATATATATATATATATATATATATATCATCCGCAGGCTAGATCATCATCATGGAAGATTAGATCAACTGTAGCAACCCCACCTCTATACCCATATTATCCAAGAGTATTACTAACTAATACCGTCAGATAATACGGAGAATGAGACTGTAGGGGCATATAATAGATCTACTTACTAGCTCAAAGCTAAGTGATTCATCGTGCACATATCACAAATGTTATCAAGGTCTCCAAAATCATAAAAAATCATCATATAACTCAAATGAGACAAATATCACAAAAGGAGCATCAGATTCCAACATAGAAAATTTCAAAATGTTTATGTGAACTTAAAATCCAATAATCACCTCAATTTATGATCGTAAAAATCAAGTCACAAAAACAAATATCATCACAATATGGATTCCGCAGAAATATATATGTACAATTTTATATAATTTGAGATAGACTCTATATATATATATATATATATATATATATATATGTTGACACACTTTTTGGTAAAAGCTGTCACACTGAATATCTGGATAGCATCGCGCTCGGATATGGAGAACATCGTCAGAAGGCAGACAACGATTTGGTCAAAGTCGCATCACGAACAAAGAAAGGCCCGAAACTCCTATCAGACGGCCTCTTTTGGGCCCGAAAACAGCAATTACGGAGCAAAGCTCTGTAACTCCTATAGCTATCTGAATTAGCTTCAGTTTGAGCTTTTGTTTGGCTCAATCGGACTTACGGTTCGAAAGTTATGCTCGTTTTCGTGAACTGGTGTAACTTGCATCGACCAACGAACACTTGGATGAAGTGACGAAGCATCATTGGCTCGGATCGTGGGACCCACCTTGGATCGCCCACTCCTCCTGTCTCGTGAAGTACCGAAGCATCGCCCCTTGGTCGGATCGCCCCCTTGGACTCGCCCCCTGAACCACGACCCGATCGTGGTAGGCACCTGGACCACGATCCGTTCGTGGTCTCACCACTCCAGCTCATCACCCTGCTCGCTCTCTCCTAGGGGTCGTGGTTACCACGACCCGATCGTGGTGCATAGGGGGACCACGATCCGATCCTCGCACCTGCTCCTGCACAGCTTGTTCTGACCTATTCTCAAGGCTATTTTCACTCCAACTTGCATGGATCTTATTACACATGTAATATGACGATTTGGAGATGATTTCTGGACGTTTTCCACCTCTTTTTGAGATTTTTGGGATGCGTGCCACGTGTCCCGCGATCCTCCTGCTGTAAACGGCTATAAATACACCATTCGGAGGGTTTTTCAAGGATCTTTTGGCCATTCTTCTTCACTGCTTCCACCATTACTGAAGTGCAAGAACTTTGCACTTTCCTACAGTCAAATTCTTCTCTTTTCTACATAATTAACACATGGATTACGTGTATAAACCCTTGTAATCTCAATTAACACACGGATTGTGTGCCTGCATGTAACTGATTCTTGTAATCTGTCAGTATAACAATAAGATTATAAAGTGGACGTAGGCTACATGTACAGCCGAACCACTATAAAAACCTCGTGTGTCTCCTCTTTATTTATTGTTTTCTGCATTCTGTAATCTGTGATCTGCATTTGTGTGTTAATGCCAATTTTTGGTCTAACATTTTGGCGCGCCAGGAAGGGGGGCACATGACAACTTCAACTTCTGCTTGGATTTTTTGGCTATTGGATCAATGGCGAACAAAAGGAAGAAGACTGAAACTTCCACTCATGCTGATGATGCTGATGCTGAAGGCACAAGGAACGAGGCAAGCCAGGAAGCTTCCTCTCATGGAGATCCTTCTGCATACTTGAACAAAGATGAGATGGATGGAGTTCTCGCTGAACTGAGAGATCAGATGGCACGACAAGATGATCTCCTCCAGAAACAACAGGAAATGATCAACCAATTCTTCGCTCGGATGGATGGAAGGCCGAGCAATGCTCAAGCCATTGGATACGGAGCCACTGAAGCGACTCGCACAGGCCACCACGATCAGATCGGGTCGGGCCCAGCGACCCGCGACCCGCCAGCACCAGTGCTCGGGGGCAACCCACTCCCTATTACTAATGCACAACGATCGAATCCAGCTCCAGATCAAACGAACACTGGACCGCAAGCTCCCACGCATCAGCAGCAGCCAGCTCGTGATGGGGCACCAGATCCCGTTCGGATCGCCCCCCCGTCCACGATCTGAATTCACGACCCGAACTCCACACAGATACTGGTCGGATCCCCCACCACAATCCGCGATCCGCGACCCGCGATCCACTTCTAGCAGTTCACCGACAGCTTCCAACCTCTCCTGCATTCAACGCTGGGGGCATCAGCTCTGATTTTGGCAATTTGCAACAACTTTTTGAAGGAAATCGGCTAGCAGAACTGATTGAACGCCTCTCGAGAGGCCGTACTTATCAGAACGACGTAGATGACGTCAATCACAACCCGTTCACTCAGGAAATCAGGAATTCCCGCAATCCTCCAGATTTCAAACTCCCACAACTATATCCATACAACGGTAGAACGAATCCTACCGTGCACCTGATGCGCTACAAACGACATATGGAAGTTTAATCAGCATCGGAAAATGTCATGGCAAAGTATTTTCCCCTCTTTCTGACTGGTATAGCAGCCATGTGGATTCGGCAGCTAGAGACGGAATCGATCAACAGTCGAAATATGTTGGTCGCTCGCTTCCTTGAACAGTTTCGGGTCCACATCGCACGACCCAAGAACGTCATGTCACTCATCACAATCAAGCAAAGGCCTAGAGAAACTCTGCGTTCATTCCTGAAAAGATTCAACGTTGCAACAACATCGGTTGACCGACCTGAACAATCGATGGTTCTGATGGCAGCGGTATCCGGCGTTCTGGATAACACGGAATTCAAAAAATCTTTGTACTGAGATCCACCGCAAAACCTCAGCGAATTCTACCTTGAAGCAGACAGATTCCTACGTGAGGAAGACGCAACTTCCGAGAAGAAAACCCTCGAAGTCAACATGCTCAAAGATGGAGAACCGTCTGATTCTGGAAATGGCAAAGGAAAAGCCGCCGTCAAGAATGACCGCAACACTCAGCCCCGGAGAGGGCCCAGATATGAAAAGTACACTGAACTCAATGCCTCACTTTCAGACATCTATCTGGACACAAACGGTGTTATCTCCTACCCGAAGCCTCCCAGGAGGGAGCCATCGCAAAGAGAACGCAATTCTGGAAAGCACTGCATATTCCACGATATGGACGGACATGACACGAATGAATGCAGATATCTTCGTGATTTGATTGAGGAACGGGTTAGACGTGGAGAGCTGCCCGAGTATGTGAAACCACCAACAGCACCTGCGCTTCCATCCACTGCTCCCCGGAGAGGGAATGACCCTGGATCGAGCTCTCGTGGGCTCATCATCAACTGATCTGGATGAGATCAGCTTTCATTTTCTGCATTTCTTAGGCTTTAAGATTTGTTTTTGCTTTCATTAGGTTTTCCGATTGGTTGAATCGGAGTACACATGTACGGGATTAGGATGTAGCCCCAAAGCGTGCTTTGGACTCGGTGTCAAACCAATCAGGATTTGCTTTGGTTTTGCATTTTGAATTGAATAAGGACTTTCCAAGCATGGATTATGTTTGGAGAATTTAAGTATCTTGTCAGGATGTGGCAGGATCCTCAACTTCGGTTAAAGTAGGGATTATACTTATTATGAAACTCTAGGTATGGATTATGCCTAGGAACGGAATATCTTGTCAGGCTATGGCAAGTGTAGCTCTACTTCCGGTATGAGTATGGTTTATACTCACTTAGGAATCTTAAGTATGGATTATACTTAGGAATGACAAATAGTCTTGTCAGGATGTGACAAAAGAAATCGGGTATGGATTATACTCGGTTTGAACTCCAGGGTATGGATTATGCCCTGCAAACGGTCTTGTCAGGATGTGACAAAAGAAATCGGGTATGGATTATACTCGATTTGGACTTCTGGGTATGGATTATGCCTGGAAATGTTGGCCCTTGCCAGGATTTAGCAGGATGACTTAAACGTCCCTTGAGTATGGTTTATGCTCACTAGACGTCGAAGCATGGTTTATGCTCAGAAAATTTGAACAATACCGCCAGGATTTGGCACGTTTGTTTTTTCCTTTATCTCTTTACAGGTTTCCTGGACTATCCAGAACACATCTTCCTTCAACCAGCAAGATATGTTCTGGAGGGCAAACTTGTTGACACACTTTTTGGTAAAAGCTATCACACTGAATATCTGGATAGCATCGCGCTCGGATATGGAGAACATCATCAGAAGGCAGACAACGATTCGGTCAAAGTCGCATTACGAACAAAAAAAGGCTCGAAACTCCTATCAGACGACCTCTTTTGGGCCCAAAAATAGCAATTACAGAGCTGAGCTCTGTAACTCTTGTAGCTATCTGAATTAGATTCAGTTTGAGCTTTGGTTTGGCTCAATCGGACTTACGGTTTGAAAGTTATGCTCGTTTCCGTGAACTGGTGTAACTTGCATCGACCGACGAACACTTGGATGAAGTGACGAAGCATCATTGGCTCGGATCGTGGGACCGGCTCGTGGGACCCACCTTGGATCGTGGATCGCTCACTCCTCTTGTCTCGTGAAGTACCGAAGCATCGCCCCCTGGTCGGATCGCCCCCTTGGACTCGCCCCTTGAACCACGACCCGATCGTGGTAGGCACCTGGACCACGATCCGTTCGTGGTCTCACCACTCCAGCTCATCACCCTGTTCGCTCCCTCCTAGGGGTCGTGGTTACCACGACCCGATCGTGGTGCATAGGGGGACCACGATCCGATCCCCGCACCTGCTCCTACGCAGATTTTTCCGACCTATTCTCAAGGCTATTTTCACTCCAACTTGCATGGATCTTATTACACATGTCATATGACGATTTGGAGATGATTTCTGAACGTTTTCCACATCTTTTCGAGATTTTTGGGATGTGTGCCACGTGTCTCGCGATTCGCCTGCTGTAAACGGCTATAAATACACCATTCGGAGGGTTTTTCAAGGATCTTTTGGCCATTCTTCTTCACTGCTTCCACCATTACTGAAGTGCAAGGACTTTGCACTTTCCTACAGTCAAATTCTTCTCTTTTCTACATAATTAACACGTGGATTACATGTATAAACCCTTGTAATCTCAATTAACACACGGATTGTGTGCCTGCATGTAACTGATTCTTGTAATCTGTCAGTATAACAATAAAATTATAAAATGGACGTAGGCTACATCTACAGTCGAACCACTATAAAAACCTCGTGTGTCTCCTCTTTATTTATTGTTTTCTGCATTCTGTAATCTCATTTGGGTGTTAGTGCCAATTTTTGGTCTAACAATATATATATATATATATATATATATATATATATGCGGAGCGTTTAATGACACCCCAAATAGTGAGCACCCCATTTGCCCCCCTCTCTCAACCTCTCATTTATTATAAACTATGCTAGTGGAAGGAGAGAGAAGTAGTGGAGGGAGAGAGAAACGAAATGTGTGGTGGAAATTAAGGGGCATTTAGAGGTGCTGCACTGTTTGGGGTGCCATTGAATGCTCTCATATATATATATATATATATATATATATATAATTAATATTAGTATAGCGTTCAAGATTATGCTATTATAAATTAAAACATCCAATGCAAGATAAATTAAATTGATTATACGAAATTTGCTATGTTCCTCGTATTGAAAATTTATATGGATTATTGGTTCAAACTAAATATATTGAACTCAAATACTATATTTTTAACAAACATAAGTATTTTAATTTGTAATTCAACAAGAGTTTGAACAAGATAAACATCTACATATAGAACTCATGCCAGAGTTCAGAGCAACATATATGTAATCGCCTTATTACCCAACATGATGGCCGTAAGGCTATATACACGCATATAAATCAACGTCAACAATAAAGGCGAATAACATTTGAAACTCGACAATTCTAGAGATCAAAATAATAAAATCTAGAAAATCATAAATTGGATCAACGCATCGAATAGCAAAAGAATCAACGAAGTCAACAACAACATAAAGTGGATCCAAAACAACCAATTTATCAAAGAACAATTCGGATCCGAAACAACATAGTATTGATAGAAACACTTATATTTTGTTGTCGTAGCATAACACATGAGTCCATTAAATATTGATTTAGTTGTAATTATCTCATGTATCTTGTTGTTTTGGAATTCATATTGTTCATTTCCTATTGAGAAGAATTATCACTTGTGAGTTATTTCTCTTTCACCTTTTTGATATCTAGAGATTGTCTGATCGGTGTATTCTATGGACTCTGGTTAGATCGAGATTTTTCGGATTACATGACTCACAGATTTGGATAAGCTTGATAGCAAGGATTCGAGTCATTAAATGTTTAAACATGATTCTCTTAGGATCATGTATGAATTTATAATATGTACACTTAAAGATAATGACGTGGAATTGATGTATATTGTGCGGGCATATAATGCATATTGTAAACTCTAAAATTTGTATAGATAATTATTAATTCACCGTAAGGCATGATAATTATTTTATATGTTATATTGTTTTGATATGAGAAGCCGTTGTGTTTTTTACCTTAGACCAAGGCTGTTCACGTCAACAATTCACTTTGAGACTAAGTAAAACGGTAAGTACGACGTGTCGGTGTTGGTTTAAAGTTATATTCACATTCGATCGCCCCTAGCAAACCGTATTCTCCATGTTATTAGACAACATCATTTATACTGTTCTTTAATAGCATGGTATAGCGGCAGGGTTGTTACAAACTGACATCTTTGTTTATATCCATTCTAGTTATATATATATATTCATCAATTTTGCTTGAAAAGCTTGGGTGCTAAGGTTGGTGGTTGTGAATTGTTACTAGTGATTGATTTTGGTCGTTTGAGATTGATTTGGCTGTTTGATTGATGCAGTTGTTATAAGATAATAATGTTTTGAATTTGGATTGGCGGATGGATTTTGTGTTAGTTGGATGATTAAAAATATAAAGGGGATGTTGTCTAATCTTGTTTAACATTATAAGTTACAGTTGGTTTATAACAACCCCGCCGCTATACCCATGCTATTAAATGTAGGATCTAAATTAACCCTCGATGGGGGGTGAATAGGGTTTATCGTAGATTTTTGCTGTATAATTAAATAATAACAACACAGATAATAATCAAAATAAATGCGGAAAATAAATAACACACAGATATACCCAGCTTCGGCAAAACCCTGCCTACTGCCGCATTCCCCAAGATTTCTACTAGGAGCTAAAACAATCTCTACGCTTACAATCCCCTGTAAACTCGCGACACTCGCTCCTAACTGTTCTTAACCCTACGCTCAAAACCCTGCACTGTTTTCTATCCCCGAAACTAGATTTCCCAGAATTACAAATCCCGTAATTCGTCTCCCTAGTTTTAGAGACAAACAAGAAAACTCTAGACTCGATTACAAATTGAAACTAAAATGAATAAAAACAAACAATAAAAAACCTTAAAAAACAAATATAAAACCCTGGTTTTAATTTATTTAGAAAACACTTAAGTCCTTGTCCCTTTTTAATAACTTGGCCGACCTTCTTTTGATTGTGTCCACCCTTATTTTCTTCTATCCGATCAATTCCTCTTTGCTTTGAAATGGCGACGGCTCTGGAAAAAATTCTAGGGTTTTTCCAATCTTCCCAAATCGATTCGATCGCTTGATGAATTGGTTAATCTCTGAAGCACGAGACTTTTGATGCTCTATCGTCTCTGATGTTCTTCAATTTGTAGTCGCGATCTCTTCTTTAATTAAGTTGAAGGATCCAAGCACTCTCCTTTTTCTGGTATGATTTTAAATTCGAATTACTCATTTTTTTGTGTGCTTGCACTTGAGTAAATTAAGCCAATGATGAAGTGGTATATAAATACGATTTTAGATCCGAAAGTATCTCTGATTTCGTCTAGTAATTTGGTCGTGATATATTCGTGAATTTTGGGGCTTGAATTTTTCAGACACTCTGGAAACTAGCGTGTCCATGGCTTCGAATTGGTCATTAAAATAACTTTGAATTAGTTTTTCTGGAACTTCGTTTACATTTCCTGGTTGACCATTTCTATAGTAAATTTCGAATTGGACTTTTTTGTTGCTTCCTAGATATTTAAAAAAATGAATGTGATTTACCTTAAACTGCTGCTTCATTTGAAATCTTTAATTCCTTAAGAACTGATACTAAACTTGAATCATGCAATGTTCTGATTCATGAATAAGAACAGGTGCTTAAAAAAATTTGAATTCTTG
The DNA here is from genome assembly GCA_030737875.1 of Allium sativum. NCBI lineage: Eukaryota > Viridiplantae > Streptophyta > Magnoliopsida > Asparagales > Amaryllidaceae > Allium > Allium sativum. The sequence continues at coordinate 436,254,044 of CM060919.1, forward strand.
CCACGACTGGTTGAACATATGCTACCCTGATTTTGTTTCACTGAAAAATAGGAACTGATATTGCACTTGACATTTTTGTTGTGCTTTGTTTATTTGTGGCCTCTTGCTTCAATATCTGATATATCGGTCACTCTAGTTTGTATTTACAGTTCCATTTTCTGTCCTTTACCTGAACTAATACTTTGAGTGTCCATCTGATATTAGAAAAATGCTGATGCTTAGCACTTGATTTTCCACTGCTTGTGCACATTTATTCTGGTATTCTTGTTGAACACCTTGCTCCTCCTGCTTGCCTGAACATATGCTGATACTACCCTTGTTCATCGCAGTTTGTACACTTTGATAATACCTGATTAGTTGCACCATTCTTGGACATGAATCAGTATTTGGCCGACATTGATTCATCTCCACTGTCGTGTATTCCCTGCTATGCTCCACTCTTGTGTCGATAACTTTGTTAATGTCTCTGAAAATGTTATCTGTCCAATCCATGATTTTGTTGCTGGACCAATGTATTTCTTGTTTGCTTTGCTCCTTGTTGTCCACTTATGCATTTGTCACTGCCACGCTGCCCATTAATTTGTATTCATTTGTTTTGTTGCTGAGAAAATAATTTAACTTGTACTGCTTCGACCATGTATTAGAGCTCGAGTGCATGTGTACACTTGCAACTGCATTTGTATACATGCAACTAAGTACTTTTATGTTGGCTTGGCCATAACCATATGAACTTAACCATTTGCTCTTTGATTTACTGTGTATGCTTTGACATATCATGCCAGACCAGTTTTTGATACTTCCATTTTCATATGTATACCATGCTTATTTGTTATTATTTATGGTCATCATTTTGTCTTTGTTGGTTGGACCATTTTGCATCTGACATGGTTGTACTTGTGCTAATGCTGATCAGCTGTACCCATATACTTGTGTATGTGCTGATCCATTTTGATTTGCGTCGATAACATATGTTTGTCTCACATATTGTAACAACCCGGAAAATCACAACCAATTTAAATTTTTTATTTTGGCAATTTTAATGAATTTTGAATATTTAAAATGATTTGTTTTAAATAATAACGACCAGAAATTTATTTTGAATAGAATTAGAATGTATAAATTTATTTAAATCGAATTAGAATATAAATATTTATTTTAATTATAAAAGGAGTTTAAATGGCGCGGTAGTTTGAAAATTCAATTTCAAATAAATGTACATGATTCAAAACAAACCAGATTTTAGTGAAACCAGAAATATTCGAATCTATTTGAAAATATCTTTCTAACGAATCCGAAAAATTGAAATTTCATAACGGGAATAAAAAGTTATGTCCAGTTGAAAATTCAGAATAGTCGCTATGGGAAATAAAGCCCTTAAAAATAGCCATTTTGCAAATGACCTCCATTTTCGACGAAACCACTTTTGTTGGATTCAGAATGTCAAATTATTGCTAGATTCCAATTTTCATAATTTTTGGGATCAATATGTGAGCGTGGCAAAAGGAAATGCGTTTTATCAATTTCAGTCAATTTGATCGACTAGAAATTGGCCATTTTTCAAACGGTTACCAAATTCGATGAAATTAGTTTTGTTAGGACCATATCATCAAAACATAGCTAGATTTATTTTTCAGGAATTATCGGAACCAGTATGTGGCCCCAGTAAATTAAAATGTACATTTGAATTCAATATATATTGATTTATATTTTAATTTAAAACAAAACTGATCGAGACGATAGAATTGGCTTATAAAACATATCCCATTGTGTCCGGAATGGGGGTATTTAGCTAGGGCGACAGTCGTTGGGTTCAGATTGGAGTTTGTATCAGTAATCAAGAATTTTGGGAATTTAAAAATATTAAATAATTCATTTAAAAGGGGGCCAATACCCTTGACCTAGGTCAAAGCCCCCATCGCAGGTCAAACCACGCCTCCAAGCAAAACCAATGTTCAGAAACTTCCATCCTTCTCCTCCCGATTTGCTCAAATCTGTTCAGTGTTATCCCTCATCATTAATTACAAAAAGGACGAGCTCGATGAGATCAATAAAACCAACGGTGGAGATCACCGTTGGTGATCTATGATGGCTGATTTTGGCCTGGACACCCATCGATATTCGTGGTAGTTCCTAGAGCCAAGGGACCATCGATCCTCCTCGGACGGAAGTCGACATCAGAGGGAGGAGGGGGCTCGGCGACGCCATCCTTTGATCGAACTCCGGTCACTCCGTTTTGCGTGCGCAAGTGTAGTTTAGGGGCAAGGTTTGTTCGAGCATCGGTCCGGGAAAGAACAAGAAGACGGGGGCAAAAAGGAGGGATTAACAAAGTAATTAAAATTTTAATTATGTTTTAATTATTTTAAAGTAACCAAGATTTAAAATATTATAACTTTCTCATATGTCATCGAAATTCAATGCAACGAAATGCGTTGGATCCGCAACGAAAAATTCTACATTTCAGAAGAGACCAGAACAGAAATGAAGCAAATCAGAATTAGGAGCAAATTCAAATTCAAACAGAACAAAAATTCAGAAATAAAACCGGCGGAGTGGAAACGAATGTGAGAACTTCTCACTATTATTTTTGTACAGTTAAAATTATTTGTAACTGCATATATGAACTGCTCCCCATCGTCCACAGACCATAGATGACTTGTTTGATTGTATTATGATGTAGAAATTGATTGTGATTGTCATGTATTGATATTGTTGTATATAAAAATTATTTATATAAAATAAATATATAAATTGTTATGAAATAAAAATAAAATAAATATTCATTTACAAACTGGACGGTTTTTTTATGTACACCAATTTATCTGATATTGATTGGGACGATAAATTTTACACATCGCTCAACTGCACAAATAATAAAAAGTATTTATTGTTTGAAAACCCCACACGGGTATTGGGATAATATTTGACATACACTGATCCCAATAATTAGTGGTATGTCAAACGATGGGTTGACAGCCTGTATAAGCGTTATTTATTTTAATGCTTATACAGTTGTAGAATGCACTCTGGATGTTGTTTGAATTCTTAATGATTGCTTATCATTATTGTTGTATATATATGATGTTGAAATCCATATAAATAAAATTATATCGTAATTGATTGAGTCTGATTCCAGTTCAGAATTAACGAATATTTTAAAATAATATTCAGTGAATATTGAAATGTGAAGCCGTTTTAAGTAACTAAACACCATTTTAACACGAACGGGAATTTGGTCGATTTTATTCATTTTATAATGAATATCAAAAAGTGATTTCAAAATCTGATATTTTGAAAATATTATCATTTTAATATTAAAATGATATGGAATATTCAAATTGGATTTGAATTTGAAAATAAAATTGAAATCGATTTGAAATGGATTTAAAACGAATATATATGGAATATTCAATTTTGATTTGAATTTGAAAATAGAATTGAAATCGATTTGAATTGAAATCGTTTTGAAACGAATTTAAATAGAATTGAAATCGTTTTGAAATGAATTTGAAACGAATTGAAATTGAATTGAAATCGATCTGAATTGAAATCGATTTGAAATGAATTTAAAACGAATTGAAATTGAATTGAAATCGATTTGAATTGAAATCATTTTGAAATGAATTTAAAACGAATTTATAAGGGAAAATTCAATTTTGATTTTAATTTGAAATGGAAGTGGAAATCGTTTTTGAAACAAATTTAAAATGATTTATAAAATTCGTTTTAAATGGAAATCGACGAAATATCTAATATATATATTATAATGGCCTGAATAGAACGCACCGCGCAGCGACCGTCCGCTAATTTTGACCATTAACTTCAAATTGATGTTACGGAAGATCCGACCGTCGGATTCTCCTAAAACCGGAACTGTTGGGTTTGTATCGAAAAGAGCTTTCCAATGAATACAAGAGATTCGAAATTAACAGTTAGATTTGGAGATATGTCCAATCAATTTCAGGAAAGGTCGCTATAGATGAAGTTTGGCGACCGTTTTTGGAAACCGACTGTACGAGCGATAATAAAAATATGGAAAAAAATATGTAAAATCATAATAAATTATTTGGAAAGATTTTGGATGGAAAATTCCAGTTTTGAAAAGATAAAAATTTAATTTTATCGAAATGAACTAGTTATCAACTAGAAAAATAATTTATTTATTTTTAGAAATAAATAAATTGGATTTTAAATGGTTTTAAAAATAACCAGAATTTCCAATATACGAATTGGAATGGATTTGAATCGAAATTATCTTTGGAATATTTCGATATTGGATTCCGTGATTATACGGACATTGTAGAGGAATTTGGAAGATATATATATATATATATATATATATATATCGTTATTCCAATACGATATCCGTTGGTTTCAAAATTTGATATTGAATATAAGCCGATATATTTTCTATTCAGAGCCTTGTATTTGATATCAAATTGGATTTTGGGTTTGTCGTGAATGGTGTCTTCATTAACACTGTTCTTAAACCCAGTTGAGAAAAGAATAAATCTTTTTAATTAAGATTTAGTTAAGTTTTCCAATTAATTAATATTTAATTGGAATGGAATAATAAATTGGATTTTTGGGTTTATCGTGAACGGTGTTTTAAATAACACTTGTTCTTTAACCCAATTATTTGTGAAGAATATGATTTGGAATTTATAATCTTTTAATTAACATTTATGGAATTTTCCAAAGTAAAGATTTCCAATTTAATATATTAAATTGGAATGGAATGGAATTCGATTTAGTAATAATCGAAGTGAGCTTATGTGGAGGAAGACTGTTAATACATATGGAATTTAAAAGGCTTTGTCGTTATTCCATTTATATTATTAGTCGGATACAAAAAATTGATATCGATTATATATTGATTTGTTTTTCCGTGAAGATTCCATAATTAATGGAATGTGATTTTGGGTTTATCGTGAACCGTGTTTTAAATGACATTGGTTCTTTAACCCAGTTAAAGATAAGATTAATTTCTTAGCTTTGAATAATCATTAATATTGATTTTTGAGAAGATTAAAACTAAATGGAGTTTTAATGAATCTTTGATTAGATTGAAAACTGAATGTGATAATTAAAATTATCAATTCAAGAAAACGATCGAGAACGGTGTATCACCAGTTTTACTCCAAGCGATAGTTAAATCTTTAATTAGATTTGAACGTGAAATGGTAATTAATATTTACTGATAACACCGTGGTGTTAGATATGGAGTATTACCAGTTTTGCTCCATGGGATGAATAGGTTTGGATTGGGAAATAAAATAAATGATTACTTCGGTGTAGTTCGCTAATCTCAACTAGTTTGGAAAACCTTGATATGGTTTGATATCCAAAGGAAGATTAAAGAATAAATTTAAAGAATTTATCTTTGATAAAATTAATGGGAACCTTTCCCAAAGGAAAAGAATATTCTGGATTGGAATGAGGCATATGATGTGTTGTTATAACACTTGATTATAAGATACGCGAGTTATTCAGAAAGGCTGGGTTTAACCCATTCTGAATAACTGATACGACGAAAAGTCGAAGAGATTGAAGACGATGTAAGACCGACGATCTTCACATCGAATGAATGGGTTGCTACTGATGCTCATGAGTGGAGTAACTACCTTGAAGGGGCTAAAGTGTTAGCTGTCCGGACGTACTTGTTGATTGTACGGATATGCGAGGGCCTCTCTCCTGTATTGGACATACGGGATGAGGAATAAGGTGCCTCCGGTTTCGTTCAGACCTAGAACGGACTTGTAAATGGATGGTGTGTTTGACATTGGATTGTATTCTGTGATGATTGATCTCTATTAAATATACATCTTCCTATGAAGGGGAATTTATTCCCTTACTTCACCCTTCTCTGAGACGTACGGGATCAGAGGTTGTATATCGATAAACATCAGTTGCATGGCGTAAATTGCCTGTGTGGCATGCCTAAGTGGCAAATGATCAAGGCTTCTGTTGAAAAGCAGAGTCTTGTGGTTGATGATCAAAGCACAACTTTAATATAGCACGACTTTGTGTAGCATTAATTCGCGAGCCTCACACACCGGTATGGTGGTAAACTGATGGTTAGATCAACATGCTTTTGAGATGAGGATAGACACCCTATGGGTTGTCATGGATTCGGTCGACCGAGGTGAGGGATAGGGCACACCCCTCGATTCCCTGATGGATAGAGTTAGCGGTGTTTTCACATGCATGCGATGTAAGCCGCGGTAACTTGTTTCCTGGATAGTGCGGATGTGCATTACGGCGTTTTCGCATGCCTACGATGTAAGCCATTGGGAATTGTACTACGCGATAGATCTTTCGAATCAGGCCACCAATATGGAAATCCAATTTCCAAATATGACAATTTTCGGTTTTGATTATATACTATATATGGCGACATAGTGGGATGGGGCGCTCATGCCGTCTATGATTGATACATTTATATTTGAAGTTGATTTCTTCACTTATAGTAATAATAAAAGATTTGTTTTAAAACGTACCAAGCATATTTGGCTATTATAAGGTAAAACTCTATCCTCTGGCTTGCATTGCATTGTGTGATGGGACCTGGGTCTTATAATAGCTTCATTGTTCTTTATTTGGCATTGTGCTGTTTTTTTTATGCACTGGTATTCTTGGGAGGAAACCCGTTCCGTGATATATGGCGTGGTCCCTCGATTTACCTAACTTTAAAATAAAGATTAATAACTGTTTTAGTTCTCACACCAGTCACATGACTGACCTGGAGTTTATTGTTTTAACCTAAACTTTGGGTGCCCCTATTTTCCACACAGGCAGCTAATAGTTTTGGTTTTGCAGATGTATATTCATAGGATCTTGGTTTACAGCTGGAATGATATTTGGAAAGCTCTGTATCCGTGTATCTCTTTCAATTGTGTTTTGTATTATTTTTTCACTACTATGTATTTAAATGTAATTTAAAACTCTGATATTTCTTGTTGTGTAATATTTATTCATTTATACTCTGTTATATTCTTGTACTCTGATGTAAATTGTTGTAAATAGCAATGTAATGTTCTTCTGTTTGTCTTCCGATTTGTCTTGTTCTCGAAGCAATCCGGGCTTTCCTTTACGGGGATTTTGGGTTGCCACACATATGCTCAGCCCCCTGCTCGACCATGATTGACTTTGTGCACTGTCTTCTTGTTGCACCATTTACTCATGCATGTATCACCATATTTACCTGTACATATGTGCATATATACATAGTAGTGTGTGTATACATATATCGTGCACGTGTGAATTATTTATCAGCAGACTACTGCACTGTGTTGTGGATATTCAGAATCAACTGGTTCTGGTCAGTAAACCAATGTAGTATGTTGTGGTTGATCAGTGCGTATATGCATATAAGATCAAGTTATGAAAAATAATGACAAACACACCAAAATTCTAAGGCAAATAAATCTTTAGAATAAAAATTATATTCTCCAGAATTTAGAATATTATTTCTATTCTAGATACTGTGTGTGTGTTTCTATATATGACATGTATGAAGACAGGACTGACTAAAAGTTATGACAACAGTAGACAGAAGACAGTGAATGAGTGTATAAGTGTCTGTATATGAGTCAATATGAAAATATATGAATATATGGTGATGAGTGATGTAGTGAGGAGCTGATGTACAGAAAAAGAAAATCGTACTGATATTTGTAATAAACAAATTTGAATGAAATAAAATATTATTTTATTGTGTTCAAACAAATTTGTCTATCATATTCAGTTTATTTATAAGTACAAATTCTTGTGAAGTGTTTAAATAGTGGAGTTATAAATAGTTGTACTGTTTCAGGTTTTGAAATAAAATATTTAATTGAATAAATATACTGTGAACTGTGTATAATAATATATTATTCAATAAATATTTATTTCTACGAAATGAAATATAAAATAGTATAGTTACAAACACATTTAAATAATATTATATGTTTGTTATCATCAAACAAAAATCATACAACACATTGTTGCACCCAACAATCTCCCCCTTTTGATGATGACAAACATATACAAGATTTTGAATGTGTTAAGTGTGTTTGAACGTGAAATATATTACCCCTCCTATTTATTTGCTCCCTCTGCAACTGAACTCCCCCTATATATGTGGAAAATATGAATAATGAAATTCAATTGACCATTCTCCCTCCAGATATTTAATTTCCAATCTTAAAATCTTCTTGAATTAAATACTCATCAATCAATTGACCATTCCCCCTCTAGATATTTAATTTCCAATCTTAAAATCTTCTTGAATTAAATACTCATTAATCAAAATCTTTGACCATTCTCCCCCTTTTGTTATCATCAAAAAAATAATAGAAATCGAAATGGTGATGAATATAGACCATAAATAGATTAAGAGAGAGAATATATATCATAAAACCAATTTAATCAAAAAAAATCATAATAATCTTTAAATCAGAAGAAAATTTCACTTTCAGAATGAATGGATTTACGATGGATTTTATAGAATGAGGAGATTTCAATAAAATTGAATATTTGAATATGAATTTTAAAGATTTTTAAATAAGCTCAAATGTGTTAAGCACTTGCTAACCATGCATAGCCCAAAGGTCTTTTAAATGGGGTTAGTAGCAACTTAACTTTATCCTCTCTAATGAGTTTCATCCATGCACAGCCCAAAGGTCTTTTAAGTGAGAATGGAAGCACACAGAGATTAAGGTAATTCACCCACGCATAACCGCGAGGACTTTTAAATGGGAGTGAATACCAAGGATAAATAATATAATTTTTTCTTCTTCTTTTTCTCTTCTTTTAATTATATTTTTATTTCCAAGAATAATTTGAACTCCCCAAATTAAATAAAACCATGATGAATGACAGTGGTAGATATAGAAGATGGTCGTGAAATAAGCTCTAACTCAAAGATATTATAAAATCTGTCCAATCATCATGAGATTTAAAATAACATCTCCTCTAGTTATGAATTATACCATAGTCACAACTCATCACAATTTCATAAATCTATTAATAATTTTGATGAGTCCCAAACAGTTCAAATCAATCAGTAATTTCAATTTTTGAATAAGTAATCAAAAATAATTTTAAAATTGAAAATATCAATTTCATGAGGGGTTTTGAAAATATCAATGTTGATTGATCTAAGACAATTTTAAAACCACTTATATATTAAATTCAAATTGCCTATGAATTTTAATGAAATCCAGTCACTGATTTTCCATTCCATCATTTAATCACCAAGACACTTAAACGAATCAAACCAATTTCCTTATCAGAGCAGCACATAATTATTTTCAAAGCAAGAATCACAAGTGAATTTTTCAGAGAATTTTTAAACAAGAGCAAGAAACTATTAACGATTAAATCTAAAGATAATTGTTTGAAATCACTTGAGAAAAATACAAATTTTTATAATCCAAGAAATTCAACAATCAATTACGAATGGTTTCAAAATCAAGCCAAGTAAAAAAAAATGAAATTTTCACAACTAATCAATCATGGCTTTCAAGTAGTCTACTTTATTGAGTTCAGTGTTTCAATTTTTTCTAAAAATGAATAAGAAGAAACTCAAAACAGCAAAAATGTGTGAAATTTCATTAGCATTCGAGAACATCATAAATTTCAAAATTCCGATTTACAGTGTTCAAGATGTGCTCAAAATGTTATGACCCTGTCAACATAAAATAAAATAAAATAAAATAAAAAAGGAAATAAAATTAAAAGGAAATAAAATAAAAACAAGAGTTTTAGAGATCATACCTGTCTTACTATAACCAATGTGAACCAATGAATCTCCAACTCAGAAGCCTATGGGTAAGGAACTCCAAATAATCTGATAATGTGAATCAATTTGAATTTTATCTCTCTTAAGCACAGTCGTTCCTTAGCCTCCCTGGGTACCTAAATGTTTATAGGATCGAGTGTCTAACAAAAGTTGTTTTACCACTCTTATCTTCGTTTACACGTTTTCGTATCCAAACCCGTTTATATAACAATCCATTATTATCTATTAAAGTACCCTTTGGAACCCAAATTCGTTTAGCCTTATTCAAATTCATTTTGTTATTTTTTGGAATCCAAACATGTTTAATTGAATTGTTTTTAAACGAGTTATTATTTCGTTTATGATTTAAAAACCCTTTAAAATTAGTAGATTTCAAAATTTCAATTTGATCGTTTTCAAAGCCATTTAAAGGATTTTTAAAATCATTAGGATTTTTTTTTCAACTTGATCAAATCCAAAACCAAGTCCCTTTTTATTCTGAACAAAAAATTGGTTTTTTAACAACATATTCAACGATTTCTCTCCTTTAGAAAATTTAGTCAAAGTTGACTCAAGTCGTTGAATTTTAAATTTAAGATCGCTATTTTCTTTCATTAAATTTGAACAACGATTAATAGCGATTTTCCTCTTTTCAGCATCAGTTTGTTTCAAAACTAAAATTTTGTTTTCAAGTGCTTTGATTTTAGCTTTGTGCTTAGAAATTTCAATTTCAAATTGTTTTCATTTTTCAAAATCAAGTTTTTCAGATTCTCTAAGCTTTTCAATCTCCTTCTCGAAATCACGATTTTTATTCTTCAAATTCACGTTTTCACTTTTAAGTAACTCAAAATCGGTTTTGAATTTTAAAAAATCATTACTCAAAAATTGACATTTTTCACATTCTAAAAATGGTGAATTCTTAACTTTTTCAAGTTTTCTTTCTAAACTGTTATTTTCTTGAACTAGTTTTGACCTATCAGATTTCAATTTCTTAACTTTTAGTTCAAGAGAATCAACGGTTTTTGTGAGATCGTGACACATTAAAATTAAATCTATATAAGTAAAATTCGATACCTCACTTGAATCCTCTTCACTACTTTCCGAATCAGATTGAGCCATAAGACACAAGTTAGCTTGCTCTTCATCACTTTCAAAAACTTCTTCTCCTTCCTCGTCATCCCATGTAGCAGCAAAAGCCTTCTTCTTTCTTCTGAACTTCTTCTTTTTTTCATTTTTAAGTTGTAGGCAATTTGGTTTGATATGTTCGGGTTTCTTGCAATTGTAGCAAAATACTTCATCGTCTGAACTTTTTGAACTTTCGGGCTTGTTAATTTTAGAATTATTCTTTTATGTCTTGTAATTTCCTTTGGCCCATTTTCTCAAAACCATGGCTAGCTCTTCAGCGGGATCTTCACCATCACTTTTAACAGTATTATTTAGAGTGATCATCTTTTTCTTTGATTCATAATTCTTTCGTCCTTCTCTTGCTTTTAACTCCATCTCGTAAGTAATCAGATTTCCGATCAACTCTTTCATGCTTATTTTATTCAGATCTTTTGATTCTTGTATCGTCGTTGCCTTAGCTTTAAAATTCATCGGTTGCACCCTCAATATTTTTCTGATCAATTCCACTTCGGTATAAGTTTTGCCAATAGTATTTGCATTGTAGACTAGTGATAAGAAGCGTCCATACTTCTCTTTTATATCTTCATCTTTTTGCATAGAGAAAATATCATATTCGTTGCTGAGTAGAGTGAGACAAGATTCCTTCACTTGAGATGTACTTTCGTGTGTGACCTCCAACGCATGCCATATTTCCTGCGCAGTTTCACAATGAGAAATTTGATTAAATTTAGTTTTATCAAGAGCATAGATTAAAGCATTCACCGCTTTGGCATTAGTTGAAAATAATTTTTTATCATTAGCATCCCACCTGTCTTTTGATTTAGGAATTTCAACACCATTAACAATAACAGTAGGAGATCTATAACTCGTTTCAATAATATCCCACACATCTTAATCGACCGAACTCAAATAAATTTACATCCTAGCTTTCCAATAGGCATAATCAGTACCATTAAACATTGGTGGCCTAGCTATGGACTGACCCTCAGAAAAAGCGTTATTAGAAAGATTCATGACTCTAGAGTTAAAATAAAATAAAAAATACCTACTTTGATACCACTTGTAGGATCTAAGTTAACCCTAGAGGGGGGATGAATAGGGTTTATCATAGATTTTTGCTGAATAGTTAAATAATAACAACATAGATAATGATCAAAATAAATGCGGAAAATAAATAACACACAGATATACCCAGCTTCGGCAAAACCCTGCTTACTGCAGCATTCCCCAAGGTTTCTACTTGGAGTTAAAACAATCTCTATGCTTACAATCCCCTGGAAACTCGCGACACTTGCTCCCAACTGTTCTTAACCCTACGCTTAAAACTGTAATGTCCCGTGTTTTTGGCCGTCAAATATTTAATTTTTATTTATTCATTTTAAATGTTATATTTGAAATATTAATGGAATTTAATATTTAATTCGTTATTAAAAACGAAGTTGAACATTATAATTTATATATAATATAAATCGAGCTTGAAATGGCGCTGCAGTTCGTAAAATAGAGTTTTAAATTTCAAATGGGAATACAGGATCCGATATAACTCGGATTTCTGTGAAACAAGACAGGTTGGAACCATATTGACGATAATTTTCATACGAAAGAGAAAATTCCTGATTTTGTATTGTAAATTTTAAGTTATGGCCAAATCAAATTTTGAAATAATCGCTGTGGAAATCATTATTTAAATATCGACCTTTAAAATAGCCATTTTGCAAATGGACTCAGATTTCGACGAAATCAGTTTCATTGGAACCGTAACGTTAAATTATTGTATGGTGGTAAATTGCGTGGCAAACCGATGTCGTTGCCGTAAACGCCAATAAAATTCTATAGCGCGTAATTAAATTAATTAAGAGATATTTGAGTGTAACTTGAACAGACGGTCGAATTAGGCCACGAAACCAGTCCCGTTGAGTTCGTACCATCGATTAGAGTCAGGATAGGTATATAGTTTGCTATTTTTGAAGACCGGATAATTTGGCGTTAAAAGAGGCATTGCGGTGCACGGTAAAAATAGCCTACCGGGGAAACAGACTCAGAATGCGACGAAACTAGTGCCCTTGGGTTCGTATCAACAAATTATTGTAAGATTTCAAAGTTTCAAGTTGATTTGATTTATCTAGTGACCGTGGAAAAATTAAATGCGTGTTTATTTCTGGTTTTATAAGGGAAATTTTTTCAAACGATGTCGGATTTCGACGAAACTTGTCCCATTGGGTCCGGAATACCTTTTTACACTAGGATTAGCCTTTTTATCAGTAAACAGAGATCATTTATAGGGGTTTTAATCAACTACTTTACAGCGAAGTTTCGTTAAAATAAAATAATAATAAACCTTACACTATATATATACCATCTAAACCCTAATATCATTCAACACTTACGCCCAGGTCAACGATCATTTCGAGCCGCCATCTTCTAACATTCGAACTGCCATATTGATTGAAATTAATCCTCCTAAATCTTGAATTTCTCTCATCAATTCACGAATCTCATAACCACAAATACAATCAGCTCGAGTAGAGCTTCCATTTAAATGGCTGCGATGGAATTTAGGGACTCGCTGTCCCTTAGAATTGGAGCTCTCGACTCGTGACAAATTACTGGCGAAGGGGATAATCGGACGGAGTGGCACGTGGTGCGTGAATCAAGGAGAGGTAGCCGCGCCTTCCGGTGAGGTCAGATCCGTGGCCGGTGCACGGTGGAGGCCAAAATTTGGCTCGAAGGTGGCTTTGGTTGTGGGGCTTTATTGTATGAATGGAGGAGGTTGGGGGCAAATGGTTTACAGTGCAGGGAGGCGAGGCCAAGGTGGAGTGACCGATGGCCTTTGATGGAGTTCCGGTGATGGATTAGCAATCGGTCGAGATAGCAGAGGCGTGAAGACCAAAGGTAACGGTGAAGATGCATGGGACGGAGAAGTTGAGGCTTGGGCTTTCAAAGAGGAACGAAGTGAAAAGGGGTGAGATGCTGATCAAAACGTTGGTGTGAAAATGGGTGACGAGAACGAAGCAGGAACAGTTGAACATGAAGATGGTCGGTCTAACTGAATTCTGAATGGACTTAATTAAGGTTATTAAATATATGGTTAACAACTAATTAAAGATTTACTATATTAATTAAAAATCATATATTTATAATGACTACAAACTGGTGCAGGGTTTATTTCTCTCTGAAGCAATACTCAGACAGACCAGAAGGAAGGGACCAGGGAGAAACAACAGTCGCCTTAGCTCGTTAAAATAAAGTGATTAAGATAAATAATAAGTAATTAGTATAATAGGACTTTAGTTAGAAAATTTAAAATATATTAAATAGTGGTTTTGTTTTAATGTTAATAGCAGGTGCAGTAGGATTCAAAACAACGAAAGTATGGCAGCGGATATCCAACTGGGACAAAATAGTGTGTAAGGAAATGGGGCTTGACAGTGATTAACTTAAAGTAAAATAGTTAATTTAATTGACTATCTATATAAGGAATTCAATTAATAATTTAATTATATTAACATATAATATTTATTACTCGTTAACATCTTATCAGAATTGGATAAACAAGGTGTCATCGGGACCACACTGATGAACACTACTGTATGGAACAGACATGGAGGTGATTGGAATCAACTGTGATTTTCAGTTGAATTAAACACTTGTTTAATTTAACCGAAATGGACTGTTTTAACCATGAACAAACTCAAGGTGAGTTAAACTCACTCAGTTTTCCCATTTATATTTTATATAAATTGGGTTTTTATTTTGTGTGCTCTGCTTGCTGATGGTTGCTTGTTTGCTAGTTACACATTTATTTGTTGATTAACTGATGAAATTAAACTGTGCTTAATTTCAATGAAATACCAAATCGTTATTTTTAACGATTGGTTCCAATAAAGGTAACTCACCTTGGTTGGTCACGTTTATAAAATAAACGTGTTTAATTGGTTAAACTGTTTTGAATTGGTTGTGGTTGATGTTAAATGGTCGTTATTTATTTCAGTTAATTGGAACTGAAATAATTTGATTTAATATAACCGTTGTGATTTCAGGGAAGAACAGGTTAGAGGGACCCAACCGGATCCCTCAAATATATTATTTATTTTCATATTATCATATATGAACTGTCATGATTGGTGATTGATTTGGTTTGTGATCATTTACTGAAAAGTCAACCCGTGTTTTGTTTAAACCAATGGGCGGTATTGGTTTAGTATTTGACAACGTATGGCCTATAAAATCAATCGTTTTATAAATATTGATTCACCGTCAGGTGAGTCAATAGAGATGAAGTTATAGAATTTATTTTATAACTGGAGATAGATTTTTGAAATATATTATTTTGAATAAAAGTTATTAAAGGAAAATAAATATTTTATTTATTTAAGATTGATTTACTATTAAGTTATTTTATAAAGTTAATTCTGACATTAAAAAGGATTTACAAGTATGAGAATAAGAAATGAACCGAGTGGTTTAACTTTGACAATTGTTGTAAAGGAAAACAATTAATGGAATTATTTAAATTAATTATATTTTTAATTAATTTAAAGTGAGGACTAATTAAAATCGGTTAATGAGATAATCGAGTTTTGAGTTAATTAAATTAACCAGTTTGAATTGAAATTGATTTTCAAATTTATGTGTTTCGATTAAAATAGTTTAATGAATACCGTTTAAATGTAAATAAGGTTTTTAAAAAGGATTTACTATTTATTTTAATTAATAAAGAAATTAACTACTAATGTAGTTAATGATTGAGATAAATTATTGTTTTAATTAATGAAAATTTAGAAAATTACTTTTCAAAAGTAATCGATGTTGAAATGGAATCCAGTGAAATGGTGAAAGGATTTATGAACGGGTTTTATATTTAAAACCCAAATTTTTATAACAGAATTATAAGGAAAATTTTAAGGGAATATGACAAATTAAAATAAAGGTTACTTAATTATATGAATTAACTGAAAGGCGATTAAGATAAAAAGGGTTTAAGATAAACCAAAGTATATAAATGAGTTTCAAAGTGTAAAGCGTTAATGTTGAATTAACGTTATTTGAAAATGAGATCAAGTAACAAGGGGAGATTTGAAATAAGATTTCAAAAATGGGAAATGGTTAAATAGATTTGAAAGGTGATTGGTAGAAGTGAAATTGGGTTAAAGAACTAGGTCATGGGGTGGTATAACCAAATCCAAATTATAATGGGATTTGTTTTGAGACTGGAATGGAGTATTGGGTTTTTATTATAACTTATATTTATCTGAGTATATGAACGTTGTTGATCAAGGTCTGAGAGGTAATTAAATACCCCAACTTGAACGACTTCAGGATTATCTAAAGATAATATTAGTTGATAATCATAAGGGAGGTTAGTGATAGTTCATTATTTCCATTAGTGAAATAATGCAACGTTTGGTGAAAAGTGGAAAATATATAACGAGAAATCCGAGGTAAAGGAAATGTAAAGTTAGTTTTATTCTATACAAATTGGTTATGGTTTTAAGAACGGGATAAAATGTATTGCGTAACGTTGTTTATGAATAATAAGTTAAGTAAATTTCCCAAGTTTTAAATAATAAAGAATGATGTGATGAATGTTTGAAAGGAGAATTAAAATAAGAATTGATTATGGTTATGAGTTATTTTACTAAGTATTATATAGAAAGGATTTTGAGAACGTTAGTATATAAGGATTCAATTATCGTATTTTTTTTAAAGATTAAAAGAGTTAGAAGTTTTTATTTAATAGGAAGTGAACTAGTTGATTTAAATTAAAAGGCCAAGTGATGCTGAATATTGAACTAGTGAACTCGTTGGGTTGTCATATTGAAACACTGTATATTTTGATAGCTAAATCACCGACTATCAAATCTTTCCAATACGATTGTTGGTACGGGAAGACCGGGATCAAATTTATATTCGAAAACCATTTCGACTAACAAATATGTGAAGATATCAGAAGCTGATCGAGATGGAGCATTGAAGACCGTGGATTTTCACAAACGGAAGAACCGTTAATATTCTCTACCTGGCAAGTAGAGATAAGCTGTGATTCTGTCGTGGTTGGAATCTACGGGTTGCAAGGACTTCTCGCTACTGATCCATGAGGTGATTCCTATATGGATGCGGTAGGAGAGCGCCTTCGGTAAATCCTGTTCCTGGATGACTTGTATGGACGAGTGTCTGACAGAGTATTTCCAAAGGGTCACGTACGTTGATTTCTTCAAATGTACTATAGTTGTTGGCGGAGAATAGCCGTTCTCTTAGCTTCTAACTAGAGTATTTTTGTGGACGTCAATTAGTGATATCTGACGGATCTGACGATGTGGCATTCAAAGTGAATAGTGATCAGATGTTTCAAAAATAAACTCTGACCTCAGGCCTCATCAACCGGGAAATGACAAAAATCGGGCAGCAGCATGGCTATGTGGGTCGCTCCCATTAGGGTGTATAACCACATATCTAGAGAAAATCCTATTTGCTTCTAAAATCTATGTTTCGATGCTGTCCCTTTTCGGGAGAAGGTTGCTGATCCCAACCGTCAGTGGTATACATTCGATACACTCAAGCGAAATGAGTGGTCGGTCATGTGAGGGCCGGTTTACAAGACGTTCTTGTTGAACCCAGTGTATTCGTCTCTAGAGATACACGATCGGCAGGTGGTCCCATACCTTGTCAGTTGGAATCCAATCTCCAATAAGCGCATGCGGTTTTGATTGTATACTATATATGTGGAGCGTGAGATGCAAGCGTTCCACTAGATTGTTATTTACTTGTATTTAGACATTATTATAATATCAGAAAATTTATTGGTTTCAAAACCTGTTTTGGGTTATCGTAAGGTAAAAACCGTCCGTGTTTATGTGTGGATTTGGTCTTACGATTGTCCTTTTCTTTTGAAAGATTTTGAACTGTAAAATCATGATTGGATGATTTATCCTAAATACTGTGCGAGTTTATCTCACTTTGGTTCACCAGACTGATCCGGTGTTTTGTAAATGCTCAGGTTAGCTCGGGGTGTACGGGTTCAGGTTATCGAATGTTGTGAAGAGACGAGCTGGAGACGTTCAGACATATGATATTATATAGCTACTATTCTGCTGTATGTTGTATATGGGAACAGGTTATTATAATTGCCCCATTGTGTGATGTACTCTGATACTGTAAGTATTTTTAAAGCTCTCAATAAAGATTTATTTCTGTATTATATTTTGTTCCGCTGCGATGTGAGATACTATGTTGTGGTGTTTCTTCTTCTTCTTCTTCTATTCTAATATTTCTTTCTTTCTTATCTCACTCTCTAACCTCTTTCTAATAACTATTCAGTGTTTTCGGTGCTGGGAGGATCGACATGAGTTACGGTAAAGGTATTTCTGTCGATTTTTGGGGTTGGAAACCCTTGGGTCGTTACAAAAACCCTGCACTGGTTTCTATCCCCGAAACCAGATTTCCTCGAATTACAAATCCCGTAATTTGTCTCGATAGTTTTAGAGACAAACTAGAAAATTCTAGACTCGATTACAAATTGAAACTAAAACGAATAAAATCAAACAATAAAAAACCTTAAAAAACAAATATAAAAACCCTAGTTTTAATTTATTCAAAACACACTTAAGTCCTTGTCCCTTTTTAATAACTTGACCGGCCTTCTTTTGATTGCGTCCACCCTTATTTTCTTCTATCCGATCAATTCCTCTTTGCTTTGAAATGGTGACGGCTCTGGAAAAATTCTAGGGTTTTTCCAATCTTCCCAAATCGATTCGATCGCTTGATGAATTGGTTAATATCTGAAGCACGAGACCTTTGATGCTCTATCATCTCTGATGTTCTTCGATTTGTAGTCGCGATCTCTTCTTTAATTGAGTTGAAGGATCCAAGTACTCTCCTTATTCTGGTATGATTTTAAATTCGAATCACTCCTTTTTTTGTTCTTGCACTTGGAGGAGTTAAGCCAATGATGAAGTGGTGTATAAATAGGAGTTTAGATCCGAATGTATCTCTGATTTCGTCTAGTGATTTGGTCGTGATATGTTCGTGAATTTTGGAGCTTGAATTTTTCAGACACTCTGGAAACTTGCATGTCCATGGCTTCGAATTGGTCATTAAAAATAACTTTGAATCAGTTTTTCTGGAACTATGTTTACATTTCTTGGTTGACCATTTCTAGAGTAAATTTCGAATTGAACTTTTTTGTTGCTTCCTGAATATTTAAAAAACTGAATTTGATTTACCTTGAACTGCTGCTTCATTTGAAATATTTAATTCCTTAAGAACTGATACTAAACTTGAATCATGCAATGTTCTGAGTCATGAATAATGTAACACCCGTACTCCGTCGGAACCTACACTGACGCACCTAACTGCCGCCCTTTTGACTGCTTGTATTCAACACAGTAATTGTGCCCCACCCTGCCTAGTCCAGGGTACCTTGATACATCCATGTGGGATACTGCTGAAACGGGTCCCCGTTACTAGGGTTTTCCTAGTCAACATGCTAAATTGGTTAAGCGTCCTTGGTTTGATTTAACCCCTATCAATCTTGTCTAGTTAACATGTTAAGTTGGTTAAGTGTTTCCTCAATTACTTAACCCCACCAATCTTGTCTTATTAACATATTAAGTTGGTTAAGTGTTCCCTTAATTACTTAACCTCACCATTTCTAGCTTGATTGTTCATGAGCATTAATTAATTAATTAATTAAAGCACCAACTACTCACATTAGACAGGTATTGTTGTGGATACTGGATGTGCCGGTCGGTTTCGGGCAGTTTTACAGCACAACTCAGTCTAACCTTGGGTCTTTCTGGGCTAGATGAACTAACCTCTTACATTAGACAGGTATTGTTGTGGTTACTGGATGTGCCGGTCGGTTCCGGGCAGGTTTACACCACAACTCAGTCTAACATCGGGTTAGGCATATTCATCTTTTACATTTTATATATGTGAATTTTCTACAAGTGTTTCATGTCACATATTTTAATTATGTTCAAGACTAATGGTATAAATTATATCATTCATGGCCTTAACCATTTACATGGTTTTGGGCCCACCTACATTATTAACATGTTTTGATTTAATAACTATCCCAACGTTACCCCCGTTTGTTCATTCGTATTAATCACATAAAGTCATTGGGCCCGCATATTAGCCCAATTTATAAACAAGGGGTAAAAAGGGAACATGCATAATATAGATTCAACCAAACATGTAAATTTTGCATAAAACTTTATTCATATAATTTAACATGTCGCATGAACTTGCATATAATTTAGACTTAGATAATCATAAGCCTAAAACATGTTAATATGTAGATCTAGGCATATGTGAACATAACCTCAATTATAAACTAACATATGACATAATCATGACATGTCCATTCCCAAGGCATGTATAATTTTAACATATAGGTGTGAACTAGATCTAACAAGGTGAACTTGCATAAGTCCACTTTACAAACATGCATATAAAAATAGATCTAGTTTTGGATCTAACATGTAACTTGCATATGAACATATGCATAATTAGATCGCGACTTGGATCTATCATAAAACATATAACTTGCATTAATCATATGAACCTAGATAGATCTTGACATGGATCCAACATAAAACTTGTAACTTGCATATGAACATATATATAGGCATATGGATCTAACATAAAGCATATGAATATATATATGTAGATCTTGACTTGGATCTAACATAATACATACAACTTGCATTAATCATATAAACATATATATGTAGATCTTAACATGAAACATATAACTTGCATACGATATTGATAGTTTCATTCTCAATCTTTAATAGATCCAACACCAAGTCCAATAAGCCACAAACATTCCAAGATAATTCATGATAAAATCATAACAAGAAACAAACATGAATTAGCATCGTCAATATTATACAACATGGTATAATTCTATTTTTCACTTTATATCAAATCACATCTTAAATCTATTTACATCTAAAAGATAACTACACTTACAAAACAAAATCTTGATTTCTGGAATCTGTATTCTGAAGTTGAAATGCTCGCCTTTGATGTAGACAATCGTTGTTTTAGTTTAATTTTGATTTGATTTGGTTTGTCTTTCTTAATTTGCTTCAAGTTAAACGGCGACTACTCGAGGTTGTCCAACGACAGTATGACGACTCTTGGTTTGATTTTTAATATGATTTAGGGTTGAGGTATTAGGTTGCTTATATAGAAGTTCGATTTAATAGGAACCGTCAGATTAACCTAGAGCAAATCAAAGCCATTCAGACAAGATAGAATAGCCACATCAGCCCTAATGACTCAGCAAGGAGTCCATCAGAACCAGTCAGATGCCACATCTGCCTTAGAGCAAATCGGCCCATGGGTTGACAGCCAAACACCATGAATCAACCCCTAGTCGACCCAGCAGGGCTCGGGTCGACCTCAAAAATGGGCTGGTTCGGATATTCCCACTCCCGATTCGCTATTTTGAACTTTTTTGCATATTTATTTATTTAATTTTTATAAATACCTTTATATATATTTTTCTCATATGCATACAAACTTCAAGGCTTAATAACTTCTTCATAAGTTATCCGTTTTATGCAAACCAAATGTCTATCTTGACCAAATTTTTGAGACGAACGTAATAGCGCAACCCATTTCACTTAATTCTTCTTCTAAAAATTAAGTGTTCTTGAATTTGTTAATTTTAATATTCTCAGAAAATTCTGGGTGTTATTGTAACAACCCGTACTTTCAAAAACCTGTTATAACGTAAATCGAGGCAGAATTTAATTTATAAATCTGAATCAAGGGAAACGGGCTATGCCATTGCGTTCGTCTCGGAAAAGTATGCGAAATAGAGTCCGAGTTTTCGAAAATCGGAGTCCGTATGACCCAATTAAGGCCCAATGAAGTTTTCAGAAAATTTCAAGTTCAAAACAGATTTGAATTTCAAGTTCAAATTTCGAATTTCGGGCCTGGAAGGCTAGGCGGGAAATTTCCCGCTAAGCCAACCAAGTCGACAGGCCTGTCGACTTGGCAGTCGACTTGGTTGGACCCAAGTCGACAGCCCTGTCGACTTGGCTGTCGACTTGGTTCAGCCGGGCAGTTTTGCCTGGTGCACCATTTTGGGGTTTTGGTTAGGTTTTGGGGCCAGATTCGGTTTTAAGGGCTGAGATTGGAATTAGGGTTTAATCCTAAGGTTGAAACTAATCCTAATCTCTATAAATAAGCCCCTAACCTAACCCTAAATCATCATTATTCAACCCTACAACTAAACTATGGCAAAATTATTCCTCTCATGGCCTCCACTCTCTTCATAAAATTTCTAAGTTATTTCTATGAGAGATTTTCCATGCATACAAGTGTTTTCAAGCTTGTATGAGTGTCATTAGCTTGCATTCAAGTCAAGTTTCCATATTTACATCATAAAGCAAGGGTTTTGATCATTTTGGCTCAAGGGTTTTTCTATTGGAGCTTGCATTTTGGGTTTATTTGATTGCATAAGGGCTTTGTCTCAATCTATATATATTTTTGTGTCTTCATAAGCATTGTAAGCCCTTTTCTACTTTCATATTTAAACTCTAAAGTTAAATGAATGATGCAAGTTTGGTTGATCATTATGATATGCAAGTTTGCCATGATATGCAAGTTTACTATGTCATGTTATGCAAGTTTGATATGTTATGATATGCAAGTTTGCCATGTTATGTTATGCAAGTTTGCCATGTTATGATATGCAAGTTGTCATGTTATGTATGCAAGTTTGGGTGGATCATTTTACTCATGTTATCATGTTATGCAAGCTTACCTTGAGTATATGAACATAAGGCTTCAAGCTTTATGCTAAAGGTTGCATTTTGGCAACATGTAAGTTATCATATCTCTTATGATAACTTGCATGTGAGGCTAAATGCGAACTTATGGCCATTTCTACATGTCATTTATCACCATGTATTACCAATATGCTAAGTTTGGTTTTATGCATGCTTTTGAGGCCTAAAAATGTAATATGCAAGTATATGAACATATGTACATTTCATATGCCACCATGTTAAACTTGTGGCTTCAACCCCTTTATGTCATGATTATGCCAAGTTCCCTCTTTCTATCATTTATACGCTATTGCGATATGTAAGCGATGGGATTGCGTTTGGGGTTGGGTAAACTTAAAAGACATATAAACATAAGATTGGGAATTTACCTATTAAGTTAGGTCTACCCATTGGGAATTTACCTATTAAGTTAGGTCTACCCAAATGCTTGAAAACTTGTAATATGTTTTGTAAACATAATGGACATGACACTTAGAAAATATAAGTGTGACCAACTCGAGGTTGGGTTGAGTTTGTAGCGTAAACCTACCCGGAACCGACCGGCTTAACTAGTTGCTACAAACAATAGGACCCAATGTGAGAAGTTGGTCATGTTGTACCTTGAACCCGAGGTTAGACCAAGTTGTGGTGTAAAGCTACCCGGAACCGACCGGCTTAACTAGTAACCGCAACAAAGTCTAATGTGAGAGGTGAAGGCACATTAATTAATTAATGCCTCATGATTAGGGTTAAGTCATGGTCCACTTAATACTTAACCAATTTGGACTTGGTGGATTAATCGGGGTTAAGTCGTGAACCCATCATTACACTTAACCAAGTTAATCCATGATTAGTAAAAGGGTTAAACCGTACTTAACCCACTAGAAAATCCTAGCAAAGGGGGTCCACTCCAGCAGTAATCCCAAGTTTGTATCATTATGACCCTAGGGACTAGGCTAGGGTGGGGCACGATTACTGGACTGGTATAAGCGACCAAAAACGACGGCCGGGTGGTACGCCGATGTAGTTCCGGACGGACTATGGTCGTGCACGTAGTCCGTATTTGGAGAAGTCACCCATGGGTACCAGTAGATCGAGACTGTGCACTCATGTTTATGGTGTCCAGGGGTTGACACCCTAGGGCTTGATACACCCGAAGGGTGGACCCAGCACAGTCCGACTACAATCATGTTTAGGCCGTATTGACACCAACACGTGACGAGTTAGGCTTATAGGGAGCCGATCGACTAGACCGTTTGGTTGGACCTCGTATTAGGGTCACTTCATGTTATTGGACCTCGTATTAGGGTCACTTCATGTTATTGGACCTCGTATTAGGGTCACTTCATGTTATTGGGCCAAAGCTTGGGCCAAGGGATCAATACTTGTTTATTCAAGTCATGTTAGCTTGCTAGTACACCTGTGGTGCAAAAACCTTAAACCTGATTATGCGATGACACCTTTATCTACCTTGTTAGTTAATCATCATGCTAGTATGTTGTTATCCTTATGTTCATCCCTGCTTCTCATGCCAGTTAATTTTATCAGTTTACATTGATTGTAGTAGGGCTTACTCAGTCTTTTTGACTGACCTGTTTTTCTTTCGCCTCTTTTCTTCCGTTTCCCCCCCAGGTTCTCAGGGTGGGAATATTGGAGCTTAGCTTGGATTTCTGATCGCTTGCTTGTGGGATTTTAGCTCATTGTACGGTCTTGACATGAAGCTAGCTATGGTTATCACTTATTTTGGGGATAATACTTATGTATTTCAGTTTTTCAGTGATGTTGTTTTTATCTAGACTTGTGTATTTGGAAAGTTGACATTATGTTGTACCAGACTTGTTTTGAAATAGTTTGAAATCTTCCGCTGTTTTACTTATCTTATTTACTCTGTTTACATATATACATATGTTCTTGTTCTGCCTTGATATATCATTATGCATGTTTACCCGGTACAAACGCCCCTCCAAAGTCAGAGTGCTTGCAAGAGCCACCTTGGCGGAGGTGGGGGTGTTACATTTGGTATCAGAGCATATGGTTTACGAGAAGGAACAAAAAGGTTTTTAAAACTTTTGGAAAACTATTTTCAAAACCAAGTATAAAGTATTTTCCAAAGAAAAGTCTAGTTTATTTTAAAGGCTATTCCCCAAAATGCCATTAGCAAAATTCCTTCGTTTTTCTCCATTCTGAATCTGTCTTTTTCTTCGTTTTCAGTATGGCCGATAACTTTGCTATTCCGGAGGGAGTACACGTACCTGTTCGGTATAGGAGACTTTTGGAGGCTAGGGCGACCGAAGCCGGCCCCGCAGATGTTCCTCCTCCTCCTCCTCCGGAAGTTAATGTTCCTCCTCCTCCTGTCGCTGATGTTCCTCCTCCTCCTGTCGCTGAGGTTCCTCTTCCTCCTCCCCCTCAGCATCCTCAAGCTGACTTCGCAAAGACTTGCAAAGATTTCAAAGCAATGGGTGGCAAGAACTTTCAAGGCACTGAGACTTTTGTAGAAGCCAGAAATTGGTTGAAAGAGACCGAGGATTTATTTGCTATCTTTGGGTTAGACGATCAAAGGAATATCTTGTTGGCGGTTTGGCTTATGAAGGATGAAGCCGCTTATTGGTGGGAAGTCACCAATGGTACTAGGCCTGTTGAGACTTGGGCCGATTTCAGGGCAAGGTTCGTGCTTAAGTTTCTATCTTCTACTGAGGAGAATCTGCAAATGGAGAGGTTCATAGCTTTGAAACAAGGAGATATGTCTGTCAAAGAATATGTGAACAAGTTCAATCAGTTAGCTCGTTTTGGCTTGGATATGGTGAGTACTCCTCAGAAGAAGGCTCTTCGTTTTGCTAGAGGATTGAATGAGCCATTGCAGGGATTGGCTATGTCACATATTCCCCATGGGGCCACGTTTGAGAGCTTGGTTGATATGGCGTTACTTCAGGGAGATGTCAAGAAAGAGATCAAGATGAATGATACTCAAGCCAAGAAGACTGATTCCCAGTGGAAAGGAAATCAGGGTAATCCAAGTGGTCAGAGCAGTCAAGGCAATCAGAACAAGAACAAGAACAAGAGTCAAGGCAACAAGGGGAACAACAACAAGGGGAACAACAACAAGGGTAATAACAACAAGGGGAAGTGCCATTATTGCGGTTCAGTTGGGCATTTTATTAAGGATTGTAAGAAGAGGAAAAGGAAGAATGGTGAATGCTTTTTCTGCGGTGAGACTGGACATTTCAGTAAGGATTGCCCGAAAAAGCAAGGGCAAGGCCAGGGTCAGACTCAGCGTGTTGGACCTTCAGGAGGGCAAGTTCATGCTCTCAATGCCGCTCCAGTTCCCGATCGAGGTAGTATTTCTATTGAGAGCCTTGTATATATTTCTGATTTTCCAGTTCGTACCTTGTTTGATTCTGGTGCATCACATAGCTTTATCTCATCTGATCTTGTTGATAGTTTGCACCTTAGTACTAGCTTGGTAGATGATCCCGTCTGTGTCTCAAATCCTATTGGGGGTTCCGCCCATCTGTCTATGATATGTGGGGATTTGAGGATCTCTATACTGAGTGTAGAGTTCTTGTGTAGTGCTTATGTTCTTGGTTTTAGGGGATACGGATTGATATTGGGCATGGATTGGTTGTCCAGATATGGAGCCATCCTTGATTGTGAGCATAGGGCTGTGAGGCTCGTGACTCGCCTCGGAAACACCCTAGAAATTTCTTGTAATCCGAGAGGTCCCGTCATGTTGTGCTATCTTGAATCACTCGACTCGTCAATGGAAACTCTTCAGTCTGTGAGAGTGGTTCGAGAGTATCCGGATGTTTTCGATGAAGTTAGGGGGTTTCCCCCTAAGCGAGAGATTGATTTCCGCATTTATCTGGTGGATAATGCAAAGCTGGTTTCTTTGCCCGTTCGGCACATGGCTCCGCGTGAAAGACGGGAGCTAAGTAAGCAAGTGAAGGAGTTGCTTGAAAAGAACTTCATTCGATGAAGCATTTCCGAGGAAGGTGCTCTAGTAGTATTCGCTACTAATGTGGACAGTTCGCTTCGCCCGTGTGTTGATTATCGTGAGTAGAACAAGAAGAATAGACAACCATTACCAAGGATCGATGATTTGTTTGATCAGTTTGTAGGAACATCTGTTTTCTCTTGATCTTGCTACTGGATTCCATCAGCTCAGAGTAGCTGAGGATAGTATAGACAAAACTGCGTTCAGAACTCCAGATGGATTCTTAGAGTGGCTGGTCATGCCATTCGGTTTGACTAATGCACCCACCTACTTCGTGGACTTGATGAGTAGGGTGTTCAAGGAGTTCTTGAACAAGTTTGTCGTGGTCTTCGTAGATGATATTCTGATCTTCTCTAAGGATGAGGAAGAGCACGCAAGGCATCTCGTGAAGGTGATGGATACGCTTAGAGCCCATCAGTTGGAAGCCAAGTCCTCCAAATGTCATTTTGGAGAAAAGAAGTTAGATTTCTTGGGCACATAGTTTCTAAGCAAGGCTTAGCGGTGGATCCCGCTAAAGTGGTCGCGGTTCAAGACCGGAAAGCTCCGACGAGGACAAGTGAAGTAAGTAGCTTTCTCAGTTTAATTAATTAGTTAGCGTCCCTTGAGCTTAGACCTACCCTTCTGGATCAAGTAGGGACTTCACAGAAAGAAGACCCGCAGTTAGTCGAGATCATGGACAAGTTGATTCGAGGCGAGATGTTAAGACACCTCGCTATAGATGACAAGGGATGGCTAAGACGCAATGAGAGAAAGAAGGCTCTTGAAGATGCACATCACTCGAGGAGGTGGCCGAGTTTGTCCCAAGGTGCATATTGTGCCAACAGATTAAGGCCGAGTCATAAAAAGCCCGGTGGGCTATTACATCCATTGGAGGTCCCCGCAATGGAAGTAGTAAAGCGTCACGAAGGATTTCGTGGATGGACTGCCTAGATCAAGGAAAGGGAATACGAGCATGTGGGTCATAGTAGGTAGACTCACGAAGAGTGCTCATTTCACTCCGGTAAAGAGCGAAAGGACTGCATCGTAGCTAGCGACAGTTTACTTTCAAGAAATAAAGCGGTTGCACGAGGTTCCCTAAAGTATAGTTAGTAACCATGACTCAATCTTCACTAGCCAGTTTTGGGATAGTCTATGGGAAGTCATGGGCAAGCAACTGAATCTAAGTACGGCCTATCATTCGCAGGCGGATGGTTCAATTCGTTCAAGCATGAGTTATAGAAAATCACGTTAGTAAGAGCAATTGGCAATGTGGATTGGTATTTCCAAGAAAAGTTCTGCTGCGTGGAATACTTTATAGTAAGTAAACGAGATCCAGGATTCACTGGTGAATTTTGGGGAGCTTGCATGAAACCATGAGGTCATAGTTATGTTTAAGCCAAGAATGATAGAAGAGTAAGTGAAAGAGGAAGACGAGAGGCGACAATGAAATGGGTTCCAACTCATATTGGGAAATAAGAGTTAAGAAGCCAAGAAATCATGAGGTAAAAGACGGTCAAAACATAGTGGAGTCAAGCTCAAGGAAACGTGACTTAGAAGACTGAAGGCTAGATACGCGCATCATATCTCTTTCTAAGAGTATATCCTTGATCCTTGTTTTCCGGTGGAACTTACTTGCATGTTATCTTTTACATATATCCTCTCGGTCCCGTTCTCGATCCCATTTCTGTTGTAAACTCCATAAGGGGGTGTGACTCATCGGTTAGTAATACATGTCAAGGTTTAAAGGGGTCCGTTAGGTTGACTAAACCTTTTGGGCTTTTATAGAATATGGGTTGGGTTAGGAAGGGATTTCTTGTAATCCAAAAGGAGTATATCTTGCTTATCTTCCTGATCTCTTTGTAGCATATCTTTCTTTTGCTATCTATATCGTGTTAATCTTGTCATGAGAACCTTAGGTAGAAACCCTTTGGATGAAACATGTGTTTGAAACATGTTATGCTTGATGTTTGCAAGTGGTTGCAAGTGTTTGCAAGTGGTTACTCGTGGATGCATTATACACATTAGGCACTAGATCGGCTCACACACTCCTCATATTGCATATGCATGAGTATTTACGCTCACATGGATGTTGCATATGGATGTATGTTATGTGCACACATATAGATGTTATACATTATGTTAGGAATTGCATACATATGGATTCATTTCACTAACATAATTTGCATTGATGATATTTGCATTAGATAAGTACATATACACACACCTTTGCATATGTTCATACAACATTTAGAATCTTGTAAGGACAATGATTGCTCGTGGATGATGTTTTGAGTAGATGGATGTTGGATGGTAGGATACGTTCTTCCTAACTTGAAGATTTCGGGGACGAAATCCTTTAAGGAGGGGAGAATGTAACAACCCGTATTTTCAATAACCTGTTATAACGTAAATCGAGGCAGAATTTAATTTATAAATCTGAATCAAGAGAAACGGGCTATGCCATTGCGTTCGTCTCGGAAAAATACGCGAAATAGAGTCCGAGTTTTCGAAAATCGGAGTCCGTATGACCCAATTAAGGCCCAATGAAGTTTTCAGAAAATTTCAAGTTCAAAACAGATTTGAGTTTCAAGTTCAAATTTCGAATTTCGGGCCTGGAAGGCTAGGCGGGATATTTCCCGCCAAGCCAACCAAGTCGACAGGCCTGTCGACTTGGCAGTCGACTTGGTTGGACCCAATTCGACAGCCCTGTCGACTTGGCTGTCGACTTGGTTTAGCCGGGCAGTTTTGCCTGGTGCACCATTTTGGGGTTTTGGTTAGGTTTTGGGGCCAGATTCGGTTTTAAGGGCTGAGATTGGAATTAGGGTTTAATCCTAAGGTTGAAACTAATCCTAATCTCTATAAATAAGCCCCTAACCTAACCCTAAATCATCATTATTCAACCCTACAACTAAACTATGGCAAAATTATTCCTCTCATGGCCTCCACTCTCTTCATAAAATTTCTAAGTTATTTCTATGAGAGATTTTCCATGCATACAAGTGTTTTCAAGCTTGTATGAGTGTCATTAGCTTGCATTCAAGTCAAGTTTCCATATTTACATCATAAAGCAAGGGTTTTGATCATTTTGGCTCAAGGGTTTTTCTATTGGAGCTTGCATTTTGGGTTTATTTGATTGCATAAGGGCTTTGTCTCAATCTATATATATTTTTGTGTCTTCATAAGCATTGTAAGCCCTTTTCTACTTTCATATTTAAACTCTAAAGTTAAATGAATGATGCAAGTTTGGTTGATCATTATGATATGCAAGTTTGCCATGATATGCAAGTTTACTATGTCATGTTATGCAAGTTTGATATGTTATGATATGCAAGTTTGCCATGTTATGTTATGCAAGTTTGCCATGTTATGATATGCAAGTTGTCATGTTATGTATGCAAGTTTGGGTGGATCATTTTACTCATGTTATCATGTTATGCAAGCTTACCTTGAGTATATGAACATAAGGCTTCAAGCTTTATGCTAAAGGTTGCATTTTGGCAACATGTAAGTTATCATATCTCTTATGATAACTTGCATGTGAGGCTAAATGCGAACTTATGGCCATTTCTACATGTCATTTATCACCATGTATTACCAATATGCTAAGTTTGGTTTTATGCATGCTTTTGAGGCCTAAAAATGTAATATGCAAGTATATGAACATATGTACATTTCATATGCCACCATGTTAAACTTGTGGCTTCAACCCCTTTATGTCATGATTATGCCAAGTTCCCTCTTTCTATCCTTTATGCGCTATTGCGATATGTAAGCGATGGGATTGCGTTTGGGGTTGGGTAAACTTAAAAGACATAAAAACATAAGATTGGGAATTTACCTATTAAGTTAGGTCTACCCATTGGGAATTTACCTATTAAGTTAGGTCTACCCAAATGCTTGAAAACTTGTAATATGTTTTGTAAACATAATGGACATGACACTTAGAAAATATAAGTGTGACCAACTCGAGGTTGGGTTGAGTTTGTAGCGTAAACCTACCCGGATCCGACCGGCTTAACTAGTTGCTACAAACAATAGGACCCAATGTGAGAAGTTGGTCATGTTGTACCTTGAACCCGAGGTTAGACCAAGTTGTGGTGTAAAGCTACCCGGAACCGACCGGCTTAACTAGTAACCGCAACAAAGTCTAATGTGAGAGGTTAAGGCACATTAATTAATTAATGCCTCATGATTAGGGTTAAGTCATGGTCCACTTAATACTTAACCAATTTGGACTTGGTGGATTAATCGGGGTTAAGTCGTGAACCCATCGTTACACTTAACCAAGTTAATCCATGATTAGTAAAAGGGTTAAACCGTACTTAACCCACTAGAAAATCCTAGCAAAGGGGGTCCACTCCAGCAGTAATCCCAAGTTTGTATCATCATGACCCTAGGGACTAGGCTAGGGTGGGGCACGATTACTGGACTGGTATAAGCGACCAAAAACGACGGCCGGGTGGTACGCCGATGTAGTTCCGGACGGACTATGGTCGTGCACATAGTCCGTCTTTGGAGAAGTCACCCATGGGTACCAGTAGATCGAGACTATGCACTCATGTTTATGGTGTCCAGGGGTTGACACCCTAGGGCTTGATACACCCGAAGGGTGGACCCAGCACAGTCCGACTACAATCATGTTTAGGCCGTATTGACACCAACATGTGACGAGTTAGGCTTATAGGGAGCCGATCGACTAGACCGTTTGGTTGGACCTCGTATTAGGGTCACTTCATGTTATTGGACCTCGTATTAGGGTCACTTCATGTTATTGGACCTCGTATTAGGGTCACTTCATGTTATTGGGCCAAAGCTTGGGCCAAGGGATCAATACTTGTTTATTCAAGTCATGTTAGCTTGCTAGTACACCTGTGGTGCAAAAACCTTAAACCTGATTATGCGATGAAACCTTTATCTACCTTGTTAGTTAATCATCATGCTAGTATGTTGTTATCCTTATGTTCATCCCTGCTTCTCATGCCAGTTAACTTTATCAGTTTACATTGATTGTAGTAGGGCTTACTCAGTCTTTTTGACTGACCTGTTTTTCTTTCGCCTCTTTTCTTCCGTTTCCCCCTCCCCCCAGGTTCTCAGGGTGGGAATATTGGAGCTTAGCTTGGATTTCTGATCGCTTGCTTGTGGTATTTTATCTCATTGTACGGTCTTGACATGAAGCTAGCTATGGTTATCACTTATTTTGGGGATAGTACTTATGTATTTCAGTTTTTCAGTGATGTTGTTTTTATCTAGACTTGTGTATTTGGAAAGTTGACATTATGTTGTACCAGACTTGTTTTGAAATAGTTTGAAATCTTCCGCTGTTTTACTTATCTTATTTACTCTGTTTACATATATACATATGTTCTTGTTCTGCCTTGATATATCATTATGCATGTTTACCCGGTACAAACGCCCCTCCAAAGTCAGAGTGCTTGCAAGAGCCACCCTGGCGGAGGTGGGGGTGTTACAGTTATATTCTCCCCTCCTTAAAGGATTTCGTCCCCGAAATCTTCAATTTAAGAAGAATGCATCTTAACATCCAATCATCCATCTACTCATCCATCATCCACAAGCATCCATTGTCCTTTAAAGACTTCTAATTCCATATGAACATATGCAGAG
Organism: Allium sativum; assembly: GCA_030737875.1. Lineage (NCBI taxonomy): Eukaryota > Viridiplantae > Streptophyta > Magnoliopsida > Asparagales > Amaryllidaceae > Allium > Allium sativum. Next base: position 436,286,313 of record CM060919.1, read on the forward strand.
TGTGTGTATATGTCTCTTATCTAGTGCAAAATCAGGCGGTCTACTGATCCAGTTGACCTCCTTAATGCGAATCATAAGAGTGCCATGAGTCCATTATGTATGCAAATTTTCCTATCAATAATTCTACATGAGTGCACAATCATTCATACAAATGCAACGTCCATATGATAACACATCAAGTTTCAATCCACATACAATTTCATGCATTCATATGCAAATGGAATATGAAGTGATTGAGCCGATCTAGAACCTAATGTGTATGTGCATATGCATCCACGAGCAACCACTTGCAACTACTTTACAACCATCAACCATAACATGTTTCAAATACATGTTTACATCCATTGATTTCTACTAAGGATCAAGAAATAGGACCGAGAAGATAACTAAGCATGAATAAACTTATGATAAAGGAGAGATCAAAGATGTACCCTCAAAAAGATAAGGGTAGGCTGCGCGTATCTTGCTTTCGGTCTCCCAAGTCACGTCTTCTTCATTGTCACTCCATTGTACTTTAACAAGCTTGACTTCACGGTTGCGTAGCTTTTTGACTTCCGTTCCCAAGATACGAGTTGGGATTCTTCTCACTGTTGCTTCTCGTTCCACTTCTACCTCTTCTAGTATCTTTGGTTCCACCACTTCCGCAGACTCATGTAAGCACTTCCGTAGGTGAGAAACATGAAAGACATTGTGAACTCCGGTCAACTTTTCAGGTAGCTCTAATCTGTAGGCCATCGTCCCAATTCTTTCAATGATAGGAAATGGTCCTATGAATCTAGGTGCCAATTTCCCTTTGGATCCAAAGCGAACAACATTCCTCAAAGAAGATACTTTAAGGAACACTCTGTCTCCAACCGCAAACTCAAGGTTGGTCCTTCTTTTATCTGCATAGGACTTTTGTCTATCTTGAGCAGTCTTCATTCGTCTTCTTATTAGGTCCACATTTTCTGAGGTTTCCCCAATCATGTCTGGCCCAAGTATAAGCTTATCTGTGGATTCCCACCAACAGGTTGGTGATCGACACAGTCTCCCGTATAAGGCTTCGAAGGGTGCCATGCCTATTGTAGCTTGGTAGCTATTGTTGTAGGCGAACTCCACCAGAGGAAGATGATCTTCCCATGTCCCTCCAAAGTCAAGAACACACAATCTCAAGAGGTCTTCTAAGACTCTGTTCACCCTTTCCGTCTGTCCATCGGTTTGGGGGTGGTAGGCCGTGCTTAAACATAGTTGTGTGCTTATAACCTCTTGCAAATTCTTCCAGAACTCACTTGTAAAGATAGGGTCTCGATCGCTTACTATGCTGGAAGGTATCCCATGCAGTCGAACTATCTCTTTAAGATATAGAGATGCTAGAGTTGAGGTAGTCCATCTACTTTTGACAGGTATAAAGTGAGCGCTTTTTGTGAGCCGGTCCACTATTACCCAAATACTGGTATTGCCCCTTCTTGACCTAGGCAACCCATCAATAAAGTCCATCAAAATGCTGTCCCATTTCCACTGTGGGACATCTAGAGGATGAAGCAAACCACTAGGCTTCTTCTGCTCCGCCTTGACCTACTGGCATATCATGCACTTAGAAACGAATTCAGCTACGTCCCTCTTCATGCCATTCCAAAAGAAAGCTCTTTTGATGTCTTTATACATTTTTTCTCCACCTGGGTGTATGGTCAGCTTTGAATGGTGTGCTTCTTCAAGAACCGTTTTCACTAAATCTCTTATTTGTGGGACGCATAGCCTTCCATCCCGTCTCAACCATCCCTTATCATCGATGGAGTATATATTGAGGTGACTCGAAGTCTCACCCCTAATCAGCTTATCTATCACATCTACTAGCTGAGGGTCTTCACGTTGTGCGGTTCCTATTGAGTCAAAAAGTGTAGGCCGCACTTCCAGTGTTGCTAACAAGCTAGGTACAAATTCAGAGGAGGGTATAAAGTCAAAGTTGGCTATGTACTCCAAGCTTTGCCTTTCTATAAAGAGAGGGCTTAAGGTCAGCTTCTTTCTACTCAGAGCATCTGCTACCACATTGCCTTTGCTAGGAGTATAGGAAATCTCAAAATCATATGAGGCAAGAAACTCCATCCATCTTTGCTGCCTCAAGTTGAGATCTTTCTGCGAGAAAAGGTACTTCAACGGTTTATGGTCAGTAAACAATTCAAACTTCTCACCTAGGAGATAATGGCGCCAAGACTTAAGAGTGAAAACAATGGCCGCTAATTCTAGGTCGTGGGTTGGGTAGTTTTAGTTATGTACTTTCAACTGCCTTCCACCATAAGCTACTACCTTCCCTTCTTGCATCAAGACAGCGCCTAATCCTGTACCGCATGCATCCGTGTATACGGTAAACATCTTGCTCCCATCAGGCAATGTCAGAACTGGGGCTGTTGTTAGAGCCCTTTTCAAGTGTTGGAAAGCAATATCGCAATCCAAATCCCAAGTGAAAACTAGGTTCTTCTTCGTCAATCTTGTAAGTGGAGCTGAGATTTTCGCAAAGTCTTTGATGAACTTCCAGTAAAAGCCTGCTAGCCCGAGAAAGCTTCGGACTTCAGTTGCGTTTCGTGGAATCTTCCAATCTTGCGCATCAACCACTTTTGCGGGGTCCATGGCTAACCTCTCTTTGGACACCACATGTCCAAGGAATCTAACTTCTTCTCTCCAGAAATGGCATCAGCAGAATTTGGCTTTCAATTGATGTGCACGGAGATTATCCATGACTTCTCTTAAGTGCTGAGCATGCTCTTCCTCACTCTTCGAGAAGATCAAAATATCATCCACGAAGACCACCACAAACTTGTTGAGGAATTCCCGGAACACCCTGCTCATCAAGTCCACGAAATAGGCAGGTGCGTTTGTCAAGCCGAAAGGCATGACAAGCAACTCGAAGAAACCATCCGGGGTCCTAAATGCGGTCTTGTCAATGCTATCCTCAACCACTCTTAGCTGATGAAACCCGGTAGCCAGATCTAGTTGGGAGAAAACGGATGCACCTACGAGCTGATCAAACAGATCGTCAATTCTTGGGAGTGGGTGCCTATTCTTCTTAGTCAGCTTGTTCAGCTCCCTATAATCCATGCATAGGTGGAGTGAACCATCAGCTTTGGTTGCGAACACTACTGGAGCACCCCATTCAGAAATAATATGTCTTATGAACCCCTTTTCAAGCAGCTCTTTAACTTGCTTGCTGAGTTCTTTTCTCTCCCTTAGAGCCATGTGTCTAACGGGTAAAGCAATGGATTTTGCATTGTCAACGAGGTATATGCGGAAGTCTATCTCCCGCTTCGGAGGTAAGCCCTTTACCTCTTCAAACACATCCGAGTATTCACGGACCACTCTAACATACTGCAAATTCTCAACAGAAGCATCAAGAGATTCTAGATAACTTAGCATAACAAAATTCATGGGATTACAAGAGATTTCGAGAGTGTTACCGAGGTGAGTCATGAGTCTAACCACTCTCTTTTCACAATCGAGGATGGCACCATTATTGGATAGCCAGTCCATGCCTAGAATCAGCCCATGCCCGTGAAGCCCAAAACATAAGCATTACATTTAAACCCAACGCTTAAAATAGAGTTTTCCAAATCCAAACAAATCATTGACAAATAAACTGAGCCCCCAATTGGATTTGAAACAACCAAGGGATCCTCTACTATATGGGTGTCTAGGTGCAGAGATTCAACTAAAGTAGTAGATATAAAAGAGTGCGATGCGCCAGAATCAAAGAGAGTATGAACAGGATTATCAAACAGATAAACTGAACCCTCAACAGAAATATGTCTACCTCGTTCCTGCAGAGGTGCAACAAGATCATGAACCTGCCCTCCAGAAGATGATCCAGTCCTCTGTCCCTGCCCTTGCCTTTTTGGGCAGTCCTTAGACAAGTGTCCAGTATCCCCGCACTGGAAACAAGCGCCCAATTTCCTCTTTTTCTTTCTACAGTCCCTAGCCAAGTGTCCAGGTATCCCATAGAAATTGCAGTTCATCTTCTTACGGGATTTATTATCCTTCCCGCCTTTCTTGGGGTCCGTCTTCTTGTTCTGAGATCCATCTCCTTTCTTGTTTTGAGGCTCTTCCTTCTTCACCTCCTTCTTGCCATCTTTGTTCTCCTCTTGCAACAGAGCTATGTCCACCAGTCTCTCGTAAGTCGCTCCCATAGGTATATGGGACATTGCCAAACCTTGCAGTGGCTCATTCAGTCCTTTGGCAAAGCGGAGAGCCTTCTTGTGTGGAGTGTTTACTAACTCCAGTCCAAATCGAGCAAGCTGGTTGAATTTATTGACGTATTCTTTGACCGACAAGATGCCCTGTTTAAGTGATAGGAACTTCTCCATTTGCAGACTCTGCTCAGCTTGTGAGAGGAACTTCATTTCAAATCTCGCCCTAAAGTCCTCCCAAGTCTCTATTGGTCTTTCAGCATTAGTGACTTCCCACCAGAAGGAGGCCTCGTCTTTGAGCAACCACACCACCAACTATAGTTTCTGCCTCTCATGTACTTCAAAGATAATGAATAAGTCCTCAGTCTCCTTGAGCCAGTTTCTGGCTTCCACGAATGATTCGCTCCCCTTAAAGTCTTTTCCACCCATGGATCTGAAGTCTCTGCATATCTTTGAGAAAGCATTTCCTCTCGAAGGAGGAGGAGGAGCAGCAGCAGCTGGGGGAGGAGGAATGTCTGTTGGGCCCGCGTCATTGGCCCTAGCTTCTAGGTATCTCCTGAACCAGCCAGGTATCGGTACACCCTCTGGAAGGTTAAGATCCCTAGACATGCTGAAACAAAAAGGAAAGATTCCAAACGAAGGATAGAAAGATAATGCATATGGCTTTGGGGATTATGCCTTTTTAAATTAACACTTTTTCTTGAAAATGCTTCTTTATGACTTCTTTTTGAAAAATAGTTTCAAAATTTTTATCCGATCTGGTAACCTTTAGCTCTGATACCAGTGTAACACCCCACCTCCGTTAAGGTCACTCTCAAAAGGAATGCCTTAACTTTGGTGGAGCGTTTTAAGGTACAAGATACTAATAAATTACAAGACAGAAAATTTATGCAGCGGAAAAAGATCAATATTATTTCATAAATACTTGTTCAACACAACAATTCAACAACTGTTTCAACCTTCCAAATTATTACAACTTTTGATTTGTCTTGAAAACATAAAGAAGAAATACTGAAAATAAAATGAAATAAATCCCCAATAAGTGCTTGACTATAGCCATATCTCAAAAAGGAAAGTCCAAGCCTTACATTTATGGTCTTCAAGCTTTGGCTAACCTGGACTAAGCAGAAGTGTTTCCTCCCTACGGACCGGGGGGAGGGGGGAGGGGGAGGAGAACGGAAGAAAAGAAGCGAAAGGAAAATGGGTCAAACATAAGTCTGGTAAGCCCAGTTATTTAATAGCATGTAAACAAGTAAAAGACTATGACATGAATAAACTGAACTTAGAATGATACCACAAGGATAGGGTAGTCCTAAAATGAGGTAAAGTAAGATTTAACTAGATTTGGCTATCGCACCCACTTTTACTTCTCTGCACCCACTAAGAGCTGTTTAACTAGCAATGTATGTTCATGATAAAGTCATCCCATTCATGTATTGATCGGCTCCTACTCGCATTCATGTATTCCCGGTGTCATGCGGCCCCACGTGATTTTTAAGTACTTGTGCTGGTTCCAGTATAGGGTGTATCAAGTCCTATAATGGCAACCCTGACACGATTCAAAGATACACAAGTGTACGCCTGGTGCCCAGGGCCTACTTTTTCCACTCCGGAGCCCGTGCACACCCGTACTCCATCGGAACCTACACTGACGCACCTAACCGTCGCCCTTTTGATCGCTTATATTCAGCCCAGTAATCGTGCCCAACCTTGCCTAGTTCAGGGTACCTTGATACATCAATGTAGGTTACTGCTGAAATGGGTCCCCGTTACTAGGGTTTTTCTAGTCAACATGCTAAATTGGTTAAGTGTCCTTGGTTTGACTTAACCCCTATCAATCTTGTCTGGTTAACATGTTAAGTTGGTTAAGTGTTTCCTCAATTACTTAACCCCACCAATCTTGTCTTATTAACATGTTAAGCTGGTTAAGTGTTCCCTTAATTGCTTAACCTCACCATTTCTAGCTTGATTGTTCATGAGCTTTAATTAATTAATTAATTAAAGCACCAACCACTCACATTAGACAGGTATTGCTGTGGTTACTGGATGTGCCGGTCGGTTCCGGGCAGTTTTATTGCACAACTCAGTCTAACCTTGGGTCTTTTTGGGCTTGGTGCACTAACCTCTCACATTAGGCAGGTGTTGTTGTGGTTACTGGATGTGCCGGTTGGTTCTGAGCAGGCTTACACCACAACTCAGTCCAACCTCGGGTTAGGCATATTCATCTTTTACATTTTATATATGTGAATTTTCTACAAGTGTTTCATGTCACATATTTTAATTATGTTCAAGACTAATGGTATAAATTATACCATTCATGGCCTTAACCATTTACATGGTTTTGAGCCCACCTACATTATTAACATGTTTTGATTTAATAACTATCCCAACGTTACCCACGTTTGTTCGTTCGTATTAATCACATAAAGTCATTGGGCCCGCATATTAGCCCAATTTATAAACAAGAGGTAAAGAAGGGAACATGCATAATATAGATTCAACCAAACATGTAAATTTTGCATGAAACTTTATTCATATAATTTAACATATCACATGAACTTGCATATAATTTAGACTTAGATAATCATAAGCCTAAAACATGTTAGTAGATCTAGGCATGTGTGAACATAACCTCAATTATAAACTAGCATATGACATAATCATGACATGTCCAATCCCACGGCATGTATAATTTTAACATATAGGTGTGAACTAGATCTAACAAGGTGAACTTGCATAAGTCCACTTTACAAACATGCATATAAATATAGATATAGTTTGGATCTAACATGTAACTTGCATATGAACATATGCATAATTAGATCGTGACTTGGATCTATCATAAAACATATAACTTGCATTAATCATATGAACCTAGATAGATCTTGACATGGATCCAACATAAAACTTGTAACTTGCATATGAACATATATATAGGCATATGGATCTAACATAAAGCATATGAATATATATATGTAGATCTTGACTTGGATCTAACATAATACATACAACTTGCATTAATCATATAAACATATATATATATATATATGTAGATCTTAACATGAAACATATAACTTGCATATGATATTGATAGTTTCATTCTCAATCTTTAATAGTTCCAACACCAAGTCCAATAAGCCACAAACATTCCAAGACAATTCATGATAAAATCATCACAAGAAACAAACATGAATTAGCATTGTCAATATTATACAACATGGTATAATTCTATTTTTCACTTTATATCAAATCACGTCTTAAATCTATTTACATCTAAAAGATAACTACACTTACAAAAGACAATCTTGATTTCTGGAATCTGTATTCTGAAGTTGAAATGCTCGCCTTTGATGTAGACAATCGTTGTTTTAATTTAATTTTGATTTGATTTGGTTTGTCTCTTTTAATTTGCTTCAAGTTGAACGACGACTACTCGAGGTTGTCCAACGGTAGTATGACGGCTCTTGGTTTGATTTTTAATATGATTTAGGGTTGAGGTATTAGGTTGCTTATATAGAAGTTTGATTTAATAGGAACTGTCAGATTAACCTAGAGCAAATCAAAGCCATTCAAACAAGATAGAATAGCCACATCAGCCCTAATGACTCAGCAAGGAGTCCATCAGAACCAATCAGATGCCACATCTGCCTTAGAGCGAATCGGCCGACGGGTTGACAGCCAAACACCCTGAATCAACCCCTAGTCGACCCAGCAAGGCTCGGGTCGACCTCAAAAATGGGCCGGTTCGGTTATTCCCCCTCCCGATTCGCTATTTTGAACTTTTTTGCATATTTATTTATTTAATTTATATATATATCTATATATATATTTTTTTCTCATATGCATACAAACTTTAAGGCTTAATAACTTCTTCATAAGGTATCCGTTTTATGCAAACCAAATGTCTATCTTGACCAAAATTTTGAGACGAACGTATTAGCGCAACCCATTTCACTTAATTCTTCTTTTAAAAATTATGTGTTCTTGAATTTGTTAATTTTAATATTCTCAGAAAATTTGGGGTGTTACAAATAAGAATAGGTGGTTAAAAAATATTTGAATTCTTGCCACGACTAGTTGAATAGATGCTACCCTGATTTTATTTTGCTGAAAAATAGGAACTGATATTGCACTTGACATTTTTGTTGTGCTTTGTCTATTTATGGCCTCTTGCTTCAATATTTGAAATATCGGTCACTCTAGTTTGTATTTACAGTTCCATTTTTCTGTCCTTTACCTAAACTAATACTTTGAGTGTCCATCTGATATTAGAAAAATGTTGATACTTAGCACTTGATTTTCCATTGCTTGTGCACATTTATTTTGGTTTGAACACCTTGCTCCTCCTGCTTGCTTGAACATATGCTGATACTACACTTGTTCATCATAGTTTGTACACTTTGATAATACCTGATTAGTTGCACCATTATTAGACATGAATCAGTATTTGGCTGACATTGATTCACCCCACTGTCGTGTATTCCTTGCTATGCTCCACTCTTGTGTCGATAACTTTGTTATTGTCTATGAAAATGTTATCTGTCTAGTCCATGATTTTGTTGCTGAACCAATGTATTTCTTGTTTGCTTTGCTCCTTGCTATCCACTTATGCATTTGTCACTGCCACGCTGCCCATTAATTTGTATTCATTTGTTTTGTTGCTGAGAAAATAATTTAACCTGTACTGCTTCGACCATGTATTAGAGCTCGAGTGCAAGTGTACACTTGCAACTGCATTTGTATACATGCAACTGAGTACTTTTATGTTGGCTTGGCCACAACCATATAAACTTAACCATTTGCTCTTTGATTTCCTGTTTATGCTTTGACATATCATGGCAGACCAGTTTTTGATACTTCCATTTTCATATGTATACCGTGCTTTTCTGGTCATCTTATTGTCTTTGTTGGTTGGACCATTTTGCATTTGACATGCTTGTATTTGTGCTAATGCTGATCAGATGCACCCATATACTTGTGTATGTGCTGATCCATTTTGATTTGCGTCGATAACATACGTTTGTCTCACATATGCTCAGCCCCTTGCTCGACCATGATTGACTTTGTGCAATGTCTTCTTGTTGCACCATTTACTCGTGCATGTATCACCATATTTACCTGTACATATGTGTATACACAGCAGTGTGTGTATACATATATCGTGCACGTGTGAATTATTTATCAGCAGATTGCTGCACTTTGTGTAGCTGTTTAGAATCAACTGGTTCTGATCAACAAACCAGTGTAGTATGTTAAGGCTAATCAGTGCGTATATGCATATCATATCCAGTCATGAAAAATGATGAGAAACACACTGAAATTCTAGGGCAAATAAATCTTTAAAATAAAAATTATATTCTCAATAGTTTAGAATATTATTTCTATTCTGGATACCGTGTGTGTGTTTCTGTATACGACACATATGAAGACATGACCGACTAAAAGCTATGACAGCAGTAGACAGAAGACAGTGAATGAGTGTATAAGTGTCTGTATATGAGTCAATATGAAAATATATGAATATATAGTGATGAGTGATGTAGTGAGGAGCTGATGTACAGAAAAAGAAAATCGTACTGATATTTGTAATAAACAAATTTGAATGAAATAAAATATTATTTCATTGTGTTCAAAAAAAATTGTCCAACGTATTCAGTTTATTTACATGTACAAATTCATGTGAAGTGTTTAAATAGTGGAGTTATAAATAGTTGTACTATTTCAAATTTTGAAATAAAATATTTAATTGAATAAATATAATGTGAACTGTGTATAATAATATATTATTCAATAAATATTTATTTCTATGAAATGAAATATAAAATAGTACAGTTACAAACACATTTAAATAATATTATATGTTTGTTATCATCAAACAAAAATCATACAACACATTGTTGTACCCAACATTAAAGAACATTATAAGTAAAGTTGTCTAATAACATTAAGAATACGGTTTGCTAGGGGCGTGAATATAACTTTAAACCAACGCTGACACGTACTTCTTACTGTTTTACAGGATCACATTTTGAATTTTGTACATATTGCTTCATTATCTTTCACCTTATAATTAGTTTATACTGTACTCTTTATGCATTCAGCCTTATATACTTGAGCTAACCCCTAGATCCTAGTCATGTTATGTTTCATTTAAGTTCAACCTTCAAAACATTTCCCTTATAGTCAAGTATGTTTTTTTATAACATTGAATTTGATAGCAAGGATTTAAGTCATTAAATGTTTAAACAAGATTCTCTTAGGATCATGCATGGAGAGAACAGATCGACTTTGTAATGAGAAATTTGAATAAACGATTTGGTGAAACTGTTTGGTATGGGAATTTCGGTATCACTATCCTGGTTATTCATTGGACCTGTTATATAAAATATAAATATTATAAAATCATATAAAAGATGTCATAGCTGTATCATATTGAAATTGGCAATTAAATTATATCAACAGTGAATCATACGCACTCTAAGAATTCTCACAAGAATCGAAAAATAAAAAATTATGCAAATAACGATTGAATTCAAGAATCGTTCGAAGAATACATGGAATTCCAATAATTCACAATTAAATTAAATTAAATGATAACACTCAAAAAAATAACTCCAGTATATATATATATATATATATATAACATAATAGTTCACGGACTATAAATGCATACAGAAGAAAATTAGGAATGAATCAATCAATATGGAAACCAAAATAAATAAAGAATATTATATATATATATAACTACAAGTTTGCTTTCTTCGTTAATCTAATAATTTAAATCAATTAATACCAATAAATATTTAACAATAATAATATTTATCCATAATCAGTATTCATAAATTTTTACATTATTTTGTAACAACCCCGCCGCTATACACATGTTATTAAAGAACAATATAAATAATGTTGTCTAATAACATGGAGAATACGGTTTGCTAGGGGCGATTGAATGTGAATATAACTTTAAACCAACGCCGACACGTCATACTTATTGTTTTACTTAGTCTTAAAGTGAATTCTTGACGTGAACAATCTTGGTCTAAAGTAATAAACACAATGGTTTCTCATATCAGAACAATATACCATATAAAATAATCATCAAGATTACAGTGGATTAATAATTATCTACACAAATTTAGAATTTACAATATACACTATGCCCACACAATGCACATAAACTACAAGTCATTATCTGTAATATGTATATCCACACATGTTCCTAAGAGGACTTTATTTAAATGTTTAATGACTTAAATCCTTGCTATTAAGCTTATCCAAATCCATGAGTTTTTAACCTGAAAAACCTCGGTCTAACCTGAGTACGTAAAATACATGGGTCAAACTATCTCTAAATATCCAAAAAGTGAGAGGAAAAATATAACTCACAAGTGATAATTCTTGTCAATAAAGAAGGAACAATATAAATTCCAAATCAACAAAGATACATGAGATAATAAAAACTAAATCAATTTTTAATGGTCTCGCGTGTTAGGCTTCAACAATAAAATATAAGTGTTTCCATCACCAACATGTTGGTTAAGTTCTAATGCTAAGTTATCTAAATAAAGACCCCAAAATACCATGAAACAAGATGGAAATAAACACAACATCAACATATAGAACTCTTGCTGGAGTCCAAAGCAACATTTATGTAATCAATTTCTTATCCAATAAGACAACACTAAGGCTATATAAATATATAAATCAACGTCAACGATAAAGGTGAAAACATTTGAAATTCAACAGCTCTAGAAATCAAGATAATGAAATCTCGGAATAACATCATAAATTGGATCCAAAGCAGAATAACAATAGAATCAACAAAGTCAACACAACAATATAAAGTGGATCCAAAACAACAAATTTGCACGAGCATCAATAAAGAAGCTCCCCCCCGAGCTTAGCCGAGTATTGTGACGCCCCATACACAATTTTTACTCTTTACTGTATCACAACATTATTACTAAATCATGATTTCATACACACTCACTTTAATACACTAGTTAAATTGGGTTTAATTTATAAAACACATATTCACACACTATAATAATCTTAATACAATATAGACAATGTTATAAATATCAGTTTTGGCACATCTTAAATAGGAATATGTTTGTTCTATAATTATTAAATCTTATAAACATATTACCGCTACTTGGCTTACTAGCTGCTCGTCAACTCCGCATTGGAAAACTCAAAAATCTCAAATCATAAAAATCTCATGAATCACTACATTAACTCTATAGCTTCAATCATACGAAATAGAAAATTAACCAATCTCATATAACCAATTTAATTTATCTTGTTCAAACTCTTGTTGAATTACAAATTAAAATACTTATGTTTGTTAAAAATATAGTATTTGAGTTCAGCATATTTATAGTTTGAACCAATAATCCATATTGGAAATTGCATTGGATGTTTTAATTTTTAATAGCATAATCTTGAATGCTATACTAATATTATTTATATATTTATATAGTCTATCCCAAATTATATAAAATTGTAAAATCAGTCAATTGTCAAAAATAACAATTTACCCAACAACAGTCTGAAAGTAACAACATACAACATCCCCTCTATTATTATTAATATTATCCAACAAACTCACTCACATTATGCTATTTTCCATTTTAGTTATACATCTATATCGAGTTATAATTGATCTGCTTGGGTGATTAAAGGGTTGAATTATAAACTATTGGGATTAAATTGATTATTTGATTGGCATGATAATCGCTGAATATTAATTTTCGTGGATGTAAGATTATTTCCGAAATTGTGTATTATTTGTATAAATGGTTACATGGTAGCATTTATTAACGTTAATAACTGCTTACACTTGTATAAATTAACGTTAATCAACTTCATATTTGTATAAATTAACATGTTACCATTTAATATTAGTTAACGTTAAAACAAGTATGAAGTTGATTAACGTTAATTTATACAAGTGTAAGCAGTTATTAATGTTAATAAATGCTACCATGTAACCATTTATACAAATAATATGTTACCATATAATATGTGATTCATAATGTTAATTAATTCTCATATATTTCTTTCATTTTTGATGCTAATTTATTTTATTTGATGCTGATCTCATTTGATAACTTTCTACTAATATTTATGATTTATGTACTAATTTCTATTCCAACAAATATTTATGTATTAATTGTTTAAATACTCCTTTGCAAGTTTAATGAATATCATTATTATGATTTAGGAATTATTTTACTTCTAAGATTGTTTTGGAAGCTTGAACTTGATTTCCCGTGTATCATTTTTTTTCTTGTTTATCTATTAAGTTCCATTTCCTTAAATACAAATTTCTAGTTATATATATATATATTCATCAATTTTGCTTGAATAGCTTGGGTGCTAAGGTTGATGGTTGTGAATTGTTACGAGTGATTGATTTGGTCGTTTGAGATTGATTTGGCTGTTTGATTGATGCAGTTGTTATAAGATAATAATGTTTTGAATTTGGATTGGCAGATGGATTTTGTGTTAGTTGGATGATTAAAAATATAAAGGGGATGTTGTCTAATCTTGTTTAAAATTATAAGTTACAGTTGTGACACCCCACCTCTATACCCATATTATCCAAGAGTAGTACTAAGTAATACCGTCAAATAATACGAAGAATGAGGCTGTAGGGGCACACATGTGCAAATTCTCTTGGACTAGCACTGGTACGTATTAAAATTTCTGAATTGTCACTTACTTTTACATACTCAATGTCGGTACAAGACAATTACATGTGTGCCTCCAGGACAGAACAATAAAGAATATATATAAACACAGAGATCACAGAGTCAATCGCTTTGATTAATATAGCCGATATGTTCTCCTCCTCCAAAAAAATAAATTAATTTCCCTAAAATTAAAAAAATCAAGAAGTTAATGGCAGAAATTTCCACCGAAGCCTTCCTACACCACCGTATTAGCCTCCGTAGTCTTCCCTCCGCTCTTCCATTTTTGATCCGAACCCCTTAAAAGAACCGTCCTCGCCTCATCCGTTGTCCAGAAGGGCACTTCTTTTTCGAGGAGGGCACCGACCGCAACCACATCTTCTTTCTCCTACTGCACCACCAATTCGATATCCGCGCTTTCTCTTGCGGTCTCGTATGTTTACTGCTACTTGAAAGTGCCCTTTTTGTCAGCTTCTTCCTTGTGTCGTCATCCTAGCACTGCTTGACCCACTTAAGGCTTGCGGACGTCCACCGCAGGCGATCCTCCATCCTAGGTCATGGCCGAGCATCGAGTCCCTGTAAGTAGCCCGTTCCTATTTTTCTTCTTTTCTGCTTGTGAATTATGCTGTTGTATTGAACCCATACAGAGCACATTTGTTAACTAACTTGCAATGTTAGCACTACAAATGGTTGGTTATATCGTTGTATGTTCATTTCGATGTTGAAATAAGTTTTTTCCAAACTTTTTCCAATCTCATTTTAACTCATTTTACAACACAACACTAGGTGTTGGATGTTGGCTGGGAGTTGAATAAATTTCACTATTTAGTTCTTTGCAGCATTATCATTATTCAATACTGTCCATCAATGGTTGCTTCAGCCTAGAAGTTTCCTTCTATTATAAACTAGAATGTCAAATGAAATGGCCTTTGAGCCATTTATGAAAACCTTTCAAGAAACAACTTTAGTAGCTGTTCCATTGTATGCTCACTTATATATTGATTTGGAAATTGTGAGACTATGGATTATAACAGCTCAAAATGGCGGGCTGTTACCTATGATGAACTAGAATGAATAGGGTTAAGAAATTAGGGATTAGGTTGAACCGGAGAATCACAGGTGCCTAAACTAATGTTTGAATGAAGAGAGAAACCCTAATTCTCTATCCAAACCCCTCTATTTGTTGCTGCAGTTTCATTAGCCTAATGGGCTTGACTAATCATCCCATTTACAGCTAATTAGTCTGCCTAACAGAAATTGAAACTTAAAACAGTGATTCCTTCCAAACCGCTGAACCAAATCTTTAGTGTGGCCACTCTACGAAATCATAAATTACCATTTCGATCCAATGAGACTTATTTAAGCACCTGGTTAGATCTCTATCAAAAGTTATAGCTAAAATAATATTCATAAGGTCAAAATGGTCCTAAATTGGTTCGTTAAAAATCATGGACATGTCTCACATCCCGATGAACAACATATCAAAAATATACGAATGACAGAACACTAGGAAATAAAACACAACTATTTTATGATCCTTCAATATGTATAATATTGGTCATTACAATTTCGAATTTCTTGGTTTTCCCTTATAATATGATCCAAAGAGATTGTTGGACTATAATACGATCGGGTATGATCGTTGGACTTCTTTGGAATTCTAGGTTTCTGATTTTCCTATAATATGATCCGGAGTGATCATGGCTTTCAATTATTATGGTCCCGTATGACCAAGGATTTATAGTTTTCTGTTATTGCGATTCAGCACGATCGTGGATTTTGGGTCTTCAAATAATTGACTTCTATTTGGATTTCTTACTTATTTGAAACACATCTTCGACAGAAATATATATTTTAGGCGGCACGATACGTACCCTATTTATGCTTGGACACACTTACTAGTCCATCCCTGCCTCTAGCCTCTAACCCGTTAAGCGAGATATAAAGATTTATCTAAGTGCGACACAACCACCCTGCTGATCAGTAACTTCATCTGTAACACCCCCCCATTTTTAATATGATTAAAAATATGTGTATATGCATAGATAAGTAAATAATGGTGATGTACAATGAGAATTAATTAATACATGGAAGAGAAGGAAAAATTAATTCAATAACAGTGTGTGTAACGGAAGAGATGAGAAAATAAAGATACTTAATTTAAATATCAGGAATTAAGTAAAGTGGACATCACCATTGCGTTCGTCTCGGACTTCTGCATGGAATAGAGTCCTAGTTTGCGTAAATCGGACTCCGTATGGAGGAGTTATGGCCTTTAGAAGATTCAACAAAAATTCAAAACAGTTTGAAATTCGACCCAGGCAGCTGGGCGGGAAATTTCCCGCCAAAACCAGGCAGGTCGACCTGGGAGTCAGGTCGACCTGGGGGTCGACCTATCCCCAGATCTAAGCGATTTCAGTCCCTGTGACGTGTTTTGATGTGCTGTACGTGTAATGACCCGCATTTTTCCAAGGGTATAATTAATTAATTTAATTATTTAAAATAGTGATTTAGGGAATTAAATCGTCGTTAATTTAATTATATGGAATATTTAATTTAATTAAATAATATATTTAATTTAGGAATAATCAGAAATATTGGAAATCACAATATTCTGTGAACGGGGTCGTCCCTAAGATTTAATTCAGCTTAGAGTTGAATTATATTGACGAATATATTCAATCGATGTCAGTTTGAACGTATAATTATATTATAATTAAAATCGAGCTTGAAATGGCGCTGCAGTTCGTAAATTGGCGATTCGAACTTCAACTGAATGTACATGATTCGTTTTAAGCCGGATTTCTGTGAAACAAGAAACGCGTGGAGCTGGTGGAGTATATTTTTCTAGCGGAAGAGAAAAATCGGGATTTCGTCGTGTAGATTTTGATTTATGGCCAAATCAAATTTCAGAAAAGTCGCTGTAGAATTCCTTTATAATTTACGACGCTTTATTTACGTTATAAAAGGATTTTCGATATAAATTGAATAT
This sequence comes from Allium sativum, assembly GCA_030737875.1. Classification (NCBI taxonomy): domain Eukaryota; kingdom Viridiplantae; phylum Streptophyta; class Magnoliopsida; order Asparagales; family Amaryllidaceae; genus Allium; species Allium sativum. The sequence goes on from CM060919.1 coordinate 436,303,157, forward strand.
CGAGATAAATCTAAAATATGAAATATCAAACTGTAAATTCTGATATGATATTCTAGAGCTGTACGATATCATATGTGAAGATATACGATAATATAAATTTATTTATATTTAATTTAATTTAATTTAAAAATATTTATATATTTAAATGGGTCATCCAGAGCGTTAAAAATAGCCGGTTTTTGCAAACGAAGTCGGAATTCGACGAAACTAGTTTTGTTGGATCTGCAATGTCAAATAGTGGTTAGATTTCCAGTTTCGTGATTTTTAGAGTCACTGTGTGACCGCACGGATTTTTAGAGTGAGAAACAGTCAGTATTTTGACAGTTAAAGATACACTGTATGAGCATACAGGGTCGGAATTAGACGAAACCAGTTTCGTTGGGACCGTAATGTCGAACTCTAGCTACATGTCCAGTTTGGTGATTTTTGGGTATCGTGTGTGATCACACGAATTTTTAGAAGTCAGAAATGAGTATATATATAAGAGAATATGCCGAGAATATTCTTTTTATAAAATATCTAGATATTTATTTTTCTCTATAAATACCAAAATTTCATCCTAAACCTAATCTCAAACTCAGTTTTTGTGCCGTCAAGTTTTTTCATCCTCAAGAAGAAAAAACGCAAGTAAGTAAATCAGAAAACAAATCAAACTCTCTTCTATAAAATCCAAAATAAATCTCCTTGAGATCGTATGGGATCGAGCTTTGCGTTCATGTAATTTTTGTAGGGTTCGATGCTTTTCTGGTTCGCTGGAAATTTGGGTACCGTGGGTTTCAATTGCTAGGGTTCCTGAATCCCGTGAATTGGAACATCGATTTGAGTTGTAAGGATCATATTTGGGGTTTTGATAAGTTTTGGCATCTCATCGGGATTGGTTGGTTGATTTCGAACATAGATTTGTCGCAAGTTTTGTGCAGCAACGATGATTTCTTGTTTGAACGTGAGTCAGAAGGTGGCAGTCGAACTGGATGTAATACAGAGGAGAGAGTAGAGTTCAGAAAAGAGGGCTCGTTGGTGAAGAGGTTGTGGGATTTCTTGGTAGAACGAGAAAGAAAAAGGGGATCGAAGAGGGCACAATGGCCATGAGCAGGCGTCGGTCTGAATTTGGGAGGAAGAAGGATTAAAAGGGAGCGGGCCTGTAGTTTTGATTGAGTGGTACTGGGCCAAGATTTAAGGTTAAGCCCAATTCAATTTATAAAGGAAATTTAAGTTTATTTTTAACTTAAGTTTGTTCAAACTTGTAAAAGTAATATCTCGCCCATTCCTTATCAGAATTTCAAACCGTAAGTTGCGTTGGGATCGTATGGACGGGAGCAACACAATGAGATTGACCGGGAGTGAATCCGAGCTAGTTACAATTTATGGAGAACTAAATTGTCCATCTAAATCAAAGACAGTTAATCGTTTTTAACGATAACAGTCCAATGTGAGTAAAAGTCACCAACTCTGAACAGTTATATTTTTATAATGTATTTTTAGAACTGTTAATCATCTGTTGATTGTTGTGTGTTGGTTGATTGATTGAACTGCTAGTCAGTTAGTGAAAATTATATATATATATATATATATATAAACCGTTAAATATTTATATATTGATTCTGCTATCAGAATAATTTATATTGAACTGAAAGTGATGATAATCATATTGTGTAACATCTGTGGATGCAGGGAGACAGGTTGGAGGAATCCGACTGGATTCCTCAACAGTTATTTTATTGTTTTTCATATATTGTTATATGATGTGATATAAAATCAGTGGGCGATTATATGTGCTTGGACGATATTGAACATCGTGATTTGATCTGATTGAATACCATAACATACGGGATGTTGATAAGGGGATTTTCAAAGTGATATTGAAAATAGAATATTTATAAAGTGGAATATTTATAAATAAGAAATGTTTATAAATTGGAATATATAAATAGGAGATACATAGAAAAAGAAACAATTTCAAACCATTTTCTTTTTGAATGGAAAGGCCTGTGTGGCGGATTTGGGGATTTTCCCGATGCTCCCGATACAAAGGAGGTTATGGCGAATTTTCCCGGAGATTTAAGGAGTTAGAATATTTTTAAGAATAAAATAGAAAAAAAAGAAATATTTGTAAATCATTTACAAATAGAATTGAAAAGGGAATATTTAGAGAATGAATAGAGTTAATAAAAAGGAAACCGTTATAAAGAGGAAACGTTATTAAAAGGAAATAATTTGTAAAGTGAAGAACCGTTACTAAAAGTAAATCTTTATAAATGAATAAACGTTATTAAAAGGGAATCTTTGTAAATGGTTAAACGTTATCAAAAAGGCGTTAGTAAATCGAATATGGTATTCGGTGTTAGTTAATCGAATATGGTATTCGAAGTTAGTTAATCGAATATGGTATTCGAAGTAAGTTAATCGAATATGGTATTCGAAGTTAGTTAATCGAATATGGTATTCGATGTTAGTTAATCGAATATGGTATTCGATGTTAGTTAATCGAATATGGTATTCGAAGTTAGTTAATCGAATATGGTATTTGAAGTTAGTAAATCGAATATGGTATTCGAAGTTAGTTAATCGAATATGGTATTCGATGTTAGTTAATCGAATATGGTATTCGATGTTAGTTAATCGAATATGGTATTCGATGTTAGTTAATCGAATATGGTATTCGATGTTAGTTAATCGAATATGGTGTTCAAAGTTAGTTAATCGAATATGTTATTCGAAAGGGGTTAGTCGAGTCGAGTTAGTTGAATAGAGTTAACCAGTTAGAGTTAACTAGTTAGAGTTAACCAGTTAGAGTTAATCAGTTAGAGTTAACCAGTTAGAGTTAATCAGTAGAGTTAACCAGTTAGAGTTAATCAGTTAGAGTTAACCAGTTAGAGTTAACCAGTTAGAGTTAACCAGTTAGAGCTAATCAGTTAGAGTTAATCAGTTAGAGTTAACCAGTTAGAGTTAATCAGTAGAGTTAACCAGTTAGAGTTAATCAGTAGAGTTAACCAGTTAGAGTTAATCAGTTAGGGTTAACCAGTTAGAGTTAACCAGTTAGAGTTAATCAGTTAGAGTTAACCAGTTAGAGTTAATCAGTAGAGTTAATCAGTTAGAGTTAATCAGTAGAGTTAATCAGTTAGAGTTAATCAGTTAGAGTTAACCAGTTAGAGTTAAACAGTTAGAATTGAACAATTAGAGTTAATCCAAATGAGATGCCATTTAGTACGACTGCTAGCGTAATTCGCAGGGCTGCAAATAGCCTAAGGCGGTCAGATGTTTCCTGAGGGAATCAGGTGTAACCATTTGTGATCGCTGCGATCTAGAGTCAAACGAATGGAGTTAAATTGAATATTAGTTATTCGATAGGAGTTAATCAAGTTGAGTTAAATAAAACCAAGTTAGTCGAGCCTAGGTTAATCAAATCGAATTGGTCGAACCAAGTAAGTCGAGTTAGTTCGAGTCAAGTTAAGTTAGTCAAGTTAGTCAAGTTAGTCAAGTTAAGTTCGTCGAGTTAAATTAATCGATGTTAGTTTCATCGAAAGGAGTTATCGATGTTAGTTTCATCGAAAGGAGTTATCGATTATAGTTTGATCGAAGTGAGATTTATCGAATAAGAGTCATTCGAAAAGGGATTATCGAATATAGTTTATTCGAAAGTGAGATTTTTAGATATGAGATATTTGAAAAGAAAGAGTTATCGAATATTAGTTATTCGAAGAGAGATTATCGAATATCGTTTACTCGAGAAGGAGTAATCAAATATAGTATATTCGAAAGGAAGGAGTTAATCGAATATAGGTTATTCGAAGAAGAGTTAATCAAATAGAGATTTCTCGAAGAGAGTTAATCGGCAAATTCGATTATATCGAATTCGGGAAAGTACTTATACTTTCCAGTGTTTAATTAGAGATTTATTTATTTATAAATAAATAAGTGTTAGGTTAATTATTCACTAATAAGAATAGAAGTTATAATTAAAGTTAGATAATTCGAAAGTAGGGATTATAACGTTATCGTTATAACCAATGTTTTAAATATAGAAGTGGATTAGTAAAATTGAATCCGAGAAAGGCGTAAAGAAGTTGTTAAAGATTTAAAAGATAAACTTTGACCATTTCGAAGTTATAACGTTGTTCAGTTAAGGTCTAAGAGGTAATTATACCCCAACTTGAGTGACTTCCTTCTTGACTAAGAAATGGTAAGGTTTGATCGTAAAGGAGTTTTGGAAATGTTTTCCAAACGAGAATCAGAAATGTTTTCTGATAAAAGAAAAATAAGAATTTAGAATATAGGGAAAGAGGAGATAAGTAAATAAATGAACTAAAGAGATTTATGTTAAATGATGTTTGTTCGATATAATTTCTATTTGGAAATAATATCGTTGTTTGCACACTTGTTTTTCTTTGATAGTTAACTCGCTGACTATCGAAGTTTTGACCATTTTAACGTTGTTAATATGGAGAGATCGGTTGGATTATTATCCATAGAACCACTCTGTATTGGCATAAGCGTCGCGAATCATATATGCCAAAGATAATTGAAGATGGAGTAAAATGCAAGGGCTGTTGTATAAGTCTTAGATAACAGTGACTAAGATGGATATACGGAATAGTGCCTTTGGTTTGTCCAGTCCCAGGACAACTTGTATGGACGAAGGTCTAACAGAGTATATCCAATGGATCGCGTAAGTTGATCTGTTCAAACGTATTCACGTTTGGTGGCAGAGGAATTCATTTCTCTAAGCTGTATACCCGTGTTATTTTTGGATAAGTCAATTTGTGATTTGGCGGGTATGACGATGTGACATTCTAAGTGAATGAGGATGACTTGTATGAATGAATGTCTGACAGAGTATTTCCAGAAAGGTCACGTACATTGATTTCTTCAACCGTACCAAGAGTGGAAGCGGAGAAGGAAACTTCTTTTAGCTGACACATAATGTACTGTTGTAAACATCTACTAGTGATTTCGATGGATTTGACAATGTAGCATTCGAAGTGAATCTGATGTAATGATAAAGCGTAGCTTCTAGCCTCATCAACCGGTAAATGACAGAAATCGGGCAGGCAGCATGGCTAAGTCGGTCGCACCGAAGTAGGGTGTATAATCACCTATCTAGAGAATATTCATTTGCTTCTTTTAATCTATCAATGCTGTCCCATATATATACGGGAAACGGTTGCTGATCCCAACCGTTGGTGATGTACATTCGAAACACTCAAGCGAAATGAGTGGTCGGTCATGTGTGGCTGAGTTGCAAGACGTTCTTGTTGAACTCCAGTGTATCGTTCCTAGAGTACACCGATCGGAAGGTGGTTCCATACCTTGTCAGAGTTGGAAATCCAATCATCCAATACGCACCCGCGGTTTTGATTGTATACTATATATGTAGAACGTGAGATGAAAGCGTTTCTGCTAGATTGATACATATTTGTACTTAGACATTATTATAATATCAGAATGATATTGCTTGTCAAAGATGTTGGATTCTCATAAGGGAAAAAACCAGTTCCGTATTCACGGCGTGGTCTTATGAGATATCATATATATGTTAAACTGTGTTAAACTGTTTTACTCATACCAGTCCCATGACTGACCCGGAGTTTACTTTATTGTTTTCCCTAAACTCTTGGGTGCCTAAATTTGTACGGGCAGTCAAGTAGTCGGGATTTTACAGATACACTTGGAGAGCTTGGAGCAGGAGGCTTCAGGATTCTATAACTATTATTATTGCCGTTGTTGTTGTAAGTGTTGTACTCTGATAAGTGCTATTGTATATATAACTGTTTGTATTTCAAAAGTTATGTTATATTTTATTCGTTCCGCTGTGAGTTCGTGTTTACTCTGATGATGATGTTCTTCTTCTTCTTCTATTCTATAAGTTCTACCTTATATATCCTCACCCTCTATCTTCTTTCTATTAGTTTTCTTGAATTTCCAGTGCAATTTGGGGTTGGACTTGTGTTTTTGGTCAGCTCAAATTGGACCGGATTTTCGGGTCACTACATTTGGTATTAGAGCATTGGTTTAGTTAATACCTTGGCTCTGTAGCGTGATTCAGTAGAGATGGGTTAGTAATATCCTAGACTGAGTTTGAGTGTATATATACGAGTGCGTATTTGTTAGTTAATATAAAGTGATTTATATTGTGGAGATTTATTGGTTGAGTGGCTTATAAATTCTGGTCGATCAGTTTGATCCACTGTATCGGTAGGAGTTTTATAAACACTTGAACACGATGAACCGACATGGTATGTTTTGAAATTAACATAGTATAATTGGTTGTGTTGGTTGTTATTATAATCGAATGAGGTTATAAGAAGTGAAATGGTTATGTAAATAACTGATCAGAATTCATATAAGTAAAGTATATGAAATGAGATGAAGTAAATCTGAATTTAAATCAGATTGGAATTAAAATAAGGAAATTTATAGTTCCTGGGAGATTTTGAAATGTTTTCAAAATTGAAGTATTCAGTAATGGTTTTGAAAATGATATAGTATTGAAGTCACTTGGGTCGCTGGAAAATAATTCCGATGATGACTGCGCAGTATCATCGGTGTGATTTTCGAGTTCTAAGTGGTGGATTACTACCAAAGATTTTGATTTGAATTGTTTTGAGAAAACAAGGTGTTTAGAAATTCAAATGTTTTGAATTGGTATTGTGATTTCAAATTAATTTGAAATGAACCCAGGAACTTGAAATTTGAAATTTAAATTTAACTTATGAAGTTAAATGGATTTAAATGGTGAAAGTGAATAATAAATTAGAATTAACCTTGACTAAGTTAAATGAAAATGGAATTGATTAGCGGATAATCTGGATTTGGATTTGAAATGATAAGTTAAGAGTTTGGAATTTGAAACTCGAATTTGAAATTGAATTCGGCTTGAATAAGCGAATGGTTGTGTTAAGAATAACTTGGTTGGAGTTTGATTGGAAATACATTGGTATATGCTGAATTGACAGCAAGTGAAAGGGATAAAGTTGATATACCCAACAAAAAGGTACAAGTTTATATTTGATATAAGCATGAGATTTATGAGCCGAATTGGCAAGCCGCTTGGCTGTTTGATTTTCTTTTGGGTTGGAGAAGGCCTGGAGAGGCGAGTTGTGGTTTTACCGATAGGGCTGTACAAAGGAGGTTATGGCGAAATTTTCCGAAAATTTAAAGTGTTAGAAAATTTTCAGAATTTTTGAAAATTTTAGTTAGTCGGAAGGAATCAATATTTTAGTCGGTATTAGTTGGTTCAGTTGAAATCAAAAATAAAGGGTAAACGAATCTTAGGAATTCCAATAGATAGGGTCGTCCTCTAACTTAGCAATTTCGAGGACGAAATTATTTTAAGTGGGGAAGAATGTAATGACCCGCATTTTTCCAGGGGTATAATTAATTAATTTAATTATTTAAAATAGTGATTTAGGGAATTAAATCGTCGTTAATTTAATTATATGGAATATTTAATTAAATTAAATAATTAAATAATATATTTAATTTAGGAATAACCAGAAATATTGGAAATCACAATATTCTGTGAACGGGGTCGTCCCTAAGATTTAATTCAGCTTAGAGTTGAATTATATTGACGAATATATTCAATCGACGTCAGTTTGAACGTATAATTATATTATAATTAAAATCGAGCTTGAAATGGTGCTGCAGTTCATAAATTGGCGATTCGAACTTCAACTGAATGTACAGGATTCGTTTTAAGCCAGATTTCTGTGAAACAAGAAACGCGTGGAGCTGGTGGAGTATATTTTTCTAGTGGAAGAGAAAAATCGGGATTTCATCGTGTAGATTTTGATTTATGGCCAAATCAAATTTCAGAGAAGTCGCTGTAGAATTCCTTTATAATTTACGATGCTTTATTTACGTTATAAAAGGATTTTCGATATAAATTGAATATCGAGATAAATCTAAAATCTGAAATATCAAACTGTAAATTCTGATATGATATTCTAGAGCTGCACGATATCATACGTGAAGATATACGATAATATAAATTTATTTATATTTAATTTAATTTAATTTAAATATATTTATATATTTAAATGGGTCATCCAGAGCGTTAAAAATAGCCGGTTTTTGCAAACGAAGTCGGAATTCGATGAAACAAGTTTTGTTGGATCCGCAATGTCAAATAGTGGTTAGATTTCCAGTTTCGTGATTTTTAGAGTCACTGTGTGACCGCACGGATTTTTAGAGTGAGAAACAGTCAGTATTTTGATAGTTAAAGATACGCTGTATGAGCATACAGGGTCGGAATTAGACGAAACCAGTTTCGTTGGGACCGTAATGTCGAACTCTAGCTACATGTCCAGTTTGGTGATTTTTGGGTATCGTGTGTGATCACACGAATTTTTAGAAGTCAGAAATGAGTATATATATAAGAGAATATGCCGAGAATATTCTTTTTATAAAATATCTAGATATTTATTTTTCTCTATAAATACCAAAATTTCATCCTAAACCTAATCTCAAACTCAGTTTTTGCGCCGTCAAGTTTTTTCATCCTCAAGAAGAAAAAACGCAAGTAAGAAAATCAGAAAACAAATCAAACGCTCTTCTATAAAATCCAAAATAAATCTCCTTGAGATCATATGGGATCGAGCTTTGCGTTCATGTAATTTTTGTAGGGTTCGATGCTTTTCTGGTTCGCTGGAAATTTGGGTACCGTGGGTTTCAATTGCTAGGGTTCCTGAATCCCGTGAATTGGAACATCGATTTGAGTTGTAAGGATCGTATTTGGGGTTTTGATAAGTTTTGGCATCTCATCGGGATTGGTTGGTTGATTTCAAACATAGATTTGTCGCAAGTTTTGTGCAGTAACGATGATTTCTTGTTCGAACGTGAGTCGGAAGGTGGCAGTCGAACTGGATGTAATACAGAGGAGAGAGTAGAGTTTAGAAAAGAGGGCTCGTTAGTGAAGAGGTTGTGGGATTTCTTGGTAGAACGAGAAAGAAAAAGGGGATCGAAGAGGGCACAATGGCCATGAGCAGGCGTCGGTCTGAATTTGGGAGGAAGAAGGATTAAAAGGGAGCGGGCCTGTAGTTTTGATTGAGTGGTACTGGGCCAAGATTTAAGGTTAAGCCCAATTCAATTTATAAAGGAAATTTAAGTTTATTTTTAACTTAAGTTTGTTCAAACTTGTAAAAGTAATATCTCGCCCATTCCTTATCAGAATTTCAAACCGTAAGTTGCGTTGGGATCGTATGGATGGGAGCAACACAATGAGACTGACGGGGAGTGAATCCGAGCTAGTTACAATTTATGGTGAAATAAATTGTCCATCTAAATCAAAGACAGTTAATCGTTTTTAACGATAACAGTCCAATGTGAGTAAAAGTCACCAACTCTGAACAGTTATATTTTTATGATGTATTTTTAGAACTGTTAATCATCTGTTGATTGTTGTGTGTTGGTTGATTGATTGAACTGCTAGCCAGTTAGTGAAAATTATATATATATATATATAAACCGTTAAATATTTATATATTGATTCTGCTATCAGAATAATTTATATTGAACTGAAAGTGATGATAATCATATTGTGTAACATCTGTGGATGCAGGGAGACAGGTTGGAGGAATCCGACTGGATTCCTCAACAGTTATTTTATTGTTTTTCATATATTGTTATATGATGTGATATAAAATCTGTGGGCGATTATATGTGCTTGGACGATATTGAACATCGTGATTTGATCTGATTGAATACCATAACATACGGGATGTTGATAAGGGGATTTTCAAAGTGATATTGAAAATAGAATATTTATAAAGTTGAATATTTATAAATAAGAAATGTTTATAAATTGGAATATTTATAAATAGGAGATACATAGAAAAAGAAATAATTTCAAACCATTTTCTTTTTGAATGGAAAGGCCTGTGTGGCGGGTTTGGGGATTTTCCCGATGCTCCCGATACAAAGGAGGTTATGGCGAATTTTCCCGGGAATTTAAGGAGTTAGAATATTTTTAAGAATAAAATAGAAAAAAAAGAAATATTTGTAAATCATTTACAAATAGAATTGAAAAGGGAATATTTAGAGAATGAATAGAGTTAATAAAAATGAAACCGTTATAAAGACGAAACGTTATTAAAAGGAAATCATTTGTAAAGTGAAGAACCGTTACTAAAAGTAAATCTTTATAAATGAATAAACGTTGTTAAAAGGGAATCTTTGTAAATGGTTAAACGTTATCAAAAAGGAGTTAGTAAATCGAATATGGTATTCGGTGTTAGTTAATCGAATATGGTATTCGAAGTTAGTTAATCGAATATGGTATTCGAAGTTAGTTAATCGAATATGGTATTCGAAGTTAGTTAATCGAATACGGTATTCGATGTTAGTTAATCGAATATGGTATTCGATGTTAGTTAATTGAATATGGTATTCGAAGTTAGTTAATCGAATATGGTATTCGAAGTTAGTTAATCGAATATGGTATTCGAAGTTAGTTAATCGAATATGGTATTCGATGTTAGTTAATCGAATATGGTATTCGATGTTAGTTAATCGAATATGGTATTCGATGTTAGTTAATCGAATATGGTATTCGATGTTAGTTAATCGAATATGGTATTCGAAGTTAGTTAATCATATATGTTATTCGAAAGGGGTTAGTCGAGTCGAGTTAGTTGAATAGAGTTAACCAGTTAGAGTTAACCAGTTAGAGTTAACCAGTTAGAGTTAATCAGTTAGAGTTAACCAGTTAGAGTTAATCAGTAGAGTTAACCAGTTAGAGTTAATCAGTTAGAGTTAACCAGTTAGAGTTAACCAGTTAGAGTTAATCAGTTAGAGTTAATCAGTTAGAGTTAACCAGTTAGAGTTAATCAGTAGAGTTAACCAGTTAGAGTTAATCAGTAGAGTTAACCAGTTAGAGTTAACCAGTTAGAGTTAATCAGTAGAGTTAACCAGTTAGAGTTAATCAGTTAGAGTTAACCAGTTAGAGTTAACCAGTTAGATTTAATCAGTTAGAGTTAACCAGTTAGAGTTAATCAGTAGAGTTAATCAGTTAGAGTTAATCAGTAGAGTTAATCAGTTAGAGTTAATCAGTTAGAGTTAACCAGTTAGAGTTAAACAGTTATAATTGAATAATTAGAGTTAATCCAAATGAGATGCCATTTAGCACGACTGCTAGCGTAATTCGCAGGGCTGCAAATAGCCTAAGGCGGTCGGATGTTTCCTAAGGGAATCAAGTGTAACCATTTGTGATCGCTGCGATCTAGAGTCAAACGAATGGAGTTAAATCGAATATTAGTTATTCGATAGGAGTTAATCAAGTTGAGTTAAATAAAACCAAGTTAGTCGATCCTAGGTTAATCAAATCGAATTGGTCGAACCAAGTAAGTCGAGTTAGTTCGAGTCAAGTTAAGTTAGTCAAGTTAGTCAAGTTAAGTTCGTCGAGTTAAATTAATCGATGTTAGTTTCATCGAAAGGAGTTATCGATGTTAGTTTCATCGAAAGGAGTTATCGATGTTAGTTTCATCGAAAGGAGTTATCGATTATAGTTTGATCGAAGTGAGATTTATCGAATAAGAGTCATTCGAAAAGAGATTATCGAATACAGTTTATTCGAAAGTGAGATTTTCAGATATGAGATATTTGAAAAGAAAGAGTTATCGAATATTAGTTATTCAAAGAGAGATTATCGAATATCGTTTACTCGAGAAGGAGTAATCAAATATAGTATATTCGAAAGGAAGGAGTTAATCGAATATAGGTTATTCGAAGAAGAGTTAATCAAATAGAGATTTCTCGAAGAGAGTTAATAGGAAAATTCGATTATATCGAATTCGGTAAAGTACTTATACTTTCCAGTGTTTAATTAGAGGTTTATTTATTTATAAATAAATAATTGTTAGGTTAATTATTCACTAATAAGAATAGAAGTTATAATTAAAGTTAGATAATTCGAAAGTAGGGATTATAACGTTATCGTTATAACCAATGTTTTAAATATAGAAGTGGATTAGTAAAATTGAATCCGAGAAAGGCGTAAAGAAGTTGTTAAAGATTTAAAAGATAAACTTTGACCATTTCGAAGTTATAACGTTGTTCAGTTAAGGTCTGAGAGGTAATTATACCCCAACTTGAGTGACTTCCTTCTTGACTAAGAAATGGTAAGGTTTGATCGTAAAGGAGTTTTGGAAATGTTTTCCAAACGAGAATCAGAAATGTTTTCTGATAAAAGAAAAATAAGAATTTAGAATATAGGGAAACAGGAGATAAGTAAATAAATGAACTAAAGAGATTTATGTTAAATGATGTTTGTTCGATATAATTTCCATTTGTAAATAATATCGTTGTTTGCACACTTGTTTTTCTTTGATAGTTAACTCACCGACTATCGAAGTTTTGACCATTTTAACGTTGTTAATATGGAGAGACCGGTTGGATTATTATCCATAGAACCACTCTGTATTGGCATAAGCGTCGCGAATCATATATGCCAAAGATAATTGAAGACGGAGTAAAATGCAAGGGCTGTTGTATAAGTCTTAGATAACAGTGACTAAGATGGATATACGGAATAGTGCCTTCGGTTTGTCCAGTCCCAGGACAACTTGTATGGACGGAGGTCTGACAGAGTATATCCAATGGATCGCGTAAGTTGATCTGTTCAAACGTATTCACGTTTGGTGGCGGAGGAATTCGTTTCTCTAAGCTATATACCCGTGTTATTTTTGGATAAGTCAATTTGTGATTTGGCGGGTATGACGATGTGACATTCTAAGTGAATGAGGATGACTTGTATGAATGAATGTCTGACAGAGTATTTCCAGAAAGGTCACGTACATTGATTTCTTCAACCGTACCAAGAGTGGAAGCGGAGAAGGAAACTTCTTTTAGCTGACACGTAATGTACTGTTGTAAACATCAATTAGTGATTTCGATGGATTTGACAATGTAGCATTCGAAGTGAATCTGATGTAATGATAAAGCGTAGCTTCTAGCCTCATCAACCGGTAAATGACAGAAATCGGGCAGGCAGCATGGCTAAGTCGATCGCACCGAAGTAGGGTGTATAATCACCTATCTAGAGAATATTCATTTGCTTCTTTTAATCTATCAATGCTGTCCCATATATATACGGGAAACGGTTGCTGATCCCAACCGTTGGTGATGTACATTCGAAACACTCAAGCGAAATGAGTGGTCGGTCATGTGTGGCTGAGTTGCAAGACGTTCTTGTTGAACTCCAGTGTATCGTTCCTAGAGTACACTGATCGGAAGGTGGTTCCATACCTTGTCAGAGTTGGAAATCCAATCATCCAATACGCACCCGCGGTTTTGATTGTATACTATATATGTAGAACGTGAGATGAAAGCGTTTCTGCTAGATTGATATATATTTGTACTTAGACATTATTATAATATCAGAATGATATTGCTTATCAAAGATGTTGGATTCTCATAAGGGAAAAACCCGTTCCGTATTCACGGCTTGGTCTTATGAGATATCATATATATGTTAAACTGTGTTACTCATACCAGTCCCATGACTGACTCGGAGTTTACTTTGTTGTTTTCCCTAAACTGGGTGCCTAAATTTGTACGGGCAGTCAAGTAGTCGGGATTTTACAGATACACTTGGAGAGCTTGGAGCAGGAGGCTTCAGGATTCTATAGCTATTATTATTGCCGCTGTTGTTGTAAGTGTTGTACTCTGATAAGTGCTATTGTATATATAACTGTTTGTATTTCAAAAGTTATGTTATATTTTATTCGTTCCGCTGTGAGATTCGTGTTTACTCTGATGATGATGTTCTTCTTCTTCTTCTATTCTATAAGCTCTACCTTATCCATCCTCACCCTCTATCTTCTTTCTATTAGTTTTCTTGAATTTCCAGTGCAATTTGGGGTTGGACTTGTGTTTTTGGTCAGCTCAAATTGGACCGGATTTTCGGGTCACTACAGTACGGGTCGGATGGCTTCTAGGTCAATCTAAGGGCTCTAAAACACTCTCTACACCTATAAATACATAACAATACCTAACCCTAATTCATAAAAATTCCTTAAGACGCTTCCATGCTACAAAACTTCAACCAAACATAGCCGCCGCACCAAAACTCTAAATTAAATTGCAAGTTTTTCATCAACTTTGGAGTTTAATCACATCAAGTAGCAAAGTTCTTCATCTACAATTCATGCTCTTCACCAATAATCAAACAAGAATATTAAATCAGCGTTCTACATCAATGACAAATCGATTATTTCTCCAATCCAGTCAAGGTGAGTGGAATTATAATAAACTTGTTGCATAATGGTATAAGTATCGTTCGTCATTTCCCCAATTATAAATTCAATACAAGATTCATGTTATAATAATTGTTCTTTTATTCTCCTTCCCCTTTTTATTTTTGGATCTAGGTTATCTCAAACCTAGAGGAAATCTTATTATACATACGTACGATTGAAATATGGGAATATTGGGGTATAACTTATTTTATGCAATCGAGGAATATAATCTATAATTTGGGGAATTATGGCATAACAATTATTATTGCAATTATTGGGACAAATGGAGGAATTTGTTTGTGACTTGAAATTAAGCCTAAAAGGTGAATTAGATTATATGTATAAACGTGGGGAAATATATTGGGAAAATATTTATTTTATGAAATTGGGTATAATGGGATTTTGGAAATTGGCATGTTTGGATATGAATAACATAGAATTGGTGAATTTGGCTATAATTGAGTAATTTGGGTAATATGAAATTTGGCTAATTATTATGTAATTGGTGTAGTTAATGGCAAAGTGGAAATAGACATAAAAAGTGAATTGTAATTAAGTTGAATTAGGACCACATGACTTGAATTTGGGGTTTGGGTGAAAGACGAATGTCAGTAAAAGCCTAAGACACGAGGTTAGACGTGTTTGTGGTGTAAGACTGCCCGGAACCGCCCGGCAAATCCAGCAACCACAAGCGGACGTCTAATGTGAGAGGTCAACGGCAAGAACTAGAGGCGTAACGATTTATGACACGAGGTTAGGCGCGTTGTGGTATAAGTCTGCCTGGAACCGCCCGACAAATCCAGCAGGCACGAACGGAAGTCTAATGTGAGAGGCCATACATTGTTACGACATAATAAATAAATTAAGAATTACTAACCATAATAAGACAAGTGGGTGACATGGATAAGGTTAGAGGGTTAAGTGGGTGGTATAAATGACATGTAAAGCATGACTAATATAGACTTAACCGTTGTAAGACATGTGATGTAAAACAAGACTAAGGTCGACTTAACCGTAGTAAGACATGTGTAAGACATGGAAACTATAATAAAGGGGGTTAAGTGGGACATGGGTGACATGTGAAACAAAAATTTAGATATGCTTAACCAAATAGGACCTGCAACGGTATCAAAAATTAATTGAATTGGGTAAAGTTTAAGTAACGAGTTAAGTAAAAGGAAGGGTTAAGTCAAATCAAAAATTAACGACACAGTAATGGGGGAATGATAACTACCTATTATAAATCAGAGTTGCGGTAATGTAAAATTAAATAATAGGTAAACTTGTCCTAAGGACAAGGGAAGATTATGACTTAAGATATAATACAAGACTTGAAGGGTGGGACGCCTTATACTATGAAATAAGTTAATCTAAGCTGAAAATGTGGGAAAGCACCCGTACGCTATCGCTTGATAAAGAAAACTTAAGTCATGTTTGAATTCATTGGAAAACCTTAGTTAGAGAACTAAGTAAATAAAGATGAAGGTAACCAAGTGTTGAACCTTAGTTAGAGAACTAAGAAAAATGGCAATTGGGTAACGAACCTTAGGTAGAGAACTAAGTAAATAAATATGAAGGTAACCAAGTGTTGAACCTTAGTCAGAGAACTAAGAAAAATGGCAACTGGGTAACGAACCTTAGTTGGAGAACTAAGAAAAATGGAAACTGGGTAACGAACCTTAGTTAGAGAACTAAGTAAGCAACGGTAAAGATAACTAAGTAAGTAAACCTTAGTTGAAAAGGACTAAGTAATAAACCTTAGTTAAAGAGAAACTTGGTAATTAGAATTGAGGGACAACATAAACGAGGATAACCAAGTTAATAAGACAAAGCAAGCGCATAATCAGAAGTTTAGACATAAGGTCTAATAGTACGAAAGGATAAGGCGCTTGGACTAGTCCATACGATAAGGGATGAATAATCAAATTCCGTATATCATCACGGTGCCATAGGGCGCAAGGGGGAGCGTACGTCCATCTGATCATATAGAAGGCTCCAACGGACTGGGTTACGAAGCATGCGACTTCGAGGGGACGTAAGGATACTCTTGGTATCCCTCTGTGAGAATTTCGATGATCCACCTGGGCTCACAGAGGTTAAGGTCCACGTAAGAAGAACCAAGAGTATGCCTTGGTTGTAATAATAAGGCAACCTAAAGACTAGGATGGACCAGCGTGAGTCGGTGATAACCAGTTGCCCATGTGATAGCACGTCGTTGACTACCTACCATCTTGAGTCAGTCGAGCACAAAAAGCGGGAAGGCAGAGAACTCCAAAAGACCATATACTTGCTATCTAGTTATGGGTGAGGTTGGCCAATAGGTTTGTGAGGGCATAGAGGGCCTGCGTACAGTTCTCATTCTTGATATTCGTAGGTGCCTTTCATTGGTTGAGGGAGGGGTCAAGTGGGACCATAGCCACAGTAAAAACTGACCTTAGCATCTGCATCGACAGATAAGTTAAAGCTCCCGACCGAGTTCCGTGTTTCTTGATTTGCCCTGCCACGGGACTCGGGTCGCACATATAGAGGACATGTGCAACTAGATATCTAGCACGTTAAATGATACGGCTGGGACATAAAGTCTAGGAACGCATATCGCTCGGGGTTGTGTGTCCTAGACTAGAGGGCATTGTTCGATAGGTATCATAAACCCTAGTTGGACCTAGGTAACATAAACCCTGGTTGAATTTGGGAAGCGTTCGATAAGTAAACCCTAGTTGGACCTAGGTAACACTCGATGGTAAACCCTAGTTGGATCTAGGTAGTATTTGGCAACAAAACCTAGTAAGACCTAGGTTGGCAGTCCAAACGCTTACGCAACACAGGAATGGTGGACGTAGTGATAATATATACGTATATATATACACATGAAAGCCCGTACGACATACGACATTAGATAAGGAACTGCGTACATATGACAAGATGACACGAGTTGGGTAAGGGATTGCATACACATGAAAAGGGGACACGAGTAGGGGATAACTACATATACATTGTATTAGGTTAATCTACTAGTGGACGGATAAGTATAGCTTAAAGAGCTAACATTGTTAATAACCTAATAACCAAGAAAATATAACTGAACAATATATGTAGGATTATACAAAAGTTTATTCTAAGTCCAATCACACAGAACTTATGTTCTGACCCCCTCCTCACTACATACTTCCAGGTTAGGTTCATAACAGAGATGGTATAAGCTTTGGATACTGGTTAGGCAGTATGTTTTATAAGGTAAAGCCATATTTAAGTATATTATACTTTAAGTTCCTTCCGCAGTAAGATGCTTACGAATTCTGACATGTTTCTTTATCTCTGTCTTTTTCTACAGGATACCAGAGCACCCAACTCGGGTTTCGGTAGATTTAGTTTTTTGAAAAAAATTCGGTCTGTCGGAATCCAGGTTGTTACATCTGGTATCAGAGCGAGGTTTAGTGTTACTAGGGAGATAATGAGTAAACGTATTTGTATTTTCTAAAATATAAATATATTATATATATATAAACCTAAATCCATAGAGTAGCCCACTATGTAACGACCGTAAATTTTGCTCGATCCGAATCAATCGCTAAACCGACCAAAACCGTTCGAAACGCCTGATTGTTTTGAGAACACGACAAATTAGAACGCAGACAGAAGAACATTTCATTGTATATTACAAAAATTCCGTCAGAATACAAGAATATACAGAGTATGAATAAATATTACACAAAAAATATCAGAGATTTAAATTACATTTAAATACATCGCAGCGGAAAATAATACAAAACAAAACTAGAAGTAATACACGGATACAGAGCTTTCCGAGTATCGTTCCAGTTGTCAGGATCCTGTGAATATAAATCTGCAAAACCAAAACTACTAGCTGCCTGTGTCAAAATAAGGGCACCCAGAGTTTTGGTTAAAACAATAAACTCCAGGTCAGTCATGTGACTGGTGTGAGAACTAAAACAGTTATTAATCTTTATTTTAAAGTTAGGTAAATCAAGGGACCACGCCGTATAACACGGAATGGGTTTCCTCCCAAGAATTCCAGTGCATAAAACAAACAGCGCAATGCTAAATAAAGAAAAATGAAGCTATTATAAGACCCAGGTCCCATCACACAATGCAACGCAAGCCGGAGGATAGGGTATTACCTTATAATAGCCAAAGAATGCTTGATACGCTAAATTTCATGTTTTATTATTACTATAAGTGTATAGTGTTAAAACAATTTCAATCATAAATATCAATCATAGACGGCATGGGTACCATATATCATGTCGCCATACTAGGCTCTACAATCAAAACTGCAAAGTCACGTATTTGGAAATTGGATTTCCATCTGTGAACCGAGGCAAAAGATAGTCCTCTACCGATTCGAGACAATCTAGCCCATGTCTCAGGTCAGAGCTCGAGTGACCTTTGGAGCGATAGGGCCGGTCCACCGATGTGGATTAAAATTCTTGAACACTGCATTTCCTCGCCCTTTGGGGCGTAAATGAGCCAACAAATGACTCCATCGGCTTCACATAGTCACTGATATATCCGAGACACCTCGCAACGGCAACAACCACATAAGTCAAACTCGTCAGGGCGTGTAAAACCACTGACGCCACTTCTAGCTAGAAGGAAACGCATGTCCTCCCTGAGGTCATTCTCCCGTTTCTGGTTCACAACCGGGGTGTGAGGCTCGCGAATCAACATTACACAAAGCTATGCCACACAGGCCGTGCTTTGATCATCACCACAAGACTTTGCTTTTCAACAGAAGCCTTGATCAATTGCCACTTAGGCATGCCACACAGGCTGTTCACTCCATGTGTTTGATATCCATCAATATATAACCTCCGAGCTCGTACGTCTCAGAGAAGGGCGTTAAGCAAGAGAATAAATTCTCCGCTGCTAAACAGATATATATTAAATAGAAATCAATTACACAGAATAAAATCCAATGTCAGACACACAATCTATTTACAAGTCCGTTCTGGGTTTGAACGAAACCGGACGCACCTTGTACCTCGCATATCCATCGATCTCCAAGTACGTCTGGACGATCACCAACTGATTCCCTCCTCTTGGGTGTACGACCCAATCAAGATCAACAGTAATTATCCAAACAACGTGAAGACCTCCGGTCTTTAAACACCGTCTTCATCTTCGACTTATCGTCGTATCAGTTATTCAGAATGGGATAAACCAGGTCTTTCCGAATAACTCGCGTATATATTAAACAAGTGTTACACAAACACAACATATGCCTCATTCCAGTTCATCAGTCACTAACCGTAAATTAGTAAGGGAACAATTCCCCAAATATTAACCCCGAAGGCCGAAACCAACATCAGATCAATACCTAGGAAACCATTCTTCTTAGCTAACCTACAGTTAGTTTCTAAATTTCACATTCTTAGGGAAAGGTTCCCATTAATTTTATCAAAGATAAATTCTTTTAAATTTATTCTTTAATCTTCCTTTGAATATCAATTCAAACTAGTTGGGATTAGCGAACCACACCGAAGTAATTATTTATTTTATTTCCCAATCCCAACCTATTTATCCCAGGAAGTAAAACTGGTCATACTTCATATCTAACACCACGATGTTATTGGTAAATTCAATTACCATTTCACGTTCAAATCTAATTAAAGATTTAACTATCACCTGGAGTAAAACTGGTGATACTCCATTCTCAATCTTTTCAATCTAATTAAAGATTCATTAAAACTCCACTTAGTTTTAATCTTTAACTGGGTTAAAGAATCAGTGTCATTTAAAACACGGTTCACGATAAACCCAAAATCACATTCCATTCTATCAGCTTTTAACCGTAAAATAGCAAGTGAGCATTTTCCTAAGTATTAACCCCGAAGGCCGAAACCAACATCAGATCAATACCCAAGAAATTATTTAACTTAACTAATCTCCAGTTAGTTTCTGATTTTCTTAACTCCTTTGGGTCTAAGAACAGTATTATTGAAGATACCGTTCACGACAATCCCAAAATCACATTTGATACTAAATACAAGGCTCTGAATAGAAAATATATCGGCTTATATTCAATATCAAATTCTATGACCAACAAATATCGTATTGGAAAATACAATATAAATATATCTTTCAAATTTCCATAACAATATCTGTATAATCACGAAATCCAACATTGAAATATTCCTAAGATAATTTCGATTCCAATCCATTCCAATTCAATTATTGGGAATTCTGTTTATTTTCAAAACCATTTCAAATCCAATTTATTTATTTTAAAAATAAATAAATTATTATTCTAGTTCAAACCTAGTTCATTTCGATAAAAATCTATTTTTATCTTTTAAAATATGGAGTTTTTCATCCCAATTCTTCACAAATCATTTCTTATGATTTTACACAAATAATTACTATTTTTAATAATTTTATCAAGGCCCGTACAGTCGATTTCCATCAACGGCCATCGAACTGCACTTACAGCGACCTTTTCTAAATTTGATTTGGACATAATTCCAAATCCAACCGTTAGATTTCAAATCTCTAATATTCATTAGAAAGCTCTTTTCGATACGAACCCAACGGTTCCGGTTTCAGGAGAATCCGATGGTCGGATCTCTCGTAATATGCATTCGAAGTCAATGGTCGAAATTCGTGAACTGCCGCGACGCGGCGCGTTCTATTCAGGCCATTATATATATAAATATATATTATATATATTTCGTCGATTTCCTTTTATAACGTATTTTATAAATTGTTTTAAATTCGTTTTCAAAACGATTTCAACTTCCATCTCAAATTCAAATCAAAATTGAATCTTTCCAATATAAATTCGTTTAAAATTCATTTCAACTCGATTTCAATTCAAATCCATTTCAATTCAAATCAGTTTCAATTCAAATCAATTTCAATCCAAATTGGTTTCAATTCAAATCGATTTTAGTTCAATTCCAATACATTTTAAGTTCAATTCAAAACGATTTCAATTCTATATCAATCTAATTCAAATTTCAATTCTTTTCAATTTAATTCGAATTTCAATTTATTTCAATTTAACTCGAATTTCAATTCTATTCAGTTTAATTCAAATTTCAATTCTATTCAGTTTAAATCTGAATTTCAATTTATTTCAAAGTATCAGATTTCGAAATCACTTTCGATATTCATTATAAAATGAATAAAATTGATATAAATTTCGTTCACGTCAAAATGGCGTCAATCTAATTAACACGGCTTTTATTCAACACATGAATTTATTTTCTATTCAACACATGAATTTATTTTCTATATTGGAATGAAGCCCAATCAATTACCATATAATGTTAATTATATGGATTTTCTACAATGCATGTATATAATAGCAACGATAAATAATCAACCATCATCCGGAGTGCACCACACAACTGCATAAGCATTAAATATAAATAATTAACGCTTACACAGTCTGTCAACCTATCGATTGACATACAACTAAACAATCGGGATTAGTGTACGTCAAATATCATCCCAATACCCGTGTGGGGTTTCAAATCAACAAACACACATTTTATTTGTGCAGTTGGGCGATGTGTAAAATTTATCGTCCCAATCAATATCAGTCAAATCAGTGCATATAAACAAATCGTCCGATTTGTTTATAAATATTTATTTTATATACACGTTAAAGATTATATTTTTAACTATAAAATATTTTCCACTATAAAATATTTTATTTCATTCACCATCATACAATCAAATTTCACTACACAGCAATCAAACAAACAAGTCATCCATGGTCTGTGGACGACGAGTGTCGGGTGCTACTAAACAACGTCTGCATCTTAGTATATGTTTTAACGAGAAATTAAATTAAAAGTGAGGAGTTCTCACCTTGGGGATCCACTCCACCATTCTTTTGATTTTCGATCTAGATTGCGTACCTACGTTAAAAATCATATTTTTAACCCATTAATAATTATTTCTTTGTATGACTATTTTACAAATAACATACACAAGCTAAAAATCATATTTTTAGCTTACTAAAAATATTTCCATCGCTTATACCAGATAAAAAAAAAAATCATATTTTTAACTTATAAAAATATTTTCTTTAACATGATAGAAACAAAGAAAACATATTTCACAAATCAAAGAAAGATCATATTTTTCCTTTTCTATTTCATATATAAAAATCAATTTTTTACATCGCTACACATAGAATAAAAATCGTATTTTTATTCCAACTAAAAATTATATTTTTATATGACTAAAGATTTTATTTTTATCTTTCTAAAACAATTTTCTACATACCATAAAAATCTCAATTTTATCACAACGTTATATAAAAATCTAATCTTTTTATTCAATCAAAAATCTCACTTTTTTATCAAACAAAAATCTAAATTCTTAATCAAACAAAGATCTAACTTTTTTAACTATAAAAATCAAGTCTTTATCACCGCCACTTCACCTAGAAAAAAAATAATATTTTTCTTATGTTAAAAATTATATTTTTATGACCCTATCCAAACCAAAATCATTTTTTTTCTTTTATTAATTCTTAAATAGAATCAGTTCTAATACTAATAAAAATAAAAATAAAAGAATTTAAAAACTCACCTTTTTTTTTGAGTTGGAAGGGGGGAGCTTCATCGTCGGCGCTGTAAAGGGGGGAGCTTCATCGTCGGCGCTGTAGAGGGGGGAGGGGGTCGGAGCGTCCCGCGTCAGGCGGAGGTGGGTGGTGGAAGGCTGTAGAGGGGGGAGGGGGTCGGAGCGTCCCGCGTCAGGCGGAGGTGGGTGGTGGAAGGCGCGGGGCGCGGCGGCGAGTGGAAGGAGGGCCATTGCGGTGGATCTGAGGTCGTGGGGTAAAGGGGAGATCGAAAGGAAGGAGGAGGGCGTGAAGAAGAAGGTGGAGGAGATGGGGTAGCCGCGCCGGCGGCGCGACGGTGGGAGGAGCGGCGGCTGCTCCTCCCCCTTCCTTCTCCCTTTTTTTTTCGATTATGAAATGATTTTGAACGGGGGGCCTGAAGGATTAAGGAGGTGAAGGGTTATTATTTATTTATTTATTTATTTAATTTCAAAAAGCAACTTTTTATTTCGACTTCGAAATCGAACTCATCGACTGTCGTCCATAGCTAATTACCCCCATTTCGAACACAATGGGATATGTATCGAAGGCTGATTCAACTGTTTCGATCAGTTTTCGTCAAAATCAAAATATAACTCTATATATTGAGTTTGAACGCACATTTCAATTTACCGGGGCCACATACGGACTCTAAAAATTTCCAAAAAATAGTTTCTAGCTTCGTATTGACGATACGGTGCTAAAAAACTAATTTCATCGAATTCTGAGACCATTTGAAAAATGGCTATTTTCCAGTCGATTAAAATCAACTAAACTGGTCAAACGCGTTTTCCTTCCATTAAAAATTATGAAATTTGAAACCTAGCAATAATTTGACATCTCGGATCCAACATCAGATCACTAACCGTAAATTAGTAAGGGAACAATTCCCCAAATATTAACCCCGAAGGCCGAAACCAACATCAGATCAATACCCAGGAAACCATTCTTCTTAGCTAACCTATAGTTAGTTTCTAAATTTCACATTCTTAGGGAAAGGTTCCCATTAATTTTATCAAAGATAAATTCTTTTAAATTTACTATTTAATCTTCCTTTGAATATTAATTCAAACTAGTCGGGATTAGCGAACCACACCGAAGTAATTATTTATTTTATTTCCCAATCCCAACCTATTTATCTCATGAAGTAAAATTGGTCATACTTCATATCTAACACCACGGTGTTATCGGTAAATTCAATTACCATTTCACGTTCAAATCTAATTAAAGATTTAACTATCGCCTGGAGTAAAACTGGTGATACTCCATTCTCGATCTTTCCAATCTAATTAAAGATTCATTAAAACTCCACTTAGTTTTAATCTTTAACTGGGTTAAAGAATCAGTGTCATTTAAAACATGGTTCACGATAAACCCAAAATCTCATTCCATTCTATCAGCTTTTAACCGTAAAATAGCAAGTGAGCAATTACCTAAGTATTAACCCCGAAGGCCGAAACCAACATCAGATCAATACCCAAGAAACCATTCAACTTAACTAATCTCCAGTTAGTTTCTGATTTTCTTAACTCCTTTGGGTCTAAGAACAGTATTATTGAAGATACCGTTCACGACAATCCCAAAATCTCATTTGATATTAAATACAAGGCTCTGAATAGAAAATATATCGGCTTATATTTAATATCAAATTCTACGACCAACAAATATCGTATTGGAAATAACGATATAAATATATCTTTCAAATTTTCATAACAATATCTGTATAATCACGAAATCCAACATCAAAATATTCCAAAGATAATTTCGATTCTAATCCATTCCAATTCAATTATTGGAAATTCTGTTTATTTTCAAAACCATTTCAAATCCAATTTATTTATTTTAAAAATAAATAAATTATTATTCTAGTTCAAAACTAGTTCATTTCGATAAAAATATATTTTTATCTTTTAAAATATGGAGTTTTTCATCCCAATTCTTCACAAATCATTTCTTATGATTTTACATAGATTATTACTATTTTTAATAATTTTATCAAGGCCCGTACATTCGATTTCCATCAACGACCATCGAACTGCACTTACAACGACCTTTTCTAAATTTGATTTGTACATAATTCCAAATCCAACCATTAGATTTCAAATCTCTAACATTCATTAGAAATCTCTTTTCGATATGAACCCAACGGTTCTGGTTTCAGGAGAATCCGACGGTCAGATCTCCCGTAATATCCATTCGAAGTCAATGGTCGAAATTCGCGAACTGCCGCGGTGCGACGCGTTCTATTCAGGCCATTATATATATATAATATGTATATTATATATATTTCATCGATTTCCTTTTAAAACGTATTTTATAAATCATTTTAAATTCGTTTTCAAAACGATTTCAACTTCCATCTCAAATTCAAATCAAAATTGAATCTTTCCAATATAAATTCGTTTTAAATTCATTTCAACTCGATTTCAATTCAAATCCGTTTCAATTCAAACCGGTTTCAATTCAAATCAATTTCAATCCAAATCGGTTTCAATTCAAATCGATTTCAGTTGAATTCCAATATGTTTTAAATTCAATTCAAAACGATTTCAATTCTATTTCAATCTAATTCGAATTTCAATTCTTTTCAATTTAATTCGAATTTCAATTTATTTCAATTTAACTCGAATTTCAATTCTATTCAGTTTAATTCGAATTTCAATTCTATTCAGTCTAAATCCGAATTTCAATTCATTTCAAAATATCAGATTTCGAAATCACTTTCGATATTCATTATAAAATGAATAAAATCGATATAAATATCGTTCACGTCAAAATGGCGTCAATCTAATCAACACGGCTTTTATTCAACACATGAATTTATTTTCTATTCAACACATGAATTTATTTTCTATATTGGAATGAAGCCCAATCAATTACCATATAATGTTAATTATATGGATTTTCTACAACACATGTATATAATAGCAACGATAAATAATCAAGCATCATTCGGAGTGCACCACACAACTGCATAAGCATTAAATATAAATAATTAACGCTTACACAGTCTGTCAACCTATCGATTGACATACAACTAAACAATCGGGATTAGTGTACGTCAAATATCATCCCAATACCCGTGTGGGGTTTCAAATCAACAAACACACATTTTATTTGTGCAGTTGGGCGATGTGTAAAATTTATCGTCCCAATCAATATTAGTCAAATCGGTGTATATAAACAAATCGTCCGATTTGTTTATAAATATTTATTTTATATACACGTTAAAGATTATATTTTTAACTATAAAATATTTTCCACTATAAAATATTTTATTTCATTCACCATCACACAATCAAATTTCACTACACAGCAATCAAACAAACAAGTCATCCATGGTCTGTGGACGACGGGTATCGGGTGCTACTAAACACCGTCTGCATCCTAGTATATATTTTAATGAGAAATTAAAATAAAAGTGAGGAGTTCTCACCTTGGGGATCCACTCCGCCATTCTTTTGATTTTCGATCTAGATTGCGTACCTGCATTAAAAATCATATTTTTAACCCATTAATAATTATTTCTTTGTATGACTATTTTACAAATAACATACACAAGCTAAAAATCATATTTTTAACTTACAAAAATATTTTCTTTAACATGATAGAAACAAAGAAAATATATTTCACAAATCAAAGAAAGATCATATTTTTCCTTTTCTATTTCATATATAAAAATCAATTTTTTACATCGCTACACATAGAATAAAAATCGTATTTTTATTCCAACTAAAAATTATATTTTTATATGACTAAAGATTTTATTTTTATCTTTCTAAAACAATTTTCTACATACCATAAAAATCTCAATTTTATCACAATGTTATATAAAAATCTAATCTTTTTATTTAATCAAAAATCTAACTTTTTAATCAAACAAAAATCTAAATTCTTAATCAAACAAAGATCTAACTTTTTAACTATAAAAATTAAGTCTTTATCACCGCCACTTCACCTAGAAAAAAATTTAATATTTTTCTTATGTTAAAAAATATATTTTTATGACCCTATCCTAACCAAAATCAGTTTTTTTTCTTTTATTAATTCTTAAATAGAATCAGTTTTAATACTAATAAAAATAAAAATAAAAGAACTTAAAAACTCACCTTTTTTTTGAGTTGGAAGGGGGGAGCTTCATCATCGGCGTTGTAGAGGGGGGAGGGGGCTCGGAGCGTCGCGCGTCAGGCGGAGGTGGGTGGTGGAAGGCGCTGGGCGCGGCGGCGAGTGGAAGGAGGGCCATTGCGGTGGATCTGAGGTCGTGGGGGTAAAGGGGAGATCGAAAGGAAGGAGGAGGGCGTGAAGAAGAAGGTCGAGGAGATGGGGTAGCCGCGACGGTGGGAGGAGCGACGGCTGCTCCTCCCCCTTCCTTCTCCCTTTTTTTCGATTATGAAATGATTTTGAATGGGGGGCCTGAAGGGTTAAGGAGGTGAAGGGTTATTATTATTTTTTATTTAATTAATTAATTTCAAAAAGCAACTTTTTATTTCGACTTCGAAATCGAACTCACCGACTGTTGTCCATAGCTAATTACCCCCATTCCGAACACAATGGGATATGTATCGTAGGCTGATTCAACTGTTTCGATCAGTTTTCATCAAAATCAAAATACTCTATATATTGAGTTTGAACGCACATTTCAATTTACCGGGGCCACATATGGACTCTAAAAATTTCCGAAAAATATTTTCTAGCTTTGTATTGACTATATAGTCCTAACAAAACTAATTTCATCGAATTCTGAGACCATTTGAAAATTGACCATTTTCCAGTCGATTAAAATCAACTAAAACTGGTCAAACGCGTTTTCCTTTGCCACGCTCACATACTAACTTCAAAAATTATGATAATTGAAATCTAGCAATAATTTGACATCTCGGATCCAACAAAAGTGGTTTCGTCGAAAACCGAGGTTGTTTGCAAAATTTCCATTTTTAAGGGCCGAAATTCCATAGCGACTATTCTAAATTTTCAACTGGACATATCTTTTGATTCCCGCTATGAAATTTCGATTTCTCAGATTCGTTGGAAAGATACTCTCAATTAGTTTCTAATATTTTTGGTTTCGCTAAAATCCAGTTTGTTTTGTGCCCGTTACATTCATTTGAAATTTGAAATCGAATTTTCAAACTACCGCACCATTTTCAATTCCTTAAAATAAATATTTATATTCTAACGACGATCTATATAAATATATACATTCTAATTCTATTCAAAATAAATTTCTCGTCGCTATTATTTAAAATAATTCATTTTAAGTATTCAAAATTCAATAAAATTGCCAAAATAAATTTTTTAAATTGGCTCGGATTTTCCAGGTTGTTACACACTAGGTATGGAAAGGGTTGGGATAGCTATTTTGTACACTAAAGGGATAAACCTAGCAATTTTGAGACCCTTAGGTGGTTTTGTTGGAAAGTGTACAATATGATTTGGTATTAGAGAGAAAAAGTATCCCATAGAGTTAAAACTGAAATAAGTAGTGGATTTAGAAGTGAAACCTTATAAAAAAAAGGTTAAAATGTGGAAAATGGATTAGGAATATATATAGTTGAGAGAATTGGTTTGGAAAGTGCCTAGGAAAGCCTAGTTGAGTTGAAAGACCCACTTTGAGTCTAACCTAATAATAAACTTTTAAGAACTTGAATTTGTAAAAGAGTTTGTAGTATTTTAAGTTTCTTAAAAAGTATTTTTGATGTTTAAGAAAAATACGTAAAGGACATATTCAGTGTATGTTGGGTTTTTAACATAAAGTGGTGTATATTTTGGTAAAACAATGATTTCTTGTTTTAAAAGAATTCTCTCATTAAAAGGTGCATAGTATAGAGCATATATAGCTCGCTAGTTTTCATATTATAATATATGAAAGGATTGAAAAGAAAGTGTTGCGTTTTGTAAAAAAATTCTATTCTGTTAATGATAAATTTTGATTATTGATTTACGAAGAAATTTTTTTTTGGTGGACAAAATAAGTTGTAGGAATAGAATAGATGTCTGCACCTTATAGCGAGTAGTTAAATTAACATTGTAATTAGAAACAATGTAAGCCCGATAGTTGTCCTTGTCTACTCCAGTTTTGTGATTTAAAAAAAAAGTTTTGCATTTTATTTTGTAATATGTTTTTGTATGGTTTGGCGAAAACAAGTTTTGGAGAAGAAAATAAAGTTTTAACACTTTTAATTTCTGAAAGAAAAATGTAATGAAAAGAAAGGAGGCCAAACCATGTTTTAAAAAGAATGGAGTAGGTAAGGATTAGTGCCTAGAATAGAACGAGAGAAAGTTAAAGCTATGAATTAAACAATTGGAACCAACTAGAGATTGGTTGAGTTGAGTGATTCTCTGAGTGTCAATCTGATGTTGATTTCGGTCTTCGGGGTTGATATTTAAGGAGTTACTCTCTTGCCAATTTACAATCAGGGATTAGCTAATATTAAACTAATGGAAAATTCCCCGTAGAATGCATAAGCATTGAGAAACCTAGGTTTCTTGCTGGGGAAAAAGAAAAAAAAGGATAGGCTAGTAATACACGGCAAGGACTAGTAGTGACTACTAACTAGTAAAGGGCAAGTAAGTGGGCAGATCCTGTTGCGTGGACTCGCAATTGTCTGAGATGACAAAGTCCTAAGATTCTTGGCATATAGTAGTAGCTGTGTAGGATGCTGTTTGAGTTGAAAACAGAAAAAGCTTATTTGAAATAATAAACTTAAGTAATTGGATTAAGTCAAATAAGCTAAGAAAGAGAAAAGCCTAGCTAACAAGAAACAATAAATTCAGTAAGGCAACAAATGTGACGGGAAAAGAAAATGGAAATCTTAAGAAAAAGATGAATAAATATGAAATTTTTCCAAGATAAATGGTAAAAGAGAATAAAATTTCTTATGTGGTTGTGCTTGGATAGGAAAATAGGAAATCTTCATAGAATAGTCATATAAAAATCCAAGTACGATTAGAAAAGAAAAACGGAGGATGTGAATTTTTCCGTTTTATACCTTTTCGTAACATAAGAAATCGAATTTGGAAAATTAGATTTTTCTAAATTTTGAATTTAATGATGGATGGTAGGGTTTTGGACGCGACAATTCGGTGAACTATGCTCTTATTCTATAAGAGTATGGGAAAACTTAGATGAAAATTATTTTGATTTTTCAGGAATATTGCATTCATATAGAACTGCAAGTATATTTATGATGTGAGCATCATGTTTTGAAAGAGTTTTTAAAATTTGCATACATACAGGTGGATCCAAATTACGCATACATACTTTACTATGATGTATCACACTTTGCACATGTGGACAATATTTGCAACAATTGGATGCACACTTGATGGATGGATATTGCGAGGGGTTATCTATTTTACTCTTATCGAATTTCGGGGACGAAATTCTTTAAGGGTGGAAGAATGTAACACCCCACATTTTTAATATAATTAAAAATATGTAAAAATATGTGTATATGCATAGATAGGTAAATAATGGTGATGTAAAATGAGAATTAATTAATACATGGAAGAGAAGGAAAAATTAAATCAATAACAGTGTGTGTAACGGAAGAGATGAGAAAATAAAGATACTTAATTTAAATATCAGGAATTAAGTAAAACGGACATCACCATTGCGTTCGTCTCGGAATTCTGCTTGGAATAGAGTCCAAGTTTGCGTAAATCGGACTCCGTATAAAGGAGTTATGGCCTTTAGAAGATTCAACAAAAATTCAAACCAGTTCGAAATTCGACCCAGGCAGCTGGGCGGCAAATTTCCTGCCAAAACCAGGCAGGTTGACCTAGCGGTCGACCTGGGGGTCAGGTTGACCAGGGGTCGACCTACCCCTTAGGAGGTCGACCTAGGGGTAGACCTATCCCCAGATCTGGGCGATTTCAGTCCCTGTGACATGTTTTGATGTGCAGTACGGGTCGGATGGCTTCTAGGTCAATCTAAGGGCTCTAAAACACTCTCTACACCTATAAATATATAGCAAGACCTAACCCTAATTCATAACAATTCCTTAAGACGCCTCCATGCTGCCAAGCTTCAACCAAACATAGCCGCCGCCCCAAAACTCTAAATTAAATTGCAAGTTCTTCATCAACTTTGGAGTTTAATCAAATCAAGTAGCAAAGTTCTTCATCTACAATTCATGCTCTTCACCAATAATCAAATACGAAGATTAAATCAGCATTCTACATCTACGACAGATCACTTATTTCTCCAATCTAGTCAAGGTGAGTGGAATTATAATAAACTTGTTGCATAATGGTATAAGTATCGTTCGTCATTTCCCCAGTAATAAATTCAATGCAAGATTCAAGTTATAAAAATTGTTCTTTTATTCTCCTTCCCCTTTTTATTTTTGGATCTAGGTTATCTCGAACCAAGACGAAATCTTATTATACATACGTACGATTGAAATATGGGAATATTGGGGCATAACTTATTTTATGCAGTTGAGGAATATAATCTGTAATTTGGGGAATTGTGGCATAACAATTATTATTGCAATTATTGGGACAATAGGCCGAATTTGTTTGTGACTTGAAATTAAGCCTAAAAGTTGAATTAGATTATATGTATAAACGTGGGGAAATATATTGGGAAAATATTGATTTTATGAAATTGGGTATAAGGGAATTTTGGAAATTGGCATGTTTGGATATGAATAACATGGAATTGGTGAATTCGGCTATAATTGAGTAATTTGGGGAATATGAAATTTGGCTAATCATTATGTAATTGGTGTAGTTAATGGCAATGTGGAAATAGACATAAAAAGTGAATTGTAATTAAGTTGAATTTGGACCACATGACATGAATTTGGGGTTTGGGTGAAAGACGAATGTCAATGAAAGCCTAAGACATGAGATTAGACGCGTTTGTGGTGTATGACTGCCCAGAACCGCCCGGAAAATCCAGCAACCACAAGCGGACGTCTAATATAAGAGGTCAATGGCAAGAACTAGAGGCGTAACGGCTTATGACACGAGGTTAGGCGCGTTGTGGTATAAGTCTGCCCGGAACCACCCGGCAAATCCAGCAGCCACGAACGGAAGTCTAATGTGAGAGGCCATACATCGTTATGACATAATAAATAAATTAAGAAATACTAACCATAATAAGACATGTGGGTGACATGGGTATGTTTAGAGGGTTAAGTGGGTGGTGTAAATGACATGTAAAGCATGACTAATATAGACTTAACTGTTGTAAGACATGTGATGTAAAACATGACTAAGGTCGACTTACCCATAGTAAGACATGTGTAAGACATGGAAACTATAATAAAGTGGGTTAAGTGGGACATGAGTGACATGTGAAACAAAAATTTAGATATGCTTAACCAAATGGGACCCGTAACGGTATCATAAATTAATTGAATTAGGTAAAGTTTAAGTAACAGGTTAAGTGAAAGGAAGGGTTAAGTCAAATCAAAAATTAAGGACACAGTAATGGGGGAATGATAACTATCTATTATAAATCAGAGTTGCGGTAATGTAAAATTAAATAATAGGTAAACTTGTCCTAGGGACAAGGGAAGATTATGACTTAAGATGTAATACAAGACTTGAAGGATGGGGCGACTTGTATTATGAAATAAGTTAATCTAAGTTGGAAATGTGGGAAAGCACCCGTACGCTATCGTTTGATAAAGAAAACTTAAGTCATGTTTGAATTCATTGGAAAACCTT
Organism: Allium sativum; assembly: GCA_030737875.1. Taxonomy (NCBI): domain Eukaryota; kingdom Viridiplantae; phylum Streptophyta; class Magnoliopsida; order Asparagales; family Amaryllidaceae; genus Allium; species Allium sativum. The sequence continues at coordinate 436,335,644 of CM060919.1, forward strand.
AGTTAGAGAACTAAGTAAATAAAGATGAAGGTAACCAAGTGTTGAACCTTAGTTAGAGAACTAAGAAAAATGGCAATTGGGTAACGAACCTTAGTTAGAGAACTAAGTAAATAAAGATGATGGTAACCAAGTGTTGAACCTTAGTTAGAGAACTAAAAAAAATGGCAACTGGGTAACGAACCTTAGTTGGAGAACTAAGAAAAATGGCAACTGGATAACGAACCTTAGTTAGAGAACTAAGTAAGCAACAGTAAAGATAACTAAGTAAACCTTAGTTGAAATGGACTAAGTAATAAACCTTAGTTAAAGAGAAACTTGGTAATTAGAATTGAGAGCAACATAAACGAGGATAACCAAGTTAATAAGACAAAGCAAGCGCGTAATCAGAAGTTTAAATATAAGGTCTAATAGTATGAAAGGATAACACACTTGGACCAGTCCATACGATAGGGGATGAATAACCAAATTCGGTAGATCATCACGGTGTCATAGGGCGCGAGCGGGTGCGTACGTCCATCTGATCATATAGAAGGATCCAACGGACTGGGTTACGAAGCACGCGGCTTCGAGGGGACGTGAGGATAATCTTGGCATCCCTCTGTGAGAATGCAGATGATCCGCCTGGGCTCACAGAGGTTAAGGTCTGCGTAAGAGGAACCAAGAGTATGCCTTGGTTGCAATAATAAGGCAACCTAAAGACTAGGATGGACCAGCGTGAGTCGGCGATAACCAGTTGGCCCTGTGATATCATGTCGTCGACTACTTACCATCTTGAGTTAGTTGAGCATGAAAAGCGGAAAGGCGGAGAACTCCAAAAGATCATATACTTGCTATCTAGTTATGGGTGAGGTTGGCCAATAGATTTGTGGAGGCATAGAGGGCCTGCGTACAGTTCTCATTCTTGATATTCTTGGATGCCTTTCATTAGTTGAGGGAGGGGTCAAGTGGGACCATAGCCATAGTAAAAACAGACCTTAACATCTGCATCAACAGATAACTTAAAGCTCCCAACCGAGTTCCGTGTTTCTTGATTTTCCCTGCCACGGGACCCGGGTCGCACATATAGAGGACATGTGCAACTAGATATCTGGCACGTTTAACGATCCGGTTAGGACGTAAAGTCTAGGAACGCATATCGCTCGGGGTAGTGTGTCCTAGACTAGAGGACATTGTTCAATAGGTAGCATAAACCCTAGTTGGACCTAGATAGCGTAAACCCTGGTAGAATCTGGGAAGCGTTCGATAAGTAAACCCTAGTTGGACCTAGGTAACACTCGATGGTAAACCATAGTTGGATCTCGGTAGTATTCGACAACAGAACCTAGTAAGACCTAGGTTGGCAGTCCAAATGCTTACACAACGCAGGAATGGTGGACGTAGTGATAATATATACGTATATATACACACATGAAAGCCCGTACGACATACAACATTGGATAAGGAACTGCGTACATATGACAATGTGACACGAGTTGGATAAAGGTCTGCGTACACATGAAAAGGGGACACGAGTAGGGGGTAACTACATATACATTGTATTAGGTTAATCTACTAGTGGATGGATAATTATAGCTTAAAGAGCTAACATTCTTAATAACCTAATAACCAAGAAAATATAACTGAATTGTATATGTAGGATTATACAAAAGTTTATTATAAGTTCAGTCACACAGAACTTATGTTCTGACCCCCTCCTTATTACATACTTCCAGGTTAGGTTCATGACAGAGATGGTATAAGCTTTGGATACTGGTTAGGCAGTATGTTTACAAGGTAAAGCCATATTTAAGTATATTATACTTTAAGTTCCTCCCGCTGTAAGATGCTTACGAATTTTGACATGTTTCTTTATCTCTGTCTTTTTCTGCAGGATACCAGAGCACCCAACTCGGGTTTCGATAGATTGGGTTTTTCGAAAAAAATTCGATCTCTCGGAATCCAGGTTGTTACATCATCCCTTGATCCAATGGGAGGAGTAGAATAATTACAAGGATGTGATCCTATGATATGCACAATGATTTTATTCCTTTCACGGAGGGGGTTAGAAAATGGCACTGGGAAGAACGTGAGTCGAATGTTCATCAAAAAACACCTATGCCTTTGACACAACAGGCATAATCCAATTTAGTGTGGAAATGACCTAATCATCCACCTGGTGATAATTTCCTTTAACGTTGGGGCATAATAAAATAGCTTAAACAAGGGTGAGTGTGCCTCTACCGCTATCCCAATAACGTCTCTAACTTTATCCCATGCTTCGACGGGAGGAGTATAAACTCGACATGGATGTGACTTGACCATCCTTGAGGCGACCTTTGCTACTGACAAGAGGGAAAAAGTACGACGCTAGGGAAAATGCAACCTACTTGCTTGCCCGATTGACCCCACTTCTCAGAGCTTGTGTTGGAGTGTAAACAAAGGACGAGTGTAACAAGCGCGCTAAGACTAACGACTACTCTCTCCATTATTCTAACCCAGACTGATATTGGGAGAGTATAAAGGATGATTAAAAGACATCGATGACTCTAACCCGTACTAATAATGGGAGAGTATAAAGGACGAATCAGGACGTCCGCACTAACTCCACAAGCCCTATGGTAGGGAAATACTATAAAAGCTCAGTGGGATGACAATGTAACAACCCACCCGGAATGAGCCTAAATTTCGACCCAAAAAAGGCCCATCAGAACATGGATCCATTCTAAACGGATCGTTGGTTCCTATAAGGAAATAATAAAGACATATGACATAGAGCAGTCGAAAAGAAGATTATAATCTCACATAATGGAAGGGATAAAACATACTATCGTATAAACAGATGTACCATAAATGTCAAATACAACAAATTTTAGAGCATAACAGGTACATCAATAGTTATTGCAAAATACGTGACAACAACAACAATAATGCTATTGCTGCCAAGAATAACTAAATCTCCATCGAAAGGCTCCTCTTCCAAGACATCATTAATCTCCGTTGATGCATGTTCCTCACCTACTAACCTCTTTATGTTTAGAGGAGGGAGCTCAAAACATAAAGTTTTGGTAAATGAAAAACATACAAGCTAGGAATGACTATTTCCTATATTTGGCAGCGTAAATTCTACAGGTTATTCCTACGCAAACAGATATGCATAATTAAACATATAAGGCGGATATCCAAAAAGTCACTTATGGCTTACCGGATGTGAGGCTAGAAGCTACGCTTATCTTTTACATGCCACATCTTCATTCACTTAGAATGTCACATCGTCATACCCTTTAAAATCACAAATTTATCCTAAAATAACACGTGTATACAGCTAAGAGAAACGAATTTCTCCGCCACCAAACGTGAATACGTTTGAAGAGATCAACTTACGCGATCCATTAAATATAAATTGTCAGACCTTCTTCCATACAAGTTGTCCTGGGACTGGACAAACCGAAGGCACTACTCAATACATCCATCTTAGGCAATCTTTCCCTAAGATTTGTACAACAGCCCTTGCACTTTACTCCGTCTTCAATTATCTTGGCATATATGATTCGCAACGCTTATGCCAATATGGAGGGGTTCTTCGGATAATAATCCAACCGGTCTCTCCATATTAACAACGTTAAAAATGGTCAAAACTTTGATAGTCGGTGAGTTAACTATCAAAGAAAAACACGTGTGCAAACAAAGATATTATTTCCAGCTGGAAATTATATCGATCAATCATCATTTAACATTTACCTCTTTAGTTCATTAATTTACTTATCTCTTGTTTCCATATATTCTAAATTTTTATTTTCTATTTTCAAAAAACATTTCTGATTCTTATTTGGACAACATTTCCAAAACACTGGATTTAACTGATGTTTTAAATCAACATCGCCATGCCAACTCAAACCATTTACTAAATTCACTTAACCATCATTCACTATCAAACCTTACCATTCCTTAGTTAAGAAGGAAGTCAATCAAGTTGAGGTATAATTACCTCTTAGACCTTAACTGAACAACGTTTTAACTTCGAAATAGTCAAAGTTTAACTTTTAAATCTTTAACAAACTTCCTTACGTAACTCTCGGATTCTATTTATGAATCCACTTCTTTTACAGAATTCATTTGATTATAACAATAGTGTTATAATCCCTACTTTTGAAATGTCTAACTTAAGTATAACTTTTATTTATTAATTTGGATAAATAATTATTAATAAATAAATCTTGATTAAAAAACCGGAAAGTATAAGTACTTTCCCGAATTCGATATAATCGAATTCGACTTATAACTCTCTTCCGAGTGACCTCTATTCGATTTCTCTTTTCGAATAACCTATATTCGATTAATCTCTCATTCGAATAACTAATATTTGATTTTCTCCTTTCGAATAACTTATATTCGATAATCTCTCTTTCGAATAACTAATATTCGATTTTCTCCTTTCGAATAACTTATATTCGATAATCTCTTTCGAATAACTAAATTCGATTTTCTCTTTCGAATAACTAAATTCGATTACTCCTTTTCCTTTTAACTCTAACTCGATTAACTCTAATCGATTAACTCTAATTTCATTAACTCTATTTGATTAACTCTAATTGGTTAACTCTACTAACTTGGTTCGACTGACCATATTTGACTAACCATATTCGATTAACTCGACTAACTTGGTTCGATTAAATATACTCGACTAGCACGACTCGATTAACCATATTCGATTAACTCCTTTCGAATACCATATTTGATTAACTCCTTTCGAATACCATATTCGATTAACTCCTTTTATATTTTGTCAATTTCCTTTTATAATTCGGTTTATTTTCTCAATAAATATTCCTTTTAATATCTTATTTATTTTCTAAATAAATAACTCCTTTATACTTCTATTTATTTTCTAAATAAATATTCCTTATATGATTTTATAAATAATTCCTTTTCAATTCTCTTTGTAAACTGTTTTACAAATATCTCCTCTTTTTATTACATCTTATTTATTTCCCATAAATATTTCCTTTTCTAATCTATTTATTTTCTAAATATTTCAATTCTATTTGTTTTACAAATATTCTCTTTTCAATTCTATTTGTTTTACAAATATTCTCTTTTATAAAATCCTTCTTATACTTCTATTTACTTTCTAAGTAAATATCCTTTTTGTACTTCTATTTACTTTCTAAGTAAATATTCTTTTTATACTTCTATTTACTTTCTAAGTAAATATCCTTTTTATACTTCTATTTACTTTCTAAGTAAATATCCTTTTTATAAAATTATCTGATTTTATAAATATTTTCCTTTATAACTTTATTTATTTTCTAAATAAATATTTCCTTTTTAATTCTAATTGTAAATGTTTTACAAATATTTCCCTTTCTATTTCCTTTATATTTGTTTTACAAATAATTTCCTTTATATGTGTTTTACAAATAATTTCCTTTATATTTATTTTACAAATAATTTCCTTTTTCAACTCTTTGATTTTATAATTATTTTCTTTTATAAAACCCTTTTCCTTTCATGTATAAAATCCATTGATTTTATATAAATAATTTATTTTCAAAATACACTATAAAAATCCCTTTTTCTACATCCCAGTATTTCTTACGGTATTTAAAATACCAATTAACAGTGATCGATATCATTCAACACACATAATCCACAACAGATTATATATCACATCATATATTACAATATATGAACATAATAGTATTATAAATATTGAGGAGTCCAGTTGGACCCCTCCAACCTGTTTCCCTGCATCACCGATGTTAAACAATATAATTAACATCGATTTCATTTCAATATGAAATATTCTGCTAAACAAAATCAATATTTAATTAACGATTTGTGTATATATATATATCGTTACCTATCATTTCAACCAATACATAAGCAATTCAACCAAACAGTTAACACACATCAATCAACAGATAATTATCAGTTCTAAGAATATGTTATAAAAATATAACTGTTCAGAGTTGGTGAGTTTTACTCACATTAGACGATCATCGTTAATACGATAACCATCGCTTGGTTCATACGGACAATTTATTTTGCAATAAATTGTAACGGGCTTCGATAGACTCCTAGTCAGTTCCATTGCGTAGTCGCCGTCCACATGATCCCAACGGATCTTGTTTCGCTGAATTTCTATCACGTATGTATAAGTTATGATATTTACAAGCTAGTACATATTTAATGTAAATAAAACAAGGATTTTATTTTCTATTTGGGTTTTAACCTTTACTATTTACCTCGGCCCAACTAACAAGCGCCAGCCCAAACCCTTAGAATCCAGACCCGCGCTCTTGTTTCTTCCCCAAACAACAAATCGCGAATTCCATTATTCACTCCACACCATTTCCAATCTCCTCATCCCAAATGCTCCTTCATTCTTCCATGAAACTTCAAACTAAAATCACCAACTCCTTCTCCTTCTAGAGACCTATCTCCACATACCCGAGACGTTAAACTCGAGCTCACCCTGCCAATTCCGATTTACAGCCTTAAACCGCAATTACCAGAAAAAGCATCGTCACTTTTTACTTTATTTTAATCCCAAAAAATCATACTCGATGCTATTTTCCACAAGAAACCCAAATCAAACCACCAAATCATCAACCATTGCCTCAATCTCCCAAAGACCTTCGCCCTAGTCAAGCTGCTCTAACGTCGAGCATTACTGGAAGCTCGCGCACCTTGAAAAATGCCTATCAGAAGGAAGAACTCCACTCCCTGAGTCCAAATATATGTATATAATAATTTATGGGATTTTATTTTGTTTTTCTTGGTTTTTTTTTTTGAAGATGTTTGCTTCTACGGTTTTTCTTGCTGTTGATGGCGGCGAAAAAAGAATCGAGAGAATGAAGCAAGCTAGGTTTAGAAAAATTAAAGTGTTTTTATAGGATTTTTATTTAATATTTTATTGATTTTTAAGCAATCACAAATTGTATTCGTCTTTAAAAATTCACACATGATATCCAAAGATCACGAAACTGGACATGCAGCTACCGTTCGACATTACAGACCCAACGAAACTGGTTTCCTCGAATTCCGACTCCGTTTGCTCACACAGAGTATATTTAACCGTTGAAATACTGACTATTTTTCACATTAAAAATCCGTACGGCCACATACTGACTTCAAAAATAACGGAAACTGAAATCTAACAATAATTTGACATTACGAATCCAACAAAATTAGTTTCGTCGAATTCTGAGGTCGTTTGCAAAACTGGCTATTTTTAAAGCTCTAAATAACCCTTTTAAATATATAAATATATTTAAGAATAATTAAATTTAATATTTAAAAATAAATATTATAGTATATATTCACACAGAATATAATACAGCTATAGAATATTCCTATATGAATTTCTAACTTGATATTTCAAATCCCAATTAAATCGATATTCGATTTATAATGAAATTCCTTTTATAAATATAAATAAATCGTTATAAATTATAAAGGAATTCCATAGCGACTTTTCTAAAATTTGATTGGATATAAATCAAAATCTACACGACGAAATCTCGATTTTTCTCTTCCACTAGAAAATATACTTCACCAGCTCTGAACGTTTCTTGTTTCACAGAAATCTGATTTAAAACGGCTTCTGTATATTCGTTTAAAGTTCGAATCGCCAAATTACGGACTACCGTGCCATTTCGAGCTCAATTATAATTATAATATAATTATACGTTCAACTATCGTTTATATAATATATTCATTAATATAATTCAACTCTAAATTAAATTATATATTGTCCAGTTCACATTGTATTGTTAATTCCACTAATTCTGATTATTTCAGAATTAAATATATTATTCAATTCTTTATATTAATTAATTATTCAATATAATTTAGTTAAACAGCCATTTAATTTTCTAAACTCTATTTAAATAATTAAATTAATTAATTATTATCTCGCTAAAAAATACGGGTCGTTACAATAAGTGTCTAATATATGATAATAATTAGTTACACTCATCAAATTTATCATGCATAACAATGATATTCCTTGATTTTATTTTATTAGATTAATTAATATTAATTTACACCTACAATGCGAGAAAGATGATTAATTAATTTTCAAATATTTGGTTTCACATCTAATGAACCCTTTAGTGTCTCCGTTATATCATCGTTATTTCCCCACTTTATCCCTGCTACACCTTTTTGCACATCCGCCATTATAGAACCGTTAAGAGCTTTACTTGCATAGTGCTAAGGGTTGCAGGATGTTACATTTAGTATCAGAACCTTAAGTTTCAGGATTCCTAAAATTGATTTTAAAAGAAAATTGATTTTCAAATAATTGTTAGGAATAACTACTAATTTGGTATAACTAAACATATCTCATACTACCATCGAATACTATTTCATTCAACTATACAAAAATTTTGACCCATATTGTAAAACAAACATATAACCAAATTTCCAAAAAAAAAACATCAAACATATTAATTACTTCATACTAAATCCTACAACGATCAATGTATAATAGCTTCCAATTTTACTACTACAAAATATATACATGCTTACAAACAACAAATGTGACATTCTGTCCAAAGTACAAAACCAGACAACGTATAATGAACATTCTTGTGTTGCATCTTCATTCTCCATTCCTTATCTTTTTTTTCTTTATGTTGTAGCTTCTATTAAAGTCTAAATGTTCAAAAAAATGCACAAATTAAATATGAAAAAAGACATAGAAAAAGAAATACAATAGCCAAGCTCACAGATTATGTTTTGAATATAAGCTCTGTTTGGACATTGAGGCACGCTCTATTTGGTGAAACTAAAGTATGTTTAGTTTGTACTTTGTACAAGGTTGAGTTTGTGAAACTCTGTTTGGAAATTGAGTCAAACTTAATTTGTACAGAACTAAGCTAGACTCAATTTTGAAACTAAGTTTTATGGCTTAGTTTTTGCGAAACTAAGCCAGGCACGACTTGTAAACCGAACTCTTGAGGCTCAATTTATACGAAATTGCGTCAGGCTCAGTTTTGACCAAAACTGAGCCAGGTTCAATTTCCCTAAACTGATCCAGCCTTTATAACCTCACAAAAAAGGGAAGAACTATATTATTCGTGATAAAATCGCTCTTCCCTATTTTTTAAAATAAAGCAAAATTAAGTTCTTTCGTTCTGTACATTTATATTCTTTCAACTTATTTGACTTCTAATCTTAAAATATGCAAACAAAATGTAGACTCAAGCAAGAAGTGCATCAAACATTATTAACAATTGTCATCAATCCCCTCTCAAAATAATAGTGGATCCCTTTTCTACCATTTCCCCATCCAATCTCCTCCAAATCTCCCTCTTCCTCAAATTTCTTTCCATCCTCCGATCCAAATCCCTCCAATGCCTGAACTGCCTCCTCCTTTCCAAGCCTCTGCTCCAATTCCTTCCTGAAGATAGTCCACCCACTTTAATGCAAAATCGAGGAATGTCGGCGGTTTCTCCCCCTTTTTGCCTAATTTTTATTTGGTTCAAACTCATATTGCTCTTTAATCGATATTATTTGGAGTTAGTATTTGTAACGTCCCGGATTTTTAGACATTTAATATAGAACACTTAAATTAATTTTAAATATTGAATTGGAAATATAAGTGAATTTTAATATGGAATTTATCGATTAAATAATCGATATACGATTTAATATCGAATATACTGAATTATCGTAATATGAATTTAACAACAATTGAGTTCGTAGTTAAAACGGAATTGAAATGATTCAGTCAATCAATATAAATTCTATTTAAATAAAAAGGATAATGATATTTATTATCAATGAATTTGATTGTTCTGAATCGAATTATATTTTAAACGATTTAATTAAACATATGAAAACAATGATTTTCCCAACAGTCTCGGAATTCAACGAAAATAATTCTATCGGATCCGTAATAGTGTATTATTACCAGATTTCAAATTTTGTAGCGTTTGGATATATCGTTTGATCGTACGATTGGAAAACGCTTAGAAATAATTAAATTGAATTTAATTTAGGTCCTCGATTTAAATTGTTATCTCCTTCATATAATCAAATTAAATTTTAGAATCTATTTTGTTGAGTTCATAATAGCAGTATAACTTGGAAACATCGGTTGTTACGTCAAAATAGCGGCTCAGAATTGCAAGCTATGGACCTCGGGATATTTTGAAATATTATATTAAGAAAAATAAAATCAAAATATTATAAAAATCTACTTAAATCAGGTCAACGAACATTGTAGAAACTCTAGGAAATAAAATCGCGCAGACATAATATTTTTCTCGAGCAAAATATTCTGTCTCCTCTCTTCAGCGCTAAGTAAGGCATGAATTTAATGGCTATGTACGGTTGATTCCCTTCGCAGCTATATATTAACCCATCAGCCTTCGTTATTTCTACCCATTATTAAATCCACGGAAAAAGCAGTTCACGCCATTTCAACTTCAGTAAATCGAAATTGATTCCACTATTTAATTATAAAAAAACGAATTGCGATTCGAAATCGCATAGCTCCGGGAGCTCGACACATGTTTGAATGCGCTCGCGAGTTTGGGGATAGGATGGATCAGGGAAAGTCGCGAAGCAAGGGTGCGATGTCTTCGATGTAGTGGGTTAGTTGCGGAAGGATTCCGTACTTCGTTGAGGTGTGCGATGGGAGGTTGAGTAGCTGTGCAGTGGAATCGATGAGGTGGAAGTCGCGATGGCCAAAGTGGGTTAAGGAAAATCCAAGTCGTAGGTTTTAGGAGGAGGTGCTGAGAATGTGGAGTTTTGAGGGAGAACGATGCTAAGATATTTCGCAAGTTCTTATAGCCAACGTCGAAGATGGGGATCGGTTTTGTGTAGATGATGTGGTTGAATGGAAAGGAGAAGTGGTTCATAGTTGCAGTACGGAATTCTAGTGGAATTCTGTAGTGGAGGGAATGTTATGTTTGAAGACCTCGAAGTCCATACAGCGATGTAGTTTGGGATAGGTGATATTGGTTAAGGGCAGGTCATGGTGATCAAGGCAGCGGTGGTGTGGGTTGTTTTTGGTAGTGTAGTAGTGGCAAAAAGTGCAGTGGAGTTGTTAGAGGGTGAGTTGTTGATGGACTGAAGGTGTTTGATGAATTGACGAAATGAAGGAAGTAGTATTTAGGGCCGACTTTAATGGAAATCTATCGATGATGGGTGATATGATTTGTGAATTGGTCGAAGTTTGCAAAACAATAAGGTATACGCCTTTACGAATTTAAATACATGGGATAATTTATATATTTGTAAGTTTATTTAATTAATATATGTTTAATCGATAAATAAAAATAAATAATCGTAGGTGAAAGATAAATCCAACTCGGGTAGATTCATAGCCGCGACAACACAACATTTAACTGGATATTTAGCAAACGAAAATCAAGGTGAATAAACTCACTCTCTGGTTTGATTATAATTTACTATAATCGAATTTTTATTTAATACCAATACTTATATGATGTTTGGTGGTTGATTGGTCGCATTGTCGTTTGTTGATAAATTGTGGTTATATATATTAGTTATATTTAGGCTTGGTGGTTGTGGCTATTATATATATTAGATATTTCCCGCAGTGCCATTAGCGGATGACCCTATCATCCCACGATATATTGAGTGGATGACCTTCTATAACGCGATATCCTGCCTTGAAGCAGGATGCGTATTATTTATGTTGACTAACATCTGTGGATGCAGGGAAAACAGGTTGGAGGGATCTAACTGGATTCCTTAAATTTATTATTATCTGTTTACATATTTATATATATGTGATATGATGAATTGGATTGATGGTTTGGATGTTTAAATACCACTGGCCCTAGATATTGATATTTAAGAATATTATAAAAAAAGATTTTTAGAGTTAAAAAGGAAAAGTTTATTTTTCGAAATAGAAATTGAATTTTAAATAAGTTAGAAAATATTCACTTGCTTTTAATAATAAAAAGCAAGTAGTTGAACTTATAAACGATGTTTATAAATTACCATCGGATAATTTAGAAATGTAAATTCAAGTATGATTTTAAAGGGAAAAATTATTTTCCAAAGTGGAAATTGGATTTCAAAATGGAATTTGAAATAGGAACTTGTTTTAATATTTAAAATAAGAAGTGGAATTTATAAATGACATATATAAATAAAGAGAAAATTTATCATTGGGTGGTTTATAATTTAAAATGCAAGTATAATCATTCTTAAAGGAAATGATGTAATTTATTCCTATGTTTGAAATGTAAAAGAAATTGTAATAAATCCATATGGATTCATGATTAGAATCGAACATGTCGAATTTATAAATATAAATTATTTCCAAATAAGATATTGGGATTATATTGGATAGAAACTAAAATTTAAAATTTAAATATGAAAATAGATTCCATGTTAATATATATAAGTTAGAAAAATAAAATATTCAAAATGGGAATCGAGTTTCAAATAAATTATTAAAATGGAAATTTTTTTACAAGGAAGTTAATTTATAAACAACGTTTATAAATGTGATGAAGTAATTTTCATCGAGTAATTTGGAGATAGATTTACAAATGTAAGAAATGGAATAAAAGGTGAGATTTAAATTGAGTTTTTGTATTACAAGCTTTTATCTATCTCAAGATAAGAACGTTGTCGGTCAAGGTCTGAGAGGTAAATAAAAAACCCCAACTTGAACGACTTCACTATTATCAAGGGATGATCTTAGTTTGTAATGGTGAAGGATGTTGAATTAAATAATTATTCTCATAAAATAAAGTTATAATTGGAATTCGATTATATCGATTTTTTATGAAGTAACATACATCCAAGAAAATTGGGATTTAATATAAAAGTTGAATTGTAGATAATTTATAACCAAGTTATGAATTTTGAATAAAGTAATCAACGATTTTGGGAAAATTAAGATGTTTAAGTTAGATTTGGAAAACTGATCTAATTTATATTAAGATCTTAGATAATGGAGTTGGAATTTATTTATAAACGAAGTTTTAAACGTTTATAATTAAATTTAATTAAAACGAACTCACCGTGGCGCGGTAGTTCGTAATTTGACGATTCAAACTTCAATCGAGTATGTATAATTCAATATAAGTTGAAATTCGATGAAACAAGAAATGTTCAGACATATTAAATGATGGTTTTCCCATGGAAGCGAAAAACCTGGATTTCGTCTTATAGATTTTGAGTTATGTAAAAATCAAATTTTCAGAAAAACAACGCTATTACCGTTTATAAAGCATAACGATTTAATAAATAAATTCTAAGGATTTTAAGTCAATAAAATTTATAGTTTTCATTATAAAAATTCAGATTTAAGTTATAAACTAAAGTGTAGTAATTCTTTCGAAACAAGAAAAAACCAGATTTTGGATTATGGAATGACGTTAACTAATTAGAAGGTAATTAGTTAAATAAGTTTTGGATCGAACTTAACGTTTGTTAAGTAAATCAAAGTTATGAATTCAAATTTGAAATCGAATATGAAACTCGAGTTAGAAATGGAATTCGACTTGAGTATAAGCCACTTAAAATATATTCGAATATGATAAGTTCAAATAAAAAGTACATTAGGCAAAAGAGCTAATTAAAGAAGTGGTTAGCGAATCTTGTTAAAAAGGATTGAATTGACTAAAATAAATTGGGAATGGCGTATATATGTTAAACAGGTATGGAATGAAGAGAATGAAGATTATATATTGAGTGCCCGACAAAAAGGTACATGTTTAAATTCCATTTGAGATTTTATGAGCCTATTGGGCAAGCCACTTTCCTTTTTGATTTTCATTTTGAATGGGAAGGGCCTAAAAAGATGATTTGTAGTTGTACTGATTGAGCCGTACAAGAGAGACACTGGCAAATTTTTCCGAAAACTTAAGGAGTAAGAATAATTTTAAGAAATTTTGACTAGAAATCTATATATAGAATACCAAAAGGAATTTGGGAGGTTGTTTAATTCATGAAATATTAGAAAGGGCCAATGATTGTTTGATGGATGCTTGTTTTCCTTCGATGGTTAAATAACCGACTATCGAAGTTTTTGACCACGTTGTCAATACGAAGAGACCAGTTGGATTTATTATACGAAAACCACTCAGTATAATGCGAATTATATTATGTTGAAGAATATTAAAGATGAAGTTAAATGCAAGGGTTGTTCTGTTTACAGGATAGTGCCTTCGGTTTGTCCAGTACCAGGACAACTTGTATGGATGAATGTCTGACAGAGTATGCCTAACAGATCACATAAGACGATCTTTTTGAGATATTACGTTTGGTGGAGGAGGAATTCATTTCTCTTAGCTTTTTATACTCGTAATATTTTTGGGAAGATCAACCAGTGATTTAATGGGTTTGACGATGTGGCATTCAAAGTGAATGGTGGCCAAATGTTCTAAGAAGGAGAATGTAGCCTCAAGCCTCATCAACCGGCAAAATGACAAAAATCGGGAAGGCAACATGGCTTGTTGGGTCATGCCCAAGCAGGGTGTATTATCACCGGTCTAGAGAAAAAAATCATTTGTTCTTTTTTCGATACTATATCTTATGGATTACGATTGGACGACCGACAACTGTGGGTGATAATGCATTCAGTCCACTCAAGCTGAATGAGTGACTAATCATGTGTGGCCGGGTTGCAAGATGTTCTTAGTTAACACCAGTGTATCCCCTCTAGAGTACACTGATTGGGAAGTGGTCCCATACCTTGTCATAGTTGGAATCCAATCTCTAATAAGCGCCCTGCGGTTTTCGATTTTATATTATGTATGTAGAGCATAAAATGTAAGTGTTCTGCTATTTGGTTATTTATTTGATAAACACTACTATAATAACACAGGATTTTCATATCAAAATGTTTTGGGTTATAGTAAGGTAAAAACCGTCCATGTTTATGTGTGGGATGGTCTTACTATTATCCTTTTCTTCCAAAAGGCTTTCCAAAGTTAAACAATATGGTTGGAGTTTACTCACGCTAGTCAAATGACTGACCTAGAGTTTATTTTGTGTGTTTTACCATAAACTCTTGGGTGCCCAAATTTGTATGGGAAATCAAGTGTTTCAGGCATTTACAGATACACTTGGAGGAGCTTGAAGCAGGAGGTTTCACCATTAGTTATTTAGAGTTATTTCTGCTGAGATGTATATGTTTTGTACTCTGATACGGTATGTATATACAATACAAATTTGTATTTCAAAATTATGATATATGATATTATATTTTGTTCAGTTCCGTTGTGAGGTTCTAATGTTCTCTTTTGTTCTATCTTATAACTGTATCTATTTCTTTAACCCTAATGACTCGTATTTTTGTGCAATTTTAGTTGGATGTGTGTTGTTTTTGTCAATTCAGATGATAAGATTAGCGGTCCTTTAAAGTTGGTACCAAAGCTTAGGTTGAGCGAATAACTAGGCTTGGTAGGGTTTATTCATTAGAGATAGGGTCAGTAGTACCCTAGAATGAGTTTGAGTGTATATGTACGAGAGAGCGTATTTGTAGTAGTTCCCTAGAATGAATTGTGGTCAACGATGGGGCACCACGGTGTCGATAGAGGTTTTGTAATGGCCCGCAAATCCGTACTATCTGAGTTGACTACATACATCACGCATCCAACCCAAATACCACAGAAATACGAATCATTTTTTTAAGAAGAAAAAGGTAGAAGAAGAACAAAAATAAAAACACAGTATCACATCGCAGCGGAACAAAATATAATATATCATAACTTTTGAAATACAAAATTTTAACTGTATAATATACCATTATCAGAGTACAACACTTACAACACAGCGGAAATAAAAATACTATATATCTAACAGTGGAGCCTCCTGCCCCAAGCTCCTTTAGATAGGTCTGTAAAATCCTGAACTACTTGACTGCCCATACAAATTTGGGCACCCAAGAGTTCAGGTAAAACAAAACAAAATAAACTCTGGGTCAGTCATGGGACTGGTATGAGTAAACAATTTAAAATAGTTTGAGAAAATAACTGATATCTCATAAGACTACACCGTATAACACGGAACGGGTTTTCCCCTTATGAGAATCCAAAACACTTGATTCAACTTTCAAAACCCTTTTGAAAGAAATGATAATCCTTATATCAAAACTCTATTGATATTATAATAGTGTCTAAATCAAATAAATAACAATCTAGTGGAACGTTTACATCTGACGTTCCATATATATATAATATGCAATCAAAACCGCGAGCTCTTATTGGTTATTGAATTTACAACTATGACAAGGTATGGAACCACCTTCCGATAGTGTATCTCTAGAGAGGAATACACTAGGTTAACCAAGAACATCTAGCAACCCGGCCACACATGACCGACCACTCATTTTGCTTGAGTGTATCAAATATATATCACCAACGGTTGGGATCAGCATCAGTTTTCCCGAATGGGACAACATCAAATATAATAAAGAATGAAATGAATTTCTCTAGAAAGGTGATAATACACCCTAATTAGGAGCTACCTACTTAGCCATGATGCCTGCTCGATTTTTGTCATTTTCCGACTGTTGAGTCCTTAGGTAGCAATCACTTACATTTCATTGATAGCACAATCACATTGAATGCCACATTGTCAGATCCGTTAATCACTAATTGATTGCACAAATATATTCTAGATATTATGCTAAGAGAATAAATTCTCTGCCACCATATATATTTATACAAACCAACATATGCGATCATTGGAAATACTCTGTCAGACATTCGTCCATACACTTCGTTTCGGGACTGAACGAAACCGAAGGCACAATTTCCATTAATCAATCTTAGGCAATTTCTACCTAGGATTAACAGAAAAAGCCCTTGCACTTTACCCCGTCTTCGATTATCTTCATATAATCTGATTCGCAACGCTACTGCTAATACAGAGTGGTTCTCGGATAATAATCCAACCGGTATCTCCATATTGACAACGATATTGGCAAATACTTCGATAGTCGGTTATTTAACTATCGAAGAAAGACAAACATCCATTCAAAGCATCAAACAATCACTGGTCCCCTTAATTAATTGAAACGACCCAAAATCCCCCGATCTCTGGAGAGACAGAGAAGCCCGGATTGAGTTGAGAACACGACGCATCAGAACACAGACGACAGAACATTTCATTGCTATTACATTAATTTACATCAGAGTACAAGAATATAACAGAGTATAAATAAATATTACACATTGAAAAATATCAGAGATTAAATTACAAAGCAGCGGAAAATTAATGCATAACACAACTGAAAGAGATACATGGATACAGAGCTTTTCGAATATGGTTCCAGCTGTAAACTAGGATCCTGTGAAAATAAATCCGCAAAACCAAAACTACTAGCTGCCCGTGTGGAAAATATGGCACCCAGAATTTAGGTTAAAACAATAAACTCTAGGTCAGTCATGAGACTGGTGTGAGAACTAAAACGGTTATTTAAAACTTTACTTTAAAAATAAACTAAATCAAGGTACCACGCCGTATAACATGGAACGGGTTTTCTCCCAAGAATACCAGTGCGTAAAACAAACAGCGCATTGCTAATTAAAGAAAATGAAGCTATTATAAGACTCAGGTCCCATCACACAATGCAACGCACGCCAGAGGATAGAGTTTTCCCTTATAATAGCGAAATATGCTTGGTACATTTAAAACAAATCATTTGATATTACTATAAGTATATAGTGTCAAAACAACTTCAAATATAAATGTATCAATCATAGATGACATAGTACCCCATCCTACTATGTCACCATATTAGTTTTGCAATTAAAACCGAAATGTCACATATTGGAAAGGGGGATTTTAAAATAAGGGCTTACTTCCCTCAATGAATTAATTTCTAGGACACACCCATTAAATATTTTATTTCTAGGACATCATTTACAGAATTCTCTTTCAGCCATTTTACAATGACCAGATTCAATTAATTTCTATTTCCGCCATTTTTCATTCAAAAAATTAAAATAATCACAAATTAGGTTTTACCCAAATTCAATCGATTTTCCTTAGATTTAGCTGCGACGCATTTTATTACCATTCTCTGTTCGATTTTAGAATCTGTGTTGAGTCTTATTCTGATCGTTTTTTATTTAATCTAGGGTTTACTTTGGATCTGCTAATCAACTACACCATTGCTTGGTAGACGAAATCATCTCCTTCTATCGATTACTAGACAAGTAAGTTTTCTAATACCTAGAATTTACTAAATATTAACTTTATGTTTCTGTTTTGTTATATGCTGTGGTTTAGGTGATTAAAAAGATATTCAATTATATCTTTTAATTTTATATTATGCAACTTGTTCTTATGTTAAATAATGATTTGGTTATAAGACCTTCTGAAATTTATGCTGTGTTATGTTGGATAAATATTTGATTACTTTACTTTTTTAACACTAACTATTTGAAAATAAATTGTATTATTATTTTCATGCAAACACAATATTTTAACTTTGTTGTTTGTACTAAATTTGATAGGTTGCGGTTGTGTGAGTATGTATGTTATATAACATTTTTTAAATTAAATTATTATATAATTGCACAATGCTTTCACTATTAAAATATAATATTATATGGTTTACTGGAAGAAAAAGATAAATATTATTATCTTTTTAATTTATATTATGCTAATAACAGTATTGAAATAATAATTGCTATGATTTACAATTACTAACTGTATGTGCATGTTTACTAACATATAAGCATACTTATCTTTTTAATGCAGGATAAAATATGAAACCCAAAAGAACCTCTAGATTGTTTAAAAAACATCCACTATACATTTTTTTCAATGACGAAGGACATCAATGCATAAATTTCAGAACTATATCAAGTCCATAGCGTGAAGAGCATAGCCAATCAAGGGTGTTATTAATAACTCCATTGGTAAATTTTTCTTTATATATATTTTGTTATCATAATTATAATACATAATTCAATATTATAATATATTTCAATCATGTCAATCTTTCAACATTTAATATATGTACGTCTGTTTTAATAAAAAGATAAATATGCTTATCTTTTTCATAAAGTATAAGCATAGTGTAATTAAATATTTTAAAAACTTTATTATCTGTTAACCGGACCCTATTTCAAAAACTTTAGCAAAAAATATTACATGAAAGATTTAATTTTAACACACTAATCAAAAAAGATAGGTACACTTATCTTAATTAATTTTTACATATTAATTATACAATTTTTATTAATAGTTAAACTAATCTATAAAATAAATATCTTTATAATTTAGATTTAATAAATTCAATATCTCTCATGTTAATTGTTACCAAAATAGGAAAATTTTGAGTTAAGAAACAATATATCACCTATTGGAACTGAAGATAACAACGTAGATGATTCTGATGAAAAAAGGACAGACACACAAGAATATGATGGAGAAACTACGGATACAGATGAAGCCAATAAATATGAAATTCAATAAATACCGAAGAAGTCAATAAAAATTCAATATTCAGGGATGTACAGATGTAATTTAGATGTTGTTTTCAAAATAATGAAAACAATTAAGAAAGAAAAAAATCCTCTCTGCTGACGCCAAAAGATACTTGGAAAAATCACCTTTCAAACACTTTTTCAATGTTTTTCTCGAAGATTCTATATCAAGGAAAGATTTAAGGAAGAGTGCAGCAAATTTGGATGACATAATAACCTCTTATGATATCACAGAACAAGTTTTCCGAATTGGTAACAAATTGATTAAATTGACACCAGAAGAAGTTAGTCTTTTATTTGGAATGCCATTGGATGGAGAGGATTTATTTCCAATACCTGTATCAAATAAAGCTACTGCGATGGAAAATTACTCAGATTTTTGGATAAAGAACTTTGAAGAAGAAGAGATTATAAGTCAAAAATCAGTGAAAAAAAGATTGAATAAAATGATAGAAAACGAAGATGGTAGCATTGATTTAGTAAAGCTACTAATTCTGCTGTTGATCATAACGTTCTTGTTTCTAAACAATCAAAGCTACTTATCGTGGGGATTTCTTCCTAAGATCCTCAATTTGAAAAAATTAAGTTCGATTTCTTGGCCAAGAGCAATATGTGAGAATGTAAAACGACCGGGAATTTCGCTCGATCCGAGTCAGTCGCTAAACCGATCTAGACCGTTCGAAACGCCTGATTGTTTTGAGAACACAACAAAATAGATCGCAGACGGAAGAACATTTCATTGCATATTATAACAATTCCACCAGATTACAAGAATATACAGAGTATAAATAAATATTACACAATAGAAAAATATCAGAGATTACAATACATTACATAGCAGCGGAAAATAATACAATACACAACTAGAAGAGATATACGGATACAAAGCTTTCCGGATATCATTCCAGCTGTAAACCAGGATCCTGTGAATATAAATCTGCAAAACCAAAACTACTAGCTGCCCATGTCAAAATAAGGGCACCCAGAGTTTAGGTTAAAACAATAAACTCCAGGTCAGTCATGTGACTGGTGTGAGAACTAAAACAGTTATTAATCTTTATTTTAAAGTTAGGTAAATCAAGGAACCACGTCGTATAACATGGAACGGGTTTCCTCCTAAGAACACTAGTGCATAAAACAACAGCGCAATGCTAAATAAAGAAAAATGAAGCTATTATAAGACCCTGGTCCCATCACACAATGCAACACAAGCCGGAGGATAGGGTTTTTACCATATAATAGCCAAGAATGCTTGATACGTTTAAAACAAATCATTTGATACTATTATAAGTGCATAGTGTATAAAACAACTTCAAATCATAAGTATCAATCATAGACGGCATAAGCGCCCCATCCCACTATGTCGCCATATATAGGATTACAACTAAAATCGAAACGTCACGTATTGGAAGTTAGATTTCCATCTGTGAACCGAGGCCAGGGATCGTCCTCAACCGATTCGAGACTGTCTAGCCCGAGTCTCAGGCAAGCGCGCAGGAAAGCCTTGGATCGTCAGGGCCGGTCCACCGATGTGGATTATTATGCCTGAACATTGCGTTTCCCCGCCCTTTGGGGCGTAAATGAGCCAACGAATGACTCCATCGGTCCCGGATCGACCGATATATCCGAGGTGCCTCGCAACAGCAACAACCACATAAGTCAAACTCGTCAGGGCGTGTAAAACCACTGACGCCAGTTCTAGCTAGAAAGAAACGCATGTCCTCCCTGAGGTCCTTCTCCCGTTTCTGGTTCACACCGGGGTGCGAGGCTCGTGAATCTACGCTACATAAAGCTATGCCACACAGGCCATGCTTTGATCATCAACCACAAGACTTTGCTTTTCAACAGAAGCCTTGATCAATTTGCCACTTAGGCATGCCACATAGGCAATTCACTGCATGCGATTGATATCCACCAATATATAACCCCTGAGCTCGTACGTCTCAGAGAAGGGCGTTAAGCAAGAGAATAAATTCTCCGTCGCCAAACAGATATATATTTAATAGAAATCAATCACACGGACTGAAATCCAATGTCAGACACACAGTCCATTTATAAGTTCGTCCTGGGTCTGAACGAAACCGGAGGCACCTTGTACCTCGCATATCCATCGATCTCCAAGTACGTCTGGACGACAACTATCTGATTCCCTCCTCTTGGGTGTACAGCCCAATCAAGATCATCAGTAATCACCCAAACGACGTGAAGACCTCCGGTCTTCGACCACCGTCTTCATCTTCAACTTATCGTCGTAACAGTTATTCAAAATGGGATAAACCCGGTCTTTCCGAATAACTCGCATATATAATAAACAAGTGTTACACAAACACAAAATACGCCTCATTCCAATTCATCAGTCACTAACCGTAAATTAACAAGTGAGCAATTCCCTAAGTACTAACCCCGAAGGCCGAAACTAACATCAGATCAATACCCCAGAAACCATTTAACTTAACTAATCTCCAGTTTGTTTCTGATTTTCTTAACTCCTTTGGGTCTAAGAACAGTATTATTGAAGATACCGTTCACGACAACCCAAAATCACATTCCATCAATTTTCGGGTTAAAGAACAAGTGTTATTTAAAACACGGTTCACGATAAACCCAAAAATCAATTCAAATTCAATTCCAATTAAATTCCATTTAATTGGTACACTTCACTAGATCTAAATAAAAAGATTTAATCTTTTTCTCAACTGGGTTTAAGAACAGTGTTAATGAGGACACCACTCCCGACAAACCCAAATCACATTTGATATTAAATACAAGGCTCTGAATAGAAAATATATCGGCTTATATTCAATATCAAATTCTACGGCCAACAAATATCGTATTGGAAATAACGATATAAATATATCTTTCAAATTCCCATAACAATATCTGTATCATCACGAAATCCAACATCGAAATATTCCAAAGACAATTTCGATTCAAATCCATTCCAATGCAATTATTGGAAATTCTGGTTAGTTTCAAAACCATTTCAAATCCAATTTATTTATTTTAAAAATAAATAAATTATTATTCTAGTTCAAAACTAGTTCATTTCAATAAAAATCTATTTTATCTTTTCAAATATGGAGTTTTTCATCCCAATTCTTCACAAATCATTTCTTATGATTTTACACAAATTATTACTATTTTTAATAATTTTATCAAGGTCCGTACAGTCGATTTCCATCAACGGCCATCGAACTGCACTTACAACGACCTTTTCCAAATTTTATTTGGACATAATTCCCAGTCCAACCGTTAGATTTCTAATTTCTAATATTCGTTAGAAAGCTCTTTTCGATACGAACCCAACGGTTCCGGTTTTAGGAGAATCCGACGGTCGGATTTCCCGCAATATCCATTTGAAGTCAATGGTCGAAATTCACGAACTGCCGCAGCGCGGCGCGTTCTATTCAGGCCATTATATTATATATATAATATATACTTCGTCGATTTCATTTTAAAACGTATACTATAAATCGCTTTAAATTCGTTTTCGAAACGATATCAACTTCATATTTAATTTCTAATCAAAATTGAATATTCCAATATAAATTCGTTTTAATTTCATTTCAAATCGATTTCAATTTATTTTGAATTTCAAATCTATTCAATTTAATTCGAATTTCAAATCTATTCAATTTAATTCGAATTTCAAATCTATTCAATTTCAAAACTATTCAAATTAATTCGAATTTCAAATCTATTCAAATTAATTCGAATTTAAAATCTATTCAATTTAATTCGAATTTCAAATCTATTCAATTTAATTCGAATTTCAATTCACTTTAATATTCATTTCAATTTGAATAAAATCGATATAAATATCGTTCACGTCAAAATGGCGTCAATCTAATCAACACGGCTTCATATATTTCTATTTTCAAATATTCTATTTCAAATATTTCCATTTCAATATTTCTTTTTCAAATATTTCTGTTCAAATATTTCTTTTTCAAAACTGGAATGAGGCCCAATCATTTACCATATAATGTTAATTATATGGGTTTTCTACAACACATGTATATATCAACAATGACAAATAATCAACCATCATCCAAAGTGATTCTACACTGTATAAGCATCAAATATAAATATTTAACGCTTATAACAGCCTGTCAATCAATCGATCGACATACAGCTAATTATTGGGACTAGTGTATGTCATATATCATCCCAATACCCGTGTGGGGTTTTTCAAACAATCAAACACAGATTTTATTTGTGCAGTTGGGCGATGTGTAAAATTTATCGTCCCAATCAATATCGGTCAAATGTGTGTATATAAACAAATCCTTCATTTTGTTTATATTTATTTCATTTTAAATACACGTTAAAAATTCTATTTTCAACTATAAAATGTTTTTAACTATATAGATATTTTATTTTCATTTCACATCACACAATCAACTATACATCAAAATCAAACGAACAAGCATACAAGCCATCCATGGTCTGTGGACGATAGGTGTCGGGTGCTACTAAACACCGTCTGCATCCTAGTATATATTTTAACTTGAAAAATTAAATTAAAGGTGAGAAGTTCTCACCGAGGGTTCCACTCCTCCATTCTTTATTTCTGAACTATCTGGATTCTGTTTCGCTTCCAGTCAGTTTCATCGCAATCTGTTTCACGCAGTTAATATTAAAAATCACATTTTTGTTTCAAAGCTATATTATAAAAATTCAATTTTTATATCGCTACTTTCTATATATAAAAACCGAATTTTTTACTTTCACTTCATTTATATATAAATCTAATTTTTACTTTACTACACATATAAAAATTATATTTTTATATCTCCACATATATAAAAAATTATATTTTAACCTTTCTATAATATAAAAATTATATTTTTAACCTTTATATAATATAAAATTATATTTTCATATCTACTTCTAATATAAAGATCGAATTTTTATATCATCGCTATAAAAATCCCATTTTTATTTCAACATATATATGATTAAAATCAGATTTTTTATTTCGCTACATATATGAAGATCAAATTTTTACTATCTATATAATATAAAAATCATATTTTTATAATCTCTACTATATAAAAATCATATTTTTATGCTCCTAAAAATCGGATCTATATATAGAAATATCGCCTTTCTATAATTAAAAATATAAACCTTTCCTATATAAAAATATAGACTTTTCATGTTATTCATATCCATAAAAATCGAATTTTTATGCCGTTAATTCATATATAAAAATCCAACCTTTTTATTTCATAAAAATCAAATCTTTTGATGTTTAAAAATCTAATATTCATATAGTAAAAATCATAGCTTTTCATACATTCAAAATTATAGATTTACATACATTAAAATTCTAGATTTACATATATTAAAAACAATGCTTTAAATAAAGATTAAATAAAATAAAATAAAAACTTACATTTTCGGTTTTCCTTAGAGGAGGGGGTTGAGGAGGCTTGTGGAAGGGGCTGACGTGTCGGGTGGGGGTGCTCAAGCGTCAGGGAAGCCTGCTGGAGGTGCGGTTGCCGGAGTTATGGAAGGAGGTGGCGGATTTGGTTCGGCTTGGGGGCTAGGATTCGCGGGGGTTAAATCGAACGGGGGAGAGAGGACAACACGTAAGGGGTGGGGTTCAAGGAGGGAGGTGACGCCGGACCTGTGACGACGATCTGTGGATGGCGGAGGCGCGATGGCGCGCTGGGGGGAGACGGCTTCGTGGTTGTCGAGGTTTTTTCTCTCTTTTCTTTCTGTTTAATTTCGATTGAAACGAGGAGAGAGGTAGTGAGGGAGAGGGTTGACTTAGGTAGGAATATATATATTTAATTTTAATATTAAATCCAAAAAACAACTTTTTGTTTCGAACTCAAAATTAAACCCACCGACTGTCGTCCCTAGCTAATCACCCCCATTCCGAACACAATGGGATATGTCACCTAAGCTGATTCGACTGTTTCTACCAGTTTTCGTTAAAATCAACATATAACTCTATATATTGAATTTGAACGCGCATTTCAATTTACTGGGGCCACATACTAACTCGAAAAATTCTCGAAAAATATTTTCTAGCTTCGTATTGACGATACGGTCCTAACAAAACTAATTTCGTCAAATTCCAAGACCGTTTGAAAAATGGCCATTTTCCAGTCGATTAAAATCAACTGAAACTGGTCAACGCGTTTTCCTTTTCCACGCTCACATATTGATTCAAAAAATTATGATATTTGAAACCCAGCAATAATTTGACATCCCGGATCCAACAAAAGTGGTTTCGTCGAAAACCGAGGTCGTTTGCAAAATGGCTATTTTCAATGGCTAGAATTCCATAGCGACTATTCTGAAATTTCAACTGGACATAACTTTTTATCCCCGCTATGAAATTTCAATTTTTCGGATTCGTTGGAAAGATACTCTCAATTAGATTCCAATAGTTTTGGTTTCGTTAAAATCCGGTTTGTTTTGCACCCGGTACATTCAATTGAAGTTTGAAATCGAATTATCGAACTACCGCGCCATTTTCAATTCCTTTTATAAATAATTATTTATTTTCTAATGATGATCTATTTAAATATATACGTTCTAATTCTTTTCAAATGAATTTCTCGTCGTTATTATTTCAAATATTTCATTTTAAATAATCAAAATCCGCTAAAATTGCCAAAATAAAATTTTTAAATTGGCACAGATTTCCGGGTTATTACAGAATGTTTGGAAAAATGTTCAAAAACATCATACTGATCCAAGAAACACACCTGGTTGCACTATGGTTTTACTTGTAAGATTTCTTACACTTATCTACTATTTCATTATTACAAAAGTATATATGTATATATCTTTTCATTACAGTATTGGTTTTGTGAGAAGACAAAAGTTATACAACAAAAAGAACATCTAAAGAAAAATTTCCCAAGAATGATAAAGTGGGACTTGTCTAACTTGAAGGACATGGATCTTACAACAATTGAAAGCACTAAGGTACAAATGTATTACTTTACTATTTATATTATTCAAAAGATATATGTTTTTATCTTTTCAAGTTTAGAAGGCACATTCATGATTATATCAATAGTTGCTTACAAAATAAATAATATTACTAAAAAAAGAGTTTTTAAATAAGTTAAAATCATGATAGTATAATAGATATAAAACAAATTAAATTAAGTACGTCAATAAATCATTTTCATTAAAATATAAATAAATTTATCTTTTAAGATTATTGAATCAAATTTATTTAGAACATTGAATTGATTGTAGAAATATTTACTTTCATTATAAAAACATTAAGTACCTTGATAAATTACAGCACTAGAAAGCAATAAGGTATAAATGTTTTACTTTACTATTAGTTATATTTAAAAGATATATGTTTTTATCTTTTCAAGTTTCAATTAAATAAATAATTGCTTACATAATACATAATATTATTAGTAATAAGACTTCTAAAATAAGTTATAATAATGATAGCATAATAGACATAAAACAAATTAAATTCAATGTGTCAATATAACATTTAGCTTAAAATATAAATACATTCATCTTTTAAAGCTATACAATCAAATATACATATAAGATTGAATTGATTGTAGGATTATTTAATGATATTTAACAATATTTATTTACAAATATCATTCATGCAGATTTCCAAAAAAATTTCAAATATAACTTCAGAGGAGAAAGAGTTTCTTTCAAAAAAAATAATACATCCACTTCTACAACATGAAAGACCAAAGAAAAAAAAATTGTCTGAAAATGAAGAATTAGAAAGGCTGAAATAGTTAGAGACAAAAGTTAGTTTCTTGACTGATGAGATGATTAGTGTCGCAAAACAACTGGATGATGAGAAGATTTTAAGACAAAAGTCTGACCAAAGGCTCAAAGAAATTAAAATGATACTTCAAAAAGTGAAAACTTTTGAAGAGCAAAATGTGGCCAATGCTACTGAACCAGAAAAACTTTTCAAGCAAGGAAAAAAAGTTGGTATGGTACATATAAATTATTCCGCTAATTTTCCTTGTTTTGATTTGTTTGAAACTCAAGATTTAATTTTAGATAATAAAGAAAGTTCCAAATCTGAATACATCGAAGAATTTACTTAAGAATATGCTGTTGAAAATCCTATTTGTGTTGAAGATGTCTTAATCAAAGAACCAAAAAAAAAGAATCATAAAAATATTGATAAATTCAAACTCATGAAGCATCTTTCAGAGAAACAACAACAAGATGTCAAACATTTCTTCAAGGTTGTTAGAGATAACAAGTAAGTATTGAAACATTACTTTTTTTTTGCAAAAAAAAAACCCTGTATTATTCAGCTGATTTTACTACTTATTACTTTGTTATAATACATTATGTGGTATTCAAATACCACAATCAAGCTGTTAATTAAAGTATTGTTCTAAATATCACTATCAACTCATAGTGTACTCAACACCAATTAGTAAATACTTAAATACACAATATCTGTCGTAGTTGACTTTTTTGTACTGATTAATGTTAACAAGTGACTGAAATTATGAAAGTTTAGGTTCTCTTATTTGCTATGGTTTGAGAGATTAAAAAGATATTCAACTTTATCTTTTTAATTTAAATTATGCAACTACTTCTTTTGTTGAACGTTTATTTCATTATATAGCTTTTTGAAATATAATATATGTTATTTTCAAAAGTAATATTTCATAATTAAATTTTGTCAGCACTAAAATTTATAAAAGATATATACCTTCATCTTTTTATGTTTCACTTAGTTATTAAAGGATAACATATTAAGTTTTTATAGATAATTGTTATTTTAGTAATTATGTTTACAAACAAAAAATTAATTTACATATTATATCTGTATTATCAAAAAATATAATAAATGCAAACATTCTTTTTTTTCAGCGACAAAGCATTTAGTTGTGATGATGAAAACAACATTACCATAAAAAAAGACATGATAGAAGATCTCCTATATGAACAGAATACTTTTGGTCAAGTAAGTATAAAAAAACAAAACTTTCCTTTAGTATAAATTGAGTACTTTAACCATATTATATTTCAAATGTAGACCATTGATTGGTTTTGGTTTCGGAAAGCAAACAAACTAGATCAAAGAAATAGCATTGTGTACATTAACACAACAATGACAGTAAGTGGATTATATTCTCAAATTAACTTATTTTATTACAAAATACATTTTCTAAACCATTTTTTAAACAGACAAGTGCAGCAAATGGAAACTGGGAAAATATATTGACAAAAAAGTTCAACCCTTTTATCAAAAAATTACTTGTAGATCCATTATGTATCAACATCTTATTCCCAATAAATGGAAATGACCATTGGAGCCTCCTTGAACTAGATGTCGTAGAGTGCACTTGAAAACACTACGACCCACTATACTTAACCGCAAGATCTAAATCCCGTAGAAGTGGACATACAAAATTTGTCATTAATGTGGTAAGTAAATATTCTAAACAATTATATTTCATATATTTGAAAATTTTTGCAGCTCTGGTCTAGCTCTTAATAATGTTTGAACTAACACAAAATTTCTGAATTTGTAATAATTGATTATAACAATTAGATATTACAATTTGTGATTAATTTGTAAGGGATTATACCAAAATTTAAATAATTTGTACTACTTAACTTTTTTGACATTAAATTTGACAGTGCGTATGAACATGATGATTTTTTCTTTTGCTTAAATTGTCATTCATTACATTTTTCTACTACTATGTTTAAAAAGATAAATTCTTTTATCTTTTGTTTATCATTTATACGTAATACGTTTTCTAATTCCATTTTTTTACATAGCAAACAAATGCAATATGGGCAACTCTTCCTAGGCAAGAAGAAGCTTTAATATTTGTCCAAACACATTCAAACACTAACATTTTTTGCTACCAAGATCATTTGACTGGACAAAGAAGGTTCCTAGTTTCTACATATGATGAATTTTGGAGAAGGTACATGAGCATGAATCCTAAGCTATGACACCATTACAAGATTATTCAACTTGGACTGCCTTGCCACTTGTACTATGATCTAGAGTTCAACAAAAATATTAACAGTATACAAAATAGAGATGAAATGGTCAATATTTTTATTTCCATCACATTCAAAACTCTGAATGACATATTCAAAATAAAGGGAAATGAAGATTGGGTTATAGAACTTGATTCATCTAATGAAGACAAGTTTTCTCGACATGTGATAATTCGTATCCCAAATATTGCATTCAAAGACAACTTGCATGTTGGAGGATTCATCTCTAAGGTATGCTCATGTATTAAAAATTCAAGATTAACTGATTCACAATTTGAAAAATTTTACATCAAGAAAGATTTAAGCTCGTCAGAAAATACAAAGAGTATATTCATTGATACTGGAGTTTATACCCGTAATCGTTGTTTTTGTCTTCCATTCTCAACAAACGCAGGGAAAAATTCTATACTATTGCCAAGTAGACGCTTCGGATGTAACAATCTAAATGACGAACAAGTGTTTAAAAAATCACTTATTTGCAACGTAGAAGATAATTTAGATAAGCTTTTAGAGTGTGAATTGGATTTGAAATCTTACAGCAACATACATTTTAAAACTGAGGAGTACGATAATAACAAGTACATCCAAAGTGAAAAGTCAGTAAATGTTTACTCTTGCAATGCACCTAAGTCCTAAAATTTAGGAAAATCTCCCTTCCCCCAATTGGATGAAAAAATTTCATCATTAGCATCCCATGGAAATGTTTTGGGTAAAATCAGAAAGTGGTACTGGTTTTCTACACATGGCTATATAATTTATAGCATGTCCAAAAGTAGATTTTGTGAACGAATTGGAAGAGAACATAAAAGCAATCATGTTATGTACATTATTGATTTCCAAAGAGGTGGCTACTATCAGAAATGCTACGTCCCTGATTGTAGAAGCTATCGATCTCCTGTGCGACCAATACCATGGGATGTATTATCCAACTGTTATGATATAGTGAAGCAAGAAGGCAAAGCTGTGTAGAAACAATGCTTCTATCAAACAAAATATGAACTACATATTGACAGTAAAGAATGTGGTTATTTTGTTTGTATTCTTGATAGTAAGAACAATTACAAAGTCAACAACATTTTTATTTTTTTTCTCTTACAAAATTTTTTCTTCTCAGTTAAATGACGAAAAATTAGTATGTAACATCAAAACTAAAGATTACACAGTGTTTTGATAAAAATGTAAAACCATATATCTTTTTCAAATATGTTGAATACTATTTGTATATCTGTTCTGGTTATGTTGCTGTATATGATTAATTGATGGATTTTTTTAGTGTGTATGATTAAAATCAACAAACATATTAATTGTCGAGCATATTTGTTTGTACTCTTTTGTAGTTCATAGTGCTTGATGGTTATCAATGGACAATATCTTTATACATGAGATGGATTTATTTGTTTGTACTTTTTTTGAATACATTGTTAATGACTGTTTATTGTCCGTGTATGTTGAATGTCTGTGTATTGCGTTGGAATATGAAAATTATCGTGAAACTTCAAGGTTTAACATCACTGCTTCAATATATTCTAACTACGTTATAAATTCACTACTGTAATTTGTTCAAACTGTTTAAATATATTTAACTAAATCACTGCTTGATATATCAAATTATATTTTACTACACAAAAATATAGAATCATTTATATTTATTACTTTACAACTGATAAAAAGCTATAATAAGGGATGATTTTACAATGAATAAGTATAGTATATAAAACTGATATACTGCTTGTCTTATAATACAAATTTTTTTGAACTTATTATCTTATGTAAACTGTGTTGCAGTTAAAATATAAAAGATAAATCATTATATCTTTTTTACATACTTACCAACACTATTCTCCAAATAACAATTAATTTATAATATCTAATTTTAACTATCAACCTCTAAAATAAATTCTGATAATTTTAAGATGAAATTCTGATAAATTATCATTAATTTTCAGTACTCATTTTAATTTTATGGCTAAGCTAAGAAAGATAAAAGCTTATATATTTTGTTGAATATATGTCAATACAACATAGTATTATACAGCCATCACATTAAATTCATTATTGTTAGACCAAAAAATGGTCCTAACACCCAATTGATAATGTTTTGTAGAGAATAATGAGGAATCATGAACAAAAAGCAACAAAAATCAATCAACACACGGAATTTATAGTGGTTCGGCATTAACAAGCCTACATCCACTTTATAGCTTCTCAGTTCATTCAGAAATTATAAATACAATGAGTATTGACGCTCAAGCACTCAATTACAATGAATAATACTCTCCGAATTCATTGATTTTATTAAAGAGGATGAAGGTTCTTCGTTGGTAGCCATGGCCGAAATAGATAGAGCTTCCTTGAGGCCAAAAAGTCCCCTTAAATGATGTGTTGTATGTGTATTTATAGGTAGAAATTCGGTTAGGGTTGAGTGGCCACGTGGCAGCTTCAGAGTAAATCTCGGAAGTAGTGGAGAACATGGGGAAATGGTCTTTAACTGCCCAGAATTCGGTTAGGGGTAGAGACCCGATCCGGTTGGCCTGATCCGGATAACCCGATCCGGTTTACCCGATCCGGATGACCCGATCCGGTTTACCCGATCCGGATGACCCGATCCGGTTTGGTTGGTCAGAAATATTCGCTTTAGCTTGATCCGAAATGGTGGAATCCAACCCGAAGCTTATGTGCACAGAAATACGAGTTTTCCCATCCTTTGTTACTTCGTCCAAGCAGATGTCGATCTCTGGTAGTTCATACTCAAGCCCTGAGTGGCCTTCCTAATAGAGTTCTTCGGCTTTGGATAGTCTGGTCACAAAGCAGGCTAACATTTTGCCCCCCAAAGTACATCTTGTTGCAAATAAGATGTGCTTTGAATAAGTCAAGATGAATCTTTTTGGATCTTTTTCTGTATAAATGGCTTGTCATATGCCGCATTGCTTCCGTTGATGCTTATCGGGCCAAATTTCATGGCTAGAGTGGTCAAGATGATCAAGTAATCGTTTAGACTTCGTCGAATCAAGAGGTAGAATTCCTTCATCATAGGTCATGCGGTATGTTTGGCTCCCGTGTGAGATCGTACATGTAAAAGTTGATGCCAAACGACGTCATCTTCCTTAACAAGTCAAGTGTATTACTAAGCTAAGATTTCTTTAATGTATAAGTCAATGTATACAATAGCCGTCCAAGTCATAGTATGGTGTCAGAATCTTCGTATCTTGAGCTAGCATCTGGACCGTTGGGATAGAGCGCATCAGAGTCGGCATATGAATTTGTCATTTTTGCTTGGATTTGGACTATCTCGATATCAGGATATTAATCTAGGACTCCATGATTGCATCTAATCGTAATAATAGTGCATCCGAAAGCCATGATCACTTCAGATTGTTTTATAGTCCCGTGATCACATACGAGCCAGTACGAGATGTTGTTGAAAACATGCAAGCCAATAGCTGGTAGGATTATCACAATTGTAAGGCAGCAGAGGATTTCATCATACTCTCCATTTGATGCAGTTGCAGATCAAGTCTTTGAATTCTTGCTTGATCCGTAATTTCGCTCACTTGGATGGTCGGGATGAATCACGTCATATTCTAAAGATATAATGTATATGTTCTGAATCATGCATTGAGTCAGGGTCATGTTTAAAGTCAATTTGTCGGTTGAAGTTGATTTTCCTAGCATTAGTGGAGGACGAGCGAAGTCAGTGCTTATGCCCCCAGCATTGTTGGGGGTTATGATAGGTCAATCGGACATCCAATCTTTTAGCCTTTATACTTTTTGATGCCGCATCGGGTAAGATACGTAGGTTAAACAATCTTAGTCACCCTGTGTCGTTATGTGCACATTCCCAAGTCATCAAGGGTTGGAGTTGTATATGCGAATGGTCGAATCACATTCGCGTTGGGGTCAACCCATCTGTTTAGCCAGAAAGCAGTGATCGCCTTATTGAGTATATCAGCAAACTTAGATACTCTCCTCGCATCAGCTGCAGAGTTGAGTAAGCTCGTCAATCTTGCAAGCGAGCAAACGTCGTTAGTGAGTTATTCGAGCTCCTTCGTTCACGCTTTGGCATAATCCGAAATAGCCATCATAGTCTTGTTGAGTCTATCTCCCATGCTTGGTTCCATTAAGCTTGACAATCAAGACCGCGGGCCCGATTAATGACATTGGTCATTTCCAGAATTGTAATTTCCTGTTAGTCTTTCCTGGGGCTTTTCTTTTTCCTTTATTATTTCAAGAGTCAGATGGTGCTCCATTCTGTCGTGAAGACATTGAGATCATCCATTTCAACATTAGCACACTCTTATTGCACGAATCTGCCTGTCTCAGGATATGATTTTCCAACGTTTCTAGGAGAATCTCATGGTAGAGAGATACCGAGGTTTGTTTCAGAGGTGAATCCGCCAAGTCCTCTTGGTGGGTCTCGATGCAAAGAGATTTTGAAGTTTGAGATATCCAGAATACCGGATACTACAGCAATCAACGCTATATATGGTCCAGGTTGATTTACCGATGCCACTGCGGCGTTGAACCTTTCAAGGAATGCATGCAGGGTCTCGCCTGATCTCTGTTGAAGCATCAATTAATGTTGCCAATTTGGCCCTCATCTTTGAGAAGTTGCCGCTAATTACCTAATTTTGCGCTAGTGCCCCCGGTATGAAGTCTTAAATTGGGTGGAAGCCGGTTTCTGGCTTCTTGGTTGCGCATAGGTAATAGCAGTTAATCAGGCTTCTGTTTTTTTTTTAATTCTGGATGGTGATCCGCTACTTGGATGTATGCAGGTTGCTCTTGAGGAGCCATTCTTCTGCTTATAGTCTGGGTTATTGTGAAGCTCAGATAATCGTAAATGTGCCTAAAGCTGGCAGATAGTCAGATGATGATGTTCGAAGCTCTTATCCTGTACTCCCCATCCATGGGGATTTTACTAAACGGTGGTCATCAAATCCACGTATTCTCTTAATTCATACTCCCTCATCGAGCTGTGAGTTAGAGTTTGATAGAAAATGATTTATTCGTGTCCAGCTCATGTTAGTCCTTGGTCTCCCATCCAAGCTTTGAGGTTCGGAGTCGGATGGCAATGAAGTTAGACTATAGCTTTCTCGAATGCTCTCGTCTTCCCCCTACATGGGGAGCCTCATGTTGATGTTGAGTTGGATTTTAAACATTCCTCCGAATTGGAGCAAAGGTTGGTCGGGCTTCGTTTAATTTTTCGGTGGCTCTTGCATATCCATCGTTTTCATCCAAAATGTTACAGTCGGAAGTTGCATGCTACAAATGCCTGGGAGGAGGTTGGTTGCATCTTGTTTCATTAAAGATGACTATGCCAACTTGTCCTAGGGTCCCATATGATCTGGACTATGGAGCAGGGAGTGTTTGAGCCAAGTTCGTTGTCGCTTGAATTTCCATGGTGCTCGCTCCAGCGAGTAAGCCGTAGTTACTCGGCCTTCCATCTATCCAAGTAAAAAAGTTATCCACCATTTTCTGTTGTTTCCAGAGAAGTTTGTCTCACTGAGCAATCTGAGTTCTCAAATCAGCGAGGGTACCATCTATTTCATATCTAGCTTGACATGCTGAGGGATCATTGCAAGAAGAAATTTGCTGACTTCCTTCGTTCCAAGCGCCTTCTGCGCCAATATCCTCAGCACGGAAGAAATTTCTATCTTCCTTCTTCTTAGCCTTTGAGTTTGAGTGTCAGACAATTTGCCTCCTCGCAAGTTAGAGGTCAAAGTAATGGCGTCCTCCTTTATATGGGGTCTTTCAACTGGGAATTCAGTCTGGACTATCAAATGGACGTTCATTCTGCATCCATTTCGTGGTCCTCAA
Organism: Allium sativum; assembly: GCA_030737875.1. Classification (NCBI taxonomy): domain Eukaryota; kingdom Viridiplantae; phylum Streptophyta; class Magnoliopsida; order Asparagales; family Amaryllidaceae; genus Allium; species Allium sativum. Next base: position 436,370,890 of record CM060919.1, read on the forward strand.
GCAGCAATGTGGCCCCAGTCTAGGGGTAATGGCGAAAGGTCGGTAGTTGTATCACCTCCCATTCAAATTTAGACATAGATGCATGGAAAAGAGACATTGCTTTATAAGCTTATGTGATTGAGTTATCCAAGTGCTCGAGTTATCACGTTTTCCATTCAACGTATTTGCGAGGTAGCACTCGTCGTTGCACTTGGGCTATGGCCAGTCACACATGGGTGTGTATATTGATTTGATATATCACTCTTAGGGCCTCCTTTCGGTCATTGCCTTAAGTCGTGTGACACGTCATTGAACAATTCACTCTCAAGGCCTCCTTTCGGTCATTACCTTGAGTCATGTTGTAAGTTTATCATGAGGCATCGACGTCAATCTTTCGAATGTGATCCTTTGTTGTTGTACGCGGGTGTGGCTCCCGCGTCTCTATTTCGTATCTGTACATAAACCTGCAATTCAAAATAGAATAATTTGCTTAGTCTTGCAAGCCACTAAGTCGATCTTTAAGTCACAAGCAACTCTAGCTTGAAATGAAAACATGTTAAGTGCTAAGCCATCTAACATAAAATGGTTAAATGTCAAAATGTCGAGTGTCAACTGTCGTTGTTTGAAGGTATGGTGATTGTAGCCTCCATTTAACTTTGAAACATGGGTCGCGTCCGAAGCATGTTTGAAGTTAATTAAGAAGTCTATGCCCATGCCCCCAGTGTTGGCGGGAATCGGGTTAAGTCATTCGGACGTCCGGTCCGTAAGTCTTTTGTACTCCAGTCCTTAATCGGAGGGTGATGGAGATTGCATGCACGTCGCAGCATTGTCCTTTATATTCTCTCCCAAGTCGTGAGAGTTAGAGTTATGGGTTTAGCGGTCTTAAGTCATGGTGCACCGTTCACACTAACCCAATAGATTTATACTCTCTCTCAAGTCGTGAGAGTTAGAGTTATGGACGTCGTGACTCGTCCTTTATACTCTCCCAAAGTCAGTTTGGGTTAGAGTTATGGATCGAGTGGTCTTAAATCTTCGGGCGCTCGTCACACTCGTCCTAGGTTTATACTCATATCCAAGCTCTGAGGATTAGAATTAGTCGGGCAAACAGTCGGGTCGCATTTGCCTTGGCATCGTCCCTTTGCTCCTACATCAAGGGCAAAGGTCGCCATCAGGGATGGTCGGTTCACGTCCCTGTTGATTTTATACTCCTCCCGTCGGAAGCATGGGAAAGAGTTAAAGACGTTGTTGGAGAGTGGTCGAGTCATACTCATCCTCGTCTTAACATTTCCCTTTTGCCCCCACATCGAAGGCAAAAGTTATGTCGTTCATGTGATCGTGCCCCTGTCATTTTTGCACTCTTCTCATTGGATCAGGGGATGGAGTCATAGAACTGCTAAGTGGTTATGTCACACCCGAGTATATCTCTATGTCGTGTCTGGCAAATTAAAGGCTAGATGTTGAGGATGCCACATTTGTATGCCTATGCATAGATATGTTGAAATCATGTGCATATATTCGCTTGCCCCCTACGTCAAGGGCAAAAGGTCCGTGAATGAATGGTCGAACTTCATTTATGTCAGGTTGTTGGCATCAGGAGGGTGAATAGTTGAATCACGTTCGCCAAAGCTTTACGTTCCTTCGACTAAACCATGGAAGGAGTGGTTGGCACCAAACTTCAGGTACCTGCATCATTCATATCGCATGAGTTAGTCATGTCCATAACTCAGGAAGCATGTAAAAGTAAATTGTATGATTGAAAAGCAAGCATATCAAGGGGCAGTGCTGCCTCCTTTAACGGATCGAGCCATGTAGACGGTCGAACTGCATCCATCCGGAATCGGATTCCGACGTTGAACGTCAATGCACAATTATCTTGAGGTCTTCCACGTGTGAGCCAATGAATGAATGGTCACCTCGGATCCATCTTAAGCTATACAACTTCTCTCAGGCGAAGGACATGGCTCTGTAAACGAGCAGTTCAATCGGGCTCGTTACGACAATGCTCCATAATTCTTCCTGTAGGTGCTCAAAGTTTGATCGGTACCAGATTTGGGGTACCTACATCATCCACATATAAATTCATCTGAGTTAGTTACATCAATAACTCATAAAGCATGGAAATATAAGAGTCATGGTTAAAAAGTAATCCTGTTAAAGGAATGAATATCATTCTGTGCGAAGATGGCATTGCACGCTCTTTGCAGGTCCATTTTTCCTCACTACATCTCTGTCAGGGGATGGCTGTCAAAATCTTTAGCTGGTGATGAACGTCTTTTCAAACCGTTGTGGGGTGGCGGTCCTAATAAGAATGAACAGACCTTGATTGAGGACTTGGAGTGACAAAGGCAATTAGGTAAATACTATAAGCGAATGACGAGGTCGCATCTTATTTGAATCGCCTTCTTGCCCCCATGCTAAGGGCAAGGATTGAGTATAAGGGAGTCATGGCTGCTAGGGGGATAGTCATATCTCATCCATCCACCGATATGCCTTTAGTCCCACGTTGGGAATAAGATCTAATGCATAGATAATCAATCAGCATCCAGGCTTAAGTGCTCTAAACCTTTAACTTGCCACCTCCATTGAGTAGCATCTCCTAATTAGCTAAATAGCAGTCTCTTCCAGTAACATGGTCGCCATGGACCATTCCCGTTCCATCTTTCATTAGGAATTTTAGCAATAGATACCAGGGTGCAATGTAAGCTCTAATTGCCGCTAGAGCTGGTCAGTTTAGACCTTAGTCAGATAAACTTGACTACAATAGCATGGCTTCCAAGGCTTGAAGTAATGTTCACGTTTTCTATCATAATTGATGTATGAAGTCGAGAGCTAACGGTCGATTCATATTTTTTTTGATCTCGAACTCTCATCTCTTGACAAAGGTCATATGGTGACTGGTGAGCAGTCAAGTTGCTATCATCCGAGCAAAGATTCATATGTCCAATCATGGCCTGCAGGGGTTCAGCTGTTACCTATCGCTGGGCACCAAAGTATGTTGACCTAACCCTTATCCGATGGAAATCAGTCTTCCTCAATGCGATTGACAGCAAATAGCCATTGCAAAGGTTAGCTAAGTTCTTCGGGAGGTGAGACGCAGGACATTTTATTCATCACATCATACAATTGAAGTGTAGCTTTGGGATGTTGGGATCCTTAGCTGCTTTCTGGTATCCCACTATTGACAATCATGGTCACTAAGATCATATGAATCATCTTTGAAGTAGTGTTCGAACTGTTCTATATAACTGTCATTCGATGCTCCGCCGATTGGACAGGTTTAAGTCATATTAATGGGATGGTCACTACTCATTAGGGAACAACATCAGTTGCATTGCTGAAATCTACACTATCGGAGTTCCAGAAGATAAGGCTACTATTAGACAATCATTATCTCGTATACTGTCGTTGATAACAAGCTGAATCTGACTGACAGCTCCTCCCATTGAATGACATCGGCAAATAGAGGCTATGGCTTCTGGAGGAATCCTAGTCGTTGCCATTTGGTTGTCATATTCTTTGACTATCCACCTTATCTTCATTAACAAACTTTGATGACTGCTGTTGGTCAAAATATACGTCGAGCCGAAGGCGAGCCGTGCTCCGAGCCGAAGGCGAGGCAGTCAGCGGGTCCGGGCGCAGCGCCGGCGGGGGTCCGGGGCCCCGCAGTCCCGGCGGCGATCGACCTAGTCCCCGTAGTCCCGGCGGCGGAAGATGGAGCCTTTTTTGAAATGATCTTAAAAATGTATTTTTTCCAAAAATAGCTGTTTCGGGTCGGATCGGATCATGCCTTCAAATTTGTGGTTCTGAGATTGTCTTCAGGTTGGGTCGGATCGGACTAGTTCCTTCGAGCTGGATCGGAGACGTCATTAGCTAGTCTGTTCGGTATATATGAAAGAGCCGGTTCGGATCTACTCCTCCTGTTCGGATCGGTCTTCCCTACCCTGCATCTCCAATTTCCTGCGGTTCGGGTCATGGCACCCTCTTCGGTTCGGTTCGGAGATGCATCATTGGGTCGGATAGGACAAGTTCCTCCCGGTCGGATCGGAGCATCACCATTTGATCGGTTCGGGCCTTCCCATGCAGCTCGGATCGACGATATGCCTTCGGGTTGGTTCGGGTATGTTATCGAATCGGATCGGATCGGGTATGTCATCAGCAGGCAGCCGGTTCGGATCTCCCCCTCTGGTTCGGAGATGCATCACCAGGTCGGATCGGGGTATCAACAGCAGCTGGATTCGAGTCCTGCTCAACAAGTCGGGTCGGAGCACTGTCCCCGGGTCGGTTCGTGGTGCCACTCCTTTATGGCTCGGGTCGTGGGTACACATCCGATCCGATGATAAAGCTTGCCATGAACTTGAATTACTTGGCTCTCATTAGAGGTGATACGGGATCGGGTCGGATTGAGGTGTCAGTATCGGGTCGGTTCGGGTCCGACCCGACCCGGGCACATCTGAACTAGTGACTGGAATGAAACCTGCAGCCTGCTTGTCATCTTGTTCTGTACTCACTTCATTTCTGCAAGAAGCCCGTTGCTTTTTATCTTTTCTTGTAGGCATGGAAAACGTGGATTATCTCTTCGGATTTGGTGGTCCAAACAATAGAATAATAATCCAGAAAGCTGAGGATTCAATCTTCTCAGTGAAAGCACCAAAATGTTAGACCAAAAAATGGTCCTAACACCCAATTGATAATGTTTTGTAGAGAATAATGAGGAATCATGAACAAAAAGCAACAAAAATCAATCAACACATGGAATTTATAGTGGTTCGGCATTAACAAGCCTACATCCACTTTATAGCTTCTCAGTTCATTCAGAAATTATAAATACAATGAGTATTGACGCTCAAGCACTCAATTACAATGAATAATACTCTCCGAATTCATTGATTTTATTAAAGAGGATGAAGGTTCTTCGTTGGTAGCCATGGCCGAAATAGATAGAGCTTCCTTGAGGCCAAAAAGTCCCCTTAAATGATGTGTTGTATGTGTATTTATAGGTAGAAATTCGGTTAGGGTTGAGTGGCCACGTGGCAGCTTCAGAGTAAATCTCGGAAGTAGTGGAGAACATGGGGAAATGGTCTTTAACTGCCCAGAATTCGGTTAGGGGTAGAGACCCGATCCGGTTGGCCCGATCCGGATGACCCGATCCGGTTTACCCGATCCGGTTTACCCGATCCGGATGACCCGATCCGGTTTGGTTGGTCAGAAATATTCGCTTTAGCTTGATCCGAAATGGTGGAATCCAACCCGAAGCTTATGTGCACAGAAATACGAGTTTTCCCATCCTTCGTTACTTCGTCCAAGCAGATGTCGATCTCTGGCAGTTCATACTCAAGCCCTGAGTGGCCTTCCTGATAGAGTTCTTCGGCTTTGGATAGTCTGGTCACAAAGCAGGCTAACAATTATTAAATTCAAAATAAAAATTTTACATATTGCAAACTCATGTCATCACATAATACAAATTCATTATATAATTCATTATAAAAAATTTGAACATCAAACATCACAATAACATCACTAAAATCAGGTTACCTTAAAATATAATCAATAAAAGATAAAATCATATATTTTTCTTCTATATAAATATAACAATAGAACTACTAATAAAACATCATTCGTATATTGATGTCAAAACATTCAACATTACACATCACAGTTCACCAACTCCCACAAGATCTGTTATCTTTTTAAAGATATAATCAATTATCTTTTCAAATCATATAAGATCTGTTATCTTTTTCAAACAAACATTATCATGAATATACAAAGTCAGATATCAAATACTGTTAAAATTCTTCAAAATTACAAAACTACGTTGTAAGGGAAGAAAAATAAATTCATGTATTTTTGCTAATGATTTAAGCATAAGGAAATTACTAATTATAATTTTCTGTAAATAAACATTAAAATGCAGTTATCAGTGGAACTATTTATCATTTTACATCCAACTTATAATTTTCTGTAAATATTCTAATACATTTATTATTTTCGATCATAATTTTTGAAAAAAGATGTAATCATATATCTTTTACGAATCACAAATCATCAAAAAGTAAATAACACGCGTCGACAACTAATAATATTAAAGATCCAACTACATAACTAATGATCATCCCATGCAACTACATTGAACAATGAATCCAACAGAGAAAATAAATTATCCAATCCAAATGAACATATTCGACTCACGATTTCCCACAATTAAAATCGAAGTTGATTTCAGAATAAATTAACGCATATTTTGTTGCCAAAAAATCTACAAGCGATTTGATTACATAACAAACGACAGCTTAATTTTTATCTAATTTCGACGAACACATAAATTCAGATATAACGATGGCTGTTTGAGAAAATGGAGACATAGGCTTTGAATTTTGTCCTTGAAACTAATATTTTAAATCCGGTGTCCTACAAAATAATTGGGACTAAATATTATGCCCTTAGCACAAATTTCCTGTATTGGAAATTGGATTTCCGTCATGAACCAAGGTAATGGATCATCCTTACCGAATTCGAGACAATCTAACCTACCATGTCACAGGACCTAGACTCAGATGAGCCCTTGGAATGCCAGGTCCGGTCCACACTTACGTTAGTGGATTATAATTCCTGAAAAATACGTTTTCCTGCCCTATGGGGCGTAAATCTGGTCAGTATGTCGACCATGTCATACGTCGGTCCCGTAGTGACCGATATATCCTAGGCGCCTCGCTATCCATCAAATAATATGCAATATCCACATGAGTAAAATGTCTGGACTCCATACCATGACACGACTCCTAGCTAGAAAGAAACGCATGTCCTCCTAGAGGTCCTCTCCCGTTTCTGGTTCACACCGGGGTGTGAGGATCGCGAATTAACGCTATACACAAAGCTATGCTATTTAAAGCCGTGCTATGATCATCAACCACAAGAATCTGCTTTTCAACAGAAGCCTTGATCATTTGCATCTCAGCATGCCACACTGACAATTCACGCCATGCGACTGATATCTATCGATATATAACCTCTAAGCTCGTACGTCTTAGAGAAGGGTGTTAAGCAAGAGAATAAATTCTCCGCCACTAAACAGATATATATTTAATAGAAATCAATCAATACGGAATAAAATCCAATGTTAGACACACATCCATTTACAAGTTCGTTCTGGGTCTGAACGAAACCAGAGACACCTTATTCCTCGTCCCATATGTCCAATACAGGAGAGAGGTCCTCGCATATCCGGTCGATCTCCAAGTACGTCTGGACGATCACAACTTATTACCTTGTCTTGGGTGTATAGCCCAATCAAGACATCGGTTATCATCCAAACGATGTGAAGATCTTCGGTCTTCAACCACCGTCTTCATCGTTGACTTATCGTCGTACCAATTATTCAGAATGGGATAAACCCGGTCTTTCCGAATAACTCGCGTATCTTATAAACAAGTGCTATAAAAACACAACATACGCCTCATTCCAATCCAGAATATCCTTTTATTCAAATATTCTTTTCACAATTTAAACCAAATTAAGGTTTTTCAAACTAGTCGGGATTAGCGAACCTTACCGAAGTAATCATTTATTATATTTCCCAATCCCAACCTATTCATCCCGTGGATCAAAAATGGTAGTACTCCATATCTAACACCACGGTGTTATCGGTAAATTTAATTACCATTTCACGTTCAAATCTAATTAAAGATTTAACTATCGCCTAGAGTAAAACAGGTGGTACTCCATTCTCGATCATTTCCCAAATTCGATAATTTAAATTATCATATTCATATTTCAATCTAATTAAAGATTTATTAAAACGTTATTTAGTTTTAATCTTCCAAGCATCATTATGTAATGATTATTCAATTTTAGGAAATAAATCCAGTCTTTAACTGGGTTAAAGAACCAATGTCATTTAAAACACAGTTCATGATAAACCCAAAAGCACATTCCATTAATTATGGATTTTTCATGGAAAACAGATCAATATATATAATCAATATAAATTTCCGTATCCAACCGATAATATAAATGGAATAATGACAAAGCCTGTTAAATTCCATATATATTAACAGTCTTCCTCCACAAAAGCTCACTTCGATTATTACCAAATCTAATTCCATTCCATTCCAATTTATTTTATTAAATTGGAAAACTTTACTTTGGAAAACTCCATTAAATCTTAATAAAAGATTTATATATTCCAAATCACATTTCACTGTTAATTTGAGTTAAACAACAAGTGTTATTTAAAACACCGTTCACGATAAACCCACAATCAACTTTCATTTCCAATTAAATGTTAATTAATTGGTAAACTTCTCTAAATCTTATTTAAAAGATTTATTCTTTTCCCAACAGGGTTTAAGAACAGTGTTAATGAAGAAACCACTCACGACGAATCCAAAATCCAAATCTTTTATTCAATTCCAATTTAATATTAATTAATTGGAAAACTTCACTAATTCTTAATTAAAAGATTTATTCTTTTCTCAACTGGGTTTAAGAACAGTGTTATTTAAGACACCGTTCACGACTAACACAAAATCCAATTTAATATTAAATACAAAGCTCTGAATAGAAATTATATCGGCTTATATTCAATATCAAATTCTGAAATTCTAGAATAAAATTTATCAATCTATTTCAAACTGTTTTTCAATTCACTTTTTAAATTCATATTTGAATTTAAACGTCTAAATTATCTAATGATAATTTATTTTACTAGATATATAACCATCGTTTATAAATCCAACTTCCTTGTTTTACATATTAAAACAAGTTTCATTTCAATTCTGTTTTGAAACCCAATTCTCTTTATATTCCTAATTTCGAAATAAAAACCATCATTCCCTTTTTTCGAAATGATTTCAAATTATACTTTTAAATTCATATTTATAAACACTGTTTATAAATTTTCTTGTTTTATATATATTTAAACAAGTTCCATTTCGAAATCCATTTAAAACCAAAATCTTATTTTGGAATATTTTATTTTTATAACTTTCATATATAATGTATAATATATTTTCATATTAAATTTCAATTTTCTACTCAATATAATTTAAATATCGTTTCTGGATATAATTTGATTTTATAAATTCGACATAGTCGAATTCTAACTATAAATCCATTTGGATTTATTTTAATTTATATTCCGAACATCGGAATGGATTTCCTTATTCCCTTTTTTACATTGTTCCCAATTCTCGTTTTAAATTCATATTTGAATTTAAATATTTAGATTATCCGATTGATAATTTTTCACCTTTCTTTACAAACAACATTTATTTTGCTTGTTTATATATTTAAACAAGTTTTGATTTCAAACCCATTTTGAAATTAAATTTCTACTTTGAAAAAATAAATTTCCTCTTACAAATTCACATCTGAATTTACATTTTCCAAATTATCTAAATGACAATTTTTTCCATTTCATTTATAAACACCGTTTATAATTTCATTTCAATTCCCCACATTATTTAATTTATAAATATTGTTTGTAAATTTCTTTACTTGTGTTTATTATTCAAAACAAGTTAATATTTCTTAACTCATTCAAAATTCAAAATATATTTTAGAAAAATAGATTTTCCTTTTTAAACCCCAAAATCCCTTTTTTATGATATTTTTATAATCAACATTTTGGGCTAGTGATATTTAATCAATCAAAAACACACAATTCACAACCATAGATTTTCTAACACATTATATATGATAATATACATGAAAACAAACGAATAATAATATTTTTGAGGAATCCAGTTGGATTGCTCCAACCTATTTTTCTGCATCCACAAACATTAGCCAACATGAATTATACCCATCCTACTTCAAGGCAGGATATCATGGTATAGAAGGTCATCCACTATCATAGCGTGGGGGCGTATAGGGTCATCCGCTAATGATACTACGGGAACTATCCAATCACCAATATATAGATAATAACCACAAACACCAATCCTAAAAAACTAATATATATTTTAAATAGCCACAATTATATTTCAGTGCATGCAAACAACCAATGAACAATTATCTTTAACTAATAAAAATAATTCTAAATAAAATTTGAGTGAGATTTACTTCGTGATTTTTGCGATTTGTTTTCGATTAAATTAAACTAATGTATAACTTAATTGAAAATCCCAACTGCCTCCAAAATACCCCAATCCAGTTGTATGCTTAAATATTGACGGTACGATTTTAACGCACTTGTTTCACTTGAAATATGAAATCGTGTGACATCGTTGCGCATGTTAAGTTTGGGTTATATTTTAAAAACAATTCAAATGAAGTTAAAAACTGAATTTAATTTTTAAAACATGGTTATACCTTTCTCTACCAAAATCCGAACCTATAGCCTTTCCAGTCCATAATCCATCTTCCTCGACTTCACATGCACTTCCCAACTCCAGACCAACAGTTCCCAGATTCACCAAGCCTCCCAATTGTACATCACTAGACCCTTCAGATCACTTAATAGGCAACTCTAGAAACTGAAAAAAATGATCAAGAACGCCCAAAAGAACTTCCAGGAAAGACTGCATCGCCTCCTCCTCCCTGAATCATTCAAGATTCAATTGAATGCCCTATCTACTCAATTTTCTCTTTCTTTTCGAACTGAAACCTGACCTCCCAATCTATGTTCGACGACATTTCCATGCTTTGGAATCTTTGAAATTCACCATGAACATCATGCCCAAAAATCCTCCTTCCTCTCCATGGCCGAAGCCTGTACACCCCTAAAACCATGCTGACTGTCATCTGTGAACGCCAACCACAACCTACGAAGTCGCTCCTCACTTTTCCCACTATTGCACCTCCCAATTCAACCCAAATCGACTACACTCAATCGCCATCCACCATCACGGCCCTTTAAATTCCATCGCTGACCTCCTTTCCCCTTCGAATGACCCTTCCATCTGTGTGTGTACCTCAGCACTATCCAAACCCGAAACTCTTTGCAAGAACTTACATTATCTCCCATGAACTCGCGATAATAATCTATTCGCGATTTAGATTTCTTTTATTTATTTATTTTGAATCGAGATGAACGAAAGGGGAAAGAGGTAATTAAGACGGGCTTTGATTTTGTTCTGTTGGTGAACGAGAGTATCCACCATTTTATTTATTAGGAAATTTCGATCTTTCAGAAGAAGAAATAAGAGAAGACTAGGAGCGATTTATAGTTGAAGGAAACTTAATTATTAAGAAATAAGTGAGCAGGTTAATTTATTAAATTCGATTTGACTTCTACTTAATGCGATTTGATCATGATCTTATCCGTATTATTTATAATAATATATTTTGTGTAACAAACACTAATTCGAGTGCAATAACCAGCGTTTCTAGTGTTATAATACTATTCTGAACACACTGAGACAAGTTTCAAAGTCCAGTTCGATCATATGGGGAAGATATTAATTTAAATCGATATAAATTAAATTCAAAACAATTAATTCCTTGAAAATAAATTAATATTATTATTCTAATTCAAATTGAATTTTGTATTGATCATTTGAACTGTAATTCAGTTTTAACTTTGAATTCAAATAAATTCATTTATATGTTATCAACACAATATTTAAAACGATGTTAAATATTTAAAATAAAATGACCAAAAATCCAGGTCATTACATTCATCCCCTCTTAAATGAATTTCATCCCGAAATTACTAAAGTAGGAAAATGGTATAAACCCATTACTTTTCAAAAACTCATTTATGTTGAAGCACAACATTTCATATTTCTACAACTTTAGTTCCACCAGAACTTTTGGTTTTCATTCTTTTAATTCAAACGATTTACAAAACCATACATTCACACAATCCAATCCAATTCATATTCATTAGAATTGATTTGAATTGATTCTAATTAATTTATTCACTTTAATTTATTTAACATGCTTAAGTTAAATTTAAATTCCAGAATTCAAATCCCAGGTTTTCATTTCATATCTTTTAGAAGCACATAATTATATACCTATATATTTATAACTATTTCAAATTCAAAACATTTGAATTTTCAAATCAACTTGTTTTCATTCAAACAAATTTCCATCAAAACTTTCTAAGGTAGCAATTCATCACTTAGAAACTCAAAAATGAACATTGATGACGTTGTAGTCATCATCAAAATTATTTTCCAGCCACTGAAGTGAGTTCAGTGCTTTATCACTTTCAAAATCAATTTAAAAATGATTTTCATTCAAAAATCCTTCCAAACAAAGCTATATTATTTTAATATACTTCAGAAAACATTTTCCAACTTCCTAGGATTTAAATATTTTGCTTTGAATTCAATTTTAATTCATCACATTTGTATATTTCATTCACAAACAAGTTCTATTTGGTTATAAATAACCATTTCATTTCTTATAATCTCGTTTGATTATAACAGCAACCAACACATCCATATAATATAATAATTTTAAAAAATTATTCCTTTTATATCAAAATAGAATTTTGTGTAAAATTATTTCATTACCCACTTAAAAACAATATTGTGTCAAATTTCTCTGTTCAAGTGTTTAGAAATTCCTATCGACTTCGTGGCGTCCCACGATACGATCAGAATCCATAAGCCACTCAACAGACTAGCCAACATAATATAAAACAATTTTTCGACCAATTAACAAATAAGCGCTTTTGTATATATACACTCAACTCATTTTAGGGTACTACTGACCCTATCTCTAATGAGCACAACCCCACCAAAGCCTAGGTATTCGCTCAACCTAAGCTTTGATACCAACTGTGTAACGACCCGTATTTTCTGCCTATTTATTTGGGTTATTTTAAATATTTTATTTATTTAAAATATTGGTTCGATTTTAAATAATCGAATTTAATGATTATATTGTGAATATATTTTTAAAATAAATAATATTTTAATTTCCAGAATAATTGGAAAATGTGGAATTGGCAATATAATTTGACCGGGCAATTTAAAATGGTCAAATATTGGTTATATTGGAAAATAGCGACGATTTCGACTCGAAACAACGTTTGAATATATATAGTTTATAATTTAATTAAATAACGAGCTGCAGCGGCGCGGTAGTTCGCGTTTTGGCGTTTTGAACTTCAATTGGTCGTACCGGGTTCAAAATAAGTCGGATTTCCTCGAAACAAGAAACGTCGGGACCGGTTTGAAGATAACTTTCCAATGGCAGAGAAAAATCCAGTTTTCATCGTGTAGATTTTTTTATGCCCAAATCAACTTCTCAGAAAAACAGCGCCAGAATTCCCTTTATATATATAGCGCTGCAATTATATAAAATAACAGTTTTTAAATATTTTAAATATTGATTTTGCTTGGAACTCAACCCGGGATATTTTATCTGGGTAATATATGATATTCTGGTCATGTATGGCCAATGACAATATTTTAATAATATTATATTGAAGTATTTTAAAATTGGTTTATTTTATTCAAATTGGCCAGTTCAAAAGGGACATTTTTCAAACGACCTCTGTTTTCGATGAAACAAATTCTGTTGGGACCGTAACAGTAAATTATTGCTAGTTTTTCAGACGGCGCGTCAATCGGTGTTATTCTGTGAGCGTGGCAAAATAAAATGTAAAATAAATCGATCTAATTGAACGTGTACAAATGATGTTTGAGCATATGAGCACGGAATTCGACGAAACAAGTTTCATTTGGACCGTATCGTCAAAATATACTATGCCGTCCAGTCGCGTCTCGAACGGGGTTCGTATGTGAGCGCAGCAGCGAATAAACAACGTTCGAAAACGTGATAGGTACGAAATAAAAATCGTTAGTCATCATCACGCGTCACGTCGACATAAATTATATTATTCCCTCACTATATAAACACCCTCCATCACAATTTCCCAGCCATCACCATCCTCAGCCATGTAAATTTGCAAATAAGACCCTCAACGCAAAATCATTTATATCTTCCAATCTAGAAGAAATTTGCTATGGCAACCAAAGAGAAAGTTGTAGATCGGGCTGTTATCTACCTACTGTAAAAAATTGGGATGGTTTCGTCGACCGTAGTGGCCGGAATTCGCGATGGACAGCGGAGATTGACTTTCGTTTTCAGCCCAAATTGGAGAGCTACATTCGATTTGGGAGGCAGGGACCTTAGGGCTTTCGTAGAGGGAAGGAAGAGCTTCGTTTTGGTGGTGGTATCGAGTGTTCTGGTGGTCGGAGGAGGGAGAATTGCTGAGATGAACGGAGGTGCTAGTATTTGAGGGTTTTTTCGAAAGCTGGAAAGGGTTTTGGCTAATTTCCGGCGGCCGTGGTCAGAATTGGCATCGCGGGCCTGGGGGAAACGAAGCGTGGTGGCGAGGCCGAGGCGTTGGAGGTGGTGCGGCGGGCTCCGGTGGGGTGTATTCGGAGATTTTGGGGTTTTTATGGGTTCCGGTCGCGAGCGATTTCCAAGCGGAGGAGGGGGTCTGGGGGCACGGCGTTCGGTGTGGCGGGGCGGCTCTGTCAGGCGGTCAGATTGGTGGTGGTGAGGAGGGCCCAGCTCTGACGTGGCGGCGCCGGTGATCGATGGGAGGAGGCGTGTTGGGTGCGTAGTGATACGAGAAGAAGGATTCGGGGTTTCAGCTGAATCAAAGGAGAAGAACGCGTTGACCATTTTGACTGCTGACGTGGCATTTTTGGGTAATTAAATTTTAATTAAATTATTTAATTAGTTAAGTTAATTATCGTATATTCTTTACAAACTTTAAAACAACGAAACTTCGTCATACGATAACGAAATTTCGCGAAACAGGATCCGTTGGGATCGCAGGGACGAGACCTATCCGATGGCACTGACTAGGAGTCAATCTGACATAGTTGAAATTTCAGTAAATTTTGAACGTCCATTGCAAATTAAAAAGAACAAACGCGTCAACCGTTGACCAGAACAAACTCTGGTGAGTTAATTCTCACACCTTCTGGAATCCTGTGATGTGGTACATTCACAGTAAAATATATTTTACAGTTAACAGTTTTAATTGGTTGATTGGATGCGATGGATGCAATTGGTTGTTATTGTCTGATTGGTTGCAGTTGTTTATTTATTTGTTCGTCTATTTTATCAACTGACATCTGTGATGCAGAGAAGGACAGGTTGGAGGGATCCAACTGGATTCCTCAAATTAACTGTATTTTGATTTGTTGTGTGCATACATATGAATTGTTCACCCTGACTGACACCAAACCCTGTGTAAATGTTGATGGTTAAATATATATTCACCGGTGTTGTGTTTAAAATTAACCGACAGTGTTGATTTGGAAATTGGCAGTAAATGGCCCTAATGTGTGGTTTTAACGTCGTTCGACTGTTAAGTGAATTGACGTGTTTTTAAAGTTATAAATTTATTTATAACTGAATTAAAGTTATTCAATTGTTTTGTATGAGTATTTAAATTAGAAATTTATAAATAAATATTTTTAATCGAGTTAAAGGAAATTATTCAGATGTTTTAAACCAGTTGTAAAAGCAGAAACCAAGAATTTACCGACAGGTTGGTAAGATAGAATAATTGTTTTAGAACAATTGAATAGTGATTTAAATTAATTGGGTTATTTAAACTAATTAAAGGGGAAATGACAAGAGTAACTCAGTCAACTGTTAACGGACATGTACGGTTGGCAGAATCAACCATTGTTAGTTAAAATTGATTAAATGGGATAATCTTTGATTAACCGTAAATTAAGGGAATTATTCAATGGTATGGTGTTAAATACTAGTTAATCCCTGATTAACTATGATTAAAGAAAAGGATCGAATTTATTAAAGTAAATAAAGGTAAATTATTACTTATTTAGTTTTCAAAAATGATAGTGATTCTATTTTGGGTAAATAGCATCGTTAACTACCTTGGTGTAGTTAATATTGAAGTTAATTATTTTGATAATAAATATAAGAGATGATTTTAGTTGGAGTTCAGTTAAGAAGAAATAGATGATGATGAATTTGATTGAAGCCGAATAAAGGTGTTATAAAGGGATATTTAACCCAGGTTTCAAATAAGATTGGTGAGTGGATAATTGTAAATAAAAATCCCAATTGGAATTGTTTTGACTTAATGTAAGAGTGAGTGGGTTTTAGTTATAAAATCCAAAGTGAAAATTTTGGTTTACAAATGCTCAAATAAATAGAGTCAAAATTTATTTGACGAAGGATTTATATTATAAATCAATGTCATAAACAGAAAATGTTGAAATTAAAAGTTATGGTTTAATGAATATTTACTCAATTAAAGAAGTTAAGTAAAGAGATGGTTAAACGAGGATTTAAATATAAGGGATGGTTAAAAACCCATATTTGAAACCAAAAAGTGAAATGAGAAATTGATATTAGTGGTTAAACGAATATTTTTCTGAGGTAAGAACGGGTCGATCAAGGTCTGAGAGGTAACTAAAATACCCTAACTTGGTTGGCTTCACTATTATAGAGGAACAGTATTAGTTTGACGTGAGTGAAGGTGATGAATTGGTTTATCTGATACAAGAAATAGCAAACTCTGATGCAAGATTTGTAAATTTAATAATATTGCAATATCAGTTTCAAAAGAAGTAAAAATAGTTATTTCAATTATATTAAACATTTGTTATTCAATTAGATTTGATCGAATATAGTTAGAGTTAGTCAAAAAAAGTTATCTAGGAAAAGTTTCCATTGCGTATGACTGCTAGCGTAATTCGCAGGGCTGTAGATAGCCTACGGTGGTCGGATGTTGCCTGAGGGAATCAGGTGTAACCATTGTGATCGCTGCGATCTAGAGTCGAGCGAATGGAGTTAAGTCGAGTATTAGTTAATAGGAGTAATCAAGTCAAGTTTGTCGAGTTAAATAAGTCGAGTTAGTCAAGGCGGAGTTAATCAATCAAAGTAAATCAGTTAAAGTTAGTCAAAAGGGAATTTGGTTAAATATATTTTAAAATAGGTCGAGTTGTGCCAAGTACTGAATCAGAAAACTCATTGTGTTCACACTATTGTTATTTGATAGTTAAAACACCGACTATCAAACCAGACCAATACGATTGTTCGTTCGGAAAGTCCGGGATCGAATTATATTCGAAAACCATTCCGACCATCAAATACGTAAAGACGTCGATTGAAGACGGAGCAAGTGAAGACCGTGGATCTTCATAAGCGGAAGGACTACTTGTCGAATTTCTCTGGCCTGCAGCTAAAGTTATTTTGATTTGTGATTCTGTCGTGGTTGAAATCCACAGGTTGCAAGGACTTCTCGCTACTGATTCATGGGGTGATTCCTATATGAGATGCAGTAGGAGAGTACCTTCGGTTCATCCTGTTCCTGGATGACTTGTATGGACGGATGTCTGACAGAGTATTTCCAAAGGAAGTACATGAGTTGATTTCTCCAAACGTACGATAGTTGATGGCGGAGAAATGGTTATTCTCTAGCCAAATAAACTAGAGTATTTTTGTGGATGTCAATCAAGTGTGATCTGGCGGATCTGATGATGTGGCATTCAAATGTATGATGACCAGAAGTTGAAGTCAAGTTCTAGCCTCAAGCCTCATCAACCGGGAAATGACAAAAATCGGGCAGGCAGCATGGCTATATGGGTCGCTCCCATTAGGATGTATGATCACCTATCTAGAGAAATTCCTATTGCTTCTTTATCTATTCGATGCTGACCCTATTCGGGTGGCGGTTGCTGATCCCAACCGTCGGTGATATACATTCGATACACTCAAGCGAAATGAGTGGTCGGTCATGTGAGGGCGGGGTTGCAAGACGTTCTTGTTGAACCCCGTGTATTCACCTTTAGAGATACACAATCGGCACGTAGACCCATACCTTGTCAAGGTCGGAATCCAATATCCAATAAGCGCCCGCGGTTTTCGGTTGTATACTATATATGGGGAGCGTGAGATGCAAGCGCTCCTCTAGATTGATGTTTATTTATATTTAGACATTATGATAATATCAGAGAAAGATATTGATTTCAAAGATGGTTTGGGTTATAGTAAGGTAAAAACCGTCCGTGTTTACGTGTGGACTGGTCTTACTATTACCTTTTGATTTCATAAAGGATTTTCCAAAGTTAAACAAGTTGTGTGTGCTGTGAATTTATCACTGATAGTATTCCAAACTGACCCGGTGTATTTTGTTTTAAATCAAATGTGCTCGGGTCAGACCGAGTATGTTCCAGGTTAGGTTTGCTTGGAGCTTCAGGAGCTAGAAGCAGGCGGCTTCACCACTAGTTATATATAAAGTTATTTCAACTGTGATTGATGTTGTACTCTGATGATTAGTATGTATATACAGCTCTTTTGTATAAAGAGATTTGATATTATATTTTATTCGTTCCGCTGTGAGATTCTGATGTGTTTCTTCTTCTTTCTTCTATTCTAATATTTCTTTCTTTCTATTCTCACCCTCTAATTTCTTTCTATTGACAATCCAGTGTTTTTCAGGGCTTGGAGGATCGACATGAGATATGGTAAAGGTGTTATGTCGATTTTCAAGGCTGAAAATCCGCTGGGTCGTTACAGTGGTATCAGAGCTATTGGTTTAGAGATAACCTTGGCTCTGTGGTGTGTCTCAATAGAGATGGGGTCAGCAGTACCCTAGATTGAGTTCGTATAGATATATGAGAGCGCGTATTTGTATTTCGGTATAAAACTATTTTTGAAATTTATTTTTTCCCAGTTTATTTATAAAATAATAAAGGTTATGATTTCCACAAATTTATTATAGTATGGGCAAATTTATTTAAGTTGGTTAATGCTGCTTGTGTGATATGTCTGGATTGTGTTGTTGGTTGGTTGAATATAACCTTGGAAAGGGATCAACTTGGTTAAAACAAACCGAAATAAAGTAATAAACCAATCCAGATAAGTAAATTCGAATGGATAATTATAGAAATAAAGGATGTAATTATAAATAATTAATCTAGTGTGGATTGAATTGTGTGTATAATGGGTTAACGTGAATAACATGGGTGTTTTGAACATAACTGACATTGATTTGATGACTAATGAGTTTACTTGACTAGAGAACAGGTGCTGACGAGCCAGTTTAATTTTAAATCAGTTCAAGGGAAAAATTATGGAGTTATTTGAATTCAGTTTGGATAGAGCTGCAGATTAACCAGGCAAGCTTGAATAAAATATTACTTATCGCATATTAACGCTCGCCAAAAGGTACGCCTACGAAGATATGAAATTTTTGATTTTCTTTGGGGATTTTGAATTTGAATTTTGAATTTTTCCGACCATGAGAGTCGATGGATATTTATTTCTTGATCCTGCGATATTGCAGATGGTCCTCCGTGCAGGGGAGACTCTACCGAAATTTTTTTTCCAAAATTTGAGGAGTTAGAAAATTTTTGAAAATTTTTAGGAAATTATTTTATTTGAAATAAATAGGTTTTAAAAACCAATTGAGTCAGCTTGAAAATAAATTCGAGTTTTAAAAATTAATTCCTTTTGCAAAGATAATAGTAGACGACATTTCTTCTACCTTAGCAATTTCGAGGACGAAATTATTTTAAGGGGGAAGGAATGTAACGACCCGTATTTTCTGCCTATTTATTTGGGTTATTTTAAATATTTTATTTATTTAAAATATTGATTCGAATTTAAATAATCGAATTTAATGATTACATTGTGAATATATTATTTAAAATGAATAATAAAATAATATTTTAATTTCCAGAATAATTGGAAAATGTGGAATTGGCAATATAATTTGACAGGGCAATTTAAAATGGTCAAATAGTGGTTATATTGGAAAATAGCAACGATTTCGACTCGAAACGACGTTTGAATATATATAGTTTATAATTTAATTAAATAACGAGCTGCAGCGGCGCGCTAGTTCGCGTTTTGGCGTTTTGAACTTCAATTGGTCGTACCGGGTTCAAAATAAGTCGGATTTCCTCGAAACAAGAAACGCCGGGACCGGTTTGACGATATCTTTCCAATGCTAGAGAAAAATCCAGTTTTTATCGTGTAGATTTTGTTTTATGTCCAAATCAATTTCTCCGAAAAACAGCGCCAGAATTCCCTTTATATATATAGCGCTACAATTATATAAAATAACAGTTTTTAAATATTTTAAATATTGATTTGGCTTGGAACTCAACCCGGGATATTTTATCTGGGTAATATATGATATTCTGGTCGTGTATGGCCAATGGCAATATTTTAATAATATTATATTGAAGTATTTTAAAATTGGTTTATTTTATTCAAATTGGCCAGTTCAAAAGGGACATTTTTCAAACGACCTCTGTTTTCGAAGAAACAAATTTTGTTGGGACCGTAACAGTAAATTATTGCTAGTTTTTCAGACGGCGCGTCAATCGGTGTTATTCTGTGAGCGTGGCAAAATAAAATGTAAAATAAATCGATCTAATTGGACGTGTACAAATGATGTTTGAGCATACGAGCACGGAATTCGAAGAAACAAGTTTCATTAGGACCGTATCGTCAAAATATACTATGTCGTCCAGTCGCGTCTCGAACGGGGTTCGTATGCGAGCGCAGCAGCGAATGAACGATGTTCGAAAATGCGATAGGTACGAAATAAAAATCGTTAGTCGTCATCACGCGTCACGTCGACATAAATTATATTATTCCCTCACTATATAAACACCCTCCATCACAATTTCCCAGCCATCACCATCCTCAACCATGTAAATTTGCAAATAAGACCCTCAATGCAAAATCATTTATATCTTCCAATCTAGAAGGAATTTGCTATGGAAACCAAAGAGAAAGTTGTAGATCGGGCTGTTGTCTACCTGCTGTAAAAAGTTGGGATGGTTTCGTTGACCGTAGTGGCCGGAATTCGCGATGGAAAACGGAGATTGACTTTCGTTTTCAGCCCAAATTGGAGAGCTACGATCGATTTGGGAGGCTGGGACCTTAGGGCTTTCGTAGAGGGAAGGAAGAGCTTCGTTTTGGTGGTGGTATCGAGTGTTCTGGTGGTCGGAGGAGGGAGAATTGCTGAGATGAACGGAGGTGCTAGTATTTGGGGTTTTTTTCGAAAGCTGAAAAGGGTTTTGGCTAATTTCCGGCGGCCGTGGTAAGAATTGGCGTCGCGGGCCTGGGGGAAACGAAGCGTGGTGGCGAGGCCGAGGCATTGGAGGTGGTGCGGCGGGCTCCGGTGGGGTGTAGTCGGAGATTTTGGGGGTTTTATGGGTTCCGGTCTCGAGCGATTTCCAGGCGGAGGAGTGGGTCTGGGGGCACGGCGTTCGGTGTGGCGGGGCGGCTCTGTCAGGCGGTCAGATTGGTGGCGGTGAGGAGGGCCTAGCTCTGACGTGGCGGTGCCGGTGATCGATGGGAGGAGGCGTGTTGGGTGCGTGGTGATACGAGAAGAAGGAGTCGGGGTTTCAGCTGAACCAAAGGAGAAGAACGCGTTGACCATTTTGACTGCTGACGTGGCATTTTTGGGTAATTAAATTATTTAATTAGTTAAGTTAATTATTGTATATTCTTTACAAACTTTAAAACAACGAAACTTCGTCATACGATAACGAAATTTCGCAAAACAGGATCCGTTGGGATCGCAGGGACGAGACCTATCCGATGGCACTGACTAGGAGTCGATCTGACACAGTTGAAATTTAAGCAAATTTTGAACGTCCGTTGCAAATTAAAAAGAACAAACGCGTCAACCGTCGACCAGAACAAACTCTGGTGAGTTAATTCTCACACCTTCTGGAATCCTGTGATGTGGTACATTCACAGTAAAATATATTTTGCAGTTAACAGTTTTAATTGGTTGATTGGATGCGATGGATGCAATTGGTTGTAATTGTCTGATTGGTTGCAGTTGTTTATTTATTTGTTCGTCTATTTTATCAACTGACATCTGTGATGCAGAGAAGGACAGGTTGGAGGGATCCAACCGGATTCCTCAAATTAACTGTATTTTGATTTGTTGTGTGCATACATATGAATTGTTCACCCTGACTGACACCAAACCCTGTGTAAATGTTGATGGTTAAATATATATTCACCGGTGTTGTGTTTAAAATCAACCGACAGTGTTGATTTGGAAATTGGCAGTAAATGGCCCTAATGTGTGGTTTTAACGTCGTTCGACTGTTAAGTGAATTGACGTGTTTTTAAAGTTATAAATTTATTTATAACTGAATTAAAGTTATTCAATTGTTTTATGTGAGTATTTAAATTAGAAATTTATAAATAAATATTTTTAATCGAGTTAAAGGAAATTATTCAGATGTTTTAAACCAGTTGTAAAAGCAGAAACCAAGAATTTACCGACAGGTTGGTAAGATAGAATAATTGTTTTAGAACAATTGAATAGTGATTTAAATTAATTGGGTTATTTAAACTAATTAAAGGGGAAATGACAAGAGTAACTCAGTCAACTGTTAACGGACATGTACGGTTGGCAGAATCAACCATTGTTAGTTAAAATTGATTAAATGGGATAATCTTTGATTAACCGTAAATTAAGGGAATTATTCAATGGTATGGTGTTAAATACTAGTTAATCTCTGATTAACTATGATTAAAGAAAAGGATCGAAATTATTAAAGTAAATAAAGGTAAATTATTACTTATTTAGTTTTCAAAAATGATAGTGATTCTATTTTGGGTAAATAGCATCGTTAACTACCTCGGTGTAGTTAATATTGAAGTTAATTATTTTGTTAATAAATATAAGAGATGATTTTAGTTGGAGTTCAGTTAAGAAGAGATAGATGATGATGAATTTGATTGAAGCCGAATAAATGTGTTATAAAGGGATATTTAACCCAGGTTTCAAATAAGATTGGTGAGTGGATAATTGTAAATAAAAATCCCAATTAGAAGTGTTTTGACTTAAAGTAAGGGTGAGTGGGTTTTAGTTATAAAATCCAAAGTGAAAGTTTTGGTTTACAAATGATCAAATAAATAGAGTCAAAATTTATTTGACGAAGGATTTATATTATAAATCAATGTCATAAACAGGAAATGTTGAAATTTAAAGTTATGATTTAATGAATATTTACTCAATTAAAGAAGTTACGTAAAGAGATGGTTAAACGAGGATTTAAATATACGGGATGGTTAAAAACCCAGATTTGAAACCAAAAAGAGAAATGAGAAATTGATATTAGTGGTTAAACGAATATTTTTCTGAGGTAAGAACGGGTCGATCAAGGTCTGAGAGGTAACTAAAATACCCCAACTTGGTTGGCTTCACTATTATCGAGGAACGGTATTAGTTTGACGTGAGTGAAGGTGATGAATTGGTTTATCTGATACAAGAAATAGCAAACTCTGATGCAAGATTTGTAAATTTAATAATATTGCAATATCAGTTTCAAAAGAAGTAAAAATAGTGATTTCAATTATATTAAACATTTGTTATTCAATTAGATTTGATCGAATATAGTTAGAGTTAGTCAAACAAAGTTATCTAGGAAAAGTTTCCATTGCATACGACTGCTAGCGTAATTCGCAGGGCTGTAGATAGCCTACGGCAGTCGGATGTTTCCTGAGGGAATCAGGCGTAACCATTGTGATCGCTGCGATCTAGAGTCGAGAGAATGGAGTTAAGTCGAGTATTAGTTAATAGGAGTAATCAAGTCAAGTTTGTCGAGTTAGTCAAGGCGGAGTTATTCAATCAAAGTAAATCAGTTAAAGTTAGTCAAAAGGGAATTTGGTTAAATATATTTTAAAAGAGGTCGAGTTGTGTCAAGTACTGAATCAGAAAACTCATTGTGTTCATACTATTGTTATTTGATAGTTAAAACACCGACTATCAAACTAGACCAATACGATTGTTGGTTCGGAAAGTCCGGGATTGAATTATATTCGAAAACCATTCCGACCGTCAAATACGTGAAGACGTCGATTGAAGACGGAGCAAGTGAAGACTGTGGATCTTCATAAGCGGAAGGACTACTTGTCGAATTTCTCTGGCCTGCAGCTAAAGTTATTTTGATTTGTGATTCTGTCGTGGTTGAAATCCACGGGTTGCAAGGACTTCTCGCTACTGATTCATGGGGTGATTCCTATATGAGATGCAGTAGGAGAGTACCTTCGGTTCATCCTGTTCCTGGATGACTTGTATGGACGGATGTCTGACAGAGTATTTCCAAAGGAATTACATGAGTTGATTTCTCCAAACGTACGATAGTTGATGGCGGAGAAATGGTTATTCTCTAGCCAAATAAACTAGAGTATTTTTGTGGACGTCAATCAAGTGTGATCCGGAGGATCTGATGATGTGGCATTCAAAGTGTATGATGACCAGATGTTAAAGTCAAGTTCTAGCCTCAAGCCTCATCAACCGGGAAATGATAAAAATCGGGCAGGCAGCATGGAAATGTGGGTCGCTCCAATTAGGATGTATGATCACCTATCTAGAGAAATTCCTATTGCTTCTTTATCTATTCGATGCTGACCCTATTCGGGTGGCGGTTGCTGATCCCAACCATCGGTGATATACATTCAATACACTCAAGCGAAATGAGTGGTCGGTCATGTGAGGGCCGGGTTGCAAGACGTTCTTGTTGAACCCAGTGTATTCGCCTCTAGAGATACACTATCGGCGGGTGGACCCATACCTTGTCAAGGTCGGAATCCAATATCCAATAAGCGCCCGCGGTTTTCGGTTGTATACTATATATGGGGAGCATGAGATGCAAGCGTTCCTCTAGATTGATATTTATTTGTATTTAGACATTATGATAATATCAGAGAAAGATATTGATTTCAAAGATGGTTTGGGTTATAGTAAGGTAAAAACCGTCCGTGTTTACGTGTGGATTGGTCTTACTATTACCTTTTGATTTCATAAAGGATTTTCCAAAGTTAAACAAGTTGTGTGTGCTGTGAATTTGTCACCGATAGTATTCTAGACTGACCCGGTGTATTTTGTTTTAAATCAAATGTGCTCCGGTCAGACCGAGTATGTTCCAGGTTAGGTTTGCTTGGAGCTTCAGGAGCTACAAGCAGGCGGCTTCACGACTAGTTATATATAAAGTTATTTCTGTTGTGATTGATGTTGTACTCTGATGATTAGTATGTATATACAGCTCTTTTGTATAAAGAGATTTGATATTATATTTTATTCGTTCCGCTGTGAGATTCTGATGTGTTTCTTCTTCTTTCTTCTATTCTAATATTTCTTTCTTTCTATTCTCACCCTCTAATTTCTTTCTATTGACAATCCAGTGTTTTTCAGTGCTTGGAGGATCGATATGAGATATGGTAAAGGTGTTACGTCGATTTTCAAGGCTGAAAATCCGCTGGGTCGTTACAAACTGTAATGGCCCGCAAATCCGTACTATTTGAGTTGACTGCATACATCACGCGTCCATCCCAAATACCACAGAAATACGAATCATTTTTTTAAGAAGAAAAAGGTAGAAGAAGAACAGAAATAACAACACAGTCTCACATCACAGCGGAACAAAATATAATATATCATAACTTTTGAAATACAAAATTTTAACTATATAACATACCATTATCATAGTACAACACTTACAACACAGTGGAAATAAAAATACTATATATCTAACATTGAAGCCTCATGCTCCAAGCTCCTTTAGATAGATCTGTAAAATTCGGAATTACTTGATTGCCCGTACAAATCTGGACACCCAAGAGTTTAGGTAAAACAAAACAAAATAAACTCTGGGTCAATCATGGGACTGGTATGAGTAAACAATTTAAAACTGTTTGAGAAAATAACTGATATCTCATAAGACCACGTCGTATAATATGGAACGGGTTTTTCCCTTATGAGAATCAAAAACACTTGATTCAACTTTCAAAATCCTTTTGAAAGAAACGATGATCCTTATATTAAAACTCTATTGATATTATAATAGTGTCTAAATCAAATAAATAACAATTTAGTGGAACGTTTGCATCTCACGTTCCATATATATATAATACTCAATCGAAACCGCGAGCAATTATTAGGTAATGAATATCCAACTATGACAAGGTTTGGAACCACCTTCCGATAGTGTATCTCTAGAGAGGAATACACTAGGTTCAACAAGAACATCTTGCAACCCGGCCACACATGACCGACCATTAATTTCGCTTGAGTGTATCGAATATATATCACCAACGGTTGGGATCAGCAACCTTTTCGCGAATGGGACAACATCAAATAAAATAAAGAATGAAATGAATTTCTCTAGATAGGTGATAATACACCCTAATTGGGAGCTACCCACTTAGCCATGCTGCCTACCTAATTTTTGTCATTTTCCAGCTATTGAGGCCTGAGGCTACGTTTACTTACATTTCATTGATAGCACAATAACTTTGAATGCCACATTTTCAGATCCGTTAATCACTAATTGATTGCACAAGTATATTCTGGATATTATGCTAAGAGAATAAATTCTCCGCCACCATATATATTTATATAAACCAACATATGCGATCATTGGAAATACTCTGTCAAACATTCGTCCATACACTTCGTTCTGGGACTGAACGAAACAGAAGGCACAATTTCCATTAATCCATCTTAGGCAATTTCTACCTAGGAGTAACAGAAAAAGCCCTTGCACTTTACTCCGTCTTCGATTATCTTCATGTAATCTAATTCGCAACGCTACTGCCAATACGGAGTGGTTCCTGGATAATAATCCAACCGGTCTCTCCATATTTACAACGATATTGGCAAATACTTCGATAGTCGGTTATTTAACTATCGAAAAAAGACAAACATCCATTCAAAGCAACAAACAATCACTGGGCCCCTTAATTAATATTCCATTAGTTAAATCACTTCTCTATTTGCTTATCAATATTTGTTAACCAAATATTTTAAATAATCATCTTGGCCTCTTACGCTATTTGGAAAACATTTCCATATATCGCTTTCTTTTATTTTATATACTTAGAAAATATATTCTGTTTATAATTGGAAAACATTCTAATTATTTATCTCTTTCACGACCATTCATTTCTATACTTAGGAAATATTCGTTATTATATTTCCAAAATTCCACTTACTTGGGTTAAGACAAATGTTGTGTAAAACATTGTTACAACAACCCAAAACACTGTATTCAACTAAATCTTATTCAAACACTTATCTTCGAGACTGAATCTTGCTATTTATCAGTTAATAATGAAATCAATCAAGTTGGGATATAATTACCTCTCAGACCTTGACTGAAAATATCCATAACTTCAAAACAGACAAGACCAGTTACCTCGAATAATCAACACCATAAAATCCAATTATTCATTTTTAAACTGCATATACATTTCTCTTTCTATTTTTGCCAGATTTAATTATAGATTTCCTTTTTGTTATAATATTCTATTTTAAGTTGTTTCCTTATTGGATTCTATGTTTATCAATATATAGATTTCCTGGTTATTGGATTTTCTTAAAAATATTCTAACTCCTTAAATTTCCAGAAAATTTCGCTGTAACCTCCTTTGTACGGGTCACTCGGTACAACTACAAAATGCCTCTCTGGGCCCTTTCCATTCAAAAATAAAATCAAAAAGCCAAGCGGCTTACCGATTCGGTGCATAAAACTTCATATGGAATTTAAACATGTACCTTTTTGTTGGGCACACAAATTATAACCTTCATACACTTCATATCATACCTGTCTAACCTATATACGTCCATTTCCTATTAATTCCAACTATATCTAATCATTTTTAATCCAATTCGCTAATTTATTCTTTAATTAGCTCTTTTGCTTATTTCACTTTTTATTTGAACATAAAATGTTCAGTTATATTTTTAATTGCTTATAAACTGATTGAATTCCATTTCCAAACCACGTTTCATATTCGATTTCGAATATAATTTCACGAACCCAGTTTACCTTTTGAAGCCCAATTTCGATTTAAAACTCTATTAACTAATTCAAATTAGTTAATTTTATTCAATAATTTAAAACCTGATTTTATTTCAAAAAATCAATTCATTACTCCACTTGAGTTCAGAATATTTTATAACTCAAGTCTGGATTTTTCTAATGGAAATTCGGATTTTATTTACTTAAAATCCTTTTAATAATATAAATAAACCATTATGGTTTTATAATGGTTATAGCACTGTTTTTCTGAAAATTTTATTTTGACATAACTCAAAATCTATAAGACAAAATCCATATTTTTCTCTTCCATTAGAAAACTATTATCAAATAGGTCCTGACAATTCTTGTTTCAAAGAATTCCGACTTAAATTGAGTTCTAAATACTCAATTGAAGTTCGAAATGCCAATTAACGAACTACCACGCTGCGATGAGTTCGTTTTAATTATATTTATATATATATATATAAACGTTTAAACTTCTTTTATAATAAATTTCAATCCATTCTAATATATTTTAATATTAATTCAGCCCATTTACCAAATTCAAGTTAATATTCTTGATTATCACTATCCGTTGATTATTCCATAACTCGGTTATAAATTAATTTATAATTGAATCTTCTACTTTAAATTCCAGTTCCTTTATAAGTAAATTATTTATAAAACTCGATATAGTCGAATTCTAATTATAAATCTGTTGGACTTTTCTCAGTTCAATTTATATTCCAAATTCCGGAATAAAATTTATCATTTTATTTGAAACTATTTTCCAATTCACTTTTTAAATTCATACTTGAATTTAAACGTCTAAATTATCTAATGATAATTTATTTTACTAGATTTATAACCATCATTTATAAATCCAACTTCCTTATCTTATATATTAAAACAAGTTTATTTCAAAATTTGTTTTGAAACACAATTCCCCTTATATTCCTAATTTCGGAATAAAAACCGTCATTCCCTTTTTTCGAAATGATTTCAAATTATACTTTTAAATTCATACTTGAATTTAATATTTCTAACTATCTCTTGATAACTAATTCCTCATATTTATAAACACCCTTTATAAATTTTCTTGTTTTATATATGTTTAAACAAGTTCCATTTCGAAATCTATTTAAAACTAAAATCTTATTTTGGAATATTTTATTTTTATAACTTTTATATATAATGTATAATATATTTCTTATTAAATTTCAATTTTCTATTTAATATAATTTAAATATCCTTTTAGGATATAATTTATTTTTATAAATTCGACATAGTCGAATTCTAACAATAAATCCATTTGGATTTATTTTAATTTATATTCCGAACATCGGAATAGATTTCCTTATTTCCCTTTTTAACATCGTTCACAATTCTCTTTTTAAATTCATATTTGAATTTAAATATTTAAATTATCCAATTGATAAATTTTCACCTTTCTTTATAAACATCATTTATTTTGCTTTTTTATCTATTTAAACAAGTCTTGATTTCAAATCCATTTTGAAATTAAATTTATACTTTGGAAAAATAAATTTCCTCTTATAAATTCACATCTGAATTTACATTTCCCAAATTATCTAAATGATAATTTTTCCCATTTCATTTATAAACACCGTTTATAATTTCACTTCAATTCCCCACATTTTTTAATTTATAAACATCGTTTATAAATTTCTTTACTTGTGTTTATTATTCAAAACAAGTTAATATTTCTTAACTCATTCAAAGTTCAAAATATATTTTAGAAAAATAAATTTTCCCTTTTAAATCCCAAAATCCCTTTTTTATGATATTTTTATAATCAACATTTTGGGCCAGTGATATTTAATCGATCAAAAACACACAATACACAACCATAGATTTTCTTACAAATCATATACGATAATATATATGAAAACAAACGAATAGTAATATTTTTGAGGAATCCACTTGGATCCCTCCAACCTGTTTTCTTTCATCCACAGACATTAGCCAGCATGAATAATACCAATCCTGCTTCAAGGTAGGATATCATGGTATAGAAGGTCATCCACTATCATAGGTGGGGCGTAAAGGGTCATCCGCTAAAGATACTGCGGGCATCCACTAATTGTAACACCCCACCTCCGCCAATACCACTCTTGCAAGGGCACTAGCTTTGGAGGGGCGTTAAACGAGGTAATCATGCATGCAGATATCACAAGACAGAACATATAAGTAAAACAGAGTAAATAAAGCAGCAGATAAAATTTCTATTTCAAAACCACAGTCAAGTTACATCAAAGTACTTAGTCATTATTTTCCAACTACAACAAGTCTAGAAACATAAACTGAAAACTAGAAATAAACATAAAGTAACTATCCCCAAAATAGAATAAAGCCATAGCATGCTCAAGTCCAAACCGTACATGAGCTATCCAGAAAAGCAGCTAAAGATCCAAGCTAGGTACTAGTGTTCCCACCCTGTAAACCTGGGGGGGGGGCGGAAGAAAAGAGGCGAAAGAAAACGGGTCAGTCAAAAAGACTGGTAAGTCCTATCTACTACTAGTATAAAAACTAATAAAGTTAACTAAACATGTAAAACAGAGATGAGATGTAGGGTGATAACTGGCATGGTGAAAAGTTAACAAGATAGATCAAGTGTGGCATCGCATATACAAGGTTAAGTTGCACCAGGTGTGTACTAGTATTCCAATCCGTGTCAAGTATAAACAAGAAATGATTCCTTGGCCCAAAGCTAGCTCACATCATGAGATGACCTAAATCGAGGTCCAACTACTAGGTCTAGTCGATCGGCTCCCTATAAGCCTAACTCGTCGTGTATCGGTGTCATACGGCTTAATCGTGGAATGTAGTTAACTGTGCTAGGTCCACCCCAGGGTGTATCCAGCCCTAAGGTGTAAACCACAGACACAATTCAAGCACACACAGTTTAAACCTACTGGTGCCCATGTTCAACTCCGGACTTAATGTGCATGACCATGGTCCGCCTGAACAACCGGTGCACCCTTCAGCCATCTCTTTTGGTCTCTTACAATCAGTCCAGTAATCGTGCCCCACCCTAGCCTAGTCCAGGGTATCCATGATACTTCTTGTGGTTACGGCTGAAAAGGACCACGCAACTAGGATTTCAAATGGGTTAAGTGTGGTTAACCCCATCCTAACCATGTATTGAGTTGGTTAAGTGTATTCAAGCAGTTCATGACTTAACCCTATCAATACATCGGGTTTAATTGGTTAAGTATTCAAGTAATCCATGTCTTAACCCTACCAATCCATCATGTTTAATTGGTTAAGTATATTCAAGTAGTCCATGACTTAACCCTACCAATCCATCATGTTTAATTAGTTAAGTATATTCAAGTAGTCCATGACTTAACCCTGCCAATCCATCGTGTTTAATTGGTTAAGTATTCAAGTAGTCCATGACTTAACCCTACCAATCCATCGTGTTTAATTGGTTAAGTATTCAAGCAGTCCATGACTTAACCCTACCATGTGGCATTAATTAACTTAATGCACCCCAACCTCTCACATTAGACTTTGTTGTGGTTACTAGTTAAGCCGGGCGGGTCTGGGTAGCTTTACACCACAACCTAGTCTAACCTCGGGTTTTAAGTTCGATATGACCAACTACTCGCATTGGGTCCTATTGTTTGTAGCCACTAGTTAAGCTGGTCGGTTCTGGGTAGATTTATGCTACAGACTCAACCCAACCTCGAGTTGGCCACTTTCATGTTTTCTACATGTCATGTCCACGTTCATGTTTTCAAGAATAAACACATGTCAAACTTTCATGTCATATTTTCAAGTCATGTTTTCATGTTATTCAAGTTTGCCCAACTACCCATAACGTATTCCCATCGCACGTAAATCCGCATCAACGCAAATAGACCAAAGAGGGAACATAACAATGTGACAAGGTGGGCATAAGATGGCAAAGTCTATCACAAGTTAAACATGGTGATATTTGAGGCCAAAAGGGGTTCAACATACTAGCATATGGCCTCAACATGTATGATAGCATAAAAGGTGACTTGGCCTCAAACATATCAAATAACATAAGGGTGATTTGACCACAAGCATGCATAATAGCATGAGGGTGATTTGGCCACAAGCATGCATAATAGCATAAGGGTGATTTGGCCACAAGCATGCATAATAGCATAAGGGTGATTTGGCCACAAGTCAAACATGGTGGCATATGAGGCAAATGTGTTCATAAACTTGCATATTACATTATAAGCCTCATAACATGCATGATATCAACTTTAGCAAAATAGGTGAAACATGGCCATAAATAACATGGGATGATAGCAAGTGATTCGCATATAACATCATATGCAAGTTAGCATAAGGTTTATGAGAGTTTCTATGTTGCTTTATGCTACATTTCAAATCAAAGGTCATAGCTTTCTATGCACAAAGTCAAGGTGATAGCTTTACAAACATGCATAGGATAAATCTATGCATAACATGATAGAATCAAAGCACAAATCATACTTAGGCCCAAACTCAAACTTGCAACATGTCATATTTAACTTCATAGTTAGAATCTAAGTGTAGAATAGGGCTTACAATGCTATGAAGACTTATAAAATAAAATAAGATTGAGACGAAGCCACTAGCAACTCTAAAAACCCAAATGAATACAAGCTCCAAGTTGTCTTGAGAAACAAGAAGCTCCTTTGATTTGTATGAAGAAAGCTCCTTGTTTTGATTAAGAAAGGTGGCTCTTTTACTAGCTTAGGACACTCAAACTTTCATGAAGAGGATGGAGGCCATGATATGAAGATGGAGGCCATGATCAAGAAACATTTTGGCAGCATTTAGTTGTAGGAATGATTAATGAGGGTTTAGGCTAGGTCTAGGGGTCTTTTTATAGAGATTAGGGGTAGTTTAGACCATAGGATTAACCCTAAAACGAATCTGAACCATTAACTCCCGTCAGAAACCAACAAAAGAGGACCCAACATGCCAAAATGGTGCACCAGAAAAATTGGTCCGACCGGGGGGGTCGACCCCTGGGTCGACATGGGTGTCGACCCATTGGGGGGGTCGATACTGGTGTCGACCCCTGTGTCGACTCTGCCTGGGGCGGGAAAATTCCCGCCCATTCATCCTTGGTTGTAATTCGAATCTGAATTCGAATTTGAACTGTTTTTGGGCTTAGAATTTTCTGAAAACTTCATTGGGCCATAACTTGGTCATACGAACTCCGATTTTCGAAAACTCAGACTCTATTTCGCGTATTTTTCCGAGATGAACGCAATGGCACAACCCGTTTCCCTTGATTCAGATTTTACAATTTAATTCTGCCTTGATTTACATTATAACATGTTATTCAAAAATACGGGTTGTTACATTCTCCCCTCCTTAAAGGATTTCGCCCCCGAAATCTTCAAGTTAGGAAGAACATATCCTACCATCCATCATCCATCTACTCAAAACATCATCCACGTGCAGTCATTGTCCTTAAAGGATTCTAAATGCTGTATGATCATATGCAAAGGTGTGTGTATATGTACTTATCTAATGCGAAAATCAGGTGGTTACTGATTCAGTAAACCTCCTTAATGCAAAACATGTTAGTGAAATGAGTCCATATGTATGCAAATTCCTAACATAATTCATAATCTCTATATGAGTGCACATAACATCCATCCATATGCAACATTCATGTGATAGCATACAAGTTTCATCCATGAATAAGCATAAACACTCATGCATATGCGGTATGAAAGTGTGTGAGCCGATCTTAGTGCCTAACGTGTATCATGCATCCACGAGTATCCACTTGCAAACACTTGCAACCACTGGCAAACATCAAGCATAACATGTTTCAAATACATGTTTCAGCCAAGGGTTTCTATCTAAGGTTCTCATAACAAGATAAATTAGATAAACATGGATAGCAAAGGAAAGATATACCAACTAGGAAAAGAGATTGAAAATGTATCCTCAAAAAGAAATGGATAAAGCCCACGCATCTTCTCCTCGGTTTCCCAAGTTGCATCTTCATCGGCTTCACTCCACTGAATTTTCACCAATTTGACTTCTCGATTCCTTAACTTCTTGATCTCTGTTCCCAAGATACAAATCGGAGCTCTCCTCAAGGTTGCCTCTTTTTCTACCTCCACGTCTTCAAGAATGCTTGGTTCAACCACCTCAGCGGACTCATGTAGGAACTTTCGGAGATGCGAGACATGAAAGACATTATGCACTCCGGCTAGCTTCTCGGGCAATTCCACCTTATAGGCCATCTTTCCAATTCTCTCTATGATAGGGAAGGGTCCTACGAACCTTGGTGCCAGTTTCCCAACTGCTCCAAAACGTACCACATTACGCAAAGGAGAAACCTTCACGAAAACCATGTCTCCCACTTCGAATTCCAAATCTGTCCTTCGCTTGTCAGCATAGGACTTCTGTCTGTCTTGGGCCGCTTTCATCCGTCTTCTCACCAATTCAACTTTCTCGGATGTGTCCCGTATCATATCGGGCCCAAGTATAAGCCTATCTGTCGTCTCCCACCCACATGTTGGTGACTTGCTCGGCCTCCCATACGAAGCTTCGAATGGTGTCATTCCTATGCTTGCTTGGTAGCTGTTATTACAAGCAAACTCTACAAGAGGAAGGGGGTCTTCCCCAGTACCACCAAAGTCAAGAACACAAAGTCTCAAAAGATCTTCTAGCACCCTATTCACCCTTTCGGTTTGGCCATCCATCTGGGGGTGATAGGCTGTACTTAGATTCAATCGCGTACCCATCGCTTCTTGCAAACTATTCTAGAACTGGATGGTGAAGATTGGGTCACGACTGCTAACTATGCTGGAAGGAACTCCATGCAATCGCACTATCTCTCGAAGATAAACAGATGTTAAACCTGATACAGTCCTCTTGTTCTTTACTGGAATGAAATGGGTGCTCTTCGTAAGTTTATCAACTATGACCCATATCACATAAAGCCCAAATAGTTTGGTCATCTTAATGGACATCTTCGCCCCAACTATAAATCACAAACAGGCGAGTCATACTCCTTATGGGGTTTGCAACAGAACTAAGATTGAGGATAGGACCGAGAGGATATACTTAAAAGATAGCATGTGAGTAAGCTCTACGGAATAATAGGGATCAAGGATATACTCCTAGAAGGATATTTAATGCGCGTATCTAGTCTTCAATCTTCTAAGCCGCATTTTCTTGTGCTTAATCCCATCGTGCCTTGACCGTCTTTTAACTTCACAATTTCGTAGCTCTTAATTCTTATTTCCAAAATATGAGTTAGAACTCATTTCACCATCGCCTCTCGTTCCACTTCTTTTCCTAAAATACTTGGCTTCCACATAACTGCGTGCTCATGGTTTCATGCAAGCTTTACAAAATTCGTTAGTGAATCCTGGATCTCGTTTACATACCATACGGTATTCCACGCAGAAGAACTATCTCTTGAAAACAAATGCCACTCTACGTTGCCAAATGTTCTTACTTGGGTGATTTCTATAACCCATGCTTAAGCGGAATGGACTATCCGCCTTAGTGGCGAACACTACTCGATTGGATTACAAATTTCCAAAAAGTGCCAAGGGATTCTAGATAACTAATCATGATGGAACCCTAAAGGTCACACGAGATTTTCGAGGGTATTACCGAGGCGAGTCATGAGCCTCGCAACCCTATGTTCAAAGTCAAGAATGGCTCCATAACTGGACAACCAACCCATGCCCAAAATCAACCCGTATCCCATAAACCCGAGAACACAAGCATTACACATGAATTCTACGCTCAAGCTAGAGATTTTCAAATCCATACAAATCACAGGTAGATGGGCGGAACCCCTAATTGGATTTGAAATACTAACGGGATTCTCAACTAGACTAGTACTTAGGTGCAAACTTTCAACAGGATCAGAAATAAAACTATGCGATGCGCCAAAATCAAACAAGGTACGAACAGGGAAATCTGAAATGTAAACATGAATTTCCATAGAAACACTACCTCGATCAAAAGCTGGAAGAGCGAGGAGAGCCTGCAACTGCCCTCCAGAAGGTCCTGCTCGCTGAGTTTGTCCTTGCCCCTGTCCTTGCTTCTTAGGGCAATCCTTGCTATAGTGTCCAGACTCTCCATAATGAAAGCATTCTCCCAACTTCCTTTTCTTCTTCCTACAGTCTTTGGCTATGTGCCCAGTAATCCCACAGAAGTTGCACTTCCTCCTTTCTCTTGACTTGTTGTCCTTACTGTTGTTGTTCTTGCCTCCTTTTCCGGAATCTACCTTCTTGCCTTGAGACTCATTTGCCTTGACCTCCTTCTTGCCACTCTTATCTTCTTCTTGAAGCAGGGCCATATTCACCAAACTCTCGAAGGTCGCCCCCATGGGTATATGAGACATGGCCAAACCGCGCAATGGCTCATTCAATCCTAGAGCAAAGCGTAGGGCCTTCTTCTAGGGAGTATTAACCATGTCTAGACCGAACCGAGCAAGTTGATTAAACGTATCCACGTATTCCCTAACTGTCATGTCCCCTTGCTTTAGAGATAGGAGCCTCTCCATCTGAAGGTTCTCTTCTGCTGATGATAAAAACCTTAGTCCAAACCTTCTCCTAAACTCATCCCAAGTCTCAATTGGTCTAGTAGTGGTGGTGACTACCCACCAATAAGCAGCTTCCCCTTTCAATAGCCATACCGCCAACAGAACTTTCCTACGATCTTCCACATCAAAGATAGCAAAGAGGTTTTCAGTTTCCTTTAACCAGTTTCTTGCCTCCACAGAAGTCTCCGTTCCGACAAAATTCTTGCAACCCATCGCCTTAGAGTCTTTGCAAATCTTCGCGAAATCCACTTGTGGATACTGAGGAGGAGGAGGAACCTCAGCTACGGGAGGAGGAGAAATGTTAGCGACGGGGGAAGGAGGAGGAATGTCCGCGGGGCCGGTCTCATTCGCCCTTGCCTCCATGTACCTTTTAAACCAAATAGGTACTGGTACGCCCTCCAGAATGGCAAAATTATCGGCCATACTGAAATGAAGAACAAAGATAGATTGAGAACGAGGAAACAAAGGATAGTGCTAATAGTTTTTTGGGGAATAGCCTTTTAAAATAACTAGACTTTTCTTGGAAAATACTTAATTGGTTTTGAAAATAGTTTTTCAAAACGTGAGTTTTAAAAACCTTTTGCTCAAATCTTGTAAACCTTATGCTCTGATACCAAATGTAACACCTCACCTCCGCCAATACCACTCTTGCAAGGGCACTAGCTTTGGAGGGGCGTTAAACGAGGTAATCATGCATGAAGATATCACAAGACAGAACATATAAGTAAAATAGAGTAAATAAAGTAGCGGATAAAATTTCTATTTCAAAACCATAGTCAAGTTACATCAAAGTACTTAGTCATTATTTTCCAACTACAACAAGTCTAGAAACATAAACTGAAAACTGGAAATAAACATAAAGTAACTATCCCCAAAATAGAATAAAGCCATAGCATGCTCAAGTCCAAACCGTACATGAGCTATCCAGAAAAGCAGCTAAAGATCAAAGCTAGGTACTAGTGTTCACACCCTGTAAACCTGGGGGGGGGGAACGGAAGAAAAGAGGCGAAAGAAAACGGGTCAGTCAAAAAGACTGGTAAGTCCTATCTACTATTAGTATAAAAACTAATAAAGTTAACTAAACATGTAAAACGGAGATGAGATGTAGGGTGATAACTGCATGGTGAAAAGTTAACAAGATAGATCAAGTGTGGCATCGCATATACAAGGTTAAGTTGCACCAGGTGTGTACTAGTATTCCAATCCGTGTCAAGTATAAACAAGAAATGATCCCTTGGCCCATAGCTGGCCCACATCATGAGATGACCTAAATCGAGGTCCAACTACTAGGTCTAGTCGATCGGCTCCCTATAAGCCTAACTCGTCGTGTATCGGTGTCATACGGCTTAATCGTGGAATGTAGTTAACTGTGCTAGGTCCACCCCAGGGTGTATCCAGCCCTAAGGTGTAAACCACAGACACAATTCAAGCACGCACAGTCTAAACCTACTGGTGCCCATGTTCAACTCCGGACTTAATGTGCACGACCATGGTCCGCCTGAACAACCGGTGCACCCTTCAGCCGTCTCTTTTGGTCTCTTACAATCAGTCCAGTAATCGTGCCCCACCCTAGCCTAGTCCAGGGTATCCATGATACTTCTTGTGGTTACGGCTGAAAAGGACCACGCAACTAGGATTTCAAATGGGTTAAGTGTGGTTAACCCCATCCTAACCATGTATTGAGTTGGTTAAGTGTATTCAAGCAGTTCATGACTTAACCCTATCAATACATCGGGTTTAATTGGTTAAGTATTCAAGTAATCCATGTCTTAACCCTACCAATCCATCATGTTTAATTGGTTAAGTATATTCAAGTAGTCCATGACTTAACCCTACCAATCCATCATGTTTAATTGGTTAAGTATATTCAAGTAGTCCATGACTTAACCCTGCCAATCCATCGTGTTTAATTGGTTAAGTATTCAAGTAGTCCATGACTTAACCCTACCAATCCATCGTGTTTAATTGGTTAAGTATTCAAGCAGTCCATGACTTAACCCTACCATGTGGCATTAATTAACTTAATGCACCCCAACCTCTCACATTAGACTTTGTTGTGGTTACTAGTTAAGCCGGGCGGGTCTGGGTAGCTTTACACCACAACCTAGTCTAACCTCGGGTTTTAAGTTCGATATGACCAACTACTCGCATTGGGTCCTATTGTTTGTAGCCACTAGTTAAGCCGGTCGGTTCCGGGTAGATTTATGCTACAGACTCAACCCAACCTCGAGTTGGCCACTTTCATGTTTTCTACATGTCATGTCCACATTCATGTTTTCAAGCATAAACACATGTCAAACTTTCATGTCATATTTTCAAGTCATGTTTTCATGTTATTCAAGTTTGCCCAACTACCCATAACGTATTCCCATCGCACGTAAATCCGCATCAACGCAAATAGACCAAAGAGGGAACATAACATTGTGACAAGGTGGGCATAAGATGGCAAAGTCTATCACAAGTTAAACATGGTGATATTTGAGGCCAAAAGGGGTTCAACATACTAGCATATGGCCTCAACATGTATGATAGCATAAAAGGTGACTTGGCCTCAAACATATCAAATAACATAAGGAAGATTTGACCACAAGCATGCATAATAGCATAAGGGTGATTTGGCCACAAGCATGCATAATAGCATAAGGGTGATTTGGCCACAAGCATGCATAATAGCATAAGGGTGATTTGGCCACAAGTCAAACATGGTGGCATATGAGGCAAATGTGTTCATAAACTTGCATATTACATTATAAGCCTCATAACATGCATGATATCAACTTTAGCAAAATAGGTGAAACATGGCCATAAATAACATGGGATGATAGCAAGTGATTCGCATATAACATCATATGCAAGTTAACATAAGGTTTATGAGAGTTTCTATGTTGCTTTATGCAACATTTCAAATCAAAGGTCATAGCTTTTTATGCACAAAGTCAAGGTGATAGCTTTACAAACATGCATAGGATAAATCTATGCATAACATGATAAAATCAAAACACAAATCATACTTAGGCTCAAACTCAAACTTGCAACATGTCATATTTAACTTCATAGTTAGAATCTAAGAGTAGAATAGGGCTTACAATGCTATGAAGACTTATAAAATAAAATAAGATTGAGACGAAGCCACTAGCAACTCTAAAAACCCCAAATGAATACAAGCTCCAAGTTGTCTTGAGAAACAAGAAGCTCCTTTGATTTGTATGAAGAAAGATCCTTGTTTTGATTAAGAAATGTGGCTCTTTTACTAGCTTAGGACACTCAAACTTTCATGAAGAGGATGGAGGCCATGATATGAAGATGGAGGCCATGATCAAGAAACATTTTGGCAGCATTTAGTTGTAGGAATGATTAATGAGGGTTTAGGCTAGGTCTAGGGGTCTTTTTATAGAGATTAGGGGTAGTTTAGACCATAGGATTAACCCTAAAATGAATCTGAACCATTAACGCCTGTCAGAAACCAACAAAAGAGGACCCAACATGCCAAAATGGTGCACCAGAAAAATTGGTCCGACCGGGGGGGTCGACCCCTGGGTCGACATGGGTGTCGACCCATTGGGGGGGGGGGAGTCGACACTGGTGTCGACCCTGCCTGGGGCGGGAAAATTCCCGCCCATTCTGCCTTGGTTGTAATTCGAATCTGAATTCGAATTTGAACTGTTTTTGGGCTTAGAATTTTCTGAAAACTTCATTGGGCCATAACTTGGTCATACGGACTCCGATTTTCAAAAACTCGGACTCTATTTCGCGTATTTTTCCGAGACGAACGCAATGGCACAGCCCGTTTCCCTTGATTCAGATTTTACAATTTAATTCTGCCTTGATTTAGATTATAACATGTTATTCAAAAATACGGGTTGTTACACTAATGATACTGCGGTAACTATCCAATTGCCAATATATAGATAATAACCACAAACACCAATCCTAAATAACTAATGTATATTTTAAATAGCCATAATAATATTTCAGTGCATGCAAACAACCAATGAACAATTATTTTTAACTAATAAAAACAATTCTAAATAAAATTTGAGTGAGAATTACTCACCGTGATTTTTGCGATTTGTTTTCGATTAAATTAAACTAATGTTTAACTTAATTAAAAATCTCAGCTGCCTCCAAAATACCCTAATCCAGTTGTATGCTTAAATATTGACGATATGATTTTAACGCACTTGTTTCACTTGAAATCTGAAATCGTGTGACTTCGTTACCCATTTTAAGTTAGATTATATTTTAAAAACAATTTAAATGAAGTTAAAAACTGAATTTAATTTTTAAAACATGGTTATACCTTTCTCTGCCAAAATCCGAACCTATAGCCTTTCCAGTCCATAATCCATCTTCTCCGACTTCACATGCACTTCCCAACTCCTGACCAACAGATCCCAGATTCACCAAACCTCCCAACTGTACATCACTAGACCCTTCAGATCACTTAACAGGAAACTCTGGAAACTGCAAAATGATCAAGAACACTCGAAAGAACTTCCAGGAAAGACTGCATCGCCTCCTCCTCCCTGAATCGTTCAAGATTCAATTGAATGCCCTGTCTACTCATTTTTCTCTTTTTTTTCGAACTGAAACCTGACCTCCCAATCCATGCTCGGCGACATTTCCATGCTTTGGAATCTCTGAAACTCACCATGAACATCACGCCAAAAAATCCTCCTTCCTCTCAATGGCCAACGCCTGTACACCCTAAACCATGCTGGCTATCATCTGCGAACACCACCCACAACCTGCCAAGTTGCTCCTCACTTTTCCCACTATCGCACCTCCCAATTCAACCCAAATCGCCTTCACTCAGTCGACATCCACCATCATCACCCTTTAAGTTCCATCGTTGACCTCCCTTCCCCTTCGAATGACCCTTCCTTTTACGCGCGTACCTCAACACTACCCAAACCCAAATCCCTTTGCAAGAA
Organism: Allium sativum; assembly: GCA_030737875.1. Lineage (NCBI taxonomy): Eukaryota > Viridiplantae > Streptophyta > Magnoliopsida > Asparagales > Amaryllidaceae > Allium > Allium sativum. The sequence goes on from CM060919.1 coordinate 436,412,127, forward strand.
CTTGCATTATCTCCTATGAACTCGTGATAATAATCTATTCACGATTTAGATTTCTTTCTTTTTATTTTGAATCGAGATGAACGAAAGGGGAAAGAGGTAAATAAGACGAGCTTTAATTTTTTTTCTGGTGGTGACGAGAGTATCAGCCATTTTATTTATTAGGAAATTTCGATCTTCCAGAATAAGAAAGAAGAGGAGTCTAGGCGTGATTTATAGTTGAAGGAAACCTAGTTATTAAGAAATAGGCGAGTAGGTTAAGCACAATTTTATTAAATTCGATTTGACTTCTACTTAATACTATTTGATCTTGATCTTATCCGTATTATTTTATAATAAAATAATTTGCAGTAACGAACACCAACTCGAGCACAACAACCGGCGTTTATAGCGTTATAATACTATTCTAAACAATTTGGGATAGGATTCAAAGTCCAGTTCGGTCATATGAGGGAAGATATTAATTTAAATCGATATAAATTAAATTCAAAACAATTAATTCCTTGAAAATAAATTAATATTATTATTCTAATTCAAACAGAATTTTGTATTGGTCATCTGAACTGTTTTCAATTCTGTTTTAACTTTCAATTCAAATAAATTCCTTTATTTATTATCAACACAATATCTAAAACAATATTAAATATTTAAAATAAACTGACCAAAAATCCGGGTCGTTACAGGTTTCTATACACTTGAATACATTGAACCGACGTAGTATGTTTTAAAGCCGGGTAAATGAAATAATTTTAGCCAAAATTATATTTTGATAAAAAAATATTTTTTTCAAAATTATTATAATATATGGATTTGTTGGTTGAGATTATAATCAAATTAGATTATATAATTGAAATTGTTATATATAACTAAATGGAATTGGTGTAAGAACTTAATAGGATGAATTAAAATTAGATTAAAACCAGAATTTAGAATTCAAATCCTGGATGTTTAGAAAATATTTTCTGAAATGTTATAAAATAATATGGCTATGTTTTGGAAAGATTTTTTTTTTAATGAAAATCATATTAAATGGATTTTTGAAAGTGGTTAAGCACTAAAATCACTTCAGTCACTGGAAAATAATTCAGATGATGGATGGCCACATCATTGATATTCATTTTCGAGTTTCTAAGTGATGGATTGCTACCATGGGAAATGTAACGAGTCGGATTTTGCCCGGCCTTAACCGATCGCAAAATCGACCAAAACCGTTCAAATCCCGCCTACGCTAACTTTGGGAATACAACACATCAGAACAATAACAGCAGACTTTTATTACATCATGATAATATAACATCAGAGTACAGAATATATCAGAGTACATCGAAATTAAAATACAGCGGAAGAAATTTTTACAATAAATTTAATACAGTGCAGCGGAAATAAAATAGATACAGCGGAAGACAACTATGCTCTGGACACAGCTTTGAGCTTCAATCCAGAATCCTGCTCGAGATAAACCTGTAGACAAACTACTCGACTGCCCGTGTGGAAAAGAGGGCACCCGAGTTTGCAAAGGTGGAAACAAACAACGGGTCAGTCGTGGGACTGGTGTGAGAATTCTTAACTAATTTAACTAATAGTAATAAGGCAAATCCATGGACCACGCCGCTAATGCGGAACGGGTTTTATTCCAATGGATTGTCGTGCATAACTTGAAGTAAATCGTAAAACAACGCAATGCTTTTTAGAAAAATGAAATCACCATAAGACTCAGGTCCCATCACACAATGCAACGCACACCAGAGGATAGAGTTTTACCTTATGGTGATTAAACATGCTTGATACATTAAAAACGAATTTGATATTATTATTAGTGTGTATATGTTTTAAAAACAATTTCAATCATAATGTATCAATCCTAGGAAGCATAGGTACCATATGCTATGCCTCCGTACTAGTAATACAATCAAAACCGAATGGTGCATATTGGGAATTGAGTTTCCATCATGAGTCGAGGCTAGGGGCAAGCTCCTCTCCGATTCGAGACATTCTAGCAAATGCCTCAGGATCCCCCGCAGTGAACCCTTGGATCTTCAGGGCCGGTCCCCGCCTATCGGCAGTGGATTAGTTATGCCTGAACACACGCTTCCCGGTTCCTTTGAACCTATAATATGACCACTACCGGCCTATAAAATTCCGAGGCGCCTCAAAATCCATCATCCACATAAGTAAAATGTCAGGGCTGGTAGGTCACTGACACCACTCTAGCTAGAAAGAAACGCGTGCACTCCCTGCAGTCCTAATCCCGTTTTTGACTCATACCGGGGTGTGAGGCTCGCGAAGTCACGTTATACACAAAGCTATGCCTAAACAGGTTATTCTTTGATCATCAGCCACAAGGCCTGCTTTTCAACAAAGCCTTGATCATTTGCATCTTAGCATGCCACATCATCACTCCATATCACACTACCATTCCTTTGCCGAAATATATAAACGGGTGTTAAGCAAGAGAATAAATTCTCCGCCACCAACATCCATACATTCGACAGAAGATTAATAACATGATATATAATGGAGTACGATGTCAGACACACAATCCATTTATAAGCTTATGCTCTGGGTCTGAGCGAAAGCCAAACCCGTACAAATTAACACTACCTCCGGGCAACTCCTACTATTACCTTATCATGGTAGCGAGCCATTCTAAGGCAACAGTCATCATCGTCCATTCGATGTGGAGATTTGACGGTCTTTAATCGCCGTCTTCCAATCTTGGATTTTTAAACGTCGTTTAATTATTTGGAATGAGATAAACTCGGACTTTCCAAATAATCCTCGTGTATATATATATATATATTGAAAATCCTCCTTACACATTAATAATTATTTTTATTAACGATTCATTCCTATTTTAATTATTTAAAATAATTAAATTTTAATATAATGATGCCTTAAGTCCATGGGCGACTATGGCGCTGTATTTCAACAATTTTGATTTTCACATTTCTCAGAATCTAACCGTTGGATCTTAACTTAATATATATCATTGGAAAGATTTTTCCAAGACGGTCCTAACGGTTTCAGTTTCAAGAAAATCCGACGGTCGGATCTTCTTGTATAGTCGTTTAAAAGTACGATTTCAAAACGCGAACTACCACGCCCTATTCGTTCAATTTTCATTATATATATATATATAATCATTGAATCGTAATAACGTCGTTTGATTAAAACAACGCTCTACACAATTTCCGATACTTACTAAATTTAAATTCATTTGAAAATGAAGATAATATTACCGCATCCTAAATTCATTCTTTCCTTACATTGAAAATGTAAATTTTGATACACTCGAAATCTTTAAATTACATATAAAAATATAATTTCTAATGACAATGCAAACTCTACTCTTAATTATGATTTGTAATTACAATGCAAACACTACATCTAATTCACATTGTAAAAATATAATTTTAATTACAATGCAAACACTACATCTAATTCACATTCTAAAAAAATATAATTTTTAATTACAATGCAAACACTACATCTAATTCACATTGTAAAAAAATATACTTTTTAATTACAATGCAAACACTACATCTAGATTACATATGAAATAAATCAATTTTATTTCTAATGTTCATTCTCATTTTTATGTTACATATATATATAAGAAAAATGCAAATTCTATCATACAATGAAATTGCATCCCTTAATTGCATAGAAAAATGTAGTTTTGTCATACGGTATACTTTCCTATAGACATTACATATAAAAATGTAATATTTAACACACAATGTAAATTCATGTTTTAATTACATATAAAAAATGTAAATTTTATCCTACGGTGTAATTCCCTATATAATTTACATATAAAAATGTAAATTTTCACATACGATGGAATTTCCATGTTAATTACAAAGGAAAATGTAATTTTTAATATACGACATAAATTCACTTTATAATTTACATATAAAAATGTAAATTTTAACATACGATGAAATTCACTTGTTAATTACAAAGAAAAATGTAATTTTCAACATACAACGTTAATTCACTTTATAATTACATGTAAAAATGTAAATTCTGACATACGATGAAATTCATCTTGTTAATTACAAAAAAAAAATGTAATTTTCAACATACGGTGCAAATTTATATATATATTACATATAAAAATGTAACTTTTGTTCATGCGGTGTAAATTCATTCTTAAACTACATAATAAAATGTCATTTAATTCATGCGATGCAGATTCATTCATAAATAACAAAATAAAATGTTATATAATTCATGCGATATAATTCATTCATAGATAACAAAATAAAATGTTATATAATTCATGCGATGTAAATTCATTCATAAATAACAAAATAAAATGTTATATAATTCATGCGATGTAAATTCATTTTACAACATAAAATTTCATTCTTTTACTTACAATGTAAAAGCATCAACTTTTTATGTACAATGTAAAAGTGTTCTCTTTTATATTTACAATGTAAAGATATCAACTTTTATACTTGTAATGTAAAAATATCAGTTTTTATATTTCACAATGTAAAAATATCAACTTCTCTATTTTACTATGTAAAAATATTAACTTCTTTATTTTACAATGTAAAATATCATCTTTTCTATTTTACAATGTAAAAATATTAACTTTTCTATTTTACAATGTAAAAATATTATCTTTTCAAAACAAAGATGTGATCTTTTTATTTACAATAAAAATATTGTCTTTTTATTCTCAATATAAAAAGATCGTCTTTCTATTTACATCGTCAAATTTTCAATATAAAATCCATTCTTTACAATGTAAAATTTACTCTTTAATTACAATGTAAAGTCCATTCTTTTTATTACATAAAAAAAAATGTAAATCTTCCTACGGTGAAATTCATATATGTTAATATTAAAAATAATGTCAACTAATCCTACGGTTAAACTTCTTTTTAAAATTGACATTAAAAATGTTAATGACATCCTACGGTTAAATTTACTATTTAATTTACATTAAAAGTAATGTAAATTTATACATGCGGTGAAAATACTTCATTTACATAATAATAGGTAAATTTCATGTCATCGCAAATTCTGATTTTAATTTTACATCCTACGGTTGAATTTCTATCATATTAACATTAAAAATGTTAATTTACATCATACGGTTGAATTTCTATCATATTAACATTAAAAATGTTAATTTACATCCTACGATGTAATTACTTATTATTACACTAAGAATAATGTCAACCATTCACATAACAGCCAAAGTGCAATTTACACTAAACACAAGTGTGATGTGTAGTCAAATATCAACCCAGGACCCGTGTGGGGTTTCAGCCAACACATAATTTTATGCACTTGGGCGAGGTGTAAAACAATCGTCCCAATCAACATCAACAAGTCAAGTAACTTGTCAATGGCAGTGTAACATCATTTTAAATTATCATAAATAATAAATCATTAGTTTAACCTGTTGAATATTTTCAATTTCAAACATAACATGACATGACATCCAAATCCACAATCCGTTCAACAAACAATTACTTCCATCACCAATAATTTATTTACATTTAATTATAAAAATAAATAACTATTCGAAAATTGAGTGAGCAAAAGAGTTCTCACATTTGCCGGCTTTAAATGACGGTTCGGACCCAATTTTAGCCCAAAATTCAACATGCTCCAAATTTGATGAAATTAGTGTTTATGCGTAGCTCTCGACTCACTGATCGCAGCAAATCCTATTTCATGCGATTTCGAGTTCGTATAAAAAAGATATGAATTTTCAGAGTTTGTAATAATTAAATAATTAATTTAAATTATGAAAATTACCCAAATTTTCAACTTGCTCCAAATTGGACAAAATTACTGTTCGCTCGAATCTCTTCACATAACGATCTCAACGGATTCAGTTTCATGCAATTTCGATAACGTGACAAAAAGTTATGCACTTGCGAAATTAACAAATCGATTAAAATAGGGATCTAGTAGGTCTAATAGATTATCTCATTTCTGGAAGGAAGTATTAAACTGTTTGGATTTTTTCAAGTTAGGATGTAAGACGATAGTGCATTCTGGTAATTCTACCTTTTTCTGGCATGATGCTTGGATTTCATGTATTCCTCTTAAAATAGAATTTGCTGAACTTTTTAACGCTTGTGACTTCAAGAATTCGTTAATAATGGATGTTTATAGAAGGGATTCAGAACCCCCATGGGAGTTTTCTTTTGTAAATATCTTAGATGGAGATTTACTAAGACAACTGGCCCTTTTGAAAGCAAAATTAACCTTATATCATCTGGATGAGTATAGGGATACCATTAGTTGGGGATTGGATAAGAGTTTAGTCTACTCAGTTAATTCAATGTACAAACTTATCAATTTCCCTGGTATGTCTTTGCTTCCTTTTAAGTTTATATGGAAATCAAATTCTCCTCCTAAAGCTAAGTTTCTTATGTGGTTGATTATCCATAAGAAGCTTAACACAGTTGAGCTTTTAAAGAAGAAGAATATTGTGTTGGATGTTAAATGTTGTTTTTGCAGTCATTCAGAGGAAGATGTTGACCATATATTCTTTTCTTGTAACTTGTCCAATTATATTTTAACTATGGTGCTAAGGATTTTTGTTATGTCTAATGTGAATATATTTAATAACTGTGAGAAGTATTGGAATCAATATAGATTTACTTATAATACAAAACAGAGACATGTTATGGATACGTTAATTATTATCATTAGTTGGTTCATTTGGATGGAAAGAAATCAAAGAGTTTTTCATTTTATTTCAGTGTCCCCTGATAATTTAATCATTAAGATAGTTTATTTCTGTTTGGATTGGATGACCACCCCATGTTATAAATACCTTAAAGATTTGTATTCTGGAAACTTGATGCAAAAAATTATGTCTAATTTAGAGTTATTTAAGAGTATCATTAGATATTTTAGAAACAATAGGTTTCGTATTTGTGCATAGAAAATAGTATTATTGTTGGAAATGTTTGTTTTTTTACTTTTATCATATATATGTATGGACAGATAATGTATATATAAATATATTTCTATACATATATATATATAAAATATACCCATACATATATGTGATGGTAACTAATGAGGGTTGTTGCAGTTATTATCCAGGTTTTCAGGTGGAAGGAATATTGAAGAAATGCATGGAATGCTTCAAATTTGTGGTTTTTTGGGAAGAAGTGCATATTGGAGGGATTTATGGATAACTATCTGGATTTGATGCTTGATTTTTTAGAGGAGCTCTTATGGTGACTATTCTCTGAGTGTTATTGTGGGCTGTACTTTGTATTATTCTTTCTGGGAGGTTTTGATTATAGTATTTGAGTAGATATACTTCTATATCGGGTGGTGGCCTTGCCGGAATTCGATATAGGAGTAGATGGGCGGTGGTTTATCCGGAGCTCATCTATCTATTACCAAATACTTTTCTAGAGTTGTGTTGACTTTTGGAGTGTTGTTGGTTGTTTTACTCCCAGGGAGTTGTATTTGGACTCTGTATTTTTTATGATATTAGGATTTATATGTGTGCTCTCTTCTTCTTAGAAGATCACACATTTTGGTTTTCAAAAAAAAACAAATCGATTAAAATAATATTTAAACTTGTACAAAATTACCCAAAATTTCAATTTTCTCCAAATTGGACAAATTTGGTGTCCACGCGAAGCTCTCATCGCCACGATCACAGCAGACCTGAAATCGTCAAATTTCGATCTCGTATGTAAAAGATATTGCATTACGAATATAGAACATAAATGTTTCGCGTTTAAGCCCCTAACCTTTTTTTTCAAACAACACCCTGAACTTAAAATACTCGCCACGGCCAAACCGTACGTCGGAATTGCACGAAACTAGCGCCACTCTCTCCGGCTTCTCCCCCTCTTTCCAAAGTTGGTGGTCCCCCCCTCCAATTCGCCACGTGGGGCCCACGATCTGCAGATGAACGGAAAAGTACAGTTTCCGTTCATCTTGGTGCTGCAGCCGCCTCGGTGCTCTAAATGCCCCCAAATTTTTATAGTAGCTTGGTCTCGACCTCCCGAACAACTTCTCTGTTTGTCACTTCGCCTGAAAATGTATGGATTGGCGGGAAATTGCTCATCTTTGCGACTGTCCTGTTTTCAACACCCCTCCAATAAAATTGACATTCCGGCCAACTCCGACAACCTGAAACCATGCCACCACTGCCAAAAGAACTGTATGGTTCCCCTCTACCTCTGCCTGAAGTCACTCGACCTAACTCTCTTCGTGGGGCCCGCAATAGCCAAAAAACGAAAATATGGCTGCTGCCTTTAGATTGAGATTCCGGCGAACCCGTGCGACGATAGGTCTTGAATTTTTTGTGGTAGATAGAGGATAAGAAGATGAACAAAACCCAGAAAGGATTTGGTCTGATTTGGTTTGGATTGAGAGTTATAAATTGTTTTGTTTTCAGGGGCTTATTTGCAAAGAATTATTTAGAGTGGATGCCATGAAAATGAAGAAGGAGAAGGTGGCTGGTAGGTTTAGGGTTATGATTCAGCTAATGGCTGAGGAAAAGATATTTTATATGGGGTTAAGAATGTTATTAGGCCCAATTACCCTTTTATGTATTTATTTATACAATTTGCACTCATTTTCATATTCTAAAAATTCGTGTTAACACCTACGAATTCCAATTTTTATGAAAATTGAAACATAAATATTTCTTGACATTACGGATTCAAAGAAACTGATTTCGTTAAATTCCGAGTCCGTATGAATAAATTATGAATTTTTAAAGTCTGAAAATTGACCGTTTTTCACTGTAAAATTAATAACGACCACATACTGACTCCAAAAATTACGAATTTTGGAATCTAGTAATAATTTAATATTCCAGATCCAACAAAAGTGGTCTCGTCAAAAAACGGAGGTCGTTTGCAAAATTTCCATTTTTAAGGCGTATATATTTAATATTAAAAATACATTTTTAAATCAATAATTTCCGAAACTCGAAATATATAAGTGTTTACTGTTTTTCAATGCAGAAACATCATTTTGAACTCAATGGAAGTGGTTTCGAGTTCAAATTCCTTTATATGCAAAAAGTAGCATTATTGACCTATGCAAATTACCTAGCGACCTTTCTAAAAATTGAATTGGCCATAACTTTTGATTTCCGCTATGAAATTTCGATTTTTCAGATTCGTTGGAAAGATATTTTTAAATAGATTCTAATATTTTTGGTTTCACTAAAATCCGTTAAATTTTGCATCCTGTACGGTCAGTCAAAGTTCAAGTTTGACTTTTCAAACTACCGCGCTATTTCTAACTCTTTTTTTTTATAATTAAAATTGAATTATTCATTCTAACTTCGATTTGAATCAAAATTATTTAAAATAGATTATTTTAAATATCAAAACTTATTTAAAATCACTTAAAATAAATTTTAAATTGGCCCCAAAATTCAGGGTTGTTACAGTCTCCCCCACTTAAAAACTTTTCGTCCTCGAAAAGGGACGAAGCTAAAAGTTGATTAATTAACTAACTAATTTATATATATATTCTCCATTGGTTTAAATAATTTCATTAGTTGATTAACTTTCAAATATATAACTTTTTATATATTCAAAATCATATTTTTCAAAATAGAGTATAATTAATCACAAATATGTATATTATAGGCTTGCTACTCCCAACTCATTCTAGGGCATTACTAACCCTATCTCTAATGAGTTTTCTCATTCTAGGATACTGCTGATCCTATCTCTAATGAGTATTCTTATTGGATATTACTAATCCAATCTCTGATGAGTCATTTGTTCAGTTCTAATGAGTTGTACCCCAAAGATTTGAGCTAACCAAGGCTCTGATACCAACTGTAACGACCCTAGGCTTTGCAACCATCAGGCAGTGGGCTAACTCCCATCGTGACATACAGTGATACCTCAGAACTGATTTTATGGCCAGCCTCTCGACTGCAACAACCAACCCAATCTTCCCTTTGGGACGTGTAGGGGTAAGAGTCTCCTGTTCGCCACCAAACAGCCAAGCGAGAACCCCCTATCACGTTCTCTAACCAGCTCTGATACCAACTGTAACGAGTCGGATTTTTCCCGGCCTTAATCGATCGCAAAATCGACCAAAACCGTTCAAATCCCGCCTACGTTAACTTTGGGAATACAACACATCAGAACAATAACAGCAGACTTTTATTACATCATGATAATATAACATCAGAGTACAGAATATATCAGAGTACATCGAAATTAAAATACAGCGGAAGAAATTTTTACAATAAATTTAATACAGTGCAGCGGAAATAAAATAGATACAGCGGAAGACAACTATGCTCTGGACACAGCTTTGAGCTTCAATCCAGAATCCTGCTCGAGATAAACCTGTAGACAAACTACTCGACTGCCCGTGTGGAAAAGAGGGCACCCGAGTTTGCAAAGGTGGAAACAAACAACGGGTCAGTCGTGGGACTGGTGTGAGAATTCTTAACTAATTTAACTAATAGTAATAAGGCAAATCCATGGACCACGCCGCTAATGCGGAACGGGTTTTATTCCAATGGATTGTCGTGCATAACTTGAAGTAAATCGTAAAACAACGCAATGCTTTTTAGAAAAATGAAATCACCATAAGACTCAGGTCCCATCACACAATGCAACGCACACCAGAGGATAGAGTTTTACCTTATGGTGATTAAACATGCTTGATACGTTAAAAAGGAATTTGATATTATTATTAGTGTGTATATGTTTTAAAAACAATTTCAATCATAATGTATCAATCCTAGGAAGCATAGGTACCATATGCTATGCCTCCGTACTAGTAATACAATCAAAACCGAATGGTGCGTATTGGGAATTGAGTTTCCATCATGAGTCGAGGCTAGGGGCAAGCTCCTCTCCGATTCGAGACACTTTAGCAAATGCCTCAGGATCCCCCGCAGTGAACACTTGGATCTTCAGGGCCGGTCCCCGCCTATCGGCAGTGGATTAATTATGCCTGAACACACGCTTCCCGGTTCCTTTGAACCTATAATATGACCACTACCGGCCTATAAAAATCCGAGGCGTCTCAAAATCCATCATCCACATAAGTAAAATGTCAGGGCTGGTAGGTCACTGACACCACTCTAGCTAGAAAGAAACGGGTGCACTCCTTGCAGTCCTAATCCCGTTTTTGACTCATACCGGGGTGTGAGGCTCGCGAAGTCACGTTATACACAAAGCTATGCCTAAACAGGTTATGCTTTGATCATCAGCCACAAAGCCTGCTTTTCAACAAAGCCTTGATCATTTGCATCTTAGCATGCCACATCATCACTTCATATCACACTACCAATCCTTTGCCGAAATATATAAACGGGTGTTAAGCAAGAGAATAAATTCTCTGCCACCAACATCCATACATTCGACAGAAGATTAATAACATGATATATAATGGAGTACGATGTCAGACACACAATCCATTTATAAGCTTATGCTCTGGGTCTGAGCGAAAGCCAAACCCGTACAAATTAACACTACCTCCGGGCAACTCCTACTATTACCTTATCATGGTAGCGAGCCATTCTAAGGCAACAGTCATCATCGTCCATTCGATGTGGAGATTTGACGGTCTTTAATCGCCGTCTTCCAATCTTGGATTTTTAAACGTCGTTTAATTATTTGGAATGAGATAAACTCGGACTTTCCAAATAATCCTCGTATATATATATATATATATTGAAAATCCTTCTTACACATTAATAATTATTTTTATTAACGATTCATTCCTATTTTAATTATTTAAAATAATTAAATTTTAATATAATGATGCCTTAAGTCCATGGGCGACTATGGCGCTGTATTTCAACAATTTTGATTTTCACATTTCTCAGAATCTAACCGTTGGATCTTAACTTAATATATATCATTGGAAAGATTTTTCCAAGACGGTCCTAACGGTTTCAGTTTCAAGAAAATCCGACGGTCGGATCTTCTTGTATAGTCGTTTAAAAGTACGATTTCAAAACGCGAACTACCACGCCCTATTCGTTCAATTTTCATTATATATATATATATAATCATTGAATCGTAATAACGTCGTTTGATTAAAACAACGCTCTACACAATTTCCGATACTTACTAAATTTAAATTCATTTGAAAATGAAGATAATATTACCGCATCCTAAATTCATTCTTTCCTTACATTGAAAATGTAAATTTTGATACACTCGAAATCTTTAAATTACATATAAAAATATAATTTCTAATGACAATGCAAACTCTACTCTTAATTATGATTTGTAATTACAATGCAAACACTACATCTAATTCACATTGTAAAAATATAATTTTAATTACAATGCAAACACTACATCTAATTCACATTCTAAAAAAATATAATTTTTAATTACAATGCAAACACTACATCTAATTCACATTGTAAAAAAATATACTTTTTAATTACAATGCAAACACTACATCTAGATTACATATGAAATAAATCAATTTTATTTCTAATGTTCATTCTCATTTTTATGTTACATCCGAGTGGAAACCCGTGCGATGCACGGAAGTATAGACTTTTATGTGTTTTAGTTTGCATGCATCAATAAGCGGTGAGAGCATATTATATAGTAGCAAGATATGTAATGTAAGTGAGATATGTGTGTGTTAGGATTCTACTGTATAAACTAAGTTTTGCAGCAAGAAGTAAATAATGCATGTATAGCAAGTAGGGACAGGATGCTGTACATCATCTTATGGTTGCACAACCACACTTTAGTTTTATAAAATAGTCAATTCCTCTGTGAGATCTAAGACGTCAAAAAGTTCAGATTACTTGAAATAGCTAGTAGGAGGCCTACGTGGTAGTACAATGTATCAAAAATATGACATAGTTTGGTAATGATGTCTACTTACTGAGAAAGTGTGTATCCGTTAGTAACCGTGGAGCATAGAATAACAAATTCGGTGAAGGCAACTATGAAAAAATTGATGTAATGTAACCATGGAACTTGTTTATCTTTTAAAATGAAGTGGTTGGTGGGTCACTAAGTTTATGCTTTACCAATAACAATATTACAATATTTTGTGGTGTTTAGTTTGTTAAAACTTTAAGTTTAAACTCCAAATTATTATCCTTCCATATACAGACAATTTATGAAGAATAAGGTCTTTAGCAATTATGCAGATGAACTTATTAAAAATAGAAATTTTACTGCAAGTATCTTTATCTTATAATTAATTAGTGCCACAATTACTCAGTAGCAAAAAATTAATAGTGATGAAGACTGTTGAAAGCTTGCCAAATGCATGCTTGATGCTTCTATTTGATTTATTCAAAATATTGGTTGCATCAAAACCAACGTTGTCACATGATTTTCTGGGAATAAACTACACAACCGAGTGGCTTCTATTTAAAACATGCATAGGAAATACTCATTTGTTTCACTTTTTCTTCATTTCATTATATGAGAATGAAATATAACTTAGGATGAAGAAAAAAGAGCAATATGAAACAATTCATGTCAACTGAGTGCACATGACGTATATAAAACAGTAATCGTTCTTATTTTTTTCTAATTTAAAATTTTGTACTAACTTCCAATATAGACAGTTGAATTTGGAATGCAGATATTTTGGTTGGAATAATAAACATGTCGTGAGAAATATGTGCTTAATGGACAAATATGAGATAAAGCCAAAGCTTAACCCTTATAATACCAGTTAAAATAGGAAAATGTGTATGTTAAATATTATGAACCATGCACTGCAAAATTTTAATGTTTTACAATTTAATCACCTTTACATACTACCATAAGGGGATGAAAAAATATAGGTTGCTAAAATTACACATTTCCAGCAGACACATTAATTTCACAAATGGGGGAAAAAGAAATAAAGAAATAAAAATTCACCAGCAAAATCTAATTTCCATGTTCCCAATCAATAACAGCTCTATGTATTGAGACTTTAAGACCTTTGGATGATGCGTGTTTCTAAAATGTTACTCCACATGCCTGTACGCATGATAACATCCTAATAGACATTTTCAATAATACACAATTCCCATAAGGGCTATCATTCAGTGGAAGATGGCTCGTTAGAGATGCAGCCATCCAATATTTCTACCTTCCTTTTGTCTGCTAACTCATAAAATTGAAGGTCCGGCCTACTTAATTAGATTTCTAATGCATGTCGTTCTTCCCTATCACACAACACCAATCAAGCTAAATTAGTCATAGAGTTATACACAAAATTGAAGAATGAAGAACAACGGTGGTAAACAAAAACCGCTTTCATTATAATTAAGACATAATTAGTATATAAAAGACATAATCTCACAAATAAATTGGACAAAAGGCCGATGATATTTTAGGAAGCAAAATGAACATGTATATAGTAGTCATATGTTGAGTCGGTTGAAACAAATCAATATTGGAAATAAAACATTATCATCTATAACACCAGAACCTGCTGACCTGCGACTGCAGAAACTATCCATCTATGAAGCTAACTGGGTGAAGATTGGTGATCAAAATTACATGCTAAATAGGTAATGGACTGAAGCTTTGAAGCATGACTTCGAGTTGAACTAAACTAACCAAATATTTAATACACTGAAGCTTGAAGCAGAGACAACAGGAATGAAATGAAGGTAAAATCAAACCAAATAGAGCAAAGCTTTGATCTGAAACTTTATATGTTGACTGAACATATACCATTTTATCCCATACAACTTGAGAAAACCTAAACCAAGTAAAAGCTACAAACGTAACCACGATGCAGCGGAACATGAAGCAAATATTATTGACGTATCTCCCAACTTAGTCATGCACAAAGTCCAGTCTTCAAGTATACTTCAACTGCTACTTGGTAAACTGCAAAATCCGAAAGATGAATCTTAGTTTCAACAAAAGATGAAGAAAAAGAAACAAAACTTTAAGCCATCTGCTTGCAATCCATTTCAAGATTTGCCATCTAGTTAGCGTTGGCTAGTTAAACCAAATATATATATCTAAAATAAAAGCATTCTATGTACAACGTACATAATTTGAAATAGACCGAAGTACATACAATGAAGAAACCTGGCAATAAAAATACTAATTCACACACAATAATTCATGTCATTGTATAGAATTTTAGGCAAAAGATATGATATTCGAATGGCATAAGTTCAATGGAGAAACTTGGTATAAAGGCATTGCCGAAAATTTCCATTACCTTCTAATTGCATGGCCTCCACATATGTCTACCCTTCTATCAATCAACTCTCTCATGGTCTAAAGCTGTAGCAAACCCTCTCAATTGCAAGTCCTTAATATATGTCTACCCTTCTATCAATCCAATCTCAAGTGAGAACACATAAAGCTTTATCCGTATCACAATTTGAAATTACATGAATATATTATTTTATAGTGTCACTGATAGTACTGGAATGAGAAATAAAACATTTAGTGGAGTGGATGTTCATAATGAGGAAATGGAAAAAATACACAGCAGAACATGCATGGTTGCCATATACAACCCAAAAAACACAGAAAAAGTAGACAGTAAAACATACGTAGTTGGTATATATTAATTGTTATCCTTTTTTATGATTTCATTTACATCAGGCATTCATGGCTCCCAAAAAAGGACTAAGTGGGAGGATAAAGTAAATAAATGATTCATTTGCTGTATACGTTACTGTACCGGAAAAGGAACATAGAATTAATTTATGTTGAATGAATGCATTAATTAATTATTAATTTGTAAAGATAATAAAGTATCCTTCCATATTTTTAATATACTTCTATATCCACAATTTGAAATTACATGAATATATTATTTTATAGTGTCACTGACAGTACTGGAATGAGAAATAAAACATTTAGTGGAGTGGACGTTGTTCGAAAGTTAATCATGGTAGCTGAATAAAAAAATTGGAAAGGAGGAGAGAAATACCTTTGGTAGGAATGGAGAAAACTATGCTTGAGAATTTAATTGAAGAATAAGATTGATTAGAGGATTAAGGAGAAAATTAAGCCTGCAAGCAACTGCTGGACGTGTAGATCGTGGGGTAAGCAAATCATGGAGCATGATTAAGGCAAGCAGGGTGGTGAACAGTGAGGCAGTGGCCAACCTGGCAATTATTCAACCATTGGATGTCTTTTTAACTTTAAATCATAGCCCCTCTTTGTCTCCTTGTTTGTCTAAGGGTTTGTCTAGGGGGGAATTTTATTATATAGATAATGAATTTTAACAAAACATTCAATATTTCAAATCTGAAATAAGCATATATGAAAAAATTAATTGTATATACTATATACAATTAATTTTACTTGGCTGTAATTAACAATTATACATAAGTCATTCCTTATATATATAGCGATTAAATAGATTTACTTATAAAAGGGATGATGTGCGCTGATTTTGGTAAGCTAAGAATAAATGAAACGATGTGTGTACAAATCCAGGCCGTCCTTTGTCCAAACTAAGAATAAATCTCAGCCGCTCTTTGTCTCCATGTTTGTCTCCTGGTTTGTCTTAGGGGGCAATTTTATTATATAGATATATATAAGAAAAATGCAAATTCTATCATACAATGAAATTGCATCCCTTAATTGCATAGAAAAATGTAGTTTTGTCATACGGTATACTTTCCTATAGACATTACATATAAAAATGTAATATTTAACACACAATGTAAATTCGTGTTTTAATTACATATAAAAAATGTAAATTTTATCCTACGGTGTAATTCCCTATATAATTTACATATAAAAATGTAAATTTTCACATACGATGGAATTTCCATGTTGATTACAAAGGAAAATGTAATTTTTAATATACGACATAAATTCACTTTATAATTTACATATAAAAATGTAAATTTTAACATACGATGAAATTCACTTGTTAATTACAAAGAAAAATGTAATTTTCAACATACAACGTTAATTCACTTTATAATTACATGTAAAAATGTAAATTCTGACATACGACGAAATTCATCTTGTTAATTACAAAAAAAAAAAATGTAATTTTCAACATACGGTGCAAATTTATATATATATTACATATAAAAATGTAACTTTTGTTCATGCGGTGTAAATTCATTCTTAAACTACATAATAAAATGTCATTTAATTCATGCGATGCAGATTCATTCATAAATAACAAAATAAAATGTTATATAATTCATGCGATATAATTCATTCATAGATAACAAAATAAAATGTTATATAATTCATGCGATGTAAATTCATTCATAAATAACAAAATAAAATGTTATATAATTCATGCGATGTAAATTCATTTTACAACATAAAATTTCATTCTTTTACTTACAATGTAAAAGCATCAACTTTTTATGTACAATGTAAAAGTGTTCTCTTTTATATTTACAATGTAAAGATATCAACTTTTATACTTGTAATGTAAAAATATCAGTTTTTATATTTCACAATGTAAAAATATCAACTTCTCTATTTTACTATGTAAAAATATTAACTTCTTTATTTTGCAATGTAAAATATCATCTTTTCTATTTTACAATGTAAAAATATTAACTTTTCTATTTTACAATGTAAAAATATTATCTTTTCAAAACAAAGATGTGATCTTTTTATTTACAATAAAAATATTTCTTTTTATTCTCAATATAAAATGATCGTCTTTCTATTTACATCGTCAAATTTTCAATATAAAATCCATTCTTTACAATGTAAAATTTACTCTTTAATTACAATGTAAAGTCCATTCTTTTTATTACATAAAAAAATGTAAATCTTCCTACGGTGAAATTCATATATGTTAATATTAAAAATAATGTCAACTAATCCTACGGTTAAACTTCTTTTTAAAATTGACATTAAAAATGTTAATGACATCCTACGGTTAAGTTTACTATTTAATTTACATTAAAAATAATGTAAATTTATACATGCGGTGAAAATACTTCATTTACATAATAAAAGGTAAATTTCATGTTATCGCAAATTCTGATTTTAATTTTACATCCTACGGTTGAATTTCTATCATATTAACATTAAAAATGTTAATTTACATCCTACGGTTGAATTTCTATCATATTAACATTAAAAATGTTAATTTACATCCTACGATGTAACTACTTATTATTACACTAAGAATAATGTCAACCATTCACATAACAGACAAAGTGCAATTTACACTAAACACAAGGGTGGTGTGTAGTCAAATATCAACCCAAGACCCGTGTGGGGTTTCAGCCAACACATAATTTTTTGCACTTGGGCGAGGTGTAAAACAATCGTCCCATTCAACATCAACAAGTCAAGTAACTTGTCAATGGCAGTGTAACATCATTTTAAATTATCATAAATAATAAATCATTAGTTTAACCTGTTGAATATTTTCAATTTCAAACATAACATGACATGACATCCAAATCCACAATCCGTTCAACAAACAATTACTTCCATCACCAATAATTTATTTACATTTAATTATAAAAATAAATAACTATTCGAAAATTGAGTGAGCAAAAGAGTTCTCACCTTTGCCGGCTTTAAATGACGGTTCGGGCCCAATTTTAACCCAAAATTCAACATGCTCCAAATTTGATGAAATTAGTGTCTATGCGTATCTCTCGACTCACTGATCGCAGCAAATCCTATTTCGTGCGATTTCGAGTTCGTATAAAAAAGATATGAATTTTCGAAGTTTGTAATAATTAAATAATTAATTTAAATTATGAAAATTACCCAAATTTTCAACTTGCTCCAAATTGGACAAAATTACTGTTCGTTCGAAGCTCTTCACATAACGATCTCAACGGATTCAGTTTCATGCAATTTCGATAAGGTGACAAAAAGTTATGCACTTGCGAAGTTAACAAATCGATTAAAATAATATTTAAATTTGTAAAAATTACCCAAAATTTCAGTTTTCTCCAAATTTGGACACCACGCGAAGCTCTCATGGCCACGATCACAGCAGACCTGAAATCGTCAAATTTCGATCTCGTATGTAAAAAATATTGCATTACGAATATAGAACATAAATGTTTCGCGTTTAAGCCCCTAACCTTTTTTTTTCAAACAGCACCCTGAACTTAAAATACTCGCCACGGCCAAACCGTTCGTCTTAATTGCACGAAACCAGCGCCATTCTCTCCGACTTCTGCCCCTCTTTCCAAGGCTGGTTGTCCCCCCCTCCAATTCGCCACGTGGGGTCCACGATCTGCAGATGAACGGAAAAGTACAGTTTCCGTTCATCTTGGTGCTACGGCCGCCACAGTGCTCTAAATGCCACCAAATTTTTATAGTATCTTGGTCTCGGCCTCCCGAACAACTTCTCTGTTTGTCACTTCGCCTGAAAATGCATGGATTGGCGGGAAATTGCTCATCTTTGCGACTGTCCTGTTTTCAGCACCCCTCCAATAAAATTGACATTCCGGCCAACTCCGACCACCTGAGACCATGCCACCACTGCCAAAAGAACCGTATGGTTCCCCTCTACCTCTGCCTGAAGTCGCTCGACCTAACTCTCTTCGTGGGGCCCACAATAGCCAAAAAACGAAAATATGGCTGCTGCCTTTAGATTGAGATTCCGGCGAACCCGTGCGACGATAGGTCTTGAATTTTTCGTGATAGATAGAGGATAAGAAGATGAACAAAACGTAGAAAGGGTTTGGTCTTGTTTGGTTTGGATTGAGAGTTATAAAATGTTTTGTTTTCAGGGGCTTATTTGCAAAGAATTATTTAGAGCGGATGCCATGAAAATAAAGAAGGAGAAGGTGGCTGGTAGATTTAGGGTTATGATTCAGCTAATGGCCGAGGAAAAGATATTTTATATGGGGTTAAGAATGTTATTAGGCCCAATTACCCTTTTATGTATTTATTTATACAATTTGCACCCATTTTCATATTCTAAAAATTCGTGTTAACACCTACGAATTCCAATTTTTATGAAAATTGAAACATAAATATTTCTTGACATTACGGATTCAAAGAAACTGGTTTCGTTAAATTCCGAGTCCGTATGAATAAATTATGAATTTTAAAGTCTGAAAATTGACCGTTTTTCACTGTAAAATTAATAACGACCACATACTGACTCCAAAAATTACGAATTTTGGAATCTAGTAATAATTTAATATTCCGGATCCAATAAAAGTGATCTCGTCAAAAATGGAGGTCGTTTGCAAAATATCCGTTTTTAAGGCGTATATATTTAATATTAAAAATACATTTTTAAATCAATAATTTTCGAAACTCAAAATATATAAGTGTTTACTGTTTTTCAATGCAGAAACATCATTTTGAACTCAATGGAAGTGGTTTCGAGTTCAAATTCCTTTATATGCAAAAAGTAGCATTATTGACCTATGCAAATTACCTAGCGACCTTTCTAAAAATTGAATTGGCCATAACTTTTGATTTCCGCTATGAAATTTTGATTTTTCAGATTCGTTGGAAAGATATTTTTAAATAGATTCTAATATTTTTGGTTTCACTAAAATCCGTTAAATTTTGCATCCTGTACGGTCAGTCAAAGTTCAAGTTTGACTTTTCAAACTACCGCGCTATTTCTAACTCTTTTTTTTATAATTAAAATTGAATTATTCATTCTAACTTCGATTTGAATCAAAATTATTTAAAATAGATTATTTTAAATATCAAAACTTATTTAAAATCACTTAAAATAAATTTTAAATTGGCCCCAAAATTCAGGGTTGTTACAGGAAAATTTCCAAAAGAAATTTATTTGAAATAAAACAAGTTATTTTGGAAAATTCAAATGTTTTGAATTTGAGGTGGAAATAAATATATGTATGTACATTTATATGATTTCAAAGGAATTTGGAATAAATACCAGGGCAGGTATTTGAATTTCAGAATTTAAAACTTAACTTATGCAAGTTAAATAGGTTTAAGTGGATAAATTGATTTGAAATCAATGTTCTATTAGCCAAAAAAATAGATGGTAACTTTATTAACCAAATAATACCAAAGATGAGTAGAAATTTTTTCGTAAACTAAAATAAACAAACTGATTTAAATGAATTTGAATGCATATGAATGAAATATGAATTGAATGTGAATATATTGAACGTAAATCATTCAAATGAAATAAATGCAAGTTTTTGGTGAATAATATGAAATACTGAGTAATAACGAAGTGGGCTTTTAAAAAGTTAACGGGCCTGTACCATTTCTTCTGCAATAGTAATTTCGGGGATGAAATTCTTTAAGGGGGAAGGAATGTAACGTCTCGGATTTTTAGCCATTTAATATTGAACATTTGAATTAATTTTAAATATTGAATTGGAAATATAAGTGAATTTTAATATGGAATTTATTGATTTAATAATCGATATATGATTTAATATCGGATATATCGAATTATTATAATATGAAATTGACAATAATCGAGTTCGCAGTTAAAACGGAATCGAAATGATTCAGTCGATCAACATAAATTCTATTTGAATATAAAGGATAATAATTTATTATCAATGAATTTGATTGTTCTGAATCGATTCATATTGTAACAATTTAATTTAACATATGAAAACAGTGATTTTTCCAACTGCCTCAGAATTCAACAGAAACAATTCCATCGGATCCGTAATAGTGTATTATTATCATATTTCAAATTTTGTAGCGTTTGGATATATCATTTGATTAGAAAACTCTTAGAAATAATTAAATCGAATTTAATTTAGATCCTCAATTTAAAATGTTATCTCCTATATATGATCAAATTAAATTTTAGAATCTTTTCCGTTGAGTTCAGAATAACGCTTAAACCTGGAAGCATCGGTCATTACTTCAAAATAACTATTCGGAATTGCAAGTTATGGACCCCGGGATATTTGGAAATATTATATTAAATAATATAAAATCAAAATATTATAAAAACCTACTTAAATCAGGCCGACCAACATTGCAGCTACCCTAGGAAATGAAATCGCTCAAACCTAATATTTTTCTCGAGCAAAATATTATGTCTCCTCTCTTCAGCATTAAGTAAGACATGAATTTAATGGCTATGTACGAATGATTCCCTTCGCAGCTATATATTAACCCATTAGACTTCGTTATTTCTACCCATTTCTAAATCCACGGAAAAAACAGTTCAAGCCATTTCCACTTCAGTAAATCGAAATTGATTCCACGATTTAATTATAAGAAAAACGAATTGCGATTCGAAATCGCGTAGCTTCGGGAGCTCGACACATGTTTGAATGCGATCGTGATTTTGGGGAAAGTCGTGTTGCAAGGGTGCGACGTTGTCGATGTAGTGGGTTAGTTGCAGAAGAGTTCTGTACTTCGTTGTGGTGTGTGATGGGAGGTTGAGTAGTTATGCAGTGGAATCGGTGAGGTAGAAGTCGAGATGGACATAGTGGGTTAAGGCAAATCGAAGGCGCGGGTTTCAGGAGGATGTGCTGAGAATGTGAAGTTTTGAGGGAGAACGATGATAGGATATTTCTTAAGCCAACGTTGAAGATGGGGATCGGTTTTGTGTAGATGATGCGGTTAAACGGAAAGGAGAAGTGGTTTAGTGTTGCAGTACAAAATTCTAGTGGAATTCAGTAGTGGAGGGAATGCTATGTTTGAAGACCTCGAAGTCCGGACAGCGTGATGTAATTTGGTATAGGGTGATACTGGTTAAAGGAGAGGTCATGGTGATTAAGGCAATAGTGATGTAGGTTGTTTTTGATAGTGCAGTAGTGGAAGAAAGGGCAGTGAAGTTGCCAGAGGGTGAGTTGTTGATGGACTGAAGGTGTTTGCTGAATTGTCGAAATGGAGGAAGTAGTTTTTGGGGCCGACTTCAATGGTAATCGATCGATGATGGGTGATATGATTTGTGAATTTGTCGAAGTTTGCATAACAGCAAGGTATATGTCTTTACGAATTTAAATACATGGGATAATTTATTTATTTGTAAGTTAATTTAATTAATATCTGTTTAATCGATAAATAAAAATAAATAATCGTAGGTGAAAGATAAATCCAACTTGAGTAGATTCATAACAACGATACAACATTTAATTGGATATCCATCAAACGAAAATCAAGGTGAGTAAACTCACTCTCTGGTTCGATTATAATTTAATATAATCGAATTTTTATTTAATACAAATATTTATATGATGTTTGGTGGTTGATTGGTTGCATTGCTGTTTATTGATAGATTGTGGTTATTATATATATATTAGTTATATTTAGGCTTGGTGGTTGTGGCTATTATATATATTGGATATTTTTCGCAGTACCATTAGCGGATGACCCTATCGTACCACGATATATTGAGTGGATGACCTTCTATAACGCGATATTCTGCCTTGAAGCAGAATGCGTATTATTTATGTTGATTAACATCTGTGGATGCAGGGAAAACAGGTTGGAGGGATCCAACTAGATTCCTTAAATTTATTATTTTCTGTTCACATATTTACATATATATATATATATGTGATATGATGAATTGGATTGATGGTTTGGATGTTTAAATACCACTGGCCCTAGAAATTGATATTTAGAAATATTATAAAAAGGGATTTTTAGAGTTAAAAAGGGAGGTTTATTTTTTGAATAGAAATTGAATTTCGAATGAGTTGGAAAATATTAACTTGCTTTTAATAATAAAAGCATGTATTTGAACTTATAAACCATGTTTATAAATTACCATTGGATAATTTCGAAATGTAAATTCAAGCATGATTATAAAAAGGAAAATTTATTTTCCAAAGTGGAAATTGGATTTCAAAATGGAATTTGAAATAGGAACTTGTTTTAATATTTAAAACAAGAAGTGGAATTTATAAATGACATTTATAAATAAAGAGAAAAATTATCATTGGATGATTTATAATTTAAATGCAAGTATAATCATTTTCAAAGGAAATGATTTAATTTATTCCAATGTTCGGGATTGTAAAAGGAATTGAAATAAGTCCATACAGATCTATGATTAGAATTCAATCATGTCGAATTTATAAAAATAAATTATTTCCAGACAAGATATTGGGATTATATTAGATATAAACTAAAATTTAAATATGAAAATAGATTCCATGCTAATATATATATATATATATATATATGTATATATAAGTTATAAAAATTAAATATTCCAAAATGGGAATCGAGTTTCAAAAAAATTATTAAAATTCAAGTTTTTTTAAGGAAGTTAATTTATAAACAACATTTATAAATGTGATGAAGTAATTTTCATTGAGTAATTTGGAAATAGATTTACAAATGTAAGAAATGGAATAGAAGATGAGATTCAAATTGAGTTTTTGTGTTACAAGCTTTTCTATCTCAAGATAAGAACGTTGTCAGTCAAGGTCTGAGAGGTAAATAAAAAAACCCAACTTGAACGACTTCACTATTATCAAGGGATGATATTAGTTTCTAATGGTGAAGGATGTTGAATTAACTGGTTATTCTCATAAAAGAAAGTTATAATTGGAATTCGATTATATTGATTTTTTATAAAATAACTTATATCCGAGGAAAATGGTATTTAATATAGAAGTTGAATTGTAGATAATTTATAACCAAGTAATGAATTTTAAACAAAGTAATCAACGATTTTAGGAAAATCGAGATGTTTAAGTTAGATTTGGAAAACTGATCTAATTTATATTGAAATCTTAGAGAATGGAGTTGGAATTTATTTATAAACAAAGTTTTAAACGTTTATAATTAAATTTAATTAAAATGAACTTGTCGCGGTGCGCTAGTTCGTAATTTGACGATTCGAACTTCGATCGAGTATATATAACACAATATAAGTTAGAATTCAATGAAACAAGAAACGTTTGTACCTATTAAATGATAGTTTTCCAACGCAACCGAAAAACCTAGATTTTGTCTTATAGATTTTAAGTTATGTAAAAATCAAATTTTCAGAAAACAACGTTATTATCGTTTACAAACCATCACGGTTTAATAAATAAATTCTACGGATTTTAAGTCAATAAAATTTGGATTTTTCATTATAAAAATTTAGACTTGAGTTATAAACTCAAGTGTAGTAAATGAATTGATTCTTTTGAAACAAAAAAATAAAATCAGATTTTGGATAATGGAATGATGTTAACTAATTAAAAGGAAATTAGTTAAAGAAGTTTGGGATCGAGCTTAACCTTTGTTACGTAAATAAGAGTTGAGAATTAAAATTTGAAATCGAATATGAAACTCGAGCTAGAAATGGAATTCGACTTGTGTATAAGTGTAACAACCCGGATTTTCAGAACCAATTAATTTTTTTTATTTTAGCTATTTTAATGGATTTTGAATATTTAAAATGATATATTTTAAATGATAACGACTAAAAACTTTATTTTACTCGAAGTTAGAACATATAAATTTATTTTAATTATAAAACGAGCCTGATATGGCGTGGTAATTTGAAAAGTCGATTTCAAATTTTAATTGAATGTACAGGATTCAAAATAGATCGGATTTCAGTGAAACCATAAATATTTGAACCTATTTAATTATATCTTTCTAACGAATGTGAAAAATCCATATTTCATAATATAAATTGAAATTTATGTCCAGTTTAAAATTTAAAATAGTCGCTATGGAATTTATATATATTTTAATATAATATATAACCCTTAAAAATTAGCCATTTTGCAAACGACCTCCGTTTTCGATGAAACCTTTTTTGTTCGATCCGGAATGTCAAATTATTGCTATTCCAATTTTTGGAATTTTTGGAATTAATATGTGAGTGTGGTGAATTTAAACGCGTTTGGTACTTTTAGTTTGAATTTAATCGACTGGAAAATGACCATTTTTCAAACGGTCTACAAATTCGATGAAATTGGTTTTGTTAGGATCGTATCGTCAAAACATAGCTAGATTTATTTTTCTGGAATTTTTGGAGTCAGTGTGTGGCCCCGGTTAATTAAAATGTACGTTGAAATCAATTTTGAACGTTAAATTAATTTATATTTTAATTTTGATGAAAACTGATCAAAACAGTCGAATTAGCTTATGGAACATATTCCATTGTGTTCAGAATGGAGGTATTTAGCTAGGGGCAACAGTCGTTGGGTTCGATTTAGAGTTCAGAAGAAAAACTAACATTTTGGAATTACATTAAACATATATATAAAAGTCAAATCCTCTCTCTCTCCCTTAACACTCTCCACCGATCCGTCGCTCAGTCCTAGCCACCAGTCCCCACGTCGCGCCGCCCCCTCCCACCACCGCGCCGGCCTCCCTCCTCCTTCCCCACATCCGGCGACCCCCCTCTCCCTTCTCTCTCTCTCCCTCTAATTTAGTCACACCCGCGCCCAATCCGTACCCCATGGCCCACCATAACCCGCCGTCAACCAAATTGAAAGCCCGATATTGCTCCCGGTTTCCCTCCCCAAATTCATTTAATCCAAGTAATAATTCATGGAACAATCTGAATGAAAATGGTGGAGAATCTCGTGGGCTTTCCATCCATATGGGTATCATCGTTTATCGTTGTATGGTGCGCGAGATTTCTAGGCTCAAAGAGCACCGGTTCACAGCGGTTTTTAGAGGAGTAGGGGCCATCGAGTGGCAAGCGGTGGTAGGGGAAAGAGGCTCTGGGCGAGGCACGTCTGGTGGTTGAGGGTGATGGCAGTCCGGTGGCGTCAGGTGGTCCCGACCGTCGATAGAAGAAGGCGACTTTAGGTTCGACTGTGATAAACGGGGTTCCAGGTTTAAACGAAGGCGACGGGTTGTTTATTTAAAAGGTCCAAATCGCACAAAACTGGATCTGTTGTGATCGTGGGGGTGAGAGCTTCACAACAAGACTGACTGGGTCCAATTTGGTACACGTTAGAAATTTAGGCAAATTCAAACCCGAACGGTGCTAAATTCGCCAGATATAGAGGGACTGAGTGGAACCCAAAGTGAAAACTCCTTCTCACTTGAATTATTTTACAGTTAAATATATACTAGGTTGCAGATGAGACTTAGAAGCCCCGACACTATTTATTGTACAAACCATGGTTTTTTGTTTGAATTATATTGTGGAAATTTGGTTGTGGCTATAAAATTGATTTTGAATAAAATATTTGAACAATAAAAATATCATTTCTATTGTATAAATGAGCTATATAAAATATTCATGTATTAAATAAAATGTTTGAACAATAAAAATACCATTTTTATTGAATGTAGGAGCTATATAAAATATTCATGTATTGAAATAAATATTTTATCATTAAAAATATAATTTTTAACGCATATATGAACGGCATAAAATTCTCCTGAAATGAAAATAAATATTCATTTACAAATCGAATGATTTGTTTATGTACACCCATTTAACTGATATTGATTGGGACGATAAACTTTACACATTGCCCAACTGGACAAATAATATACAGTATTTGTTGGTTGAAACCCCACACATGTATTGGGATGATATTTGACGTACACTAATCCCAATTGTTTAGTTGTATGTTAATCGATTGGTTGACAGACTGTTGTAAGCGTTAATTATTTATATTTAATGCTTATGCAGTTGCGTAATGCACTCTGGATGATGGATTATTGTTTATAATTGCTGTTGTGTACATGTGATGTATGAAATCCATATAAATAACATTATATGGTAATTGACAATGTCTGATTCCAATTCAGAGCGAACGAATATTTTAAAATAACTAATATTTTAAAATAATATTCTGTAAAGGATTAATATGTGAATTTGATGTCCGATTTGGATGGACACGAAAATATTGAAATGTATGAAGCCGTGTTGATTAGTTATGCGCCATTTTAGCGCGAACGATATTTATATCAATTTTATTCATTTTTATAATGAATATCGAAAAAGAAATGATTTCAAAATCAGATAATTTGATAATACTATCATTTAAATATTATAATGATAAGGAGTATTCAATTTTGATTTAAAATTGAAATGAAAGTGGGAATCATTTTAAAATGAATTTATAAACGATTTATAAAATACATTTTAAATGGAAATCGAAGAAATATATATTATATATATTATATATATTTAATGGCCTGAATAGAACGCGCCGCAACCGTTTGCGAATTTTGACCATTGACTTCGAATTGACATTACAGAAGATCCAACCATTGGATTCTCCTAAAACCGGAACCGTTGGGTTCGTATCGAAAAGAGCTTTCTAACGAATATAAGAGATTTGGAATCTAATGGTTGGATTTGGAATTATGTCCAAATCAAATTTGGAAAAGGTCGTTGTAAATGCAGTTCGATGTCTGTTTATCGAAATCGACTGAAAGGGCCTTAATAAAATTATTAAATATATTAATAAATTATGTAAAATCATAATAAATGATTTGAATAGAATTGGGATGAAAAATTCCATATTTGAAAAGATAAAATATATTTTTATCGAAATGAACTGGTTATTAACTAGAAATAATAATCCAATATTTTTTAAATAAATAAATTGGATTGAAATGGTTTTAAAATAACCAGAATTTTTCAATGTACGAATTGGAATGGAAATAATCTACGGAATATTTCGATATTGGATTCCATGATTATACAGATATTGTGGAGGAATTTGGAAGATATAAATCGTTATTCCCAATACGATATTTGTTGATTTCAGTATTTGATATGGAATATAAGCTAATATAATTTCTAATTAGAGCCTTGTATTTAATATCGAACTGGATTTTGGGTTTGTCATGAATGGCATCTTTATTAACACTGTTCTTAAACCCTGATGAGAAAAGAATAAATATTTTAAATAAGATTTAGAGAATTTTACCAATTAATTAATATTTAATTGGAATTGAATTGAAATTGGATTTTTGGGTTTATCGTGAACCGTGTTTTAAATAACACTTTTTCTTTAACCCAATTAATAGTGAAGAGATGAATTGGAATTTATAAATCTTTTTATTAAGATTTAAGGGATATTTTCCAAAGTAAAGTTTTCGAATTTAATAAAATAAATTGGAATGGATGGAATTCGATTTGGTAATAATCGAAGTGAGCTTCTATGGAAGAAGACTATTAATATATATGGAATTTAAAAGGTTTTGTCGTTATTCCATTTATATTATTAGTCGGGTACGAAAATTGATATTGATTATTTATTGATCTGTTTTCCATGAAGATTCTATGGTTAATGGAATGTGATTTTGGGTTTATAGTGAATTGTGTTTTAAATGACATTATTTCTTTAACCCAGTTAAAGACAAGATTTATTTCCAGAAAGTTGAATAATCATTGATAATGATTTTTGGGAAGGTTAAAACTAAGTGGAGTTTTAATGAATCTTTAATTAGATTGAAATGTGAATGGGATAATTTAAATTATCAAATTTGTGAAATGGTCGAGAATGGAGTACCACCAGATTTACTCCAGGCGATAGTTAAATCTTTAATTAGATTTGAGCGTGAAATGGTAACTAAATTTACCGATAACACCGTGGTGTTAGATATGGAGTATTACCAGTTTTGCTCCATGGGATGAATAGGTTGGGATTGGGAAATTAAACAAATGATTACTTCGGTGAGGTCGATAATCCCGACTAGTTGATAAACCTTAATTGGTTTAGAATTGTGAAAAGATAAAATAAAATCTTTTGAAATGATATCCAATGGAAGATTAAAGAATAAATTTAAAATAATTTATCTTTGATAAAATTAATGGGAACCTTTTCCTAAAGATATGAATATTTGAATAAAAGAATATTCTGGATTGAAATGAGGCGTATATTGTGTTTTTATAGCACTTGATTATAAGATACGTGAGTTATTTGGAAAGACCGGGTTTATCCCCATTCTGAAAAACTGATTTGACGATAAGTCGACGATGAAGACGGTGGTTGAAGACTGGAGATCTTCACATCGTTTGGATGATTACTGATGTCTTGATTGGGCTATACACCTAAGACAAGGTAATAAGTGGTGATCGTCCAGACGTACTTGGAGATCGACCAGATATGCGAGGACCTCTCTCCTGTATTGAACATATGGGATGAGGAATAAGATGCATCCAGTTTCGTTCAGACCCAGAACGGACTTGTAAATGGATGTGTGTCTAACATTGGATTTTTTATTGATTTATGTTAAATATATATCTGCTTGGTGGCGGAGGATTTATTCTCTTGCTTAGCACCCTTCTCTATGACATACGAGCTTAGAGGTTATAAATCGATAGATATCAGTCGCATGGCATGAATTATCAGTGTGGCGTGCTGAGATGCAAATGATCAAGGCTTCTGTTGAAAAGCAGAGTCTTGTGGTTGATGATCAAAGCACGACTTTAAATAGCATAGCTTTGTGTATAGCGTTAATTCGCGAGCCTCACACCCCGGTGTGAACCAGAAACGGGAGAGGACCTTAGGGAGGACATGCGTTTCTTTCTAGCTAGGAGTGGTGTCATGGTATGGAGCCCAAACATTTTACTCATGTGGATGTTGCATATTATTTAATGGATAGCGAGGCGCTTCAGATATATCGGTTACTACGGGGATGATGGATGACATGGTCGACATACTGACCAGACTTACGCCCCATAGGGCGGGGAAACACTTTGTTCAGGAATTAAAATTCACTAACATAAGTGTGGACAGGCCCTGACGCTCCAGGTGTAGTTGCGGCTGAATCCTGAGACATAGTGCTAGATTGTCTCGAATCGGAAGGACGGTCCCTTGCTTTGGTTCATGGATGGAATCCAATTTCCAATACGTGACATTTTGGTTTTAGTTGCAGAACTAGTATGGTGACATAGTAGCATGGGATACTATGCCGTCTATGATTGATACATTTATATTTGAAGTTGTTTTTGACACATACACTTATAGTAATATCAAATGATTTTTTTTAAACGTACCAAGCATATTTGGCTATTATAAGGGAAAACTCTATCCTCCGGCTTGCGTTGCACTGTGTGATGGGACCTGAGTCTTATAATAGCTTCATTTTCTTTAATTAGCATTGCACTGTTTATTTTATGCACTGGTATTCTTGGGAGGAAACCTGTTCCATGTTATATGGTGTGGTCCCCTGATTTACTTTATTTTAAAGTAAAGTTTTAAATAACTGTTTTAGTTCTCACACCAGTCACATGACTAACCTGAAGTTTATTGTTTTAACCTAAACTCTGGGTGCTCCTATTTTCCACACGGGCAGCCATTACTTTTGGTTTTGTAGATATTATTTTCCTAGGATCCTGGATTTACAACTGGAGCTATATTCGGAAAGCTTTCTATCTGTGTATCTCTTTCAGTGGTGTTATGTATTATTTTCCGCTGCATTGTAATTTAAATCTCTGATATTTTTCTGATGTATATTATTTATTCATACTCTGTTATATTATTGTACTCTTATGTAATTGTTGTAACAGCAATGAAATGTTCTACTGTTTGCGTTCTGATTTGTCGTGTTCTCAACTCAATCTGGGCTTTCTCGTAAGGGCGAGTTTGGGTATGTAAAAATCAAATTTTCAGAAAAACAACATTATTATCGTTTATAAACCATAAAGGTTTTATAAATAAATTATAAGGATTTTAAGTCAATAAAATTTGGATTTTTCATTATAAAAATTCAGACTTGAGTCATAAACTCAAGTGTTGTAAATGAATTGATTCTTTTGAAAAAAAAATCAGATTTTGGATTATGGAATGATGTTAACTAATTAAAAGGTAATCAATTAAAGATGTTTGGGATCGAGCTTAACCTTTTTTAAGTAGATAAGGGTTGTGAATTCAAATTTGAAATTGAATATGAAACTCGAGTCAGAAATGGAATTCGACTTGTGTATAAGCCACTTAAAATATATTCAAATAGGATATAAAAGAGCTAATTAAAGAAGTGGTTAGCAAATTTTGTTAAAAATGATTGAATTGATTGAAATAAATTGGGAATGGCGTATATATGTTAAACGAGTATGGAATGAAAAGAATGAAATTATATATTGAGTGCCCGAGAAAAAGATACATGTTTAAATTCCATATGAGATTTTATGAGCATATTTGGCAAGCCACTTGGCCTTTTGATTTTCTTTTCGAATGGAAAAGGCTTAGAGAGGCAAGCTGTAGTTGTACCGATTGAGCCGTACAAAGAAGACGCTGGTGAATTTTTCCAAAAATTTAAGGAGTTCAAATATTTTTAAGAAATTTTGACTAGAAAAAATATATCAATATATATATATATATATATATATATAATATCGGAAGGAATTTGGGAAGTTGTTTAATTAATGAAATATTAGAAAGGGACAGTGATTGTTTGATGGGTTTTTGTTTTTCTTCAATGGTTAAATAACCGACTATCGAAGTTTTTGATCATCGTTGTCAATACGAAGAGACCAGTTGGATTTATTATCAGAAAACCACTCCTTATAGGAATAGGCATTGCAAATTAGATTATGTTGAACAATATTGAAGACGGACTGAAATGCAAGAGTTGTTTTGTTTACAGGATAGTGCCTTCAGTTTGTCCAGTATAAGGACAACTTGTATGGATGAATGTCTGATAGAGTATGTCTAACCGATCATATAAGACGATCTTTTCGAGATATTACGTTTGGTGGCGGAGGAATTCGTTTCTCTTAGCTTTTTATACCCATAATATTTTTGGGAAGATCAACCAGTGATTTGATAGGTTTGATGATGTGGCATTCAAAGTGAATGGTAACCAGATGTTCTAAGAAGGAGAACGTAGCCTCAAGCCTCATCAACCAAGAAATGACAAAAATTGGGCAGGAAGCATGGCTAGTTGGGTCATACCCAAGTAGGGTGTATTACCACCGATCTAGATAAAAATTCATTTGTTCTTCTTTCGATTCTGTATCTTACGGATTACAGTTGGACGACCGACAATCGTGGGTGATAATGCATTCGGTCCACTCAAGCTGAATGAGTGACCGGTCATGTGTGGCCGGGTTGCAAGATGTTCTTGGCTAACTCCAGTGTATGCCCTCTAGAGTACACTGATCGGGAGATGGTCCTATACCTTTTCATAGTTGGAATCCAATCCTCAATGCGTGCCCTGCGGTTTTCGATTTTATACTATGTATGTAGAGCGTGAGATGCAAGTGTTCTGCTATTTGGTTATTTATTTGATAGACACTATTATAATATCACCGCGTTTTCATATCAAAATGTTTTGGGTTATAGTAAGGTAAAAACCATCCATGTTTATGTGTGGGCTGGTCTTACTATTATCCTTTTCTTTCAAAATGTTTTCGAAAGTTAAACAATATGGTTGGAGTTTACTCACACCAGTCCCATGACCGACCCAGAGTTTATTTTGTTTGTTTTACCCTAAACTTTTGGGTGCCCAAATTTCTACGGACAGTCAAGTGTTTCAGGCTTTTATAGTTACACTTATAGGAGCTTGAAGAAGGAGGCTTCACCATTAGTTATTAAGAGTTATTTATGCTGAGATGTATATGTGTTGTACTCTGATACGGTATGTTTATACAATACAAATTTTTATTTCAAAATTATGATATATGCTATTATATTTTGTTTAGTTCCGCTGTGAGATTCTGATGTTCTCTTTTGTTCTATCTTAAATATATTTCTAATTCTTTAACCATAATGACTCGTATTTCTTTGCAGTTTGAGTTGGACGTATGTTGTTTTAGTCAACTCAGATAGTATGGATTTGCGGGCCTTTACATTATTATGATATCCTGATTTCATTAATAGACATAAAAACATCTAAGGATCAAAACCATCTAATGATTTTTGATGAATGATGCATTTAAGCAGATTCATATTAAAGTCATCACATCTTATGGTTGACATCTTCCTACTTTTGTTATGATTAGTTTACTTAATCATACTCCAAATTTGTCCCTTTTTCACTTTGTTATACATGATACCTGTGGATGTGCGAGATCTCAAGTTCATTACAAATAACTATTATATGGAAAATAAATAATAAAAGATAAATCTGAAACATTCCATCAGGATTTCTTATAGGGAACACATAATATTATGAAATCGTAAATCTTACTACCATTACAATGCAGATGGAATGCGAAGAAGAAATTGGCTGATACAGGTGTTTCGGAGAAGCATAATAATATTCTTATCCATTTAGAAAGGAAACTTAACATAAATTCAAAAGCATAAGATGGAGGTAGATGATTTTGAATTAATTAGTACGATTGGGAAAGGTGAATCAACGAAGTAATTTAATACACAAACTTATGATCATTATCGTGGATAATTTTTAGAATAACTTTTGAATCAGGGAACATGGTGTACCCATGAACAAGGATACGCCTATTGTTGTTTTCTTTAGTTAACTTTGAATTTGTAAAGTAGCTTGGGATATGAATAAAATAGGCTACTGGTATTGTTTACACAATGAAGAAATTAAAGCAATCATAAATTGTTAAGTAGTTGTTTTATAATACTTTTATAAGTGTTTTTTTTGGTTTGTTCAGTATTCTAGTTGTTTTTTGAGTTTTTTTGGGCAAGGCCGACGGGGTTGAGTGGACCCCTACCACTTTATTAATGTACCGGAGAAAAAGGAAAAAAATACAATACACACAAGACTACATAGCAACACGGTACATTAACACAAGAAGACGACATAAACACGTATATAATTTTGCAACAAACCATCAAAGAAATCTCTGAGCAATACCTGGATCAAAAGTGAATTTGAGCAGCTTGAATCCATTGCATACATCAGCTTTGATGTTAGCTTTCACTTGCTCATTCGATTTTGCGTCAGTAGGGTTAAAGATCCCCTGTTTCTCTCCCTCCAAATAGAACTCACAAATTTCTTTAGAGTGTAGCACAATATCCTACCCCTCACTACACCATATATGCTAATTAAGTTGTGTTTTTAGCCGTATCTAAAGCACTTAAACACGGCAAAAAGCCGTATTAAAAAATGGCATGTTAAATTTTTAGATACGGCTATAAACCGTATCTCACTAGTGATAACATATGGCTTATAGCCAAATCTAAATTGTATTCAGACACGACCTTTTACCATATCTAATCATATCTGTGTGCACACACACACATACATACATACATACATATATATATATATATATATAACAGAAACTGTAGCACATATTTTTCATAACACAACATATATACCACAATTTATACACAAGAATAACACAATTTTTATATATATACTCAAAGCATTACATGATTTTTCCTAACACGAACACAATGTATAACATACAAACATATACAAAGGAAACTGTCAAAGATTTTCATAACAGTACAAACTAACAAAAAAAGTAAAAACATATGATCAGCCTGATATAACTCCAGTCGAGGCCGGGAAGATTGAGCGTACGTGCTGATCATGCAAATGAAATCCATGTGTTTGCTGTAAATAAAAGCAGTATGAGAATAAGCTAGCTGATGCTGATAAAGTTTTATAACAGCATAAATATATATATATATACACAGTTTAAAACAAAAGCTTAAAAGGTCAACCTGATGATTGGTAGTAAAACTGAATCGTGATAGCCAGCCTGAGTTCCAACAGCACAAAAGCACCAAAATCTACAGGAAAAAAGAAGTAATTTTATGCTTGATTGCACACAAAATATCGTGTCTTTGTGTTCGCACTAATAACAGTGAAGGGCATATCGTGTCTTTGTGTTCGTGTGTGCATATTTGTCAATTATATGTATAACATGTTTATGATGCTACCGACATGATTTCATGAACTTGTAACCTAGAAACATACCAGCATCTCACATGCTTTGTGGTTTAACGTGACCTCCAACATCTTATATAGCCGATACGCCTCCTCACTTTTTCTGTTTTCTCCAATGGGACTGCATATAAATTCATTAAACAAGTTACAAATACTTCATTGGACAGGAGATCGACATTGTAACTCACTATAACATATAGAAATGAGCTAATTAAAATGGAACTTGTTTAATGACATATATATAGAAATGATATGTGTTTGTGTAGTCAGTAAATATATGTCTCAAAGATGAATGAAATGCCAGTCGTTAAAAATGCAAGGTATCGTCCATGTAAGATACTACGTAAAGATAAGTGTAAAATAATATATACCTGCTCCAACGTCTAAAGATATCGAGTCATCATCTTCGGATGACATACATACTCGACTTTCTGATTAAGAATTTACTGGGCGATCCACTAGGTGTCTGCATCTTAGCTCACGCGCAGGGTCAGTAATCCATGCTTATTAGCTTTATACAAATGTCGAATGCCGCTTCACTTAACCTTTGGAAAAAATTGCTTTCACTTGCAACTTTCAGTTTCTTTGAAGCAGACTGTGTAGTGCAAGATAACTTACACTATAGTCTCTGTAACAAAGTAGGGGAAAGTTGCCAGTGAAAGCAGCTTTTTACTAAGGTTAAGTGCAGCTACATCCGACATTCGGATAAAGCTAATAAGCATTGATACCCGACCCTATGCGTGAGCTAAAATGCATCCACCTGGTGGATCACCCATTAAATTATTAACTAGAAAGTCGATTAATCATCCATCTTCCCAGGTTTCAGCAAACCTGTTATTATATTTTTAGTAAACTTGTTATCTCTCAAAACAGAGTAAACTTGTTATAAGACAACCCAATTTAAATTTCAAGCATAAGCAAACAAACAATCAAATGATGATGAAATCATGGTTAAATATTGAAATATAGAATTATCCATTTGCTCAGTTTAAGAAATGGACAACTTTTAGTTGCTAAATAGTTAAACTATAAATCAGTGACGACTTGTACATGGATGTGGTTACTACATTCTGGATTCAACGTGGCAAGCGATCTTAAGAACATATCATCAAATGGTTATTGCAAATAGAATCAGGTTATGGACAATTGACATTAAACATTAGTAAAAGTTACTGCATCCTTATGACTAACTCATTGTTATTTCTTTGCTTCATGGATATGTATACCGCAATCTAAAATTATACCATACATGTTTCCAATAGCAATTCAGATGTTTTTTACATTATCATAAAACATGATTCAAATTTGATTTCTCTGATCCAGAGTATAACAACCAGCTAACACACTAGTACATACCAATTCAATTGAAATAGCTAACACACTAACACAAAGTAGCAGTCGGCTTACATACAAAGACTTCAACTTGTTCCCTAATCCCTACTATCAAGCATGCACAACACAATTCGATTGAAATGGCTATCACACTAACACAAAGTAGCAATCAGCTAACACGCAAAGACTTCAACTTGTTCCCAAATCCCTACTATCAGGCATGCAAAACACGATTCAATTGAAATAGCTAACAAACTAACACAAAGTAAGGGTTAGCTAACACACAAAGATGTCAACTTGTTCCCTAATCTCCACTATCAGGCATGCAAAATACAATTCAATTGAAACACATACCTGTGGTCAACGGAGGGCTAGAGACTAAGGTTTTCTGCATCGAAGGAGAGGGTTGTTCGTCTCTGTCGATAGGGGAGATTTCAGAGAAGGGTGGAGGCACGATTTGGTGACCGAAAACCCTAATTTGGGTTTTCGGTCACCATTAAAGTAAAACAGAGGCAAAAGGGAGCGGCCAAAATTTTAATTCGGAGTGCCTAATGGGGTGCACAATATGATACACATTCGATTTGGCCAAAAGCTGTATCAAATTAACTGATCGGAGCTTCGTTAATGGACGGTCAGATTTAGGGTGTTTGGGTTGATGCGGATCGCTAAATGCAGTTTGATACAGATCTGAGCACTATCAAATATGATACGGCTTTAAATAGTATTTTACGTCCACATCCTTGTGTGTCAAATTGGTTGTTATGGTGTAGTGCCTGCTTCTCTTCTTGCTTGGCATAGCCTCTAAACTATTCCATTCGACAGTGCTGACTTGGTCAGCTCCACTTAAAGCAACTAAAAGCTTCACCTCATTCCACATTTCATATGTTATTCTGCACTCAAAATAGATGTGCTCAATGCTTTCAAGCTATTTTTCACACATGACGCATTCCTGTTGAACCTGCATCCCACGCTAACTTAGTTTATCTTTTGTTAAAAGTGCCTTATATAATACCTTCCATAGCTGCAAGTTTTCTTTTGCACTGTTATCACCGCACCAAATCTTCTTGTTCCATTTGCACTTCGACAAGCTGACGTTTCCCATTAACTCAAAATGCAAACGCTTAATCTAAAACGGATTTCTTGCATCACACCATTGCGTAATCAGTTCATTGTTTTCTACAACTTTAAGTGGACAAGCTTCCTTCCAGCGCTGGATTACGCTCAGCACCGTAGTTTCTGGGAAGGAAATAACATTATCGATTATGAATTGTCTCACATTGGCATTTCTGTACAAGCCTGTACCTCAATCTCCATGTTAGTTAGCTCATTACAAAGAATTGTACCGTTCTTCAACCACGGGTCGTACCACAAGTTGACATCAGTAACACGGTTTAAATATGCTCCTCCAAGTTCAACTGATCTTTTGGCGCGGCTGCATAGTCCAAAAGTTCCGGTTCTTGACTACGTTTGCTTTCGACCATTGGACCCATAAGCTGTCACTATTATTGAGAAAGTTGTTAATATGCTTGACGAAAGCCGCTTTCTTCCATAAGACCATACTAGCGACGTCAAGTCCACTATTACAGACTAGCTTCTCAATCTTTCTAAAGGAAATAGGTGCGTGGTGTCTCCCGTCAGTCCTACCTTTCCAGAAGAATTTCATAAACGCTGAATGTATCATGTTAATCAGTTTGTTGGACAAGAGGAAGGTTCGTGCCCAATAGACTTGCATTGAAAAGACCACCGATTTGATAAGCGTTAAACGCCCCGCTTGGCTTAGCATTCTGCTCGTCCAAAAAGCCATCCGAGCAGTAATTTTCGAAAAAAGAGGTATACACTGAGCTGATGTTATTTTTGTTGTTGTTAACAGGAGCCCAAGATATGTTATTGTTTCATTACTACAACTCAACCCGGTTTTAACGCATAATTCATTCACATGTAGGTTGGATAATCCAGAGGTCACCATCTCGGATTTTTGAAGGTTTATCCTGAGCCCAGTCATCTTGTAAAAGTCAATCAGCATCTCAAATATTATATCAATTGTGCCATGGTCAGGTGAGCAGAAAAAAACAAGGTTGTCGGCAAACATGAGCGTCGATACCTTTGGCTCTCCACAACGCGGATGCAACTTGATTAAACCTTGTGCTATTTTCTTGTTCAACATTTGGGTCAGCAGTTCCATAATCAAGATAAAAATATAAGCTGATAAGGGGTCGCCTTGTCTTACCCCTTGTTTACTATCGAAGAAACCCACTGTAGTACCGTTGAGCAAAATAGAAAACATTGACGTAGAGATGCATGAATAAATCCAACTCACGAAATGTGCCGGGAAGTTTGTGTAAGCTTGTATATAAATATAATTCGGTCTGTAATAAGGAACGTAACAAACATAATGAGATTTACTTTCCTCTTTTCTAGATTTTCATTTTTCTTCCAAAATTACTGAGATCTAGAAATTTATCATGGTATCATAGCAATTTTTTGATCGATTACTTGGTTAATCTTCTGCTGCTAATTATTCCTCGTTCTCCTTATTCTTCAATTTCTTCAAATCTGTAAACCTTAAAAATGGAGAATGAGGATGATTCTACTTCTCAGAACTACTCTTCTACTCTTAGTTCATCTGGAATTAACTTCAATGATCCTTACTACCTCTCTAATTTAAGTCATCCAGGTATGCAACTTGGTAGTCATGTTCTTACGGGTCTAAATTTCCTAAATTGGTGTAGAATTGTTAGTATGACGTTGATAGCTAGAAATAAGTTTCAATTTGTTGATGGATCTCTTCCGATGCCTACTGTACTTTCTCTTGATCTTTAGAAATCGATCAGAAATGATTACGTGGTGATCTTGTGGATTTTATATTCAATGGATTAAACTTTGGCTGAGAGTTTTTTGTTTGTTAATTCATCTCATCAATTGTGGAAATAATTGAATGAGAGATTTGGTTAGACTACTGCACTAAGAATGTTTGAATTGTACAAAACTTTTACTTCAACGCAACAAAATGGTAATTCAATAGCTGAGTATTATGGAAAACTGAAGAGTGTTTGGGATCCATTACAGCTATTAGAAGGATTTCTTGAATATTCATGTGGTTATATGAATAATTGCATTTGTGGAATTTTTAAGAAGTTTCTTGAGATAGATCAAATAAATAAATTGATGTAGTTTCTTTCAGGTCTTAACATAGATTTTGATCAAGTAAAGCTAAATATGCCTAGTTCTAATCCTCTTCCAAATGTGCATAAGGCGTTGTAATAACCCGGAAATTCTGAGCCAATTTAAAATTTTTATTTTGGCAATTTTAGTGAATTTTGATTATTTAAAATGAATTATTTTTAATAATAATGACGAGAAATTTATTTTGAATAGAATTCGAACGTATATATTTATATAAATCATCGTTAGAATATAAATATTTTATTTTAATTATAAAAGGAATTGAAAATGGCGCGGTAGTTCGATAATTCAATTTCAAAGTTCAAATGAATGTACCGAGTGCAAAATAGATCGGATTTTAGTAAAACCAAAAATATTAGAATCTAATTGAGAATATATTTCCAACGAATCCGAAAAATCAAAATTTCATAGCGGGAATTAAAAGTTATGTGCAGTTGAAAATTCAGAATAGTCGCTATGGAATTCTGGCCCTTAAAAATAGAAATTTTGCAAACGACCTCGGTTTTCGATGAAACCACTTTTGTTGGGTCCGTGATGTCAAGTTATTTCTAGATTTCAAATTTCATAATTTTTCGAATCAATATGTGAGCATGGCGAAGTAAAACGCGTTTGACCAGTTTCAGTTGATTTTAATCGACTGGAAAATGGCCATTTTTCAAACGGTCTCAGAATTTGATGAAATTAGTTTTGTTAGGACCGTATCATTATTACGAAGCTAGAAAATATTTTTTGGGAATTTTTAAGGTTAATATGCGGCCCCGGTAAATTGAAATGCGCGTTCAAATTCAATACATAAAGTTATATGTTGATTTTGACGAAAACTGATCGAAATGATCGAATCAGCTTACGATACATATCCCATTGTGTTCAGAATGGGGGTAATTAGCTAGGGCGACAGGTGGTGGTTCTCGTTTCGAGGTCAAAATAAAAAGTTGCTTTATGGAATAAATAAATAAAATAATATAAAAAATTCAATAAACCCCCCTTCTCCATCTCCCTTCCAAGATCAGATGTCTTCATGAATTAAAAAAAAAGAGAGAAGGGGGAGCGATCGCGGAAGACCGCGATGCCCACCGCCGCCTGAGGCGCGAGGCGCCCCCCTCGTCAGCCCGTACCCCCACCTCCTCTTCCTCCAACTCCTTTACCTCCGCTCGTTGTCGCCTCAGCTCGAGCCCCCCCAACCGTCGACGAGAAGAACGCCGTCGTCCCCCGTGTCACTGTCCCCACCAGTGATGTCCGCCGACCCCTCCCTCCTAGCCACCTCCGGCGAACTCAGCAACCCCCCGCTAAATTAAAAAAAAACCAATCAAGGTAAGTCTTTAATTTTCTTTTTTTTCTTTGATTTGTTTATTTCTTTCAGCTTGGAAAAATATGATTTCTTTTAATATAGAAGAGAATAGATTTTTAATCCAAGAAAGATTATATTTTTAATGTATGAAAGATTATATTATTTTTAAAAGTGAAAGACGATATTTTTAAAAGTGAATAACACGATATTTTTAAAAGTGTAAAAGGCGATATTTTTAATAGTGAAAAGAATGGATTTCTATATATATGTTAGCATAGGAAAAATGAGATTTTTATATGCGAGAAGTTAGGATTTTTAGAGATGGAAAGGTCGGGATTTTATACATATAAAGTGATGATTTTTATCACATAAAGATGTGATTTTTACAAAGAAAGATATGTTTAAAAATATGATTTTATATTAGTAGAAGGATAAAAATATGATTTTTATAATATATAGTTAGTAAAAATTTGATCTTTAATATGTAGCGAAATAAAAATATGATTTTTATTATATATATGTTGAAATAAAAATGTGATTTTTATAGCGATGATATAAAAATTCGATCTTTATATTAGAAGTAGTTATAAAAATATAATTTTTATATAGAGACTGGCGTGATAAAAATATAATCTTTATTATATGAACACCATTATAAAAACAAAATTTTTATCTATATAGTAGTGGTGTAAAAATAGAATTTTTATCTATATAATAGCGGTGTAAAAATAGAATTTTTATCTACATAGCAACAATATAAAAATGTAATTTTTATATATGTAGTGGCTACGGACAATGAAAGTGATAAAAAGGCGAGCACGACGAAGATTCCTACATAAGAAGAGCCGTGGCGTTGGTTTAGCTAGTCGGTAAGAACTCCTCACCTTTAATTTAAATTTCTAGTTAAAAATAAATACTAGGATGCAGACGGTGTTTAGTAGCTCCCGACACCCGTCGTCCACAGACCATGGACGGCTTGCATGCTTGTTTGTTTGATTTTGATGTGTAGTTGATTGTGTGATGCAGAATGAAATAAAATATTTTATAGTGGAAGATATTTTATAGTTAAAAAAATAATTTTTAAACGTGTATATAAAATAAATATTTATAAACAAATCCGACGATTTGTTTATATACACTGATTTGACTGATATTGATTGGGACGATAAATTTTACACATCGCCCAACTGCACAAATAAAATTTGTGTTTGATTGTTTGAAACCCCACACGGGTGTTGGGATGATATTTGGCGTACACTAATCCCAATTATTTAATTGTATGTCGATCGATTGGTCGAAATACTGTGTAAGCATTAATTATTTATATTTAATGCTTATGCAGTTGTGTGGTGCACTTTGGATGATGGTTGATTATTTATCGTTGCTATTATATACATGTGTTGTATGGAATCCATATAATTAACATTATGGTAATTGATTGGGCCTCATTCCAATTTGGAAAATGAAGAATATTATCAAATAAAGATTCATGTGTTGACAGTACTCATTTGTTGAGATTAGTCATGTGTTGAAAAATATAGATTCATGTGTTGAAAGAAATATTTTAACAATAAAATTTACATCTTAATCATATATAAAATTAGAACTAACTGGAAAATAGATAAGATGAGTGGTCTCTTGGATATTGATCTGATGTTGGTTTCGGCCTCCGGGGTTAATATTTAGGGAATTGCTCTCTTGCTAATTTACGGTTAGAGTTTGATTAAAAATTTAACGATAGAAATCATAATTTTATAAAATATATTAAATAACAAAAATAGTCATGTGTTGACAGTACTCATTTGTTGAGATTAGTCATGTATTGAAAGAAATATAGATTCATGTGTTGAATAGAATAAATATTCATTTGTTGAATAGAATAACGAAGTTATTGAAAAAAATAAAGTCGTGTTGATTAGAGATGCGCTATTTTGACGCGAACGATATTTATATCGATTATACTCGTTTTTATAATGAATATTGAAAAGATATTTAAAAATCGAATGTAAAGAAAATGAATTCGAATTGAATTGAAAAGAAAATGAATTCGAATTGAATTGAATATAAAATGAATTCGAATTAAATTGAACATAAAATGAATTCGAATTGAAATGAATTCAAATCGAATTGAAAACGAATTGAAATTGAATTGAAATCGATTTGAATTGAAATCAAATAGAAATGAATGTAAAAAGAATTTATAATGGAAAATTCAATTTTGATTTGAATTTGAAATGAAAGTTGAAATTATTTTTGAAAAAAATTTGAAACGATTTATAAAATTTGTTTTAAAAGAAAATCAATGAAATATATATAATATATATATATTATATATACATATAATGGCCTGAATAGAATGGGCCGCGCCGCGGCAGTTCGTGAATTTCGACCATTGGCTTCGAACAGACATTATGGGAGATCCGACCGTCGGATTCTCCTAAAACCAGAACCATTGGGTTCGTAT
The DNA here is from genome assembly GCA_030737875.1 of Allium sativum. NCBI lineage: Eukaryota > Viridiplantae > Streptophyta > Magnoliopsida > Asparagales > Amaryllidaceae > Allium > Allium sativum. The sequence continues at coordinate 436,455,967 of CM060919.1, forward strand.
CGGAAAGAGCTTTCTAATGAATTCAAGAGATTTGAAATCTGACGGTAGGATTTGGAGATACGTCCAAATCAATTTCAGAAAAGGTCGCTGTAAGTGCAGTTCGATGGCCGTTGTTGGAAATCGACTATACGGGCCTCGACAAAATTATCAAAAATATCAATAATTTGTGTAAAATCATAAGAAATGATTTGTGAAGAACTGGGATGAAAAATCCCACATTTGTAAAGATAAAAATAGATTTTTATCGAAATTAACTAGTTTTGAACTAAAATTAAAACCCAATTATTTTTAAATAAATAAATTGGATTTGAAATGGGTTTTAAATAACCAGAATTTCTAATATATTTGATTGGAATTGAATTAGAATTGATTTGTGGGTTTACCGTGAATGGTGTTTTAAATAACACTTGTTCTTTAACCCGATAATAAATAGAATGTGATTTGGGTTTATCGTGAACTGTGTTTTAAATGACATTAGTTCTTTAACCCAGTAAAAGAAATTTTAATGAGTCTGTAATTAGTTTAAATTGTGAATTGATAATTTAAATCATCAAATTTGGAAAGTGGTCGAGAATGGAGTATAACCAGTTTTGCTCCAAAACGATAGTTAAATCTTTAATTAGATTTGAACGTGAAATGGTAATTAATTTTACCGATAACACCGTGGTGTTAGATATGGAGTATTACCAATTTTGTTCCATGGGATAAATAGGTTGGGATTGGGAAATAAAATAAATAATTACTTCGGTGTGGTTCGCTAATCCCGACAAGTTTGGAAAACCATAATTTGGTTTGAAATGATATACAAAGGAAGATTAAAGAATAAATTTTAAAGAATTTATCTTTGATAAAATTAATGGGAAACTTTCCCTAAGAACGTGAAATTTAGGAACTAACTGGGGATCAGTTAAGTAGAATGGTTTCCTGAGTATTGATCTGATGTTGGTTTCGGCCTTCGGGGTTAATGTTTGGGGAATTGTTCTCTTATTAATTTATGGTTAGTGACTGATGAATTGGAATGAGGCGTATGTTGTGTTTGTGTAACATTTGTTTATTATATACGCGGGTCATTCAGAAAGGCCGGGTTTATACCCATTCTGAATAACCGATTCGACGATATGTCGAACAGGAAGACGGTGGTTGAAGACTGGAAGTCTTCACATTGTTTGGGTGATTACTGATGATCTTGATTGGGCTGTACACCCAAGATGAGGGAATCAGTTGGTGGTCGTCCAGTCGTACTTGGAGATCGATGGATATGCGAGGAAAGTGCCTCCGGTTTCGTTCAGACCTAGAACGAACTTGTAAATGGATTGTGTGTCTGACACTGGATTTTATTCTGTGTTGATTGATCTCTATTAAATATACATCTGTTTGGCGGCGGAGAATTTATTCTCTTGCTTAACGCCCTTCTCTGAGACGTACGAGCTCAGAGGTTGTATATCGATGGACATCAGTCACACGGCATGAATTGCCTGTGTGGCACGCCTAAGTGGCAAATGATCAAAGCTTCTGTTGAAAAGCAAAGTCTTGTGGTTGATGATCAAAGCACGGCCTGTGTGGCGCAGCTTTGTGTATGGCGTGGATTCACGTGCCTTACACCTCGGTATGAGTCAAAAACGGGATAGTGACTGCAGGGAGAGCACGACGTTTCTTTCTAGCTAGTGGTGGTGTCAGTGCTTAAACTGGCTGACATTTATATACTTTTCACCTATGTGGTTGTTGGATGCGAGGCGCCTCGATTTTAGGTCTGTTAGGACCGGGAAACGTGTGTTCAGGAATACTAATCCACTAACATAAGTGTGGACCGACCCTGAAGCATCCGAGAGGCTACCCAGAGAGAGTAGTCCTGAGGCATTTGCTAGAGTGTCTCGAAGCGGAGAGGAGCTTGCCCCTTGCCTCGACTCATGACGGAAATCCAATTTCCAATACGTGATATTTCAGTTTTATTTTTAGAGCCTAGTATGGCGACATAGTGGGATGGGCGCTTATGCCGTCTATGATTGATACTTATGATTGAAATTGTTTTGAAACACTTATGCACTAGTAATAATATCAAATGATTTCGTTTTATATGTATCAAGCATTATTTGGCTGTTATAAGGTAAAACCCTATCCTCCAGCTTGCATTGCATTGTGTGATGGGACCTGGGTCTTATAATAGCTTCATTTTTCGAAAAAGCATTGCACTGTTTATTCTATGCACTGGTATTCTTGGGAGGAAACCTGTTCCGTGTCGTACGGCGTGGTCCTTTGAATTACTCTTCTTTATAGTTAAAATAATAACTGTTTTAGTTCTCACACCAGTCACATGACTGACCTGGAGTTTAGTGTTTTAACCTAAACTCTGGGTGCCCCTATTTTCGACACGGGCAGCTAGTAATTTTGGTTTTGCAGATTTATATTCACAGGATCCTGATTTATAGCTGGAACGATGCTCGGAAAGCTCTGTATCTGTGTATTACTTTCAGTTACGTTTTGTATTATTTTTCCGCTGCTTTGTAATTTAAGTCTCTGATATTTTCTGTGTTATATCTATTCATACTCTGTATATTCTTGTATTCTGATGGAATTGTTGTAATTAACAATGAAATGTTCTTCTGTTTGCGTTTCATTTTGTCGTGTTCTCAAAACGATCAGGGGTTTCGAACGGTCTTGGTCGGTTTAACGATCGATTCAGATCGAGCGAAATTCCTTACCGTTACATTTGGTATCAGAGCTTTGGTTTACAGAGCTCGAGAACAAGACACATTAGAACCGAACGAAAGAATTCATTAGATATTGGATTAGTAATATCCAATTAGAATGACTCGTTAGAGATAGGATCAGTAGTATCCTAGAACGAGTGTGAAGAGTATATTTTTCAAATGAAAACAATATTGTTTTGAAAATTTAAACCATTTTATACGTTTTTGAATATTTAATTTGTATTGAATTTGGACAATCGAGTATATAGGGATTTTGTGTATACGCGTCATGAACGTATATTCGAAGTTTTAATATACTGGATAGATATAGGATCACACTCTAGTCGCTCGGAGATGATTTTGATGATGGAGCTCCATCACCAACATTTATGTTCGAGCTTCGAAGGTGTGATATCTATATATTTCAATTAGACTGGTGTGAGAACCAAAATATAGCTAGAATACATTGTTGTGATTTGGCATCAAAAACATGATTTTCTGTATATGTATCAAAATTATGAATTTGAAACGTTAATCCACTAATTGATTGATGTATGTGTTGTTTGTTTATTTGTTTGATAATTTTGAACCATTATGCCTAATGGAACCGGATATTGAAAAATGATTACAATTGCATGCATATACATGTACTTACATTGAACAGGTCATAGCAAGGAGGCTAGAGCAGAGGAATAAAATTGTTTGCCCGACAAATAGGTACATGTTTATTGTATTTCTTTGGGTTTGGATGATTTTATGAGCCGATTGGCTAGCCACTTGGCTTTTTCTTTTGGATTGAGGAAGGCCATGGGAGACTATATGAAATATCCCGAAGTCCTCGGTGCAGGGGAGGTTATGGCGAAATTTTAGGGTATTAGCCAAATTTTTGAAAAATTTGAAAAGTTCTTAGAAACTGAAAAGTTGAAGAACTTAAGCCGTAAAGAAAATAATGGAAGTTGAGTTGATTAGTTAAACAACTTTCAGCTTCGTTCCTTTTCGGGGACGAAAAGTTTTAAGTGGGGGAGATTATAATAACCCGGAAATTCTGAGCCAATTTAAAATTTTTATTTTGGCAATTTTAGTGAGTTTTGGTTATTTAAAATGAATTATTTTAAATAATAACGACGAGAAATTTATTTTGAATAGAATTCGAACGTATATATTTATATAGATCATCGTTAGAATATAAATATTTTATTTTAATTATAAAAGGAATTGAAAATGGCGCGGTTGTTCGATAATTCGATTTCAAAGTTCAAATGAATGTACCGGGTGCAATATAAATCAGATTTCAGTGAAACCAAAAATATTAGAATCTAATTGAGAATATCTTTCCAACGAATCCGAAAAATCGAAATTTCATAGCGGGAATCAAAAGTTATGTCCAGTTGAAAATTCAGAATAGTCGCTATGGAATTCTGGCCCTTAAAAATAGAAATTTTGCAAATGACCTCAGTTTTCGACTAAACCACTTTTGTTGGGTCCGTGATGTCAAGTTATTGCTAGGTTTAAAATTTCATATTTTTTCGAATCAATATGTGAGCGTGGAGAAGTAAAAGGCATTTGACCAGTTTCAGTTGATTTTAATCGACTGGAAAATGGCCATTTTTCAAGCGGTCTCAGAATTTGACGAAATTAGTTTTGTTAGGACCGTATCGTCATTACGAAGCTAGAAAATATTTTTTGGGAATTTTTGGAGTTAATATGTGGCCCCGGTGAATTGAAATGCGCGTTCAAATTCAATATATAAAGTTATATGTTGATTTTGAAGAAAACTGATCGAAACGATCAAATCAGCTTACGATACATATCCCATTGTGTTCAGAATGGGGGTAATTAGCTAGGGACGACAGGCGGTGGGTCTCGTTTCGAGGTCAAAATAAAAAGTTGCTTTATGGAATAAATAAATAAAATAATATAATATAAAAAAATTCAATAAACCCCCCTTCTCCATCTCCCTTCCAAGATTAGATGTCTTCACAAATTAAAAAAAAAAAGGGGGAGCGATCGCGGAAGACCGCGATGCCCACCGCCGCCTGAGTCGCGAGGCGCCCCCTCGTCAGCCCGTACCCCCACCTCCTCTTCCCCTAACTCCTTCACCTCCGCTCGATGTCGCCTCAGCTCGAGCCCCCCCCCCCCAACCGTCAACGAGAAGAACGCCACCATCCCCGTGCCACTGCCCCCACCAGTGATGTCCACCGACCCCTCCCCCCTAGCCACCTCCGGCGAACTCAGCGACCCCCCCCCCCCCTAAATAAAAAAAAACCAATCAAGGTAAGTCTTTATTTTTATTTATTTTTCTTTTCTTTTCTTTTCTTCTTCTTTTTCTCTGATTTGTTTATTTCTTTCAGCTTGGAAAAATATGATTTCTTTTAATATAGAAGAGAATAGATTTTTAATCCAAGAAAGATTATATTTTTAATGTATGAAAGATTATATTATTTTTAAAAGTGAAAGACGATATTTTTAAAAGTGAATAACACGATATTTTTAAAAGTGTAAAAGGCGATATTTTTAATAGTGAAAAGAATGGATTTCTATATATATGTTAGCATAGGAAAAATGAGATTTTTATATGCGAGAAGTTAGGATTTTTAGAGATGGAAAGGTCGAGATTTTATATATATAAAGTGATGATTTTTATCACATAAAGATGTGATTTTTACAAAGAAAGATATGTTTAAAAATATGATTTTATATTAGTAGAAGGATAAAAATACAAATTTTATATTATATAGTTAGTAAAAATTTGATCTTTATATATGTAGTGAAATAAAAATATGATTTTTATTATATATATGTTGAAATAAAAATGTGATTTTTATAGCGATGATATAAAAATTCGATCTTTATATTAGAAGTAGTTATAAAAATATAATTTTTATATAGAGAATGGCGTGATAAAAATATAATCTTTATTATATGAACACCATTATAAAAATAGAATTTTTATCTATAAAGTAGCAGTGTAAAAATAGAATTTTTATCTATATAGTAGCGGTGTAAAAATAGAATTTTATCTACATAGCAACAATATAAAAATGTGATTTTCATATATGTAGTGGCTACGGACAATGAAAGTGATAAAAAGGTGAGCACGACGAAGATTCCTACATAAGAAGAGTCGTGGCGTTGGTTTAGCTAGTCGGTGAGAACTCCTCACCTTTAATTTAAATTTCTAGTTAAAAATATATACTAGGATGCAGACGGTGTTTAGTAGCACCTAACACCCGTCATCCACAGACCATGGACGACTTGTATGCTTGTTTGTTTGATTTTGATGTGTAGTTGATTGTGTGATGCGGAATGAAATATAATATTTTATAGTGGAAGATATTTTATAGTTAAAAATATAATTTTTAAATGTGTATATAAAATAAATATTTATAAACAAATCGAACGATTTGTTTATATACACTGATATGATTGATATTGATTGGGACGATAAATTTTATACAACGCCCAACTGCACAAATAAAATCTGTGTTTGATTGTTTGAAACCCCACACGGGTGTTGGGATGATATTTGGCGTACACTAATCCAAATTATTTAATTATATGTCGATCGATTGGTCGACAGACTGTGTAAGCGTTAATTATTTATATTTAATGCTTATGCAGTTGTATGGTGCACTTTGGATGATGGTTGATTATTTATCGTTGCTATTATATACATGTGTTGTATGGAATCCATATAATTAACATTATATGGTAATTGATTGGGCCTCATTCCAATTTGGAAAATAAATAATATTATCAAATAAAGATTCATGTGTTGACAGTACTCATTTGTTGAGATTAGTTATGTGTTGAAAAATATAGATGCATGTGTTGAACGAAATATTTTAACAATAAAATTTACATCTTTATCATATATTAAATTAGAACCAACTGGAAAATAGATATGATGAGTGGTCTCTTGGATATTGATCTGATGTTGGTTTCGGCCTTCGGGGTTAATATTTAGGGAATTGCTTTCTTGCTAATTTACGGTTAGAGTTTGATTAAAAATTTAACGATAGAAATCATAATTTTATAAAATATATTAAATAACAAAAATAGTCACGTGTTGACAGTACTCATTTGTTGAGATTAGTCATGTATTGAAAGAAATATAGACTCATGTGTTGAATAGAATAAATATTCATTTGTTGAATAGAATAACGAAGTTATTGAAAAATATAAAGTCGTGTTGATTAGAGATGCGCTATAATGAATATTGAAAAGAGATTTAAAAATCGAATGTAAAGAAAATGAATTCAAATTGAACTGAAAAGAAAATGAATTCGAATTGAAATGAATATAAAATGAATTCGAATTGAACATAATAATAATTTGAATTGAATTGAATATAAAATGAATTTAAATTGAAATGAATTCAAATCGAATTGAAAACGAACTGAAATTGAATTGAAATCGATTTGAATTGAAATCAAATAGAAATGAATGTAAAAAAAAATTATAATGGAAAATTCAATTTTGATTTGAATTTGAAATGAAAGTTGAAATTGTTTTTGAAAAAAAATTGAAACGATTTATAAATTCGTTCTAAAAGGAAATCGATGAAATATATAATATATATATATATATATTATATATATAATGGCCTGAATAGAACGCGCCGCGCCGCGGTAGTTCGTGAATTTCGACTGTTGGCTTCGAACGGACATTACGGGAGATCCGACCGTCGGATTCTCCTAAAACCGGAAAGGTTGGGTTCATATCGAAAAGTGCTTTCTAACGAATACAAGAGATTTGAAATCTGACAGTTGGATTTGGAGATACGTCCAAATCAATTTCAGAAAAGGTCGTTGTAAGTGCAGTTCGATGGCCGTTGTTGGAAATCGACTGTACGGGCCTTGATAAAATTAACAAAAATATCAATAATTTGTGTAAAATCGTAAGAAATGGTTTGTGAAGAACTGGGATGAAAAATCCCACATTTGTAGATTTTTATCGAAATGAACTAGTTTTGAACTAAAATTAAAACCCAATTATTTTTAAATAAATAAATTGGATTTGAAATGGGTTTGAAATAACCAAAATTTCTAATATATTTAATTGGAATTGAATTAGAATTGATTTGTGGGTTTATCGTGAATGGTGTTTTAAATAACACTTGTTCTTTAACCCGATAATAAATAGAATGTGATTTGGGTTTATCGTGAACTGTGTTTTAAATAACATTAGTTCTTTAACCCAGTAAAATGAGTTTTAATGAGTATGTAATTAGATTAAAATGTGAATTGATAATTTAAATCATCAAAATTGGAAAGTGATCGAGAATGGAGTATCACCAGTTTTGCTCCAAAGCGATAGTTAAATCTTTAATTACATTTGAACGTGAAATGGTAATTAATTTTACTGATAACACCGTGGTGTTAGATATGGAGTATTACCAATTTTGCTCCATGGGATAAATAGGTTGGGATTGGGAAATAAAATGAATAATTACTTCGGTGTGGTTGGTATTCCCAACTAGTTTGGAAAACCATAATTTGGTTTGAAATGATATCCAAAGAAAGATTAAAGAATAAATTTTAAAGAATTTATCTTTGATAAAATTAATGAGAACCTTTCCCTAAGAATGTGAAATTTAGGAACTAACTGGGGATCAGTTAAGTAGAATGGTTTCCTAGGTATTGATCTGATGTTGGTTTCGGCCTTCGGGGTTAATATTTGGGGAATTGTTCTCTTATTAATTTACGGTTAGTGACTGATGAATTGGAATGAGGCATATGTTGTGTTTGTGTAACATTTGTTTATTATATACGCGGGTCATTCAGAAAGGTCGGGTTTATACCCATTCTGAATAACCGATTCGACGATATGTCGAACAGGAAGACGGTGGTTGAAGACTCGAGGTCTTCACATCGTTTGGGTGATTACTGATGATCTTGACTGGGCTGTTCACCCAAGATGAGGGAATCAGTTTGTGGTCGTCCAGACATACTTGGAGATCGATGGATATGCGAGGAAAGTGCCTCCGGTTTCGTTCAGACCCAGAACGAACTTGTAAATGGACTGTGTGTCTGACATTGGATTTTATTCTGTGTTGATTGATCTCTATTAAATATACATCTGTTTGGCGGTGGATAATTTATTCTCTTGCTTAACGCCCTTCTCTGAGACGTACGAGCTCAGAGGTTGTATATCGATGGACATCAGTCGCATGGCATGAATTGCATGTGTGGCAAGCCTAAGTAGCAAATGATCAAGGCTTCTGTTGAAAAGCAAAGTCTTGTGGTTGATGATTAAAGCACGGCCTGTGTGGCGCAGCTTTGTGTATGGCGTGGATTCGCGAGCCTCACACCTCGGTATGAGTCAAAAACGGGATAGTGACTGCAGGGAGAGCACGACGTTTCTTTCTAGCTAGTGGTGGTGTCAGTGCTTAAACTGGCTGACATTTATATACTTTTCACCTATGTGGTTGTTGGATGCGAGGCGCCTCGATTTTAGGTCTGTTAGGACCGGGAAACGTGTGTTCAGGAATACTAATCCACTAACGTAAGTGTGGACCGGCCCTGAAGCATCCGAGAGGCTACCCAGAGAGAGTAGTCCTGAGGCATTTGCTAGAGTGTCTCGAAGCGGAGAGGAGCTTGCCCCTTGCCTCGACTCATGACGGAAATCCAATTTCCAATACGTGATATTTCGGTTTTATTTGTAGAGCCTAGTATGGCGACATAGTGGGATGGAGCGCTTATGCCGTCTATGATTGATACTTATGACTGAAATTGTTTTGAAACACTTATGCACTAGTAATAATATCAAATGATTTCGTTTTATACGTATCAAGCATTATTTGGCTGTTATAAGGTAAATCCCTATCCTCCGGCTTGCATTGCATTATGTGATGGGACCTGGGTCTTATAATAGCTTCATTTTTCGAAAAAGCATTGCGATGTTTATTCTATGCACTGGTATTCTTTGGAGGAAACCCGTTCTGTGTCGTACGGCGTGGTCCCTTGAATTACTATTCTTTAAAGTTAAAATAATAACTGTTTTAGTTCTCACACCAGTCACATGACTGACCTGGAGTTTATTGTTTTAACCTAAACTCTGGGTGCCCCTATTTTCGACATGGGCAGCTAGTAGTTTTGGTTTTGCAGATTTATATTCACAGGATCCTGATTTACAGCTGGAACGATGCTCGGAAAGCTCTGTATCCGTGTATTACTTTCAGTTGCGTTTTTTATTATTTTTCCGCTGCTTTGTAATTTATATCTCTGATATTTTCTGTGTAATATCTATTCATACTCTGTATATTCTTGTATTCTGATGGAATTGTTGTAATTAATAATGAAATATTCTTCTATTTGCGTTCCAATTTGTCGTGTTCTCAAAATGATCAGGGGTTTCAAACGGTCTTGGTCGGTTTAACGATCGATTCGGATCGAGCGAAATTCCTTACCGTTACAGGCGTACTATACTTTTCAGCAAGTTGAGCAACAAAACAAACTTAATAATGTTAATGTTTGTAAATGACGTGCTTTTCAAGTTTAAGCTATAAAAAATTACCTAATCCTGCTTATCAAACTGTTAAGAAAGATCTTAAGAGGCAGAAAAGTGTGGTTATATGAGAATATTGCAAGAAGAAAGGGCATATGATTGAACAGTGCTTCAAACTGGTTGGTTACCCTAAATGATGGACAATTTTGAAAGAGAAGAAAAATTCAAAAATGGCAGGAAATGAATAGAATAATGGTGAAGGAATTCTGGGAAGAGGACCACAAGAAATTGAAGAATCAAGCATATTAAATAAGGTTTTTGACCCAGTTATGGCTTCTTCTCTTTATAATGAAGTTCTCGAGATGATTCAACTAAATCCTAAGCCAACTACATCTGAAGATAATCCTCTGTATACTATTGCCAATTTTACAGGTATATTCTTAGCCTCAACTATTGAAATTTTAGTGACGAAAGTTGATAATGATAGTTGGATCATAGATACAGGGGAAGCGGATCATACGACATCTAATTTGGCATTTTTTGCTTCCCTCAAACAACTTAATAGTCCAATTAAAATATCATTGCCTAATGGAACAATTAAAATGGTCAGATATGTTGGCACAGTTGACCAAAATTATGAAATAATTCTCAAAAATGTCTTTTATATTCCTGAATTTAAACATGATTTGTTTTCTATTGGCAGATTATTAGATGACAATCATCTAATTGCAAAGTTTGAAAAAAAATCATGTTATTTTCAGGACATTTCAACTAAGCAAGATTATGTTGTTGGATCAAGGCATTTTGGTTTATACAAATTCTGCAAATCTTCTTCAAAATATGTTTCATGTAGTTCAATTAGTTCCTCTGAATTTTCTTGAGACGACCCGAACTTCCCAGGTAAGGAAAGCCCGGATAGAATTAAGAACACGACATAATAGAACGCAAACAGAAGAACATTTCATTGTTATTACAACAATTCCACCTGAATACAAGAATATACAGAGTATGAATAAATATACATTCGATAAATATCATAGATTATAAAAAAAATTACATAGCAGCGGAAAAACAATACAAAACACAACTGAAAGTAATACACGGATACAGAGCTTTCCGAGCATCGTTCCAGCTGTAAATATAAATCTGCAAAACCAAAACTACTAGCTGCCCGTGTGGAAAATAGGGGCACCCAGAGTTTATTTTAGAACAATAAACTCCAGATCATTCATGTGACTGGTGTGAGAACTAAAACAGTTATTAATCTTTATTTTAAAGTTCGGTAAATCAAGGGACCACGCCGTATAACACGGAACGTGTAACAACCCGTATTTTAAATAACATGTTATAAGATAAATCAAGGCAAAATTAAATGATAAATCTGAATCAGGGGAAACGGGCTGTGCCATTACGTTCGTCTTGGAAAAATACGCGAAATAGAGTCCGAGTTTTCGAAAATCGGAGTCCGTATGACCCAGTTATGGCCCGTCAAAGTTTTTAGAAAATTCAAGTTTAAAAACAGATTCAAATTCAAATTCAGCTGAGCAGGGCAGGCGGGAAAAATTCCCTCCACCCCAAGTCGACTGGGGAGTCGACTTGGGTGTCGACACACCCCAGGTTGTGTCGACTGCCCAGTCGACACCCGTGTCGACTTGGGTGGTCGGCCAGATTGGCCTGGGTGCACATGACTTGTTCCTCAAGACAGGTTTTTAAGGCTTGTGACGGATTTTAAAGGCCCAGATCTGAATTAGGGTTAATCCTATGGTCTACACTAACCTAAAATTCTATAAAAGGACCCTAATACCTAGCCTAAACCATCATAAATCAATCCTACAACTAGATTATGCCAAAATGTTTAATCATGGCCTCCACCCTCTTGTCATAGTCTCCATCTTCATTCATATGAGAGTTCATAAGCTTGTTTGAGAGTTTCTAAGCTTGATTTAAGGCCAAAGTTCAATCTTTCTTCATCAAAGCAAGGATCTTCTTCTTGTTTCTCAAAGGTTTTCATTGGAGCTTGTCATTTGAGAGTGTTTAAAGTTGCTAGTGGCTTCGTCTCAATCTTATTTTATTTTATAAGTCTTCATAGCATTGTAAGCCCTATACTACTCTTAGATTCTAACTATGAAGTTAAATATGACATGTTGCAAGTTTGAGTTTGGGCCTAAGTATGATATGTGCTTTGATTCCATCATGTTATGCATAGATTTATCCTATGCATGTTTTTAAAGCTATCACCTTGACCTTATGCATAGAAAGCTATGAGCTTTGATTGGAAATGTTGCATAAAGCAACATAGAAACTCTCATAAACCTTATGTTATCTTGCATATGATGTTATATGTGAATCACTAGCTATCATCCTATGTCATTTATGGCCATGATTCATCTATTTTGCTAAAGTTGATATCATGCATGTTTTGAGGCCAATAATGTAATATGCAAGTTTATGAACACATTTGCCTCATATGCCACCATGTTTAACTTGTGGCCCAAACCTTATTAATTATGTCATGCTTCTAAGTTCCCTCTTTGAGATCTATTTACGTTTATGCGAACTTGCATGCGATGGGGTTACGTTATGGGTAAACTAAAATGACATAAAAACATGACTTGGAAAGATGACATGAAACATGACACGTAACTATGCTTGAAACATGAACATGAACTTGGACATGACTTCTAGAAAATATGAGAATGGCCAACTCGAGGTTGGGTTGAGTTTGTAGAATAAATCTACCCAGAACCGACCGGATTAACTAGTGGCTACAAGCAATAGGACCCAATGTGAGTAGTTGGTCATGTTGCATTTGAAACCCGAGGTTAGACTAAGTTGTGGTGTAAAGCTACCCGGACCCGCCCGGCCTAACTAGTAACCACAACAAGGTCTAATGTGAGAGGTTGGGTGCATTAAATTAATTAATGCCACATGGTAGGGTTAAGTCATGGACCACTTGAATACTTAACCAATTAAACACGATGGGATTGATGGGGTTAAGTCATGAACCTTGGGTACACTTAACCAACTTGATACTTGGTTGGATGGGGTTAACCACGTTTAACCCGTTAGAAACCCTAGTTACATGGTCCTTTTCACCAGTAACCCTCTTGGTTGTATCATGATACCCTAGGGACTAGGCTAGGGTGGGGCACGATTACTGGGATGACATGTAAGCGACCAAAACGACGACTGAGTAGGTGCGCCGGTGTAGGTTCAGGCGGACTAAGGTCGTGCACATAGTCCAGAGTTGAAAAAGCAGACACGGGCACCAGTAGGTTTAGACTGTGCGTGCTTGATTTGTGTCCGTGGTTGGCACCCTAGGGCTTGATACACCCTAGGGTGGACCTACCACAGTTTGACTACACTTCGTGGTTGGGCCGTATGACACCGACACTTGACGAATTAGGCTTTTAGGGAGCCGATCGACTAGACCGTGTTGTTGGACCTTGTTTTAGGTCATCTCGTGGTATTGGGCAATGATTGGGCCAAGATTGGGCCAAGGGATCACTTCTTGTTTGTACTTGACATGGGTTGAAATACTAGTACACTTGGTGCAAAACTTAACCTTGTATATGCGATGCCACACTTGATCTATCTTGTTTAACTTTTCACCATGCCAGTTATCACCCTATGTATTATCTCTATTTTACATGGCTAGTTAACTTTATTAGTTTTTATACTAATAGTAGATAGGACTTACCAGTCTTTTGACTGACCCATTTTCTTTCGCCTCTTTTCTTTCATTCCCCCCCCCCCCAGGTTTACAGGGTGGGGACACTAGCACCTAGCTTGGATCTTTAGCTGCTTTTCTGGATAGCTCATGTACGGTTTGGACTTGAGCTTGCTATGGCTTTATTCTACTATGGGGATAGTTACTTTATGATTTTCTTTCCAGTTTTCAGTTTGTGCTTCTAGACTTTGTTTTGTGGAAAATAATGACCAAGTACTTTGATGTAACTTGACTATGGTTTGGAAATGTTAGTTTTATCCGCTGCTTTATTTACTCTGTTTTTACTTATATGTTCTATCTTGTGATATCTGCATGCATGTTTACCTTGTTTAATGCCCCTCCAAAGCTAGTGTGCTTGCAAGAGTGGCATTGGCGGAGGTGGGGTGTTACATTTGGTATCAGAGCATAAGGTTTTACTAGACCGGATAAGGGTTTTAAAACTTACTTTTTGAAAAACTATTTTCAGAACCAATTAAGTATTTTCCAAGAAAAGTCTAGTTTATTTTAAAAAAGGCTATTCCCCAAAAGCCATTAGCACTATCCTTCGCTTCCTCGTTCTAAATCTATCTTTTCCTTTTTCAGCATGGCCGATCTTAACCTTCCCGAGGGAGTGACCATTCCCGGATGGTTCCGGAGGTACTTGGAAGCTAGGGCCAACGATGTGGGCCCAGCAAACACCCCCACCATAACTGAGGTTCCTCCTCCTCCTCCTCCTCAGCACCCACAAGCAGATTTCGCAAAAGTTTGCAAAGACTTTAAGGCAATGGGTGGCAAGAATTTTATTGGAACGGAGACTTTTGTTGAGGCGTGAAATTGGTTGAAAGAAACTGAAGATCTCTTCGCCATCTTTGATGTGGAAGACCGTAGAAAGGTTCTATTGGCAGCATGGCTATTGAAGGAAGAAGCTGCTTATTGGTGGGAGGTCACCAATGCTACTAGGCCTATAGAGACTTGGGCCGATTTTAGGATGAGGTTTGGGCTTAAATTTCTATCATCTGCTGAGGCGAATCTGCAATTGGAGAAGTTTATGTTTTTGAAGCAAGGGGATATGACAGTGAGAGAGTATGTGAATAAGTTTAACCAGCTTACTTGATTCGGTTTGGACATGGTTAATACTCCCCAGAAGAAGGTTCTAAGCTTTGCACGAGGGTTGAATGAGCCATTACAAGGTTTAGCCATGTCTCATATACCCATGGGGCCACTTTTGAAAGCCTAGTGGACATGGCATTGCTTCAGGGAGACGATAAGAAGAAAGAAGTCAAGCCTAATGAGACTCAAACCAATAAGACGGACTCCAAGTGGGGAGGGAATCAGAGCAATTAGAGCAACCAGAACAACAAGAACAACAAGGGCAACAAGGCCAAGGCAAAGGACCCAAGAAAATGCAACTTCTGTGGGATTGTTGGGCACATAGCTAAAGATTGTAGGAAGAAGAAGAGGAAGTTGGGCGAATGCTTTCACTGTGGAGAGACTGGACACTTTAGCAAGGATTGCCCCAAGAAGCAAGGACAAGGGCAAGGGCAGACTCAGCGTGCAGGACCTTCTGGAGGGCAAGTGCATGCCCTCAACACTGCTCCAGTTTAGGACCGAGGTAGTATTTCTGTAGAAAGCCTTGTTTATATTTCTGATTTTCCTGTTCGCACTTTATTTGATTCTGGCGCATCGCATACCTTTATTTCTTCTGACATTGTTGGAAGTTTGCACCTAAGTACTAGTCTAGTTGAGGATCCCGTTAGTGTTTCAAATCCAATTGGGGGTTCCGCCCATTTATCTATGATTTGTATGGATTTGAAGATTTCTATCTTGATCGTAGAATTCACGTGTAATGCTTATGTTCTCGGGATCACGGGATACAGGTTGATTTTGGACATGGATTGGTTGTCCGGTTATGGAGCCATTCTCGATTGTGAGCATAGGGTGGTGAGGCTCATGACTCGCCTCGGTAATACCCTAGAGATTTCTTGCAACCCGCTGGATCCTGTCATGTTATGTTATCTTGAATCTCTTGACTCGTCCATCGATGATCTGCAATCTGTAAGGGTGGTCCGAGACTATCCTGATGTCTTTGAAGAGGTTAAGGGGTTACCCCCTAAGCGAGAGATAGATTTCCGCATTTATCTAGTCGATAATGCCAAGCCAGTTTCATTGCCCGTTAGGCACATGGCCCCACGAGAAAGAAGGGAGCTCAGTAAGCAAATCAAGGAGTTGCTTGAAAAGAATTTTATTAGGCGAAGCATTTCTGAATGGGGTGCTCCTGTGGTGTTCGCTACTAAGGCGGATGGTTCGCTTCGTCTATGTGTTGATTATCGAGAGTTGAACAAGCTGACAAAGAAGAATAGGCACCCATTACCGAGGATTGATGACCTCTTTGACCAGCTCGTTGGTGCTTCTGTTTTCTCTCAGCTCGATCTAGCCACCGGATTCCACCAGCTTAGAGTGGCTGAAGATAGTATTGATAAGACTGCGTTTAGGACTCCAGATGGATTTTTTGAGTGGCTTGTCATGCCATTTGGTTTGACTAATGCACTCGCCTACTTCGTAGATTTGATGAGTAGGGTGTTCAGGGAGTTCCTTAACAAGTTTGTTGTTGTCTTCGTGGATGATATCCTGATCTTCTCAAAGGATGAGGAAGAACATGCTAGGCATCTCAAGGAAGTGATGGATACGCTTAGAGCGCATCAGTTGAAAGCCAAGTTCTCCAAATGTCATTTTTGGAGAAGGGAAGTTTGGTTTCTTGGACATATAGTTTCTAAGCAAGGCATAGCTGTGGATCCCGCGAAAGTGGTTGCGGTTCAAGACTGGAAGACTCCTAAGAATGCAACCGAAGTAAGAAGCTTTCTCGGTCTGGCAGGCTACTATAGGAAGTTCATTAGGGACTTCGCTAAGATCTCAGCCCCTCTTACTAAGTTGACGAAGAAGAACTTAGTCTTTGCATGGGACTTAGAGTGTGAGCTTGCTTTTCAAAGGCTCAAGAGGGCCCTTACCACAGCTCCAGTTTTGGCATTACCCGATGGTGGTAAGATGTTTACCGTGTACACCGATGCATGTGGCACGGGGTTAGGTGCTGTTCTGATGCAAGAGGGAAGAGTGATATGTTATGGGGGTAGGCAACTTAAAGTTCATGAGAAGAACTATCCCACTCATGATTTGGAGTTGGCGGCGATTATCTTTGCACTCAAATCCTGGCGCCACTATTTTCTGGGCGAA
The DNA here is from genome assembly GCA_030737875.1 of Allium sativum. Lineage (NCBI taxonomy): Eukaryota > Viridiplantae > Streptophyta > Magnoliopsida > Asparagales > Amaryllidaceae > Allium > Allium sativum. The sequence continues at coordinate 436,473,040 of CM060919.1, forward strand.
AGGTTTGAGTTGTATACTGATCACAAGTCACTCAAGTACCTCTTCTCGCAGAAAGATCTGAATCTAAGGCAGTAAAGGTGGATGGAATTCTTGGCATCATATGACTTCGAGATAGCTTATACCCCTGGCAAGGGTAATGTTGTGGCAGATGCACTAAGTAGAAAAAGGTTGACTTTGAGTCCCTTGTTTGTTGAGATGAAGAACCTAGAGTTCTTGGCAACCTTTGATTTCACGACGGCTGTTGAGTCGATGATGGGTTCGTTAGCATCTCTTGAGCTTAGACCCACATTTCTTGATCAAGTAGGGACTTCGCAGAAGGAAGACCTGCAGATAGTCGAGATCATGGACAAGTTGATTCGTGGTGAGGAGTCTAGCCACCTTGCTAGATATACTATTGATGAAAAAGGTTGGCTAAGGCGTGATGGAAGGTTATGCGTTCCACAAGTAGGAGACTTGGAGCCTAAAGTTCTCGAAGAAGCGCATCACTCGAAGATGACTATACATCCTGGAGGAGATAAGATGTATAGGGACATCAAGCGCATTTTCTTTTGGGTTGGAATGAAGAAGGATGTGGCAGAGTATGTTTCAAAGTGCATGGTGTGCCAACAAGTGAAAGCCGAGTCGAAGAAACCCGGTGGGCTATTACATCCATTGGAGGTCCCGCAATGGAAATGGGAGAGTATCTCTATGGATTTTGTGGATGATTGCCTAGGTGAGCATATGGGTCATAGTTGATAGACTTACGAAGAGTGCTCATTTCATTCCAGTGAAGAGCAAGAGGACCACATCTTGGCTAGCATCTGTTTATCTTCGAGAGATAGTGCGATTGCATGGAGTTCCTTCCAGCATAGTTAGCGATCGTGACCCAATCTTCACTAGCTAGTTCTGGAATAGTTTGCAAGAAGCGATGGGTACGCGATTAAACCTAAGTACAACCTATCACCCCCAGACGGATGGCCAAACCGAAAGGGTGAATAGAGTGCTAGAAGATCTTTTGAGGATGTGTGTTCTTGACTTTGGTGGTACTTGGGAAGACCACCTTCCTCTTGTAGAGTTTGCTTATAATAATAGCTATCAAGCAAGCATAGGGATGACACCATTTGAAGCCTTGTATGGGAGGCCGTGTGGGTCACCATCTTATTAGTGGGAGACAACGGATAGGCTTATACTTGGGCCCGATATGATACGGGACACATCCGAGAAAGTTGAATTGGTGAGAAGACGGATGAAAGCGGCCCAAGACAGACAGAAATCCTATGCTGACAAGCGAAGGACAGATTTGGAATTCGAAGTGGGAGACATGGTTTTCGTGAAGGTTTCTCCTTTGCGTAATGTGGTTCGTTTTGGAGCAGTTGGGAAGCTGGCACCAAGATTCGTAGGACCCTTCCCTATCATAGAGAGAATTGGGAAGATGGCTTATAAGGTGGAATTGCCCGAGAAGTTGGCTGGAGTGCATAATGTCTTTCACGTCTCGCATCTCCGAAAGTGCCTACATGAGTCCGCTGAGGTGGTTGAACATAGCATTCTTGAAGACATGGAGGTAGAGAAAGAGGCAACCTTGAGGAGAGCTCCGATTCGTATCTTGGGAACGGAGATCAAGAAGCTAAGGAATCGAGAAGTCAAATTTGTGAAAGTTCAGTGGGGTGAGGCCGAAGAAGATGCAACTTGGGAAACCGAGGAGAAGATGCATGGGCTTTATCCATTTCTTTTTGAGGGTACATTCTCGATCTCTTTTCCTCTTTAGCCTATCTTTCTTTTTGCTATCCATGTTTATCCTGTTTGTCTTGTTATCTCGTTAACCTTGTCATGAGAACCTTAGGTAGAAAACCTTTGGATGAAACATGTATTTGAAACATGTTATGTTTGATGTTTGCAGGTTGTTGCAAGTGTTTGCAAGTGGATACTCGTGGATGCATGATACACATTAGGCACTAAGATCGGCTCACACACTTTCATATTGCATATGCATGAGTGCTTATACTTATTCATGGCTGAAACTGGTTATGCTATCACGTGGATGTTGCATATGGATGAATGTTATGTGCACTCATGTAGAGATTATAAGATTATGTTAGGAATTTGCATACATATGGACTCATTTCACTAACATACTTTGCATTAAGGAGGTTTACTGAATCAGTAACCGCCTGATTTTCGCATTAGATAAGTACATATACACACACCTTAGCATATAATCATACAACATTTAGAATTTGTTAAGGACAATGGTTACTTGTGGATGATGTGGTGAGTAGATGGATGATGGATGGTAGGAAACGTTCTTCCTAACTTGAAGATTTCGGGGACGAAATCCTTTAAGGTGGGGAGGATGTAACAACCCGTATTTTAAATAACATGTTATAACATAAATCAAGGCAAAATTAAATGATAAAATCTGAATCAGGGGAAACGGGTTGTTCCATTGCGTTCGTCTCGGAAAAATACGCGAAACAGAGTCCAAGTTTTCGAAAATCGGAGTCCGTATGACCCAGTTATGGCTCGTCAAAGTTTTCAGAAAATTCAAGTTTAAAAACAGATTCAAATTCAAATTCAGCTGAGCAGGGCAGGCGGGAAAAATTCCCGCCACCCCAAGTCGACCGGGGAGTCGACTTAGGTGTCGACACACCCCAGGTTGTGTCGACTGCCCAGTCGACACCCCTGTCGACTTGGGTGGTCGGCCAGATTGGCCTGGGTGCACATGACTTGTTCCTCAAGACAGGTTTTTAAGGCTTGTGACGGATTTTAAAGGCCCGGATCTGAAGTAGGGTTAATCCTATGGTCTAAACTAACCTAAAATTCTATAAAAGGACCCTAATACCTAGCCTAAACCATCATAAATCAATCCTACAACTAGATTATGCCAAAATGTTTAATCATGGCCTCCACCCTCTTGTCATAGTCTCCATCTTCATTCATATGAGAGTTCCTAAGCTTGTTTGAGAGTTTCTAAGCTTGATTCAAGGCCAAAGTTCAATCTTTCTTCATCAAAGCAAGGATCTTCTTCTTGTTTCTCAAGGGTTTTCACTGGAGCTTGTCATTTGGGAGTGTTTAAAGTTGCTAGTGGCTTCGTCTCAATCTTATTTTATTTTATTTTATAAGTCTTCATAGCATTGTAAGCCCTATACTACTCTTAGATTCTAACTATGAAGTTAAATATGACATGTTGCAAGTTTAAGTTTGGGCCTAAGTATGATATGTGCTTTGATTCTATCATGTTATGCATAGATTTATCCTATGCATGTTTTTAAAGCTATCACCTTGACCTTATGCATAGAAAGCTATGAGCTTTGATTGGAAATGTTGCATAAAGCAACATAGAAGCTCTCATAAACCTTATGTTATCTTGCATATGATGTTATATGTGAATCACTAGCTATCATCCTATGTCATTTATGGCCATGATTCATCTATTTTGCTAAAGTTGATATCAAGCATGTTTTGAGGCCTATAATGTAATATGCAAGTTTATGAACACATTTGCCTCATATGCCACCATGTTTAACTTGTGGCCCAAACCTTATTAATTATGTCATGCTTCTAAGTTCCCTCATTGAGATCTATTTGCATTTATGCGAACTTGCATGCGATGGGGTTACGTTATGGGTAAACTAAAATGACATAAAAACATGACTTGGAAAGATGACATGAAACATGACACGTAACTATGCTTGAAACATGAACATGAACTTGGACATGACTTCTAGAAAATATGAGAATGGCCAACTCGAGGTTGGGTTGAGTTTGTAGCATAAATCTACCCGGAACCGACCGGCTTAACTAGTGGCTACAAGCAATAGGACCCAATGTGAGTAGTTGGTCATGTTGCATTTGAAACCCGAGGTTAGACTAAGTTGTGGTGTAAAGCTACCCGGACCCGCCCGACCTAACTAGTAACCACAACAAGGTCTAATGTGAGAGGTTGGGTGCATTAAATTAATTAATGCCACATGGTAGGGTTAAGTCATGGACCACTTGAATACTTAACCAATTAAACACGATGGGATTGATGGGGTTAAGTCATGAACCTTGGGTACACTTAACCAACTTGATACTTGGTTGGATGGGGTTAACCACGTTTAACCCGTTAGAAACCCTAGTTACGTGGTCCTTTTCACCAGTAACCCTCTTGGTTGTATCATGATACCCTAGGGACTAGGCTAGGGTGGGGCACGATTACTGGGCTGACATGTAAGCGACCAAAACGACGGCTGAGTAGGTGCGCCGGTGTAGGTTCAGGCGGACTATGGTCGTGCACATAGTCCGGAGTTGAAAAAGCAAACACGGGCACCAGTAGGTTTAGACTGTGCGTGCTTGATTTGTGTCCGTGGTTGGCACCCTAGGGCTTGATACACCCTAAGGTGGACCTAGCACAGTTTGACTACACTTCGTGGTTGGGACGTATGACACCGACACTTGACGAATTAGGCTTTTAGGGAGCCGATCGACTAGACCATGTTGTTGGACCTTGATTTAGGTCATCTCGTGGTATTGGGCAAAGATTGGGCCAAGGGATCACTTCTTGTTTATACTTGACATGGGTTGAAATACTAGTACACTTGGTGCAAAACTTAACCTTGTATATGCGATGCCACACTTGATCTATCTTGTTTAACTTTTCACCATGCCAGTTATCACCCTATGTCTCATCTCTGTTTTACATGGCTAGTTAACTTTATTAGTTTTTATACTAATAGTAGATAGGACTTACCAGTCTTTTGACTGACCCATTTTCTTTCGCCTCTTTTCTTTCGCCCCCCCCCCCGGTTTACAGGGTGGGAACACTAGCACCTAGCTTGGATCTTTAGCTGCTTTTCTGGATAGCTCATGTACGGTTTGGACTTGAGCTTGCTATGGCTTTATTCTACTATGGGGATAATTACTTTATGATTTTCTTTCCAGTTTTCAGTTTGTGCTTCTAGACTTTGTTTTGTGGAAAATAATGACCAAGTACTTTGATGTAACTTGACTATGGTTTGGAAATGTTAGTTTTATCCGCTGCTTTATTTACTCTGTCTTTACTTATATGTTCTGTCTTGTGATATCTGCATGCATGTTTACCTTGTTTAACGCCCCTCCAAAGCTAATGTGCTTGCAAGAGTGGCATTGGCGGTGGTGGGGTGTTACAGAACGGGTTTCCTCCCAAGAATACCAGTGCATAAAACAAACAGCGTAATGCTAAATAAAGTAAAATGAAGCTATTATAAGACCCAGGTCCCATCACATAATGCAACGCAAGCCGGAGGATAGGGTTTCCCCTTATAATAGCCAAACATGCTTGGTACGTTAAAACAAATCATTTGATACTATTATAAGTGTATAGTGTCAAAACAATTTCAATCATAAATATCAATCATAGACGGCATGCGTACCATATATCATGTCGCCATACTAGTTCTACAATTAAAACCGCAATATCACGTATTGGAAATTGGATTTCCGTCATGAGTCAAGGAAAGGGGCAAGCTCCTCTTCGTTCGAGACACTCTAGCAAATGTCTCAGGACCCCACTATGATCCTTGGAATCGGTTGGGCCGGTCCTCTCTTACTTTTGAGGATTAGTTATTCCTGAACACACGTTTCCCGGTCCTAACAGACCTATATCTGAGGCGCCTCGTATCCAACAACCACACAGGTGAAAAGTATACAAATGTCAGCCAGTTTAAGCACTGACACCACCACTAGCTAGAAAGAAACGTCGTGTTCTCCCAACGGTCCGTATCCCGTTTTTGACTCATACCGAGGTGTGAGGCTCGCGAATTCACGCTATACACAAAGCTGCGCCACACATGCCGTGCTTTGATCATCAACCACAAGACTTTGCTTTTCAACAGAAGCCTTGATCAATTGCCACTTACGCGTGCCACACTGGCAATTCACTCCATGCGACTGATGTCCATCGATATACAACCTCTGAGCTCGTACGTCTCAGAGAAGGGCGTTAAGCAAGAGAATAAATTCTCCACCGCCAAACAGATGTATATTTAACAGAGATCAATCAACACAGAATAAAATCCAATGTCAGACACACAGTCCATTTACAAGTTCGTTCTGGGTCTGAACGAAACCGGAGGCACTTTCCTCGCATATCCATCGATCTCCAAGCACGTCTGGACGACCACCAATTGTTTCTCTCCTCTTGGGTGTACAACCCAATCGAGATCATCGGCAATCACCCAAACGATGTGAAGACTTCCGGTCTTCAACCACCGTCTTGATCTTCGACTTATCGTCAAATCGGTTATTCAGAAAGGGTATAGACCCGGCCTTTCCGAAAAACCCACGTATATAATAATCAAATGTTACACAAACACAACAAACGCCTCATTCCAATTCAGAATATTCTTTTCTTCACAAAATCACATTCTTAGGGAAAGATTCCCGTTAATTTTATCAAAGATAAATTCTTCTAAATTTATTCTTTAATCTTCCTTTGGATATCATTTCAAACCATTTTATGGTTTTCCAAACTAGTTGGGATCAGCGAACTACACCGAAGTAATTATTTGTTTTATCTCCCAATCCCAACCTATATATCCCATGGAGCAAAACTGGTAATACTCCATATCTAACACCACAGTGTTATCGGTAAAATTAATTACCATTTCACGTTCAAATCTAATTAAAGATTTAAATATCGCTTGGAGCAAAACTGGTGGTACTCCATTCTTGATCACCTTTCCGATTTGATAATTTAAATTATCAATTCACATTTCAATCTAATTAAAGATTCATTAAAACTCCACTTAGTTTTAATCTTTTCAAAAATCAATATCCTGTCTTTAACTGGGTTAAAGAACCAATGTCATCCAAAACTCGATTCACGATAAACCCAAAATCACATTCAAATTCAATCCCAATTAAATATCATTTAATTGGTACATTTCATTAAATCTAAATAGAAAGATTTAATCTTTTTCTCTATTGGGCTTAAGAACAGTGTTAATGAAGACACCATTCACAACAAACCCAAATCACATTTGATATTAAATACAAGGCTTTGAATAAAAAATATACCGGCTTATATTCAATACCAAATTCTGAAACCAACAAATATCGTATTGAAAATAACGATATAAATATATCTTTCAAATTCCCATAACAATATCTGTATAATCACGAAATCCAACATCGAAATATTCCGAAGATAATTTCGATTCAAATCCAGTTCAATTCACATATTGGAAATTTTGATTATTTTTAAAACCACTTTCAAATTCAATTTATTTATTTCAAAAATAAATTGATTATAATTCTAGTTCAAAACTAGTTCATTTTGATAAAAATCTATTTTTATCTTTTCAAATATTCAGTTTTTCAGCCCAATTTTTCCCAAATCATTTCTTATGATTTTACACAAATTATAAATATTTTTAATAATTTTATCAAGGCCCGTACAGTCGATTTCCATCAACGGCCATCGAACTGCACTTACATCGACCTTTTCCAAATTTGATTTGGACATAATTCCAAATCCAACCGTTATATTTCTAATTTCAAATATTCGTTAGAAAGCTCTTTTCGATACGAACCCAACGGTTCCGGTTTCAGGAGAATCCGACGGTCGGATCTACCGTAATGTCCATTCGAAGTCAATGGTCGAAATTCACGAACTGCCGCAGCGCGTTCTACTCAGGCCATTATATATAATATATATATATATATATTGTCTATTCCCTTTTAAAACGTATTTTATAAATCGTTTTAAATTCGTTTTCAAAACAAATTCAACTTCATATTCAATTTCAAATCAAAATTGAATATTTCATATCATTACTATATAAATGATAATATTTTCAAAACTTTATATTTTGAAATCACTTCCTTTTCTACATTCATTATAAAAACGAATATAATCGATATAAATATCGCTCACGTCAAAATGGCATATCTAATCAACACGGCTTTATATATTTCAATAAATTCGTTATTCTATTCAATAAATGAATATTTATTCCATTCAACACATGAATCTATATTTCTTTCAACACATGAATATTCTCAACACATGAGCACCGTCAACGCATAACTATTTTTGTTATTTAATATATTTTATAAAATTATGGTATCTATCGTTTGATTTTTAAATCAGACTCCAACTGTAAAGTAGTAAGAGAATGATTCCCTAAATATTAACGCCGAAGGCCGAAACCAATATCAGATCAATACCCAGGAAACCACTCATCTTATCTATTTTCCAGTTAGTTTCTAACTTTAAATATGATAAAGATGTAAATTTTATTATTTAAAATATTTCTTTCAACACATGATAATTTTCAACACATGATTATCGTCAACACATGACTATTTATATTCTTTATTTTCCCAATTGGAATGAGGCCCAATCAATCACCATATAATGTTAATTATATGGTTTCCATACAACACAGATATATAATATCACTGACAATTAATCAACCATCATCCAAAGTGCACTACACAACTGCATAAGCATTAAATATAAATAATTAACGCTTATAACAGCCTGTCAATCAATCAATCGACATATAACTAATCAATCGGGATGAGTGCACGCCAAATATCATCCCAATACCCGTGTGGGGTTCCAAATCAACAAACATAGATTTTTATTCATTCACATACCCGTTAAAAATTATATTTTTAACGATAAAATATTTTTAACTAGATAAATATTTTATTTCATTTCACATCACACAATCAATTTTCAAAACACATCAAACAATCAAACATACAAGTCATCCATGGTCTGTGGACGATGGGTGTCGGGTGCTGCTAAGCACCGTCTGCATCCTAGTATATACTTTTAACTAGAAAAGCAAATTTAAAGTGAGAAGTTCTCACCGACTAGCTAATCCAATACCACGGCTCTTCATATGTAGAAGTCATCGCCTTTTGTCACTTTCGTTGCCCGTAGCCACTACATATATAAAAATCACATTTTTATATAGTTGCTATGTATATAAAAATCATATTTTTATAATCACTCCATATGGATAAAAATTCTATTTTTACATCGCTACTATATAGATAAAAATTCTATTTTTACATCGCTACTATATAGATAAAAATTCTATTTTTACAACGATGTTCATATAATAAAGATTATATTTTTATCACGCTATTCTCTATATAAAGATTTCGCCTTTGCAAATATAAAGATTAAATCTTTTCAAATATAAAGATTAAATCTTTTCTATCTATATAATATAAAAATCGTATTTTTACTTCACTAAAAAACATATCTTTATTTTGTTACATATATAAAGATAATATTTTTATATTCACTTTTATATAAAAATCATATTTTTAATACTTCTACTTTATAAAAATTATATTTTTATATTTCACATATGATAAAATTTATATTTTTATCATTTTTATAATATTAAAAATCATATCTTTCCTACTTCAAAAATATCATTTTTTCACTTTTAAAAATATCGTCTTTTTACTTAATAAAAATCCGACCTTTCTTTTCCTTTATAGAAATTACTTCCTTATGTAATTAAAAATCCGATCTTCTCATACAATAAAAATTCGGTCTTTGTTCACTAACCTTATAAAAGAAAAACTGATTTATTTATTTATAGAACTAATTATTTGTATAAACAAAAATAAAGAAATAAAAATAAATTGATTCAGAACTTACAGTGAAAATCGAGGGGAGGGGGCGGTTTGCTGGCGTCCGTCGGAGAAGGGAAGGGTGGCTCGGCTTATGGCGGCTGTCGGATTGGAGGCTAGGGTTTGAAAAGGGGGGGGTGGAGGTTGCGTTCGATTGGAAGGAGGGGGGCTTGGTCAGGGAAGAAGAAGGGGAGGAGGAAGCGGAGGACGGTGGAGGAGGGGATGCGGTAGCCCCGCCTTGGGCGGCGACGGCGATTCGAGGGGGGGCGATGGAAGCGGCAACCCCCCCTGTCGCTCTCCTCTTCCTTTTTTTTATAATTTTCTTGAATGAATGAAGAACGAGGGGGCCAGAGAGAAAGTAAGGAGTAGAGGAGAGAGTGTTTTATTTTTATATTATTTTATTTCAAAAAAATTGACTTTTTATTTCGACCTCGAAACGAGACCCAACGACTATCGCCCATAGCGTAATACCCCCATTCCGAACACAATGGGATATGTATCGTAAGCTGATTCGATCATTACGATCAGTTTTCGTCATCAACATATAACTCTATATATTGAATTTGAACGCGCATTTCAATTTACCAGGGCCACATACTAACCAAAAAATTCCAGAAAAATATTTTCTAGCTTCGTATCGACGATACGGTCCTAACGAAATTAGTTTCGTCAAATTATGAGATCGTTTGAAAATTGACTATTTTCTAGTCGATTAAAATCAACTGAACTGGTCAAACGCATTTTCCTTTGCCACGCTCACATATTGATTCGAAAAATTATGAAAATTAGAATCTAGCAATAACTTGACATCACGGATACAACAAAAGTGGTTTCGTCGAAATCCGAGGTCATTTGCAAAATGGCTATTTTTAAAGGCCGAAATTCCATAGCGACTATTCTGAAATTTCAACTGGACATATCTTTTGATTCCCGCTATGAAATTTCGATTTTTCAGATTCATTGGAAAGATATTCACAAATAGATTCCATTATTTTTTGTTTCACTAAAATCCGGTTTATTTTGCACCCGGTACATTCAATTGAAGTTTGAAATCGAATTATCGAACTACCGCGCCATTTTCAATTCCTTTTATAATTATATATAATTATTTATATTCTAACGACGATTCAAATAAATATATACGTTCGAATTCTATTCAAAATAAATTTCTCGTCGTTATTATTTAAAATAATCCATTTTAAATATTCAAAATTCATCAAAATAAAAATTTTAAACTGGCTCGCATTTCCGGGTTGTTACATTCTCCCCCACTTAAAACTTTTCGTCCCCGAAAAGGAACGAAGTCGAAAGTTGTTTCACAAATCACCTCAACTTCCACTATTTTCTTTACGGCTTAAGTTCTTCAACTTTTCAGTTTCTAAGAACTTTTCAAATTTTTCAAAAATTTGGCTCACACCCTAAATTTCCGAAAAATTTCTCCATAACCTCCCCTGCACCGGGGACTTCGGGATATTTCATATAGCCTCCCATGGCCTTCTTCAATCCAAAAGAAAAAGAAAAAGCCATGCGGCTAGCCAATCGGCTCATATAATCATCATCACCCAAACAAAACAGTAAATTATGGTAAACATGTACCTATTTGTCGGGCAAACAAATTTATTCTTCTGTTCTAGCCTCCTTGCTATGACCTGTTCAATGTAAGTACATGTATGTGCATGCAAATGCGACTAATTTTCATATAATTCACTATTTGGTTCAATTAGGCTAAATGGTTCAAAATTGAATTAATCAAACAATAATCAAACAACACAACCATCAATCAATTAGTGAATCAACGTTTCAAATTCATAAATTTTGATATATATATATATACAGAAAATCACGTTTTTGATGCCAATCACAACAAATAAGTCTATATAGTTTCGGTTCTCACACCAGTCTAATGGAAATATATAGATATCACACCTTCGTCACTCGAACATAAATACTGATGATGTCATGACAATTATCAGTACCATCTCCGGGCGACTAGAACGTGAACCTATATCTATCCAGTATATTAAAACTTCGAATATATGTTCATGACACGTATTTGCAAAACCTTTATATACTGGATTGTCCAAATTCAAAATAAATAAATATTCAAATACGTATAAAACGATTTAAATTTCAAAACAAAATTGTTTTCATTTGAAAAATATACTCTTCACACTCGTTCTAGGATACTACTGATCCTATCTCTAACGAGTCATTCTAATTGGATATTACTAATCCAATATCTGATGAATTCTTTCGTTTGGTTCTAATGTGTCTTGTTCTCGAGCTATGTAAACCAAAGCTCTGGTACCACTCTGAGACGACCCGAACTTCCCCGGTAAGGAAAGCCCGGATAGAATTGAGAACACGACATAATAGAACGCAAACAGAAGAACATTTCATTGTTATTACAACAATTCCATCAGAATACAAGAATATACAGAGTATGAATAAATATACATTCGATAAATATCAGAGATTACAAAAAAATTACATAGCAGCGGAAAAACAATACAAAACACAACTGAAAGTAATACACGGATACAGAGCTTTCCGAGCATCGTTCCAGCTGTAAATCGGGATCCTATGAATATAAATCTGCAAAACCAAAACTACTAGCTGCCCGTGTGGAAAATAGGGGCACCCAGAGTTTAGGTTAAAACAATAAACTCCAGGTCAGTCATGTGACTGGTGTGAGAACTAAAACAGTTATTAATCTTTATTTTAAAGTTCGGTAAATCAAGGGACCACGCCGTATAACACGGAACGGGTTTCCTCCCAAGAATACCAGTGCATAAAACAAACAGCGCAATGCTAAATAAAGAAAAATGAAGCTATTATAAGACCCAGGTCCCATCACACTATGCAACGCAAGCCGGAGGATAGGGTTTCCCCTTATAATAGCCAAACATGCTTGGTACGTTAAAACAAATCATTTGATACTATTATAAGTGTACAGTGTCAAAACAATTTCAATCATAAATATCAATCATAGACGGCATGGGTACCATATATCATGTCGCCAAACTAGTTCTACAATTAAAACCGCAATATCACGTATTGGAAATTGGATTTCCGTCATGAGTCGAGGCATGGGGCAAGCTCCTCCCCGTTCGAGACACTCTAGCAAATGTCTCAGGACCCCACTATGATCCTTGGAATTGGTTGGGCCGGTCCTCTCTTACTTTTGAGGATTAGTTATTCCTGAACACACGTTTCCCGGTCCTAACAGACCTATATTCGAGGTGCCTCATATCCAACAACCACACATGTGAAAAGTATATAAATGTCAGCCAGTTTAAGCACTGACACCACCACTAGCTAGAAAGAAACGTCGTGTTCTCCCAACGGTCCGTATCCCGTTTTTGACTCATACCGAGGTGTGAGGCTCACGAATTCACGCTATACACAAAGCTGCGCCACACAGGCCGTGCTTTGATCATCGACCACAAGACTTTGCTTTTCAACAGAAGCCTTAATCAATTGCCACTTACGCGTTCCACACTGGCAATTCACTCCATGCGACTGATATCCATCGATATACAACCTCTGAGCTCGTACGTCTCAGAGAAGGGCGTTAAGCAAGGGAATAATTTCTCCGCCGCCAAACAGATGTGTATTTAACAGAGATCAATCAACACAGAATAAAATCCAATGTCAGACACACAGTCCATTTACAAGTTCGTTCTGGGTTTGAACGAAACCGGAGGCACTTTCCTCGCATATCCATCGATCTCCAAGCACAACTGGACGACCACCAACTGTTTCTCTCCTCTTGGGTGTACAACCCAATCGAGATCATCGGCAATCACCCAAACGATGTGAAGACTTCCGGTCTTCAACCACCGTCTTCATCTTCGACTTATCGTTGAATCGGTTATTCAGAATGGGTATAAACCCGGCCTTTCCGAATAACCCACGTATATAATAATCAAATGTTACACAAACACGACAAACGCCTCATTCCAATTCAGAATATTCTTTTCTTCACAAAATCACATTCTTAGGGAAAGGTTCCCATTAATTTTATCAAAGACAAATTCTTCTAAATTTATTCTTTAATCTTCCTTTGGATATCATTTCAAACCATTTTATGGTTTTCCAAACTAGTCAGGGTCAACGAACTACACCGAAGTAATTATTTGTTTTATCTCCCAATCCCAACCTATATATCCCATGGAGCAAAACTGGTAATACTCCATATCCAACACCATGGTGTTATCGGTAAAATTAATTACCATTTCACGTTCAAATCTAATTAAAGATTAAACTATCGCCTTGTGCAAAACTGGCGGTACTCCATTCTCGATCACCTTTCAGATTTGATAATTTAAATTATCAATTCAATCTAATTAAAGATTCATTAAAACTCCACTTAGTTTTAATCTTTTCAAAAATCAATATCCTGTCCTTAACTGGGTTAAAGAACCAATGTCATCTAAAACACGATTCACGATAAACCCAAAATCACATTCAAATTCAATCCCAATTAAATATCATTTAATTAGTACATTTCATTAAATCTAAATAGAAAGATTTAATCTTTTTCTCTATTGGGCTTAAGAACAGTGTTAATGAAGACACCATTCTTGACAAATCCAAATCACATTTGATATTAAATACAAGGCTTTGAATAGAAAATATACTGGCTTATATTCAATATCAAAATCTGAAACCAACAAATATCGTATTGGAAATAACGATATAAATATATATTTCAAATTCCCATAACAATATCTGTATAATCACGAAATCCAACATCGAAATATTCCGAAGATAATTTCGATTCAAATCCAGTCCAATTCACGTATTAGAAATTTTGATTATTTTTAAAACCACTTTCAAATTCAATTTATTTATTTCAAAAATAAATTGATTATAATTCTAGTTCAAAACTAGTTCATTTTGATAAAAATCTATTTTTATCTTTTCAAATATTCAGTTTTTCAGCCCAATTTTTCCCAAATCATTTCTTATGATCTTACACAAATTATAGATATTTTTAATAATTTTATCATGGCTCGTACAGTCGATTTCCACCAACGACCATCGAACTGCACTTACAGCGACCTTTTCCAAATTTGATTTGGACATAATTCCAAATCCAACCGTTAGATTTCTAATTTCAAATATTCGTTAGAAAGCTCTTTTCGATACGAACCCAACGGTTCGGGTTTCAGGAGAATCCGACGGTCGGATCTCCCGTAATGTCCATTCGAAGTCAATGGTCGAAATTCACGAACTGCCGCTGCGTGGCGCATTCTATTCAGGCCATTATATATAATATATATATATATTATATATATTTCATTGATTTCCTTTTAAAACATATTTTATAAATCGTTTTAAATTCGTTTTCAAAACAAATTCAACTTCATATTCAATTTCAAATCAAAATTGAATATTTCATATCATAACTATGTAAATGATAATATTTTCAAAACGTTATATTTTGAAATCACTTCCTTTTCTATACTCATTATAAAAATGAATATAATCGATATAAATATCGCTCACGTCAAAATGGTGCATCTAATCAACACGGCTTATATATTTTAATAAATTCGTTATTCTATTCAACAAATGAATATTTATTCCATTCAACACATGAATCTATATTTCTTTCAACACATGAATATTCTCAACACATGAGTACCGTCAACACATGACTATTTTTGTTATTTAATATATTCTATAAAATTATGGTATCTATCGTTTGATTTTTAAATCAGACTCCAACTGTAAAGTAGTAAGAGAATGATTCCCTAAATATTAACGTCGAAGGCTGAAACCAATATCAGATCAATACCCAGGAAACCACTCATCTTATCTATTTTCCAGTTAGTTTCTAACTTTAAATATGATAAAGATGTAAATTTTATTGTTTAAAATATTTCTTTCAACACATGATAATTTTCAACACATGATTATCGTCAACACATGACTATTTATATTCTATATTTTCCCAATTGGAATGAGGCCCAATCAATCACCATATAATGTTAATTATATGGTTTCCATACAACATAGATATATAATATCACTGACAATTAATCAACCATCATCCAAAGTGCACTACACAACTGCATAAGCATTAAATATAAATAATTAACGCTTATAACAGCCTGTCAATCGATCGATCGACATATAACTAATCAATCGGTATGTGTGCACGCCAAATATCATCCCAATACCCGTGTGGGGTTTCAAATCAACAAAAACAGATTTTTATTCATTCACATACCCGTTAAAAATTATGTTTTTAACGATAAAATATTTTTAACTAGATAAATATTTCATTTCATTTCACATCACATGTAATAACCCGGAAAATGTGAACCAGTTTAAAATTTTTAAATTAGGTTATTACCAAAGAATTTGAATAATTGAATAGCCTATTTCAATAAAATATAGAATTTGGTATGGTATAGCAGTTTGAAATTTTGAATACAAACTTTGTCCGACTGTACCGGGTGGAAAATATAACGGATTTTAACGAAACTGAAAATATTTAAATCTGTTTATCAATACCTTTCTAACGAATCTGAAAAATCGAAGTTTCATAGCGGAAATCAAAAGTTATGGCCAAAGGAATTTTCAAAGAGGTCGCTATATAGTATATATAGCCCTTGAAAATTGAGATTTTGCATACGACCTCGGAATTCGACGAAACCACTTTTGTTGGGTCCGGGATGTCAAATTATTGCTAAGTTTCAAATTTCATAATTTTTGAAGCTAGTATGTGAGCGGGGCAAAAGATAATGTGTTTGGTCAAATTCTGTTAAAATGGGTCGACCTAAAAATGGCCGTTTTTCAAACGAACTCAGAATTCGACGAAACTGGTTTTGTTAGGACCGTATCGTCAAAACAAAGCCAGATTTATTTTTCTGGAATTTTTCGATTCAGTTTGTGGCCCTGGCAAATTTAAATGTACGTTTAAATTAAATATCGAATGTTTTATATTTTAATTTGAAAAATAACTGACTGTAACAGTCGAAATGGCCAACGAAACATATCCCATTGTGTCCGGAATAGGGGTATTTAGCTAGGGGCGACAGTCGTTGGGTTAGATTTCGAGTTCGTCTGAGAAAGGGGGTATTTTAGGAATTAAATAAATTAAAAAATTAAAATAAAAGGAGCGGGCCAATCAGAATTCATCTTCTCCATCGAAACCCCCAGGCGCGACGCGGAAAAAGCTCCAAACCTTCTCTCTTCAATTTCTCCAAAACCACTCAACAAAATCAAGCAAACTCAGATCCATTTTGAAGAGCGTTCAGAGATCTTCAAATCCATAGCAACTTCAAGAATTATCGTTGCGTATTTAAGGAGATATCGCGCCAGGAAGGTCCGACCTTTGCGCCGCCGCCGTGGGTGCTGGAGGCCACCGAGTTGATCATCTCGGGTAGCTTTGGGAAGCTCTTTCCTTCCTCTTCGACGCAGCGCTGACCGTTCGTCCTAAAACTTCGTGGTTTTGCCGAAAATGTTAACCCTAGTTTTCGAAATCAAAAAGGGTATACGGCTGAAACCATTTTCAACTGATTTTTACACTATAAAGCGTTGCAAACTTGTAAAAATCGTATCTTTTTGCTATGTTAACGAAATTCGATGAAACAGGAGACACCATGACCGCAAGGAGGCTCTCTACATTCTAGAAGAAGCCGCGGATTTTTCTGACCTTCCTACGATTTTTAGCACTGCAATAACCAATGTGAGGAATCTAAATTATTTGTGTGAATGAAATCGCGTTGTATAAATTATATAAGCGAAGTGTAAATTATATACGCATTGTATACCTCATGTACATGTGTTGTATAAGTTATATTAGCGATGTATAAATTATACAAGCGTTGAATGAAACATATATGCTTTGAATTGTGATGAAGTGCAAGTGAATTACTATATTATATATATATACTCCCCTCGTCCACAGACCATGGACGATATTTATTGCTTGTGATTGACGTGATATTATATGGTATGACGAATGGTTGTAAATAATTGTTTGTGGTTGATATTATGGTTGAAAAATACCTTTGTGGTTGAAAAATACCCTCTTGTGTTTGAAACAAATTAGAATAGGATTGTGGAATTGAAAATAAAACATGCCGCCTGTGTGCGAACTAGATGCATGATCCCCATTGTCAAAAACCGCGAGGTTTTAAGGTAGAGCGAGGAGCCGTACTATGGACGGTCCCGGTTTTTACTACCCTGCCGTTATGCTGCCGAAATTTTCTGAAATATTTATGTGTTAGAATAATTTTCATTCGTTGAAACAAATTATACAAACTATATCAAATATTCATGTGTTGAGTTGCAATTCATTCGTTGAGTTGAAATTCATGTGTTGAATATTATTTGAATTTAAACAAATGGCTTTAGCGATAAAAATCACATTTTTATATATACACAAACTATATCGAATATTCATGTGTTGAGTTGCAATTCATTCGTTGAGTTGAAATTCATGTGTTGAATATTATTTGAATTTAAACAAATGGCTTTAGCGATAAAAATCACATTTTTATATATACACAAACTATATCGAATATTCATGTATTGAGTTGCAATTCATTCGTTGAGTTGAAATTCATGTGTTGAATATTATTTGAATTTAAACAAATGGCTTTAGCGATAAAAATCACATTTTATATATATACAAACTATATCGAATATTCATGTGTTGAGTTGCAATTCATTCGTTGAGTTGAAATTCATGTGTTGAATATTATTTGAATTTAAACAAATGGCTTTAGCGATAAAAATCACATTTTTATATATATACAAACTATATAGAATATTCATGTGTTGAATTTCAATTCATTCGTTGAGTTGAAGTTCATGTGTTGAATGTTATCATCTTTTAAAAATAAAATGAATCGACAATGAAAACTATATTTTTATAGTGAATATGAAGTGTTAAAAATACACATGTGTCGAATAAATATTTTTGATGATAAAAATATTCCTTTTATCATGTATACGCTTAGTTAAAAATACACATGTGTCGAATAAATATTTTTGATGATAAAAATATTTCTTTTATCATGTATACGCTTAGTTAAAAATACACATGTGTTGAAATAAATAATAGTTTGCTAGAAATATTATTATTAGCTTTGTTCTGCATATATATACATGTGTTGAACAGGAAAAATGGATTAGCTGTAGAGTAAAGAAATTATTTGCGTGCCCGACAAATAGGTAAACCTTGATGAGTTGGCTGCGCAATTTTATTTATATATCAACTCCTGTTAATGCCATTGGATGCGGAGTGCTGGTTTTTCTGTGTGAAATAATAAATAACGCCATAGGATAGTAACAATTAATTTTGAACTACACTACATGGCATACTTCTTGACGATAGGCATACTTCATCATATTCCACATAAGCAATTGGAGCTTGTGTGACGAGGTGGAAGATTTACCATATAAGCAAGAGGCTTGTATGGCGATGACTATATACTACAGGTTGAACCGATGACTGATATGGACTATATAAATTATAACGATAAATTGCCAGATTAATAAAAAAACCCACACGGGTCTGGAGTTGACAATAATCACGTCGCTCTAGTTATTAGATATGGCACATGGACTATTTATTTCCACACGGAAACGGGGTGACGGGAATTTATTCTCTTGAGTGATTATCAGTACATGCTCCCCCGTTAACACCAAAATATATCACTATAAATATGTGAATGCTTTTTAGGATTTATTGGGTACCTAATACGGCCCAATAAATTTCCAAACCCCTCCCCGTACAAAGGAGGTTATGGCGAAATTTTTCAAAATATTAAGGCGTTAGTGAAAAATTTGAAGTGAAAACGAAGTTGAAAATATAGAATGAACTATAGTTGAAATTATAGAATGAACTATATTTATATATATAAATATAAATATAATTAAAAGGAATAGAGGCCGTGCAGTTCGCGTTTCGGAATCGTAATTTGAAACGATTAGTACGAGAAATCCGACCATCGGATTTTCCCGAAACCGCAACCGCTGGGTTCGCCTTGGAAATATCTTTCCAACGGCACCAACCTTGTAAAAATCCAACGGTTGGATTGTCCGATATGTTTAATTCAAATCTAAAGAAAAATAGCGCCAGTGCCACGGCACGACCTGAAACGTCGTTTAATTAAATATGGCCATTTTTAAATAAATAAAAATGGCGAAAAATCGTTATAAAATATTATAAGCGATATTGATTGAGAATAAACCAAATGGGCTTGAATTGTTTGATATTTGATGGTTGTATGTGTATGACATGAAAATAACACTAAAGAACCGAAAGATGGATGTCGAATAATATAACCATAAAATGAATCGATTTAAATTCTAATGACGTGAATTATTTGAAAAGGCCGAGCTAACCCTCATTTCAAATAATTTATCGAGCGATTCGAATTGGAAAATGCAAAGACGATTCAAGACCGACGATCTTTGTATCGGTTGGATGGGCGCTACTGAGGTTCATGACCGGAGTAGCTACCGGAAGGGGACGGAAGTAGTAGCCGTCTGAACGTATGTGTTGATTGGACGGATATACGAGGAACTTGACGCCTCCGGTTTCGTTGAGACCCAGGACGGACTTGTAAATGGACTGTGTGTCTAACATTGGATTTTGTTCTATACTGATTGATCTCTGTTAAATATATATCTGTTTGGCGGCGGAGAATTTATTCTTTTGTTTAACGCCCTTCTCTGAGACGTACGAGCTCAGAGGTTATATATCGATGGAAATCAATCGTATGGAGTGGACTGCCTATGTGGCATGCCAAGATGCTGTGATCAAGGCTTCTGTTGCAAAGCAAAGTCTTGTGGATGATGATCAAAGCAAGGTCTACGTGGCCTAGCTTTGTGTATTTCGTAGATTCGCGAGCCTCACACCCCGGTATGAGTTAAAACGGGATACGGACTGCAGGGAGAGCACGACGTTTCTTTCTAGCTATGGTGGTGTCAGTGACTTACCAGCCCTGACATATATATCTACTTTTCACCTTTGTGGTTGTTGGAATGCGAGGCGCCTCGATTATAGGTCTGTAAGGACCGGGAAACGTGTGTTCAGGAATAAATAATCCTCAAACGTAAGAGAGGACCGGCCCTGAAGCATCCAGGGGTTACCCAGAGTGTGTAGTCCCAAGGCATTTGCTAGAGTGTCTCAAAGCGGAGAGGAGCTTGCCCCTTGCCTCGACTCATGATGGAAATCCAATTTCCAATACGAAATAATGGACTCGATTGTAGAACTAGTATGGCGACATAGTAGATGGTAGCTATGCCGCCTATGATTGATATTTATGATGCTATTCGTTTTTGAAACATATATGCACTAGTAATAATATCAAATGATTTTGCTTTATACGTATCAAGCATATTTGGCTATTATAAGGTAAAACTCTATCCTCCGGCTTGCGTTGCATTGTGTGATGGGACCTGAGTCTTATAATGGCTTCATTCTTTCTAAAAGCATTGCGTTGTTTTAAAAGAATTTACTTTGTTTTAAATGCACAAGCAATCACTGGAGTAAACCCGTTCCGCGAAAGTGGCGTGGTCCTATGATTTGCTATTACTATTGTTTAACTGTTAAATAGATTCCTCATACCAGTCCCCATGACTGACTCGTTGTTTGTTTCACTTTGCAAACGCGGGTGCCCTTATTTTCACACGGGCAGCCTAGTACACAGGTGACAGGTTGTTTTTAGCTCTGCACTGCTGCATAGAGTGCATTTTTGGCTCATGGCGAGGCTGACTTCACAGAGATGACTTTGACATTTTCCGCCATTACTGTACTTATATTATGATTCCGCCACGGGCGATGCAGACTGATTTACTTTCCGTATTCCTTACTATATGTATATGTATTCCGCCTTCGGCGATGTAGACTGATTCCCTTATTATGTCTCACTGCATGTATGTATTCCGCCTCTGGCGATGATGACTGATCACTTTCCTTTTATTTACTAAGTTATATCCCACGTTATGCTATTCTGATATTCCTACATGTTGTGATTCCGCTGTCATATCCATGTAAAATTATTCTATTTATTGTTTCTGCTATTACCAGTTCTCTGCTATGATGATTAATGTGTTATTTCCCTATGATTATCCTTAATACCGCCCCTCGGATTTTGGGATCGTCACAGTTGGTATCAGAGCTTTGGTTAACCTTAGTTCCGGGATCTAACACATTAAACACCTCGTCAGAATAGAACCAGTAGTGTTCTAATGCGAGTAGCTCATTAGAGATAGGATTAGCAATGTCCTAGAATGAGCTAAGCAGATTAGCAAAACAATGTGATCAGTACATCATCATTATCTTTCCTTGTATTCCCCTGCTTTATCATATATGAAAATTATCAAATCTGTGAGCTTGACTCTTTTCTTGCTTATACAGTATTCTCTTAAATGGCTACACGAGGAGCAGCAGCTAGAGGAGGCCGTGGAGGCCGAGGAGATGCAGCAGGAGGACGGGGGAATATCCCCGTAGTTGTAGAAGGCCCTATTGTTCAACCACCAGCACCAGAAGACTTTGAGCTAGATAAAGTAGCAAAGAGGTACAGAAATCTTGGGGGAAAACCTTTTACTGGCACTGGCACAGTGACCGAGGCAATAGCTTGGCTGAAAACCTGTGAGAAAATCTTTGAAGGCATGGGTATGGGAATCAACAACAAAGCCCGGCTTGGCATTTGGCTCCTTCAAGAGGAAGCAGAGCTGTGGTGGGATGCTATTACCTCAGAGGATGCAGTTGGAACTGTCAGAACTTGGGAACAATTCAAAGCTATGTTCAATGAGAAGTTTGTACCGGAACAGGCTCTAGAGAGGATGCGAGAGCAGTTTGCTAATCTCCAGCAAGGAGATCTCTCTATTCAGGATTATCTAAATATGTTCACCCAGTTGTCGCGCTATGCTCCAGAGCTGATTCTGACCAACAAAGCAAAGAACAAGAGATTCATATTTGGGCTGAAGCGCAAGTACCACGATAGAGCTATGAGCAACATCAAACTCTCCTTTTCAGAATTAGCAGAGATGGCTTGCAATTACGAAGACATGGATGAGAGGCATGCTAGCCAAGACCGCGCCAAAAGTCAGGCTGGAAATAAGCGCAAGGCTTCAACAGATCAACCCGAATCTAGCATTACCGCGGCCGCTACTCAGAAACCTGCAAAGATCCCGAAAGGAAATTGCTACAATTGCGGGAAGCCAGGTCACTTTTCTAATGTATGCAAAGCTCCAAGGAAGCCAAAGGCAAATGACTCAGCTGAATGCTACAACTGCCATAAGAAGGGGCACTATAGCAGGAACTGTCCTTTGAAGCAGAATGCATAGGTGGCTCATGTCTATGACGGGAAGACCCCGCCAGCTACCACCGATGGATCAGGTAAACCCGACGTCTTGGGAGGTACCCTTACCATTAAAAATATTCCTGTTTCTGTACTTTTTGATGCTGGTGCATCACGTAGCTTCATCTCTGGTAACCTTGTTCACAAATTAAAATTAAAGCGAGGAAAACTTAAGGAACCAATTAAAGTTCGAAACCCGATAGGAGGTTCTGTTAGTCTCAGTTTATACTGCAGAGTGCCTATCTCTTATTCTTGCTACAAGTTCTCTTTTAAAGTGATTGTCATGGACCTGTCCGAATTTGATGTTATACTGGGGCTTGACTGGTTGACAAAATATAAGGCCGAAGTTAGATGTGCCGAAAGGATAGTTAAAGTCGAAACGAAGCTTGGACCGATATATATACCATGTCATGGCTCAGAAATTAATAGAACAGAATTTTGGTCTTCTTTAGAAATTACTCCCCCTTCGATAGAAAAGATACCGGTCGTTAAAAACTATGCGGATGTGTTTGAAGAAGTAGAAAACTTACCGTTGCAAAGAGAAATTGAATTTAGAATAGATCTAATCCCTAACGCCCAACCAGTAGTTCATCCAATTAGAAGAATGGCCCCGAAAGAAAAAGAAGAGTTAAGTAGTCAAACCCGAGAATTACTTTGGAAAGGTCTGATCAGACCGAGCTTTTCAGCGTGGGGAGCAGCAGTAGTATTTGTCCCGAAATCAGACGGTACTCTAAGACTTTGCGTTGATTACCGAGATCTCAATAAACAGACAATGAAGAACAAATATCCTTTGCCCCGAATAGACGATCTGTTAGATCAATTAAATGGAGCAACAGTATTCTCCAGAATGGACCTAGCTACAAGTTTCCACCAATTGCGTATAGTCGAAGACTGTGTTCCTTTGACAGCCTTCAGGGGTCCCGATTTATTCTACGAATGGTTAGTAATGCCGTTCGGCTTGTGCAACGCTCCGGCATACTTCGTAGATCTTATGAACAGAGTGTTCCGTGGTGTGTTGAATAAATTTGTTTTAGTCTTCATCGATGACATTTTAATCTACTCTAAGTCGGAAGAAGAGCATGCAAAACATTTAGAACAAGTGTTGAAAATTCTAAGGAGAAATGTCTTGAAAGCTAAATTTTCTAAGTGTGTCTTCTGGCAGAATGAAGTTAAATTCCTAGGCCATGTCGTATCAAAAGAAGGAATTGCTGTAGATCCAAGCAAAATTACAGCGATTCAGAACTGGAAACAACCTACTACTCCCACAGAAGTTCGAAGTTTCCTTGGATTAGCTAGTTACTATCGGAAATTCGTTCAGGATTTTTCAAAGATATCAGGAGTATTGACAAAGCTTACAAAGAAGCATGAAAAATTCAAATGGACTCCCGAATGTGAAGAAGCTTTCCAAGAGCTGAAACTGAAGTTGACAACCGCTCCAGTATTGACAATTATAGAAGGTAATCAAGACTTGACTGTATGGACAGATGCTTCTATTAGAGGGCTAGGCGCAGTGTTAATGCAAAAAGGCCAAGTGATCGCTTATGCCAGCTGTCAACTAAAGCCGCATGAAAGAAACTATGCTACTCATGATCTTGAGTTATTAGCTATCGTGTTTGCTTTAAGAATCTGGAGGCATTATTTATTGGGCGAGAAGTTTGAACTATACGCCGATCATCAATCCTTGAAATATCTGTTCACTCAGAAAGATTTAAACCTGAGGCAACAGCGTTGGTTAGAATTCCTTACAGCATACGATTTTGAAATTCTATACACTCCAGGGAAAGCCAATGTTGTAGCCGATGCGCTCAGCAGAAAGAATGAAATCATCGCCAGTTTTGTCATCACGTCTTCATTAAGACAGGATCTCGACCCTTCAGAAAGACGATGAATTTATTCAAAGAATCAGTCAGAGAGTCAAAGGAGGTGAATCCACAAGTTTCCGACTCGATGACAAAGGAATTCTAAGATTAAAGGGCAGAATTTGCATCCCAAACCTTCTCGAGCTCAGAAGAGAAATACTTGATGAGTGCCACAAATCCAAATTAAGTATCCATCCCGGTATGAGCAAAATGTATAACGATATCAAACGCACATTCTGGTGGAGAGCTATGAAAAGAGATATCTCATTATATGTTAGCAGGAGCCCCACTTCTCAGCTAGTTAAGAGTGATCAGCAGAAATTGGCTGGATTATTACAACCATTAGAAATTCCAGGATGGAAGTGGGAACAAATCTCGATGGATTTCATCGATGGTTTGCCTCGAACTAAGAAAGGAAACGACAGTATATAGGTAATCGTAGATCGCTTCACGAAGACTGCCCATTTCATACCTGTCTGATCCAACAGAACGACTCAAAGTCTAGCACAGATTTACTTCAGAGAAATAGTTAAACTACATGGAGTGCCGCTCAATATAGTCAGCGATAGGGATCCCCTATTTACTAGCAAATTCTGGGAAGCATTCCAGGAAGAATTGGGAACCAAATTGAATCTAAGCACCGCTTATCACCCTCAGACAGATGGCCAAACTGAGAGGGTGAATAGAATTTTAGAAGATTTGCTGCGGGCTTGCGTTATCGATTTTGGAGGCTCATGGGAAGATCACTTACATTTAGCCGAATTCTCTTACAACAATAGTTATCAAGAAAGTTTGGGAATGTCTCCATTTGAAGCATTATACGGTAGACCGTGCAGATCCCCCGCATGTTGGGTAGAACCTGGCAACAGACTTGTGTTGGGGCCCGATATGATTCAAGAAGCATCGGATAAAGTCGATTTCATTAAGAAGCGATTAAAAACCGCGCAGAGCCGACAGAAAAGTTATGATGATGCGAGAAGAAGGGATATATCGTTTGCCGTTGGCGATTATGTTTATTTAAGAGTTTCTCCAATGCGAGGAGTAATCAGATTTGGCAAGACTGGGAAGTTGGCACCGAGATTTATTGGTCCCTTTCCTATACTTGAACGGATTGGAACTCTTGCGTATAGGGTTTCATTACCTAATTGGTTGCCTGGTATACATGATGTGTTCCACGTATCTCAACTTAGAAAACATGTTCATGATCCAGACCTTATTGTGGAAGAAGCAGCGCAACATGATATAGACATAACTCCAGAATTAGCACTCAGTAGAGAGCCATTAAAGATAGTTGGCAAAGAAACCAGAGAGCTAAGGAGGAAAAAGATTCATTTAGTCAAAGTGCAGTGGAGTAGTGATCCTAGAGACTGTACTTGGGAAACTGAGGAAAGCATTAAACAAGCCTATCCCAAATGCAGAGTGGACATCTCTGACTAACTCCGGTGCAAGGTACCTTTACAATACTTTGCATTTACATTTTATTTCCTGCTTAGCTGTTATTTCCTTTTCGAGGACGAAAAGTTTTAAGTGGGGGAGATTGTAATAACCCGGAAAATGTGAACCAGTTTAAAATTTTTAAATTAGGTTATTACCAAAGAATTTGAATAATTGAATAGCCTATTTCAATAAAATATAGAATTTGGTATGGTATAGCAGTTTGAAATTTTGAATACAAACTTTGTCCGACTGTACCGGGTGGAAAATATAACGGATTTTAACGAAACTGAAAATATTTAAATCTGTTTATCAATACCTTTCTAACGAATCTGAAAAATCAAAGTTTCATAGCGGAAATCAAAAGTTATGGCCAAAGGAATTTTCAGAGAGGTCGCTATATAGTATATACAGCCCTTGAAAATTGAGATTTTGCATACGACCTCGGAATTCGACGAAACCACTTTTGTTGGGTCCGGGATGTCAAATTATTGCTAAATTTCAAATTTCATAATTTTTGAAGCTAGTATGTGAGCGGGGCAAAAGATAATGTGTTTGGTCAAATTCTGTTAAAATGGGTCGACCTAAAAATGGCCGTTTTTCAAACGAACTCAGAATTCGACGAAACTGGTTTTGTTAGGACCGTATCGTCAAAACAAAGCCAGATTTATTTTTCTGGAATTTTTCGATTCAGTTTGTGGCCCTGACAAATTGAAATGTACGTTTAAATTAAATATCGAATGTTTTATATTTTAATTTGAAAAATAACTGACTGTAACAGTCGAAATGGCCAACGAAACATATCCCATTGTGTCCGGAATAGGGGTATTTAGCTAGGGGCGATAGTCGTTGGGTTAGATTTCGAGTTCGTCTGAGAAAGGGGGTATTTTAGGAATTAAATAAATTAAAAAATTAAAATAAAAGGAGCGGGCCAATCAGAATTCATCTTCTCCATCGAAACCCCCAGGCGCGACGCGGAAAAAGCTCCAAACCTTCTCTCTTCAATTTCTCCAAAACCACTCAACGATATCAAGCAAACTCAGATCCATTTTGAAGAGCGTTCAGAGATCTTCAAATCCATAGCAACTTCAAGAATTATCGTTGCGTATTTAAGGAGATATCGCGCCAGGAAGGTCCGACCTTTGCGCTGCCGCCGTGGGTGCTGGAGGTCACCGAGTTGATCATCTCGGGTAGCTTTGGGAAGCTCTTTCCTTCCTCTTCGACGCAGCGCTGGCCGTTCGTCCTAAAACTTCGTGGTTTTGCCGAAAAGGTTAACCCTAGTTTTCGAAATCAAAAAGGGTATATGGCTGAAACCATTTTCAACTGATTTTTACACTATAAAGCGTTGCAAACTTGTAAAAATCGTATCTTTTTGCTATGTTAACGAAATTCGATGAAACAGGAGACACCGTGACCGCAAAGAGGCTCTCTACATTCTAGAAGAAGCCGCGGATTTTTCTGACCTTCCTACGATTTTTAGCACTGCAATAACCAATGTGAGGAATCAAAATTATTTGTGTGAATGAAATCGCGTTGTATAAATTATATAAGCGAAGTGTAAATTATATACGCATTGTATACCTCATGTACATGTGTTGTATAAGTTATATTAGCGATGTATAAATTATACAAGCGTTGAATGAAAAATATATGCTTTGAATTGTGATGAAGTGCAAGTGAATTACTATATTATATATATATATATATACTCCCCTCGTCCACAGACCATGGTCGATATTTATTGCTTGTGATTGACGTGATATTATATGGTATGACGAATGGTTGTAAATAATTGTTTGTGGTTGATATTCTGGTTGAAAAATACCTTTGTGGTTGAAAAATACCCTCTTGTGGTTGAAACAAATTAGAATAGGATTGTGGAATTGAAAATAAAACATGTCGCCTGCGTGCGAACTAGATGCATGATCCCCATTGTCAAAAACCGCGAGGTTTTAAGGTAGAGCGAGGAGCCGTACTAGGGACGGTCCCGGTTTTTACTACCCTGCCGTTATGCTGCCGAAATTTTCTGAAATATTTATGTGTTAGAATAATTTTCATTCGTTGAAACAAATTATACAAACTATATCGAAGATTCATGTGTTGAGTTGCAATTCATTCGTTGAGTTGAAATTCATGTGTTGAATATTATTTGAATTTAAACAAATGGCTTTAGCGATAAAAATCACATTTTTATATATACACAAACAATATCGAATATTCATGTGTTGAGTTGCAATTCATTCGTTGAGTTGAAATTCATGTGTTGAATATTATTTGAATTTAAACAAATGGCTTTAGCGATAAAAATCACATTTTTATATATACACAAACTATATCGAATATTCATGTGTTGAGTTGCAATTCATTCGTTGAGTTGAAATTCATGTGTTGAATATTATTTGAATTTAAACAAATGGCTTCAGCGATAAAAATCACATTTTTATATATATACAAACTATATCGAATATTCATGTGTTGAGTTGCAATTCATTCGTTGAGTTGAAATTCATGTGTTGAATATTATTTGAATTTAAACAAATGGCTTTAGCGATAAAAATCACATTTTTATATATATACAAACTATATAGAATATTCATGTGTTGAATTTCAATTCATTCGTTGAGTTGAAGTTCATGTGTTGAATGTTTTTATCTTTTAAAAATAAAATGAATCGACAATGAAAACTATATTTTTATAGTGAATATGAAGTGTTAAAAATACACATGTGTCGAATAAATATTTTTGATGATAAAAATATTCCTTTTATCATGTATACGCTTAGTTAAAAATACACATGTGTCGAATAAATATTTTTGATGATAAAAATATTTCTTTTATCATGTATACGCTTAGTTAAAAATACACATGTGTTGAAATAAATAATAGTTTGTTAGAAATATTATTATTAGCTTTGTTCTGCATATATATACATGTGTTGAACAGGAAAAATGGATTAGCTGTAGAGTAAAGAAATTATTTGCGTGCCCGACAAATAGGTAAACCTTGATGAGTTGGCTGCGCAATTTTATTTATATATCAACTCCTGTGAATGCCATTGGATGCGGAGTGCTGGTTTTTCTGTGTGAAATAATAAATAACGCCATAGGATAGTAACAATTAATTTTGAACTACACTACATGGCATACTTCTTGACGATAGGCATACTTCATCATATTCCACATAAGCAATTGGAGCTTGTGTGACGAGGTGGAAGATTTACCATATAAGCAAGAGGCTTGTATGGCGATGACTATATACTACAGGTTGAACTGATGACTGATATGGACTATATAAATTATAACGATAAATTGCCAGATTAATAAAAACCCCACACGGGTCTGGAGTTGACAATAATCACGTCGCTCTAGTTATTAGATACGGCACATGGACTATTTATTTCCACACGGAAACGGGGTGACGGGAATTTATTCTCTGGAGTGATTATCAGTACATGCTCCCCCGTAAACACCAAAATATATCACTATAAATATGTGAATGCTTTTTAGGATTTATTGGGTACCTAATACGGCCCAATAAATTTCCAAACCCCTCCCCGTACAAAGGAGGTTATGGCGAAATTTTTCAAAATATTAAGGCGTTAGTGAAAAATTTGAAGTGAAAACGAAGTTGAAAATATAGAATGAACTATAGTTGAAATTATAGAATGAACTATATTTATATATATAAATATAAATATAATTAAAAGGAATAGAGGCCGTGCAGTTCGCGTTTCAGAATCGTAATTTGAAACGATTAGTACGAGAAATCCGACCATCGGATTTTCCCGAAACCGCAACCGCTGGGTTCGCCTTGGAAATATCTTTCCAACGGCACCAACCTTGTAAAAATCCAACGGTTGGATTGTCCGATATGTTTAATTCAAATCTGAAGAAAAACAGCGCCAGTGCCACGGCACGACCTGAAACGTCGTTTAATTAAATATGGCCATTTTTAAATAAATAAAAATGACGAAAAATCGTTATAAAATATTATAAGCGATATTGATTGAGAATAAACCAAATGGGCTTGAATTGTTTGATATTTGATGGTTGTATGTGTATGACATGAAAATAACACTAAAGAACCGAAAGATGGATGTCGAATAATATAATCATAAAATGAATCGATTTAAATTCTAATGACGTGAATTATTTGAAAAGGCCGAGCTAACCCTCATTTCAAATAATTTATCGAGCGATTCGAATTGGAAAATGCAAAGACGATTCAAGACCGACGATCTTCGTATCGGTTGGATGGGCGCTACTGAGGTTCCTGACCGGAGTAGCTACCGGAAGGGGACGGAAGTAGTAGCCGTCTGAACGTATGTGTTGATTGGACGGATATACGAGGAACTTGACGCCTCCGGTTTCGTTCAGACCCAGGACGAACTTGTAAATGAACTGTATGTCTGACATTGGATTTTGTTCTATACTGATTGATCTCTGTTAAATATATATCAGTTTGGCGGCGGAGAATTTATTCTTTTGCTTAACGCCCTTCTCTGAGACGTACGAGCTCAGAGGTTATATATCGATGGAAATCAATCTTATGGAGTGGATTGCCTATGTGGCATGCCAAGATGTTGTGATCAAGGCTTCTGTTGCAAAGCAAAGTCTTGTGGATGATGATCAAAGCAAGGTCTACGTGGCCTAGCTTTGTGTATTTCGTAGATTCGCGAGCCTCACACCCCGGTATGAGTTAAAAACGGGATACGGACTGCAGGGAGAGCACGACGTTTCTTTCTAGCTATGGTGGTGTCAGTGACTTACCAGCCCTGACATATATATCTACTTTTCACCTTTGTGGTTGTTGGAATGCGAGGCGCCTCGATTATAGGTCTGTAAGGACCGGGAAACGTGTGTTCAGGAATAAATAATCCTCAAACGTAAGAGAGGACCGGCCCGGAAGCATCCAGGGGTTACCCAGAGTGTGTAGTCCCGAGGCATTTGCTAGAGTGTCTCGAAGCGGAGAGGAGCTTGCCCCTTGCCTCGACTCATGATGGAAATCCAATTTCCAATACGAAATAACGGACTCGATTGTAGAACTAGTATGGCGACATAGTAGATGGTAGCTATGCCGCCTATGATTGATATTTATGATGCTATTCGTTTTTGAAACATATATGCACTAGTAATAATATCAAATGATTTTGCTTTATACGTATCAAGCATATTTGGCTATTATAAGGTAAAACTCTATCCTCCGGCTTGCGTTGCATTGTGTGATGGGACCTGAGTCTTATAATGGCTTCATTCTTTCTAAAAGCATTGCGTTGTTTTAAAAGAATTTACTTTGTTTTAAATGCACAAGCAATCACTGGAGTAAACCCGTTCCGCGAAAGTGGCGTGGTCCTATGATTTGCTATTACTATTGTTTAACTGTTAAATAGATTCCTCATACCAGTCCCCATGACTGACTCGTTGTTTGTTTCACTTTGCAAACGCGGGTGCCCTTATTTTCACACGGGCAACCTAGTACACAGATGACAGGTTGTTTTTGGCTCTGCACTGCTGCATAGAGTGCATTTTTGGCTCATGGCGAGGCTGACTTCACAGAGATGACTTTGACATTTTCCGCCATTACTGTACTTATATTATGATTCCGCCACGGGCGATGCAGACTGATTTACTTTCCGTATTCCTTACTATATGTATATGTATTCCGCCTTCGGCGATGTAGACTGATACCCTTATTATGTCTCACTGCATGTATGTATTCCGCCTCTGGCGATGATGACTGATCACTTTCCTTTTATTTACTAAGTTATATCCCACGTTATGCTATTCTGATATTCCTACATGTTGTGATTCCGCTATCATATCCATGTAAAATTATTCTATTTATTATTTCTGCTATTACCAGTTCTCTGCTATGATGATTAATGTGTTATTTCCCTATGATTATCCTTAATACCGCCCCTCGGATTTTGGGATCGTCACATCACACAATCAATTTTCAAAACACATCAAACAATCAAACTTACAAGCCATCCATGGTCTGTGGACGACGGGTGTCGGGTGCTGCTAAGCACCGTCTGCATCCTAGTATATATTTTTAACTAGAAAAGAAAATTTAAAGTGAGAAGTTCTCACCGACTAGTTAATCCAATACCATGGCTCTTCATATGTACAATTCATCGCCTTTTGTCACTTTCGTTGCCCGTAGCCACTACATATATAAAAATCACATTTTTATATAGTTGCTATGTATATAAAAATCATATTTTTATAATCACTCCATATGGATAAAAATTCTATTTTTACATCTCTACTATATAGATAAAAATTCTATTTTTACATCGCTACTATATAGATAAAAATTCTATTTTTACAACGATGTTCATATAATAAAGATTATATTTTTATCACGCTATTCTCTATATAAAGATTTCGCCTTTTCAAATATAAAGATTAAATCTTTTCAAATATAAAGATCAAATCTTTCCTGTCTATATAATATAAAAATCGTATTTTTACTTCACTAAAAATCATATCTTTATTTTGTTACATATATAAAGATAATATTTTTATATTCACTTTTATATAAAAATCACATTTTCAATACTTCTAATTTATAAAAATTATATTTTTATATTTCACATATGATAAAATTTCTATTTTTATCATTTTTAAAATATAAAAAATCATATCTTTCCTACTTCAAAAATATCATTTTTTCACTTTTAAAAATATCGTCTTTTTACTTAATAAAAATCCGACCTTTCTTTTCCTTTGTAGAAATTACTTCCTTATGTAATTAAAAATCCGATCTTCTCATACAATAAAAATTCGATATTTATTCACTAACCTTATAAAAGAAAAACCGATTTATTTATTTATAGAACTAATTATTTATATAAACAAAAATAAATAAATAAAAATTGATTCAGAACTTACAGTGAAAATCGAGGGGAGGGGGCCGTTTGCTGGCGTCCGTCGGAGAAGGGAAGGGTGGCTCAGCCTATGGCGGCGGTCGGATTGGAGGCTAGGGTTTAAAAAGGGGGGCGGAGGCTGCGTTCGATTGGAAGGAGGGGGGCTCGGTCAGGGAAGAAGAAGGGGAGGAGGAAGCGGAGGACGGTGGAGGAGGGGATGCGGTGGCCGCGCCTTGGGCGGCGGCGGTGATTCGAGGGGGGGCGATGGCAGCGGCGGCCCCCCCATCGCTCTCCTCTTCCCTTTTTTTTAATTTTCTTGAATGAAGAATGAGGGGGCCAGAGAGAAAGTAAGGAGTAGAGGAGAGATAGTTTTATTTTTATATTATTTTATTTCAAAAAAAATTGACTTTTTATTTCGACCTCGAAACGAGACCCAACGACTGTCGCTCATAGCGTAATACCCCCATTCCGAACACAATGGGATATGTATCGTAAGCAGATTCGATCGTTACGATCAGTTTTCGTTAAAATCAACATATAACTCTATATATTGAATTTGAACGCGCATTTCAATTTACCGGGGCCACATACTAACCAGAAAAATTCCAGAAAAATATTTTCTAGCTTCGTATCGACGATACGGTCCTAACAAAACTAGTTTCGTCAAATTCTGAGATCGTTTGAAAAATGGCTATTTTCCAGTCGATTAAAATCAACTGAACTGGTCAAACGCGTTTTCCTTTGCCATGCTCACATATTGATTCGAAAAATTATGAAAATTGGAATCTAGCAATAACTTGACATCACGGATCCAACAAAAGTGGTTTTCGTTGAAATCCGAGGTCATTTGCAAAATGGCTATTTTTAAAGGCCGAAATTCCATAGCGACTATTCTGAAATTTCAACTGGACATATCTTTTGATTCCCGCTATGAAATTTCGATTTTTCGGATTCGTTGGAAAGATATTCACAAATAGATTCCATTATTTTTGGTTTCACTAAAATCCGGTTTATTTTGCACCTAGTACATTCAATTGAAGTTTGAAATTGAATTATCGAACTACTGCGCCATTTTCAATTCCTTTTATAATTATATATAATTATTTATATTCTAACGACGATTCAAATAAATATATACGTTCGAATTCTATTCGAAATAAATTTCTCGTCGTTATTATTTAAAATAATCCATTTTAAATATTCAAAATTCATCGAAATTGCCAAAATAAAATTTTTAAACTGGCTCGCATTTCCGGGTTGTTACATTTCTATTACTAATACTTCCTTTTCTTATGCTAATAATACTATCACTGCAAATGTAAAGCCCAGTATTGACATTGTTAATGCTAGATTAGGTCATATTTCTGTCAGTCATATGAAACATTTAATAGTTTCCATTTCGGGCAACAATGATAATAATAATTTTGATTTTAGTTTTGAAGCTTGTGTTTTGGGTAAACATCATAAAATGCCTTTTCTAAAATCAGTTTCATATGATGATGATTCCTTTGACATGATACATATAGATCTTTGGGGTCCATATTTAAGACCTTCTTTGTTTGGTGCTAAATATTTTTTGACAATTCTAGATGATCGTACTAGAACTACTTGGACTTATTAGATTCATTCAAAAAGTCTAGTGTATCATGTTATTGTTGTTTTTCTTGAGTATGCTCAAACTCAGTTCAACAAGACAGTGAAAGTGATTAGAAGTGATAATGGGGCAGAGATTGTTCAGAAATCATGTAAAGTGTTATTTGCAAATAAAGGTATTATTTATCAAAGAAGTATTCCAGGAAATCCTCAGCAAAATGGTAAAGTAGAAAAGAAGCATAAACATCTTCTTGAAACTATTATAACTATAAGAATTCATGCTAGTTTTCCATACAAGTTTTGGGATGATTGTTTGCTTGCTACAACTCATATCATAAATTTATTACCTAGTTCTGTTTTGAAATGGAAAACCACTTATGAGTTACTTATGAAGAAGCAACCTGATTATAGTTATTTAAGGGTTATTGGATGTTTGTATTTTTCTGCTTAGAAATCATTTGATAAGTTTGCTCCTTGATCAAAAAATTGCATTTTATTAGGGTATCCCTATGCTTAAAAGGGATGCAAATTATACAATCTTAATAGCCATAAAGTGATCTTCATTAGAGTTGTTTATTTTGTTGAAAATTGTTTCCATTCAAGGATGATCCAAATATGATTCCTTCTATTTCTCAAATTCTGGAAACTTCACTTCCTTTGGTTAATCCTGCTTTTGATATTTAAAATCTTTCTTTTCTTGCAAACTGTCAAAATAATGATCAATAAGGAGTTCAACTTCCTCAAAACACCACTGAAACTTCTCCTCAAAATTCTGCTTCTCCTGGAAATTTTGATACAAGTTATACTACTTCTTCTTCTACTCAAAATCTTGTTCCTCAAGTTACTATAACACAAAATCTTATATTCACTTCCAGGCCTAGTAAATTGCCTAAGAAATTTGATGATTTTGCTATGACAAAAACAACTACAAGAGTCATTCAAAATTTTGATTCTGACAGTTCTGTTTCATTTAATGTTTATTTTGAACCATGTCTTGCTCATTTGGATAATAAAAATTTACATAGCCTAAATGATGTGTTGGTAGGTTATGAGCGTTCTTTATACAATAAAGCAAAGGACCATCCTAAATGGGTTGGGTAGAAGCAATGGATAAAGAGTTGCAAGTACTTAAAAATAATGGTATATGGGAATTAACCGGTTTACCTATTGGTAAAAAGGTCATTGAGTCTAAATGCGTTTATAATACTAAATTTAAACCTAATGGTGATACTGAGAGATGCAAAGGTAGAGTGGTTGCAAGAGGTGATAAGCAAATATTTGGTAAAGATTATAAACATACTTTTTGTCCAATGGCAAAATTAACTACTATTAGATTGATTATGGAATTGGCTGCAATAAAAAAAATGGGATATTCAGCAATTGAACATTAATAATTCTTTTCTTCGTGGTTATCTTGATGAAGAAGTGTGTGTGTGTGTGTGTGTGTATGACTCCTCCTTTAGGTTATAAAAAGGTCAAACCAGGTCAAGTTTGTAAACTTAGAAGATCAATTAATGGTTGAAACAGACAAGCATATTTTAGAACAAACAATTGACAATTTTTTTTGGTCAAATGGGGTTTTACTCAGTCTAAACAAGACTCTTCTATGTTTTTCATGCACAAGGGTGACTCTTTTACAGCCATGGTTACATATGTTGATGATTTGTTATTGACTATAAATGATATTACAGTGATGAATAATTTGAAGAATGTGTTGCATAAGACTTTCACAATTAAAGATTTAGTCACATTGAAATATTTTCTTGGAATCTAAGTTTCAAGATCTAAATCTGGTATACTCTTAAATCAAAGGAAATACATTTTAGATATGCTTCAAGATAATCGAATGAAAGGATACAAACCTGCTACTTTTCCTATGTAAAAGGGTTTGTAGCTCAGTCTTACTGATAGTGAATTATTAAAGGATCCTAGAATTTTCAGAAGGCTCATTGGTAAATTTCTCTCTTTAAATCTTACTCGACCTGATATTTCATTTGTTGTTCAACGGTTAAGCCAATGTTTAACTGTTCCAAGAGTACTCCATTATAAAGCAACTATCCACATTCTAATATATCTTAAGGGTACTTTAAAGCTTGGACTTTATTTTTCTACAAAATATTAACAACTTATAGAGATGCTGATTGGGGTACTTTTCTAGATTCAGGGAGGTATTTAAGTGGTTACTGTATTTTTCTTGGTAACTCGTTAATTTCTTGGAAAAAAGGAAGCAAAAATATTGAGAGGGGTCTGTTAAGTATTGGTTTTATAATACTTTTATATGTGTGTTTTGGTTGTGTAAAGTTTGTTTTGAATACTGGTTATTTTTTGCTTGTAGAAGCTTCTATATAAATATACTTCGGTCTATAACAAGGCAGTTGGCAGATGTAATGAGATTTACTTTCCTCATTTCTAGATTTTCATTTTTCTTCCAAAATTTCTGAGATCCAGAAATGCAACATAGGGGTCATGTTGAACATGTTAGAGATGAAATAAATCTACTTGCCAAAGTTGATAACACACTTGCATTTGGAAGCTCAAGGTAAGAATGGTAGCGAGCTTTACAATTGTTTATTCAAAAGCTTTACAATTGTTTATTCAAATATTCATCTAATGTACAACTTAGAGTATCCTTTTCTTTGTTCCAAACCATATTTAATTCTCATTTGCAACAAAAATGAAAGAAACCCTTTATTTTTTATGAAGTAATTGCTTTCCATTTCACTATCGTGATTTACAAAGGAACGAGACTTGGTGTATTTTCATATTTCAACAACATTAAAATTATCAAAAAAATTGGTATCATTCCTAATCAACCTCACCCAAAGAAATACAACCGAGTTTATTGCTAATTTGCTCGACTTCAAGTATTACATAATGTGCAGGATCAGACTAATATCGATTGGACTACAATGCAATTCACTCTTTTAGTTTAGGGTATTAGAGTATTCAAATGTTTTTTTGACTTTCATATATATGTTTTAAGTAATACGTTTAGTAGTAGATATCTTTTCTTTTCATATCATGAATATTTTTTCTTACTAACATTTGGTTTTATTCCAATTTTAGTCATACATGAAACTTTTAGCAACATCATCAAGGAAAGTTTTTCTTTTAAAGGACAAACTTAGCAATTTTTTTGGTGAAAAGTATGCAAAGTTCGGAATTTAGGGAGAAGGACACATTTTAGTGCAAAAGTGGAATTCATGGGGCCTACTATCTTTTTCCCTTTTACACTAAAATGTGTCCTTCTCCCTAAATTCCAAACAATGCATACTTTTCACCAAAAAAATTGCTAAGTTTATCCTTCAGTTTATTTTCCACTTTCTTATTTAGGTATATTTTTGAAAATAATAACAACTTTATGTTAGTCTCAAAAGTAGTTTATGTTAGTCTCAAAAGTATATACACATATTGATTATACAATAAATTTCCAACAGGACGCTGACCTGTCTAAAACATACCTATATGTAAATATTTTCAAAAGTGATCTATTTTTGGTATATTTTTCAAAAAGAGGCCTAAGTTTGTAAATCTACCTTCTAACAAATAATTAGGTTTATTTTTTTCTTCTACAAAATAAATTTCTACTTAAGGGTGGATAACCAATAATTTGAGGCACTAGAGATGGCACATATTCATTTGTCTATACTGCAAAGCATATTAGTATATCTGAAGAAATAATGATTAACCAGTGCATTTTCCTCTTCAAGTTCTCCTTTGGTTTGAATGAATATTCATCTCGATTAGTAATAAAGGGAAATTTGGCTAATACAGAATTCACTGATGGGACATTATTTAAATGTGATTCCATTTCTACATTATTTAATGCATTTTCAACATTACATGCTCCAAATGAGTACCTTTTCTTATGTATATTTTTTAGTCTGTTTTAACCTATATCTATACATATGAAAGCATTTAAGTTTATTACAAATAATTACTAAATTTAAGAATAGTAGTAAAGGACAAATCCAAACCATTCCACCAGGCCTTTCTTATAAGGAACACATAAATAATACGTCAATGACAAGTGTAATCATATTTGTAAATGTCAACCTCCTAATCATATCCTAAGAAACACAAATTGCTTATTCTCAATTACTAAAGTTACTATTGTTGCAATGCCATGTTTAACTCGGGGGTGATGGTATAACATCCAAGGTTAGAAATCCCGGTTTTTATTCCGATAATGTGGAAAAATTGAATTGGCTACGTTCTAGAATTTCCGGTTTAATTTTGGTTTTCCAATTCCGGTATTTTTTTACATAAATACGAATATATATATGCAATAGTGATAATTAATTGTGCTAAATTATTCGAATTACATAGAGGGTACAAAAGATACTATAAGAATTTAATACAAAAAGCTATTTCTCTTAGCATTATATAAAATTTGACCATTATTGTCTATGTCCAGTTAAAGCGCTTAGCGGGTCAAATGTGGCGGAGGTCCAAAAATTCATAGCGGTGATAAAGCGAGGAAATAGCAGATATAGCGGATGACTCTAAAATAGCATATGTAACTCATTCGTAATGCTTTTACAAATGTAAAAATGATAATTACATGAAAAACTATCACTTGGTTTATTTATAATTAATGCATATTAGTACATTCTTAATTTGAAAAAAAAAACATGTGCAAATATCAATAAATAAACATAAATTGCTATTTAAATTAATCAAGTTTTATAGAATATATACATTTTTTTCTAAAAATATTGTTGGAAATAATGGTTCGGCTGAGTCGTGGACTAGGTCACTTTCTTGAAGACGTTTCGGCGATCTACTCAAGGTGCAAAGTAGTTCGTACTGTTCGCCGCCGACTCTGGGATAAAACAACATCTTCCTTGTTTTTCTTTAATATATCGGATCATTTGCACATATGAATCCGACTTAGTTTGCACTCTAAAAATAACACTTCTCATGTATATTTTTCTTTCTATTTTTTCAAAAGAGTGGTGGAAGAGAAGATAGAGAAAAAAAATATGTTTTCTTTCTGTGGAAGAGGAAGAGAGAGAGATTTTCCTTCTATATTCTGTATTCTATGTTCTGTATATTTCCTGGTCTATGACCAAGTTCTTATATAAAAGAAATTATAGCTATTCTAGTGGGAGGAGAATTGGACTGCAATTAATGTCATATTAAATGAAAGAAACGTTCAAAAGAAAATTGCAATATGTCAATTGCATACGTTTCAAAAAAAGATAAATGTTAATAAATATTAATTTATTACCATTCATTGCAATTTGTTAATTTTATTTATATTTTGTAACAGCTCAATCAAATGCATGTATATATATATACACACACCCATAACTGTTATGCAAACGTAACAGCTCTCAGAAGAAAAATTACTGATACAAAATATAATACCGTTTATAACTTCCAACGGCTCTATGCATTAATGGCTCATAAATATTTACATATATGTAAATATATTACCGTTTTAGTTTTCAACGGTTCTATTGCATTAATTGCATTACAATAATGGTTCAAATATATGTTACCGTTATTAATTTACAATGGCTCATTTTTTTATTCTTATTTTTTTAATAAATTCACAAAATATTCCAACAATCCCCCACTTGAATTTCTTAAGAAAATATTTTTGAGCAGTTCATTAAAAATACATAAGATTGTGCATAAACAAAGGTGTCATCCGACTTGAACCTTTGCATAGTGAGTAAGATTCAGTTTTTACTAGAGTGACATGTAGTCTTGAACTCTATTCCTGATATCAAAGCACACACAACCTTTCCAGAGTGCAATCAAATAAGCCCGTGCATTTATGGCCATGCACGTCTATCCCAATTTAGTGAACGCTCTAGGAATCTTGCCCAAACTCCATAGGAAACGGCCACATTTCCACATTCACACAGGTGAGTCTATCAAGAGTACTCCTGAAGGTAGGTACCCCACTCCAAATAGAGTATAGATCTCATTAAGAGTTTCTATTAACTCATCCTATAATCACTTCAGGAATACATGCTTCTTAATATATAAATTTAGCATGTTCATCTATTATCACTACACAACTTGTTTTTTCCCATTGAACCTAGTTCTTGGGATCTCCGGTCATTTAGGTCGGGTTACCATTGTGCGTGATTCCACAGTCTAAGGGCAATAGTCCCATTCTTTCAGAATCATTAAGGACTTTCTTTCTGGTCAGTCCTTTCGTCAAAGAATCTACCGAAGTATCATCACTTCATATGTGATGTTCTCTAACAATACTGTGCATACGACTGTCATTTATTACCGTTGTACTATCGGTTCTGTCCTTTTTTAAAATAGCCGTCAAATTGTCATCACTACATATGTGATGTTCTCTTACAGTATTGTGCTTACGACTGTCGTCTTATACCGTTGTAATAACGGTTCTGAAATTTTGCAATAGCCGCGGAACTATCGCAATAGATTACACCATGGTGTCAGTTTTTCCATATGGAGATCTCCACTAGCATATTTCTTTAGTTCTCTGCTTCTTCACTAGTTGTGGCTAGTGCTATTATCTCAGTCTCTATATAGTATACTGAGTCAAAATAATATGTTTTCTTGATTTTTTTTTTCAAGAAACAACTAATCCAGCAATTCTAAATATATATATATAGCCAATGTTCGTTTTTGAATCATCAGATTAAGTATTCCAGTCTGCATCGAAATATCCTTCAAGTATAGCTGGAAACTTTTCATAATGTAATCCAATGTTCATGATTTATTTTAGTTGTAATCCAAGGCTCATGGTTCATTTTAGGTATCTTATGACCCTCTCAATAACATGTTAATGCTCTATACTAGGTCTACTGATAAACCTGCATAATAATACCACGACATTGGCAGTGCCGGGTCTAATACAATCATTGGTGTTCATGCAGGTTTACAGTCAATGTAATTGTATTTCTTTAGAATCTTCTCAAAATAATGAGATTGATCCAAAGAAAGTCCTTTTTCGAACCTAGTAATCTTAATACCATGGATTACATTCGCCTCACTTATATCTTTTATATCAATGCTAATACTTAGTAAGGATTTAACAATGTTTATGGCATGAATATTTGACCCAAAAATAAATAGGTCATCTACATATAAACATATAATAGTACAAATGTCATTTTCATATTTATAATAAATGCATTTTTCACTTTCATTAACTTTAAATCCATGTGGGATTATAAAGTCATCAAAATTTTCATGCCATTTCTTATGTGTTAGTTTTAAACCATATAATGATTTATCTAGTTCGTAAATTTTACGTTCTTGACCACGAACTATAAATTATTCAAATTGGCCCATATTAATTTCCTGTTTCAATTCATCATCTAAAAAATGCAATTTTAACATCCATTTTTAAAATTTTGAATTTATGCAAGTGAAGTAATGCTCAAATGGATGTAGTTCCAATTACAGGAGAAATGATGCCAATAAATTATATATTATATCTTACATCATTTACCTATTAAATAGGAAATATATTTATCAACTATGCCATCATATTTTAATTTCTTTTTAAGCACTCATTATTTTTCTAGATTTACACCAAGTGGTATATTCACTAAGTGTCAAGTCTTATTAGATTCCAAAGAATCTAACTCATCATTTATAGCCCCTTGCCAAAGAATTGACCTCTAAATTAGATATGCCTCTTGGAGGTTTTAGGGGATTCTTTTTTAGAGTAAAGGAACAAAAAAATAATATAAACCAAGATCTTTTGCCTTTCTTTATCTTTCTAGATCCATCATTAAGAAAAATTAACATTTATTTAGGGCGTTACAAAAGCAGGAAAGTAGCAAGTCAAATTAATACCTAAATACATGTTATTCTTGAATAGTTGAAAGCAACCCCCACTATTAAAAGAAACCCTCACTATTAACAGAAACCCCCACTATTTTTCTCAAACTAAAAACCACAATATATGATTCTTCAATTGTGTATGCATTTATTGTTAAATAAATGTCATTACAATTATTGTTATTTCCTATAACATTTTCTAAATTCGCATTTAATTAATGTCAATTTTTATTAGTGACATTTTCTAAATTTATGCATATAAAGTATGTAAATATATTTTGATGCAAAAACTTGTTCATCAAATTAATGTCAATTCTCAATGACATTATCAAATAACATACACATTCTATTAACGTCAAATATTTAGTGACATTTCCAAATAATATATGCATCTAATGTCAATTATTACTGACATTTTCAAATAACATACACATTTTATTAATGTCAAATATTTAGTGACATTTCCAAATAATATATGTGTTCTATTAATGTCAATTCTTACTGGCATTTTCAAATAATATATATGTCAATTTATTTTGACATTTCCAAATAAATATATGCATTTTAGTAATGCCAAAATTTTAATGACATTTTCCAAATAAGTATGCACTTAATTAATGTCAATTTATAATAAAGACATTTTCAAAATTTGCATTCAATTAGTGCCTATTCTAATGACACTTTCAAAACAAATTCCCTTTAATTACTATTGTTCATAAGTTGTAAATAACAACATCGGAACAATCATCAATAAATGTAATATGATACTGATTTTGTGTATAAGCTCATTACTTCAATTAGCTCTCACATGAAATAAATCTGAAATTCAGATTTTCTAACAAAAAGAAATCTTCCAAAATCATCATATATGATCAAAAGTAAACAATTAATCTTATACCAATATTTAAAGTCTATTACAACTTTAAATTCACTAATTGAGTTTTACTATAATGTTAATCACCAATCAAATGTGATTACTCTCATTCATTATATCATTAAATGTTGTTTAATAACATTTATCATACAATTAAATGTTCAATTACAAACATTTTATTGCCTCATTTAAAAATTCTCTAAACAAGAAGGGCAAATTTCTAAATATATGCTTCTTGTAAAAGTTTTTCCTTTTACTAATTTAACATATTAGTAAACTATTAATATGCACCTTAATAGATCATACAAGTACTTTCACATGATTATCTAAAACAGTTGTTTTAGCTTAACATGAATGAATATAACATTATAATTTCTAGTTAACAATTAATTATACTTATATTGTTTTCTTAATCTGAATCATTCTATGAACAAATTTTTTCCATCCACAATCAATTTCAGAACTTACAAGTTTTACTTTTGTTTTCCAAAAGTCTCTTAATTGATTTTTTTTAATTAGCAAATCGATGCGTAATCCAAAATAATAATAATAGACAAATCCTTTTCAAACTTAGAGCAGTTTGTCAATTATAACAGTAATATAACTATTCATATAAAGTCATACCTTCGGAGATGATCTCAAAAGCTATTACAAAGCTTATGTGATGCATCTCTACTGACCTATCAGTCGTCAATTTTTTCTAATGCTAGTGATTAAAGTGCGGTCCTTTAAATCAGAAAAGCGCAGCGCTGACCACTGAAAATTGAAACTTGTATGATGGGGCAGCGTCGCCAAGATTTGCAGTCGAAGCCATTGTTTTTCTGGTACCGTCTTCAAATTGTTGGAAACAATTGTTCGGCTGAGTCGTGGACTAGGTCACTTTCTTGAAGACGTTTCGGCGATCTACTCAAGGTGCAAAGTAGTTCGTACTATTCGCCGCCGCCTCTGGGATAAAACAGCCTCTTCCTTGTTTTTCTTTAATATATCGGATCATTTGCACATATGAATCCGACTCAGTTTGCACTCTAAAAATAATACTACTCATGTATATTTTTCTTTCT
Organism: Allium sativum; assembly: GCA_030737875.1. Lineage (NCBI taxonomy): Eukaryota > Viridiplantae > Streptophyta > Magnoliopsida > Asparagales > Amaryllidaceae > Allium > Allium sativum. The sequence goes on from CM060919.1 coordinate 436,517,457, forward strand.
ATTTTTTCAAAAGAGTGGTGGAAGAGAAGATAGAGAAAATATGTTTTCTTTCTATGGAAGAGGAAGGGAGAGAGATTTTCCTTCTATATTATGTATTCTATGTTCTGTATATTTCCTGGTCTATGACCAAGTTCTTATATAGAAGATATTGTAGCTATTCTAGTGGGAGGAGAATTGGACTGCAATTAATGTCATATTAAATGAAAGAAACGTTCAAAAGAAAATTGCAATATGTCAATTGCATACGTTTCAAAAAAAGATGAATGTTAATAAATATTAATTTATTACCATTCATTGCAATTTGTTGATTTTATTTATATTTTGTAACGGCTCAATCAAATGCATGTATATATACACACACACACCCATAACTGTTATGCAAACGTAACAGCTCTCAGAAGAAAATTTACTTATACAAAATATAATACTGTTTATAACTTCCAACGGCTCTATGCATTAATGGCTCATAAATATTTACATATATGTAAATATATTACCGTTTTAGTTTTCAACGGTTCTATTGCATTAATTGCATTACAATAATGGTTCAAATATATGTTACCGTTATTAATTTACAATGGCTCAATTTTTTTTTATTCTTATTTTTTTAATAAATTCACAAAATATTCCAACAAATATATATTAAAAAACTCAATTAATAAACCTAACTTCATAATTTGTATAATGCATAGATGTCATTTTTCACTTGGCTTCTTTCATTAAAGATATAGCGGGGATATCGTGATATAGTGGAAATAACTAGATATATTAGGAATAACAGAATATAGTGGAGCTTAAAGCGTAGAGGCTATATCAAATGCTATTTGGTAAAAGCGTAGTGGTAGAAATCCACTACGGGATATAGCAGGGTTTTAGCGAGGTATTAACCGCACATCGTTGTCTTCATTTTTTTTTGGATTATCATATGATGGAAAAACATAATGTTGCATCTGATTCGAGCTTAAAAACGTCATCATCATATTATCAAAAGGTAAGGGCAACTTGATTATTCAATAACATACTGTTGAGTTACTCCAAAAAGAGATTAACTTTCGGTATAGTCAGATGTAGAACACCTGTAACTAGGGACATCGTTAGAAGCTTATCTTGGCTACTTGATGTTACAATTCCATTTTGCAAATTCCAGTTACATTTTTATAATTTCCTCGTAAAATCTTCTAGTTACATGTGAAGACTTGCTTTGATACAAATACGTAGAACATATAACCATTTTAACAGTAAAAAAATATTTTTCTACACATCTTCGAGCATTGGAATTTGCATAATAAAGTAGTTGAATTATTAAAAAAATACTCTAAATTATGTTAAGATATTGCCGAATCAATAATACAAAGAAAAAAATATAACCATATCAAATATTCTTCACTACACATGAAATAGGAGAAATGAAGCCCAAAGGAACAGGCAATGATCTAAAGAAAAATTATAACCTGGTTCAAGGAAACCCTAATCAGTCAATACCACTTTTTTCTTCTTAGCCGGCGCTTTCTCCATATCATCTTTCATTATGTTTTCCAATCACATAATCGAGGCTCTCTCTACCTCTTCCCTCTTAGCTATTTATGGCTTAATTTTTTTTGGGGGTTTTGCTAACGGAATGGATTTTCTTTCGAATTCTGAATCGGTCATCGCTGGAATCGGACCGAGATGGCTGGAAATCCAACGTGTTAGGCGAAACCTCAAACCATGGTAACATCATATAACGCCACACAAACACGCCAATTTCTATTTTCAGTATGCTAAACTTCCACAACAATGGAAAAGGAATAGCATATCATGAATATTTAACACAGAAATAATATTAATCACTCCCAAAAAAAAAGTGAGAGATATTTGGCTTTTTTTCTTTCTTAGTAATGAGTTGCACAACACTGAGTGCCAAGATTTCACTTCTTCCTATATCAGATTGGTGTGTGTGTGTGTATATATATATATATATATATATATATATATATATATGCACACACACACACTTTACTTTGTAGGAAAACATAATTAGATAACATAAGAATATAGAAGCATAGATGAACTTACCTTTTTAGTAAATTGAGAGAAACCCCCCTAATAGTGTTAAAAAACCTCATCAATTGGATTTGCAGCATCAATTTGAAAAAGGAAAGCCTTCGTTATAAGAGTCGTGGAACAATGTGCGGTGTAGTAAACATACATGCCGATAAGTTGTATATCATCCTTCACACGGAAGTGCAGTTTTAACAAAATAATTCCCATATAATCTCAAGTATACATAAAAATTAAAATCTATAATAACATAGAAAACCACAAGTTAAATTTAAATCACGACATTAACCTCTTATTTATATGCAATCATTCGACTATGCCAGAAAATATCTATAATTTGGTTGCATTCAACAATTGTGCTAGCATAATATTAAGAAAATAAGTTGCAGTACATAACATTAACTACTTCAAGATGGATTCATGCTTTGGATTCTTAGTCAAGTATTGGCATATTTGTCAACTTCTGCATGCACATTGTTTATGTTACATATTTGTAACGACCTAAATTTTTTAACTTTTTAAAAATTTGCTAGATTAGGTATAAAATTTAATTTTCATTGATTTAAACTGTGTTTAGACAATTTGCATTTAAGTTATGTGATAATTTCAGGTATTAAATTAGGTTGTAATTTAAACTAAATTTGGAATAGTCGTTTCGTGCGTTAATTAAAAGTGAAAATCAGGCTCACATCCTTAAAAATAAAATTAATTAAGCTCACATCCTCCCCTAATGAATCGTATAAATTTCATCCCTATTTTTGAAATAGCCGCAATTTTTTTACCTGATTTGCCCTTTTTTAATTTTTCTTAATTAACGGTTTTTGTCTGATTTTTTTTCTCGTTTCTTAATTTTTTTCTTACAGCTAAATTTGCGGATCATGCTTGATATTTTCGTATTCGTTATTTTTTTTTAAACATAATTTTATTTGTTAATGGAGGCTGCATCATATTTTTAATGTTCTGAACTTCGGCATCATATTTTCATATTCGTGAAAATTCGAATTGAACGCAATTTTCCATGGATTTTTTTTATCGAACTATTCTATACGAAATGGATGCATCTTCCTTCAGGTATAATTCATTATTGTATTATTATTTTTAATTTTTGTATACTGATTTCAGTTCTTCAATTGATTTTTGTTGACTCGTAATTATGAAGTACTGGAATTGTCTTTTTTTTATCAATGGATAGTTGAATTATTTTATATAGTTTCATTTATGTCGCTTTGTTTACATCAGTATAAATTAATAAATCAACATTTTTTTTTGTAGATGTACGTGTGTTTTGATGTATTCAGAAAATTTGCGTATAAGGGTGCAATTTTTTTTAATATATGCATACATGTATATTGATATTTCTGTTCATACGCGTGCCTGATGATTAAGTGCATAGTTTTCTGAATATATTTTTGATATATTCATAGCTCAAGTGTTATGTACTTATTTTTTGATGTAGTACGTGTAAATGTTCTGAAATTTTTCATGTAAGTATGCATATATTTTTGTTATTTGCATATATGTATGCATCTAGTTATATTATATGATTTTGTTTTTTTACTTTTATTTGATTACTGCATATTAAACTGATTAATTTTTATTTTTCAAGCAATGGTCCTTCAAATATTGGTGTATTGGTGCTTTTGAAGTACGGGAATGATAGTTGTTCTATTCGCCTTTATTTTGAAAGTTCTATTTCTATTGTGAGAGATGCTATTTGTGGTAAATGGACTGAGTTAAGTCCGTTGTCATTTGACTTATATCATTTACGAGATGGTTTGAGAAGAAATATCGAAAGTAATTCTGATCTTCAATCCATTCTTTTATTGGCTGCACATAACCGTGAGGATTATTTGGTTTTTTTTGTTGATGCCAGTTGAAGTAGTTCGTCAGTTGCTTATGGTTGTGATTCTTCTATTGGAAGTGATTCCACTTTTGCAAGTACCAGTGAGTCGAACAACCAATTTAAGCAATTGTTGAGAAGTGATTTGAGTCAACATGTCTTTTCTGGTGTTGGTCAACAATTTAAAGGTGGTGCTACTGAATTTAGACTTTATTTGATGATGTATAGTATGAAAACTGGGTATAAGCTAAATTTGGTTAAGAACGATAAGGAAAGAGTTACTGCTGTTTGTTCTAAAAAAATTGCACTTTCAGGATTCATGCTTCTCTTAAGTTTAATCTTTCAGGATATTTTGTTGTTAAGAAATTTCAACCGGAACATAGTTGTGGTGCTGGAATTCATGACATAAACAATCATGTTATATCCAGTAAACTGATTAAGCTTTTGGTTTGTGATCATATTCAAGCCAACCCGTTAATGAAGACGAAGGACATTATTAACTTATTTCAAACTGAGTATAATGCTATTTTGAAGTATTATTATGCTTATAGCGGGAAGAGGTTGACATTAAACGAATTACATGGAAGCGATGTAATGTCCTATCATCATCTGCAGTCATTTTATGATGCAGTTCTTACTACTAATCCTAGAAGTACAGTTGTTTTGGAGTGCAATCATTCTACCCGTCAATTTGAGAGAGTTTTTATCGGATTTGAGGCTTGTGCATACGGATTTCAATACTGTCTACCATTAATTTTCGTTGACGCTACTTTTATGAAGGGAAGAGCTCAAGGATGTCTAATGGTTGCTAATGGTAAAAATGGAAACGAGGGTATGATGTTTTATATTACTTTTTTTATTTTATTAATGCTAATAGTCTTATTTTATGCATGCTTATATGCTTTATGTTTGAATATATGCATTAATATATGAAATTATAATGAACAATTGCATGCATGTATGGTAGTACACTGAACTTATGCATACAATTATGCTTCTGCTGGTAAAGAATTGCATGAAATATTGCAAAATTTATAACCAAATATACATAAATATTTTAGAATTTGTGATTGAAATATACAAATATTCGACATAATTGCACATCAACATGCAACTATTATAGATATATGCTTACTTTAATGCAATTATTTATACAATACATCGTTCATGCAACGTTTCTGTTTATGCTCAAATAAGTATGACATTATTTTTAAAATCTGTATGCTGATTTGAAACTATTAGCAAATACGGTAAATTATAATGGACTTGCCTGATTGAATTTTGTTCTTAACATAATTTTTTGTTTGTTTATAACTACTATTTAATTATTTATTATTTACGCAAGTGCAACATTTTTTAAAAGAAAATAAAAATATTATTGTTGTTTATTCTAATACTGATATAATTTTTTAAACATAGGATTTTTCCCGATAGTTATTGCTATTGTATCTAGAGAAGATGAAGCTAATTGGGTTTGGTTTTGCGAACAACTTAAAGGGGATTCTCGAAGCTATGTTTTCATATCTGATCGTCATCCTGGTATTCTTGTTTCTATTCCATAGATGTTTCCGAATTTAGTACATGGATCTAGTCATTATCATTTGACCAACAATTTAAAAGTTGCTTTGAAATCTCATTTTTTCCAAAAAATAAGAGGATATTGTTGGATACATTTGGAAGAATTGACTATTCGTACAATTTGACAGATTTTAATGCTGCTTTGAAGAATTTTAGAGATATAGGTGGATCGACAGTAACAAACTTTTTGAATGGAATTCCGTTTGAGAAATTTACTAACGTATTTTTCCCTGGTTGTCGTTATGGTGAAATGTCAACTAATTGTTCATAATGTTTTAACCAGTGGATTTTGGAGCATTTACCAAACACTGTTTGTTTGGATAAAATTAGAATGAAGTTAATGAAACTTATGTCCGATCGTCGTGAAGTTGCATCTACTTGGAAGATTGTTTTGTGCCCTATAAATGAAACTCATTTAAGAAATTTACATTTGGAAGGAGCATCGTGGTTTGTCATCAAATCAAGTGAATATAATTTTGAAGTTCATTCTCCAATTCATCAATTTGTTGATTTATATAATCGAGTTTGTTCTTGCAACATTTGGCAAATTAGCGGTTTTCCATGCGCTCATGCCGTTAGATGTATTTTAAGTTGCGAAACATTGAGTGTGTATGACTACATTGAAGCTTATTCCAAAGTTGGACATTTTCAACTATTTTATTCACATCCAATCAATCCTGTTATCAATTACATGGGAGAAGACGTGGATGTCGAAGATGCAATTATAGCTCCTCAAAAAGGTAGTAGAATGCCTGGTCGTCCATCCTCGTCTAAAAGGCTGAAATCTGCAGGTGAATTTACAAAGACTACTAGATGTGGTTTGTGCAAGAAGTTGGGTCATAATAAAAGAACATGTTCTTCAGTAGAGGAGTAGATGTTTGTTTTGAAACAAATAAAAATAAAACTTGAGCAAATTGTATTCCGTTGTGAATTTTTAATTGCTGCTTTTAATTTAGTTCATTATTTTACTGTTCATTCTGTTTTTATTCACAATTATTTCTGTCATGAAATTTTGGGTATTCAATTATTCTATACAGTTTCATAAAAGTATGCATTTAATACGTACTTTTGCATAGATTTATGCAATTTTACTGAATAACTGTACCAATTATGCTTCAATTTTACACAAATTGGTAAATGTATAAAACCATTCCTGGTAGCTATAGACGGGTACAAAATATATTGTTATAAATCTATATTTTTTACGTGTATTCTTCTTTGTTTCATATATGAATGCAACTATTATAATTAATTGCACCAAAGTATGTAAAATTTAACGTTTATGCATATTCCATTTTAACTGTCAACTTTTTCCCATTTTAATCCTTTACTTTGTTACTTTAATTGCCTACTTCTGCACAATTTATTTCGTATTTTATTCCACAAAAATTTTGATACATAGTTCATACAACCAGCATAAAGTTAACTAAAAAATTTTTAAAAAAAATTCTTCACGTCAACTGCAGTACATTTCTATGTTTAGTTCAATAATTATATATAACACACAACCCAAAATATTATGCATAACTGAACAGCCGTAACCATGACTTCAGACTTTCATGTAAACTTAAAACATATTAATTGAGTTCCCAAAATAAAAGAGTATTCCAGTTTTCAGACAACATAATCATGTACACGTAGTTCAAAAATGAAAACAACAGTCAACATTCCAAAATCTAAACAAATAGTCCTATTCTTCCATTTTAATCACTACACTTGTTATATTTTGATATCAAAAATTTCTGGATCAGATAAGTCTCTTCAGTCCAACTGTAAAGTTTGCAATTGAGTATTTCGTACGCAAGCTCGGCACGTTGTCGATTAACCGCCTCCTAACCATAAAATTCTTCATTTTTTACGATTTCTTCGTCCTCACATCTTTGTTTCATCATGTTAATAACAAACATGCCACAATCGACCCTGCATAAATATATACATCATTATCAGTTTATTTCAATTATTTTATTCTGTTTTATAACAAGCTTAAATATCCGTATTCATTCTCAATTTCTACGAATTATTAAATGTATACAACTTCTACAAATACAAGCATATATGTATGAAATTATTTACAATATCTACATACCTTTACGCTAGCATTCACATTTCATACGGAAATACTAGTAACTTGCATACAACAATGCAAATTTTGTCATTAACTGCATACACAAATGCACATAATTCCACTATTTCTAAAATTCTATGCAAATTAACTGAGTTTTTCTTCTTACATGAGGCTTTGTTGTGGGCAATTAGCCAGTTCAAGCTCCTTGGATTCCAGAAAATTCTTCTTCTCCAAATTTTTTAGCACTCCATTTACATAAGTTCTTTGCAAATAAACAAATATATAAATACATGCAAATACATATATACAAATATATATATATACATGTAATTTTATATATAAAAATAAATTTTGATAATGGTTTCTATACCAACTTGCATATGAAATGTTTTCCATCTACATACCATTTCATTTGCTAATTCTTATTGTTTTCCTTCACGGCGCATTTTATTGGAATCATAATGAATCCATCTTCTGCCCTCTTTCATGTATTCTAAAAACGAGAAATGTTTGTCGTCATGTAGAGGAATGAATATTTTGCTGCAATGTTGGAACCCTTCTTCAATTGGTTTATCTATTAAATACTCCAACTGTCCTGAATTATTTTTCACAAATGCCTGCAATTGAAATTATATTATTTCCCAACTGTAATCAAAAAAAAAAAATTTCAAGAAAAAATATAAAACAAAACTTACAGATGCAGCTGTTCAAATGAATACTATCTCTGGATGGCTTTTCTTTAATTCATTGTGAACAAAGTTAATTATCTACAAGAAAATGTCGACTGTCCGTTTTACAGAACGAATAATTATTTCTGAAATTAATAAAATTTAACTGAATTACTATTACAATTTTAATGTAGTGTTACCTGTCCGTCTATAAATCTCCCAGCTATTAAATCACCCAATGAAGTTCCAATATGCATATGTCATCTACTTCATTCAAGTAAGCGCTTTTCCTGAGAATTTAGGTAATACAGTCAGACAATTTGTATACTTATATTTCATATATGTATCCAATAAATTATACTAGTAGCATACATATATTCAACATTTCCTTACAACTGCATAACGTTGATATATTCATATTTTTATCATTCCAGTATGACATATTTAAATCCTAATAGAATCATGACAGCATTGTCAATATCTACTTAAAGCATGAAAATATAGTGTATATCAGCATTTAGAAATGCAGATTGTTGAGACAAGTCCCACATTGGGGACTTTGTAAAATGAATCATGTATAAGTATAATGAGTTCACCCTTCACATTGCCAATTGGTTTTGTGATAATCCGGGGTTCTCTAACATGGTATCAGAGCAGGTTTAATTCTTGTGCACAATGCCACACTTATCCACGTCACCCAATTTAAAAGTCCACGTGTTAGGCTCATGATATGCCACACGCGCGGGGGCGTGTTGAGACAAGTCCCACATTGGGGACTTTGTAAAATTAATCCAGTATAAGTATAATGAGTTCAACCTTCACATTGCCAATTGGTTTTGTGATAATCCGAGGTTCTCTAACACAGATATTGCCAATATTTGCATAAAAACAAGCAAATTTAATAGATATTTTCGTGCAAGCAAGTACATATTCCCTATATTTACATACCAGTACGCAAATTTAAAATACATCTGCATACATGTATGCAAATTTTATATTATTCATTTTCATTTTGATCAGTACTATAACTGAACAAAAATTGAAAATAACTTGTTCAAATTTTGAATGCTGTTACCTTAAGTCCGAAATTGAAAAAAAAGTTTCTTGTTTCTCAATTTTGCTCTCTTCGAGTTTCCGAACATTTTTGAAACTTCTGATTTTCAGTTTTGTTTTTGTTCGCATTTCTTCATCTCTCGGACCGGTCTGATAGTTGTCTACTTCCTCTTTTTCTGTCTCTTTCCTTTTCCCTTTATCTACAACTAAGATAAACATAGAATTTAATAGCCATTACATGTTTGAAAATAAATTTTATGAACAATACTAAACTAAAAAAAAAAAAATTGGTTCACCTTTTGAGCTTCGTAAATTCATACATCGCTTCTTTTTCCCTAGCTCCTCAATCTCCTTCTCCTTGTTTTCCTTTTTTTTCCTTCCTCCCTAATTCTAGTTCAGGTTTTTTATCACTTCTTCTCTCACTCTCTTTCTGTTCCTCTTCATTCACCATGCTTTTCTGTTGACTCTTATCCATTTCATTATTTTCTTGTTCAAACATTTGCTCCGTCTCACCTATATTGTCATTAGCTTTCTCCTTCTCTTTCTCTTTTACTTTCTCTACACTCTCTTCATGACCCCATCATTTGCAATAACATCATTCCTTTATGTATTTTCTGCGTTAATATTTTTAACTTCGATCACCATTATTTATGATAAAAATCATGCAATAATTATTAAAACATGCAGACAACCATGCAATAATTATTGATATATTTGAAAAAAGGACAAATAAATAATCAACCCTTCATACTACCACTCAAGAATCCTTAACACATACATACAAGTAAGCAACTAATTTTTACCTCTGCAATACCATAAACTAGACATAATGTAGACTGTTACCCTTAAACACAAATATTATAATTACCTGTTTCTTTCTCCATATTTTCATCTTCCGTTTCCTTTTCCTCGACCGCCTTCTCGTTCGCAACATCTATTTTCTCATGAATTAGCTGCTCCTGTAAGTTTTTCTGCTTCTCCTTCTATTTTTCAGCAATCTGCACATGCTTCTGCTTTTCATTTTGTACGTCCACTTTTCTCTTTTCAACACCATCATTCTTTTTGCTCGGTTCAAGCAACATCGTTATTACAAATTTATCCTGCACCATCTTTTTCTTCCCTTTGTCCTGCTCATTTTTTTTCACATCCCTCTTCTCAACAACCTTCTTCATACAGTTCTCTTTTTCTTCATTCCCCTTCTCCTGAGCTTCTTCATCATCACTGTCAGTCTCATCACTATCATCATCTACGTTCATTTCGTCATGATCTTGCCCTTTATCATCTGCACTATCGTCCTTGTCTCCACTTTCTACATCCATCTTAGCTGCATCATCATCCACTGATAGTTGTTTTCCTTCGCTGTCTGCTGATGATGTTTCAACCTCCAGTTGATCAACTTTTTTTTTAAGCCTTGCAATCTCCTCTTTCATCCATCTATTCTCCACTTTTAAATTTGCTATAAAGTTCTTGTACTTTTTTTCAATTTTCCTATAGACTGCTTGATATTCTTCCTCCTTCTCAACTGATTGTTTCAGCATTTTCATTTCCTTTTCTTCTACATCCTAAAACAAATATTCCCAATTAATTTATCATGCCTATTCTTCACAGTTGCATATAAGTATACAATTATTTGTAAAAAATTCATACAAAAGTGAAAGTTTTTGGAAATAGAAATATGTACATTTTTTTAATAACTTCACATTACTTTGAACATATTTAAACTACTATCATACAATTATGCTACTAATCATTAATTTTTTAACATTTCCAGTTGCACACTTCAAATGACTACTTATGAAAAACTTCTCAATTCTTATACGTATTTTCATATCTTTATGAATTTTTTTAAACAAATATATACATGAATCAATGATACCCAATATATTCAGATATACAAGCACAAATACATTTTAATTCCATAATAAAATGCAAATATTACGTCTTCCTTAACTTTCACTTAAAACTGGAAATTAACAATAAAAATCTTACAGTGTTGAATGTGACATTCAAGAGCATTGACGGCTTTAGCAACGTAATATCCCATTTACCAACCAATGGGTATATGGTACTATACACTTCTTTTGACCTTTGTAAGACACAAGTTTCTTCGCAAATCCAAAAAAAAAGAAAAAAAACAGAAAAAAACAAATTAATCAATTAATTAACATAACAAACAATAATATATTAATACATTAACTGATAACTTTATGAAACTTACCAACAATAGCGTCACGCAAGCATTAATCTTGTGTGGTGTTTCATGGTACTTGTCCACTTGACCTAATAAATGATTATGTATGGTTTTCGGCTACGATATTGATATTAACTTCTGATCGCACACACAATAGGGTACTAGTGTCCACGGTAAGTATAATTTGGACTTGAAAAAAGAAATGTAGCTAAGTAGAGAAGAACAAGCTTTACTGTATCAAAACATTCCTCTTCACTCTCTCCTTTTATTGTACGAAAAATTTGTTGCTTTATATTCTTCTTGTTTATTGACACTTTATTCTTAAAGTGTCTCTCCACAAATGATTTAAACTCTTTGTCCTCCTTATCCTCTGTTTTCAAATGCCCACTTGTTTTAATCATTTCACCATCAAATGGAGCTGCTAACAACTTTTGAACATCTTCGTCTTTGATTTTTTTTATCAAGTCTCCAAACTGAAAATATTTCAAGTTCTTTTTATAGCTTTTGATAATAATATCCAGCGTTGTTGAATTTTTGGTGGTTTCCGACACAGATATTACACCATCGAATATCATATCTATAAATTTTCCAAGTGGAATTTTTGCAAGTAAGAAAAAATGTTGCCCACTAAACAACTCTTCCTCTTTGATTTTGTCCACCAAATCAATGAACGAAATTAAATTATTTCTATAAACTTCTTCCTTTTTTGTTGGCCTTTGGACATCTTCGATTTTGCGTTTCTTTGCAACTTGTAAAGCAGTTGTACGTTGATCAGTAATAACTAAAGCTTTTCCTGCATCCCTGACATCTTCAGTTTCTTCAATGTTTTGTCTCTGTATTAAGATGAACATAAATTGTTATTACCATTGCTTAAATGCTTTCACTTACAAATACACAATTGATAGTTTCACATTTGCATTCAAATTTCTTACTAAATGCATAGTAATTTGAATTAGATAAAAAAATGTTTGTACAATTTAGTGCAAGAATTCCAAAAACCTGCATAATCTAATGAAACTATACAACTACATTTGCACACTTGATTGAAAAACTAAAGTAAAACTGCATACATTTCTGAAACAATTACATTTAACAACATACACTGATCAAAATGCTGTTAGTTGAACTCTTTCATTACTCAATAAAATTTAAATGCATTAAATGGTGGAGCTGCATGTGTATAGTGGCCTAGTTGAATGAATTTTTTTTACTTGTTTGCATAATTTACTGAAACAAATATTTTTAAATGCATACACTTTATAAAATTGATGACAGATAACAAGTTTTCACCATCATTTAATTTTAACAACATATACTTAAGCAATTATATGCTGACTGTTGCACATTTAAGTGATTTTTCTCTGTTTTAAAGCATACATTACTTTCAAAACTTTCTCTATCTACATACCCTTATTGATTTGCCAATATTTGCCAAATCTTCACTATTAACTAATTTTAACGGCATAGACTTATGCAACAAAATGTTGACAGTTGCTCATAAGCATGAAAATTTTCTACTTAACTACATACATAAATGCAAGAATATGTTTAAAACTGCATGATTGCAATAAGCATTACTGGTTAATATTATTCAATAATCGAATAAAATCACAAATTAAAAATTAAATTCTGCTTAATACCTCGAACCAAAATCAAACTTTACAATACTCTTCATATACTTAATTATATTTGCATATTTGTCTGAAAAACTAAAGTTAAATTGCATACATTTCTGAAACAATTACATTGAACAACATATACTTATCAAAATGCTACTAGTTTAACTTTTTCAATACTCAATAAAATTTAAATGCATTCAATAGTGCAACTGCATGTTTATTGTGGCATACTTGAATGAATTTTTTTTACTTAACTTCATAATTTACTTAAACAAATATATTTAAATGCATACACTTATAAATTGATGATAGATAACAAGTTTTCACCATAATTTAATTCTAACAATATATAATTAGGCCATTAAATGCTGATTGTTGCACATTTAAGTGAATTTTTCTCTGTTTTACAGCATATATTACTGGCAGAACTTTACCTAACTACATACCCTTATTACATTGCCAATTTTTTCAAAATTTTCACCAATAACTAAATTTAAATGCAAACACTTATGCAACAAAATGTTGACATGTGCATATAAGCATGAAAATTTTCTACTTAACTACATACATAAATGCAAAAATATGTTTAAAACTAAATGGTTGCAATAAACATTTCTGGTTAATATTACTCAAGAATCGAATAAAATCCCAAATTTATAAAAAAAAACTACTTAATTCCCTGAAACAAGACCAAACTTTATAATATTCTTCATATACTAAATATACAACATATTAATTTTTGCAGAGTACGTTCATCTTTGTAGTTGCATTTCTTACAAATTATGCAGTTATACATGCAACAATCTGTTATACAAGCAAAATATTCTGAATGTATTAGGGATAACTAAATTCCAACGAGAATCTTCTACTTATATATGCATTCAAACAATTAATTAGACAGATTAACTGAATGCTTAACATACTATCATACTGATTCATTTAACGAAAATCATACAATCTTGTACAAATTCCCATGCAACGTAATACTTAGATGCTAAATACATAAAAAACATCATAAGGTTTTGCTTTATTTCTTAAAAACATCATACAAACATGTAAAAATTCTTATTAATATATATAAACCATTCGGCTAATGAAAAAACGCAATAAGAGTTATACTTTTTTTTTTGGCCATATCGTATAAAGTGAAGAAGACGACAGCGAATTCGAGCCAGACTTGATAATCCTGATCAAAAGAGTTGACGGCCGGCAGTCGATTTTCACAAAATCGTTTCTAGGGTTTTATAGAACCGTGGATTTAGGGTTTGCGAGATTAAAGGAGTGGTTTGAATTATTAAATGAGGCCGAATCGATGTTTCGTATGTTTTAGTTGTGCGTAAGGGTATAACTGGAATTATTTGAGCGCATTTTCAAAAATAGGGATGTGTTTTATATATATTTTTATCATTGGTTTTTTTTACATTTTAAAAGTAAATATAGACCTGTAAAAAACGCACCCATTTGAATAATTATTTAATTTGTTCAAACTTCAGAAAATCATAACTTTTTGCAACGAACTCGAAATCGCGCGAAATAGGATTTGCCATGATCAGTGAGTCATAAGCTTCGCATAGACACCAATTTTGCCCAATTTGGAGCATGTGGGATTTTGGGCCAAAATTGGGTCTGAACCATGAAGTAAACCATAACCAAGGTGAGAACTCTTTATCACTCACTCTTTTAATTCAGTTATTTATTAATTTATTATTTTTATAAACAAATGTTTGTAAATTATCTGTGTTTGGATAATCTATGGTTGATTGTATCTGTGTCAAGTATGATGTATTGTTATGTATGCTGTGTTTTGGGATGACTTAGATTTGCAATGTAACATATTTAAATAATAATAATATTTTATTATGTGAATATGATTACACTGCCATATACAAATTACCTGACTTGTATATGTTGATTGTGTTGATAATTTTCACACATCACCCAAGTGCACAAATAATATATTATTTGACTATTTGTTGGTTGAAACCCCACACGGGTCTGGGGATGATATTCTATCACACATCTCCCTTGTGATTAGCTGTAAAGTGCACTTTGGTTGTTATTTGGATGTGTAATGAATGTTTATCATTATTATTGTATACATGCATTGTATGAAATCCATTATTATATGGGAATTGTTTGGGTCTCATTCCAATTGAGAAGAAATGGTTTTTTTTAATTTAATATTCAGTTAAAGAACTATATTATGGTTTTTATGTTTTAAAATGATATTTTAAATAGTTGAAACCGAGTTAAGTAGTTCTGCGACATTTTGTTCGAACACATGTTTTTATCAATTTTATTCATTTTATATAGAATATTAAAAGATTAAATTTTAAAATTATGGGTTTTAGTTGATTTTAGTTATTTTATAACTAAAATATAAAAAGTTTAGATTTTTGAAATTGAACATTTTGAAAATGTTATTATTTTAATATTATTTTATTATTATAATAATATAGGAAATTCAATTTTTATTAAAAATTGAAAGGTGAGATGAAATCATTTTAAATGAATTTATAAATAGAGTTTATAAATATATTTTAATGAAAATCAATGATTTATATATATTATATATAATGGTTTGAATAGAACGTTTCGCGCAGTGACCGTTCGTGGATTTCGACCATTGACTTTGAATGGACGTAACCGAAGATCCGACCGTCGGATTCTTCTGAAACCGGAACCTATGGGTTCGTATCGAAAAGAGCTTTCCAATGAGCATTTAAGTTTAGAAATCCAACGGTTAGATCTTTAGAAATGTTAAAATCAAATTTTAACAAAAACAGCGCCAATGCAGTTAAATGACCTGAAACATCATTTAATTGAATAGGCCTATTTTTAATATTTAAAAATAGGAAAAATTATGTAAAATCATAATAAATGATTTAAAAAGGGTGATGGAAAATTCCAATTTTTGAAGAAAAATATATTTTTATCAAAATGGGTGTTTATTTATTTTAATAAATAAATGAAACGAATTTAAAATGGTTTTAATATAACCAAAGATTTCCAATAAATATATTGGAATGGATTTGAATGGAAATTATCTACGGATTATTTCAATACCGGATTCCGTAATTATACGGATATTATTTTGGAAATTTGGAAGATATTTAATATCGTTATTTCCGATATAATATCCGTTGGTTTAGAATTTAATATTGAATATAAATCGATATAATTTCTATTCAAAGTTTTATATTTAATATCAAATTAGATTTTGGATTTGTCGTGAATGGTATCTTAAATAACACTATTCTTGAATCCTACTTGAAAATAAATCTTTTAATTAAGATTTAAATGAGATTTTCAAATTAATAAATATAATTGGAATTAAAATGGAATATGATCTTTGGGTTGATTGTGAACTATATTTTAAATGACGTTAGTTCTTAAAACCCAATTATCAGTGAAATTTGGTTTTGGAATTTATAAATCTTTTTATTAAGATTTAATGAAATTTTCAAAAGAGCAGTTTTCCGATTTAATATATATTAAATTGAGATTAAATGGAACAGGATTTTGGGTTTATCGTGAACTATGTTTTTAAGTGACATTTGTTCTTTAACCCAGAAGATTAAGATTAATTTCTTAAAGATGGAATGATCATTAAATTATGATTTTTGAAGATTAAAACTAAATGCAGTTTTAATGGAACTTAAATTGGTTTAAGTTGTTAAGTTGAGAAAAGATTAAATCTTTTGAAAATGAAATTCAAAGATGATAAAACTATAAAGTTTAAAAGAATTTATCTTTGATAAAATTAATGGGAACATTTCCCAAGGAAAAGATCATTTAAATAAATGAATCTTCTAGATTGGAATGAGGCGTTGTTTGTGTTTTTATAGCATATGATTTTAAAATACGCGAATTATTCGGAAAGACCGGATTTAACCCATTCTGAATAATTCATATGACCATTGAAGATCGGCGATGAAGACGGCGGTTGAAGACCAGAAGAATTCCATATTCATATGGATGATTTTCAATATCTTGATTGGATTGTACACCTAAGATGAGGGAAGAATTGGTGATCATCCAGACATATATGGAGATCGACCGGATATGGTTTCTTTTAGACCCAGAACGGACTTATAAATGGATTGTGTGTCTGACATTGTATTCCTTTATATTGTATTCGTTGATCTCTGTTAATTGTATATTAGTTGGTGGCAGAGGATTTATTCTTTGCTTAACACCCTTTTATATAATTGGTAGACGATCAATGGTATGGTATGGTCTGACAATGTTGCATGCTAAGATATTTTTGATCAAGGCTTTTGTTGAAAAGCAGGGCCTTGTGGATGAAGACCAAAGCAAAACATAGCTTTGAGTATAGTGTAGCTTCACGAGCCTCACACCCCAGTATGAACCAGTAATGGGAGAGGACTGCAGGGTGGACATACGTTTCTTTCTAGCTAGAAGTGGTGTCAACATTTTATAAGCCCTGACATTTTTTTTACTTATGTAGATGATGGAATGAGGCGCCTTAGATTTTGAGTCCCTAGTGGCTCTACTTACGCCCCATAGGGCGGGGAAACATATTGTTCAGGATGTATATAATTCACCATTGCACTTTGTGTGGACCGCCCTTGAAGATCCAATGGTCACTCAAGCTCTGATCCTGAGACATGGTAGGCTAGATTGTCTCGAAAATGGTAAGGACGACCCCTAGCCTTGGTTCATGATGGAAACCCAATTTCCAATACGCGACTTTCGATTTTTGATTGCAGAACCTAGTATTGGCGTCACAGTAGGATGGGGTACTATATCGTCTATGATTGATGCATTTATTTTTGAAAGTGATTTCTACACTATGCACTTATAGTAATATAAAAGATAATTTTCATGTACCAAGCATGTTTGACTATTATAAGGTAGAACTCTATCCTCCGGCTTGCGCTTGCATCGTGTGATGGGACCTGAGTCTTATAATAGTTTCATTTTTCTAAAAAAAAGCATTACGTTGCTTTATGCACTGGTATTCTTGGGAGGAAACTCCTTCCGTATTAACGGCGTGGTCCCTTGATTTACCCAACTTTAAAATAAAGTTAATAACTATTTTAGTTCTCACACACCAGTCCCATGATTGACCTGGAGTTTATTGTTCTTAACCTAAACTCTGGGTGCCCTTAATTTCCACACGCTCAGTTTGGAGTTTTGGTATTTGCAGATACTTATTTTTGGTAGGATTCTGGGTTGAAGCATAAAGCTGTGTCCAGAGAATTGATAGTCTTCCACTACGCATTTACATTATATTTTCCGCTGCATTGTAATTATTAAATCTCTGATTTTGTATTTCCAAGATGTAACTTTTATTCATGTACTCTTATTCTTGTACTTTGATGTAGTTATTGTAAAAGCAATGAAATGTTCTTATGTTCTGTGTTCTGAAGTGTTTCGTTCTCATAACAATCTTCATTCTAGTTCGGTTTAGGCCGGGAAGGACTGAGGGTTGTTACAATATAGGATTTGGATTACCCTAGATGTACCTAAAGTTTACATGTTTTCATACCTCCTATTATTTACATTGATGACCTATCATGCACAAGTAATCATGCTGTCGCAGATAGTCTTGGCTTTACTAATCTTCATAATATAACATAACGCAAACCAATTTAAACAACAGTAACTTAGAACTAGTTTTAGGATAAAATGTGCTAACATGCAGCAATAAGAAATCATATCAAATCAATTTGTCTTGTAGAAAATCCAAGAGCACTATAAGAAATCAAAATTTGTTAAGACATATAACAATGGTAAATTAACAAAATAGACGTAGTTTTCGTAAGTAATAGGCATGCCTATAGAGTTCCCAACGATGCAAAAAACTTGAAGAGCCTTTTGAATTGCAGGCATATTCAGATAAGTAGAAACATAATTGTCCGAACAAAGGTAAGAGTGGATCTCAAACTCAACCTTGTACGGTATAACCATGCTTCTATATCCCCAATTCTAGTTGACCGGATCTTTGTTCAATTTCCCACATCAATTCAGGTTTCTCTAGCCTCAGCAATATTAATAATCGAGATTGCAAATACGGTTCAGGTTCAACTTTTGATAGCCTAACATGGAAAATTGCAATCTCGATTATTAATATTGATAGAGGAAGAGCTTAAAACTAATTGTCTTCGTCCCCTATGTACCATAATGCTTCTCCAGAGCCTACATGGAAATTTTGTATGAAATGTATCAGAATGTTACGTAATCCTTGTACTGTTATGTGACGACCCGAAATCCCGCCTGGCCTAAACCGAACAGGAATGTGGATTGTTTTGAGAACACGACGCATCAGAACACAAACAGAAGAACATTTCATTGCTATAATAACAATTTACATCAGAGTACAAGAATATAACAAAGTATGAATAAATATTATACATTGGAAAATAAAATATCAGATATTAAAATTACATAGCAGCGGAAAAATAATACATAAGTATAATTACAATGCGTAGCGGAAAATAATACATAACTAGCACAACTGAAAAAGCTTTCCGAATATAGATTAAGTTGTTATCCACGATCCTGTAAAAGACATATCTGCGAAAACCAAAACTACTAGCTGCCCGTGTGGAAAATAAGGGCACCCAGAGTTTAGGTTAAAATAATAAACTCCAGGTCAGTCATGGGACTGGTGTGAGAACTAAAAACAGTTATTAACTTTTATTTTAAAGTTGGGTAAATCAAGGGGCCACGCCGCTAACACGGAACGGGGTTCCTCCCAAGAATACCAGTGCATAAAATAAACAGTGCAATGCTTTTAGAAAAATGAAACCATTAGAAGACTCAAGTCCCATGCAGCGTAAGCCGAAGGATAGAGTTTTACCTTATATGTCAAAAATACTTAATACGCGAAATTCATCATTTATATTATAAGTGCAGTGTAAAAAATCAATTTCGAATATAAATATATCAATCCTAGGTGGCAGAATATATTATGTAAGCGGCATAATATATTATGTTACCATATAAGTATACAACTAAAAACCGTAAAGCTATTATTGGAAAATTGGATTTCCATCATGATGGCTGCTGATTCGAAAGATCTATCGTGAAAGTTTCTCCACGGCTTACGTCTCGGCAAGAGAAAACACCATAATACATATACTACACATTTTGGATGAGCTTCTATATGGTCTATCCCCATGGGATTCAGAATGTGTGCCCTATCCCAATCTCCAAGTGTGGAGCGACCACACCCAGCGTGCCTCGGTCGACCAAATCCATAAATATATAGAGTATATTGATCAAACCTTCTTAATCTAACAAATCGTTCACCATCATACCGGGGTGTGAGGCTCGCGAAGTAACGTTGTACACAAAGCTATGCTAATTAAAGCTGTGCTTTGATCATCATCCACAAGGCTCTGCTTTTCAGCAAAAGCCTTGATCATAAGCATCTTAGCATGCCACATTGTCGGACCATACCATATCATTAATCATCTACCAATATATAACAAGGTGTTAAGCAAAGAATAAGTTATCTGCCACCAAACCGATATACATTTAGTAGAGATCAAAGAATACAATATAAAGGAATACAATGTCAGACACACAATCGATTTGCAAGTCCGTTCTGGGTCTGAACGAAGCCGGAAGCACCTTATTCCACGTCTCATATGTCCAATACAAAAGAGAGGCCTTCGCATATCCGGTAGATCTCCTAGTACGTCTGGATGATCACCAATTATTCCCTCATGTTGGGTATACGGCCCAATCAAGATATCAGAAATCATCCATATGATGTGAAAATCCCCGGTCTTAAATCCACCGTCTTCATCGCCGATCTTCAATCATCGTATGAATTATTCAGAATGGGTTAAACCCGATCTTTCCGAATAATTCGCATATCTTAAAAATCATGTTCTATAAAAACACAACCTATGCCTCATTCCAATCAAGAATATTCTTTTATCTAACTTAAACCAAATTAAGGTTCATTCAACTAGTCGGGAATAACGCCTTACCGAAGTAGTCATTTATTAAATCCAAAACCCAACCTATTCATCCTATGGAGCAAAACTGGTGGTACTCCATATCTAACATCCCATATGTTATCGGTTAATTTAATTACCGTTCAAATCTAATTAAAGATTCAACTAACGCATGGAGTAAAACTGGTGGTACTCCATTCTCGGTTATTTCTAGAATTCAGTAAACTTAATTACTTTATTCCTATCCAATATAATTAAAGATTCATTAAATCTTCTAAAATCATTATTTAATGATTATTCAATTTGAGAAATCACTCTTGTTTTTAACTGTGTTAAAGAACAAATGTTACTTAAAACACAGTTCATGATAAACCCAAAGATCATAGTCCATTTAATTCCAATTTAATTTATATATTGGAAAACTCTGGTTATATTAAAATCCTTTAAAATCCTTTTATTTATTTATAAAAATAAATCACTTTCTTTGATAAAAATAACTTTTATCTTTATAAACTTGAAATTTTTCATCCAAAACCCTTTTAAATCATTTATTATGATTTTACATAATTTTTCCCTATTTTTAAATATTTAAAAATAGGCCTATTCAATTAAATAACGTTTCAGGTCATTTAACTGCACTGGCGCTATTTTAATTCAAGCTTAAATTTAACATTTCTAAAAATCTAACCGTTGGATTTCAAAACTCTTATATTCATTTGAAAAATCTTTTCGATACGAACCCGTAGGTTCCGATTTCAGAAGAATCCGACGGCTTCAAAGTCATGACACGTCCTATTCAAACCATTAAAATAAATAATATATATATAGTCGATTTCCTCTTAAAACATATTTTATAAAATATTTATAAAATCATTAAATTAATTCCAACTTGCAATTTGATTTTTAAAAAAATCTGGACTTTCCATATTATTATAATAATATAATAATAATCTTTTCAAAATATCTAATTTTGAAATATAATCTTTTGATATTTATTATAAAATAAATAAAAACAACTGTTCGAGTAAAAATGACGTAAATCTTCTTAACTCGGCTTCATTCACTTTAAATATTGCTTAAAACATCAAAACCATATTTTGATTCTCTGACAGAAAATTATTTTAAAACATTCATTTATTTCTAAATTGGAATGAGACCCAAGCAATTACTATATAATTTGAGTAATATGGATTTCATACATCACATGTATTCTAAACGAATGATATACAATTATTAAAACATTCAAAAACTTTCAAAGTGCATTTTACAGCTAATCACAAGGGAGATGTGTGATTAGAATATCTTCCCAAGACCCATATGGGGTTTCAACCAACACATAACAAAATAATAGATTGTTATTTATGCACTTGGGAGATGTGTGAAAATTATTGTCCCAATCACATAAACAAGTCAGGTGACTTGTAAATGGAAGTGTAACATTATTTAAATAATCATAAATAAATTAACATTATTTAAACAAGTTAAATATTTCCAATTCCAATCATTTCACAACATCACATCCAAATCAACAATCATCCATGCAATATATATAATCCACAAGCAAATATTTCAATTTCAGACATTTCATTTACATTCAGTAATTTAGAAATAACTAACTGTTCAAAATATTGAGTGAGAAAGAGTTCTCACCTTTGGTTTCCACTCCACCAGTCTTTAATTTAACGGTTCGGATCCAATTTTGGCCTAAAATCCAACTTGCCCCAAAATTGACAAAATTAGAGTCCACACGAAGCTCTCGACTCACTGATCGCAGCAAATCCTGTTTCGCACGATTTTGAGTTCCTAGCAAAAAGTTATTAATTTCCAAAGTTTAAACAATCTAAATAATTAATTGAATTGTAGAATTTACCCAAGTTTCTAACTTGCTCCAAATTGGGCAAAACCGGTGCTCACGCGAAGGTGTCGACGCCACGATCGTGGCGGTTCTAGTTTCGTGCAATTCTGAGTTCGTATGTGAGAGATATCGCATTACTAAGATTGAACATATAATTAAACTAATTAAATTAAATAATTCAAACCCCAAATCACCAATTCCAGCCTCTCCTCCTTGCCAGAGCTCCACCATCGCCGCCTCAGGCCACTAGGGCCCGACCTGACACCACCGCTGACCTCCCCACTCCGTCGCGCCCCAACGCCGGTAGCCCCGACTGCCCTCTCACCGTCGATCGACGGAAAATGCTCTGAAACCACCAGCCGCCTCGAGCTCTCTCTCCCCGCCGCCACGCTCAACCAATTGACCCCAAATATTTACAGCACCTTCTCCTTACATCCACACAACTTTTCCCTTCAGGGACCATCACCTGAAACCTCCTCGATCGGCCAGAAAATGATCATTTACGTTCGCTGCTCGTCGGAAAACTGTTTTGTCGTTCATCTCGATTTTCACGCCAATTCGATCACTTTCAGACCAAACGATACAAAGCAAAGTTATAGATCTATCTCCCCTTTACAACTTCCCTTTAGATCCCATCGCCTAACGATCGACGGATTGGCTGCAAAACCCATAATTCATAAAGTAGTTTTCTGCATTCGAACTTAGACCTCGGCGAATCCGTGCGATGATAGGCCATGAAATTTTTGTGGGAGGTAGAGATGATGATAACCTACAACTTTCATGTTTTGGGTTTTAGCTGATTGGGCACAGATTGGAAGATATAATTTGTTTAATGAATGTGGACTTATTTGCGAAATATTTTGAAGATGAAGAAGAGCTACCGCCATGGAAAAGGAGAAGAAGAAGATATACGGTTTTTTGGAGTGGTATGAGAGAGTTTATTGTAATAACCTGGAAATCTAAGCCAATTTAAAAATTTTATTTTGGCAATTTTAGTGAATTTTGAATATTTAAAATGATATATTTTAAATAATAATGACGAGAAATTTATTTTGAATAGAATTAGAATGTATATATTTATTCGAATCGTCATTAGAATATAAATAATTTATTTTAATTATAAAAGGAATTGAAAATGGCGCGGTAGTTTGAAAGTTCGATTTCAAATTTCAAATTTCAAATGAATGTACAGGATTCAAAACAAATCGGATTTTAGCGAAACTAAAAATATTAGAATCTAATTGAAAATATCTTTCCAACGAATCCGAAAACAGAAATTTCATAGCGGGGATAAAAAGATATGCCCAGTTGAAAATTCAGAATAGTCGCTATGGAATTCTGGCCCTTAAAAATAATCATTTTGCAAACCACCTCAGTTTTCGACGAAACCACTTTTTTGGATCCGCGATGTCAAGAGATTTCAAAATTCGTAATTTTCTGAATCAATATGTGAGCGTGGCAAAGGAAAACGCGTTTGACCAGTTTCAGTTGATTTTAATCGACTGGAAAATGGCCATTTTTCAAACGGTCTCAGAAATTGACGAAATTAGTTTTGTTAGGACCGTATCGTCAATACGAAGCTAGAAAATATTTTTCGAGAATTTTTAGAGTCCATACGTGGCCCCGGTAAATTGAAATGCACGTTCAAATTCAATATATAGATGTATATTTTGATTTTGACGAAAACTGACCGAGACGATCGAATCAGCTGGCGATACATATCCCATTGTGTTCGGAATGGGGGTAATTAGCTAAGGCGACAGTCGTTGGGCTCGATCTAGTGTTCGAATAAAAAAGTTACTTTTTGAAATTAATTAAATAAATAATATATATATTATATAATATCGTTTCCCTCTCCTCTCTCCTTTCATTACCCCGTCAGGAAAAAAAATAAAATAAAAAGAGGATCGCCCCCCCCCCCCCCATACCTCCGTCGCCGCCAGTGCGAGGAACCCCCCCCCCCCCCCCTTCGCCGCCACCTCCCCTTCGATTCCTCCCTCCTCCGCCGCTTCCTCTATCTGCACCACCCTCCCCATCTTCAAATCAAAATCGCAAACCCCCCACCCCCCAAGCTGAATGGAGCCGCCGCCCTAGCCCGCCCCCACCACCATTGCAACCTGCGCGTGCCCTCTCCTCTTCACTCCTCCCTTCTTCCACTTCCATCGATTATCACAGTGAGTTTTGATTTTTATTTACATTTCTTTATTATCAGTATTTTTCAGTTTTAATTATAAAAGCGGGTTAAAAACTAGATTTTTATGTGAAGGAAAATGTAACACCCCACTCCCACTATGGTCACTCACAAAGGGAATGCCATAGCATCGGTGGAGTATTTTAGTGAATATAGAACAGAAAAATTATAACAAGACAGATATAAATAGTACTGGAAATTTAAAACATCATCTCATAACATCGGAAGTAAAACATGTCTGGTTACATCATAAAACCACAGTAAAAGTTAAGTACAATATCCATCAAAATAAAGAAGTACATAATCCCACTCTCATACAATAGCCAAAACAAAGAAAAGATAACAGGATAACTGGAGCTTTACATCTATCCAAGCTCCTCAAGAAGAACAGCAATCCGATCAAGCTCCACTACTGCTAGGATCCACCACAGGACCTGAGGGTTGGGAAAAAGATAAAAACAACGGGGTTAGACATAAGTCTGAGCGAGTCCTATAACTTTAACAATACAATCGTTAAAGTAACCAGAGAAGACATGAACTGATATACGGTAACATATAGGGATGAATGGCTACACTAAGCAGTCAACTAAACTAAGATAAAGGATAAAGACGCATCTACCCTTCCTAAGGTAAATTACTAAACTGCACCACACCAGTCGTTCCTAACTTAAAGGTTGATCCCACCCAAGGACTTATAAAATTAACTTAATAGTACTTGCGTACCCCTAGATGACCAAGTAGGCGCCACGGGGCCCCACAATCCACTAGGTGTACACACTACTCCCCATTCGATCGGCTCCCTAACGTAGATACCCGTGCTGGCCCCACCATGGGGTGTACCATTCCCCAACGTGGCAACCCGATATAATTAACGGTGCACGGCTTATATCTACCCGATGCAACAACGGCTTACCTACCAGCCCGGGCCCACTCACGCATATGAAGCCCGTTGGACTTGCGTTGCCACCGCGAACCCGTTTGCCTCTTACAGTCAAGCCCAGTATGCGTGTCCCGTCCTCGACATGGGTCGAGCCCACAAAGATACGTATGGGTTACTGGTTGAAATGGGCCTCCACAAGCTACCCACCTAAGCTTGTCCCTTTTTCTAGTATATCCCACTTAACCCTTTAATCATGTTTTAATTACATGTTTCCATTT
Source organism: Allium sativum (assembly GCA_030737875.1). NCBI lineage: Eukaryota > Viridiplantae > Streptophyta > Magnoliopsida > Asparagales > Amaryllidaceae > Allium > Allium sativum. Next base: position 436,543,652 of record CM060919.1, read on the forward strand.
TGGTTAAGTATTCTAATCGTATTTTCTATTGCCACCCAAGGCAACCACTAGATTCCATCATGCCACCCAAGCACCCACTTAACCCCTCATGTCCCACTACATGCTAATGTGGTTAAGTGTTTCTTAATCAAGTAATTAAGATCGTAACCTTTGTAAAGACCTCTCACATTAGACTGTCTTTTATGACCGCTGGTTAAGCCGGTTGGGTCCGGGCAGCCTTATGTCATAACCGAGTCTAACCTCGTGTCTTTACATTAATCACGTATTTAGTTTGTGCCTAAGACCTCTCACATTGGGCTAACATTTGTAGCAACTGGTTAAGCCGGTTGGGTCCGGGCAGTTTTACGCTACAACTGAGTCCAACCTCGTGTCTTAGTCAATTAATTACTACTAATTAACCACCCTCATAATTTTATATTAATTATCCCTAATTAATCAAGTTTTTTCTTAACATGGGTAGACCTAACTCAATAGGTAAATTCCCATGGGGTAGACCTAACTCAATAGGTAAATTCCCAACACATAGTATGGGTACACCTAACTAAATAGGCAAATTCCCATACTATGCTCATTTATTTTATGTTATGCATAATTATATTAATTTCACATAATCTTATTAACTTATGCATTTAATTACCCCATCGTTCCCACGTAATTTCGTTCATGATATAACACATATAAAAGGTGTCAACTTGCATATGAATGAACATGTTTCAAAGGTGCCATCTTTGCATATTAACAAACACATAACTTGCATATGAACTTGCATAACATGTCACATAACTTGCATATAATATGTCACATAACTTACATATTCACTTGCATAGCATACTTGCATATTAACTCATAGACTTGCATAATGTGTCATCATGAACTTGCATATTAATAAACATGTAACTTGCATATTAACAAACATGTAACTTGCATATTTACATACATGTAACTTGCATATTAACAAACATGTAACTTGCATATTAACAAACATGTAACTTGCATATTTACATACATGTAACTTGCATATTAACAAACATGTAACTTGCATATTTACATACATGTAACTCGCATATTATCAAACATGTAACTTGCATATTTACATACATGTAACTTGCATATTTACATACATGTAACTTGCATAGCATATCACCATGAACTTGCATAACATGCATATGATTACATAGCCCACAACTTGCATATTTAGCATCATGCAAACATAACATACATCATATTAAACTTGCATAAACTTACATACTCAACATGCATAAACATACATACTCAACATGTATAAACATAAGATTAATGCTAACATCATATCATATGATTCAAAGCTCATTAATCCACATACAAAACCATAAATCTCATCACATCTCATCTAATTAGTTTACCAAAAGATCATCAAAGTGATAGAAACTCACAACTAGCAATTTTGCACACCAAATGAAGAAGATTAAGATGCTAAGAAGGGATTAGAGGTTGATTAGAGAGTGATTAGCATGCAACCCTCTTCATTGATTTGTGGAGGCCATGATCAAGTTGCATTTTGCCATAGTTTAATTACAAGGTTTAATTATGAATGAATTAGGGTAGGGTTAGGGTCTTATTTATAGGATTAGGTGAGTGTTTTAGGCCTTTAGATTAACCCTAGATTAGATTAGGACCCTTAGATCCCGGAACCCTCTAGAACATGGCCCTAGACTCAGCCAAGACCAGACCTGGTGCACCCAGATCCACAGAGCCGACACCTTGTGTCGACACCCCTGTCGACAGGGCTGTCGACACCCCTGTCGACACCCCTGTCGACATGCCTGTCGACACGGGGCTAGGCGGGAATTTTTCCCTCCCCTTTCCTCTTTTGGCTCCAACTGAATTTTAAATCTGTTTTTAAATTTAAATTTTCTGAAAACTTCTTTGGGCCATAACCGGGCCATACGGACTCCGATTCTCGAAAACTCGGACTCTATTTCGCGTATTTTTCCGAGACGAACGCAATGACGCAGCCCGTTTCCCCTGATTCTCCCATCTGAGATTAATTATACTTTAATTACTAACTATTAGTGTTAATTGAAATTCGGGGTGTTACATTCTCCCCTACTTAAAGGATTTCGTCCTCGAAATCTCTAAGTTAAGAAGAACGTATCCTACCAACCAAACAACCATCTACTAAACCATCAACCACAAGCAACCATTATCCTTAGAAACTTCTAATGATGTATGAACATATGCGAAAAGTGTGTGTATATGTCCGTATACTAATGCAAAATCAGGCGGTCTACTGATTCAGTCGACCTCCTTAATGCAAACCATGATAGTGCCATGCATCCAATATGTATGCGAAACCCTATTGACACATACAAATTTCTAAATGCGTGCTCAACCATACACAAAAATGCATCATCCATATGATAACACAACCATGATACATCCATCAATCTAACTACCACATCCATTTATGCAATATGCAACATGAAGTGTCTGAGCCGATCTAGTGTCTAATGTGTGTGTATATGCATCCACGAGCAACCACTAGCAACCAATTGCATCCACATGCATCCATCAACCATAACATGTTTCAAACACATGTTTCAACCATAGGCTTACCCTATCTAAAGGTCAACAGTACTAACGAGAGGACATACTAAAGATAAGATAAGTACTAGACAAGCGATAAAGGAGAAGTTAAAAGACATACTCTCAAAAAGAAATGGATACAAAGAACGCATCTTCGCTTCTGTCTCCCAAGTAGCATTGCTTTCGTCATCTCCCCATTGCACTTTCACTAGCTGAACTTCTCTGTTCCTCAACTTCCTAGTCTCTGACCCAAGGATGCGAGTAGGAGCTCGTCGAATCGTCGCATCACGCTCTACCTCTACATCTCTAAGCAAGCTCGGCTCTACCACCTCTGCGGTCTCATGTAAGCACTTCCTCAGATGTGATACATGGAATACATCATGAACACCACTAAGTCTGTCGGGCAACTCCACTCTATATGCCATCCGTCCAATCCTTTCCTTAATAGGAAACGGCCCAACAAATCTCGGTGCTAACTTCCCAACGGACCCAAAGCGAACAACATTTCTCAATGGAGATACTTTGACAAAAACCATATCCCCAACCTCAAACTCAAGATCCGTCCTTCTCCGATCCGCATAAGATTTCTGTCTATCTTGCGCTGCCTTCATCCTTCTACGAATCAAATCAATCTTCTCTGAAGTCTCTCTAACCATATCTGGCCCAAGCAAGATCTTATCCGTAGATTCCCACCAACATGTAGGAGATCGACAAGGCCTTCCATAAAGAGCTTCGAAAGGAGCCATACCAATACTGGACTGAAAGCTGTTATTATATGCGAACTCCACCAAAGGAAGATGTTCTTCCCATGTACCTCCAAAATCTAAGATACAAAGCCTCAAGAGATCTTCTAAGATACGGTTCACCCTCTCGGTCTGACCGTCCGTCTGAGGATGATATGCGGTGCTCAAACACAACTGAGTCCCTACCGCCTCTTGCAAACTTCTCCAAAACTCACTAGTGAAGATAGGATCTCGATCACTCACAATGCTGGATGGTACGCCATGCAATCTAACAATCTCTCTAACATAGACTGAAGCAAGCCATGGGGCGGTCCTCTTACTCTTCACGGGTATAAAATGGGCACTCTTGGTAAGCCTGTCTACCACAACCCAAATTCCCGTATTTCCCTTCCTCGATCTCGGTAACCCATCGACGAAATCCATCGAGACACTATCCCACTTCCATTGCGGAACTTCCAATGGGTGCAGCAACCCACCGGGTTTCCTTTGCTCCGCTTTAACTTGTTGGCATACTAAGCATCTAGCCACATACTCGGCCACATCTTTCTTCATACCGGCCCAGAAGAAAACTCTCTTCATGTCTTGGTACATTTTGTCTCCACCGGGATGAATAGTCATTCTTGAACGATGTGCATCATCCAAAATAGCCTTCTTCAAACCCTCATCTTGCGGTACACAAAGTCTACCGTCTCTATGCAACCATCCCTTATCATCTATGGTGTATCTACCCAAATGGCTGGACGACTCCCCCCTCATAAGCTTCTCTACCAACTCAACCAACTGTGGGTCGTCTCGCTGAGCCTCGCCAATCCGTCTCAAAAGAGTAGGTCTAACCTCCAAGGATGCCAACAAACCAGGTACAAAATCAACAGAAGGTCTGAAGTCAAACAAAGAAAGAAACTCCAAGCTTCGCCGTTCCACGAACAATAGACTCAAAGATAGCCTTTTTCTACTCAAGGCGTCTGCCACCACGTTACCCTTGCCAGGGGTATATGCTATCTCGAAATCATAGGATGCTAAGAACTCCATCCACCTTTGCTGTCTTAAGTTTAAATCCTTCTGAGAGAATAAGTACTTCAATGATTTATGGTCGGTGAACAACTCGAATCTCTCACCAAGAAGATAATGGCGCCAAGACTTAAGTGCGAAAACAATCGCGGCCAACTCTAGATCATGGGTAGGGTAATTCTTCTCATGCACTCTCAATTGTCTCCCTCCATAGGCTATTACCCTCCCCTCCTGCATCAAGACTGCGCCTAATCCTGTCCCACAAGCATCGGTATAAACAACAAACGGCTTACTCCCATCTGGAAGCACTAAAACTGGAGCGGTGGTCAAAGCTCTCTTTAACCGTCGGAAAGCATCATCACAATCTACGTTCCATAAGAAAACCAGATTCTTCTTCGTCAAGCGGGTTAATGGGGCTGATATCTTCGCGAAGTCTTTGATGAACTTCCTATAATATCCTGCCAACCCCAAGAAACTTCTTACTTCGGTAGCATTTCTAGGAACTTTCCAATCCTGGATAGATACTATCTTTGCGGGATCCACAGCTATCCCTTCCTTAGAGACCACATGCCCTAAGAATCGCACTTCTCTTCTCCAAAAATGACATTTAGAGAATTTAGCTTTAAGACTATGCGCTCGAAGAGTCTCCAACACTTCCTTGAGATGTAAGGCATGCTCTTCTTCACTTTTGGAAAAGACCAAGATGTCATCCACAAAAACTACTACAAACTTATTCAGATACTTTCTGAACACTCTACTCATTAAATCAACAAAGTATGCAGGGGCGTTTGTCAACCCAAATGGCATTACTAGCCACTCATAGAAACCATCCGGAGTCCGGAAAGCAGTCTTCTCTATACTGTCCTCCGCCACTCTCAACTGATGAAACCCTGTAGCTAAGTCCATTTGCGAAAACACTGAGGCGCCAACCAACTGATCAAAGAGATCATCTATTCTCGGTAATGGGTGTCTATTCTTCTTCGTGAGCTTATTAAGTTCTCTATAATCCACACAAAGTCTGAGGGACCCATCCGCCTTCGTGGCAAACACTACTGGAGCTCCCCACTCCGATATACTTCGCCTTATGAACCCCTTCTCAAGCAACTCCCCTACTTGCTTATGAAGTTCTCTTCTCTCACGAGGAGCCATGTGGCGCACTGGCAAAGACACTGGTTTGGCATTATCCACCAAATAAATTCGGAAATCTATCTCCCGCTTCGGAGGCAAATCCTTTACTTCTTCAAACACATCCGGATATTCCCGGACTACTCTGACAGAACGCAAACTCTCGACCGAAGCATCGAGTGATTCAAGATAACTTAGCAAAACAGATTCCATGGGATTACAAGAGATCTCGAGAGTATTACCCAAGCGGGTCATAAGCCTGACAACTCTCCTTTCACAATCAAGAACGGCACCATTACTGGATAACCAGTCCATACCCAAAATCAACCCATAGCCCGTGAAGCCCAATACAAAAGCATCACATCCAAACTCAACACTAAGTATAGAAATCTTCAAACCCAAACATATCATAGACAGATATATAGAGCCCCCAATTGGGTTTGAAACAACCAAGGGATCATCAACTAGACTGGTGTCTAAGTGCAGTGACTCAACTAACGATGATGAGATAAAAGAATGCGATGCGCCAGAGTCAAACAAAGTACGAACTGGATGATCAAACAGAAAAACCAGACTTTCAACGGAAATAGTTCTACCTCTCTGCTGAATCGGTGGAACTGAGAGAACCTGAACTTGCCCCCCCGACTGAGGTGGCGCCATAAGAGCTTGCACCTGACCTCCTGAGGTAGACCCCGTCTTCTGCCCCTTCTTTGGGCAGTTTTTTCACAAGATGCCCTGCTTCACCACAATGAAAGCAACCGGTCTTCTTCTTTTTGCGACAATCCTTGCTGAGGTGGCCTGGTGTCCCACAATTGAAGCACTTCTTCTTCGTCTTCTTCTTGTCACCATTGCCTTTTCCGCCCTTGCCTTGTTGTTGTTGTTGCGGTTTCTTCTGATCCCCCTTTTTCTCTGGTGCCTTAGAATTCTTATCATCCTCATGCATAAGTGCCATGTAGACAAGTTTCTCAAAGGTGGCCCCCATAGGAATGTGAGTCATAGCTATTCCTTGCAATGGTTCGTTCAAGCCTCTAACGAACCTCAAAGCCTTCTTCTCCGGTGTATTCACCAACTCTATGCCAAACCTTGCTAATTGATTGAATTTGTTGACATATTCTTTCACCGTGAGATTCCCTTGCTTCAAATTCAAGAACTTCTCCATAAACAGATTCTCTTCCGCTCTTGAGAGAAACTTAGCCCCAAACCTTTGCTTAAAATCTGCCCAAGAGTCAACAGGGCGTTCTCCATTAGTGACCTCCCACCAGAATGAGGCCTCTCCCTTCATTAACCAAGCCGCCAACTTGACTTTCTTTCCCTCTTCCACTTCAAAGATATCTAGCAACTCTTCCACTTCCTTAAGCCAATCTCTAGCCTCTACGAAAGTCTCTGAACCTAGAAAAGGTTTTCCTCCTATAGCCTTGAACTCCTTGCAAACCTTAGCAAAATTATCCACTCTAGGCTGAGGAGGAGGAGCGGTTGTCTCTGGTGTAGTAGCATTGGCTGGACCCGCAGCCGCGGCCCTAGCCTCTTGCAACCTCCTATACCATAGTGGTATAACTAAACCCTCCGGGATGTTAAGATCTTCAGCCATGCTGAAACGAAAGAGGAAAGATTCAAAAAGGAGATTCCGAAAGATAAAGATATGGCTATTGGGGATTATGCTTTTCTTTTTCAAAAACTTTTTCTCTTAAAAGACATGCTTTTGAAAATACTTTCTTCGAAAATACTCTTAGAAAATAGTTTTTCTCAAAAAAAATTATCTGTTCTGGTAACCTTAAGCTATGATACCACGTGTAACACCCCACTCCCACTATGGTCACTCACAAAGGGAATGCCATAGCATCGGTGGAGTATTTTAGTGAATATAGAACAGAAAAATTATAACAAGACAGATATAAATAGTACTGGAAATTTAAAACATCATCTCATAACATCGGAAGTAAAACATGTCTGGTTACATCATAAAACCACAGTAAAAGTTAAGTACAATATCCATCAAAATAAAGAAGTACATAATCCCACTCTCATACAATAGCCAAAACAAAGAAAAGATAACAGGATAACTGGAGCTTTACATCTATCCAAGCTCCTCAAGAAGAACAGCAATCCGATCAAGCTCCACTACTGCTAGGATCCACCACAGGACCTGAGGGTTGGGAAAAAGATAAAAACAACGGGGTCAGACATAAGTCTGAGCGAGTCCTATAACTTTAACAATACAATCGTTAAAGTAACCAGAGAAGACATGAACTGATATACGGTAACATATAGGGATGAATGGCTACACTAAGCAGTCAACTAAACTAAGATAAAGGATAAAGACGCATCTACCCTTCCTAAGGTAAATTACTAAACTGCACCACACCAGTCGTTCCTAACTTAAAGGTTGATCCCACCCAAGGACTTATAAAATTAACTTAATAGTACTTGCGTACCCCTAGATGACCAAGTAGGCGCCACGGGGCCCCACAATCCACTAGGTGTACACACTACTCCCCATTCGATCGGCTCCCTAACGTAGATACCCGTGCTGGCCCCACCATGGGGTGTACCATTCCCCAACGTGGCAACCCGATATAATTAACGGTGCACGGCTTATATCTACCCGATGCAACAACGGCTTACCTACCAGCCCGGGCCCACTCACGCATATGAAGCCCGTTGGACTTGCGTTGCCACCGCGAACCCGTTTGCCTCTTACAGTCAAGCCCAGTATGCGTGTCCCGTCCTCGACATGGGTCGAGCCCACAAAGATACGTATGGGTTACTGGTTGAAATGGGCCTCCACAAGCTACCCACCTAAGCTTGTCCCTTTTTCTAGTATATCCCACTTAACCCTTTAATCATGTTTTAATTACATGTTTCCATTTTGGTTAAGTATTCTAATCGTATTTTCTATTGCCACCCAAGGCAACCACTAGATTCCATCATGCCACCCAAGCACCCACTTAACCCCTCATGTCCCACTACATGCTAATGTGGTTAAGTGTTTCTTAATCAATTAATTAAGATCGTAACCTTTGTAAAGACCTCTCACATTAGACTGTCTTTTATGACCGCTGGTTAAGCCGGTTGGGTCCGGGCAGCCTTATGTCATAACCGAGTCTAACCTCGTGTCTTTACATTAATCACGTATTTAGTTTGTGCCTAAGACCTCTCACATTGGGCTAACATTTGTAGCAACTGGTTAAGCCGGTTGGGTCCGGGCAGTTTTACGCTACAACTGAGTCCAACCTCGTGTCTTAGTCAATTAATTACTACTAATTAACCACCCTCATAATTTTATATTAATTATCCCTAATTAATCAAGTTTTTTCTTAACATGGGTAGACCTAACTCAATAGGTAAATTCCCATGGGGTAGACCTAACTCAATAGGTAAATTCCCAACACATAGTATGGGTACACCTAACTAAATAGGCAAATTCCCATACTATGCTCATTTATTTTATGTTATGCATAATTATATTAATTTCACATAATCTTATTAACTTATGCATTTAATTACCCCATCGTTCCCACGTAATTTCGTTCATGATATAACACATATAAAAGGTGTCAACTTGCATATGAATGAACATGTTTCAAAGGTGCCATCTTTGCATATTAACAAACACATAACTTGCATATGAACTTGCATAACATGTCACATAACTTGCATATAATATGTCACATAACTTACATATTCACTTGCATAGCATACTTGCATATTAACTCATAGACTTGCATAATGTGTCATCATGAACTTGCATATTAATAAACATGTAACTTGCATATTAACAAACATGTAACTTGCATATTTACATACATGTAACTTGCATATTAACAAACATGTAACTTGCATATTAACAAACATGTAACTTGCATATTTACATACATGTAACTTGCATATTAACAAACATGTAACTTGCATATTTACATACATGTAACTCGCATATTATCAAACATGTAACTTGCATATTTACATACATGTAACTTGCATATTTACATACATGTAACTTGCATAGCATATCACCATGAACTTGCATAACATGCATATGATTACATAGCCCACAACTTGCATATTTAGCATCATGCAAACATAACATACATCATATTAAACTTGCATAAACTTACATACTCAACATGCATAAACATACATACTCAACATGCATAAACATAAGATTAATGCTAACATCATATCATATGATTCAAAGCTCATTAATCCACATACAAAACCATAAATCTCATCACATCTCATCTAATTAGTTTACCAAAAGATCATCAAAGTGATAGAAACTCACAACTAGCAATTTTGCACACCAAATGAAGAAGATTAAGATGCTAAGAAGGGATTAGAGGTTGATTAGAGAGTGATTAGCATGCAACCCTCTTCATTGATTTGTGGAGGCCATGATCAAGTTGCATTTTGCCATAGTTTAATTACAAGGTTTAATTATGAATGAATTAGGGTAGGGTTAGGGTCTTATTTATAGGATTAGGTGAGTGTTTTAGGCCTTTAGATTAACCCTAGATTAGATTAGGACCCTTAGATCCCGGAACCCTCTAGAACATGGCCCTAGACTCAGCCAAGACTAGACCTGGTGCACCCAGATCCACAGAGCCGACACCTTGTGTCGACACCCCTGTCGACAGGGCTGTCGACACCCCTGTCGACACCCCTGTCGACATGCCTGTCGACACGGGGCTAGGCGGGAATTTTTCCCTCCCCTTTCCTCTTTTGGCTCCAACTGAATTTTAAATCTGTTTTTAAATTTAAATTTTCTGAAAACTTCTTTGGGCCATAACCGGGCCATACGGACTCCGATTCTCGAAAACTCGGACTCTATTTCGCGTATTTTTCCGAGACGAACGCAATGACGCAGCCCGTTTCCCCTGATTCTCCCATCTGAGATTAATTATACTTTAATTACTAACTATTAGTGTTAATTGAAATTCGGGGTGTTACAGAAAATTAGATTTTTCTATGTAATGTCTTCGATTAAAAATTTCGACTTTATATAATGTATGTTGCGATGGAAAAATATATGATCTTTGTTCATTGAAAGATATGATTTTTAAATATGATATTAGCGAAGAAAGGTTGGATTTTTAATGAATTAAAGATTTGATTTTTAGCAAAGTAAAAATATAATTTTTAGCGTTAATAATATGATCTTCATTATATAAGTAGTGAATCAAAAATATGATCTTCATTATATAAGTAGTGAATCAAAAATATGATCTTTATTATATGAACACCGTTATAAAAATAGAATTTTTATCTATGTAGTAGCGGTATAAAAATAGAATTTTTATCTATATAGTAGCGGTATAAAAATAGGATTTTTATCCATATAATGTAGTCATAAAAATGTGATTTTTATATACATAGCAACAATATAAAGATACGATTTTTATATATTATAGATAATAAAAATATGATTTTTATATAATATGGATAATAAAAATATGTTTTTTTATATAATGTAGATAATAAAAATATGATTTTTATATTATGTAGATAATAAAATTGTGATTTTTATATATGTAGTGGATGCGGACAATGAAAGGGATAAAAGGCGAGTGGCGAAGATTTCCTACATATGAAGAGTCGCGGTGTGTTGGTTTAGCTAGTCGGTGAGAACTCCTCACCTTTAATTTATTTCTAGTTTGAAATATATACTAGGATGCAGACGGTGCTTAGCAGCACCCGGCACCCGTCGTCCACAGACCATGGATGACTTGTTTCTTTGATTTCTGTGTTGTGAAATTTGATTGTGTGATGTGGAATGAAATAAAATATTTTATCGTTATAAATATTTTATAGTTAAAAATATAATTTTTAATGTGTATATAAAATAAATATTTATAAACAAATCGGACGATTTGTTTATATACACTGATTTGACTGATGTTGATTGGGACGATAAATTTTACACATCGCCCAACTGCACAAATAAAATCTGTGTTTGTTGATTTGAAACCCCACACGGGTATTGGGTTGATATTTGACGTACACTAATCCCAATTGTTTAGTTGTATGTCAATCGATGGGTTGACAGACTGTGTAAGCGTTAATTATTTATATTTAATGCTTATGCAATTGTGTGGTGCACTCTGGATGATTGTTGATGATTTATCGTTGATATTATATACATGTGTTATAGGAAATCCATATAATTAACCTTATATGGTAATTGATTGGGCCTCATTCCGATTTGGAAAATAAGGAATATAATAAAAAAATAAATTCATGTGTTGAATAGAAATAAATTCGTGTGTTGAATAGAAATAAATTCATGTGTTGAATAGAAATAAAGTCATGTGTTGAATAGAAACAAATTCATGTGTTGAATAGAATAATTATTCATGTGTTGAATAGAATAAACATTCATGTGTTGAATAAAAGCCGTGTTGATTAGATTGACGCCATTTTGACGTGAACGATATTTATATCGATTTTATTCATTTTTATAATGAATATAGAAAAGGAAGTGATTTCAAAATATAACGTTTTGAAAATATTATCATTTGTATATCGATGATGTGGAATATTCAATTTTGATTCAAAATTGAATATGAAGTTGAAATCGTTTTGAAAACGAATTTAAACGATTTATAAATACGTTTTAAAAGGAAATCGACGAAATATATAATATATATATATATTATATATATATAAAATGGCCTAAATAGAACGCGCCGCGCCGCGGCAGTTTGCGAATTTCGACCATTGGCTTCGAATGGATATTACGGGAGATCCGACCGTCGGATTCGCCTAAAACTAGAACTGTTTGGTTCGTATCGAAAAGAGCTTTCTAACGAATATTAGAGATTTGAAATCTAACGGTTGGATTTGTAATTATGTCTAAATCAAATTTGGAAAAGGTCGCTGCAAGTGCAGTTCGATGACCGTTGATGGAAATCGACTGTACGGGCCTTGATAAAATTATTAAAAATAGTAATAATTCGTGTAAAATCATAAGAAATGATTTGTGAAGAATTGGGATGAAAAATTCCAAATTTGAAAAGATAAAAATAGATTTTTATCGAAATGAACTGTTTTGAACTAGAATTAAGATCCATTTATTTTTAAAATAAATAAATTGGATTTGAAATGGTTTTAGAAGTAACTATAATTTCCAATAATTGAATTGGAATGGATTTGAATCAAAATTGTCTTTGGAATATTTCGATGTTGGATTTCGTGATGATACAGATATTGTTATCGGAATTTGAAAGATATATGTTAATATCGTTATTTCCAATACGATATCTGTTGGTCGTAGAATTTGATATTGAATATAAGCTGATATATTTTCTATTCAGAGCCTTGTATTTAATATCAAATATGATTTGGGTTTATCGTGAACGGTATTTTAAATAACACTTGTTCTTTAACCCGATAATTGATGGAATGTGATTTTGGGTTTATCGTGAATCGTGTTTTAGATGATATTGGTTCTTTAACCCAGTTAAAGACAGGATATGATTTCCCAAGTTAAATAATCATTGATAATGATTTTTGGGAAGATTAAAACTAAGTGGAGTTTTAATGAATCTTTAATTAGATTGAAGTGATCGAGAATTGGGTATCACCAGTTTTGCTCTAGGCGATAGTTAAATCTTTAATTAGATTTGAACGTGAAATGGTAATTGAATTTACCGATAACACCGTGGTGTTAGATATGAATATTACCAGTTTTACTTCCTAGGATGAATAGGTTGGGATCGGGAAATAAAATAAATGATTACTTCGGTATGGTTCGCTAATCCCGACTAATCTGAATTGATATTCAAAAGGAGATTAAAGAATAAATTTAAAGAATTTATCTTTGATAAAATTAATGGGAACCTTTCCCAAAGTATAAGAATATTTGAATAAAAGAATATTCTGAATTGGAATGAGGCGTATGTTGTGTTTGTGTAACACTTGTTTATTATATACGCGAGTTATTCAGAAAGACCGGGTTTATCCCATTCTGAATAACTGATTCGACGTGGTCTCGAGGATGAAGACGGTGGTCGAAGACCGGAGGTCTTCACATCATTTGGGTGATTGCTGATGATCTTTATTGGGATGTACACCCAAGAGGAGGGAATCAGTTGGTGATCGTCCAGACGTACTTGGAGATCGATGGATATGCGAGGTACAAGGTGCCTCCGGTTTCGTTCAGACCCAAAACGAACTTGAAAATGGACCGTGTATCTGACATTAGATTTTATTCTGTGTGATTGATTCCTATTAAATATATATCTGTTTGGCGGTGGAGAATTTATTCTCTTGCTTAACGCCCTTCTCTGAGATGTACGAGCTCAGGGGTTATATATTGATGGATATCAATCGCATGGAGTGAATTGCTTGTGTGGCATGCCTAAGTGGAAATTGATCAAGGCTTTTGTTGAAAAGCAAAGTCTTGTGGTTGATGATCAAAGCACGGCCTGTGTGGCATAGCTTTGTGTAACGTGAATTCGCGAGCCTTACACCCCGGATGTGGACCAGAAACGGGAGAGGACCTCAGGGAGGGCATGCGTTTCCTTCTAGCTAGGGTGGTGTCAGTGACCTACCAGCCCTGACATTTATATTATTTTCACCTGTGTGGTTGTTGCTGTTGCGAGGCGCATCGGATATATCGGTGACTGTGCGGAGCCGTTGGAGTCATTTGGCTCCTTTACGCCCCAAAGGGCGGGGAAACGTAGTGTTCAGGCATAATAATCCACATCGGTGGACTGGCCCTGACGATCCAAGGCTTGTCTGCGCACTTGCCTGAGGCTCGGGCTAGAGAGTCTCGAATCGGTAGAGGACGATCCCTGGCCTCGGTTCATAGATGGAAATCCAATTTCCAAATACGTGACTTTGCGGTTTTGATTGTAGAGCCTAGTATGGCGACATGATATATGGTACCCATGCCGTCTATGATTGATATTTATGATTGAAATTGTTTTGACACTATACACTTATAGTAATATCAAAATAATCTGTTTTTAAACATATCAAGCATTCTTTGGCTATTATAAGGTAAAACCCTATCCTCCGGCTTGTGTTGCATTATGTGATGGGACCTGGGTCTTATAATAGGTTCATTTTTCTTTATTTAGTACTGCGCTGTTTGTTTTATGCACTGGTATTCTTGGGAGGAAACTCGTTCCGTGTTATACGGCGTGGTCCCTTGATTTACCTAACTTTAAAAATAAAGATTAATAACTGTTTTAGTTCTCACACCAGTCACATGACTGACCTGGAGTTTATTGTTTTAACCTAAACTCTGAATGCCCTTATTTTCCGCACGGGCAGCTAGTAGTTTTGGTTTTGCATATTTATATTCACAGGGTTCTGGTTTATAGTTGAAGTGATATTCGAAAAGCTCTGTATCCGTGTATTTCTTTCAGTTATGTTTTGTAATATTTATTCATATTCTGTATATTCTTGTATTCTAATGGAATTGTTGTAATAAACAATGAAATGTTCTTCTGTTTGCGTTCAGATGTGTATTGTCCTCAAAGCAATTCGTGCTTTCCTTACCGGGGAAGTCACGGGTTGTTACATTTATGATAATATACAGAAGAGATTTTTTTTAATAAAACCCCTTGTGTCTTGAATTATGTTTAATTACATTAATTTAACCTCCTTATGTAAATTAATTTATTCAATTTTGTTCCTTTTCATGGTTTAAAAATCCGTGTGATCACCTATGGATTCCAATCTCGATGAAAATTGAAACACAGCTATTCCTTGACATTACGGATCCAAAGAAACTGGTCTCGTTGAATTCCGAAGTCTGAAAATTGACTGCTTTCACTGTAAAATTAATAACGACCACATACTAGCTCCAAAAATTAAGAATTTTGGAATCTAGCAATAATTTAATATTTCGGATTCATAGAAAGTTGTTTCGTCAAATTCGGAGGTCGTTTGCAAAATTTCCATTTTTAAGGCGTATATATATTATATTAAAAATACATATAAAAATGAATAATTTCCGAATCTCGAAATACATCAGTGTTTATACTTTTCCAATTCAGAAACGTCATTTTGAACTCAATGGAAGTGGTTTCGAGTCCAAATTCATTCGTATGCAAAAAGTAGCTTTTTGGGCCATATATATTATATATATAAATTCCATAGCGTTTTTATGAAATTTTAATTTTGTCATAACTTACAATTTATAAATCAAAATCTCAATTTCTTACATTCATTAGAAAGAAATTGTCAATACGATTCTAGCGTTTCTTATTTCGTCCAATTCTAACTTAAAATGAATTTTATATAATTTATCAAAGTTTAAAATCGAATTTTCAAACTACCGCGCCATTTTAGGCTCGGAATATAATTAATATTAATAAAATAAATTTTCCAGTCGTTATTATTTAAAATAAATAATTTTAAATATTCAAAATCAATTAAATCAATTAAAAATAATATTAAAAATTGGTTGAGAAATTCCGGGTTGTTACAATCTCCCCCACTTAAAATATTTTCGTCCTAAAAAAGGAATGGAGTTGAAAGTTGTTAAACCAACTCAACTTTCATTCAGTTTCTAAGAATTTTCTTATTTCTCAAAAATTTGGCTAACACCCAAAATTTTCGAAAAATTTCGCCATAACCTCCTTTGTTCGGGGTCATCGAAAAAACGCAACTTGCCTCACAGGGCCTCATCAACCCAAAAAGAAAAAGAAGAAAGAAGAATGAAAAAGCCAAGCGGCTAGTCAAACGGCTCATAAATCTTCAAACCCAACGAATATAGTAAACATATACCTATTTTTTGGGCATACAATTTTATTCCTCTGCTCTAGCCTCCTTGCTATGACCTGCTCAATGTATACGCTTGTACATGTATGCAATTCCAATAAATTTTCAGTTCATTTCAGTATTTAATTCAAGTTGGCTTAGCTTATCATCCATTCTCTTATTGGTTTTATTCCAGTATTTTTATTAGTCGAAATAATCAAACAACACAACCAGCAATCAATTAGTTGATTAAATTTTCAAACATATAACTTCTATATATATACTCAAAAAATCATATTTTTGATGTCAAGTCACAATCAATAAACTTAACTAAGTTTTAGTTCTCACACCGGTCAATTGGAAACATATAGATACCCCACTTTCGAAACTTGAACATAAATACTGATGATGTGGCCACATCATCAGAATCATCTCCGGGCGACTAGAGTGTGATTCTATATCTACCCAGTATATTTGAGACTTTGTATACACGTTGATCAGACGTATATGAAAAACATACTAATACTCGATAGTCCAAAATAAATTAAAATAAAATACTCAAATACGTATAATAAGTTATAAATTTTCAAAACTAAATTCGTTTTTTAAATAAAAACACTCTTCTAACTCATTCTAGGGTATTACTAACCCTATATCTAATGAGTTATTCTTATAGGATGTTACTAATCTTATCTCTGATGAATTCTTTTGTTCGATTCTAATGTGTCTTGTTCTCGAGCTTTGTAAAACCAAAGTTCTGATACCACATGTGACGGCCCGAAATCCCGCCCGGCCTAAACCGAACTGGAATGCAGATTGTTTTGAGAACACGATGCATCAGAACACAAACAGAAGAAAATTTCATTGCTATTACAACAATTTACATTAGAGTACAAGAATATAATAGAGTATGAATAAATATTACACATTGGAAAATACAATATCAGAGATTAAAATTACGTAGCAGCGGAGAAATAATACATAAGTATAATTACAATGCGTAGCGGAAAATAATACATAACTAGCACAACTAAAAAAGCTTTCCGAATATAGCTCCAGTTGTAATCCAGGATCTTGTAAAAGACATATCTGTGAAAACCAAGACTACTAGTTGCCCGTGTGGAAAATAAGGGCACCCAGAGTTTAGGTTAAAACAATAAACTCCAGGTCGGTCATGGGACTGGTGTGAGAACTAAAAACAGTTATTGACTTCTATTTTAAAGTTGGGTAAATCAAGGGACCACGCCGCTAACGCGGTATGGGTTTCCTCCCAAGAATACCAGTGCATAAAATAAATAGCGCAATGCTTTTTATAAAAATGAAACCATTATAAGACTCAAGTCCCATGCAACGTAAGCCGAAGAACAGAGTTTTACCTTATAATACGCAAAATTCATCTTTTATACTATAAGTGCACAGTGTAAAAAAATCAATTTCGAATATAAATGTATCAATCCTAGGTAGCATAATATATTATGTAAGCGGCATAATATATTATGTCACCATATAAGTATACAACTAAAAACCATAAAGCTCGTATTGGAAAATTGGATTTCCATCATGATGGCTGCTGATTCGAAAGATCTATCGCGAATGTATCTCCATGGCTTACGTCTCGGCAAGAGAAAACACCACATATACTACGCACTTTGGATGAGCATCTATATGCTCTATCTCCATGGGATTCATAATGTGTGCCCTATCCCAATCTCCAAGGGTGGAGAGACCACACCCAGTGCGCCTCGGTCGACCAAATCCATAAATATATAAAGTATATTGGTCAAACCTTCTTAATCAAACAAATCGTTCACCATCGTACTGGGGTGTGAGGCTCGCGAAGTAACGTTGTACACAAAGCTATGCTAATTAAAGTTGTGCTTTGATCATCATCCACAAGGCTCTACTTTTCAACAAAGGACTTGATCATAAGCTTCTTAGCATGCCACATTGTCAGACCATACCATATCATTGATCATCTACCAATATATAACAGGGTGTTAAGCAAAGAATAAATTCTCTGCCACCAAACCGATATACATTTAGTAGAGATCAATGAATACAATATAAAGGAATACAATGTCAAACACACAATCCATTTGCAAGTCCGTTCTGGGTCTGAACGAAGCCGGAAGCACCTTATTCCTCATCTCATATGTCCAATACAGAAGAGAGGCCTTCGCATATCCGGGATATCTCCAAGTACGTCTGGATGATCACCAATTATTCCATCATCTTGGGTGTACGGCCCAATCAAGATATCAGAAATCATCCATACGATGTGAAAGTCCCCGGTCTTCAATCCACCGTCTTCATCGCCAATCTTCAATCGTCGTATGAATTATTCAGAGTGGGTTAAACCCGGTCTTTCCGAATAATTCGTGTATCTTAAAAATCATGTGCTATAAAAATACAACCTACGCCTCATTCCAATCAAGAATATTATTTTATTTAACTTAAACCAAATTGAGGTTCATTCAACTAGTCGGGAATAACGCCTTACTGAAGTAGTCATTTATTAAATCCCAAACCCAACCTATTCATCCCATGGAGCAAAACTGGTGGTACTCCATATCTAACATCCCATATGTTATCGGTTAATTTAATTACCATTCAAATCTAATTAAAGATTCAACTAACGCATGGAGTAAAACCGGTGGTACTCCATTCTCGGTTATTTCTAGAATTCAGTAAACTTAATTACTTTATTCCTATTCAATCTAATTAAAGATTCATTAAATCTTCTAAAATCATTATTTAATGATTATTCAATTTAAGAAATCACTCTTGTCTTTAACTGGGTTAAAGAACAAATGTTACTTAAAACATAGTTCACGATAAACCCAAAGATCATATTCCATTTAATTCCAATTTAATTTATATATTGGGAAACTCTGGTTATATTAAAACCCTTTAAATTCCTTTAATTTCCTTTTATTTATTTATAAAATTAAATAAATCACTTTCTTTAATAAAAATAACTTTTATCTTTATAAACTTGAAAATTTTCATCTAAAACCCTTTTAAATCATTTATTATGATTTTACATAATTTTTCAATATTTTTAATTATTTAAAAATAGGCATATTCAATTAAATGACGTTTCAGGTCATTTAACTGCACTAACGTTGTTTTAATTCAAATTCAAATTTAACATTTCTAAATATCTAACCATTGGATTTCAAAACTCTTATATTCATTTGAAAACTCTTTTCGATATGAACCCGTAGGTTTCGGTTTTAAAAGAATCCGATGGTCGGATCTTCTGTTACATCCATTCAAAGTCAATTGTCGAAATTCGCGAACGGTCACGGCGCGACACGTCCTATTCAAACCATTAAAATAAATAATATATATATTGTCGATTTCCACTTAAAACATATTTTATAAAATATTTATAAAATCATTTAAAATAATTCCAACTTGCAATTTGATTTTTAATAAAATCTAGACTTTCCGTATTATTATAATAATATAATAATAATCTTTTCAAAATATCTAATTTTAAAATCTAATCTTTTGATATTTATTATAAAATAAATAAAAACAATCTTTTGAGTAAAAATGACGTAAATCTACTTAACTCGGCTTCATTCACTTTAAATATTGCTTAAAACATCAAAACCATATTTTGATTCTCTAACAGAAAATTATTTTAAAACATTCATTTATTTCTAAATTGGAATGAGACCCAAACAATTACCATATAATTCGAGTAATATGGATTTCATACATCGCATGTATTCTAAACTAATGATATACAATCATTAAAACATCCAAAAACATCCAGAGTGCACTTTACAGCTAATCACAAGGGAGATGTGTGATTAGAATATCTTCCCAAGACCCGTGTGGGGTTTCAACCAACACATAACAAAATTATAGATTGTTATTTATGCACTTGGGAGATGTGTGAAAATTTCGTCCTAATCACATACACAGTCAGGTAACTTGTAAATGGAAGTGTAGCATTATTTAAATAATCATAAATATATTAACATTACTTAAACAAGTTAAATATTTCCAATTCTAATCATTTCACAACATCACATCCAAATCAAAAATCATCCATGCAATTTATATAATCCACAAGCAAATATTTCAATTTCCGACATTTCATTCACATTCAGTAATTTAGAAATAAATAACTGTTCAAAAGATTGATTGAGAAAGAGTTCTCACCTTTGGTTTCCACTCCGTCAGCCTTTAATTTAACGGTTCGGATCCAATTTAGGTCCAAAATCCAACTTGCTCCAAAATTGAAAAAATTAATGTCCACGCGAAGCTCTCGACTCACTGATCGCAGAAAATCCTGTTTCGCGCGATTTTGTGTTCGTAGCAAAACGTTGTTAATTTCCAAAATTTAAACAATTTAAATAATTAATTAAATTATAGAATTTACCCAAATTTCTATCTTGCTCCAAATTAGGCAAAATTGGTGCTCACGCGAAGATCTCGACGCCACGTTCACGGCGGATCCAGTTTCGTGCAATTCTGAGTTCGCATGTGAGAGATATCGCGTTACAAACACTACTACAAAAGTGGGCATATTCGACACTATTTTTCTGTGGCTGTAGATCAAAAAAGCGTTGCCATAGGCCATTTTTTCAAATAAGCAACACCATGGGGGCGTGGCATCTGCGGCCGTTGCATTAGCCATCTAATGCAACGCTTTTGCGCATCTACAGCAACGGAAAGAAAGTGTTGCTTTATAACCCTATTGCAACAGTATATGCATGTAATGCAACAACATACAGCGTTGGCTTAAGTAGAAGCCATAGCCTGGCTTCCAGGTCATGGTAGTGGGGTCCACATGGACTTTCCACGTCAGCTGCCGACGTGTTACATGCCACGTCATCTCTCCACGTCAGATGCCCACGTGTCACATGCCACATGAGCTGTGGGGCCCACGTGCCATGTGGAATTAATAATATTTTATTTAATGCAACACCACTGTATTATGTAATGCAACACCATTATCTTGAAATGCAACATCAGAAAAAAGTAAATGCAGTAACAGAAAACGACAAATGCTATATTAGAAAAAATCAAATACAATGTTTTAATTAAAAATTCTGCAATACCAGTTTTATACATAGAATAAACCCATTCAAAACATTCATCATCACATTCAAATCATCTAAAATATTTTACATATCATACCAATTCTTGAAATATACCACAAGTGCCAACACATACATAATTTAAAAGTACAATTCAAATATTCTACATACCACACACATGCCATCCAAAATACCCATTTTCTAGGGATGATCAGAGATATTCGGTAGGGTTAGTAATGAGGTATCCTTCAGTTAGAGTGCTTTTCACTTCAAAGTTGTCGAGGTCTGCAAATTCCAGGCATTCCTTTATGGACCCAATTGGCACAACTGCATGCATGCATATGATTTCAATGTTATAACATTTATATTGTGAAGGAATCCATGCATCTCTCTTTACTTCCTGATACATCCAAAAAAAAAAAATTGTAGTTGAAAAACTGCACAATCAATATGTGAACTCCTGTACGATACCTGGCAGCTACATCGACTTCACCTTAAGTGTTCCTTTTTTTCTACATCCAAACGTTACTTACACATCCATATATACACATGTTTATGTTACAGTGAACTTAAATTCAATTGGACAAACTATACTAGTTCTTTTTTGCCAATTTCAGCAGGTTTTGTCCTCGTATCACTGAGGCACCTCGTATTTTGACATTTCAATCAAATACTCGCTCCTTTGGGCACAATTCCTAAAATTAAGTTTTCAAATGATGAGTTTTCTTCTAAATTTTAAACTATATGCTTGTTGTTTTTATGTTTTTTACGTGTACACAGCAATAAATCACCTACCTCTGTTCTATTAATACACTAAATTCGCTATTCCAAAATTAAATTCATAACTATCCAAAAGAATAATTTGCGTGTACCTGCAAAAGCTACTTCAGTAACTCAGACCATTACACATGCTTTTATATCAAGCACAAAACTTAATAAATTTTGGCGTCCTATTATGCTTCAGTTTGTTAGTGTAGATAAACACAGAAAAACAATATCTAAATGATTCTAAATAACAAGTCTTCAGAACAAATTCAATGGCTCTCAGACAAAGGCCAATTATTTTTCCACAAGTAGAAGGATTCATCTGAATATGAACCTCCTCAAAGTTACAGTTTTGCTGTTCAAACTTGAAAACCCATTTTATTCCCACTCTTCAACAAGAACCAAAGGTTTGCTTGAGTTTCCCAACAAAGAGATAAAGTATTATAGGTTCTTAAGAAAACAAAGGATGCCCAAATTCATTTGGCTTCGATTCAGTGTGGTTAAAGCAAAATTAGTCATCATTGAGCCATAATTCAAGTAATAAACAGAAAATCGAAAGTAGAAATAAGATGCTAATGTGCTCATACTAGCAAATGACTTATGCAAATGACTAAGCATATTGTTTTGCTAATGTGCTCATACTAGCAAGCGAATGATGCTCCAAATGATATCAACGGCCATACTCTTCGCGGCGCCACCCTTCTTAGCATATATTGTGTTGCATGTTCCCCATTTGGTACTGGAACTTCTTGCTATAATCATGTGTACAGAACTTCTTGCATGTTGAGTCCATATATAAACTTTAACGATGAACCGGTTGATTTGAGATCTATATCATTTGTTGGCACTCATGAATACTTGGCTCCTTAGATTGTTCCAGGTAATAACTAAAGCAAAAGAAAACATACAGACATATGTATCTATGTATGTTTGCGACGAAGAAATTACTAAAATACTACCGTTAACTTTTTTGGGTCATTAGCTTGCAAATACAATGGTTCCCACATTTGTATGAATCTATACTCAGTTATTCCATCAGAGCTGGTAATATTCATAAGTGAATCACTTATGAATTCTTTTATTCCACAGTATCATATATCTTTTGATGGTAATTAAAATGTGAATTACTCATGGATTAAAGCTAAGGGGATTAAGTCTGGTCTCAACATGCATTAATGTATTTCAGAATGTACACGTACTCATGCACTGCTATACAAGCATTCAAGTGAATCAATAAAAAGAAACTTCATAAGTGAGTCTGGTAATCAACGAGTAAAGCTTTAGTGATTACCAGACTCACTTATAAATAAAAAGGAACTTCATAACAGGAGTGTTAGAATATATAATTGTGCATTAGCATTACCACTTGTACCCAGGAGACTGCATAGCGCCGAACGGGTTAGACGGGTAACTTCGCCAAGCTGTATCATGTTAAAAACCATAAAAAGGCAACCACAAAGCCATATTAAAACTTCTTTCCGAACATGAGGTCCAACAACAAGCAATTTTATCCTAGAATATAATTCTTATTAAGCTACAGATAGGATGAAAGAACTGTGAACTATATAAAAAATTAGTAGAAATATGGGGGTCACTTCAGTATCAAGGGGCAGATTCTTTTAATTATAAGATTAACATTACCTGGATTTGAAAAGGGAATTTGCTTCAGAAAAGGATGAAATTTAGCAATGTTAGAAGTGATTACTTTATGTATACAGTTTATAAAAGTAAACTGTTTTAAATGGTTATGTTTTGAAGACTCTGTATAGATGAGCTAAATAAGATGGATTTAGTATCCTGGTTTGCAATCTGGACATGGATTCAGCATTACAAGATGCATGTCTAGGTGTATTTAGTATATATCCAGATTTTTAAAAGTAACTCAAAAAGAAAAAAAGATTTATATACAGAATAAAAGTGATGAGTTATTAAAAGGATTGCTCACTTATCATGTTGCTGAGTGTGCTGTCAATGTGTCATATACATTTATATATTGAGCAACACTACAACACATAATTTTGATGGTATTACACATGGATACGTCCAACATTTAGTGTTACATAATACTAATGATTGCTTAGATTAGGTATGTATAGAAACTTGGAACCAGAATGACTTAAACTTAGGATTATTTTATCTAATAGGCAAGGTTTTATTGATCAAAATATGAGTATAAAAGCATTAGCATTAGAAGAAAATCATAATACATGGTAACTCAAAAATGCATCATCAAAGAAGTTGACTCCATTATCAAAGAAGTTGAATACCAAAACTGCAAATCAAACTGCCAGTAAACCAATTTATGCATTGTAATATGAATTTCTATTCTCAAAGCTCTAAACTAGTTCTCAACACATAAGAGAACCAAACCAATCATCATTAAAACATGATTTAAATACTGCATCTTAGAAACATAAAATTGGTGCTCATGTTTTACTATACAGTTATAGATCAGACGTAGATAATGAAGTTGATTCTCTTTGTAACCATAATCTTTAATCATTGAAACATGATTAAGTGCGTTATGTTAGATGCATCTTTAACTCCACCATAGTTTCAAATTGAACTCCGTAACTTCAGATTCTTATTCCAGATTCCAAACCAAATCAAATCCATAGATTGGAAATCAAAATCAAAATCAAAATCCAAATAGATTTTGAAATTGAATTCGAAATCGATTTCTTAATTTATATGTAACATCAAAAAATATAAATCGATCCAAGATACATAATCGACAAGGTAAACGAAGATTTAATTACCTGAAGATGCGAAGCAGGACAATCAAAATGGGGGTAGACATAAAATGCACCAGGTTTTGGGGAAAAGATAAATTGCATGATGGATTGAAATCAAGATCTACCATAGGGAAAATGGAAACCGAGGATTCATGATTCCCAATTGCAGATCCTGAATTTTTTTCTCCATCAAAAAAGGTGCCCTAGCTTATCAAACGAAAAAAAAGTTTCAAGGCAATGAAAATCCTAGCGGGAAATAGAATAAGGGTAACATGGATTGATTAAGGTGGATCAACAGTTGTGATTTTTTATTTATGAGTGTATGGATTGATGAGTTATACTTTTAACTGCTGAGGGTAACATGGATTGATTAAGATGGATCAACGGTTGTGATTTTTTATTTATGAGGGCATGTATTGATGAGGTGTACTTTTAACTACTGTAACGCAACGCTTTGAACCAGTGTTGCACGTCACAACATTAGAATTCTAACCGCAATAGTGCATTCATGTCTAATGCAACAACATATGAATATTGTTGCAGAAGATCAAAGGCACCATACCTTTCGCCACACTTTTCATGCAACGCACATATGTTAGTGTCGAATATGCCCACTTTTGTAGTAGTGAAAGATTGAACATATAATTAAATTAATTAATTAAATTAAATCAATCAAACCCTAAATCACCAATTCCAGTCGTTCCTCCTTGCTAGAGCTCCACTTCCACCACCTCAGGCCATTAGGGCCCAACCTGACACCACCGCTGACCCCCCCCCCCCCCCCCCCGCCCCGCCCCCACTTCGCCGCGCGCCAATGCCGGCAGCCCCGACTCCCTTCTCGCCGTCGATCGACGGAAAATGCCCTGAAACTGCCAGCCGCCTCGAGCTCTCTCGCCGCTGCCACGCTCCATCAATCGACCCCAAATTTTTACAACACCTTCTCCTTACATCCACGCAACTTTTCCCTTCAGGGACCATCACCTGAAACCTCCTCGATCGGCCCGAAAATGATCATTTTTGTTCGCTGCTCATCGGAAAACTGTTTTGCCGTTCATCTCGATTTTCGTGCCAATCCGATCACTTTTAGACCAAACGATACAAAGAAAGTTGTAGATCTATCTCCCCTCTACAACTTCCCTTTAGATCCCATCGCCTAACGATCGATGGATTGGCCGCAAAACCCATAATTTAGAAAGAATTTTTCTGCATTCGAACTCAGATCCCAGCGAATCCGTGGCACGATAGGCCATGAAATTTTTGTGGGAGGTAGAGATGATGATAACCTACAACTTTTGTGTTTTGGGTTCTGGCTGGTTGCGCACAAATTGGAAGATATAATTTGTTTTATGAATGTTGACATATTTGCAAAATATTTTGAAGATGAAGAAGAGCTGCCGCCATGGAAAAGGAGAAGAAGAAGAATTAGGGTTTTGTGGAGTGGAATGAGAGAGTTTATGATAATATATAAAAGAGAATTTTTTTATTAAAACCCCTTATGTCTTGAATTATGTTTAATTACATTAATTTAACCTCCTTATGTAAATTAATTTATTCAATTTTGGTCCTTTTCATGGTTTAAAAATCCGTGTGATCACCTACGGATTCCAATCTCGATGAAAATTGAAACAAAGCTATTCCCTTTCATTACGGATCCAAAGAAACTGGTATCGTTGAATTCCGAGTCCGTATGCACAAATAGTGAATTATTAAAGTCTGAAAATTGACTGCTTTCACTATAAAATTAATAACGATCACATACTAGCTCCAAAAATTACAAATTTTGGAATCTAGCAATAATTTAATATTCCGGATCCATAGAAAGTGGTTTCGCCAAATTCGAAGGTCGTTTGCAAAATTTCCATTTTTAAGGCATATATATATTATACTAAAAAAATATGTAAATGAATAATTTTCGAATCTCGAAGTATATCAATGTTTATACTTTTTCCATTCAGAAATGTCATTTTGATCTCTATGGAAGTGGTTTCGAGTCCAAATTCATTCGTATGCAAAAAGTAGCTTTTTGGGCCATATATATATATATATATATATATATATATATATATATATATATATTCCATAGCGTTTTACTGAAATTTTAATTTTGTCTTAACTTACAATTTATAAATCGAAATCTCAATTTCTTACATTCATTAGAAAGATATTGTCAATACGACCCTAGTGTTTCTTGTTTCGTCCAATTCCGACTTAAAATGAATTTCATATAATTTATCAAAGTTTAAAATCGAATTTTCAAACTACAGCGCCATTTCAGGCTCGGAATATAATTAATATTAATAAAATAAATTTTTCAATCATTATTATTTAAAATAAATAATTTTAAATATTCAAAATCCATTAAATCAATTAAAAATAATATTAAAAATTGGTTCAGAAATTCCAGCTTGTTACATGTTATATAATCCTTGAGTGATCTGCCTATGCACTGTAGGAAGTATGTTAACTAATGCAACATTCATTAGCCAATACAAACTTTTAAAGATCCTGACAATGTTAAGTAGTACTGCCAGAAAGTATATTCCATAACCATGTCGACGAGATGTTCAGTAATTTTAAGATACTGCAACCAAATTCCATGAAGATGGAACATTCAAGTTTTATTAAGTCTTAAATCACGAGTTATATGCGTACACCTGAAGATAAAAGAGGTATTGAACAAGCATTCTGTGGGCTAGTTAAGGAAACACTTCGAAATGATTAAGTTGATCATATGGACAAATATTTTTACCGCTTACTGTTTAATAATTTGGTCTAGTTAATAAACCATCTAAACTCGACTTATCTTGGAAGTTACAAAATTGATCCGTTGAAACTAATTGATTTTCTCAACTTGAGTTACTAAATTTTGAAGCTCTTTAATGATTGAAAACTTTATTTTAAAGTCGTCATCATTTCGAAGTGTTTCCTCAACCAGACCATAGAAAGCTAGGTCAATACCTCTCTTACCTCCACGTATACGCATAAAACTCGTGATTTGTTTCTTAATAACACGCGAGTGTTCCACCTTCACGGAAATAAGTCATAGTATCCTAAAAATACTAAACACCTGCCGACATGGATCTGAAATATACCACCTGACAGAACTATTATGCACTAACAATGAAATTTGATAGAAGATCCTACCATGTTAGTGTTACGTTTCAAATTAATTGTAGTCACTTAACTTAATTTAGTAATTCCCAAGTCAAATTAACTTAATTTAGTAACTCCCAAGTCGTGAGCTCATATAAATTAGACCTCTTTTCCACAAAATTAACTTGCTCATATTTCTAATATTTCTCGAACTGTTCACACACTTTTGATATATACACCACTCATAAACATATGTGCTCATGCTTCACAGATACAAAACATAGTTTCACCTGCACTATCTATGTCTGTATGCTCATAATCATTGTATGTTATATATGTACATGTGCATGCAAAAGTCGTACATTAGGAACATATTTATCCAATTGTGTTTACAACATAATATTCATATAAAAACTTTAAATGGATCAGTATGCCTAGATAATTTTTATATATAACAAGTTATCCACTTATACGTCCCGAAGAAACTAGCATATAATTAATGTAAAATAAATACCATTTGCATATCCTAATGTCCAACACAAGGTAAGTAGGTATAATAATTATAAAGTGCAGCAATCTTTCATGTATATCACTGTATATGTGTGTGTGTGTGTGTGTGTGTGTGTTTGTGTGTGTGTGGAGGGGGGGGGGACAACCCGGATTTACATGTTCAATCACAACAGATATATGGCATATTTCAGTATTCATGTATACTCCTATACATGAAAATCAGATGGAATAAAATAAAATAACATACATAAACACATTCTGATTGCAATGTAGGTATACCTGTTTTGAACCTTGTTCCCTGTTCAGTTTCCTACATCAATTCACGCTTCTCTAGCCTCATTAATATCATTATCGAGATTGCAAATACGGTTCAGGTTCAATTTGGTCGTTGATGGCCAAACACAAATTTTGCAATCTTGATTATTGATATTGATGGGATAAGAGCCTACAGGGAAATTTTGTATAATGCTTCTCCCGAGCTTACAGATAATCTGGAATGAAATGTATCAGTTAAGCGTCACTCTTTTATACTGCACAATCTCAGTATTCATGTATACTATTATACATGCAAATCAGATGGAATAAAATAAAATAAATTAACATACATAAACACATTCTGATATACTTGCATACACATATTGCAAAATTCATAAATCCCAAGTCATATACTACACAATATATATACTGTGTAACTCATATATATAATTCATGCATTGCAAGGTTCCTATATATATACATATACATACGTACATATATACATACATACATGCATACATACATACATACATATATATATATATCAGTGTAATTGTAACAAACCGTATTTCTATTAACCTGTTATAACATAAATCAAGGCAGAATTTAATTCTAAAATCTGAATCAAGGGAAACGGGCTATGCCATTGCGTTCGTCTCGGAAAAATACGCGAAATAGAGTCCGAGTTTTCGAAAATCGGAGTCCGTATGACCCGATTAAGGCCCAATGAAGTTTTCAGAAAATTTCAAGTTCAAAACAGATTTCAAATTCAAGTTTGAATTTGGAAATTTGGGGCAGTTGGGCGCAGGCGGGAAAATTCCCGCCAGAGTACCCAAGTCAACAGCCCTGTCGACTTGGGAGTCGACTTGGTTGGACCCAAGTCGACAGCCCTGTCGACTTGGCTGTCGACTTGGTCCAGCCGGGCAGTTTTGCCTGGTGCACCATTTTGGGTTTGTGTTGAGTTTGGGGGCCAGATTCGGTTTTGAGGGCTGAGATTGGAACTAGGGTTTAATCCTAAGGTTGAAACTAGTCCTAATCTCTATAAATAAGGCCCTAACCTAACCCTAAATCATCATTATTCATTCATACAACTAAACTATGGCAAAATCATTCCTCTCATGGCCTCCACTCTCTTCATAAAATTCCTAAGTTATTGCTATGAGAGATTTTCCATGCATACAAGTGTTTTCAAGCTTGTATGAGTGTCATTAGCTTGCATTCAAGTCAAGTTTCCATATTTACATCATAAAGCAAGGGTTTTGATCATTTTGGCTCAAGGGTTTTTCTATTAGAGCTTGCATTTTGGGTCTATTTGAGTGCATAAGGGCTTTGTCATATTTTTGTGTCTTCATAAGCATTGTAAGCCCTATTCTACTTTCATACTTAAACTCTAAAGTTAAATGTATGATATGCAAGTTTGCCATGATATGCAAGTTTACTATGTCATGTTATGCAAGTTTGATATGTTATGTTATGCAAGTTTGCCATGTTATGATATGCAAGTTAACCATGTTATGTTATGCAAGTTTGCCATGTTATGATATGCAAGTTAATCATGTTATGTTATGCAAGTTTGCCATGTTATGATATGCAAGTTAATCATGTTATGTTATGCAAGTTTGTCATGTTATAATATGCAAGTTTATCATGTTATGATATGCAAGTTTATCATGTTATGATATGCAAGTTTATATGCAAGCTTGCCATGTTATGTTATGCAAGTTTGCTATGTTATGATATGCAAGTTTGCCATGTATGTTATGCAAGTTTGGGGTGATCACTTTGTTCATGTTATCATGTTATGCAAGCTTATCTTGAGTATATGAACATAAAGCTTCAAGCTTTATGCTAAAAGTTGCATTTTGGCAACATGTAAGTTATCATATCTCTTATGATAACTTGTATGTGAGGCTAAATGCGAGCTTATGGCCATTTTTACATGTCATTTATCACCATGTATCACCAATATGCTAAGTTTGGTTTTATGCATGCTTTTGAGGCCTAAAAATGTAATATGCAAGTATATGAACATATGTACATTTCATATGCCACCATGTTAAACTTGTGGCTTCAACACCTTTATGTCATGATTATGCCAAGTTCCCTCTTTCTATCCTTTATGCGCTATTGCGATATGTAAGCGATGGGATTGCGTTTGGGGTTGGGTAAACTTAAAAGACATAAAAACATAAGATTGGGAATTTACCTATTAAGTTAGGTCTACCCATTGGTAATTTACCTATTAAGTTAGGTCTACCCAATTGCTTGAAAATTTGTAATATGTTTTGGAAACATGATGGACATGACACTTAGAAAAGATAAGTGTGACCAACTCGAGGTTGGGTTGAGTTTGTAGCGTAAAACTACCCGGAACCGACCGGCCTAACTAGTTGCTACAAACAATAGGACCCAATGTGAGAAGTTGGCCATGTGGTACCTTGAACCCGAGGTTAGACCAAGTTGTGGTGTAAAGCTACCCGGACCCGCCCGGCTTAACTAGTAACCACAACAAGGTCTAATGTGAGAGGTTAAGGCACATTAAATTAATTAACGCCTCATGATTAGGGTTAAGTCATGGTCCACTTAATACTTAACCAATTTGGGCTTGGTAGATTAATCAGGGTTAAGTCGTGAACTCATCGTTACACTTAACCAAGTTAATCCATGATTAGCAAGAGAGTTAAACCGTACTTAACCCACTAGAAAATCCTAGCAATGGGGGTCCACTCCAGCAGTAATCCCAAGTTTGTATCATTAAGACCCTAGGGACTAGGCTAGGGAGGGAGCACGATTACTGGACTTGAGGTAAGTGACCAAAAACGACGGCAGGAGGGTACGCCGGTGTAGTTCCGGGCGGACTATGGTCATGCACACAGTCCGAAGTCGGGGAAAACATGCACGGGTACCAGTAGATCGAGACTGTGCACGCATGTTTATGGTGTCCAGGGGTTGACACCCTAGGGCTTGATACACCCGACGGGAGACCCTGCACAGTCTGACTACAAATATGTGTGGGCCGTATGGACACCAACACGTGACGAGTTAGGCTTATAGGGAGCCGATCGACTAGACCGTTTGGTTGGACCTCGAATTGGGGTCACTTCATGTTATTGGGCCAAAGCTTGGGCCAAGGGATCAATACTTGTTTATTCAAGTCATGTTAGTTTGCTAGTACACCTGTGGTGCAAAACCTTAAACCTGATTATGTGATGACACCTTTATCTACCTTGTTAGTTAATCATCATGCTAGTATGTTGTTATCCTTATGTTCATCCCTGCTACTCATGCCAGTTAACTTTATCAGTTTACATTAATTGTAGTAGGGCTTACTCAGTCTTTTTGACTGACCTGTTTTCTTTCGCCTCTTTTCTTCCGTTTCCCCCCCTCCCCCAGGTTCTCAGGGAGGGAATATTGGAGCTTAGCTTGGATTTCTGATCGCTTGCTTGTGGGATTTTAGCTCATGTACGGTCTTGACATGAAGCTAGCTATGGTTATCACTTATTTTGGGGATAGTACTTATGTATTTTCAGTTTTTCAGTGATGTTGTTTTTATCTAGACTTGTGTATTTGGAAAGTTGACATTATGTTGTACCAAACTTGTTTTGAAATAGTTTGAAATCTTCCGCTGTTTTACTTATCTTATTTACTCTATTTACATATATACTTATGTTCTTGTTCTGCCTTGATATATCATTATGCATGTTTACCTGATTCAAACGCCCCTCCAAAGTCAGAGTGCTTGCAAGAGCCACCCTGGCGGAGGTGGGGTGTTACATTTGGTATCAGAGCATATGGTTTACGAGAAGGAACAAAAAGGTTTTTAAAACTTTTGGAAAACTATTTTCAAAACCAAGTATAAAGTATTTTCCAAAGAAAATTCTAGTTTATTTTAAAGGCTATTCCCCAAAAAGCCATTAGCAAAATTCCTTCGTTTTTCTCCATTCTGAATCTGTCTTTTTCTTCGTTTTTAGTATGGCCGATAACTTCGCTATTCCGGAGGGAGTACACGTACCTGTTTGGTATAGGAGACTTTTGGAGGCTAGGGCGACCGAAGCCGGCCCTGCAGATGTTCCTCTTCCTCCTCCCCCGGTAGTTAATGTTCCTCCTCCTCTTGTCGCTGAGGTTCCTCTTCCTCCTCCCCCTCAGCGTCCTCAAGATGACTTCGCAGAGATTTGCAAAGACTTTAAGGCGATGGGTTGCAAGAATTTCATTGGAACCGAGACTTATGTAGAGGCAAGGAATTGGTTGAAGGAAACCGAAGATCTTTTTGCCTTCTTTAATATAGATGACCGTAGGAAGGTTTTATTAGCAGTGTGGTTGCTAAAGGAAGAAGCTGCACGTTGGTGGGTGGTCACCACCGCTACTAGGCCAATTGAGATTTGGGATGACTTTCGGGGAAAGTTTGGACTAAGGTTCCTATCACTGAAGCAAGGGGACATGACTATTAGGGAATACATAGATAAGTTTAATCAACTGGCTCGGGTCGGTTTAGACTTGGTTAACACAGCTCAGAAGAAGGCCCTATACTTTGCTCTAGGATTAAACGAGCCATTACATGGTTTGGCCATATCTCATATACCCTTGGGGGCAACTTTCGAGAGTTTGGTGAATATGGCCCTACTCAATGAAGAGAATAGGAGTGACAAGAAGGAGATCAAGATGAATGATACTCAAGCCAAGAAGACTGATCCCCAGTGGAAAGGAAATCAGGGTAATCCAAGTGGTCAGAGCAGTCAAGGCAATCAGAACAAGAACAAGGACAAGAGTCAAGGCAACAAGGGGAACAACAACAAGGGCAATAACGACAAGAGGAAATGCCATTATTGCGGTTCAGTTGGGCATCTTATTAAGAATTGTAAGAAGAGGAAAAGGAAGAATGGTGAATGCTTTTTCTGCGGTGAGACTGGGCATTTCAGTAAGGATTGCCCGAAGAAGCAAGGGCAAGGACAGGGTCAGACTCAGCGTGCTGGACCTTCAGGAGGGCAAGTTCATGCTCTCAATGCCGCTCCAGTTCCCGATCGAGGTAGTATTTCTGTTGAGAGCCTTGTATATATTTCTGATTTTCCAGTTCGTACCTTGTTTGATTCTGGTGCATCGCATAGCTTTATCTCATCTGATTTTGTTGAAAGTTTGCACCTAAGTACTAGTCTAGTTAATGATCCCGTGTGTGTTTCAAATCCAATTGGGGGTTCCGCCCATTTGTCTATTATCTACGTGGATTTGAAAATCTCTATCTTTGGTGTAGAGTTCTCGTGTGATGCTTATATTCTCGGTTTCAAGGGGTATGGGTTGATTTTGGGCATGGATTGGTTGTCCAGTTTTGGAGCCATTCTTGATTTTTGAGCATAGGGTTGAGAGGCTCATGACTCGCCTCGGTAATACCCTAAAAATTTCTTGTAACCCTAGGAGCCCCGTCATGTTGTGTTATCTTGAATCCCTCAACTCGTCTATCGATAGTTTGCAATCAGTGAGGGTGGTCCGAGAATATCCTGATATCTTGGGTGAAGTAAAGGGGTTACCCCTAAACGAGAGATAGATTTCTGCATTTATCTGGTGGATAATGCAAAGCTGGTTTCTTTGCCCGTTCGGCACATGGCTCCGCGTGAAAGACGGGAGCTAAGTAAGCAAGTGAAGGAGTTGCTTGAGAAGAACTTCATTCGATGAAGCATTTCCGAGGAAGGTGCTCTAGTAGTATTCGCTACTAATTTGGACAGTACGCTTCGCCCGTGTGTTGATTATCGTGAGTAGAACAAGAGGAATAGACAACCATTACCGGGAATTGATGATCTCTTTGACCAGCTTGTCGGTGCTTCTGTTTTCTCTCAGCTTGGTCTTGCTACTGGATTCCATCAGCTCAGGGTAGCTGAAGATAGTATAGACAAAACTGCGTTCAGAACTCCAGATGGATTCTTAGAATGGCTGGTCATGCCATTCGGTTTGACTAATGCACCCGCCTACTTAGTGGACTTGATGAGTAGGGTGTTCAGGGAGTTCTTGAACAAGTTTGTCGTGGTCTTCGTAGATGATATTCTGATCTTCTCTAAGGATGAGGAAGAGCATGCTAGACATCTCAAGGAGGTGATGGATACGCTTAGAGCGCATCAGTTGAAAGCCAAGTCCTCCAAATGTCATTTTGGAGAAAAAGGAGTTAGATTTCTTGGGCACATAGTTACTAAGCAAGGCTTAGCGGTGGATCCCGCTAGAGTGGTCGCGGTTCAAGACCGGAAAGCCCCGACGAGGACAATGGAAGTAAGAAGCTTTCTCAGTTTAATTAGTCAGTTAGCATCCCTTGAGTTTAGACCTACCCTTCTGGATCAAGTAGGGACTTCGCAGAAAGAAGACCCGCAGTTAGTCGAGATCATGGACAAGTTGATTCGAGGCGAGATGGTAAGTCACCTCGCTATAGATGACAAGGGATGGCTAAGACGCGATGAGAGAAAGAAGGTTCTTGAAGATGCACATCACTCAAGGAGGTGGTCGAGTTTGTCCCAAGGTGCATGTTGTGCCAACAGATTAAGGCCGAGTCATAAAAAGCCCGGTGGGCTATTACATCCATTGGAGGTCCCCGCAATGGAAGTAGTAAAGCGTCACGAAGGATTTCGTGGATGGACTGCCTAGATCAAGAAAAGGGAATACGAGCATGTGGGTCATAGTAGGTAAACTCACGAAGAGTGCTCATTTCACTCCGGTAAAGAGCAAAAAGACTGCATCATAACTAGCGATAGTTTACTTTAAAGAAATAAAGCGGTTGCACGGGGTCCCCTAAAGTATAGTTAGTAACCATGACTCAATCTTCACTAGCCAGTTTTGGGATAGTCTACGAGAAGTCATGGGCAAGCAACTGAATCTAAGTACGGCCTATCATTCGCAGGCGGATGATTCATTTCGTTCAAGCATGAGTTATAGAAAATCACGTTAGTAAGAGCAATTGGCAACGTGGATTGGTATTTTCAAGAAAAGTTCTGCTACGTGGAATACTTTATAGTAAGCAAACGAGATCCAGGATTCACTAGTGGATTTTGGAGAGCTTGCATGAAACCATGAGGTCATAGTTATGTTTAAGCCAAGAATGATAGAAGAGTAAGTGAAAAAGGAAGACGAGAGGCGACAATGAAATGGGTTCCAACTCATATTTGGAAATAAGAGTTAAGAAGCTAAGAAATCATGAGGTAAAAGACGGTCAAAGCACAGTGGAGTTAAGCTCAAGGAAACGTGACTTAGAAGACCGAAGGCTAGATACGCGCATCATATCTCTTTTTAAGAGCATATCCTTGATCCTTGTTTTCCTGTGGAACTTACTCGCATGTTATCTTTTTACGTATATCCTCTCAGTCCCATTCTCGGTCCTATTTCTGTCGGGAGGTATGCCTTATTGGCTAGTAATACATGTCAGGGTTTAAAGGGGTCCGTTAGGTTGACTAAACCTTTTGGGCTTTTATAGAATATGGGATGGGTTAGGAAGGGATTTCTTGTAATCCAAAAGGAGTATAACTTTCTTATCTTCCCGATCTCTTTGTAGCATATCTTTCTTTTGCTATCTATATCGTGTTAATCTCGTCATGAGAACCTTAGGTAGAAACCCTTTGGATGAAACATGTGTTTGAAACATGTTATGCTTGATGGTTGCAAGTGGTTGCAAGTGTTTGCAAGTGGTTACTCGTGGATGCATTATACACGTTAGGCACTAGATCGGCTCACACACTCCTCATATTGCATATGCATGAGTGTTTACGCTTATTCATGGATGAAAACTTTTTGTGTTATCACATGGATGTTGCATATGGATGTATGTTATGTGCACACATATAGATGTTATACATTATGTTAGGAATTGCATACATATGGATTCATTTCACTAACATAATTTGCATTAATGATATTTGCATTAGATAAGTACATATACACACACCTTTGCATATGTTCATACAACATTTGGAATCTTGTAAGGACAATGATTGCTCGTGGATGATGTTTTGAGTAGATGGATGATTGGATGGTAGGATACGTTCTTCCTAACTTGAAGATTTCGGGGACGAAATCCTTTAAGGAGGGGAGAATGTAACAACCCGTATTTCTATTAACCTGTTATAACATAAATTGAGGCAGAATTTAATTCTAAAATCTGAATATAGGGAAACGGGCTATGGCATTGCATTCGTCTCGGAAAAATACGCGAAATAGAGTCCGAGTTTTCGAAAATCGGAGTCCGTATGACCCGATTAAGGCCCAATGAAGTTTTCAAAAAATTTCAAGTTCAAAACAGATTTCAAATTCAAGTTTGAATTTGGAAATTTGGGGCAGTTGGGCGCAGGCGGGAAAATTCCCGCCAGAGTACCCAAGTCGACAGCCCTGTCGACTTGGGAGTCGACTTGGTTGGACCCAAGTCGACAGCCCTGTCGACTTGGCTGTCGACTTGGTCCAGCCGGCCAGTTTTGCCTGGTGCACCATTTTGGGTTTGTGTTGAGTTTGGGGGCCAGATTTGGTTTTGAGGGCTGAGATTGGAACTAGGGTTTAATCCTAAGGTTGAAACTAGTCCTAATCTCTATAAATAAGGCCCTAACCTAACCCTAAATCATCATTATTCATTCATACAACTAAACTATGGCAAAATCATTCCTCTCATGGCCTCCACTCTCTTCATAAAATTCCTAAGTTATTGCTATGAGAGATTTTCCATGCATACAAGTGTTTTCAAGCTTGTATGAGTGTCATTAGCTTGCATTCAAGTCAAGTTTCCATATTTACATCATAAAGCAAGGGTTTTGATCATTTTGGCTCAAGGGTTTTTCTATTAGAGCTTGCATTTTGGGTCTATTTGAGTGCATAAGGGCTTTGTCATATTTTTGTGTCTTCATAAGCATTGTAAGCCCTATTCTACTTTCATACTTAAACTCTAAAGTTAAATGTATGATATGCAAGTTTGCCATGATATGCAAGTTTACTATGTCATGTTATGCAAGTTTGATATGTTATGTTATGCAAGTTTGCCATGTTATGATATGCAAGTTAACCATGTTATGTTATGCAAGTTTGCCATGTTATGATATGCAAGTTAATCATGTTATGTTATGCAAGTTTGCCATGTTATGATATGCAAGTTAATCATGTTATGTTATGCAAGTTTGCCATGTTATGATATGCAAGTTTATCATGTTATGATATGCAAGTTTATCATGTTATGATATGCAAGTTTATATGCAAGCTTTCCATGTTATGTTATGCAAGTTTGCTATGTTATGATATGCAAGTTTGCCATGTATGTTATGCAAGTTTGGGGTGATCACTTTGTTCATGTTATCATGTTATGCAAGCTTATCTTGAGTATATGAACATAAAGCTTCAAGCTTTATGCTAAAAGTTGCATTTTGGCAACATGTAAGTTATCATATCTCTTATGATAACTTGTATGTGAGGCTAAATGCGAGCTTATGGCCATTTTTACATGTCATTTATCACCATGTATCACCAATATGCTAAGTTTGGTTTTATGCATGCTTTTGAGGCCTAAAAATGTAATATGCAAGTATATGAACATATGTACATTTCATATGCCACCATGTTAAACTTGTGGCTTCAACACCTTTATGTCATGATTATGCCAAGTTCCCTCTTTCTATCCTTTATGCGCTATTGCGATATGTAAGCGATGGGATTGCGTTTGGGGTTGGGTAAACTTAAAAGACATAAAAACATAAGATTGGGAATTTACCTATTAAGTTAGGTCTACCCATTGGGAATTTACCTATTAAGTTAGGTCTACCCAATTGCTTGAAAATTTGTAATACGTTTTGGAAACATGATGGACATGACACTTAGAAAAGATAAGTGTGACCAACTCGAGGTTGGGTTGAGTTTGTAGCGTAAAACTACCCGGAACCGACCGGCCTAACTAGTTACTACAAACAATAGGACCCAATGTGAGAAGTTGGCCATGTGGTACCTTGAACCCGAGGTTAGACCAAGTTGTGGTGTAAAGCTACCCGGACCCGCCCGGCTTAACTAGTAACCACAACAAGGTCTAATGTGAGAGGTTAAGGCACATTAAATTAATTAACGCCTCATGATTAGGGTTAAGTCATGGTCCACTTAATACTTAACCAATTTGGGCTTGGTATATTAATCAGGGTTAAGTCGTGAACTCATCGTTACACTTAACCAAGTTAATCCATGATTAGCAAGAGGGTTAAACCGTACTTAACCCACTAGAAAATCCTAGCAATGGGGGTCCACTCCAGCAGTAATCCCAAGTTTGTATCATTAAGACCCTAGGGACTAGGCTAGGGAGGGAGCACGATTACTGGACTTGAGGTAAGTGACCAAAAACGACGGCAGGAGGGTACGCCGGTGTAGTTCCGGGCGGACTATGGTCGTGCACACAGTCCGAAGTCGGGGAAAACATGCACGGGTACCAGTAGATCGAGACTGTGCACGCATGTTTATGGTGTCCAGGGGTTGACACCCTAGGGCTTGATACACCCGACGGGAGACCCTGCACAGTCTGACTACAAATATGTGTGGGCCGTATGGACACCAACACGTGACGAGTTAGGCTTATAGGGAGCCGATCGACTAGAACGTTTGGTTGGACCTCGAATTGGGGTCACTTCATGTTATTGGGCCAAAGCTTGGGCCAAGGGATCAATACTTGTTTATTCAAGTCATGTTAGTTTGCTAGTACACCTGTGGTGCAAAACCTTAAACCTGATTATGCGATGACACCTTTATCTACCTTGTTAGTTAATCATCATGCTAGTATGTTGTTATCCTTATGTTCATCCCTGCTGCTCATGCCAGTTAACTTTATCAGTTTACATTGATTGTAGTAGGGCTTACTCAGTCTTTTTGACTGACCTGTTTTCTTTCGCCTCTTTTCTTCCGTTCCCCCCCCCCCCCCAGGTTCTCAGGGAGGGAATATTGGAGCTTAGCTTGGATTTCTGATCGCTTGCTTGTGGGATTTTAGCTCATGTACGGTCTTGACATGAAGCTAGCTATGGTTATCACTTATTTTGGGGATAGTACTTATGTATTTTCAGTTTTTCAGTGATGTTGTTTTTATCTAGACTTGTGTATTTGGAAAGTTGACATTATGTTGTACCAAACTTGTTTTGAAATAGTTTGAAATCTTCCGCTGTTTTACTTATCTTATTTACTCTGTTTACATATATACTTATGTTCTTGTTCTGCCTTGATATATCATTATGCATGTTTACCTGATTCAAACGCCCCTCCAAAGTCAGAGTGCTTGCAAGAGCCACCCTGGCGGAGGTGGGGTGTTACAGTAATATGTTTGCAGCAAGTACTCAGTCAAATAATTTAAATGAACATGTCCATATTAAATTCCAATTAGTATAGTTCGGGCAATCAACATATATGTACAAAACAGGTTCAGAACCCGTTCGATTCGGATGCAAACAGCAGAAATCAACACTATTTGGTAATTTAATATGGTATATTGTCAAAACCCAAAGTTCAAAACCCATTTGATTCAGAAGTAATTTAATCTGGTGTACTTTGAAAACCCAGAGCTTGAAAATAACTTAAAAACCTAGATATAAACCATTTACAAACATTATTTGCAGAAATCAATTGTTTTGGTTTGTGGTTGCAGAAATCAACACTCAGCCGATTTCAATTGTTCAAAACAGTAAACGATGGGATCCAAACAAAATTAGATAAATCAAGTTTGATTTTATACCTTTCTATTTGTAGCGTCGCTGAGATGAATCGAATCGCTTTGTAGCGTTGCTGAGATGAAAGGGATAAAAGGCTAGGTGTTTTTTTGAAAAAAGGAAGAAAAGGGAACGAGGGTTAAAAGATTTGAAGTATGAGGGAATACAAATAGAGAATAGGTCGGTCACGTTTTCTTTGGACACGCGGACTTGTGTTTACGAAGAGGCAGGAATGTGAAATTTTTTTGATGTGCTAACATTGGCTCTGAAAACACAATTGCTTACATTTGATAATAAATGCCACTGATTATTGCAACAAAAAATCGTTTGTCTTTTAGTGAAAAACTCAATCCAGAATCAAAAGAATGAGCAAGTCAGGTTCCAAAAGCATTGAACACATTAAGGAAAATGAATAAATTCAAAATTGAGTGTATCAATTATTAAATTACCACGAGAGGAACTATTATTTATTTGTTTATTTTTTTTTTCCAATGGGCGTAATGACTAGTTTATAGGACCCGGCATCACCTTTTATTAATCTAATATCTGTTACTTTATTACAATTATACCAAGTGCCAATGCTTACTTTTCATTCGAAATTCCTAGAGTTATATCTAGCACTATAAAACTTTACTATTGATTTCTAAGTTTATTTTCAAAACTATCAAAGTCAGGTACTATTTAAAGTAAACCATATTCAAAGCCTTCGCATTCCCAATTCAAGCAAATTTAGAAATCAGAAAATTGGCTCTTACAAACATACAAAGGAAGCACATGCATATGTAACATGCACATGAAACTCGTTTCAGCTCGAAATCTAGCACTTCAAGATCAACCATTTCAATTTATCCTTCCTAGCCTAACAGCATACGAATAAGTCTCCTAAACAAGACATACAAAGCATGCTTGATTAATGAATAAACAAAGTCTTTTTATTAGATCAAATATGGAGGAAATGGCAATGGACAAGACGTCTATTGCAAATTCTATCATTACAATTATTTCCAGATTTGCAAAGTTGCCTCGCCAAACTTGCTAAAATAGTTTCTTCTTCCTCTATATTTTTTTTCTTTTTTCCTCAAGACATGACAACATTCATATGCAACTTAAACAGTACCATTATATTAGGCATATAAACAAAAGTCCTTTTATAAGGCTTGTAATAGCTTATCATTGAATCGATAAGGGAACAATTTGTGCATGAAGGGTAGTGACAACTCTTACTCCATGTATTTCATGTATTATATTTTTTATTTATTTATTTTTTCCTAGAAAGTCTTATCATAGATTGAATCTTGCCATCACCGAGGACGTAAAACAGCATGGGTTTGTCATACTCATGCTGCGCATGACTTTGGCTACTGTGTTTAGCATACAATAGTGTGACGGCCTGCCCCACACCAACCGACATTTACTCCAAAAGTGCGCTGTACACATGTCCAGTTAGCACGGAACGGGTCGTCAGAAGGAAAAAGGAAGTAGGAATGAACATACAAAGAACCTGTAAAATGTCTCACAGCGCATAGAACAAAATATAATAATAACATACTTGACATAAAACAGCAGAGACAGTGCATAAGCTGAAAATCGGAACTAAACATCATAGCAGCGGAAATCCAAAATACAGCTTATTAAAACTTTCAAACTGTCTCAAAGCAAAAGTAAGATAAAGGAGGTACACTACTAATGCCCAAGTAGCGACCACCAACGACACAGGGAGAATGTGTATATATATATATATATATATATATATATATATATATAGCATACGTGGAAGCCTCCTGCCCGCCTCCGAATCAGCTACTCGCGCACCACCAGCTAACATGTCTCTAGTCTGCTCGTGTGAGCACCCAGAGTAATAAGAGGAGACATAAAACTCTGGGTCAGACATAAAGCCTGGTATGAGCGATAAGCATCTAAAGTGAACAATAACAGGTAGACTAAAACATACCTGAACCTGGACCTGCAACCAAAGAGTTAGCACTACATACTGTACAACCCTCTAAGGTACCATATCAAATGGTGTAAAGATACGGAGGTGGGGGAGGTGTGCATGTCATAGTGATGGCAAACAATCAAACAAAGCATCCATCCTCACATCTCTCACTCAGTGCGTAAAGCATACGATATTCACCACTTCGATCACCCA
Organism: Allium sativum; assembly: GCA_030737875.1. Taxonomy (NCBI): domain Eukaryota; kingdom Viridiplantae; phylum Streptophyta; class Magnoliopsida; order Asparagales; family Amaryllidaceae; genus Allium; species Allium sativum. Next base: position 436,586,036 of record CM060919.1, read on the forward strand.
ACATACCTTGCTACGATCACTTTACCCCATGAAGTCATAAATGGCTTCACTGCACTGATAACGTAGCCACAAATCCTTCGCTATGTCCACTTTGCCCCCATGGAGTCACAAGAACCCCACTGCACTGGCTCATAGCCTTACTAATCCTTACTATGTCCACTCTGCCCCATGGAGTCGCAATGACCCCACTGCACTGGCTCATAGTCTTACTATGCATCACTTTGCCCCTCGAGTCATAATGACCCTACTGCACTGATAACGTAGTCTTGCTACCATCACCTTGCCCCTCAGGTCATAATGACCCTACTGCACTGATAAGTAGCCCATCATTCATTTTTAGTGGTGAATCGAAGTTATGAACGTCGACAACTCCTTAGCACACGTCCCACAGCAAAGTCCAACCATGAAGTGAACTCATTGGTTCCCAACTAGATCCTGAGCTCTAACTTCCCATATTGGACTACTTTGCATCTCGGGTTATTAGTCAATACTGGGTCGGGTCGGGTTCCTCCTCAAGCCATCGGTTCGGGTTGGGTATCCTTCATCAGTTCGGGTCTGGTCTTCTCTTGGTGCGGTTCGGGTCGGGTGTCCTCCATCAGTTCGGGTCGGGTGCTTCACCTCGGGTCGGGTCGGGTGTCATCTCCCCTCCAGCTCGTGCCTCCGTTCCGATCCGTCTTCCCATCCTTCACATACTCCTATCTGATCCATCCTCATGTCTCCACTCCGATCCGTCCTCCTTAATCCGATCCGATCCGATCCTAGTTTAGTAGCGTGGCCTTCCTTTTTGCCAATTTCCTCAAGTGTCAGGTTCCGATCCGATCGAATCCCTTGCCCAGTTCAACATATCCGATCCGAGCCCCATATCCGATCCGATCCGATCCCTGCACTGTTTTCTGAAACTGTTCCAGCAAGTGTTTACGCCATTCGACGACTTTTTCGACCATTCTAACTATTGAAATCAATCATAAAGCATTTCATACAGTCATAGCAACATTCATAATCAACCACAAACATCAAAACATCAATATGATAGGTTAAAATGGATCAAACATACCCCAAAATCTCATATTTCCCCTTAACCATGTTTAGATGAAACTAATGATAGGATTAGCAAAACTTAACCAAATTAACCCAAATTCATATCAGAGGTCTAAAACATCATTTAAGAATTTATGAACATTTTTCCTGAATTTTATCATGCTTAAATTCGCTAATTAACACTAATTACCTTTAACTAGCCATAATTAGTGCAAAACTATGCAAATCACTCACCTTAGCCACAAATAAACTAAGATCTGAAATAAATCTCTGATTTGATGCAAATCCCAAAGCTAAACAGCAGCTCCAATGTTGCTTTGGTGTAGGTCTTCCTTGATTAGAGGTTGCTAAGCCAAATCCTTGATCAAAAGGTGATTTGGAGGTGACTTAGAGGTTGGAGGCCATTTTTAGGATTCCTTGGTGATAAGTGGAGGCTAGAAAACTGAAATGAAATGATCCTCCATCTCATTTCAGCCTCCCCATAACCCTAATCCCGAAATGGGTTATGGGCCTACTCACTAATCACCCGATTTGGCCCGGTTAAGCAGTTTTTCACCCTCTAAACATTATTTCAGCCATATCTCCCAAACGGTAAGTCCGTTTGGCTATTATGACCACTCTACGGAAAGGTAAACCATCAAACGAATCAAATGCAAGTGGTTTCAGGTTAAAATTCCTTTCCAATCAAAAGTTATGGCCAAAACAGTACCAACTAGGGGCAAAATGGTCATTTAAAAATCGACAAAAATCATAAGCATGGAAAATGACTCTAATAGATGTTTCCCAAAGTTACATGACCATACAACTTCATACGAGAAAGAAATAAATATTCTACGATCCCCCTATGCGTAGAATGCGAGTCATTACACTCTCCCCCCCCCCCTTAAGAAATTTCTCCCCCGAGATTCCCTAATCAAAGCACGCACAAAGGTCCCGCATGCCTATCAATCATAAAACAACAATCAAACATGCAACCAAGCAAAACAAATCTACCCTAGCATGCGGAAAACTAAATTGCAAAGTAAATCTTACCAGGCAAAGAGTTCTGGATATGCCTTCCTAATGCTCTCCTCTGTCTCCCAAGTACAATCATTCTCGTCCTCGCCCCACTGAACCTTGACTAGCTTCACCGCCTTCCTCCGAAGTTACTCCGTATCGTTCCCCACAATACGAATCGGCTTGCGGTTCCCAACCGCCTCGGGTTCTACTTCGAAGTCCACTAACTGATCAGGTGAAATAGTCACATCGGAGTTGTGAACGAACTTCCTTAGTTGGGAAACATGAAACACATTGTGAACTCCCGCCATTTTCTCTGGTAAGCCAACTCTATACGCCAAATTCCCGACTAGTTCAAGAACAGGGAATGGGCCAACAAATCTTGGTGCCAACTTGTCTCCCCTGCCAAATCGTATCACGCTCTTCAACGGAGAGATCTTGACAAACACCAAGTCACCAACGGAGAATTTCAAGTCTCTTCTCCTCTTATCAGCATAACTCTTCTGCCTATCTTGGGCAGCTTTCATTCTTTGCTGAATGATCTTAATCTTATCTGAAGTTTCCCTCACCACATCTGGTCCAAGCATAAACTTCTCGCCAATCTCTATCCAACATGATGGTGAGTTGCACGGTCTTCCGTACAAAGCTTCATATGGAGCCATACTGATACTGGATTGGTAGTTATTATTATATGCAAACTCTACTAGATGCAAATGGTCATCCCATGATCCACCAAAATCCAATATACAAGCTCTCAAGAGATCTTCCAATATACGATTCACCCTCTCCGTCTGACCGTCGGTCTGAGGATGATATGCGGTACTGAGATGTAATCTTGACCCTAGAGCCTCTTGTAAGCTCTTCCAAAACCCACTAGTGAACAATGGGTCTCGGTCACTCATAATGCTTTTGGGTACTCCATGAAATCTCACTACCTACTTCATATACAACTCTGCCAACTTGGCTGCCGTTCTGGTCGATTTGACTGGTATAAATCTTGCACTCTTAGTCAATCGATCCACAATTACCCAAATGCTATCATATCCCGATCTAGTCCTTGGTAAACCATCGATGAAATCCATCGAGACTTGCTCCCATTTCCATTCGGGAATCTCTAATGGTTGCAACAAACCACTAGGCTTCTTTTGCTCGGCTTTTACTAGCTGGCAATTCATGCATTTGGATATAAACTTCCCAACGTCTCTTTTCATCCCTTCCCAGTAGTAAGTCCGCTTCATGTCTCGATACATCTTATTAACACCGGGATGTATAGTCAGTTTTGAGTGATGACATTCTCTAAGCACTTCATCTCTCAAACCATTCACGTTGGGCACAACTAGTCTTCCATTCTTTCGAAGCCATCCATTCCGATCAAGACCATACACATTCATTTCCTCATCGATACCCATCTCTAACTTGGAGATGATTTCCAATAGATTAGGATCGTTCCTCTGGATGGAACCAATCCGCTCTATCAAAGTGGGTCTGATCGCCAAACTAGCTAGCATAACTGGATCCAATTCGCACCTTGGTCTGAAATCAAACCCCGCGATATACTCTAGTTGCTTCCACTCAAGAAACACAGCCCCTAAGCTGCCTGTCTCCTACTCAAGGCATCGGCTACCGCATTACCCTTCTCAGGTGTATATGCGATATCAAAATCATACGAAGCCAAGAACTCTAACCATCTTTGCTGACGGAGATTCAGATCTTTCTGAGAGAAGAGATACTTTAACGATTTATGATCGGTAAACAACTCAAATCTTTCTCCCAAGAGATAGTGTCCCCACATCTTCAATGCGAACACAATCGCTGCTAATTCCAAATCATGGGTAGGATACTTCTTCTCATGCGGCTTTAGCTGTCGACTAGCATAAGCTACAACCCTACCTCCTTGCATCAATACAGCACCCAGTCTGGTACCACAAGCATCCGTGTAAACCGTCATCTCTTCATTCCCTTTAGGAATGACTAACACTGGCGCATGCGTCAACTTCTCCTTTAGACTCTTGAAGGCATCCTCACACACTCCGTCCCAGACGAAGGACTGATTCTTCTTAGTCAACTGAGTCAACGGTGCTGCTATCTTGGAGAAGTCCTGGATAAACTTACGATAATATCCAGCTAATCCCAAGAAACTTCTTACATCTGTTGCATTCTTGGGCGTAGGCCAATCCTGTACCATAGCCACCTTCGCAGGGTCCATGGCAATACCACTCTCTGAAACAACATGACCCAAGAATCTTACTTCCCTTCTCCAAAAAATGACACTTAGAGAATTTCGCTTTCAACTGGTGTTTCCTCAACACCTCCATCACTATCCTCAAGTGTCCCTTGTGTTCCTCCTCTGTCCTTGAGTAAACAAGGATATCATCCACGAACACAAGAACAAACTTATTCAACTGATCTCTGAATACTCGATTCATAAGATCCACAAAATAGGCTGGTGCATTGGTCAACCCAAATGGCATGACCAACCACTCATAAAATCCAGACGGCATCCTAAATGCCATTTTCGGAACACTCTCATCCGCTACTCGTAGCTGATGAAATCCTGTCGCGAGGTCCAACTGGGAGAACACTCTAGCTCCTTCCAGTTGATCAAACAAATCATCTATCCGCGGTAGAGGATACTTATTCTTCCTCGTTACCTTATTCAACTCGCGATAGTCCACACACAAACGAAGGGAACCATCTGCCTTAGTGGCAAACACAACTGGTGCTCCCCACTCGGAGACACTCCTTCTAATAAATCCCTTCTTCAAAAGATTGCTGACTTGCACCCCGAGCTCTCGCTGCTCCTTTGGTGCCATACGACGAAGTGGCATCACTATAGGTCTGGCATCTTTCACTAAATCAATACGGAACTCAATCTCTCGGTGTGGTGGAAGCACGGTCACCTCCTCGAAGACGTCCGGATACTGGCCAACCACGGGCACATCTGACAACTCATCCTATGGGTTGTCGAGGGAATTTACAAAACTAGCCATAACCCCATCACTAGGTAGACTACCAAACACTACCCTCCGCCCATCATCCGCCCTCACTGTCACCAAAAAGCCCTCACAGTCACCACCCCGTATCTTTGGAGCCAATCGACTCCCAATATAATGCCATACCCAATAAAGCCCAAAACAAAGCAATCACAAACATACATCCATGACTCGATAAGACCAAATTCCTGCAAATCATACTAAGGCTAGTCAAACCACCAATCGGGTTCGTCACAACCAATGGTCTATCGACTATCTCGGGTTCCAGTCCCAACCTATCTACCAGGTCACTAGATATGAAGGAACGGGAAGCCCCAGTATCAAACAAAACTCGAACTAGTACATCATAAATAGAAAGCATACCTTGAATAACAACATTCTTTCCTTTCTCCGCCGCAGTTGGGGCATTCGACGAAGAAGGAACATCATCAATAGCATATGCTTTCACAATCTGCTTCTCCTTAAGAGGTTGCGGACACTTATCGTTATGATGTCCCACTTGACCACAGTTGTAGCACTTCCTTTCCGCTGGCTTGGCTCGACATTCTTTAGCATAATGGCCCGTCTTTCCACAGTTGAAGCACTCAACATCCTTCTTGCTCTTTTTCTGGCCACCTTTAGATTGGTCCTGCTTCCTCTTATTCTAAGAGCTATTCTTGCCTCCACCGCCTGCTTGCGGATTTGGCCCTTCTGCAGATACAGCCTCAATCTTTGACTTGGGGTAAAGACTCTCTGATCTCAAAGCCTTCCCCACAATCGATTCAAAAGTCTCATCGATGTGGTTGATAAGCCTTTCCCCCAGGTATCCATCCGAACCAGTAATGAACTTCTCATTCTTCTTCTCAGGAGTATCGATAAGAGACAGTCTATACTTCGACAAAGTATCGAACTCAGCAATATAATCAGAAACTGCCCTTCCGTTCTACTTGAGTTCCAAGAACCTCTTGAACAACACTGACTTCTGGGCAGCTGGAATAAACTTCTCGCTAAAGCGAGCCTTGAACTGATCCCACGTAACCTGGTCCTCTGGAGTAGCTGTTCTAATAGCATTCCACCAATTCATCGCTCGCCCTTGCAGCTGACGAGACGCTAGTCTTCTCTTCATCGCATCCTCAAGACCTAAGTCATCAAAGATACGGTCACAGCTATCCATCCAGTCATGAACATCCGTGGCCGACTCCGTTCCATGGAACGGCTTCCCACCAAGGTTAGTGTAATCCTTACACAACTTGGCGAAATCGATCCTAGGCGCCTGCACTATTGGGCCAACACCAACCCCGGGATTGGGAACTGCCCCTTGCACTTCTCTAAGCATGTCTCTCATGTGGTTAGTAAACATTGCCCTCATGTCAGCGGCATTCCCTTGGTTGGTCCCTCTACCAGCACCCCTCGTGTCTCGGCTCATCGTCAATCTGAAAAAGGGAAACGATTAACGACCCCATAGTGGTGCTAGTGCAGTGCGACTTCATTCTTATACTACTAATAGTATATACATATATAGCTTTTGAAAACCAAAATAATCACAAATACGCGCTCTCATATACGTACTATCTCTCCCCAGTGTCTTTCCCTAGGTTAACTACGCAACCTAGAGCTCTGATACCAAATGTGACGGCCCGCCCCGCACCAACCGACATTTACTCCAAAAGTGCGCTGTACACATGTCCAGTTAGCACGGAACGGGTTGTCAGAAGGAAAAAGGAAGAAGGAAATGAACATACCAAGAACCTGTAAAATGTCTCACAGCGCATAGAACAAAATATAATAATAACATACTTGACATAAAACAGGAGAGACAGTGCATAAGCTGAAAATCAGAACTAAACATCATAGCAGCGAAAATCCAAAATACAGCTTATTACAACTTTCAAACTGTCTCAAAGCAAAAGTAAGATAAAGGAGGTACACTACTAATGCCCAAGTAGCGACCACCAACGACACAGGGAGAATGTGTATATATATAGCATACGTTGAAGCCTCCTGCCCGCCTCCGAATCAGCTACTCGCGCACCACCAGCTAACCTGTCTCTAGTCTACTCGTGTGAGCACCCAGAGTAATAAGAGGAGACATAGAACTCTGGGTCAGACATAAAGCCTGGTATGAGCGATAAGCATCTAAAGTGAACAATAACAGGTAGACTAAAACATACCTGAACCTGGACCTGCAACCAAAGAGTTAGCACTACATACTGTACAACACTCTAAGGTACCATATCAAACGGTGTAAAGATACGGAGGTGGGGGAGGTGTGCATGTCATAGTGATGGCAAACAATCAAACAAAGCATCCATCCTCACATCTCTCACTCAGTGCGTAAAGCATACGATATTCACCACTTCGATCACCCAACATACCTTGCTACGATCACTTTGCCCCATGAAGTCATAAATGGCTTCACTGCAATGATAACGTAGCAACAAATCCTTCGCTATGTCCACTTTGCCCCATGGAGTCACAAGAACCCCACTGCACTGGCTCATAGCCTTACTAATCCTTACTATGTCCACTCTGCCCCATGGAGTCGCAATGACCCCACTGCACTGGCTCATAGTCTTACTACGCATCACTTTGCCCCTCGAGTCATAATGACCCTACTGCACTGATAACGTAGTTTTGCTACCATCACCTTGCCCCTCAGGCCATAATGACCCTACTGCACTGATAAGTAGCCCATCATTCATTTTTAGTGGTGAATCGAAGTTATGAACGTCGACAACTCCTTAGCACACGTCCCGCAGCAAAGTCCAACCATGAAGTGAACTCATTGGTTCCCAACTGGATCCTGAGCTCTAACTTCCCATATTGGACTACCTTTGCATCTCGGGTTATTGGCCAATACTGGGTCGGGTCGGGTTCCTCCTCAAGCCATCGGTTCGGGTCGGGTATCCTTCATCAGTTCGAGTCGGGTCTTCTCCTGGTGCGGTTCGGGTCGGGTGTCCTTCATCGGTTCGGGTCGGGTGCTTCACCTCGGGTCGGGTCGGGTGCCATCTCCCCTCCAGCTCGTGCCTCCGTTCTGATCCGTCTTCCCATCCTTCACATACTCCTATCTGATCCATCCTCATGCCTCCGCTCCGATCCGTCCTCCTTAGTCCGATCCGATCCGATCCGATCCCAGTTTAGTAGCGTGGCCTTCCTTTTTTGACAATTTCCTCAAGTGTCAGGTTCCGATCTGATCGAATCCCTTGCCCAGTTCAACATATCCGATCCGAGCCCCATATCCGATCCGATCCGATCCCTGCACTGTTTTCTGAAACTCTTCCAGCAAGTGTTTACGCCATTCGACGATGTTTTCGACCATTCTAACTATTGAAATCAATCATAAAGCATTTCATACAGTCATAGCAACATTCATAATCAACCACAAACATCAAAACATCAATATGATAGGTTAAAATGGATCAAACATACCCCCAAAATCTCATATTTCCCTTTAAGCATGTTTAGATGAAACTAATGATAGGATTAGCAAAACTTAACCAAATTAACCCAAATTCATATCAGAGGTCTAAAACATCATTTAAGAATTTATGAACATTTTTCCCGAATTTTATCATGCTTAAATTCGCTAATTAACACTAATTACCCTTAACTAGCCATAATTAGTGCAAAACTATGCAAATCACTCACCTTAGCCACAAATAAACTAAGATCTGAAATAAATCTCTGATTTGATGCAAATCCCAATGCTAAACAGCAGCTCCAATGTTGCTTTGGTGTAGGTCTTCCTTGATTAGAGGTTGCTAAGCCAAATCCTTGATCAAAAGGTGATTTGGAGATGATTTAGAGGTTGGAGGCCATTTTTAGGATTCCTTGGTGATAAGTGGAGGCTAGAAAACTGAAATGGAATGATCCTCTATCTCATTTCAGCCTCCCCATAACCCTAATCCGGAAATGGGTTATGGGCCTACTCACTAATCACCCGATTTGGCCCGGTTAAGCAGTTTTTCACCCTCCAAACCTTATTTCAGCCATATCTCCCAAACGGTAAGTCCGTTTGGCTATTATGACCACTCTACGGAAAGGTAAACCATCAAACAAATCAAATGGAAGTGGTTTCAGGTTAAAATTCCTTTCCAATCAAAAGTTATGGCCAAAACAGTACCAACTAGGGGCAAAATGGTCATTTAAAAATCGACAAAAATCATAAGCATGAGAAATGACTCTAATAGATGTTTCCCAAAGTTACATGACCATACAACTTCATACGGGAAAGAAATAAATATTCTACGATCCCTCTATGCGTAGAATGCGGGTCATTACAAATAGCATAATATATCCTAGTAAGGGGAAAATATTATCCTAGTTAATAATTTGTAAAACCATAGCTCAAACTTATCAGACAACAGCTAATGTAACCCTAAAAAAATAAACTAAAGATGTAATACTAAAAATAATGAACAAGACAATGCCAATATCATGGTACCTTCTAAGCTTGAATTCTTATTAGTTTCAAAAAATCTCTGCCATAAGGTATGCAGTTTGTGTTAGAAACAAATTGGAAGCAATTTATTTTTCCACTATTAATTCGCTTCATCTTAAATCGATGATCATTATGTTGATTTTATAATCCTTACATGGAATAGAGTGATTGTAAAGCCCTGTTTGAGTTGCTGAAATTTATACAAAGTAACCTTTAAATTTAGTTTGAAATTACAAAGAGGTTAAGCTTTAATATCATGGTCATACCCTTTTCTCAGAATACCACACTATATTCATACATTGAATTCAAATGGTATGTCGAAATGTCTCATCCAAATGTTTAAGAATCTTTGTCGAATATGTGTGCACCCATATAGATCAATCTTCTCAACACATTCAAATGAACAAATCAACACTATCTTTTTTTCATATCTTATGTAAGCATCACATCCTAAATTATTTATTTGAGAACAGTGATCATATTTAGATATAGTTACATCTCCCTTTTATCTCGTTTATCTATGTTTAATTCTTTCTTATATTATTGTGTTGAATTGTCTCGCACAAGTATCTAGGAATCCCTATCGATAACATTGATCATATGTATCGAACAAAATCCTTAAATTTCTTCATGGACAATTAACACAGAATCAATTCCTTTAAATATTTACTGGCAAGTATACCCTTTTTAACAATTCACATCATTATTATTGTCGTTACTAATTTATTTGTTTGCTTGAATTTAATGACTATTTCAAACTCACTTTTCTATTAAATAAGACACTCACAACATTTATTAAACAATCAACAATCAGGTAATAAACAAACAATTCCTTCAGTGGAAATCGCTACACAGTTACATATTTCTTAATCATAACCGACTTTTTAACTTACAAATAAGGATAAACATCAAAATTATGGGGAAAGTAAAGCAATATATTATTATACGATAGAAAAATAGCAAGTACGTCCCCAGATGATTACCCCAGTAATCATCGTATATGTCTATCATAATACATAATTTAACAAAATCTACTACACACCCACGAGACAGGGAACCTAAGCCTCTTTTAAAGGTCTAGACTCGTGTCTCTTATATACATGTAAATAATGTATTGTTCTAAACCTTGCTCTAATACCATTTTTTGTAACAACCCACCTCTATACTCATATTATCCAAGAGTATTACTTAGTAATACCATCAGATAATACGGAGAATGAGGCTGTGGGGGTACACACGTGCAAATTTTCTTGGAATAACACTGTATGTATTAAAATTTCTGAAATATCACTTGCTCTTACATACTCAATGTTGGTACAAAACAATTACACATGCGCCTCCAGGACAGAACAATACAGAATATATATATATATATGAATACATAGATCACATAGTCAGTCGCAGCGATAAAATATAATAAAAATAATATTTAACATTTCATATACACTAACTTATTGTATACCAAAATATACATTATTTTGTTCAATACATGGTAATAAAAAATTTACTAGATTACTATACTCCTCTAAACCCGGTAAATTACCAATTGGTCTCTATGTCCCTACACATGTAATGTCTCGGTCTGACCTGAGTATTATATATATAATAAACGGATCAGTCTATGTTTAAATCCATTATAGTAAATATAAAAATGTTTGGATACTCTAAACTCGAAAGATCGTCCAAGGCATAAACCTAATCATTGGGTTCACTCAAATATCGACATTAATGATTCATGCCTCATGACCAAATATTATGGAAGCATTACCATATATGAACATATGCAAATGACAACATAATCTTATTCAAATGAATCTCATTCAAGAGTTATAACGCATTATGAAATCGCCAAAATATCACAATCACGCGATAGCTCACAGGCCATCAAAATACAATAACATGATGAAATCATAAACAAGAATCATCACAATCACACGATAGCACACAGGCCATCAAAACACAATAACATGATGAAATCATAAACAAGAATCATCATAATCGCACTATATATAAGAAAAATCATAAAAGATCATATATATATATATATATATATCCATATCAACATTGGCGAGACTCAGCAACGCTGCACGTGCAATGTAATTATCATATAACAGTACTAAACAATTTTGATGCCTATAATGGAAGATACTCAGATCTCCATAAGTTAGGCTCTTAGGTCTAATATAGGATAGTCGCTCAGGACTACCTCGATAGCCGCTCTGGACTATCTAGTACTGGTAGGGAGATAGTCGTTCAAGACTTCTCAGTATAGACAATGGTTTATATACGTCATCAACTCACAATTAGTAACCCGAACATTGGTAGCAGTGTGTCCCATACCACACGTTCTCACTGCTTGGTTTACTAATCGCTCGTCAATTCCGCACTGGAAAACTCAAAATCTTCAATCACAAAAATCTCATGAATCACAACATCAACTCAATAGCTTCAATCAGACAAAATAGGAAATTAATCGAGCTCGTATAATGCACTTGCCCTTTAATACTCTATACAACAAGTCTAGTGAATAACCATGAAGGCGATACCGAAAGTCCCATACCAGACGGTTTCACCAAACCGTTTATTCAAATTTCTCGTTACATAGAACATAAATATTATAAAATCACATGAAAGATGTCGTCATTGTATCATATTTAAATTATAAACCAAACCAATATCAACAGTGAATCATTCATAGTCTCAAAATTCATATAAAAGAAATCGAAGATAAATAAAGTGTATAAAAATAAAAGAAATTATGCAATGGAAAACATATTTAAATTCCCAAACAAACTTAAAAGTAAAACAGTTCAAAAAATCATAATAATAATATTCATAAAACATTCAATAAGATATTTAATCATTTAAAACATAAATATTCATATATAAGGATACATAGATTTTATAAACTATCTCAAATTATAAAAATAAAATAAAAAAATTGATCAATCGTGAAAATAAACAATTTATCAAACTACAAGTTGAACATAACAATAGACAACATCCCCTCTATTTTTTTTTCCAAACATCCAACAAACTCAACTTCAGAAACAATTGCATTCCACCAAAATTTTATATTCCATGACCATAATAACAATCAATCTAATGATAACAGTTTATAATTCATCCATTTAATCACCCAAGAAAATTAGTCATAACTTGATAAAGGTATGCATGGAACTAAAATAGAAGAAAACATAGATGTGATTGAGTGTGAACTCACCAATTCGGTGCTTGAATTCCAAAATTTACTGCTACCCTTAACTAAAAGTCTATGCCTTGGAATCCACATTTTTTCGTTTTTGATCTAAGCCAAGAATCATCAACATATCACCACTCTCCACCTTTCCCAAATCTGCAGCATCACACGATTAGCCTCGATCCTCGCATCGATTCGCACTCGCCTTCACCACCCGATCCATCCGCACCGCTTGGAGTTCGACCCAAACCACCACCATTTCCTATCCTAGATGCACGCATCCCTAGGTGACTGCCCACGCAGATGTCGCAGCCTCCTCCGGCGTAGTCGACGATGATGTCGGCCACTATCATGTCATGCCCCATGAAATCCAGCGCAATTTGTACTCTTTTTTCCCCCGATTGCCGATTTTTAGGGTTCAAAATAAAAAATGGGAAAGTTGCCTCTCTCCTTTTTTTTCTACTTTCTTTTTTTCGACTTATGATTTTAGGTTGGGAAAGGGTGCGGTTTCTGGATAGTGGAAGTTGTATCTCGATTTTTCTAAGAAAGGCAGTAATAATAATACGATAAGAGTAGTGTTGCATTGGTGACGAGCTTGGGCTGTTTTGGGCTCTAACTATGTTTGATGCTTATTATTTATTTTTATTTTTTCCCAACATTATACTGTGCTAAAGCTTTGAATTTAATTACAAATAAATTTCAATCCTAATGTAAAACCATTCGTAAGTTATTTTGTCGTCTACCATTAAAATATTTGTTGCATTCGACACTCGACTGACTTATTTATTGATTTCATGTTCAACAAAATATCTATTATCTTATGGCTTTATTTATATAAAATTATTTGACAATGTCAAAACTAATACATATCCGTTTCAATTTGGTCTACATCACATTTGATAATTTGTTTATTTAACAGTCGTATAAAATAATTGTATTTTCCATCTATTTCAATTATATATATACATATAAATTAAAATTATTTAATATCACAAACAATTTTATCCAGTTTAATCCACTTATTCAATTAACAAATCACCACAACTCAAATTTAACGCTCTTACTTTAATCAGATACTTGTATAATTTTGACAAGAAAAACAAGGTTGTTACAATTGATGTTGAATAGCAAATGGAAATGTTAAATCTTTGTTTGAATAACAATTTGATATTGAATGACAAATGTTCAATCTATGTTTGAATATATTGATATAGAATTTGACTTGGAAATGTTGAATCTTTGGTTGAATCTACCGTATTCAGTTCAAGCTTATAGTTTCAAGCTGCAATTGTGAAGTAACGTGTTCTGTTCAAATTGTAATGTTTGCATAGTTCAAATTCAAACTATATGATGCATAATTTTTTTTCATGGTTTCAGATTACCACGGACTATGACCCTAAGAATAATGTTCTAGTTTGGGGAGCAAGAACGTGGTAAAAATATAATCACATAGCCGTTAAACGTGTTTAGAATATTTCCACGTAAAGTCAGTACGTGTTTTTTGAAATTTCCACGTATTGTCAACACGTGGTGGCTGAAAACAGAAAAAATAACCAATCGAAATGCAAAATCTCTATAACCAATCAGAATGTTACAGTTGATCGAGTTGAATTTTTATACATTAAAGTTTTGTGTTGATCAAGTTGATAAAGTTGTATGGCTGTTGAACTTTGTTTGCATTCAATATTTGTTTACTCATTTCAGGTTACCAAGGAGGCAGTATACGTGAAAATATATATAATCACTGAGAAGTAATGTGTGGATAAAATAAAATCATGTATTGGTAAATTGTGGGAAACATAAAACAACAGATGACCTCTACGTGGATGAATTTATAGTCACGTGCAGTACATAAGTATGGGTTGGATTTGGGCATCCCATATCAAACGTAATACACACCCGGCAATCATGTTGCAGGTCGGAGACCGTATTTGTGTAAAATTTATTTCCCATGTTGATATCATATGTGATTATAATTTAACTACGTAATGTCCTTACGATATAATTGTGTTTTCCACGTACACGCACTCCAACATAGCTGAAACAAGGGAAAAAATATGTTCGAGAACCAAAATCAAGACCAAATCAGTTGATTCATAAGCAACATAAAATGAAAACAGATGGAAAAAAAAACATAAACAAACATAAATTCAGACGCAACATAAACAAAATCATAATCCATTAATCATATACCAAACCAAAACACTACATCCAATTCATGAGATTACAAAACACACATATCGAAGTCACCAAATCATAACATAAGTACCGCTGCCCCCAAAATACAATACATCCAAGTCAACGTACAATACATATTACATAATGTACTACTTATACATTATATAAGACACAATAATTATGAAGGAAGACGTATGTAGCGTCCACTAGCAATCCTTGCAGTATCAACTTGAGTATTAGATTCGTCAAGCAGGCCATATACGTCGTACAAAGTCTAAAACAAAAAACAAATATGTTAGCAAAATGATCATGAAAAACGGGCATGAAAAAAGGAGCTTTTCATAAAAAGTTAATGAATAAAATTGCAAAAAATAAACTAACTTACATAATACAACTGATCATAGGTTGGTTGAAAATTAGATGCTTCAACCATTATATTAGCAGGCAACTTAGCAGGATTTTGAACCCGAACAACACAGTGATCTCTATACCAACCAACATAATCATCCGTGCTAATGAAGACAATAGAGCCGTTACAATAGAGCCGTTAGAGTGTGAACACGTTTTTATCATATTTAGCATGCTTTGTCATTATCTACTAGCCGTTAGGCTCATGCATACTTGGTATATTTAATACTAGCCGTTATGCTCATACATATTTGGTATATTTTGTACTAGCCGTTGGGCTCATAGCACTATATATATGTGCACTTTGTATCATGTTTTGTATCAATAAAAATTGCAATTGTTCCTCTCTAATAACTCTCCTCCTCATCCCTTAATATGGTATCAGAGCCAAATTGCCGAAAGGCTTAATCATCAAGCAGAAAGTTGTTTTTGTTTTATGGCCAACAACAATGAAGTAACCTCCGCTGTTTCAGGAAGCTTGGGGTAGAGTGCTCCACCTAACCATCATGACCTGATTAAACCAAAAAGCCAAATTATCACCACATCTCTAGACGAAGACAATTACATTCTATGGAAATATCAAGTAGAGATCGCTTTAAGAAGGTATGATTTACTGCAGTACATTAATGGGACAATAACAGTCCCACCAGTGACGATAACCAATTCGGAAGGAGAAATTGTGCCTAACACAAACTACACAAAGTTTCAAAAACAAGACAGCCTCCTCTCCTCATGGCTCCTATTGTCAGTAAGTTCGAATTTATTATCACAAATAGTTGGATGTAGCACGTCTTATGAAATATGGAAAACAGTTGAACAAATTTTCAGTTCACAATCAGCTGCTAGAATCATGCAATATAGAAGGGAATTACAAAATTCTAGAAAAAAGGAGGCAAGCATGAAAGAATACTTAGGAAAAATTAAAAATCTGTGTGACAAGCTAAATGCTGTTGGTCATAAGATCAGCGACAATGAGCAAATCCTATTTATTATTGGTGGATTAGATGAAGAATATGAATCTCTAGTAACTGTGTTAGCCACACAACAAGCTTTACCTGATTTACAGTTCGTTTGATCAGCACTCCTTGCTCATGAAGGAGGAATTAACCAAAGAAAAACAGCACAAAATAAGTTCTCTGCCAATTATACCACAGTCAGAAATAAGAAGATACAACGAGATAACAACAATTATCGTGTGAAATGTCAAATATGCCAAAAGTTTGGTCACATGGCGAACAAATGTTACTTCAGGTATAATTCAGACATAGGTAGACAACAGGCAAGACAAAATTACTTTTCACAAAGAAGAGCACAAGCAAATATGGCAACAACAGGGAATTCAACTCAAAATAATAATAACGCAAACCGAAGACATAATGCTGCAGATGATGATGAAGTAAAAAATGAAGACAATGGCTTCGAAGAATGGTACCCTGACTCAGGAGCGACTCACCACATAACTAGCAATCTTCAAAATTTAAACATTGGGAGCAGAAATTACTCATGTATGAGAAATTTGCATATGGGTAATGGTAGTACTGCTAGTATCACACACATAGGCAAAGGGACTATCTTTGGGAAAAGACAACTCAAATTAAACAATCTTCTTAGGGTACCTACGATTAATAAAAATTTGTTAAGTGTATCAAAATTTGCCAACGACAATAATGTTTACTTTGAATTTCATCCTAAGTTTTGTTTAGTTAAAGATTCCCTAAATCATGAAATATTACTTTGAGGTAACCTATACGATGGCTTATACAAATTCAAGACTGCAAACTCAAGTGGAGAATTCTGGTATAATAATGTAGATGCTAGTAGTGACAATGACTGTATTAAGAATAGTTGCAATAATGTTGATTATGACAATAATAGCGATGAATGTAACGTGATTAATTCTTGGCATATAAAATTAGGACATCCTAATCTGGAAACTGTTAAGACTGTTCTGCGTAATAATAACATTCATTATAAATGTACCTATCAAACACACATGCACGCACTGCCAACTCGGCAAGAGCCACAAGCTCCCTTTTAGTGATTCTGAAACCAGCTATAATGAGCCACTGGAACTTATAGCCGCAGACTTGTGGGGACCCGCGCCTCTAAATTCATATCAGGGACACAGGTATTATCTTTCTTTTGTGGATGCTTATTCTAGATATACTTGGATATACATGCTGAAAACTAAATCAGAAGCTTGCAATACAGTTATGCAATTTATAACTCATGTCGAAAAACAAATGAACAGTACTGTTAAGGTTATTCAGACAGATGGGGGAGCTGAGTTTAAACCTCTAACTAATTACTTTCTCAAAAGAGGGATCAAACATAGATTAACTTGCCCGCATACGTCCGAACAAAACGGTTTAGTCGAAAGAAAACATCGACACATAGTAGAGACTGGTCTAACTTTGTTATCACAAAGCTCATTACCCATGAAATATTGGAATGAAGCTTTCTACACATCTGTATTCCTCATTAACAAGTTGCCAACTAAAGTCTTAAACAATAAAAGCCCACATGAAATGATATACAGTGTTAGACCAGAATATGGTTTTCTGAAAGCCTATGGGTGTCTATGTTTTCCATGTTTGAGAGATTATAACAATCATAAACTAAGTATGAGATCAAGCCCATGCACATTCATTGGGTATGCACAAAACCAAAAAGGTTATAAGTGCATGGACAAAAATGGAAAAATATATATTTCTAGGCATGTGATATTTGATGAAAACAAGTTTCCTTATGCAGAAAAGCAAATCGGCAAAAAGGATGGGGAACAAAGCATAAACAATAACATACGGTTCGAGCCATTCATTACTGAACCACCTTCAATCGATAGAAATGAAGAGCAACAACGCACAAGCAATTTAAACACCCAGGAAGAAACTATGGATCAAACAAACGAGCAAACCAATGAGACACACAATGACTCAGAAGATACAAACATACATCAAAACATGCAGCATAGTGAAGATACAGAAAACAACAACAATGTTGACAATACCAGCAACAATGATACACAGCAGCAAACACCACCACAATCAACTGGACATCACATGATCACCAGGTCAAAGAGAGGCATCTTCAAACCCAAAGTATATAATATTTCTGCCAATGAGATCGAACCATTGAATTTCACCCAGGCTATAAGATCAAACAAATGGAAGGAGGCAATGGACACTGAATATAAAGCTCTCATAAAAAACAACACTTGGAGCTTAGTGACTCAACCAAAACACAAAAATGTGATTGGTTGTAGGTGGACATACAATAAAAAGAAAAGAAGATGGATCTATTGATAAATACAAGGTCGGACTGGTTGCAAAAGGTTACGCGCAACAATTTGGTTTTGATTTCAATGAAACTTTTTCCCCGGTCATAAAACCCACAACCATCAGAATTATACTGACCATTGCTCTAAATAAAGGGTGGAATGTGAGGCAACTGGACGTCAACAATGCTTTTTTGAATGGGGAATTGACTGAAGAGGTATACATGCAATAGCCTGAAGGATATGGTACTGGTGATAAAGTATGCAAACTACACAAAGCAATATATGGCTTAAAACAAGCTTCGAGAGCTTGGTATGAAAAGCTAAAGTCAACTTTGTCTAACATGGGTTTCTCACAAGTTAAATCGGACAATTCTCTATATATGAAGAAGGGCATACATGGAACTGTGTTCATTCTAGTATACGTTGACGACATGCTAATAACAGGAGACAACAACGAAGAAATAAACAGAATCGTTCATAAGCTGGATCAAAATTTCGCCATTAAAGACTTGGGGGAACTGAAATATTTTCTTGGAATACAAGTGATTAGGAAAAACAATGGTGAATTAATATTATCCCAACAAAATCATATCACTGAAATACTGCAAAGGGAAAATATGCACAAGGCAAACTCATTACCTACGCCTATGATTAGTAACCTAAGACTATCTAAGCATAAAGGAGAAGCTATCGACAATGCCAAACAATATAGAAGCATAATAGGAGCGTTACAATACGCAACTATTACTCGACCAGACATATGCTACAGCGTCAATAAACTCAGTCAATACATGCAGAACCCTTTATCAGAACATTGGACGGCATTAAAGAGAGTGTTACGATACTTACAAGGCACAAAACATTACGGTATACGCCTAAATTCAGAAAAGGAACTTAACCTACAGTGCTTTAGCGATGCCGATTGGGCCAACGATATTGATGATTGAAAGTCTGTCTCAGGATACTGCGTTTACCTTGGTTCCAATATCATTTCCTGGTGTACGAAGAAACAACATACCACATCAAGATCTAGCACAGAAGCTGAGTACCGTGCACTGGCAAGCGCTACAGCCGAAATCATGTGGATAGAATCACTGATGGAGGAGCTTGGCTTCACTCCAAGACGAAAGCCGGTCATTTGGTGCGATAATAAGAGCACAGTATCTTTATCTCTAAACCCTATTCAACATTCAAGGACGAAACATCTTGAAATTGATCTCCACTTTGTGAGAGAAAGAACGCAATCAGGAAGACTTGCAATATGTCATGTGCCTGCATACTATCAGAGAGCAGATGCTCTCACAAAGGCCCTTTCGACCAAAATTTTTATCAGAATGAGAGAGGAACTTCGCGTTATCAGTGCAGGCGGAAGCCAGAATGAGCAAGGAAACCCCAGTTCGAACTGAGGGGGCATAATGAAGACAATAGAGCCGTTACAATAGAGCCGTTAGAGTGTGAACACGTTTTAATCATATTTAGCATGCTTGTCATTATCTACTAGCCGTTAGGCTCATGCATACTTGGTATATTTAATACTAGCCGTTATGCTCATACATATTTGGTATATTTTGTACTAGCCGTTGGGCTCATAGCACTATATATATGTGCACTTTGTATCATGTTTTGTATCAATAAAAATTGCAATTGTTCCTCTCTAATAACTCTCCTCCTCATCCCTTAATACGTGCAACTGAGGTAACACTGACTTAGTGGTATTGATTGATGCCCTTTTGCAATGATATGATGAATCTGGTTCTCCAATATGCTTTCTAAAAATTGGTAGCGCATACGAGTGTACATAGTTGAAATTGCTCCTTGTCGGACATTTGTAGTAACTTGAGGAATAAATGGCATTGCTACTTTCTAAACTCTACCAAACTATATAAGAACTCTGTCTGGATGATATGGCTCTACAACGTTGAGGTAGAGGATACAACCACTATACCAAGAAATATTATGAAATGGATGATAGTGATGCGCAAACATACGAGTGTACGTAGTTGAAATTGTTCTTCGTCGGACATTTGTAGTAACTTGAGGAATAAATGGCATTGGTATTTTCTAAACTCTACCAAACTGTCTAAGAAATCTGTCTGGATGATATGGCTCTACAATGTTGAGGTAAAGGATACAACCACTATACCAAGAAATATTATGAAATGGATGATGGTGATGCACAAATATGCATGGATCAAATATAACCTGTAATCAAATAACAAAAGAGTAATTGCTCCTCTCGTGTACATAATCAAAAATAAACACAAGACATTAAGATATTTACCAGTTCAATCTAAATATTATCCAAAAAATTACGTAGGTCTAAAATCGACGAAGCATTATCAGTAGATGGATCACATCTGGTCGCACAGGGAATATTTTGAAAGTAGAGATTTGTCGATAGGTGGAAGCAAGGAAAATGCTCAAATATCCATTCTCCTAACAGACAAAGAAACCCTGGAATCTGCTTCATGCCACCACGATTTGCTAGTCCTAATTGCCTATACAAAAACACAAGTGTTGGTGAACCCTAAGAGTAATTACCGATGGCTCCTAAATCTTTAAATGGATCCAACAATCAAATGTAAACATGAGTCTTGCTTTTGTCCGCAAGCAAAGTGTTGCCAAGCAAATGCAGAAGATAAGCACGAGTTGCACGTCTAATGGCCCGATCAGTCCGATTATCATTTACATCCTGAAACTGCTCGACTAATTTAGACAAACTTATTTTATACCCAACCCTATCATTCATTTTCATCCTTTCCTCTGCCCTACTTACAACCAAATATTTATGCATAATCGAAAGTACTTCTTCTATATCAAATGATGTGCTCGCTATAGGTCTGCCTTCAACTGGAATATGCAATAGTGAATCTATATCATCAAGAGTAATGGTCATCTCACCAAATGAAAAATGAAAGGTATTAGTCTCTGGATACCATCCTTTGACAAAAGCGGATTTTAAGTTCTTGTTCACACTCCTATAACAACAACAACTAGCAGTATGAAACAATCTAGACGCTTCTGTGAATCTATAATATTTCTAAGTCTAGTAGCATTATTTGGTATCGTCCATTTCACTACCTTGTGTGCGGTATTGACGCATGTTAGTGCTGATCGTTCCTACAAAAATTGACATAGATAAACTATTACATTAGAGTAAATCTACTATACAACACAAAAAGCTATGAATTAAATTACCTCTCCCATTCTTATGCTAAATGCAACATGAGTGTCAAATTCTTTAATGATATCATTAATTCTTGGTCTGCCATGTTCAACAATAGGTTCACTATCTTCACCTGCTTCCTCAGATTCATTATCAGTCTAAGTCTTATCGTCAGTTGCATCCTCCTCTTCATCTACACCTGCTTCCTCAGATTCATTATCTGTCTTAGTCTCGTCGTTAGCTGCATCGTCATCTCTCTCTCTTCCTCATCTACTGACATTGGATCATGTCCATGCTCCTTCTCCATTGACTTTAAGCTATGTCCCGGTTGTACTGCTTGCATTCCTTGATCTTCCTCCTCTTGCGTTGCAGCATGCTGAACAGTTTCATCGGTCCCACCTCAGCTACCACCCTCGCCCTGCTTTGCTTTCTCGCTTCTTCATTTTCGTTCAACAACTGTCATTCAAGTTCGACCCATCTGGAATTAACCAAAGAATAATAAATGAAAAACCATTCAGTTACAAACAAGCCACATATACATAAGTGTATCACGTTTTTGTTCCAAACAAGCCAATACATCAATGCAAATCCATTCGCCATTATAATCAATCGGACATAGTTAAATTAAAAGAAGTATGTTACTGTTTCAAACAAGAAGTGCAAAACCGTGGATTATATGATTACACGTATATACACAACGAGGAAAAAATGAATATCACATACGGAATCTGCATGGTATTTATACATACAACGTACGGCCTCTTCGTGGTACACATTTTTTCCACATTGCTTCACTCTGTGGCAACCTGAAACCAGAAGCAAGCTAAGTCGATGATCGGTCATGGCAAATTCTCAACATTTGGCTCCTAATCCAACGTGCTACTAGTTCATTTTCATACAAGAAACATACTACTTCTCAACATTCTCCAAACGAGTTATAACAAAATAAAAAAATTGAAAGGAAAAAACCTACTGTTGATCTTCATACTCCTTATGATTTGAGACCGAGATGATCGTGTGGATGAATAAATTTTCGAACTCCTTGCGAGACGATGAATGATTGTGTCACTTGCCTCTGGAGAAGACAATGGACTTGCGATTTGAGATCAGAAGTCACGATTTTAGGTTTAGTAAGTAAACAGGTCAAGGATGAAAGAAACAAAAAAAAGGAAGGGGGATACTCAATATAAACGTGTGTATGCTTGAATTTTCTGAATTTGGAGGGCTATTAAGCAAAAACACGTGTTCGAATAGAATTTGCCTTATCGGTTTTATTAATGGGAATCAAAACATTATTCATAAGAAAGAAAAAAATATTTGTGTTTTCCACTTGTTGAAATAGTGGGATATAAGGATGTTTTCATTTATTTTCTATTCATAATTTTCCATGAGCTATTAGAGTAGCTCTTTTTTTCTTAAATTAGTTTTTATGAATTTATTTGTAGGTTGCGAATTTACGGATTATTAATTTTTTTAGTGTGGTAAGGTTGATGAATTTAAGTTTATTATTTATTTATTTTGACAAAACTATGTCCATTAGTTAAAGAAAGAGAATCCCAACCTTTTTATTTATCTTTTCCACCTTTGTGGTTAATCTTATGTTCTTGATCAATTTATATTGTACAGAAACTTCTTTATTTTTGTTTCAGGTTTGAGCTAAGCTAAAGAAGTTGTACATATTTTTTTTTAAGGATTCATGTGTATATATTTGAGAAGGTTGCAAGTATTCAAAAAAAAGTGCTATATGAATTATTTATTTATTAATGTTTTTGTTTTCGATGGGCCTTTGATTTTTATTCATATTTGGGATGTATAATGTTAAAACTAGAAATATCAACCCAATAAAATAGTACATGTCTATTTTTTGGGTTTGTACTCTAATTTGAATAAATTAATATTGAAATACTAGTAAAAGATTAAAAAGAAAATTGTTTTTTAACATGATTGTAATGACACTACAATATAAATAAATTTAAATGTAATGATCATAAAATATTGTTGATTTTTTTAGTAGTTAATGAATATTTTAGTATAAGTTTCTTATTTTTTATTGACACTACAATCTATTATTTGTAATTTTTGTATTAATCATTGAAACACCTTCTGATAATGGAATGTAAAGTTGATCATGTTAGAACACCTGTCGAGAAAAGTAATTTTCTATATTTGAATTTGTTTTTCCATGTACATTATTTATGGTGAGGAATAAACTTAGTCTTATAGGAAATTACTTGTATTATAATATGAATGAGAAACAAAATATCTTTAAAAGGAATTCATATTTATTTTTGTACGATAATGTGAATGACAAAATGCTTTATATTTATTGTTAACAATATTTTTCGTCAACACTCGAACTAGAATGAGCAAGGCATATGTTTAGTTGTTTGATGCATGAGTGATCTAAAGGTTACTGGAATATAATTACGAATCGGTGCTCTTAACAAATTCCACCATACTAGGCGTCAGGACCTTGAATCTGAAGATTAGTTACACTTCCCTCAAAGGGTGAGCATCTCGCTTAAGGAACCACAAAGTCAATGACAACCTTGGGAGAAAGGATTTACAAATTGAATACGGCCAAAACATTATGCCACAACCACCTTTAGACTTGGATAAAATGATATATGGTGTGCTAGGAGGTAATAGGCTAATGCACAATGTCAGGTACACCACAGCAAAATGGTGCAGCAGAAACGTGCAATAGGACGATAATAGATATGATTAGGAGTATGATGTCAGATTCTATACTACCTAAGAATTTGTGACCGTATACTCTCAAAACCGCCACTTATTCGTTGAATAAGGTTCCAAGTAAAGATGTTCAAAAGACTCCTTTCGAATTATGGACTAACAGGAAACTAGCTTAAGACACCTGCATGTTTGGGGTTGTCCGGCAGAAGCGAGAATTTATAATCCACATGAAAAGAAATTAGATTCTCGAATGATTAGTGGGTACTTCTTAGGTTACCCTAAAAAATCTAAATGGTGTGTGTTTTACTTTCATAATCATAGTCCAAAAATTGTAGAAACTGGTAATGCTAGACTCATTGAGATTGGTAAAGTCAGTGGGAGTACTAGAAGAGAAATAGTAGAAATAAATGAAATATGGGTAAATGTTACACTACATAGAAAATTTCCTCTATCTACTATTGCTCCAAATGTTGTTCCAGCTGTTGAAGAACAACGTGATGATGAACAATATATAAATGAAGAAGTACTTCCTGAAGGAAATGACTTACATAGTGTTGATGTGCATGAACCACAACAAGTAGCATTAAGAAGATCTCAAAGAAATCGTAGGTCAGTTATCTCTAATGATTATGTGGTTTACATGCAAGAATCAGATTATGATATAGGAATCAATAAGGACCCATTTTCGTTTTCATATGCTATAGAAAGTAAAGAGTTAAAGGAATGAATTAATGCCACGAAAGGAGAACTGAAATCCATGCAACTAAATGAAGTTTCGGATCTCGTTGAGTTACCACATAGTTGTAAAAGAGTCGAATGCAAGTGGGTTTTTAAAACCAAACATGACTCTAGTGGTAATATCAAACAGTATAAAGCTAGACTTGTTGCTAAGGGTTACACTCAGAAAGATGGTGTTGACTACAAGGAGACATTTTCTCGTGTTTCGAAAAAGGACTCACTTAGAATTATAATGGCATTAGTAGCTCATTATGATTTGGAATTGCATCAAATGGATGTGAAAACAACCATTCTGAATGGAGATCTTGATGAGGAAGTTTATATTGATCAACCTGAGCTTTTTTTTGTAAAGATAAAGAACAATTGGTGTGTAAACTTAAGAAGTCAATATATGGACTTAAAGAAGCATCCTGGCAGTGGTATATTAAGTTCAATACCATTATTACATTTTTTTGGTTTTAAGAAAAATATGGTTGATCACTATTTATACCAAAAGATCAGTAGGAGCAAGTTTATTTATGTAGTCCTTTATGTTTTTTTTTGAGAAAGACGGATGTGTAGCGCGCGACTACACAGCCGATATGTAGTCCTTTATGTTAATGACATCTTGCTTGCTGCAAATAATTTAAGCAAATTACATGAGACTAAGAAATTTCTCTCAATGAACTTTGAAATGAAAGATATGGGGGAGGCATCCTATGTGATTGGAATAGAAATATTTCGTGATCGATCACAAAAAATATTGGGATTGTCTCAGAAAGGATATATCAAAAGGACTCTAGAGAGATTTGGAATGAGTAAATGTTCACTTGTGAAAGTTCCTATACATAAAGGTGATAATGCAATATCATGCAATGTCCTAAGAATGATGTTGAACGAAAGGAAATGGAATCACTTCCATATGCATCTGTAGTTGGTAGCCTAATGTATGCTCAAACTTGTACTAGACCGGATATTAGTTTTGTGGTCGGTATGTTAGGGAGATACCAAAGTAATCCAGGAAGGAAACGTTGGCAAGCTGCAAAGAAAGTTTTGAGATACATACAACAAAGCACAAAAGATTACACTCTCATGTATGGTGGATCCAATGAATTGGAGTTGATTGGATATAGCGATTCAGATTTTGTTAGATGCATCGATACTAGAAAATAGACTTTTGGTTACCTGTTTATGTTTGCTCAAGGTGCCATATCATGGAAAAGTGTGAAACAAAATATCGTTGCTTCATCTACTATGGAGGTAGAATTTGTGGCATGTAATAGCTACAATTCATGCACTATGGTAGCGGAACCTTATTTCAGGACTTGCGGTTGTCAATACCATTAGCAAGCCGGGGAAGATTTATTGTGATAACTCTGCAGCAGTGTTTTTATCAAAGAACGAAAAATACTCTAAAGGTGCTAAACATATGAAACTGAAGTATCTTGTTGTGAAAGACAGGGTTCAGAAAAAAAGAGTGTTAATCATGCACATTAGGACATAACTTATGATTGCAGACCCTTTGACGAAAGGGTTACAACCAAAACAATATGAAGAACATGTACAAAGAATGGGTCTTGGTTGTATTAATAATGATTGATGTGTGACATTATGATCTCTTTTATGCATTTTGATATACAATTATGTGTCTCTTGTTTTAATGTGGCAGTACGTACTTTATGTAATTTTAAACAAGAAAGAGTCTTATAAAGATATTATGTTTAATCATTATGATATAAGATATTATGCAGACCATTATGCTATTTTATATGAATTATGAGTGTAAATTAATGGATTGTTGGTATTGTAGTAAATGGAAGGGAATGCATTGAGTTAATAATGCACAACCACCATAACCCTCAGCAATTTATCATAATATGATGTTCAACATTTGATATTATGAATAATCGGGTCAAATGCGAGAATGTTAGAAATCTGCTATTAGAAACTACAATAAAACGTTTCATTTACCTTTACCGTTATGCAATTTCTAATCTTAATGTGACCATATTAATTGGGTCATAAATGGAATGTTTCATTTTTCCATTATGTGATTTCTAACCTTAGCGTGACCCTATTAATTGGGTCATAAATGGAACGTTTCATTTTCCATTATGCAATTTCTAATCTTAATGTGACCCAATTAATTAGGACATAAATAGACCGTTCAAATTTAGAACGTTAGGTCTGTAACTAATCTTAAGAATTTAATTGGTATGTGATGTACATACCAAATTTGTGGTTAAATGTTATATAACGGATTGGGTCCTTTCTCTCTCGGTTAATACTTGTATTCTTCTGCATCTAGAAACACATAAGGAAATAGGGTAAGCGAGAGAAATCGAATTCTGAGAAGAAGAGTAAACACTAGAAGTCAAAGAAAGGAGATGACAACTATTAAATCTTTTGCTACTAATTAAGGTACGTCATCTTAAACAATAGATCATAATTAAGTTTCTCCCTTTTGTTTGTGAAATATTTGGTATTGGTGCTCCTAAGGTTATTCAATTGAATTGTACATCACTAATCATGAAAGATCGAATAATAGGAAAATTTCTAACAAACTGTGCATGGGAAAATAATGAACTCTGCATGGGAAAGTAATATTCATTAGTTAACTTGGGAACGTAAAAG
Source organism: Allium sativum (assembly GCA_030737875.1). NCBI lineage: Eukaryota > Viridiplantae > Streptophyta > Magnoliopsida > Asparagales > Amaryllidaceae > Allium > Allium sativum. The sequence goes on from CM060919.1 coordinate 436,613,759, forward strand.
TAACTCTCATTATTAAGAGAGTAAAAGGGATAGTCGCTGGTAGGCAACTGTTCTTGGCAATGCTCTTTTTTTAATAAGGTGCTTTTAACTTTATGAAATTTTTAATCATCCATTATTCTTTTTGTTTGCACAACATGGGTGCTTTTTACATAAAAATTACTTTAACAAATTATACATTTTATTAGGGTAGTCGCTTCTCATTTATACCATTTCCAGTACTATTACTTTCTCCAATACTCTTTATTACATGAGAATTTTACCATTTCAAATTCTACCTTAAGTTTAGTAAATAAATTTACTATCCCTTTTTTCAAATGGGTATATTTTTAACGTTTATCTTGTCAAACTTTTATATACCTTCTTCTTTTTCTCCTTTTTATTCCTAAAAGAATATTAAATTTGTTGCCATAACTTATATATGATTTTTAAGAAAAGTAACTTTTCATGTTCATTTTAGAATTGAAAGCCCGTTATATCAAGGTAATGACAATTATAAATTTACCATTATAATTGTTTCTGATTGATACTTAAATTTTCTACCCTTTTAAGGCTCATGACTGAAAATGTATACTATTATTCTAAAACCAAGGAATTCGTCTTCTGTTTTTTTTTCAAATTTAAAATTATAATTTGTTTAAAAGAAGAAATAATGAAGTTTTTTTTTCAAATTCCTCTAAACATTTATTATCTCAAAAACCATATTCCAAAAATTTCAAAATCTATAAGGAACTTGTAGTGCGAGAACATTAAATAAACATAACATAATATATATGTCACATAAAAGATTATATCTTGCCATATATGTCAATATGGTACCAAACATATCATGTGTGTCACAAGTGAATTTATATTCCACAATATAAATTCGTATCATAAGTGAACAATTTACATAATAGAAATTCATGCCAGAAGTGAATAGTTTACATAACATAATATTGTGTGTTCCTAAGTAATCATAACATTGTAAAAAACTTTTCAAATGTGCTTTATTCGCTTAATAAGGTCATGAGTGAGAAAATCTCACCTATCGTGGCTAAGAGAAGGTGGCTATCTCGAGTACAACATCGTCCTATGATATTTAGAAGAAGCAAGTAAAAGGGGTTTGCTAGGGAAGATGGATTTTGACTTTCACAAAATTTACAAAATAGAACAAAATTTTAGATGTTTCAGAATAGGATTTTGAACCTATTAACCATTGAATTTGAAAACGTGATCAATAAAAAGATTCTTTTAAATTATATTCCCTTTATTTTTTAAAATTGGTTTTTGATAACTTTTAAGAGAGGTACGACTGGAATAGTAAAGCGTGTTTTCGAATTCAAAAATCTAAGTTCGTAAATTGGTCTGAAAGATTCACGATTTTGACATAGAAAAATACAAAATCTGGAATAGCTGTGGTTAACTCAATTTCATCCAATCTGGAAAAAAGAAAAAGTGGATCGAGTTCTTTATTGGGAAGTTATGGCTATAAGAAGACAATGCATAGTCTAAAACCGAACAGAAATGTAAAAGAGAAGAGAGGTTAGGAAGTCGGGTTTTCGGGTTCGGGTACGTAATGTTGGTTCAGGTCAGAGGTGTAAGTGGAGCCAAGGGTGGTGCAGGTGGCTACGATGGAGGGGAAACTAGGATTTCTAAGAGAAAAGGGAGCTACAGTTTTTAATTTTTGACATTGATGAAAAAGGAAGAGATGGGAGGGTTTGCGGCTTCAGTCTAATGCTAGAATGGTGGTAGCCAACCTAGGATGGGTTGAGGAGGTCATGGGTGGCAGCTGATAAGTGATGGTAGAGCTGGGTTTCAATTATGATACGGTTTTTAAAATTTCAAATAGAAAAGAGAAGGGAGAACAGAGAAATCAAATCAAAAATTAAAACATAGATTTATCTGTAGATTTGTCTTATTAATTTAAGTGGAGAAGGAATCCATGAAATTTCGATTAGAATTTTACAGAGAAATGAATTGGGAAAGAAGAGAGAAAGAAGGAAACAAAGAAATCTTTTGGTGAAAAGAGAATGAGAAGCCATGATAAAAAAAATTGCAACATAACTTACTGGAGTCTCTTTAAATTCAAATGTAAGGTGGCAAAGCTTTCCCAAGATGCCAAATAAAAGTGTGAGTACAAAAGAAGAGATATGCAAGAATGAACACACAACGACATCCTTTAGCGCATTTTACACATTGTAAAATGCACGTTTGGAGCACACAAAATCAGATTTTTATGGAATGAAAAGTCTAGACCATCTTAAATTTTTATCTAGGATCATTAAACAAAATCAAAATTTCGAACTTTTAATTTTTTAACAAATTCAAATTTTGACCAACTTTAATCAAAAATCATTTTTTTAGAAATTTTCTTATTCTGATAAATTTGGTCAAATGTATTCAACATTATCAATTCATTATTTTATGTTCAAGTTTTGAATTTATCTTAAATCCATATATACCTAATTTAAGACTGCTCAGATTTACGTGTTGCTGTAGTATTTTTAGAGTAAAGAATACAGATAATTAAAAGTCTATTCTATATTTTAAGACCATCGATATACACTTCTCTCAATTTCCCATTTCAATCCATATAATTCCCCAGTTCAGTTTAGTTGTGACAAACACACCAAAGTGGGTGAAATGGACAAGTTAGTATATTTTTTATCACTTCACAATGGTTCAACATATAACATTGTTATATAACCAATAGGGTCCACAATAAGGTTTTATGTACAATCTATTCATATAACATCATATGAATATAAATAACATAACAATCGTACTGAGGAATCCTATTAGATTCCTCGAACCTATCGTCCTACATCATAGCTCATGTATCAACACATACAAATATAATGTATTTCATAAAATCTAATTCATATAAAATGAATCTTCTGCTACAAAACATGTAGCGTCAGAAGTTATCTATTCTAAGGGCGAGAATATATAACCGAACCAACCGAATAAGCAGTTAATCATCCAAACAATTTATCATATATATAAATATGCAAATAACAATCAATATTATTACATGGTACAATCGCATTTCAAAGAGTATGAGTTTTATCTCACCATCGAATCCAAACAATGATTTCGCGTTGTTTTATCTAGTTTCAAGTAAATGTTCAAAATTAGAGAAAAGTCCAAACAACTCAGAAAGCTTCTGATCACATTTGTACACGTAGATACAAACTAAACGTTAAAGATGGCGCCTCAATCGGATCTTGTATGAACTACATATTGAATTCAATAGTTAATGCAAAATCAAGATACAAATAATTCTTTCCTTAATTGCTATTTTGATAAAAATCCTCTAACCTAATTCATGTGACACCCTCTATCTCCCCCAATTTAAAATGCGCAACCAGCCCGTAGCATTAACCGGGATACCTCGTGCACATTTTCCACTGATGCCACCATCCACTTAATGAAATCGGAATATGACTCAACCACCACGTTGCTAGTCTTTAACTTGAGCCATCGACACCCTTCACTTCACCTCCGACCTCGTGCAACAGATTCTGACCTTGAACCCTAACATGGCCACCGCCCATATCACTTTTTGTCTCAGACCATCAAAGCGACTCTGATCTTCACCAACCAACTACTTGTGCAGTCCTGCGCTCACCTGTCACCTTGTTTTGACCTCTCTAAACTCATAGTACATCGCGTCACCTATCCCTTGCATAGATTAGAAAATTGTATGAGCATCAGTGCGAAGTATATGACCATAGGAGTTTAACGAATCAAAGCCACTCCATTTCGTTAATTATTGCGATTGATTTTAATTGAATGAAGAATTTGAAGGTGGCGTCTTATTTTTCGGTTGAAGGAGAAAAAAATTAGAAGAGGGTGAGTTAGGTTTTAGTTAAAGATGTATTTATAGCCAAAACATTTTAAATGTTTTATTCACTTTAATAACCGTCAAGCGTTTCAAGCTCGCACGAACATGCCAAAGTTCTAATCGCCACAAAACTTGGCAACCACCATTATGAATCCGATGGAACTTGTTTTATCGAAATATGGGGCTATTTGAAAAAAGCATTATTCTTACATGTTAATAAAATCAAGTTATTATTAATTGATTTCTAAGTACTTCAATTCTACAATAATAGTTTAATATCATCATTTTTATTCAAATAGAATTTTACATAAGCTTTGTGATCAATTTATTTCTATATTAAATTCTAGGTTCACTAATTTGAGTAACTCCAATATTCAAATTATTGTACCTTTCAGTTATATTAAATAACTTATATATTCTGAATTTAGGTTATTCAACTTTTAAAGCAATCATTTTCATATTTAAATAAATTAAATATTCGAATATGAAAATATAAGTAGTTACAAAAATCCACCTTCTTTATTGTAATACATACATGGTTAGATATTAATATTGTACTCCAAGATCATTTGTTATTTCTATAAGGAATTCCTAATATAAATAAATATTTATATTGAGCAATAAGCGAGATTTTACATTTCCATCCCAAATAAGAAATGGTTACCCCTTAGGTTGTTTGGTTTTTCAACTTGAAGTGCTAAAAGACGCACTTCATACGTGATTTGTTTTTCTGCAAATTTCATATTTTTAAGATAAACCAATTTGCATATATATATATATATATATATATATATATATATATATAAAGGCATATTTTAGTTTCCATTTCTATTATTATTAATTAATAATAAAATGAATTTATAAATAAAGTTTTTTGGTAAGATTCTATTTTGAGGTAATATTAAGATTTAATAATATTTGTAGATGAATGTCCTGAATTGATAAATGAAATTTACTTGTTAGGTTTTATATTTAAGTGATATTAATGATAGTAAGTTAATCTGTTTAATCCTACTACTACTACTGGTATTTGATATGGTAATATCATTTTGAATTTATTAGATTCAAACTCTCAATCTCTTATTTTCATATAAGGGTAGTTTTGATACTCTGTGGTCGGAAAAAAAAGATTGTGTCTCTATTCCAACAATTGATTAATAATATATGCCCAATTCAACTTTCAAAATATTAAAGAAAAGTACATCTACCGTTTAGTTTATTTTCTGGTAGTTTAAAATACGTTGCTTATCTGAGGTGGAAGGTGACTAATCGATTAAAGTAGAACAAGCTCTCTAACTTAGGGTGTGTTTATTGTTGAATGCAAATGGGGTACGGAGAGCATTATATTGGGAGGGATGTTGAACATGATACTGAGCGTAGTATGTCACGACCACCCACAAACCTTGCACTAACAAGAGGAATAATGAGCTAAAAGGTGTGCCAGGCAGCTATGGACGATCATCAAGGTATGATAACGCATGCGGAACCTATCGTATAACTCACAGCGCAAGGATAAAATATAATAGAACATATAACACAGGTCATAATAGTGAAGCATACTTGATTAGAAACTTCAACCCTCCAAACAATTAGAGGAAAAATATCCATACAATCTCGAAATTACCACATAAGTGTTTGTACAAATTTGCCTCACTACAGCGCTCAGAGATAAACACCGCACAACTGAAATAAAGATATTATATAATAGCAAAGATAATACGCCAGCCTCCTGCTCGTCACCGAACTGCAACATCATCCTTACCAAGATATCACATGTCACCTGCTACCTAGTCTGCCCATCCGAATAGTCGGATGAACAACCCAAGGTAATAAGAGGGAAACATAAAATCTTGAGTCAGACAACAGTTTATATGAGCGATAAAACAACTAACAAACTTCATCAATAAAGTATATGAGAATGAGTAAATAAATGAACTAATATACCCACAACACTAGAGAAGAACACAATACCCATCTTCCCCATATCAGATAGTGATAGCCTTTACAACAAACATTTCAACCATATGACCAAGGTAATCCAAGTAACCATTCAATTATGGCAACCAGAAGTAATCCATAATAACAATCATAACATCCAGATTATATATCTCACATAAACCATCTTAATCAAATTCAACATCCCTTAAGCACAAGCCCCAAAGGCCTAAACCGATATCAGATAGGCACCCAAGAAACATCTCCTCCGATGTCGGACAATCTACGTGAGACGGTACAAGCAAAACAAACAACCATACAAGAAAGACTCTGGCTATCACCGCCAATCCTGCTACGAAACCACCGTTAATCGTATGACTGGCCATATCATGCTGTCATCCATCAAGGGCTAATAGTAACCCCAGTTCTAGCAAAAAACCCATACGTCATACAATTTGACATATCTAGGCCATACACGACACTTAGGGTACTCGACCTATAACCGGTCTTTTAGACGTCTCTATTGTACCCCTGCTTTGAGCTCGCTAAAACCAACGACAATCTCTAGGCCTTCGGTATCTCTAGTCGTCATCAACGGCCGCTATCCATAAGCTCAGAACACTTTTGAGCAACAATTATCAACCGAATCAGAACACTTTTGACATCTGTTGCTTTTCAAAGGTCAATGAATGCATCACATCACTTCATCATTCTTTATTGAATTCACTTTGAAGTCATCATCACCCTCAGACTAAAGAAAAACATCAACATAAGGTCCGAAACCATCCATAACATTCCATATTTACTATGGAGCAAACTGCAGTGTTCATGCCATCAACATTAGCGTTTAAAAGCGTTGCCCAAAATCCTTCTTTTACGAGCCCTGACCGACTCGATCCTCTTGGATGCACGACCAACCCGAATTCATCACGACCGACTGACCCATTCTCATTGACACCCCGACCGATTGACCAACCCCTTATTATCATGACGGACCGACCATCTTGCATGACCGACCCTACTCCTTGATCCCATGACCGACCCGTCTTGTTCACTTCGTGACCAACCCCAGTGTGCGACCGAACCCTGCACGACCGACCCACCTCCTCGTGAAAGACCCGAGTCATCCCTTTAATACATGCCGACCAACCACCCTCTTGGAAGTTTGCCCGACCAGGACTTCTTTATCATGACCGACCGACCCATGCTCCACTAGCCGACTGATCCATCCATCGCCTTAAAAAGTATGACCGATCACCTTTGCTGACCGACCTGACTCCATTCTCCATGACCGACCGATCCGATCACCTCCGTGCTAACCGAATCGAAACTTTGGAACAACGACCGACCCCATCTGCTCATGGTAGCAACTGATCCCATCTCACCCGAATCACGACCGACCCACTCCCCTGGCTTGTTCCCTAAGCCACCCATCAATCGACCGATCCAATTATTCCAGATCTGACCCACCACGATTTCGTCCCGAAATTCGACCAAAACTCTGCCAAACGAGATTATCGACGAAGCCGATTCATCTAATTTATCCATAAACATTTTATGAAATTGCGAACAACATGAAAATGACAATTTCACCAATAATTCACCAAAAATCATGATAATAAACATATGAACTAAAATTATGGATCTAACTTACATAAACACATGAAACTATAAGGATACCGGTTTTAAGATGCTAAATTAGATCCTATGGCGATTCATATGAAAATAGACTTACCAAGGTGTATATATAAGGAAAACGACTTGAAAATGATGAAATTAAGATTATAGAACTCGTATACTTAATTGAATCCGTGTGAGAGATTCATATCACTCACCAATTCTCCAAAATGACCTAAAAACAATGAATTATTATTCCGGACAGTGAATAATTTGATCCATAATCTTCAATTCGATAAACTTTCCCTTGGAATTGTGTTGATCTAGCTTCAAACGATGTAGATCTTCGATTCTCTAATGTAGATCATGAATTTTAATGGTGGAAAGGTGTAGGAGAATGGAAGAATGGAGGATCATAAGCCCCTCCAATTGCGAGAATGAAGAAAGTAAATTATTCTCCATACCTCTTACCCCCTATTTATAGCCTCCCACCTCCCACTAATGGGCCTCTCCAAATTAGCCTATTAAGGCTTACAAAACCTGAACATCCAACCGTAAAACCTAAAAATAGTGATTCCTCCCAAACCGCTGAGCCAAATCTTTAATATGACCACTCTATGAAAAGGGAAACATCATTTCCTTTCCAATGGGTTTCATCATCTGATTCGACCCGAGTCAAAATTTATGCCCTATACAAGACTTATAGGGGAGAAATGATCACAAACGAAATTGGTAAAAATTATGGACATGTCTCACATCCCCATAAACCACATATCAAAATATGAGAATGATCCAACCCTCAGGGAATAAAATAAAAATATTTTACGATCGTCCGATACGTAAAATGCGGGCTGTTACATTTGCCCCACCCCCCTTTAAGAATTTTGCTCCCAAAATTCCAAGCAAACACAAGTAACCAAAATAATTTTGCATGCCTATCATCCATGAGCAGCCAATTCTATAATCCAAACTAGCAGCCATCAAGTCATGCATCCATATCCCTATCCTAGCATGCAGCATTCTAAAAACAAAAATTATTACAAAAATAATAATAACATACAATCACCTTCATCCTCACTGTCTTCCTCCAAAGCTGTTTCGTGTCATTTTCCACAACACGAAGTGGCTTACAAGGCCTCGTAACCGCGGCCTCGACTTCTTGGTCTTCGTATTGTTCCAGAGATACTACTACATCCGGATCATGCGCATATTCCGTAGAAACGATTCATGTAAAGCGTTATGCACACACGACATCTTCTCGAGTAACTCTAATCAATATACGAGCTTTCCATTTTGCTCAACTATTGGGAACGGTCCAATGAACCTAGGAGCTAATCTTTCCTTTATTTCTGAACTGAACCACATGCTTTAACGACGAAATCTTCACAAAATCATGTCGCCAACGTCGAATTCCAAATCTTTTCATCGCTTATCAGCATAACTCTTCTGACAATCTTGGGATGCCCTCATTCGTTGCCGAACGATCTCGATAGAATCCAATGTTTCTCTTATCATCTCTGGCCCAAGCACCAACCTATCTTCAGTTTCTTACCATTAATCTAGAGAATTACATGGTCTACCATACAACACCTCTTATGATGCCATCCCAATGCTCCACTAATAGCTATTATTACTTGTGAACTCAATTAGATGTAGATGCTCTTCTTACAATCCTCCGAAGTCTAACACACAAGCCCTTAGAAGATCTTTCAAAACTTGTTTAACTTTTTCGGTTTGACCATCAGTTTGGGGATGATAAGTCGTACTCAAACACAACTTGGTTCCCAAAGCTTCTTGCAGACTCTTCCAAAATCCGCTCATGAACAACGGATCCCGATCATGTAACACCCCACCTCCGCTAGGGTCACTCACAAAGGGAATGCACTAGTTTTGGAGAGGTATTATCGAGATAACATCACAGAATTATCACAAGACAGAACATAAATAAATAATTAAGTAAACAGCGGAAGAATTTCTGAGCAAAACAGAACTTCATTTCATTCCAAAATAAACCATGTCTTTTACAAACATTTCAAGTAACTTCATTACAACTGTCTTGTAATAATAGCCAAAGAAGCAATAACTTAAAAACAGAAAAACAGCTTATTCCCCCAAGTGCAGTAAAATGAAGCAGCCATAGCAAACCGTACATGCTGAGCCAAAGCAAGTGATATCCGAGCTAAGAGCTAGTGTTTCCTCCCTGAGAACCTGGGGGGGCGAAAGAAAAAGAGGCGAAAGGAAAAGGGTCAGTCATAAAGACTGAGTAAGTCCTAGTGACTTTCAGTGTAAAAACGGTTAAAACAACCTGTCATGTATGAACTGGAATTAAACTTAAGAATGGTGTCAAGGTGAACAAGATAGACTAAGGCGATCAGGATAAGTCAAGACAAGTCAAGTAAAGCATCACATGTTCGAGATTCGTTGCATCGACTGTACTAGTATACTAAGCCCATGTCACAAGTTAATCACGAAATAAATCCCACGGCCCAATATCATGAAATGACCCTGAAACGGGGTCTGACCCAAGTACGGGGTCCTACGGAGCGATTATCTAGTCGATCGGCTCCCTACAAGTTCTAGCTCGTCAAGTGTCTGTGTCATACGGCTAATCACGAATGTAGTCACCTGTGCTGGGTCCACCTTCGGGTGTATCAGCCCTAGGGTGTCAACCCTTGACACGATTCAAGATGCACAGATAAATCTACAGATACCCAGTGTCTGCCCCGGAATACGTGCACGACCGTAGCCCACCGAACCTACACTGGCATACCCCACTGCCGTCGTTCACCTCTTACAATCAGCCCGGTAATCGTGCCCCACCCGGCCTAGCCCCAGGGTACCTTGATACATCTAGAGGGTTACTGCTGAAAAGGGTCGTGTCTAGGGTTTCGCCTACAGATTAGGTCATGTAATTCGTGACCTAACCCGCCTAACCGATTAAGTCATGTAATTCGTGACTTAATCCTTTTCCAGTCTAGTCATGTCAAGATGGTTAAGTATGTCATTTAAATTCGTGACTTAACCCGCTTACGTGTCATGTCAAGTTGGCTAAGTGTTGTCGTTTCAAGTCCATGACTTAGCCCTAAGTTGGTTAAGTTGTCTTTTCATGTTCATGACTTAACCCTAATTGGCATTAATTGGTTCTTTAATGCACCGAACCACTCACATTGGATCTTATTGTTCGTAGCCACTGGATTTGTCGGGCGGTTCCGGGCAGGTTTACGCTACGAACTCAACCCAACCTCGGGTTTCAAGCGCGATGTGACCAACTACCCACATTGGATCCTATTGTTTGTAGCAACTGGATTTGTCGGGCGGTTCCGGGCAGATTTACACTACAAACTCAACCCAACCTCAAGTTGGCCACTTTCTTGTTTTCTAAAGTCATGCCCATGTTCTTATCAGATTCGTGCTATTTTCATAGCATGTTCATATGTCAATTTCGTGCCCAACTAAGGCATGTTTCAAGTCAAGTTATGGCATGTTCAAGTCAAGTTTTTCGTGCCATATTTCATGTTCTACTTATGCCAAATTTCACGGTTTATGATTATAATCAATTCAAGTTTTGCCTATTCTACCCAATCGTATCCCCAACGCATATAAACGTACTTCGTTCACAAGCATAAACAATTCAAGAGATAAAGGGGAATAACACCAAACATGTGATAGGCATATGTGACAATTCCACCATCACTTGCATAATAAACAGGCTATAACATATCACATGGTTTCGATACTAGCATGATGATAACTTGGCATAGTAATGGTTCCAACTTAGTTCAACATGATGAATTCAACTTTACATCATAGGCATAATAATCATTGCGGGCATAATAATAATTTTATTACAAACATGAAACATTAAAGGCATGGTAATTCTAATAGGCATAGTAGATTCCAATTTAGTATTTTTAGCATAATGGTTCTCATCTAGCATTATAAACATAATGATTCCAACTTTTCATCATAACCTAGCGATTCCCAATTTAACATGATAGGCATATTAACATCACAGGCATAGTTTCATTAATATCATGGACATGGTTTAATTAGCATCATAGGCATGGTTTAATCAACATGAGGATTTCAATGAACATAATGATTTCATGGACATGTATTTGTTCAACTTGCAATAAAATTAAGCCCAAGTGATTCATAACAACATCAACATCATGATAAGTTTAACTTGCAACATTAACATAGCAATATTCCCAAATTTTGATTCAAAGTTAAACAATATAAACATGGATTAATAATAGTTCTTAAATCCGGTTTCAGTTCATAGCATGTCCATGTTATTTTAGCGTTTTTGCCTAAAAAGTGACATAGAACTTACAATATGAAGCAAGCAATCCAAATCAAAACTTTAAATCAAATAGCCCCAAATTCGTTGTCTAAAGCGTCGTAGTTGTTGTAGCTTCTAGTTGTAGCCTTCAAGAATCATCCTTCGTCTTCTTTAATTTTGTTCTTTGTATTTTTAATTTAGAGTTCTAGGTTTAATGGCGGGTGCATGAGTGCTAAAATGAAATAGTATGATTTAGGCTAGGTCTTAGGGTCTTTAAATAGTTGTAGGCAACTCATTTAGGCCATTAGATCAACCCCAGAGTCAATCCGGACCATCAAAACACATACCGGGCTTCAAAAATGGGTTCTGGGCCAAACCAGGCAGACTAGGTCGACCTGTACAGGGTGTCGACTCTAGGGTCGACCTGGCCTGGGGAGGTCGACTCTAGGGTCGACTCGGTTCTGTCTGCTAGAAAGTCTGCTGAAACTTGTTTTGGCCATATCTTGGTCATACGGACTCCGATTTTCGAAAACTCGGACTCTATTTCGCGTATTTTTTCGAGAGGAACGCAATGGTGAAGTCCATTTTACCTAATTCCTGATTCTTAAATTAATTATCCTTATTTTACTATCTTTTCCGTTACACACACCGTTACCGAACTAATTTTTCTTCTCTTCCAAATATTAATTAATTCTTCTTATGCATCACCATTATTTACCTATCTAAACATATTTTTATATATTTTATTTCATTTTTAATTATACCTTGATTTCTTGTTTTCACATGTTGTTAAAATTCGGGTTGTTACATTCTCCCCTCCTTAAAGGATTTCGTCCCCGAAATCTTCTAGTTAAGAAGAATGTGTCCTACCATCCATCTTCCATCTACTCAAAACATCATCCACAAGCAACCATGGTACTTAAAAGACTTCTAATGTTTTATGAACACATGCAAAGAGTGTGTGTATATGTTCCTTATCTAATGCTAATGTTCAGGCCTGATTGATTTTCTAAATGCAAAATATGTTTAGTGAAATGAATCCAATATGTATGCAAAATTTTCCTATTATAATTCATGATTTCTACATGAGTGCACAAACATTCAGTCATATGCAACAACCAAATGATAGCACAACCAAGTTTCCAAAATAATCACTCATGCATATGCAAGTATGAAACTGTGACTGAGCCGATCTAGTGCCTAATGTGTATTCATGCATCCACGAGCAACCACTTGCGACCACTTGCAACCATTTTGCAATCATAACATGTTTCAATTACATGTTTACATCCAAAAAGATTCTACCTATGGTTCTCAAGATAGGATCGAGGAGATAACAAGATAAAACAAAGCATCTAGAAAAAGAAGTTAAAGATGTACCCCCGGAAGGTCCGGTCTGCTTTTTAGGGCAGTCCTTGCTGATGTGTCCAGTCTCCCCACAATGAAAACATTCACCTTGCTTTCTCTTCCTCTTTCTACAATCCTTGGCTATGTGCCCTTCCGTACCACAGAAATTGCATTTCCTTTTATCACGTGAGTTGTCGTTCTTGCCTCCTTTCTCAGAGTCTACCTTCTTTATTCTGAGAATCGTTGGGCTTGACCTCTTTCTTGCCCTTCTTATCTTCCTCATACAGTAGGGCCATATCCACCAAACTTTCAAAGGTCGCCCCCATGGGCACATGAGTCATGGCCAAACCATGTAGTGGCTCGTTCAAGCCTCGTGCAAAACGCAGCGCCTTTTTCTGAGGAGTGTTGACTAACTCCAATCCGAAGCGAGCAAGCTGATTGAAACGGTTCACGTATTCTTTAACTGTCATATTTCCATGTTTAAGGGCCAGAAACCGTTCCATTTGGAGACTCTCCTCTGCTGATGACAAGAACTCAAGCCCAAATCTCCCTCTAAAGTCCGCCCAAGTCTCAATGGGCCTAGTAGCGTTGGTGACTTCCCACCAATAAGAAGCTTCCTCTTTCATGAGCCACGCCGCCAACTGTACTTTCCTATTGTCCTCTACCTCAAAGATAACAAACAAGTCTTCAGTTTCCTTCAACCAATTCTGTGCCTCAACAAAAGTCTCAGTTCCTAGGAAATCCTTTCCGCCCATGGCCTTAAAGTCCTTGCATATCTTTGAAAAAGAGGTTTATCGCGGAGGTTGAGGAGGATGAGGAGGAGGATTGTCTAGGCCTGCCACATTAGCCCGAGCCTCGAGCAAACGATGGAACCAAGTGGGTATATTGACCCCCTCGGGAAGATTAAGGTCGTCGGCCATGATAAGCTGAAAACGAAAAAGGAAAAGATTCAAACGAGGAAACAAAGATAGTGCTAATGGCTTTGGGGAATATGCCTTTTAATCAAAACAAAATTTTCTTGAAAATTTGCTTCTTTGTAAATGGTTTTGAAAAAAATTCAAAAGGTTTTCAAAACTTTTGCCCAATCTTGGTAACCTTCTGCTCTGATACCAAAATGTAACACCCCACCTCCGCTAGGGTCACTCACAAAGGGAATGCACTAGTTTTGGAGAGGTATTATCGAGATAACATCACAGAATTATCACAAGACAGAACATAAATAAATAATTAAGTAAACAGCGGAAGAATTTCTGAGCAAAACAGAACTTCATTTCATTCCAAAATAAACCATGTCTTTTACAAACATTTCAAGTAACTTCATTACAACTGTCTTGTAATAATAGCCAAAGAAGCAATAACTTAAAAACAGAAAAACAACTTATTCCCCCAAGTGCAGTAAAATGAAGCAGCCATAGCAAACCGTACATGCTGAGCCAAAGCAAGTGATATCCGAGCTAAGAGCTAGTGTTTCCTCCCTGAGAACCTGGGGGGGGGACGAAAGAAAAAGAGGCGAAAGGAAAAGGGTCAGTCATTAAGACTAAGTAAGTCCTAGTGACTTTCAGTGTAAAAACGGTTAAAACAACCTATCATGTATGAACTGGAATTAAACTTAAGAATGGTGTCAAGGTGAACAAGATAGACTAAGGCGATCAGGATAAGTCAAGACAAGTAAAGTAAAGCATCACATGTTCGAGATTTGTTGCATCGACTGTACTAGTATACTAAGCCCATGTCACAAGTTAATCACGAAATAAATCCCATGGCCCAATATCATGAAATGACCCTGAATCGGGGTCTGACCCAAGTACAGGGTCCTACGGAGCGATTATCTAGTCGATCGGCTCCCTACAAGTTCTAGCTCGTCAAGTGTCCGTGTCATACGGCTAATCACGAATGTAGTCACCTGTGCTGGGTCCACCTTCGGGTGTATCAGCCCTAGGGTGTCAACCCCTGACACAATTCAAGATGCACAGATAAATCTACGGATACCCAGTGTCTGCCCCGGAATACGTGCACGACCGTAGCCCACCGAACCTACACTGGCATACCCCACTGCCGTCGTTCACCTCTTACAATCAGCCCAGTAATCGTGCCCCACCCGGCCTAGCCCCAGGGTACCTTGATACATCTAGAGGGTTACTGCTGAAAAGGGTCGTGTCTAGGGTTTCGCCTACAGATTAGGTCATGTAATTCGTGACCTAACCCGCCTAACCGATTAAGTCATGTAATTCGTGACTTAATCCTTTTCCAGTCTAGTCATGTCAAGATGGTTAAGTATGTCATTTAAATTCGTGACTTAACCCGCTTACGTGTCATGTCAAGTTGGCTAAGTGTTGTCGTTTCAAGTCCATGACTTAGCCCTAAGTTGGTTAAGTTGTCTTTTCATGTTCATGACTTAACCCTAATTGGCATTAATTGGTTCTTTAATGCACCGAACCACTCACATTGGATCTTATTGTTCGTAGCCACTGGATTTGCCGGGCGGTTCCGGGCAGGTTTACGCTACGAACTCAACCCAACCTCGGGTTTCAAGCGCGATGTGACCAACTACCCACATTGGATCCTATTGTTTGTAGCAACTGGATTTGTCGGGCGGTTCCGGGCAGATTTACACTACAAACTCAACCCAACCTCAAGTTGGCCACTTTCTTGTTTTCTAAAGTCATGCCCATGTTCTTATCAGATTCGTGCTATTTTCATAGCATGTTCATATGTCAATTTCGTGCCCAACTAAGGCATGTTTCAAGTCAAGTTATGGCATGTTCAAGTCAAGTTTTTCGTGCCATATTTCATGTTCTACTTATGCCAAATTTCACGGTTTATGATTATAATCAATTCAAGTTTTGCCTATTCTACCCAATCGTATCCCCAACGCATATAAACGTACTTCGTTCACAAGCATAAACAATTCAAGAGATAAAGGGGAATAACACCAAACATGTGATAGGCATATGTGACAATTCCACCATCACTTGCATAATAAACAGGCTATAACATATCACATGGTTTCGATACTAGCATGATGATAACTTGGCATAGTAATGGTTCCAACTTAGTTCAACATGATGAATTCAACTTTACATCATAGGCATAATAATCATTGCGGGCATAATAATAATTTTATTACAAACATGAAACATTAAAGGCATGGTAATTCTAATAGGCATAGTGGATTCCAATTTAGTATTTTTAGCATAATGGTTCTCATCTAGCATTATAAACATAACGATTCCAACTTTTCATCATAACCTAGCGATTCCCAATTTAACATGATAGGCATATTAACATCACAGACATAGTTTCATTAATATCATGGACATGGTTTAATTAGCATCATAGGCATGGTTTAATCAACATGAGGATTTCAATGAACATAATGATTCCATGGACATGTATTTGTTCAACTTGCAATAAAATTAAGCCCAAGTGATTCATAACAACATCAACATCATGATAAGTTTAACTTGCAACATTAACATAGCAATATTCCCAAATTTTGATTCAAAGTTAAACAATATAAACATGGATTAATAATAGTTCTTAAATCCGGTTTCAGTTCATAGCATGTCCATGTTATTTTAGCGTTTTTGCCTAAAAAGTGACATAGAACTTACAATATGAAGCAAGCAATCCAAATCAAAACTTTAAATCAAATAGCCCCAAATTCGTTGTCTAAAGCGTCGTAGTTGTTGTAGCTTCTAGTTGTAGCCTTCAAGAATCATCCTTCGTCTTCTTTAATTTTGTTCTTTGTATTTTTAATTTAGAGTTCTAGGTTTAATGGCGGCTACATGAGTGCTAAAATGAAATAGTACGATTTAGGCTAGGTCTTAGGGTCTTTAAATAGTTGTAGGCAACTCATTTAGGCCATTAGATCAACCCCAGAGTCAATCCGGACCATCAAAACACATACCGGGCTTCAAAAATGGGTTCTGGGCCAAACCAGGCCGACCAGGTCGACCTGTACAGGGGGGGTCGACTCTAGGGTCGACCTGGCCTGGGGAGGTCGACTCTAGGGTCGACTCTAGGGTCGACTCGGTTCTGTCTGCCAGAAAGTCTGCTGAAACTTGTTTTGGCCATATCTTGGTCATACGGACTCCGATTTTCGAAAACTCGGACTCTATTTCGCGTATTTTTTCGAGAGGAACGCAATGGTGAAGTCCATTTTACCTAATTCCTGATTCTTAAATTAATTATCCTTATTTTACTATCTTTTCCGTTACACACACCGTTACCGAACTAATTTTTCTTCTCTTCCAAATATTAATTAATTCTTCTTATGCATCACCATTATTTACCTCTCTAAACATATTTTTATATATTTTATTTCATTTTTAATTATACCTTGATTTCTTGTTTTCACATGTTGTTAAAATTCGGGTTGTTACAGATCACTTACCATACTCTTCGGGATACCATGGAAATGAACCATCCATCTTATATAAGGTTTAATCATCTTCGACGATGTTCTAGTCGATCTGATAGGAATAAACCTTACGTTCTTGGTCAAGCGATCCATGATGACCCAAAATCCTTCAATTCCTGCCCTTTCTCTAAGTAGCCATCGATAAAATCCATCTATATCTGCTCCCACTTCCATGTAGGAACTTCCAATGGTTGAAGTAATCCACTTGGCTTCTTTTGTTCAGCTTTCGCCAACTGACCGTTCATACACTTGGAAATAAACTTTCCAATATCTCTTTTCATCCCTTCCCAGTAATATACTCGCTTCATGTCCTGATACATCTTATTGCTACCAGGATGAATCGTCAACTTCGAATGATGACATTCCCTCGGAACCTCATCTCTCAATCCATCGATATCAGCAACAACCAGTCGCCCTTGCTTTCGAAGCCAACCTTCTCGATCGACCTCGAATTCTTTATTCTCTGGTTCCAACTTATGGATAAAACAAGCTTCACATCTCGCTTTTGGCTCTCGCCAATCCTTTCAATGAGAATAGGTCTTTTTGATAACCTTGTCAACATTTCAAGTTCCAATTCACACCGTGATCTAAAATCAAATTTCATCAAATACTCAAGTCACTTCCATTCTGAAAACATCGCTCCTAAACTCACAATCGATTTAACACATCTGCTCCTGCGTTACCTTTTCCAGGAGTGGTATCTTCAAAACTTATCCTTCCTTTGATGCTTTCGAAAGACTACCAAACCAACTCACAACGAATCTTACGCTCTTCCTCGTTCTGAGAGTAAACCAGGATATCACCCACGAACACAGGCACAAACTTGTTCGTTGGTCTTTGAAAACTCTATTTATAAGATCCACAAAATATGCTGATGCGTTAATCAACCCGAATGGCATCACCAACCATTCAAAGAAACTAGACGGTGTCCTAAAAGCAGTCTTCGGCACACTATCCTTTAACCCTCGCAATTGGTGAAATTTCGTTGCTAAATCCATTTAAGAAAACACTTTGGCATCGTAAAGCTGATCTAACAAATCTTTGAACCTTGATAACAAATACTTGTTCTTCTTGGTCATCTTGTTCAGCTCACGGTAGTCCTCACAAAAATCTCTACGAGTCACCAGCCTTGGTTGTAAACACAATAGGTGCACCCCATTTGGAAATAATCCTTGGAATGAATCCTTTCCCAAAAAGTCATGAACCTGCACCTTTTACTCTCGTTGTTCCTTAGGCTCCATCTGCCTTAGGGGCATAACAATAGATCTAGCACCCTCGACCAAATCGACTCTAAACTCAATCTCATGATGCGGCCGACAACTCTTTGACTTTGCAAAAGACATCCTCAAACTTATTTGCGATTAGCCCGAATGATAGGTCTTCTTGTGGAATTCCAAGCGAATATAACAACTCATGAGAACACCATCTTCAGGTTACCCCGAATCAACACCTTTCGCCCCTCCACATCCTTGACTCTCATCTCTAGCTTTTCGCAATTCACTCTTACTGCATACCTCTTGGGCCAATCCATGCTCAAGACGATCAAAACCCAGCAAAAGTTACAACTAAGCAACCATTCATAATTAAGCATCCATGATCAACAATACTGGATCCAAAAAGTATGCAAAGAGTAGATGAACCCATACTAGATTAGTTACAACCAAAGGTCTTTTACAACTTCAAGTTCCAAAATTATTCAACATACAATCTTATTAAAGGTAAAAGAAGACGATTCCCTAGTACCCAACATAACTCAATCAAGCTCCACTGGCAGGAAGCATATCCAAACAACAACAACTTCTCCTAATTCTCAGCAGGAATGTAATAGGAAATCGAAATAATTTCCAAAACACATGCTTCCTCCGGTTGCTTATTCTTTAGAAAATCCGGGCAGTACTTCATCTTATGTCCAGGCTTCCCACATTCAAAGCACTTCCTTTCGGCTCTTGGCTTCTCACAATTCTTAGCATAATGGCCCTCTAACTGACAGTTGAAGCAAAGATCATTCTTTTTAATTTTCTTCTTCTTATTCAGCTTCTTTGTAGCACAGGGGACAATAAAGGTTTCTTTGTCCATAGGAGAATAGTCCCTTTGTCGCTTAGCATAATCCGTTCTGGGTACTTGCACAGGAATACCACGCTCTACTACCACTTTTGGAATGGGTATCCTTAACATAGTTGCTGCCATCATGGCCTCCCAGAACATAACCAGATATTCTGGTGCAACGGCTAAAGACCCCAATTGGCTTCCATCTCCTACTCTTCCAGTCTCAGGTTCAATCCTAGAGGTTTGAAGACTCGTTCTAAATCTAAAATGGAATGATTAATCCACATATGAGATAATTACAGAAATGAAATCCGAATACCATTATACTCATATGCTACTACATAGTATACACCCATTAAAAATCTACAAATACGTCTCTTATACGTGATTACGCCTTCGAACTTTGGCTAAAATCGATAACCAGAGTTCTGATACCAAATGTGACGACCTCCCACAACCCATGCACTAAACAAGAGGAATAATGCGCTGAAAGGTGTGCCGGGCAGCTATGGACGATCGCCAAGGTACGATAACACACGCGGAACCTGTCGTATAACTCACAGCGCAAGGATAAAATATAATAGAATAATACAACAAGTCATAGTTGTGAAGCATACTTGATCAGAAACTTAAACCCACCTAACAATTAGTGAAAAATATCCATACAATCTGGAAATTACCACATAAGTGTCTGTACAAATTTTCCTCACTACAACGCTAAGAGATAAACACCACACAACAGAAATAAATATACTATATAATAGCAATGATAATACGCCAGCCTCCTGCTCATCACTGAAATGCAACATCGTCCTCACCAAGATATCACATGTCACCTGCTACCTAGTCTGCCCATCCAAACAATCGGATGAGTAGCCCAAGGTAATAAGAGGGAAACATAAAATCTTTGAGTCAAACAACAGTCCTAGTAAGCGGTAAAACAACTAACAAACTTCATCAATAAAGTATATGAGAATGGGTAAATAAACGAACTAATCTACCCATAACACAGAGAAGAACACAACTCCCATCTTCCTTACATTAGACAGTGATAGCCTTTACAAGAAACATTTCAACCATACGACCAAGGTAATCCAAGCAACCATTCAATTATGGCAACCATAAGTAATCCATAATAACAATCATAACATCCAGATTATATATCTCACATAAACCATCTCAATCAAATTCAACATCCCTCAAGCACAAGCCCCAAAGGCCAAAACCAATATCAGACAGGTACCCAAGACACATCTCCTCCGATATCGGACAATCTACGTGAGACGTTACAAGCAAAACAAACAATCATACAAGAAATACTCTGGCTATCACCGCCAATCCTGCTACGAAACCACCGTTAATCGTATGACTGGCCATATCATATTGCCATCTATCAAGGGCTAATGGTAATCCCGGTTCTAGCAAAAACACCATACGTCATACAATTTGACATATCTAGGCCATACACAACGCCTAGGGTACTCGACCTACAACCGGTCTTTTAGACGTCTCTACTGTACCCCTGCTTTGAGCCCTATAGAACTTATGACAATGATAATCTCTCGGCCTTCGGTATCTCTAGTCGTCATCAACGGCGACTATCCATAAGCTCAGAACACTTTTGAGCAACCATTATCAACCGAATTAGAACATTTTTGAGTTGTCATCACATCCGTTGCTTTTCAACGATCAACGAATGCATCACATCACTTTGTCATTCTTTATTGAGTTCACTTTGAAGTCATCATCACCCTCGGACCAAAGAAAAACATCAACATAAGGTCCGAAACCATCCATAGCATTCACACATTTACTACGGAGCAAACTGCAGCGTTCATGCCATCAACATTAGCGTTTAAAAGCGCTGCCAAAAACCCTAACTAAAATTGTGGATCTAACTTACAATAACACATGAAAATATAAGGATACCGGTTTTAAGTTGCTGAATTAGAACCTATGAAAAGTTATATGAAAATAGACTTACCATGGTGTAGATCTAAGGAAAACGACTTGAAAATGATGAAATTAAGATCCTAGAACTCATATACTTGATTGAATCCGTGTGAGAGATGCATATCACTCACCAATTCTCCAAAATGACCTAAAAACAATGAATTATTATTTTGGACAGCGAAGAATTTGATCCAAACTCTTCATTTCGATGAACTCTCCCTTGGAATGGTGTAGATCTAGCTTCAGCAATGTAGATCTTCGATTCTCTAACGTAGATCCCGAATTATAATGGTGGAAAGCTATAAGAGAATGGAGGAATGGAGGATCACAAGCCCCTCAAATTGAGAGAATGGAAAAAGTAAACTATTCTCCATGCCTCTCACCCCCTATTTATTGTCTCCCACCAGCCCACCAACGGGCCTCTCCAAATCAGCCCATTAAGGCTTACAAAACCAGAACATGCAATTGTAAAACCTTAAAACAGCGATTCCTCCCAAACCGTTGAGCCAAATCTTTAAGTGACCACTCTATGGAAAGGGAAACATCATTTCCTTTCCAATGGCACAGGTCTCATCACCTAATTCAACCCGAGTCAAAAGTTATGCCGTATACAAGACTGATAGGAGAAAAATGATCACAAACAAAATTTGTTAAAATTATGGACATATCTCATGTCCCCATAAACCATATATCAAAATATGAGAATGTTCCAACCCTCAGCGAATAAAATAAAAATATTTTACGGTCGTTCGATACGTAAATTGCGGGTTGTTACATTGTACGTTGGTGAATGAAATACGTGTGCACAGCGTTAGAGCAGGGTATGGAGTATGGCATTTAATTTATGTTTTTTTATTAATTGTTTTACAGTTAATTAGTTATTTGTTTATTGTGTAATACACGGGCAAACTCGGGTTGTTTTTTTTATTAATTGTTTTGCATTTAATTTACGTTGACTCATAGTTTGTTTTTCCCTTGCAAACTCGGGTTCTCCTATTTTCTACACGGGCAGTCGAATACTTTGTTTTGCAGATATTTATCTTTAGCAGGATTCTGGATCGAAGCTTAAAGCTGTGTCCAGAGCATTGATAGTTTATATTTCCATTGTGCACTTTATTACAATTATTGTAATCTATCTTCCGTTGTATTATTTCGATGTACTATGATATTCTGTACTCTGATGTAACATTATTATGATGTTTAGAAAAGTCTTCTATTGCTGTTCTGATGTTGTTGTATACCCAAAGTTAGCGAACCGAGGATTTTCGACTTTCGAATAGGGCCTTGCTGTCGATTCGGAGGGCGGGGATTTTCGGGTCACTACAGTTAAACCCGGTCTTTCTGAATAACTCGCGTATCATATAAACAAGTGTTATAAAAACACATCATACACCTCATTCCGATCCAGAATATTCTTTTATTCAAATGTTCACATTACTGAGAATTAATCCCATTCATCTTCTCAAAGATTTGATTCGTTTAAACCTCTTGTTTAAATCTTTCTTTGAAAACCACTGCAAAAGATTTTGTATTATCTTTTAGCAATTTTAAACCAAATCATGGTTTATCAAACTAGTCGGTATTAACGCCTTACCGAAGTAATCATTTATTTTAGTAACCCAATTCCGACCTATTCATCCCATGGAGCAAAACTGGTGGTACTCCATATCTTACACCCAATGTGTTATCGGTAATTTAATTACCATTTATCATTCAAATCTAATTAAAGATTTAACTATCGCATGAAGCAAAACTGGCGATACTCCATCTCGAACAATTCTTGAATTCAGTAGGTTTAATTACCTTATTCGTATTTCAATTTAATTAAAGATTCATTAAAGCTCTACCTTAGTTTTAATCTTCAAAAATCATTATTCAACGATTATTCAACTTTAGGAAATTAATCTTGTCTTTAACTGGGTTAAAGAACTAATGTCATTTAAAACACAGTTCACAATAAACCCAAAATCATCTTCCATATAAATGGAATCTTCATAGAAAACATGTCAATATATAATCGATATAAATTTCCGTATCATACTAATAATATAAATGGAATAACGGCAAAGCCTTTTAAATTCCATAAATAATAACGGTCTTCCTTCACAGAAGCTCATATCGATTATTATTAAATCGAATTCCATTCAATTCCAAATTAATGTATTAAAATAGAAAACTTTATTTGGAAAATTTCCATTAAATCTTAATAAAAAGATTTATAAATTCCAAATCATATCTTCACCGTTAATCGGGTTTAGGAATCAATGTCGTTTAAAACATCATTCACAATGAACCTAAAATCAACTTCCACTGTAACAGCCCGGGGAAAACTCAACGCTCGAATTTTCGACAATAATATATAAACCCATATTACTTTCCAAAACCCAAGGAACGAATCCCGGATTGTTTATAGAAAGAAATTCGAGGATGAGAATAGAAAGAAAGAATATTAGAATAGAAGAAAGAAGAAGAACACCACATCAGAATCTCACAGCGGAACAGATAAAATATAACATAATAAATCCTTTTATACAAAAGAACAGTATACACATACCAACCCTCAGAGTACAACATATATCAGAGACAGCGGAAAATAACTTTATATAACTAGCGGTGAAGCCTCCTGCTTCCAGCTCCTGAAACTCCAAGCGAAACCTGACCTAGAAATATGCTCGGTCTGACCCGAGCACATTTGAGGAAAAGCAAATTACACCGGGTTAGTCTGGAATACTTTCAGTGATAAATTCACATAACACACAACTTGTTTAACATTGGAAAATCCTTTCTGAAATCAAAGGATAATAGTAAGACCAGCCCCCACATAAACACATACGGTTTTTACCTTACTATAACCCAAAACGTTTGAAATCATATCTTATTCTGATATTATCATAATGTCTAAATACAAATAATTAACAATCTAGCGGAACGCTTGCATCTCACGCTCCACATATATATTATACAATCAAAAACCGCGGGCGCTTATTGGAAATTGGGTTCCGACCTTGACAAGGTATGGGACCACCTGCCGAATGTGTATCTCTAGAGGCGAATACACTGGTTCAACAAGAATGTCTTCCAACCCGGCCCACACATTACCGACCACTCATTTCGTTTGAGTGTATCGAATGTATATCACCAACGGTTGGGCTCAAACCACCGTTTCCCGAAAAGGGACAGCATCGAATATAGATTAAAGAAGCAAAAAGGAATTTCTCTAGATAGGTGATTATACACCCTAATGGGAGCGACCTACATAACCACGCTGCCTGCCCGATTTTTGTCATTTCCCGGTTGATGAGGCTTGAGGCTAGAATTTATTTCTAGAACATCTGGTCATCATTCACTTTGAATGCCACATTGTCAGATCCTCTAGATATAACTAATTGACGTCCACAAAAATACCCTAGTTGGGAGGTAACCAACTATGACACGTTTGAAGAAATCAACGTACATAGCCCATTGGAAATACTCTGTCAGACATTCGTCCATACAAGTCATCCAGGAAATGGATGAATCGAAGGTACCCTCCTACCGCATCCTTATATAGGAATCACTCCAAGGATTAGTAGCGAGTAGTCCTTGCAAATCCGTAAAATCTCAACCATGACCGAATCACGTCAGAATATCTCTACGTTGCAACACAGAGAATATTCATCAAGTAATTCTTCCACTTATGAATATTCACGGTCTTCACTTGCTCCGTCTTTAATCGACGTCTTCACGTATTTGCTGGTTGGAATGGTTTTCGAATATAAATTCGATCCCGGTCTTTCCGTACCAACAATCGTATTGGTCAGGTTTGATAGTCGGTGATTTAACTATCAAATAACAGTAGTGTGAATGAGTTTAATTAATTCGATACTTGGCATTACTTGGCCTATTAAAATATATTTAACAAAATTGTTAATACCTTATAATTCTTCCTATATATTCCAACATTATTCTTATTTAATTATAACAAAACTATTTTCCACATTTCCGAGTATGTGTGTGTATATATATACACTTAGCTTTCCCTTTCCTTTAGGAATATTGGTATATTTCTTCAAAACCTTTTTCCCCTTTTTCTTTATTCGGCATCTCGATCTATATATATAGTATACCTAACGGTATAAAATAAATGCCCGATTTTGGTATAGTAAAACAAATGTCAAATTTCACAATTTAAAACCAAATATTTTCATTTAACTCGCACTAACATTATAGTATTGTAAAATCTCGCTCTTATGTTCAATATTTCTCCTTATGGGGAAATAAACCAATTCCAACATCTTGTACTCACCACAAACGAATATCATTCCTCGATAATAGTGAAGCCGTTCAAGTTGGGGTACTCTATTTACCTCTCAGACCTTGATCGACAACGTTCTTATCTCACAATAAATATCAATTTGTCACCTAACCACCTCACCAAAATCTTATTTACCATCTCGATTTCAAATTGGTTAGGTAAACCGTTTCTTATATTTGAAATCCTTGTCAATATAATCTATTTACTAAATTTGTTTGATTAAGTGAATGTCCAATAAACACCACTTTTAATTTAAATCAATATCTCGCTTATAACCCTTGGATTTTAATAAAAACCTTACTTTATATAATCTGCTTCCATTTATTGGCTTCTTATAATAATCTTTATCTTGGATAAAGAATCCCCTTATCACCTTCCTAACTATACGACCCCTTTTAACTTGGATTTTAGTTCCAAGAATCCATTTACCAATATTCTAATACCAAACTATTTCATGGATTTCCTTTTTGTTTGAAATCCTTAGTTCAATTACAATATTTGCTAAATTCAATTTTTCAACATTTAACTAATCAATTTGGTTTTTAACCCTTTTAAAACCTTGTTTGGATTGTTTCCAAATCACTTATAAAAAATCCGTTAAGCATCTTGAACAACTTCTTACATTTTATTTTAAACCATTTACCATTACCATGCTCCAGTCTTTTACTAATATATTCAACATCTTCCTTATCATTTTATTTCAATTGAACTCCCTTTTACTTAATTTAGTAATTAGGAAAAATCTTATTTAAATCTTCACATTTACTTATACAACTCATTTACAATCCTCGTTTGAAACTTTGGATTATAAATCTCCTTATAACCCTTATCGCTCCTTTTTATTTAAAACTTATCGCTACTCAACATTTCTTAATCGACAACTAATATAAAGTAAACGCTTTAATTATTATTAATTAAAATAATAAGTAACTTCCATATTAACTATATTAAAGATGGTTAACTTTTCTATTAACTAAAATAGTATAATTATCATTTTTGAAAACCTTATTAAATAAAAGTTTACTTTATTAACACAAAACAATTCAATAACCATTTTAATTTATAGTTAATAAGAGATTAACTAATAAATTACTCTATTCGTTAAAATTAATGAATATTCGAAATATTTAAATCAAATTTATTCCATTAGTCAATTTTACTCAAAACGGTTGATTTTATCGACCGTACGCATTAGTTAACAGTTAACTGCTTTTCATTTGTCACTTCCCTTTTTAAATTAATCAAATAACTTAATTAATTTAAAAATACCATTTTAAATGTTTTAAAAACAATTATGCTATTTTACCAACCCATAGGTAATTTCTTGGCTTTTTGCCTTTAAACTTGTATAATCATAAGATTCTATTCCATCAACATTTTAAATACTTTCTTTGATAAACTAGATTTAAAATATTTATTCCTCGATTTCTAATTCAATTATTGATATAGAATAATTGAATAACTTCAACTCATTTATAAAATAATTTATAACTTTTAAAATTACATCAATCCCCTTGACAGTAGACCGATGTTTATAACGATATTATTTAGGCCATTCACTGCCAATTACCAAATCAATACCGTCAATTGATTTCAATTGCAACAACGATGAATATATATTCAAACATCAACATTCAAATGGTTTTTAGTATCAGTCGGGTGTATAATTCATATATGAATAAAATGTACCATAAATAAAATACAATTTATTTGAGGAATCCAGTCGGATCCCTCCAACCTGTCCTTCTCTGCATCACAGATAACAGTTGATAAAAATATTCGAATTTAATATAATGCATTTATACAATGAAATAAACGGCAACCAAACAAACAGTAAACAACCAATTTGCATCCATCGCATCCAATCAACCAATTTACACTTGTTAACTGTAAATTATATTTTTCTATGAATTTACCACATCACAGAATTGCAGAGGGTGTGAGAATTAACTCACCAGATTATTTCAGCTGACGGTGGGCGCGTTTGTTTCTTTTTATTTCAGTCGAGCGTTCAAAATTAGCTGAAATTTCAACTGCGTCAGATCAGTGCCTAGTCAGTGCCATTGTCTAGGTCTCGTCCCTGTGATACCAACGTATCCAGTTTTGCTGAAATTCGTTAACGTATAAAGAAGATATGCTAATTAAAAGATTGTATAAATTATACGATAATCAAATAAGTTTAATTATTAATTTAAAACATTAATTATCTAAATGAACTGCCACGTCATCCTCAGTTAAACCAAAAACGCATTTTCTCATTCTTGGATGTTTGAAACCCGATTACTCCCTTCACCGTGAAAACCAAAAACACCATCTACCAAAACACGATCCCATCCTTCGATCACCGTACCCACCGGCGACCACCAGAGTCATCACCTCCGACCCCATCAAAACCACCGCTCCACCAGTAGCCACCGCCCTCAAGCCCCCCTCCGATTGCTACCCCAAATCGCTGGAATTCCTATTTGCCCCAATTCCGGTCATCTTCAAAATCCGACCGCCACCATCCATGTGGCCCCACCAGACCACTACCCACCTGATCGCCTCACTTCCCTCGACTGCAGACCACCGACACCAATACTGACCAACGGCGCCGGAAAATCGCCAAAACCCCTCTCAGCTTTCGAAAAACGTCCCCTTCGTTCATCTCTTCGCCTCGACCACCACAGAGCGTTTCAGACCTCGAGACCGGAATCAATTTGAAATCTGAACTTCCCTCTTCCACCTCCCACTGGTCTGAGCCTCTAAAATTAAACACAACTCCTCCACCATTGATAAAAACGAAAATCACTTTCCTTGGTTTCTGGCCGATTTTGGCCACCACAGTACCCCGATCCACCCCAACTTTTTTACAGTAGCTAGGTATCGTCCTGATCTATCCTTTTCCCTTTGGAACCCCCCTCGAATTCTTTACCAAATTGAAGAAATAAATTAAAAAACCGATTAGGGGCTTTTCTGCAAAAATGATGAACGGTGGAACTGTTGAGAATGGTTTGGCTGAGAATTGGGTGTATATATAGAAGGGAAATAATATTATTTATGTTGATATGACAAGAGATGTTGACTAACGATTTTTATTTCGTACCTATCGCTATTTTTAATGTTGTTTATTCGCACTTGTGTTCACGTACAAACCCCGTTCGAGATGCGAATGGACGACATAGTATAATTTGACGATACGGTCCTAATGAACCTTGTTTCGTCGAATTCCGAGTCTGTTTGCTCACATGGCCCTCGTTCACGTTCAAATGGTCGTTTTTGTTTGTATTTTATTTTGCTGTGCTCACAAATTAACCCCGATTGATGCGCCACTTGAAATCTAGCAATAATTTACGGTTGCGGTCCCAATAAAATTTGTTTCGTCGAAAACTGAGGTCGTTTGAATAAAGTCCCTTTTATAACTACTCAATTCAAATAAAATAAATCAAGTTTAAAGTACCTCAATATAATAATATTAAAATATTGAAATTGGCCACCTACGACCAGAATTTCATACACTACCATAATAAAATAGCTCGGGTTGAGTTTGAAGCCAAATCGATATTATAAATATTTAAAAACACTTTATTTACTATAAATAAACGTTATAATTTATAAAGGAATTCTATAGCGATTTTTTCAAAATTTGATTTAGCCATAAAAAAAAATCTACTACACGAAAAATCGAATTTTCTCTTCCATTAGAAAAATATTATCCAACAGATTCGTACGTTTCTTGTTTCGAGAAAATCCGACTCATATTGGGCCCTGTACAGCCGTTTAAAGTTCAAAACGCCAAATTACGAACTACCGCGCCACTGCAGCTCGTTTTATAATTAAATTATAAATTAAACGTTATAACGTCGTTTTAATAACGAATATATTTATATAATTCAATATAAACCATATTTAAATCACTTTAAATCGTACGTTCACATTATACAACAAATAACAACATTTTCCAAATATCCCAAAAATACAGTATTATTATATTATTAGTATAATTTAAATATTCAATTTAAAATGGTTAAATCCCATTATATAAACACAAATAAATATTTTAAATAAATAAAATATTTCAATAAAATGTCCAGAAAATGCGGGACATTACATTCCTTTCCCCTTAAAATAATTTTGTCCTCAAAATTGCTAAGGTAGAAAGAACACTACAATCCATTATCTTTACAAAAATATATAATTTAAAACTCGATTTTTATTTCAAAACTAATCTAATTGGTTTTAAAACCAATTTGACTCAAATAAAGGAATTTTCCAAAAATCTTCAAAAATTTCTAACACCTTAAATTTTGGAATTTTTTTGGCAGAGTCTCCCCTGTACGGAGGACATCTGCAATATCGCAGGTTCAAGAAACATATATATATATACATCGACTCTCATGGTCGGAAAAAACAAATTCCAAACCCAAAATCCAAATAAAAACCAAAATTTCATATTTGCGTAGGCGTACCTCTTTGCGAGCGTTATTTTATGATAAGCGATATATTATACTCGAACTTGCTTAGTTATTTTGCAGCTCTATTCAAACTGGATCTGATTAACTCCAAAATTTTCTCTTCTGGATGGATTTTAGAGTTGAATTGGCTATTTAGCACCTGTTCTCAACTCAAACCAATCCATTAGTATCCAAAATAAATGTCAGTTATGTTCCAAACATCCATATCATTCACATCAACCAATTCTACACACTGTTCAATCCACACAAGATTATAATTATTTAAAATCACTTCACTTATTTCTTCAATTATCCATTCAAATTTTATTTATCTGGATTGATTTATTCAACTTATTTATTTCATATTGGTTTAACCCAATCGATTCAGGTTCAGGTTCATATTCAAGCAACCAACAACATAATCCAAACATATCACACAGTCAACTTTAACAAATCCAAATAATTTGCCCATAATATAATAATTTTGTGAAAATCATTACCTTTATTATTTTATAAATAAACTGGGAAAAATAATTTCAAATTTTTTTTTTAATAACAAACCACAAAAATGTGCTTTCATATATACACTCAAATTCAATCTAGGGTATTGCTAACCCCATCTCTATTGAGTCACACCACAAAGCCAAGGTTATCACTGAACCAATAGCTCTGATACCACTGTAACAGCCTGGGGAAAAACTCGACGCTCGAATTTTCGATAATAATATATAAACCCATATTACTTGCCAAAACCCAAGGATCAAATCCCGGATTGTTTATAGAAAGAAATTAGAGGATGAGAATAAAAAGAAAGAATATTAGAATAGAAGAAAGAAGAAGAACACCACATCAGAATCTCACAGCGGAACAGATAAAATATAACATAATAAATCCTTTTATACAAAAGAACAATATACACATACCAACCCTCATAGTACAACATATATCAGAGACAGCGGAAAATAACTTTACATAACTAGCGGTGAAGCCTCTTGCTTCTAGCTCCTGAAACTCCAAGCGAAACCTGACCTAGAAATATGCTCGGTCTGACCCGAGCACATTTGAGGAAAAGTAAATTACATCGGGTCAGTCTGGAATACTTTCAGTGATGAATTCACATAACACACAACTTGTTTAATTTTGGAAAATCCTTTCTGAAATCAAAGGATAATAGTAAGACCAACCCCCACATGAACACAGACGGTTTTTACCTTACTATAACCCAAAACGTTTTGAAATCATATCTTATTCTGATATTATCATAATGTCTAAATACAAATAATTAACAATCTAGCGGAACGCTTGCATCTCACGCTCCACATATATATTATACAATCAAAAATCGCGGGCGCTTATTGGAAATTGGGTTCCGACCTTGACAAGGTATGGGACCACCTACCGAATGTGTATCTCTAGAGGCGAATACACTGGTTCAACAAGAATGTCTTGCAACCCGGCCCACCCATGACCGACCACTCATTTCGCTTGAGTGTATCAAATGTATATCACCAACGGTTGGGCTCAAACAACCGTTTCCCGAAAAGGGACAGCATCGAATATAGATTAAGGAAGCAAAAAGGAATTTCTCTAGATAGGTGATTATACAGCCTAATGGGAGCGACCCACATAACCATGTTGCCTGCCCGATTTTTGTCATTTCCTGGTTGATGAGGCTTGAGGCTAGAATTTATTTCTAGAACATCTGGTCATCATTCACTTTGAATGCCACATTGTCAAATCCTCTGGATATCACTAATTGACGTCCACAAAAATACCCTAGTTGAGAGCTAACCAACTATGACACGTTTGAAGAAATCAACGTACGTGGCCCATTGGAAATACTCTGTCAGACATTCATCCATACAAGTCATCCAGGAAAAGGATGAACCGAAGGTACCCTCCTAATCATGCCAAGGATCAGTAGCGAGTAGTCCTTGAAATCCGCAAAATCTCAACCATGACCGAATCACGTCAGAATATCTCTGTGTTGCAACACAGAGAATATTCGTCAAGTAATTCTTCCGCTTATGAATATTCGCGGTCTTCACTTGCTCCGTCTTCAATCGACGTCTTCACGTATTTGCTGGTCGGAATGGTTTCGAATATAAATTCGATCCCGGTCTTCCCGTACCAACAATCATATTGGTCAGGTTTGATAGTCGGTGATTTAACTATCAAATAACAGTAATGTGAATGAGTTTAATTGATTCGATACTTGGCATATTAAAATATATTTAACAAAATCGTTAATAACTTATAATTCTTCCTATATATTCCAACATTATTCTTATTTAATTATAATAAAACTATTTTCCACATTTCCGAGTATGTATGTGTGTGTGTCTATATATATATATATATATGTGTGTGTGTGTGTGTGTGTGTGTGTGTGTGTGTGTGTATGTAACGACCCGTATTCTACGCATCATAGGATCGTAGAATATTTATTTCTTTCACATACGAAGTCGTATGGTCATGTGACTTTGGGAGACGACTATTGGGGTCATTTCCCATGTTCATGATTTTTCCCAATTTTTAAATGACCATTTTACCCCCTAGTTGGCACTGTTTTGGCCATAACTTTTGACTGGAAAGGAATTTTGACTTAAAACCACTTCCATTGGCTCCGGGTGATGGTTTACAATTCCGTAGAGTGGTCACATTAGCCAAATGGACTCACCGTTTGGGAGATATGGCTGTAACAAGTTTCAGATGGTGAAAAATAGCTTAATTGGGCTTAACCGGGTGATTAACAGCTAGGCCCAATGGGGGATTTCGGGATTAGGGTAAGAAGGAGGCTGAAATCAGTTGGAGAACGATCTTATCCTCATTTCCCAGCCTCCTCTTTCTTTCTTGCAACCCTAGCAATGGCCTCCAACACCCAAATCACCTTCTAATCACTTTCTAATCAAGTTTTTGCTTATTCTACATCAAATTAAGGAGAGAAAACACGAAGGCAAGGTTAGAGCTACTGTTAGACGTTAGAATTCACCCAAATCAGCGAGGTTTCAGTTCTGAGAATTTCATTTGTGGCCAAGGTGAGTGATTAGCATCGTTTTGACACTAATTACAGTTAATTAAGGGTAATTAGTGAAGTTTAGCGAATTTATACACTAATAAATTCTGGAAAAATGTCTATAAATTCGAAAATAATATTTTATGCCTCTGGTAGAAATTTGGCTTAATTTGATTAAGTTTTGTTAACCCTATGATTAGTTTTACTTAAACATGCTTAAAGGAAAATATGGGGTTTTGGGCATATTTGATCCATTTTGACACATAAATTCATTGTTTTGGTGTTTGTGGTTAGTTTGCTATGTTGCTATGACCGTTTGGAATGATTTGTGATTGATTAGAATAGTTAGATTGGTCGAAAACGTCGTCGAATGGCGTAAACAAGTTGCTGGGGAAAAGTTGCAGAAAGTTGTGCAGAGCTTCGGATTGGATCGGATATGGGCTCGGATCGGATAGGTGAACTAGGCAAGAAACCCGACCCGAACTGGAGTCTGGCACAAAAGAGACTTGGCAAAAAGGAAGGCCATGTTGGTTAAGCTGGGGATCGGATCGACTTAAGGACGAAGGGCTCGGATCGGAACTTGACACTGGGGAGAACTGGCAAGAAGGAAGGTCACGCTAACTGGGATCGGATCGGACGAAGAAGGAGGGATCAGATCGGAGCACGTGAAGAACGGGGGAGCGGATCGGAGTGGAAGCACGAACTGGAAGGGAGATGGCACCCGACCCGACCCGGAGGAGGACAATCGACCCGAACCGACGCGATGGAGTGGACCCGAACCGAACCGCTATCAGAGGAAGACCATGCATCAACGCAACGCAGTGAACCCAACCCGAACCGATGGCTTGAAAGGAACCCGACCCGACCCAGTATGACCAATAACCCGAGATGCAAAGGTAGTCCAATATGGGAAGTTAGAGCTCAGGATCCAGTTGGGAACCGATGAGTTCACTTCATGATTGGGCTTTGCTGCGGGACGTGTGCCAAGGGGCAGTCGATGTTTATGACTTTGGATCACTATGTATGGGAAGTACGTGAACGGATTCAGGGTTGCAATGGCCTAGGTACGACTAAAGGGCTATAAACCAATGAAGTGGGGTCATTTGTAAAGATTTGGTCATGACTCCATGTGGTAAGCTTGGTAGTAGCAGTAGTTGTACAAGTTGAACTCCGTCACTACTTCGATGGGTCTAGTGATTGACAGTGGTGGACATCGTATGCTTTACGCACTGAGTGAGAGATGTGAGGATGGTCGCTATGGATGTTTTGTTTGCTATCATTATGACATGCACACCTCACCCCCGTATTCTTTACACTATTTATTATGGTACCTTAGAGTACTGTACGGTATGTGGTACTAACTCTTTGGTTGCAG
This sequence comes from Allium sativum, assembly GCA_030737875.1. Taxonomy (NCBI): domain Eukaryota; kingdom Viridiplantae; phylum Streptophyta; class Magnoliopsida; order Asparagales; family Amaryllidaceae; genus Allium; species Allium sativum. The sequence continues at coordinate 436,648,309 of CM060919.1, forward strand.
GTCCAGGTTCAGGTATGGTTTAGTATACCTGTTATTATTCTGTTAAGATGCTTATCGCTCATACCAGGCTTTATGTCTGACCCAGAGTTTTATGTCTCCTCTTATTACTCTGGGTGCTCACACGAGCATACAAGAGACAGGTTAGCTGGTGATGCACGGGTAGATGATCCGGAGACGAGCAGGAGGCTTCCACGTAATATATATAGTATTCTCCCTGTGTTGTTGAAGATCAATGCTTGGGCATTAGTGGTGCATCTTCTACTTTAGCTTTCTTTTGTTTAGAGACAGTAAATTTGAAAAGTTGTAATAAGCTGTATTTGGATTTCCGCTGCTCTGATGTTGATGTTGATTTTAGTTATCAGCTTATGCACCGTCTCACCTGTTTTATGTCAAGTATGTTATTATTATTATATTTTACTCCATGCGCTGTGAGACATTCTACAGGTTCTTGATTAGTTCGTTCCCTTCTTTCCTTTCTTCTGATGACCATCCCGTGCTAGTCGGGCATGTGTACAGCGCACCTTCGAAGGAAATGTAGGCTGGTGCGGGGCGGGCCGTCACACTTGGTATCAGAGCTCTAGCTTGCATAGTTAACCTAGGGAAGTTATCAGGGAGAGATAATATACGTATACGAGAGAGCGTAATTGTGATTATTTTGGTTTTTAAAAGCTATATATATATATATACTATTAGTAGTATAAGGATGAAGTCGTACTGCACTAGCACCACTATGGGGTCGTTAATCGTTTCCTTTTTCATATTGACGATGAGACGATATACTAGAGGTGCTGGTAGGGGAGCCAATAATGGGAATGCTGCTGACATGAGGACGATGTTTACTGACCTCATGAGAGAGATGCTTAGGGATGTGCAGAGGGCAGCTCCCAATGGTGGAAATGGCGGTGGTCCAATAGTGCAGGCGCCGAGAGTCGACTTCGCCAAGCTGAATAAGGATTATACTAGTCTTGGTGGGAAGCCGTTCCACGGAACGGAGTCGGCTACGGATGTTCAGGATTGGTTGGATAGTTGCGAACGTATCTTCGAGGATTTGGGCATTGAGGATGCGATGAAGAGAAAGCTAGCATCCCGTCAGCTGCAAGGGCGGGCAATGAATTGGTGGAATGCTATAAAGGCAGCTACTCCCGAAGATCAGATTACTTGGGAGCAGTTTAAGGCTCACTTTAGCGAGAAGTTCATTCCAACTGCTCAGAAGTCAGTGTTGTTTAAGAAATTCTTGGAGCTCAAACAGAATGGCAGAGCTGTCTCGGAGTATATTGCTGAATTCGACACTTTGTCGAAGTATGGGTTATCTCTTATTGATACTGCCGAGAAGAAGAATGAGAAATTCATAACTGGTTTGGATCAGTACTTGGGGGAAAGGCTTATTAACCACATCGATGAGACGTTTGAATCGATTGTGGGGAAAGCATTGAGGTCAGAAAGTCTCTACCCTAAGCCGAAGACTGAGGTTGCATCTGCAGAAGAGCCAAAACCACAAGCAAGTGGTGGAGGCAAGGGTGGTTCCCAAAATAAGAGAAAGCAGAATCAGACTAAGGATGGCCAGAAGAAAAAGAATAAGCAAGATGTTGAGTGTTTCAGCTATGGTAAGAAGGGCCATTATGCTAGTAATTGTCGGGCCAAGCCAGCGGATAGGAAGTGCTTCAACTGTGGCCAAATGGGACATCACAAGGACAAGTGTCCGCAACCCCCCAAAGAAAAGCAAATGGTGAAAGCATATGCCCTTAATGCTATTCCTTCTTCGTCGAATGCCCCAACTGCGGCGGAGAAGGGAAAGAATGTCGTCATTCAAGGTATGCTTTCTGTTTATGATGTTCCTGTTAGAGTTTTGTTTGATACCGGAGCTTCCAGTTCTTTCATATCTAGTGACCTGGTAGATAGGTTGGGATTGGAGCCCGAGATTGTCGATAGACCTTTAGTAGTGACGAACCCGATTGGTGGTTCGACTAGCCTTAGCATGATTTGTTGTAATGTGGTCTTATCGAGTCATGGATGCATGTTTGTTTGTGATTGCTTTGTTTTGGGCTTTACTGGGTTTGGCATTATTTTGGGAGTAGATTGGCTCCAAAGATACGGGGTGGTGGTAGACTATGAGGGCTTTTTGGTGATAGCTAGAGCGGATGATGGGCGGAGGATAGTGTTTGGTGGTCTACCCAGTGAGGTGGTATTGGCTAGTTTTCTAAACTCCCTCGCCATTTCGCATAGTGAGTTGTCAGGTTTGCCCGTGGTTGGCTAATATCCGGATGTTTTCGAAGAAGTGACCGAGCTTCCACCACATCGAGAGATTGAGTTCCGTATTGATTTGGTAAAATATGCCAGACCTATAGTGATGCCACTTCGTCGTATGGCACCAAGGGAGCAGCGAGAGCTTGAGGTGCAAGTCAGCGATCTTTTGAAGAAGGGATTTATCAGAAGGAGTTTTTCTGAATGGGGAGCACCAGTTGTGTTTGCTACCAAGGCGGATGGTTCCCTTCGTTTGTGTGTAGACTACCGCGAGTTGAATAAAGTGACGAGGAAGAATAAGTATCCTCTACCGCGGATAGATGATTTGTTCGATCAGTTGAGTGGCGCGAGAGTATTTTCTCAGTTGGATCTCGCGACAGGTTTTCATCGGCTTAGAGTGGAAGCTGAGAGTATAGCTAAAATGACATTTCGAACGCCGTCTGGATTTTATGAGTGGTTGGTCATGCCATTCGGGCTGACCAATGCCCCAGCATATTTTGTGGATCTTATGAATAGGGTATTCAGAGATCAGCTGAATAAATTTGTTCTTGTGTTCGTTGATGATATTTTGGTCTATTCAAGGACAGAGGAAGAACACAAGGAACATTTAAGAATAGTGATGGAGGTGTTGAGAAAACACCAATTGAAAGCAAAGTTTTCTAAGTGTCACTTCTGGAGGAGGGAAGTAAGGTTCTTGGGCCATGTTGTATCAGAGAATGATATTGTCGTGGACCCGACGAAGGTGGCTACGGTACAGGATTGGCTTACGCCCAAGAATGCAACAGATGTAAGAAGTTTCTTGGGGTTAGCTGGATATTATCGTAAGTTTATCCAACGTTTCTCCAAGATAGCAGCACCATTGACCCAGTTGACCAAGAAGAATCAAGCTTTTGTCTGGGATGAAAGGTGCGAGAATGCATTCAAGATTCTAAAGGACAAGTTGACATGCGCACCAGTGTTAGTCATTCCTAAGGGGAATGAAGAGATGACGGTATACACGGATGCCTGTGGTACCGGACTGGGTGCTGTATTGATGCAAGACGGTAGGGTTGTAGCTTATGCAAGTCGGCAATTGAAACCGCACGAGAGAAGATACCCTACCCATGATTTGGAATTGGCAGCGATTGTGTTCGCGTTAAAGATGTGGAGGCATTATCTCTTGGGAGAAAGATTTGAGTTGTTTACAGATCATAAGTCGTTGAAGTACCTCTTCTCCCAGAAGGATTTAAATCTCCGGCAACAAAGGTGGTTAGAATTCTTGGCTTCCTATGATTTTGACATCGCATATACACCGGGAAAGGGCAATGCGGTGGCTGATGCATTGAGTAGGAGACATGCCAGTTTAGTGGCTATGTTCTTGGAATGGAAGCAACTAGAGTACATCGCTGGGTATGATTTCAGACCAAAGTGCGAATTGGATCCAGAAATGTTAGCAAGTTTGACGATCAGACCCACTTTGATTGAGCGGATCGGCTCAAGTCAGAGGACGATCCTAACCTATTGGAAATCATCTCCAAGTTAGAGATGGGTATTGATGAGGAGATGAACATGTATGAGCTTGATCGAGATGGATGGCTTAGAAAGAATGGAAAGCTTGTTGTACCCAATGTCAATGGATTGAGAGATGAAGTGCTTAGAGAGTGTCATCACTCAAAACTGAATATACACCACGGTGGTAATAAGATGTATCGAGACATGAAGCAGACCTACCACTGGGAAGGGATGAAAAGAGACATTGAGAGGTTTATATCCAAATGCATGAATTGCCAGCTAGTTAAAGCTGAGCAAAAGAAGCCTAGTGGGTTGTTGCAACCATTAGAAATTCCCGAATGGAAATGGGAGCAAGTCTCGATGGATTTCATCAATGGTTTACCAAGGACTAGATCTGGACATGATAGCATTTGGGTAATTGTGGATCGATTGACTAAAAGTGCAAGATTTATACCAGTCAAATCGACAGAACGGCAGCCAAGTTGGCAGAATTGTATATGAAGTGGGTAGTGAGATTTCATGGAATACCTAAAAGCATTGTGAGTGACCGAGACCCGTTGTTCACTAGTGGGTTTAGGAAGAGCTTACAAGAGGCTCTAGGGTCAGAGTTACATCTCAGTACCGCATATCATCCTCAGACCGACGGCCAGACGGAGAGGGTGAATCGTATTTTGGAAGATCTCTTGAGAGCATGTATATTAGATTTTGGTGGATCATGGGATGACCATTTGCACCTAGTAGAGTTTGCATATAATAATAGCTACCAATTCAGTATCGGTATGGCTCCGTTTGAAGCTTTGTACGGAAGACCGTGCAACTCACCATCATGTTGGATAGAGACTGGCGAGAAGTTTATGCTTGGACCAGATGTGGTGAGGGAAACTTCAGATAAGATTAAGATCATTCAACAACGAATGAGGGCTGCCCAAGATAGGCAGAAGAGTTATGCTGATAAGAGGAGAAGAGACTTAAAATTCTCCGTTGGTGACTTAGTATTTGCCAAGATTTCTCCGTTGAAGAGCGTAATACGATTTGACAGGAGAGGCAAGTTAGCACCAAGGTTTGTTGGCCCATTCCCTATTCTTGAACCAGTCGGGAATTTGGCATATAGAGTTGACTTACCAGAGAAGATGGTGGGAGTTCACAACGTATTTCATGTTTCCCAACTAAGGAAGTTCGTTCACGACCCAGATATGACTATTTCACCTGATCAGTTAGAGGACTTCGAAGTAGAACCCGAGGCGGTTGGGAACCGCAAGCCGGCCCGTATTGTCGAGCACGACATGAAGCAACTTCGAAGGAAGGCGGTGAAGCTAGTCAAGGTTCAGTGGAGCGAGGACGAGAATGATTGTACTTGGGAGGCAGAGGAGAACATTAGGAAGACATATCCAGAACTCTTTGCCTGGTAAGATTTTAACTTCGATTTAGTTTTCCGCATGCTAGGAAAGGCTTGGTTGCTTGTTTTGCATGTTTGATTGTTGTATGTGGTTGTTAGGCATGCGGGATCCTTCGTATGTTTAGGGTTAAGGAATTTCGGGGGCGAAATTTCTTAAGGGGGGGGGGGGAGAGTGTAACGACCCGTATTCTACGCATCATAGGATCGTAGAATATTTATTTCTTTCACATACGAAGTCGTATGGTCATGTGACTTTGGGAGACGACTATTGGGATCATTTCCCATGTTCATGATTTTTCCCAATTTTTAAATGACCATTTTACCCCTAGTTGGCACTGTTTTGGGCCATAACTTTTGACTGGAAAGGAATTTTGACTTGAAATCACTTCCATTGGCTCCGGATGATGGTTTACAATTCCATAGAGTGGTCACATTAGCCAAATGGACTCACCGTTTGGGAGATATGGCTGAAACAAGTTTCAGATGGTGAAAAACAGCTTAATTGGGCTTAACCGGGTGATTAACAGCTAGGCCCAATGGGGGATTTTGGGATTAGGGTAAGAAGGAGGCTGAAATCAGTTGGAGAACGATCTTATCCTCATTTCCCAGCCGCCACTTTCTTTCTTGCAACCCTAGCAATGGCCTCCAACACCCAAATCACCTTCTAATCACTTTCTAAACAAATTTTTGCTTATTCTACATCAAATTAAGGAGAGAAAACACGAAGGCAAGGTTAGAGCTGCTGTTAGACGTTAGAATTCACCCAAATCAGCGAGGTTTCAGTTCTGAGAATTTCATTTGTGGCCAAGGTGAGTGATTAGCATCGTTTTGACACTAATTACAGTTAATTAAGGGTAATTAGTGAAGATTAGCGAATTTATACACTAATAAATTCTGGAAAAATGTCTATAAATTCGAAAATAATATTTTATGCCTCTGGTAGAAATTTGGTTTAATTTGATTAAGTTTTGTTAACCCTATGATTAGTTTTACTTAAACATGCTTAAAGGTAAATATAGGGTTTTGGGCATATTTGATCCATTTTGACACATAAATTCATTGTTTTGGTGTTTGTGGTTAGTTTGCTATGTTGCTACGACTGTTTGGAATGATTTGTGATTGATTAGAATAGTTAGATTGGTCGAAAACGTCGTCGAATGGCGTAAACAAGTTGCTGGGAAAAAGTTGCAGAAAGTTGTGCAGGACTTCGGATCGGATATGGGCTCGGATCGGATAGGTGAACTGGGCAAGAAACCCGACCCGAACTGGATTCTGGCACAAAAGAGACTTGGCAAAAAGGAAGGCCATGTTGGTTAAGCTGGGGATCGGATCGACTTAAGGACGAAGGGCTCGGATCGGAACTTGACACTGGGGAGAACTGGCAAGAAGGAAGGTCACGCTAACTGGGATCGGATCGGACGAAGTAGGAGGAATCGGATCGGAGCACGTGAAGAACGAGGGAGCGGATCGGAGTGGAAGCACGAACTGGAAGGGAGATGGCACCCGACCCGACCCGGAGGAGGACAATCGACCCAAACCGACGCGATGGAGTGGACCCGAACCGAACCGCTATCAGAGGAAGACCATTCATCAACGCAACGCAGTGAACCCGACCCGAACCGATGGCTTGAAAGGAACCCGACCCGACCCAGTATTGACCAATAACCCGAGATGCAAAGGTAGTCCAATATGGGAAGTTAGAGCTCAGGATCCAGTTGGGAACCGATGAGTTCACTTCATGATTGGGCTTTGCCGCAGGACGTGTGCCAAGGGGTAGTCGATGTTTATGACTTTGGATCACTATGTATGGGAAGTACGAGAACGGATTCAGGGTTGCAATGGCCTAGGTACGACTAAAGGGCTATAAACCAATGAAGTGGGGTCATTTGTAAAGATTTGGTCATGACTCCATGTGGTAAGCTTGGTAGTAGCAGTAGTTGTACAGGTTGAACTCCGTCACTACTTCGATGGGTCTAGTGATTGACAGTGGTGGACATCGTATGCTTTACGCACTGAGTGAGAGATGTGAGGATGGTCGCTATGGATGTTTTGTTTGCTATCATTATGACATGCACACCCCACCCCCGTATTCTTTACACTATTTATTATGGCACCTTAGAGTACTGTACGGTATGTGGTACTAACTCTTTGGTTGCAGGTCCTGGTTCAGGTATGGTTTAGTATACCTGTTATTATTCTGTTTAGATGCTTATCGCTCATACCAGGCTTTATGTCTGACCCAGAGTTTATGTCTCCTCTTATTACTCTGGGTGCTCACACGATTAGACTAGAGACAGGTTAGCTGGTGATGCACGGGTAGATGATCCGGAGACGAGCAGGAGGCTTCCACGTAATATATATAGTATTCTCCCTGTGTTGTTGAAGATCACTGCTTGGGCATTAGTGGTGCATCTTCTACTTTAGCTTTCTTTTGTTTAGAGACAGTAAATTTGAAAAGTTGTAATAAGATGTATTTGGATTTCCCCTGCTCTGATGTTGATGTTGATTTTAGTTATCAGCTTATGCACCGTCTCACCTGTTTTATGTCAAGTATGTTATTATTATTATATTTTACTCCATGCGTTGTGAGACATTCTACAGGTTCTTGATTAGTTCGTTCCCTTCTTTCCTTTCTTCTGACGACCGTCCCGTGCTAGTCGGGCATGTGTACAGCGCACCTTCGGAGGAAATGTAGGCTGGTGCGGGGCGGGCCATCACAATATATATATATACACATACTCAGCTTACCCTTTCCTTTAGGAATATCGGTATATTACTTCAAAACCCTTTTCCGCTTTTTCTTTATTCGGCATCTCGATCTATATATATTGTATACCTAACGGTATAAAATAAATGCCCGATTTTGGTATAGTAAAACAAATGTCAAATTACACAATTTAAAACCAAATATTTTCATTTAACTCGCACTAACATTATAGTATTATAAAATCTCGCTCTTATGTTACATATTTCTTCTTATGGGGAAATAAACCAATTCCAACACCTTGTACTCACCACAAACGAATATCATTCCTTGATAATAGTGAAGCCGTTCAAGTTGGGGTATTCTATTTACCTCTCAGACCTTGATCGACAACGTTCTTATCTCAGAATAAATATCAATTTGTCACCTAACCACCTCACCAAAATCTTATTTACCATCTCGATTTCAAATTGTTTTGGTAAACCATTTCTTATATTTGAAATCCTTGTCAATATAATCTATTTACTTAATTTGTTTGATTAAGTAAATGTCCAATAAACACCACTTTTAATTTGAACCAATATCTCGCTTATAACCCTTGGATTTTAATAAAAACCTTACGTTATATAATCTGCTTCCATTTATTGGCTTCTTATAATACTCTTTATCTTGGATTAAGAATCCCCTTATCACCTTCCTAATTATACGACCCCTTTTAACTTGGATTTTAGTTCCAAGAATCCATTTACCAATATTCTAATACCAAACAATTTCATGGATTTCCTTTTTGTTTGAAATCCTTAGTTCAATTACACTATTTGCTAAATTCAATTTTTCAACATTTAACTCATCAATTTGGTTTTTAACCCTTTTAAAACCTTGTTTGGATTGTTTCCAAATCACTTATAAAAAATCCGTTAAGCATCTTAACAACTTCTTACATTTTATTTTAAACCATTTACCATTACCATGTTCCAATCTATTACTAATATATTCAACATCTTCCTTATCATTTTATTTCAATTGAACTCCCTTTTACTCAATTTAGTAATTAGGAAAAATCTTATTTAAATCTTCACATTTACTTATATAACTCATTTACAATCCTCGTTTGAAACTTTGGATTATAAAGCTCCTTATAACCCTTATCGCTACTTTTTATTTAAAACTTATCGCTACTCAACATTTCTTAATCGACAACTAATATAAAGTCAACGCTTTAATTATTATTAATTAAAATAATAACTAACTTACATATTAACTATATTAAAGATGGTTAACTTTTCTATTAACTAAAATAGTATAATTATCATTTTTGAAAACCATATTAAATAAAAGTTTACTTTGTTAACACAAAACAATTCAATAATCATTTTAATTTATAGTTAATCAAAGATTATCTAATAAATTACTCTATTCGTTAAACTTAACGAATATTCGGAATATTTAAATCAAATTTATTCCATTAGTCAATTTTACTCAAAACGGTTGATTTTATCGACCGTACGCATCAGTTAACAGTTAACTGCTTTTCATTTGTCACTTCCCTTTTTAAATTAATCAAATAACTTAACTAATTTAAAAATACCATTTTAAATGTTTTAAAAACAATTATGCTATTTTACCAACCCATAGGTAATTTCTTCGCTTTTTGCCTTTAAACTTGTATAATCATAAAATTCTATTCCATCAACATTTTAAATACTTTCTTTGATAAACTTGATTTAAAATATTTATTCCTCAATTTCTAATTCAATTATTGATATAGATAATTGAATAACTTCAACTCATTTATAAAATAATTTATAACTTTTAAAATTACATCAATCCCCTTGATGGTAGACCGATGTTTATAACGATATAATTTAGGCCATTCACTGCCAATTACCAAATCAATACTGTCGATTGATTTCAATTGCAACAACGATGAATATATATTCAACCATCAACATTCAAATGGTTTTTAGTATCAGTCGGGTGTATAATTCATATGTGAATAAAATGTACCATAAATAAAATACAGTTTATTTGAGGAATCCGGTCGGATCCCTCCAACCTGTCCTTCTCTGCATCACAGATAACAGTTGATAAAAATATTCGAATTTAATATAATGCATTTATACAATGAAATAACGACAACCAAACAAACAGTAAACAACCAATTTGCATCCATCGCATCCAACCAACCAATTTATACTTGTTAATTGTAATTATATTTTTCTATGAATTTACCACATCACAGAATTGCAGAGGGTGTGAGAATTAACTCACCAGATTATTTCAGTTGATGGTGGACGCTTTGTTCCTTTTTATTTTAGTCAAGCGTTCAAAATTAGCTAAAATTTCAACTGCGTCAGATCAATGCCTAGTCAGTGCCATTGTCTAGGTCTCGTCCCTGCGACCCTAACAGATCCAGTTTCGCTGAAATTCGTTAACGTATGAAGAAGATAGGCTAATTTAAAGATTGTATAAATTATACGATAATCGAATAAGTTTAATTATTAATTTAAAACATTAATTACCTAAATGAACCGCCACGTCATCCTCAGTTAAACCAAAAATGCGTTTTCTCATTCTTGGATGTTTGAAACCCGATTACTCCCTTCACCGTGAAAACCCAAAACACCATCTACCAAAACACGATCCCATCCTTCGATCACTGTACCCACCAGCGACCACCAGAGTCATCACCTCCGACTTCATCAAAACCGCCGCTCCACCAGTAGCCACCGCCCTCAAGCCCCCCCTCCGATTGCTTCCCCAAATCGCCGGAATTCCTATTTGCCCCAATTTCGATCATCTTCAAAATCCGACCGCCACCGTCCACGTGGGCCCACCAGACCACCACCCACCTGACCGCCTCACTTCCCCCTTCCCTCAACTGCAGACCCCCGACACAATACTGACCAACGGTGCCGGAAAATCGCCAAAACCCCTCTCAGCTTTCGAAAAACGTCCCCTCCGTTCATCTCTTCGCCCCGACCACCACAGAGTGTTTCAGACCTCGAGACCAGAACCAAATCGAAGCCTAAACTTCCCTCTTCCACCTCCCACTGGTCTGAGCCTCTAAAATTAAACACAACACCCTCACCATTGAAAAAAACAAAAATCACTTTCCTTGGTTTCTGGCCGATTCCGGCCACCGCTGTACCCCGATCCACCCCAACTTTTTTACAATAGCTAGGTATCGTCCCGATCTACCCTTTTCCCTTTGGAACCCCCTTCGAATTCTTTACCTAATTGAAGAAATAAATTAAAAAAACGATTAGGGCTTTTCTGCAAAAATGATGAACAGTGGAACTGTTGAGAATGGTTTGGCTGAGAATTGGGTGTATATATAGAAGGGAAATAATATTATTTATGTTGATGTGACAAGCGATGTTGACTAACGATTTTTATTTAGTACCTATCGCTATTTTTAATGTTGTTTATTCGCTCCTGTACTCACGTACAAACCCCGTTCGAGATGCGAATGGACGGCATAATATAATTTGACGATATGGTCCTAATGAAACTTGTTTCGTCGAATTCCGAGTCTGTTTGCTCACATGGTCCTCGTTCATGTTCAAATGGTCGTTTTTATTTGTATTTTATTTTGTTGTGCTCACGAATTAACCTCAATTGACGCGCCACTTGAAATCTAGCAATAATTTACTGTTGCGGTCCCAATAAAATTTGTTTCGTCGAAAACTGAGGTCGTTTGAATAAAGTCCCTTTTATAACTGCCCAATTCAAATAAAATAAATCAAGTTTAAAGTACCTCAATATAATAATATTAAAATATTGAAATTGGCCACCTATGACCAGAATTTCATACACTACCATAATAAAATAGCTCGGGTTGAGTTGGAAGCCAAATTGATATTATAAATATTTAAAAACCCTTTATTTACTATAAATAAACGTTATAATTTATAAAGAAACTCTACAGCGATTTTTTCAAAATTTGATTTAGCCATAAAACAAAATCTACAACACGAAAACTCGATTTTTCTCTTCCATTAGAAAAATATTATCCAACAGATTCGGACGTTTCTTGTTTTGAGAAAATCCGACTCATGTTGGGTCCTGTACAACCGCTTAAAGTTCAAAACGCCAAATTACGAACTACCGCGCCGCTGCAGCTCGTTTTATAATTAAATTATAAATTAAACGTTATAACTTTGTTTTAATAACGAATATATTTATATAATTCAATATAAACCATATTTAAAACCACTTTAAATCGCCCGTTCACATTATACAGCAAATATCAACATTTTCCAAATATCTCGAAAATACAATATTATTATATTATTAGTATAATTTAAATATTCAATTTAAAATGGTTAAATCCCATTATATAAACACAAATCAATATTTTAAATAAATAAAATATCTCAATAAAATGGCCAGAAAATGCGGGGCATTACGTCCACTTTATTCCAATTATATTTATTAATTGGAAAACTTCATTAAATCTTATTTAAAAGATTTATACTTTTCTCATCTGGGTTTAAGAACAGTGTTATTGAAGACACCATTCACGACAAACCCTAAATCCAATTTGATATTAAATATAAGGCTTTAAATAGAATTCATGACTAATTATATTCAATATCAAATTCTGAAACCAACAGATATCGTATTGGGAATAATGATATTTATATCTTCCAAATTCATCAACGATATCCGTATAATCACGGAATCCAATACTGGAATATCTGAAGATAATTTCCATTCAAATCCATTCCAACTTATACATCAGAAATTTCTGGTTATATTAAAACCATTCCTTTTTCTTTCAATTCTTTTACTTAAGTTGCAAAACAACTTATTCTGATAAAAATATATTTTTTCTCTACAAAAGTGGAATATTTCATCCAAAATCATTCCGAATCATTTATTATGATTTTACATTATTTTTCCCTATTTTTAATCATTTAAAAATAGGCCCTTTCAGTTAAATGACGTTTCAGGTCATTTAACGGCACTAGCGTTGTTTTTATTCAAATTTGATTTTGATATTTCTCAAAATCCAACTGTTAGATTTCAAATCTCATATACTCATTTGAAAGCTCTTTTCGATAGTAACCCATAAGTTCCGATTTCAGAAGAATCCGACGGTCATATTTTCCGTTACGTCCAATCGAAGTTAATGGTCGAAATTCGCGAACGGCCGTTGCACGACGCGTTCTATTTAAATCATTATATATATATATAATATATATATATATATCATCGATTTCCATTTAAAACGTATTTTATAAATCGTTTATAAATTCATTTTAAAACGATTTCAACTTCATTTTCAATTTTAAATCAAAATTGAATGATCTGTATCATTATAATATTGAAATGACAATATTTTCAAAATATCTGACTTTGAAATCCATCTATAAAATGAATAAAATCTACTGATAAACCCATTCGAGTTAAAATGGCGTTTAACTACTTAACTCTGCTTCATTCACTTTAATATTTTTGCATCCATCCAAAATCAGACATCAAAACCATATTTTACTTCTTCACTGGATATTATTTGAAAATATTTGTTATTTCCGAATTGGAATGTAGCTCAATCAATTACCATATAATTTTAGTTATACGGATTTCATACATCGCATGTATTCAACAATAATGATAGATAATCATTAAACATCCAAATAACAACCAGAGTGCATTTTATAACTGTATAAGCATTAAATAAATAAATAATGCTTACAATAGTCTGTCAGTCAATCGACTGACATACAACTAATCTCAAGGGAAATGTGTGACCATAATATTATCCCATGACCCGTGTGGGGTTTCAACCATCAAATAATAATAATTATTTGTGCACTTGGGCGATGTGTAAAAATTATCGTCCTAATCAATATCAGTTAAATAGGTGTACATAAACAAGCCGTCCGACTTGTAAATGAATATTTATTTCAATTTCTTTTTATGAAAATTTATACAAATAATTTGTACATTTCAGTTTCAGAAAAATTCGGCATTATAACGGCGCGATATTAGAACCGGAATAATGTCTAACATTATCCCTCTCCTGATACTGGCTTGCGCCATACACAACAATTATTCAATCCAATAATTCCACAATACAATCAATTTTTCCACAACACAATCATATCACACAAATCATTCATGGCTTAACAAAAAGTAATGACAATAGCTACTAAGCTCCATTTACAACCTAGGATATAATAACTGAATTAAATTGGTTTGAGTGAGGAGTTCTCACTTGGGTTTCCACTCTGTCAGTCTTTATTTAATTTAGCTAAAAATTCAACTGGCTCCATTTCTGTTCTGGTCAGTTCCAGGTTGCAGTGCTCATCGCCACGATTCCAACGGACTTGGGTTTGCGAATTTTTGACGACATATGAAAAAGATATGAGTTTTTAACTATAATTACATAAATAATTTAATTAAAATCTAATTAATCTCCTAATTACCTGAACATCGCAATTAAGCCTATCGTCTTCTTCGTTTTTATCTAAACCGAGAAAACCCATTTTAGCTGTCACCTAGGTTTCCAGTTCGCACAAAATCCAAGGCCCCAAATCACGATCGGTCGGCACCACGTCGAACGCCATCGAATGCTCCACCTCTGCCGGTGGCGGTGCCTAGCTCGCGCCCTCCTTGACGCCAGAAATGGCGTGCGATTCCGACGACTTCCCGCCCCAATTGCTCACGATTTACTACACGATATCTGATCATACTAATGTGAAATTGAAGCTCTCATCTTACCCTTTGATTTTCATGATTTTAGTTTTCGAAAATAATGAATGAATTAAAATAGAAGGGGAGGGGAAGATTCGGTCGTTTTCATTGAATTAGGGTTTTCTAATGTGTATATATATATATATTATTATTATTTAATTCCATAAAGTGAGTTTTGCATTCAAACACCAAACAAGACCCAACGACTATCACACCAAGCTAAATACCCTTATTCCGGACACAATGAGATATGTTTTGTAAGCCAATTCAGCTATTTTTAACAGTTTTTATCAAAATTAAAATATAAATTAATATAACGTTCAAAATTGAATTCAACATACATTTTAATTTGTTGGGCCACATACTTACTCCAAAAATTACGAATTTTGGAATCTAGCTATGTTTTTATGATACGGTCCCATAGTTACTGGTTTCATCAAATTCCGAGCCCGTTTGCAAAATGACATTTTTTTCCAGTCGATTAAATTTACAACTGAAATTCAACGTGCCTTTAATTTTGCCACGCTTACGTATTAGTTCCAAAAATTATGAAAATTGAAACATAACAATAATTTGACAATTTGGATTCAATAAAAGTGGTTTCGTCGAATTCGGAGGTTGTAATGTCCCGCAAATCCGTAATATAAAAGTTTACTACATACATCCAACCCAAATATCACGAAAATACGAATCATTTTTTTTAGAAGAAAAGGTAGAAGAAGAACATAAATAACTACACAGAATCTCACATCGCAGCGGAACAAAAATGCTATATATCTAACATACACCTATCAGAGTACAACACTTAAAACATAGCGGAATAAAAATACTATATATCTAACACTGAAGCATCCTGCTCCAAGCTCCTTTAGGTAAATCTGTAAAATCCTGGACTACTTGACTGCCCGTACAAATATGGGCACCCAAGAGTTTAGGTAAAACAAAAAAAACAAAAAAAAACTCCGGGTCAGTCATGGGACTAGTATGAGTAAACAATTTAAAATAGTTTGAGAAACTAAACGATATCTCATAAGACCACGCCGTATAACACGGAACGGGTTTTTCCTTTATGAGAATCCAAAACACTTGATTCAACTTTCAAAACTCTTTTTGAAAGAAAACGATAATCTTTATATCAAAACTCTTTTGATATTATAATAGTGTCTAAATCAAATAAATAGAGTCTAGTGGAACGCTTTCATCTCACGTTCCACATATATAATATATAATCAAAACCGCTAGCACTTATTGGGTAATGAATTTCCAACTATGACAAGGTATGTAACCACCTTCCGATAGTGTATCTCTAGAGTAGAACACACTGGGTTCAACAAGAACATCTTGTAACCCGGCCACACATGACCGACCATTCATTTCGCTTGAGTGTATCGAATGTATATCACCAACGGTTGGGATCAGCAACCGTTTCCCGAATGGGACAACATCGAATAAAATAAGGAATTAAATGAATTTCTCTAGATAGGTGATAATACACCCTAATGGGAGCTACCCGCATAGTCATGTTGCCTACCCGATTTTTGTCATTTCCCGGTTGTTGAGGCCTGAGGCTACGACTACTTACCTCTCATTGATAACACAATTACTTTGAATGCCACATTATCAGATTCGTTAATCATTAATTGGGTTTACACAAATATATTCTAGATGTTATGCTAAGGGAATAAATCCATTTCCACCATATATATTTGTACAGACCAAAATGCGATCATTGGAAATATTCTGTCAGACATTCGTCCATACACGTTCGTTCTGGGACGGAACGAAACCGAAGGCACAATTCCGTACATCCATCCTAGGCAATCCCTACCTAGGACTTATACAACAGCCCTTGCACTTTACTCCGTCTTCAATATATTCAGCATAATTGGTCTGCAACGCTTATGCCAATACGGAGTGGTTCTTCGGATAATAATCCAACCGGTCTTTCCATATTAACAACGTTAAAATGGTCAAAAACTTTGATAGTCGGTGATTTAACTATCAAATGAAAAACGTCTGTGTACACACAGCGATCTTGTTTCCAAATGGAATTATCGATTAAATCATCAAACATATATATATATATATATATATATATTCATATTTCCTTATTTTTATGTTTAGAAAATATATGTTATTAACACTGGAAAACATTTCCATATATCGCCTTCTTTTATTTTCTGTACTTAGAAATTATCTTCTATTTATAATTGGAAAACATTCCAATTACTTATCTCTTTTCCGACTCGTTTATTTCTATACTTAGGAAATATCTATTTCTATATTCCCAAAATTTACTTACTTGGGTTAAAACGAATGTTATGTAAAACATCGTCACAACAACCCAAAATACTGCATTTGACTAAATCTCTTTAAACATTTCTCTTCGAGACTGAATCTTGTTATTTATAGGTTAATAATGAAATTAATCAAGTTGGGGTATAATTATCTCTCAGACCTTGACTGGAAATATTATTAACTTCAAAACAGACAAGACCACTAACTCAAATAATCAACACCATATTAAACCAATTTTCCATTTCTAAAACACGTATGCATTTCTCTTTCTATTCTTACTCAATTTAAATTCACATATTTTATTTTTTATTTATAATATTCTATTTTTAAGTTTGTTTCCTTATCGAATTCTATATATATTGATACATTGATTTCTAACTATCAAATTTTCTTAATAATATTCTAACTCCTTAAATTTCCGGAAAAATTCGCCATAACCTCCTTTGTACGGGGTTAGCGGAAAAATTCAAACCTTGCCACACATGCCTCTCCATTCAAAAAGAAAATCAAAAAGCCAAGCGGCTTGCCGATACGACGCATAAAATCTCATATTCAATTTAAATACGTACCTTTTTGTCGGGCATTCTATTTATAACTCTTCATATACTTCATATCAAACCTGCATAACACATATCCAAATATTTCCATTTTGTTTCAACTCGATCCAATCGTCTTAACTCAAATTTGCTAATTCATTCGCTAGTTTGCTCTTTTGCTTATTTCGCTTTTTATTTGAACATAACATGTTCAAATAAAATTTCAACTTGGTTATAAATAATTGAAATTCCATTTTTCAATTCAAGTTTCCTTTTCGATTTCGAATATAAATTTCCAAATCGTGTTCACTTACTCAATGCCTAATTTCAATCCAAAATCTCATTAACTAATTATTATTCAAACTAGTTAATTCTATTCAATAATTAACAACATCTGATTTTTGTTTTCAAAAATCATTTCATTACTCCACTTGAGTCCAGATATATTTTATAACTCAAATCTGAATTTTTCTGATGAAGATTCGGATTTTATTTGCTTAAAATCCTTTTATAAATTTAAATAAACCGTTATGGTTTTAAAATGGTCATGGCGCTGTTTTTCTGAAAATTTGATTTTGACACAACTCAAAATCTATACAATGAAATTCAGATTTTCCTCCTCTATTAGAAAACTATTACTCAACCGGTCCTGACGTTTCTTGTTTCAAAGAATTCCGACTTAAATTGAGTCCTATATACTCAATTGAAGTACGAATTGGCAATTTACGAACTGTCGCGCTGCGGCGAGTTCGTTTTAATTATAATTATATATATAAACTTTTAAACTTTGTTTAAAAATAAAATCAACTCCATTGTAATATATTTTTAATATATTTCAAACCAATTTTCCATATTCAACTCAATCATTCTGATTATCTATAATCGCTGATTTTTCCTTACTCGGTTATACATTTATTCATACTCGATTTGTTATTTCAAATCCCAATTCCCTTTTATAAATAAATTATAAAATCAATATAATTGAATTCTAGTTATAACTCCTTTAGATTTTCTCAATTCAGTTTATATTCTAAATCCCGGAATATAATCAATTATTCTATTTTCAACACGTTTTCCAATTTCACTTTTTAAATTCTTCCTTGAATTTAAACTTCTAAATTATCCAATGATAATTTATTTCAATAGATTTATAACATCGTTTGTAAATCCATCTTTCTTGTTTTATATATTAAAACAAGTTTTCCATTTCAAATCCCTTTTAAACCAAAACGTTATTTTGTAGTATTCTATTTCTTATAATTTATCTATATAAATATAGATCTATTTTTATGTCTTATCTCAGTTTCTATTTAAATTAAATTTAAATATCTCGTTTGGGAATAAATCTATTTTTATAAATACGACATAGTCGAATTTAAACATAAATCCTAATGATTTATTCAACTTGATTTACATTCTGGATGTCGGAATAAAGTTAATCATTTATTATTTAAAACGATTCTAAGATCTTATTTTAAATTCACATTTGAATTTAATTATCCATATTATCCAAATGATAAATTTTCCTTTTTATTTATAGACACCATTTATTTTACTTGCTTATAATTTTAAACAAGTCTCGATTTCAAATTCATTTGAAATAAATATTTCTACTTTGGAAAAATAAATTTCCCTTTTCAGATTCACACTTGTATTTATATTTCCTGAATTATCCAATGATAATTCATTTCACTTCATTTATAAACATTGTTTATAAATGAACTACTTGTTTTTATTTTTTGAAACAAGTTAATATTTCTATTTCATTCAAATCTCAAATTTTATTTTAGAAAAATAGAATTTCCCTTTTAAATCTCAAATATCCTTTTCACGATATTTTTAAATATCAACATTTAGGCCCAGTGGTATTTAAACACACATAACACCTAATTTAACAAATCACAGGTTTTTAACATAGCATATATGATGATATATATGAAAACAAACAATAAATAAATTTGAGGGATCCGGTTGGATCCCTCCAACCTGTTTTCCTACATCCACAGACGTTAGCACATAAATAATACCATCCTGCTTCGAGGCAGGATATCGCGGTATAGAAGGTCATCCACTAATATATATTTGTGGGGCGCATAGGGAAATCATCCGCTAATGGTACCGCGGGCATCCGCTAATGATACTGCGGGAACAATCCAACCACCTAATATATATATATATATATATATATATATATATATATATATATATATATAATAGCCAAGCCTAAATAACTAATATATAATAGCCAAATAAATATTTAAATGCACTCATTCAACCAGCAAACAATTATTTTAACTAATAAAAATAATTCTAAATAAAACTTAAGTGAGATTTACTCACCGTGATTTTTCTTTTGATCCATTTCGAGTAAATCGAACCACATTCGATTAAATTTAAACTCTCACTAGCTCGAACAAATTTCAAACCACCTCTAATTCGAATAGCTCGCAACCAGGGACTAATCCGTCTTGATTTCAATATTTTTGAACCTTGTATAAATTAAAGACACATTGTTATAAATCAACGATTTTAAATGATACAATTAAAATCTAAGTTTCCCTTGCTCTCATACTCGACGATCAGTTTACACTTTAATTACTAATGTAACTACACATTTTTTTCTATTTACTGAATGGATGTTTATCTAACATTGAATCCATATTTATATCTTATCTATATTTAACTGGAATTGCAGAATACATATATGAATTAATATTATCAAAGATATACTTACTTTTAATTAATTCGAACCTTTCTTCTTCTCTGTATTTAGTACTGTTGTGGCCTGCTACCATTTTTCCTAATCATATAAATTATTTTTCCTATAAATACTTAAGTCACTTAGCTATTTTAATTTAAATTCATACCTTACTCACTTAGAATCATTTTCCCCAAAGCAGGAAGCCGCCTTCTTTCCTACTGTATCACTATCCTGGACATAGCCGAGCCCTTTCCACCCTTATCGAACTTGCACTCCCTTCACTGTGCTGCTCCTTTCTTCCCCAATCTGTAAATCGCGACTTCTCAAGAAGCCCAAAACCCTAACTTCAGCTATCGTGACCCCTATGTCCCATCGCACTGTTTTTTTCCTCTACCAAACCACCATCGCGACTCCACTACCAGAATCCATCGCGATACCATATGGGAGCCCGAAATGATCTGAAACCCGAAGTCAACTCTAACTGTTTGAGTTTGAACAACTGCGACTACCCTCTAATTCGTGTTTCCTCGAGGTTCCGATCGCTGACCTGAAGGTGTCGAGCACCTTGAAATGCCCAGACGTGCAAGATCGAAGTGAATTACAAGGCTCGAATAACCCCAATCTCGGTTCCCCCATTTCTATTTTCGAATCAGTGGTTTGGTACGAAGAAGAAAGAAGGTTGCGGTTTAATTTAATGAATGAACGGATGGAAAACAAGGAGCCACGAGTTGTTTTATTCAGTGGTGAGGAAAGGGGATACTTGGTTTAATAAGAGACAAGTATTTTGCTTTGTTTTTGAACGGGTATCCTTTAATTAAAATACTCCATGATTCTGAACTCCTCTCTGGACCCAACAACTGACACTTTTAGGGTTATTCCCCTATTCTGAACGCACTGGGACATGTTTCAAAGCCTTAATCGATCGTCTGTGGAAGATATTAATTTAAATTGATATAAATTAAATTCAAAATAATTAATTTCTTGAAAATAAATTATTATTATCGCTTTTATATTCAAACACAACTGACACTGATCATCTGAATCATTTCGATTTAGTTTTAACTTCGATTTCAATACATTTCGTATTACGGTAATTTAATATATTCAATATTAAATTGAAATCGATTATTAAATTGATAACTTAATATAAAAATTAGTTTATGTTATCAAATCAATATTAAAAATAAATATTAATTATTCCAAATTAATCGACTAAAAATCCGGGTCGTTACAGAGGTCATTTGCAAAATGTCCATTTTTAAGGGCTTATATATTTATTAAAAAAATATATATAAATTCTATAACGACTATTTTGAATTTTAAACTGGACATAACTTATAATTTATAAAGTAAAATCTCGGTTTCTTACCTTCATTAGAAAATTATAGTTCAAAACATTCCAACGTTTCTTGTTTTATCAAATTCTGACTTATATTGAATTCTGTATATTCATCTGAAGTTTAAAATCGAATTTTCAAACTACCGGGCCATTTCAGGCTCGAAATATATTAAATATAAATTTATAAGTTCTAATTTCGTTTAAAATAAAATTTTAGTTGTTATTATTAAAAATAAATCATTTTAAATATTCAAAATCCATTAAAATAGCTTAAATTAAATTTTAAAATTGGTTCCAAAATTCCGGGTTGTTACACAAAATGATCATAAACAAAATTGGTAAACATTATGGACATGTCTCACATCCCCATAAACCACATCAAAATAAGAGAATGATCCAACCCTCACGGAATAAAATAAAAATATTTTACGATCGTTCGATATGTAAAATGCGGGCTGTTACATTGTACATTGGTGAATGAAATACGTGTGCACAACGTTAGAGCGGGGTATGAAATGTGACATTTAATTAATGTTTTTTTATTAATTGTTGACATGAGGA
Source organism: Allium sativum (assembly GCA_030737875.1). Classification (NCBI taxonomy): domain Eukaryota; kingdom Viridiplantae; phylum Streptophyta; class Magnoliopsida; order Asparagales; family Amaryllidaceae; genus Allium; species Allium sativum. The sequence goes on from CM060919.1 coordinate 436,670,281, forward strand.
TGTTGATGTTGCATTAAATAGAAGAGGGTCTACAGCGTGCAAATTTTTCCATAGAGCCTGACATTTTACACAGTTTTTGTTGAGTTCGTTGTTTTCTCTTTTATGTTTTTTTTTTTAATGTTTTGGAGCATCTGTGTCTCTTTATTTTACTTTACGTAAATTTTGTTTTCTTAAACTCTTTTCGATGCTCCAATAAAATAGAAAATGTCCATTTGATCTCATTAGCTTTGAGAAATAAATAAATAAATACCAAGAAGTCAAATTTTTCCAATGGACTGGATGCAACATTTGATCCGTTAGCTCCGTTTACACGGATGATGCGTTACAAATAGAAAATTGAACGTGAACGGTAGCTTAGCTGCCTTAAACACGTCGGGTAATTATTAGTACAGATCTGGACGGGTAATTATTAGTACAGATCTGGACCGTCCATTAACCAGATCTATCTAGACCTAGGGTTTGGTTATTCTTATAAATACTCATTGAATTGAGTAATTAATACAGAATACAGATCTGGATCTGGCTTTCTGTTTAACGTTCTGGTCGGTGATGACAAAAGGAAAGGCTTGCGGCCGCCTGGGAGCGTATGCTTATGCTGTTCATTCTTCCTTCCTTGGATGTCTGAGACTAGTCTACTTTATTATTTAGAATCCTTTGTACAAGTGTTTTTCACGGTAATTTTGATATTTGATTTGGATTAGTTTGCGTTCAGTTTTTCAGTGGGTGTCCTCTTTTGATGTTTGATTTTGATATTTGTTTTTCATGGTAATCCTTTCTACTTTCCCAGATCGAGTAGCCATAAGTTTCAGTGGCTTTTGCTCTGTTGCCAATAAATACACTTGTGCCATTCAGTACTCGATTAGCAATTTATTCTACTCTAGGATGAATTGCATGTGCTGTTAGCCTATATTTGTTCTATTTTCTTGTCAAAATAGTTTAGCATTCTGAACTATGATTGCAGATTGACTGTATTCGGTGGACTGGATGCAATAAAAATCATCTATATGTTTTTCTATTTCCGATGCCCCAGCCATCCCAGCTATGTGATCGCTGGTTGATGTTTTTAATTTATCTATATAATTAAATAAACATAATTGAATTTGACTCTTGTGATTTAGGTCTGAGTCGTTGTTGTATTTCTTCTGTTAGAACGATTCTCTTTGCCCCTTGACGTTGTACTGAAGAATCATTTTGTTATAATTATTATTACCGACTTTACAAATTGCACTGTGATGTTCAATTTTTTTTTTGACATGAAGCGCTTTCTTTTCTTTAATTTTTAGTTTGGGTGCACAAATACATACTCACATATGGACGCGCATATACATCATCATATACGCACGCACTCATATGCATACATGATACATTAATGTATACAACCGAGCCACATGTAGGTCACTCGTATATTATACACACATGATACGCAATTGGAAGAGTTGGGCTTTCCATGCAAAGCTGTAAATGATGGCCTCTGGTTACAGATGCTTCTGTGTCAAAAGGTCCAAGAAATAGCAGCGAGTACTTGCAGAAATTGCTGCCTTACTTACTGGATGTGCTTGTGGACAATTGTAGGTTACTATAGACAAGAACATGATCCAAACAACATGAACATAACCAATATGGGAAATATATATATGTGGATGATCCACACGGGGATGGAGGTGGTGTATTTGTCCCTGCTGCACTTTAACATGAAAGAGGCCCAATCGACGGGCTTGCCGGTATTGTATTGGTCCAGGAAATGCAACATACACTTATTTCTCACATGCATTCCCTACATACAAAAAATCCTTTCAGTCAGTTGCAACTTAGATATGACATTTTCACCATCTTCCCTTCCCTTAATCTTGAAATTGAATCAGTTCAGCAAGCAACTAATGCTGATACTTCGGCAACACATTCAAACCTGCCCGTTGATTTGTGCACAAATCCCATTTGCACGTGTAATATTGGTATTGTGCACTTGCCAATCTGCTCCTCTAACCCTCATAACAATCTATTTCTATGCAGCCTCCTGGTACAGTTCCCCAAGCGAAGAGCTCTGAGCTTCGCCCACCACCAACCACTAACAACCTGCTAGCCTCCTTTATTGAAGCCAAAACTTTCGAAACTCCAACCAGGAAGCTTAACCCCTATCTGTCGCCAAGAGTTACCAGAAGTAAATCTTTGGATCACGACCAAGGGAAAATTCACTTAAAGTATAACATTATGACACTATCGTGTATTTCTGATAAGAAAGCGCTGAATCTCTATGAATTTGAACTCTGCATGCAAACTAGCTTTTTCTCCTTAGAAATTCCAACTGGTTCCCAATGATTAATAGCATTGCATCTTGGAATGTGAGAGGTGCAATGACAAAAATTTATGCAAAACCTCATAGTCCGTGGACCGTGTATAGTTACCGATAGACATATCAGATTTTCGAGTTGATTTGCCTCACTGTCAGCCTGAAGTCTGAAATAGCTATGTTGAGAGGCCCAACACCTAAGGGGATATTTGGTGGACAAACATCAAAGATTTTAGTAAAATTTTCAACCAAAATGTATGGATAATAAGGAGAAGATGAGTTCAAACACTAATTTGCATGAAAGAAATGAAACACAAACTAAGTACCCATAAAAAAAATCAGTCCTTAACAGCATCCTCCGGCAATTGAAACGAAAGTCTGAAACAATATCACATTTTCTTAAAATCAATTAGATAGTCGAACAACTGAAATTTTTAACAATATAAAGTTCACAATATGATTCACATTTGTTGAAATTTAATATTGACAATGGCTAGTTCACTAGGTAATTTAAGGTAATTGCTCTTTCTTTTGTATGTCGAAAATTAAGCATGGAACTTGCTAATGTGGGGCATTTATTATTTGAGCTCACATAGGAATCATGGAATAACAATAGTGAAACAAAGCTGGAGCTTGACTTTTAAAATCATTAATTTTGTTTAAATGATATAATTTATTATTTATGATACATCTTTGAAAATATTTAAAAGGACATATGCATTCAAAAAAATTAGCATCTTTAAAATTAAAATGGTGTTTGGCTGCCGTATAAAAAGCTCAAAATTTAAAATAAAATGAAGTAGGCCAAATTTAAGGTAAAATAATACCTCCTGAAATAAAGAAACAAATCTGCACCACTTATTTTTGTATAATCGAAAAACATGTATCTCAATGTTACTTGAATAGTATACTTATCACTATGCATATTTAATAGTGAAACAGAAAGCGGAAGTGAAATAGAGTGTGAGTGATACAAGAGGAAATAAATTGTTAATTAGTTTTAAAACATATACATATTATACCAACCACAATAAATAGAAGTTCTAAAACATTCTTACACTGTTGGGAATAAAATAATATATTATGAAGGTACAGAGCAAATTAATCGCTTTATTTAGCGATTTGATCAATGATAAGATTATGAAGTAAAAGCATATGGATTAAATAATATCGTCCAACATAAATGAAGGTAAGGATGCTGATAAATTTCACTTGAATAAGCATTTTTCATATTTTAAAATATGAAACATAACATAGAACTAATTTTTGTTTTAATGATTGCTTCAAACTGTAAAACAAGCAAATAAATTGCAGATTCAAAAATAAGCATCGGAAATGTTGCAATGGATATGAAATGCCATAAGAAGTCGGTTAAAAAAAAAAAATTAGACAGCAGCAAAAAAATTATAGAAATGTTATGTAAACAATTGTTTAATACAAAATTGACAAAAAATCAAAGCTACAGATGGATACAACCTAAAGCATCAGGTTTTGTGGAGCATGAACACAGTAGAAGATAAAAGAAAACCATTAACTTTGCGAGTTGTTAACCATGAATATCTGATACATGATTGTCCTTTATACTCTACATTTTTTAAATACATATCAAACCACATTGGCCATTTAATTACACCAAAACACGAAACCTTCCAAAAAAATCAATCAAAGCAAATCCCAACCTTAGATTTAGGGTTCAATGGCTGGATCTACATACCACTTCGTTGTTGCTTCACCGCAATTATCGCATTTTAAACGCGAATGACAATCTTCATCTTTTGCACAACTTGCATCTATCTGGAGAAAAAAAAAAGCAGAATAAGAATTATTTTCTACCAAATTCAAATTTGTGCAATATTAATACCTGAGCAATATATAATAAACAAGTGTGTACCCGAGCTTCGCATACGGAATTGCAAAAATATTTTAGGTACATAGCAAATGAAGGGGGAGTTACATAGGTGAATTACAGTAAATTATATAAGCAAGTGTTAGCGTTAATTGATAATGGAAAGTTGCTTAATGAAATATACATGGAAAAAGTAGCCAAAGTCACATAAAGGGATATATCTTGAGCGTTATTTATATTGAAGTACTGAAATATTATTGTTGAGCAGCACGGTGATGTTTGCATGATAATGCATAATTGTTGTCCCATAATGGATGAGCACGTAGTGTACGTTTTAGGATATTTAAATGCCTATGGTTTTAGTTAGCAATATATGAAGCATTTTTGATTTGATATAATGGTAGCAGTAATATTTGATAAGCCAATCAGGCATTCAATTAAAAAAATTATTCAGAAAGGACAATATCAACATGGAATTACGGGTAGATTAAGGAATGAAGCTCAAACGTCTGAAGGAAAGAATCGAATTAATTAATCTTAGCATGCAATATGCAATTTCATGCAATTTCCATAATCTGTGCTTATTTGACATGTCGCCTGTTTAGCAAAAATTGTCAAAATATTATGTATCAAAGCATCGTGGACACAAATGTTGTTTAATTGAACAACCTGCAGATTGGCCCAGACGCTGAAACAAAAATTAAAAAAATTAGCTTCAAATGAAACTAAATCGTTGATAGCAATGTCAATGAACATGGAAACTATTAACAGAAAGTTATAAACCATCACGTTTGGCAAGACAGCGCGCAACTGCTAAAAAAATAGACATACCATATTATGTTCACACAAAGAAAGCTGGAAGCTACTATTTTTTTGTAATATTCTGTTTGTAACCATTTAAGAAGTAGAGAATGTGCATGTTGGATATAATTACAGTAAGTAAAAAAAAGAAAAAAAATCCCAAATTGAAGGACATGCGCTGGTGCATAAGGCAGTCTCACTGCAGGTGAAACACACAAAACAATCATTATTCTTGAGTTCCTTTCTTCTCGGTTGTTTTTGGTTATGCCATTCCCAATATCTATCTGCGTGAAAGAAATCGGAGGTCATAGGATGAGAATGTATCATGTCAAAAGCTAGAAAATTGTCACCGCAGATTACCTCATTTTCTGGAAAACGTAAACACCATGCAGTAGTCAAAAGCAAATGGCAGAAAAATTAACCAAATCTAAAATTGGTATTTTGCTTCAAAAACTATTTGTCCTAAATATAAGAAAAGGATGTGTCAAATGGAAAATGATTGTATATCTGAAGGTGGATTAATTACTTATTAACTTGTATGTATTCTGTAAATATAGAGCAACGGAGAAGAAACTAAATTAGGATATGGATCCAGTAGCTGTTAATTTACTTATTTTGTGACTTTTTCTATTAATACTCATGGATTTGAATAATTAAATACACATGAATAAAAAAAATGATAAACACGAAGTTGAAAATAAACTATTAAATACTATACAAATGTATATCATGAATACTATACAAACGTATATCATGAATAGTTGGTTTTAACCAATGTTTCATTTCCTATCGTAGCAATTTGACTGTATAATGTATATTAACTTCAAATTATGTAATTTAATGGTAAATATAGGGGATTTAATAAACCTATATTTCTGCTGTTTAATATAAGTTATGATGTAGAGCTTTGGAAGCTTATATTGCAACACTTCTAAGGGAAAATCTGTTCCATAGATGAACTACACTTTTATACAAAAAAACGAAAGAAAACAAAGCCTAAACTAATGGTTAGAAGGAAATAATAGCAGCAATAATGATTTAGGCATATCAGCCACAACCTGCTTCAATTAGTAACCTATACTCCTTTCTATGCAAACAATAACCACACGACAACCATCCATTGCACAAACAATAACCACATGGACTGATTTTATTAGGTACAATATCAAAACTAAAAAAAAAAAAAAAACACAAACACGTATATTAACTGCACTCGCTATATGCATGAATTACAACTAATCAATGAATACAAATGTGGACTGATCTGAGTGTAGATATGGAGTCGTGACAAATAATGTGGAACCAAGAAACTTTCTTCAGTCCATCAGTTTGCTCGCAGATTAAATCTAATATTGCATCTTCATCTTATGCCACACACATCAGTTCACAAAGTTATCTAATTGCTGGTGAAAATTTCGTATAGGTCTACCATGCTCCAAATCAAGTAGCAAAATGAATATGTCTTACAAACCATCAAATGTTAAGTGTTAAGGTCATCCACCGGTTAAATTACAGAAGGGCTCCATTTGATTGTAATCAAAATGAAAATTATTAGATTACAGAAGGCTCTAACTTTTTGGAAAGTCGAGAAGAACGAAAGAAGTTTTAAAAAAGTGAAAAGAAATATGCTTGACATATGCATATAATATTTTATAACATGTATGATAAATAGTCGGTTTGAACAAAATTTGTGCATCTTACTACAGAAAAAATGAATAACATAAGGAGCAAAAGAATAAAAAAGATGCGCAGATGCCAGAAACTCTTCAAAGACCACAATAGAATATTTTTGTTAGAATAATTTGAAATATAATACCAGGTAATTAACCTATATTTCAACAATTGGACACGCCGGTGGAATAAAATCAAGTAAGAACAGTTTCGTCCTTCATCTAAAAAAAATTAATTCTCTAAATATTTGTTTTACTCTGATTGTATAATGATCATAAGAAACAATATGGCATAAATTACAAAGCAATTTTTCATGCATACGTTAGCTCAGCTTAAAGATAACACTTATTGAATGACTCAAAATTTGGTGAAACTGACTTTGAATATAGTACTATTTTTTATTTCATGAAACTTAGCAAATAATATTTCGCTATATACTCTAACAAACATAGTTGTTGGTTTTGTGTAACAACATATGTACGTTTTAAACATCTTCATGTATATATCTATAAAATTTACCAAAACTATATGTGTGTGTTTTATTGGGGGGGGGGTGTTCAATCTGTGACATCTTGAAATATATTTCAAAAAATAAAGACGGGTATCAGACTGCATCTTGAAATATAATAAAGTTTACAAATTTACACAATCACTTTAGATATATTCCCACAATAACTATACAATGTAAGTAATCTAATCAGCGAATTGAGTGCTGATATGTTGTTCCAACTATCGCTATACTGTAATACAGAAATATTGCCCTATTCTTAGAAAATAGATAATAACATGGTATATTTGACTTATTATCAGTATTACACAGTCAAAACAGGAAATCAATTTAATGAGTGAATCCATATTCCATACACAAACTGTATTATGGAATAGTAAATATTATTTATTCCTATAATTGTATTAGATGGTCCAAACGAAGTTGGCCAGTATTTACTTGTGGCACCATGTAAAATTTTTAAAACTACCTGTTGTAAATGCAGAGCAATAAACTAAGAGGATATCAGGAATTATGTTTTGAAAATAGGTTTTTGATGCTAAACTTAACATTTTGGTGGTAAACAGTGTCAAAATGCATCCATGATAGTCAGTAGAAAACTCCTTTGTTATGTATCATAACAGCAAGAAAGCAAGCAAATAAACACTACAATAAAAAAACATTAAATATGTGTAATCTATTGCACCGTAACATTTTTCAAGGGTCATTCTATATTCCTTATACATGCGTTTGATGATATATTTCTTATGCAAATACAATAACAGGAATATTGACAATATGTTGTTTTGCTTTTCAAGAGAAGGTTTACTGAAACAGAGTCTATGGTGCAAAAGAAGTTGATGCATATTACTGATATTGATTATTAATTATTACTATTTAAGATTTAAACCTTTATAGCTATTTGTTATATATATATATCATAGAAAATGTTTTTGAAAATGGATTTAGCAGGCGGAAAATACGGAGTTATACAGAATTGTAACTTTTTCCTTTCTATAGGAAGAAAAACTTTTACCGACTGTTCCAATGAAAATTTACTGCATATGCAATGCATTTTTTTTAGACATTTTGTGTATGAGGTACATTTTGGCAGTTCCTAACGAATTAGTCTTGTGTTGCCATCAAGAATAGTAGAATATAAAAGCCTTATAAGAGAAAATTATGAGGGTTGCACTATGAAATTTCAAGAATACCCAACAGCATGCAGTATTTGAACTTTAAATTCAAATAATATGAAAGTTTTATTTAACTAAGGAGAAGACTACACAAACAAAAAACATAGTCTAATTTATCTTAAAATTATATTCACACAATTATATTTATGCTGATACATATCGATGATCATATCTCAAAATAGACTAATATTTAGTCATTTTCTTTGTGTTGATAATAAAATACTTTAAATAAGGAAATGATTAACTAGTCAACAGTAAAAATTAAGGAAAGCATGATTGCTCCACCAAGCTGATGCATATATAGAAATAGTTAATCAGTCAAGGTTTTCAATAGCCAAAGATAAAACTAAATTATCAAATGATTAATTAGTTAAAGGTTTATTTATATATTGTCTTTCAGATTTTTTTCCATTCTTGCTTTATAAATAATAAATAAATTATTTTGAACTGAATGCATGAAAAGTGCACCTTTATATCTCAGTAGTTTAAAATAATTAACCTGATGAATACCATAATCCTCCCGCTTCAAAAGAAGAAATGCCCATTTTTTTTATTACACAGGCTGGCATGGTCATTAACTATACGTACCTTCTTTCATTACACTTTTTACACCTCAAGAAATGATCTATACACATCTTGTGAGCATTATGGATTGCATATTCTCATTTAAGCACAACCAAATTACTCGTTCAATGTGCACTTCATAATGTTCCACTTTTAAGCAATATAGACTATGTTAAATTATATGGCTGAAGGTGCACCTTTCAAAGCTATATTTCTACCTTGAAATTTGTTAAAAGACATTGTTATGATTATAGTTTTCTAGAAGCTGAAATTATTTCAACCCAGATAAAAAAATTATGATGTAACAAAATTAATCAATTGAACTTGGTAACATGAATAGAATTGAAATTATAAAAGTTAAATATTACAAAATGTGCAAATCCAAGAAAGAAAGTGGGGAATGATTCCAAGAAATAAAAAAAGCGACGGTTGGTTGCACAAATCCGAAGAAGGCTTGTGCGCCCTTGCAACATAACTCAGTAATAATATAATAGTATAGATGTACAAACTGAGAGCACATTCGACATATCCTTAACATGATTAAAATGAAAGCAAGAATAGTATTATGTTTTAATATAACATATACATGAAACGCAATGTACAAATGTCTATCAATATAACACTTTTTATGTCTTAGTTATTCGCTATGATTACATACCAATGGAACTGCCAGTTGCCTAATTTTAGAAAATTATGACAGAATTTACATGAAACCTGTATGACATTACGTAATAGTTAGATAAAATTTATTAAAAAATCAGTTTTGTTCCACTGCAATGACTGCATAAACAATTTAAATATAGTTTTGGGTTAATTATTACATTTTTCTTTAATTTATAACAGAAGGAGGGAAGCTATCTCAAAAAGGGGAAATTTTTCTAATTGAATCAATAATTACATCATAATTCCATTTATATTATATACTACAGATTAGGTCTAACTAATTCTTTTGAAAATAAATCTGGTTTCTTTTATTTTTGACAATATCTATGAATTGCTAGAAAGACTACATTATAAAAACCTAAAAAGTATATTGTTACCCAAGGATAAGAGAAGATTTCGCATGATGGATAACCTAATCCTAGTTGTTAATGGATAAGAAAATTGATGATTCATAATTTCCCATGATAGATGAGTGATGATCTCGATAATAATAATTATAACTGGGAGGAATTGATAATCAAACTGTAGATAGTGAATACATTTTATAGGTGACTACTTAATATAAAAAAATACTCTCATTGAAATGGTCCATTTGGAAGAAAAATTACACATTGAAACAAAAATAGCAAACAATTCATTTCTGCCAGACCATAAATTATCGTTTATTATTTCTATAAGGATGCATTAAGGTAACAAATATGTCATGATGGTTGTCATAGTGAATCACAAAAAGGAATTAGCCTTCAATATTGCTGGGTGCCAAAGCCTTTAGAACAATATTTATTTCTTGGATTTCTCAACCAAGTAATTAGAAAAATTAATCGTTAAACTAGTATAAGAACCAATTGTAAAACAAGGAAGATGTAAAATTACAGTTTTTAAACTATATATTCGATCTCTTTTGGAAGCATAAAAGATGCACTGGCAACATAGTTTTGAGATCGAAAATCATGACATGTTATATAAATAATGAGATAAATGACACTATAAGTTCAATAATAAGACAAATAAAAATCATGAAAAGAAAAACCAATCGCAGGTTGTTCTCAATATGCTTCGCTTTGATCCTATTTACTACATCCACCAAAAAATATTTCGGTTCAATAAATTTAAATGGAGTTTATAAAAAATAATAATTAAAATGAAGCGATACCTTTTGTAGTCATTTCGCATCTGAAATCCATATGCACGAATACATGATTTCTGAAATTTTACGACTTAAATAAACCAACTTAAGGTCATCAATAGCTTAATCATAGGTGTATCAAATACCAAAGTAAAAGATCAGTGATTGGTATCAAAAATTATTAACAAAATTGAGAGGTAAAAAATCTCAATTAGTTAAATCATTAAAAAGTTAGAGATGAATTTGAAGTTGGTGCTTAGATTTGGTTTTCGTCCCTTCACCTTGCTCGACTGTCAACTTGATTTTCGATTTTTATTTTTATTTTTACTTTGAAAATTTGAGAGGAAGGTGTTGTGTACGCATTGATGGGTCAAAGAGGAGTGAATGGAGTTGCAAAAGTTATTTTAACTAAATTATAATGATAGGTGCTTCTAAAATATGGGGAGAAAAAGCACGAAAATGGAGTGTAGAAGTAGGATGAAGGAAAAATATATTATAATACTATTCTATGCATTGTATTTTCAATACGGGCATTTAAAGAATTACGGGAAAAGTTTTGTTTTGACCTATCAACCATAGGTTGTGCTTTTTATAGTATACGATGTCATCTAATATGCAAATAGTTTTTTTTATTTAAAAGTTGAATTTAAAATATAAAGAAACTCAAACTTTCCATTTGTAAGGAATAACTTTTCTTATGTACAACCAGTTTTAGCCATTTTCCATGTTGGATGGAGTTTTGATACTGACAGGTCCTTTAGGTGGTATTACTCTAAAACTTCCCTATATTCTGTAACACCCCACACCCGTTAAGGTCACTCACTAAGGGAATGCCTTAACTTCGGTGGAGTATCTTAAGTGAATATAGAACAGAAAAATTACAACAAGACAGATATAAGTAATACTTGAGAATTTAAAAACATCATTTCATTTCAGTGGAAAGTAAAACATGTTTGGTTACATCACTAAACCATAAACAAGAGTCAAGTACATAATATCCATCTTGATAAAACAAAAGTACATGATCCCACTAATAACTAATAGCCGTAATAGAAAAGATAAGCTGGGCTTTACATCACGGTCCAAGCTCCAAAAGATAGATAAAGCAATCTGATCGAAGCCCACTAGTGCTAGGCCCACTCTGAGAACCTGAGGGTTGGGGAAAAAGATAAAAACAACGGGGTCAGACATAAGTCTGAGTGAGCCCTATAACTTTAACAATACAATCATTAAAGTAATTAGGGTATGATATAAACCTGGTGCGGTACGACTGGGGATAAATGACTACACTAAGCAGCCAACTAGACTTAGGATGAACTAAGATAACGGTAAAGACGCGCCTATCCACCCAAGGATAAATACTATTCTGCACCATACCAGATCTACCCACCCAAGGGTAATTCCTACACTGCACCACACCAGATCTACCCACCCAAGGGTAATTCCTACTTAAAGGTTGATCCCACTAAGTGTACTTAGTAATTTTAATAGTAGTTTCGTGTACCCCTAGCTGACTACATAGGTGCCGTCTGCCCCTATCTCCACTAGGTGTACCCACAACTTAGTAATTTTAATAGTAGTTTCTTGTACCCCTAGCTGACTACATAGGTGCCGTCTGCCCCTATCTCCACTAGGTGTACCCACAGCTTAGTAATTTTAATAGTAGTTTCTTGTACCCCTAGCTGACTACATAGGTGCCGTCTGCCCCTATCTCCACTAGGTGTATCCACTACTCCCATTCGATCGGCTCCCTAACGTAGATACCCGTGCTGGCCCCACAGTGGGGTGTATCACTCCCCAAAGTGGCAACCCGATACAATCAATGGTGCACGGCTTATACCTACACGATGCAACAACGTCTTACCTACCAGCCCGGGTCCACACACGCATATGAAACCCGTTGGACTTGCGTTGCCACCGCTAACCCGATTTGGCCTCTTATAGTCAAGCCCAGTACGCGTGTCCCGTCCTCAACATGGGTCGAGCCCAATAAGATACATATGGGTTACTGGTTGAAATGGGCCCCCACAAGCTACCCACCTAAGCTTGTCCCTTCTAGTGTATCCCACTTAACCCTTTTTAATAATCATGCCCACTTACATGTTTAAAGTTTGGTTAATTCATCTAATCATATTTCAATTGCCACTCAAGGCACCCATTAGATTCCCACATGCCACCCAAGGCACTTACTTGATTTCCACATGCCACCCAAGGCACTTACTTAACCCTTTAATCATGTTTAATTACATGTTCCACTTTGGTTAAGTATTCTAATCTTATCTTCTATTGCCACCCAAGGCAACCACTAGATTTTCCCCATGCCACCCAAGGCACTTACTTAACCCTTTAATCATGTTTAATTACATGTTCCACTTTGGTTAAGTATTCTAATCGTATTTTCTATTGCCACCCAAGGCAACCCACTAGATTTCCACATGCCACCCAAGGCACCCACTTGATTTCCACATGCCACCCAAGGCACCCACTTAACCCCTCATGCTCCACTATATGTTTATCTGGTTAAGTGTTTCTTAATTGATTAAGAACGTAACCGTTGTAAAGACCTCTCATATTAGACTATCTTTTATGGTAGCTAGATTTGCCGGTCGGGTCCGGGCAGCCTTACGCCATAACCGAGTCTAACCTCGTGTCTTTACACTTGTCACATATTAAGTTTGTACCTAAGACCTCTCACATTGGGCCAATCATTTGTAGCCGCTGGATTTGCCGGTCGGTTCTGGGCAGTCTTATGCTACAAAAGGGTCCAACCTCGTGTCTTAGTCGATTAATTACACCTAATTAATCACCCCCATAATTTGTATTAATTATCCCTAATTAATTACAAATTTAACGATGTACATAATTGACTCAATTATGTCCATCCACTTTAAGGTATGCATAATCATACCAACTTCACACCATTTCATTAACATGAATATTAACCCCATCGTTCCCCACGTAATTCGCCAACATGACATACTTAAAAGGGAAGATTCATCACACATCAATGGGTTCAACTTGCATAACGTTAGCATCAACATGGGTTTTAAAGGTGTCAACATGCATATAGCATCAAGCCCAACTAGCATAAAAAAACCAACCCAAACTTGCATGAATCACATATGTCATAAAGAGGGTAACTTGCATAAGCTACTTATGTCACACAAAGGGGTAAACTTGCATATGTATGTATGACATACAAAAGGGTTAACTTGCATATGTATGCATATCATCCAAAGGTGTAAACTTGCACATGTTACTTGCATATAATCAAACACCAAACTTGCATAACATGTCATATATGAACTTGCATATAATCATACACCAAACTTGCATAACATATCGTGTATGAACTTGCATATAATCGCACACCAAACTTGCATAACATATCGTGTATGAACTTGCATATAATCATACACCAAACTTGCATAACATATCATGTATGAACTTGCATATAATCATACACCAAACTTGCATAACATATCATGTATGAACTAACATATAATCATACACCAAACTTGCATAACATGGTGTCATAATGGATCAATGTTTACCATAGTGATTTGCATAACTAGCATCATGCACACATTGCCTAAAACTTGCATAACTTGCATAACATCATGATCACCTAGCATGTGACTTGCATAACTTGCATAACATCATGATCACATAGCATATGACTTGCATAACTTGCATAACATCATGATCACATAGCATATGACTTGCATAACTTACATAGCATATGACTTGCATAACTTGCATAACACATAGCATATGGCTTGCATAACTTGCATAACATCATAATCACTTAGCATATGACTTTCATAACTTGCATAACACCGTAATCGCATAGCATATAACTTGCATAACTTGCATAACATCATTAACACATAGCATATGATAACATAACTTGCATTGATCCACATTCATAGCCATAACCTCATTATATCCTATCATAATCATTTCAACAATTGGTCATTAAGGCTATAGAAACTCACAACTTATTGATTAGCACTCCTATGAAGAAGATTAAGTTGCTAGAGTTGATTAGAGAAGCTATCTTCCTCTTTAATTTGATGGAGGCTCCTTCAAGTTGAATTTTGACGGCATAACGACGTTGTATCTATTTTTAGTATGAATTAGGGTAGTCTTAGGGTGTATTTATAGAGTAGTTAGGTGTTTTAGGCCATTAGATTAACCCTAAATCAGATTAGAGCCGTCAGATCTCGTCCTAGCCACCAAAACACAGCCCAAAAGCCAAACTGGTGCACCCAGGTCACCTGGGCTCGACCAGGGAGGTCGACCCCCAGGTCGACACTAGGGTCGACACCCTAGTCGACCTGGTGGGCAGGTCGACACCCCTGTCGACCCCCAGGTCGACTCCCTGAGTCTGGCGGGAATTTTCCCGCCACTTCTGAAATTTGAAATTTTAATATTTAAAATCGTATTTAAATTTTCTGAAACTTCTTCGGGCCTTAACTGGGTCATACGGACTCCGATTTTCGAAAACTCGGACTCTATTTCGTGTATTTTTCCGAGACGAACGCAATGGCATAGCCCCTTTCCCATGATTCGGATTTTAAAATTTAATTCTGCCCTGTTTTATATTATAGTAAGTTATTCAACATACGGGGTGTTACATTCTCCCCTACTTAAAGGATTTCGTCCCCGAAATCTCTAAGTCGTGAAGAACGTATCCTACCATCCAAACAACCATCTATTCAAACCATCAAACACTGACATCCATTGTCCTTAAAGTTTCTAATGCTGTATGGACATATGCAAAAGTGTGTGTATATGTTCCCTGTCTAATGCAGAATCAGGCGGTCTACTGATTTAGTTGATCTCCTTAATGCAAACCATGATAGTGCCATGCATCCAATATGTATGCGAAAGAACCCTATCGACACATACTATTCCTACATGAGTGCACAGTCATCCACCAAAATGCATCATCCATATGATAGCACAACCATTATACATCCATTAATATAACTACCTACACACAATTATATGCAATATGCAATATGAAGTGACTGAGCCGATCTAGTGCCTAGAGTGTGTGTATATGCATCCACGAGCAACCACTAGCAAACACTTGCATCCACACGCATCCATCAATCATAACATGTCTCAAACACATGTTTCAACCATAGGTTTACCCTATCTAAAGGTCAAAGGTACTAATGAGAGGACATACTAAAGATAAGATAAGTACTAGACAAACGATAAAGGAGAAGTTAAATGACATACCCTCATAAAGGAATGGGTGCAATGAACGCATCTTTGCTTCTGACTCTCAAGTAGCATTGCTCTTATCTTCTCCCCTTTGCACTTTGACTAGTCGAACCTCTCTGTTTCTCAACTTCCTAATCTCTGACCCAAGGATGCGGGTAGGAGCTCGTCGAATAGTCGCATCACGCTCTACCTCTACTTCTCTAAGCAAGCTCGGCTCTACCACCTCTGCGGTCTCATGTAGGCACTTCCTCAAATGTGACACATGGAATACGTCATGTTCCCTATGCAACCGAATTATTTCTCGAAGATAAACTGAAGCTAGCCATGGAGCAGTCCTCTTGCTCTTCACGGGTATGAAATGGCACTCTTAGTAAGTCTGTCTACCACAACCCAAATTCCCGTATTACCCTTCTTCGACCTAAGTTACCCATCAATAAAATCCATCGAGACGCCATCCCACTTCCATTGCGGAACTTCCAATGGGTGAAGCAACCCACCAGGTTTCTTTTTCTCTGCTTTCACCTATTGGCACACCAAGCATCTAGCGACATACTCGGCCACATCTTTCTTCATGCCGGCCCAAAAGAAAACTCGCTTCATGTCTTGGTACATCTTGTCCCCACCGGGATGAATGGTCATCCTAGAAGGATGCGCATCATCAAGAATAGCCTTCCTCAAACCCTCGTCTTGCGGTACACAAAGTCTACCGTCTCTACGCAACCACCCCCCTATCGTCCAGGGTGTACCTACTCAAATGGCTGGACGACTCCCCCCCTTATGAGCTTCTATACCAACTCAACCAACTGTGGGTCGTCCCACTGTGCCTCGCCAATCCGCCCCAAAAGAGTAGGTCTGACCTCTAAGGATGCTAGCTAACCGGGTACAAAGTCAACAGAAGGTCTGAAATCAAACATCGAGATAAATTCTAATTTTCGTTGTTCAACGAACAACGAACCCAAGGACAACCTTTTTCTGCTTAAGGCGCCTGCCACCACGTTACCCTTGCCAGGGGTATACGCTATCTCGAAACCATAGGATGCTAAGAACTCCATCCACCTTTGCTGTCTCAAGACTATGCGCTCGAAGAGTCTCCAACACTTCCCTAAGATGTAGGGCATGCTTTTCTCCACTTCTAGAGAAAACCAGGATATTCTCCCATGCAAAATCGTCACATCTATCCATCTCTCACGCAGACCATCCTAGTCAAACTCGACATCCTCCAAGTGCAAGCCCCAAAGGCCTAAACCAATATCAGACAAACACCCAAGGGATACCTCCTTCGAATTCAGACGACCTACGTGAGATGATACTAGTAAAAACGGCTAAATAATTAAGCACTTGTCCAACTCTGGATGTCCTTGCCAGTCTCGCTCCAAAACCACCGTTGATCAAATAACTGGCTTTGCTTAACCTATTAAGCACATACGAAAACATATTTCGCTTTTAGAAAAGACCAAGATGTCATCCACAGAGACCACTACGAAGTTATTTAGGTACTCCCTGAACACCCTACTCATCAAATCAACAAAGTATGCGGGGCGTTCGTCAAACCAAATGGCATCACCAGCCACTCATAGAAACCATCCGGAGTCCTAAAGGCGGTCTTCTCTATACTATCCTCAGTCACTCCCAATTGATGAAACCCCGTGGCTAAGTCCAACTGTGAAACACTGAGGCGCCAACCAACTGATCAAAAAGATCATCTAACTTTGGCAATGGGTGTCTATTCTTCTTTGTGAGCTTGTTGAGTTCTCTATAGTCTACACAAAGTCTGAGGGACCCATCCGCCTTCGTGGCAAAAACTACTGGAGCACCCCGCTCCGATATACTTCGTCTTATGAACCCCTTCTCAAGCAACTCCCCTACTTGCTTATGGAGTTCCCTCCTCTCACGAGGAGCCATGTGGCGCACTGGCAAAGATACTTGTTTAGCATTATCCACCAGATATATTCGGAAGTCTATCTCCCGCTTCGGAGGTAAGCCCTTCACCTCCTCGAACTCATCTGAGTACTCCCGGACCACTCTAACAGATCGCAAACTCTCGACCGAAGCGTCAGGCGATTCAAGATAACTTAGCATAACAGAATCTATGGGATTACAAGAGGTCTCGAGAGTGTTACCCAAGCGGGTCATAAGCCTAACAATTCTCCTTTCGAGATCAAGAATGGCACCATTACTGGATAACCAGTCCATGCCCAAAATCAACCCATAGCCCGTGAAGCCCAAAACAAAAGCATCACATCTAAACTCAACGCTAAGTATAGAAATCTTCAAACCCAAACATATCATGGACAAATAAGTGGAGCCCCCAATTGGGTTTGAAACAACCAAGAGATCATCTACTAAACTGGTGTCTAGGTGCAGTGACTCAACTAATGATGATGAGATAAACGAATGTGATGCGCCAGAGTCGAATAAAGTTCGAACAGGATGATCGAAAGAACCAAATTTCACTTAGACGGTCCTACCCCCATCAGGTATACCCGTCGTGAGGGAATGCATCTACCCTCCAGAAGATCCTGTACTTCGTCCTTACCTCTTTGGACAACCCTAATAAGGGGTCCTATTTCTCCAAGACAACTAGCCTTCCCCTTCACATTCTCCTTTCGTGGCCTTCTTACCACGATAAGGTTTCGTCCTTTATTTACCTAACAGCTATTTGAACCTTCCTCTCTCGTCCATCTTAGAGGTACCCATAAGCCCTCCACCTCCTTGGACTAACTTCTTAGCCCGACAAACGTCTTAGTCCCTTGAAGTGGTTCTTCCGTCCTTCATACGGAAGTCCTTATTTATCTTAAAAAGACATCTATACGCGGAGGGGAAATTCAAAAAGAGAAAGAGGAAGAGATTCAAGACGGAGAATCGAAGGAAGGATATATGGCTCTTGGGGATTATGTTCTTTTCTTTCAAAAACTTTTCTCTTAAAAACATGTTTTTGAAAATACTTCTTCCAAAAATGTTTTTAGAAAAATAGTTTTCTAAAATTTTTATCTGTTCTGGTAACCTTCGCTCTGATACCACGTGTAACACCCCACACCCGTTAAGGTCACTCACTAAGGGAATGCCTTAACTTCGGTGGAGTATCTTAAGTGAATATAGAACAGAAAAATTACAACAAGACAGATATAAGTAATACTTGAGAATTTAAAAACATCATTTCATTTCAGCGGAAAGTAAAACATGTTTGGTTACATCACTAAACCATAAACAAGAGTCAAGTACATAATATCCATCTTGATAAAACAAAAGTACATGATCCCACTAATAACTAATAGCCGTAATAGAAAAGATAAGCTGGGCTTTACATCACGGTCCAAGCTCCAAAAGATAGATAAAGCAATCTGATCAAAGCCCACTAGTGCTAGGCCCACTCTGAGAACCTGAGGGTTGGGGAAAAAGATAAAAACAACGGGGTCAGACATAAGTCTGAGTGAGCCCTATAACTTTAACAATACAGTCATTAAAGTAATTAGGGTATGATATAAACCTGGTACGGTACGACTGGGGATAAATGACTACACTAAGCAGCCAACTAGACTTAGGATGAACTAAGATAACGGTAAAGACGCGCCTATCCACCCAAGGATAAATACTATTCTGCACCACACCAGATCTACCCACCCAAGGGTAATTCCTACACTGCACCACACCAGATCTACCCACCCAAGGGTAATTCCTACTTAAAGGTTGATCCCACTAAGTGTACTTAGTAATTTTAATAGTTGTTTCGTGTACCCCTAGCTGACTACATAGGTGCCGTCTGCCCCTATCTCCACTAGGTGTACCCACAACTTAGTAATTTTAATAGTAGTTTCTTGTACCCCTAGCTGACTACATAGGTGCCGTCTGCCCCTATCTCCACTAGGTGTACCCACAACTTAGTAATTTTAATAGTAGTTTCTTGTACCCCTAGCAGACTACATAGGTGCCGTCTGCCCCTATCTCCACTAGGTGTACCCACTGCTCTCATTCGATCGGCTCCCTAACGTAGATACCCGTGCTGGCCCCACAGTGGGGTGTATCACTCCCCAAAGTGGCAACCTGATACAATCAATGGTGCACGGCTTATACCTACACGATGCAACAACGTCTTACCTACCAGCCCGGGTCCACACACGCATATGAAACCCGTTGGACTTGCGTTGCCACCGCTAACCCGATTTGGCCTCTTATTGTCAAGCCCAGTACGCGTGTCCCGTCCTCGACGTGGGTCGAGCCCAATAAGATACATATGGGTTACTGGTTGAAATGGGCCCCCACAAGCTACCCACCTAAGCTTGTCCCTTCTAGTGTATCCCACTTAACCCTTTTTAATAATCATGCCCACTTACATGTTTAAAGTTTGGTTAAGTCATCTAATCATATTTCAATTGCCACTCAAGGCACCCATTAGATTCCCACATGCCACCCAAGGCACTTACTTGATTTCCACATGCCACCCAAGGCACTTACTTAACCCTTTAATCATGTTTAATTACATGTTCCACTTTGGTTAAGTATTCTAATCTTATCTTCTATTGCCACCCAAGGCAACCACTAGATTTTCCCCATGCCACCCAAGGCACTTACTTAACCCTTTAATCATGTTTAATTACATGTTCCACTTTGGTTAAGTATTCTAATCGTATTTTCTATTGCCACCCAAGGCAACCCACTAGATTTCCACATGCCACCTAAGGCACCCACTTGATTTCCACATGCCACCCAAGGCACCCACTTAACCCCTCATGCCCCACTACATGCTTATCTGGTTAAGTGTTTCTTAATTGATTAAGAACGTAACCGTTGTAAAGACCTCTCACATTAGACTATCTTTTATGGCAGCTGGATTTGCCGGTCGGGTCCGGGCAGCCTTACGCCATAACCGAGTCTAACCTCGTGTCTTTACACTTGTCACGTATTAAGTTTGTGCCTAAGACCTCTCACATTGGGCCAATCATTTGTAGCCACTGGATTTGCCGGTCGGTTCCGGGCAGTCTTATGCTACAAAAGGGTCCAACCTCGTGTCTTAGTCGATTAATTACACCTAATTAATCACCCCCATAATTTGTATTAATTATCCCTAATTAATTACAAATTTAACGATGTACATAATTGACTCAATTATGTCCATTCACTTTATGGTATGCATAATCATACCAACTTTACACCATTTCATTAACATGAATATTAACCCCATCGTTCCCCACGTAATTCGCCAACATGACATACTTAAAATGGAAGATTCATCACACATCAATGGGTTCAACTTGCATAACGTTAGCATCAACATGGGTTTTAAAGGTGTCAACATGCATATAGCATCAAACCCAACTATCATAAAAAAACCAACCCAAACTTGCATGAATCACAAAAGTCATAAAGAGGGTAACTTGCATAAGCTACTTATGTCACACAAAGGGGTAAACTTGCATATGTATGTATGACATACAAAAGGGTTAACTTGCATATGTATGCATATCATCCAAAGGTGTAAACTTGCACATGTTACTTGCATATAATCAAACACCAAACTTGCATAACATGTCATATATGAACTTGTATATAATCATACACCAAACTTGCATAACATATCATGTATGAACTTGCATATAATCACACACCAAACTTGCATAACATATCGTGTATGAACTTGCATATAATCATACACCAAACTTGCATAACATATCATGTATGAACTTGCATATAATCATACACCAAACTTGCATAACATATCATGTATGAACTTGCATATAATCATACACCAAACTTGCATAACATGGTGTCATAATGGATCAATGTTTACCATAGTGATTTGCATAACTAGCGTCATGCACACATAGCCTAAAACTTGCATAAATTGCATAACATCATGATCACCTAGCATATGACTTGCATAACTTGCATAACATCATGATCACATAGCATATGACTTGCATAACTTGCATAACATCATGATCACATAGCATATGACTTGCATAACTTACATAGCATATGACTTGCATAACACATAGCATATGGCTTGCATAACTTGCATAACATCATAATCACTTAGCATATGACTTTCATAACTTGCATAACACCATAATCGCATAGCATATAACTTGCATAACTTGCATAACATCATTAACACATAGCATATGATAACTTAACTTGCATTGATCCACATTCATAGCCATAACCTCATTATATCCTATCATAATCATTTCAACAATTGGTCATTAAGGCTATAGAAACTCACAACTTGTTGATTAACACTCCTATGAAGAAGATTAAGTTGCTAGAGTTGATTAGAAGTTGATTTGAGAAGCTATCTTCCTCTTTAATTTGATGGAGGCTCCTTCAAGTTGCATTTTGACGGCATAACGACGTTGTATCTATTTTTAGTATGAATTAGGGTAGTCTTAGGGTGTATTTATAGAGTAGTTAGGTGTTTTAGGCCATTAGATTAACCCTAAATCAGATTAGAGCCGTCAGATCTCGTCCTAGCCACCAAAACACAGCCCAAAAGCCAAACTGGTGCACCCAGGTCACCTGGGCTCGACCAGGGAGGTCGACCCCTAGGTCGACACTAGGGTCGACACCCTAGTCGACCTGGTGGGTAGGTCGACACCCCTGTCGACCCCCAGGTCGACTCCCTGAGTCTGGCGGGAATTTTCCCGCCACTTCTGAAATTTGAAATTTTAATATTTAAAATCTGTTTTAAATTTTCTAAAACTTCTTCGGGCCTTAACTGGGTCATACGGACTCCGATTTTCGAAAACTCGGACTCTATTTCGCGTATTTTTCCGAGACGAACGCAATGGCATAGCCCGTTTCCCCTGATTCGGATTTTATAATTTTATTCTGCCCTGTTTTATATTATAGTAAGTTATTCAACATACAGGGTGTTACATATTCCTTGGGCATTTGTTTCCCATATCTGAATTCTTGCGGGAACTTTATTTTCATAAATCACATGCAATGTAATATGTATCAAAAAATATTGAATCTATTTTTGTAATGGTCTAGCATATCGCAGATATATTTTTATCCTATATAAGAGGTTTTAAAGTGGTGCATTGGTTTTGTTAACTTTCTAGCAGAATTGTATAACAACATATATTTTACATTCTTGGTAGGCAACGATAATGACAAGGTAGTCTATGTGATTTCACACTTCTTTAATCTGAAACATTATATCATGCACTATACACAGATTGTACATTACCTTTTTTTATGCATTCAATAGCATATTAGTTACCAAAAGCTGAGATCATCAACATTCACTATCGACGTTATGTAAGCTATTGTGCTAGACTATAAACTGAGTCGGTTTAAGAAACATACCTTTGACGCTCAACATTTGCTACATCAAATGTCATTAACTGCTCACTCGTAGTACCTTTAGTAAGCTTCCAAATAAAAATTCAGTCCTGTAAAAAAAAATGGGTATCATGATCTCCTGCACAAAAATAAATCAAGGCAACTCTAATTCTACTATTTCTAAAAGAAATCTTATTCTCTTCTTCTTCTATACAATAGCAGATCCTTGTATCACACTGTATATTAATTTACCTTTAAATCACTGCATTGTAAAACTAAATTTGTCAACCAAACTTAAATCTTTGACAATTTGGAATAATTTAAAACCATATATGCTTGAAAATGATGGGCCATTATTGAATATAAGCAAATTTCGGCTATACCATTATATTTACTTGTTTAAATGTGACTTTTGTTTTTATTT
The DNA here is from genome assembly GCA_030737875.1 of Allium sativum. Classification (NCBI taxonomy): domain Eukaryota; kingdom Viridiplantae; phylum Streptophyta; class Magnoliopsida; order Asparagales; family Amaryllidaceae; genus Allium; species Allium sativum. Next base: position 436,693,868 of record CM060919.1, read on the forward strand.
CAGTTAGTTAATAATGCATTCAATTAACAAACGTATACATAAACGTAGCATAATATATTACTGACACCTCGACTTTAAATTTAATTGCTGATATTTGCTAAATTAATATAAGGAATCTTCTTTTAAATGAAATGCAACAAATAAAAAAATAGAAGGCTAAAATTCAATGAATTTTTATATGACTAATCACAGCCATTACAGCCGATTCATAATTCTCATTTAAACTGAGAAATACATAATGTATTGTTACTCAATTTCCATGCCCAAGTAATTCCAGAATTTAATTGTTGCAAAACCCTCATCGGCAACCCTGAACCGTGAACCCTAATCGAAAATCCTAATGAAGTGAATAAATATGTTTCTGAGAATAGAAATCAAAAACCCTTGTCGAAGAAAATATGAAAATAAGAGAAACCTAACTAATCTAAACCTAGCACAGAAAATAAGTAGTAAATAGGTGCTTACTTTGGGAGAAGAGGTAGCAAGTTCGCAGCAGTGGGGCGAGGCTTCACAGAGCAAATCTGATCGCCTTCGATTTAGGGCTAGATTGTAGACGGAGGGGTAGATGGAATAAAGTAACGACAAAAGCTGAAGGGAAAGAGGATTATTTGAATAATTTAGCGCAAGTAGGGTAGAGAGTAATATCGCCTTTTTGCCTAATGCGAGCGGCGTTTGAGTTTAAGTTTGTGAGAAGGCCTCAGAATGCTCCGTTGCTAACTCAGTAATTATAATATAGTATAGGTAAGGAAATATATACTAAATGCTATAGCAAACAACATAACGCAACATCAAAATCGAGTAATCAAAACCATAATTTGACAATTAAACCAATACCTTCCATAATCGTTAAAACGTGTTTTTCTCATGATTGTTGGACTAAATCGTACTCGTTTCCATCATCAAGCATGTTGAATCTGATTGATCCAAAAGCGATGTACTAAGGCGGGAGGCTAGTCGCGTCTTTGGAGCGAATAGAGAATAAGAATGGTTATGAAATGGAAAATTTGTAGATCCAAGATTACCAGTAATTTGTTGGAAAATTTCCTACTGGCTTATAAACTCATTTTCATAGCTTGTGAATTTCTTTAGTTTTAGTTATGGATCGTCCAATACTTGATATGTTAAAAAAAGGAAAAAAACGGAAATCTCATTATCCTCAAATTACTGGTAAGTCCAGTACCAAAGAAAAAATAAACAAATGTGTCACCATAACCTCACCAAAATTCCGTATACATGAGAAAAAAAATCAAAGCTTAGAACATATTAGCGAATTCTAAATTATAGACAAGAAGATGATTCTGTTTTATAACAACTAAAAAGTGGAATTTCACAGATAGAAAAGGAGGACTCATATGAATCTAACATCAAACAAATCTTAAAATATCAATCCTCGATATACTGCACCCAAAGTCTTAAGTATTGTTCATTCTAGAAGAAACATATGACGCAAAACCAGAATGTATAGAATTAGAATTTATACCTGGGCGAAGATCTGAATAATCATTAGCGTCACTAAAATCAGACTGCTCCTCTTTGGTATCATGGATTTTGGTTTAAAGGTTTATTAAGGCCCGATTTAAGAATACGATTCGACAGGAGAAAGATCTGAGAAGAAAATATTGATTGGAAGGAACGATTTGAGAGGAGGAGTAGGGAAGAAAAATCGCCTGAAGAAAAATATATATCTGATTTTGGAGTTTGGATTGCGGAGGAAGAAATAACGCAGATAGATTTGAGGAAGAGAGAGAAAAGGAAATGACGGAGATAAGATTAATGTTGAGCAAAAATTAAGGCTTAATTTATTGGCTCAGACAATTTGTTTTCCTTCCTACAGTAGGGAAACCTCCCTAACGGTCGGTTTGACTACAGTAGGGAAACCTCCCTAACGGTTAGTTTGATTATGGTAATAGAAGCAGTATTTTAAATATGCCTTATTTTGAATATTGTATTTTATTAAATCACTAGTATAGTCCTGTGCGGTTGCATTACTACCTTTAATGAAACATCCAACAAACACCACGCCAAATAAATTGAACGTCAAATATTGCTTCAGTTTAAATTAAACCAACGAAATTAACTGTTACGCTAACAAAAAATTCCATTAACATTATTTTCGTACTACTTGTTAGTTATTATATCCTTCATGACAATATGTAGTTATATTAATATTAAGTTAATGTAATATTCTTTAAAGCATTAGGTTGGATTTTTCTTGTTTTTTAAAAAAACGATAACTATGTAGCGCTTTGTTTTTCCTTTTATATAGTATGTAAGTTTGTCAACGTCTAAAACAAAAAAAACAAAAAATTATTCTCATAACCCTAACACCATTAACTCAAGACCTTCAAGGATGTTCAATGAATTCTGTCAAGTAGATAAAATGCGCAACAAATTGGACTATCATTCGTACAGCCTTTATACCAAATTTGTTTTTTTTTTTGCTTTTTGGAAAAAACAATTCGCAAAGTCCTTATACGATGTAATCATTCTCTCTGTCATCGAACTTCCACATGGTCAAGATACACCCAAACGGGTCCCTAAAATCTATCAACAGTCAAATCTTAAACAAAATCAAGTTAATAACTGCGCGCGGTCACTTCGTCTCTCGCATCATTTTGCTTCTGCTCCATCCTCCAGTCTAGTCAAATAGTAAAATTCTAAACCATTTCCAAAAAAGAAAAAAGGAAACAACAATGGAAGACACTTTCCTCTACATGGTCGCATCTATAGAAACCAATCTAATGACCTTAGGAACGCTCCAACATGTTCTCTCCAAAGTATTCAGATGTCACGATTGGTAGACATGGCTTTTCGGTGCAAGGCGTTTTCTAGTCAGGTGTCCTGATAACGAAGTCTACGAACGTACTCTTGAGATTGGTACATTAACACAGACATGCCTTCTCAAGGCTATGCTTAGTCTCCAACCATGGTCACACTACGAAAAGCAGCAAATCCCCAATCTTGATCCTCTATCTTGGGCCATGGTAGAAGGTTTTCTAGAATTTTTAAGAAACAACTTGCAAGAAGTTAGGGAAGCTTTAAAAACATTGGGTGAGGTAAATATGCATTGGACAACTGCAAGCATTCTCGTTTAGATCACAGGTACTTATTTGTTAAATGCAATTTTATGTTGGTGTGAATACTAGTTCAACCATAGTTGCGCATATAAACAATGCTAGATACATGCTTGAGGTGCAACGTTCAAAACAAATTCATCACACCAGGGATCCTAAAGCAATTATTCTTGGCTTGGATTATGAAAGAGACATAAAACCTTTAAATGAACCGGTTCGTAGCGAGGATATTGCACATTTGAATTTAAGTGATCCTTGGAATAGGAAGGGCTACAAACCGCATTCGTACCCTGGACTTACTCCTTAATGGTTACGTGACCTCGCTCATAGGGACTCAGGCGAAGTGGTGGGACCAAGTGGCTTGAGAGCTTGGCCTGAATCTCCTACGCAGCTAATGCGTGATTATGATTTTGAAGTCGAGGAAGAGCAGCCACCACAATTATCCGATGACTCTCCTGTTTGCCCAGTCTCTCAACCCATTCAACCAAAGCGTTCACATTCAGTACGTAGACGCCAATCACAGGTAAACATGACCATGTCACTTCCTGGAACATCCGATGGTGCACAATCTGCTCCATGTAGACCGGCTGCTCCCACAGAAATATAACATGAAGAATTCGAAGGGAGTACAAATGAAGAATGGCTTGCAAGGAGGTAAAACTTGTAATCAATATTCATTTGGTATGTTTGTGGTTGTGTTATCCGTACTATGTTTATTTATGTATATATATGTATATGTTTACTTGAATTGGTTTTTGATGCTATTGGGTTTACGGTTGAATCTCAAAACATTATTTTTTGGCCGTCAATCTGGCATGTAGATTGAATATATTAAGTAACTATGCTATGTGGTCGATGCTATTGGGTTATGTAGAAATATGTTGTTATATTATTGCTTATTCTCCTATAATTGATGAATAGTGTACAACGTGAGAAAATGTTTAGGAGTACATTATCCTTATACCTTCAAGCCGATGTCATGCAACTAACTTTGCTAGAATTTCAATCATGTAATAGTTGGTTGCTAAATTGCGTTTTTTAATGTTGATTCGCCGGGAATAGTGTCAGTAATAGTATTAATCGTTTCCGTGGAATCCTTGGTCACCTAAACAATTTTCCCAGATATGCGCTTTTTTGGGCACTATTCTTATGTCCACATTCACTTCATTCCTCGAATTAAAGCATTAATTTGGTGAATTTTTCTTTTGTTGACAAACGTAAAACACAACAATACATTCCAGTGTTGTTTAATTCTCTTATAAGCTGGCAACGACCAAAAACTTATGAAAACACTTATCCTCAGAATAATGGCTTTCATCGACAGCAATAGAGGTAAAACATTGTTAGTTACAATAAAATGCAATGAAATATAATAATGTTAACTTATATGATTACTCGTTTTTGGAATAGTTCAATAATGTAAAAATAGGGTTGATTAAAATGTAAGATAACAACAGAAAATTTCGAAAAGTTTCCAAATAGCATCATGTTGCTTCTTTTTCGCAGGTATTCACATAATTCTCAATGCAAAAAATAAACAATTAATTTCCAAAAAATCAGTATTTATGGTGTGTATATGAGTACAACTTATGCAATTCAGACAAAAGGAAAAATCTTATCCTTCACCCAAACATAAATCAGGAAAGATCTTGAAAAGTTTAAGCATCCTAATAGTATGGAGTAACATGGTGCTTGCATTTTTAGTTTCTTCTCAATTTTCATTGTATACAGATAAATGCGATAAAGCAACAAAGACAAATAGAAGCATGAAACACATACAATTTATCTTAAAAGTCTTAACTAACAATAAAACAAAATACAGGACACTTTTCTCTGAATTCTTTGCAATCTACACTACATTTTTCTTTGTTAGTAATTCAAGGAGAATCTTCTTTTCATTTGCACTTCCTTATTGAGTAAGAGCTATATTCTTTATGTGCAGCCACCTTAAAATCTTAATCTGGGTTTAAGAGTCGGTGCTTCAACAACCTTCATAATATAAAGTCAAGAATTACTCCTACATGCATTAATCAGTTCATTTAAAATTAAATATATGACCAAGGTGGAACAACGCAAACTGCACTTTTATGCAATAGAAAATTCATAAATGTACTTAACCGTTTCAAAACTGACAACACAACAGTTAAGATGATACGAAAGCTTCTGTAAGAGTATAAACAAAGAACACCATTTATGCTCAAGAATATATATATATATATATATGTATATATGTATATGTATATGTACATAGACATACCGTATATTCAGTGCACCCTCATCAAAATATGCAAACCCAACATGTGCACGCATTAAAATATGCATATGCAATATGTGCACACCCTTTTCAGCAAACCAATCCTTGCGGTTCACAAATTCTGGAACACCTCCTTGTATGCTACATTGGTTGTGTTAAAATTTGATCAAGAGGGAAGAGAGAGATGAAATGGTAAAGCATGAAAGGACTACATTTTTATTGATTACTTGATTGCATATTACAAAAGATGCTTGATTTTTTTTTTATTTACAATGTTAAACTTTGTCTCTACTTATAGATGAGAAAGGAGCATTCTAGAATAGAATACTCCAAAGCATATTTGGGTCTATACCAAATATAGACCCAAATTAATACAATACCAAATATAATTCAAAATTAATGCAATATCATATAAGGGCAACATATTTAATTCTTATCCCTAACATCCCCCTTTAAACTCACGATGTGGAAAATCGTGAGTTTGCCAAATAGAAGCTGCAAAGTAAAGAGTAGCAAGATTGAGCAACCATTTCAATACTATTAGAGAGTAACACCAAACACTAAGCACCAAATACTCAACAACAATCTTCAATCAGCTCAACAATCTTCAATCCAAAACAATTCAACTATCTTCAATCTGATCGGTAAGCAAAAGATTTGAGTGGCAAATGACAAAACTGGTCCCGGATAAGTTTGTATGTTTGCATTACCAAACATATAAGTAAAACAAAACAAACTAAAATGGGATGAGTCTTCATATGTTTGCATCCCCCAAACATATCAGATGAAAACAAACCAAATCCATAGGGATGAATTAGCATATGTTTGCATCCTCTAAACATATTTTACAGTACCACCTACCACCTTCAATCAACGTTAATTTCCTTCCTAATAAACAGAGTTACCGATACAGACATCAAACAAACAATCTTCGAGCTAATGTCCCTCTTTAATAACACAATCAACAAACGCACCATAACTTGCATCAGTCTAGCTCCACCTTCTATCACAACCATCCAAGCTTCCACCTTCCGACACGCTCAAACACTCATACATATCACCACAACAAATCACAGACACCAAAACCGCCTCAATAACACATAACAAACCCTCAACCAAACCCGAAAACACCAAACTCCATAACCAAATCGATCTACGTACGCAAAACTCCAAATCCAATTCCTAAACCGTACAAATCCACAACCCAACATATAACTCCAAACACCATCAACTACATATAATAAACAGATCTCAAACTCACCAACAAGTAACAGATCTCAAAACTAACAAAGAAGAGATGACAGAAGAAAGAAGAAGAAAATAACAGATCAACAACAACAATCTGCTCTTATACCATGTTGGAATTTAGATCCAGAGAGAAGGGAGAGATGAAATGGTAAACAATTAAAGGACTACATTTTTATTGACTATTTGATTGCTTATTACAAAAGATGCTTGATTTTTTTTAATTTACAATGCTAAACTTTGCCTCTACTTATAGATGAGAAAGAAGCATTCTAGAATAGAATACTCAGAGCATATTTGGGTCTATACCAAATATAGACCCAAATTAATACAATACCAAATATAATTCAAAGTTAATGCAATACCATATAAAGGAAACATATTTAATTATTATCTCTAACAGGTTGTACTATTTTTTGTGTTTCCATGCACATCGCATATCAATTTTTTCTATCCTTTTTTTGATTTTACTCTTGAAATTGCTACATACAATTGGCCATGACTAAGTACAGGTCTAGATAAATATAATCCAACGTGAGTAAGTGATTGACCTTGACTTTTATTGATGGTCATAGCAAAGCAAATAATTACTGGAAATCGCCTTCTTTGAAATTTGAATAGGTGTGTGTTATCCGATGAAGTCAAAATCATGCGAGGTATAAATACTTTGTGTCCAATATTACGACCTGTGATGATTTTAGCCTCAATAACATGATTTCTCATTCCAGTCACCTGCAGTCTAGTACCACTGCATAATTCTTCATTTTGATCAATATTCTTCAGTAACATTATTGGAACATCCACTTTAAGAGTCAGCTTATGATTTGGTAGTCCATAGCCTTTTATGCTGTTTAAAATATCGAGAGAACAAAAATCATTATCACATGGACTATAATCAGCATTACATACAGTGTTTGAGCTAAAATACACTTTTTCTTATCCTGCCAACTTCATTAGCAAATATTCGTTTACTTGTTCAACACTTTCAAGAGTTGGAGACAAAATAGCTCTATCTTCAAAATATACTGCATCCCCTAGATTATCTGACATTGACGGGTAGGTGCAGTCAACTATGGAAGTCATGGCATCATTTGTATCCGTAATCAGAATCTCATCAGGTATTTCAATAGTTGCCTCTCTATCGTTATCTCCTCCAATACAACCATCACCAACTTTTAATATCCATTCGGCAAATTTTTTATTTTCACATAGATTTGAACCATTCCTATCACCCTCCAGTCTCATATTTTTTGTCAGTCTTAACACTCTGCAAAAATTCCAAAGATATGAAGAGTTTATAATAGAAAAAACAATCTCTTTACTCGCTCTTGGGACGACAGGTAGTATCTGTCGAAAGTCGCCTCCAAATACCATAACCTTCCCTCCAAATGGTCGTTCCATGCTATTTTTATTCGAACTCTGAAGGATATCTCTTAAAGTTCTATCTAAAGCCTCAAAACAGATTTATGAATCAAGGGTGCTTCATCCCAAATGATAAGGTCGGTTTTTCCAATCAACTCTGCTAATTTTGATCCTGCTCTAATGTTACATGTAGAGTCCTCGTTTACATTTATGGGAATTGCAAATCTTGAATGTGTTGCTCGTCCTCCACCTTTGCAACACATAGAATAAGATAAAGTTTTACAAATGTAAGTTTTTCCTGTTCCTCCATGACCGTAAATAAGAAAAACCACCTGCACCACTTGATACAGCTGTCATGATAGTATCATACACCTCTTTCTGCTTGGATGTTAAGTTAGAAAAGGAAGAGGCATATTCTCGCTGCAAAGATGGTACATTGTACGTAAACTCATTCTGAATCAGTCTATTGTTTCCTACGGATATAACCAGACCATCAGGAAAAGGCATTTCAGGATGCATTCGAAGACTACTACCATTTTTGTTAAAAATCATTTCCAGCTCCAACAATGTATAATTTCTCAACTGTGTCTTCGTAAGATGCAAATCTGTAAACAGTCAGCATATACATCAATATATGAACGCAAGTAACAAAATAACTTGCATTATTATTAAACATAATTTGTAGTTAATTTTTAAACTAATAAGATACTTCGAACACCTAGAATTCTTCTCTGTCTGTAAAGAATATCATTTGAGAGATACTGCTAGGTTTGTTCCCATACATCTTGAGGTCTGGACATGCTACCACATACTAATAACACTCCAAACAGAACTCGTAGATAGTGAGCACTTTCCCAAAAATTTGATTCTCTTATAGCTTCAGCATACTCTCTATCATTATCCACCAATCAAGGAGAATAACAAGCTTCTTTAAACGTAGGATATACTATTCCATTGACAATTGAATGTCTTGGTGACATGTAGCTCCTTTCACTCTATTCAACAAAATTCTTAAATAATAAATCTCACATGAACAGGGAGGAACATTGTAACGACCCGAAATCCCGCCCGGCCTAAACCGAACTGGAATGCAGATTGTTTTGAGAACATGACACATCAGAACACAGAACAATAGAACATTTCATTGCTTTTACAACAATTTACATCAGAGTACAAGAATATAATAGAGTTAGCATTCCACACCATAAAACCATAAACATGCATACATATCACTTTCAGCAATGCCATTAGAAAATTAACAGAACAATAAAGTTACAAACAATGGAAGGATAACTTAATAATAATATAAATAAGATGAGAAGAAAAAAGCTCAATTTAAAAAACAGTAATCTTTCTGATAAGCCACATATTAACATTTCATTCAATTGCGAAGCATTTTTCTGCAATTACAGAAAGTGCAACCCAAACATCCTACAGCTACACAGACCATAGCTGCTAACAGTTTAACCGCATACTACTCCACAAAATAAAACAGCTTTACTACTGTTTTATTCTGAAGACGTGATCTAATAAAGATTACAATTTTTTTTCATTTCACAATCCTTTTCTACAATAGCTTCAACAATTCTTCTTTTCTTGGTACTGGACGATTCAAATCCAAAATCCTCAGAATCTGCTTTTACTGATGATTTCTTTGAGGAACTCAACTCCACCATTTCATTGTCTCCAACAACGAAAAGTGTGACAACCCTCAAACCCGCCCGGCCTAAACCGAAATGGAATGCGGATTGTTACGAGAACACGACTCATCAGAACACAAAACAGAAGAACATTTCATTGCTATTACAACAATTTACATCAGAGTACAAGAATATTAAAGAGTTTGAATAAATACTTTACATCAAAAAATACAACATCAGAGATTTAATAAAATTACAAAGCAGCGGAAAATAAGATATAATGCGTAGTGGAAGACTATGAATGCTCTGGACACAGCTTTAAGCTTCAACCCAGAATCCTGCTAAAAATAAGTATCTGCAAAGAGCCAAAACTACCAGCTGCCCATGTGGAAAATAAGGGCACCAGAGTTTAGGTTAAGAACAATAAACTCCGAGTCAGTCATGGGACTGGTGTGAGAACTAAAAACAGTTATTAGCTTTAATTTTAAAGTTGGGTAAATCAAGGGACCACGCCGCTAATGCGGAACAGGTTTCCTCCCAAGAATACCTGTGCATTAAAACAATGCAATGCTTTTTAGAAAATGAAATCATTATAAGACTCAGGTCCCATTACACAATGCAAGCGCAAACCAGAGGATAGAGTTTTACCTTATAATGGTCAAATATGCTTGATATGACAAAAATTCATCTTTTATTGTTACTATAAGTGAATAGTGTAGAAAACAATTTCGAGTATAAATGTATCAATCATAGACGACATAGGTACCATCTATCATGTCGCCATACTAGGTTCTACAACTAAAACCGTTCAAGTGTCGTATTGGAAATTGAGTTTCCATCATGAACCAAGGCAAGGGATTTTCCTTACCGATTCGAGACTCTCTAGCCCGAGCCTCAGGACAAGTACTCAGTCAAGCCCTTGGGTCTTCAGGGTCGATCCACACAAAGTGCAATGGTGGATTATATACATCATGAACAGTACGTTCCCCGCCCTATGGGGCTAAATAGAGCCATTAGGGACTCAATTTCCGAGGCGCCTCATTCCATCATCCACATAAGTAAAAATGCCAGGGTTTGTAAACGCTGACACCAGTCCAAGCTAGAAGAAAACACATGTCCACCCTGCAGTCCTCTCCCATTTCTGGTTCATACAGGGGTGTGAAGCTCGCGAAGCTGCGCTATACTCAAAGCTATATTGTGCTTTGGTCTTCGTCCACAAGGCTCTGCTTTTCAACAAAAGCCTTGATCATAAATATCTTAGCATGCTACATTGTCAGACCATACCATACCATTGATCATCTACCAAAATATATAAAGGGGTATTGAGCAAAGAATAAATTCTCTGCCACCAAACCGATATACATTTAGCAGAGTTCAACGAATACAGTATAAAAGAATACAATGTCAGACACACAATCCATCAACAAGTCCATTCTGGGTCTGAACGAAATCGGATCTTCAATCGCCATCTTCATCGCCGATCTTCAATCGTCGTATGTATTATTCAGAATGGGTTGAACCCGGTCTTTCTGAATAATCTGCGTATTTTAAAATCATGTGCTTTAAAACATAACCAACGCCTCATTCCAATCAAGAATATTCTTTTATTATTTTATTCACATTTAAGTGAAAACCAAGTGATATTAAAACTCCATTTAGTTTTAATCTTTCAAAATCATTATCCAATGATTATTCAACGTTTAAGAAATTAATCTTATTCCATTCAATTCCAATTTAAAATATTAAATTAGAAACTTCCTTTTATTAAATCTTTATTAAAAGATTAATAAATCCCAATTTCACTGTTTATCGGGTTTTAAGAACAAATGTCATTTAAAACATTGTTCACAATCAACCCAAAATCAAATTCCAATTAATTTCAATTTAGTATATTAAATTGAAAATCTCACTTAAATCTTAATTATAAGAATTAATCTTTTCTCAAATAGGTTTAAGAACAGTGTTATTTAAGACACCATTCATGACAAACCAAAATCTAAATTTGATAATAAATATAAGGCTTTGAATAGAATTATATCGACTTATATTCAGTATCAAATTCTAGAACCAACGGATATCATATCGGAAATAACGTTATTAAATATCTTCCAAATTTCCAAAATAATATCCGTATAATCACGGAATCCAATATTGAAATAATCCAAAGATAATTTCCATTCAAATCCATTCAATGTATTCATTGAAAATTCTTGGTTGTATTAAAACCATTTTCAAATCCTTTTATTTATTTAAAAATAAATAAATCACTTATTCCGATATAAATATCCTTTTATCTTCAAAATTGGAATTTTACATCAAAACTCTTTTTAAATCATTTATTATGATTTTACATAATTTTTCCCTATTTTTAAATATTTAAAAATAGGCCTATTCAATTAAATGGCGTTTCAGGTCATTTAACTGCTCTAGCGCTGTTTTTATTCAAATGTGAATTTAACATTTCCAAAGATCTAACCGTTGGATTTCAAAACTCAAATACTCGTTGGAAAGCTCTTTTCGATTCGAACTCGTAGGCTCTAGTTTCATAAGAATCTGACGGTCGGATCTTCTTTTACGTCCATTCAAAGTCAATGGTTGAAATTCGTGAATGGTCGCTGCGCGACACGTTCTATTCAAATTATTATAATAAATAATAAATAAATCATTGAATTTCTTTTATAAAAATATTTTGTAAAACATTTATAAACTTGTTATAAAAAGATTCCAACTTGCATTTCAATTTTTAATGAAAATTGAATTTCCTCATATTACAATATTTAAAATAATATTAAAATAATAATATTTCCAAAATGTCAAATTTCGAAATCTAATCCTTTTGATATTTATTACAATATAAATAAAATAACTTAAAACATAAATTTGAAATTTAATCTTTAAATATTTACAATTAAACAAATAAAATTGGTTAAAACTTATTTTCGAGCAAATTGACGCAAAACTACTTAACCCGGCTTCATTTTCTTAAAATAATATTTAAAAACATCAAAATCACGTTTTAATTCTTTAACTAAAAACTATTTCAAAAACATTCATATATTCCTAAATTGGAATGAGACCCAAACAATTACCATATAAAAACGGCTTTCATACATCGCATGTATACAATACTAATGATGAATAATCATTACAACAACCAAATAACATCCAAAGTGCACATTACAGCTAATCACAAGGGAGATGTGTGATTAGAATATCATCCCAAGAACCGTGTGGGGTTTAACCAACAGATAACAATATATTATTTGTGCACTTGGGCGATGTGTGAAAATAATCGATCCAATCACATACACAAGTCTGGTAACTTGTATATGGCAGTGTAATCATAATTATATTATAATAAATGTAATAACATAATTTAACATGTACATATTGCAGAACTAGACTATAACATCACATACATAACCACCACTCATACATACAAAGATACAATCAGCCACAGATAATCCAAACACAGATAATTCAAACGCAGATAATTTACATACATTTATTTATAAAAATAATAAATAAATAAATTACTGAATTAAAAGGTTGAGTAAGAAAGAGTTCTCACCTTGGTTTTCACTTTGTCAGATTTAAATTGGCGGTTCGGGCCCAATTTTGGCCCAAAATCCAACATGCTCCAAATTTGGCAAAATTGGTGTCTGTGCGAAGCTTATGACTCACTGATCATAGCAAATCCTATTTTGTGCGATTTCGAGTTCATTACAAAAAGTTATGAATTTCTGAAGTTTGAACAAATTAAATAATTAATTAAATTGCGGATTTTACCCAAAATTCCAACTTTCTCCAAATTGGACAAAATTGGTGTCCACGCGAAGCTCTCGTCGCCACGATCGCGGCGGATCTAGTTTCGCGCAAATCTGAGTTCGTATGAGACAGAAATCGCATTACAAACATTGAATAATTAAATTAATTAATTAATTAACTTATTTAATTTTAAACCCTTTTAACCCTGATTTGCTGTTCCAGACCTTCATCAACGCCGTCTGCCACCCACGGCCACCCAGCACCGCCGCTGACTACCCAGATTTCTTCCCCACTCTGAGATGCCTCAACACCCACCGCCGCCGTCACCAACTCGCCGCAGTTCGTCGGTAATCAACGGAAAACCTGCCGCTGCCTCGGTTGAAATTCCGGCCACCACGCCACGTCAGAGGGTCGCAGACCCCACCAGATAGCTGCGCCGCCCTAAGTGGAACCCCCGACCTTCAGCCGCCCCTACTGGAAACCGCCTCATGCGATCGGAATTCGGCCATCTAAGTTTTGAGCTCACTGTTTTTGTGCAGTTCTGATCATCTTGATTTTCACGCAAATCCGTACACTTTCAGACGAAACGATTCAAAGAAAAGTTATAGATCTATCTCCCTATACAACTTCTGTTTAGATTCCATCGCCTAACGATCGACGGATTGGCCAGAATTCCTTTGAGTCTGAAACTGAAAATTTCATTTCAAACTCAGATCCCGGCGAATTCGCGCGACGATAAGCCACGAAATTTTTGTGGGAGGTAGAAATGGAGATTATCTACAATACCCAGAAATCGTTTGGGCTAATTGTTTCTGGATTGAGCGTTATAAATTATTTAAGCTTCAGGGTCTTTTGTGCAAAGAAATTTTAGAGGAGGAAGGAGAGCCGCCATGGAAGAAATGAAGAAGGAGATTAGGGTTATGAGAAATGGTTAGGGTTGGGAGAGAATGAGATAATTTATAGAGGTTATAAATTTTTAATTAAGCCCTTGTCTATTTTAATCAATTTAATAATAACCTTTATGTTATTAATTTCTTCAATTTTTAGTCCATTTCATCGTTTAAAAATTCATGTGATCTCATACTGATTCCAATTTTGATGAAAATTGAAACACAACTAATTCCTAACATTACAGACCCATAGAATCTGGTTTCGTTAAATTCCGAGTCCGTATGAATAAATGGTGAATATTTAATGTTTGAAAATTGACCGTTTTCACTGAAAAAATTAATAACGACCACATACTAACTCCAAAAATTACGAATTTTGGAATCTAGCAAAAATTTAATATTCCGGATCCATAGAAAGTGGATTCGTCGGATTCGGAGGTCGTTTGCAAAATTCCCATTTTTAAGGCGTATATATTTAATATTAAAAATACATATTTAAAAGAATAATTTCCGAAACTCAAAAAATATCATTGCGTATTCTTTTACGATGTGGAAACGTCAATACGATCCTAGCGTTTCTTGTTTTGTCCAATTCCGACTTAAAATGAATTTTATATAATTTTTCAAAGTTCAAAATCGAATTTTGAAATTACCGCGCCATTTCAGGTTCAGAATATAAATTATATTAAATTTCCAAATAAAAATAAATTTTTCAGCCGTTATTATTAAAAATAAATTATTTTAAATATTCCAAATCAATTAAATCAATTAAAATATAATATTAATTCAGTTCAGAAATTCAGGGTTGTTACAATCTCCCCCACTTAAAATATTTTCGTCCTCGAAAAGGAACGGAGTTAAATGTTGTTTAATTAACCAACTCACTTTTCATTCGATTTCTAAGAATTTTCTAATTTTCTAAAATTTGGCTAACACCCTAAATCTTGGAATTTTTTTGCCATAACCTCCTTTGTATGGAGTCATCAGAAAAACGCAACTTGCCTCACAAGGCTCTCATCAAATCAAAAAGAAAAAGAAAAAAGAGGAAAGAAGATAAAGGATAGAAGAAAGAAAAAGCAAGATGGCTAGTCATATGGCTTATAAAATCAAAACCCAAGAAATATAGTAAACATGTACCTATTTGTCTAACATAAAATTTTATTCCTCTGCTCTAGCCTCCTTGCTATGACCTGTTCAATGTATATGTATATACTAGCATGCAATTTCAAATAATTTATCATTCATCCTCATATTGGTTAGTTGAATTAACAATTAAACATCACAACCAGCAATCAATTAGTTGATTAAATTTACAAATGCATAACTTTTATATATATACTCAAGAATCATATTTTTGAATGCCAAGTCACAATCAATAAACTTATCTAAGTTTTGGTTCTCACACCAGTTAAGATGGAAATATATAGATATCCCACTTTCGCAACTCGAACATAAATACTGACGATGGAGCGCTATCATCATCAGAATCATCTCCGGGCTACTAGCGTGTGATTCTATATCTACCCAGTATATTGAGACTTTGAACACACGTTGAACAGACGTATATGCAAAATCTTCTAATACTCGATAGTCCAAAATAAATTAAAATAAATACTCAAATACATATAAGTTATAAATTTACAAAACTAAATTTTTGTTTTTAATAAAAACACTCTTTAAAATCATCCTAGGATACTACTAATCCCATCTCTGACGAGTCATTCTTATAGGATATTACTAATCCTATCTTTGATGAATTCTTTCGTTCGGGTCTAATGTGCCTTGTTCTAGAGTTTTGTAAAACCAATGCTCTGATACCAAGTGTGACAACCCAATGAAATTCGGAAGGCTTTGCAACCATCCCTTCATCCCCCAAGCAGCAGGTTATACCCACCGTGGTTCACAGATGATCACCCATACACCTTGTTTTACGGCGAACCTCTCGACTCTTTCACCAACACTTTGGTACATGTAGGTGATTAACGTAGAAATGTGTTTATTTTATGATCTTATATCTTATCTTTTGTATATAAATAAATATTACTTGGGTATTGTTTTGTTACTTTTACAGATATTCCAACCCAGCCCGCATGCAACCAGAAAAGTAGAGAAATAGAGATCAGATTGCTATATATTTACATTTTGAAGAATTGTAAAGGAAGATCCCACATCTAGTTGCTGTTGGACAACAAAATGATTTATAAAAAGGCCATGCACATCTCAAATCAAGGGAAGCTTGTCAAAGAACCAAGAGAAAAAGAAGAAAGGCCAAAAATTTAATAGATACAACTAAGGCCCATTTGAGATTCTCATTGTAAACTCTTTTGGTGAATTCCCTAAGGCCCATCTATCATGGTATTAGGGTTAGGGTTGGCGTTTGGTTATCTCCTATATATACCCTTGTAATATCATTGTAACCACCATCCATTATTCTGTATCCTATTTTCTCTTCTTCTCCATTAATAAAGTTTCTATTTCTCTTTTATTTTTCTACATTTTTCTACATTTTTCTTAGCAATTGGTGTTGTCTTCACAATTAGTTTTGGTAGAAAACCAATTGTATTTTACATTTTTTACTAGCGATTAGTCGTTTGATTAGTTTCAACGACAATCCTAACTTTACTTTTTGTTTTTCTTCTTTTCCTGTAATTTTAATTTCTGCATTTTATTTCTGTTTTGCATTTTAATTTCCAATTGATAATTGTGATTTGATCATTGGTTTAATTAAATTTGTTCTGAATCGGATCACAGTTTCAATTTCGTTTGCTTTCAAAACCAACCTCAAAGATTTGTCTAACTCGCCCAAGAGATTATTTAAATAATTTGATTTAATTTGCCTTCCTGTGTTCGACCTGTATGCTACACATCTGTGCGCTTGCAGTAATTTAATTTAAAATTCGCGCTTTTCTAATTCATAGGAAAGCGACGATCAAGTTTTTGGCGCCGTTGCCGGGGAGGCAACAATTAAATTTTATTATTTGTTTAATTTCCGATTCGTGTTAGTTTTTATTTTTATTTTTTCCTTTTTTTTTCTTGTGTATAGATATAAAAAAAAATCTTGACTGGTTGATTTGGTATTATAAGTTGATATCGTAATATTCCTAACAAGAGAAAAAAAATTGATTGCCAAATTCCCTTGATTTACTTTCCTTTTCTTTTCAATTTATTTATTTCCCCTTTTCATTTTTTTTCCTTTCTTTATCTATTCCTTCTTTCCATCTATCCTTCTTTCCAATTTTACTTCATTATTCATTGGTATTGTTCATTTATTTTGCCAGATTTTCCTATTTTTCTTTGATTTCTTTCCATCTATTCCTTCTTTCCTTTTACTTCATTCCATTTGTTAATATACTGGTTTTCATTCTCTTACAACAATAAACAAAAAAAATTCCTTTGTTTCTTTCCATCTTTCAACTTTCTTCCCAGTTTATTTTTACATTCTCTTCCCTATTTTACAAGTTCCAAAACAAAAAAAAACTAACACTTGCCAACTTTTCCTTCAGTTTATTTCCTGTCTTTTCATCCATTTCTTCTCTCTTCTTTTATTTATTTCTTTCCATCATACAATTTCTTTCCCTTTCTTTTATTTAATTCTTCCCAATTTTCTATAAACTCCTCTCTTTTACAAATCTCATGCATAAAAAAATTAAAAAAAATAAAAATCTTGCCATCTTCTCTTTTATTTCTTTCCTTTTTGCTCTTTCCTCTTTCCAATACTTTGATTTCTACTTTTTTTTTAAATAAATAAATAATAATAAATACAAATTCTCTTTTTGAAATCTTTCCATTCTCTGCCTTGTAGTTAATTCTTTGCTTTGTCATTTGATTCTTCCCACTTTTGCTATTCCCCTATTTATTTACATTTTTTTCCTTTGGTATTACAACAACAACCTCAAAACCTTCTCCTTCCATCTTCTCCACAACACAATCACGCAAGCCAACCTTGTACCATCCTCCTGCAAACAACAATCACCTCGACTCCTCTTCATCTCACCACAGCAACAAACTCCACTTCCCTTTCTACCCACCACATCACAGTCCCTTCCTACCCATGTCCAAGTCCTGCCATCTTTTCATGCAACTTTCAAGACCATATTCAGTGCAAATCACGCCATCTACCATCGTTCCCACCTTCTAAACCATCATCGCACAATCCATACCAACCAATCTACCACAAATCGAACCCAAATCCACCTCGAAACACCGTTGTATAATCGTCGCAACCCTTCCCTCATTACAAAAATCAAATCTGGCTCCGTAATTGTTAGGGTCCGATTTCGAAAAGAAAAAAAAGAGAGAGAAGGGGTAAACGAGCGTGATTTCTGGAAATCAGTTGTTTCCAATTATTTTTCAATTTTGCCAAATTTTGCGAGGAAGTACTATATTTATTGACTGAATCTTGGCCTCTCTTTTTTTTTTCTTCTTTTATGCATGTGAGGGCTGTTTGTTTTAGAATTATTTTGGGTTTAGTTCTCTTGTTTTGGTTGTAGGCACGGTCATGTACTAAATAATGGAATTTGTCTTCTGATTTTTACTCGTTGTAGATCTCCTTTATTTCTTTCTTGTTTTAGTTTTTCTAGTTTGTAACTTGTTTTCTTAATTCCTTTTCTTTTCTTAAAAAAAAGACAGAAAAGAGAGGAATTTCAAAAGTTCGAAGACCAAAGTGAGCGAGAGTTCAAGAAACGCGAACAAGGAATACAGAAGTCAGTCGATCAAAAAGCAGTTGAATTGAATTGCCAGTGCTTTTCAATTGTTCTCCACATCTATACACCATTGTAAAATTTTCTAAACTCTACAGGTGCTTTGCTGCAAAGAAAAATATAGAAATTGCTTGTAAAAATCTTCTGCAGGGGCAGCGGCTTGCTTGTACAATTATTTTATTTCTTCAGTTATTTTGTCTGATTGTGGTGTGGCTGAAATTTCTGAATTTCCATAATTAAAATCATCACTCTCGTCGATTTTTCATTATAAAACTTGATTAGACGTTGCAAATTTTTAACTACAATAGTGTATTTTGTGAAATTGATTCTCTCAAGGGTTTGATCGCGGATATATATTAGTTCAATTTATTGAACTTCTAACAAAAGAGGTTGCATACTACCCGTAAAACATTGGTCGTATCCCTTAGTATTTATACTATACGTGAACGGCCATAAGACCCTCTTCCCCCTTCAAATCGAGATTATCAACTAATAAGATATACTTGAGTACGTTATTTATTTTGTAATAAGAGTTACTTTTGTCAACTTTAAGTTTTGGATTTTCTATACTCGACAACGATGAGTGAAAAAAGTTTTAGCCATCATAATTCTCCTATTGATTTTGAAATTGATGAAATTGACATGATTCACACAACAATTGTTGAAACCTCTAATGACACTTCTAAAGCCTTGAAAATGTGTCTTGACCATTTCAACTCTGATTTCGATGAGCTTGAATACATTTCTGAGCTAAATGAACTTCTTGACTCGAAACCTTCATCATTTGAATCTAACCAAGGAATGTTGACCAATATTAGCATACAAGAACTTCCTAAGTTAGACCACAAACCCCTACCACAAGACCTTGAGTATACTTACTTGGACTCTACAGAAAATTTTCTCATAATTATGGCTTTTGATCGTACCGAGGACAAAGAAGAAAAATCTTTGAAAATTTTACGGGAAAATAAAGGGGCATTAGGATGGGATTATGATAATCTGCATCTGAATTTTATAAATCATTGGCTCGACAAAATTTTCTTTGGAAGAATTTTCATTTCAGAATGCACTGACAAGCCTATTGCAACTCACAAATCAAATAAGAAATCATTGTGCATCATCTTCGATAGAGGCAAGTGTGGGGGGAAAAGAAGGAATCATTCACCACAAATTATTCACCATCATCATAGATTTCATTTTTCATACAATTGGCACACTCATATAGTGGTTAAATTGCATTTCATTTTACAAATCATATTGCATTTAATCCATCTTTGGGTTCGATCTTTCAAATTTAGGAAATGTTTACAGTGTGGACACTGTTTAGTTCTAGTGTCGGGGGAGAGTCTGCATTTCATTCATTTTCGTTTTTTTTCTTTGTTTTTCTTTCTTTTCATTTTCAACCATTTAAATAGGACCATCATGCATTTTAGATTGTAATAACATGCTATTTTTTTTGAAACACGACTCATTTTAGATTGGTACAACAAAATAAGTTAACGATTGTTAATCAGTTGATAGTATTTTTTTTCTCTCAAATAAGATCAAATAAGAAATATGATGAAAAGTTGAATTTTGAGGGATAATAGTGTAACCGGTACATAGGGAGATTTTTAGATGATGGCCATGAAGTTTATTCTAAATTGTAGTCTTTGTTTAATGAGTGGAGGACTTAAAATACTTATATTGGCTTTTCGAATCTTTGAAACTAAGTTGTGTTAAGTTGAATTCGTGTAATCTCTCTTGTTCTTATATTTTCAGTAATAATAATAATCCAAGGGTATCCAACATTGCTTGTATATCTAGCGTTGGTGTGCAAACCCGCCAAGCTCTATCTGACATGTTGTTGACAAAGTCAGCATCGGAATATCTTGGTCTCATTTTATGAGTTGGACACCTAAGGATTACCGACACGTTGTTGACAAAGTCAAAGTCGGTCTGCACAATCCGCCAAGCTCTTTACCTACTCTCCGTTAGTCCGCGAGGCAGTGCATGGGTGGTAAACCTTGGCCTTCTGAGTTAGGTGTATGTACTTAATCATAAATTTTAACTTTTATAGAGATAGAGAATAAGCGATGATGCCCAAACATTTCTTGACCTTATTGATTTGATTAGCCATACACAAGGAAATTAGAATACCACTTCACAAACTGTGACAAGCAAACTAAGAATCTGTTTCATGGCTGCACTACGTTATCGACCGAACCAACTGGTCAAACTAGAATTTAACATTTGAAAACTTGAATTATATTGAAAATTTGTGACAAGTTGAGGTATCTAAAATAAAATCAACTGATTAGAAATTATTAACTAAATTTGCTGTACCACTTTCCTGAAATAAGTCGTGTTTTCATTTTTCGTTTTTATTTGCATATGTCCATTGCATTCATGTAGTTTCATTAGAATCATAGCATACTGCATTTGGATTTTGTGGGTAGTATCTGCCGAAAACCCTCACGAGACACCACTCGTCCTACGAGGGACACCTAGAGGTTTAACGCCTTATTGCATACGCTCAATGCAATCGTGTTTCCTACGAAAGTGTGACATATCTAGTTTAGTTTTTCATTTCTTGTTTTACTCGAGGACGAGTAAAAGATAAGTGTGGGGGTATTTGATTAACATAGAAATGTGTTTATTTTATGCTTTTATATCTTATCTTTTGTATATAAATAAATATTACTTGGGTATTGTTTTGTTACTTTTACAGATATTCCAACCCAGCCCGCATGCAACCAGAAAAGTAGAGAAATGGAGATCAGATTGCTATATATTTACATTTTGAAGAATGGTAAAGGAAGATCCCACATCTAGTTGCTGTTGGACAACAAAATGAATTATAAAAAGGCCATGCACATCTCAAATCAAGGGAGGCTTGTCAAAGAACCAAGAGAAAAAGAAGAAAGGCCAAAAATTTAATAGATATAACTAAGGCCCATTTGAGATTCTCATTGTAAACTCTTTTGGTGAATTCCCTAAGGCCCATCTATCATTGTATTAGGGTTAGGGTTAGGGTTTGGTTATCTCCTATATATACCCTTGTAATATCATTGTAGCCACCATCCATTATTCAGTATCCTATTTTCTCTTCTTCTCCATTAATAAAGTTTATAGTTCTCTTTTATTTTTCTACATTTTTCTTTTTCTTAGCAATTGGTGTTGTCTTCACAAATAGTTTTGGTAGAACACCAATTGTATTTTACATTTTTTATTAGCGATTAGTCGTTTGATTAGTTTCAACGAAAATCCTAACTTTACTTTTTGTTGTTCTTCTTTTCCTGTAATTTTAATTTCTGCATTTTATTTCTGTTTTGCATTTCAATTTCCAACTGATAATTGTGATTTGATCGTCGGTTCAATTAGATTTATTCTGAATCGGATCGCAGTTTCAATTTCGTTTGCTTTCAAAACCAACCTCAAAGATTTGTCTAACTCGTCCAAGAGATTATTTAAATAATTTGATTTAATTTGCCTTCCTGTGTTCGACCTGTATGCTACACACCTGTGCGCTTGCAGTAATTTAATTTAAAATTCGCGCTTTTCTAATTCACAGGAAAGCGACGATCAGCAGGGGTAAGAGCCCATCATTATTCACCACCAAACCCCATGGCGAGAACCCCCTATCATGTTGCATCCTCTTGCCAGGCATGCCGAACACGGACTAGTGTGAGAACTAAACAGTTATTAGCTTTAATTTTAAAGTTGGGTAAATCAAGGGACCATGCCGCTAATGCGAAACGGGTTTTCTCCCAAGAATACATATGCGTAAAAACAACGCAATGCTTTTTAGAAAATGAAACCATTATAAGACTCAGGTCCCATCACACAATGCAAGCGCAAACCGGAGGATAGAGTTTTACCTTATAATGGTCGAATATGCTCGATACGACAAAAATTCATCTTTTATTGTTACTATAAGTGCATAGAGTAGAAAACAATTTCGAGTATAAATGTATCAATCATAGACGGCATGGGCACCATCTATCATGTTGCCATGCTAGGTTTTACAACTAAAACCGTAAAAGTGTCATATTGAAAATTGAGTTTCCATTATGAACCAGGGCAAGGGATTGTCCTTACCGATTCGAGACTTTCTAGCCCGAGCCTCACGATAAGTGTAACACCCCACCTCCGCCAGGGTGACTCTTGCAAGCACTCTGACTTTGGAGGGGCGTTTGAATCAGGTAAACATGCATAATGATATATCAAGGCAGAACAAGAACATATGTATATATGTAAATAGAGTAAATAACATAGATAAAACAGCGGAAGATTTCAAACCATTTCAAAACCAGTCTGGTACAACATAATGTCAATTTTCCAAATACACAAGTCTAGATAAAAACAACATTACTGAAAAACTGAAATACATAAGTACTATCCCCAAAATAAGTGATAACCATAGCTAGCTTCATGTCAAGACCGTACATGAGCTAAAATCCCACAAGCAAGCGATCAGAAATCCAAGCTAAGCTCCAATATTCCCTCCCTGAGAACCTGGGGGGGGGGGGGGGAAACGGAAGAAAAGAGGCGAAAGAAAACAGGTCAGTCAAAAAGACTGAGTAAGCCCTACTACAATCAATGTAAACTAATAAAGTTAACTGGCATGAGAGGCAGGGATGAACATAAGGATAACAACATACTAGCATGATGATTAACTAACAAGGTAGATAAAGGTGTCATCGCATAATCAGGATTAAGGTTTTGCACCACAGGTGTACTAGTAAACTAACATGACTTGAATAAACAAGTATTGATCCCTTGGCCCAAGCTTTGGCCCAGTAACATGAAATGACCCTAATACAAGGTCTAACCAAACGGTCTAGTCGATCGGCTCCCTATAAGCCTAACTCGTCACGTGTTGGTGTCCATACGGCCCAAACATGATTGTAGTCAGACTGTGCCGGGTCTCCCGTCGGGTGTATCAAGCCCTAGGGTGGCAACCCCTGGACACCATAAACATGCGTGCACAGTCTCGATCTACTGGTACCCGTGCATGTTTTCCCCGGCTTCGGACTATGTGCACGACCATAAGTCCGCCCAGAACTACACCGGCGTACCACTCTGCCGTCGTTTATTGGTCGCTTACCTCAAGTTCAGTAATTCGTGCCCCACACCCTAGCCTAGACCCTAGGGCCATGATGATACAAACTTGGGATTACTGCTGGAGTGGACCCCCATTGCTAGGATTTCTAGTGGGTTATGTACGGTTTAACCCTCTTGCTAATCATGGATTAACTTGGTTAAGTGTAACGATGAGTTCACGACTTAACCCTGATTAATCTACCAAGCCCAAATTGGTTAAGTATTAAGTGAACCATGACTTAACCCTAATCACGAGGCATTAATTAATTTAATGCACCTTAACCTCTCACATTAGACCTTGTTGTGGTTACTAGTTAAGCCGGGCGGGTCCGGGTAGCTTTACACCACAACTTGGT
Organism: Allium sativum; assembly: GCA_030737875.1. NCBI lineage: Eukaryota > Viridiplantae > Streptophyta > Magnoliopsida > Asparagales > Amaryllidaceae > Allium > Allium sativum. The sequence continues at coordinate 436,718,242 of CM060919.1, forward strand.
CTAACCTCGGGTTCAAGGTACAACATGGCCAACTTCTCACATTGGGTCCTATTGTTTGTAGCAACTAGTTAAGCCGGTCGGTTCCGGGTAGGTTTACGCTACAAACTCAACCCAACCTCGAGTTGGTCACACTTATCTTTTCTAAGTGTCATGTCCATCATGTTTCCAAAACATGTTACAAATTTTCAAGCAATTGGGTAGACCTAACTTAATAGGTAAATTCCCAATGGGTAGACCTAACTTAATAGGTAAATTCCCAAGCTTATGTTTTTATGTCTTTTAAGTTTACCCAACCCCAAACGCAATCTCATCGCTTACATATCGCAATAGCGCATAAAGGATAGAAAGAGGGAACTTGGCATAATCACGACATAAAGGTGTTGAAGCCACAAGTTCAACATGGTGGCATATGAAACATACATATGTTCATATACTTGCATATTACATTTTTAGGCCTCAAAAGCATGCATAAAACCAAACTTAGCATATTGGTGATGCATGGTGATAAATGACATGTAAAAATGGCCATAAGTTCGCATCTAGCCTCACATGCAAGTTAACATAAGAGATATGATAACTTACATGTTGCCAAAATGCAACCTTTAGCATAAAGCTTGAAGCTTTATGTTCATAAACCCAAGATAAGCTTGCATAACATGATAGCATGAACAAAATGTTCAACCCAAACTTGCATAACATAACTTGCATATCATATGACAAACTTGCATATCAAACTTGCATAACATAACACGATAAACTTGCATATCATGACATGGCATACTTGCATAACATAACATGATGAACTTGCATATCATAACATGGAATACTTGCATATAAACTTGCATATCACAACATGATAAACTTGCATATCATAGCATAGCAAACTTGCATACAAACTTGCATATCACAACATGATAAACTTGCATATCATAGCATAGTAAACTTGCATATAAACTTGCATATCACAACATGATAAACTTGCATATCATACATTTAACTTTAGAGTTTAAGTATGAAAGTAGAATAGGGCTTACAATGCTTATGAAGGCACAAAAGATATGACAAAGCCCTTATGCAACCAAATAGACCCAAAATGCAAGCTCTAACATAAAAACCCTTGAGCCAAAATGATCAAAACTCTTTCTTTATGATGCAAATATAGAAATTTGACTTGAATGCAAGCTAATGATGCTCATACAAGCTTGAAAACACTTGTATGCATGGAAAATCTCATAGAAATTTATTTAGGAATTTTATGAAGAGAGTGGAGGCCATGAGAGGATTGATTTTGCCATAGTTTAGTTACTAGAATGAATAATGATGATTTAGGGTTAGGTTAGGGCCTTATTTATAGAGATTAGGACTAGTTTCAACCCTAGGATTAAACCCTAGTTCCAATCTCAGCCCTCAAAACCTAATCTGGCGCCCAAGCTCAACACAAACCCAAAATGGTGCACCAGGCAGAACTGCCCGGCTGGACCAAGTCGACAGCCAAGTCGACAGGGCTGTCGACTTGGGTCCAACCAAGTCGACTCCCAAGTCGACAGGGCTGTCGACTTGGGTACTCTGGCAGGAATTTTCCAGCCTGGCCCAAACTGGCCCAAATTTCCAAATTCAAACTTGAATTTGAAATCTGTTTTTACTTTGAATTTTTCTGAAAACTTCGTTGGGCCTTAATCGGGTCATACAGACTCCGATTTTCGAAAACTCGGACTCTATTTCGCGTATTTTTCCGAGACGAACGCAATGGCACAGCCCATTTCCCTTGATTCAGATTTATAAATTAAATTCTGCCTCGATTTATGTTATAACAGGTTATTGAAAATACGGGTTGTTACATTCTCCCCTCCTTAAAGGATTTCGTCCCCGAAATCTTCAAGTTAGGAAGAACGTATCCTACCATCCAATCATCCATCTACTCAAAACATCATCCACGAGCAATCATTGTCCTTACAAGATTCTAAATGTTGTATGAACATATGCAAAGGTGTGTGTATATGTACTTATCTAATGCAAATATCATCAATGCAAATTATGTAAGTGAAATGAATCCATATGTATGCAATTCCTAACATAATGTATAACATCTATATGTGTGCACATAACATACATCCATATGCAACATCCATGTGATAACACAAAAATTTTCATCCATGAATAAGCATAAACACTCATGCATATGCAATATGAGGAGTGTGTGAGCCGATCTAGTGCCTAACGTGTATAATGCATCCATGAGTAACCACTTGCAAACACTTGCAACCACTTGCAACCATCAAGCATAACATGTTTCAAACACATGTTTCATCCAAAGGGTTTCTACCTAAGGTTCTCATGACAAGATTAACATGTATAGCAAAAGATATGCTACAAAGAGATCGGGAAGATAAGCAGGATATACTCCTTTTGGATTACAAGAAATCCCTTCCTAACCCAACCCATATTCTATAAAAGCCCAAAAGGTTTAGTCAACCTAACGGACCCCTTCAAAGATAACATGCGAGTAAGTTCCACCGGAAAACAAGGATCAAGGATATACTCTTAGAAAGAGATATGATGCGCGTATCTAACCTTCAGTCTTCTAAGTCACGTTTCCTTGAGTTTAACTCCACTGTGTTTTGACCGTCTTTTACCTCATGATTTCTTAGCTTCTTAATTCTTATCTCCCAATATGAGTTGGAACCCATTTCATTGTCGCCTCTCGTCTTCCTCTTTCACTTACTTTTCCATCATTCTTGCTTAAACATAACTGTGACTTCATGGTTTCATGCCAGCTCTCCAAAATTCACCAGTGAATCCTGGATCTCGTTTACTTACTATAAAGTATTCTACGCAGCAGAACTTTTCTTGAAAATACCAATCCACGTCTACCAATTGCTCTTACAAACGTGATTTTCTATAACTCATGCTTGAACGAAATGAACCATTCGCCTGTGAATGATAGGCCGTACTTAGATTCAGTTGCTGGCCCATGACTTCCCGTAGACTATCTCAAAACTGACTGGTGAAGATTGAGTCATGGTTACTAACTATCCTTTAGGGAACCTCGTGCAACCGCTTTATTTCTTGAAAGTAAACTGTCGCTAGCTATGATGCAGTGCTTTCGCTCTTTACCGGAGTGAAATGAGCACTCTTCGTGAGTCTACCTACTATGACCCACATGCTCGTATTCCCTTTTCTTGATCTAGGCAGTCCATCCACGAAATCCTTCGTGATGCTTTTCCCTCTTCCATTGCGGGGACCTCCAACGGATATAATAGCCCACCGGGCTTTTATGACTTGGCCTTTAACCTGTTGGCACAACATGCACCTTAGGACAAACTCGGTCACCTCCTCGGGTGATGTGCATCTTCAAGAACCTTCTTTCTCTCATCGCGTCTTAGCCATCCCTTGTCATCTATAGCAAGGTGTCTTACCATCTCGCCTCGAATCAACTGGTCCATGATCTCGACTAACGGCGGGTCTTCTTTCTGTGAAGTCCCTACTTGATCCAGAAGGTTAGGTCTAAGCTCAAGGGACGCTATCTAACTAATTAAACTGAGAGAACTTCTTATTCCAATTGTCCTCGTCGGAGCTTTTCGGTTTTAAACCGCGACCACTTTAGCGGGATCCACCACTAAGCCTTGCTTAGAAACTATGTGCCCAAGAAATCTAACTTCTTTTTCTCCAAAATGACATTCGGAGGACTTGGCTTTCAACTAATGCGCTCTAAGCGTATCCATCACCTCCTTGAGATGTCTAGCATGTTCTTCCTCGTTCTTTGAGAAAGTCAGGTTATCTTCTACAAAGACTACCCCAAACTCGTTCAGGAACTCCCTAGACACCCTACTCATCAAGTCCACGAAGTAGGCGGGTGCATTAGTCAAACCGAATGGCATGACCAGCCATTCTAAGAATCCATCTGGAGTTCTGAACGCAGTCTTGTCTATACTATCCTCAGCTACTCTGAGCTGATGGAATCCAGTAGCAAAATCAAGAGAAAACAGATGTTCCTACAAGCTGATCAAACAAATCATCGATCCTTGGCAATGGTTGTCTATTCTCTTCGTTTAACTCACGATAATTGGCACAAAGTCGAAGAGAACCATCTGCCTTGGTAGTAAATACTACAGGCGCTCCCCATTCAGATATACTTCATCTAATGAAGTTCTTCTCAAGCAACTCCTTGACTTGCTTTCTTAACTCTCATCTTGCGGGGCCACGTGCCTAACCGGCCACGTAACTGTCTTGGCATTATCAACCAGATAAATGCGGGAATCACTCTCTCGCTTAGGGGTAACCCCCCTCTTCACTTCACCCAAGATATCAGGATATTCTCGGACCACCCTCACCGATTACAAACTATCGATAGACGAGTTGAGGGATTCAAGATAACACAACATGACGGGACTCATAGGGTTACTAGAAATTTTTAGGGTATTACCGAGGCGAGTCATAAGCCTCACAACCCTATGCTCAAAAAATCATGGATGGCTCCACAACTGGACAACCCATCCATGCCCAAGGTCAACCCATACCCCATGAAACCGAGAATATAAGCATCATGCGAGAACTCTATACTCAAGATAGAGATTTTCAAATCCACGTAGATAATAGACAAATGGGCGGGACCCCCAATTGGATTTGAAACACACACGGGATCATTAACTAGACTAGTACTTAGGTGCAAACTTTCAACTAGATCAGATGAAATAAAGCTATGTGATGCACCCGAATCAAACAAGGTACGAACTGGAAAATCAGAAATATATACAAGGCTTTCAACAGAAATACTACCTCGATCGGGAACTGGAGCGGCATTGAGAGCATGAACTTGCCCTCCCGAAGGTCCAACACGCTGAGTCTGACCCTGGCCTTGCCCTTGCTTCTTCGGGCAACCCCTAGTGAAGTGTCCCAACTCACCACAACGATAGCATTCACCACTTTTCCTTTTCCTCTTCTTACAATCCTTAATAAGATGCCCAACTGAACCACAATAATAGCACTTCCCATTTTTGTTATTGCCCTTGTTGTTGTTCCCCTTGTTGCCTTGACTCTTGTTCTTGTTCTTGTTCTGATTGCCTTGACTGCTCTGGCTACTTGGATTACCCTGATTTCCTTTCCACTGGGAATCAGTCTTCTTGGCTTGAATACCATTCATCTTGATCTCCTTCTTGTCACTCCTATTCTCTTCATTGAGTAGGGCCATATTCACCAAGCTCTCGAAAGTTGCCCCCAAGGGTATATGAGTCATGGCTAAACCATGTAATGGCTCATTTAATCCTAGAGCAAAGTATAGGGCCTTCTTCTGAGCTGTGTTAACCAAGTCTAAACCGACCCGAGCCATTTGATTAAACTTATCTATGTATTCCCTAATAGTCATGTCCTCTTGCTTTAGTGATAGGAACCTTAGTCCAAACTTTCCCCGAAAGTCATCCCAAGTCTCAATTGGCCTAGTAACGGTGGTGACCACCCACCAATGTGCAGCTTCTTCCTTTAGCAACCACACTGTCAACAAAACCTTCATACGGTCATCTATGTTAAAGAGGGCGAAAAGATCTTCGGTTTCTTTCAACCAATTCCTGGCCTCTACGAAAGTCTCGGTTCCAATGAAATTCTTGCAACCCATCGCCCTAAAGTCTTTGCAAATCTCCGCGAAATCCTTTTGTGGATGCTGAGGGGGAGGAGGAAGAGGAACCTCAGCGACAGGAGGAGGAGGAACATCAACTACCGGAGGAGGAGTAATATTTGCGGGGCCGGCTTCGGTCGCCCTAGCCTCCAAAAGTCTCCTATACCAAACAGGTACGTGTACTCCCTCCGGAATGGCAAAGTTATCAGCCATACTGAAAACGAAGAAAAAGATAGATTCAGAATGGAGAAAAACGAAGGAATTTTGCTAATGGCTTTTTGGGGAATAGCCTTTAAAATAAACTAGACTTTTCTTTGGAAAATACTTTATACTTGATTTTGAAAATAGTTTTCCAAAAGTTTTTAAAAACCTTTTTGTTCCTTCTCGTAAACCATATGCTCTGATACCAAATGTAACACCCCACCTCCGCCAGGGTGACTCTTGCAAGCACTCTGACTTTGGAGGGGCGTTTGAATCAGGTAAACATGCATAATGATATATCAAGGCAGAACAAGAACATATGTATATATGTAAACAGAGTAAATAACATAGATAAAACAGCGGAAGATTTCAAACCATTTCAAAACCAGTCTGGTACAACATAATGTCAATTTTCCAAATACACAAGTCTAGATAAAAACAACATTACTGAAAAACTGAAATACATAAGTACTATCCCCAAAATAAGTGATAACCATAGCTAGCTTCATGTCAAGACCGTACATGAGCTAAAATCCCACAAGCAAGCGATCAGAAATCCAAGCTAAGCTCCAATATTCCCTCCCTGAGAACCTGGGGGGGAAACGGAAGAAAAGAGGCGAAAGAAAACAGGTCAGTCAAAAAGACTGAGTAAGCCCTACTACAATCAATGTAAACTAATAAAGTTAACTGGCATGAGAGGCAGGGATGAACATAAGGATAACAACATACTAGCATGATGATTAACTAACAAGGTAGATAAAGGTGTCATCGCATAATCAGGATTAAGGTTTTGCACCACAGGTGTACTAGTAAACTAACATGACTTGAATAAACAAGTATTGATCCCTTGGCCCAAGCTTTGGCCCAATAACATGAAATGACCCTAATACAAGGTCTAACCAAACGGTCTAGTCGATCGGCTCCCTATAAGCCTAACTCGTCACGTGTTGGTGTCCATACGGCCCAAACATGATTGTAGTCAGACTGTGCCGGGTCTCCCGTCGGGTGTATCAAGCCCTAGGGTGGCAACCCCTGGACACCATAAACATGCGTGCACAGTCTCGATCTACTGGTACCCGTGCATGTTTTCCCCGGCTTCGGACTATGTGCACGACCATAAGTCCGCCCGGAACTACACCGGCGTACCACTCTGCCGTCGTTTATTGGTCGCTTACCTCAAGTTCAGTAATTCGTGCCCCACACCCTAGCCTAGACCCTAGGGCCATGATGATACAAACTTGGGATTACTGCTGGAGTGGACCCCCATTGCTAGGATTTCTAGTGGGTTAAGTACGGTTTAACCCTCTTGCTAATCATGGATTAACTTGGTTAAGTGTAACGATGAGTTCACGACTTAACCCTGATTAATCTACCAAGCCCAAATCCGCGTATTTTAAAATCATGTGCTTTAAAACACAACCAACGCCTCATTCCAATCAAGAATATTCTTTTATTCTTTTATTCACATTTAAGTGAAAATCAAGTGATATTAAAACTCCATTTAGTTTTAATCTTTCAAAATCATTATCCAATGATTATTCAACTTTTAAGAAATTAATCTTATTCCATTCAATTCCAATTTAAAATATTAAATTCGAAACTTCCTTTTATTAAATCTTTATTAAAAGATTAATAAATCACAAATCCCAATTTCACTGTTTATCGGTTTTTAAGAACAAATGCTATTTAAAACATTGTTCATAATCAACCCAAAATCAAATTCCAATTAACTTCAATTTAGTATATTAAATTGAAAAACTCACTTAAATCTTAATTAAAAAAATTAATCTTTTCTCAAATAGGTTTAAGAACAGTGTTATTTAAGACACCAAATTTGATAATAAATATAAGGCTTCGAATAGAATTATATTGACTTATATTCAATATCAAATTCTAGAACCAGCGGATATCATATCGGAAATAACGATATTAAATATCTTCCAAATTTCCAAAATAATATCTGTATAATCACAGAATCCAATATTGAAATAATCCGAAGATAATTTCCATTCAATGTATTCAATGAAAATTCTTGGTTGTATTAAAACCATTTTCAAATCCTTTTATTTATTTAAAAATAAATAAATCACTTATTCCGATAAAAATATCCTTTTTTCTTCAAATTGGAATTTTACATCAAAACTCTTTTTAAATCATTTATTATGATTTTACATAATTTTTTCCTATTTTTAAATATTTAAAAATAGGCCTATTCAATTAAATGACATTTCAGGTCATTTAACTGCACTGGTGCTGTTTTTATTCAAATTTGAATTTAACATTTCCAAAGATCTAACCGGTGGATTTCAAAACTGAAATACTCATTGGAAAGCTCTTTTCGATACGAACCTGTAGGTTCCGGTTTTAGAAGAATCCGACAGACGGATCTTCTTTTACGTCCATTCAAAGTCAATGGTCGAAATTCGCGAACGGTCGCTGCGCGACACATTCTATTCAAACCATTATAATAAATAATAAATAAATCATTGAATTTCTTTTATAAAAATATTTTGTAAAACATTTATAAACTTGTTATAAAAAGATTCCTACTTGCATTTCAATTTTTAATGAAAATTGAATTTCCTCATATTACAATATTTAAAATAATATTAAAATAATAATATTTCCAAATTGTCAAATTTCGAAATCTAATCCTTTTGATATTTATTATAATATAAATAAAATCACTTAAAACATAAATTTGTAATTTAATCTTCAAATATTTACAATTAAACAAATAAAATTGATTAAAACATATATTCGAGCAAGTTGATGCAAAACTACTTAACCCGACCTCATTTTCTTAAAATAATATTTAAAAACATCAAAATCACGTTTTAATTCTTTAACTGGAAACTATTTCAAAAACATTCATATATTCCTAAATTGGAATGAGACCCAAACAATTACCATATAAAAATGGATTTCATACATCGCATGTATATAATACTAATGATGAATAATCATTACAACAACCAAATAACATCAAATTTGCACATTACAACTAATCACAAGGGAGATGCGTGATTAGAATATCATCCTAAGACCCGTGTGGGGTTTCAACCAACACATAACAATATATTATTTGCGCACTTGGGCGATGTATGAAAATAATCGACCCAATCACATACACAAGTCAGGTAACTTGTATATGGCAATGTAATCATAATTATATTATAATAAATGTAATAACATATTTTAACATGTACATATCGCAGAACTAGATTATAACATCACATACGTAACCACCACTCATACATACACAAATACAATCAGCCAAAGATAATCAAAACACAGATAATTCAAACGCAGATAATTTACATTCATTTATTTATAAAAATAATAAATAAATAAACTACTGAATTAAAAGGTTGAGTGAGAAAGAGTTCTCACCTAGGTTTTCACTTTGTCAGATTTAAATTGGCGGTTCGGGCCCAATTTTGACCCAAAATCCAACATGCTCCAAATTTGGCAAAATTGGTGTCTATCCGAAGCTTATGACTCACTGATCGTAGCAAATCCTGTTTTGCACGATTTCGAGTTCGTTACAAAAAGTTATGAATTTTTGAAGTTTGAACAACTTAAATAATTAATTAAATTGCGGATTTTTACCCAAAATTCCAACATTCTCCAAATTGGACAAAATTGGTGTCCACACGAAACTCTCATCGCCACGATCGCGGCGTATCTAGTTTCGCGCAATTCTGAGTTCGTGTGAGAGAGAAATTGCATTACAAACATTGAATAATTAAATTAATTAATCAATTAAATAACTTATTTAATTTTAAAGACTTTTAAGCCAGATCTGCTGTTCCAGACCTTAATCAACGCCATCGGCCACCCATGGCCACCCAGCACAGCCGCCGACCACCCAGCCTTCTTCTCCGCTCGGAGACGCCTCAACACCCATCGCCGCCGTCACCAACTCGCCGCCGTTCGTCGGTAATCAACGAAATACCTACCGCCGCCTTGGTTGAAATTCCGGCCACAACGCCACGTCAGAGGGTCGCGGACCCCACCAAATAGCTGCGCCACCCCAAGAGGAACCCCCGATCTTCAGCCGCCCCTACCAGAAACCGCCTCAGGCAATCGGAATTCGGCCATCTAGGTTTTGAGCTCACTGTTTTTTTGCAGTTCCGATCATCTTGATTTTCACGCAAATCTGTACACTTTCAGATGAAACGGTTCAAAGCAAAGTTGTAGATCTATCTCCCCTCTACAACTTCCGTTTAGATTCCATTGCCTAACGATGGTTGGATTGGCCGGAATTCCTCTGAGTCTGAAACTGAAATTTTTGTTTCAAACTCAGATCCCGGCGAATCCGCGCGACGATAAACCACAAAATTTTTGTGGGAGGTAGAGATGGAGATTATCTACAACAGCCAGAAACCGTTTGGGCTAATTGTTTCTGGATTGAGCGTTATAAATTATTTAAGATTCAGGGTCTTTTTTGCAAAGAAATTTTAGAGGAGGAAGGAGAGCCGCCATGGAAGAAATGAAGAAGGAGATTAGGGTTATGAGAAATGGTTACCGTTGGGAGAGAATGAGATAATTTATAGAGGTTATAAATTTTTAATTAAGCCCTTGTCAATTTTAATCAATTTAATAATAACCTTTATGTTATTAATTTCTTCAATTTTTAGTCCATTTCATCGTTTAAAAATTCGTGTGATCGTTTACTGATTCCAATTTTGATGAAAATTGAAACATAAATAATTCCTAGCATTATGGACCCATGGAATCTGGTTTTGTTAAATTTCGAGTCCGTATGAATAAATGGTGAATATTTAATGTTTGAAAATTGACCGTTTTCACTGAAAAATTAATATCGACCACATACTGACTTAAAAAATTACGAATTTTGGAATCTAGTTATAATTTAATATTTTGGATCCATAGAAAGTGGTTTCATTGGATTCAGAGGTGGTTTGCAAAATTTCCATTTTTAAGGCGTATATATTTAATATTAAAAATGCATATTTAAATGAATAAATTCCGAAACTCGAAATATATCAGTGCGTATACTTTTTCAATGTGGAAACGTCATTTTCAACTCAATGGAAGTGGTTTCAAGTCCAAATTCACTCGTATGCAATTCCGACTTGAAATGAATTTTATATAATTTTCCAAAGTTCAAAATCGAATTTTGAAATTACCATGCCATTTCAGGTTCAGAATATAAATTATATTAAATTTCCAAACAAAAATAAAATTTTCAGCCATTATTATTTAAAATAAATTATTTTAAATATTTCAAATCAATTAAAATATAATATTAATTCAGTTCAGAAATTATGGGTTATTACAGAAGTAGAATCCTAACAAATACAAATAAAGTCGTTTTGCTATATACCAACAAAAAAAATAAAGTGGTGTAAATTGAATCAAAACACATATCATCTTTTCACCCTCAGTGATCTTAACCTTGAACCTATCTTTAAACATTACATCAGAATCCTATTTCATGGAAAAAATGCTAACCATCAACATACAAAGTAAGTACAAAGGTATGAGATATACAAATTATTATTATTAAAAAATTACCTGGTCAAGAGTTCGCAAATAAGATCGAATAAAATCTTCATTGTCACTCAATTTAACAACAGTGTAAACTGGCCAGTTTTGCTTTAAATTATATTCAGAAATTTCAATCTGAAAGAGCACTTGTTTGCCCACAAGATTATTCAACTCCTCCGAAAATCCATCACTATCATCGGACTATATGACAATAAATAAAGCAGTTGCATAACTCAAACAAATAACCAATATGAAGGAACGATAAACATAATTAGTAATCAACCTTGGATACATACTCTTTCATCTCATAGGCGGATTTATGCAAAAGAGCTATGATTTCTCGATCAAACATCACAAATGATGCATGCATGCCGAGATTTCTTTCGCTACATGCATACCTTAGTAAAACATTATCAGGCTGCATAGCCTTGTCACATTTTTGACAGAAAAATTATGCATTTTTCTTCTCACCATTTGCCACTGATGGATTTTCATCAACAAATTTCACCTTCTTCTGACATTTCTTGCAAGCCATGTTATATCATCCATGATCCAATTCCACCCCCAATAATGGTGGCCAGGGTTATACAATTCATTGGCTTATCTATTTTAATTATTTCATCCAATGTTTTTTTATCATTGCACTTTAGAAATTCATCTTGCAAGGAGATGCAACTTTGAGATGACGACGGAGTAGTCCACATTATGACAGAAGTATCAACACTACTATCGACTCTACACCATTAGAAAACATTAAAGCATGCACAAATTTTTGACTCACTTAACTAATGTCATAACTTCAAAAAACAAACTAACCTGCTTCTAAACGATCTTACTTCTTCATAATCACCATTAAATTAATCGGGTGTAGAATAAAGAGCTTGATAATGTAGCTGCCGCTATAGGCATTGGGAAAAAGTAAGGGGAAAAAAGGAAAAAAAAAGCAACTAATAATTACAACAAACAAAATATAAATTTAAAAAATTACTTAATATTAATAAGTAAACAAACTACAAACTAAGTTTCAGATAAATACCTCCCCATTCCTTTATCTTTGCATTCCTAGTAATAATAATAATAATAATAATAATAATAATAATAGGCCCGGTATTATTTCCAGACAGGAAATAAAATGCTTCTTCTGCCTATCTATTCTATAAGGTACATCTCAGATTTTTTGTCCTGCAAATATAAATTTTCAGATGTGAAAGAAAACAGCATATTGAATTGGCATATATACTTAACAAAATGTCTATTTTCATGTACAGTCGCAAAAGAAAATAACATCCGAACATATTTTAAAATATAAACAGAGCAACATACTCTTCATCCTTCAGTTCCATGATCAATTTCTTAGACTCCCTGTTCTCTCTCTGTCTACTCTCAATAGAACTGTAACCAACAACCTTGCCAATAACATCTATGCTACATGAATGAAACCAATAGCTATAATATTATCAAATCATTCCATAACAAAATACGTAAGATATAAGTTAAAAGACACACCTACTAAGAATTTATCATCCAATGTTTTTAAAAGAATGTCATCAAATGACACAAACTTAAATCCCTGCATAGGAATGGACATATCATCTTCACATTTCACAACCAATGTCGAGAAAATAAAATTAATTTTGTAAACATGTTGTGCCACTCGATAATTCCCATTATTTTGACCAACTCCAAAACTGCTAATAATTACACATTTTCCTTCAAAAAGCTTTGAGGAAAATCTTTTGATAAGGCTTTGTTTAACAGTACCCTAAACCCGATTGTTCTGCAATACAGTAGAATGCATAACCTTATTTTTACAAACCAACTGCATTACAATCATGAAAAATAACTAAGAATGAAATGAAGAAATACAACCACATCACCTTTTCATCCAGGAACAACATTTTAATGCTTCCATCAACTTCAGGATCTTTAAAACTTGGTGGCTTCCACAACTGTATAATTCTTATTTTGATTGACTTGAAAGGTGTAATATCCTTTATAAAATTATACGCAACACCCATTCTTGTTTCTTTTTCTTCTGTGTGACCGAACGCACATCCACCCTCATACCATTAGCATATATAAGCAGTGTTGATCCATTATTTACAATATAAAATAGGAAGAACTGTCTAGAAGTTCAACTGGGAGGTGCGATTTCCACAATTTTTTGCAATATAATATAGGAAGAACTGTCTAGAAGTTCAATCGGGAGGTGCAATTTCCATAAGCCGCAATGATATATCTTGTATTTTTTTCCCTACACAGTAACGCCAGAGATTTGCACCTTACCGAGGCATAAAATCATTACCTGAAAAAGTAAACACTGTCTTCTTCTTCTCGTTCAAATTTTTTTTAACCAGCTTATTACCAAACACACATATATACACTCTTACTCTTACTCTCAGCACAGAAGGAAGGTTTGGCTGGAAAATGAAGGAATGGGGCAATGTGGTGCTGCCACATGGCCCAGGTGTCATCTGTTTTAGTACATAGTAAAATATCATATGGTAAGATAGGATTATGTAATTAGAAAACGTTCGAAAGTTCATGGAAATTGTGGAAAATATGAAGAATGCATGTATGGGCATAATCTTATAATTATATCATTTGTAGCTCAGTATTACCGGGATAATTTTGGTTGATTTTACCATTAGAATCTGCCTATAATCTTTCTTTCACATTTGAACTAGGTCTTAGAATACAGGAAAGAATTTGCAAAGTTAGTTTAGCAAAATAGTATTTACTGATACATTTACAGCTTTAAAGTATGTTTCTTCTGTTATACATATGCTATTATGATGAGTTAATTACTCCAGAAATTAAAGGATCATGCAATTAAGATCAACATTGGTTAACATAGTGTCACTTTTTTCAACTGAGCTGTTTTTAGATAAATCCAAGTTGTTAGAATTCAGACTTACAGTGGCACAAATGGTTAACCAAAGTATAATTTTGAGAATGACCCTGGCAACATAATTTTGTTATATCCTATAGTTTTATAGAAAACGCCTTCTTAATCGGAATTAAGGGAGTTCCTTTTTGTGCCTCCAAGGTTTTAAGAAAAACGAAAAATCTTACGGATTGCAGGTTAATATGAAAACCAAAAAATCTCGGGTCGGGTCTGATTGAATAATTATACTAAAAATACATATTTTTAATGTTTTTGGTCGGGTCTTTCGGGTCAATGTAACACCCCGAATTTTGGGTTAATACTAAAATTCACTAATTACAAGATAAATAATCTCAGATGTGGGAATTAGGGGAAACGGGCTGCGTCATTACGTTCGTCTCGGAAAAATACGCGAAATAGAGTCCGAGTTTTCGAAAATCGGAGTCCGTATGGCCCAGTTATGGCCCGATGAAATTTGCAGAAAATTCAAAACTAAAACAGATTTAAAAACTTAAAATATTCAAATTTGGAATGGATCAGGCGGGGTCAGGCGGGAAGCTTCCCGCCCTACCCATGTCGACAGGGCTGTCGACAGGCCTGTCGACAGGGGTATCGACATGCCTGTCGACTTGCCTGTCGACAGGGTGGCACCGTCCAGTGAACCTGGGTGCACCAGGTTGGGTTCTAGGCTAGCTAGGAGGACTGGTTCTAGAGATTTCCTAAATCTAAGGGTCCTAACCTAATCTAGGGTTAATCTAAGGGCCTAAAACACTCACCTAATCCTATAAATAAGACCCTAACCCTACCCTAATTCATTCATAATTAAATCTAGTAACTAAACTATGGCAAATTGAAACTTGAGAGAGCCTCCATCAAAAATTAGGGAAGGGATAGCATTCTAAATCAACTTCTAGCCTCTTAATCTTCTTCATTAGTTTGCTAATTATGTTTTGGTGAGTTTCTATCACTTTAACATCGATTGTTAAAGTAAGTAGATTGGGTGTAATGAGACTTATGGTCTTAAATGCGGATTAGTGAGTTTGAATCATGTATAATGATATGTTATTCTATGTTGTTCTATGTTTATGCATGTTTGATAAGTTGGTTTATGCATGCTTAATAAGTGGATTTATGCATATTTAATGAGTGGAATTATGCATGATTAACAAAGTGAGTTATGCAAGTTAAGCATATGTTTAAATGCAAGTTTAATGTGATATGCAAGTTATGCATGCTTATGCAAGTCATGTATATGTTTAAATGCAAGATTTATGTGATATGCAAGTTATGCATGCTTATGCGAGTATATGAATGTTTATGCAAGATATGTATATGCTTAAATGACATGATATGCAAGTTATGCATGTTTATGCAAGTATGTGAATGCTTATGCAAGTATGTGGATGCTTATGCAAGTATGTGAATGCTTATGCGAGTTATATGTATGCTTAAATGCATGTTTAACATGTTATGCAAGTTATGAGAATGCCTATATGCAAGTTCAACATGTTATGCAAGATATGTGTAGGATAATATGCAAACTCATATGCAACATGTTATGCAAATCATGTGTATGATAATATGCAAGTTTGGGTAAAACGTAGTTGGGTTAATATGTGCTCATATATGCAAGTTGTCATCCTCTTAACCCATGACAAAGTTATATGCTAAACCCATGATTTGTGATGGATCTTCCCCTTTTGTTATGTCATGAAATGAGAACGATTTACGTGGGTAACGATGGGGTTGGTAAATATGTTAATAAATGAATGATTGGGTATGATTAAGCATACCATAAAAATAAATTACCATAAGTGGGAATTTACCTATTGAGTTAGGTCTACCCCATGGGAATTTACCTATTGAGTTAGGTCTACCCATGTTATGGAAAACTTGATATTAATTAGGGATAATTAATATGGGGGTGATTAATTAGGTGTAATTAATCGACTAAGACACGAGGTTGGACTCATTTGTAGTGTAAAACTGCCCGGACCCGACCGGCTTAACCAGTTGCTACAAATGTCAGCCCAATGTGAGAGGTCTTAGCCATGAATTAAATACGTGATTAAGGTAAAGACACGAGGTTAGACTCTGTTATGACGTAAGACTGCCCGGACTCTACCGGCTTAACCAGGCGGTCATAACAGTCAGTCTAATGTGGGAGGTCTTTATGGGAGATCACGGTCTTAATTAATTAAGAAACACTTAACCATATTAGCATGTAGTGGGACATGAGGGGTTAAGTGGGTGCCTTAGGTGGCATGTGGAAATTTTGTGGTTGCCTTGGGTGGCATGTGGAATCTAGTGGGTTGCCTTGGGTGGCAATAGAAAATACGATTAGAATACTTAACCAAGTGGAAACATGTAATTAAACATGATTAAAGGGTTAAGTGGGATACACTAGATATATGACAAGCTTAGGTGGGTAGCTTGTGGGGGCCCATTTCAACCAATATCCCAAACGTATCTTTGTGGGGTCGACCCATGTCGAGTGACGGGACACGCATATTGGGCTTGATTATAAGAGGCCAAAACGGGTTAGCGGTGGCAACGCAAGTCCAACGGGTTTCATATGCGTGTGTGGGCCCGGGCTGGTAGATAAGCCGTTGTTGCATCGTGTAGATATAAAGCCGTGCACCGTTGATATTATCAGGTGGCCACTTTAGGGGAGTGATACACCCCACTGTGGGACCAGCACGGGTATCTACGGTAGGGAGCCGATCGATGGGGAGTAGTGGGTACACCTAATGAAGATAGGGGCAGACGGCACCTATGTAGGGGTACACGAAACTACTGGGTAAGAATTACTGAGTACACCTAGTGGAGATAGGGGCAGACGGCACCTATGTAGTGGGCTAGGAGTACACGAATCTACTGGGGAAATTTTCTAAGTCCTTGTAAGGGATCAACCTTTAAGTAGGAATGACTGGTGTGGTGTAGTTAGTAATTATCCTTGGGTGGGTAGATGCGTCCTTACGGTTATCTTAGTTTATCCTAAGTTCACCAAGCTGCTTAGTGTAGCCATTCATCCCCAGATATTACCGTAGGTCAAGTTTATGTCTTCTCTGGTTACCTTAATGATTGTATTGTTAAAGTTATAGGACTCACTCAGGCTTATGTCTGACCCCGTTGTTTTTATCTTTTTCCCAACCCTCAGGTCCTACGGTGGATCCTAGTGGTAGTAGAGCTTGATCGGATTGCTGTTCCAGTCTTGAGGAGCTTGGATAGATGTAAAGCTCCAGTTATCCAGTTATCTTTCCTTTTGTTCTGGCTATTGTATGAGAGAGTGGGATTATGTACTTCTTTATATTGATGGATATTGTACTTGACTTTTACCGTGGTTTTATGATGTAACCAGACATGTTTATTTCCGCTGTTATGAGATGATGTTTTAAAAATTTTTCAAGTACTATTTATATCTGTCTTGTTGTAATTTTTCTGTTCTATATTCACTAAAATACTCCACCAATGCTATGGCATTCCCTTAGTGAGTGACCATAGCGGGCGATGGGGTGTTGCACGTGGTATCAGAGCAAAGGTTACCGGAACAGATAAAATTTTTAGAAAACTATTTTTCTAAAAACATTTTTGGAAGAAATATTTTAAAAAACATGTCTTTAAAGAGAAAAGTTTTTGAAAGAAAAGCATAATCCCCAATAGCCATATCTATATCCTTCGAATCCTTCGTTTTGAATCTTTCCTTTTTCGTTTCAGCATGGCTGAGGATCTTAACTTTTCGGAGGGTGTGACGGTACCAGTATGGTATAGGAGATTGATGGAGGCTAGGGCCACCACTGCGGGTCCAGCAAATGTTCCTCCACCAACCGTAGCACCCGATCTTCCTCCTCCCCCTCCTCCTCGCACGGATACTTTTGCTAAGACTTGTAAGGAATTCAAAGCTATGGGAGGGAAACCTTTTCAAGGATCTGAAACTTTTGTGGAGGCTAGAGATTGGCTTAAGGAGGTGGAAGAGTTGATAGATATCTTTGAGATGGAAGAAGGAAAGAAAGTCAAGTTGGCTGCTTGGTTAATGAAGGGAGAGGCCTCATTCTGGTGGGAGGTCACTAATGGAGAACGCCCCGTTGACTCTTGGGCGGATTTTAGGCGAAGATTTGTGGCTAAGTTTCTCTCAAGGGCGGAGGAAAACTTGTATATGGAAAGATTCTTAACTCTAAAGCAAGGAAATCTCTCGGTGAAGGAATATGTCAACAAGTTTAATCAATTGGCAAGGTTTGGCCTAGATATGGTGAATACACCGGAGAAGAAGGATTTGAGGTTCGTGAAAGGCTTGAATGAACCAATGCATGGGTTGGCTATGACTCATATCCCGATGGGGGCCACCTTTGAGAAGTTAGTTGACATGGCACTCATGCATGAAGAAGAGAAGGGTTCCAATGCTAATAAGGCACCCGAGAAGAAGGGAGATCAAAAGAGACCTCAGCAACAACAACAAAACAAAGGTGGGAAAGGCAACGGTGGCAAGGACAAGAAGAAGAAGTGTTTCAATTGTGGAACACCTGGCCACCTAAGCAAGGATTGTCGCAAGAAGAAGAAGACTGGCTGCTTCCACTGTGGCGAGGCAGGGCATCTAGTGAAAGACTGTCCTAAGAAAGGGCAAAGGACGGGATCTACCTCAGGAGGACAGGTGCAAGCTCTTATGGCACCGGGTCAGGCTAGGGGGCAAGTACAGGCTCTCGCGGTTCCACCGGTTCAGCAGAGAGGTAGAACTATTTCCGTTGAAAGTCTGGTTTTTCTATTTGATCATCCTGTCCGTACATTGTTTGATTCAGGCGCATCGCATTCGTTTATCTCATCATCATTAGTTGAGTCACTGCACTTAGACACCAGTCTTGTAGATGATCCCTTGGTTGTTTCAAACCCAATTGGGGGCTCCACTTATTTGTCCATGATATGTTTGGGTTTGAAGATTTCTATACTTAGCATTGAGTTTAGATGTGATGCTTTTGTGTTGGGCTTCATGGGCTATGGGTTGATTTTGGGCATGGACTGGTTATCCAGTAATGGTGCCGTTCTCGATTGTGAAAGGAGAGTTGTTAGGCTTCTGACCCGTTTGGGTAACACTCTCGAGATCTCTTGTAATCCCATGGAATCTGTTTTGCTAAGTTATCTTGAATCGCTCGATGCTTCAGTCGAGAGTTTACATTCTGTTAGAGTGGTCCGGGAATATCCGGATGTGTTTGAGGAGGTGAGGGGCTTACCTCCGAAGCGGGAGATTGACTTCCGAATATATCTGGTGGATAATGCTAAACCTGTATCTTTACCAGTGCGCCACATGGCTCCTCGTGAGAGGAGGGAACTCCATAAGCAAGTAGGGGAGTTGCTTGAGAAGGGGTTCATAAGACGAAGTATATCGGAGTGGGGTGCTCCAGTAGTTTTTGCTACGAAGGCGGATGGGTCCCTCAGACTTTGTGTAGACTATAGAGAACTCAATAAGCTCACAAAGAAGAATAGACACCCATTGCCGAGGATTGATGATCTTTTCGATCAGTTGGTTGGCGCTTCAGTATTTTCTCAGTTGGACTTAGCCACGGGGTTTCATCAGTTGAGGGTGGCTGAGGATAGCATAGACAAGACTGCCTTTAGGACTCCGGATGGTTTCTATGAGTGGCTGGTGATGCCATTTGGGTTGACGAACGCCCCTGCATACTTTGTTGATTTGATGAGTAGGGTGTTCAGGGAGTTCCTTAATAAATTCGTGGTGGTCTTTGTGGATGATATCTTAGTATTTTCTAAGAGTGAAGAAGAGCATGCCTTACATCTTGGGGAGGTATTGAAGACTCTTCGAGCGCATAGCCTTAAGGCTAAATTCTCTAAATGTCACTTCTGGAGGAAGGAAGTGCGGTTCTTGGGGCACGTGGTCTCCAAGGAGGGGATAGCTGTGGATCCCGCGAAGGTAGTATCAGTCCAAGATTGGAAGGTTCCTAGAAATGCTACCGAAGTAAGAAGTTTCTTGGGCTTGGAGGGTTATTATAGGAAGTTTATTAAAGACTTCGCGAAGATATCAGCCCCATTAACCCGCTTAACGAAAAAGAATCTTGTTTTCGCATGGGACGTAGATTGTGATGATGCGTTCCGACAGTTAAAGAGAGCTTTAACCACTGCTCCAGTTTTAGTGTTGCCAGATGGGAGCAAGCCATTTGTTGTCTATACCGATGCCTGTGGGACAGGACTTGGCGCAGTCTTAATGCAAGAGGGAAGGGTAATAGCCTACGGTGGAAGGCAGTTGAGGACACATGAGAAATATTACCCTACCCATGATCTAGAGCTGGCCGCTATTGTTTTTGCGCTTAAGATTTGGCGCCATTATCTTCTTGGTGAGAGATTCGAGTTGTTCACTGACCATAAATCTTTGAAGTACTTGTTCTCTCAGAAGGATCTAAACTTAAGACAGCAAAGGTGGATGGAGTTTTTAGCATCCTATGATTTCGAGATAGCGTATACCCCTGGCAAGGGTAACGTGGTGGCGGACGCCTTGAGCAGGAAGAGGTTGTCCTTGAGTCCATTGTTCGTGGAACGACGAAGCTTGGAGTTTATCTCGATGTTTGATTTCAGACCTTCCATTGATTATGTACCCGGTTTGTTAGCTTCCTTGGAAGTTAGGCCTACTCTTTTGGGGCGGATTGGGGAAGCCCAGAGGGACGACCCACAGTTGGTTGAGTTGATAGAGAAGCTCATAAGGGGGGAGTCGTCCAGCCATTTGAGTAGGTACACCCTAGACGATAGGGGGTACTTGCGCAGAGACGGTAGACTTTGTGTACCGCAAGACGAGGGTTTGAGGAAGGCTATTCTTGATGACGCACACCGTTCTAGGATGACCATTCATCCCGGTGGGGACAAGATGTACCAAGACATGAAGAGGGTTTTCTTCTGGGCCGGTATGAAGAAAGATGTGGCCGAGTATGTCGCTCGATGTTTGGTGTGCCAGCAAGTGAAGGCGGAGCAAAGGAAACCAGGTGGGTTGCTTCACCCATTGGAGGTTCCGAAATGGAAGTGGGATAGCGTCTCGATGGATTTTATTGACGGGTTACCCAGGTCGAGGAAGGGTAATACAGGAATTTGGGTGGTGGTAGACAGACTTACTAAGAGCGCCCATTTCATACCTGTGAAGAGCAAGAGGACCACTCCATGGCTAGCTTCTGTATATCTTCGAGAGATAGTTCGATTGCATGGGGTACCCTCTAGCATAGTAAGTGATCGAGATCCTATCTTCACTAGCGAGTTTTGGAGAAGTTTACAAGAAGCAGTGGGGACTCAATTGTGTCTGAGCACTGCATATCATCCTCAGACGGACGGCCAGACTGAGAGGGTGAATCGTGTTCTAGAAGACCTTTTGAGGCTTTGTATCTTAGATTTTGGAGGTACATGGGAAGAGCATCTTCCATTGGTGGAGTTCGCATATAATAACAGCTTTCAGTCCAGTATTGGTATGGCTCCTTTCGAAGCTCTCTATGGAAGGCCTTGACGATCTCCTACATGTTGGTGGGAGTCTACGGATAAGATCTTGCTTGGGCCTGATATGATTAGGGAGACTTCTGAGAAGATTGACTTGATTCGAAGAAGGATGAAAGCAGCTCAGGATAGGCAAAAATCTTATGCGGACAAAAGAAGGACGGATCTTGAGTTTGAGGTTGGGGATATGGTTTTTGTCAAGGTATCTCCGTTGAGAAATGTTGTTCGTTTTGGATCCGTTGGGAAGTTAGCACCGAGGTTTGTTGGGCCGTTTCCTATTAAGGAAAGGATTGGACGGATGGCTTATAGAGTAGAGTTGCCCGATAGACTTAGTGGTGTACATGATGTATTCCATGTGTCCCATTTGAGGAAATGCTTACATGAGACCGCAGAGGTGGTAGAGCCGAGCTTGCTTAGAGATGTGGAGATAGAGCGTGATGCGACTATCCGACGAGCTCCTACTCGCATCCTTGGGTCAGAGACTAGGAAATTGAGGAATCGAGGGGTTCAACTAGTCAAAGTGCAATGGGGAGAAGATGAGAGCAACGCAACTTGGGAAACGGAAGCGAAGATGCGTTCATTGTACCCATTTCTTTTTGAGGGTATGTCTTTTAACTTCTCCTTTATCGTTTGTCTAGTACTTATCTTATCTTAGTATGTCCTCTCGTTAGTACCTTTGACCTTTAGATAGGGTAAACCTATGGTTGAAACATGTGTTTGAGACATGTTATGGTTGATGGATGCAAGTGGATGCAAGTGTTTGCTAGTGGTTGCTCGTGGATGCATATACACACACTCTAGGCACTAGATCGGCTCAGTCACTTCATATTGCATATTGCATAAAATTGTGTGTAGGAAGATATATTTATGGATGTATAATGGTTGTGTTATCACATGGATGATGCATTTTGGTGAATGATTGTGCACTCATGTAGATATTGTATGTGTCGATAGGGTTTTCTCGCATACATAATGGATGCATGGCACTATCATGGTTTGCATATGTTCATACATTAGATAGGGAACATATACACACACTTTTTGCATATGCTCATACATCATTAGAAATTGTTTTAAGGACAATGGATGCCAGTGGTTGATGGTTTGAGTAGATGGTTGTTTGGATGGTAGGATATGCATTCTCCTTAGCTTAGAGATTTCGGGGACGAAATCCTTTAAGGAGGGGAGAATGTAACACCCCGAATTTTGGGTTAATACTAAAATTCACTAATTACAAGATAAATAATCTCAGATGTGGGAATTAGGGGAAACGGGCTGCGTCATTACGTTCGTCTCGGAAAAATACGCGAAATAGAGTCCGAGTTTTCGAAAATCGGAGTCCGTATGGCCCAGTTATGGCCCGATGAAGTTTGCAGAAAATTCAAAACTAAAACAGATTTAAAAACTTAAAATATTCAAATTTGGAATGGATCAGGCGGGGTCAGGCGGGAAGCTTCCCGCCCTACCCATGTCGACAGGGCTGTCGACAGGCCTGTCGACAGGGGTGTCGACATGCCTGTCGACTTGCCTGTCGACAGGGTGGCACCGTCCAGTGAACCTGGGTGCACCAGGTTGGGTTCTAGGCTGGCTAGGAGGGCTGGTTCTAGAGATTTCCTAAATCTAAGGGTCCTAACCTAATCTAGGGTTAATCTAAGGGCCTAAAACACTCACCTAATCCTATAAATAAGACCCTAACCCTACCCTAATTCATTCATAATTAAATCTAGTAACTAAACTATGGCAAATTGAAACTTGAGAGAGCCTCCATCAAAAATTAGGGAAGGGATAGCATTCTAAATCAACTTCTAGCCTCTTAATCTTCTTCATTAGTTTGCTAATTATGTTTTGGTGAGTTTCTATCACTTTAACATCGATTGTTAAAGTAAGTAGATTGGGTGTAATGAGACTTATGGTCTTAAATGCGGATTAGTGAGTTTGAATCATGTATAATGATATGTTACTCTATGTTGTTCTATGTTTATGCATGTTTGATAAGTTGGTTTATGCATGCTTAATAAGTGGATTTATGCATATTTAATGAGTGGAATTATGCATGATTAACAAAGTGAGTTATGCAAGTTAAGCATATGTTTAAATGCAAGTTTAATGTGATATGCAAGTTATGCATGCTTATGCAAGTCATGTATATGTTTAAATGCAAGATTTATGTGATATGCAAGTTATGCATGCTTATGCGAGTATATGAATGTTTATGCAAGATATGTATATGCTTAAATGACATGATATGCAAGTTATGCATGTTTATGCAAGTATGTGAATGCTTATGCAAGTATGTGGATGCTTATGCAAGTATGTGAATGCTTATGCGAGTTATATGTATGCTTAAATGCATGTTTAACATGTTATGCAAGTTATGAGAATGCCTATATGCAAGTTCAACATGTTATGCAAGATATGTGTAGGATAATATGCAAACTCATATGCAACATGTTATGCAAATCATGTGTATGATAATATGCAAGTTTGGGTAAAACGTAGTTGGGTTAATATGTGCTCATATATGCAAGTTGTCATCCTCTTAACCCATGACAAAGTTATATGCTAAACCCATGATTTGTGATGGATCTTCCCCTTTTGTTATGTCATGAAATGAGAACGATTTACGTGGGGAACGATGGGGTTGGTAAATATGTTAATAAATGAATGATTGGGTATGATTAAGCATACCATAAAAATAAATTACCATAAGTGGGAATTTACCTATTGAGTTAGGTCTACCCCATGGGAATTTACCTATTGAGTTAGGTCTACCCATGTTATGGAAAACTTGATATTAATTAGGGATAATTAATATGGGGGTGATTAATTAGGTGTAATTAATCGACTAAGACACGAGGTTGGACTCATTTGTAGTGTAAAACTGCCCGGACCCGACCGGCTTAACCAGTTGCTACAAATGTCAGCCCAATGTGAGAGGTCTTAGCCATGAATTAAATACGTGATTAAGGTAAAGACACGAGGTTAGACTCTGTTATGACGTAAGACTGCCCGGACTCTACCGGCTTAACCAGGCGGTCATAACAGTCAGTCTAATGTGGGAGGTCTTTATGGGAGATCACGGTCTTAATTAATTAAGAAACACTTAACCATATTAGCATGTAGTGGGACATGAGGGGTTAAGTGGGTGCCTTGGGTGGCATGTGGAAATTTTGTGGTTGCCTTGGGTGGCATGTGGAATCTAGTGGGTTGCCTTGGGTGGCAATAGAAAATACGATTAGAATACTTAACCAAGTGGAAACATGTAATTAAACATGATTAAAGGGTTAAGTGGGATACACTAGATATATGACAAGCTTAGGTGGGTAGCTTGTGGGGGCCCATTTCAACCAATATCCCAAACGTATCTTTGTGGGGTCGACCCATGTCGAGTGACGGGACACGCATATTGGGCTTGATTATAAGAGGCCAAAACGGGTTAGCGGTGGCAACGCAAGTCCAACGGGTTTCATATGCGTGTGTGGGCCCGGGCTGGTAGATAAGCCGTTGTTGCATCGTGTAGATATAAAGCCGTGCACCGTTGATATTATCAGGTGGCCACTTTAGGGGAGTGATACACCCCACTGTGGGACCAGCACGGGTATCTACGGTAGGGAGCCGATCGATGGGGAGTAGTGGGTACACCTAATGAAGATAGGGGCAGACGGCACCTATGTAGGGGTACACGAAACTACTGGGTAAGAATTACTGAGTACACCTAGTGGAGATAGGGGCAGACGGCACCTATGTAGTGGGCTAGGAGTACACGAATCTACTGGGGAAATTTTCTAAGTCCTTGTAAGGGATCAACCTTTAAGTAGGAATGACTGGTGTGGTGTAGTTAGTAATTATCCTTGGGTGGGTAGATGCGTCCTTACGGTTATCTTAGTTTATCCTAAGTTCACCAAGCTGCTTAGTGTAGCCATTCATCCCCAGATATTACCGTAGGTCAAGTTTATGTCTTCTCTGGTTACCTTAATGATTGTATTGTTAAAGTTATAGGACTCACTCAGGCTTATGTCTGACCCCGTTGTTTTTATCTTTTTCCCAACCCTCAGGTCCTACGGTGGATCCTAGTGGTAGTAGAGCTTGATCGGATTGCTGTTCCAGTCTTGAGGAGCTTGGATAGATGTAAAGCTCCAGTTATCCAGTTATCTTTCCTTTTGTTCTGGCTATTGTATGAGAGAGTGGGATTATGTACTTCTTTATATTGATGGATATTGTACTTGACTTTTACCGTGGTTTTATGATGTAACCAGACATGTTTATTTCCGCTGTTATGAGATGATGTTTTAAAAATTTTTCAAGTACTATTTATATCTGTCTTGTTGTAATTTTTCTGTTCTATATTCACTAAAATACTCCACCAATGCTATGGCATTCCCTTAGTGAGTGACCATAGCGGGCGATGGGGTGTTACAGTCAGGTACATGCGGGTCGGGTTTGATCGGGTCTTGATGGTATTTCTCATCACCTAGACCCGACCCGAGACCCATCGGGTTCGGGCCATTTCGGGTCAGTTCGGTTCGGGTTTTTGGCTCTCGGTTCTAATTGCCAGCCCTAGCCAGCTATTGAAATTTGTTATAGTAAAAAAGAGTTCATTGGTACATTTAGTTTTTTTTCCATCTACGAGAAAAATAAGTCGCACCATATATTGGTATATTACTTATGTCTTGAAATTGTAAAAATTGTGGAGTCTATTTACTAACCCTTATGAACTTAAGTTTGACATGAAAAAAATAATGAACCTACGAAAGCTAAAATCTAATATATTTCATATGGAAAAGGATCGCTTTTTCTAATACCTCAGCCAGTTCATCATAAAACTCCATTGCTTTATCAAAAAAGCAATAAAAAATTCCTTATTTTTTCCGAAGCGCTATTCTGATTTCTATTGTTGTTTTACTTGAAATGTACTAAAACTGTTATAAAGGTAAGCAAACCATGGTGTAGGCGTTTGATCAGATGAAGCCTAGGGGCTAAGAAACCTTGCTACAATAGTGATCTTGAGTCATGACCATCTTGCAAGAATAAATGCATGATTATTATTAAAATACTGTAAAGGTTGCAAATATCTTGAGGCAAACGAGGAAATATTCTGCAATCTGCACCAGTGTGCTACGTACGTTATTTCTTTTCAGAAGCACAATTTAATCACTAACTTCGACAATTGTTAAATAAATATATACTCAGTATAAACCCGGTTTTTAGGTGATTATGCGTTGAACAATTAGCTCCATATTTCTTAGGCCCACTGTTGTCGATACCACACAAACAAGTTCAGTAATGTAAAATTTGAGTTATAGTGAACCATCAATTGATCTATATTGTAACTTTCAAACAATTTAATGCATATACACTGAAATTTCACTTAGTTGGAAATGAGTTTGGTCTTTAACATATCATTTCTACGTCTTTTGTCCTTCATAATAATGAACTTCTGTGATATAATGCCTTTATGATATTAATCAAAAATGTTTTTAGGTTGATCGGTGTGTGTAATCCATATAGGTTAATTTGGTTACTATACTATAAGTTGTTAGACCGATAGTTATCAGAAATTATTTCAAGTGCCCCTTACACTTTGCAGAAAATATAATGTTTTATGTTATTCTATTTGTAATCTGTTTACTTAAGTTATATTTTGTTTGAGGCTGTCATGGTTATAGAATTCAAATCAAGTTCTGTTGATAGCTAATGGTAGAATTTCCATACAAGACTTCAACGTGATTCGACCCTCATACCATAACTAAAAATTATCCTACAGCTGCTTTCTTGATGTGACCTACCTAACAATGGTACAAAACATACGGGTGACTTGGTGATTAGAACTGCAGCAAGGGCATACAGAGTTTCATATTTTAAATGAAGTTGCTTTGGATATTTTCCCTCCTTTGGTTTGTATTTGTGGAATAATAATGATATAGTTGGAATGAGTTTTTGATGGACGTATGGGTATTTGTACTCCTCTTTGTTCCGTATCCCTCAAACCGAGGTCGTGTTTTTTCCAAGGGCCTCTTAAATTCAATCAGAACTTCAATACGCCTATCATTATTGTACTTATCTCATTTTGGAATCATGTTATATTTTATGATTTTTCCCCTTTTTTTATTTACTTGCAGCCAAAGCCATGGTGGTGTATAACATTTATCATATTTTGCATACTTATTTTTTATATGTTTGTATTATTAAATCGTGCTCTCACACTTAGCCGTTTGGTTATGAAAACTTTCTGTGAAATCATTTTCTTGGTTGGTAAAAATAAAGAAAACAATTAATATACAGCCATACATCATTTTGATAGATTATTATTATCATGTTACAGCTTAATCAAGAACGTATAGTTTAGGATAACATTTTTGATGTTTTAGGCCTTTATCATTAGTGAGAATCTGATATTTGTGCATGGACTAAGATTTCTAAGTATTTGTATACAATCTAATGCAAGTTTTCTTTACATGGATATAGTAAGTTACTACCATTTTGAAATTACAATTTAATAAGTAAAAATAAAATAAACTTTACAATACCCAATTCTAATTATTTCGACTTTATATGTTGTGATGTTGTACTGTCGATCCACGATCTATGGAAATGTTAAAAAATTACTATACAAAAAAGGATTTGTTAATGATCCTCTTAGCTAATAATTATTTTTTATGGTGTCATTATTGAACTATTGTACTTCTCCTTATACTTAATCAATCTCGATGGGTAGTAACAGAAATATATCAGAGCAACAAATTTAAGTTAAATTGCATTTTTATTTGTGTGAAGTTGTGAAAATGCAGATTTCTTTGTTTGAGCAAATAACTTATGTATTGTTTGAAAAGTGGTTTCCCTTTTGGATTAAACTTAAAGCATCAAATTCTAAGGTTTTAGATTATATGTTCCTAAGTGTTCCTTTACAAAGAATTTTTTACCTTCATTTTATGGTTTAGATAGTCCGTAAAAAACTACTTGCTCATTGGGAAGCAATAAGGGTGATTTTGCTACAATGATTGGAGAACAATAGTTGGAATGATATCCAGATCTGGGATATTACCGGAAAACACAAATGTAAGTGCACTCAAGTTGTTGTATTTTTAAATCTAATTAATTCCTTATGAACTTCATTCTTTGACTTCCATGTTCGTTCATGCAATTTTTTTAATGCAACTGACCATTTTATAAAATGTTAATTCTTAAATTTGTGCTTAACAAGGATATTCCAATATTATATATTGCTAATTAACAAGAGCAATGACAAACGTTAGGTGATTTGTTTTTTCATTTGATAATTTATGTTCCTGTTTATTTCGTATAAAATCGTAATAATTTTCCAAAACATTCCATTTTACTTTATCATGATTTTACCAAACAGAAATCATACCTAGGGCAATTTTAAATGAGTATTATATGTGTTGGAACGGCTGGAATAATATAACAGGAATTCTTTTCCTTACCAGGTTACTGAAAACTTAGTTTAGAACCCCTGTACGCCCTGGGAATGTGCTAGCATCCATTTTGACATTTGTACCCATTTACTGGTTGAAAAAGATATCATTCTCACTTGAGATTATAAACAGTTTTAACATCTTATTTATTTAGCGGTTTATGTGGTTCGAATATAGGTGTCGATTGACGATAATTATTATGGTGGATATTAAGATTGCTTCCTTGCCACTGCATTGAGGATATTTTATTTTATTTTCCTTTTGGGTTGTTGTTTTGGGTTTGTGAGTTTACTATGTAACCGTGCCCAAATGTTTGTTTTCACAGTGGTAAAAGTATTCGAATTAGCAACTCTAACCAGTAGTTTAAGATTAAAATATATAATGTAGTATATTTGGATCTGCATCATCAAAAGTCATTTAATCTCATTTGTTACATTTTTTGAAATCAACTTTTTTGGTTAAAAGAAAGATGGATACTTCCAGCTATTTTACTTAAAATATAATGTATATTTTTATTTGGTTATTCTTTTGATGATCATGACCATTGCATGATCAGCTTTAAAGTTTTCATCATCACTAGTATTCAATTATACTCAATTTTTTGTTTGGGGGACTGAACTATATGAATTGGTCATCTTTTATATTTATTTATTTATTTCCTTCAACCAATCACAAAAAAACTTAAAGAAACCAAATCTGCACTTTAGGTGGTTCGACTTTAGGTTCCAACCGACTATAATTAGTATAGTGGATACTAAGACTAATTGATTACCACTGCATTGATGGTAATTTATTTGTCTTCAGTCCTGCAGCTGTGTGGTTAATATTTAGTTGTACATAAAAAATTGTTTTGCAGTGGAGAAGTAATTGAATTATCAACTCTAACAATTAATTAAAGATATAAATATATAATGCATTATATTTGGATCTGCATCACCAAAAATCATATATAACTTTAATCTCATTTACTAACATTTTAGGAAACCAGCTTTTTTTGTTAAAAAGGGTATTTTTTAATTATGATTTATATAATACAAATGTTTGAAAATAAAGCAGCAGACTTACCAAACTCTAACCATTATTATTTCTGACAAATTTGGCTTAGGCCTTAACCTCGATTATAAAACTCATTGTATCTTCTTCCTCATTGATTTTTCTTTTCTCCTCCCAGCTTATTTGTATTGTCTAAACATATTTTATTGGTTTGTACATAATTGTGCTAACATGAGCATATAATTTAAGTGTGTTAATTACAATATTGATTTTGTTTAAATATAATTAGAATGTGTATATCTCAATAAGTCAGGCTCTACACAAATAAGGTATCATTGTCACCAGATAGGCTTCTATAATAAAAATAATGTGCATCAAAAACAAAATTATCATATGTTTCCCATTCTTCACTATTTCAAGTTCTAAAGAATCTTGGCATTTAAAATTAAAATTTCAATTATAAAGTAAGCTATAAAATAAAATAATGCTTACCACATTGTTGATAGTGTATATAAGTGGTGGATTGGTATTTTGAGGTTTTATAATTCTAAAAGAGTATTCATAAAAGCCTGACTTAGGAAAACCAAAACAAGGTTAACTGAGTTGGGAATGAATATCAATCTTGACAATCACAAGGAGTTACAAGGAAAGCCTGTAGGAGTGACGCATTTATAAAAGCAGTTAATTAGCAGTTTGGTGACGAAAAGAAAAGGAGAAGTTTGTTACATAGTTTCATCTTTGGAGCTTGACTTAAACCTATACCTTAACAATGAAATGAACTTGAAAGGGAAATTGCTAAAACTGAAATTTTGGCTGTAGACCACATGTTCTTAATTTCATATATTTAATGAACATCCAGTTTGAAAATACAGAACCTACCCACTTAAGCAATAGGAATCTATATCTTTATTCTCTGTTATAATAAGAGCAAGATGGTTGATTAAATTATCAGGGCTTTCATCCTAAAGGTCCATGTGTTGACATCAATTTGTAATGAACAAGCGATGTATTTGTTTGTGTAATTCTCATAACCATTGGCTTCAAATTTGTTTCTGATTGTATGAATTTTATCAGCTTCCCTTTTCTTTCAAAATTTAACAAATATATTAACGTTACCTGTTTGATAATATGCCCACATTATCGTATTTCACATTAAATTTATTGTTGTTGCAAGCATATATGTGCATAGTTGGAATTTTGAGGATTCATACCAAATGTGTAAGCTTTCGGTTAAAAGACAATGGCCAGTTGAGAGTTAAATTTTTATCTAATGGCTTATCTCATAGCTAACAGGTAATTTGAAAGCATTTGTTCTTTGTTTTGCTATTAGGTTAATTTTTGACTTTGACTTGAATTTTATGTATTGGATGTTTCCTCAATTTGTTACTAATCATTGAATTCTAGAAATTTGAATTGTACATTACAAATAAATATGTCCAGAAGGAATCACTTTTAATAGCTAAAAAAATTATAAGCTTTTCACTCATTCCTTTTAAACGCACAATAAAACAACTTTTTCTGATATTAAGCTTTAGGTATTTGTTATTTATTATTAGAAGAACGGACATTATTTCAGTAATTAATTTTTTTCTACGTAATTTGAGTTGTGTCTAAAGATTGTTATTTGCTTAATGTTACATGTGATATTTGATCACTATCAATGGTCAAGGTTTTAATGTATTCGAAAGGTGGTATTATTAGTAGATTCCGGTCACTTGAAAAAAATATAGGTTCAATTATTTTAAATTGGTTATTGTAACTGAATTCCATGTTGTATGTTGTGGCTGTTGTAGGTGAAGCCTGTTGGGAGGGTCACTAGATCTTTCGTTATTTGCCAGGGAGATTGAGAAAAGAAAGAAAGATGGTACTTCTATTCCTTCCACTGACATGTTTTGAAAAATTTGTTTATGTTTGTGTTGACTGTATTTGTTTATGCTTTCTTTAAAGGGAATATGAGGTCTATATGGGAGAATGATATTTGAAGAAATTCAAAGAGAATGTAAAGTCCACGCGGAAACAAATTAATGTACTGACTAATTTCATTGGTTTTTCCCCCTTTCATACTCATTCTTCTCTTCTTTACAAAGGGATGTAGTTTACAAAGGAAGAAAGAAGAGAAGAATTAGCCTAGCTATTTTCTATTTTGGGTTTCACTTTAACTGTTAAGGCGTCGAATTCTACTTCTTTTATTTTTCTCCACTTTACATTTACATTATTTCAATTAAAAATAAAAATAAATTTTGACATAATTATGTACTAGATTTCAAATAACTAAAAGAAAATTTAACATCATGTATAATATATATAAGGATTACAATTTTTTTGAATTAGAACTATCAACTAAGTACACTTTGGATTTTATATAAGGATTCCATGGAGATAGTGGTATCTCAATATAGTAAATTTGTTCATAGTTTGGATTTTATATATTGATTCCTAGATCAGTTTGATATCCTTAAAAATAGTCTAGCTTCCTCAAATTTATGTCCTTGCATAGTTTACTCATGTTTACATTTTAAAATTTTATATTTTTAAGATGCATTTATATTTTGATTTACATAGTTTTTTCTAAGCCTCAATTTTCCAACGTTTGACTCCCGCGTTGATTTTGAATTTCTAAATTTAGATGTACTCTTAAAATTTAAAATAGGCCTTTTACGTTTTCTGCGTGGATCTTATGTTTAGAAGAATTTGATATTTTATGTACTGATCCTTCGCCCGATCAGTTTGGAAATTTAATTTTTCCATTATATGGATTAATGCTGCTAGAAATAATTTTTTTATTTTTATTTCTAATTATTAAAAAATATATTTTGTTATTACCAAAATTCTAGGCTATTCTGAAACTTTACTGAAATTGAAAACTCACTTTTTAATTAAAAGTGAATAATCTCCTTAAGACCCTTCGCACTTGTATATGAATTAATCATATATAAATATGAATCAATACATATTTTGATATGTACTGATATTTGCATATTCAAAACAAATATAATATGTGTGTATCATTTACTATATGATAAGTAAATTTTGAAATTTGACGTACAATAAACGAGCTACATACGATATGGAATTCGATTTACTTCCACATAGCTAAAGCTTATCCAGAATACAATATTCATGGAAAATGAACTTTAGTAAAAACAATTCACATGTATGCACTACTAAAAGTTTAAATCAAACTTTTAGCTAAAAGTTACGACTCTATATATGTGTTTTGTGGAATATTCTTAAAATAACCTTCTTGATAAAATTTGATAGAATTAACTTATAGTTGGAATATATATTTATGAAAAGAATATTCTATTTTACTTTTGTTTTATGGAACCGTTTTATCAAGAAATCAAATTTAGTTCAAATTTTATCAAGAAATCACATATTATAACTTATTGTTGAGCACGCATTTTTGAAGATATTTATGATATCATTCGAATTAAAATTTGATTTATTCACATGTACCGTCTATAAATAGATATTACTATGTGCGGTACATTTTGTTTCCATATAACCATACCATAAATTATTCATGAACAATTTTAAGTTTTAATCAACTTAACAAAGGTTAAACGTATTTTCCATTAAATTATAAATTAAATCTTCATAGTTGGTAGTTTTTGCAAAGGTTTTTAAATTATAAATTAAATCTTCGTGGTTGGTTGTTTTTGCAAGTGTTTTTTGTGATTGTTTTTTCTAATATGCTAGAGCATTTAAAAAAAAAGAACTCATATGGGTATCTCCAACATCCTGAGTTTGACCCAAACGAAATAAATGATGGTAAATAGAAATCCCTTCTTATGTTAATTATTTTAGGACTTTATCATCGTATCTAATGTTTGGCAAATTTAATTAATATATGATAAGTAAAGTGGAAATATACCTACCTTAATTCTCCTCATGGTCATTATGGTTCAAATTCCAAAACAATTAATTCCTATCTAACATTAAATAACTCAACTTCACAACCTGTTGTGTAGTAAAATCGTTATCTTTTGTCACATTATAGCAATTACTTAATATACTTTATTTTTTATCAGTGAATACAAGGTAAATATAAGTACGGTTATATATTTTATTTGCCAAAATAATTATTATGTAAGCTCTGACTAAAGGCTAGCCAAAGTTCAACAATGTAAGAATAAGGTTGATATAACCTTATCGTTGTTCGCTTCCTTTACATTTGGTGGAATGTCAAATTTTTATGCCATTATTGTACTAATTCCATAAAACTATGGAAAAGCTTATAGAACATTTTTATTCGATGCAACAAAGATCCATGCCCTATATCGACTGAAATCGATCTCCTATTTTTTATGCATATTCATTTCACCCCTACTTGGATATTAGATACCATCTCCATACATTTAATATTATGCTTAAAAATGCAACCATGTACTCTCGGGAAAGAAAAAAAAATATGTCTGCACTGCATGTCACTTATATATTACTACTTTCATAGTTAAATAAAAATGCAATCGCCTAAAATTGAATATAAAACCATTCCAGTTTGATTTTATTTTACAACAACATGACATGCAAATTATATGTGTATTTTAGTCTCATGTTAGAAGTGTCGGTTTGTTTTCAAATTGATTTGTAATGGACTGATATGAAATTAGACTAGGCTTGAATTTCAGCAGCAAATTATGAGTATGAAATCATATTACCCACAATAATGTCATAAATAATATTATAATTCTCTTTATGTATGAAATGAGTGGACAAAGACTCAGGACTTAAGGTTATTATAAATTTCAATCTATTAATTCCATTACATCTGTTTTACATCCTTTATAATGTGCAGCATATCTCATCCAGTGTAAGTAATAGAAAATATTGAATAGTTTAGTCTTATTGTTAACGCGTAAAATTGTCATCAATGGTCAAGATTCTTAATTGCTTAAGAATTATAGTTTCGCGTGGGAAAGTAAGTGCGGAAAGCAATAAATCACACAAGAGATTTATAGTGGTTCGGACTCGCGAGGAACCTACGTCCACTCTGGAAGTGTTGTTGGTATTTAATTAATAATCAAAGATTACAAGCATGTGACCATCATGTGGCATCTCCTAACAATCATTTCTAAGTACAATATGGCAAAAATTATTATATAATACTATATTAGGAAAAAGATTAAAATATCCTTCTTCTTCCTCAAAGTCAAGATGCCATTAATGAGGTCTCTTGGGGTTTCAAAAGAGATGTCATGTCACAAAAATCCAACCCTTCTGAAGTGAGAGGTAGTGGGGTATTTATAGTGGAGTGTTTAGGTGGGAGTAGGTAGAAATAGGGGACCACATGCAGAAATTCGAGTCCCGGGTACCATGCCTCCGAATTTCGAACCCTGGAGTGTAAAAACAGCAAAAATTCGAACCCCTCCCTAGGGTTCGAAATTTCGAACCATGCGGGGTTCGAATTTCGGAACCCGAGGGGATCGAATTTCGAACCCCGAGGGGATTCAAATTTTGAACCCCGCTGGGGTACGAGAGGCACCCGAAAAGCTGAGAGGTTAACCATGGTAGGGTTGTTCGCTCGTTTGGGGTTCGAGGTATCGGTTTGGAGATATCCTGGAGGAGAGGTGAGGTTGTTGCTGGCGCAGTCCCTTCTTGGCCCATTCCTGTGGCTCCGTGGCGAAACTCCTGTCTTCATACTCGTGTGATGCCTTAAGTTGAGCGCGTCTTATGTACTTTTGGGAACCGGTCCAAAAGGTCAGTTAACATTTGTCCCTCAAAGTACATCTTGTTTGGATATGATGTGCTTTGTGTTGTAAAAGAATAGTTGAGTTCTCGATCTTCCCGCAGGCTGGGGAAAAGGGCTAGTACAAGCGGTTAATCAGTTTCGTTTTTCGGTTGTTACCGAGTCGTCCCTTGTCGGACGTCAGAGTTGTATTGTTTTGAGATATGAACGATCACGGGGTTCGTATGTATGCAATAGTCATGAATGTTCATAGGTACGAACCCCTCATCTTCGCGTGCGCACACACACACACACATATATTGAAATCTTGAAACCGAAGGGATCGGGGATTTTAAATCCGAGGGGTTCTAAGTTTCAAACTAGAGGGGATTAAAAAATTTCAAACCCGAGGGGCTCAAAATTTCGAGCCCGTGGGATTCAAAATTTCAAACCCGAGGGATTCGAAATTTCAAATCCCGAAGGGGATATGAAGAGACATGCCTCTCCTTATATAAAGGCCCCACCTCATTATTTTCTTTCTTCCTTGTTGGCCCTTGCCTCCATTAAACTAAGCGTTGAACTGGACATCGGATTGACAACTTTTAGGTAGGGCTAGCGTGATCGGAGTGGAGGATAGAGAGGAGAAGGGAGGAGCCAAGGACCCCCAAACACATGGGGTTCGAAATTTTTTGAACCTGGTTGGGGTTCAAAAATTCGAACCCTGGTCGCTGTTCGAGGGTTCGAACCCCACGCAAGTTTCGAAGGCTCGAACCCTCTAACGGGCTTCGAGAGTTCGAACCCTTGGAGGGTTCGAAAGTTCGAGCCTTTGGCGGGGTTCAAAAGTTCGAACCCCTGTCGAGATTCGAAAGTTTGAATCCCTTTCGGGGTTTGAGTTTTCGAACCCTTGGCGGGGTTCAAAAGTTCGAACCCCTACGCGGGGTTCGAATTTTCGAATCCCTGAGCGAAGTTCGAAATTTCAAACCCCTATGCGGGGGTCGAAATTTCGAATCCCCGAGCGGGGTTCGAAATTTCGAACCACTATGTAGGGTTCGAAATTTCAAACCCCTACGCGGGGTCCAAGCTTTTCCCAAACTTTATGCGTGGTTTGGTCTTTTGATCCCCGAAGGGGGACAAGTTACGCGATTGGTTCCATTGCCTCGACCTGTCTGTCTTCGATTGACTGCACTTGTACATCTATGTTAACGATCATGCATTTAGCTGTCTGTGTATTCACATAGGATAGAGCATAAATCCGAACTGTGACCCGGATTGCTTGATTGTTTGCATTTTATTTGAATGCCTTATATTTCACATAACACTGCACACACATGTTAGTTTGCACCAACACGAGGTGTAATGGCCCGTGAATTTTCAACCCTAAAATTCGACACAAAAACATTATATCGACTATTCAAGCACCGAAAACACAGGAACGTTGTTAGAAAGAATATTAGAGGGTGAGGTAAGAACGAAAGAAATGCTAGAATAGAAGAAGAACCAGCACAACACAGAATCAGAATCTCACATCGCAGCGGAACAAAATATAATATAGAAATAAATCTTTTATAGAGAGATTTTAAATAAAAACTTACAATCATCAGAGTACATCAACACATCTGGACAATTATAATAATCTGTCCTCATATACAGTCACACAGCGGAATAACAACTAGATATCATACGTATGGGCTCTTCCAGCTCATCTCTTTATTTCATCTGATAATCTAGACCTGTACACCCCGGTCTAACCCGAGCATTACAAACGACGGGTTAGTCTGGTGAACCAGAGTGAGAAAAACACACTATGTTTATAAGCATCATCCAACTTGATTTTAGAGTCAAAATCCTTTTGAAAGAAAAGGATAATCGTAAGGCCAAATCCACACATAAATACGGACGGTTGTTACCTTACGACAACCCAAAACGTTTTCAAAATCAATATATTTTCTGATATTATAATAGTGTCTAAATACAAATAAAAATCAATCTAGTAGAACGCTTGCATCTCACGCTCTACATATAGTATAGAATCAAAACCGCAGACACTTATTGGAGAATGGATTTCCTAGCAAGGTATGGGACCACCTTCCCGACAATGTACCTCTGGAGATGAATACATTGGGGGTTCCACAAGAACATCTTGCAACCCAGGCTAAACATAACCGGTCCCTCACTATACTTTGAGAGTACTGAATATATCATGACCATGGTTGGGGGCCAGCCAACCGAACCGATAGCATACATATAAAAATAAAAGGGATAGCCTAAGGCATTTGGTTTCATTAGATCAGGTAATGATATACCCCTTTGATGGGTGCGACCCACATAGCCATGCGACCTACTCGATTTTATGCCATTCCCCAGTTGATCAGGCTAGAAGTCTAAATTTATTTAATTAGTTGTTTATTTACCTTTATTATTATTTTTAAAACATCTGGTCATCATTCACTTTGAATGCCACATCGTCAAGTCCGCTAAGTCACTAATTGACATCCACAAAAATATTGTTAAGCTAAGAGAACGGCCGTTCTCCGCCACTAACAAAATACGTTTGTAAAAATCAACGTATGTGATTCTTAAGAAATACTCTGTCAGACATTCGTCCATACAAGTCATCCAGGAACAAGATTAACCAAAGGCACCCTCCTACCACATCCTTATATAGGAATGAACCCAAGTATCAGTAGCGAGTAGTCCTTGCAATCCGAAGATTTCACTCATGACAAAATCACTTTCAAAATATCTCCGGCCGCTAAATCCGAGAAATTCAACAAGTGGTTCTTCCGTTGATGAAGATCCACGGTCTTCAATGTTCCATCTTCAATTAACATTTTCCACATATTTGCTGGTCGGAATGGTTTTCGAATATAATTCGATCCCGGTCTTTCCGTACCAACAATCGTATTTGGTCAGATTTGATAGTCGGTTATTTAACTATCAAATAATATCAGGTAAACGAAGTGAGTTACTGATTCAGTACTTGGCATTAGTTGTCTTTTTTAATTAACATCTGTTAATTATATTCTCAAAAATCATTTCATTCGCTTATAAACTTTTCGAATACAGTTTTCAATATTATTTACTAAAATCATAACTTATGTTTCCCTCAATTTCTCTCATTTATAAACTAATACCATTCTGGGATAATCATGATGTCGTTCAAGTTGGGGTATTTTATTTACCTCTCAGACCTTGACCAACAACATTCATATCTTCAAAATAGATAGAAGTTTATTAACCACACGTTTTCCTTTGAAAACCTTATTTATCTCTCAACACCATTTACTTAATTAATTATTAAGTACTATTATTATACTTCTCAACTAATCTTTATTAATCCTTTTTAATATTATACTCGACTTTTGATTCTATTATAAACATTCTTTGACTTGTTTGCAACAACAATATCATATTGGTTTTTAAATCATATATAACTGTCTTTAACAAATCTAATATACATATCTTAATAAATCTTATATAAGTATATTTATAAATCTTACCTTTATATCCTTTACAGCTCTTATATTGACATCTCATGCGAATCCCTTTTATCAAAACACTTCATTTATCATCTGTAACAAACGTTGCAGATTTCATTTCTAAACTCTTAACTTCCATTTTATTATATTTTTTCAAATTATTACGACAACTTATGCATTATCTAAAATCACATAGCGATCCTTTTAAAAGATCTTTAGTTTATAAATCAAATAGACCAATTTATTGTTTGTAACAATTATTACAAATTCATTTTTCAAATCTCTCACTTCATTTACGAATCTCATTTGTAAATTATTATCGACAACAAACATTTCGATTACATTTCAACTCCTAACTTCCATTTACAAAATCGTTTGTAAATCATTTACGACAATTTATATTCATTGCCATTTCCAAAATCTTTTACTTAGCTTATACTCTCAACTCCGCTTAACATTCCGAACTTCGGAATATCACATTCCGAACCTCGGAATAAATCTCATTTTGTTATTTCATACAATTTTCCCATTTTATTAACTTCAAATATTTAGTAAATATTTAATTTAAGCTATCACATTCATTTAAAATCCTTTTTATAACTTCGTTACAAAAACACGGGTTTTTACTATAAAACTTATTCATAAACTCCTTTTCACCATTCAATTCGATTTATTTCAACTTCGATCACTTTATAAATGAATTCCAATTAAAAAGTTACCTCTCAAATTATTATTAATTGAAATAATAATTTACTTCATCATTAACTACTGTATAGTGGTTAACTTCTTTATTAGCTAAAATAAATAGTAATTTTCCTTTTAAAAATCTTATTAAAATTTAAACAAATATTCATTAACCATTTCATTAGATAAATTCAAAACAAATTGATTTAATAATCAATCCAGTTTAAACGGTTGACTTTGTCAATTCAAAACACGGTTATTTCGTTAACCAGTTCCAGTTAGTCCCTTATTTAATTAATTAATTTAAATAATTTCATTTAATTGTTTCTTACAAACAATAAATCTCAGTTATAAATCATTATATTAAACCTTGCTCACTTGCTTATTCATCTTAGTAATATAATAATTTGCTTTATAAATCATTTAATAAGTAAGAGGAGGCACGTGCTTCGCACACTACTGATTTTTGATACAAAAATGGTATTTGGTGGTTAAAACAATCAACATATATGTGTTTGGTTTATTTCCCTTTTATAAACTTCATTTTAAATAATATATTTAAAAATCTATATTCATTTATAAAATAAATTTATAACTTCATTACGGTCGATTCATTCGACGGTAAGTCCATATTTATATAATTATTGATTTATAAGCCAGATACTGCCAATTACTCAACCAATATCACCCATTGGTTTAAAACGGAACAAATGTTGAATTTCAAGTCAACAGTCAATAATCAAATCAATCATTTCAACAGACGGGTTTAAACTGTTCATATAATGATAATATGAAAATAAATAACATTAAATGTATTTGAGGAATCCCGTTAGATCCCTCCAATCTGTCCTTCCCTGCATCCAAAATGGTTATCTCAATATAATATTATTCAATTCAATTTAACTGATATAACAGTAAATAACAGTCATTTAACAACAACCAATTTATTTAACATTAACAAATCAATCCAGACAATTCATTAAATTTAACACGTTTATTTTATAAACGTGACCAACAAGGTAAGTTACCTTTATTGGGACCAATGGTTAAAATAAAAATTTGGTATTTCACCGAAATTAAACAACGTTTAATTTTTATCGGTTCAGCCAATATATGAATATATATTTCACAAACAGTCAATCATTAGCAACCATAGCACACAAAATAAAAACCCGACTTTTATATAAGTGGGAAGAACTGAGTGAGTTTAACTCACCATGAGTTGATATCGTGGTATAAATGACTGGTTTTAATTAAATTAAACGAGTGTTTAATTTAATCAAAAATCCCAGTTGATTTCAATTGCATCCAGATCTGTTCCATGTTGTAGAGTTCGTTCCCGTGATTGCAACGTAGCTTGTTGGTCCATGTTCTGGTAATATATGCATGAATTATCACCGTTATACTTATACGATTTAATTTAAAAACTAATTAACTTTTGATTAAACTAATTATTATATAAACCCGTTACATTGTCTTTGAACAATACTGGACCGATTCCTCCGTCCCTCATCGTCAAGGTACAGCACATGTTTCACCATTTCAACTTATCATCCATGTCTGTTATTCCATTGATGCAATGCCTTTCAGCTGATTAACACTTTCTGTTCAGTACCCAACAGTGCGCGTTAAAAGCAGTATAGGCTGACTCAAAATGCTCCCTGCACAATTCCATACTTAAGTCAATATAACTTAAATTAATTATTTAATTAACTTAGTTATCTTAACCGCTAATTTAAAACTAATTACATTTTAAAATATCAAACCAACCTATTTATTATTCAAAAAGATACAGCTCTAACAAATTCTACTACTCTAAACAATCCATACTTCACGTTAATTATCCTTTGAAAATAGGCGGACCGAACCTCTTCCAAAATTGTTCATGCTGTTTTTAGTACACGGTTTTGAACCAATATCAAGTGGATTTTAATCTTCGTTCCTAATCCCAGCATTATTTTTATAAGCTTGATACTAATTTATCAAATTAATAATCAAATTCCTAATCACTTATGTTAGAACTTAGTTATAATGTTAATGATAAAATAGTGGGCGATTGCGGTTCTTTGATCATCACTTACACAAAGTCTGTCCTCGAACACGTTAATTCTTTCGTATTGGAAAAAGTCGGTTACACCATCTGCTAATTCCTTCAGCATCCACAAAATCCCACGCCGCCAACCTTTATCCCACCGCTGTGCCACCATGCCTCAGCCGGAGTCCGATCCAAGCCCGCCAATTTCTGCATCTTAGCCCACCCGACTTCCGCCCCAAAAACCTCACCTCGTTAAGCATGCCCGTTTATCGCTAAATCTCTTCGAACCGCATAGTGTTCATGGCTCATTTCCAACTACACCACTTTAAAGATATTCATCATCACCGTTCAGATTATAGTACTCACAGAGTACTATAAGATTGTTGTAAAAATTTCGAATTTTGATGTGAAGATTGAGAGAAATTTTGAGGGATTGGTTCAAAAGTTTTGGTGCGTTCATAATTTAGGGTGACGACGGAAATTTACTCCAGGTTGGCCGCACAAAGAGATTTGACCAAGATTAGGTTACGCTTCATGCTTTTATAGAGAAGTTGGATCATTTATTATTATTTTATTGTCCATGAACTTGCACTCTGCTTTCCGTAAAATTGACACACCATATGATTTCAAATTCGAGATAAAATACCTAATCCTAGCATAAAAAAATATTCCGGATCCAATGGGACAGGTTTCGTCGAATTCCGATGTCGTTTGTGAAAAGTCAGTTATAAATATCGATGAAAAATCAAGCATTAAAAATTCCTATAATTACAGAAAAAATCTAAAAATTCTGAAATCTTGACATTTTACTAGACCTCTTCCTACCAGATCCAATGAATCTTGTTTCATCAAATTTGGAGTTCGTTTGGCCGGTCGTCTATTCATTTAAAATTACCCCTGTCTAAATTGTATACACAATTATATAGAAACAGAGACATTTTTGGCCACCGAAGTCACATACGACACCAGTTTTCCGCGAAATTTGATTTTATTACAATAATTTGATGATACGGTTCCAATGAAACTAATTTCACTGAAAACGGAGACCGTTTTCAAAAATGGCTATTTTTAACGCTTATATAATATCGAATAAAATATAATTTAAATTCGAAAATAATTCAAATAAAAATAATAATAAATTATTATCATCATATTCATCCAAATAAAATTACCATATAGTTATACAACTCGATATCGTCAATTTCGAGTCAAGACGGTGTCCAAATTATATTAAAACCCTATTATTCAATAAAAAAACGTTATTTTTTATAACGATTT
The DNA here is from genome assembly GCA_030737875.1 of Allium sativum. Classification (NCBI taxonomy): domain Eukaryota; kingdom Viridiplantae; phylum Streptophyta; class Magnoliopsida; order Asparagales; family Amaryllidaceae; genus Allium; species Allium sativum. Next base: position 436,761,501 of record CM060919.1, read on the forward strand.
CCATGGCGACTATTTTAAAATTTGAATTGGACATAACTAACAATTGATAACACAAAACCTGAATTTTTTCTCTTCAATATGAAAATTATAATCAACAAGAATCCAACGTTTCTTGTTTCACAGAATTTCGACTTATATCGGATCCTATATATTCAATTAAAGTTCAAAACTCCATATTACGAACTACCATGCCATTTCGAGCTCGTTTTATATTATATATAAATTATAACGTTCAAACTTCATTTTAATAATGAATTTAATATTAAAATCCATTAATATTTCAAATATAATATTTAAAATAATAAATTAAATTAAATACTTGTCCACCAAAAATACGGGACATTACACGAGGGGTACAGGTTATTCGGATTCGATATCTAACACTGATGCGTTAACGTATAGTTAACCACATGAAGACATGATCTATGTTGGAACATACTTCTGGCATCGAAGCTTCTTTGCCTTTATTGCACACATCTGACACTACCAGCGATGCTAGCTCAACAGGCAGCGAGCTTAAGAATCCCGGAGGATCAACTCCTTCTCAAACCACAAGTTTACCGGGAGTGCCCGAAAACGGGGGTTCGGTGGAGAGGCAATACTCCCCGGTTGTTCATGAGGAGATAGAAAATGTAGATACCATTGGAGAAGGTGCCCTCGTGGCACCAGACATGCTGGCCGATGCAGTTATCTTTGAGAATATGTCGGATTCCGTGCCGTCACGTATGGATGTATCTACAGTCAGGAAGATGGCGTTACGATTTACTATTCCTGTGGATGATGTTCGCGCTCCTGGGGAGAATGGTAGGGCTCATGCACCCCCGGAAGGCTTGACGGCATAGAATAGACAGGTCTGCGTTATTGGTTATGTGCCCCCAGCCAATGACTTTATTCGGGACATCCTGTGTTGTTTCCGTATAGCTCCATCACAGTTGCATCCGAATGCTTATGCCTCGCTTTTAGGTACTTATGTTTTGTACCGGGAGCATCTGAATCGTGAGCCTACCGGGGTGGACATCTAGTATTTGTTTTAGCTAAAAAGAAGGGCCAATATATCGTCGTCTCAATGTTTTCTTGAGGCCTTGCCTCTCACTAAGTTCTTTGTTGGAAATGGCCTAATTTACCCGTCTATAAGTACGAATGGTTTTTTGTGCGATGCCCTCCCAGATTTTCGAGAAGATGGGTGGAATGAAGTAAGTCTCTTATCGAATTCCATTCTGCAAAGTGTACGAATTTGGTGTCTTATTCTTCGATTTTGTAATGGCAGGGAATCCTGAGGCGTCCACTGGCATTGAGTACCAACAACGCCTCGAGGCTTTGCGTGCGATTCCGTCTGTGTTGAGCTCTACTGACTCAGTTATAAGTCTGGATCGACTTCATTGTGCAGGGCTGCTACCTGACGACCGGACTATTATCAGACCCGCAATCGCAGGCGGTGGGCCGAAAGGACAGGCGGGGAAATACCATGGGGTCATTGGGCAAAAAAGGAAAGCGCCTTCCATTGGTGCTGAGTCGGATAAGGTAGTGAGGGTACAGGATAAGATTGGCGATGAAGAGACAGTCGGTGTTGGTGAGGGCTCGTTAGTCGCTCCGACTCAGCCCGAAATTGGTGGGACGGGAGAAGGAGCAATGGTGAGCCCGCAACCCTCGGCGACCATCTCCGAGCCTGACGTCGCGGTCGAGGCGGAAGGTCAGTTTGATGATCTCAACAAACTTCCCCTTGAGCCATCTCCTTGGTTTGGCACTACAAGTGTGGGTGAACTGGCTTTAGCCGCTGGGTTTTTTACTCTTCTGAGCGGACCATCATCTGGTTTGTTGAGAGAACACTTAGGATGCATTCATTTCATAAACATTGCAGGCATCGACACTTGTTTGGTTGTACCGAAGTACACTTGTTCTGACTCTATCAGTTTATTTTACAGGTGATATGGCTAGAGGAAGTGGAGGTCGAAATTATGGCTGCGGAGGCCCCTGGTATCCCAGGAACACTTTTCTCGATATCTACCGAAGAGGAACTAGCATATATAGGGATACTCTACCCCCCAAATCGCAGCAGTGGGCATCGGCCCAGGGATCGCCCTCATCGGTCTCCATCTCCTCCCCCTCCCAGAGCTTCTAGAGCGGACTCTCAGCCCGAAATAGTGGGCTCTACGCATTTGACATTGACATCTCCTTAACATACGACACCTTTGGCTCTCGTGCAAGCCTGGGGGTGAGAGAGCAACCGCCGAGCTACTCGAAGCAGGGGGTCACCAAATAGAAAAACAGGATTTACTAGTGTCTAAGCCCCGGGAGCTGACTGTGAACGAGAGGAAGGCGTTATTGAAGGAAAAATTTCCTAACCTTTACTTTGAGTAGTTGATGTTCCTTCCCGATATTAGTCCTATCCCCCGCGCGGGTGATGAGACGGTATGGCAGAAAGTGCAGGGTGCATACTTCCAGGCTAGGAAGCTCAGCCAATATTCTTTGGGCCTTTCCGAGTTGATTAAAAGAAAGAACTTGGAACTCGTCAATCAGCGGCTGACTATTGATGCCGAGCGAACCTCAGTTCGTAGTCCGGAGAAGGAGATAGGTAAATTCATCGTTTGTGTGGCATGCACTTTTTGGTTAATTGCTACACTTTTTCGATCTAACTCTGGACGTTGCTCTTGTAGTGGAAATGAGGGAGGCGCGGGAGACGTTGAAGAAACAGAGAGACCACGAGGCATCGACCTTCAAGAACACCATGGCTTCGTTGACACTGGAGAACACAGCCTTAAAGCAAGACAAAGCTGACCTAATTAAGGCGAATGCCGACTTGGAAAAAGATAATGATAGATTGTCCCAGCTTCAGCAGAAGAATGAGACGTTAAAGCAAGAGGCGGCCGAGCTAAGGAGGCAGTTGTCTGCGGCTAAGAAAGAGAAGGAGGATGTCGAGGCTAGTAGCCGGGACGTGCTAATCTCCGTGGATGGGCTTAAGGCTGCACACATGAGAGAGGTGGAGGAACTTAAGGAGGATATTCCAGAGATAGAGTTCTGTGTGGCGTCCTCGCTAGAGGACAGTATCCAAAACATGTACATTAAGGTCCTGAAGGCTCATGAACTTTCTTGGGTCGAGGATTATCCTCGGGTGCTAGCCCAGACTTGGGAGAGACTTGTTCCATACGAGGCTAGTTTACGCCATGTGGATGTGGTGAGCTTGGATGAGCACCACTTGATGATTGAGCTCCTTAGGGGTGATGAATGCATTGAATTGGAGAAGGGAAAGAGGTTGTTATTGGTGGATGCTGAAAGGAAAAGGGTGGAAAGACGTGCTGCTGAGATGGGGAAGTCTATAGTCACTGAGAGTGTGACAGTGCCTGTGACGTTCGGAGAAAGCTCTCATCCCCCATATGGCCTATTGCCCGAGGCATCTAGTGATCCCTCCCTTCTGGGGCGTGGCCCTACTGAGTATGACCCTTATTACCTTGGGTTCGGGGATGCTGAACATGGATTGACCGTCGCGGGTACACTCCCTATTATACCCGTGCCTCTACATTCTGGAGGTAAATTTTTATTATTGTGAATTCCCGAGGATGATGTGATTACTGAGTTCACAGACTAAAAGGTTATGTTTTTCCTACACAGCCTCTTCTAGGGTCATCGCCACACCGGGCTTTGGCTCTATGGTTCCTCAAGCGACAGGATCCAAGTCACTTCTGCCGAAAGGGCTACCTGAAGGAGGAAGCACCCGCTTGGAAACATTCTCTGACATCGATCTATGGCCCCATGTGTATGCGGATTTGATGTTTGAGGAATGAGAGATGTGGATGGCCAAAGTGCCCATGCTGGGGGGCCATTGGATGCTGATGTGCCCTCGTTGGCGGATTTGGTGGCTTCCCAGGAAGCCCAGATTGCTCTTAAGTTAAAGGCATATTTTAGTTTCTAATTCTATTATTATTAATTAATAATAAAATGAATTTATAAATAAAGTTTTTTGGTTAGATTCTATTTTGAGGTGATATTATGATTTAATAATATTTGTAGATGAATGTCTTGAATTAGTAAATGAAATTTACTTGTTAGGTTTTATATATAAGCGATATTAATGGTATTAAGTTAAACTGTTTAATCCTACTACTACTGATACTTGATATGGTAATATCATTTTGAATTTATTAGATTCAAACTCTCAATCTCTCATTTGCATATAAGGGTAGTTTTGATACTTTGTGGTCGGAAAAATTGGATTGTGTCTCTATTCCAACGGTTAATTCATAAGATATGCCCAATTCAACTTTCAAAATAATAAAGAAAAGAACATCTACCGTTTAATTTATTTTTTGGTAGTTTAAAATACGTTGCTTATGTGAGGTGGAAGGTGACTAATCGATTAAAGTAAAACAAGCTCTCTAACTTAGGGTGTGTTTACTGTTGAACACGAATGGGGGTACGGAGAGCATTATATTGGGCTGGACGTTGAACATGATCTTGAGCATAGTATGTGACGACCGCCCAAAACCCTTGCACTAAATAAGAGAAATAATTTGTAAAAGGTGTTCCAGGCAGCTATGGATGATCATTAAGGTATGATAACATATGCGGAACCTGTCGAATAACTCACAGCGCAAGGATAAAATGTAATAGAACATATACAACAGGTTATAATAATGAAGCATACTTGATCAGTAACTTAAACCCTCCTAACAATTAGAGAAAAATATCCATACAATCCGGAAATTATGACATTGTGTCTGTACATATTTGCCTCACTAAAGCGCTCAGAGATAAACATCACATAATGGAAATAAAGATATTATATAATAGCATAGATAATACGCCAGCCTCTTACTCGTCACCGAACTGCAAAATCATCCTCACCAAGATATCACCTGTCATCTGCTAACTAGTTTGCCCATCCAAACAATTGGATGAACATCCCAAGGTAATAAGTGGGAAACATAAAACCTTGAGTCAGACAACAGTCTTACTGAGTGATAAAACAGCTAACAAACTTCATTAATAAAGTATACGAGAATAGGTAAATAATCGAACTAATCTACCTACAACATCAGAGAAGAATACAATTCCCATCTTCCCCACATTAGACAGTGATAGCCTTTACAACAAACATTTAAACAATACGACCAAGGTAATCCAGGCAAACATTCAATCATGGCAACCAGAAGTAATCCATAATAACACTCATAACATCCAAATTATATATCTCACGTAAACCATCTTAATCGAATTCAACATCCCTCAAGCACGAGACCCAAAGGACTAAACCAATATTAGATAGGCACCCAACAAACATCTCCTCCGATGTTGTACAATTTACGTGAGAGGGTATAAGCAAAACAAATAATCATATAAGAAAGACTCTGATGACAACTATAATCTCTCGGCCCTCGGTATCTCTAGTCGTTATCAACGACGACTATCCATAAACCCATAACACTTTTGAGCAACCATTATCAACCGACTCATAACACTTTTGAGTTGTCATCATATCCGTTGCTTTTCGACGATCAACAAATGCATCACATCACTTCGTCATTCTTTATTGAATTCATTTTGAAGTCATCGTCGCATCCTGACCAAAGAAAAACACCAACATAAGGTCCGAAATCATCCATTTCATTCACACATTTATTACGGAGCAAACTGTAGCATTCATTGAGATGACCCTTCTTTTATATAAAAGTTTCTAGCCTGTTTTTTTGTTACATGGAGTTTTCTAATTTAGAATTACAAGACAGAGCCATCCTTATCCAAATAATATCCAGGATCCTTAATTTTTTTTACCAATAAAGATATATCAGTGCATAAAAATATTTTGATATATATATATATGTGAAGATATATATATCCCCCTTGCCTTGTATCAGAGTAAGAAGAAGGCAAGAGATCCATTGATCTCATTAAAAATCAATGTTCAACACAGATATAGTAAAAATGATACCTAAATGTATACTAAAATGATACCACATGTGCTCATAAAAATAATACTTATTAAAAATGATACTTCAGAGTATAGAAAAATGATACTGTGTGACTACAGAAAATAATACTCTCATAAATGATCCTTAGAAATATAAAGAAATGATCCTTTCAAAATAACACTTATAAAAATGATATTTTAAATCTTAATAAATTGATACTTTCAAACTGAGCATTTTAAAACCTGAGAACCATGAACATGTACAACTGCTATCATGCAACTATACTCCTTTAAATTGACTCCAGATTGACTAATACTATAATATTAGTAAATCTTCATATTTAAAACATATGTTTTTCCAACTCAGCTCATGAAATGATTAAATTAGAATATTTCTTCAATTTAGTTAACAACATACACTTTCATTTCATTCATCTAACATTAAAACATCTTAACTTAATAATTACAAAGTTAATTCATTGATTTTCTTCAGAGATTCATGCAAATATCATAGTTCAAAGCTTTTATTTTCTACTCAAGCATGCTAATCATCCAAGAAAACTGCAAACTCCTTAAACCAGATCTACTTAGCTCCATCATTACCTGAAAAAGCATTAGAGGTTGCCTCATTTTAAAATGAGACACCCCATTTTCCATGAGCAAATAAGGTCAGACTAATGTCTGGTATGAGTATTCCATTAAAACATAATGATAATAAAATCTGAGACATAATTGTTTTATAAAGGATTTACTTTAAAAGACATACTCCTTTCGTATTGCTAAATATTCTTGTATAGGTTCCCACTTACTAATTCATAAAACACAAGTCGTTGACATACAAAATCAGTACAGACAGCTCAATCAAGCATTCATACATACATACATACATAACAGGTTAATTCACCCTGTAAATAATCATGTTTAATATCCATAACTATAGGAAATTTTCCCAGGAAGACTCAAGTTCCTTTTTACACCAATTTCCTAGCATTTCCAGTTATTTAATTCCCTGGCCTCACCTGCATTAGGGATCACTGGGGCACATTGTAGTAATTTACTTCACACTACTAGACAAAGATCTCAGGACCAAAATTAGGCCATGTACCAAACTTGCAACTCAAATACAAGCCATCCTGCAGTCATCTTGACCCAAATAATCCTTAGTTAATTTACTAAGTGTTCATGTATATCTTCAGTGACTAATTACCCAAATAAGGTATCCTAATATGGTTAGACTCACTGTATAATAGTAAGGATTCCATAGAAATAATTCCAGACAATCACAATAAATTATTTAGGCAAGAACATAAATCATTCAAGCATAAATATACTCCATACAATGCATCTGTGTAAATTCCAGAAAATAATTCATTCAGAGATTTAACTAGTATAAATCCTTGTTTAATCATGACAATATATACATACTTTATCCGAGTATACATTTGGTATTAATCTATGGCTTTAGTAATATTTTTGAGAGATTTTGGCCACTATGCATAAACTGGTCTCAAATAAATTTCAAAACCTAGCTGAGACATAATGGTTGTATTCTTGACTAGAGATCAGCACATAGAAAATCTATTGCTCTCTAAATCAATCACTTACAGAGCCTCAGCACCTATACATCAGTATATTGCAGCCCATATAAATGTTTTCATGGATGATTGCCACAGATTTATGTCTTTTGCATATTTAGATTCAATAAAATTTCAAAGGTATCATTTTAAAGGTGTTTAAGGGATCATGTCTGAATAAATAACTTCAGGTCCATGAGGTTAAACTCAGTGATGAACTTAAATAAAATCAGTGGTATATTCTTCAGTCATATATATATATAAACATATGAGAAAATAAATCGGGAAAACAAACTTAAATAATGTGATCTTATAAAATAGTGGCTGTCTCTTATTTAGGACTTAATGCCATTTACTTTTAAGTGATAATACTCACCAATTTCCTCCTTCTAAGCTAGAAAAACTCAGAAAAACTTTGTTGTATCCCCAAGTTTCCCTTCTCCCTTTGAAAACATATTTTTATGGATTTATATTGTTTTATATTAGGCAGTTGGATTTTTTTTTTGCCCGGCTACCCTTATTTATATTATCAGTTTTCTAGGGTTTCAAGGCTTTAAAATGTCAGTTCTACCCTTCAACAAATCATGCCATATGTGTGAGTGTTATTTACATGATTTAACTCCATTTAAATAAAAGTGCTCGGGTGTAAATTGCTTAGCTTTTATAGGAAAAAGAAAATGCTTTAAAAACCATTTCCCCTCCAAAACAAGTCATGCCAAAACAATGTCTCCCCCCTTTTCTAAATCTGGTCACACTCTCTATTTACATCTGGGTACACTTGTTTTTCCATTTACATGTATGTACTTTATTCCGAACCCATTTTACATTTTTTTACACTAAATCAATTCATGCATTTTAACTTAAAATTTACTGGAAATTCATGTGTACACACACACATGTGAATCATAACACATATACACAGATGTCCTGGAATTAGAGTACTGCCTTGTGCATATTCTTTGTTGTACACATGTGCACACACAAACTCATACCTGCACACAGTCCCAAAGCCTTAATAATTCCATACAAAATTCAATAAATAGTTTAAACCATGTCAAAATAATTTCTAACAACATGTTGGGTAATTACAAATACCCCAACTTTTAGGAATTGTGTCCTCATAATTGTATTCATAGTTGAAATAAAATTGCAACTTGATTCAGAAATTGTAAACATATTCATCAATTAATTAAATTGGTCAAACAAGTAAAAGTCACATACTTATGAAATAAAAGAAAATGTTACCTTCAATTGGTAAACAGTTTAGGATAATTCACCCTAACCATGTCTTCTAATTCCCATGTGCAATCATTTGGATCAATACTCCATTGCACTTTCACAAGCTTCAAGTTTTTATTTCTCAGTTTCTTCACATCTTTGGCCAAGATTCCCACTGGCTCTTGTTCATAAACCAAATCTGGCTTCACCTGAATCTGGAATGGGGTTTCCAAAATATCATTTTTGTCATGAATCCATCTTCTTAATTATGATACATGAAAGACATTATGCATCCCTTGCATCTCTTCTGGCAATTCTAATTTATAGGCTAAAGTTCCAATTCTGTCCATAATCTTATATGGTCCACTGTACCTAGGGATCAGTTTTCCTTGTTTTCCAAACCTTAACACCTTTTTCATTGGTGAAATCTTGATGAAACCAAAGTCACCTACCTGGTATTCAACTGGCTTTCTCTTCCTACCTGCATACTTCTTTTGTCTTTCTTGTGCAGCTGCCATCCTCCTCCTTATCAATGCAATCTTCTCGGTTTTTTCCTTTATGTATTCAGGGCCTAAAACTGTTCTCTCACCAGTTTCAACCCAACATATTGGAGATGAACATAGCCTGCCATATAAAGCTTCTAATGGTGCCATTCCTATAGTACTTTGATAACTGTTATTGTATGTAAATTCAGCTAAATGGAGGTGTTCTTTCCAATTACCCCCAAAGTCTAAAATACATGCTCTTAATAAATCCTCAAGTACTTTATTAACCACTTCAGTTTGTCCGTCTGACTGTGGATGGTAAGCTGTGCTCATGCAAAGCTCACTTCCCATAGCCTCTTGAAAACTTCTCCAAAATTTGGATGTAAAAATAGTGTCCCTGTCACTTACAATGGTTTTGGGTATACCATGTAATTTCACTATTTCCTTCATAAATATTTGAGCCAATTTTGGTGCATTTCTATCTGCCTTCACTGGTATAAAATGTGCTATTTTAGTTAGCCTATCAACCACTACCCATATACTAGTATTTCCTCTTTTTGATCTTGGTAGACCATCTACAAAATCCATGGAGATGTCCTCCCACTTCCACTGAGGTATACTTAATTGTTGTAATAAGCCTGAGGGTCTTTGTGTTTCTGCTTTTACCTGTTGGCAAACTACACATTTGGCGACAAATTTTGCTACATCTCTCTTCATCCCCTTCCACCAATAATTCCTCTTAAGATTGTGATACATCTTAGGGCTTCCTGGGTGTATAGAATATTTGCTCCTATGAAATTCATTTAAAATTTCATCTTCAATTCTAGGTTATCAGGTACCCAAATTCTATTTTTATTTCTTACATATTCCCTCTCATCAATGTGCAGGTCTTGCATTTCTTCTCCTGCCTCCAAAAGAGTTTTCTTCTCTAAAATAATAGGATCTTCATTTTGCATGTTTCCTACCTTCAGAATCAAATCAGATTGCAAGGTAACCATACTTAATCTTCCCATATTTTCTTGTGCATCATGCACCTCCATGTGCACACCATTATTCTCTTTTATTTCCAGATCAGTGAGGATCATTAAATTCCTTTATCATCATCAAACTTATTTTTGCATGTTGCCTACTCAAAGAATCAGCTACTCTATTTGCTTTTCCTGGTGTGTAGAGTATCTCAAAATCATATGCAGCTAAAAACTCCACCCACCTATGCTGCCTCATATTTAAATCCTTTTGTGAAAATAAATATTTCAAAGATTTATGGTCTGTATAGAGCTCAAATTTTGCTCCTAACAAATAATGTCTCCATAATTTCAAAGCATATACTACTGCAGCTAATTCCAAATCATGTGTTGCATACCTGGTTTCATGGGGTTTCAGCTGCCTTGATGCATATGCCACTACCTGACCTTCTTGCATCAATACTGCTCCCAAACCATACCCACATGCATCTGTGTAAATGGTTAAATCATGATTCCCCTCTGGTATTCTCAAGTCAGGTGCATTCACTAATGCCTTCTTCAATTCCTCAAAAGCTTTCTCACATTTTTCTGTCTAAACATAAACTTGATTTTTCCTAGTCAGATTAGTCGGTGGTGTTGAGATTTTAGAAAAATCTTTAATAAATCTCCTATAATATCCAGCCATTCCCATAAATGATCTAACTTCACTCACTGTTTTAGGTCTTTTCCATGTCTGTATGGATATCACCTTACTAGGATTCACAGAGATACCTTGTGCAAAAATGACATGCCCAAGAAAATTCACTTCTTCTTTCCAAAATGTGCATTTAGATAATTTTGCCTTTAAATTATTCTACCTTAATCTGTTCAAAACTAAATGCAAATGATTTTCATGCTCTTCCTTTATCTTAGAATAGATCAGAATACCATCTATAAAAATTAGCACAAATTTATCCAAATAATCCCTGAATGTCCTATTCATTAAATCAACAAAATAAGATGGTGCATTAGTAAGTCCAAATGGCATTACTAAAAATTCATACAATACATATCTAGTGTTGAATGCTGTGTATTTAATACTAGAATCCTCTACCTTCATTTGGTGAAAACCTGAGGCTAAATCAAGCCTAGAAAACACCTTGGACCCAGCCAATTGATCAAAAAGATCATCAATTCTTGGTAAAGGATATTTATTCTTGATGGTTAGTTTATTTAATTCCCTGTAGTCTACACATAACCTCAAAGAACCATCTTGTTTCTTCACAAAAACCACCGGTGCACCCCAACAAGAATTACTTAGTCTTATAAAACCTTTTTCCTCTAATTCTTCCAACTGTTTCTTTAATTCAATCAGTTCACTTGGCCCCATTCTTGTAGGCTTTTTAATCACTGGGAATGCCCCTGGAATTAAATTAATTTGAAACTCTACTGGCCAGTTATTTGGGATACCCTTTACTTCCCCAAAAACATCCAAATATTCATTTACTATGGGGATGTGTTCTATTGAAAATTCAGTAATTTCATTACCTACCCAACATAAATGAAATATCTTTCTTTCCTTGGTTGATTCACAAAGAACTGTAATTCTTTGTCTCTTACTATTTTGGAGTGAAATGGTGGATGTTTTTAAATTAATTATAGCCCTATGTTGCTTTAACCAATCCATACCCAATATAATACCTATATCTGGGTAATTCAAAACATATAAAGTAGAAATGAAAACATTCAATCCTCTAATTAATTTTGCATCCACACAAATCATATCCAAAGCACAAGAACTTCCTAGAGGGCTTTTAACAAATAATGGTTTCTCCAGAAAAATACAATTCAGTTTCAGGGTTTTAACTATATCATGGGAGATCAAAGAATGTGTTGCTCTTGTGTCAAAAACTACTGAGATAGGCATTTGAAAAATAAATAATATACCTTCCATTTGTCCAAGATTTTCTGCATTAGATTCCATAATAGATTTGCCTTTTGTTTCTAAAATTGCCACTTTGCCTTGCTGCTTACTCTCAGGGCAATTTTTCTTCAAATGGCCTTCCTTTCCACAAGTATAACACTTGAATGCTCCACCCTTCAACTCTGGACACCTTGGTTTGATATGTCCCTCCTTGCCATAGTGATGACACACCATTTTCTGCTTATTTTCACCAGTTTTGACCTCACTGGTTTTCTTACTTCCAGCATCTTCTGGCTTCTTTTAATATGGGTGGTACTTCCCCTTCCCCTTTTTGTTATTGTTGTTCTTAAAATTCATGAACTTCTCCCTATCCTTATCATGTTGTTCAAAGTTTAAAGCCAAATCTATGACTTGATCAAAAGTCTTGCCAGCATGGGGTAACATAGCTCTACTTATACTTGGATTTAGTCCTTTGATATATCTGTTATTTTTAGATACTTCATCAGCAACTAACATAGCTCCATACTTTGATAATCCTTCAAATTTCTGAGTGTACTCTGTGACACTTAAACGTCCTTGCCTAAGCCTAATGAATTCTTCAAGCAAAGCTGCCTTAGCAGATGCAGGTACAAATCTTGCTTCAATTAATTCCTTGAATTGATTCCAAGTGATGTCATTCTCAGCTCTTCCAGCTATAATCACCTCCCACCATCTCAAAGTTGCTCCTTTTAACTGTCTAGAGGCTACTTGCCTCCTTCTTTGATCATTCAATTGCATATCCCCAAAAATCCTTTCCAAGGTTCTAAGCCAAACCTGGACTTCCATTACACTTTCAGTCCGTTCAAAGCCTTTGCCTCCTAAATAAGCATAAGTCTTAAGAAATTTGGAGAGCTCTTCATGTGGATTCTCAGGTCTGTGCCCTATTCCTTCTCTTAGTGCATTGACTAACTCTTTCATATTCACCATAGGTGCTCCTCTTCCCCTTCCTGCCATGTGTCTTAAGTGGAAGAGATCTTAGGTTAGCTAATCTCCTACTCCTATATGGTATTATACCCCCATATATGCATATAACAATCAAGCACACACAAGCATACAAATTTCAACCAAATTATTCTATCACCTAATAATAAAATAAATAATGTTTGTGTCTTTAATTAACACAACTCTGATACCATAATGAGATGACCCTGCTTTTATATAAAAGTTTCTAGCCTGTTTGTTTCTACATGGAGTTTTCTAATTTAGAATTACAAGACAGAGTCATCCTTATGCAAACAATATCCAGGATCCTTAATTTTTTTTTTACCAATATAGAAATATCAGGGAATAAAAATATTTTGATATATATATGAAGATATATATATCCCCCTTGCCTTGTATCAGGGTAGGAAGAAGGCAAGAGATCCATTGATCTCATTAAAAATCAATGTTAAACACAGATATAGTTAAAATGATACCTAAATGTATATTAAAATGATACCTATGCGCTCATAAAAATAATACATATTAAAAATGATACTTCAGAGTATAGAAAAATGATACTGTGTGACTACAGAAAATAATACTCTCATAAATGATCCTTAGAAATATAAAGAAATGATCCTTTCAAAATAACACTTATAAAAATGATATTTTAAATCTTAATAAATTGATACTTTCAAACTGAGCATTTTAAAATATGAGAACCATGAACATGTACAACTGCTATCATGCAACTATACTCCTTTAAATTGACTCCAGATTGACTAATACTATAATATTGGTAAATCTTCATATTTAAAACATGCGTTTTTCCAACTCAGCTCATGAAATGATTAAATTAGAATATTTCTTCAATTCAGTTAACAACAGACACTTGCATTTCATTCATCTAACATTAAAACATCTTAACTTAATAATTACAAAGCTAATTCATAGATTTTCTTCAGAGATTCATGCAAATATCATAGTTCAAAGCTTTTATTTTCTACTCAAGCATGCTAATCATCCAAGAAAATTGCAAACTCCTTAAACCAGATCTACTTAGCTCCATCATTACCTGAAAAAGCATTAGAGGCGGCCTCATTATAAAATGAGACACCCCATTTTCCATGAGCAAATAAGGTCAGGCTAATGTCTGGTATGAGTATTCCATTAAAACATAATGATAATAAAATCTAAGACATGATTGTTTTATAAAGGATTTACTTTAAAAGACATACTACTTTCATATTGCTAAATATTCTTGTATAGGTGCCCACTTACTGATTCATAAAACACAAGTCATTGACATACAAAATCAGTACAGGCAGCTCTATTAAGCATTCATTCATACATACATACATACATACATACATACATAACAGGTTAATTCACCCTGTAAATAATCATGTTTAATATCCATAACTGTAGGAAATTTTCCCAGGAAGACTCAAGTTCCTTTTTACACCAATTTCCTAGCATTTCCAGTTATTTAATTCCCTGGCCTCACCTGCATTAGGGATCACTGGGGCACATTGTAGTAATTTACTTCACACTACTACACAAAGATCGGACCAAAATTAGGCCATGTACCAAACTTGCAACTCAAATACAAGCCATCCTGCAGTCATCTTGACCAAGATAATCCTTAGTTAATTTACTAAGTGTTCATGTATATCTTCAGTGACTAATTACCCAAATAAGGTATCCAGACATGGTTAGACTCACCGTATAATAATAAGGATTCCATAGAAATCATTCCAGACAATCACAATAAATTATTTAGGCAATAACATAAATCATTCAAGCATAAATATACTTCATACAACGCATCTGTGTAAATTCCGTAAAATAATTCATCCAGAAATTTAGCTAGTATAAATCTTTGTTTAATCATGACAATATATACATACTTTATCTGAGTATACATTTGGTATTAATCTATGGCTTTAATAATATTTTTGAGAGATTTTGGCCACTATGCATAAACTGGTCTCAAATAAATTTCAAAACCTAGCTGAGACATAATGGTTGTATTCTTGACTAGAGATCAGCACATAGAAAATCCATTGCTCTCTAAATCAATCACTTACAGAGCCTCAGCACCTATACATCAGTATATTGCAGCCCATATAAATGTTTTCATGGAGGATTGCCACAGATTTATGTCTTTTGCATATTTAGATTCAATAAAACTTCAAAGGTATCATTTCAAAGGTGTTTAAGGGATCATGTCTGAATAAATAACTTCAGATCCATGAGGTTAAACTCAATGATGAACTTAAATAAAATCAGTGGTATATTCTTCAATCATATATATATAAACAGATGAGAAAATTAATCTGGAAAACAAACTTAAACAATGTGATCTTATAAAATAGTAGCTGCCTCTTATTTAGGACTTAATGCCATTTACTTTTAAGTGAGAATACTCACCAATTTCCTCCTTCTAAGCTAGAAAACTCAGAAAATCTTTGCTTTATCCCCAAGTTTTCCTTCTCCCTTTGAAAACAGATTTTTATGGATTTATATTGTTTTATATTAGGCAGTTGGATTTTTTTTGCCCGGCTACCCTTATTTATATTATCAGTTTTCTAGGGTTTCAAGGCTTTAAAATGTCAGTTCTACCCTTCAACAAATCATGCCATATGTGTGAGTGTTATTTACATGATTTAACTCCATTTAAATAAAAGTGCTCGGGTGTAAATTGCTTAGCTTTTACAGGAAAAAGAAAATGCTTTAAAAACCATTTTCCCTCCAAAACAAGTCATGCCAAACAATGTCTCCCCCCTTTTCTAAATCTGGTCACACTCTCTATTTAAATCTGGGTACACTTGTTTTGCCATTTACATGTATGTACTTTATTGCGAACCCATTTTACATTTTTTTTACACTAAATCAATTCATGCATTTTAACTTAAAATTTACTGGAAACTCATGTGTACACACACACACATGTGAATCATAGCACATATACACAGATGTCCTGGAATTAGAGTACTGCCTTGTGCATATTCTTTGCTGTACACATGTGCACACACAAACTCATACCTACACACAATCCCAAAGCCTCACTAATTCCATACAAAATTCAATAAAAAAGTTAAACCATGTCAAAATAATTTCTAACAACATGTTAGGTCATTACATTCATGCCATCAATAATAGCGTTTAAAAGCGCTGCCAAAAACCCTTCTTTTACGAGCCCTGACTAACCTGGTCCTCTAGGGTACACGATTGATCCGAATTCATCACGACCGACCGACACATTCTCACCGACACCCCGACCGACCGACTAGCCCCTTACTATTATGATCGAGCGACCAGCTTGCACAACCGACCCTACTCCTTGATCCCCTGACCGGCCCGTCTTGTTCACTTCGTGACCAACCCCAGTGTGCGACCGAACCCTGCACGACAGACCTGCCTCCTCGTGCACGACCTGAGCCATCTCTTCAATACATGCCGACCGACCACCCTCCTGGAAGCTCCCTGACCAGGATTTCTTTATCTTGACCGACCGACCCATGCTCCACTAGCCGACCGATCCATCCATCTCCTTGAAAAGTATGACCGGTCACCTTTGCTGACCGACCTGACTCCGTTCTCCATGATCGACTGATCCGATCACCTCCGTGCTGACCGACCTGAAACTTTGGAACAACGACCGACCCCATCTGCTCTAGGTAGCAATTGATCCGACCGATCCCTTCTCACCTGAATCATGACCGACCCACTCCCCTGGCTTGTTCCCAAGCCACCCATCAACCGACCGATCCAACTATTCCAGACCTGACCCATCACGATTTCCACTCGAAATTCGAACAAAACTCCACCAAATGACAATATTGGCAAAGCCGATTCATCCATAAACATTTTATGAAATTGCGAACAACATAAAATTGACAATTTTACCAATAATTCACCAAAAAATCATGATAATGAACATATGAACTAAAATTATGGATCTAACTTACATAAACACATGAAACTATAAGGATACTGATTTTAAGTTGCTAAATTAGATCATATGGCAATTCATATGAAAATAGATTTACCATGGTGTAGATTTAAGGAAAATGACTTGAAAATGATGAAATTAAGATACTAGAACTCATATACTTGATTGAATCTATGTGAGAGATGCATATCACTCACCAATTCTCCAAAGTGACCTAAAAACAATGAATTGTTATTCCGGACAACGAAGAATCTAATCCAAGCTCTTCAATTCGATGAACTCTCGCTTGGAATTGTGTAGATCTAGCGTCAAATAATGTAGATCTTCAATTCTCTAATGTAGATCCCGAATTTTAAAGGTGGAAAGGTGTAGGAGAATGGAGGAATGGAGGATCACAAGCCCCTCCAATTGTGAGAATGAAGAAAGTAAACTATTCTCCATGCCTCTTACCCCTATTTATAGCCTCCCACTAGCCCACTAATGGGCCTCTCCAAATCAACCCCTTAAGGCTTACAAAACATGAACAACAAACTGTAAAACCTTAAAACAACGATTTCTCCCAAATCGCTAGGCCAAATCTTAATGTGACAACTCTACGGAAAGGGAAACATCATTTCCTTTCCAATGGCATAGTTCTCATCACCTGATTCGACCCGAATCAAAAGTTATGCCCTGTACAAGACTGACAGGGGAAAAATGGTCACAAACAAAATTGGTAAAATTAAAATTTTTGGACATGTTAACATCCCCATAAATCACATGTCAAAATATGAGAATGATCCAACCCTCAGGGAATAAAATAAAAATATTTTACGATCGTCCGATAAGTAAAATACGGGTTGTTACATTCTCCCCCGAAATTCCAAACAAACACATTTAACCAAAACAATTATGCATGCCTATCATCCATGAGCAGCCAATTCTATCATCCAAACTAGCAGCCATCAAGTCATGCATTCATATCCCTATCCTGGCATGCAGAATTCTAAAAACAACAATAATTACAAAAAAAACATACAATCACATTCATCCTCACTGTCTTCCTTCTAAGTTGTTTTGTGCCATTTTCCACAACATGAAGTGGCTTACGAGGTCTCGTAACCGCGACCTCGACTTTTAGGTCTTCGTATTATTTCAGAGATACTACCACATCCGGATCATGCGCGTATTCCATAGAAACGATCCATGAAAAGTGTTATGCACACATGAAATCTTCTCGAGTAACTCTATTCAATATATGAGCTTTCCATTTCGCCCAACTATTGGGAACGGTCCAATGGACCTAGGAGCTAATCTTTCCTTTATTTCCGAACCGAACCACATGCTTTAACGGCAAAATCTTCACGAAATCATGTCACCAACGTCGAATTCCAAATCTTTTCGATGCTTATCAGCATAACTCTTCTGACGTTCTTGGGCTGCCCTCATTTGTTGCCGAACGATCTCGATAGAATCCGATGTTTCTCTTATCATCTCTAGCCCAAGCACCAACCTATCTCCAGTTTCTTACCAATAAGCTGGAGAATTACATGGTCTACCATACAACACCTCTTATGTTGTCATCTTAATGCTCAACTAATAGCTATTATTACTTGCGAACTCAACGGGATGTAGATGGTCTTCTAATAATCCTCTTAAGTCTAACACGCAAGACCTTAGCAGATCTTCCAAAATTTGGTTAACTCTTTCGGTTTGACCATTAGTTTGGGGATGATAAGTCGTACTCAAACACAACTTGGTTCCCAAAGCTTCTTGCAGACTCTTCCAAAATCCGCTCATGAACAACGGATCCCGATCACTTAATATACTCTTTGGGATACCATGGAAATGAACCATCCATCTTATATAAGGCTCAGCAAACTTCGATGATGTTTTAGTCGATCTGACAGGAATACACCTTATGTTTTTGGTCAAATGATCCATGATGACCCAAACTTCTTCATTTCCTGCCTTTTCTCTAAGTGGTCCATCGATAAAATCAATCTATATATGCTTCCACTTCCACGTAGAAACTTCCAATGGCTGAAGTAATCCACTTGGCTTCTTTTATTCAGCTTTCACCAACTGACAGTTCATACACTTGGAAATAAACTT
Organism: Allium sativum; assembly: GCA_030737875.1. Taxonomy (NCBI): domain Eukaryota; kingdom Viridiplantae; phylum Streptophyta; class Magnoliopsida; order Asparagales; family Amaryllidaceae; genus Allium; species Allium sativum. The sequence continues at coordinate 436,780,563 of CM060919.1, forward strand.
TCCAATACCTCTTTTCATCCCTTCCTAGTAATAGACTCGCTTCATGTCCTGATTCATCTTATTGCCATCGGGATGAATGGTCAACTTCGAATGATGACACTTCCTCAAAACCTCATCTCTCAATCCGTCGATATCAGGAGCAACCATTCGCCCTTGCTTTCGAAGCCAACCTTCTCGATCGACCTGGAATTCTTTATTCTCTAGTTCTAACTTCTGGATAAAACAAGCTTCGCATCTTGCTTTTTGCTCTTGCCAATCCTTCCGATAAGAAAAGGTCTTTTAGATAACCTTTTCAACATTTCAAGTTCTAATTCACACCATGGTCTGAAATCAAATTTCGCCAAATACTCAAGGCACTTCCATTCCGAAAACATTGCTCCTAAACTCGCATGTCTTCGATTTAACACATCTTCTCCTGTGTTATCTTTTCCAGGAGTAGTGTCTTGAAAACTTATCCTTCCTTTGATGCTTTAGCAAGAATTCCAAACCAACTCACAACGAGTTTTATGCTCTTCCTCATTTTGAGAGTAAACCAGGATATCACCCACGAACACAGGAACAAACTCGTTCATTGGTCTCTGAAAACTCCATTAATAAGATCAACAAAATATGTTGACGTGTTAGTCAACCCGAATGGCATCACCAACCATTCAAAGAAACCGGACGGTGTCCTAAAAGCAGTCTTCAGCACACTATCCTTTACCACTCGCAATTGGTGAAATTCCATTGCTATTTGAGAAAATGCTTTGCGTCATAAAGCTGAATGAACAAGTCCTTGATCCTCGATAATGGACACTTGTTCATCTTGGTCATCTTGTTCAGCTCACGATAGTCCTCACAAAATCTCTACAAGCCACCTGCCTTGGTTGTAAACACAGCTGGTGCACCCCAATCGGAAATACTCCTTCGAATGAATCCTTTCCCAAAAAGTCGCGAACCTGCACCTTTAAGTCTCGCCGTTCCTTAGGTGCCATCCGCCTAAGGGGCATAACGATAGGTCTAGTACCCTCGACCAAATCGACTCTAAACTCAATCTCACGATGCGGCGGCAACTCTTTCACTTTGCCAAAGACATCCTCAAGTTTATCTGCGATTAGCCTGGATGACAAGTCTTCTTGTGGAATTCCAAGCAAATATAACAACTCACGAAAACATCATCTTCGGTTTACCCCGAATCAGTACCTTTCGCCCCTCCACATCCTCGACTCTCACCTCTATCTTTTTGTAATTCACTCTTTCCGCATACCTCTTGGGCCAATCCATGCCCAAGATAATTAAAACCCAGCGAAAGTTACAACTAAGCAACCATTCATAATTAAGCATCCATGATCAACAATACTAGATCCACAAAGTATGCAAAGAGCAAATGAACCCATACTAAATTAGTTACAAACGTCTATTACAACTTCAAGTTCCAAACTTATTCAGCATACAATCATATTACAGGTAAAAGAAGACGATTCCCTAGTACCCAACTGAACTCAATCAAAGTTCACTGGCAGGTTGCATATCTAAACAACTACAACTTCTCCTAATTCTCATCAGGAATGCAATAGGAAATCAGAATAGTTTACAAAACACATGCTTCCTTCGGTTGCTTATTCTTTAGAAAATCCGGGCAGTCCTTCTTATGTCCAAGCTTGCCGCATTCAAAGCACTTCCTTTCGGCTCTTGGCTTCTCACAATTCTTAGCATAATGGCCCTCTAACAGATAGTTGAAGTAGAGATCATTCTTCTTAATTTTCTTCTTCTTACTCAGCTTCTTTGTAGCACCGGGGCCAATAAAGGTTTCTTCATCCGTACGAGAACGGTACCTCTGTCACTTAGCAGAATCCCTTCTGGGTACTTGCACAGGAACACCACGCTCTATTGTCGCTTCTGGAATAAGTATCCTTAACATAGCTGTTGCCATCATGGCCGCCCCGAACATAACCAAATATTCCGATGCAACGGCTAAAGCTCCCAATTGGCTTACATCTCCTACTCTTCCAGTCTCAGGTTCATCCCTAGAGGTTTGACGACTCATTCTAAATCTAAAATAGAATGATTAGTCCACATACGAGATAAATATAGAAATGATATCTGAATGTTATTATACTCATATGCTACTACATATTATACATCCATTATAAATCTACAAATACGTCTATCATACGTGATTATGTCTTCGAACTTTGGCTAAAATCGATAACCAGAGCTTGATACCAAATGCGACGACCGCCCACAAACCTTGCACTAAACAAGAGGAATAATGCGCCGAAAGGTGTGCCAGGCAGCTATGGACGATCATCAAGGTATGATAACACTTGTAGAACCTATCGTATAACTCACAACGCAATGACAAAATATTATAGAACATATACAATAAGTCATAATAGTGAAGCATACTTGACCAGAAGCTTAAACCCTCCTAAAAACTAGAGAAAAATATCCGTACATTCTGGAAATTATCACATAAGCGTCTGTACAAAACACTCTCACTACAGTGCTCAGAGATAAACACTACACAATGGAAATAAAGATATTATATAATAGAAAAGATAATATGTCAGCCTCCTGCTCGTCACTGAACTGCAACATCATCCTCACCATGATATCACCTGTCGCCTGCTACATAGTCTGCCCATCCAAACAATCGGATGAACAACTCAAGGTAATAAAAGGGAAACATAAAACCTTGAGTCAGACAACAGTCCTAGTGAGCGATAAAACAACTAACGAACATCATTAATAAAGTATATGAGAATGGATAAATAAACGAACTAATCTACCCACAACACCAGAGAAGAACACAACTCTCATCTTCCCCACATCGGACAATGATAGCCTTTACAACAAACATTTCAACCATATGACCAAGGTAATCCAAGAAACCATTCAATCATAACAACCATAAGTAATCCATAATAACACTCATAACATCCAGATTATATATCTCACGTAAACCATCTTAATCGAATTCAACATCCCTCAAGCACAAGCCCCAAACGCCTAAACCAATATCAGACAGGCACCCAAGAAACATCTCCTCCGATGTCGGACAATCTACATGAGACGGTACAAGCAAAACAAACAATCATACAAGAAAGACTCAGGCTATCACCGCCAATCCTTCTTCGAAACCACCGTTAATCGTATGAATGGCCATATCATACTGTCATCCATCAAGGACTAATGGTAACCCCGGTTCTAGCAAAAACCTCATACGTCATACAATTTGACATATCTAGGCCATACACGATGCCCATGGTACTCGACCTACAACTGGTATTTTAGACGTCTCTATTGTACCCCTGCTTTGAGCCCGCTTGAACCTACGACAACGATAATCTCTCGACCTTTGGTATTTCTAGTCGTCATCAACGACGATTATCCATAAGCTCAGAACACTTTTAAGCAACCATTATCAACCGACTCAGAACACTTTTGAGTTGTCATCACATCCATTGCTTTTCGATAATCAACGAATGCATCACATCACTTTGTCATTCTTTATTGCATTCAGTTTGAAGTCATCATCACCCTCGGACCAAAGAAAAACATCAACATAAGGTCTGAAACCATCCATAGCATTCACACATTTACTACGGACCAAACTGCAGTGTTCATGCCATGAACAATAGCTTTTAAAAGCACTGCCAAAAACCCTTCCTTCACGAGCCCTGACCGACCCAATCCTCTTGGGGCACGACAGACGCGAATTCATCACGAACGACATACCCGTTCTCACCGACACCCTGACAAACTGACCGGCACCTTACTATCTTGACCGACCGACCAGCTTGCATGACCGACCCTGCTCTTTGATCCCCTGACCGACCCATCATGTTCACGTCGTGAGCAACCCCAATGCGCGAACGAATCCTACATGTAACAACCCTGAATTTTGTAACAAAAATAAAGTATTATTTTTGGTGGATTTAATTGATTTACGATATTTAAAATAATTTATTTTAAATATTAACGACTGAAAAATCTATTTTTATTTGAAAATTTATATTAAATATAGTTCTGAGCCTGAAATGGCGCGGTAATTTCAAAATTTGATTTTGAACTTTGGAAAATCATATAAAATTGGTTTTAAGTCAGAATTGGACGAAACAAGAAATGTTAGGATCGTATTGACGATATCTTTCCAATGAATCCAAGAAATTGAGATTTCAGTTTATAATTGGTATGTTATGACAAATTCAAATTTTCAGAAAAACGCTATGGAATTTATCTCTACTAATAAAGAATTTTTTTTTGCCATGGTGAAGCTTTTATTCATTTCCACAATTACCCAATACCCTCCCATTATCAACCGTTACAAAGTATTAGGGTTTCAAGGTAGTTTGGTCCAGCCGCTTCTCTCTTTTCTTTTACTTTCAACCAGTACACCCGTTTAGTCAACCGCTTCAACCCACGTCTTCTACTTTCTTCCATTTTCATCCGTCTTCTCTGCTTTTTCCTCTCTTTCTCCCATCTGCGTCTTTACCCTTCCCAATCCGTACGCCATTAACTCATATGCTTTTACTCCACGTATCTCCTTCGATCTCTTCACCTTCTACGCCGTGTTCGTCTCCATCTCCACCAATAGCGATAGCTGCTGTAGCTTCAATTTCTCAAACTTCCTCCGACGTTGTCCTCAGTTTTAGATCCAATACTCCACCAACAAGTACAGTTCTTTACTTTTAACTACTTCATCCCATTTCTTACGGCTTCGATGCAGATTTCCACATTTTGACTTCTGACTTTCAGATTTGGCACTGCAGATGCTATAGTACCCTTTGTTTCCCTCAGATCTATGAAGGTATATATTACTTACATTTATATAACTGTGTCCACCTTCACGTAATCTTATACGAATTATTTGCTTTCAAATTTCCATATTCTGGTTACTAACGTCCACATGTCCCACCTAACACACTGCTCTATCGCCTGTTTCCTTCAGATCTGCTAAGGTATATTTTTTTTTTCCTTATAACAAACGATTAAGTTGCTATGCCAGTAATTTTTTATCATATAACAATTGTTTAAGTTGCTTTGCCAGTAATAAAATATAACACAGAGAATAAATTCAGTTATACATATTATCATGTTTAATGCTATCACACATCTTCTTTTATTGGGCAAACCAGAAAAGTATGGAGTGTTCTCAAGAGCATGATGTTAGATGTCGCAATATAGTTTATATGCACACAAAATCATTGATAAGGATTAGTATAAACTATATTGTTTTAAATAATCTTTCCTAAGTAGTACACTCCCAATCCATTACATCAACAGAAATTTCTTATTAACATAAGTTTGTAGTTTCTTCAATGGAAAAAGACCTATATACATGATATTACATCAGCAAAAAATTATTTAAAAATAAAGTTTTGTCATTTCCATGTTCCGCTGATCATTTGCATTGTTTTCGATATGCTAATACGTTAATTACATTAATTTAAATATAGCGCAATGTTACTCCTTTCGCCTATTTTTTATATTAATACGATCTCACTCCTCTTTTCATGTAATTTTCACCAAGTTTTTACTTTATTGTTATTAACATTATTTTAATATATCTTTTTATTCTGTTTCACGTTTGAAGCTATGATTTTTCTACTTTTTATACAAAATCTACATTAAACTATGATTTGAAGTGAAAATGGGGCAAGATAACAGCGTAAAGGTCAAAACTTAAACCTGACGTACTCATCGTTGATTACATAAACTCTTCTCATTTTCCAACTGCTACGATTTTGAAACTTTAACCTCACTTCATATCGGAAATTTTCATTCACTACGATGCTTATTGGGCAAAAGCTATTTTAGTACTTCCATACAACAACAGCGTAATTTGAGGTTCTTACTTTATAATGGAAAAAATAGTTTTTAATTGCTTCATTTCATATATAAAACTTTGTTTATCATAACAAGCTTCTATATATTCTTCGATCATTTTGTTATTTATATGATTTTGTATGCAGTCCTCACCTCGGCTGTTTCATTTATCAATGAACGGGGGTTCCCTTCAACTTAAACTCTTGCTTTTCTTAATATTGTAACACTTTTTTCCCGTTCTTAAATTACCAAAATTGAAGATTCTTGATGTTTAGATTCGGTTTTTGGTTCTATTTTCTGTAGTCATATTGAATTTAACTGTATAATATGGGATATTAGGATTGTAAATAATAAATTAGCATTGTTTGAAATTATTTATCCCTCGACTTGAGTTCGTTCACAGTTAGAAGTACATATGCAAAGTTATTCTTCCATCTCACCTGATTTTTTTTACTAGGTTTAAATGTATGCTTTAGATGTGTCATATTTTTCATTGTTATTGTTATTTCTATTTTTCAATTGCTTCATTACATATATAAAACTTTGTTTATCATAACAAGCTTCTATATATTCTTCGATCATTTTGTTATTTATATTATTTTGTATGCAGTCCTCACCTCGGTTGTTTCATTTATCAATGAACGGTGGTTCCCTTCAACCTGAACTCTTGGTTTTTCTTATTATCGTAACACTTTTTTTCCCGTTCTTAAATTACCAAAATTGAAGATTCTTGATGTTTAGTTTTGGTTTTTGGCTCTATTTTCTATAGCCATATTGAATTTAACTGTATAATATGGGAGGCTAGGATTGCAAATTATAAATTAGCATTGTTTGAAATTATTTATCCCTCGACTTGAGTTCGTTCACAATCAAAAGTACATATGCGAAGTTATTCTTCCATCTCACCTGATTTTTTTTACTAGGTTTAAATGTACGCTTTAAATGTGTCATATTTTGCATTATTATCATTATTTCTATATGAGTTTCACAGATAGTTAATTATACTAACCTGCTACATGAAATGGTCTTAAAATCATGTTTTCATTGATTTCAACATCCAGCCGATGTTGACACAATGTCCTACTGCATTTCAAATCTGTTTTCCAACTATGTTTTGGATTTTTAATTTAATTTTCCACTCATGTAATATTTATTTACGTTGGCGCAAGCCATGATTTAACTACATTAATGGATATTATTAGGCTTCCAAATAGTATAGTGGTTTTTGACTAATAACACAGCATAGGTCTCTTTGTCCACACACATTGGAATCTACTCAAATATTGATGTAATCTTCAATCTGTCCAACTTGAGCTTTTCCAAATGTATACCTTGGGATTGTTTCAATCACTGTAGTGTAATTTAAGTTGATTATTGCTGTCGGTGAAATATCAACTACCTGTACATTTTTTTAATTGCTCAAATTTTGATAAATCATTGAACACACATAAACATAGATTTTCAATTGATACTAAAATTAAACTTGACTTAAATTTGCATATATATTATAGAACAACCTATGATTTCAGTGTTATATGGATTGAAAAAAATTATTTACTATTTTAACCTCTTGTGATGACCCCAAACCTCCACTAGGTGAAAGTTAGGAATAATCATATGGAATACAACATAAATATAACAATTCATATCACTGATACAACATAGCAGAGGAAAAACCATAGAATAATAACATTATAGCAGCGGAAATATAATGTCATAAACCACAGAATCCCAACAGTCACAGAATTCCAAATTATTACATCAAGTTTTGCAGAAATTGAAATAAGTTCCAACTCTCAAAATAAGAAATACGAAATGAAACAAGTCTAATGTCTGAACTTAAAGATAGAAAAATGCAATAGAAATAAATGACAGCTGTCCTCAAAGCTCCAAGTCATCACCTCTCCGTAAAAGCAAATCCAAGCAAAGATAATGAGCAACTCCAAGACAAGACTCCAAGCAAAGAATGAACCTGTTTACTTGGCTGCCCGTGTAGAAAAGAGGGCACCCGAGTTTGCAAAAAGGTGAAACAAACTACGGGTCAGTCGTGGGACTGGTATGAGAATTCATAACTAGTTTAGTAATAATAATATGACAAATCCAAAGACCATGCCGCTAATGCGGAACGGGTTTACTCAATGGATTGTCGTGCATAATTTAAAGTGTCAGAACATACAACATCGCAATGCTTTTTTAGAAAAATGGAATCACCATAAGACTCAAGTCCCATCACACAATGCAACGCACACCAGAGGATAGAGTTTTCCCTTATGGTGATTAAACATGCTAAATACGGCAAATACGAGTTTAATATTATTATTAGTGTATAATAAAAACATTTCAAAATAAATGTATCAATCCTAGGAAACATAGTACCCCATCCTACTATATCTCCATACTAGTAATACAATCAAAACCGTAGGGTCGTATTTGGAATTTGGATTTCCATCTGAGTCAAGGCTAGGGAGGAGCTCCTTACCGATTCGAGACACTCTAGCAATGCCCCAGGATTGGTACTCTGTCCAACCCTTGGATCCTGCAGGGCCGGTCTATACGTTAACGCTTAATGGATTGGCAATTCCTGAACACACGCTTCCCAGTCATTTTGGACCTATAATACGGCCAGTGGCGACCGCATAAAACCGAGGCCTCGAAAAATCCAACAACCACAATGAATAAATGCCAGCGCTGGTAGGTCCCTGGCACCACTCTAGCTAGAAAGAAACGTGTGCACTCCCTGCGTTCCCTTCTCCCGTTTTAGACTCCGCCGGTGTGAGAGGCTCGTGAAGTCACATCATACTCAAAGCTATGCCTAAACAGGCTATGCTTTGATCATCCCACAAGGCCTGCTTTTCAACAAAGCCTTGATCACATGCATCTTGGCATGCCACATCGTCAATCCATACCATATCATTGACTTCTGCCAACATATAACCTCTGAGCTCGTACGTCTCAGAGAAGGGTGTAAAATACCAAACAGATATATGTTTAGCAGAGATCAATAGATACAGTATAAAGGAGTACCACGTCAGACATGCAATCCATTTATACGCTTATGCTCTGGGTCTGAACGAAAGCCAAATCCGTTCAGTCAACATGTTCGTTCGAACGACGATCATGACCTCGAATTGGGAGCAAATCAATTCAAAGCCTCAATCGCTGTCTTCCTGAGGGGAAGATTGACGGTCTTCATTAGTCGTCTTCTTCTTCAATTTTTCATCGTCGTTTTGATTATTTGGAATGAGATTAACTCGGCCTTTCCAAATAATCTTCGTATATATATGTATGTATATATATATTGAAAACTCTTCCTTATCGTTATTTCTAATTTATAACGATTATTTTCTATTTTATTTAATTAAAAATAATTAAATCTTAAATCCACGACGATTCAGGTCAATATCGATTCTGGTGCTATTTTCAATCAATTTTGATTTTCACATATCTCAAAATCTAACCGTTGGATTTTGACGTATTATATATCGTTGGAAAGATTTTTCCAAGACGGTCCTAGAGGTTTCAGTCTCAAGAAAATCCGACGGTTGGATCTTCTTGTATTGTCATTTAAAGATATAATTTTAAAATGCGAAATACCGCGCTCGATTCGTTTAATTTTAATTATATTTATATATATATATAAACGTAACCCTTTTAACTCTTTATTCTTAAGTATATTTTCCTTCTTTATCCTTTTATCCCTTCATTTACAGAGAAATGTAAATCATGCTTGAATGATGAATTCTTCCTTTTTAATTCTTTTAATTTCTTTAACTTACGGTAAAATGTAAAATATATTTCATTGTCCAATTCCTTCTTTAAATTCCATCCTTACATGTAAAATGTAATTTATAATTCATCGTTCTTAAGTACATATAAAAATATAAATTTTATTTACAATGTGAATCCTACTTCTTGTTTACATTATAAAAATGTAATCTTTATTTACAAAGTAAATCCATACATTCATTTCATAGAATAGAATGAAATTTCATTCATGCGGGTTAAATTCATTCATAATTTACATAATAATATGTAATTTATGTCATACGATGAAAATTCATTCATATATTACATATAAAAATGTAATTTACTTTATGCGGACTAATTTCATTCATAAATTATAAAATAAAATGTAATTGATTTCATGCAATCTTAACTCATTCATAAAATGCATATACAAATGTATTTTATTTCATGCGGTGTTAATTCATTCATAAAATACACATAAAAATGTATTTTATATTATGAGGTCTTAATTCATTCATAAAATACATATAAAAATGTATTTTATATTACGCGGCTTCATTTATTCATAAATTACATAAATAAATGTAATTTATGTCATGTGGTCTAATTTCCTTTTATAAATTACATAAATAAATGTAATTCATGTCATGCGGTCTAATTTCATTGATAAATTACATAAATAAATGTAATTCATCCTACAGTCAATTTTCTTTTTATTAACATCATAAATAACGTCACTTATCCTACGGTAAATTTTCTTTTTATTAATATCATAAATAATGTCACTTATACTACGGTCAATTCTCTTTTTATTAACATTATAAAAAATGTCAATTCATCCTACGATATCATTCTTTTATCTTAACATTATAACTAATGTTAATTTCCTATAGTGTAAATCCCCTTTTTATTTACATTATAAAATAATGCAAAATTATCCTACGTTGTGATTACTATATAATTTACATTAAATATAATGTAAAATGGACATACGGTAAAATTCATGTATATTTACATTAAGAAAGATGTAAATTTTACATACGGTGAAATTTCTATATATTTACATTAAGGAAAATGTAAATTCTCATTCTTGTCACATTTTCTTGAATTTGCATTCAACAAAATGTAAACTTCTATTCTCAAGTTACAACATAAAATCCATTCTTCTTTACAATGTAAAATTTACTCTTTAAAACACAATGCAAAGTCCATTCTTTTTATTACATTAAAATTAATGTAAATCTTCCTATGGTGAGATTTTACATGTATTAACATTAGAAATAATGTTAACAAATCCTACGGTTAAATTTACATATATTAACATTAAAAATAATGTTAACAATTTCTATGGTTAAATATTCTCTTTAATTTACATTAATAAATATGTAAATTTTCATACGGTAAAAATTTCTTTTATTTACATAAATAAAAATGTAAACTTCTCCTACGGTGAATGTTCATATATATTAACATTAATAAAAATGTAAACTTTTCATACGGTGAAATTCTAACGTTAATTTACATAATAAAATGTAAAATTTATGTCATCACCAAATTCTAATTTTAATTTACATATAAAATGTAAATTTTATGTCATCGTAAATTCTAATATTAAATTTACATAATAAAATGTAAATTTATGTCAACGCAAAATTCTAACATTAAATTTACATAATAAGATGTAAATTTTGTTACAACGCCAAATTCTAATGTTAATCTACATAATAAAATGTAAATTTTTGTATCAACGAAAAATTCTAGCTTTAATTTACATAAGAAAATGTAAATTTTATATCACGCAAAGTTCTAGCTTTAATTTACAAATAAAAATGTAAATTTGATGTCAACGCACAATTCTAACTTTTATTTTCATAATAAAATGTAAAATTTGTATCATCGCCAATTCTAATATTGAATTTACAAAATAAAAATGTAAATTCATGTCAACGCAAAATTCTAACTTTTATTTACATAATAAAATGTAAAATTTGTGTCGTCACAAAGTTTTAATATTGAATTTACAAAATAAAATGTAAATTCATGTCATTGCCAAATTTTAATATTGAATTTACACAATAAAATGTAAATTCATGTCAACGCAAAATTCTAATATTAAATTTACAAAATAAACTGTCAAATCATGTCATCGCTAATTTTTAACTTTTAATTTGCATACTAAAATGTGTATCATCGCAATTTCTAAAATTTTGATTTACATACTAAATTGTAAATCATCGTAAATTCCAAAATTTTGGTTTACATAATAAAATGTAAATCATCGCATATTCTACTTTTTTTTTAATTTACGAAATAAGATGTACATTTATATCATCAAATCAACAACCACATCCAAATATCCAAACAAGTATACATCTAACAATTCATATCAAGATAATATTCAGGTGGTGTATATTTTGGCATATGACAAATCGGGGAAGTATGATTCAATATCATTAACAAATAATCTCTATTAATTAGCCAATAGTTTCAGATCTAATATTTAGATTCGCGGATCTAACAACATACGGTCATAAACAACCTAGAACCGTATTTCAAATATCACTACATAGCATATCAATCAATCAATATTCTTTAATACTAAAGAATTAATAATAAATTAAAATAAATTTAATTAAAAATAAATTCTCACCTTTCTTGTTTCTGAAATGAATCAAGTTTGAATAGATTTGGTGTTCGAATTCAAGACGGTTGCGGATCTGAAACATTTTACATGCAAATTTATGTGAAAAATAAAAAAACAGCTTTTAACAACTCCTGCAGCAACACTTAAAAGCGTGGGGAAATCTGAAATAGAATTTACCTTAGAACGTTCAAAACTTCAAACTCGATTTTCTGGAGTTGTAGTTGACGAAACGACGAGCCGTTTGTTGGAGAAGGACCGACTACGAGAGAGCTATGCACGGCCAGAAAAGGGGGGGTGCGATCGACGTGGTGGGGCCTGGTTGACCTGCGTTCGGCGGCTCTTTGGAGGCTTGGTGGCGGCGCTATGGGGAACGGGGAGGGGCGAGACTTGTCGGAGATCGAAGAGCTCGCGAAGAGCTTCGAAACGAGTACTCACACGCTAAATTTCGTTGAGAAATGGAAGAGAGATCGAAGAATGAAAATTCGGAGGCTATGGGTTATGGTGCGGCTGAAACTCACGGTGGAAGAAGAAGACCCCGTCACTTTATATAATATTAATATATTAGGGTATTTTAATTATTATTTAATTGACCCGCGCAATGGAACATGTTACAGGACCCAATTCCGAAATTTATTATGAGTTCTGGAATAATTATATTATTTTATTAATATTTTAATGTATACCGTACATGAAAATTCACCGAGGTCACAAATTAACTTCAAAAATTCTCGAAAAATATATTTAGCTATGTTTTGATGCTGTGGACCTATGAAAATTAATTTCGTTCAATTCTGAGCCCGTAAGAATTTTTAATGAATTTTTAAAGTAAAAAATTTGCCCGTTTACACTGAAAAATCAATTATAATTATATTTTAATTCTAAAAATTACCAAAAAAAATCATTTTTAGCTTTGTTTTGATGATACGAATCCAACAAAATTTATTTCGTTGAATTCCGAGACTTTTTGAAAAATGGCTATTTTTCAGGCCAGTATATTTAATATTAAAAATACATTTTTAAACAAATAATTTTCGAAACTCGAAATATATAAGTGTTTACTGTTTTTCAATGCAGAAACATCATTTCGAACTCAATGGAAGTGGTTTCGAGTCGAAATTCCTTTATATGTAAAAAGTAGCATTTTTGACCTATGCAAATTACCTAGCGACCTTTCTAAAAATTGAATTGGTCATAACTTTTGATTTCCGCTATGAAATTTCGATTTTTCGGATTCGTTGGAAAGATATTTTTAAATAGATTCCAATATTTTTGGTTTCACTAAAATCCGTTAAATTTTGCATCCTGTATGGTTAGTCAAAGTTCAAGTTTGACTTTTCAAACTACCGCGCTATTTCTAACTCTTTTTATAATTAAAATTAATTTATTCATTCTAACTTCGATTTGAACCAAATTTGTGATCATTATTATTTAAAATAGATTATTCTAAATATCAAAACTCATTTAAAATTACTTAAAATAAATTTTAAATTGGCCCCAAAATTCAGGGTTGTTACAGTCTCCCTCACTTGAAAACTTTTCGTCCTCGAAAAGAGAAAAGAAAAAGAAGAAAGAGGATAGGAGAGAGAGAAAGCCAAGCAACGGCTCATAAAATCAAAACTCAAAAGGAAATAAAAGCAACATCGGAGATGTAACTTATTCTAGGCGTACCTATAGAAACATCAGACTTCCCTCCTCCTTCAGTAGAAACTGGCACTGAAGAAGTTGGTCCTTTCGCTCCTTCGTAAACATGTGCCACTTGAGCATCGCCACTTTCTTTAGTCTTCTTCGAATGTATGATCAAGGGAAGAGTCAAAATAACTGTAATGGTGATTCTAAGAGATAGAAATGATCGAAGGATGAATGAAAAGATGACGAAAGTGACTGGCTATTATGTATCACATGAAATGTTCGCCATAGAATATTGTGATTCTATGTAAACGAATTTGTTATAAATATGTTATATTCCAAAGCTAAGTGTAACCAAAGCTCTGATACCAACTGTAATGACCCCAAACTTCCACTAGGTGAAAGTTAGGAATAATCATATGGAATACAACATAAATATAACAATACATATCACTGATACAACATAGCAGAGGAAAAACCATAGAATAATAACATTATAGCAGCGGAAATATAATGTCATAAACCACAGAATCCCAACAGTCACAGAATTCCAAATTATTACATCAAGTTTTGCAGAAATTGAAATAAGTTCCAACTCTCAAAATAAGCAATACGAAATGAAACAAGTCTAATGTCTGAACTTAAAGATAGAAAATGCAATAGAAATAAATGATAGTTGTCCTCAAAGCTCCAAGTCATCACCTCTCCGCAAAAGCAAATCCAAGCAAAGATAATGAGCAACTCCAAGACAAGACTCCAAGCAAAGAATGAACTTGTTTACTTGGCTGCCCGTGTAGAAAAGAGGGCACCCGAGTTTGCAAAAAGGTGAAACAAACTACGGGTCAGTCGTGGGACTGGTATGAGAATTCATAACTAGTTTAGTAATAATAATATGACAAATCCAAAGACCACGCCGCTAATGCGGAACGGGTTTACTCAATGGATTGTCGTGCATAATTTAAAGTGTCAGAACATACAACATCGCAATGCTTTTTTAGAAAAATGGAATCACCATAAGACTCAAGTCCCATCACACAATGCAACGCACACCAGAGGATAGAGTTTTCCCTTATGGTGATTAAACATGCTAAATACGGCAAATACGAGTTTAATATTATTATTAGTGTATAATAAAAACATTTCAAAATAAATGTATCAATCCTAGGAAACATAGTACCCCATCCTACTATATCTCCATACTAGTAATACAATCAAAACCGTAGGGTCGTATTTGGAATTTGGATTTCCATCTGAGTCAAGGCTAGGGAGGAGCTCCTTACCGATTTGAGACACTCTAGCAATGCCCCAGGATTGGTACTCTGTCCAACCCTTGGATCCTGCAGGGCCGGTCCATACGTTAACGCTTAATGGATTGGCAATTCCTGAACACACGCTTTCCAGTCCTTTTGGACCTATAATACGGCCAGTGGCGACCGCATAAAACCGAGGCCTCGAAAAATCCAACAACCACAATGAATAAATGCCAGCGCTGGTAGGTCCCTGGCACCACTCTAGCTAGAAAGAAACGTGTGCACTCCCTGCGTTCCCTTCTCCCGTTTTAGACTCCGCCGGTGTGTGAGGCTCGTGAAGTCACGTCATACTCAAAGCTATGCCTAAATAGGCTATGCTTTGATCATCCCACAAGGCCTGCTTTTCAACAAAGCCTTGATCACATGCATCTTGGCATGCCACATCGTCAATCCATACCATATCATTGACTTCTGCCAACATATAACCTCTGAGCTCGTACGTCTCAGAGAAGGGTGTAAAATACCAAACAGATATATGTTTAGCAGAGATCAATAGATACAATATAAAGGAGTACCACGTCAGACATGCAATCCATTTATACGCTTATGCTCTGGGTCTGAACGAAAGCCAAATCCGTTCAATCAACATGTTCGTTCGAACGACGATCATGACCTCGAATTGGGAGCAAATCAATTCAAAGCCTCAATCGCTGTCTTCCCGAGGGGAAGATTGACGGTCTTCATTAGTCGTCTTCTTCTTCAATTTTTCATCGTCGTTTTGATTATTTGGAATGAGATTAACTCGGCTTTTCCAAATAATCTTCGTATATATATGTATGTATATATATATATTGAAAACTCTTCCTTATCTTTATTTCTAATTTATAACGATTATTTTCTATTTTATTTAATTAAAAATAATTAAATCTTAAATCCACGACGATTCAGGTCAATATCGATTCTGGTGCTATTTTCAATCAATTTTGATTTTCACATATCTCAAAATCTAACCATTGGATTTTGACGTATTATATATCGTTGGAAAGATTTTTCCAAGACGGTCCTAGCGGTTTCAGTCTAAAGAAAATCCGACGGTTGGATCTTCTTGTATTGTCATTTAAAGATATAATTTTAAATTGCGAAATACCGCGCTCGATTCGTTTAATTTTAATTATATTTATATATATATAAACGTAACCCTTTTAACTCTTTATTCTTAAGTATATTTTCCTTCTTTATCCTTTTATCCCTTCATTTACAGAGAAATGTAAATCATGCTTGAATGATGAATTCTTCCTTTTTAATTCTTTTAATTTCTTTAACTTACGGTAAAATGTAAATTATATTCCATTGTCCAATTCCTTCTTTAAATTCCATCCTTACATGTAAAATGTAATTTATAATTCATCGTTCTTAAGTACATATAAAAATATAAATTTTATTTACAATGTGAATCCTACTTCTTGTTTACATTATAAAAATGTAATCTTTATTTACAAAGTAAATCCATACATTCATTTCATAGAATAGAATGAAATTTCATTCATGCGGGTTAAATTCATTCATAATTTACATAATAATATGTAATTTATGTCATACGATGAAAATTCATTCATGTATTACATATAAAAATGTAATTTACATTATGCGGACTAATTTCATTCATAAATTATAAAATAAAATGTAATTTATTTCATGCAATCTTAACTCATTCATAAAATGCATATACAAATGTATTTTATTTCATGCGGTGTTAATTCATTCATAAAATACACATAAAAATGTATTTTATATTATGAGGTCTTAATTCATTCATAAAATACATATAAAAATGTATTTTATATCATGCGGCTTCATTTATTCATAAATTACATAAATAAATGTAATTTATGTCATGTGGTCTAATTTCCTTTTATAAACTACATAAATAAATGTAATTCATGTCATGCGGTCTAATTTCATTGATAAATTACATAAATAAATGTAATTCATCCTACAGTCAATTTTCTTTTTATTAACATCATAAATAACGTCACTTATCCTACGGTAAATTTTCTTTTTATTAATATCATAAATAATGTCACTTATACTACGGTCAATTCTCTTTTTATTAACATTATAAAAAATGTCAATTCATCCTACGATATCATTCTTTTATCTTAACATTATAACTAATGTTAATTTCCTACAGTGTAAATTCCCTTTTTATTTACATTATAAAATAATGCAAAATTATCCTACGTTGTGATTACTATATAATTTACATTAAAAATAATGTAAAATGGACATACGGTAAAATTCATGTATATTTACATTAAGAAAGATGTAAATTTTACATACGGTGAAATTTCTATATATTTACATTAAGGAAAATGTAAATTCTCATTCTTGTCACATTTTCTTGAATTTGCATTCAACAAAATGTAAACTTCTATTCTCAAGTTACAACATAAAATCCATTCTTCTTTACAATGTAAAATTTACTCTTTAAAACACAATGCAAAGTCCATTCCTTTTATTACATTAAAATTAATGTAAATCTTCCTATGGTGAGATTTTACATGTATTAACATTAGAAATAATGTTAACAAATCCTACGGTTAAATTTACATATATTAACATTAAAAATAATGTTAACAATTTCTACGGTTAAATATTCTCTTTAATTTACATTAATAAATATATAAATTTTCATACGGTAAAAATTTCTTTTATTTACATAAATAAAAATGTAAACTTCTCCTACGGTGAATGTTCATATATATTAACATTAATAAAAATGTAAACTTTTCATACGGTGAAATTCTAACGTTAATTTACATAATAAAATGTAAAATTTATCTCATCACCAAATTCTAATTTTAATTTACATAATAAAATGTAAATTTTATGTCATCGTAAATTCTAATATTAAATTTACATAATAAAAATGTAAATTTATGTCAACGCAAAATTCTAACATTAAATTTACATAATAAGATGTAAATTTTGTTACAACGCCAAATTCTAATGTTAATCTACATAATAAAATGTAAATTTTTGTATCAACGAAAAATTCTAGCTTTAATTTACATAAGAAAATGTAAATTTTATATCACGCAAAGTTCTAGCTTTAATTTACAAATAAAAATGTAAATTTGATGTCAACGCACAATTCTAACTTTTATTTTCATAATAAAATGTAAAATTTGTATCATCGCCAATTCTAATATTGAATTTACAAAATAAAAATGTAAATTCATGTCAACGCAAAATTCTAACTTTTATTTACATAATAAAATGTAAAATTTGTGTCGTCACAAAGTTTTAATATTAAATTTACAAAATAAAATGTAAATTCATGTCATTGCCAAATTTTAATATTGAATTTACACAATAAAATGTAAATTCATGTCAACGCAAAATTCTAATATTAAATTTACAAAATAAACTGTCAAATCATGTCATCGGTAATTTTTAACTTTTAATTTGCATACTAAAATGTATATCATCGCAATTTCTAAAATTTTGATTTACATACTAAATTGTAAATCATCGTAAATTCCAAAATTTTGGTTTACATAATAAAATGTAAATCATCGCATATTCTACTTTTTTTTTTAATTTACGAAATAAGATGTACATTTATATCATCCAATCAGCAACCACATCCAAATATCCAAACAAGTATACATCTAACAATTCATATCAAGATAATATTCAGGTGGTGTATATTTTGGCATATGACAAATCGGCGAAGTATGATTCAATATCATTAACAAATAATCTCTATTAATTAGCCAATAGTTTCAGATCTAATATTTAGATTCGCGGATCTAACAACATACGGTCATAAACAACCTAGAACCGTATTTCAAATATCACTACATAGCATATCAATCAATCAATATTCTTTAATACTAAAGAATTAATAATAAAATAAATTAAATTTAATTAAAAATAAATTCTCACCTTTCTTGTTTCTGAAATGAATCAAGTTTGATCAGATTTGGTGTTCGAATTCAAGACGGTTGCGGATCTGAAACATTTTACATGCAAATTCATATGAAAAATAAAAAAACAGCTTTTAACAACTCCTACAGCAACGCTTAAAAGCATGGGGAAATCTGAAATAGAATTTACCTTAGAACGTTCAAAACTTCAAACTCGATTTTCTGGAGTTGTAGTTGACGAAACGACGAGCCGTTTGTTGGAGAAGGACCGGCTACGAGAGAGCTATGCACGGCCAGAAAAGGGGGGGGGTGCGATCGACGTGGTGGGGCCCGGTTGACCTGCGTTCGGCGGCTCTTTGGAGGCTTGGTGGCGGCGCTACGGGGCACGGGGAGGGGCGAGACTTGTCGGAGATCGAAGAGCTCGCGAAGAGCTTCGAAACGAGTATTCACACGCTAAATTTCGTTGAGAAATGGAGGAGAGATCGAAGAATGAAAATTCGGAGGCTATGGGTTATGGTGCGGCTGAAACTCACGGTGGAAGAAGAAGACCCCGTCACTTTATATAATATTAATATATTAGGGTATTTTAATTATTATTTAATTGACCCGCTTAAGCCCGTTTTGGTCCGAACTCCGATTCAGGCCTGCTTACTGTCGTTCTTAAGGTTTTGAGGCCTTCTCAACGCAATGGAACATGTTACAGGACCCAATTCCGAAATTTATTATGAGTTCTGGAATAATTATATTATTTTATTAATATTTTAATGTATACCGTACATGAAAATTCATCGAGGTCACAAATTAACTTCAAAAATTCTCGAAAAGTATATTTAGCTATGTTTTGATGATGTGGACCTATGAAATTTAATTTCGTTCAATTCTGAGCCCGTATGAATTTTTAATGAATTTTTAAAGTAAAAAATTTGCCCGTTTACACTGAAAAATCAATTATAATTATATTTTAATTCTAAAAATTACCAAAAAATCATTTTTAGCTTCGTTTTGATGATACGAATCCAACAAAATTTATTTCGTTGAATTCCGAGACTTTTTGAAAAATGGCTATTTTTCAGGCCAGTATATTTAATATTAAAAATACATTTTTAAACAAATAATTTTCGAAACTCGAAATATATAAGTGTTTACTGTTTTTCAATGCAGAAACATCATTTCGAACTCAATGGAAGTGGTTTCGAGTCGAAATTCCTTTATATGTAAAAAGTAGCATTTTTGACCTATGCAAATTACCTAGCGACCTTTCTAAAAATTGAATTGGCCATAACTTTTGATTTCCGCTGTGAAATTTCGATTTTTCGGATTCGTTGGAAATATATTTTTAAATAGATTCCAATATTTTTGGTTTCACTAAAATCCGTTAAATTTTGCATCCTGTATGGTTAGTCAAAGTTCAAGTTTGACTTTTCAAACTACCGCGCTATTTCTAACTCTTTTTATAATTAAAATTAATTTATTCATTCTAACTTCGATTTGAACCAAATTTGTGATCATTATTATTTAAAATAGATTATTCTAAATATCAAAACTCATTTAAAATTACTTAAAATAAATTTTAAATTGGCCCCAAAATTCAGGGTTGTTACACCTCTAATCAGACAATTACATGGTAGTCTTAATGGTCAAGTCTATATGTTTTGGGAAATTACCTTTGAAAATGAGCTTTGGGATATTAAACCATCAGTAAAGATGATTAAGCCATATTGCATATTGCATCAAAAAAACCAATTTAATATGACTGGTTTAATCTCATACAAGAATTTTACTATAAAACCATTGATATATTGAATTTCAGCGTAATATAACTGATCTTTTTTGCTTTGTACTACGTTTGTATCAGACTATCAATATGCATCCATTAGATCACACCATCACTATGTATTAAGTTGCCATCATGCTTGAGTAATTTTGTGGATTGATTTGACGTACAACATGCTTTGATGCCACCACACATTTACACTTTCGCTTTCATTCCTTTCTGAATACTTATGTTGCCCGGTTAATTTTGTTAAACAATAGTTGGAAAAGATCATAATGATCTTTCAAAGATTACTATTACTTCCATGCTTATCAAAATTACTGGACGTGATATTACATCAACAAAAGATTCTAATTTTTTTAACCTGATCAGTTTGTAATTTGTTAACCTGTCTTCCATGTATATTGCTCTAACTATTGGTTGAGCTAACACAATTTTTTACTAATGCGATGCGGCATACCAGATGGTGCAATGAAGCTTGCTGACTTTATTTGGATGGACAAATTAATCCTTACATCACTGAGCGATCCAACTGACCATTGTTTTCAAGTAAGATATGGTGATAATTTCTCAGTTTTTCATACTATTTTATTAAAATAACTTTCTACCTTTTCAAGTGGTTCATAACAGTAATTGATGTCAAATTGTCATGGGCATATTTTTTACACTCATTTGTTTTGAAAATTTTCAGAATACTCCTCCAATGCCTGTTATACATGATGGCAAAGTAGAATCGTCTGAATCAAGAGTAACAACTTTACCTATCCGACTCACTGTGTAATCTTTTATATCCTTCTATTTCATTTTCTTTGAGGCTTTTTTTTTTGCAGAAAACTGGGACTTTGATTCGAATATGAGTTTGCGAAGAACCGTTTGAGTCATTCACCATATCCCCTCGGCAAAGTATTTTACATTCATGCATTTTTTTGGTTGTTCATTATATACGACAATGAATGCTACAACATATGACTTTATACATAGGATATACATTCATTTATTTTCTTATAATCTTTTATATCCTTCTATTTCATTTTCTTTGAGTTTTTTTTGGTAGAAAACTGGGACTTTGATTCGAATATGAGTTTGCGAAGAACCGTTTGAGTCATTCACCATATCCCCTCGGCAAGGTATTTTTACATTCGTGCATTTTTTGGTTGTTCATTATATACTACAATGAATGCTACAACTTATGACTTCATACACAGGATATACATTCATTTATTTTCTTATTCATATCCCTTCGTCCGTATCCTACGATTCAAACATGTATAACTTAATTCATTTGTATGCTACATATTTACATCTGTCCTTTATATATTTCACACTTTTAGGGTCATGTATTTGGCTGCCATTTTCACGTGAGCGTAGTAATTGTATACCAGCGCAGGTATTATGTGCGTATCCGTACGTACGCCGTCCAAGACACAATAGAACTCCCGCCTCTCTTCTTCCCGCATTTCATTAATGAAATTTCTTGGATTGTGCAAATATGATTTCGCACACATTCATCTGCACTATTAATTCATTACTACACTGACATTACTTTGTGTTTGCAAAAATGAGGAAACACACATCAACTTATTCTCTATTCAACAAAGTTTGGTTATGTTTAAAACTAAACAAATCTCACATTACATATGTCTCCTTTTTTTCCCAACGCTTTCCTATTATGTAAATTTACATTTTCTTCAAAACCTCTTAACCTCAAAAATTTTGATGCACCCAAATTAGTATTCATTACGTACGACCACTCCCGTTGCTATATTAAAACAACTACCTCGATTTCAACCTCTTCCTCATACACTTATTGCTCTTTATTTGTAATAACCCGGAAATCTGGGCCAGTTTAAAATTTTTATTTTGGCAATTTTAGCGAATTTTGATTATTTAAAATGAATTATTTTAAATAATATCGACGAGAAATTTATTTTGAATATAATTCGAACGTATATATTATATAGATCGTCATTAGAATATAAATATTTATTTTAAAATATTAAAGGAACTGAAAATGGCGCGGTAGTTCGATAATTCGATTTCAAAATTCAAATGAATGTACCGGGTGCAAAATAAACCGGATTTTAGTGAAATAAAAAATAATCGAATCTAATTGAGAATATCTTTCCAACGAATCCGAAAAATCAAAATTTCATAGCGGGGATCAAAAGATACGTCCAGTTGAAAATTCTGAATAGTCGCTATGGAATTCAGGCCCTTAAAAATGGAAATTTTGCAAACGACCTCGGTTTTCGACGAAACCACTTTTGTTGGATCCGTGATGTCAGATTATTGCTAGGTTTCAAATTTCATAAATTTTCGAATCAATATGTGAGCGTGGCAAAGGAAAACGTGTTTGACCAGTTTAAGTTGATTTTAATCGACTGGAAAATGGTCATTTTTCAAACGGTCTCAGAATTCGACGAAACTAGTTTTGTTAGGACCGTATCGTCAATACGAAGCTAGAAAATATTTTTTTGGAATTTTTAGAGTTCGTATGTGACCCCGGTAAATTGAAATACGTGCTCAAATTCAATATATAGAGTTATATGTTAATTATAACGGAAACTGATCGAAACGGCCGAATCAACTTATGGTACATATCCCATTGTGTTCGGAATGGGGGTGAAACGCTATGGACGACAGACGGTGGGTCTCGTTTAGAATTCAAAATAAAAAGTCAACTTTTGAATTTTAAAATTAAATAAATAAATATAAATTATAATAACCCCCTATACCTTTTCTTCCCTCCCCGTTCATTCAGAGAATAAAAAAAATAAGGGGAGGGGGGAAATCGCGATTCACCACCGCCACCCCCCCCCCCCCCGATTAGTTCGTCGCGTCGCCCCTAGGTGGCGCCCCACCACCGCATCCCTCTCGCTTCCTCCCTCCCTCCTCCATCTCGGCCTGGCACGTGAGCTCAAGCCTCCTCCCCCTCGATGCAGTCAAGCCCGAACCCCCACAGCCCACCGCATCCCCCTGAAACCCCCTGCGCACCACCGCTCCACTGCTCTGCACCCCCACCGCCGTCGGTCAGAGCTCGATCTCCCCCTCAGCGAGCCACTGCACCCCAACGCCCTAATCCCGCTCTTCCGACCAAGACAGCGCGCCTCCAGCCTTCAGGCAGCCACCGCTCCATCTGGCCGGACCCCACAGCGACGCTCTCCGATTGCCCTCCCGATTGGTGGGCCCTCCTTAGGCGAAAATCCGATTTTTACTTCAAGGTGAGTGTTTAATTCCATTTTTATGTATTAGCGAATTTAAAAATAGGTTTTTTACTCTATGTATAACATGAAAGGTGAGGTTTTTAATTCAAGAAAGACGAGATGTTTATCTGTTTAAAGGGGAGATCCTTTTTGTGTAAAAATTCGATTTTTATATATTGAACAGCGAAGTAAAAATTCGATTTTTATATATTGAACAGCGAAGTAAAAATTTGATTTTTATATATTGAATAACGAAGTAAAAATTCGATTTTTATATATTGAATAGCGAAGTAAAAATTCGATTTTTATATATTGAATAGCAAAGTAAAAATTCGATTTTTATATATTGAATAGCGAAGTAAAAATTCGATTTTTATATATTGAATAACAAAGTAAAAATTCGATTTTTATATATTGAATAGCGAAGTAAAAATTCGATTTTTATATATTGAATAACAAAGTAAAAATTCGAATTTTTTTTCATATGTAGAGAATACGGGCAAAGAAAGTGACAAGAGGCGAGAACGACGAAGATTTCTACCTAAGAAGAGTCGTGGCGTTGGATTAGCTATTCGGTGAGAACTTCTCACCTTTAACTTTCTTTTTCTAGTTAAAAATATATACTAGGATGCAGATGGTGTTTAGTAGCACCCGACACCCGTCATCCACAGACCATGGATGGCTTGTATGTTTGATTGTTTGTTGTGGCGAAAATTGGTTGTGTGATGTGAAATAAAATAATTATATAGTTAAAAATATTTATATAGTTAAAAATATAAATTTTAACGTGTATATAAAATGAAATGAATATTTATAAACAAATCGGATGATTTGTTTATATAGACACATTTGACTGATATTGATTGGGAGGATAAATTTTACACATCGCCCAACTGTACAAATAAAATCTGTGTTTGATTGATTGAAACCCCACACGGGTATTGGGATGAAATTTGACAAACACTAATCCCAATAATTAGTTGTATGTCGATCGATTGATTGACAGACTGTGTAAGCGTTGAATATATATATTCAATGCTTATACAGTGTAGAATGCACTTTGGATGATGGTTGATTGCTTATCGTCATTGTTGTGTATTTGAAGTGAATGAAATCCATATAATCCACATTATATGGTAATTGACTGTGTCTGATTCCAGTTCAGAAAGAATGAATAGTTTAAAATAATATTCAGTGAATATTGAAATGTGAAGTCGTGTTAAGTAGTTAACCGCCATTTTAACACGAACGGGAATTTTATCGATTTTATTCATTTTAAAATGAATATTGAAAAGTGATTTCAAAATCGAATATTTTGAAATGAAATTTGAATTATATTGAATTGAAATTCGAATTAAATAGAATTGAATAGATATTCGAATTAAATAGGATTGAATAGAAATTCGAATTTAATAGAATTGAATTGAAATTCGAATTAAATAGAATTGAATTGAAATTCGAATTAAATTGAAAAAGAATTGAAACCGTTTTAAATTGAATTTAAAACGAATTGAATTTGAATTGAAATCGAATTGAAATTGAATTGAATTGAAAACGAACTGAAATTGAATTAGAAATCAATTTGAATTGAAATCGATTTGAAATGAATTTAAAACGAATTTATATTGGAATATTCAATTTTGATTTGAAATTGAATATGAAGTTGAAATCGTTTTGAAAATGAATTTAAAACGATTTATAAAGCACGTTTTAAAAAGGAAATCGACGAAGTATATATTATATGTATAATATAATGGCCTGAATAGAACGCGTCGCGGCAGTTCTCGAATTTCGACCATTGACTTCGAACGGATATTGCAGGAGATCCGACCGTCAGATTCTCCTAAAATCGGAACCGTTGGGTTCGTATCAAAAAGAGCTTTCTAACGAATATTAGAAATTTGAAATCTAACGGTTGGATTTGGAATTATGTCCAAATCAAATTTGGAAAAGGTCGCTATAAGTGCAGTTCGATGGCCGTTGATGGAAATCGACTGTATGGGCCTTGATAAAATTATTAAAAATATCAATAATTTGTGTAAAATCATAAGAAATGATTTGGGAAGAAATGGGATGAAAAACTCCATATTTGAAAAGATAAAAATAGATTTTTATCGAAATGAACTAGTTTTGAACTAGAATTAAAATTCTATTTGTTTTTAAATAAATAAATTGAATTTGAAAATGGCTTTAAAAATAACCAGAATTTCCAATGATTGCATTGGAATGGATTTGAATTGAAATTTTCTTCGGAAAATTTTGATGTTGGATTTCGTGATTATACAGATGTTGTTACGGAAATTTGGAAGATATAGATATGTATATCGTTATTTCCAATACGATATCTGTTGGTCGTAGAATTGGATATTGAATATAAGCCGATATATTTTCTATTCAGAGCCTTGTATTTAATATGAAATGTGATTTGGGTTTGTCGTGAATGGTGTCTTGACTAACACTGTTCTTGAACCCAGTTGAGAGAAGATTAAATCTTTTTAGTTATATTTAATGAAGTGTACCAATTAAATAATATTTAATTGGAATTGAATTGATATTGATTTTTGGGTTTATCGTGGACAGTGTTTTAAATAACACTCGTCCTTTAACCCGATAATTAATGGAATGTGACTTTGGGTTTATCGTGAACCGTGTTTTAAATGACATTGATTCTTTAACCCCGTTAACAATTAAAACTAAGTGGAGTTTTAATGAACCTTTAATTAGATTGAAAAGATCGAGAATGGAGTATCACCAGTTTTGCTCCAGGCGATAGTTAAATCTTTATTTAGATTTGAGCGTGAAATGGTAATTGAATTTACCGTTAACACCATGGTGTTAGATATGAAGTATTACCAGTTTTACTTCATGGGATAAATAGGTTGGGATTGTGAAATAAAATAAATAATTACTTCGGTGTGGTTCGCTAATCCCGACTAGTTTGAATTGATATTCAAAGGAGATTAAAGAATAAATTTAAAGAATTTATCTTTGATAAAATTAATGGGAATCTTTCCCAAAATATAAGAATATTTGAATAAAAGAATATTCTGAATTGGAATGAGACGTATGTTGTGTTTGTGTAACACATGTTTATTTTATATATATACGCGAGTTGTTCAGAAAGACCGGGTTTATCCCATTCTGAATAACTGATTCGACGTGGTGTCGAAGATGGAGACGGTGGTTGAAGACCGGAGGTCATCACGTCGTTTGGGTAATTACTGATGATCTTGATTGGGCTGTACACCCAAGAAGATGGAAACAGTTGGTGGTCGTCCAGACGTACTTGGAGATCGATGGATATGCGGGGTACTAGGTGCCTCCGGTTTCGTTCAGATCCAGAACGAACTTGTAAATGGACTGTGTGTCTGACATTGGATTTTAGTCTGTGTGATTGATTTCTATTAAATATAAATCTATTTGGCGGCGGAGAATTTATTCTCTTTCTTAACGCCCTTCTCTGAGACGTACGAGCTCAGGGGTTATATACTCATGGATATCAAACGCATAGAGTGAATTGCCTGTGTGGCATGCCTAAGTGGCAAATGATCAAGGCTTCTGTTGAAAAGCAAAGTCTTGTAGTTGATGATCAAAGCACCTCCTGTGTGGCATAGCTTTGTGTAACGTGAATTCGCGAGCCTCACACCCGGTATGAACCAAAAACGGGAGAAGGACCTCAGGGAGGACATGCGTTTCTTTCTAGTTAGAAGTGGCGTCAGTGGTTTTACAGCCTTGACGAGTTTGACTTATGTGGTTGTTGCTGTTGCGAGGAGCCTCGGTTAAATCAGACAATCCGGGTCCGATGGAGCCATTCGTTGGCTCATTCACGCCCCAAAGGGTGGGGAAACGCAGTGTTCAGGCATTTTAATCAACATCGGTGGACCGGCTCTGACGATCCAAGTGTCTTGACTGAGTACTTGCCCTGAGACTCGGACTAGACAGTCTCGAATCGGTTGAGGACTATCTTTTGCCTCGGTTCATAGACGGAAATACGTGACATTTGCGGTTTTATTTGTAGAGCCTAGTATGGCGACATAGTGGGATGAGGCGCTTATGCCGTCTATGATTGATACTTATGATTTGAAGATTGTTTTATACACTATGCACTTATGATAGTATCAAATGATTTGTTTTAAATGTATCAAGCATTCTTGGCTATTATAAGGTAAAAACCCTATCCTCCGGCTTGCGTTGCATTGTGTGATGGGAACTGGGTCTTATAATAGCTTCATTGTTCTTTATTTTAGCTTTGCGCTGTTGTTTGATGCACTGGTATTCTTGGGAGGAAACCCGTTCCGTGTTATACGGCGTGGTCCCTTGATTTACTGAACTTTAAAAATAAAGATTAACTGTTTTAGTTCTCACACCAGTCCCATGACTGACCTGAAGTTTATTGTTTTAACCTAAACTCTGGGTGCCCTTATATTGACATGGGCAGCTAGCAGTTTTGGTTTTGCAGATTTATATTCACAGGATCCTGGTTTACAGCTGGAATGATATCCGGAAAGATTTGTATCCGTATATCTCTTCTAGTTGTGTATGGTATTATTTTCCGCTGCGATGTATTTAAATGTAATTTAAATCTCTGATATTTCTGTGTAATATTTATTCATACCCTGTATATTCTTGTATTCTGATGGAATTGTTGTAATATACAATGAAATGTTCTTCCGTCTGTGTTCTGTTGTGTCGTGTTCTCAAAACAATCAGGCGTTTTGAACGATCTAGATCGGTTTAGCGACTGATTCGGATCGAGCGAAATTCCCGGTCGTCACATTTGGTATCAGAGCTCTGGTTTACAGAGCTAGAGAACAAGACACATTAGAACCATACGAAAGAATTCATCAGATATTGGATTAGTAATATCCAATTAGAATGACTCGTTAGAGATAGGATTAGTAGTATCCTAGAACGAGTGTGAAGAGTATATTTTTAAAATGAAAACAATTTTGTTTTGAAAATTTAAATCAATTATTCGTATTTGATTATTTATTTTATATTGAATTTGGACAATCCAATATATAAAGATTTTGCATATGCGCCTTGCAAACGTATATTCGAAGTTTTAATATACTGGATAGATATAGAATCACACTCTAGTCACTCGGGGATGATCCTGATGATGGTGCATCATCATCAGCATTTATATTCGAGTGTCGAAGGTGTGATATCTATATATTTCCATTAGACTGGTGTGAGAACCAAAATTAGATAGGGCATATTGTTGTGATTTGGCATCAAAAATTTGATTTTTGACTATGTATCAAAGTTATGAATTTCAAAAGCTAATCAACTAATTGATTGATGGTTGTGTTGTTGATTATTGGTTGATTTATTAAATTTTTTAACCATTTAGTCAGTTGAACCAAATATTGAGTTGTATTGAAATTTGTCGCATTTTCTTGCATATACTTGTACTTGCATTGAACAGGTCATAGCAAAGAGGCTAGAGCAGAAGAATAAAATTTGTTTTCCCGACAAATAGGTACATGTTTACTATAATTTACTGTTTTGTTTGGGTGATGATGATTTTATGAGCCGATTGGCTAGCCGCTTGGCTTTTTCTTTTTCTTTTTGAGATCAGAAGGCCTGCATGGCAATTTCGGGATTTTCCCGTGCTCCCGGTGCAGGAGAGGTTATAGCGATTTTTTTGAAAATTTAGGGTGTTAGCCAAATTTTTGAAAAATTTGAAAAGTTAATAGAAACTGAAAAGTTGAAGAACTTAAGCCGTAATCAAAATAGCGGAAGTTGAGTTGATTTGTGAAACAACTTTCGGCTTCGTTCCTTTTCGGGGACGAAAAGTTTTAAGTGGGGGAGATTGTAATAACCTGGAAATCTGGGCCAGTTTAAAATTTTTATTTTGGCAATTTTAGCGAATTTTGATTATTTAAAATGAATTATTTTAAATAATATCGACGAGAAATTTATTTTGAATATAATTCGAACGTATATATTATATAGATCGTTGTTAGAGTATAAATATTTATTTTAAAATATAAAAGGAATTGAAAATGGCGTGGTAGTTCGATAATTCGATTTCAAAATTCAAATGAATGTACCGGGTGCAAAATAAACCGGATTTTAGTGAAACAAAAAATAATAGAATCTAATTGAGAATATCTTTCCAACGAATCCGAAAAATCAAAATTTCATAGCGGGGATCAAAAGATACGTCCAGTTGAAAATTCTGAATAGTCGCTATGGAATTCAGGCCCTTAAAAATGGAAATTTTGCAAGCGACCTCGGTTTTCGACGAAACCACTTTTGTTGGATCCGTGATGTCAAATTATTGCTAGGTTTCAAATTTCATAATGTTTCGAATCAATATGTGAGCGTGGCAAAGGAAAACGTGTTTGACCAGTTTCAGTTGATTTTAATCGACTGGAAAATGGCCATTTTTCAAACGGTCTCAGAATTCGACGAAACTAGTTTTGTTAGGACTGTATCGTCAATACGAAGCTAGAAAATATTTTTCTAGAATTTTTAGAGTTCGTATGTGACCCCGGTAAATTGAAATGCGCGTTCAAATTCAATATATAGAGTTATATGTTGATTTTAACGGAAACCGATCGAAATGGCCGAATCAACTTATGGTACATATCCCATTGTGTTCGGAATGGGGGTGAAATGCTATGGACGACAGGCGGTGGGTCTCGTTTAGAATTCAAATTAAAAAGTCAACTTTTGAATTTTAAAATTAAATAAATAAATATAAATTATAATAACCCCCCATACCTTTTCTTCCCTCCCCGTTCATTCAGAGAATAAAAAAAGGGAGGGGGGGAATCGCGATTCACCGCCGCCACCACCCCCCCCGATTAGTTCGCCGCGTCGCCCCTAGGTGGCGCCCCACCACCGTATCCCTCTCGCTTCCTCCCTCCATCCTCCATCTCGGCCTGGCACGCGAGCTCAAGCCTCCTCCCCCTCGATGCAGTCAAGCCTGAACCCCCACAGCCCACCGCATCCCCCTGAAACCCACTGCACACCACCGCTCCACTGCTCTGCACCCCCACCGCCGTCGGTCAGAGCTCGATCTCCCCCCCCCCCCAGCGAGCCACTGCACCCCGACGCCCTAATCCCGCTCCTCCGACCAAGACAGCGCGCCTCCAGCCTTCAGGCAGCCACCGTTCCACCTGGCCGGACCCCACAGCGACGCTCTCCGATCGCCCTCCCGATTGGTGGGCCCTCCTTAGGCGAAAATCCGATTTTTACTTCAAGGTGAGTGTTTTATTCCATTTTTATGTATTAGCGAATTTAAAAATAGGATTTTTACTCTATGTATAACATGAAAGGTGAGGTTTTTAATTCAAGAAAGGCGAGATGTTTATCTGTTTAAAGGGGAGATCTTGTTTGTGTAAAAATTCGATTTTTATATATTGAATAGCAAAGTAAAAATTCGATTTTTATATATTGAATAGCGAAGTAAAAATTCGATTTTTATATATTGAATAGCGAAGTAAAAATTCGATTTTTATATATTGAATAGCAAAGTAAAAATTCGATTTTTATATATTGAATAGCGAAGTAAAAAATTCGATTTTTATATATTGAATAGCGAAGCAAAAATTCGATTTTTATATATTGAATAGCAAAGTAAAAAATTCGATTTTTATATATTGAATAGCAAAGTAAAAAATTCGATTTTTATATATTGAATAGCGAAGTAAAAATTCGATTTTTATATATTGAATAGCAAAGTAAAAATTCGATTTTTATATATTGAATAGCGAAGTAAAAATTCGATTTTTATATATTGAATATCAAAGTAAAAATTCGATTTTTTTTCATATGTAGAGAATACGGGCAAAGAAAGTGACAAGAGGCGAGAACGATGAAGATTTCTACCTAAGAAGAGTCGTGGCATTGGATTAGTTATTCGGTGAGAACTTCTCACCTTTGACTTTCTTTTTCTAGTTAAAAATATATACTAGGACGCAGACGGTGTTTAGTAGCACCCGACACCCGTCATCCACAGACCATGGATGGCATGTATGTTTGATTGTTTGTTGTGGAGAAAATTGGTTGTGTGATGTGAAATAAAATAATTATATAGTTAAAAATATTTATATAGTTAAAAATATAAATTTTAACGTGTATATAAAATGAAATGAATATTTATAAACAAATCGGATGATTTGTTTATATAGACACATTTGACTGATATTGATTGGGATGATAAATTTTACACATCGCCCAACTGCACAAATAAAATCTGTGTTTGATTGGTTGAAACCCCACACGGGTATTGGGATGAAATTTGACATACACTAATCCCAATAATTAGATGTATGTCGATCGATTGATTGACAGACCGTGTGAGCGTTGAATATATATATTCAATGCTTATACAGTGTAGAATGCACTTTGGATGATGGTTGATTGCTTATCGTCATTGTTGTGTATTTGAAGTGAATGAAATCCATATAATCCACATTATATGGTAATTGACTGTGTCTGATTCCAGTTCAGAAAGAATGAATAGTTTAAAATAATATTCAGTGAATATTGAAATGTGAAGCCATGTTAAGTAGTTAACCGCCATTTTAACACGAACGGGAATTTTATCGATTTTATTCATTTTAAAATGAATATTGAAAAGTGATTTCAAAATCGAATATTTTGAAATGAAATTTGAATTATATTGAATTGAAATTCGAATTAAATAGAATTGAATAGAAATTCGAATTAAATAGAATTGAATTGAAATTCGAATTAAATAGAATAGAATTGAAATTCGAATTAAATTGAAACAGGATTGAAATCGTTTTAAATTGAATTTAAAATGAATTGAAATCGAATTGAAATTGAATTGAAAACGAACTGAAATTGAATTAGAAATCAATTTGAATTGAAATCGATTTGAAATGAATTTAAAACGAATTTATATCGGAATATTCAATTTTGATTTGAAATTGAATATGAAGTTGAAATCGTTTTGAAAATGAATTTAAAACGATTTATAAAGCACCTTTTAAAAAGGAAATCGACGAAGTATATATAATATATATAATATAATGGCCTGAATAGAACGCGCCGCGCCGCGGTAGTTCGCGAATTTCGACCATTGACTTCGAACGGATACCGCGGGAGATCCGACCGTCGGATTCTCCTAAAACCGGAACCGTTGGGTTCGTATCAAAAAGAGCTTTCAAACGAATATTAGAAATTTGAAATCAAATGGTTGGATTTGGAATTATGTCCAAATCAAATTTGGAAAAGGTCGTTATAAGTGCAGTTCGATGGCCGTTGATGGAAATCGACTGTACGGGCCTTGATAAAATTATTAAAAATATCAATAATTTGTGTAAAATCATATGAAATGATTTGGGAAGAATTGGGATGAAAAACTCCATATTTGAAAAGATAAAAATAGATTTTTATCGAAATGAACTAGTTTTGAACTAGAATTAAAATTCTATTTGTTTTTAAATAAATAAATTCAATTTGAAAAGGGTTTTAAAAATAACCAGAATTTCCAATGATTGCATTGGAATGGATTTGAATCGAAATTGTCTTCGGAATATTTCGATGTTGGATTTCGTGATTATACAGATGTTGTTATGGAAATTTGGAAGATATAGATATGTATATCGTTATTTCGAATACGATATCTGTTGGTCGTAGAATTGGATATTGAATATAAGCCGATATATTTTCTATTCAGAGCCTTGTATTTAATATGAAATGTGATTTGGGTTTGTCGTGAATGGTGTCTTGACTAACACTGTTCTTGAACCCAGTTGAGAGAAGATTAAATCTTTTTATTTAGATTTAATGAAGTGTACCAATTAAATAATATTTAGTTGAATTGAATTGATATTGATTTTTGGGTTTATCATGGACAGTGTTTTAAATAACACTCGTCCTTTAACCCGATAATTAATGGAATGTGACTTTGGGTTTATCGTGAACCGTGTTTTAAATGACACTGATTCTTTAACCCCGTTAACGATTAAAACTAAGTGGAGTTTTAATGAACCTTTAATTAGATTGAAAAGATCGAGAATGGAGTATCACTAGTTTTGCTCCAGGCGATAGTTAAATCTTTATTTAGATTTGAGCGTGAAATGGTAATTGAATTTACCGATAACACCGTGGTGTTAGATATGAAGTATTACCAGTTTTACTTCATGGGATAAATAGGTTGGGATTGTGAAATAAAATAAATAATTACTTCGGTGTGTTTCGCTAATCCCGACTTGTTTGAATTGATATTCAAAGGAGATTAAAGAATAAATTTAAAGAATTTATCTTTGATAAAATTAATGGGAATCTTTCCCAAAATATAAGAATATTTGAATAAAAGAATATTCTGAATTGGAATGAGGCGTATGTTGTGTTTGTGTAACACATGTTTATTATATATATATACGCGAGTTTTTCAGAAAGATCGGGTTTATCCCATTCTGAATAACTGATTCGACGTGGTGTCGAAGATGAAGACGGTGGTTGAAGACCGGAGGTCTTCACGTCGTTTGGGTAATTACTGATGATCTTGATTGGGCTGTACACCCAAGAAGATGGAAACAGTTGGTGATCGTCCAGACGTACTTGGAGATCGATGGATATGCGGGGTACTAGGTGCCTCCGGTTTCGTTCAGACCCAGAACGAACTTGTAAATGGACTGTGTGTCTGACATTGGATTTTAGTCTGTGTGACTGATTTCTATTAATTATATATCTGTTTAGCGGCGGAGAATTTATTCTCTTGCTTAACGCCCTTCTCTGAGATGTACGAGCTCAGGGGTTATATACTGATGGATATCAAACGCATAGAGTGAATTGCCTGTGTGGCATGCCTAAGTGGCAAATGATCAAGGCTTCTGTTGAAAAGCAAAGTCTTGTGGTTATGATCAAAGCACCGCCTGTGTGGCATAGCTTTGTGCAACGTGAATTCGCGAGCCTCACACCCTGTATGAACCAAAAACGGGAGAAGGACCTCAGGGAGGACATGCGTTTCTTTCTAGTTAGAAGTGGCGTCAGCGGTTTTACACACCCTGACGAGTTTGACTTATGTGGTTGTTGCTGTTGCGAGGCGCCTCGGTTAGATCGGACGATCCGGGTCCGATGGAGCCATTCGTTGGCTCATTCACGCCCCAAAGGGCGGGGAAACGCAGTGTTCAGGCATTTTAATCCACATCGGTGGACCGGCCCTGACGATCCAAGTGGCTTGACTGAGTACTTGCCCTGAGACTCGGACTAGACAGTCTCGAATCGGTTGAGGACTATCTTTTGCCTCGGTTCATAGACGGAAATACGTGACATTTGCGGTTTTATTTGTAGAGCCTAGTATGGCGACATAGTGGGATGGGGCGCTTATGCCGTCTATGATTGATACTTATGATTTGAAGATTGTTTTATACATTATGCACTTATGATAGTATCAAATGATTTGTTTTAAACGTATCAAGCATTCTTGGCTATTATAAGGTAAAAACCCTATCCTCCGGCTTGCGTTGCATTGTGTGATGGGAACTGGGTCTTATAATAGCTTCATTGTTCTTTATTTTAGCATTGCGCTGTTGTTTGATGCACTGGTATTCTTGGGAGGAAACCCGTTCTGTGTTATACGGCGTGGTCCCTTGATTTACCGAACTTTAAAAATAAAGATTAACTGTTTTAGTTCTCACACCAGTCTCATGACTGACCTGGAGTTTATTGTTTTAACCTAAACTCTGGGTGCCCTTATTTTGACACGGGCAGCTAGTAGTTTTGGTTTTGCAGATTTATATTCACAAGATCTTGGTTTACAGCTGGAATGATATCCGGAAAGCTTTGTATCCGTATATCTCTTCTAGTTGTGGATTGTATTATTTTCCGCTGCGATGTATTTAAATGTAATTTAAATCTCTGATATTTCTGTGTAATATTAATTCATACCTTGTATATTCTTGTATTCTGATGGAATTGTTGTGATATACAACGAAATGTTCTTCCGTCTGCGTTCTGTTGTGTCGTGTTCTCAAAACAATCAGGCATTTCGAACGGTCTAGATCGGTTTAGCGACTGATTCGGATCGAGCGAAATTCCCGGTCGTCAGATTATTTTTCCATGTACATGCTTTTTTTAAACTATAATTTCATATCTGTATATTTAATAGTCTGTGTTGTATATATGTAATAAAAGAAATGCTACTTCAATATTTTTTTAATGATAACTACGAATATATTCAGAAATTTGTATACGTTACTATCTTGTTGCCTACCTTTCTCCCCATTTTTTTTGCCTGATATTTTCAATTTAATCTTTGTCCTATTATCACTTCATTCTTATTTACCAAGGCTTACATGACTAATTCAAATATATCCTACCATTCCACCTTTTTCTCCTTCCTATATTATGATATTTGTACTTTGTTACGTCTGCCACCTTACCTACTACCTCTTCTCCTCTTCCATATTTCTTTCTGCTCATTTACTTTCTTTATTTACCCATTTCTGCATCACACTAAATCATCCCAGCTTATTCACCTCCACCTTTTTCACTCCTTTCTTCTATACCTATATGGATGCTCAGCAGCGCGAACAGCGTCGCGTGGCTCAACGAGCTCGACGTGCTAGGATGTCAATTGAAGAACATGAAAGTCAGTTGGCAACCCGCCAAAATCGTCGTCGTTCGCAATGACTTCTAGTACCATCTGCTGGGCAACATACACAATCAGTCGAAAATAACAATGCTCAGCTTCTTCCTACATTTACCACTTCTCATAACTGTGGAAGAAATTTTCTACCAACCATTAGATTTTGTAAGCATATGCTGCCACCACCAACTTTCTGCCCATTCTGCTCAACAAAAAGTTTTGATCAGGAAAATACCCAAACCTACTGTTCAAATGGTAAATTTCATATTTTCCGCCCTCCCGCTCCACAACAACTACTTGATCTATTTCTTGATCAAACTGAAATTGGCAGCCACTTCAGAACTAATATCAGGTCTTATAGCAATGCTTTTGCATTCACCTCAATGGGTGCAAATATTGACCAAGATTTGGCGAATGCAACAAGCGGTGTTTATTCGTATCATGCTCAGGGGTTTATTTACCACCATATAGGCAGTATGTTGCCTGCTGATGGTAACCGACCTCGATATTTACAATTATACATTTACGACACAGAGCATGAGACCGAAAATCGTCAATTGGATACCCACATTTTGAGAGCTGATATACTTCTGATTATAAAGGAAGTATTGGATACGATTAACCCTTTTGTGTTAGTCCTACGTCAGTTGGGATAGCATTCCGATCTGCACAATTGCTGAATAAAAATTAAAGAGATAACCATTGATAGTCATCTTCATGAATTGCCAACGGCATCACAAGTTGCTGGCATAATCGTTGGTGACGAGTCGGATGATTTGCACGGTAGAGACATAATTGTTCAAACAAATAGTGGAAACTTCCAGCGCGTTCCTAATACGGTTGGATTTTACGATCCACTTCAGTACCCATTATTGCTACCGTATGGAGAACATGGTTGGAATTTGAACTTACATGATAACGTGGACAACCAACTTAGTTGTGCGTCCTACTACTCTAACTTTATACAGGTAGCTACCTATGTTTATTTTCTGCATCTTTTTAGTTAACACCATTACTACCATTACCACATGAACTTACATTTCACACCATTCTCCTTATGTATATAATGCATTAATATTAATGAGTCTATCATAATTCTTTTTACAGATTCGACCAGGAGAGACATCACTTCTCCTACTCGGTGGACGCCTTTTTCAGCAATATGTTGTCGATATGTATGTCAAAATTGAAACTATGAGACTTAGATTTCTTCGTAACAATCAACAAACAATCAGGGCTGAGTTATACCAGGGTTTGCACGATGCATTGACTGCAGGAGAAACTTCGACAGGTAACTTACTTACTGTCCTATTTCAATTTCCATTTTTCTAACACTTCTTCTTCAATGCTTAATTTTTTTAATTAAACATTCCACTACTTCAGCCAACATTGGTGTAAAAAAAATACTACCAGCGTCTCACATGGGCAGTCCACGAGATATGCACCACCGATACCAAGATGCAATGGCAGTAGTTCAAAGGTATGGAAAACCTGATTTTTTATTACTTTTACATGTAATACGAAATGGCCTGAGATTACTACAGAACTACTTCCCAGCCAACAACCACAAGATAAACCAGACTTAACATGTAGAATTTTTTGTGCAAAATTAACCTAATTAAAAAATGATTTGTTTGACAACGGCGTTTTAGGAAAAGTTATTGTGCATGTACATGTCATAGAATTTCAGAAAAGAGGTTTGCTGCATGCCCATATGTTACTTATTCTAGTTGAAAATGATAAAATTACTTCTCCTGACGAGTATGATGGTGTGGTTAGAGCCAAAATTTTATGTAATAATTTAGAACCTGATTTACATATAGCTGTACTCAAACACATGATTCATCATCCATGTGGTTGTTTTAATCCTAATGCCACTTGCATGAAAAATGGTGAATGTAAGAGAGAGTTCCCAAAACCGTTTTCTCCCGTTACTTTACAAGGAAATGACTCATATCCAATATATAGATGACGTGATAACATAAGAGTTACTCAAGCAATGGGCCCCCCAATTGACAATCGTTGGGCAGTGCCATATAAACCTTATTTATTACTTAAATATGACTGCCATATAAATGTTGAAATTTGTCCAAGTATAAAATTGGTAAAATATCTTTATTAGTATGTTTACAAGGGATCCGACCACATTTCGATTGGTGTTTCTACGTCAACCACTGACGATGAAATATCTAACTATGCTAATGCTAGACGGATTTGTGCACCAGAGGCTTAGTGGAGAATATTTAAATTCTCACTTAATAACATTACACCATCTGTTATTGGTCTACAAATCCATCTTCCAAACCAACAACAATTACGTTTTTCTTCTTCCGAACAATTGCATGATGTGTTGAACGACGATAGTAGAACTAAAACTATGCTTAGTGAATTTTTCACCACTAATGTAAACGATGTAGAGGCAAGATAATACTACTATCAACAGTTTCCTGAGAAGTACTGGTGGGGAAAAACACATAAGTTGTGGATTCGTAGACGAAATAACCTTAGGTTATTAGGCAGAATTTATAATGTATCGCCTATTGAAGGTGAACGTTATTTTTTGAGGTTACTGCTAACTCATGTTCGAGGACCCTTATCATTTACTGATTTGCTTACTGTCGATGGCCAACAATATGACACATTTAAAGAGGCAGTTGAACATAGAGGTTTATTCGAAAATGATGACGGTATTTATGATTGCTTACGGGCTGCTTCTAACACCCATATGCATGCTGCCTTACGCAGGCTGTTCATTACGATTTTAGTATATTGCGAACCAATTAATGTAAGCGAACTTTGGGAACACTTTTCTCCATACATGATAGAAGATTATCAGCTCAGATAATCTGTTACTGACATTACATTTTTCATTGAACTTTGTCTTTCAGACCTTGACAATTTACTCCGACAATACAACAAAACACTTTCTGATTTTGACTTCCCGCTTACTAACATTACACTACATAATAATCGCATTATGTCAAGTCTTATTTTGTCTGAAAAGTCTATGCACATACCTCGAGAAGACATTGAATCGGTTAATTCCTTAAATATAGAGCAGCGAACAGCATTTGAAACTGTCATGAAGTCAAATTACGAAAATAAAAATTCTGTTTTTTTCATCGACGGTCCCGGGGGAATAGGCAAAACATATGTATACCGATCTATTTTAGCGCACTCACGTAGTAAAGGCCTTATCTCGCTTGCAGTTGCCACATCAGGAATTGCTGCAATAGCATTACCCAGCGGTAGAACTGCCCACTCTAGATTTAAAATCCCTATTGTGCTTGATTCCTCATCCACCTGCCACATTCCCAAACAATCTGATCTTGCAAAACTACTAATTTAAACAAAGGTAATTTTATGGAATGAAGCAACAATGGCTCATCGTCACGCCTTTGAGGCTTTTATTTAAACACTACGAGATTTAACTAATATCGACAAACCATTTGGGGGTAAAGTAGTTATTTTAGGCGGTGATTTCCGTCAAGTTCTGTTTATCATCTCTAATGGTACTAGGGCTTAAACTGTTGACGCGTGTATTATTAGATCATATTTATGGACATATGTTACTGTTTTTCGTTTAACCCAAAATATGCGTGCTATAAATGATCCTTCATATGCTAACTTCCTACTACGTATTGGAAATGGTCACGAACCATATGTGCATGATGACATGATAAAACTCCCTGACGATATTATTATCTCCTGGAGTAGTTCAAACTCTATTTTAACTTCGATAGACCATGTATTTCCAGCACTTACTGAATGTTTATCTGCTGCTGATTATATTATGAGTAGAGCCATTTTGGCCCCAACTAATGATATCGTTGACAACATCAATAATACTGTTATAAACATGTTTCCGGGTGTTGAATATACTTGTTATTCATTTGATTCTATTGAGGATGATACACATAATTTGTATCAACACGAATTCCTCAACTCACTTTCCTCCGGAGGTTTACCTCCGCATATGCTTACTCTTAAAATTGGATCTCCCATAATGCTACTTAGGAATATTGACCCTAAAATTGGTTTATGTAACGGCATTAGGTTAATCTGTCGTGCTTTCCACAAAAATCTTATAGATGCAGAAATTGTTGTTGGTCATTTCTGTGGTACACGAGTTTTTATTCCTCGCATACCATTGAAACCATCAGAAAATGTTTCTATGCCTTTCGTTTTAATTAGAAAACAATTTCTTGTTAAACTAGCTTTTGCTTTAACAATTAACAAATCACAAGGCTAAACCATTCCAAACGTCGGCATCTACCTACCTTAACATATTTTCAGTCA
This sequence comes from Allium sativum, assembly GCA_030737875.1. NCBI lineage: Eukaryota > Viridiplantae > Streptophyta > Magnoliopsida > Asparagales > Amaryllidaceae > Allium > Allium sativum. The sequence goes on from CM060919.1 coordinate 436,821,429, forward strand.
CGGTCAATTATACATTGCTTTATCTCGAGGAGTTAGACGTCAAACAACGAGGATTTCGGTACAAAACGGAACAATCCAACGGAAAACCGGTACACATACTAGAAATGTGGTTTACAATGATGTTTTACTAGCATGTGCTACAGACATGAATTGACCTCTTCTTCTAACCTACTGCGTTAACACTTCACATGTGCTTTTCAATTTACTTTCCTTTTTCACACACACAATAACACATTTCCCACTGTTTATTTTCCTGCAATGCTTTACCACACATTGTCCTTAAACTAAATATTTCAAAGTAAAATAAATTTGGAATCAAAACACATTTTTAACTGCACCATTAACTATATCAATATTTGATTCCGGTCTCAAACCCAGAAAAGGAGGAGAGAAAATGGTTTATTCAATTTCATTCCGGGTAATTTATATATATATTTCACTTCTACCTGCACATATTCATTTATCACTTCAATCTATTACTTCACTTGCTCATTTTTAAATTTTTTACCTTTCAGATTAAATATTGCACATGCATCATCCCGTTGTATGCTACCTACTCCCTGGAGCGCATGTCTGTACACCACTGAAATGTGCTTAGTACGGGATATAAAATCCTAATCAATTTAACAAAGGAGAGAAGGATAAGGAAGAAGATGACTGTTGATATTCCCAAAAGGTTGAAATAAAGGCTACTTTAAATTTTATGTTATATCATTTTTCATACCAATGGTTCCCATCATATCCTCATCTTCAGTACTTTTTAAACCATGCATTAACATGTTGAATAACATTTTAGAATTGAACTACAACAGCCACGGAGATTTGATCTACAATGAGATTTAAACGGTAATGTTTCAGGATTTTCAGAACAATATTTTTAACTACTTCATCACAATTTACACATAAAACACTTTTAATAATTTATTGTACTCAAATTGTTACCTCCAGGTCTCACAAACAAGAAGGTAGTCTTGGTTTATGGCTAGAGAGACATCATTGGCAAATGCGAGGTCTGATAGAACGATTGATGTCGCTTATGTTATATCATTTTTTAAACCAATGGTTCCCATCATATCCTCATCTTCAGTGCATTTTAAACCATGCATTAACGTGTTGAATAATATTTCAGAATTGAACTGCAACAGCCAGGGAGATATCAACTATAATGAGATTTAAATGGTAATATTTCAGGATTTCCAGAACAATATTTTTAACTACTTCATCACAATTTACACATAAAACACTGTTATTCATTTATTGTACTCAAAATGTTACCTCCAGGTCTCACAAACAACAAGGAAGTCTTGGTTTTGGCCTAGAGCGACACCATTGGAAAATGCGAGGTCTGGTAGAATGATTGGTGTCGCTTATGTTATATCATTTTTCAAACCAATGGTTCCCATCATATCCTCATCTTCAGTGCATTTTAAACCATGCATTAACGTGTTGAATAACATTTCAGAATTGAACTGCAACAGCCAGGGAGATTTGATCTATAATGAGATTTAAACGGTAATGTTTCAGGATTTTCAGAACTATATTTTTAACTACTTCATCACAATTTACACATAAAACACTGTTATTCATTTATTTTACTCAAAATGTTACCTCCAAGTCTCACAAACAACAAGGAAGTCTTGGTTTTGGGCTGCAGCGACACCATTGGGAAATGCGAGGTCTGATAGAACGATTGATGTCGCTTTTGTTGATGGGTCATACTTTAGAAGCCTGCCATGATGTCTAGCTTCTAAAAAATTCAGATAAAAAGGAGATACTCCAAATTTGGTAGAACCATCGCTGAAGTATATAGTTCCATCGGATGCTTCGATGCCTGCATCTGCAAGTCTTATGAACAGACGAAAATGTATTTTAATTTTTGTGATAAATGAGACGAATTATAGAAACACAAATTGATAGTATTCTATACTACCCTACAGAAATTAATAATTCAAGCAAAGTTCTTGGAAAAATCAATAAATTATTTTCCTATTTTAACCTCAACCCACTATGCAAATGAAGAAACGAAGAGACTGAAAGTGATATAGTAAATACAGCCTGACTTAATATAGTCACAAATTTGGATTCATGCAACAATTAACCAGGGTCAATAACGCCTGCAATGTTTACTTTTGCGCCCAACAACATAGTTGCCAACACCAACAGGACCAATACTGTCGACTATTTTATTTGATCGTTTCACTGCAATTTACAGGTTTCATAGTGATGGACTTTGTGTTGACAGATGCAATCAATCTACATGGAGATGCCTCATTGGCACAAACGAATGCAAGCTCAAGATTTTTGGTGAAGCGAATACATATCCAAATTAACCAGCATGATCACTCCCTTCTACCAGATCCGATTTAAAACCAACGGTCTAAGTTAACAGCCATGTCGATTTCATCCTTGGTGCTTTCTAATTCCTCCACTTCATACGTTTTTCCATCGGCTTGACTGCCTACATGTTTTCCTAATTGACCTGTATTTCATTTTGCTTTACTTTATTCATGATTTCTTCTGTTTTTTTCCTATGTCAAACAGCATTCAAGAAGGCTACGTATTACCAGATCGATCATAAATTGACCTGCGACGTTCACCAGATTAAATGTTTATGCGTTGTGCGATGTAAGCCTGCTCTCATATACTTATTCTTCTGTTATATTTCTTTAATATCGCTGCATCCAGGTTTCTTCGGAGTTTGTTATTTTTCAAGAAAAGCATTCACGGGTCAATTGTACGCACTTGATGGCAGATGATTTCATTGTTTCTATAGTCGTCCTAAGGTATATGCTTCTTTGTTTATTTAATCCTCAAAAAACCATTGCATCTTGTTATTCCATTTCTTCTTACTGGAAACCTACATTTTTCTGCGATCTTCATACGTATTCCTTCACTTCCTAAATAGCTGTTTATTACTAAAACAGTACATTTTGGTATTTACTCAAATAAACTGACTGTTCTATGCAAACAAAATGTTGATATAGCAGCCTGACTTAGGCTTGAAACAAAACGAAATTAATTGAAAAGGAATACTAATGTTAGTTACTAAGTTCACACTATTACCAATAATTTCATTACTTTATCATGAGTCAAATTAGCATTAGACAAGAAAAAATTTGTTCCCTGAATAGATACCCAATCGAAAATGATTCATTTCAGTTACACTCTTCAGTTTTGAATGACACTTCCTATTTGTGGTTCACGCTGCAGCTATTTGCTTAAAACATAATGTTCATATGTTTTTAATTAACTGCTCTCTTAAATATGATTTAATTTCCAAATGACCTCAAAAATTTTGAGCTTCTACTGACTATTTTGATATGGGTACGATTTTTTACACCACCACATTACACATTCACATTTTCAAATTTTGTACTCAACGTATTTTTTGTTTTGTTTCACACATACTCATTCCAGTACACACGGATCACATACACACAGATAAACCTCAACAATTATCAATATTTTGTTTTACCACGATCCATGCTACCTTCTCTCCAAAATTTACCAATTCAAAACCTGTTCCTATGCTGATATCCTTTTTTCTCTCCTTCATTTTTTCCACCTTTCCTACACCCGTCCATTAAGTTTACCACTTCACTGTTCTACTTCTATTTATATCTCCCACACCCACTACTTTCTTTCTATCATTTTCTTCTTCATTTTCATTCCAAAATATTTCACTTTCATACTCATTTAATGCCGAAGGTGCTACGACCACTTTGCTTTTACTTTAACCGTTTGCGTTTACTTTTTCCTACACTTTTTTTACTGCTGTCAACTTCAATATTCTCAACTAACACTCTTATGCACATAGCCCAAACGTTCAGCTAAAGGTAAGGAGTCCGCATTGCCTCCTGCTGAAAATCTGACACGTAAAAGCTCCCGAATTACAAAATAACAAAACTCCGGGAGCTATGCATCACCAACTCAACTAGCGCCGGATTTGGACCGCAACAGCAACCAATTTTCCACACATACTGATAACACTACTCACAACCCTGGCACCTCTGACAATGTTGTTCACATTGCACATGCTGACTTTGATGACGGTATTAATTGGGATGATCCGCCAGTGGTCAGTTATTTTTTCCACTCTTAAATTGTTCTTATTTCTATCATTTTATTATTTTGTGCACCCACATTCTAACTACATGTACTCATTCCTCCAGGGTGCAAAAATTGATAGAGTTTTCGCTGAGCTTGAAAGCCGTTCACGATCACATTAACGCTTACATTACTGCTGGTTTTGCCACGCTGTTTCCATTCCCGTTTGTTTTTTCTTTTCAACAGTTCTGTCCATTTGTCACTTTGTTATCAGTAATAACTATTATTAGCTGATGGCACAACATTGTACACATTTATTGCATGTATTTTTATTCAATAACCTACCTGATTCGAAGTACAATGCACATTTTGATGCTGCACTTCTTTTCTGCTTTACAAGTTGTACGTTCTTTTTTCTTTGCACACACTATTTTCAGTTTTTTAAGCATCATTTTCCAAGCTTCACAGCCTCTGTATTTAATCATCTGTAACGACTGCTTATTCTCCACTGTAATACCTGCATTGGTCAAATGCATCTATGCAAACACCCATCAGGCGTGCCTATGTACTGGTATATATAATATATATGGCCCAAAATGCTACTTTTTGCATACGAAGGAATTTGGACTCGAAACCACTTCCATTGAGTTCAAAATGATGTTTCCACATTGAAAAAGTATACGCACTGATATATTTCGAGTTTCGGAAAATATTCATTTAAAAATGTATTTTTAATATTAAATATATACGCCACAAAAATGGAAATTTTGCAAACGACCTCGGAATCCGACGAAACCACTTTCTAGGATCCGAAATATTAAATTATTGCTAGATTCCAAAAATCATAATTTTTGGAGTCAGTATGTTAAATATTAAATATTAAGAAACCAGTTTATTAAATATTCACCATTTATTCATACGGACTCGAAATTCAACGAAACCAGTTTCTATGGGTTCGTATTGTTAAGAATTAGTTGTGTTCCAATTTTCAGCAAATTTGGAATCAGTATGAGATCACACGGTTTTTAAAACATTGGAAAGGACTAAAATTGAAGAAAATAACAACATTAAGGTTATTATTAAAAGGGGTTATATTACACAAGGGCTTAATTAAAATTTTGTAACCCCTATATAATATCTCTTATTCCCCTAACCCTAACCATTTTTCACTAACCCTAATCCCCTTTCTCCTCTTCTTCCATGGCGGCTATCTTCTCCCCCCTTAATAAACTTTGCACAAAAGACCATGAATCTTAATAAATTTATAACTCCCAATCTAGAAACAATTCAGCCAAACGATTTCTGGGTATTGTAGATCGTCACTTTCTCTACCTCTCACGAAAATTCTAGCATCTATCGTCGCACAGATTTGCCGGGATCTGAGTTAGAAGTCAGAAAACTGATTTCTGAACTATGGGTTTTGCGGACAATCCGTCGAGAATTAGGCAATGGAATCTAAATGAAAGTTGTAGAGGGGATATAGATCTACAACTTTTCTTTGAATCGTTTTGTCTGAAAGTGGACGGATTGGCACGAATTTCGAGATGAACTGAAAACTGGAAATCAGTGAGCAGCAAATGTAAATCACCAATTTCCGGCCAATACGGTAAGAATCAGACGATGTCACCTGAAGGAAAGTTCTTCGTCTACGCGAGATCTAGGTGCTGTAAAATTTTCATGGAGATTGGAGCATCGAGGCGGTGGGGAGGAGGCTCGAACTGATCGTCGTTCTCCGGCGAATTCCGACCGGCGGTGGACCGATCGGGGTCGGAGCTCGGTGGTGGTGGCGCGCCTTGCCAAGGCGGAGAGGATGGTGGCGGCAGTCGATCACCTAGAGGGCTGTGGCGGTGCAGATCGGAAGTCAAAGGGTCGGAGGGGCGGGTTTGACCAACTTAATTTTTAAATTAATTAATTATTTAATTAATCCAATGTTCGTGAGGCTATTACTTTTACATACGAGGTCGAAATCTGACGATTTCAGATCTTCCGTGATCGTGGCGACGATACCTTCGCGTGGACACTAATTTTGTCTAATTTGGAGAAAGCTGGAATTTTAGCTAATTTCTGTGGTTTAAATAATTATTTAATTGTTCCAAACTTTGAAAATTCATAACTTGTTATAACAGACTCGAAATCGCGCAAAATAGGTTTTGCTACGATCAGTGAGTCATAAGCTTCGCATAGACACCAAATTTGCTAAATTTGGATCATATTGGATTTTGGGCCAAAATTGGGCCCAAACCGCCAATTTGAATCTGACAAAGTGAAATCTAGGTGAGAACTCCTCACTCAACTTTTAATTCAGTTATTTATTTATTATTTTTATAAATAAATGTATGTAATTATCTGTGTTTGGATTATTCTGTGATATGTATGGTTTGTTTATTTGTATGTTGTATTCTGTAAATTGCGATTTGTAACATGATTAAGTATTATTATTTTATCCATGATGTTGTAATAATATTACACTGCCATATACAAGTTACCTGACTTATATATGTGATTGGGCTGATAATTTTTACACATCGCCCAAGTGCACAAATAATCTATTATTTGTTATGTGTTGGTTGAAAACCCCACACGGGTCTTGGGATGATATTCTAATCACACATCTCCCTTGTGATTAGCTGTAATGTGCACTTTGGATGTTATTTGATTGTTGTAATGATTATTCATCATTAGTATTGTATATCTGCGTTGTATGAAATCCATTTTTATATGATAATTGTTGGGTCTCATTCCAACTCAGAATTTTGTGAATATTATCAAATTGTGATTTTTAATGTTTTAGAGTTATTTAAAGTGAATTAAGCCGAGTAAGTAGTCTTGCGTCACTTTTACTCGAATGGATATTTCCATTGATTTTATTCATTTGGTATTGAATATTGAAAGTTTAAATTTCAAAATCAAACATTTTTAAAATGTTGTTATTATTATATTATTATTATAATATGGAAAGTCTAGATTTTATTAAAAAATCAAATTTCAAGTTGGAATTATTTCAAATGGTTTTATAAAATATATTTTAAATAAAAATCAATGATTTATAATAATGGTTTGAATACAACGTTTCGCGCAGCGACCTTTCGCGAATTTTGACCATTGACTTTGAATGGACGTAACAGAAGATCCGACCATCGGATTCTTCTAAAACCGGTACCTACGGGTTCGTATCGAAAAGAGCTTTCCAAGGAGTATTTAAGTTTTGAAATCCAACGGCTAGATCTTTATGAATGTTAATTCAAATTTGAATGAAAACAGCGCCGGTGCAGTTAAATGACCTGAAACGTCGTTTAACTAAATAGGCCTATTTTTAAATAATTAAAATAGGGAAAATTATGTAAAATCATAATAAATGATTTAGAAAGGATTTTGATGAATAATTTTAATTTTTGGAGATAAATGACATTTTTATCAAAATAAGTGATTTATTTATTTTAAAAAAAAATAAAGGAATTAAAAATGGTTTTATTATAACCAAGGATTTATAATGAATATATCTGAATAGAAATAATTTCGGATTATTTCAATTTTGGATTCCGTGATTATACAGATATTATTTTGGAAATTTAGAAGATATTTAATATCGTTATTTCCGTTATGATATCCGTTGGTTCTAGAATTTGATATTGAATATAAGTCGATATAATTCCTATTCAAAGCCTTATATTTGATATCAAGTATGATTTTGGGTTTGTCGTGAATGGTGTCTTTAATAACAGTGTTCTTGAACCTATTTGGGAAAAAGAATAAATCTTTTAATAAAGATTTAAATGGAATTTTTCAATTAATAAATATAATTGAAAATTGATTTTCAGGTTGATTGTGAATAATGTTTTAAATGACATTAGTTCTTAAAACCCATTTAAACAGCGAAATTGGGGTTTGTGATTTATTAATCTTTTAACAAAGAGTTAATAAAAGGAAGATTTCTAATTTAATATTTTAATTTGGAATTGAACAGAATAAGATTAATTTCTTAAAATTTGAATAATCATTAAACAATGATTTTGAAAGATTAAAACTTGACGGAGTTTTAATGGATCTTTAAATAGATTAAAATTGATAAATCATTAAATAATGATTTTTGGAAAGATTAAAACTAAATGTAGTTTTAATGAATCTTTAATTAGATTGAATAAGAATAAATGAATATTCTTGATTGGAATAAGGCGTTGGTTGTGTTTTAATGCACATGATTTTACAATGCGGGAATTATTCAGAAAGACCGGTTTCAACCCATTCTGAATAATCCACACGAAGATTGAAGATCGGCGATGGTGATTGAAGATCCAGTTTCGTTCAGACCCAGAACAGACTTATTGATGGATTGTGTGTCTAACATTATAATCTCTTATACTGTATTGTTGAACTCTGCTAATTGTATATCGATTTGGTGGCAGAGAATTTATTCTTTGCTCAACACCCCTTTATATATTTTGGTAGATGATCAATGATATGGTATGGCCTGACAATGTGGCATGCTAAGATATTTTTGATCAAGGCTTTTGTTGAAAAGCAGAGCCTTGTGGATGAAGACCAAATAAAGATAGCTTTGAGTATTGCGCAGCCTCGCGAGCTTCACATCCCGGTATGAACCAGAAACGGGAGAGGGCTACAGGGTGAACATGCGTTTTCTTCTAGCTAGAAGTGGCACCGGCGTTTTACAAGCCCTGGCATTTTTTTTTACTTATGTGGATGATGGAACGAGGCACCTCAGAATTTGAGTCCCTAGTGGCTCTACTTACGCCCGATAGGGTGGGAAATGTATTGTTCAGGATGTATATAATTCACCATTGCACTTTGTGTGGACCGTCCCTGAAGATCCAAGGTGCAGTTGCGGCTGTATCCTGAGGCATGGGCTAGATTGCCTCGAATCGGTAAGGATGATCCCTAGCCTTGGTTCATGATGGAAACCCAATTTCCAATACGACACTTGTACGGTTTTAGTTGTAGAACCTAGTATGGCGACATGATATATGGTACCCATGCTGTCTATGATTGATACATTTATATTCGAATTTTTTTTTCTACACTATGCACTATAGTAATAATCAAAGATGAATTTCACGTACCAAGCATGTTTGACCATTATAAGGTAAAACTCAATCCTTCTGTTTGCGCTTGCATCGTGTGATGGGATCTAAGTCTTATAATGGTTTCATTTTTCCTAAAAGCATTGCGTTGTTTTTATGCATAGGTATTCTTGGAAGGAAACCCGTTCCGCATTAGCGGCGTGGTCCCTTGATTTACCCAACTTTAAAATTAAGTTAATAACTGTTTTTAGTTCTCACACCAGTCCCATGACTGACCTGGAGTTTATTGTTCTTAACCTAAACTTTGGGTGCCCTTATTTTCCACATGGGCAGTTTGGAGTTTTGGTCTTTGCAGATTCTTATTTTTAGCAGGATTCTGGGTTGAAGCTTAAAGCTGTGTCCAGAGAATTGATAGGCTTCCGCTATGCATTATATTATTTTCCGCTTCTTTGTTAAACTCTGATTTTGTATTTACAAGATGTAACTTTTATTCATGCACTCTTATTCTTGTACTCTGATGTAATTATTGTAATAGCAATGAAATGTTCTTATGTTCTGTGTTCTGATGTGTCGCGTTCTCAAAACAATCCGCTTTCCAGTTCGGTTTAGGCTGGACGGGTTTGAGGGTTGTTACAGGTGGTATCAGAGCTTTGGTTTTACAAAGCTCGAGAACAAGACACATTAGTACCGAACGAAAGAATCGATCAGAGATAGGATTATTAACATCCTATAAGAATAACTTGTTAGAGATAGGATCGGTAGTATCCTGGGGTGAGTCTAAAGAGTATTTTTATTAAAAACAAATCTAGTTTTGAAATTTATAACTTATTATATGTATTTGAGTATTGTATTTTAATTTATTTTGGACTATCGAGTATTAGTAGATTTTGCGTATACGTCTGATCAACGTATATATGAAGTCTAAATATACTGGGTAGATATAGGATCACACTCTAGTAGCCCGGGGATGATTCTGATGATGAAGTGCACCATCATCAGTATTTATGTTCGAGTTGCGAAAGTGGGGTATCTATATATTTCCATTTTACTGGTGTGAGAACCAAAAATTAGATAAGTGTGACTTGGCATCAAAAATATGATTTTTGAGTATATACATGTAAAAGTTATGCATTTGAAAGTTAATCAACTAATTGATTGCTGGTTGTGATGTTTGATTGTTAATTCAACAAACCAATGTGAGAATGAATGATAAATCGATTGGAATTGCGTATAGGTATATACATATGTAATGAACAGGTCATAGCAAGGAGGCTTGAAGCAGAGGAATAAAATTGTATGCCCGACAAATAGGTACATGTTTACTATATTTCTTGGGTTTTGATTTTATGAGCCGTTTAACTAGCCGTTGCTTGGCTTTTTCTCTCTCCTATCCTCTTTCTTCTTTTTTTGTTTTTCGATTGATGAGAGCCCTATAAGGCAAGTTGCGTTTTTTTCCGTTGACTCCATACAAAGGAGGTTATAGCGAATTTTTTCTAAAATTTAGGGTGTTAGCCAAAATTTTGAAACTAGAAAATTCTTGGAAACTGAATATAAGTTAAGTTGGTTAATTAAACAACTTTTAGCTCTATTCCTTTTCGAGGACGAAAAGATTTTAAGTAGGGGAGATTGTAACAACCCTGAATTTTGTAACAAAAATAAAATATTAGTTTTGGTGGATTTAATTGATTTAGGATATAAAAAATAATTTATTTTAAATATTAACGACTGAAAAATCTACTTTTATTTGAAAATTTATATTAAAATAATTCTGAGCCTGAAATGGCGCGGTAATTTCAAAATTTGATTTTGAACTTTGGAAAATCATATAAAATTGGTTTTAAATCGGAATTGGACGAAACAAGAAACGTTAGGATCATATTGAGGATATCTTTCCAATGAATCCAAGAAATTGATATTTCAGTTTATAATTTGTAAGTTATGACAAATTCAATTTTTCAGAAAAGCGCTATGGAATTTATATATATAATATATATGGCCCAAAACGCTACTTTGTGCATACGAAGGAATTTGGACTCGAAACCACTTCCATTGAGATCAAAATGATGTTCCACATTGAAATAGATATGCACTGATATATTTCGAGTTTCGAAAAATATTCATTTAAAAATGTATTTTTAATATTAAATATATACGCCTCAAAAATGGAAATTTTGCAAACGACCTTGGAATCCAACGAAACCACTTTCTATGGATCCGGAATATTAAATTATTGCTAGATTACAAAAAAACGTAATTTTTGGAGTCAGTATGTGGTCATTATTAATTTTTCCCTGAGAACGGTCAATTTTCAAACATTAAATATTCACCATTTATTCATACGGACTCGGAATTCAATGAAACCAGTTTCTATGGGTTTGTGTTGTTCAGAATTAGTTGTGTTCCAATTTTCAACAAATTTGGAATTATTATGTGATCATACGACTTTTAAAACATTGAAAAGGACTAAAAATTGAAGAAAATAACAACATTAAGGTTATTATTAAAAGGGGTTATATTACACAAGGGCTTATTAAAATTTTGTAACCCCTATATAATATCTCTTATTCCCCTAACCCTAACCATTTTTCTCTAACCCTAATCCCCTTTCTTCTCTTCTTCCATGGCGGCTATCTTCTCCCTCCTCAATAAACTTTGCACAAAAGACCCTGAATATTAATAAATTTATAACTCCCAATCCAGAAACAATTCAGCCAAACGATTTCTGGGTATTATAGATCATCACTTTCTCTACCCCTCACGAAAATTCTAGCATCTATCGTCTCACGGATTCGTCGGGATCTAAGTTAGAAGTCAGAAAACTGATTTCTGAACTATGGGTTTGGCGGACAATCCGTCGAGAATTTGGTGATGGAATCTAAATGAAAGTTGTAGAGGGGAGATAGATCTACAACTTTGCTTTGAATCGTTTTGTCTGAAAGTGGACGGATTGGCACGAATTTCGAGATGAACTAAAAACGGCAAATCAATGAGCAGCAAATGTAAATCACCAATTTCCGGCCAATCCGGTAAGAATCAGACGATGTCACCTGAAGGAAAGTTCTTCGTCTACGTGAGATCTAGTTGCTGTAAAATTTTGATGGAGATTGGAGCATCGAGCCGGTGGGGAGGAGGCTCGAATTGATCGTCGCTCTCTGGCGAATTCCGGTCGGTGGCGGGCGGATCGGGGTCGGAGCTCGGAGGTGGTGGCACGCCTTGCCAAGGCGGAGAGGATGGTAGCGGCGGTCGATCACCTGGAGGGTTATGGCGGCGTAGATCGGAAGTCAAAGGGTCGGAGGGGCGGGTTTGACCAGTTTGAGGGTTTGACCAATTTAATTTTTAAATTAATTAATTATTTAATTTATCCGATGTTCGTGATGCTATAACTTTTACATACGAGGTCGAAATCTGACGATTTTAGATCCGCCGTGATCGTGGCGACGATATCTTCGCGTGGACACTAATTTTGTCCAATTTGGAGAAAGTTGGAATTTTATGTAATTTCTGCGATTTAAATAATTATTTAATTGTTCCAAACTTTGAAAATTCATAACTTATTATAACGGACTCGAAATCGCGCAAAATAGTTTTGCTACGATCAATGAGTCATAAGCTTCGCATAGACACCAAATTTGCCAAATTTGGAGCATATTGGATTTTGGGCCAAAATTGGGCCCAAATCGCAAATTTGAATCTGACAAAGTGAAATCTAGGTGAGAACTCCTTCTCTCTCAACTTTTAATTCAGTTATTTATTTATTTATTATTTTTATAAATGAATTATGTAATTATCTGTGTTTGGATTATTCTGTGTTTGGATTATTCTATGATATGTATGGTTTGTTTGTTTGTATGTTGTATTTTGAGAATTGCGATTTGTAACATGATTAAGTATTATTATTTTATCCATGATGTTGTAATAATATTACACTGCCATATACAAGTTACCTGACTTGTATACGTGATTGGGCTAATAATTTTCACACATCTCCCAAGTGCACAAATAATCTATTATTTGTTATGTGTTGGTTGAAAACCACACACGGGTCTTGGGATGATATTCTAATCACACATCTCCCTTGTGATTAGCTGTAATGTGCACTTTGGATGTTATTTGATTGTTGTAATGATTATTCATCATTAGTATTGTATATCTGCGTTGTATGAAATCCATTTTTATATGATAATTGTTGGGTCTCATTCCAACTCAGAATTTTGCGAATATTATCAAATTGTGATTTTGATGTTTTAATGTTATTTAAAGTGAATTAAGCCGAGTAAGTAGTCTTGCATCACTTTTACTCGAATGGATATTTCCATTGATTTTATTCATTTGGTATTGAATATTGAAAGTTTAAATCTCAAAATCAAACATTTTTAAAATGTTATTATTATTATATTATTATAATAATATGGAAAGTCTTGATTTTATTGAAAAATCAAATTTCAAGTTAGAATTATTTTAAATGGTTTTATAAATGTTTTATAAAACATATTTTAAATAAAAATCAATGATTTGTAATAATGGTTTGAATACAACGTTTCGCGTAGCAACCGTTCGCGAATTTCGACCATTGACTTTGAATGGACGTAACAGAAGATCCGACCATCGGATTCTTCTGAAACCGGAAACTACGGGTTCGTATCGAAAAGAGCTTTCCAACGAGTATTTAAGTTTTGAAATCCAACAGTTATATCTTTATGAATGTTAAATTCAAATTTGAATGAAAACAGCGCCGGTGCAGTTAAATGACCTGAAACGTCGTTTAACTGAATAGACCTATTTTTAAATAATTAAAATATGGATAAATTATGTAAAATCATAATAAATGATTTAAAAAGGATTTTGATGAATAATTTTAATTTTTGGAGATAAATGATATTTTTATCAAAATAAGTGATTTATTTATTTTTAAATAAATAAAGGAATTAAAAATGGTTTTATTATAACCAAGGATTTCTAATGAATATATTTGAATGGATTTGAATGGAAATAATTTCGGATTATTTCAATTTTGGATTTCGTGATTATACGGTTATTATTTTGGAATGGTGTCTTTAATAACACTGTTCTTGAACCTATTTGAGAAAAAGAATAAATCTTTTAATAAAGATTTAAATGGAATTTTTCAATTAATAAATGTAATTGAAAATTGATTTTTGGGTTGATTGTGAATAATGTTTTAAATGACATTAGTTCTTAAAACCCAATTAAACAGTGAAATTGGGGTTTGTGATTTATTAATCTTTTAACAAAGATTTAATAAAAGGAAGTTTTCTAATTTAATATTTTAAATTGGAATTGAAAAGTTTAAGATTAATTTCTTAAAAGTTGAATAATCATTAAACAATGATTTTGAAAGATTAAAATTTGACGGAGTTTTAATGAATATTTAAATAGATTAAAATTGATAAATCATTAAATAATGATTTTTGAAAGATTAAAACTAAATGTAGTTTTAATGAACCTTTAATTAGATTGAATAAGAATAAATGAATATTCTTGATTGGAATGAGGCGTTGGTTGTGTTTTAATGCACATGATTTTAAAATGTGCGAATTATTCAGAAAGACCGGGTTCAACCCATTCTGAATAATCAATACAACGATTGAAGATCAGCGATGGTGATTGAAGATCCAGTTTCATTCAGACCCAGAACGGACTTATTGATGGATTGTGTGTCTGACATTGTATTCTCTTATATTGTATTGTTGAAATTTGCTAATTGTATATCGGTTTGGTGGTAGAGAATTTATTCTTTGCTCAACACCCCCATTATATATTTTGGTAGATGATCAATGATATGGTATGGTCTGACAATGTGGCATGCTAAGATATTTTTGATCAAGGCTTTTTGTTGAAAAGCAGAGCCTTGTGGATGAAGACCAAAGAAAAACATAGCTTTGAGTATAGCGCAGCCTCGCGAGCTTCACACCCCAGTATGAACCAGAAACGGGAGAGGACTACAAGGTGAACATGCGTTTCCTTCTAGCTAGAAGTGGTGTCAGCGTTTTACAAGCCCTGGCATTTTTTTTACTTACGTGGATGATGGAACGAGCCACCTCAGATTTTGAGTCCCTAGTGGCTCTACTTACGCCCCATAGGGCGAGGAAACGTATTGTTCCGGATGTATATAATTCACCATTGCACTTTGTGTGGACCGCCCCTGAAGATCCAAGGTGCAGTTGCGGCTGTATACCGAGGCATGGGCTATATTGCCTCAAATCGGTAAGGACGATCCCTAGCCTTGGTTCATGATGGAACCCAATTTCCAATGCGACACTTGTACGGTTTTAGTTGTAGAACCTAGTATGGCGACATGATATATGGTACCCATGCCGTCTATGATTGATACATTTATATTCGAAATTGTTTTCTACACTATGCACTATAGTAATAATAAAAGATGGATTTCGCGTACCAAGCATGTTTGACCATTATAAGGTAAAACTTTATCCTCCGGTTTGCGCTTGCATTGTGTGATGGGACCTGAGTCTTATAATGGTTTCATTTTTCCTAAAAGCATTGCGTTGTTTTTATGCACAGGTATTCTTGGAAGGAAACCCGTTCCGCATTAGCGGCGTGGTCCCTTGATTTACCCAACTTTAAAATTAAGTTAATAACTGTTTTAGTTCTCACACCAGTCCCATGACTGACCTGGAGTTTATTGTTCTTAACCTAAACTCTGGGTGCCCTTATTTTCCACATGGGCAGTTTGGAGTTTTGGTCTTTGCAGATTCTTATTTTTAGCAGAATTCTGGGTTGAAGCTTAAAGATGTGTCCAGGGAATTGATAGGCTTCCGCTATGCATTATATTATTTTCCGTTGCTTTGTAAAACTCTGATTTTGTATTTCTAAGATGTAACTTTTATTCATGTACTCTTATTCTTGTACTCTGATGTAATTATTGTAATAGCAATGAAATGTTCTTATGTTCTGTGTTCTGATGTGTCGCGTTCTCAAAACAATCCGCTTTCCAGTTCGGTTTAGGCCGGGCGGGTTTGAGGGTTGTTACACTGCACAACCGACCCACCTCCTCGTGCATGACCCAAGCCATCCCTTCAATACATGCTGACCGACCAACCTCTTGGAAGTTCGCCCGACCAGGACTTCTTTATTATGATCGACCGATCCAAGCTCCACTAGCCAACCAATCCATCCATCGCCTTGAAAAGTATGACCGATGACTTTTGCTGACCGATCCGACTCCGTTCTCCATGACCGACCGATCTGATCACCTCCGTGCTGACTGACCCGAAACTTTAGAACAATGACCGACCCCAACTGCTCCAGGTAGCAACTGACACAACAAATCCCATCTCACCCGAATCACGACCGAACCACTCCTTTGGCTTGTTCCCCAAGCTACCCATCAACCGATCGATCCAACTATTCCAGATCCGACCCATCACGATTTTCACACGAAATTTGACCAAAACTCCGCCGAACGACAATATCGACGAAGCCGATTCATCCAATTTATCCATAAACATTTTATGAAATTGCGAACAACATAAAAATGACAATTTTACCAATAATCCACCAAAAATCATGATTATGAACATATGAACTAAAATTGTGGATCTGACTTACATAAACTTATGAAACTATAAGGATACCGGTTTTAAGTTGCTAAATTAGATTCTATGGCAATTCATATGAAAATAGACTTACCATGGTGTAGATCTAATGAAATCGACTTGAAAATGATGAAATTAAGATCCTACAACTCATATACTTGATTGAATTCGTGTGAGAGATGCATATCACTCACCAATTCTCCAAAATGACCTAAAAACAATGAATTATTATTCTGGACAACGAAGAATTTGATCCAAACTCTCCCTTGAAATCGTGTAGTTCTAGCTTCAGACGATGTAGATCTTCAATTCTCTAACGTAGATCTTGAATTTTAATGGTGGAAAGGTGTAGGAGAATGGAGGAATGGAGGATCACAAGCCCCTCAAATTGAGAGAATGAAGAAAGTAAACTATTCTACATGCCTCTTACCCCCTATTTATAGCCTCTCGCCAGCAGCCCACCAATGGGCCTCTCCAAATCAGCCCATTAAGGCTTACAAAACGTGAACAACCAATTGTATAAATCTTAAAACAGTGATTCCTCCCAAACCATAGAGCCAAATCTTTAATGTGACCACTCTACAGAAAGGGAAACATCATTCCCTTTCCAATGGCATATGTCTCATCATCTGATTCAAACCGAGTCAGAAGTTATGTCCTATACAAGACTGATAGAGGCAAAGTGAGACGACCCTGACTTCTCGACCGGCATGGACCGAACGTGAAGGTGGATTGCTTTGAGAACACGATGCATTAGAACATAAACACATTTCATTGTTATTACAACAATTTAAATCAAAGTACAATAATAATCGTACAAATGAATAAATATTACACAGCGGAAAATATCAGAGATTTAAAATACATAGCAGTGGAAATATAATGTATAAATACAATGCGTAGCGGAAATACAACAACTGACACAACTGAAAGGAATAGACGGATACAAAGCTTTCTAAATATATCTCCAACTGTAAACCAGGATCCTGTGAAAGAAATATATACGAAAACCAAAACTACTAGCTACTCGTGCGGAAAATATGGGCACCTAGAGTTTAGGTTAAAACAATAAATTCTGAGTCAGTCATGGGACTGGTGTGAGAACTAAAACAATTATTAACTTGATTTTAATGTTGGGTAAATCATGGGACCACGTCGTATAACACGGAACGGGTTTACCCCCAAGAATACCAGTGCGTAAAACAAACATCGCTAAATAAAGAACAACGAAGGCATTATAAGACTCAGGTCCCATCACACAATGCAACGCAAGCCGGGGGATAGAGTTTTACCTTATAATGGCCAAATATGCTTGGCATGGGAAATTCATCTTTTATTACTACTATAAGTGAAGAAATCAACTTCAAATATAAATGTGTCGATCATAGACGACATGGGTATCATATATCATGTCGCCATATAGGTTTACAACTAAAACCGAAAGTCATGTATTGGAAATTGGATTCCATTAATGAACCGAGGCAAGGGATCATCCTTAACCAATTCGAGACTAGCCCGTGTCTCAGGATTCAGCCGCATTTGCACCTGGGATCTGGCAGGGCCGGTCCACACTTACTTTAGGGGATTGGCAATTCCTGAATAATACATTTCCCTGCCTTATGGGGCACAAAATCTGGTCAATATGTCGACCATATCAAGAGTCACTAGGGACTCAAATCCGAGGTACCTCGCTTTCCAACATCCACATAACTAAAATGTCTGGGCTCCATACCATGACATCACTCCTAGCTAGAAAGAAACACATGCACTGCATGCGGTCTCTCATCCCATTTCTAGTTCACACCGGGTGTGAGGCTCGCGAATTAACGCTATAACACGAAGCTGTGCTATTTAAAGTCGTGCTTCGATCATCATCCACAAGGCCCTGCTTTTCAACAAAAGCCTTGATCATTGCATCTTAGCATGCCACATTGTCAATCCATACCATGCCATTGATCATCTACCAATATATAACCTCTGAGCTCGTACGTCTCAGAAAAGCATATTAAGTAGAGAATAAATTCTCCACCACCAAACAGATATATTATTTTGCAGAGATCAACGAATACATAAAAAGAATACAATGTCAGGCATACTATCCATTTGCAAGTCCGTTTTGGGTCTGAACGAAACCGGAGGCACCTTATTCCTTGTCCCGTATGTCCAATACAAGAGAGATGTTCTCGCATATCCGGTCGATCTCCAAGTACGCCTGGATGATCACCACTCATTACCTTGTCTTGGGCGTACAACCCAATCAAGACATCGGTAATCATCCATTCGATGTGAAGATCTCCGGTCTTCACCCACTGTCTTCATCGTCGAATTTTAGTCGTCGTATCAATTATTCAGAATGGGTTAAACCCGGTCTTTCCGGATAACTCGCGTATCTTATAAGCAAGTGCTATAAAACCACATCATACGCCTCATTCCAATCCAGAGTATTCTTTTATTCAAATATTCACATTACTGGGAATTATTCCTAGTCATCTACTCAAATATTTGATTCATTTAAACCTCATGTTTAAATCTTTCTTTAAAAACCATTCCAAAAGATTTTGTATTGTCTTTTAATTATTTTAAACCAAATCACAGTTTATCAAACTAATCGGGATTAACGCCTTACCGAAGTAATCATTTATTTTATTAACCCAATCCCGACCTATTCATCCCATGGAGCAAAACTGGTGGTACTCCATATCTTACACCCAATGTGTTATCGGTAATTTAATTACCGTTTATCATTCAAATCTAATTAAAGATTTAACTATCGCATGGAGCAAAACTGGTGATACTCCATCTCGAACAATTCTTGAATTCGGTAGGTTTAATTACCTTATTCATATTTCAATCTAATTAAAGATTCATTAAATCTCTATCTTAGTTTTATTCTTCAAAAATCATTACTCAATGATTATTCAACTTTAGGAAATTAATCTTGTCTTTAACTGGGTTAAAGAACTAATGTCATTTAAAACACAGTTCATGATAAACCCAAAATCATCTTCCATATAAATGGAATCTTCAGGGAAAGCAGATCAATATATAATCGATATAAATTTCTGTATTGGACTAATAATATAAATGGAATAACGACAAAGCCTTTTAAATTCCATGAATAATAACGGTTTTCCTTCATAGAAGCTCATCTCGATTGTTATTAAATCGAATTCCATTCAATTCCAATTTAATGTATTAAATTGGAAAACTTTCTTTGGAAAATTTCTATTAAATCTTAATAAAAAGATTTATAAATTCCAAATCATATCTTCACCGTTAATCGGATTTAAGGATCAATGTCATTTAAAACATCGTTCACAATGAACCCAAAATCAACTTCCACTTTATTCCTATTATATTTATTAATTTGAAAACTTCATTAAATCTTATTTAAAAGATTTATACTTTTCTCATCTGGGTTTAAGAATAGTGTTATTGAAGACAACATTCACGACAAACCCTAAATCCAATTTGCTATTAAATATAAGGCTTTGAATAGAATTCATGTTGAATTATATTCAATATCAAATTCTGAAACCAACAGATATCGTATTGGGAATAATGATATCTATATCTTCAAAATTCCTCAACGGTATCCATATAATCACGGAATCCAATACCGGAATATCCGAAGATAATTTCCATTCAAATCCATTCCAACTTATACATTAGAAATTTCTGGTTATATTAAAACCATTCCATTTTTTCAATTCTTTTACTTAAGATGCAAAACAACTTATTCTGATAAAAATATCTTTTATCTTCACAAAATTGGAATATTTCATCCAAAATCATTCCGAATCATTATTTGTGATTTTACATTATTTTTTCCTATTTTTAATCATTTAAAAATAGGCCATTTTAGTTATATGACGTTTTAGGTCATTTAACGGCACTGGCGGTTTTTTTAATTCAAATTTGAACTTGACATTTCTCAAAATCTAACCGTTAGATTTCAAATCTCATATACTTATTTGAGAACTCTTTTCGATACGAACCTATAGATTCTAATTTCAGTAGAATCCGACGGTCGGATCTTCCGTTACGTCCAATCGAAGTTAATGGTCGAAATTTACGAACGATCGTTGCGCGGCGCATTCTATTCAAACCATTAAATAATATATATATATATATATTATATCTTCGATTTCCATTTAAAAAGTATTTTATAAATCATTTATAAATTCATTTTAGAACGTTTTCAACTTCATTTTCAATTTTAAATCAAAATTGAATGTTCTGTATCATTATTATATTAAAATGATAATATTTTCAAAATATCTGATATTGAAATCCATTTCCTTTTCGCATTCATTTATGAAATGAATAAAATCGATTGATAAACCCGTTCGAGTTAAAATGGTGTTTAACTACTTAACTCGGCTTCATTCACTTAAGTATTTTCATGTCCATCCAAAATCGGACATCAAAACCAAATTTTAGTTCTTCACTGGATATTATTTGAAAATGTTCATTATTAAATGTTCGTTATTTCTGAATTGGAATGTGGCTCGATCAGTTACCATATAATTTTAGCTATACGAATTTCATACATTGCATATATTCAACAATAATGATAGATAATCATTAAACATCCAAATAACAACCAGAGTGCATTCTACAACTGTATAAGCAATAAATAAATAAATAATGCTTACAATAGTCAGTCAGTCAGTCAATCGACTGACATACAACTAACTACAAGGGAGATGTGTGATCAGAATATCATCCCAAGACCCGTGTGGGGTTTCAACCATCAAATAATAATTATTATTTATGCACTTGGGTGATGTGTAAAAATTATCATCCCAATCAATATCAGTTCAATAGGTGTACATAAACAAGCCGTCCGACTTGTAAGTGAATATTTATTTCAATTTCTTTTTATGAAACTTTCATACAAATAATTTATACATTTCAGTTTCAGAAAAAATCGGCATTATAACGGCGCGGTATAAGAACCAGAATAATGTCTAGCATTGTCCCTCTCCTGATACTGGCTTGCGTCATACACAATAATCAATCAATCCAATAATTCCACAATACAATCAATTTTTCCACAACACAATCATATCACACAAATCATCCATGGTTTAACCAAAAGTAGTGATAGGAGCTACTAAGCCCCATTTACAACCTAGGATATAATAACTGAATGAAAATGGTTTGAGTGAGGAGTTCTCACTTTGGTTTCCACTCCATCAGTCTTTATTTAATTTAGCTAGAAATTCAACTAGCTCCATTTCCATTTTGGTCAGATCCAAGTTGCAGTGCTCGTCGCCATGATTTCAACGGACTTAGATTTGCGAATTTTTGATGACGTATGAAAAAGATATGAGCTTTTAACTTTAATTACATAAATAATTTAATTAAAATCTAACTAATCTCCTAATTACCTCTTAATCACAATTAAGCCCATCGTCTTCTTTGTTTTTATCTAAACCAAGAAAACCCATTGTAGCTGTCACCTTGGTTTCCAGTTTGCACAAAATCCAAGGCCCCAGAACACGATCGATCGGCACCACGTCGAACGCCATCGAATGCTCCACCTCCGGCGGCTGCAGTGCCCAGCTCGCGCCCTCCCTAATGCCAGAAATGGCGTGCGATTCCGATGACTTCCCGCCCCAATTTCTCACGATTTACTAAACGATATCTGATCATACTTATGTAAAATTGAAGCTCTCATCTTACCCTTTGATTTTCATGCTTTAAGTTTTCGAAAATAATGAATGAATCAAAAGAAAAGGGAAGGGGAAGATTCGATCGTTTTCAGCCGTATATACGATGAATGCGGCGGTTGATAAAATGAGGATTGGAATTAGGGTTTTCTAATGTTTTTATATATATATATATTATTGTTTAATTCCATAAAGTGAGTTTTGCATTCGAACCCCAAACGAGACCCAACGACTGTCGCCCTAGCTAAATACCCCCATTCCGGACACAATGAGATATGTTTCGTAAGCCAGTTCAGCTACTTTTAACAATTTTTATGAAAATTAAAATATAAATTAATATAACATTCAAAATATAATTCAACGTACATTTTAATTTGCTTGGGCCACATACTGACTCCAAAAATTACGAATTTTGCAATCTAGCTATGTTTTAACGGTACGGTCCCATAGAAACTAGTTTCATCAAATTCCGAGCCCATTTGCAAAATGGCTTTTTTTTCAATCGATTAAATTTACAACCGAAATTCAATGTGCCTTTAATTTTTCCACGCTCATATATTAGTTCCAAAAATTATGAAAATTGAAACATAATAATAATTTGACATTCCGGATCCAACAAAAAGTGGTTTCGTCGAATTCAGAGGTCATTTGCAAAATGTCCATTTTTAAGGGCTTATATATTTATTATATATATATATATGTATGTATATATAAATTCTATAGCGACTACTTTGAATTTTAAAATGGACATAACTTATAATTTATAAAGTGAAATCTCAGTTTCTTACAATCATTAGAAAATTACAGTTCAAAATATTCCAACGTTTCTTGTTTTATCAAATTCTGACTTATATTGAATTCTATATATTCATTTGAAGTTCAAAATCAAATTTCAAACTTCCGGGCCATTTCAGGCTTAAAATATATTAAATATAAATTTATAAGTTCTAACTTCGTTTAAAATAAAATTTTAGTTGTTATTATTTAAAATAAATCATTTTAAATATTCAAAATCCATTAAAATAGCTTAAACTAAATTTTAAAATAGGTTCCAAAATTCTGGGTTGTTACAATCTCCCCCACTTAAAATCATTTCCTCCTTGAAAAGGAACAGAGCTGAAAGTTGTTTAACTAACCAACTCAACTTTCATTCTGGCTCGAGTTCTTTTTAGTTTCTAAGAATTTTCTATTTTCTCAAAAGTTTGGCTAACGTCATAAATTTTTGAATTTTTTTGCCATTACTTCCTTTGTACGGGTTGACCTTCAAAAATTTGTTGGGCCGTATTAGGCACCCAATAAATCAATAAAAAGCATACACAATTTTTAGTGACCTATTTATGCCCAAGGGAGAGTGTAAAAATCATATCTCATGCCTTGCCCTGTGTTGGAAATAAATAATCCATGTGCCATATTTAAAATCAAGAGAGACATGAATTATTGTCATCTCTAGACCCGTGTAGGGTTTTTATTAAATCCTGCAATTTACCGTTATATTTTATTAAGTCCATAATCCGTCCTCAGGTCAACCTGTAGTACAGTCCTCGCCATACAAGCATCTCATTCGTATGGTAATCAAAACCTCATCATATAAGCGCCAAATGCTTATATGGAATATGATATGCTATGCTATCTATAATCAATCTTCGGTTCAACCTGTAATACAGTCATCGCCATACAAGCGTCTCGCTCGTATGGTTAATACAAACCTCGTCATATAAGCGCCAAATGCTTATATGGAATATGATATGTATGCTGTCTTCAGTAGTATGTATATATATGCGGTGTAGTCCATAATTATTGTTGCCATCCTACGGTATATGTTTTTAATATCACACAGAACAACCATCACATCGCATCCAAATCACTCACAGTAGTTTATATAATAAATAAAATTGCGCAAGCAACTCATTAAGATGTACCTATTTGTCGGGTACGTAATATATTTCTCTACTCAACATAATCTTTACTCGGCAACATGTTTAATATAAATATATATGCATACCTATCAAATATACAATTCAGATCTAAACAAAATTTTCAATTCAACATTATATTACATTTGGTTTGGTTTTAATTTATCATTCATTCTCATTGGTTAAATTTATTATCATTCCAATATTTTTATTAGTTAAACTAATAATCAAAAAACACAACCAGCAGTTAATTTGTTAATTAGATTTTCAAACACATATCTTTTATATATATTCAAAAATCATATATTCAGTGTCAAATCACAAACATAAATCCTAGCTAAGTGTTGGTTCTCACACCAGTCGATTGGAAATATATAGATATTTCACTTTCGAAACTCGAACATAGATATTGATGATGGTGCGCCATCATCAGAATCATCTCCGGGCGACTAGAGTGTGATTCTATATCTACCCAGTATATTTGAGACTTCAAATACATGTTAATTACGTGTATATTCAAGATCTCCATATCCCGATAGTCCAAATTCAATTTAAAATAAAATATTCAAATTAACAAGATTTAATTTTCAAAGCTAAATTTGTTTTATTTATTTATAAATAATACTCTTTAAACTCATTCTAGTGCATTACTAACCCTATCTCTAATGAGTTCCTCCTATAGGATATTACTAACCCTATCTCTGATGAATTCTTTTGTTTGGTTCTAACGTGTCTTGTTCTCGAGCATTATAAAACCAAAGCTCTGATACAAGGAGAGACGACCCTGACTTCCCGGCCGGCATGGACCGAACGCGAAGGCGGATTACTTTGAGAACACGATGCATCAGAACATAAACAGTAGAACATTTCATTGTTATTACAACATTTACATCAGAGTACAAGAATAAGAGTACAAATGAATAAATGTAACACCCCACGTCCATTAATGTCACTCACAAAGGGAATGCATTAACTTCTATGGAGCGTTTTAAGTAAGTATAGAATAGAAAATCACAACAAGACAGATATAAACAGTACTTGAAAATTAAAACTTTATTTCATTGCAGCGGATAAACCCATATGTTTGATTACATCATCAAAACCATAAACCAAAGTCAAGTACATCGTATCCATCTTGATAAAACAAAGTACATAAACTGAAAGACATAATCCCCAACATTAAAATAGCCATAAATAAAGAGAAGCTGAACTTTACTTCAGCGGTCCAAGAAATCTTTTAAAAGCAGTCCAAAATCAAGCTCCACTGGTGCTAGTTCCAACCTGAGCACCTTGGGGGGGGGGGGGGAAGGAAAGAGATGGAAAAAGGGGGGGTCGGACATAAAGTCTGGCGAGTGTGATAACTCTAACAATATAATTAACAAAGTAACTAGGCTAAGGCAAAAGTTGGAAAATAAGGAAATGATCATGAACCATTGAGTATGGCAGAGTAAACAAGGAAACAAGATGAACAATGATATCGTTAAAGCGCACCTAACCCACTAAGATAAATTTACTAAAGTACACCAGCACTATAGGATACTTGCTATATTGCACCGCCACTAGTATACTGCACCACCACTAGTCACCCTAAGGTTGATCCGGCCTACAGACTTAATAATGATATTGGTAGTTTCGTGCACCCCTAGCTGCCTTCATAGGTGCCGTCTGCCCCTATCTCCACTAGGTGTACCCACTACCCCCAAGCGATCGGCTCCCTAACTCATAGATACCCGTGCTGGCCCCACAGTGGGGTGTATCACTTCCCAAAGTGGCAACCCGATACCACCAAGCATGCACGGCTTATACCTACACGATGCAACAACGTCTTACCTACCAGCCTGGGTCCACACACGCATATGAACCCGTTGGACTTGCGTTGCCACCGCTAACCCGGTTTGGCCTCTTACAGTCAAGCCCAGTATACGTGTCCCGTCCTCGACTTGGGTCGAGCCCACAAAGATACGTATTGGTTACTGGTTGAAACAGGCCCCCATTACTTGACACAAGCTATCCACTTAAGCTTGGTCCCCTCTAGTACATCCCACTTAATACACTTCTTATTCATGTTTCAATTACATGTTTCATATTTTGGTTAAGTGTTTCTAATCATATTTCCAAATGCCACCCAAGGCACCTACTAGATTCCACATGCCACCCAAGGCACCCACTTAACCCCCTCATGTCCCACTACATGCTTATCTGGTTAAGTGTTTCTTAATTCATTAAGACCGTAACCTCATAAAGACCTCTCACATTAGACTGGAATTTGTGGTAGCTGGATTTGCCGGGCAGGTCCGGGCAGTCTTACACCACAAAAGAGTCTAACCTCGTGTCTTTACAATTGTTACGTATTTAGTTTATGCCTAAGACCTCTCATATTAGACTGACATTTGTGGCAGCTGGATTTGCCAGGCGGGTCCGGGCAGTCTTACACCACAAAAGAGTCTAACCTCATGTCTTAGACGATTAATTACTCCTAATTAATCATTCCCTAATTTGAATTACTTTCCCTATTCAAATTACAAATCAATTCCAAATTTAACGATGTCCATAATTGACTCAATTATGTCCATCCATTTATGGTATGTAAAATCATACCAATTTTCACCACAATAATATTTTATGCCTTTTAAGGCATTTATGCCAATTAAATATTTTTAATATTATCCCCTTTACCCCACGTAGTACGTTTGTTCGTTTAACGTAAAAATATACGTTAGACTCGAATAGTCTAACTCATAAAATAAAAGAAAACATCACAATATATACACATAATTAAAACATAGATCTAACATAGGGGTGAACTTGAATATGTGAATGATGTTCTACATCTAAAACTTGCATTGGCCAAAGTTACAACTTGCATAAACAACATATGTCATGGATCCAAATCTAAAGGTGTGAACTTGATGAGATAATGGCCACAAACTTGCATAAACATCATATGTCATGGATCCAAATTTAAAGGTGTGAACTTGATGAAATAATGGCCACAAACTTGCATAAACAACATATGTCATAGATCTATATCTAAAAGGGGTAAACTTGCATAGGTAATAACATAACATGATTCATATCCAACTCATAAACTCACATATGTGATTTATACATCGCAAAAATGGTGTAAACATGTAAAGTATCATGTAGAATTTAGCATATGTCATAGCCTAACTTTCAATTAAATTCTCACATAAACTAGGTGCCATAGCCATGTAAGGTCACATATAATTCTACCCAGACTTGTATATGGTTCATGTTTGAATCAACATATAAACTTTCCTACCTATTATTTATCATATGAATCAAACTAGCATAAGAAACATGATGATTTTATTGTATATAAAATTACAACATGGATGATAGCAACATAACTTTACATCATAAATGATAGCATCACAACATAACATCATAGAGATTTCAATCACAATCCTACAACATAATTACAACACGAAACCAATACTTCATATCACATCCATACAATCCGCATTATAACTTAATTTAATTAAATTACTAATTATCTTGTTAAAACTATCGAACTCACCACTCAAAAGCAGTCTTGAGTTCTGAATTCTGATTTCTGGAGTTGAATTAGCGCTCCTTTGAAGAAGATTCGCTATTAGGGTTGAATAGTTCTGATTTGGTTGTTGTTATTCCTCTTAATTTTGGTGGCGGCTGCTCTAGGGTTCAAGACAACAGCATGACGACCATAGTTTCAGTTTTAATTCTGATTTAGGGTTTGAGTCTATGGGTCTTTTTATAGAGTTATGAATTAATTTAAGCCGTCGGATGATCTTAGGGTTAATCAAAACCATTTAATCAAGAAAGGGTGATGAGTCAGCCCTAATGACTCAGCAAGGAGTCAGAAAGGACTCAACAACATGGGTCAGCCTGAACCAAAAAGCTGTGCAGGCTCATGCCTCGGCCTGGGCGGACTTGGCAGGTGCACCAGTGCAAATATGTACTGGCGCACTTCCCAAGTACGCAAGTGCATTTTTTTTCTTTTGCCACTAATCTTCGTTCGTCCATAACTCCTTCATCCGGTACCCGTTTCCTGCAAACTTGGGCTCTATTTCAACCAGAATTCCGAGATGAACACAATGGCGCAACCCAATCCCTATAATTCTCACGTCTGAGATTAATTATTCTTTAATTTAGTTAATTCAATTATTCCAAAAATCCGGGGTGTTACATTCTCCCCTCCTTAAAGGATTTCGTCCCCGAAATCCCCAAGTTAAGGAGAATGCATATCCTACCATCCAAACAACCATCTACTCAACCATCATACACGGGCATCCACTGTCCTTATAAAATTTCTAATGCTGTATGAACATATGCAAGAAGTGTGTGTATATGTTCCTCATCTAATGCAAAATTAGGCGATCTACTGATTCAGTTGATCTCCTTAATGCAAACCATGATAGTGCCATGCGTCCATTATGTATGCGAAAGAACCCTATCGATACATATTGTTTCTACATGTGTGCACAACCATTCATCAAAATGCAACATCCATATGATGGTACAACCATTATTCATCCATTAACTTAAATATGTACACACATTTATATGCAATATGCAATATGAAGTGACTGAGCCGATCTAGTGCCTAAAGTGTGTGTATATGGATCCACGAGCAACCACTAGTAAACACTTGCATCCACACGCATCCACCATCCATAACATGTCTCAAACACATGTTTCAACAATAGGACTACCCTATCTAAAGATCAAAGATACTAGCGAGAGGACATACTAAAGATAAGATAAGTACAAGGTAAGCGATAAAGGAGAAATTAAAAGACATACCCTCAAAAAGAAAAGGGTACAATGAACGCGTCTTCGCTTCCGTCTCCCAAGTAGCGTTGCTCTCATCATCTCCCCATTGCACTTTGACTAGTTTGTCCTCTCGATTCCTCAACTTCTTAATCTCCGACCCAAGAATGTGCGTAGGAGCTCGTCGAATCGTCGCATCACGCTCGATATCCACCTCTCTAAGCAAGCTCAGCTATACCACTTCCGCGGTCTCGTGCAAGCACTTCCTCAAATGTGATACATGGAATACGTCGTGTACACCACTAAGTCTCTCGGGCGACTCCACTCTATACGCCATCTGCCCAATCCTTTCCTTAATAGGAAACGGCCCTACGAACCTTGGTGCTAACTTCCCAACGGACCCAAAGCGAACGACGTTCCGTAATGGAGACACCTTGACAAATACCATGTCCCCAATATCAAACTCAAGATCTGACCTCCTCTTATCCACATAAGATTTCTGCCTATCTTGCGCCGTCTTCATCGTCCTTCGAATCAAATCGATCTTTTTCGAAGTCTCTTTAACCATATCGGGTCCAAGCAAGATCTTATCTGTAGACTCCCACCAACATGTAGGCGAACGACACGGCCGTCCATAAAGAGCCTCGAACGGTGCCATGCCAATGCTAGACTGAAAGCTATTATTATATGCGAACTCTACCAATGGAAGATGTTCCTCCCCATGTACCTCCGAAATCTAAGACACACAACCTCAATAAGTCCTCTAGAATACGATTCACCCTCTCGGTCTGGCCGTCCGTCTGAGGATGATATGCGGTGCTCAAACATAACTGAGTCCCTACCGCCTCTTGCAAGCTTTTCCAAAATTCGCTAGTGAAGATGGGATCGCGGTCGCTCACTATGCTAGAAGGAACACCATGCAAACGAACTATTTCTCGAATGTATACAGAGGCTAACCATGGAGCAGTCTTCTTACTCTTCACGGGAATGAAATGGGCGCTCTTTGTAAGTTTGTCTACCATGACCCAAATCCTCGTATTACCCTTCCTCGATCTTGGTAATCCGTCAACAAAATCCATCGAGATGCTTTCCCACTTCCATTGTGGGACCTCCAATGGATGAAGCAATCCACCGGGCTTCTTTTGCTCTGCTTTTACTTGTTCGCACACCAAGCATCTAGCGACATACTCAGCCACATCTTTCTTCATGCCGGCCCACAAGTAAACTCGTCTCATGTCCATGTACATCTTGTCCCCGCCGGGATGAATGGTCATCTTCGAACGATGGGCATCATCAAGAATGGTCTTCCTCAGATTCTCGTTCCGTGGTACACAAAGTCTACCGTCCCTACGGAACCAACCCTTATCATCTAGGGTATACCTACGGAGATGGCTCGATGACTCCCCTCCTTTGAGCTTTTCTACTAACTCAACCAACTGTGGGTCGTCTCGCTGTGCCTCGCCAATCCGTCCCAAAAGCGTAGGTCTGACCTCTAAGGATGCTAGCAAACCAGGTACAAAGTCAATGGAAGGTGTGAAGTCAAACGTAGAGATGAACTCTAAACTTCGCCGCTCAACAAACAACGGACTCAAGGATAACCTTTTTCTACTTAAGGCATCTACCACTACGTTACCCTTGCCAGGGGTATATGCTATCTCGAAGTCGTAGGATGCTAAGAACTCCATCCACCTTTGCTGCCTTAAGTTCAAGTCTTTCTGAGAGAATAAGTATTTTAGCGATTTTTGGTCAGTGAACAATTTGAATTTCTTGCCAAGAAGATAATGACGCCAAGACTTAAGCGTGAAAACAATAGCGGCCAACTCTAGGTCATGTGTAGGGTAATTTCTTTCTTGCACTCTCAACTGCCTTCCACCATAGGCTATTACCCTTCCCTCTTGCATTAAGACTGCGCCTAGTCCTGTCCCATAAGCGTCGATATAAACGGTGAATGGCTTACTCCCATCTAGCAACACTAAGACTGGGGATGTGGTCAAAGCTCTCTTTAAACGTTGGAACGCATCATCACAAATTACGTCCCACATGAAAACTAAGTTCTTCTTCGTCAAGCGTGTTAATGGAGCTGATATTTTTGCGAAGTCTTTGATAAACTTCCAATAGTAGCCAGCCAACCCTAAGAAACTTCTCACCTCGGTAGCATTTTTAGGAACCTTCAAATCTTGGATGGCCACTATCTTTGCGGGATCCACAACTATCCCTTCTTTGGAAACCACGCGCCCTAAGAATCGCACTTCCTTTCTCCAAAAGTGACATTTAGAAAAATTTTCTTTAAGGCTATGCGCTCGAAGAGTCTCCAACACTTCCCTAAGAAGTAGGGCATGATCTTCCTCGCTCTTAGAAAAGATCAAGATGTCATCTACAAAGACTACCACGAATTTATTAAGGTACTCCCCAAACACCCTACTCATCAAATCAACAAAGTATGCGGGGGCGTTTGTCAAATCGAAGGGCATCACCAGCCACTCGAAGAAACCGTCTGGAGTCCTAAAGGCAGTCTTGTCTATGCTATCCTCAGCCACTCTCAACTGATGGAAACCCGTGGCTAAGTCCAACTGCGAAAACACTGAGGCGCCAACTAATTGATCGAAGAGATCGTCAATCCTCGACAGTGGGTGTCTATTCTTCTTAGTAAGCTTATTAAGTTCTCTATAGTCCACACAAAGTCTAAGGGACCCATCTACCTTCGTGGAAAACACTACTGGAGCACCCCACTCCGATATACTACGTCTGATGAACCCCTTCTTAAGCAATTCTTTCACTTGCTTACTGAGTTCTCTTCTCTCTCTTGGAGCCATGTGGCGCACCGGCAATGCAACTGGCTTTGCATTGTCCACTAGATATATTCGAAAGTCTATCTCACGTTTTGGGGTAAACCCCTCACCTCATCGAAGACATCAACATATTCACGGACTATGGGAACAGAATGCAAATCATCATCGGATGCGTCAAGGGATTCTAGGTAACTAAGCATTACTGGACCTCTAGGGTCACAAGAAATATCAAGGGTCTTTCCAGAACGAGTCAACAATCTAACTACCCTTCTTTCACAATCTAGGATGGCCCCATATCTAGTTAGCCAATCCATACCTAGAATTAAACCGTATCCCATGAAGCCAAGAACAAAAGCGTTGCACTCAAACTCAACGCCCAATATAAACACTCTCAAATCCCGACAAATCATAGAAAGATGAGCCGAACCACCAATAGGATTTGAGACTACTAAGGGATCAGTAACTAGACTAGTATCAAGGTGCAGTGTTTCAACTAATGATGTAGAAATAAACGAATGCGATGCGCCAGAATCGAATAAAGTACGGACAGGATGATCAAACAGAAAAACTAAACTTTCAACAGAAATTGCTCTACCTCGTTCTTGCAGAAGTGGGACCACGAGAGCCTGAACTTGTCCCCTTGCCTGCCCTGGTGCCACAAGAGCTTGCACCTGTCCTCCCGAGGTAGACCCTGCCCTCTGCCCTTTCTTTGGGCAGTCCTTAATAAGATGTCCCGCTTCGCCACAGTGGAAACAACCAGTCTTCTTTTTCTTCCTACAATCTTTGCTTAGATGGCCGGGTGTCCCACAGTTAAAGCATTTCTTCTTCCCCTTAGCATTGTTGCCTTTGCCACATTTCTTGTTCTGTTGTTGCTGTTGCGACTTCTTTTGATCCCCTTTCTTCTCGGGTGCCTAATAAGCATTGGCGCCCTTCTCCTCTTCATGCATGAGTGCCATGTCAACTAACCTCACAAAGGTAGCCCCCATGGGAATGTGGGTCATAGCTAACCCATGAAGCGGCTCGTTTAAACCCTTAACAAATCTTAGAGCCTTCTTTTCTGGAGTATTCACCAAGTCTAAGCCAAACCTTTCCAATTGGTTGAATTTGTTAACGTACTCTTTCACCGATAGATTCCCTTGCTTCAGTGACAAAAACCTTTCCATGTATAGATTCTCTTTAGCCTGTGAGAGAAACTTCGCCTCAAACCTCTGCCTAAAACCTAGCCATGTATCGACTGGACGTCCCCCACTAGTGACCTCTCACCAAAACGAGGCCTTATCCTTCATTAGCCAGGCAGCTAGCTGGACTTTTCTTCCATCATCCACTTCAAATATTCCAAACAATTCTTCCACCTCCTTTAGCCAGTTACGAGCTTCAACAAATGTCTCTGTCCCATGAAAAGGTTTTCCACCCATTCCTCTAAAGTCCTTACATATCTTTGCGAAATTATCGACACAAGGAGGAGGAGGAGGAGGAAGAGGAGGAACATTTGTTGGACCTGCGGTGGCGGCCCTAGCCTCGAGATATTGATGAAACCAACCGGGCACATGAACACCCTCTGGTATCTCAGATGCTTCAGACATGCTGAAATGAAAAAGGAAAGATTCAATACAAAAAGGACTGAAGGAAAGATATATGGCTCTTGGGTTATGCTTTCTAAAATATACTTTTCTCTTGAAAATGCTTTCCTTAAAACATACTTTTGAAAGTACTTCTTTATAAAAATTGTTTTGAAAAATATTTTTTTAAAAATTCACATCTGTTCTGGTAACCTTCAGCTCTGATACCATGTGTAACACCCCACGTCCATTAATTTCACTCACGAAGGGAATGCATTAACTTCTATGGAGAGTTTTAAGTAAGTATAGAACATAAAATCACAACAAGACAGATATAAACAGTACTTGAAAATCAAAACTTTATTTCATTGCAGCGGACAAACCCATATGTTTGATTACATCTTCAAAACCATAAACCAAAGTCAAGTACATCATATCCATCTTGATAAAACAAAGTACATAAACTGAAAGACATAATCCCCACCATTAAAATAGCCATAAATAAAGAGAAACTGAACTTTACTTCAGCTGTCCAAGAAATCTTCTAAAATCTGGGGGGAAGAGATGGAAAAAGGGGGGGTCAGACATAAAGTCTGGCGAGTGCGATAACTCTAACAATATAATTAACAAAGTAACTAGGCTAAGGCATAAGTTGGAAAATAAGGAAATGATCATGAACCATTGAGTATGGCAGAGTAAACAAGGAAACAAGATGAACAACGATATCGTTAAAGCACACCTAATCCACTAAGATAAATTTACTAAACTACACCAACACTATAGGATAATTGCTATACTGCACCGCCACTAGTATACTGCACCGCCACTAGTCACCCTAAGGTTGATCCCGCCTACAGACTTAATAATGATATTGGTAGTTTCGTGCACCCCTAGCTTCCTTCATAGGTGTCGTCTGCCCCTATCTCCACTAGGTGTATCCACTACACCCAAGCGATCAGCTCCCTAACTCGTAGATACTCGTGCTGGCCCCACAGTGGGGTGTATCACTCCCCAAAGTGGAAACCCGATACCACCAAGCATGCACGGCTTATACCTACACGATGCAACAACGTCTTACCTACCAGCCCGGGTCCACACACGCATATGAACCCGTTGGACTTGCGTTGCCACCGCTAACCCGGTTTGGCCTCATACAATCAAGCCCAGTACGCGTGTCCCGTCCTCGACTTGGGTCGAGCCCACAAAGATGCGTATGGGTTACTGGTTGAAACGGGCCCCCATTACTTGACACAGGCTATCACCTAAGCTTGGTCCCCTCTAGTACATCCCACTTAACCCACTTCTTATTCATGTTTCAATTACATGTTTCATATTTTGGTTAAGTATTTCTAATCATATTTCCAAATGCCACCCAAGGCACCTACTAGATTCCACATGCCACCCAAGGCACCCACTTAACCCCCTCATGTCCCACTACATGCTTATCTGGTTAAGTGTTTCTTAATTCTTTAAGACCGTAACCTCATAAAGACCTCTCACATTAGACTGGCATTTGTGGAAGCTGGATTTGCCGGGCGGGTTCGGGCAGTCTTACACCACAAAAGAGTCTAACCTCGTGTCTTTACAATTGTTACGTATTTAGTTTATGCCTAAGATCTCTCACATTAGACTGACATTTGTGGCAGCTGGATTTTCCAGGCGGGTCCGGGCAGTCTTACACCATAAAAGAGTCTAATTTCGTGTCTTAGGCGATTAATTACTCCTAATTAATCATTCCCCAATTTGAATTACTTTCCTAATTCAAATTATCAATCAATTCCAAATTTAACGATGTCCATAATTGACTCAATTATGTCCATCCATTTATGGCATGTAAAATCATACCAATTTTTACCACAATAACATTTTATGTCTTTTAAGGCATTTATGCCATATAAATATTTTCCCTTTTACCCTACGTAGTACGTTTGTTCGTTTAACGTAAAAATATACGTTAGACTCGAATAGTCTAACTCATAAAATAAAAGAAAACATCACAATATATACACATAATTAAAACATAGATCTAACATAGGGGTGAACTTGCATATGTGAATGATGTTCTACATCTAAAACTTGCATAGGCCAAAGTTACAACTTGCATAAACAACATATGTCATGGATCCAAATCTAAAGGTGTGAACTTGATGAGATAATGGCCACAAACTTGCATAAACATTATATGTCATGGATCCAAATCTAAAGGTGTGAACTTGATGAAATAATGGCCACAAACTTGCATAAACAACATATGTCATAGATCAATATCTAAAAGGGGTAAACTTGCATAGGTAATAACATAACATGATTCATATCCAACTCATAAACTCACATATGTGATTTATACATCGCAACAATGGTGTAAACATGTAAAGTATCATGTAGAATTTAGCATATGTCATAACCTAACTTTCAATTAAATTCTCACATAAACTAGGTGCCATAGCCATGTAAGGTCACATATAATTCTACCCAAACTTGTATATGGTTCATGTTGAATCAACATCTAAACTTTCCTACCTATGATTTATCATATGAATCAAACTAGCATAAGAAACATGATGATTTTATTATATATAAAATTACAACATGGATGATAACAACATAACTTTACATCATAAATGATAGCATCACAACATAACATCATAGAGATTTCAATCACAATCCTACAACATAATTACAACACGAAACCAATACTTCATATCACATCCATACAATCTGCATTATAACTTAATCTAATTAAATTACTAATTATCTTGTTAAAACTATCGAACTCACAACTCAAAAGCAGTCTTGAGTTCTAAATTCTGATTTCTGGAGTTGAATTAGCGCTCCTTTGAAGAAGATTCACTGTTAGGGTTGAATAGTTCTGATTTGGTTGCTGTTCTTCCTCTTAATTTTGGTGGCGGTTGCTCTAGGGTTCAAGACAACAACATGACAGCCATAGTTTCAGTTTTAATTCTGATTTAGGGTTTGAGTCTATGGGTCTTTTTATAGAGTTATGAATTAATTTAAGCCATCGGATGATCTTAGGGTTAATCAAAACCATTCAATCATGATAGGGTGATGAGTCAGCCCTAATGACTCAGCAAGGAGTCAGAAAGGACTCAACAACATGGGTCAGCCTGAACCAGAAAGTTGTGCAGGCTCCTGCCTCGGCCTGGGCGCACTTGGCAGGTGCGCCAGTGAAAATATGTACTGGCGCACTTCCCAAGTGCACCAGTGCATTTTTTATTTTTTTTCCTTTTGCCACCAATCTTCGTTCGTCCATAACTCCTTCATCCGATACCCGTTTCCCACAAACTCGGACTCTATTTCAACCAGAATTCCGAGACGAACACAACGGCGCAACCCAATCCCCATAATTCTCACGTCTGAGGTTAATTATTCTTTAATTTAGTTAATTCGATTATTCCAAAAATCCGGGGTGTTACAATAAATGTTACACAGCGGAAAATATCAGAGATTTAAATTACATAGCAGCGGAAATGTAATGTATAAATACAATGCGTAGCAGAAATACAACAACTGACACAACTGAAAGGAATAGATGGATACAAAGCTTTCTATATATAGCTCCAGCTGTAAACCAGGATCCTGTGAAAGAAATATCCGTGAAAACAAAAACTACTAGTTGCCGGTGTGGAAAATATAAGCACCCAAAGTTTAGGTTCTGAGTCAGTCATGGGACTGGTGTGAGAACTAAAACAGTTATTAACTTGATTTTAATGTTGACTAAATCACGGGACCACGCCGTATAACACGGAGCGGGTTTACCCCCAAGAATACCAATGCATATAAAAAACAGCGCTAAATAAAGAACAATGAAGCCATTATAAGACTCAAGTCCCATCACATAATGCAACGCAAGCCGGAGGATAGAGTTTTACCTTATAATGGCCAAATATGCTTGGTACTCGATTCATATTTTATTACTACTATAAGTGAAAAATCAGCTTCAAATATAAATGTATCAATTATAGATGGCATGGGTACCATATATCATGTTGCCATATAGGTTTACAACTAAAACCAAAAGTCGCGTATTGGAAATTGGATTCCATCAATGAACCGAGGCAAGGGATCATCCTCAACTGATTCGAGACGCTCTAGCCCGTGTCTCAGGATTCAGCCGCAACTGCACATAGGATCTGGCAAGGCCAGTCCACACTTACTTTAGTGGATTAGCAATTCCTGAACAATACGTTTCCCTGCCTTATGGGGCATAAAATCTGGCTAGTATGTCGACCATATGAAGAACCACTAGAGACTTAAATCCGAGGTACCTCGCTTTCCAACATCCACATAAGTAAAATGTCTGGGCTGCATACCATGACATCACTCCTAGCTAGAAAGAAATGCATGCACTCCCTGCGGTTCCTCCTCCTGTTTCTGGTTCACACCGGGTGTAAGGCTCACGAATTAACGCTACAACACGAAGCCGTGCTATTTAAAGCCGTGCTTCGATCATCATCCACAAGGCTCTGCTTTTCAATAAAAGCCTTGATCATTGCATCTTAGCATGCCACATTGTCAATCCATACCACACCATTGATCATCTACCAATATATAACCTTTGAGCTCGTACGTCTCAGAGAAGGGTGTTAAGCAGAGAATAAATTCTCAACCACAAAACATATATATTTAGCAGAGATCAACGAATACAGAAAAAGAATACAATGTCAGGCATACAATCCATTTGCAAGTCCGTTCTAGGTCTGAACGAAACCGAAGGCGACTTATTCCTCGTCCCGTATGTCCAATACAAGAGAAAGCTCCTCGCATATCCAGTCGATCTCCAAGTACGTCTGGACGATCACCACTTATTACCTTGTCTTGGGTGTACAGCCCAATCAAGACATCAGTAATCATCCGTTCGATGTGAAGATCACCAGTCTTCAACCACCAATTTCATCGTTGAATTTAGTCGTCGTATCAATTATTCAGAATGAGTTAATGTAACAACCCGGGATTTCAGAATCAATTTAAAATTTTTATTTTAGCAATTTTAATGAATTATGGATATTTAAAATGAACATTTTGAATAATAACGACTGAAAACTCATTTAAAACGAAACTTGAGTTTATAAATTTATAAAATTTATATTACGAGCTTGAAATGGCGCGATAGTTTGAAATTTCGATTTTCAACTTTGAATAAATATATAAAATTCATTATAAGTCAGAATTGAATGAAATAAGAAACGCTAGGATCGAAATAATCATTTCTTCCTAATGAATGTAAGAAATTGAGATTTCACTTTAGAAATAGTAAGTTATGTCTAAACTAAAATTTAGAATTAGTGCTGTAGAATTTATATATAATTAAATATGTTTTAATAATATATAAGCCCTTAAAAATGAAAATTTTGCAAACGACTTCCGAATTCGACAAAACCACTTTCTATGGATCCGGAATGTCAAATTATCGCTAAATTTCAAAATTCATAATTTTTGGAACTAATATGGGAGTGTGGCACACTTAAAGGCACCTACAGTTTCAGTTGTAAATTGAATCGACTGGAAAAAGGGTCATTTTGCAAACGGACTCGGAATTTGACAAAACCAGTTTCTATGGGACCGTATCGTCAAAACATAGCTAGATTTATTTTTCTAGAATTTTTGGAGTCAGTATGTCGCCCCGATAAATTAAAACGTACGTTGAATTCAAATTTAAAAGGTATATTATTTTATATTTTAAATTTGATAAAAACTTATCGAAACAGCCGAATTGGCTTACGACACATATCCCATTGCGTTCGAAATGGGGATATTTAACTAGAGGCGAAAGTCATTGGGGTTGATTTGGATTTCGAAAGAAAAATCACCTTTTTGAAATAAAAAGAAAAAAAGAAATATATATATATATAATAAAATAACATCCCTTTTCCCCCTTGATCCCCTCTCTTTCACATTTTCACGAATCAGTGAACGGAAAAAACCCACCATCAACGATTCTCCAATCTGGAAAAATCCGGTACCACCTCCCCTATTGACGCCGCCCCACCGTGCCGCCGCCCACCCCGCCACCAGCTCCGACCCACCGCATCGATGAACCCCACAGCCCTTTCTCGAAACCGCGGATCCCCAAATCCCGCGATCCCGCAACGCCCGCGTCGGTCAACCGAGCTCCGCCTTCGGCTGCTCCTACGGCTAGTGGTGGAGACCTCCAATGCAAGCCGGTCCCTCCTTTATTTCCTTTGCTCGATCTCTTTCTCTTGGAAAATGGTGGCTGGAAAAAAATCCTTGGGCTTCTCTGAAATCCTCCCCAAATCGATTTGATTGTTCGAGTGCTTCTCGTATGGATTGAGTCTTGAATTGCTTGCTTCTTCGATTGAATGCTTTCTAATTTGGAGGAATTTGAGTCAATTGAATTTGAGTCCACTAAATGAAGTTTAGAAAGTTAAAAATGACATTTTTAACTATTATATGCGGCGTAGATTGTACATATGACTACTGTATGTGCATTGTATGCGATTGATGGTTTCTTGCATTGAAATAGGTTTTATATAACCTAAGTTTTCCAACTTATGAATTGGAATGGATTTGAATGGAAATAGTGTTTGGGATATTTCGAGATTGGATTCCGTGGTTATACGGATACTGTTATGGGAATTTGGAAGATATCGATATCGTTATTCCCGATATGATATATGTTGATTTCAGAATTTGATATTGAATATAAGTCGACACTACTTCTATTCAAGGCCTTGTGTTTAATATCAAATTGGATTTTGTATATGAAGATTAAAACTAAGAAGAGTTTTAAAAAATCTTTAATTAGATTTGGAACATATAGTTGGTAGTTTAATTTACCAAAACACCAAATGTACTTTGTTGTTGATATGTCATTGTTGATTGATTGAATGGATGGTGCTCGACCAGTTTATGAGCAAATATATGCTTTTACATTTAGCATCGGGTTGGGTAGGAATACTTGTATGCTATCACCTTGTAAAACACTTCATGATTTGACTATGAGGTGTTAGCGATGTTGAGTTCATTTCAAATTTAATGAATGATTTTGAAATGATATTTTTCTTAAGTGAAAAGAAATGTATTCCCGATTTTTGGATAGGGAATGTTCTATAGAAATGTTTTATAAAACGGAAAGGATTTCGAGGGCTAGAAACCGATGATTCCGAAATGATTTGGAAATATATTATGTGTTTGACATTGTGGTTAATCGCGTAACCGATTAGTTGCTATTGATGATGTATCTGTGTAGTGGCTGAGAATTTATTCATTTGCCTAACACCCTTCTTTGAGACGTACGAGCTCAGAGGTTATGTGATTAATAGTGATTGATCATATGTGAGAATTGCTGATGTGAAGTACTATAGTTCGAAAGTACTTGTGATTATTATGTTGTGAAATGATTTTTCCCTACTTCAGGATATAAAAAATGATTTAGCATGTGGCTAAAGATGCGGGTGACCCGACAGAGACTAAAAGTGGAAGTGCGGTGTAGGCTTCCCCCATAAGTGGGATGGTGCATCGTCAGTGTAGCCTGCTCCATTGTAGGAGGTACACATATATATCGAGTTGGTTTAGGCCCACAAAGCCTTGTCTGAGGGAATATGACTGATATTTGGTTGCATACTTGTTTGTATGCATTGTTATGTTTTGGAACTCATATTTCCAAATGTTTTGTTTTAAGATCCCGAAGTGAAATTTACTTTATTATGAAAGCTAGATATGTATTTCAAATGATTTGAAATAAGAAATCGGGAATAAAGTCCAAAGGAATAATTTATGTAAATTGAATTGAAAATTTTGAAAAATCTAAGTTTGGGGATTAGGCCTAAACGGGTAGATTGGAATTGCATGTTGATTGATGCATTGTAGATCTACATATCTATTATTGGTTATTGTACGTACACCGACATTCATGGGGGTAAACCTGTTCCATCATATACGGCGTGGTCCCGTGATATGCTTCACATTTATATAAGTTTATAACTGTTTAGAGTTTCTCACACCAGTCCCATGACTGACTCGTATTTTGTTTTTCGCTTGCAAACTCGGGTGCTCCTATTTTCTACATAGGCAGTCGAGTACTTTGTTTTGCAGATGTTTATCTTGAGCAGGATTCTGGATCGAAGCTTAAAGCTGTGTCCAAAGCATTGATAGCTTATATTTCCGATGTGCACTGTATTACAATTATTGTAATTTATCTTCCACGGTATTATTTCGATGTACTCTGATATCTGATGTAACATTATTGTGATGTTTATAAAAGTCTTCTGTTGTTGTTCTGATGTTGTTGTATACCCAAAGTTAGCGAACCGAGGATTTCCAACTTTCGAATAGGGCCTTGCGGTCGATTCGGAAGGCGGGGATTTTCGGGTCACTACAGTTGGTATCAGAGGTTTGGTTAAATTCAAATTTTTGGGGTCCAACTCATTAGAATAGAATGAAAGACTCATTAGAGGTAGGATTAGTAATATCCAATAAGAAATACTCATTAGAGATAGAATCAGTAGTATTCTAGAGTGGGTAGCTCATTAGAGATAGGGTTAGTAATACCCTAGAATGAGTTTAGAGTAACACATTTATAAGTAATGTATTTGTGACTATTTATGTAATCCGATTTTGAAATTATATTTTTGAATATATAAAATTGTATATTTGAAAAGTTAATGAACCAATTGATTGCTGGTTGTGATGTGTGATTATTAATTAAACTAATAAGAATTGGAACGATGAAACCAATTAAAGAATGAAAGCTAATTTAAGTCAACTTGAATCAAATATTGAACTAAATTGAAATTCGATTGAATTTGCATACATGTACATGCATATAAATTGAACAGGTCATAGCAAGGAGGCTAGAGAAGAGGAATAAAATTGTATGCCCGACAAATAGGTACATGTTTACTGATTTGTTTGGGTTTTGATGATTTTATGAGCCGATTGGTCTTTTCTTTTTGAGATGAGAGGGCCTATTTGGCGGTTTGGGGATTTTCCCGATGCTCCCCGTACAAAGGAGGTTATGGCGAATTTTTTCGAAAATTTTAAAAACTTTGAAAAGTTCTTAGAAACTGAAAAATTGAAGAACTTAAGCCAGAATGAAAGCTGAGTTGATTAGTAAAACAACTTTCAGCTCCGTTCCTTTTCGAGGACGAAAAGATTTTAACTGGGGAAGATTGTAACAACCCGGAATTTCAGAACCAATTTAATTTTTTTTAAGCTATTTTAATGAATTGTGGATATTTAAAATGAATATTTTAAATAATAACGACTGAAAATTCATTTAAAACGAAACTTGAGTTTATAAATTTATAAAATTTATATTACGAGCTTGAAATGGCGGGGTAGTTTGAAAATTCGATTTTCAACTTTGAATAAATATATAAATTTCATTATAAGTCAGAATTGAATGAAATAAGAAACGCTAGGATCGAATTAATCATATCTTCCTAATGTAGATAAGAAATTAAGATTTCACTTTAGAAATAGTAAGTTATGTCTAAATTGAAATTTAGAATTAGCGCTGTAGAATTTATATATATTTAAATATATTTTAATAATATATAAGCCCTTAAAAATGGAAAATTTTCAAACGACTTCCGAATTCGACGAAACCACTTTCTGTGGATCCGGAATGTCAAATTATCGCTAGGTTTCAAAATTCATAATTTTTGGAACTAATATTGGAGCATGGCACACTTAAAGGCACCTACAATTTCAGTTGTAAATTGAATCGATTGGAAAAAGGGCCATTTTGCAAACGGATACGGAATTTGAGAAACCAGTTTCTGTGGGACCGTATCGTCAAAACATAGCTAGATTTATTTTTCTAGAATTTTTGGAGTCAGTATGTCGCCCTAGTAAATTAAAACGTACATTGAATTCAAATTTAAAAGGTATGTTATTTTATATTTTAAATTTGATAAAAACTTATCTGTAATAACCCGGAAAATGTGAACCAGTTTAAAATTTTTAAGTTTGGTTATTAACAAGAAATTGGAATAATTTAAATAGCATATTTCAATAAAATATAGAATTTGGTATGGTATGGCCGTTTGAAATTTTGAATACAAACTTAGTCTGACTGTACCGGGTGGGAAATATAACAGATTTTGACGAAACTCAAAATATTTAAATCTGTTTATCAATACCTTTCTAACGAATCTGAAAAATCGAAATTTCATAACGGAAATCAAAAGTTATGGCCAATTGAATTTTCAGAAAGGTCGCTATATAGTATATATAGCCCTTGAAAATTGAGATTTTGCATACGACCTCGGAATTCGACGAAACCACTTTTGTTGGGTCCGGGATGTCAAATTATTGCTAAGTTTCAAATTTCATAATTTTTGAAGCTAGTATGTGAGCGGGGCAAAAGATAACGTGTTTGGCCAAATTCTGTTAAAATGGGTCGACCTAAAAATGGCCGTTTTTCCAACGAGCTCAGAATTCGACGAAACTGGTTTTGTTAGGACCGTATCGTCAAAACAAAGCTAGATTTATTTTTCTGGAATTTTTCGATTCAGTTTGTGGCCCTGGCAAATTGAAATGTACGTTTAAATTAAATATGGAATGTTTTATATTTTAATTTG
This sequence comes from Allium sativum, assembly GCA_030737875.1. Taxonomy (NCBI): domain Eukaryota; kingdom Viridiplantae; phylum Streptophyta; class Magnoliopsida; order Asparagales; family Amaryllidaceae; genus Allium; species Allium sativum. The sequence goes on from CM060919.1 coordinate 436,865,366, forward strand.
AAAAATAACTGACTGTAACAGTCGAAATGGCCAACGAAACATATCCCATTGTGTCCGAAATGGGGGTAATTAGCTAGGGGCGACAGTCGTTGGGTTTAAAAAGGAGTCCGTTTGCAAAAACACTATTTAAAAATTTTCTATAAATATCGGCCAATAGGAAATTTTCTTTAAAAAATAATAATAGAAAACCCTAAAAAAAACCCTAGCCGCCACGACGACTACCGTCGTTCACTCCTTCCCGACGAAAATCCCGCTGCCACAGGCGACGCCAGCCAACGCCACCACCCTCAATCGACGTCGCCCACCTCCTTCTTCAAATCCGACCAACCCCCGCTCTTCCTCCCTTCGCCAGCGTCGAGAACGACGCCCAGGAAGTCGCCGACTTCACATCGACGCCACGATCGCCAGAGGCGATCGCACCTGCTCCTCCGACCACCGATAGGACCGCCTCGCTCCCCTCTTTCAAGTCCCACTCTCTGATCGGAGCATCGATTCACGGATTTCCTGAAAAATCCGAACCCTAGTTTCGAAATCAAAAAGGGGTATACGGCTAAACTGATTTTTACACTTTAAAGCGTTGCAAATTTGTAAAAATCACATCTTTTTGCTATGTTAACGAAATTCGATGAAACAGGAGACACCGTGACCGCAAGGAGGCTCTCTACATTTTAGAAGAATCCGCGGATTTTTCTGACCTTCCTACGATTTCTAGCACCGCAAGAACCAATGTGAGGAATCTAAACTATTTGTGTGAATGTAATCGCGTTGTATAAATTATATAAGCGAAGTGTAAATTATATACGCATTGTATACCTCATGTACATGTGTTGTATAAGTTATATTACCGATGTATAAATTATACAAGCGTTGTTTGAAACATATATGCTTTGAATTGTGATGAAATGCAAGTGAATTATTATATTATATATATATATATACTTCCCTCGTCCACAGACCATGGACGATATTTATTGCTTGTGATTGACGTGATATCATATGGATTGACGAATGGTTGGAAATAATTGTTTGTGGTTGATATTATGGTTGAAAAATACCTTTATGGTTGAAAAATACCTTTGTGGTTGAAAAATACCCTCTTGTGGTTGAAACAAAATAGAATAGGATTGTGGAATTGAAAATAAAACATGCCGCCTGCGTGCGAACTAGATGCATGATCCCCATCGTCAAAAACTGCGAGGTTTTAAGGTAGAGCGAGGAGCCGTACTAGGGACGGTCCCGGTTTTAACTACCCTGCCGTTATGCTGCCGAAATTTTCTGAAATATTTATGTGTTAGAATAATTTTCATTTGTTGAAATAAATTGCATAAACTTTATCGAATATTCATGTGTTGAGTTGCAATTCATTCGTTGAGTTGAAATCCATGTGTTGAATATTATTTGAATTTAAACAAATGGCTTTAGCGATAAAAATCACATTTTTATATATATACATACTTTATCGAATATTCATGTGTTGAGTTGCAATTCATTCGTTGAGTTGAAATTCATGTGTCGGATATTATTTGAATTTAAACAAATGGCTTTAGCGATAAAAATCACTTTTTTATATATATACATACTTTATCGAATATTCATGTGTTGAGTTGCAATTCATTCGTTGAGTTGAAATTCATGTGTTGGATATTATTTGAATTTAAACAAATGGCTTTAGCGATAAAAATCACATTTTTATATATATACATACTTTATCGAATATTCATGTGTTGAGTTGCAATTCATTCGTTGAGTTGAAATTCATGTGTTGGATATTATTTGAATTTAAACAAATGGCTTTAGCGATAAAAATCACATTTATATATATATACATACTTTATCGAATATTCATGTGTTGAGTTGCAATTCATTCGTTGAGTTGAAATTCATGTGTTGGATATTATTTGAATTTAAACAAATGGCTTTAGCGATAAAAATCACATTTTTATATATATACATACTTTATTGAATATTCATGTGTTGAGTTGCAATTCATTCGTTGAGTTGAAATTCATGTGTTGGATATTATTTGAATTTAAACAAATGGCTTTAGCGATAAAAATCACATTTTTATATATATACATACTTTATCGAATATTCATGTGTTGAGTTGCAATTCATTCGTTGAGTTGAAATTCATGTGTTGGATATTATTTGAATTTAAACAAATGGCTTTAGCGATAAAAATCACATTTTTATATATATACATACTTTATCGAATATTCATGTGTTGAGTTGCAATTCATTCGTTGAGTTGAAATTCATGTGTTGGATATTATTTGAATTTAAACAAATGGCTTTAGCGATAAAAATCACATTTTTATATATACAAACGATATAGAATATTCATGTGTTGAATTGCAATTTGTTCGTCGAGTTGAAATTCATGTGTTGAATGTTATCGTCGTCAAAAAATAAAATGAATCGACAATGAAAACTATATTTTTATAGTGAATATGAAGTGTTAAAAATACACAAGTGTCGAATAAATATTTTTGATGATAAAAATATTCCTTTTATCATGTATAAGCTTAGTTAAAAATACCCACGTGTTGAAATAAATAATAGTTTGCTAGAAATATTATTATTAGCTTTGTTCTGCATATATATACATGTGTTGAACAGGAAAGATGGATTAGCTGTAGAGTAAAGAAATTATTTGCGTGCCCGACAAATAGGTAAACCTTGATGAGTTGGCTGCGCAATTTTATTTATATATACCAACTCCTGTGAATGCCATTGGATGCGGAGTGCTGGTTTTTCTGTGTGAAATAATAAACAACGCCATAGGATAGTAACAATTGATTTTGAACTACACTACATGGCATACTTCTTGATGATAGACATACTTCATCATATTCCACATGAGCAATTGGAGCTTGTGTGACGAGGTGGAAGATTTACCATACAAGCAAGAGGCTTGTATGGCGATGACTATATACTACAGGTTGAACTGATGACTGATATGGACTATATAAATTATAACGATAAATTGCCAGATTAATAAAAACCCCACACGGGTCTAGAGTTGACAATAATCACGTCGCTCTAATTATTAGATACGGCACATGGACTATTTATTTCCACACGGAAACGGGGTGATGGGAATTTATTCTCTGGAGTGATTATCAGTACATGCTCCCCCGTAAACACCAAAATATATCACTAAAAATATGTGAATGCTTTTTAGGATTTATTGGGTACCTAATACGGCCCAATAAATTTCCAAACCCCTCCCCGTACAAAGGAGGTTATGGCGAAATTTTTCGAAATATTAAGGCGTTAGTGAAATATTTGAAGTGAAAACGATGTTGAAAATATAAAATGAACTATATTTGAAACTATGGAATGAACTATATTTATATATATAAATATAAATATAATTAAAAGGAATAGAGGTCGTGCAGTTCGCGTTTCGGAATCGTAATTTGAAACGATTAGTACGAGAAATCCGACCATCGGATTTTCCCGAAACCGCAACCTCTGGGTTCGCCTTGGAAATATCTTTCCAACGGCACCAACCTTGTAAAAATCCAACGGTTGGATTGTCCGGGATGTTTAATTCAAATCTGAAGAAAAACAGCGCCAGAATCGTTTATATTTATATATAAATATAAATATAATTAAATTTAATCGAATAACGACGCTGCAGTTCGAATTTTGAAACCGTAATTTCAAACGACTAGTGTGAAAGATCCAACCGTCGGATTCTCACGAAACTGGAACCGTTGGGTTCGCTTTGGGAATATCTTCCCACTGATATAGACTTTGTAGAAATCCAACGGTTCGATTTTCCGATATGTGTAAAACAAATTAGGAGAAAAACAGCGCCAGCGCCACGACACGACCTGAAACGTCGTTTAATTAAATATGGCCATTTTTAAATAAATAAAAATGGCGAAAAATCGCTATAAAATATTGTAAGCAACATAGGTTGCAAATAAATGAATTGTGCTTGAATTTTTTGATATTTGATGGTTGTACGTGTATGACACGAAAATAACACTAAATAACCGAAGGATGGATGTCGAATAATATAACCATAAAATGAATCAATTTAAATTCTAATGACGTGAATTATTTGAAAAGGCCGAGCTAACACTCATTCCAAATAATTTATCGAGCGATTCGAATTGGAAAATGCAAAGACGATTCAAGACCGACGATCTTCGTATCGGTTGGATGGGCGCTACTGAAGTTCCTAACCGGAGTAGCTACCGGAAGGGGACGGAAGTAGTAGCCGTCTGAACGTATGTGTTGATTGTACGGATTTGCGAGGAATTGATGCCTCCGGTTTCGTTCAAACCCAGGACGGACTTGTAAATGGACTGTGTGTTTGACATTGGATTTTGTTCTATACTGATTGATCTCTGTTAAATATATATCTGTTTGGCGGCGGAGAATTTATTCTCTTGCTTAACGCCCTTCTCTGAGACGTACGAGCTCAGAGGGTATATATCGATGGAAATCAATCGTATGGAGTGGACTGCCTATGTGGCATGCCAAGATGCTGTGATCAAGGCTTCTGTTGCAAAGCAAAGTCTTGTGGATGATGAGCAAAGCAAGGTCTACAGGACCCAGCTTTGTGTATTTCGTAGATTCGCGAGCCTCACACCCCGGTATGAGTTAAAAACGGGATACGGACTGCAGGGAGAGCACGACGTTTCTTTCTAGCTATGGTGGTGTCAGTAACTTACCAGCCCTGACATATATATCTATTTTTCACCTTTGTGGTTGTTGGAATGCGAGGCGCCTCGATTATAGGTCTGTAAGGACCGGGAAACGTGTGTTCAGGAATAAATAATCCTCTAACGTAAGTGAGGACCGGCCCTGAAGCATCCAGGGGTTACCCAAAGTGTGTAGTCCTGAGGCATTTGCTAGAGTGTCTCGAAGCGGAGAGGAGCTTGCCCCTTGCCTCGACTCATGACGGAAATCCAATTTCCAATACGAAATAACGGTCTTGATTGTAGAGCTAGTATGGCGACATAGTAGATGGTAGCTATGCCGCCTATGATTGATATTTATGATGCTATTCGTTTTTGAAACATATATGCACTAGTAATAATATCAAATGATTTTGCTTTATACGTATCAAGCATATTTGGCTATTATAAGGTAAAACTCTATCCTCCGGCTTGCGTTGCATTGTGTGATGGGACCTGAGTCTTATAATGGCTTCACTCTTTCTAAAAGCATTGCGTTGTTTTAAAAAGAATTTACTTTGTTTTAAATGCACTAGCAATCACTGGAGTAAACCCGTTCCGCGAAAGTGGCGTGGTCCTATGATTTGCTATTTACTGTTGTTTAACTGTTAAATAGATTCCTCATACCAGTCCCCATGACTGACTCGTTGTTTGTTTCACTTTGCAAACGCGGGTGCCCTTATTTTCACACGGGCAGCCTAGTACACAGGTGACAGGTGGTTTTTGATTCTGCACAGCTGCATAGCGTGCACTTTTGGCTCATGGCGAGGCTGACTTCATAGAGACGACTTAGATATTTTCCGCCATTACTGTATTTATATTATGATTCCGCCACTGGCGATGCAGACTGATTTACTTTCCGTACTTCTCACTATATGTATATGTATTCCGCCTTCGGCGATGTAGACTGATACTCTTATTATGTCTCACTGCATGTATGTATTCCGCCTCTGGCGATGATGACTAATCACTTCCCTTTCTTTTTACTAAGTATATCCCACGTTATGCTATTCTGATATTCCTACATGTTGTGATTCCGCTGTCATATCCATGTAAAATTGTTTTATTTATTGTTTCTGCTATTATCTGTACTCTGCTATGATGATTAATGCGTTATTTCCTAATGATTATCCTTAATACCGCCCCTCGGATTTTGGGATCGTCACAGTTGGTATCAGAGCTTTGGTTAACCTTAGTTCAGGGATCTAACACATTAAACACCTCGTCAGAATAGAATCAGTAGTGTTCTAATGCGAGTAGCTCATTAGAGATAGGATTAGCAATGTCCTAGAATGAGCTAAGCAGATTAGCAAAACAATTTGATCAGTACATCATCATTATTTTTCCTTGTATTCCCTTGCTTTATCATTTATGAAAATATCAAATCTGTGAGCTTGACTCTTTTCTTGCTTATACAGTACTCTTAGATGGCTACACGTGGAGCAGCAGCTAGAGGAGGCCGTGGAGGCCGAGGAGATGCAGCAGGAGGACGAGGGAATATCCCCATAGTAGTGGAAGGTCCTATCATTCCGCCACCAGCACCAGAAGACTTTGAGCTCGACAAAGTAGCAAAGAGGTACAGAAACCTGGGAGGGAAACCTTTTACTGGCACTGGCACAGTGACCGAGGCAATAGCTTGGCTAAAAACCTGTGAGAAAATCTTCGAAGGTATGGGTATGGGAACTAACAACAAAGCCCGACTTGGCATTTGGCTCCTTCAGGAAGAAGCAGAGCTATGGTGGGATGCCATTACCTCTGGGGATGCAGCTGGTACTATCCGGACTTGGGAGCAGTTCAAGACTTTATTCAATGAGAAGTTTGTACCGGAACAAGCTCTAGAGAGGATGCGGGAGCAATTTGCTAATCTCCAGCAGGGAGACCTCTCTATTCAAGACTATCTGAATAAGTTCACTCAGCTATCGCGCTATGCTCCAGAGCTGGTTTTGACCAACAAAGCGAAGAATAAGAGGTTCATATTTGGGCTGAAGCGCAAGTATCACGATAGAGCTATGAGCAACATCAAACTCTCCTTCACAGAACTAGTAGAGATGGCTTGCAACTACGAAGACATGGATGAGAGGCATGCTAGCCAAGACCGCGCTAAAAGCCAAGCAGGGAATAAGCGCAAGGCTTCAACAGACCAACCCGAATCTAGCATCACTGCGGCCGCTACTCAAAAACCCGCAAAGATCCCGAAAGGAAACTGCTACAATTGCGGGAAGCCCGGTCATTTCTCTAATGTATGCAAGGCCCCAAAGAAGCCAAGGGCCAATGACTCTGCCGAATGCTACAACTGCCACAAGAAGGGGCACTACAGCAGGAATTGTCCTTTGAAGCAGAATGCACAAGTGGCCCATGTCTATGACGGGAATACCCCGCCAGCTATCACCGATGGATCAGGTAAACCCGATGTCTTGGGAGGTACCCTTACCATTAAAAATATTCCTGTTTCTGTACTTTTTGATACTGGGGCATCACGTAGCTTCATTTCTGGTAACATTGTTCATAAATTAAAATTGAAAAGAGGAAAACTTAAAGAACCAATAAAAGTTCAAAATCCGATAGGAGGTTCTGTCAGTCTCAGTTCGTACTGTAGTGTGCCTGTCTCTTATTCTTGCTACAAATTCTCTTTTAAAGTGATTATCATGGACCTTTCCGACTTCGATATTTTATTGGGATTCGATTGGTTGACCAAATATAAGGCCGAAATTAGATGTGCCGAAAGAATCGTTAAAGTCGAAACGAAGCTTGGACCTATATATATACCATGTCATGGCTCAGAAATTAATAGAACAGAATTTTGGTCTTCTTTAGAAGTGATTCCCCCTTCGATAGAAAAGATACCGGTCATGAAAAACTATGCGGATGTGTTTGAAGAAGTAGAAAACTTACCACCGCAAAGAGAAATTGAATTTAGAATAGATTTAACTCCTAACGCCCGACCAGTAGTTCATCCAATAAGAAGAATGGCCCCGAAAGAAAAAGAAGAACTAAGTAATCAAACCCGAGAATTGCTTTGGAAAGGTCTGATCAGACCAAGCTTTTCAGCGTGGGGAGCCGCAGTAGTATTTGTCCCGAAATCAGACGGTACTCTAAGACTTTGCGTCGATTACAGGGATCTCAATAAACAGACACTGAAGAACAAATATCCTTTGCTCCGAATAGACGATATGTTAGATCAATTAAATGGAGCAACCGTATTCTCCAGAATGGACCTAGCTACAGGTTTCCACCAATTGCGTATAGCTGAAGACTGTGTTCCTTTGACAGCCTTCAGGGGTCCCGATTTATTCTACGAATGGTTAGTAATGCCGTTCGGTTTGTGCAACGCTCCGGCATACTTCGTTGATCTTATGAACAGGGTGTTCCGAGGTGTGTTGAATAAATTCGTTCTAGTCTTCATCGATGACATTTTAATCTACTCTAAGTCGGAAGAAGAGCATGCAAAACATTTAGAACAAGTGTTGAAAATTCTAAGAAGAAATGTCTTGAAAGCTAAATTTTCTAAGTGTGTCTTCTGGCAGAATGAAGTTAAATTCCTTGGCCATGTGGTGTCAAAAGAAGGAATTGCTGTAGATCCAAGCAAAATAACAGCGATTCAGAACTGGAAACAACCTACTACGCCCACAGAAGTTCGAAGTTTCCTTGGATTAGCTAGTTACTATCGGAAATTCGTTCAGGATTTTTCAAAGATATCAGGAGTATTGACAAAGCTTACAAAGAAGCATGAGAAATTCAAATGGACTCCCGAATGTGAAGAAGCTTTCCAAGAGCTAAAACTGAAGTTGACAACTGCTCCGGTATTGACAATAATAGAAGGTAACCAAGACTTGACAGTATGGACGGATGCTTCTATTAGAGGGCTAGGCGCAGTGTTAATGCAAAAAGGCCAAGTGATCGCTTATGCCAGCCGTCAACTAAAGCCGCATGAAAGGAACTATGCTACTCATGATCTTGAGTTATTAGCTATCGTGTTTGCTTTAAGAATATGGAGGCATTATTTATTGGGCAAGAAATTCGAACTATACACCGATCATCAATCCTTGAAATACCTGTTCACCCAGAAAGATTTAAACCTGAGGCAACAGCGTTGGTTAGAATTCCTTGCAGCATACGATTTTGAAATTATATACACTCCAGGGAAAGCCAACGTTGTAGCCGATGCGCTCAGCAGAAAGAATGAAATCATCGCCAGTTTTGTCATCACGTCTTCATTAATAGACAGGATCTCAACTCTTCAGAAAGACGATGAATTTATTCAAAGAATCAGTCAAAGAATCAAAGGAGGTGAATCCACAAGTTTTCGACTCTATGACAAGGGAGTTCTAAGATTAAAAGGTAGAATCTGCATCCCAAACCTTCCCGAGCTCATAAGAGAAATACTTGATGAATGCCACAAATCCAAATTAAGTATCCATCCCGGTGTGAGCAAAATGTATAACGATATCAAACGCACATTCTGGTGGAGAGCTATGAAAAGAGATATCTCATTATATGTTAGCAGATGCCCCACTTGTCAGCTAGTTAAGAGTGATCAGCAGAAATTGGCTGGATTATTGCAACCATTAGAAATTCCAGGTTGGAAGTGGGAACAAATCTCGATGGATTTCATCGATGGCCTGCCTCGAACTAGAAAAGGAAACGACAGTATATGGGTAATCGTAGATCGCTTCACGAAGACTGCCCATTTCATACCTGTCCGATCCAACAGAACGGCTCAAAGTCTAGCACAGATTTACTTCAGAGAAATTGTTAAACTTCATGGAGTACCGCTCAATATAGTCAGCGATAGAGATCCCCTGTTCACTAGCAAATTCTGGGAAGCATTCCAGGAAGAATTGGGAACCAAATTAAATCTAAGCACCGCTTATCACCCTCAGACAGACGGCCAAACTGAGCGGGTGAATAGAATTTTAGAAGATCTACTGCGGGCTTGCGTTATCGATTTTGGAGGCTCATGGGAAGATCATTTACATTTAGCCGAATTCTCTTACAACAATAGCTATCAAGCAAGTTTGGGAATGTCTCCATTTGAAGCATTATACGGTAGACCGTGCAGATCTCCCGCATGTTGGGTAGAACCTGGCAACAGACTTGTGTTAGGGCCCGATATGATTCAAGAAGCATCGGATAAAGTCGATTTCATTAAGAAGCGATTGAAAACCGCTCAGAGCCGACAGAAAAGTTATGCTGATGCGAGAAGAAGGGATATATCGTTTTCCGTTGGCGATTATGTTTATTTAAGAGTTTCTCCAATGCGAGGGGTAATCAGATTTGGCAAGACTGGGAAGTTGGCACCGAGATTTATTGGTCCCTTTCCTATACTTGAACGGATTGGAACTCTTGCATATAGGGTTTCATTACCTGATTGGTTGCCTGGTGTACATGATGTGTTCCACGTGTCTCAACTCAGAAAACATGTTCATGATCCAGATCTTGTTGTAGAAGAAGCAGCACAACAGGATATTGACATAACTCCAGAATTAGCACTCAAGAGGGAGCCATTAAAGATAGTTGGCAAAGAAACTAGAGAGCTAAGGAGGAAAAAGATTCATTTAGTCAAAGTGCAGTGGAGTAGTGATCCTAGAGACTGTACTTGGGAGACTGAGGAAAGCATTAAACAAGCCTACCCCAAATGCAGAGTGGACATCTCTGACTAACTCCGGTGCAAGGTACCTTTACAATACTTTGCATTTACATTTTATTTCCTGCTTAACTGTTATTTCCTTTTCGAGGACGAAAAGTTTTAAGTGGGGGAGATTGTAATAACCCGGAAAATGTGAACCAGTTTAAAATTTTTAAGTTTGGTTATTAACAAGAAATTGGAATAATTTAAATAGCATATTTCAATAAAAATATAGAATTTGGTATGGTATGGCCGTTTGAAATTTTGAATACAAACTTAGTCTGACTGTACCGGGTGGGAAATATAACAGATTTTGACGAAACTGAAAATATTTAAATCTGTTTATCAATACCTTTCTAACGAATCTGAAAAATCGAAATTTCATAACGGAAATCAAAAGTTATGGCCAATTGAATTTTCAGAAAGGTCGCTATATAGTATATATAGCCCTTGAAAATTGAGATTTTGCATACGATCTCGGAATTCGACGAAACCACTTTTGTTGGGTCCGGGATGTCAAATTATTGCTAAGTTTCAAATTTCATAATTTTTGAAGCTAGTATGTGAGCGGGGCAAAAGATAACGTGTTTGGCCAAATTCTGTTAAAATGGGTCGACCTAAAAATGGCCGTTTTTCCAACGAGCTCAGAATTCGACGAAACTGGTTTTGTTAGGACCGTATCGTCAAAACAAAGCTAGATTTATTTTTCTGGAATTTTTCGATTCAGTTTGTGGCCCTGGCAAATTGAAATGTACGTTTAAATTAAATATGGAATGTTTTATATTTTAATTTGAAAAATAACTGACTGTAACAGTCGAAATGGCCAACGAAACATATCCCATTGTGTCCGGAATGGGGGTAATTAGCTAGGGGCGACAGTCGGTGGGTTTAAAAAGGAGTCCGTTTGCAAAGACACTATTTAAAAATTTTCTATAAATATCGGCCAATAGGAAATTTTCTTTAAAAAAAAAATAGAAAACCCTAAAAAAAACCTAGCCGCCAGAACTATCGACGACTACCGTCGTTCGCTCCTTCCCGACGAAAATCCCGCCGCCACAGGCGACGCCAGCCAACGCCACCACCCTCAATCGACGCCGCCCACCTCCTTCTTCAAATCCGACCAACCCCCGCTCTTCCTCCCTTCGCCAGCGTCGAGAACGACGCCCAGGAAGTCGCCGACTTCACATCGACGCCACGATCGCCAGAGGCGATCGCACCTGCTCCTCCGACCACCGATAGGACCGCCTCGCTCCCCTCTTTCAAGTCCCACTCTCTGATCGGAGCATCGATTCACGGATTTCCTGAAAAATCCGAACCCTAGTTTCGAAATCAAAAAGGGGTATACGGCTAAACTGATTTTTACACTTTAAAGCGTTGCAAATTTGTAAAAATCACATCTTTTTGCTATGTTAACGAAATTCGATGAAACAGGAGACACCGTGACCGCAAGGAGGCTCTCTACATTTTAGAAGAAGCCGCGGATTTTTCTGACCTTCCTACGATTTCTAGCACCGCAAGAACCAATGTGAGGAATCTAAACTATTTGTGTGAATGTAATCGCGTTGTATAAATTATATAAGCGAAGTGTAAATTATATACGCATTGTATACCTCATGTACATGTGTTGTATAAGTTATATTAGCGATGTATAAATTATACAAGCGTTGTTTGAAACATATAAGCTTTGAATTGTGATGAAATGCAAGTGAATTATTATATTTTATATATATATATATATATACTCCCCTCGTCCACAGACCATGGACGATATTTATTGCTTGTGATTGACGTGATATCATATGGTTTGACGAATGGTTGGAAATAATTGTTTGTGGTTGATATTATGGTTGAAAAATACCTTTATGGTTGAAAAATACCTTTGTGGTTGAAAAATACCCTCTTGTGGTTGAAACAAAATAGAATAGGATTGTGGAATTGAAAATAAAACATGCCGCCTGCGTGCGAACTAGATGCATGATCCCCATTGTCAAAAACCGCGGGGTTTTAAGGTAGAGCGAGGAGCCGTACTAGGGACGGTCCCGGTTTTAACTACCCTGCCGTTATGCTGCCGAAATTTTCTGAAATATTTATGTGTTAGAATAATTTTCATTCGTTGAAATAAATTGCATAAACTTTATCGAATATTCATGTGTTGAGTTGCAATTCATTCGTTGAGTTGAAATCCATGTGTTGAATATTATTTGAATTTAAACAAATGGCTTTAGCGATAAAAATCACATTTTTATATATATACATACTTTATCGAATATTCATGTGTTGAGTTGCAATTCATTCGTTGAGTTGAAATTCATGTGTTGGATATTATTTGAATTTAAACAAATGGCTTTAGCGATAAAAATCACATTTTTATATATATACATACTTTATCGAATATTCATGTGTTGAGTTGCAATTCATTCGTTGAGTTGAAATTCATGTGTTGGATATTATTTGAATTTAAACAAATGGCTTTAGCGATAAAAATCACATTTTTATATATATATACATACTTTATCGAATATTCATGTGTTGAGTTGCAATTCATTCGTTGAGTTGAAATTCATGTGTTGGATATTATTTGAATTTAAACAAATGGCTTTAGCGATAAAAATCACATTTTTAAATATATACATACTTTATCGAATATTCATGTGTTGAGTTGCAATTCATTCGTTGAGTTGAAATTCATGTGTTGGATATTATTTGAATTTAAACAAATGGCTTTAGCGATAAAAAACACATTTTTATATATATACATACTTTATCGAATATTCATGTGTTGAGTTGCAATTCATTCGTTGAGTTGAAATTCATGTGTTGGATATTATTTGAATTTAAACAAATGGCTTTAGCGATAAAAATCACATTTATATATATATATATATACATACTTTATCGAATATTCATGTGTTGAGTTGCAATTCATTCGTTGAGTTGAAATTCATGTGTTGGATATTATTTGAATTTAAACAAATGGCTTTAGCGATAAAAATCACATTTTTATATATATACATACTTTATCGAATATTCATGTGTTGAGTTGCAATTCATTCGTTGAGTTGAAATTCATGTGTTGGATATTATTTGAATTTAAACAAATGGCTTTAGCGATAAAAATCACATTTTTATATATACAAACGATATAGAATATTCATGTGTTGAATTGCAATTTGTTCGTCGAGTTGAAATTCATGTGTTGAATGTTATCGTCGTCTAAAAATAAAATGAATCGACAATGAAAACTATATTTTTATAGTGAATATGAAGTGTTAAAAATACACAAGTGTCGAATAAATATTTTTGATGATAAAAATATTCCTTTCATCATGTATAAGCTTAGTTAAAAATACCCACGTGTTGAAATAAATAATAGTTTGCTAGAAATATTATTATTAGCTTTGTTCTGCATATATATACATGTGTTGAACAGGAAAGATGGATTAGCTATAGAGTAAAGAAATTATTTGCGTGCCCGACAAATAGGTAAACCTTGATGAGTTGGCTGCGCAATTTTATTTATATATATCAACTCCTGTGAATGCCATTGGATGCGGAGTGCTGGTTTTTCTGTGTGAAATAATAAACAACGCCATAGGATAGTAACAATTGATTTTGAACTACACTACATGGCATACTTCTTAATGATAGACATACTTCATCATATTCCACATGAGCAATTGGAGCTTGTGTGACGAGGTGGAAGATTTACCATACAAGCAAGAGGCTTGTATGGCGATGACTATATACTACAGGTTGAACTGATGACTGATATGGACTATATAAATTATAACGATAAATTGCCAGATTAATAAAAACCCCACACGGGTCTAGAGTTGACAATAATCACGTCGCTCTAGTTATTAGATACGGCACATGGACTATTTATTTCCACACGGAAACGGGGTGACGGGAATTTATTCTCTGGAGTGATTATCAGTACATGCTCCCCCGTAAACACCAAAATATATCACTAAAAATATGTGAATGCTTTTTAGGATTTATTGGGTACCTAATACGGCCCAATAAATTTCCAAACCCCTCCCCGTACAAAGGAGGTTATGGCGAAATTTTTCGAAATATTAAGGCGTTAGTGAAATATTTGAAGTGAAAACGAAGTTGAAAATATAAAATGAACTATAGTTGAAACTATGGAATGAACTATATTTATATATATATATATATATATATATATAAATATAATTAAAAGGAATAGAGGCCGTGCAGTTCGCGTTTTGGAATCGTAATTTGAAATGATTAGTACGAGAAATCTGACCATCAGATTTTCCCGAAACCGCAACCGCTGGGTTCGCCTTGGAAATATCTTTCCAACGGCACCAACCTTGTAAAAATCCAACGGTTGGATTGTCCGGGATGTTTAATTCAAATCTGAAGAAAAACAGCGCCAGAATCGTTTATATTTATATATAAATATAAATATAATTAAATTTAATCGAATAACGACGCTGCAGTTCGAATTTTGAAACCGTAATTTCAAACGACTAGTGTGGAAGATCCAACCGTCGGATTCTCACGAAACTGGAACCGTTGGGTTCGCTTTGGGAATATCTTCCCACTGATATAGACTTTGTAGAAATCCAACGGTTCGATTTTCCGATATGTGTAAAACAAATTAGGAGAAAAACAGCGCCAGCGCCACGACACGACCTGAAACGTCGTTTAATTAAATATGGCCATTTTTAAATAAATAAAAATGGCGAAAAATCGCTATAAAATATTGTAAGCAACATAGGTTGCAAATAAATGAATTGTGCTTGAATTGTTTGATATTTGATGGTTGTACGTGTATTACACGAAAATAACACTAAATAACCGAAGGATGGATGTCGAATAATATAACCATAAAATGAATCAATTTAAATTCTAATGACGTGAATTATTTGAAAAGGCCGAGCTAACACTCATTCCAAATAATTTATCGAGCGATTCGAATTGGAAAATGCAAAGACGATTCAAGACCGACGATCTTCGTATCGGTTGGATGGGCGCTACTGAAGTTCCTAACCGGAGTAGCTACCGGAAGGGGACAAAAGTAGTAGCCGTCTGAACGTATGTGTTGATTGTACGGATTTGCGAGGAATTGTTGCCTCCGGTTTCGTTCAGACCCAGGACGGACTTGTAAATGGACTGTGTGTCTGACATTGGATTTTGTTCTATACTGATTGATCTCTGTTAAATATATATATCTGTTTGGCGGCGGAGAATTTATTCTCTTGCTTAACGCCCTTCTCTGAGACGTACGAGCTCAGAGGGTATATATCGATGGAAATCAATCGTATGGAGTGGACTGCCTATGTGGCATGCCAAGATGCTGTGATCAAGGCTTCTGTTGCAAAGCAAAGTCTTGTGGATGATGAGCAAAGCAAGGTCTACAGGACCCAGCTTTGTGTATTTCGTAGATTCACGAGCCTCACACCCCGGTATGAGTTAAAAACGGGATACGGACTGCAGGGAGAGCACGACGTTTCTTTCTAGCTATGGTGGTGTCAGTGACTTACTAGCCCTGACATATATATCTATTTTTCACCTTTGTGGTTGTTGGAATGCGAGGCGCCTCGATTATAGGTCTGTAAGGACCGGGAAACGTGTGTTCAGGAATAAATAATCCTCTAACATAAGTGAGGACCGGCCCTGAAGCATCCAGGGGTTACCCAAAGTGTGTAGTCCTGAGGCATTTGCTAGAGTGTCTCGAAGCGGAGAGGAGCTTGCCCCTTGCCTCGACTCATGACGGAAATCCAATTTCCAATACGAAATAACGGTCTTGATTGTAGAGCTAGTATGGCGACATAGTAGATGGTAGCTATGCCGCCTATGATTGATATTTATGATGCTATTCGTTTTTGAAACATATATGCACTAGTAATAATATCAAATGATTTTGCTTTATACGTATCAAGCATATTTGGCTATTATAAGGTAAAACTCTATCCTCCGGCTTGCGTTGCATTGTGTGATGGGACCTGTGTCTTATAATGGCTTCACTCTTTCTAAAAGCATTGCGTTGTTTTAAAAAGAATTTACTTTGTTTTAAATGCACTAGCAATCACTGGAGTAAACCCGTTCCGCGAAAGTGGCGTGGTCCTATGATTTGCTATTTACTGTTGTTTAACTGTTAAATAGATTCCTCATACCAGTCTCCATGACTGACTCGTTGTTTGTTTCACTTTGCAAACGCGGGTGCCCTTATTTTCACACGGGCAACCTAGTACACAGGTGACAGGTGGTTTTTGATTCTGCACAGCTGCATAGCGTGCACTTTTGGCTCATGGCGAGGCTGACTTCATAGAGACGACTTAGATATTTTCCGCCATTACTGTATTTATATTATGATTCCGCCACTGGCGATGCAGACTGATTTACTTTCCGTACTTCTCACTATATGTATATGTATTCCGCCTTCGGCGATGTAGACTGATACTCTTATTATGTCTCACTGCATGTATGTATTCCGCCTCTGGCGATGATGACTGATCACTTCCCTTTCTTTTTACTAAGTATATCCCACGTTATGCTATTCTGATATTCCTACATGTTGTGATTCCGCTGTCATATCCATGTAAAATTGTTTTATTTATTGTTTCTGCTATTATCTGTACTCTGCTATGATGATTAATGCGTTATTTCCTAATGATTATCCTTAATACCGCCCCTCGGATTTTGGGATCGTCACATTATCGAAACAGACGAATTGGCTTATGGCACATATCCCATTGCGTTCGGAATGGGGATATTTAACGAGAGATGAAAGTCATTGAGGTTGATTTGGACTTCGAACGAAAAATGACCTTTTTGAAAAAAAAAGAAATATATATATAATAATATAACATCCCTTTTCCCCGTTGACCCCCCCTCTCTTTCACATTTTCACGAATTAGTAAAAATAAAATAAAACGATCACCGATTCTCCAATCGGGAAAAATCCGGCGCCACCTCCCCTACTGGTGCCGCCCCACCGTGTCGCCGTCCACCCCGCCACCAGCTCCGACCCGCCACATCGATGAACCCCACAGCCCATTCGCGAAACCGTGGATCCCCAAATCCCGCGATCCCACAGCGCCAGCGTCGATCAACCAAGATTCGCCTTTCCATTGGTTGCTCCTCCGGCCAGTGATGGCGACCACCGATGCAAGCCGGCCCCTCCTTTATTTCCTTTGCTCGATCTCTTTTCTTGGAAAATGGTGGATGGAAACAAATCCTAGGGCTACTCTGAAATCCTCCCCAAATCGATTTGATTGCTGGAGTGCTTCTCGTATGGATTGAGTCTTGAATTGCTTGCTTCTTCGATTGAATGCTTTCTGATTTGGAGGAATTTGAGTCGATCAAAAACTGTGAGTTTTCTAATTTTAAATTCCTACATTAAGCTATGATTTTTAATTGAAAAAAGTCGTGATTTTTAATTGAAGAGAGCTATGATTTTTATTTACAAAAAATATGATTTTTCTATATGAAAAATATGATTTTTAAGTGAAGAAAAACAGGATTTTTATGAAATGAAAAATACGATTTTTAAATATATAAAAATATGATTTTTAGAAGTATAAAAATATGCTTTTTAGAAGTATAAAAAAATATGATTTTTAGAATTATAAAAAAATTGATTTTTAGAAGTATGAAAATATGATTTATAGGAAGATAAAAATATCATTTTTAGTTTAATAAAAATATGATTTCTAGTAAATAAAAATATAATTTTTAGTTAGATAAAAATATAATTTTTATCGTATGTATAATATGATTTTTGTTCGTATGTTGAAATTATTTTTAGAAGGATAAAAGTAGGATTTTTATCTAGTTAAGAAAATATTTTTTTTAGATCGACAAAAATATGATTTTTATTGTACGAAGGAAATATTTTTAGTTAGATAAAAATGGGATTTTTAGCGTGTATAGAAAATATTTTTAGTAAGTTAAAAATGTGATTTTTTACTAGAGTATGATATGAAAATATTCTTAGAAAGGTAAAAATATGATTTTTAGCCTAGGTATGTTATTTATGAAATAGCCATACAAAGATATAATTATTGATTGGTTAAAAATATTATTTTTACATAGGAATGCTAAATAGATCAACGATCAAAGAATGGCGGAGTGGAAACCCAAGGTGAGAAACCGAAACTTTAAAAAGGGCTAGTTAGTTAACTATTTGCTAGTTAATTGCTTGAGTTATGTGATGATTGTTGGTTGATAGTACGAGTTGATTTGCATGTTAAAAATATGATTTTTAACTAATGTATGTGAAGTAAAAACTGTGCAAACGTAGATTGTTAAGTTAAACAATTTGTGTAGGTTAATAAATAAAATTTATTAAGTCGTTAAATGAAGTTTAGAAAGTTAAAAATGGCATTTTTAACTATTATATTCGGCGAAGATTATACACAAGACTACTATATGTGCATTGTATGCGAGTGATGGTTTCTTGGATTAAAACAGGTTTATATAACCTAAGTTTTCCAACTTATGAATTGGAATGGATTTGAATGGAAACAGTGTTCGAAATATTTCGAGATTGGATTCCGTGGTTATACGGATATTGTTATGGGAATTTGGAAGATATCGATATCTTTATTCCCGATATGATATCTGTTGGTTTCAGAATTTGATATTGAATATAAGTTGACACTACTTCTATTCAAGGCCTGGTGTTTAATATCAAATTGGATTTTGTATATGAAGATTAAAACTAAGAAGAGTTTTAATAAATCTTTAATTAGATTTGGAACGTATAGTTGGTAATTTAATTTACTAAAACACCAAATATACTTGGTTGTTGATATGTCATTGTTGATTGATTGAATGGATGGTGCTCAACCAGTTTATGAGCAAATATATGCTTTTACATTTAGCATTGGGTTGGGTAGGAATACTTGTATGCTATCACCTTGTGAAACACTTCATGATTTGACTATGAGGAGTTAGCGATGTTGAGTTCATTTCAAATTTAATGAATGATTTTGAAATGATATTTTTCTTAAGTGAAAAGAAATGTATTCCCGATTTTTGGATAGGGAATGTTCTATAAAAATGTTTTATAAAACGGAAAGGATTTCGAGGGCTAGAAACCGATGATTCCAAAATGATTTGGAAATATATTATGTGTTTGACATTGTGGTTCATCAGGTAACCGATTAGTTGCTATTGATGATATATCTGTGTAGTGGCTGAGAATTTATTCTTTTGCCTAACACCCTTCTTTGAGACATACGAGCTCAGAGGTTATGTGATTAATAGTGACTGATCATATGTGTGAATCGCTGATGTGAAGTACTATAGTTTGAAAGTACTTGTGATTATTATGTTGTGAAATGATTTTTCCCTACTTCGGGATATAAAAAATGATTTAGTATGTGGCTAAAGATGCGGGTGACCCGGCAGAGACTAAAAGTGGAAGAGCGGTGTAGGCTTCCGCCATAGGTGGGATGGTGCATCGTCAGTGTAGCCTGCTCCATTGTAGGAGGTGCATATATACATATCGAGTTGGTTTAGGTGCATACAGCCTTGTCTGAGGGAATATGACCGATATTTGGTTGCATACTTGTTTGTATGCATTGTTATGTTTTGGAATTCATATTTCCAAGTGTTTTGTTTTGAGATCCCGAAGTGAAATCTACTTTATTATGAATGCTAGTTATGTATTTCAAATGATTTGAAATAAGAAATCGGGAATAAAGTCCAAAGGAATAATTTCTGTAAAGTGAATTGAAATTTTTGAAAATCTAAGTTTGGGGATTAGACCTAAACGGGTAGATTGGAATTGCATGTTGATTGATGCATTGTAGATCCATATATCTATTATTGGTTATCGTATGTACACTGGCATTCATAAGGGTAAACCCGTTCTGTGATATAGGCGTGGTCCCATGATATGCTTCACATTTATATAAGATTATAAACGTTAAGAGTTTCTTACACCAGTCCCATGACTGACTCATAATTTGTTTTTCCCTTGCAAACTCGGGTTCTCCTATTTTCTACACGGGCAGTCGAGTACTTTGTTTTGCAGATATTTATCTTGAGCAAGATTCTGGATCGAAGCTTATAGCTGTGTCCAGAGCATTGATAGTTTATATTTCCGCTGTGCACTGTATTACAATTATTGTAATCTATCTTCCGCTGTATTATTTCAATGTATACTCTGATGTAACATTATTATGATGTTTATAAAAGTCTTCTGTTGTTGTACTAATGTTTTTGTATACCCAAAGTTAGCGAACCGAGGATTTTCGACTTTCGAATAGGGGCTTGCAGTCGATTCAGAGGGCGGGGATTTTGGGGTCACTATAGTTAAACCCGGTCTTTCCGAATAACTCGCGTATCTTATAAACAAGTGCTATATAAACACATCATATGCCTCATTCCAATCTAGAATATTCTTTTATTCAAATATTCACATTTCTGGGGATTAATCCCATTCATCTTCTCAAAGATTTCATTCATTTAAACCTCTTGTTTAAATCTTTCTTTGAAAACCATTGCAAAAGATCTTGTATTATCTTTTAGCAATTTTAAACCAAATCACGGTTTATCAAACTAGTCGGTATTAACGCCTTACCGAAGTAATCATTTATTTTAGTAACCCAACCCCGACCTATCCATCCCATGGAGCAAAACTGGTGGTACTCCATATCTTACACCCAATGTGTTATCGGTAACTTAATTACCGTTTATCATTCAAATCGAATTAAATATTTAACTATCGCATGAAGCAAAACTGGCGATACTCCATCTCGAACAATTCTTGAATTCGGTAGGTTTAATTACCTTGTTCATATTTCAATTTAATTAAAGATTCATTAAAGCTCTATCTTAGTTTTAATCTTCAAAAATCATTATTCAATGATTATTCAACTTTAGGAAATTAATTTTGTCTTTAACTGGGTTAAATAACTAATGTCATTTAAAACACAGTTCACAATAAAACTAAAATCATCTTCCATATAAATGGAATCTTCATAGAAAACAGATCAATATATAATCGATATAAATTTCCGTATCAGACTAATAATATAAATGGAATAACGCCAAAGCCTTTTAAATTCTATAAATAATAATGGTCTTCCATCACAGAAGCTCATCACAAATTATTATTAAATCAAATTCCATTCAATTCCAATTTAATGTATTACATTGGAAAACGTTCTTTGGAAAATTTCCATTAAATCTTAATAAAAAGATTTCTAAATTCCAAATCATATCTTCACCGTTAATCGGGTTTACGAATCAATGTCGTTTAAAACATCGTTTACAATGAACCCAAAATCAACTTCCACTTTATTCCAATTATATTTATTAATTGGAAAACTTCATTAAATCTTATTTAAAAGATTTATACTTTTCTCATCTGGGTTTAAGAACAGTGTTATTGAAGACACCATTCACGACAAACCCTAAATCCAATTTGATATTAAATATAAGTGAAACACCCCCCCTCCGTTAAGGTCACTCACAAAGGGAATGCCTTAATTTCGGTGGAGCATTACAGGTAAAAGATGCAGATAAATTACAAGACAGACAATTGAAGCAGCGGCAAATAAATAAAACTTTATTTCACTGATAAACAACTTGTACAAAGATTGTTTTACAATACCAAAGTATCATGTCTTGCTTACAAAAATAAAGAAGCATAAAATGATTTCCCCAAATAATGCATGAGCCAGCCATAGCAGTAGAAGAGAGAGTCCAAGGCAAACGGTCAAAGAGTCTTCAAGCTTGGAATGAGTAACCAAACAAACCTGAGCTATTCCCTCCATGACTACCTGGAGGGGGGGGAACAGAAGAAATGAGGCGAAAGCAAACTAGGTCAGACATAAAGTCTGGTAAGTCCAGTGATTCTTAGTATTTAAACGAGGAAAAGGGTGATGACATGAATAAACTAAATATAAGACTAAACCATAGTAACAAGATAGTATGGGATAAGCATGGGATATGGCAAGATAAACTGAATGTACCAATAAACTGAATGTACTGATAAACTGAATGCGCTTCCACTCCTTTTCTGCTTCGCAACTACCCTGTTTATATTGATTTCTATATCTCTGCACGACCTAACTGGTGTCCAAACTAGTAATCTATGATCAAATGATAACGTGATCCCAATCCCCGTATTTGCGGTTGCTTTCAGGTGTGCTTCTATTATGGGGATTCCGTTTATTACCTAGATCTAATCTAGGGCTTACTATCGAGTGCTTACTAGATTCAACCAGGGTTTATGCTACCCAGGGTCACTGGGGTTTATGCTACCTATTGAACGCTTCTCGGATTCAGGGTTTACGCGACTTAGGTCCAACTAGGGATTATGCTACCTACTTTGTATTAATTATCCATGTGTCTGTGTCAGTCGGCCTCTCTTGCGTGTAGATACTTTGTGCTGGCCCCACCATAAGGTGTATCAAGCCTTATGATAGCGACCCGACATGATTCAAGATGCACAGTGTATAACTACTGATACCCAGTGCCTGCTTTTTCCACTCCGGAGTACGTGCACGCCTATAAACCATCGGAACCTACACTGACGTACCCCCTGCCGCTATTTTTGACCACTTATAATTAGCTCAGTAATCGTGCCCTACCCTGCCTAGTTTTAGGGTACCTGATACATCTATGTGGGTTACTGATGAAATGGGTCCCCGTTACTAGGGTTTCCTGCTGGTTAAGTTTTTGGGCCTATATATACAAATATTACCCACCTATATGAGATGTACTTAACCCTCCCACCGATTCTAGCATGTTTTCTTAACGGTTAAGTTTTGTGGGCCTATATTTACTAATATTACCCACCAACCCGACATGCACTTAACCTTCCCACGGATTCAACCATGTTTATTTAATGGTTAAGTTTTGTGGGCCTATATTTACTAATACTACCCACCTAATCGACGTGTACTTAACCTTCTATTCGTCAATTCGTGTTGGTTAAGTGGTTCTTATTAACTTAACCTTTCTTGCTTATCATGTTGGATTGGTTAAATGTGATTTATTAACTTAACCCTGTTCATTCATCAGGTTATATTGGTTAAGTATTTCCCATTTAACTTAACCCCATTCGCTCATCAAGTTATATTGGTCAAGTGTCATTAATCAATTCAAGTTGACTTAACCCATCCACCCGTCATGTCATGTTGGTTAAGTGTTTCCTTCTGGTGTTGACTTGACCCTACCTCAAATCATGTTATATTGGTTAAGTGTTGTTCTCGTGTTAACTTAAGCCTTCCCATACATCATGTTATATAATTGGTTAAGTGTTCTAATTTTACTTATCCTCACCCACTTGCCTAGTTAACATGTTATTACGGTTAAGTGTTTCCCTAATTACTTAACCTCAACATTTCTAGCTTGATTTATTCATGAGCCTTAATTAATTAATTAATTAATTAAAGCACCAACCACTCACATTAGACAGATATTGTTGTGGTTACTGGATGTGCCGGTCGGTTCCGGCCAGGTTTACACCACAGCTCAGTCTAACCTCGGGTCTTTCTAGGCTTGATGCACTAACCACCCACATTAGACAGGTATTGTTGTGGTCACTGGATGTGCCGGTCGGTTCCGGGCAGTTTTACACCACAACTCTATCTAACCTCGGGTTTGGCATATTCGTCTTTTACTAAATTTACATATTTACTATTTATGTAAATTTTTCCGTAAATCAATTTAGCCTAGATCATATTTATTTGTCATGCAAATTAGCATATTTATATTCTATTCCCAAAACTTGATTTACCTATCAATTAGTCCAACTTGCAATTTATACCAATTTTAGATTTAATATTCCCCTTTTACAATTCATGCCCAATCTAGATTAATATTCCAATTTACGGTTCATGTCAAAACTATATTTAATATTCTAATTTACCATTTATGTCCAAAACTTGGTTTACACGCCATTACACCCTTTGCGACCAATTAAATTTATCAACTTATGCCCAAATCTCATATGCATGTAAATCATTCACTATTATAGCCAGTTTAGACTATGCCAACATATTTATTATGCCAAACTAACTTAATTAAGCTAGCCCAAATTTCCACGCCGTAATCGTACGTATAACATGATTTCACAAGTTTCTAAGTACTCATGAAATGATACTAATAGTATCAAAGTAAGGAATAAGGGATAAGCACGAGAATTGACATAAAAGAATAGCCATGCAAGAATGAACCAAATACAAAAATAATGGTTCCAATGGGTTTGATGTACATAACAGTGAATAGGAATAAACTAGACAAGTTACACCCCAAAAAAATGGGATCCAACATAATTAAGGGAATATGCATAGGTGATTTGGTCTAACATAGTGCCAGTTCGAAGTACAACGTAATAGGTAAATGGGTATAGGCATAAGTCACTGACTACAATAGTTATAGGCAATTAACCACAATAGTCATGGGCGACTAATCAATAGTTTCTTAATCAATGTCATAGGCAATAGTCTCATAGTCATAAATCTTGGTAATAGTCTTATAGTCATGAATCATATGCAATAGTCTCAAAATTATGAATCATAGTCATAGTCATAGGCAACTGTCTTATAGTCATGGTCATATGTAATAGTCTCTTTGTCATGGATCATAGTCATAGGAGATAGTTTCATGGGCAACAATTTCATAGTCATAGTATTAGGCAAAAGTCCTTTAATCATAGTCATTGGCAATTAGCCACAATAAGTTCTAGGCCACAATCGAGGATCAGATCCAAAGGCATAGATAACGTTGGATTTGACATAAGCACGAATCAAAGATAATTAACTTGCAAATTGGTATAGTTCTATATTTTGATTCATTACATCCACAATTCCAATTACACGTTCAAATCTAAGGAATAACTGAACTTACAGTGATCGGTTTAGAAAAGGCAATTTGCTATGATTCGAGTGACATGCTTGAAGCGGAATTCCTGTGGTCCAACTTAAAGCTTTATCTTGATATGGATCTCCAATTTGAAGAAGAACTATAACTTGTTTTAATGGAGAATAAGATTTATTTTAATTAGGATTGAGGCAGAGTATAGGCGTAATAAAGTTGTGTGGAGAAAGTGAAGTTTGGGGGCGTTTATATAGCGCAGAACTCATGAATTTGGTCCAGAAATCAACCCGGATACATAAAAATGAATTCTGCCTTGGATCTGGAAAAACAGGGTAGGTCGACTTATAGGAGGGAGGTCGACCCCTTGGTCGACCCCCTGGTCGACCTGGGTCTTGGGCGGGAAATTTCCCGCCCAGCCCGCTTCTGGGTTCTGTTTTGAATTTTGAACTCAGTTTCGAGCTGTTTTTAAATTTGAGCTGAAATTTCCGAAGGCCATAACTTCTTCATACGAAGTCCGATTCACGCAAACTCGGACTCGACCTCAAGCAGAATTCCGAGACGAACGCAATAGCATAACCCGTTTCCCTTAATTCTTCTCTTAAAAATTAAGTATATTTTTATTTGTTACATTAACATTTACAGAAAATACGGGGTGTTACATTCTCCCCTCCTTAAAGGATTTCGTCCCCGAAATCTTCAAGTTACGAAGAATGTATCCTAACATCCAGCATCCATCTACTCAACCATTCAATCACAGGCATCCATTGTCCCTAAAAAGGATTTCTAATGCTTTCATGATTCTATGCATAGTGTGTGTACATGTCCTTATCTAATGTAAAATCAGGCGGTCTACTGATTCAGTTGACCTCCTTAATGCGAATTATGTCAGTGCCATGAGTCCATCATGTATGCAATTATCCCTAGTCATGTAAGTACTATATGAGTGCATGTTCATTCATCCATATGAAACATCCATATGATAACACATCAAGTTTTAATCCATCTACAAATACATATATGCATATGCAAACATGAAAGTGACTGAGCCGATCTGGTGCCTAATGTGTGTATATGCATCCACGAGCAACCACTAGCAACCACTAGCAGCCACTTGCAACCATCAATCATAACATGTTTCAATTACATGTTTACATCCAGATGGGTTCCTACCTAAGGATCGAAGATACGACCTAGGGGATATATTTAAAAGATAAACATTACAAAGAAAGTGGAACCAAGGATATAACCTCAAAAAGGGTATGATGTGTGTATCTGGTCTTCAGACTTTTAAGTCGCATCTTTTTGAGCTTCACTCCACTGTACCTTAACTAATTTAACTTCACGATCGCGAAGCTTCTTGGCCTCCATTTCCAAAACCCACTAGTAAAGATAGGACCTCGCTTACTTACTATGCTAGAGGGTATCCAATGTAGTCGAACTATCCTCCCGAGAAAAACATATGTTAATCATGATACCAAGTGTATATACCTAAGATGATTAGAGGTCTCTCCTCTACTTAGCTTATCCATCATGCTGCAAATCTGAGGGTCTAAAGCTAATGGTTACTATGTGCTTATTACCTCTCTTAAGTTCAGTCTAACTTAGGGTGCCAGCCCCAACCATTTATTTCTCACGCAATCCATCCTAGTTGAACTCGACATCCCTCAAGTACAAGCCCCAAAGGCCTAAACCAATATCAAACAAGCACCCAAGGGATACCTCCTTCGAATTTGTACGATCTATGTGAGATGATACTAACAAAACAACCAAACAATTGAGCACTTTACCGACTCTGGCTATCCTTGCCAATCTTGCTCCAGAATTATCGTTGATCGCATAACTGGCTTTGTAGTGTCATCTAGATACATGCGGAAGTCTCTCTCGAATTTTTAGGGGGAAAACCCCTACCCTAATCAAAATATCTTGCGTACTCATGGACTACCCCAATGGATCGAAAATCGTCGATAGATAAGTAAAGTGATTCTAGGTAGCTAAGACAAACTGATCCCTTAGGATCGTACGAAATCTCAAGGGTATTCTCGAGGCAAGTCGAAAGTCTAACTACCCTTGTTTCATAATCACTAGCTAACCAATAAATGCCAAGAATCAACCCATAGCCCAAAAAACATAAGCATAAATATAGCTATTCTCAAATCCTCACAAGTCAAAGATAGATGGGTCGAACCAGCAATTGGATTTGAGACTATAATGTGATCCTCTACTACACAATATCTAGTGTGCAGAGACTCAACTATGGAAGCAGATATATACGGATGTGAAGCGCTAAAATCAGAAGGAGTACTAACAGGATAATCAAAAAGGAAAAACTCTTTCAACCGAAATATTACTGCCTCTCTCTCAAGTATGCTGGCAGTGAGAGCATGCACTCGCCTTCCAGAAAATCCTGTCCCTTGTTCTGGCCCTTGTCCTCAATTATATGACCCGTTATACCCTAGTAAAGATACTTCCTCTTGTCTTAGGTTTTACTATTTTTTCCTCCCCTCCTTTGTGAGCCAAGTCCATATCCATGGGTTCTTCATCCTTGTGTTGTGCTCCGTAGCCAGACCGCCTCATTCTCAACTTTTCCATCCTTATGTAACTTGTTGACATGTCTCTCGAAAACTGCATCCATCGCACGAAGAATCCTACAAAGCTCGAAAGAAAATTAGCCGCAGGTGAAACTGCTACGACTACAGATGGAAGTTGGGCACTTGTTTGCCCTTTGACAAGTGTCGTAGTCTTGTCGAGCCTACGAAACCATGGTGCGATGAGGTTACCTCCCAGAAAGCCAGGAGCCCCGGAGACTCAAGAAAGAAGGAAATAAGGATTCAAATAGAGGATCAAAAGATAGTGCATATGGCTTTGGGGAATATGCCTTTAAAACAAAACTTTTCATTTGAAAATGCTTCTTTTAAAATCGTTTGAAAATAATTTTTCAAATCTTTTTATCTGATCCAGTAACCTTCGGCTCTGATACCAAGTGAAACACCCCACCTCCGTTAAGGTCACTCACAAAGGGAATGCCTTAATTTCGGTGGAGCATTATAGGTAAAAGATGCAGATAAATTATAAGACAGACAATTAAAGCAGCGACAAATAAAACTTTATTTCACTGATAAACAACTTGTACAAAGATTGTTTTACAATACCAAAGTATCATGTCTTGCTTACAAAAATAAAGAAGCATAAAATGATTTCCCCAAATAAAGCATGAGCCAACCACAGCAGTAGAAGAGAGAGTCCAAGCAACACGTCAAAGAGTCTTCAAGCTTGGAAAGAGTAACGGTCCAAACAAACCTGAGCTATTCCCTCCCTGACTACCTGGGGGGGAGGGGGGAACGGAAGAAAAGAGGCGAAAGCAAACTAGGTCAGACATAAAGTCTGGTAAGTCCAGTTAGTATTTAAACGAGGAAAAGGGTCATGACATAAATAAACAAAATATAAGATTAAACCATATTAACAAGATAATATGGGATAAGCATGGGATATGGCAAGATAAACTGAATGTACCGATAAACTGAATGTACTGATAAACTGAATGCACTTCTACTCCTTCTTTGCTTCGCAACTACTCTGTTTATACTGATTTCTATATCTCTGCACTACCTAACTGGTGTCCAAACTAGTAATCTATGATCATATGATAACGTGATCCCAATCCCCGTATTTGCGGTTGCCTTCAGGTGTGCTTTTATTATGGGGATTCCACTTATTACCTAGATCTAATCTAGGGCTTAATATTGAGTGCTTACTAGATTCAACCAGGGTTTACGCTACCCAGGGCCACTGGGGTTTATGTTACCTATTGAACGCTTCTCGGATCCAGGGTTTACGCGACCTAGGTCCAACTAGGGAATATGCTACCTACTTTGTATTAATTATCCATGTGTCTGTGTCAGTCGCCCCTCTCTTGCGTGTAGATACTCCGTGCTGGCCCTGCCATAAGGTGTATCAAGCCTTATGATAGCGACCCGACACGATTCAAGATGCAAGTGTATAACTACTGGTACCCAGTGCCTGCTTTTTCCACTACGGAGTACGTGCACGCTCGTAAACCGTCGGAACCTACACTGACGTACTCCCTGCCGCTATTTTTGACCGCTTATAATCAGCCCCGTAATCGTGCCCCCACCCTGCGTAGTTTCAGGGTACCATGATACATCTATGTGGGTTACTGCTGAAATGGGTCCCCGTTACTAGGGCTTCCTGCTGGTTAAGTTTTTGGACCTATATATACAAATATTACCCACCTATACGAGATGTACTTAACCCTCCCACCGATTCTAGTATGTTTTCTTAACGGTTAAGTTTTGTGGGCCTATATTTACTAATATTACCCACCAACCGGACGTGCACTTAACCTTCCCACGGATTCAAGCAAGTTTATTTAATGGTTAAGTTTTGTGGGCCTATATTTACTAATATTACCCACCTACCCGACGTGTACTTAACCTCCTACTCGTCAAGTCGTGTTGGTTAAGTGGTTCTTATTAACTTAACCTTTCTTGCTTATCATGGTAGATTGGTTAAGTGTGATTTATTAACTTAACCCTGTTCATTCATTAGGTTATATTGGTTAAGTATTTCCATTTAACTTAATCCCATTAGCTCATCAAGTTATATTGGTCAAGTGTCATTAATCAATTCAAGTTGACTTAACCCATCCACCCGTCACGTCATGTTGGTTAAGTGTTTCCTTCTGATGTTGACCTGACCCTACCTCAAATCATGTTATATTGGTTAAGTGTTGTTCTCGTATTAACTTAACCCTTCCCATACATCATGTTATATAATTGGTTAAGTGTTCTAATTTTACTTATCCTCACCCACTTGCCTAGTTAACATGTTATTTCGGTTAAGTGTTTCCCTAATTACTTAACCTCACCATTTCTAGCTTGATTTATTCATGAGCCTTAATTAATTAATTAAAGCACCAACCACTCACATTAGACAGATATTGTTGTGGTTACTGGATGTACCGGTCGGTTCCGGGAAGGTTTTTCACCATAACTCAGTCTAACCTCGGGTCTTTCTGGACTTGATGCACTAACCACCCACATTAGACAGGTATTGTTGTGGTCACTGGATGTGCCGGTCCGTTCTGGGCAGTTTTACACCACAACTCAGTCTAACCTCAGGTTAAGCATATTCGTCTTTTACTAAATTTACTATTTATGTAGATTTTCCGTAAATCAATTTAGCCTAGATCATTTTTATTTGTCATGCAAAGCATATTTATATTCTATGCCCAAAACTTGATTTACCTATCAATCAGCCCAACTTGCAGTTTATACCAATTTTAGATTTAATATTCCCCTTTTACAATCCATGCCTAATCTAGATTAATATTCCAATTTATGGTTCATGTCAAAACTTGATTTAATATTCTAGTTTACCGTTTACGTCCAAAACTTGGTTTACACGCCAATTACACTCTTTGCGGCCAATTAAATTTATCAACTTATGCCCAAGTCTAATATGCACGTAAATCATTCACTATTATAGCCAGTTTAGACTATGCCAACATATTTATTATGCCAAACTAACTTAATTAAGCTACGCCCAAATTTCCGCGCCGTAATCGTACGTATAACATGATTTCACAAGTTTCTAAGTACTCATGAAATGATACTAATAGTATCAAAGCAAGGAATATGGGATAAGCATGAGAATTGACATAAAAGAATAGTCATGCAAGAATGAACCAAATACAAAAATAATGTTTCCAATGGGTTTGATGTACATAACAGTGAATAGCAATAAACTAGACAAGTTACACCCCAAAAAAATGGGATCCAACATAATCAAGGGAATAGGCATAGGTGATTTGGTCTAACATAATGCCAGTTCGAAGTACAACCTAATAGGTAAATGGGAATGGGCATAAGTCACTGACTACAATAGTTATTGGCAATTAACCACAATAGTCATGGGCGACTAATCACAATAGTTTCTTAATCAATGTCATAGGTAATAGTCTCATAGTCATAAATCTTGGTAATAGTCTCATAGTCATGAATCATATGCAATAGTCTCAAAATTATGAATCATAGTCATAGTTATAGGCAAAAGTCTTATAGTAATAGTCATATGTAATAGTCTCTTTGTCATGGATCATAGTCATAGGCGATAGTTTCATGGGCAACAGTTTCATAGTCATAGTCTTAGGCAAAAGTCCCATAATCATAGTCATTGGCAATTAACCATAATAAGTTCTAGGCCACAATCGAGAATTAGATCCAAAGGCATAAATAACATTAGATTTGACATAAGCACGAATCAAAGATAATTTACTTGCAAATTGGTATAGTTCTATATTTTGATTCATTACATTCACAATTCCAATTACACGTTCAAATCTAAGGAATAACCGAACTTACAGTGATCGGTTTAGAAAAGGCGATTTGCTATGATTCGAGTGACATTGCTTGAAGCGGAATGCCTATGGTCCAACTTGAAGCATTATCTTGATTTGAATCTCCAGTTTGAAGAAGAACTATAACTTGTTTTAATGGAGAATAAGATTTATTTTAATTAGGATTGAGGCAGAGTATAGGCGTAATGAAGTTGTGTGTAGAAAGTGAAGTTTGGGGGCGTTTATATAGCGTAGAACTCATGAATTTGGTCCAGAAATCAGCCCGGATACATAAAAACGAATTCTACCTCGGATCTGGAAAAACAGGGCAGGTCGACACCCAGGTCGACATATAGGGGGGAGGTCGACCCCCTGGTCGACCTGGGTCTTGGGCAGGAAATTTCCCGCCCAGCCCGCTTCTGGGTTCTGTTTTGAATTTTGTTTTCAGTTTCGAGCTGTTTTTAAATTTGAGCTGAAACTTCCGAAGGCCATAACTTCTTCATACGAAGTCCGATTCACACAAACTCGGACTTTATCTCAAGCAAAATTCCGAGACGAACGCAATGGCATAACCCGTTTCCCTTAATTATTCTCTTAAAAATTAAGTATACTTTGATTTGATACATTAACGTTTACTGAAAATACGGGGTGTTACAATAAGGCTTTAAATAGAATTCATGATGAATTATATTCAATATCAAATTCTAAAACCAATAGATATCGTATTGAGAATAACGATATCTATATCTTCCAAATTCCTCGACGATATCCATATAATCATAGAATCCAATACTGGAATATTTGAAGATAATTTCCATTCAAATCCATTCCAACTTATACATCAGAAATTTCTAGTTATATTAAAACCATTCCTTTTTCTTTCAATTCTTTTACTTAAGTTGCATAACAACTTATTCTGATAAAAATATCTTTTATCTTTACAAAAGTGGAATATTTCATCCAAAATCATTCCGAATCATTTATTATGATTTACATTATTTTTCCTTATTTTTAATCATTTAAAAATAGGCCCTTTCAGTTAAATGACGTTTCAGGTCATTTAACGGCACTGGCGTTGTTTTTATTCAAATTTGATTATGATATTTCTCAAAATCCAACTGTTAGATTTCAAATCTCATATACTCATTTGAAAGCTCTTTTCGATACGAACCCATAAGTTCCGATTTCTGAAGAATCTGACGGTCGGATCTTCCGTTACATCCAATCGAAGTTAATGGTCGAAATTCGCGAACGGTCACTGCACGACGCGTTCTATTCAAATCATTATTTATATAATATATATATATATCGTCGATTTCCATTTAAAATGTATTTTATAAATCGTTTATAAATTCATTTTAAAACGATTTCAACTTCATTTTCAATTTTAAATCAAAATTGAATGTTCTGTATCATTATAATATTAAAATGATAATATTTTCAAAATATCTGATTTTGAAATCCATTTATAAAATGAATAAAATCTATTGATAAACCCGTTCAAGTTAAAATGACGTTTAACTACTTAACCCGACTTCATTCACTTTAATATTTTTGCATCCATCCAAAATTGGACATCAAAACCATATTTTACTTCTTCACTGGATAATATTTGAAAATATTCGTCATTTCCGAATTGGAATGTAGCTCAATCAATTACCATATAATTTTAGTTATACGGATTTCATACATCGCATGTATTCAACAATAATGATAGATAATCATTACACATCCAAATAACAAACATAGTGCATTCTACAACTGTATAAGCATGAAATAAATAAATAATGCTTACAACAGTCTGTCAGTCAATCGAATGACATACAACTAATCACAAGGGAGATGTGTGATCATAATATCATCCCAAGACCCATGTGGGGTTTCAACCATCAAATAATTATTATTATTTGTGCACTTCGGCGATGTGTAAAAATTATCGTCCTAATCAATATCAGTTAAATAGATGTACATAAACAAGCCGTCCGACTTGTAAATGAATATTTATTTCAATTTTTTTTATGAAACTTATATACAAATAATTTATACATTTTAGTTTCAGAAAAAATTCGGCATTATAACGGCGCGATATTAGAACTGGAATAATGTCTAATATTATCCCTCTCCTGATACTGGCTCGCGCCATACACAATAATCAATCAATCCAATAATTCCACAATACAATCAATTTTTCCACAACACAATCATACCACACAAATCATCCATGGTTAACAAAAAGTAGTGACAGTAGCTACTAAGCTCCATTTACAACCTAGGATATAATAACTGAATGAAAATGGTTTGAGTGAGGAGTTCTCACTTTGGTTTCCACTCTGTCAGTCTTTATTCAATTTAGCTAAAAATTCAACTGGCTCCATTTCCGTTCTAGTCAGTTCCAGGTTGTAGTTCTCGTCGCCACGATTCCAACGGACTTGGGTTTGCGAATTTTTGACGACATTTGAAAAAGATATGAGTATTTAACTTTAATTACATAAATAATTTAATTAAAATCTGATTAATCTCCTAATTACCTGTTTATCGCAATTAAGCCCATCGTCTTCTTTGTTTTTATCTAAACCGAGAAAATCCATTTTAACTGTCACCTAGGTTTCCAGTTCGCACAAAATCCAAGGCCCCAGATCACGATCGGTCGGCACCACGTCGAACGCCATCGAATGCTCCACCTCCGTCGGTGGCGGGGCCCAGCTCGCTCCCTCCTTGATGCCAGAAATGGCGTGGATTCCGACGACTTCCCGCCCTAATTGCTCACGATTTACTACACGATATCTGATCATACTAATGTGAAATTGAAGCTCTCATCTTACCCTTTGATTTTCATGCTTTTAGTTTTCGAAAATAACGAATGAATTAAAATAAAAGGGGAGGGAAAGATTCGGTCGTTTTCAGCCGTATATACAATGAATGCGGCGGCTGATAAAATGAGGAAAGGAATTAGGGTTTTCTAATGTTTATATATATATTATTATTATTATTTAATTCCATAAAGTGAGTTTTGCATTCGAACACCAAACGAGACCCAACGACTGTCACACCAAGCTAAATACCCTCATTCCGGACACAATGAGATATGTTTCATAAGCTAATTCAGCTATTTTTAACAGTTTTTATCAAAATTAAAATATAAACTAATATAACGTTCAAAATTGAATTCAACGTACATTTTAATTTGCCGGGCCACATGCTTACTCCAAAAATTACGAGTTTTGGAACCTAGCTATGTTTTGATGATACGGTCCCGTAGTTACTGGTTTCATCAAATTCCGAGCCCGTTTGCGAAATGACCTTTTTTTCCAGTCGATTAAATTTACAACTGAAATTCAACGTGCCTTTAATTTTACCACGCTCACATATTAGTTCCAAAAATTATGAAAATTAAAACATAACAATAATCTGACATTCTAGATTCAATAAAAGTGGTTTCGTTAAATTCGGAGGTAGTTTGCAAAATGTCCATTTTTAAGGGCTTATATATTTATTAAAATAAATAAATTCTATAGCGACTATTTTGGATTTTGAACTGGACATAACTTATAATTTATAAAGTGAAATCTCAGTTTCTTACCTTCATTAGAAAATTACAGTTCAAAACATTCCAACGTTTCTTGTTTTATCAAATTCTGACTTATATTGAATTCTGTATATTCATTTGAAGTTTAAAATTGAATTTTCAAACTACCGGGCCATTTCAGGCTCGAAATATATTAAAAATAAATTTATAAGTTCTAACTTCGTTTAAAATAAATTTTTAGTTGTTATTATTAAAAATAAATCATTTTAAATATTCAAAATCCATTAAAATAGCTTAAATTAAATTTTAAAATTGGTTCCAAAATTCCGGGTTGTTACACAAAATGATCACAAACAAAATTGGTAAACATTATGGATATGTCTCACATCCCCATAAACCACATATCAAAATAAGAGAATGATCCAACCCTTAGGGAATAAAATAAAAATATTTTACGATTGTTCGATACGTAAAATGCGGGCTGTTACATTGTACATTGGTGAATGAAATACGTGTGCACAACGTTAGAGCGGGGTATGGAATGTGACATTTAATTAATGTTTTTTTATTAATTGTTGACATGAGGATGTTGATGTTGCATTAAATAGGGGAGGGTCTAGAGCGTGCATATTTTTCCATAGAGCCTGGCATTTTACACAGTTTTTGCTGAGTTTGTTGTTTTCTCTTTTATGTTTTTTTTCCTATGTTTTGGAGCATCTGTGTCTCTTTATTTTACTTTACGTAAATTTTGTTTTTTTAAACTTTTTTCGATGCTCCAATAAAATAGCAGATGTCTATTTGATCCCATCAGCTTTGAGAAATAAATAAATAAATACTAAGGAGTCAATTTTCTCCAATGAGCTGGATGCACATTTGATCCGTTAGCTCCATTTAGACGGCTGATGCGTCACAAAATTGAACGTGAACGGTAGCTTAGCTGCCTTAAACACGTCGGGTAATTATTAGTACAGATCTGGACCGCCCATTAAGCAGATCCATCTAGACCTAGGGTTTGGTTATTCATATAAATACAGATCTGGATCTGGGTTGCCCGTGGCCACAAACGTAGTTAATCATATGGATGACACAGTTGTGCGACAAACGCGCTGGTCGGTGATGACAAAAGGAAAGGCTTGCGGCCGCCTGAGAGCGTATGCTTATGCTGTTCATTCTTCCTTCCTTGGATGTCTGAGACTAGTCTACTTTATTATTTAGAATCCTTTGTACAAGTGTTTTTCACGGTAATTTTGATATTTGATTTGGATTAGTTTGCGTTCAGTTTTTCAGTGGGTGTCCTCCTCTTTTGATGTTTGATTTTGATATTTGTTTTTCATGGTAATCCTTTCTACTTTCCCAGATCGAGTAGCCATAAGTTTCAGTGTATTTGTCCCTGCTGCACTTTAACATGTAAGAGGCCCAATCCACGGGCTTGCCGGGTATGGTTTTGGTCGAGGAAATGCATGTGTTGCTAATGCTGCTTGGCCTCCAACTCGCTATGTTTTTTCACGTGTGCCTTTCGCTATCCCAATCCAACATGTGTACATCAGCCTTAAACCTTAACATGCGCAGTAATCAGAAATAGCAATAAATATACCAAATCATTTGCAAGCTTTAAATGTTACTACCCCTCCCACCAGCCAATCAACACCTACCATCTCTTGTGGCCTTAATTCTCCCATGCACCATACACTAATTTCTCACATGCATTCCCTACATACAAAAAATCCTTTCAGTCAGTTGCAACTTAGATATGACATTTTCACCATCTTCCCTTCCCTTAATCTTGAAATTGAGTCAGTTCAGCAAGCAACTAATGCTGATACTTCGGCAACACACTCAAACCTACCCGTTAATTGATAATGGAAAGTTGCTTAATGAAATATACATGGAAAAAGTAGCCAAAGTCACATAAAGGGATATATCTTGAGCGTTATTTATATTGAAGTACTGAAATATTATTGTTGAGCAGCACGGTGATGTTTGCATGATAATGCGTAATTGTTGTCCCATAATGGATGAGCACGTAGTGTACGTTTTAGGATATTTAAATGCCTATGGTTTTAGTTAGCAATATATGAAGCATTTTTGATTTGATATAATGGAAGCAGTAATATTTGATAAGCCAATCAGGCATTCAGTTAAAAAAATTATTCAGAAAGGACAATATCAACATGGAATTACGGGTAGATTAAGGAATGAAGCTCAAACGTCTGAAGGAAAGAATCGAATTAATTAATCCTAGCATGCAATATGCAATTTCATGCAATTTCCATAATCTGTGCTTATTTGACATGTCGCCTGTTTAGCAAAAATTGTCAAAATATTATGTATCAAAGCATCGTGGACACAAATGTTGTTTAATTGAACAACCTGCAGATTGGCCCAGACGTTGAAACAAAAATTGAAAAAATTAGCTTCAAATGAAA
Organism: Allium sativum; assembly: GCA_030737875.1. Lineage (NCBI taxonomy): Eukaryota > Viridiplantae > Streptophyta > Magnoliopsida > Asparagales > Amaryllidaceae > Allium > Allium sativum. The sequence continues at coordinate 436,902,813 of CM060919.1, forward strand.
CTAAATCATTGATAGCAATGTCAATGAACATGGAAACTATTAACAGAAAGTTGTAAACCATCATGTTTGGCAAGACAGCGTGCAACTGCTAAAAAAATAGACATACCATATTATGTTCACACAAAGAAAGCTGGAAGCTACTATTTTTTTGTAATATTCTGTTTGTAACCATTTAAGAAGTAGAGAATGTGCATGTTGGATATAAATACAGTAAGTTAAAAAAAAAATCTCAAATTGAAGGACATGCGCTGGTGCATAAGGCAGTCTCACTGCAGGTGAAACACACAAAACAATCATTATTCTTGAGTTTCTTTCTTCTCGGTTGTTTTTGCTTATGCCATTCCCAATATCTATCTGTGTGAAAGAAATCGGAGGTCATAGGATGAGAATGTATCATGTCAAAAGCTAGAAAATTGTCACCGTAGATTACCTCATTTTTTGGAAAACGTAAACACCATGCAGTAGTCAAAAGCAAATGGCAGAAAAATTAACCAAATCTAAAATTGGTATTTTGCTTCAAAAACTATTTGTCCTAAATATAAGAAAAGGATGTGTCAAATGGAAAATGATTGTATATCTGAAGGTGGATTAATTACTTATTAACTTGTATGTATTCTGTAAATATAGAGCAACGGAGAAGAAACTAAATTAGGATATGGATCCAGTAGCTGTTAATTTACTTATTTTGTGACTTTTTCTATTAATACTCATGGATTTGAATAATTAAATACACATGAATAAAAAAAATGAAAAACACAAAGCTGAAAATAAACTATTAAATACTATACAAATGTATATCATGAATACTATACAAATGTATATCATGAATAGTTGGTTTTAACCAATGTTTCATTTCCTATCGTAGCAATTTGACTGTATAATGTATATTAACTTCAAATTATGTAATTTAATGGTAAATACAGGAGATTTAATGAACCTATATTTCTGATGTTTAATATAAGATATGATGTAGAGCTTTGGAAGCTTATATTGCAACACTTCTAAGGGAAAATCTGTTCCATAGATGAACTACACTTTTGTACAAAAAAACAAAAGAAAACAAAGCCTAAACTAATGGTTAGAAGGAAATAATAGCATCAATAATGATTTAGGCATATCAGCCACAACCTGCTTCAATTAGTAACCTATACTCCTTTCTATGCAAACAATAACCACACGACAACCATCCATTGCACAAACAATAACCACATGGACTGATTTTTATTAGGTACAATATCAAAACTAAAAAAAAACACAAACACGTATATTAACTGCACTCGCTATATGCATGAATTACAACTAATCAATGAATACAAATGTGGACTGATCTGAGTGTAGATATGGAGTCGTGACAAATAATGTGGAACCAAGAAACTTTCTTCAGTCCATCAGTTTGCTCGCAGATTAAATCTAATATTGCATCTTCATCTTATGCCACACACTTCAGTTCACAAAGTTATCTAATTGCTGGTGAAAATTTCGTATAGGTCTACCATGCTCCAAATCAAGTAGCAAAATGAATATGTCTTTCAAACCATCAAATGTTAAGTGTTAAGGTCATCCACCGGTTAAATTACAGAAGGGCTCCATTTGATTGTAATCAAAATGAAAATTATTAGATTACAGAAGGCTCCAACTTTTTGGAAAGTCGAGAAGAACGAAAGAAGTTTTAAAAAAGTGAAAAGAAATATGCTTGACATATGCATATAATATTTTATAACATGTATGATAAATAGTCGGTTTGAACAAAATTTGTGCATCTTACTACAGAAAAAATGAATAACATAAGGAGTAAAAGAATAAAAAAGATGCGCAGATGCCAGAAACTCTTCAAAGACCACAATAGAATATTTTTGTTAGAATAATTTGAAATATAATACCAGGTAATTAACCTATATTTCAACAATTGGACACGCCGGTGGAATAAAATCAAGTAAGAACAGTCTCGTCCTTCATCTAAAAAAAATTAATTCTCTAAATATTTGTTTTACTCTGATTGTATAATGATCATAAGAAATAATATGGCATAAATTACAAAGCAATTTTTCATGCATACGTTAGCTCAGCTTAAAGATAACACTTATTGAATGACTCAAAATTTGGTGAAACTGACTTTGAATATAGTACTATTTTTTATTTCATGAAACTTAGCAAATAATATTTCGCTACATACTCTAACAAACATAGTTGTTGGTTTTGTGTAACAACATATGTACGTTTTAAACATCTTCATGTATATATCTATAAAATTTACCAAAACTATATGTGTGTTTTTTTTGGGGGGGGGGGGGGGTGTTCAATCTATGACATCTCGAAATATATTTCAAAAAATAAAGCCGGGTATCAGACTGCATCTTGAAATATAATAAAGTTTACAAATTTACACAATCACTTTAGATATATTCCCACAATAACTATACAATGTAAGTAATCTAATCAGCGAATTGAGTGCTGATATGTTGTTCCAACTATCGCTATACTGTAATACAGAAATATTGCCCTATTCTTAGAAAATAGATACTAACATGGTATATTTGACTTATTATCAGTATTACACGGTCAAAACAGGAAATCAATTTAATGAGTGAATCCATAGTCCATACACAAACTGTATTATGGAATAGTAAATATTATTTATTCCTATAATTGTATTAGATGGTCCAAACGAAGTTGGCCAGTATTTACTTGTGGCACCATGTAAAAATTTTAAAACTACCTGTTGTAAATGCAGAGCAATAAACTAAGAGGATATCAGGAATTATGTTTTGAAAATAGGTTTTTGATGCTAAACTTAACATTTTGGTGGTAAACAGTGTCAAAATGCATCCATGATAGTCAGTAGAAAACTCCTTTGTTATGTATCATAACAGCAAGAAAGCAAGCAAATAAACACTACAATAAAAAAACATTAAATATGTGTAATCTATTGCACCGTAACATTTTTCAAGGGTCATTCTATATTCCTTATACATGCGTTTGATGATATATTTCTTATGCAAATACAATATCAGGAATATTGACAATATGTTGTTTTGCTTTTCAAGAGAAGGTTTACTGAAACAGAGTCTATGGTGCAAAAGAAGTTGATGCATATTACTGATATTGATTATTAATTATTATTATTTAAGATTTAAACCTTTATAGCTATTTGTTATATATATTACAGAAAATGTTTTTGAAAATGGATTTAGCAGGCGGAAAATACGGAGTTATACAGAATTGTAACTTTTTCCTTTCTATAGGAAGAAAAACTTTTACCGACTGTTCCAATGAAAATTTACTGCATATGCAATGCATTTTTTTTAGACATTTTGTGTATGAGGTACATTTTGGCAGTTCCTAACGAATTAGTCTTGTGTTGCCATCAAGAATAGTAGAATATAAAAGCCTTATAAGAGAAAATTATGAGGGTTGCACTATGAAATTTCAAGAATACCCAACAGCATGCAGTATTTGAATTTTAAATTCAAATAATATGAAAGTTTTATTTAACTAAGGAGAAGACTACATAAACAAAAAACATAGTCTAATTTATCTTAAAATTATATTCACACAATTATATTTATGCTGATACATATCGATGATCATATCTCAAAATAGACTAATATTTAGTCATTTTCTTTGTGTTGATAATAAAATACTTTAAATAAGGAAATGATTAATTAGTCAACGGTAAAAATTAAGGAAAGCATGATTGCTCCACCAAGCTGATGCATATATAGAAATAGTTAATCAGTCAAGGTTTTCAATAGCCAAAGATAAAAATAAATTATCAAATGATTAATTAGTTAAAGGTTTATTTATATATTGTCTTTCAGATTTTTTTCCATTCTTGCTTTATAAATAATAAATAAATTATTTTGAACTGAATGCATGAAAAGTGCACCTTTATATCTCAGTAGTTTAAAATAATTAACCTGATGAATACCATAATCCTCCCACTTCAGAAGAAGAAATGCCCATTTTTTTATTACACAGGCTGGCATGGTCATTAACTATACGTACCTTCTTTCATTACACTTTTTACACCTCAAGAAATGATCTATACACATCTTGTGAGCATTATGGATTGCATATTCTCATTTAAGCACAACCAAATTATTCGTTCAATGTGCACTTCATAATGTTCCACTTTTAAGCAATGTAAACTATGTTAAATTATATGGCTGAAGGTGCACCTTTCAAAGCTATATTTCTACCTTGAAATTTGTTAAAAGACATTGTTATGATTATAGTTTTCTAGAAGATGAAATCATTTCAACCCAGATAAAAAAATTATGATGTAACAAAATTAATCAATTGAACTTGGTAACATGAATAGAATTAAAATTAGAAAGTTAAATATTACAAAATGTGCAATTCCAAGAAAGAAAGCGGGGAATGATTCCAAGAAATAAAAAAAGCGACGGTTGGCTGCACAAATCCGAAGAAGGCTTGTGCAACCTTGCAACATAACTCAGTAATAATATAATAGTGTAGATGTACAAACTGAGAGCACATTCGACATATCCTTAACATGATTAAAATGAAAGCAAGAATAGTATTATGTTTTAATATAACATATACATGAAACACAATGTACAAATGTCTATCAATATAACACTTTTTATGTCTTAGTTATTCGCTATGATTACATACCAATGGAACTGCCAGTTGCCTAATTTTAGAAAATTATGGCAGAATTTACATGAAACCTGTATGACATTACGTAATAGTTAGATAAAATTTATTAAAAATTCAGTTTTGTTCCACTGCAGTGACTGCATAAACAATTTAAATATAGTTTTGGGTTAATTATTACATTTTTCTTCAATTTATAACAGAAGGAGGGAAGCTATCTCAAAAAGGGGAAATTCTTCTAATTGAATCAATAATTACATCATAAATCCATTTATATTATGTACTACAGATTAGGTCTAACTAATTCTTTTGAAAATAAATCTGGTTTCTTTTATTTTTGACAATATCTATGAATTGCTAGAAAGACTACATTATAAAAACCTAAAAAGTATATTGTTACCCAAGGATAAGAGAAGATTTCGCATGATGGATAACCTAATCCTAGTTGTTAATGGATAAGAAAATTGATGATTCATAATTTCCCATGATAGATGAGTGATGATCTCGATAATAATAATTATAACTGGGAGGAATTGATAATCAAACTGTAGAAAGTGAATACATTTATAGGTGACTACTTAATATAAAAAAAATACTCTCATTGAAATGGTCCATTTGGAAGAAAAATTATACATTGAAACAAAAATAGCAAACAATTCATTTCTGCCAGACCATAAATTATCGTTTATTATTTCTATAAGGATGCATTAAGGTAACAACTATGTCATGATGGTTGTCATAGTGAATCACAAAAAGGAATCAGCCTTCAATATTGCTGGGTGCCAAAGCCTTTAGAACAATATTTATTTCTTGGATTTCTCAACCAAGTAATTAGAAAAAATAATCGTTAAACTAGTATAAGAACCAATTGTAAAACAAGGAAGATGTAAAATTACAGTTTTTTAACTATATATTCGATCTCTTTTGGAAGCATAAAAGATGGACTGGCAATATAGTTTTGAGATCGAAAATCATGACATGTTATATAAATAATGAGATAAATGACACTATAAGTTCAATAATAAGACAAATAAAAATCATGAAAAGAAAAACCAACCGCAGGTTGTTCTCAATATGCTTCGCTTTGATCCTATTTACTACATCCACCAAAAAATATTTCGGTTCAATAAATTTAAATGGAGTTTATAAAAAATAATAATTAAAATGAAGCGATACCTTTTGTAGTCATTTCGCATCTGAAATCCATATGCATGAATACATGATTTCTGAAATTTTACGACTTAAATAAACCAACTTAAGGTCATCAATAGCTTAATCATAGGTGTATCAAATACCAAAGTAAAAGATCAGTGATTGGTATCAAAAATTATTAACAAAATTGAAAGGTAAAAAATCTCAATTAGTTAAATCATTAAAAAGTTAGAGATGAATTTGAAGTTGGTGCTTAGATTTGGTTTTCGTCCCTTCACCTTGCTCGACTGTCAACTTGATTTTCGATTTTTATTTTTATTTTTACTTTGAAAATTTGAGAGGAAGGTGTTGTGTACGCATTGATGGGTCAAAGAGGAGTGAATGGAGTTGCAAAAGTTATTTTAACTAAATTATAATGATAGGTGCTTCTAAAGTATGGGGAGAAAAAGCACGAAAATGGAGTGTAGAAGTAGGATGAAGGAAAAATATATTATAATACTATTCTATGCATTGTATTTTCAATACGGGCATTTAAAGAATTACGGGAAAAGTTTTGTTTTGACCTATCAACCATAGGTTGTGCTTTTTATAGTATACAATGTCATCTAATATGCAAATAGTTTTTTTATTTAAAAGTTGAATTAAAAATATAAAGAAACTCAAACTTTCCATTTGTAAGGAATAACTTTTCTTATGTACAACCAGTTTTAGCCATTTTCCATGTTGGATGGAGTTTTGATACTGACAGGTCCTTTAGGTGGTATTACTCTAAAACTTCCCTATATTCCTTGGGCATTTGTTTCCCATATCTGAATTCTTGCGGGAACTTTATTTTCATAAATCACATGCAATGTAATATGTATCAAAAAATATTGAATCTATTTTTGTAATGGTCTAGCATATCGCAGATATATTGTTATCCTATATAAGAGGTTTTAAAGTGGCGCATTGGTTTTGTTAACTTTCTAGCAAAATTGTATAACATATATTTTACATTCTTGGTAGGCAACGATAATGACAAGGTTGTCTATGTGATTTCACTCTTCTTTAATCTGAAACATTATATCATGCACTATACACAGATTGTACATTACCTTTTTTATGCATTCAACAGCATATTAGTTACCAACAGCTGAGATCATCAACATTCACTATTGACGTTATGTAAGCTATTGTGCTAGACTATAAACTGAGTCGGATTAAGAAGCATACCTTTGAAGCTCAACATTTGCTACATCAAATGTCATTAACTGCTCACTCGTAGTACCTTTAGTAAGCTTCCAAATAAAAATTCAGTCCTGTAAAAAAAAAAGGGTATCATGATCTCCTGCACAAAAATAAATCAAGGCAACTCTAATTCTACTATTTCTAAAAAGAAATCTTATTCTCTTCTTCTTCTATACAATAGCAGATCCTTGTATCACACTGTATATTAATTTACCTTTAAATCACTGCATTGTAAAACTAAATTTGTCAACCAAACTTAAATTTTTGACAATTTGGAATAATTTAAAACCATACATGCTTGAAAATGATGGGCTATTATTGAATATAAGCAAATTTCGGCTATACCATTATATTAACTTACTTGTTTAAATGTGACTTTTATTTTTATTTCAGTTAGTTAATAATGCATTCAATTAACAAACGTATACATAAACGTAGCATAATATATTACTGACACCTCGACTTTAAATTTAATTGCTGATATTTGCTAAATTAATATAAGGAATCTTCTTTTAAATGAAATGCAACAAATAAAAAAATAGAAGGCTAAAATTCAATGAATTTTTATATGACTAATCACAGCTATTACAGCCGATTCATAATTCTCATTTAAACTGACAAATACATAATGTATTGTTACTCAATTTCCATGCCCAAGTAATTCCAGAATTTAATTGTTGCAAAACCCTCATCGGCAACCCTGAACCGTGAACCCTAATCAAAAATCCTAACGAAGTGAATAAATATGTTTCTGAGAATAGAAATCAAAAACCCTTGTCGAAGAAAATATGAAAATAAGAGAAACCTAACTAATCTAAACCTAGCGCAGAAAATAAGTAGTAAATAGGTGCTTACTTTGGGAGAAGAGGTAGCAAGTTCACAGCAGTGGGGCGAGGCTTCACGGAGCACATATGATCGCCTTCGATTTAGGGCTAGGTTTCAGACGGAGGGGTAGATGGAATAAAGTAACGACAAAAGCTGAAGGGAAAGAGGATTATTTGAATAATTTAGCGCAAGTAGGGTAGAGAGGAATATCGCCTTTTTGCCTAATGCGGGCGACGTTTGAGTTTAAGTTTGTGAGAAGGCCTCAGAATGCTCCATTGCTAACTCAGTAATTATAATATAGTATAGATAAGGAAATATATACTAAATGCTATAGCAAGCAACATAACGCAACATCAAAATCGAGTAATCAGAACCATAATTTGACAATTAAACCAATACCTTCCATAATCGTTAAAACGTGTTTTTCTCACGATTGTTGGACTAAATCGTACTCGTTTCCATCATCAAGCATGTTGAATCTGATTGATCCAAAAGCGATGTACTAAGGCGGGAGGCTAGTCGCGTCTTTGGAGCGATTAGAGAATAAGAATGGTTATGAAATGGAAAATTTGTAGATCCAAGATTACCAGTAATTTGTTGGAAAATTTCCTACTGGCTTATAAACTCATTTTCATAGCTTGTGAATTTCTTTAGTTTTAGTTATGGATCGTCCAATACTTGATATGTTAAAAAAAAGGAAAAAAACGGAAATCTCATTATCCTCAAATTACTGGTAAGTCCAGTCCCAAAGAAAAAATAAAAAAATGTGTCACCATAACCTCACCAAAATTCCGTATACATGAGAAAAAAATCAAAGCTTAGAACATATTAGCGAATTCTAAATTATAGACAAGAAGATGATTCTGTTTTATAACAACTAAAAAGTGGAATTTCACAGATAGAAAAGGAGGACTCATATGAATCTAACATCAAACAAATCTTAAAATATCAATCCTCGATATACTGCACCCAAAGTCTTAAGTATTGTTCATTCTAGAAGAAACATATGACGCAAAACCAGAATGTATAGAATTAGAATTTATACCTGGGCGAAGATCTGAATAATCATTATCGTCACTAAAATCAGACTGCTCCTCTTTGGTATCATGGATTTTGGTTTAAAGGGTTTATTAAGGCCCGATTTAAAAATACGATTCGACAGGAGAAAGATCTGAGAAGAAAATTTCGATTGGAAGGAACGATTTGAGAGGAGGAGCAGGGAAGAAAAATTGCCTGAAGAAAAATATATATCTGATTTTGGAGTTTGGATTGCGGAGGAAGAAATAACGCAGATAGATTTGAGGAAGAGAGAGAAAAGGAAATGACGGAGATAAGATTAATGTTGAGCAAAAATTAAGGCTTAATTTATTGGCTCAGACTATTTGTTTTCCTTCCTACAGTAGGGAAACCTCCCTAACGGTCGGCTTGACTACAGTAGGGAAACCTCCCTAACGGTTAGTTTGATTATGGTAATAGAAGCAGTATTTTAAATATGCCTTATTTAGAATATTGTATTTTATTAAATCACTAGTATAGTCCTGTGCGGTTGCACTACTACCTTTAATGAAACATCCAACAAACACCACGCCAAATAAATTGAACGTCAAATATTGCTTCAGTTTAAATTAAACCAACGAAATTAACTGTTACGCTAACAAAAAATTCCATTAACATTATTTTCGTACTACTTGTTTGTTATTATATCCTTCATGACAATATGTAGTTATATTAATATTAAGTTAATGTAATATTCTTTAAAGCATTAGGTTGGATTTTTCTTGTTTTTTTAAAAAACGATAACTATGTAGCGCTTTGTTTTTCCTTTCATATAGTATGTAAGTTTGTCAATGTATAAAACAAAAAAAACAAAAAATTATTCTCATAACCCTAACACCATTAACTCAAGACCTTCAAGGATGTTCAATGAATTCTGTCAAGTAGATAAAATGCACAACAAATTGGACTATCATTCGTACAACCTTTATACCAAATTTGTTTTTTTTTTCTTTTTGGAAAAAACATTTCGCAAAGTCCTTATACGATATAATCATTCTCTCTGTCATCGAACTTCCACATGGTCATGATACACCCAAACGGGTCCCTAAAATCTATCAACAGTCAAATCTTAAACAAAATCAATTTAATAACTGCGCGCCGTCACTTCGTCTCTCGCATCATTTTGCTTCTGCTCCATCCTCCAGTCTAGTCAAATAGTAAAATTCTAAACCATTTCCAAAAAAGAAAAAAGGAAACAACAATGGAAGACACTTTCCTCTACATGGTCGCATCTATGGAAACCAATCTAATGACCTTAGAAACGCTCCAACATGTTCTCTCCAAAGTATTCAGATGTCACGATTGGTAGACATGGCTTTTCGGTGCAAGGCGTTTTCTAGTCAGGTGTCCTGATAACGAAGTCTACGAACGTACGCTTGAGATTGGTACATTAACACAGACATGCCTTCTCAAGGCTATGCTTAGTCTCCAACCATGGTCACACTACGAAAAGCAGCAAATCCCCAATCTTGATCCTCTATCTTGGGCCATGGTAGAAGGTTTTCTAGAATTTTTAAGAAACAACTTGCAAGAAGTTAGGGAAGCTTTAAAAACATTGGGTGAGGTAAATATGCATTGGACAACTGCAAGCATTCTCGTTTAGATCACAGGTACTTATTTGTTAAATACAATTTTATGTTGGTGTGAATACTAGTTCCACCATAGTCGCGCATATAAACAATGCAAGATACATGCTTGAGGTGCAACGTTCAAAACAAATTCATCACACCAGGGATCCTAAAGCAATTATTCTTGGCTTGGATTATGAAAGAGACATAAAACCTTTAAATGAACCGGTTCGTAGAGAGGATATTGCACATTTGAATTTAAGTAATCCTTCGAACAGGAAGGGCTACAAACCGCATTCGTCCCCTGGACTTACTCCTTAATGGTTACGTGACCTCGCTCATAGGGACTCAGGCGAAGTGGTGGGACCAAGTGGCTTGAGAGCTTGGCCTGAATCTCCTACGCAGCTAATGCGTGATTATGATTTTGAAGTCGAGGAAGAGCAGCCACCACAATTATCCGATGACTCTCCTGTTTGCCCAGTCTCTCAACCCACTCAACCAAAGCGTTCACATTCAGTACGTAGACGCCAATCACAGGTAAACATGACCATGTCACTTCCTGGAACATCCGATGGTGCATAATCTGCTCCATGTAGACTGGCTACTCCCACAGAAATACAACATGAAGAATTCGAAGGGAGTACAAATGAAGAATGGCTTGCAAGGAGGTAAAACTTGTAATCAATATTCATTTGGTATGTTTGTGGTTGTGTTATCCGTACTATGTTTATTTATGTATATATATGTATATGTTTACTTGAATTGGTTTTTGATGCTATTGGGTTTACGGTTGAATCTCAAAACATTATTTTTTGGCCGTCAATCTGGCTTGTAGATTGAATATATTAAGTAACTATGCTATGTGGTCGATGCTATTGGGTTATGTAGAAATATGTTGTTATATTATTGCTTATTCTCCTTTAATTGATGAATAGTGTACAACGTGAGAAAATGTTTAGGAGTACATTATCCTTATACCTTCAAGCCGATGTCATGCAACTAACTTTGCTAGAATTTCAATCATGTAATAGTTGGTTGCTAAATTGCGTTTTTTAATGTTGATTCGCCGGGAATAGTGTCAGTAATAGTATTAATCGTTTCCGTGGAATCCTTGGTCACCTAAACAATTTTCCCAGATATGCGCTTTTTTTGGGCACTATTCTTATGTCCACATTCACTTCATTCCTCGAATTAAAGCATTAATTTGGTGAATTTTGCTTTTGTTGACAAACGTAAAACACAACAATACATTCCAGTGTTGTTTAATTCTCTTATAAGCTGGCAACGACCAAAAACTTATGAAAACACTTATCCTCAGAATAATGGCTTTCATCGACAGCAGTAGAGGTAAAACATCATTAGTTACAATAAAATGCAATGAAATATAATAATGTTAACTTATATGATTACTCGTTTTTGGAATAGTTCAATAATGTAAAAATAGGGTTGATTAAAATGTAAGATAACAACAGAAAATTTCGAAAAGTTTCCAAATAGCATCATGTTGCTTCTTTTTCGCAGGTATTCACATAATTCTCAATGCAAAAAATAAACAATTAATTTCCAAAAAATCAGTATTTATGGTGTGTATATGAGTACAACTTATGCAATTCAGACAAAAGGAAAAATCTTATCCTTCACCCAAACATAAATCAGGAAAGATCTTGAAAAGTTTAAGCATCCTAATAGTATGGAGTAACACAGTGCTTGCATTTTTAGTTTCTTCTCAACTTTCATTGTGTACAGATAAATGCGATAAAGCAACAAAGACAAATAGAAGCATGAAACACATACAATTTATCTTAAAAGTCTTAACTAACAATAAAACAAAATACAGGACACTTTTCTCTGAATTCTTTGCAATCTACACTACATTTTTCTTTGTTAGTAATTCAAGGAGAATCTTCTTTTCATTTGCACTTCCTTCTTGAGTAAGAGTGTAACGACCCAGCGGTTTTCGGCCCCGAAAATCGACATAAATACCTTTACCCTGACTTATGCCGATCCTCCAAACACCGAAATTACTGGAGCGTTTAGAAAGAAGTTAGAGGGTGAGATAAGAAAGAAAGAAATATTAGAATAGAAGAAGAAGAAGTATCAACACAACACAGAGTCTCACATCGCAGCAGGACAAAATATAATACAGGAAATAATCTTTATTGAGGGCTTTCGAAAATACTTACAATATCAGAGTACAACACACATCTGGACAGTTTTGATAATCTGTCCTCATTTATATAATCACACAGCGGAACATCATTCGTCTGAACATCCTCAGCTCGCCTCTGGACTTCTCAGTACCTGATAACCTGAACCTGTACACCTCGGTCTAACCCGAGCATTTACAAAACACCGGGTCAGTCTGGTGGACCAGAGTGAGAGAAACTCGCACAGCATTAAGGTATCACACATCTTGATTTTAAAGTTAAAATCCCTTCGAAAGAAAAAGATAATCGTAAGACTGATCCACACATAAACACGGACGGTTTTTACCTTACGATAACCCAAATCAGTTTTTGAAATCAATATCTTTTCTGATATTATAATAATGTCTAAATACAAATAATTAGCAAATCTAGAGGAACGCTTGCATCTCACGCTCCCCGTATATAGTATACAATCGAAAACTGCAGGCGCTTATTGGATATTGGATTTCCAACTTGACAAGGTATGGGACCACCTTCCGCACGTGTACCTCTAGAGGCAAATACACTGGGTTCAACAAGAACGTCTTGCAACCCGGCCCTCACATGACCGACCACTCATTTCGCTTGAGTGTATCGAATGTATATCACCGACGGTTGGACTCAAACCACCGTCTCCCGATAAGGGACAACATCGAACATAGATTAAGAAGCAATAGGAATTTCTCTAGATAGGTGATCATACATCCTAATGGGAGCGACCCACATAGCCATGCTGCCTGCCCGATTTTTGTCATTTCCCGGTTGATGAGGCTTGAAGTCAGAGCACATCTGATCATCATACACTTTGAATGCCACATCGTCAGATCCGCCAGATCACACTTGATTGACGTCCACAAACATACTCTAGCTATCTGGCTAGAGAATAACCATTTCTCCGCCATCAACTATGGTACGTTTGGAGAAATCAACGCATGTCAATCCTTTTGGAAATACTTTGTCAGACATCCGTCCATACAAGTCATCCAGGAACAGGATGAACCGAAGGTACTTTCCTACTGCATCTCATATAGGAATCACCCCATGGACCAGTAGCGATAGCCCTTGCAATCCACAGATCCCAACTACGACAGAACCCCAGTATATCTCTGGCGCGAATCAGAGATTGTAAGTGGTCCTTCCGCTTAATGAAGATCTATGGTCTTCAATGCTCCATCTCGATCATCTTTCGATTTCTTCACGTATTTGTTGGCCAGAATGGTTTTCGAATATTAATTCGATCCCGGTCTTTCCATACCAACAATCGTATTGGCCAATTTCGATAGTCGGTGATTTAACTATCGAATAACAATAGTGTGAACACAACACTTGACACAACTCGACCACTTTGAAATATACTCAACGATATAAAACAAATTTTTCTCTGATTAACTCTGCTTGGATTACTTTGATTGGTTAACTTTACTCAACTAACTCAACTTAACTTAACTCGATTACTCTAATCGATTATTTAAGATTCGACTTAACTCCATTTGTTTGACCCTAGATCGCAGCGATCACAATGGTTACGCCTGACTCCCTCAGGAAACATCCGACCGCCGTAGGCTGTCTACAGCCCTGCGAATTACGCTAGTAGTCGTACGCAATGGAAACTTGATTTGTTCATCTCTAACTATTTCGATCAATTCTAATTGACTAACAAATGGTTGCTGTAGTTTGAAAACAACATTTTCATCTCTTCTGAACTCATATCGTAATATTATTTAATTTCCCAAAACCTTGCATCAGAGTTTGATATTCTCGTATAGGATAAGACCAATCTCAATACTTCACTCGATCTAAACTAATACTATACCTTGATAATAGTGAAGCCATCAAGTTGGGGTATTTTAGTTACCTCTCAGACCTTGATTGACCCGTTCTTACCTCAGAATAGTATTAGTTCGTCCACTAACCTCAAAAAGCCCTTTTTCCCTTTGGGTTTCAATTTGGTTTTTTAAACCCATTCCTTATATTTGAAACTTCGTTCAAGATCTTTTACTTAATTCTTTATTTAAGTAAACATCCTTTTAAAACACCACTTAATCTTCGGATATTCTTTCATTTATAAACCCTTGACTTATCATGTCGAACCCTCGCCAAATGATTTTATTCCATCTACTTGGACATTCTATAATAAACCCTTATCGCCTCTTTGGCTAAAACTCATCGTTAGTTAATCACTTGTTAATTTGATTCCCATTTATCAAATCTTGTTTGAAACTTGGATTTTACTATCTCCTTATTAAAATTCTTACTTGGCATTAGATTGGCTTCACTACTTCAAATCATTTTAAATTAAAGATTAAATTTGCTTTGACATCCACTATATTAAAATATAGTTAACTTTAACCTTAACCAAAAATAGCATTGTCATCATGTTTACACGCTTACTCAATAATAATCCAGGTTATTCACAATGACCAATTCACTTATTCCTTTAGATTATAGTTAATCAAAGATTAACTAATATCCAACACTATTCGTTAAACTTTAACGAATATCTAAACCGATATTTATTTCCTTCGTCCATTTTACTCGAAATGGTGAATTTTACCAATCATACACATCAGTTAACTATTAACTGAATTCCAATTGTCATTTCCCCTTTCTTAAATAAATTAATTAACTTAATTAATTAAAGTCACTTTTTAATTGTTTGAAAACAATTATTTCCTATTTACTAACCCATGGAAAATTCTTGATTTCTGCTTCCCAACTGGGCTAAACTATTTAACTCAATTTCTTAACATCTCGATTAAAAATATTTATTTGTGAAATTTCCAATTTTTAGATCTTGAATAATTTGAAACTTGAATTCAGTTATAAATGAATTTATAACTGAAAAAAAATACGTCACTTCACCTGTCGGGTCGAATGACGTTAAAACCTCACATTTGGCCATTTACTGCCAATTATCAAATCAACTAACATCCAAGTCAAACAATTCAAATAATTTCAAACACGTTTATAAACGTTATCAACCCATGGAGTTACTTTGTTATGGGTTGTCCCCAACAGTTAAATTTTAAATGATCGATGATCAACAGCATACATACACCTAATAGTCAACCACTAACAGCCAGAATACGCAAAATAAAATACCCAGTTTATATAAAATATAAACGAGGAGGCTGAGTGAGTTTAACTCACCTCGGTTGGAATCTGTCGATAACTGGTCTGTTCTGATCAATTTAGCTGACGTTTAATTCGAATAAAAATTCCAGTCATTCCAGATTCGGACTGCGTCTGCTCCATCTCGAAGTACTCGACTCCATGGTCCCAACGCACCTGACCGCGCCTAAATCTGATGTCGTAGGCGAGAGAAATCGTTTGAACAAATTTATAAACTATTTAAACTAAAACATGGATTAAAGTTGGGCTTACCTTAAATCATTCGGCCCATAGGCCCTCTACCCGGTTCCCCATTTAAAACCCTAACACCTCGTTCCCTTTCCATTTCAATCGGCCGCCACAAAAGAATACTCCAGAACGAACGAGAAAAACCCTAATCCCCTTCGATCCTCTGGCAACTCCGAGCTACACGGCGTCGCAACCCCCTTCTGCCTCCTCAACCCTCCTCCAATGATCCTCCATCCACTGTCGAGCCACCCGAGACCTTCCAGAACCCCATGAGCGAACCCAATCGAGGTCTGGTACTTCAACTGCGACGGCTTCGAAAGCTAAGTTTTCCTATACTCGATTTCTTTATTTGCTGTACTATTTTGCTTTGATATTGCGTATGGTTTCGAATGGGGTTTGAATTTGTTTACTGTGTTGGTTCGGTTTGCGTTTGGGGGATGAAACATACTGCTTGTACACATATTTATAGCGGTGTATGCTAGGATAAAATCAATGTTGAAATCGTATTGTTACTTCAATCAATATTCAGATTAGTACCTAGATTTTGCGTTCGGATCTTTGGTATATATTTTGATGTAACTTGGATAGGTTTTAGGTAGCTGTTTCTTCATTCAATTGTATTATCAACTGTGGTACTGGTTGCGTGATTATAGTCGAGATTTGCTTGAACTTGGGGTTTGATTTTGGTATGGTTGGTCTGTTCAAATAGAACATTGCTGAGTTGTTAACTCAATTCAGAGATTTGAACCTGTACTACGGATTTCCTTTCCTTTTTAAATGTATGAAATTGGATTGTACATGAAAATTTCAGTATATATATATCTGTTCGAATCTGCAATAGATTTGCTGGTGTAATACATGGATTTGATTTCTCTTGGCTGTTTATTTTATACTTTCCCTACATATATATGTATGTATTAGCTATCTTTAATATATATATATATGTGTATAGATAGATAGATTTAAAGCTACTTCATTTCACTGTTCTCGAAAGAACAAGACATGGAATCTGAAGCTATTGTTTTTGAGTTGTTTACTCTTAAATGTCTAGACTGTGTATTCAGAAATTGCACATGCAGTCCTCGGCTTTAACATCATCAACATATAGATATGCTTGTTTTTTACAGTATGGTACACCGTCACATGCCTGAGAGTCTTAGTCTATAGGATACTACTTATGCAGCCTATTCTTCACAGTGAACTGTTTATCAAATTTCTTGCTTGGGTTTTCAATGAGATTTTCTGAACTTTAATAGATTTGATTTCCATATACATATTGTATCACAGAATCCCTGTACATACATGTGCATTAATTGCTTGATTTGGCCATACAATTTTGTTTACTGTACTTATAGGATCTATGTATTAATTGCACAAATATCTAGTTCCATCAACTACACAATGTATGGTTTCAATTCGGCTATGGTATGGTCTTATCTTGTTAGCTGTTCATGACATTTTCTTAGTTGTTGATGTATACAGTCCTAGCCGTTCATACCTGCTTCCTTTGGCTGATTGATTTTGTACAAATTTTCTGCATGAATTATGTGTTGTCTTTTTTTTCTGTTCATGATTTCTACTTGGATTTGCTGATCACATTTTCTGTTGAACCTATGATCCTAGTTCATATATTTTATTTTATTTTAACACTGATCTTTTCATTTTCTTTTCTGCTCAAATGATGTCATGAGTTTTCCCTATTTAATGGGTTTCCTTCTTTCTCGCAGATCAAGGCTGGCAGGTTCACTCGTACTGGAAGGGACGAGACAATGCAGAAATTTATTTAGCAATATTGATTTTTCTCTTTGCGTTTTTGTATTCAAGAACCTGTATTGTATAATATGTAAATTGGGACTTGTGTATTGTATAATATATAAAGTTGGGGCTTGTACTGTATAAAAATCTTTATGTTATATGAAATTTTAGTTTCCTTTATCACCAAAACGCTGGATATACTTTTCTTTGTGTCCCATAATTGATTGACCAAATTTGATGTCATAGAGTAGTTAATCTTTATTTTTTTTCCAGTCGTGGACTTGTATTATTTTTATCTCACTTCAAAATATAAAATGAGGTTGCTTTGTATATCCAAGTACTCAAGTATCGATTACGGGACATCACCATAACAACTTGGATATAACTAACTTAGATGGACCAAACTCGAAACGCACCCACTGTAACACCATTTATTAATTGTTTTGCTCGTTTCTGTGCCCAAGGATTTGGTGGTGTATGAAAGGGTTATAAAGGGGATGATTGTACTTGAATTGGTTCAAAGGTGAGACAAAGAAGGAAAAAATATTCGAGATGATCGTTTAATACCCAAAATAAAAACATGAACAAAAAGGGAATTTGAATAACTAAGTTACTATATTTATTTAAACCAATATCACAAATTTCAAAATAAAAATATAGAATTCAAACTCGACATACAAACCCAAGTTTCAAATAATATATAAATATATATATATGTGTATTCGAACTCCATTTTAATTAAATAAATTCGGTTAAATATCCATTATATTTCAAATATAATATATAAACAATGTAAATATTCGAATTTGAATGGCCGAAAAATCCGGGACGTTACAAAGAGCTATATTCTTTATGTGCAGCCACCTTAAAATCTTAATCTGGGTTTAAGAGTCGGTGCTTCAACAACCTTCATAATATAAAGTCAAGAATTACTCCTACATGCATTAATCAGTTCATTTAAAATTAAATATATGACCAAGGTGGAACAACGCAAACTGCACTTTTATGCAATAGAAAATTCATAAATGTACTTAACCGTTTCAAAACTGACAACATAACAGTTAAGATGATACGAAAGCTTCTGTAAGAGTATAAACAAAGAAAACCATGTATGCTCAAGAATATATATATATATATATATATATATATATGTATATGTATATGTACATTGACATACCGTATATTCAGTGCACCCTCATCAAAATATGCAAACCCAACATGTGCACGCATTAAAATATGCATATGCAATATGTGCACACCCTTTTCAGCAAACCAATCCTTGCGGTTCACAAATTCTGGAATACCTCCTTGTATGCTACATTGGTTGTGTTAAAATTTGATCAAGAGGGAAGAGAGAGATGAAACGGTAAAGCATGAAAGGACTACATTTTTATTGATTACTTGATTGCTTATTACAAAAGATGCTTGATTTTTTTTTTAATTTACAATGTTAAACTTTGTCTCTACTTATAGATGAGAAAGGAGCATTCTAGAATAGAATACTCCAAAGCATATTCGGGTCTATACCAAATATAGACCCAAATTAATACAATACCAAATATAATTCAAATTAATGCAATATCATATAAGGGCAACATATTTAATTCTTATCCCTAACATCCCCCTTTAAACTCACGATGTGGAAAATCGTGAGTTTGCCAAATAGAAGCTGCAAAGTGTAGAGTAGCAAGATCGAGCAACCATTTCAATACTATTAGAGAGTAACACCAAACACCAAGCACCAAATACCAAATACTCAACAACAATCTTCAATCAGCTCAACAATCTTCAATCCAAAACAATTCAACTATCTTCAATCTGATCGGTAAGCAAAAGATTTGAGTGGCAAATGACAAAACTGGTCCCGGATAAGTTTGTATGTTTGCATTACCAAACATATAAATAAAACAAAACAAACTAAAATGGGATGAGTCTTCATATGTTTGCATCCCCCAAACATATCAGATGAAAACAAACCAAATCCATAGGGATGAATTAGCATATGTTTGCATCCTCCAAACATATCTTACAGTACCACCTACCACCTTCAATCAACGTCAATTTCCTTCCTAATAAACAGAGTTACCGATACAGACATCAAACAAACAATCTTCGAGCTAATGTCCCTCTTTAATAACACAATCAACAAATGCACCATAACTTGCATCAGTCTAGCTCCACCTTCTATCACAGCCATCCAAGCTTCCACCTTCCGACACGCTCAAACACTCATACATATCACCACAACAAATCACATACACCAAAACCGCCTCAATAACACATAACAAACCCTCAACCAAACCCGAAAACACCAAACTCCATAACCAAATCGATCTACGTACGCAAAACTCCAAATCCAATTCCTAAACCGTACAAATCCACAACCCAACATATAACTCCAAACACCATCAACTACATATAACAAACAGATCTCAAACTCACCAACAAGTAACAGATCTCAAAACTAACAAAGAAGAGACGACAGAAGAAAGAAGAAGAAAATAACAGATCATCAACAACAATCTGCTCTTATACCATATTGGAATTTAGATCCAGAGAGAAGGGAGAGATGAAATGGTAAACAATTAAAAGAATACATTTTTATTGACTACTTGATTGCTTATTACAAAAGATGCTTGATTTTTTTTAATTTACAATGCTAAACTTTGCCTCTACTTATAGATGAGAAAGAAGCATTCTAGAATAGAATACTCCAGAGCATATTTGGGTCTATACCAAATATAGACCCAAATTAATACAATACCAAATATAATTCAAAATTAATGCAATACCATATAAAGGAAACATATTTAATTCTTATCTCTAACAGGTTGTACTATTTTTTGTGTTTCCATGCACATCGCATATCAAAATTTTCTATCCTTTTTTTGATTTTACTCTTGAAATTGCTACATACAATTGGCCATGACTAAGTACAGGTCTAGATAAATATAATCCAACGTGAGTAAGTGATTGACCTTGACTTTTATTGATGGTCATAGCAAAGCAAATAATTACTGGAAATCGCCTTCTTTGAAATTTGAAAGGGTGTGTGTTATCCGATGAAGTCAAAATCATGCGAGGTATAAATACTTTGTGTCCAATATTACGACCTGTGATGATTTTAGCCTCAATAACATGATTTCTCATTCCAGTCACCTGCAGTCTAGTACCATTGCATAATTCTTCATTTTGATCAATATTCTTCAGTAACATTATTGGAACACCCACTTTAAGAGTCAGCTTATGATTTGGTAGTCCATAGCCTTTTATGTTGTTTAAAATGTCGGGAGAACAAAAATCATTATCACATGGACTATAATCAGCATTACATACAGTGTTTGAGCTAAAATACACTTTTTCTTATCCTGCCACCTTCATCAGCAAATATTCGTTTACTTGTTCAACACTTTCAAGAGTTGGAGACAAAATAGCTCTATCTTCAAAATATACTGCATCCCCTAGATTATCTGACATTGACGGGTAGGTGCAGTCAACTAGGGAAGTCATGGCATCATTTGTATCCGTAATCAGAATCTCATCAGGTATTTCAATAGTTGCCTCTCTATCGTTATCTCCTCCAATACAACCATCACCAACTTTTAATATCCATTCGGCAAATTTTTTATTTTCACATAGATTTGAACCATTCCTATCACCCTCCAGTCTCATATTTTTTGTCAGTCTTAACACTCTGCAAAAATTCCAAAGATATGAAGAGTTTATAATAGAAAAAACAATCTCTTTACTCGCTCTTGGGATGACAGGTAGTATTTGTCGAAAATCGCCTCCAAATACCATAACCTTCCCTCCAAATGGTCGTTCCATGCTATTTTTATTCGAACTCCGAAGGATATCTCTTAAAGTTCTATCTAAAGACTCAAAACAAATTTATGAATCAAGGGTGCTTCATCCCAAATGATAAGGTCGGTTTTTCAATCAACTCTGCTAATTTTGATCCTGCTGTAATGTTACATGTAGAGTCCTCGTTTACATTTATGGGAATTGCAAATCTTGAATGTGTTGCTCGTCCTCCACCTTTGCAACACATAGAATAAGATAAAGTTTTACAAATGTAAGTTTTTTCTGTTCCTCCATGACCGTAAATAAGAAAAACCACCTGCACCACTTGATACAGCTGTCATGATAGTATCATACACCTTTCTGCTCGGATGTTAAGTTAGAAAAGGAAGAGGCATATTCTCGCTGCAAAGATGGTACATTGTACGTAAACTCATTCTGAATCAGTCTATTGTTTCCTACGGATATAACCAGACCATCAGGAAAAGGCATTTCAGGATGCATTCGAAGACTACTACCATTTTTGTTAAAAATCATTTCCAGCTCCAACAATGTATAATTTCTCAACTGTGTCTTCGTAAGATGCAAATCTATAAACAGTCAGCATATACATCAATATATGAACACAAGTAACAAAATAACTTGCATTATTATTAAACATAATTTGTAGTTAATTTTTAAACTAATAAGATACTTCGAACACCTAGAATTCTTCTCTGTCTGTAAAGAATATCATTTGAGAGATACTGCTAGGTTTGTTCCGATACATCTTGAGGTCTAGACATGCTACCACATACTAATAACACTCCAAACAGAACTCGTAGATAGTGAGCACTTTCCCAAAAATTTGATTCTCTTATAGCTTCAGCATACTCTCTATCATTATCCACCAATCAAGGAGAATAACATGCTTCTTTAAACGTAGGATATATTATTCCATTGACAATGCGAATGTCTTGGTGACATGTAGCTCCTTTCACTCTATTCAACAAAATTCTTAAATAATAAATCTCGCATGAACAGGGAGGAACATTGTAACGACCCGAAATCTCGCCCGGCCTAAACCGAACTGGAATGCAGATTGTTTTGAGAACATGACACATCAGAACACAGAACAATAGAACATTTCATTGCTTTTACAACAATTTACATCAGAGTACAAGAATATAACAAAGTATGAATAAATATTACACATTTGAATATTACATAGCAGCGGAAAAATAATACATAAGTATAATTACAATGCGTAGCAGAAAACAATATATAACTAGCACAACTGAAAAAGCTTTCCGAATATAGCTCTAGTTGTAGTCCAAGATCCTATAAATAAATATCTGCGAAAACCAAAACTATTAGCTGCCCGTGTGGAAAATAAGGGCACCCAGAGTTTAGGTGAAAAACAATAAACTCCGAGTCAGTCATGGGACTGGAGTGAGAACTAAAAACAGTTATTAACTTTTATTTTAAATTTGGATAAATCAAGGGACCACGCCGCTAATGCGGAACAGGTTTCCTCCCAAGAATATTAGTGCATAAAACAACGCAATGCTTTTAGAAAAATGAAGCTATTATATGACTCAGGTCCCATCACACAATACAAGCGCAAGACGGAGGATAGAGTTTTACCTTATAATAGCCAAAAATGCTTGATACGCGAAATTCATCTTTTGTTATTACTATAAGTAATAGTGTAGAAATCAATTTCAAATATAAATGTATCAATCATAGACGGCATGGGTACCATATATCATGTCGCCATACTAGGTTCTACAACTAAAACCGTAAAAGTGTCGTATTGGAAATTGGGTTTCCATCATGAGTCGAGGCTAGGGATCGTCCTCTCCGATTCGAGACACTCTAGCAAATGCCTCAGGATTCCCCACAGTGAACCCTGGATCTTCTGGGTCGGCCCACACAAAACACTAGTGGATTAATTATGCCTGAACATACGTTTCTCGGTCCTATTGGACCTATAAAATGGCCATTAGGGACCAATATCCGAGGCGCCTCCATCCATCATCCACATAAGTAAAATATCTGGGCTTCAGTACTATGACATCACTTCTAGCTAGAAAGAAATGTATGCACTCCCAACTGTCCTAATCACGTTTTTAACTCATACCGAGGTGTGAGGCTCGCGAAGTAACGCTATACACAAAGCTATGCTTTGAAGCTGTGCTTTGGTCTTCAATCCATAAGGCTCTGCTCTGCAGTAATAAGCCTTGATCATAAGTATCTTAGCATGCCACATTGTCAATCCATACCAGATCATTGATCATCTACCAATATACAACAGGTTGTTAAGCAAAGAATAAATTCTCTTCCACCAACATATATACATTTAGCAGAGATCAATGAATACAATATAAAGGAATACAATGTCAGACACAGAATCTATTTGCAAGTCCGTTCGGGGTCTGAACGAAACCATATCCGGTAGATCTCCAAGTACGTTTGGATAACCACCATTTATAACCTTGTCTTGGGTGTACGGCCCAATCATGACATCAGTAATCACCTATCCGACGTGAAAATTCCCGGTCTTTAATCGTCGTCTTAATCGTCGATCTTCAATCGTCGTATGAATTATTCAGAATGTGTTGAACCCGGTCTTTCTGAATAATTCACATATTTTAAAATCAAGTGCTTATAAAACACAACCTACGCCTCATTCCAATCAAGAATATTATTTTATTCAATTATATTCCCATTCAATCTAATTAAAGATTTATTAAAACTCCATTTAGTTTTAATCTTTCAAAATCATAATTTAATGATTATTCAACTTTTAAGAAATTAATCTTATTCCATTCAATTCCAATTATATATAATAAATTGGAAAACTTCTCTTTAAAAATTCCATTAAATCTTAGTTAAAAGATTAATAAATTACAAATCATAATTTCACTGTTAATGGGGTTTTAAGAACTAATGTCATTTAAAACATTATTCACAATCAACCCAAAACCAATTTCCACTTGACTTCAACTTAGTATATTAAATTGAAAAACTCATTTAAATCTTAATTAAAAAAAATATTCTTTTCTCAAATAGGTTCAAGAACAGTGTTATTTAAGACACCATTCACGACAAACCCAAAATCATATTTCCTTTCAAATCCAATTCAATTTATATATATTGAAAAACTCTGGTTACATTAAAACCATTTAAATTCCTTTTATTTATTTATAAAAATAAATAAATCATTTTCTTTGATAAAAATAACTTTTAACTTTATAAACTTGGAATTTTCCATCCAAAACCCTTTTAAATCATTTATTATGATTTTACATAAATTTTCCCTATTTTTAATTAATTAAAAATAGGCGTATTCAATTAAATGACAATTCAGGTCATTTAACTGCACTGACGCTGTTTTTATTAAAATTTGAATTTAACTTTTCTCAAAATCTAACCATTGAATTTCAAAACTCAAATACTTATTTGAAATCTCTTTTCGATACGAACCCGTAGGTTCCGATTTCAGAAGACGGTCGGATCTTCTGTTACGTCCATTCAAAGTTAATGGTCGAAATTCGCGAACGGTCGCTGCGCGACACATCCTATTCAAACCATTAAAAAAATAATAAATATAAATCAATGATTTCCATTTAAAACATGTTTTATAAAACATTTATAAAATCTTTTAAAATAACTCCAACTTATAAATTTGATTTTTATTAAAACTGAACTTTCTATATAATAATAATAATAATATAATATTTCCAAAATATCTAATTTTGAAATCTAAGCTTTCCATATTTATTATAAAATAAATAAAATCAATCGCTCGAGTAAAAATGACGTAAATCTACTTAACTCGGCTTCGTTCACTTTAAATAATATTTTAAAACATCAAAATCATATTTTGATTCTTTAACTGGAAACTATTTCAAAAACATCCGTTTATTCTTGAATTGGAATGAGAACCAAACAATTACCATATTTTTTGAGTAATATGGATTTCATACATCGCATATATTCTAACATAATGATAAATATTCATTACACATCCAAATAACAACCAGAGTGCACTTTACAGCTAATCACAAGGGAGATGTGTGATTAGAATATCATCCCAAGACCCGTGCGGGGTTTCAATCAACACATAACAAAATAATATATTATTATTTGTGCACTTGGGCGATGTGTGAAAATTATCGTTCCAATCACATAAACAAGTCAGGCAACTTGTATATGGGAGTGTAAACATATTTACATTATCATAAATATAATAACATTATTTTAACATGTCAAATACCGCAAATCTCAATCATCTCAGAACACAACATACATAACAACAAATCATACATGCCACAGATATAATCAACCACAGATATTCCAAACACAAATAATTTACAGACATTCAGTTATAAAATGAATAACTGTATAAAAAGGTTGAGTGAGAAAGAGTTCTCACCTAGGTCATGCTTTACTTTATGGTCCGAACCCAATTTTGGCCCAAAATCTAACTTGCTCCAAATTTGGAAAAATTAGTGTCTATGCGAAGCTCTTGACTCATTGATCACAACAAATCTGTTTCGCGCGATTTCGAGTTCGTAGCAAAAAGTCATGAATTTGTGAAGTTTAAAACAGTTAAACAATTAATTAAATTGTAGAATTTACCCAAATTTTCAACTTGCTCCAAATTGGACAAAATAAGTGTCCACACGAAGATATCGACGCAACAATCGCGGCGGATCCAGTTTTGCGCGAATCTGAGTTCATATGAGAGAATTATCGTGTTCTGAAGTTTAAAAAACATTTTAAATAAATAAATAATTAATTAAATTGAGAAATAACCCTAACTTCTTCTTCCCCATCGTTCAACTCCATCCTCAGCCCTGAGCTGCCAATCCCGACCACCAAATGATCGGACCTCCCCCTAGCCAGCTCCCCCTACCCCTGACGCACCACCGCCGTGAGTGGCGGACCCCAGATCGCCGCCGCCGCCGCCTAATCTGCCACGATCCGCCGCTCAGATCGTGCCCCCTCCACGCCGCCACGCTCCACCATTGGTCATGAGATTTGACATGCAGCTGCGCCTCGCTACCAGGAATGTTTTGTCTTTGATGGCCATCGCCTGACATGGCCTACGACGGCCGGAAATTGGTGAAGAAGGTTTTCAGCTCGCCGGAATTTGTGTTTGTTGTTCATCTTGATTTTGCCGCTGATCCATACACTTTCAGATCAAACGATACAAAGCAAAGTTGTAGATCTATCTCCCTCTACAACTTCCCTTTAGATCCCATCACCTAACGATCAACGGATTGGCCGGAATTCCTCTAAATCCGAAACTGAAATTTTCTTTTTGAACTCAGATCCTAGCGAATCCGTGCGACGATAGGTCACAAAATTTTTGTGGGTGATAGAGATGAAGAAAATCTATAACTTTCGCTTTTGGAGTTTGGTCCAATTATTCACGGATTGAGAGATATAATTTATTTTAGTTTCAGGGTCTTTTTTGCAAATTTTATTGAAGAAGAAGGAGAGCTGCCGCCATGGAAA
The DNA here is from genome assembly GCA_030737875.1 of Allium sativum. NCBI lineage: Eukaryota > Viridiplantae > Streptophyta > Magnoliopsida > Asparagales > Amaryllidaceae > Allium > Allium sativum. Next base: position 436,929,871 of record CM060919.1, read on the forward strand.
AGAAGAAGGAGGAAAATAGGGTTAGGGTTAAGGTTATGAGAGAGTTTACAGAGGTTAGGAATTTTTATTTTAGCCCTTGTGTATTTTAATTAGGTTTCATTTTATAATTATGACCCCTTATGTATATTATTTTATTACAATTTTGGTCCTTTTCATGGTTTTAAAATCCGTGTGATCACCTACGGCTTCCAATCTCAATGAAAATTGAAACACAACTATTTCTTGACATTACGGATCCAAAGAAACTGGTCTCGTCGAATTCCGAGTCAGTATGCATAAATGGTGAACTATTAAAGTTAGAAAATTGACTGTTTTCACTGTAAAATCAATAACGACCACATACTAACTCCAAAAATTACAAATTTTGGAATCTAGATATAATTTTATATTCCGGATCCATAGAAAGTGGTTTCGTCGAATTCGGAGGTCGTTTGCAAAATTTCCATTTTTAAGGCGTATATATTTAATATTAAAAATACATTTTTAAACAAATAAATTCCGAATCTCGAAATATATCAGTGTTTATGCTTTTTCAATTTAGAAACCTCATTTTAAACTCAATGGAAGCGGTTTCGAGTCCAAATTCATTCGTATGCAAAAAATAGCTTTTTGGGCCATATATATTATATATATAAATTCCATAGCGTTTCTCTGAAATTTTAAATTTGTCATAACTTACACATTATAAAATAAAATCTCAATTTCTTACATCCATTGGAAAGATATCATCCATACGATCCTAGGTTTCTTGTTTCATCCAATTCCGACTTAAAATGAATTTTTTATAATTTTCCAAAGTTTAAAATCGAATTTTCAAATTACTACGCCATTTCAGGCTCGGAATATATTTAATATTAACAAAATAAAATGTTTCCAGTCATTATGATTTAAAATAAATTATTTTAAATATTCCAAATCAATTAAATTAATCAAAAATATAATATTAAATTGATTCAAAAATTCTGGGTTGTTACAAACATATTGTATTCTTCCAGTTGAAAACCCAATTTGTCTTGGCTTCCATTTCCTTAAATCTTGCTTCCAGACAAATTTGGTTTGGAATTCCACGTAAGTAAGATTTTTTGCTTCCTCATAGACCTTATTATAGTCCATCCATGCTAAAAACATTGATTGATTAATTCCCGACCGACTATAACCGTATCGATTGTATCTTCGTCCTCGAAAATAACATTTTGCTCATCAGGTAAATGGAAAGAGAACCTGTCCACTGCGGGGCATAATGAATATCAAATCCAAATATTCTCCAAACAGCTTCGCATGGAGACACATATCTGCAATCCAAGTACATCTTGATTTCATCGGTAACATTATTATGTCTATCATCTGTACCTGCATTATCTTGACAAAAAGCAGCTGTAACACGATCATGACCCTTGTTGACGTACTTAAATAAGTACTTAATTGCCTGACACTGATTGCAGTATTCAACATTAATGTGAGCTTGATACTTGGCAAGAAGTTTCGGATTATACGGAACAACAAATCTGTTATCTAGAAGAATTCCATTCTTTTCTGCTACATTCCCATTATCTCGCCTTATGTAAATTGGATAACCATCCTCATAAATACTTGTTCTATTCTGAAAATTCTTCGGAAATAATTTTGAACACATTCCATTCTTCATGCATGGTGAGTTCATGATGGAGGTACCGCAAGGACCATGTATCATGAGAGCAATAACAGTTTCATACAATATTGGAAACTCTTCTTTGTTGGGAATTTCAGCTGATATAATTTTATCAGTGTCTTCACATATGGGAAATTTGTTGTCGTTGTGCATAAATAACAATATGTGTGCATGAGGAAGTCCACGTTTTTGAAACTCCATTATATAAACTACGGGAAATTGAACATATCAATTAGTAGAATAGTAACATATCTTACTATATACTCCAATAATATTTAAATATGAATGCAAATACATAGAAAAAACATTGTTGACATACCTGCTTGTACACGACCAAAATTTTGTTTGTCTTTTAGATCTTTGATAAGCCGATCGAGCTTACTTTTAAACACTCTACAAATTATGTCAGGCCTGTCTTCCGACCGAATATCGCACTGATGAATATATCTAGTAATTTCTGGCCATTTAAGGTTGCATGTGAATGTTAAAAATAAATCTGGATATCCATAGAACTTGCATAGGGCCATTGCATCTAGGTAATTTTGCATCATGTATTTAGCACCACCAGTGAACGAAGATGATAATACGATACGCTTTCCCGTCGAAGAAGCTGTAGTAGTTCGCCTATATGCAGTCGCAGATAGGTTCCTGTACGATTCTAATTTTAATTTTTTCTGTTTTTTTTCGAATGTATGACAACCTTTCTGCATTGTATAGCCATCGACCAAAAATTATTGGAATAGCTTCCTTGAACGAAGGATTGTTCGAGCTTCATTTTGCCAATCTTGACTCCTAAAAGCAAAGAATTCCCTCATGCTCAATCTTCTTCTTTTTCTGGAAGAAGTATCGTCACTATCTCCTAAGGGAATATAAAATCTGTAGCATCTTCACCGTAGGGAAATAATAATGGATACTGAAGCGCAAGATAAGAAGGGTGTAATTCACTTATACGTTCAAGTGTTCCACTCTCTCTTTGAACAATTATATCCCGCTCATCGAAATCATTCAATATATCACCGACAATTAGTGCAGCCACCTCAGAAGCTGTGGGAAGATTGTATCTCCTTCCATACGAACTCCTCCTTCCAATCAACTTTAATTGGACCTCCTCACATTTGTTTAAATCAAATTTATCTCTTGCCATTCTGAATGCCTTAGCTAGAGTGTTGTGACGATCCAACATCTTTTTAAAACCATCGTCAATTTGAATGTCAAATGCATTTGCATTGCCTCTGGAACTGTATTATACACGTGTATGTGTGAGCAAGAAATACACATATCAACATAAAAAATTGCATCATCAATGCAAGCACAACACCAAATTATTTAACACAACTCCGTATTTATATAAAAGTACCTGACTAAAGAAATCCTGTTCAGAACCTCATTATCAGTGTCATGTACGTAAAGTTGCAAAAACCTGGGTGTTGACCCTGGTAATGGCAGAAAACTCCCAATCCTGTGGTAATTTTGCCCATGCAACCTATATACATAAGGTCCATGTCCTCTGTTGATGCTAAAATCCACCTTTCGTCCCATGGACGTGAAAGAAAACATCATGTTGAATTGGCGTATATATTTAACAAAATGTCTGCTTTTGGGATCATTATCATGAAGTAACTTCTTAAGGTTTATAGGAGGATCTTTTAACAATGGTAGTTGTACTTTCCCATGCATGCAACACAATGAAAATGTAGATAGCGATGACCTCCTTTTTTTCCCGACTCTCTCTTCATACCACATCATTCCACCGCATTTGTTGCATGCCCAACCTTGATCTCGAATGTCACAATACTCTTTTTTTTAAATATAACTCAATAAATTAGTTTTCCCAACATAAATAAAAACCTTTCTGTATTATACATACATTCATTAATACGCACTGAAAAAAGATAACTATATAGTTCAAAAATATACTTTCATTAGTGTGAATGTGACACACTTCATCAGTAGTTCCTAAAATATCATACAAATTCATTTTAATTTCTCTAACTTGAAAATGTTCGTATTTAATTATTGTCTATATTAAATACTCTATAGGAAGAAAAATCATATTGTGTTAAATACCTGCCTACAAACTCTGATGTTTCCATTGCATGGCCTTTATCCTCATGTCTTTTATCTGGAGTACAGACATTAACATTATAACTTGAATATCACTGTCTAAATTTAGTACACGCATACAAACAACAATTCACCCTTTTAAAAATAAAATTAATAGAATGAGCCATATATGCATACTTCCAACAGTGGAATTTGTTCTCAAATTTTTTTCATGATCTACAATCATCTTTCTGTTCATTCTTCCACTTTCTACATTGTTTTACTCCATTATGCGTTGCAGTTTATATTTTCCGGATTTTAAACTACCATGACTTGAGTTTGTTGGAAGCAGACCATTGAAGCGCATGGAAACCGGAGATACCAATATAGAAGCTATAAATTCTCAAGTTCACAAAATTAGTTATAACATTAACTGTTCTGTATTTATTTTATTAAAAAACCTTACAGCTAGATGTTCCTTGCCAAAGGAAAAGTGGATTGCTTGTACCTGCTCCCAACAACACAAAGAATCAAAATTTATTTCAATTAACTATGGAAAAGCAAACAAAATTTGTTTCAAACAAAATCACCCATATACCTGGAATCATAGGATTTAATTTCCTTATGTTGCCATTAAGACTTGCAATCCTCATTGCCATCCATTGCTCACAAGAAGTGTTAAATTAAAATAGCAGATATTTAAAAACAACCAAACTCATACAGAAACAAATATATGGACAAATATCTAATACATATGCATGCACGTATTCTAAAAGAGTTTGATTAGATTGCATTGGAAGTATAAAGCCAGGTAAGTGAAAGGCCTCTTATAGAAATAGTATTAAATTACAATTACGTATATGTAAAGGAAACAAAATCTAGTATAAATGTACAAAATTATATTTCTTTATTGCCACCATGTTGGTGAGAATAGGTTGGCATCAATCATTAGCCACATCAACAATAGCCAACCCATTTCCGTTAATATGTTGGTATTTACTTTTCTCACAATCCTCTACTTCGAGAAAAACATCAAACTAATCATCTAATATCGTATCATGTCATCAGTGAGAATAAAAAAAATATAAAAGTCTATGGATAGGTGTTGTCAACTAAAATTCAATAAATGAAATCTTATATATAACCATTTGTTTTACAAAATCAAAAAGAGATACGATCATGTACATACACATGCATTTTACATGGATTTTTTTTTTAGATTGTGTACATGACGTAAGGTGGTGCCTGGCGCAACGGTAAGGTTACCCGGCTGGTAATCTGGAGCGCGCAGGTTCGAGTCCCGGCTTCTTCACATATGTGAGGGAAAGGCTTTGGCACTAATCGACCACCCCCAGAGCCCGGAAAGCCGTGAGAATAGTATCAGGACGGGAGACTGACCTGGGAAGTCCTCTCGCGCTTGAGTACGGGAGCCTTTGGCACTGGGTATCCACCTTTAGATTGTGTACATGACGTAACCAAAAGCATACATACATATCACTTTCAATAATTCCATATTAACCAAAAAATGTAAAGCTATAAACGGTCAAGGAAAAAAGTCCAATGTGCAGTTCTGTGGACTTCTACTGGTGCGTAATTAAACCACTGATTAATTCATTCAAAAAAAAAAACAGAAACATAGGAAAAAAACCCAACCTCCACTGAAACATTTTCCCATTGTGTATCTAATAACTGCAAAAAGAATAAAACCACAAGCATGCATACATATCACTTTGAATAACCCCATATTAAGTGAATGATACAACAAAGTTATAAATATTGGACAAATCTTACTTAATAATAACACAAAAGTAAGGTGAAAAGGAAAAAAAGCTCACTTTCAAATATAGTAATCTTTCAGTAAGTCACAAATTAATATTTCACTCAATCACAAAAGAATTTTTTTGCCATTTCCAAAAATACAAACCAAAAAAGTTAGCATTCCACACCATAAAACCATAAACATGCATACATATCACTTTCAGCAATGCCATTAGAAAATTAACAGAACAATAAAGTTACAAACAATGGAAGGATAACTTAATAATAATATAAATAAGATGAGAAGAATAAAGCTCAATTTAAAAAATAGTAATCTTTCTGATAAGCCACATATTAACATTTCATTCAATTGTGAAGCATTTTTCTGCAATTACAGAAAGTGCAACCCAAACATCCTACAGCTACACAGACCATAGCTGCTAACAGTTTAACCGCATACTACTCCACAAAATAAAACAGCTTTACTACTGTTTTATTCTGAAGACGTGATCTAATAAAGATTACAATTTTTTTTCATTTCACAATCCTTTTCTACAATAGCTTCAACAATTCTTCTTTTCTTGGTACTGGACGATTCAAATCCAGAATCCTCAGAATCTGCTTTTATTGATGATTTCTTTGAGGAACTCAACTCCACCATTTCATTGTCTCCAACAACGGAAACTGTGACAACCCTCAAACCCGCCCGGCCTAAACCGAATTAGAATGCGGATTGTTACGAGAACACGACTCATCAGAACACAAAACAGAAGAACATTTCATTGCTATTACAACAATTTACATCAGAGTACAAGAATATTAAAGAGTTTGAATAAATACTTTACATCAAAATATACAACATCAGAGATTTAATAAAATTACAAAGCAGCGGAAAATAAGATATAATGCGTAGTGGAAGACTATGAATGCTCTGGACACAGCTTTAAGCTTCAACCCAGAATCCTGCTAAAAATAAGTATCTGCAAAGAGCCAAAACTACTAGCTGCCCATGTGGAAAATAAGGGTACCCAGAGTTTAGGTTAAGAACAATAAACTCCGAGTCAGTCATGGGACTGGTGTGAGAACTAAAAACAGTTATTAGCTTTAATTTTAAAGTTGGGTAAATCAAGGGACCACGCCGCTAATGCGGAACAGGTTTCCTCCCAAGAATACCTGTGCATTAAAACAATGCAATGCTTTTTAGAAAATGAAATCATTATAAGACTCAGGTCCCATTACACAATGCAAGCGCAAACCGGAGGATAGAGTTTTACCTTATAATGGTCAAATATGCTTGATACGACAAAAATTCATCTTTTATTGTTACTATAAGTGAATAGTGTAGAAAACAATTTCGAGTATAAATGTATCAATCATAGACGACATGGGTACCATCTATCATGTCGCCATACTAGGTTCTACAACTAAAACCGTTCAAGTGTCGTATTGGAAATTGAGTTTCCATCATGAACCATGGCAAGGGATTTTCCTTACCGATTCGAGACTCTCTAGCCCGAGCCTCAGGACAAGTACTCAGTCAAGCCCTTGGGTCTTCAGGGTCGGTCCACACAAAGTGCAATGGTGGATTATATACATCATGAACAATACGTTCCCCGCCCTATGGGGCTAAATAGAGCCATTAGGGACTCAATTTCCGAGGCGCCTCATTCCATCATCCACATAAGTAAAAATACCAGGGTTTGTAAACGCTGACACCACTCCAAGCTAGAAGAAAACACATGTCCACCCTGCAGTCCTCTCCCATTTCTGGTTCATACAGGGGTGTGAAGCTCGAGAAGCTGCGCTATACTCAAAGCTATATTGTGCTTTGGTCTTCGTCCACAAGGCTCTGCTTTTCAACAAAAGCCTTGATCATAAATATCTTAGCATGCCACATTGTCAGACCATACCATACCATTGATCATCTACCAAAGTATATAAAGGGGTGTTGAGCAAAGAATAAATTCTCTGCCACCAAACTGATATACATTTAGCAGAGTTCAACGAATACAGTATAAAAGAATACAATGTCAGACACACAATCCATCAACAAGTCCATTCTAGGTCTGAACGAAATCGGATCTTCAATCGCCATCTTCATCACCGATCTTCAATCGTCGTATGTATTATTCAGAATGGGTTGAACCCGGTCTTTCTGAATAATCTGCGTATTTTAAAATCATGTGCTTTAAAACATAACCAACGCCTCATTCCAATCAAGAATATTCTTTTATTCTTTTATTCACATTTAAGTGAAAACCAAGTGATATTAAAACTCCATTTAGTTTTAATCTTTCAAAATCATTATCCAATGATTATTCAACGTTTAAGAAATTAATCTTATTCCATTCAATTCCAATTTAAGATATTAAATTAGAAACTTCCTTTTATTAAATCTTTATTAAAAGATTAATAAATCCCAATTTCACTGTTTATTGGGTTTTAAGAACAAATGTCATTTAAAACATTGTTCACAATCAACCCAAAATCAAATTTCAATTAATTTCAATTTAGTATATTAAATTGAAAATCTCACTTAAATCTTAATTATAAGAATTAATCTTTTCTCAAATAGGTTTAAGAACAGTGTTATTTAAGACACCATTCACGACAAACCAAAATCTAAATTTGATAATAAATATAAGGCTTTGAATAGAATTATATCGACTTATATTCAGTATCAAATTCTAGAACCAATGGATATCATATCGGAAATAACGTTATTAAATATCTTCCAAATTTCCAAAATAATATCCGTATAATCACGGAATCCAATATTGAAATAATCCAAAGATAATTTCCATTCAAATCCATCCAATGTATTCATTGAAAATTCTTGGTTGTATTAAAACCATTTTCAAATCCTTTTATTTATTTAAAAATAAATAAATCACTTATTCCAATAAAAATATCCTTTTATCTTCAAAATTGGAATTTTACATCAAAACTCTTTTTAAATCATTTATTATGATTTTACATAATTTTTCCCTATTTTTAAATATTTAAAAATAGGCCTATTCAATTAAATGGCGTTTCAGGTCACTTAACTGCACTAGCGCTGTTTTTATTCAAATTTGAATTTAACATTTCCAAAGATCTAACCGTTGGATTTCAAAACTCAAATACTTGTTGGAAAGCTCTTTTCGATTCGAACTCGTAGGCTCCAGTTTCAGAAGAATCCGACGGTCGGATCTTCTTTTACGTCCATTCAAAGTCAATGGTTGAAATTCGTGAACGGTCGCTGCGCGACACGTTCTATTCAAATTATTATAATAAATAATAAATAAATCATTGAATTTATTTTATAAAAATATTTTGTAAAACATTTATAAACTTGTTATAAAAAGATTCCAACTTGCATTTCAATTTTTAATGAAAATTGAATTTCCTCATATTACAATATTTAAAATAATATTAAAATAATAATATTTCCAAAATGTCAAATTTCGAAATCTAATGCTTTTGATATTTATTATAATATAAATAAAATAACTTAAAACATAAATTTGAAATTTAATCTTTAAATATTTACAATTAAACAAATAAAATTGGTTAAAACTTATATTCGAGCATATTGACGCAAAACTACTTAACCCGGCTTCATTTTCTTAAAATAATATTTAAAAACATCAAAATCAAGTTTTAATTCTTTAACTAAAAACTATTTCAAAAACATTCATATATTCCTAAATTGGAATGAGACCCAAACAATTACCATATAAAAACGGCTTTCATACATCGCATGTATACAATACTAATGATGAATAATCATTACAACAACCAAATAACATCCAAAGTGCACATTACAGCTAATCACAAGGGAGATGTGTGATTAGAATATCATCCCAAGACCCGTGTGGGGTTTAACCAACAGATAACAATATATTATTTGTGCACTTGGGCGATGTGTGAAAATAATCGACCCAATCACATACACAAGTCAGGTAACTTGTATATGGCAGTGTAATCATAATTATATTATAATAAATGTAATAACATAATTTAACATGTACATATTGCATAACTAGACTATAACATCACGTACATAACCACCACTCATACATACAAAGATACAATCAGCCACAGATAATCCAAACACAGATAATTCAAACGCAGATAATTTACATACATTTATTTATAAAAATAATAAATAAATAAATTACTGAATTAAAAGGTTGAGTGAGAAAGAGTTCTCACCTTGGTTTTCACTTTGTCAGATTTAAATTGGCGGTTCGGGCCCAATTTTGGCCCAAAATCCAACATGCTCCAAATTTGGCAAAATTGGTGTCTGTGCGAAGCTTATGACTCACTGATCATAGCAAATCCTATTTTGTGCGATTTCGAGTTCGTTACAAAAAGTTATGAATTTCTGAAGTTTGAACAAATTAAATAATTAATTAAATTGCGGATTTTACCCAAAATTCCAACTTTCTCCAAATTGGACAAAATTGGTGTCCACGCGAAGCTCTCGTCGCCATGATACCGGCGGATCTAGTTTCGCGCAAATCTGAGTTCGTATGAGAGAGAAATCGCATTACAAACATTGAATAATTAAATTAATTAATTAATTAAATAACTTATTTAATTTTAAACCCTTTTAACCTTGATTTGCTGTTCCAGACCTTCATCAACGCCGTCTGCCACCCACGGCCACCCAGCACCGCCGCTGACTACCCAGATTTCTTCCCCGCTCTGAGATGCCTCAACACCCACCGTCGCCGTCACCAACTCGCCGCTGTTCGTCGGTAATCAACGTAAAATCTGTCGCTGCCTCGGTTGAAATTCCGGCCACCACGCCACGTCAGAGGGTCGCAGACCCCACCAGATAGCTGCGCCGCCCTAAGTGGAACCCCCGACCTTCAGCCGCCCCTACCGGAAACCGCCTCACGCGATCGGAATTCGGCCATCTAAGTTTTGAGCTCACTGTTTTTTTGCAGTTCTGATCATCTTGATTTTCACGCAAATCCGTACACTTTCAGACGAAACGATTCAAAGCAAAGTTGTAGATCTATCTCCCTATACAACTTCTGTTTAGATTCCATCGCCTAACGATCAACGGATTGGCCAGAATTCCTTTGAGTCTGAAACTGAAATTTTCATTTCAAACTCAGATCCCGGAGAATCCGCGCGACGATAAACCACGAAATCTTTGTGGGAGGTAGAAATGGAGATTATCTACAACACCCAGAAATTGTTTGGGCTAATTGTTTCTGGATTGAGCGTTATAAATTATTTAAGCTTCAGGGTCTTTTGTGCAAAGAAATTTTAGAGGAGGAAGGAGAGCCGCCATGGAAGAAATGAAGAAGGAGATTAGGGTTATGAGAAATGGTTAGGGTTGGGAGAGAATGAGATAATTTATAGAGGTTATAAATTTTTAATTAAGCCCTTGTCTATTTTAATCAATTTAATAATAACCTTTATGTTATTAATTTCTTCAATTTTTAGTCCATTTCATCGTTTAAAAATTCATGTGATCTCATACTGATTCCAATTTTGATGAAAATTGAAACACAACTAATTCCTAACATTACAGACCCATAGAAACTGGTTTCGTTAAATTTCGAGTCCGTATGAATAAATGGTGAATATTTAATGTTTGAAAATTGACCGTTTTCACTGAAAAAATTAATAACGACCACATACTAACTCCAAAAATTACGAATTTTGGAATCTAGCAAAAATTTAATATTCCGGATCCATAAAAAGTGGATTCGTCGGATTCGGAGGTCGTTTGCAAAATTCCCATTTTTAAGGCACATATATTTAATATTAAAAATACATATTCAAAAGAATAATTTCCGAAACTCAAAATATATCATTACGTATTCTTTTTCGATGTGGAAACGTCAATACGATCCTAGCGTTTCTTGTTTCGTCCAATTCCGACTTAAAATGAATTTTATATAATTTTTCAAAGTTCAAAATCGAATTTTGAAATTACCGCACCATTTCAGGTTCAGAATATAAATTATATTAAATTTCCAAATAAAAATAAATTTTTCAGCCGTTATTATTTAAAATAAATTATTATAAATATTCCAAATCAATTAAATCAATTAAAATATAATATTAATCCAGTTCAGAAATTCAGGGTTGTTACAATCTCCCCCACTTAAAATATTTTCGTCCTCGAAAAGGAACGGAGTTAAATGTTGTTTAATTAACCAACTCACTTATCATTCGATTTCTAAGAATTTTCTAATTTTCTAAAATTTGGCTAACACCCTAAATCTTGGAAATTTTTTGCCATAACCTCCTTTGTATGGAGTCATCAGAAAAACGCAACTTGCCTCACAAGGCTCTCATCAAATCAAAAAGAAAAAGAAAAAAGAGGAAAGAAGATAAAGGATAGAAGAAAGAAAAAGCCAAGTGGCTAGTCATATGGCTCATAAAATCAAAACCCAAGAAATATAGTAAACATGTACCTATTTGTCTGACATAAAATTTTATTCCTCTGCTCTAGCCTCCTTGCTATGACCTGTTCAATGTATATGTATATACTAGCATGCAATTTCAAACAATTTATCATTCATCCTCATATTGGTTAGTTGTATTAATAATTAAACATCACAACCAGCAATCAATTAGTTGATTAAATTTACAAATTCATAACTTTTATATATATACACTCAAGAATCATATTTTTGAATGCCAAGTCACAATCAATAAACTTATCTAAGTTTTGGTTCTCACACCAGTTAAGATGGAAATATATAGATATCCCACTTTCGTAACTCGAACATAAATACTGACGATGGAGCGCTATCATCATCAGAATCATCTCCAGGCTACTAGCGTGTGATTCTATATCTACCCAGTATATTGAGACTTTGAACACACGTTGAACAGACGTATATGCAAAATCTACTAATACTCGATAGTCCAAAATAAATTAAAATAAATACTCAAATACGTATAAGTTATAAATTTACAAAACTAAATTTTTGTTTTTAATAAAAACATTCCTTAAAATCATCCTAGGATACTACTAATCCCATCTCTGACGAGTCATTCTTATAGGATGTTACTAATCCTATCTTTGATGAATTCTTTCGTTCGGTTCTATTGTGCCTTGTTCTAGAGTTTTGTAAAACCAATGCTCTGATACCAAGTGTGACAACCCGACGAAATTCGGAAGGCTTTGCAACCATCCCTTCATCCCCCAAGCAGCAGGTTATACCCACCGTGGTTCATAGATGATCACCCATACACCTTGTTTTACGGCGAGCCTCTCGACTCTTTCACCAACACTTTGGGACATGTAGGTGATTAACATAGAAATGTGTTTATTTTATGCTCTTATATCTTATCTTTTGTATATAAATAAATATTACTTGGGTATTGTTTTGTTACTTTTACAGATATTCCAACCCAGCCCGCATGCAACCAGAAAAGTAGAGAAATGGAGATCAGATTGCTATATATTTACATTTTGAAGAATTGTAAAGGAAGATCCCACATCTAGTTGCTGTTGGACAACAAAATGATTTATAAAAAGGCCATGCACATCTCAAATCAAGGGAGGCTTGTCAAAGAACCAAGAGAAAAAGAAGAAAGGCCAAAAATTTAATAGATATAACTAAGGCCCATTTGAGATTCTCATTGTAAACTCTTTTGGTGAATTCCTTAAGGCCCATCTATCATTGTATTAGGGTTAGGGTTAGGGTTAGGGTTTGGTTATCTCCTATATATACCCTTGTAATATCATTGTAGCCACCATCCATTATTCTGTATCCTATTTTCTCTTCTTCTCCATTAATAAAGTTTCTATTTCTCTTTTATTTTTCTACATTTTTCTTTTTCTTAGCAATTAGTGTTGTCTTCACAATTAGTTTTGGTAGAACACCAATGTATTTTACATTTTTTATTAGCGATTAGTCGTTTGATTAGTTTCAACGACAATCCTAACTTTACTTTTTGTTTTTCTTCTTTTCCTGCAATTTTAATTTCTGCATTTTATTTCTGTTTTGCATTTTAATTTCCAATTGATAATTGTGATTTGATCATCGGTTCAATTAGATTTGTTCTGAATCGGATCGCAGTTTCAATTTCGTTTGCTTTCAAAGCCAACCTCAAAGATCTCGCCCAAGAGATTATTTAAATAATTTGATTTAATTTGCCTTCCTGTGTTCGACCTGTATGCTACACACCTGTGCGCTTGCAGTAATTTAATTTAAAATTCGCGCTTTTCTAATTCATAGGAAAGCGACGATCAAGTTTTTGGCGCCGTTGCCGGGGAGGCAACAATTAAATTTTATTATTTGTTTAATTTCCGATTCGTGTTAGTTTTTATTTTTATTTTTTCCTTTTGTTTTCTTGTGTATAGATATAAAAAAATCTTGACTGATTGATTTGGTATTATAAGTTGATATCGTAATCTTCCTAACAAGAGAAAAAAAAATTGATTGCCAAATTCCCTTGATTTACTTTCCTTTTCTTTTCAATTTATTTCTTTCCCCTTTCCATTTTTTTTCCTTTCTTTATCTATTCCTTCTTTCCATCTATCCTTCTTTCCAATTTTTACTTCATTATTCATTGGTATTGTTCATTTATTTTGCCAGATTTTCCTATTTTTCTTTGATTTCTTTCCATCTATTCCTTCTTTCCTTTTACTTCCTTCCATTTGTTAATATACTGGTTTTCATTCTCTTACAACAATAAACAAAAAAATTCCTTTGTTTCTTTCCATCTTTCAACTTTCTTCCCAATTTATTTTTACATTCTCTTCCCTATTTTACAAGTTCCAAAACAAAAAAAAAACTAACACTTGCCAACTTTTCCTTCAGTTTATTTCCTGTCTTTTCATCCATTTCTTCTCCCTTCTTTTATTTATTTCTTTCCATCATACAATTTCTTTCCCTTTCTTTCATTTAATTCTTCCCAATTTTCTATAAACTCCTCTCTTTTACAAATCTCATGCATAAAAAAATTAAAAAAATTAAAAATCTTGCCATCTTCTCTTTTATTTCTTTCCTTTTTGCTCTTTCCTCTTTCCAATACTTTGATTTCTACTTTTTTTTTAAATAAATAAATAAATAATAATAAATACAAATTCTCTTTTTGAAATCTTTCCATTCTCTACCTTGTAGTTAATTCTTTGCTTTGTCATTTGATTCTTCCCACTTTTGCTATTCCCCTATTTATTTACATTTTTTTTCCTTTGGTATTACAACAGCGACCTCAAAACCTTCTCCTTCCATCTTCTCCACAACACAATCACGCAAGCCAACCTTGTACCATCCTCCTGCAAACAACAATCACCTCGACTCCTCTTCATCTCACCACAACAACAAACTCCACTTCCCTTTCTACCCACCACATCACAGTCCCTTCCTACCCACGTCCAAGTCCTGCCATCTTTTCACGCAACTTTCATGACCATATTCAGCGCAAATCACGCCATCTACCATCGTTCCCACCTTCTAAACCATCATCGCACAATCCATACCAACCAATCTACCATAAATTGAACCCAAATCCACCTCGAAACACCGTTGTATAATCGTCGCAACCCTTCCCTCATTACAAAAATCAAATCTGGCTCCGTAATTGTTAGGGTCCGATTTCGAAAAAAAAAAAAGAGAGAAGGGGTAAACGAGCGTGATTTCTGGAAATCAGTTGTTTCCAATTATTTTTCAATTTTGCCAAATTTTGCGAGGAAGTACTATATTTATTGACTGAATCTTGGCTTCTCTTTTTTTTCTTCTTTTATGCATGTGAGGGCTGTTTGTTTTAGAATTATTTTGGGTTTAGTTCTCTTGTTTTGGTTGTTGGCACGGTCATGTACTAAATAATGGAATTTGTCTTCTGATTTTTACTCGTTGTAGATCTCCTTTATTTCTTTCTTGTTTTAGTTTTTTCTAGTTTGTAACTTGTTTTCTTAATTCCTTTTCTTTTCTTAAAAAAAAGACAGAAAAGAAAAGAGAGGAATTTCAAAAGTTCGAAGACCAAAGTGAGCGAGAGTTCAAGAAACGCGAACAAGGAATACAGAAGTCAGTCGATCAAAAAGCAGTTGAATTGAATTGCCAGTGCTTTTCAATCGTTCTGCACATCTATACACCATTGTAAAATTTTCTAAACTCTACAGGTGCTTTGCTGCAAAGAAAAATATAGAAATTACTTGTAAAAATCTTCTGCAGGGGCAGCGGCTTGCTTGTACAATTATTTTATTTCTTCAGTTATTTTGTCTGATTGTGGTGTGGCTGAAATTTCTGAATTTCCATAATAAAATCATCACTCTCGTCGATTTTTCATTATAAAACTTGATTAGACGTTGCAAATTTTTAACTACAATAGTGTATTTTGTGAAATTGATTCTCTCAAGGGTTTGATCGCGGATATATATTAGTTCAATTTATTGAACTTCTAGCAAAAGAGGTTGCATACTACCCGTAAAACATTGGTCGTATCCCTTAGTATTTATACTATACGTGAACGGCCATAAGACCCTCTTCCCCCTTCAAATCGAGATTATCAACTAATAAGATATACTTGAGTACGTTATTTATTTTGCAATAAGAGTTACTTTTGTCAACTTTAAGTTTTGGATTTTCTATACTCGACAACGATGAGTGAAAAAAGTTTTAGCCATCATAATTCTCCTATTGATTTTGAAATTGATGAAATTGACATGATTCACACAACAATTGTTGAAACCTCTAATGACACTTCTAAAGCCTTGAAAATGTGTCTTGACCATTTCAACTCTGATTTCGATGAGCTTGAATACATTTCTGAGCTAAATGAACTTCTTGACTCGAAACCTTCATCATTTGAATCTAACCAAGGAATGTTGACCAATATTAGCACACAAGAACTTCCTAAGTTAGACCACAAACCCCTACCACAAGACCTTAAGTATACTTACTTGGACTCTACAGAAAATTTTCTCATAATTATGGCTTTTGATCGTACCGAGGACAAAGAAGAAAAATCTTTGAAAATTTTACGGGAAAATAAAGGGGCATTAGGATGGGATTATGATAATCTGCATCTGAATTTTATGAATCATTGGCTCGACAAAATTTTCTTTGGAAGAATTTTCATTTCAGAATACACTGACATGCCTATTGCAACTCACAAATCAAATAAGAAATCATTGTGCATCATCTTCGATAGAGGCAAGTGTGGGGGGAAAAGAAGGAATCATTCACCAAAAATATTCACCATCATCGTAGATTTCATTTTTCATACAATTGGCACACTCATATAGTGGTTAAATTGCATTTCATTTTACAAATCATATTGCATTTAATCCATCTTCGGGTTCGATCTTTCAAATTTAGGAAATGTTTACAGTGTGGACACTGTTTAGTTCTAGTGTGAGGGGAGAGTCTGCATTTCATTCATTTTCGTTTTTTTTCTTTATTTTTCTTCTTTTCATTTTCAGCCATTTAAATAGGACCATCATGCATTTTAGATTGTAGTAACATGCTTTTTTTTTTGAAACACGACTCATTTTAGATTGATACAACAAAATAAGTTAACGATTGTTAATCAGTTGATAGTATTTTTTCTCTCAAATAAGATCAAATAAGAAATATGATGAAAAGTTGAATTTTGAGGGATAATAGTGTAACCGGTACATAGGGAGATTCTTAGATGATGGCCATGAAGTTTATTCTAAATTGTAGTCTTTGTTTAATGAGTGGAGGACTTAAAATACTTATATTGGCTTTTGGAATCTTTGAAACTAAGTTGTGTTAAGTTGAATTCGTGTAATCTCTCTTGTTCTTATATTTTCAGTAATAATAATAATAATCCAAGGGTATCCAACATTGCTTGTATATCTAGCGTTGGTGTGCAAACCCGCCAAGCTCTATCTGACATGTTGTTGACAAAGTCAGCATCGGAATATCTTGGTCTCATTTTATGAGTTGGACACCTAAGGATTACCGACACGTTGTTGAAAAAGTCAAAGTCGGTCTGCACAATCCGCCAAGCTCTTTACCCACTCTCCGTTAGTCCGCGAGGCAGTGCATGGGTGGTAAACCTTGGTCTTCTGAGTTAGGTGTATGTACTTAATCATAAATTTTAACTTTTATAGAGATAGAGAATAAGCGATGATGCCCAAACATTTCTTGACCTTATTGATTTGATTAGCCATACACAATGAAATTAGAATACCACTTCACAAACTGTGACAAGCAAACTAAGAATCTGTTTCATGGCTGCACTACGTTATCGACCGAACCAACTGGTCAAACTGGAATTTAACATTTGAAAACTTGAATTATATTGAAAATTTGTGACAAGTTGAGGTATCTAAAATAAAATCAACTGATTAGAAATTATTAACATAATTTGTTGTACCACTTTCCTGAAATAAGTCGTGTTTTCATTTTTCGTTTTTATTTGCATATGTCCATTGCATTCATGTAGTTTCATTAGAATCATAGCATACTGCATTTGGATTTTGTGGGTAGTATCCGCTGAAAACCCTCACGAGACACCACTCGTCCTACTAGGGACACCTAGAGGTTTAACGCCTTATTGCATACGCTCAATGCAATCGTGTTTCCTACGAAAGTGTGACCTATCTAGTTTAGTTTTTCATTTCTTGTTTTACTCGAGGACGAGTAAAAGATAAGTGTGGGGGTATTTGATTAACATAGAAATGTGTTTATTTTATGCTCTTATATCTTATCTTTTGTATATAAATAAATATTACTTGGGTATTGTTTTGTTACTTTTACAGATATTCCAACCCAGCCCGCATGCAACCAGAAAAGTAGAGAAATGGAGATCAGATTGCTATATATTTACATTTTGAAGAATTGTAAAGGAAGATCCCACATCTAGTTGCTGGTGGACAACAAAATGATTTATAAAAAGGCCATGCACATCTCAAATCAAGGGAGGCTTGTCAAAGAACCAAGAGAAAAAGAAGAAAGGCCAAAAATTTAATAGATATAACTAAGGCCCATTTGAGATTCTCATTGTAAACTCTTTTGGTGAATTCCCTAAGGCCCATCTATCATTGTATTAGGGTTAGGGTTAGGGTTTGGTTATCTCCTATATATACCCTTGTAATATCATTGTAGCCACCATCCATTATTCTGTATCCTATTTTCTCTTCTTCTCCATTAATAAAGTTTCTAGTTCTCTTTTATTTTTCTACATTTTTCTTTTTCTTAGCAATTGGTGTTGTCTTCACAATTAGTTTTGGTAGAACACCAATTGTATTTTACATTTTTTATTATCGATTAGTCGTTTGATTAGTTTCAACGACAATCCTAACTTTACTTTTTGTTGTTCTTCTTTTCCTGTAATTTTAATTTCTGCATTTTATTTCTGTTTTGCATTTTAATTTCCAACTGATAATTGTGATTTGATCATCGGTTCAATTAGATTTATTCTGAATCGGATCGCAGTTTCAATTTCGTTTGCTTTCAAAACCAACCTCAAAGATTTGTCTAACTCGTCCAAGAGATTATTTAAATAATTTGATTTAATTTGCCCTCCTGTGTTCGACCTGTATGCTACACACCTGTGCGCTTGCAGTAATTTAATTTAAAATTCGCGCTTTTCTAATTCATAGGAAAGCGACGATCAGTAGGGGTAAGAGCCCATCATTGTTCACCACCAAACCCCATGGCGAGAACCCCCTATCATGTTGCATCCTCTTACCAGGCATGCCGAACAAGGACTAGTGTGAGAACTAAACAGTTATTAGCTTTAATTTTAAAGTTGGGTAAATCAAGGGACCACGCCGCTAATGCGAAACGGGTTTTCTCCCAAGAATACATGTGCGTAAAAACAACGCAATGCTTTTTAGATAATGAAACCATTATAAGACTCAGGTCCCATCACACAATGCAAGCGCAAACCAGAGGATAGAGTTTTACCTTATAATGGTCGAATATGCTCGATACGACAAAAATTCATCTTTTATTGTTACTATAAGTGCATAGAGTAGAAAACAATTTCGAGTATAAATGTATCAATCATAGACGGCATGGGCACCATCTATCATGTTGCCATGCTAGGTTTTACAACTAAAACCGTAAAAGTGTCATATTGGAAATTGAGTTTCCATCATGAACCAGGGCAAGGGATTGTCCTTACCGATTCGAGACTTTCTAGCCCGAGCCTCAGGACAAGTACTCAGTCAAGCCCTTGGATCTTCAGTGTCGATCCACACAAAGTACAATGGTGGATTATATACATCCTGAACAATACGTTTCCCCGCCCTGTGGGGCGTAAGTAGAGACACTAGGGAGTCAATTTCCGAGGCGCCTCATTCCATCATCCACATAAGTAAAAATGCCAGGGATTGTAAACGCTGACACCACTCCTAGCTGGAAGAAAACGCATGTCCACCCTGCAGTCTTCTCCCTTTTCTGGTTCATACCGGGGTGCGAAGCTCGCGAAGCTGCTCTATACTCAAAGCTATGTTGTGCTTTGGTCTTCATCCACAAGGCTCTGCTTTTCAACAAAAGCCTTGATCATAAATATCTTAGCATGCCACATTGTCAGACCATACCATACCATTGATCATCTACCAAAATATATAAAGGGGTGTTGAGCAAAGAATAAATTCTCTGCCACCAAACCGATATACATTTAGCAGAGTTCAACGAATACAGTATAAAAAAATACAATGTCAGACAAACAATCCATCAACAAGTCTGTTCTGGGTCTGAACGAAACCGGATCTTCAATCGCCATCTTCATCGCTGATCTTCAATCGTCGCATGAATTATTCAGAATGGTTGAACTCGGTCTTTCTGAATAATCTGCGTATTTTAAAATCATGTGCTTTAAAACACAACCAACGCCTCATTCCAATCAAGAATATTCTTTTATTCTTTTATTCACATTTAAGTGAAAATCAAGTGATATTAAAACTCCATTTAGTTTTAATCTTTCAAAATCATTATCCAATGATTATTCAACTTTTAAGAAATTAATCTTATTCCATTCAATTCCAATTTAAAATATTAAATTCGAAACTTCCTTTTATTAAATATTTATTAAAAGATTAATAAATCACAAATCCCAATTTCACTGTTTATCGGGTTTTAAGAACAAATGCTATTTAAAACATTGTTCATAATCAACCCAAAATCAAATTCCAATTAACTTCAATTTAGTATATTAAATTGAAAATCTCACTTAAATCTTAATTAAAAAAATTAATCTTTTCTCAAATAGGTTTAAGAACAGTGTTATTTAAGACACCATTCACGATAAACAAAAATCTAAATTTGATAATAAATATAAGGCTTCGAATAGAATTATATTGACTTATATTCAATATCAAATTCTAGAACCAACGGATATCATATCGGAAATAACGATATTAAATATCTTCCAAATTTCCAAAATAATATCTGTATAATCACGGAATCCAATATTGAAATAATCCGAAGATAATTTCCATTCAATGTATTCAATGAAAATTCTTGGTTGTATTAAAACCATTTTCAAATCCTTTTATTTATTTAAAAATAAATAAATCACTTATTCCGATAAAA
Source organism: Allium sativum (assembly GCA_030737875.1). Taxonomy (NCBI): domain Eukaryota; kingdom Viridiplantae; phylum Streptophyta; class Magnoliopsida; order Asparagales; family Amaryllidaceae; genus Allium; species Allium sativum. Next base: position 436,950,799 of record CM060919.1, read on the forward strand.
ATATCCTTTTTTCTTCAAATTGGAATTTTACATCAAAACTCTTTTTAAATCATTTATTATGATTTTACATAATTTTTTCCTATTTTTAAATATTTAAAAATAGGCCTATTCAATTAAATGACGTTTCAGGTCATTTAACTGCACTGGTGCTGTTTTTATTCAAATTTGAATTTAACATTTCCAAAGATCTAACCGGTGGATTTCAAAACTGAAATACTCATTGGAAAGCTCTTTTCGATACGAACCTGTAGGTTCCGGTTTTAGAAGAATCCGACAGACGGATCTTCTTTTACGTCCATTCAAAATCAATGGTCGAAATTCGCGAACGGTCGCTGCGCGACACGTTCTATTCAAACCATTATAATAAATAATAAATAAATCATTGAATTTCTTTTATAAAAATATTTTGTAAAACATTTATAAACTTGTTATAAAAAGATTCCTACTTGCATTTCAATTTTTAATGAAAATTGAATTTCCTCATATTACAATATTTAAAATAATATTAAAATAATAATATTTCCAAATTGTCAAATTTCGAAATCTAATCCTTTTGATATTTATTATAATATAAATAAAATCACTTAAAACATAAATTTGAAATTTAATCTTTAAATATTTACAATTAAACAAATAAAATTGATTAAAACATATATTCGAGCAAGTTGATGCAAAACTACTTAACCCGGCCACATTTTCTTAAAATAATATTTAAAAACATCAAAATCACGTTTTAATTCTTTAACTGAAAACTATTTCAAAAACATTCATATATTCCTAAATTGGAATGAGACCCAAACAATTACCATATAAAAATGGATTTCATACATCGCATGTATATAATACTAATGATGAATAATCATTACAACAACCAAATAACATCAAATTTGCACATTACAACTAATCACAAGGGAGATGCGTGATTAGAATATCATCCTAAGACCCGTGTGGGGTTTCAACCAACACATAACAATATATTATTTGCGCACTTGGGCGATGTATGAAAATAATCGACCCAATCACATACACAAGTCAGGTAACTTGTATATGGCAGTGTAATCATAATTATATTATAATAAATGTAATAACATATTTTAACATGTACATATCGCAGAACTAGATTATAACATCACATACGTAACCACCACTCATACATACACAGATACAATCAGCCAAAGATAATCCAAACACAGATAATTCAAACGCAGATAATTTACATTCATTTATTTATAAAAATAATAAATAAATAAACTACTGAATTAAAAGGTTGAGTGAGAAAGAGTTCTCACCTAGGTTTTCACTTTGTCAGATTTAAATTGGCGGTTCGGGCCCAATTTTGGCCCAAAATCCAACATGCTCCAAATTTGGCAAAATTGGTGTCTATCCGAAGCTTATGACTCACTGATCGTAGCAAATCCTGTTTTGCACGATTTCGAGTTCGTTACAAAAAGTTATGAATTTTTGAAGTTTGAACAAATTAAATAATTAATTAAATTGCGGATTTTACCCAAAATTCCAACATTCTCCAAATTGGACAAAATTGGTGTCCACACGAAACTGTCATCGCCACAATCGCGGCGGATCCAGTTTCGCGCAAATCTGAATTCGTATGAGAGAGGAATTGCATTACAAACATTGAATAATTAAATTAATTAATCAATTAAATAACTTATTTAATTTTAAAGCCTTTTAAGCCAGATTTGCTGTTCCAGACCTTAATCAACGCCGTCCGCCACCCATGGCCACCCAACACAGCCGCCGACCACCCAGCCTTCTTCTCCGCTCTGAGACGCCTCAACACCCACCGCCGCCGTCACCAACTCGCCGCCGTTCGTCGGTAATCAACGAAATACCTACCGCCGCCTCGGTTGAAATTCCGGCCACAACGCCACGTCAGAGGGTCGCGGACCCCACCAAATAGCTGCGCCACCCCAAGAGGAACCCCCGATCTTCAGCCGCCCCTACCAGAAACCGCCTCAGGCGATCGGAATTCGGCCATCTAGGTTTTGAGCTCACTGTTTTTGTGCAGTTCCGATCATCTTGATTTTCACGCAAATCCGTACACTTTCAGATGAAACGGTTCAAAGCAAAGTTGTAGATCTATCTCCCCTCTACAACTTCCGTTTAGATTCCATTGCCTAACGATCGTTGGATTGACCGGAATTCCTCTGAGTCTGAAACTGAAATTTTTGTTTCAAACTCAGATCCCGGCGAATCCGCGCGACGATAAACCACAAAATTTTTGTGGGAGGTAGAGATGGAGATTATCTACAACACCCAGAAATCGTTTGGGCTAATTGTTTCTGGATTGAGCGTTATAAATTATTTAATATTCAGGGTCTTTTTTGCAAAGAAATTTTAGAGGAGGAAGGAGAGCCGCCATGGAAGAAACGAAGAAGGAGATTAGGGTTATGAGAAATGGTTACCGTTGGGAGAGAACGAGATAATTTATAGAGGTTATAAATTTCTAATTAAGCCCTTGTCAACTTTAATCAATTTAATAATAACCTTTATGTTATTAATTTCTTCAATTTTTAGTCCATTTCATCGTTTAAAAATTCGTGTGATCGCATACTGATTCCAATTTTGATGAAAATTGAAACATAAATAATTCCTAACATTATGGACCCATGGAATCTGGTTTTGTTAAATTTCGAGTCCGTATGAATAAATGGTGAATATTTAATGTTTGAAAATTGACCGTTTTCACTGAAAAATTAATATCGACCACATACTGACTTGAAAAATTACGAATTTTGAAATCTAGTTATAATTTAATATTTTGGATCCATAGAAAGTGGTTTCGTTGGATTCGGAGGTGGTTTGCAAAATTTCCATTTTTAAGGCGTATATATTTAATATTAAAAATACATATTTGAATGAATAAATTCCGAAACTCGAAATATATCAGTGCGTATACTTTTTCAATGTGGAAACATCATTTTCAACTCAATGGAAGTGGTTTCAAGTCCAAATTCACTCGTATGCAATTCCGACTTAAAATGAATTTTTTATAATTTTCCAAAGTTCAAAATCGAATTTTGAAATTACCATGCCATTTCAGGTTCAGAATATAAATTATATTAAATTTCCAAATAAAAATAAATTTTTCAGCCATTATTATTTAAAATAAATTATTTTAAATATTTCAAATCAATTAAAATATAATATTAATTCAATTCAGAAATTCTGGGTTATTACAGAAGTAGAATCCTAACAAATACAAATAAAGTCGTTTTGCTATATACCAAAAAAAAATAAAGTGGTGTAAATTGAATCAAAACACATATCATCTTTTCACCCTCAGTGATCTTAACCTTGCACCTATCTTTAAACATTACATCAGAATGCTATTTCATGGAAAAAATGCTAACCATCAACATACAAAGTAAGTACAAAGGTATGAGATATAAAATTATTATTATTAAAAAATTACCGGGTCAAGAGTTCGCAAATAAGATCGAATAAAATCTTCATTGTCACTCAATTTAACAACAGTGTAAACTGGCCAGTTTTGCTTCAAATTATATTCAGAAATTTCAATCTTAAAGAGCACTTGTTTGCCCACAAGATTATTCAACTCCTCCGAAAATCCATCACTATCATCGGACTATATGACAATAAATAAAGCTGTTGCATAACTCAAACAAATAACCAATATGAAGGAACGATAAACATAATTAGTAATCAACCTTGGATACATACTCTTTCATCTCATAGGCGGATTTATGCAAAAGAGCTATGATTTCTCGATCAAACATCACAAATGATGCATGCATGCCGAGATTTCTTTCGCTACATGCATACCTTAGTAAAACATTATCAGGCTGCATAGCCTTTCACATTTTTGACAGAAAAATTATGCATTTTTCTTCTCACCGTTTGCCACTGATGGAATTTCATTAACAAATTTCACCTTCTTCTGACATTTCTTGCAAGCCATGTTATATCATCCATGATCCAATTCCACCCCCAATAACGGTGGCCAGGGTTATACAATTCATTGGCTTATCTATTTTAATTATTTCATCCAATGTTTTTTTATCATTGCACTTCAGAAATTCATCTTGCAAGGAGATGCAACTTTGAGATGACGACGGAGTAGTCCACATTATGACAGAACTATCAACACTACTATCGACTCTACACCATTAGAAAACATTAAAGCATGCACAAATTTATGACTCACTTAACTAATCTCATAACTTCAAAAAACAAACTAACCTGCTTCTAAACGATCTTACTTCTTCATAATCACCATTAAATTAATCGGGTGTAGAATAAAGAGCTTGATAACGTAGTTGCCCCTATAGGCATTGGGAAAAAGTAAGGGGAAAAAAGGAAGAAAAAAAGCAACTAATAATTACAAAAACCAAAATATAAATTTAACAAATTACTTAATATTAATAAGTAAACAAACTACAAACTAAGTTTCAGATAAATACCTCCCCAATCCTTTATCTTTGCATTCCTAATAATAATAATAATAATAATAATAATAATAGGCCCGGTATTATTTCCAGACAGGAAATAAAATGCTTCTTCTGCATATCTATTCTATAAGGTACATTTCAGATTTTTTGTCCTGCAAATATAAATTTTCAGATGTGAAAGAAAACAGCATATTGAATTGGCATATATACTTAACAAAATGTCTATTTTCATGTACAGTCGCAAAAGAAAATAACATCCGAACATATTTTAAAATATAAACAGAGCAACATACTCTTCATCCTTCAGTTCCATGATCAATTTCTTAGACTCCCTGTTCTCTCTCTCTGTCTACTCTCAATAAAACTGTAACCAACAACCTTGCCAATAACATCTGTGCTACATGAATGAAACCAATAGCTATAATATTATCAAATCATTCCATAACAAAATACGTAAGATATAAGTTAAAAGACACACCTACTAAGGATTTATCATCCAATGTTTTTAAAAGAATGTCATCAAATGACACAAACTTAAATCCGTGCATAGGAATGGACATATCATCTTCACATTTCACAACCAATGTCGAGAAAATAAAATTAATTTTGTAAACATGTTGTGCCACTCGATAATTCCCATTATTTTGACCAACTCCAAAACTGCTAATAATTACACATTTTCCTTCAAAAAGCTTTGAGGAAAATCTTTTGATAAGGCTTTGTTTAACTGTACCCTAAACCCGATTGTTCTGCAATACAGTAGAATGCATAACCTTATTTTTACAAACCAGCTGCATTACAATCACGAAAAATAACTAAGAATGAAATGAAGAAATACAACCACATCACCTTTTCATCCAGGAACAACATTTTAATGCTTCCACCAACTTCAGGATCTTTAAAACTTGGTGGCTTCCACAACTGTATAATTCTTATTTTGATTGACTTGAAAGGTGTAATATCCTTTATAAAATTATACGCAACACCCATTCTTGTTTCTTTTTCTTCTGTGTGACCAAACGCACATCCACCCTCATACCATTAGCATATGTAAGCAGTGTCGATCCATTATTTACAATATAAAATAGGAAGAACTGTCTAGAAGTTCAACTGGGAGGTGCGATTTCCACAATTTTTTACAATATAATATAGGAAGAACTGTCTGGAAGTTCAATCGGGAGGTGCAATTTCCATAAGCCGCAATGATATATCTTGTATTTTTTTTCCCTACACAGTAACGCCAGAGATTTGCACCTTACCGAGGCATAAAATCATTACCTGAAAAAGTAAACACTGTCTTCTTCTTCTCGTTCAAATTTTTTTCAACCAGCTTATTACCAAACACACATATATACACTCTTACTCTTAATCTCAGCACAGAAGGAAGGTTTGGCGGAAAAATGAAGGAATGAGGCAATGTGGTGTTGCCACATGGCCCAGGCGTCATCTGTTTTAGTACATAGTAAGATATCATATGGTAAGATAGGATTATGTAATTAGAAAACGTTCGAAAGTTCATGGAAATTGTGGAAAATCTGAAGAATGCATGCATGGGCATAATCTTATAATTATATCATTTGTAGCTCAGTATTACCGGGATAAATTTGGTTGATTTTACCATTAGAATCTGCATATAATCTTTCTTTCACATTTGAACTAGGTCTTAGAATACAGGAAAGAATTTGCAAAGTTAGTTTAGCAAAATAGTATTTACTGATACATTTACAGCTTTAAAGTATGTTTCTTCTGTTATACATATGCTATTATGATGAGTTAATTACTCTAGAAATTAAAGGATCATGCAATTAAGATCAACATTGGTTAACATAGTGTCACTTTTTTCAACTGAGCTGTTTTTAGATAAATCCAAGTTGTTAGAATTCAGACTTACAGTGGCACAAATGGTTAACCAAAGTATAATTTTTAGAATGACCCTGGCAACATAATTTTGTTATGTCCTATAGTTTTATAGAAAACGCCTTCTTAATCGGAATTAAGGGAGTTCCTTTTTGTGCCTCCAAGGTTTTAAGAAAAACAAAAAATCTTACGGATTGCAGGTTAATATGAAAACCAAAAAATCTCGGGCCAGGTCCGATTGAATAATTATACTAAAAATACATATTTTTAATGTTTTTGGTCGGGTCTTTCGGGTCAGGTATATGCGGGTCGGGTTTGATCGGGTCTTGATGGTATTTTTCATCACCTAGACCCGACCCGAGACCCATCGGATTTGGGCCATTTCGGGTCGGTTCGGTTCGGGTTTTTGGTTCTCGGTTCTAATTGCCAGCCCTAGCCAGCTATTGAAATTCGTTATAGTAAAAAAGAGTTCATTGGTACATTTAGTTTTTTTTCCATCTACGAGAAAAATAAGTCGCACCATATATTGGTATATTACTTATGTCTTGAAACTGTAAAAATTGTGGAGTCTATTACTAACCCTTATGAACTTAAGTTTGACATGAAAAAACTAATGAAACTACGAAAGCTAAAATCTAATATATTTCATATGGAAAAGGATCGCTTTTTCTAATACCTCAGCCAGTTCATCATAAAACTCCATTGCTTTATCAAAAAAGCAATAAAAAATTCCTTAATTTTTCCAAAGCGCTATTCTGATTTCTATTGTTGTTTTACTTGAAATGTACTAAAACTGTTATAAAGGTAAGCAAACCATGGTGTAGGCGTTTGATCAGATGAAGCCTAGGGGCTAAGAAACCTTGCTACAATAGTGATCTTGAGTCATGACCATCTTGCGAGAATAAATGCATGATTATTATTAAAAAATACTGTAAAGGTTGCAAATATCTTGAGGCAAACGAGGAAATATTCTGCAATCTGCACCAGTGTGCTACGTACGTTATTTCTTTTCAGAAGCACAATTTAATCACTAACTTCGACAATTGTTAAATAAATATATACTCAGTATAAACCCGGTTTTTAGGTGATTATCCGTTGAACAATTAGCTCCATATTTCTTAGCCCCACTGTTGTCGATACCACACAAACAAGTTCAGTAATGTAAAATTTGAGTTATAGTGAACCATCAATTGATCTATATTGTAACTTTCAAACAATTTAATGCATATACACTGAAATTTCACTTAGTTGGAAATGAGTTTGGTCTTTAACATATCATTTCTACATCTTTTGTCCTTCATAATAATGAACTTCTGTGATATAATGCCTTTATGATATTAATCAAAAATGTTTTTAGGTTGATTGGTGTGTGTAATCCATATAGGTTAACTTGGTTACTATACTATAAGTTGTTAGACCGATAGTTATCAGAAATTATCGCAAGTGCCCCTTACACTTTGCAGAAAATATTATGTTTTATGTTATTCTATTTGTAATCTGTTTACTTAAGTTATATTTTGTTTGAGGCGGTCATGATTATAGAATTCAAATCAAGTTCTGTTGATAGCTAATGGTAGAATTTCCATACAAGACTTCAACGTGATTCGACCCTCATACCATAACTAAAAATTATCCTACAGCTGCTTGCTTGATGTGACCTACCTAACAATGGTACAAAACATACGGGTGACTTGGTGATTAGAACTGCAACAAGGGCATACAGAGTTTCATATTTTAAATGAAGTTGATTTGGATATTTTCCCTCCTTTGGTTTTTATTTGTGGAATAATAATGATATAGCTGGAATGATTTTTTGATGGACGTATGGTATTTGTACTCCTCTTTGTTCCGTATCCCTCAAACCGAGGTCGTGTTTTTTCCAAGGGCCTCTTAGATTCAATCAGAACTTCAATACGCCTATCGTTATTGTACTTATCTCATTTTGGAATCATGTTATATTTTATGATCTCTTTCCCTTTTTTTATTTACTTGCAGCCAAAGCCATGGTGGTGTATAACATTTATCATATTTTGCATACTTATTTTTTATATGTTTGTATTATTAAATCGTGCTCTCACACTTAGCCGTTTGGTTATGAAAACTTTCTGTGAAATCATTTTCTTGGTTGGTAAAAATAAAGAAAACAATTAATATACGGCCATACATCATTTTGATAGATTACTATTATCATGTTACAGCTTAATCAAGAACGTATAGTTTAGGATAACATTTTTGATGTTTTAGGCCTTTATCAATAGTGAGAATCTGATATTTGTGCATGGGCTAAGATTTATAAGTATTTGTATACAATCTAATGCAAGTTTTCTTTACATGGATATAGTAAGTTACTGCCATTTTGAAATTACAATTTAATAAGTAAAAATAAAATAAACTTTACAATACCAAATTCTAATTATTTCGACTTTATATGTTGTGATGTTGTACTGTCGATCCACGATCTATGGAAATGTTAAAAAATTACTATACAAAAAAGGATTTGTTAATGATCCTCTTAGCTAATAATTATTTTTTATGGTGTCATTATTGAACTATTGTACTTCTCCTTATACTTAATCAATCTCGATGGGTAGTAACAGAAATATATCAGAGCAACAAATTTAAGTTAAATTGCATTTTTATTTGTGTGAAGTTGTGAAAATGCAGATTTCTTTGTTTGAGCAAATAACTTATGTATTGTTTGAAAAGTGTTTTCCCTTTTGGATTAAACTTAAAGCATCAAATTCTAAGGTTTTAGATTATATGTTCCTAAGTGTTCCTTTACAAATAATTTTTTACCTTCATTTTATGGTTCAGATAGTCCGTAAAAAACTACTTGCTCATTGGGAAGCAATAGGGGTGATATTGCTACAATGATTGGAGAACAATAGTTGGAATGATATCCAGATCTGGGATATTACCGGAAAACACAAATGTAAGTGCACTCAAGTTGTTGTATTTTTAAATCTAATTAATTCCTTATGAACTTCATTCTTTGACTTCCATGTTCGTTCATGCAATTTTTTTAATGCAACTGACCATTTTATAAAATGTTAATTCTTAAATTTGTGCTTAACAAGGATATTCCAATATTATATATTGCTAATTAACAAGAGCAATGACAAACGTTAGGTGATTTGTTATTTCATTTGATAATTTATGTTCCTGTTTATTTCGTATAAAATCGTAATAATTTTCCAAAACATTCCATTTTACTTTATCATGATTTTACCAAACAGAAATCATACCTAGGGCAATTTTAAATGAGTATTTTATGTGTTGGAACGGCTGGAATAATATAACAGGAATTATTTTCCTTACTAGGTTACTGAAAACTTAGTTTAGAACCCCTGTACGCCCTGGGAATGTGCTAGCATCCATTTTGACATTTGTACCCATTTACTGGTTGAAAAAGATATCATTCTCACTTGAGATTATAAACAGTTTTAACATCTTATTTATTTAGCGGTTTATGTGGTTCGAATATAGGTGTCGATTGACGATAATTATTATGGTGGATATTAAGATTGCTTCCTTGCCACTGCATTGAGGATATTTTATTTTATTTTCCTTTTGGGTTGTTGTTTTGGGTTTGTGTGTTTACTATGTAACCATGCCCAAATGTTTGTTTTCACAGTGGTAAAAGTATTTGAATTAGCAACTCTAACCAGTAGTTTAAGATTAAAATATATAATGTAGTATATTTGGATCTGCATCATCAAAAATCATTTATAACTTCAATCTCATTTGTTACATTTTTTGAAATCAACTTTTTTGGTTAAAAGAAAGATGGATACTTCCAGCTATTTTACTTAAAATATAATGTATATTTTTGTTTGGTTATTCTTTTGATGATCATGACCATTGCATGATCAGCTTTAAAGTTTTCATCATCACTAGTATTCAATTATACTCATTTTTTTGTTTGGGGGACTGAACTATATGAATCGGTCATCTTTCATATTTATTTAAATCCTTCAACCAATTACAACAAAACTTAAAGAAACCAAATCTGCACTTTAGGTGGTTCGACTTTAGGTTCCAACCGACTATAATTAGTATAGTGGATACTAAGACTAATTGATTACCACTGCATTGATGGTAATTTATTTTTCTTCAGTCCTGCAGCTGTGTGGTTACTATTTAGTTGTACATAAAAAATTGTTTTGCAGTGGAGAAGTAATTGAATTATCAACTCTAACAATTAATTAAAGATATAAATATATAATGTATTATATTTGGATCTGCATCACCAAAAATCATATATAACTTTAATCTCATTTACTAACATTTTAGGAAACCAGCTTTTTTTGTTAAAAAGGGTATTTTTTAATTATGATTTATATAATACAAATGTTTGAAAATAAAGCAGCAGACTTACCAAACTCTAACCATTATTATTTTTGACAAATTTGGCTTAGGCCTTAACCTCGATTATAAAACTCATCGTATCTTCTTCCTCATTGATTTTTCTTTTCTCCTCCCAGCTTATTTGTGTTGTCTAAACATATTTTATTGGTTTGTACATAATTGTGCTAACATGAGCATATAATTTAAGTGTGTTAATTACAATATTGATTTTGTTTAAATATAATTAGAATGTGTATATCTCAATAAGTCAGGCTCTACACAAATAAGGTATCATTGTCACCAGATAGGCTTTTATAATAAAAATAGTGTGCATCAGAAACAAAATTATCATATGTTTCCCATTCTTCATTATTTCAAGTTCTAAAGAATCTTGGTATTTAAAATTAAAATTTCAATTATAAAGTAAGCTATAAAATAAAATAATGCTTACCACATTGTTGATAGTGTATATAAGTGGTGGATTGGTATTTTGAGGTTTTATAATTCTAAAAGAGTATTCATAAAAGCCTGACTTAGGAAAACCAAAACAAGGTTAACTGAGTTGGGAATGAATATCAATCTTGACAATCACAAGGAGTTACAAGGAAAGCCTATAGGAGTGACGCATTTATAAAAGCGGTTAATTAGCAGTTTGGTGACGAAAATAAAAGGAGAAGTTTGTTACATAGTTTCATCTTTGGAGCTTGACTTAAACCTATACCTTAACAATGAAATGAACTTGAAAGGGAAATTGCTAAAACTGAAATTTTGGCTACATACCACATGTTCTTAATTTCATATATTTAATAAACATCCAGTTTGCAAATACAGAACCTACCCACTTAAGCAATAGGAATCTATATCTTTATTCTCTATTATAATAAGAGCAAGATGGTTGATTAAATTATCAGGGCTTTCATCCTAAAGGTCCATGTGTTGACATCAATTTGTAATGAACAAGCGGTGTATTTGTTTGTGTAATTCTCATAACCATTGGCTTCAAATTTGTTTCTGATTGTATGAATTTTATCTGCTTCCCTTTTCTTTCAAAATTTAACAAATATATTAACGTTACCTGTTTGATAATATGCCCACATTATCGTATTTCACATTAAATTTATTGTTGTTGCAAGCATATATGTGCATAGTTGGAATTTTGAGGATTCATACCAAATGTGTAAGCTTTCGGTTAAAAGACGATGGCCAGTTGAGAGTTAAATTTTTATCTAATGGCTTATCTCATAGCTAACAGGTAATTTGAAAGCATTTGTTCTTTGTTTTGCTATTAGGTTAATTTTTGACTTTGACTTGAATTTTATGTATTGGATGTTTCCTCAATTTGTTACTAATCATTGAATTCTAGAAATTTGAATTATACATTACAAATAAATATGTCTAGAAGGAATCACTTTTAATAGCTGAAAAAATTATAAGCTTTTCACTCATTCCTTTTAAACGCACAATAAAACATCTTTTTCTGATATTAAGCTTTAGGTATTTGTTATTTGTTATTAGAAGAACGGACATTATTTCGGTAATTAATTTTGTTCTACGTAATTTGAGTTGTGTCTAAAGATTGTTATTTGCTTAATGTTACATGTGATATTTGATCACTATCAATGGTCAAGGTTTTAATGTATTCGAAAGGTGGTATTATTAGTAGTTTCCGGTCACTTGAAAAAATATAGGTTCAATTCTTTTAAATTGGTTATTGTAACTGAATTCCATGTTGTATGTTGTGGCTGTTGTAGGTGATGCCTGTTGGGAGGGTCACTATATCTTTCGTTATTTGCCAGGGAGATTGAGAAAAGAAAGAAAGATGGTACTTCTATTCCTTCCACTGACATGTTTCGAAAAATTTGTTTATGTTTGTGTTTACTGTATTTGTTTATGCTTTCTTTAAAGGGAATATGAGGTCTATATAGGAGAATGATATTTGAAGAAATTCAAAGAGAATGTAAAGTCCACGCGGAAACAAATTAATATACTGACTAATTTCATTGGTTTTTTCCCCCTTTCATACTCATTCTTCTCTTCTTTACAAAGAGATGTAGTTTACAAAGGAAGAAAGAAGAGAAGAATTAGCCTAGCTATTTTCTATTTTGGGTTTCACTTTAACTGTTAAGGCGTCGAATACTACTTCTTTTATTTTTCTCCACTTTACATTTACATTATTTCAAATAAAAATAAAAATAAATTTTGACATAATTATGTTCTAGATTTCAAATAATTAAAAGAAAATTTAACATCATGCATAATATATATAAGGATTACAATTTTTTTGGATTAGAACTATCAACTAAGTACACTTTGGATTTTATATAAGGATTCTATGGAGATAGTGGTATCTCAATATAGTAAATTTGTTCATAGTTTGGATTTTATATATTGATTCCTAGATCAGTTTGATATCCTTAAAAATAGTCTACCTTCCTCAAATTTATGCCCTTGCATAGTTTACTCATGTTTACATTTTAAAATTTTATATTTTTAAGATGCATTTATATTTTGATTTACATAGTTTTTTCTAAGCCTCAATTTTCCAACGTTTGACTCCCGCATTGATTTTGAATTTCTAAATTTAGATGTTCTCTTAAAATTTAAAATAGGCCTTTTACGTTTTCTGCGTGGATCTTATGTTTAGAAGAATTTGATATTTTATGTACTGATCCTTCGCCCGATCAGTTTGGAAATTTAATTTTTCCATTATATGGATTAATGCTGCTAGAAATAATTTTTTTATTTTTATTTCTAACTATTAAAAAATATATTTTGTTATTACCAAAATTCTAGGCTATTCTGAAACTTTACTGAAATTGAAAACTCACTTTTTAATTAAAAGTGAATAATCTCCTTAAGACCCTTCGCACTTGTATATGAATTAATCATATATAAATATGAATCAATACATATTATGATATGTACTGATATTTGCATATTCAAAACAAATATAATATGTGTGTATCATTTACTATATGATAAGTAAATTTTGAAATTTGATGTACAATAAACGAGCTACATACGATATGGAATTTGATTTACTTCCACATAGCTAAAGCTTATCCAGAATACAATATTCATGGAAAATGAACTTTAGTAAAAACAATTCACATGTATGCACTACTAAAAGTTTAAATCAAACTTTTGGCTAAAAGTTACGACTATATATATGTGTTTTGTGGAATATTCTTAAAATAACTTTCTTGATAAAATTTGATAGAATTAACTTAGAGTTGGAATATATATTTATGAAAAGAATATTCTATTTTACTTTTGTTTTATGGAACCGTTTTATCAAGAAATCAAATTTAGTTCAAATTTTATCAAGAAATCACATATTATAACTTATTGTTGAGCATGCTTTTTTGAAGATATTTATGATATCATTCGAATTAAAATTTGATGTATTCACATGTACCGTCTACAAATAGAAATTACTATGTGCGGTACATTTTGTTTCCATATAACCATATCATAAATTATTCATGAACATTTTTAAGTTTTAATCAACTTAACAAAGGTTAAACGTATTTTCCATTAAATTATAAATTAAATCTTCATAGTTGGTTGTTTTTGCAAAGGTTTTTAAATTATAAATTAAATCTTCGTGGTTGGTTGTTTTTGCAAGTGTTTTTTGTGATTGTTTTTTCTAATATGCTAGAGCATTTAAAAAAAAGAACTCATATGGGTATCTCCAACATCCTGAGTTTGATCCAAATGAAATAAATGATGGTAAATAGAAATCCCTTCTTATGTTAATTATTTTAGGACTTTATCATCGTGTCTAATGTTTGGCAAATTTAATTAATATATGATAAGTAAAGTGGAAATATACATACCTTAATTCTCCCCATGGTCATTATGGTTCAAATTCCAAAACAATTAATTCCTAATCTAACATTAAATAACTCAATTTCACAACCTGTTGTGCAGTAAAATCGTTATCTTTTGTCACATTATAGCAATTACTTAATATACTTTATTTTTTATCAGTGAATACAAGGTAAATATAAGTACGGTTATATATTTTATTTGCCAAAATAATTATTATGTAAGCTCTGACTAAAGGCTAGCCAAAGTTCAACAATGTAAGAATAAGGTTGATATAACCTTATCGTTGTTCGCTTCCTTTACATTTGGTGGAATGTCAAATTTTTATGCCATCATTGTACTAATTCCATAAAACTATGGAAAAGCTTATAGAACATTTTTATTCGATGCAACAAAGATCCATGCCCTATATCGACTGAAACCGATCTCCTATTTTTTATGCATATTCATTTCACCCCTACTTGGATATTAGATACCATCTCCATACATTTAATATTATGCTTAAAAATGCAACCATGTACTCTCGGGAAAGAAAAAAAAATATGACTGCACTGCATGTCACTTATATATTACTACTTTCATAGTTAAATAAAAATGCAATCGCCTAAAATTGAATATAAAACCATTCCAGTTTGATTTTATTTTACAACAATATGACATGCAAATTATATGTGTATTTTAGTCTCATGTTAGAAGTGTCAGTTTGTTTTCAAATTGATTTGTAATGGACTGATATGAAATTAGACTAGGCTTGAATTTCAGCAGCAAATTATGAGTATGAAATCATATTACCCACATTAATGTCATAAATAATATTATAATTCTGTTTATGTATGAAATGAGTGGACAAAGACTCATGACTTAAGGTTATTATAAATTTCAATCTATTAATTTCATTACATCTGTTTTACATCCTTTATAATGTGCAGCATATCTCATCCAGTGTAAGTAATAGAAAATATTGAATAGTTTAGTCTTATTGTTGACGCGTAAAATTGTCATCAACGGTCAAGATTCTTAATTGCTTACGAATTATAGTTTCGCGTGGAAAAGTAAGTGCGGAAAGCAATAAATCACACAAGAGATTTATAGTGGTTCGGACTCGCGAGGGACCTACGTCCACTCTGGAAGTGTTGTTGGTATTTAATTAATAATCAAAGATTACAAGCATGTGACCATCATGTGGCATCTCCTAACAATCATTTCTAAGTACAATATGGCTAAAATTATTATATAATACTATATTAGGAAAAAGACTAAAATATCCTTCTTCTTCCTCAAGGTCAAGATACCATTAATGAGGTCTCTTGGGGTTTCAAAAGAGATGTCATGTCACAAAAATCCAACCCTTTTGAAGTGAGAGGTAGTGGGGTATTTATAGTGGAGTGTTTCGAGTCCCGGGTACCATGCCTCCGAATTTCGAACCCTGGAGTGTAAAAACAGCAAAAATTCGAACCCCTCCCTGGGGTTCGAAATTTTGAACCATGCGGGGTTCGAATTTCGAAACCCGAGGGGATCGAATTTTGAACCCCGAGGGGATTCAAATTTTGAACCCCGCTGGGGTACGAGAGGCACCCGAAAAGCTGAGAGGTTAACCATGGTAGGGTTGTTCGCTCGTTTGGGGTTCGAGGTATCGGTTTGGAGATATCCTGGAGGAGAGGTGAGGTTGTTGCTGGCGCAGTCCCTTCTTGGCCCATTCCTGTGGCTCTGTGGCGAAACTCCTGTCTTCATACTCGTGTGATGCGTTAAGTTGAGCGCGTCTTATGTACTTTTGGGAACCGGTCCAAAAGGTCAGTTAACATTTGTCCCTCAAAGTACATCTTGTTTGGATATGATGTGCTTTGTGTTGTAAAAGAATAGTTGAGTTCTCGATCTTCCCGCAGGCTGGGGAAAAGGGCTAGTACTAGCGGTTAATCAGTTTCGTTTTTTGGTTGTTACCGAGTCGTCCCTTGTCGGATGTCAGAGTTGTATTGTTTTGAGATATGAACGATCACGGGGTTCGTATGTATGCAATAGTCATGAATGTTCATAGGTACAAACCCCTCATCTTCGCGTCCGCACACACACACACATATATCGAAATCTTGAAACCGAAGGGATCGGGGATTTTAAATCCGAGGGGTTCTAAGTTTCGAACCAGAGGGGATTAAAAAATTTCAAACCCGAGGGGCTCAAAATTTCGAGCCCGTAGGAATCGAAATTTCAAACCCGAGGGATTCGAAATTTCAAATCCCGGAGGGGATATGAAGAGACATGCATCTCCTTATATAAAGGCCCCACCTCACTATTTTCTTTCTTCCTTGTTGGCCCCTGCCTCCATTAAACTAAGCGTTGAACTGGACATCGGATTGACAACTTTTAGGTAGGGCTAGCGTGATCGGAGTGGAGGATAGAGAGGAGAAGGGAGGAGCCAAGGACCCCCAAACACACGGGGTTCGAAATTTTCGAATCTGGTTGGGGTTCAAAAATTCGAACCCTGGTCGTTGTTCGAGGGTTCGAACCCCACGCAAGTTTCGAAGGCTCGAACCCTCTAACGGGGTTCGAGAGTTCGAACCCTTGGTGGGGTTCGAAAGTTCGAGCCCTTGGCGGGGTTCAAAAGTTCGAACCCCTGTCGAGATTCGAAAGTTTGAATCCCTTTCGGGGTTTGAGTTTTCGAACCCTTGGCGGGGTTCAAAGTTCGAACCCCTATGCGGGGTTCGAATTTTCGAATCCCTGAGCGAAGTTCGAAATTTCAAACCCCTATGCAGGGGTCGAAATTTCGAATCCCCGAGCGGGGTTCGAAATTTCGAACCACTATGTAGGGTTCGAAATTTCAAACCCCTACGCAGGGTCCTAGCTTTTCCCAAACTTTATGCGTGGTTTGATCTTTTGATCCCCGAAGGGGGACAAGTCCCGCGATTGGTTCCATTGCCTCGACCTGTCTGTCTTCACTTGACTACACTTGTACATCTATGTTAACGATCATGCATTTAGCTGTCTGTGTATTCACATAGGATAGAGCATAAATCCGAACTGTGACCCGGATTGCTTGATTGTTTGCATTTTATTTGAATGCCTTATATTTCACATAACACTGCACACACATGTTAGTTTGCACCAACACGAGGTGTAATGGCCCGTGAATTTTCAACCCCAAAAATCGACACAAAAACATTATATCGACTATTCAAGCACCGAAAACACAGGAACGTTGTTAGAAAGAATATTATAGGGTGAGGTAAGAACGAAAGAAATACTAGAATAGAAGAAGAACCAGCACAACACAGAATCAGAATCTCACATCGCAGCGGAACAAAATATAATATAGAAATAAATCTTTTATAGAGAGATGTTAAATAAAAACTTACAATCATCAGAGTACATCAACACATCTGGACAGTTATAATAATCTGTCCTCATATACAGTCACACAGCGGAATAACAACTAGATATCATAGGTATGGGCTCTTCCAGCTCATCTCTTTATTTCATCTGATAATCTAGACCTGTACACCCCAGTCTAACCCGAGCATTACAAACGACGGGTCAGTCTGGTGAACCAAAGTGAGAAAAACACACTGTTTTTATAAGCATCATCCAACTTGATTTTAGAGTCAAAATCCTTTTGAAATAAAAGGATAATCGTAAGGCCAAATCCAGACATAAATACGGACGGTTGTTACCTTACGATAACCCAAAACGTTTTCAAAATCAATATCTTTTCTGATATTATAATAGTGTCTAAATACAAATAAAAATCAATCTAGTAGAACGCTTGCATCTCATGCTCTACATATAGTATAGAATCAAAACCGCAGACACTTATTGGAGAATGGATTTCCTAGCAAGGTATGGGACCACCTTCCCGACAATGTACCTCTGGAGATGAATACATTGGGGGTTCAACAAGAACATCTTGCAACCCAGGCTAAACATGACCGGTCCCTCACTATACTTTGAGAGTACTGAATATATCATGACCATGGTTGGGGGCCAGCCAACCGAACCGATAGCATACATATAAAAATAAAAGGGACAGTCTAAGGCATTTGGTTTCATTAGATCAGGTAATGATATAACCTTTTGATGGGTGCGACCCACATAGCCATGTGACCTACTCGATTTTATGCCATTCCCCAGTTGATCAGGCTAGAAGTCTAAATTTATTTAATTAGTTGTTTATTTACCTTTATTATTATTTTTAAAACATCTGGTCATCATTCACTTTGAATGCCACATCGTCAAGTCCGCCAAGTCACTAATTGACATTCACAAAAATATTGTTAAGCTAAGAGAACGGTCGTTCTCCGCCACTAACAGATTACGTTTGTAAAAATCAACGTACGTGATTCTTAAGAAATACTCTGTCAGACATTCGTCCATACAAGTCATCCAGGAACAAGATGAACCAAATGCACCCTCCTACCACATTCTTATATAGGAATGAACCCAAGTATCAGTAGCGAGTAGTCCTTGCAATCCGAAGATTTCACTCATGACAAAATCACTTTCAAAATATCTCCGGCCGCTAAATCCGAGAAATTCAACAAGTGGTTCTTCCGTTGATGAAGATCCACGGTCTTCAATGTTCCATCTTCAATTAACATTTTCCACGTATTTGCTGGTCGGAATGGTTTTCGAATATAATTCGATCCCGGTCTTTCCGTACCAACAATCGTATTTGGTCAGATTTAATAGTCGGTTATTTAACTATCAAATAATATCAGGTAAATGAAGTGAGTTACTGATTCAGTACTTGGCATTACTTGGCTTTTTTAATTAACATCTGTTAATTATATTCTTAAAAATCATTTCATTCGCTTATAAACTTTTCGAATACAGTTTTCAATATTATTTACGAAAATCATAACTTATGTTTCCCTCAATTTCTCTCATTTATAAACTAATACCATTCTGGGATAATCATGATGTCGTTCAAGTTGGGGTATTTTATTTACCTCTCAGACCTTGACCAACAACATTCATATCTTCAGAATAGATAGAAGTTTATTAACCACACGTTTTCCTTTGAAAACCTTATTTATCTCTCAACACCATTTACTTAATTAATTATTAAGTACTATTAATATACTTCTCGACTAATCTTTATTAATCCTTTTTAATATTATACTCGACTTTCGATTCTATTATAAACATTCTTTGACTTGTTTGCAACAACAATATCATATTGGTTTTTAAATCATATATAACTGTCTTTAACAAATCTAATATACATATCTTAATAAATCTTATATAAGTATATTTATAAATCATACCTTTATATCCTTTACAACTCTTATATTGACATCTCATACGAATCCCTTTTATCAAAACACTTCATTTATCATCTGTAACAAACGTTGCAGATTTCATTTCTAAACTCTTAACTTCCATTTTATTATATTTTTTCAAATTATTACGACAACTTATGCATTGTCTAAAATCACATAGCGATCCTTTTTAAAGATCTTTAGTTTATAAATCAAATAGACCAATTTATTATTTGTAACAATTATTACAAATTCATTTTTCAAATCTCTCACTTCATTTACGAATCTCATTTGTAAATTATTATCGACAACAAACATTTCGATTACATTTCAACTCCTAACTTCCATTTACAAAATCGTTTGTAAATCATTTACGACAATTTATATTCATTGCCATTTCCAAAATCTTTTACTTAGCTTACACTCTCAACTCCGCTTAACATTCCGAACTTCGGAATATCACATTCCGAACCTCGGAATAAATCTCATTTTGTTATTTCATACAATTTTCCCATTTTATTAACTTCAAATATTTAGTAAATATTTAATTTAAGCTATCACATTCATTTAAAATCCTTTTTATAACTTCGTTACAAAAACACGGGTTTTTACTATAAATCTCGTTCATAAACTCCTTTTCACCATTCAATTCGATTTATTTCAACTTCGATCACTTTTTAAATGAAATCCAATTAAAAAGTTACCTCTCAAATTATTATTAATTGAAATAATAATTTACTTCATCATTAACTACTGTATAAGTGGTTAACTTCTTTATTGGCTAAAATAAATAGTAATTTTCCTTTTAAAAATCTTATTAAAATTTAAACAAATACTCATTAACCATTTCATTAGATAAATTCAAAACAAATTGATTTAATAATCAATCCAGTTTAAACGGTTGACTTTGTCAATTCAAAACATGGTTATTTCGTTAACCAGTTCCAGTTAGTCCCTTATTTAAATTAATTAATAACATAATTAATTTAAATAATTTCATTTAATTATTTCTTACAAACAATAAATCTCAGTTATAAATCATTATATTAATCCTTGCTCACTTGCTTATTCATCTTAGTAATATAATAATTTGCTTTATAAATCATTTAATAAGTAAGAGGAGGCACGTGCTTCGCACACTACTGATTTTTGATACAAAAATGGTATTTGGTGGTTAAAACAATCAACATATATGTGTTTGGTTTATTTCCCTTTTATAAACTTCATTTTAAATAATATATTTAAAAATCTATATTCATTTATAAAATAAATTTATAACTTCATTACGGTCGATTCATTCGACGGTAAGTCCATATTTATATAATGATTGATTTATAAGCCAGATACTGCCAATTACTCAACCAATATCACCCATTGGTTTAAAACGGAACAAATGTTGAATTTCAAGTCAACAGTCAATAATCAAATCAATCATTTCAACAGACGGGTTTAAACGGTTCATATAATGATAATATGAAAATAAATAACATTAAATGTATTTGAGGAATCCCGTTAGATCCCTCCAATCTGTCCTTCCCTGCATCCAAAATGGTTATCTCAATATAATATTATTCAATTCAATTTAACTGATATAACAGTAAATAACAGTCATTTAACAACAACCAATTTATTTAACATTAACAAAACAATCCAGAAAATTCATTAAATTTAACACGTTTATTTTATAAACGTGACCAACAAGGTAAGTTACCTTTATTGGGACCAATCGTTAAAATAAAAATTTGGTATTTCACCGAAATTAAACAACGTTTAATTTTTATCGGTTCAGCCAATATATGAATATATATTTCACAAACAGTCAATCATTAGCAACCATAGCACACAAAATAAAAACCCGACTTTTATATAAGTGGGAAGAACTGAGTGATTTTAACTCACCATGAGTTGATATCGTGGTATAAACGACTGGTTTTAATTAAATTAAACGAGTGTTTAATTTAATCAAAAATCCCAGTTGATTTCAATTGCATCCAGATCTGTTCCATATTGTAGAGTTCGTTCCCGTGATTGCAACGTAGCTTGTTGGTCCATGTTCTGGTAATATATGCATGAATTATCACCGTTATACTTATACGATTTAATTCAAAAACTAATTAACTTTTGATTAAACTAATTATTATATAAACCCGTTACTTTGTCTTTGAACAATACTGGACCGATTCCTCCGTCCCTCATCGTCAAGGTACAGCACATGTTTCACCATTTCAACTTATCATCCATGCCTGTTATTCCATTGATGCAATGCCTTTCAGCTGATTAACACTTTATGTTCAGTACCCAACAGTGCGCGTTAAAAACAGTATAGGCTGACTCAAAATGCTCCCTGCACAATTCCATACTTAAGTCAATATAATTTAAATTAATTATTTAATTAACTTAGTTATCTTAACTGCTAATTTAAAACTAATTACGTTTTAAAATAATTATGTCTAGCATTATCAAACCAACCTATTTATTATTCAAAAAGATACAGCTCTAACAAATTCTACTACTCTAAACAATCCATACTTCACTTTAATAATCCTTTGAAAATAGGCGGACCGAACCTCTTCCAAAATTGTTCATGCTGTTTTTAGTACACGGTTTTGAATCCAATATCAAGTGGATTTTAATCTTCGTTCCTAATCCCAGCATTATTTTTATAAGCTTGATACTAATTTCTCAAATTAATAATCAAATTCCTAATCACTTATGTTAGAACTTAGTTATAATGTTAACGATAAAATAGTGGGCGATTGCTGTTCTTTGATCATCACTTACACAAAGTCTGTCCTCGAACACGTTAATTCTTTCGTATTGGAAAAAGTCGGTTACACCATCTGCTAATTCCTTCAGCATCCACAAAATCCCACGTCGCCAACCTTTATTCCACCGTTGTGCCACCATGCCTCAGCCGGAGTCCGATCCAAGCCCGCCAATTTCTACATCTTAGCCCACCCGACTTCCGCCTCAAAACCTCACCTCGTCAAGCATGCCCGTTTATCGCTAAAACTCTTCGAACCGCGTAGTGTTCATGGCTTGTTTCCAACTACACCACTTCAAAAATATTCATCATCACCGTTCAGATTATAGTACTCATAGAGTACTATAAGATTGTTGTAGAAAATTTTGAATTTTGATGTGAAGATTGAGAGAAATTTTGAGGGATTGGTTCAAAAGTTTTGGTGTGTTCATAATTTAGGGTGGCGACGGAAATTTACTCCAGGTTGGCCGCACAAAGAGATTTGACCAAGATTAGGTTACGCTTCATGCTTTTATAGAGAAGTTGGATCATTTATTATTATTTTATTGTCCATGAACTTGCACTCTGCTTTCCGTAAAATTGACACACCATATGATTTCAAATTCGAGATAAAATACCTAATCCTAGCATAAAAAAATATTTCGGATCCAATGGGACAGGTTTCGTCGAATTCCGATGTCATTTGTGAAAAGTCAGTTATAAATATCGATGAAAAATCAAGCGTTAAAAATTCCTATAATTACAGAAAAAATCTAAAAATTCTGAAATCTTGACATTTTACTAGACCTCTTCCTACCAGATCCAATGAATCTTGTTTCGTCAAATTTGGACTTCGTTTGGCCAGTCGTCTATTCATTTAAAATTACCCCTGTCTAAATTGTATACACAATTATACAGAAACAGAGACATTTTTGGCCACCGAAGTCACATACGACACCAGTTTTCCACGAAATTTGATTTTATTACAATAATTTGACGATACGGTTCCAATGAAACTAATTTCACTGAAAACGGAGACCGTTTTCAAAAATGGCTATTTTTAACGCTTATATAATATCGAATAAAAAATAATTTAAATTCGAAAATAATTCAAATAAAAATAATAATAAATTATTATCATCATATTCATCCAAATAAAATTACCATATAGTTGTACAACTCGATATCGTCAATTTCGAGTCAAGACGGTGTCCAAATTATATTAAAACCCTATTATTCAATAAATAAACGTTATTTTTTTATAACGATTTCCATGGCGACTATTTTAAAATTTGAATTGGACATAACTAACAATTGATAACACAAAATCTGGATTTTTTCTCTTCAATATGAAAATTATAATCAACAAGAATCCATCGTTTCTTGTTTCACAGAATTTCGACTTATATCGGATCCTATATATTCAATTAAGTTCAAAACTCCATATTACGAACTACCATGCCATTTCGAGCTCGTTTTATATTATATATAAATTATAACGTTCAAACTTTGTTTTAATAATGAATTCAATATTAAAATCCATTAATATTTCAAATATAATATTTAAAATAATAAATTAAATTAAATACTTGTCTACCAAAAATACGGGACATTACACGAGGGGTACAGGTTATTCGGATTCGATATCTAACACTGATGCGTTAACGTATAGTTAACCACATGAAGACACGATCTATGTTGGAACATACTTCTGGCATTGAAGCTTCTTTGCCTTTATCGCACAGATCTGACACTACCAGCGATGCTAGCTCAACAGGCAGCGAGCTTAAGACTCCCGGAGGATCAACTCCTTCTCAAACCACAAGTTTACCGGGAGTGCCCGAAAACGGGGGTTCGGTGGAGAGGCAATACTCCCCGGTTGTTCATGAGGAGATAGAAAATGTAGATACCATTGGAGAAGGTGCCCTCGTGGCACCAGACATGCTGGCCGATGCAGTTATCTTTGAGAATATGTCGGATTCCGTGCCGTCACGTATGGATGTATCTACAATCAGGAAGATGGCGTTACGATTTACTATTCATGTGGATGATGTTCGCGCTCCTGGGGAGAATGGTAGGGCTCATGCACCCCCGGAAGGCTTGACGGCATAGAACAGACAGGTCTGCGTTATTGGTTATGTGCCCCCAGCCAATGACTTTATTCGGGACATCCTGTGTTGCTTCCGTATAGCTCCATCACAGTTGCATCCAAATGCTTATGCCTCGCTTTTAGGTACTTATGTTTTGTACCGAGAGCATCTGAATCGTGAGCTTACCGGGGTGGACATCTGGTATTTGTTTTAGCTAAAAAGAAGGGCCAATATATCGTCGTCTCAGTATTTTCTTGAGGCCTTGCCTCTCACTAAGTTCTTTGTTGGAAATGGCCTAATTTACCTGTCTATAAGTACGAATGGTTTTTTGTGCGATGCCCTCCCAGATTTGCGAGAAGATGGGTGGAATGAAGTAAGTCTCTTATCAAATTCCATTCTGCGAAGTGTACGAATTTGGTGTCTTATTCTTCGATTTTTTAATGGCAAGGAATCCTGAGGCGTCCACTGGCATTGAGTACCAACAACGCCTCGAGGCTTTGCGTGCGATTCCGTCTGTGTTGAGCTCTACTGACTCAGTTATAAGTCTGGATCGACTTCATTGTGCAGGGCTGCTACCTGACGACCGGACTATTATCAGACCCGCAATCGCAGGCGGTGGGCCGAAAGGACAGGCGGGGAAATACCATGGGGTCATTGGGCAAAAAAGGAAAGCGCCTTCCATTGGTGCTGAGTCGGATAAGGTAGTGAGGGTACAGGATAAGATTGGCGATGAAGAGACAGCCGGTGTTGGTGAGGGCTCGTTAGTCGCTCCGACTCAGCCCGAAATTGGTGGGACGGGAGAAGGAGCAATGGTGAGCCCGCAACCCTCGGCGACCATCTCCGAGCCTGACGTCGCGGTCGAGGCGGAAGGTCAGTTTGATGATCTTAACAAACTTCCCCTTGAGCCATCTCCTTGGTTTGGCACTACAAGTGTGGGTGAACTGGCTTTAGCCGCTGGGGTTTTTACTCTTTTGAGCGGACCATCATCTGGTTTGTTGAGAGAACACTTAGGATGCATTCATTTCATAAACATTGCAGGCATCGACACTTGTTTGGTTGTACCGAAGTACACTTGTTCTGACTCTATCAGTTTATTTTACAAGTGATATGGCTAGAGGAAGTGGAGGTCGAAATTATGGCTGTGGAGGCCCCTGGTATCCCAGGAACACTTTTCTCGATATCTACCGAAGAGGAACTAGCATATATAGAGATACTCTACCCCCCAAATCGCAGCAGCGGGCATCGCCCCAGGGATCGCCCTTATCGGTCTCCATCTCCTCCCCCTCCCAGAGCTTCTAGAGCGGACTCTCAGCCTGAAATAATGGGCTCTACGCATTTGACATTGACATCTCCTTAACATACGACACCTTTGGCTCTCGTGCAAGGCTGGAGGTGAGAGAGCAACCGCCGAGCTACTCGAAGCAGGGGGTCACCAAATAGAAAAAACAGGATTTACTAGTGTCTAAGCCCCGGGTGCTGACTGTGAACGAGAGGAAGGCATTATTGAAGGAAAAATTTCCTAACCTTTACTTTGAGTAGTTGATGTTCCTTCCCGATATTAGTCCTATCCCCCGCGCGGGTGATGAGATGGTATGGCAGAAAGTGCAGGGTGCATACTTCCTGGCTAGGCAACTCAGCCAATATTCTTTGGGCCTTTCCGAGTTGATTAAAAGAAAGAACTTGGAACTCGTCAATCACCGGCTGACTATTGATGCCGAGCGAACCTCAGTTCGTTGTCCGGAGAAGGAGATAGGTAAATTCATCGTTTGTGTGGCATGCACTTTTTGGTTAATCGCTACACTTTTTCGATCTAACTCTGGACGTTGCTCTTGTAGTGGAAATGAGGGAGGCGCGGGAGACGTTGAAGAAACAGAGAGACCACGAGGCATCGATCTTCAAGAACACCATGGCTTCGTTGACACTGGAGAACACAGCCTTAAAGTAAGACAAAGCTGACCTAATTAAGGTGAATGCCGACTTGGAAAAAGATAATGAGAGATTGTCCCAGCTTCAGCAGAAGAATGAGACGTTAAAGCAAGAGGCGGCCGAGCTAAGGAGGAAGTTGTCTGCGGCTAAGAAAGAGAAGGAGGATGCTGAGGCTAGTAGCCGGGACGTGCTAATCTCCGTGGATGGGCTTAAGGCTGCACACATGAGAGAGGTGGAGGAACTCAAGGAGGATATTCCAGAGATAGAGTTCTGTGTGGCGTCCTCGCTAGAGGACAGTATCCAAAACATGTACATTAAGGTCCTGAAGGCTCATGAACTTTCTTGGGTCGAGGATTATCCTCGGATGCTAGCCCAGACTTGGGAGAGACATGTTCCATACGAGGCTAGTTTACGCCATGTGGATGTGGTGAGCTTGGATGAGCACCACTTGATGATTGAGCTCCTTAGGGGTGATGAATGCATTGAATTGGAGAAGGGAAAGAGGTTGTTATTGGTGGATGCTGAAAGGAAAAGGGTGGAAAGACGTGCTGCTGAGATGGGGAAGTCTATAGTCACTGAGAGTGTGACAGTGCCTGTGACGTTCGGAGAAAGCTCTCATCCTCCATACGGCCTAGTGCCCGAGGCATCTAGTGATCCCTCCCTTCTGGGGCATGGCCCTACTGAGTATGACCCTTATTACCTTGGGTTCGGGGATGCTGAACATGGATTGACCGTCGCGGGTACACTCCCTATTATACCCGTGCCTCTACATTCTGGAGGTAAATTTTCATTACCGTGAATTCCCGAGGATGATGTGATTACTGAGTTCACAGACTAAAAGGTTATGTTTTTCCTATACAGCCTCTTCTAGGGTCATCGCCACACCGGGCTTTGGCTCTATGGTTCCTCAAGCAACAGGATCCAAGTCACTTCTGCCGAAAGGGCTACCTGAAGGAGGAAGCACCCACTTGGAAACATTCTCTGACATCGATCTATGGCCCCACGTGTATGCGGATTTGATGTTTGAGGAATGAGAGATTGTGGATGGTCAAAGTGCCCATGCTGGGGGGCCATTGGATGCTGATGTGCCCTCGTTGGCGGATTTGGTGGCTTCCCAGGAAGCCCAGATTGCTCTTAAGTTAAAGGCATATTTTAGTTTCTAATTCTATTATTATTAATTAATAATAAAATGAATTTATAAATAAAGTTTTTTGGTTAGATTCTATTTTAAGGTGATATTATGATTTAATAATATTTGTAGATGAATGTCTTGAATTAATAAATGAAATTTACTTGTTAGGTTTTATATATAAGCGATATTAATGGTATTAAGTTAAACTGTTTAATCCTACTACTACTGATATTTGATGTGGTAATATCATTTTGAATTTATTAGATTCAAACTCTTAATCTCTCATTTGCATATAAGGGTAGTTTTGATACTTTGTGGTCGGAAAAATTGGATTGTGTCTCTATTCCAACAGTTAATTCATAAGATATGCCCAATTCAACTTTCAAAATAATAAAGAAAAGAACATCTACCGTTTAATTTATTTTTTGGTAGTTTAAAATACGTTGCTTATGTGAGGTGGAAGGTGACTAATCGATTAAAGTAAAACAAGCTCTCTAACTTAGGGTGTGTTTACTGTTGAACACGAATGGGGGTACGGAGAGCATTATATTGGGCTGGACGTTGAACATGATCTTGAGCATAGTATGTGACGACCGCCCAAAACCCTTGCACTAAATAAGAGAAATAATTTGTAAAAGGTGTTCCAGGCAGCTATGGATGATCATCAAGGTATGATAACATATGCGGAACCTGTCGAATAACTCACAGCGCAAGGATAAAATGTAATAGAACATATACAACAGGTTATAATAATGAAGCATACTTGATCAGTAACTTAAACCCTCCTAACAATTAGAGAAAAATATCCATACAATCTGGAAATTACGACATTGTGTCTGTACATATTTGCCTCACTAAAGCGCTCAGAGATAAACACCACATAACGGAAATAAAGATATTATATAATAGCATAGATAATACGCTAGCCTCCTACTCGTCACCGAACTGCAAAATCGTCCTCACCAAGATATCACCTGTCACCTGCTATCTAGTTTGCCCATCCAAACAATTGGATGAACAGCCCAAGGTAATAAGAGGGAAACATAAAACCTTGAGTCAGACAACAGTCTTAGTGAGTGATAAAACAGCTAACAAACTTCATTAATAAAGTATACGAGAATGGGTAAATAATCGAACTAATCTACCTACAACATCAGAGAAGAATACAATTCCCATCTTCCCCACATCAGACAGTGATAGCCTTTACAACAAACATTTAAACAATACGACCAAGCTAATCCAGGCAAACATTCAATCATGGCAACCAGAAGTAATCCATAATAACACTCATAACATCCAGATTATATATCTCACGTAAGCCATCTTAATCGAATTCAACATCCCTCAAGCACGAGCCCCAAAGGACTAAACCAATATTAGATAGGCACCCAAAAAACATCTCCTCCGATGTTGTACAATGTACGTGAGAGGGTATAAGCAAAAAAAATAATCATATAAGAAAGACTCTGATGACAACTATAATCTCTCGGCCCTCGGTATCTCTAGTCGTTATCAACGACGACTATCCATAAACCCATAACACTTTTGAGCAACCATTATCAAACGACTCATAACACTTTTGAGTTGTCATCATATCCGTTGCTTTTCGACAATCAACGAATGCATCACATCACTTCGTCATTCTTTATTGAATTCATTTTGAATTCATCGTCGCCTCCGGACCAAAGAAAAACACCAACATAAGGTCCGAAATCATCCATTTCATTCACACATTTATTACGGAGCAAACTGTAGCATTCATTGAGATGACCCTGCTTTTATATAAAAGTTTCTAGCCTGTTTTTTTGTTACATGGAGTTTTCTAATTTAGAATTATAAGAGAGAGCCATCCTTATCTAAACAATATCCAGGATCCTTAATTTTTTTTTACCAATATAGAAATATCAGTGCATAAAAATATTTTGATATATATATATATATATATATATATATATATATATATATATATGAAGATATATATATCCCCCTTGCCTTGTATCAGAGTAAGAAGAAGGCAAGAGATCCATTGATCTCATTAGAAATCAATGTTAAACATAGATATAGTAAAAATGATACCTAAATGTATACTAAAATGATACCACATGTGCTCATAAAAATAATACTTATTAAAAATGATACTTCAGAGTATAGAAAAATGATACTGTGTGACTACAGAAAATAATACTCTCATAAATGATCCTTAGAAATATAAAGAAATGATCCTTTCAAAATAACACTTATAAAAATGATATTTTAAATCTTAATAAAGTGATACTTTCAAACTGAGCATTTTAAAACCTGAGAACCATGAACATGTACAACTGCTATCATGCAACTATACTCCTTTAAATTGACTCCAGATTGACTAATACTATAATATTAGTAAATCTTCATATTTAAAACATATGTTTTTCCAACTCAGCTCATGAAATGATTAAATTATAATATTTCTTCAATTTAGTTAACAACATACACTTGCATTTCATTCATCTAACATTAAAACATCTTAACTTAATAATTACAAAGTTAATTCATAGATTTTCTTCAGAGATTCATGCAAATATCATAGTTCAAAGCTTTTATTTTCTACTCAAGCATGCTAATCATCCAAGAAAACTGCAAACTCCTGAAACCAGATCTACTTAGCTCCATCATTACCTGAAAAAGCGTTAGAGGCTGCCTCATTATAAAATGAGACACCCCATTTTCCATGAGCAAATAAGGTCAGACTAATGTCTGGTATGAGTATACCATTAAAACATAATGATAATAAAATCTGAGACATAATTGTTTTATAAAGGATTTACTTTAAAAGACATACTCCTTTCATATTGCTAAATATTCTTGTATAGGTTCCCACTTACTGATTCATAAAACACAAGTCGTTGACATACAAAATTAGTACAGACAACTAAATCAAGCATTCATACATACATACATAACAGGTTAATTCACCCTGTAAATAATCATGTTTAATATCCATAACTGTAGGAAATATTCCCAGGAAGACTCAAGTTCCTTTTTACACCAATTTCCTAGCATTTCCAGTTATTTAATTCCCTGGCCTCACCTGCATTAGGGATCACTGGGGCACATTGTAGTAATTTACTTCACACTACTACACAAAGATCTCAGGACCAAAATTAGGCCATGTACCAAACTTGCAACTCAAATACAAGCCATCCTACAGTCATCTTGACCAAAATAATCCTTAGTTAATTTACTAAGTGTTCATGTATATCTTCAGTGACTAATTACCCAAATAAGGTATCCTAACATGGTTAGACTCACTGTATAATAGTAAGGATTCCATAGAAATAATTCCAGACAATCACAATAAATTATTTAGGCAAGAACATAAATCATTCAAGCATAAATATACTTCATACAATGCATCTGTGTAAATTCCATAAAATAATTCATTCATAGATTTAACTAGTATAAATCCTTGTTTAATCATGACAATATATACATACTTTATCCGAGTATACATTTGGTATTAATCTATGGCTTTAGTAATATTTTTGAGAGATTTTGGCCACTATGCATAAACTGGTCTCAAATAAATTTCAAAACCTAGCTGAGACATAATGGTTGTATTCTTGACTAGAGATCAACACATAGAAAATCTATTGCTCTCTAAATCAATCACTTACAGAGCCTCAGCACCTATACATCAGTATATTGCAGCCCATATAAATGTTTTCATGGATGTTTGCCACAGATTTATGTCTTTTGCATATTCAGATTCAATAAAACTTCAAAGGTATCATTTCAAAGGTGTTTAAGGGATCATGTCTGAATAAATAACTTCAGATCCATGAGGTTAAACTCAATGATGAACTTAA
The DNA here is from genome assembly GCA_030737875.1 of Allium sativum. Taxonomy (NCBI): domain Eukaryota; kingdom Viridiplantae; phylum Streptophyta; class Magnoliopsida; order Asparagales; family Amaryllidaceae; genus Allium; species Allium sativum. The sequence goes on from CM060919.1 coordinate 436,982,255, forward strand.
ATAAAATCAGTGGTATATTCTTCAGTCATATATATATATAAACAGATGAGAAAATAAATCTGGAAAACAAACTTAAACAATGTGATCTTATAAAATAGTGGCTGTCTCTTATTTAGGACTTAATGCCATTTACTTTTAAGTGAGAATACTCACCAATTTCCTCCTTCTAAGCTAGAAAACTCAGAAAATCTTTGCTTTATCCCCAAGTTTTCCTTCTCCCTTTGAAAACAGATTTTTATGGATTTATATTGTTTTATATTAGGCAGTTGGATTTTTTTTGCCCGGCTACCCTTATTTATATTATCAGTTTTCTAGGGTTTCAAGGCTTTAAAATGTCAGTTCTACCCTTCAACAAATCATGCCATATGTGTGAGTGTTATTTACATGATTTAACTCCATTTAAATAAAAGTGCTCGGGTGTAAATTGCTTAGCTTTTACAGGAAAAAGAAAATGCTTTAAAAACCATTTTCCCTCCAAAACAAGTCATGCCAAAACAATGTCTCCCCCCTTTTCTAAATCTGGTCACACTCTCCATTTACATCTATGTACACTTGTTTTGCCATTTACATGTATGTACTTTATTCCGAACCCATTTTACATTTTTTTTACACTAAATCAATTCATGCATTTTAACTTAAAATTTACTGGAAATTCATGTGTACACACACACATGTGAATCATAACACATATACACAGATGTCCTGGAATTAGAGTACTGCCTTGTGCATATTCTTTGTTGTACACATGTGCACACACAAACTCATACATGCACACAGTCCCAAAGCCTCACTAATTCCATACAAAATTCAATAAATAGTTTAAACCATGTCAAAATAATTTCTAACAACATGTTGGGTAATTACAAATACCCTAACTTTTAGGAATTGTGTCCTCACAATTGTCTTCATAGTTGAAATAAAATTGCAACTTGATTCAGAAATTGTAAACATATTCATCAATTAATTAAATTGGTCAAACAAGTAAAAGTAACATACTTATGAAATAAAAGAAAATGTTACCTTCAATTGGTAAACAGTTTAGGATAATTCACCCTAACCATGTCTTCTAATTCCCATGTGCAATCATTTGGATCAATACTCCATTGCACTTTCACAAGCTTCAAGTTTTTATTTCTCAGTTTCTTCACATCTTTGGCCAAGATTCCCACTGGCTCTTGTTCATAAACCAAATCTGGCTTCACCTGAATCTGGAATGGGGTTTCCAAATTATCATTTTTGTCATGAATCCATCTTCTTAATTATGATACATGAAAGACATTATGCATCCCTTGCATCTCTTCTGGCAATTCTAATTTATAGGCTAAAGTTCCAATTCTGTCCATAATCTTATATGGTCCAATGTACCTAGGGATCGGTTTTCCTTGTTTTCCAAACCTTAACATCTTTTTCATTGGTGAAATCTTGATGAAAACAAAGTCACCTACCTGGTATTCAACTAGCTTTCTCTTCCTATCTGCATACTTCTTTTGTCTTTCTTGTGCAGCAGCCATCCTCCTCCTTATCAATGCAATCTTCTCGGTTGTTTCCATTATGTATTCAGGGCCTAAAACTGCTCTCTCACCAGTTTCAACCCAACATATTAGACATGAACATAGCCTGCCATATAAAGCTTCAAATGGTGCCATTCCTATAGTACTTTGATAACTGTTATTGTATGTAAATTCAGCTAAATGGAGGTGTTCTTTCCAATTACCCCCAAAGTCTAAAATACATGCTCTTAATAAATCCTCAAGTACTTTATTAACCACTTCAGCTTGTCCATCTGACTGTGGATGGTAAGCTGTGCTCATGCAAAGCTCACTTCCCATAGCCTCTTGAAAACTTCTCCAAAACTTGGATGTAAAAATAGTGTCCCTGTCACTTACAATGGTCTTGGGTATACCATGTAATTTCACTATTTCCTTCATAAATATTTGAGCCAATTTTGGTGCATTTCTATCTACCTTCACTGGTATAAAATGTGCTACTTTAGTTAGCCTATCAACCACTACCCATATACTAGTATTTCCTCATTTTGATCTTGGTAGACCATCTGCAAAATCCATGGAGATGTCCTCCCACTTCCACTGAGGTATACTTAATGGTTGTAATAAGCCTGAGGATCTTTGTGTTTCTGCTTTTACCTGTTGGCAAACTACACATTTGGCTACAAATTTTGCTACATCTCTCTTCATCCCCTTCCACCAATAAATCCTCTTAAGATTGTGATACATCTTAGGGCTTCCTGGGTGTATAGAATATTTGCTCCTATGAAATTCATTTAAAATTTCATCTTTCAATTCTAGGTTATCAGGTACCCAAATTCTATTTTTATTTCTTACATATTCCCTCTCATCAATGTGCAGGTCTTGCATTTCTTCTCCTGCCTCCAAAAGAGTTTTCTTCTCTAAAATAATAGGATCTTCATTTTGCATGTTTCCTACCTTCATAATCAAATCAAATTGCAAGGTAACCATACTTAATCTTCCCATATTTTCTTGTGCATCATGCACCTCCATGTGCACACCATTATTCTCTTTTATTTCCAGATCAGTGAGGATCATTAAATCTTTAAATTCCTTTATCATCATCAAACTTATTTTTGCATGTTGCCTACTCAAAGAATCAGCTACTCTATTTGCTTTTCCTGGTGTGTAGAGTATCTCAAAATCATATGCAGCTAAAAACTCCACCCACCTATGCTGCCTCATATTTAAATCCTTTTGTGAAAATAAATATTTCAAAGATTTATGGTCTGTATAGAGCTCAAATTTTGCTCCTAACAAATAATGTCTCCATAATTTCAAAGCATATACTACTGCAGCTAATTCCAAATCATGTGTTGCATACCTGGTTTCATGGGGTTTCAACTGCCTTGATGCATATGCCACTACCTGGCCTTCTTGCATCAATACTGCTCCCAAACCATACCCACATGCATCTGTGTAAATGGTTAAATCATGATTCCCCTCTGGTATTCTCAAGTCAGGTGCATTCACTAATGCCTTCTTCAATTCCTCAAAAGCTTTCTCACATTTTTCTGTCTAAACATAAACTTGATTTTTCTTAGTCAGATTAGTCAGTGGTGTTGAGATTTTAGAAAAATCTTTAATAAATCTCCTATAATATCCAGCCATTCCCATAAATGATCTAACTTCACTCACTGTTTTATGTCTTTTCCATGTCTGTATGGATATCACCTTACTAGGATTCACAGAGATACCTTGTGCAGAAATGACATGCGCAAGAAAATTCACTTCTTCTTTCCAAAATGTGCATTTAGATAATTTTGCCTTTAAATTATTCTGCCTTAATCTGTTCAAAACTAAATGCAAATGATTTTCATGCTCTTCCTTTGTCTTAGAATAGATCAGAATATCATCTATAAAAATTAGCACAAATTTATCCAAATAATCCCTGAATGTCCTATTCATTAAATCAACAAAATAAGATGGTGCATTAGTAAGTCCAAATGGCATTACTAAAAATTCATACAATCCATATCTATTGTTGAATGCTGTGTATTTAATACTAGAATCCTCTACCTTCATTTGGTGAAAACCTGAGGCTAAATCAAGCCTAGAAAACACCTTGGACCCAGCCAATTGGTCAAAAAGATCATCAATTCTTGGTAAAGGATATTTATTCTTGATGGTGTAACGACCCAGAAAATCTGAACCAATTTAAAATTTTTAAATTGGCTAAAATAATGGATTTTAAATATTTAAAATAAATATTTTAAATAATGGCGATGAAAACTGAGTTTGAATCGACATTTGAAAACCAATATAATTAATTATAATTATATATAGAATTGAAAATGGCGCGGTAGTTCGATAATTCGATTTCAAACTTCAATTGAATATACCGGGTGCAAAACAATCCGGATTTTAGTGGGACCAAAAACATTAGTATCTAATTGATGATATCTTTCTAACGAATCCGACCAATCGAAATTTGATAGCGGGAATCAAAAGATATGTCCAGTTGAAAATTCTGAATAGTCGCTATGGAATTCAGGCCCTTAAAAATGGACATTTTGCAAATGACCTCGGATTTCGACGAAACCACTTTTGTTAGATCCGCAGTGTCAAGTTATTGCTAGGTTTCAAATTTCATAATTTTTCGAATCAATATGTGAGCGTGGCAAAGGAAAACGCGTTTGACCGGTTTCAGTTGATTTTAATCGACTGGAAATTGACCATTTTTCAAACGGTCTCAGAATTCGACGAAACTAGTTTTGTTAGGACCGTATCGTCAATACGAAGCTAGAAAATATTTTTCTGGAATTTTTCTAGTTAGTATGTGACCCCGGTAATTTGAAATGCGCATTTAAAATTCAATATAGTGATTTAAGTGAAAATTCAAAAAGAAACTGATTGTAACAATCAAATCGGCTTGCGATGCATATCCCATTGTGTTCGGAATGGGGGTAAAACGCTATGGACGACAGGCGGTGGGCCTCGTTTCGAGGTCGTATGTAAAAGTCAACTTTTTTGCAAAATTAAATAATTAAATAATAAATAAAAAAAATATAATCTCCCCCTTTTTCCTTCTGCTTGCCCCCCCCCCCCCCGTTCATTATAATTTCAAACGGAAAAGAAAAAAAAAACCCTAGGACTATCGAGCAGCCGCCCTCCCCCTCAGGCGAACGCCGCCGAAGACAAGCCATCGCCCCCCTCCATCGATCGAAGAGCCGAAGCCCTCGAGCCCCCCGTCGAATCAAAGCGCGAGCCCCCCCTCGAAGCCGCCGACCCTGACATCGAGCAGCCCCCCTACCTCGACGCGACGCCTCCCCGACTGCCGCCAAGAGCAGCAGCAGCCCTCCCCTCGCCGTAAGTTTTTTTATATTATTTTATTCGTATTTTATATAAACAGAAAGGTTTATAAACTGATTTTAAAAGCATAATAAAAACTGATTTTTATATAAAATTAAAACTGGTTTTTTTTATTAGTAACAAAACTGATTTTGTTTTAAAAAGAAAAAAAAACTGATTTTTGTTTTAAAAGTAAAAACTGAATTTTAAAACTGATTTTTATTAAAGGATAAAAACTGAATTTTATAAAAGGAATTAAAACTGATTTGGTTTTTAAAAATTAAAAACTGATTTTATTTTAGATAAGTAAAAACTGAATTTTAAAACTGATTTTTATTAAAGGATAAAAACTGAATTTTATAAAAGGAATTAAAACTGATTTGGTTTTTAAAAATTAAAAACTGATTTTATTTTAGATAAGTAAAAACTGATTTGGTTTTTAAAAGTTAAGAACTGATTTTATAAAAAGAGTAAAACTGATTTTATAAAAAGAGTAAAAACTGATTTTGATTTTTAAAAGGTATTGAAAACTGATTTCTTTAGAAAGAAAAATCATATTTTTATATATTGAAAGTCGAAGTAAAAATCATATTTTTATATATTGAATAGCATCGTAAAAATTCGATTTTTACATATGTAGAGAATACGGGCGAAAGCGACAAAAAGGGCGAAGATTTCTCTAAAGGAAGTGTCGTGAAGTTGGATAGCTATTGGTGAGATTTCTGATTTAAAAATTATATATATGTGTTGAAAATGAAAGTGAATAGCTATATATAAATATCTATATATATATATATATATATATATATATACGCCCCTCGTCCACAAACCATGGACGATATTTATTGATTGAAATGGTTGTGATAATTGGTTGATAACGAATGGTTGTTTGGGATTGTTGGTGATTGATATTGGTTGTTTGAGGTTGAAAAATACCCATTTGTGGTTGTGAAATATTTGGTTGAAACCACATAGGATTAGTTTGTGGAAATGAAATAAATATATACATGCCGCCTGCGTGCGAACTAGATGCATGAACCCCATTGTCAAAAACCGCTAGGTTTTAAGGTAGAGCGAGGAGCCGTACTAGGGACGGTCCCGGTGTAACTACCCTGCCGTTATGCTGCCGAAATTTTGAATAATATTTGTGTGTTTGAATTATTTTCATATGCTTAAACTATATTTATTCATTGTATAGAAAACATTCATGTGTTGAATTGATATTCATTCGTTGTTTAGAAATTCATGTGTTGAATGGTATTCATATTTTGAAATAAATTGTTCGATAACAAAAATCACATTTTTATCTATATATAGAAACTATAGAAAACATTCATGTGTTGAATTGATATTCATTCGTTGTTTAGAAATTCATGTGTTGAATGGTATTCATATTTTGAAATAAATTGTTCGATAACAAAAATCACATTTTTATCTATATATAGAAACTATAGAAAACATTCATGTGTTGAATTGATATTCATTCATTGTTTAGAAATTCATGTGTTGAATGGTATTCATATTTTGAAATAAATTGTTCGATAACAAAAATCACATTTTTATCTATATATAGAAACTATAGAAAACATTCATGTGTTGAATTGATATTCATTCGTTGATTAGAAATTCATGTGTTGAATGGTATTCATATTTTGAAATAAATTGTTTGATAATAAAAATCACATTTTTATCTATATATAAAAACCATAGAAAACATTCATGTGTTGAATTGATATTCATTCGTTGATTAGAAATTCATGTGTTGGATGGTATTCATATTTTGAAATAAATTGTTTGATAATAAAAATCACCTTTTATCGACTATATGAACTATATAGAAAAGTAGTGTTTTGAAATGAATTGTTTTACAATAAAAATCACATTTTTATTGTATGCATAAATTGTTGAAATGTGAAGTGTTAAAAATAGCCACTTGTTCAAAATAAACATATATGAGTTGAAATATTCATTAATTAGCTAATGAAATGATTTGCATCTATTTATGTAACATTAGAATGAATGGTGTTTTTAAACCAAATAGAAATTAAATATGAAGTCGAATAGAAAATGATAAGTAACCAGAACTGTATATATATGTACATGCAATATTCATTGAACAGGTTATAGCAAAAGGGCTAGAGAAGAGGAATAAAATTTTGTGCCCGACAAATAGGTACACATTTACTGATTTGTTTGGGTGATGATTTTGAGCCTGTTGGCTAGCCGCTTGGCTTCTTCTTTTTCTTTTTGAGATTAGAAGGACCGGGAACGCTATTTGCGATTTCCCGACGCTCCCGGTGCAGGGGAGGTTATGGCGAAATTTTTCCAAAATTTAAGGTGTTAGAAAAATATTTGAAGTGAAAACGATATTGAAATTGTTGAATGAACTATATTTATATAAATATAAATAAAATTAAAACGAAACGAGGCCGTGCAGTTCGTATTTTGAAACCGTGATTTCAAACGACTAGTACGGGAAATCCGGCCATCGGATTTTCCCGAAGCCTCAACCATCGGGTTCGCCTTGGAAATATCTTTCCAACGGCACCAACCTTGTAAAAATCCAACGGTTGGATTGTCTGGAATGTTTAATTCAAATTTGAAGAAAAACAGCGCCATAATCGATTATATTTATTTATAAATATAAATAGAATTATATTTAATCGAATAACGACGCTGCAGTTCGTATTTTGAAATCGAAAATTCAAACGATTGTACCGGGAGATCCGACCGTCGGATTTTCCCGAAACTGGAACCGTTGGGTTCGTTTTGAAAAGACCTTTCTAATGATGTAAAATTTGCGAAGATCCAACGGTTAGATTTTCAGATATGTGTAAATCAAATCTGAAGAAAAACAGCGCCACGGCCGCCTTATGGCCCGAAGCGTCGTTTTGAATAAAATGGCTATTTTAAAATAAATAAAAATAGCGATAAATAGTTATAAAATATCATAAGCGATATGGAATGGAAATAAACTGAATTTGCTTGATTTATGTGGCTTTTGATGGTTGAATGTGTTTGGTGTGAAAATTACATTAAAGAACACAATTGGTGTTGTCGAATAATTTAACCATTGAAATAAATCGAATTGAAATTCTAAATATACGTGAATTATTTGAAAAGGCCGAGTTAATTCTCATTTCGAATAATTGACCGACGATTGAAAATCGAAAATGAAGATGATGGTCGAAGACCGGAGATCTTCACCTCGTTTGGATGGTAACCGAGGTCCTGATTGGGAGGCATCCCGAAATATGGATAATGAGTGGTGATCGTCCAGACGTATGTGTTGATCGAAGGGTTTGCGAGGTATTTAGTGCCTCCGGTTTCGTTCAGACCCAGAACGGACTTGTAAATGGACTGTGTGTCTGACATAGGATTTATTCTGTGTGGCATGCTAAGATGCAGTGATCAGGGCTTCTGTTGAAAAGCAAAGTCTTGTGGTGATGATCAAAGCACCGCCTGTGTGGCGTAGCTTTGTGTATAACGTAAATTCGCGAGCCTCACACCCAGGTATGAACCTAAAACGGGAGAGGACATCAGGGAGGGCCTGCGTTTCTTTCTAGCTAGGGTGGTGTCAGTGACCTACCAGCCCTGACATTTATATACTTTTCACCTATGTGGTTGTTGCTGTTGCGAGGCGCCTCGGTTTGATCGGACGATCCGGGTCCGATGGAGTCATTCGTTGGCTCGTTTACGCCCCAAAGGGCGGAGAAACGTAGTGTTCAGGCATAATAATCCACATCGGTGGACCGGCCCTGACGATCCAAGGGCCCACCTGAGTCTGGGCCTGAGACATGGGCTAGATTGTCTCGAATTCGGTAAGGACTATCTTTTGCCTTGGTTCATGACGGAAATCCAATTTCCAAATACGTGACGATGCGATTTTGATTGTATACCTATATATGGCGACATAGTGGTATGGGGCATTAATGCCGTCTATGATTGATAGTTATGATTTGAAATTTCTTTCAAAACATATAAACACTAGCAATAATATCAAATGCCTTTGTTTTATTCGTATCAAGCATATTTTGACCGTTATAAGGTAAAAACTCTATCCTCCGGTTTGCGTTGCATTGTGTGATGGGAACTGAGTCTTATAACGGCTTCATTTTTATAAAAAGCATAGCGATGTTTAAAAGAAAGATTTGTTTTAAAGCACTGGCAATCCAATGGAGTAAACCCGTTCCACGAAAGTGGCATGGTCCTGCGATTTGCCAATTATATATGTGTTGAGTGGATTTCTCATACCAGTCCTTGTTGCTGGCCCTTAGTAGGCCGGGTAGCTGAACTGTATTTGTACTAAGTAAGATCCTGTATGCTGTGTAACTCTGATGATTACTTTTATCCAGTATATTTTGTTGTTCATTCTGGTGTATTTATTTAATTCTGTTCTGCTATTATATGTTTCTGTGTTATATTCCAAAAGATAACCTTGTTTCCGTGAGAACGGGAAATCGGGTCGTCTCAGATGGTTAGTTTATTTAATTCCCTGTAGTCTACACATAACCTCAAAGAACCATCTTGTTTCTTCACAAAAACCACTGGTGCACCCCAACAAGAATTACTTGGTCTTATAAAATCTTTTTCCTCTAATTCTTCCAACTGTTTCTTTAATTCAATCAGTTCACTTGGCCCCATTCTTGTAGGCTTTTTAATCACTGGGAATGCCCCTGGAATTAAATTAATTTGAAACTCTACTGGCCTGTTATTTGGGATACCCTTTACTTCCCCAAAAACATCCAAATATTCATTTACTATGGGGATGTGTTCTATTGAAAATTAAGTAATTTCATTACCTACCCAACATAAATGAAATATCTTTCTTTCCTTGGTTGATTCACAAAGAACTGTAATTCTTTGTCTCTTACTATTTTGGAGTGAAATGGTGGATGTTTTTAAATTAATTATAGCCCTATGTTGCTTTAACCAATCCATACCCAATATAATACCTATATCTGGGTAATTCAAAACATATAAAGTAGAAATGAAAACATTCAATCCTCTAATTAATTCTGCATCCACACAAATCATATCCAAAGCACAAGAACTTCCTAGAGGGATTTTAACAAATAATGGTTTCTCCAGAAAAATACAATTCAGTTTCAGGGTTTTAACTATATCATGGGAGATCAAAGAATGTGTTGCTCTTGTGTCAAAAACTACTGAGATAGGCATTTGAAAAATAAATAATATACCTTCCATTTGTCCAAGATTTTCTGCATTAGATTCCACAATAGGTTTGCCTTTTGTTTCTAAAATTGTCACTTTGCCTTGCTGCTTACTCTCAGGGCAATTTTTCTTCAAATGGCCTTCCTTTCCACAAGTATAACACTTGAATGCTCCACCCTTCAACTCTGGACACCTTGGTTTGATATGTCCCTCCTTGCCATAGTGATGACACGCCATTTTCTGCTTATTTTCACCAGTTTTGACCTCACTGGTTTTCTTACTTCCAGCATCTTCTGGCTTCTTTTAATATGGGTGGTACTTCCCCTTCCCCTTTTTGTTATTGTTGTTCTTAAAATTCATGAACTTCTCCCTATCCTTATCATGTTGTTCAAAGTTTAAAGCCAAATCTATGACTTGATCAAAAGTCTTGTCAGCATGGGGTAACATAGCTCTACTTATACCTAGATTTAGTCCTTTGATATATCTGCTATTTTTAGATACTTTATCAGCAACTAACATAGCTCCATATTTTGATAATCCTTCAAATTTCTGAGTGTACTCTGTGACGCTTAAACTTCCTTGCCTAAGCCTGATGAATTCTTCAAGCAAAGCTGCCTTAGCAGATGCAGGTACAAATCTTGCTTCAATTAATTCCTTGAATTGATTCCAAGTGATGTCATTCTCAGCTCTTCCAGCTATAATTACCTCCCACCATCTCAAAGTTACTCCTTTTAACTGTCTAGAGGCTACTTGCCTCCTTCTTTGATCATTCAATTGCATATCCCCAAAAATCCTTTCCAAGGTTCTAAGCCAAACCTGGACTTCCATTACACTTTCAGTCCGTTCAAAGCCTTTGCCTCCTAAATAAGCATAAGTCTTAAGAAATTTGGAGAGCTCTTCATGTGGATTCTCAGGTCTCTGCCCTATTCCTTCTCTTAGTGCATTGACTAACTCTTGCATATTCACCATAGGTGCTCCTCTTCCCCTTCCTGTCATGTGTCTTAAGTGGAAGAGATCTTAGGTTAGCTAATCTCCTACTCCTATATGGTATTATACCCCCATATATGCATATAACAATCAAGCATACAAATTTCAACCAAATTATTCTATCACCTAATAATAAAATAAATAATGTCTACGTCTTTAATTAACACAGCTCTGATACCATAATGAGATGACCCTGCTTTTATATAAAAGTTTCTAGCCTGTTTGTTTCTACATGGAGTTTTCTAATTTAGAATTACAAGACAGAGCCATCCTTATGCAAACAATATCCAGGATCCTTAATTTTTTTTTTTTACCAATATAGAAATATCAGGGAATAAAAATATTTTGATATATATATATATATGAAGATATATATCCCCCTTGCCTTGTATCAGGGTAGGAAGAAGGCAAGAGATCCATTGATCTCATTAAAAATCAATGTTAAACACAGATATAGTTAGAATGATACCTAAATGTATACTAAAATGATACCTATGTGCTCATAAAAATAATACTTATTAAAAATGATACTTCAGAGTATAGAAAAATGATACTGTGTGACTACAGAAAATAATACTCTCATAAATGATCCTTAGAAATATAAAGAAATGGTCCTTTCGAAATAACACTTATAAAAATGATATTTTAAATCTTAATAAACTGATACTTTCAAACTGAGCATTTTAAAATCTGAGAACCATGAACATGTACAACTGCTATCATGCAACTATACTCCTTTAAATTGACTCCAGATTGACTAATACTATAATATTGGTAAATCTTCATATTTAAAACATGTGTTTTTCCAACTCAGCTCATGAAATGATTAAATTAGAATATTTCTTCAATTCAGTTAACAACATACACTTGCATTTCATTCATCTAACATTAAAACATCTTAACTTAATAATTACAAAGCTAATTCATAGATTTTCTTCAGAGATTCATGCAAATATCATAGTTCAAAGCTTTTATTTTCTACTCAAGCATGCTAATCATCCAAGAAAATTGCAAACTCCTTAAACCAGATCTACTTAGCTCCATCATTACCTGAAAAAGCATTAGAGGCTGCCTCATTATAAAATGAGACACCCCATTTGCCATGAGCAAATAAGGTCAGACTAATGTCTGGTATGAGTATTCCATTAAAACATAATGATAATAAAATCCGAGACATGATTGTTTTATAAAGGATTTACTTTAAAAGACGTACTACTTTCATATTGCTAAATATTCTTGTATAGGTGCCCACTTACTGATTCATAAAACACAAGTCATTAACATACAAAATCAGTACAGGCAGCTCTATTAAGCATTCATTCATACATACATACATACATACATACATACATACATACATAACAGGTTAATTCACCCTGTAAATAATTATGTTTAATATCCATAACTGTAGGAAATTTTCCCAGGAAGACTCAAGTTCCTTTTTACACCAATTTCCTAGCATTTCCAGTTATTTAATTCCCTGGCCTCACCTGCATTAGGGATCACTGGGGCACATTGTAGTAATTTACTTCACACTACTACACAAAGATCACAGGACCAAAATTAGGCCATGTACCAAACTTGCAACTCAAATACAAGCCATCCTGCAGTCATCTTGACCAAAATAATCCTTAGTTAATTTACTAAGTGTTCATGTATATCTTCAGTGACTAATTACCCAAATAAGGTATCCTGACATGGTTAGACTCACCGTATAATAATAAGGATTCCATAGAAATCATTCCAGACAATCACAATAAATTATTTAGGCAATAACATAAATCATTCAAGCATAAATATACTTCATACAATGCATCTGTGTAAATTCCATAAAATAATTCATTCATAGATTTAACTAGTATAAATCCTTGTTTAATCATGACAATATATACATACTTTATCCGAGTATACATTTGGTATTAATCTATGGCTTTAGTAATATTTTTGAGAGATTTTGGCCACTATGCATAAACTGGTCTCAAATAAATTTCAAAACCTAGCTGAGACATAATGGTTGTATTCTTGACTAGAGATCAGCACATAGAAATTCTATTGCTCTCTAAATCAATCAATTACAGAGCCTCAGCACCTATACATCAGTATATTGCAGCCCATATAAATGTTTTCATGGATGTTTGCCACAGATTTATGTCTTTTGCATATTCAGATTCAATAAAACTTCAAAGGTATCATTTCAAAGGTGTTTAAGGGATCATGTCTGAATAAATAACTTCAGATCCATGAGGTTAAACTCAGTGATGAACTTAAATAAAATCAGTGGTATATTCTTCAGTCATATATATATAAACAGATGAGAAAATAAATCTGGAAAACAAACTTAAACAATGTGATCTTATAAAATAGTGGCTGTCTCTTATTTAGGACTTAATGCCATTTACTTTTAAGTGAGAATACTCACCAATTTCCTCCTTCTAAGCTAGAAAACTCAGAAAATCTTTGCTTTATCCCCAAGTTTTCCTTCTCCCTTTGAAAACAGATTTTTATGGATTTATATTGTTTTATATTAGGCAGTTGGATTTTTTTTGCCCGGCTACCCTTATTTATATTATCAGTTTTCTAGGGTTTCAAGGCTTTAAAATGTCAGTTCTACCCTTCAACAAATCATGCCATATGTGTGAGTGTTATTTACATGATTTAACTCCATTTAAATAAAAGTGCTCGGGTGTAAATTGCTTAGCTTTTACAGGAAAAAGAAAATGCTTTAAAAACCATTTTCCCTCCAAAACAAGTCATGCCAAACAATGTCTCCCCCCTTTTCTAAATCTGGTCACACTCTCTATTTACATCTAGGTACACTTGTTTTGCCATTTACATGTATGTACTTTATTCCGAACCCATTTTACATTTTTTTACACTAAATCAATTCATGCATTTTAACTTAAAATTTACTGGAAACTCATGTGTACACACACACATGTGAATCATAGCACATATACACAGATGTCCTGGAATTAGAGTACTGCCTTGTGCATATTCTTTGCTGTACACATGTGCACACACAAACTCATACCTACACACAATCCCAAAGCCTCACTAATTCCATACAAAATTCAATAAAAAGGTTAAACCGTGTCAAAATAATTTCTAACAACATGTTAGGTCATTACATTCATGCCATCAACAATAGCGTTTAAAAGCGCTGCCAAAAACCCTTCCTTTACGAGCCCTGACTAACCTGGTCCTCTTGGGTACACGACTGATCCGAATTCATCACGACCGACCGACACATTCTCACCGACACCCCGACCGACCGACTAGCCCCTTACTATTATGATCGAGCGACCAGCTTGCACAACCGACCCTGCTCCTTGATCCCCTGACCGGCCCGTCTTGTTCACTTCGTGACCAACCCCAGTGTGCGACCGAACCCTGCACGACAGACCTGCCTCCTCGTGCACGACCTGAGCCATCTCTTCAATACATGCCGACCGACCACCCTCCTGGAAGCTCCCTGACCAGGATTTCTTTATCTTGACCGACCGATCCATGCTCCACTCGCCGACCGATCCATCCATCTCCTTGAAAAGTATGACCGGTCACCTTTGCTGACCGACCTGACTCCGTTCTCCATGATCGACCGATCCGATCACCTCCGTGCTGACCGACCCGAAACTTTGGAACAACGACCGACCCCATCTGCTCTAGGTAGCAATTGATCTGACCAATCCCTTCTCACCTGAATCATGACCGACCCACTCCCCTGGCTTGTTCCCAAGCCACCCATCAACCGACCGATCCAACTATTCCAGACCTGACCCATCACGATTTCCACTCGAAATTCAAACAAAACTCCACCAAATGACAATATTGGCGAAGCCGATTCATCCATAAACATTTTATGAAATTGCGAACAACATAAAAATGACAATTTTACCAATAATTCACCAAAAAATCATGATAATGAACATATGAACTAAAATTATGGATCTAACTTACATAAACACATGAAAACTATAAGGATACCGATTTTAAGTTGCTAAATTAGATCATGTGGCAATTCATATGGAAATAGATTTACCATGGTGTAGATTTAAGGAAAATGACTTGAAAATGATGAAATTAAGATACTAGAACTCATATACTTGATTGAATCCATGTGAGAGATGCATATCACTCACCAATTCTCCAAAGTGACCTAAAAACAATGAATTATTATTCCGGACAGCGAAGAATCTAATCCAAACTCTTCAATTCGATGAACTCTCGCTTGGAATTGTGTAGATCTAGCGTCAAACAATGTAGATCTTCAATTCTCTAATGTAGATCCCGAATTTTAAAGGTGGAAAGGTGTAGGAGAATGGAGGAATGGAGGATCACAAGCCCCTCCAATTGTGAGAATGAAGAAAGTAAACTATTCTCCATGCCTCTTATCCCCTATTTATAGCCTCCCACCAGCCCACTAATGGGCCTCTCCAAATCAACCCCTTAAGGCTTACAAAACATGAACAACAAACTGTAAAACCTTAAAACAACGATTTCTCCCAAATCGCTAGACCAAATCTTAATGTGACAACTCTACGGAAAGGGAAACATCATTTCCTTTCCAATGGCATAGTTCTCATCACCTGATTCGACCCGAATCAAAAGTTATGCCCTGTACAAGACTGACAGGGGAAAAATGGTCACAAACAAAATTGGTAAAATTAAAATTTTTGGACATGTCTCACATCCCCATAAATCACATGTCAAAATATGAGAATGATCCAACCCTCAGGGAATAAAATAAAAATATTTTACGATCGTCCGATAAGTAAAATGCGGGTTGTTACATTCTCCCCCGAAATTCCAAACAAACACATTTAACCAAAACAATTATGCATGCCTATCATCCATGAGCAGCCAATTCTATCATCCAAACTAGAAGCCATGAAGTCATGCATTCATATCCCTATCCTAGCATGCAGAATTCTAAAAACAACAATAATTACAAAAAAAACATACAATCACATTCATCCTCACTGTCTTCCTTCTAAGCTGTTTTGTGCCATTTTCCACAACATGAAGTGGCTTACGAGGTCTCGTAACCGCGACCTCGACTTCTAGGTCTTCGTATTATTTCAGAGATACTACCACATCCGGATCATGCGCGTATTCCATAGAAACGATCCATGAAAAGTGTTATGCACACATGAAATCTTCTCGAGTAACTCTATTCAATATATGAGCTTTCCATTTCGCCCAACTATTGGGAACGGTCCAATGGACCTAGGAGCTCATCTTTCCTTTATTTCCGAACCGAACCACATGCTTTAACGGTAAAATCTTCACGAAATCATGTCACCAACGTCAAATTCCAAATCTTTTCGATGCTTATCAGCATAACTCTTCTGACGTTCTTGGGCTGCCCTCATTCGTTGCCGAACGATCTCGATAGAATCCGATGTTTCTCTTATCATCTCTAGCCCAAGCACCAACCTATCTCCAGTTTCTTACCAATAAGCTGGAGAATTACATGGTCTACCATAAAACACCTCTTATGTTGTCATCTTAATGCTCAACTAATAGCTATTATTACTTGCGAACTCAACGGGATGTAGATGGTCTTCTAATAATCCTCTTAAGTCTAACACGCAAGACCTTAGCAGATCTTCCAAAATTTGGTTAACTCTTTCGGTTTGACCATTAGTTTGGGGATGATAAGTCGTGCTCAAACACAACTTGGTTCCCAAAGCTTCTTGCAGACTCTTCCAAAATCCGCTCATGAACAATGGATCCCGATCACTTAATATACTCTTCGGGATACCATGGAAATGAACCATCCATCTTAAATAAGGCTCAGCAAACTTCGATGATGTTCTAGTCGATCTGACAGGAATAAACCTTGTGTTTCTGGTCAAATGATCCATGATGACCCAAACTCCTTCATTTCCTGCCTTTTCTCTAAGTAGTCCATCGATAAAATTCATCTATATACGCTTCCACTTTCATGTAGAAACTTCCAATGGCTGAAGTAATCCACTTGGCTTCTTTTATTCAGCTTTCACCAACTGACAGTTCATACACTTGGAAATAAACTTTCCAATACCTCTTTTCATCCCTTCCTAGTAATAGACTCGCTTCATGTCCTGATACATCTTATTGCCATCGGGATGAATGGTCAACTTCGAATGATGACACTTCCTCAAAACCTCATCTCTCAATCCGTCGATATCAGGAGCAACCATTCGCCCTTGCTTTCGAAGCCGACCTTCTCGATCAACCTGGAATTCTTTATTCTCTAGTTCTAACTTCTGGATAAAACAAGTTTCGCATCTTGCTTTTTGCTCTTGCCAATCCTTTCGATAAGAAAAGGTCTTTTAGATAACCTTGTCAACATTTCAAGTTCTAATTCACACCATGGTCTGAAATCAAATTTCGCTAAATACTCAAGGCACTTCCATTCCGAAAACATTGCTCCTAAACTCGCATGTCTTCGATTTAACACATCTTCTCCTGTGTTATCTTTTCCAGGAGTGGTGTCTTGAAAACTTATCCTTCTTTTGATGCTTTAGCAAGAATTCCAAACCAACTCACAACGAGTTTTATGCTCTTCCTCGTTTTGAGAGTAAACCAGGATATCACCCACGAACACAGGAACAAACTCGTTCATTGGTCTCTGAAAACTCCATTCATAAGATCCACAAAATATGTTGACGCGTTAGTCAACCCGAATGGCATCACCAACCATTCAAAGAAACCGGACGGTGTCCTAAAAGCAGTCTTCGGCACACTATCCTTTACCACTCGCAATTGGTGAAATTCCATTTCCATTTGAGAAAATGCTTTGCGTCATAAAGCTGAATGAACAAGTCCTTGATCCTCGATAATGGACACTTGTTCATCTTGGTCATCTTGTTCAGCTCACGGTAGTCCTCACAAAATCTCCACAAGCCACCCGCCTTGGTTGTAAACACAGCTGGTGCACCCCAATCGGAAATACTCCTTCGAATGAATCCTTTCCCAAAAAGTCGCGAACATGCACCTTTAAGTCTCGCCGTTCCTTAGGTGCCATCCGCCTAATGGGCATAACGATAGGTCTAGTACCCTCGACCAAATCGACTCTAAACTCAATCTCACGATGCGGCGGCAACTCTTTCACTTCGCCAAAGACATCCTCAAGTTTATTTGCGATTAGCCTAGAAGACAAGTCTTCTTGTGGAATTCCAAGCAAATATAACAACTCACGAAAACACCATCTTCGGTTTACCCCGAATCAATACCTTTCGCCCCTCCACATCCTCGACTCTCACCTCTAGCTTTTTGTAATTCACTCTTTCCGCATACCTCTTGGGCCAATCCATGCCCAAGATAATTAAAACCTAGCGAAAGTTACAACTAAGCAACCATTCATAATTAAGCATCCATGATCAACAATACTAGATCCACAAAGTACGCAAAGAGCAAATGAACCCATACTAAATTAGTTACAAACGTCTATTACAACTTCAAGTTCCAAACTTATTCAGCATACAATCATATTACAGGTAAAAGAAGACGATTCCCTAGTACCCAACTGAACTCAATCAAAGTTCTCTGGCAGGTTGCATATCCAAACAACTACAACTTCTCCTAATTCTCATCAGGAATGCAATAGGAAATCAGAATAGTTTACAAAACACATGCTTCCTTCGGTTGCTAATTCTTTAGAAAATCCGGGCAGTCCTTCTTATGTCCAATCTTGCCGCATTCAAAGCACTTCCTTTCGGCTCTTGGCTTCTCACAATTCTTAGCATAATGGCCCTCTAACAGATAGTTGAAGTAGAGATCATTCTTCTTAATTTTCTTCTTCTTACTCAGCTTCTTTGTAGCACCGGGGCCAATAAAGGTTTCTTCATCCGTACGAGAATGGTACCTCTGTCACTTAGCAGAATCCCTTCTGGGTACTTGCACAGGAACACCACGCTCTATTGTCGCTTCTGGAATAAGTATCCTTAACATAGCTGTTGCCATCATGGCCGACCCGAACATAACCAAATATTCCGATGCAACAGCTAAAGCTCCCAATTGGCTTACATCTCCTACTCTTCCAGTCTCAGGTTCATCCCTAGAGGTTTGACGACTCATTCTAAATCTAAAATAGAATGATTAGTCCACATACGAGATAAATATAGAAATGATATCTGAATGCTATTATACTCATATGCTACTACATATTATACATCCATTATAAATCTACAAATACGTCTATCATACGTGATTATATCTTCGAACTTTGGCTAAAATCGAAAACCATAGCTTGATACCAAATGCGACGACCGCCCACAAATCTTGCACTAAACAAGAGGAATAATGCGCCGAAAGGTGTGCCAGGCAGCTATGGACGATCATTAAGGTATGATAACACTTGTAGAACCTATCGTATAACTCACAGCGCAATGACAAAATATTATAGAACATATACAACAAGTCATAATAGTGAAGCATACTTGACCAGAAGCTTAAACCCTCCTAAAAATTAGAGAAAAATATCCGTACATTCTGGAAATTATCACATAAGCGTCTGTACAAAACACTCTCACTACAGTTCTCAGAGATAAACACTACACAATGGAAATAAAGATATTATATAATAGAAAAGATAATATGTCAGCCTCCTGCTCGTCACTGAACTGCAACATCATCCTCACCATGATATCACCTGTCGCCTGCTACATAGTATGCCCATCCAAACAATCGGATGAACAACTCAAGGTAATAAGAGGGAAAATAAAACCTTGAGTCAGACAACAGTCCTAGTGAGCGATAAAACAACTAACGAACATCATTAATAAAGTATATGAGAATGGATAAATAAACGAACTAATCTACCCACAACACCAGAGAAGAACACAACTCTCATCTTCCCCACATCGGACAATGATAGCCTTTACAACAAACATTTCAACCATATGACCAAGGTAATCCAAGAAACCATTCAATCATAGCAACCATAAGTAATCCATAATAACACTCATAACATCCAGATTATATATCTCACGTAAACCATCTTAATCGAATTCAACATCCCTCAAGCACAAGCCCCAAACGCCTAAACCAATATCAGACAGGCACCCAAGAAACATCTCCTCCGATGTCGGACAATCTACATGAGATGGTACAAGTAAAACAAACAATCATACAAGAAAGACTCAGGCTATCACCGCCAATCCTGCTTCGAAACCACCGTTAATCATATGAATGGCCATATCATATTGTCATCCATCAAGGGCTAATGGTAACCCGGTTCTAGCAAAAACCTCATACGTCATACAATTTGACATATCTAGGCCATACACGATGCCCATGGTACTCGACCTACAACCGGTATTTTAGACGTCTCTATTGTACCCCTGCTTTGAGGCCGCTTGAACCTACGACAACGATAATCTCTCAACCTTTGGTATTTCTAGTCGTCATCAACGACGATTATCCATAAGCTCAGAACACTTTTAAGCAACCATTATCAACCGACTCAGAACACTTTTGAGTTGTCATCACATCCGTTGCTTTCCGATAATCAACGAATGCATCACATCACTTTGTCATTCTTTATTGAATTCACTTTGAAGTCATCATCACCCTCGGACCAAAGAAAAACATCAACATAAGGTCTGAAACCATCCATAGCATTCACACATTTACTACGGACCAAACTGCAGCGTTCATGCCATGAACAATAGCTTTTAAAAGCACTGCCAAAAACCCTTCCTTCACGAGCCCTGACCGACCCAATCCTCTTGGGGGCACGACCGGCGCGAATTCATCACGAACGACATACCCGTTCTCACCGACACCCTGACAGACTGACCAGCACCTTACTATCTTGACCGATCGACCAGCTTGCATGACCGACCCTGCTCCTTGATCCCCTGACCGACCCATCATGTTCACGTCGTGAACAACCCCAATGTGCGAACGAATCTTGCATGTAACAACCCTGAATTTTGTAACAAAAATAAAGTATTATTTTTGGTGGATTTAATTGATTTACGATATTTAAAATAATTTATTTTAAATATTAACGACTGAAAAATCTATTTTTATTTGAAAATTTAGATTAAATATAGTTCTGAGCCTGAAATGGTGCGGTAATTTCAAAATTTGATTTTGAACTTTGGAAAATCATATAAAATTGGTTTTAAGTCAGAATTGGACGAAACAAGAAACATTAGGATCGTATTGACGATATCTTTCCAATGAATCCAAGAAATTGAGATTTCAGTTTATAATTTGTATGTTATGACAAATTCAATTTTTCAGAAAAACGCTATGGAATTTATCTCTACTAATAAAGAAAATGTTTTTGCCATGGTGAAGCTTTTATTCATTTCCACAATTACCCAAAACCCTCCCATTGTCAACCGTTACAAAGTATTAGGGTTTCAGGGTAGTTTGGTCCAGCTGCTTCTCTCTTTTCTTTTACTTTCAACCAGTACACCCGTTTAGTCAACCGCTTCAACCCACGTCTTCTACTTTCTTCCATTTTCATCCGTCTTCTCTGCTTTTCCTCTCTTTCTCCCATCTGCGTCTTTACCCTTCCCAATCCGTACACCATTAACTCATATGCTTTTACTCCACGTATCTCCTTCGATCTCTTCACCTTCTACGCCGTGTTCGTCTCCATCTCCACCAATAGCGATAGCTGCTGTAGCTTCAATTTCTCAAACTTCCTCCGACGTTGTCCTCAGTTTTAGATCCAATACTCCACCAACAAGTACAGTTCTTTACTTTTAACTACTTCATCCCATTTCTTACGGCTTCGATGCAGATTTCCACATTTCGACTTCTGACTTTCAGATCTGGCACTGCAGATGCTATAGTACCCTTTGTTTCCCTCAGATCTATGAAGGTATATATTACTTACGTTTATATAATTGTGTCCACCTTCACGTAATCTTATACGAATTATTTGCTTTCAAATTTCCAGGTTCTGGTTACTAACGTCCACATGTCCCACCTAACACACTGCTCTACCGCCTGTTTCCTTCAGATCTGCTAAGGTATATATTTTTTCCTTATAACAAACGATTAAGTTGCTATGCCAGTAATTTTTTTATCATATAACAATTGTTTAAGTTGCTTTGCCAGTAATAAAATATAACACAGAGAATAAATTCAGTTATACATATTATCATGTTTAATGCTATCACACATCTTCTTTTTTTGGGCAAACCAGAAAAGTATGGAGTGTTCTCAAGAGCATGATGTTAGATGTCGCAATATAGTTTATATGCACACAAAATCATTGATAAGGATTAGTATAAACTATATTGTTTTAAATAATCTTTCCTAAGTAGTACACTCCCAATCCATTACATCAACAGAAATTTCTTATTAACTTAAGTTTGTAGTTTCTTCAATGGAAAAAGACCTATACACATGATATTACATCAACAAAAAATTATTTAAAAATAAGGTTTTGTCATTTCCATGTTCCGCTGATCATTTGCATTGTTTTCGATATGCTGATACGTTAATTACATTAATTTAAATATAGCGCAATGTTACTCCTTTCGCCTAATTTTTATATTAATAAGATCTCACTCCTCTTTTCATGTAATTTTCACCAAGTTTTTACTTTATTGTTATTAACATTATTTTAATATATCTTTTTATTCTGTTTCACGTTTGAAGCTATGATTTTTCTACTTTTTATACAAAATCTACATTAAACTATGATTTGAAGTGAAAATGGGGCAAGATAACGGCGTAAAGGTCAAAACTTAAACCTGACGTACTCATCGTTGATTACATAAACTCTTCTCATTTTCCAACTGCTACGATTTTGAAACTTTAACCTCACTTCATATCGGAAATTTTCATTCACTACGATGCTTATTGGGCAAAAGCTATTTTAGTACTTCCATACAACAACAGCGTAATTAGAGGTTCTTACTTTATAATGGAAAAAATAGTTTTTAATTGCTTCATTTCATATATAAAACTTTGTTTATCATAACAAGCTTCTATATATTCTTCGATCATTTTGTTATTTATATGATTTTGTATGCAGTCCTCACCTCGGCTGTTTCATTTATCAATGAACGGGGGTTCCCTTCAACTTAAACTCTTGCTTTTCTTAATATTGTAACACTTTTTTCCCGTTCTTAAATTACCAAAATTGAAGATTCTTGATGTTTAGATTCGGTTTTTGGTTCTATTTTCTGTAGTCATATTGAATTTAACTGTATAATATGGGATATTAGGATTGTAAATTATAAATTAGCATTGTTTGAAATTATTTATCCCTCGACTTGAGTTCGTTCACATTCAGAAGTACATATGCAAAGTTATTCTTCCATCTCACCTGATTTTTTTTTATTAGGTTTAAATGTATGCATTAGATGTGTCATATTTTTCATTGTTATCGTTATTTCTATTTTTTAATTGCTTCATTACATATATAAAACTTTTTTTATCATAACAAGCTTCTATATATTCTTCGATCATTTTGTTATTTATATTATTTTGTATGCAGTCCTCACCTCGGTTGTTTCATTTATCAATGAACGGTGGTTCCCTTCAACCTAAACTCTTGGTTTTTCTTATTATCGTAACACTTTTTTTTTTCGTTCTTAAATTACCAAAATTGAAGATTCTTGATGTTTAGTTTTGGTTTTTGGCTCTATTTTCTATAGCCATATTGAATTTAACTGTATAATATGGGAGGTTAGGATTGTAGTCTTAAAGGTCAAGTCTATATGTTTTGGTTTTTGGCTCTATTTTCTATAGCCATATTGAATTTACTATTTTAACCTCTAATCAGACAATTACATGGTAGTCTTAAAGGTCAACTCTATATGTTTTGGGAAATTACCTTTGAAAATGAGCTTTGGGATATTAAACCATCAGTAAAGATGATTAAGCCATATTGCATATTGCATCAAAAAAACCAATGTAATATAATTGGTTTAATCTCATACAAGAATTTTACTATAAAACCATTGATATATTGAATTTCAGCGTAATATAACTGATGTTTTTTGCTTTGTACTACATTTGTATCAGACTATCAATATGCATCCATTAGATCACACCATCACTATGTATTAAGTTGCCATCATGCTTGAATTATTTTGTGGATTGATTTGACGTACAACATGCTTTGATGCCACCACACATTTACACTTTCGCTTTCATTCCTTTCTGAATACTTATGTTGCCCGGTTAATTTTGGTAAACAATAGTTGGAAAAGATCATAATGATCTTTCAAATATTACTATTACTTCCATGCTTATCAAAATTACTGGACGTGATATTACATCAACAAAAGATTCTAATTTTTTTAACCTGATCAGTTTGTAATTTGTTAACCTGTCTTCCATGTATATTGCTCTAACTATTGGTTGAGCTAACACAATTTTTTACTAATGCGATGCGGCACACCAGATGGTGCAATGAAGCTTGCTGACTTTATTTGGATGGACAAATCAATCCTTACATCACTGAGCTATCCAACTGACCATTGTTTTCAAGTAAGATATGGTGATAATTTCTCAGTTTTTCATACTATTTTATTAAAATGACTTTCTACCTTTTCAAGTGGTTCATAACAGTAATTGATGTCAAATTGTCATGGGCATATTTTTTACACTCATTTGTTTTGAAAATTTTCAGAATACTCCTCCAATGCCTGTTATACATGATGGCAAAGTAGAATCGTCTGAATCAAGAGTAACAACTTTACCTATCCGACTCACTGTGTAATCTTTTATATCCTTCTATTTCATTTTCTTTGAGGCTTTTTTTTTGCAGAAAACTGGGACTTTGATTCGAATATGAGTTTGCGAAGAACCGTTTGAGTCATTCACCATATCCCCTCGGCAAAGTATTTTTACATTCATGCATTTTTTGGTTGTTCATTATATACGACAATGAATGCTACAACTTATGACTTTATACATAGGATATACATTCATTTATTTTCTTATAATCTTTTATATCCTTCTATTTCATTTTCTTTGAGTTTTTTTTTTGCAGAAAACTGGGACTTTGATTCGAATATGAGTTTGCGAAGAACCGTTTGAGTCATTCACCATATCCCCTCAGCAAGGTATTTTTACATTCATGCATTTTTTGCTTGTTCATTATATACTACAATGAATGCTACAACTTATGACTTCATACACAGGATATACATTCATTTATTTTCTTATTCATATCCCTTCGTCCGTATCCTACGATTCAAACATGTATAACTTAATTCATTTGTATGCTACATATTTACATCTGTCCTTTATATATTTCACACTTTTAGGGTCATGTATTTGGCTACCATTTTCACGTGAGCGTAGTAATTATATACCAGCGCAGGTATTATGTGCGTATCCGTACGTACGCCGTCCAAGACACAATAGAACTCCCGCCTCACTTCTTCCCGCATTTCATTAATGAAATTTCTTGGATTGTGCAAATATGATTTCGCACACATTCATCTGCACTATTAATTCATTACTACACTGACATTACTTTGTGTTTGCAAAAACGAGGAAACACACATCAACTTATTCTCTATTCAACAAAGTTTGGTTATGTTTAAAACTAAACAAATCTCACATTACATATGTCTCCTTTTTTCCCAACGCTTTCCTATTATGTAAATTTACATTTTCTTCAAAACCTCTTAACCTCAAAAAATTTGATGCACCCAAATTAGTATTCATTACGTACGACCACTCCCGTTGCTATATTAAAACAATTACCTCGATTTCAACCTCTTCCTCATACACTTATTGCCCTTTATTTGTAATAACCCGGAAATCTGGGCCAGTTTAAAATTTTTATTTTGGCAATTTTAGCGAATTTTGATTATTTAAAATGAATTATTTTAAATAATATCGACGAGAAATTTATTTTGAATATAATTCGAACGTATATATTATATAGATCGTCGTTAGAATATAAATATTTATTTTAAAATATAAAAGGAATTGAAAATGGCGCGGTAGTTCGATAATTCGATTTCAAAATTCAAATGAATGTACCGGGTGCAAAATAAACCGGATTTTAGTGAAACCAAAAATAATAGAATCTAATTGAGAATATCTTTCCAACGAATCCGAAAAATCAAAATTTCATAGCGGGGATCAAAAGATACGTCCAGTTGAAAATTCTGAATAATCGCTATGGAATTCAGGCCCTTAAAAATGGAAATTTTGCAAACGACCTCGGTTTTCGACGAAACCACTTTTATTGGATCCGTGATGTCAGATTATTGCTAGGTTTCAAATTTCATAATTTTTCGAATCAACATGTGAGCGTGGCAAAGGAAAACGTGTTTGACCAGTTTTAGTTGATTTTAATCGACTGGAAAATGGCCATTTTTCAAACGGTCTCAGAATTCGACAAAACTAGTTTTGTTAGGACCGTATCATCAATACGAAGCTAGAAAATATTTTTCTATAATTTTTAGAGTTCGTATGTGACCCCGGTAAATTGAAATGCGTGTTCAAATTCAATATATAGAGTTATATGTTGATTTTAACGGAAACTGGTCGAAACGGCTGAATCATCTTATGGTACATATGCCATTGTGTTCGGAATGGGGGTGAAACGCTATGGACGACAGGCGGTGGGTCTCGTTTAGAATTCAAAATAAAAAGTCAACTTTTGAATTTTAAAATTAAATAAATAAATATAAATTATAATAACCCCCCATACCTTTTCTTCCCTCCCTGTTCATTCAGAGAATAAAAAAATAAGGGGATGGGGGAAATCGCGATTCACCACCGCCACCCCCCCCCCCCCCCCCGATTAGTTCGCCGCGTCGCCCCTAGGTGGCGCCCCACCATCGCATCCCTCTCGCTTCCTCCCTCCCTCCTCCATCTCAGCCTGGCACGCGAGCTCAAGCCTCCTCCCCCTCGATGCAGTCAAGCCCGAACCCCCACAGCCCACCGCATCCCCCTGAAACCCCCTACGCACCACCGCTCCACTGCTCTGCACCCCCACTGCCGTTGGTCAGAGCTCGATCTCCCCCCAGCGAAGTAAAAATTCGATTTTTATATATTGAATTGCGAAGTAAAATTTCGATTTTTATATATTGAATAGCGAAGTAAAAATTCGATTTTTATATATTGAATAGCAAAGTAAAAATTCGATTTTTATATATTGAATAGCGAAGTAAAAATTCGATTTTTATATATTGAATAACAAAGTAAAAATTTGATTTTTATATATTGAATAGCGAAGTAAAAATTCGATTTTTATATATTGAATAGCAAAGTAAAAATTCGATTTTTTTTCATATGTAGAGAATACGGGCAAAGAAAGTGACAAGAGGCGAGAACGACGAAGATTTCTACCTAAGAAGAGTCGTGGCGTTGGATTAACTATTCGGTGAGAACTTCTCACCTTTAACTTTCTTTTTCTAGTTAAAAATATATAGTAGGATGCAGACGGTGTTTAGTAGCACCCGACACCCGTCATCCACAGACCATGGATGGCTTGTATGTTTGATTGTTTGTTGTGGCGAAAATTGGTTGTGTGATGTGAAATAAAATAATTATATAGTTAAAAATATTCATATAGTTAAAAATATAAATTTTAACGTGTAAATAAAATGAAATGAATATTTATAAACAAATCGGATGATTTGTTTATATAGACACATTTGACTGATAATGATTGGGACGATAAATTTTACACATCGCCCAACTGCACAAATAAAATCTGTGTTTGATTGATTGAAACCCCACACGGGTATTGGGATGAAATTTGACATACACTAATCCCAATAATTAGCTGTATGTCGATCGATTGATTGACAGACTGTGTGAGCATTGAATATATATATATTCAATGCTTATACAGTGTAGAATGCACTTTGGATGATGGTTGATTGCTGATCGTCATTGTTGTTTATTTGAAGTGAATGAAATCCATATAATCCACATTATATGGTAATTGACTATGTCTGATTCCAGTTCAGAAAGAATGAATAGTTTAAAATAATATTCAGTGAATATTGAAATGTGAAGTCGTGTTAAGTAGTGAACTGCCATTTTAACACGAACGGGAATTTTATCGATTTTATTCATTTTAAAATGAATATTGAAAAGTGATTTCAAAATCGAATATTTTGAAATGAAATTTGAATTATATTGAATTGAAATTCGAATTAAATAGAATTGAATAGAAATTCGAATTAAATAGGATTGAATAGAAATTCGAATTTAACAGAATTGAATTGAAATTCGAATTAAATAGAATTGAATTGAAATTCGAATTAAATTGAAACAGAATTGAAACCATTTTAAATTGAATTTAAAACGAATTGAATTTGAATTGAAATCGAATTGAAATTGAATTGAATTGAAAACGAACTGAAATTGAATTAGAAATCAATTTGAATTGAAATCGATTTGAAATGAATTTAAAACGAATTTATATTGGAATATTCAATTTTGATTTGAAATTGAATATGAAGTTGAAATCGTTTTGAAAATGAATTTAAAACGATTTATAAAGCACGTTTTAAAAAGGAATTCGACGAAGTATATATTATATATATATAATATAATGGCCTGAATAGAACGCGCCGCGCCGCGGCAGTTCGCGAATTTCGACCATTGACTTCGAACGGATATTGCGGGAGATCCGACCGTCGGATTCTCCTAAAACCGGAACTGTTGAGTTCGTATCAAAAAGAGCTTTCTAACGAATATTAGAAATTTGAAATCTAACGGTTGGATTTGGAATTATGTCCAAATCAAATTCGGAAAAGGTCGCTATAAGTGCAGTTCGATGGCCGTTGATGGAAATCGACTGTACGGGCCTTGATAAAATTATTAAAAATATCAATAATTTGTGTAAAATCATAAGAAATGATTTGGGAAGAATTGGGATGAAAAACTCCATATTTGAAAAGATAAAAATAGATTTTTATCGAAATGAACTAGTTTTGAACTAGAATTAAAATTCTATTTGTTTTTAAATAAATAAATTGAATTTGAAAAGGGTTTTAAAAATAACCAGAATTTCCAATGATTGCATTGGAATGGATTTGAATCGAAATTGTCTTTGGAATATTTCGATGTTGGATTTCGTGATTATACAGATGTTGTTATGGAAATTTGGAAGATATAGATATGTATATCGTTATTTCCAATACGATATCTGTTGCTCGTAGAATTGGATATTGAATATAAGCCGATATATTTTCTATTCAGAGCCTTGTATTTAATATGAAATGTGATTTGGGTTTGTCATGAATGGTGTCTTGACTAACACTGTTCTTGAACCCAGTTGAGAGAAGATTAAATCTTTTTATTTAGATTTAATGAAGTGTACCAATTAAATAATATTTAATTGGAATTGAATTGATATTGATTTTTGGGTTTATCATGGACAGTGTTTTAAATAACACTCGTCCTTTAACCCGATAATTAATGGAATGTGACTTTGGGTTTATCGTGAACCGTGTTTTAAATGACACTGATTCTTTAACCCCGTTAACGATTAAAACTAAGTGGAGTTTTAATGAACCTTTAATTAGATTGAAAAGATCGAGAATGGAGTATCACCAGTATTGCTCCAGGCGATAGTTAAATCTTCATTTAGATTTGAGCGAGAAATGGTAATTGAATTTACCAATAATACCGTGGTGTTAGATATGAAGTATTACCAGTTTTACTTCATGGGATAAATAGGTTGGGATTGTGAAATAAAATAAATAATTACTTCGGTGTGGTTCGCTAATCCCGACTAGTTTGAATTGATATTCAAAGGAGATTAAAGAATAAATTTAAAGAATTTATCTTTGATAAAATTAATGGGAATCTTTCCCAAAATATAAGAATATTTGAATAAAAGAATATTCTGAATTGGAATGAGACGTATGTTGTGTTTGTGTAACACTTGTTTATTATATATATATACGCGAGTTGTTCAGAAAGACCGGGTTTATCCCATTCTGAATAACTGATTCGACGTGGTGTCGAAGATGAAGACGGTGGTTGAAGACCGGAGGTCATCACGTCGTTTGGGTAATTACTGATGATCTTGATTGGACTGTACACCCAAGAAGATGGAAACAGTTGGTGATCGTCCAGACGTACTTGGAGATCGATGGATATACGGGGTAATAGGTGCCTCCGGTTTCGTTCAGACCCAGAACGAACTTGTAAATGGACTGTGTGTCTGACATTGGATTTTAGTCTGTGTGATTGATTTCTATTAAATATATATCTATTTGGCGGTGGAGAATTTATTCTCTTGCTTAACGCCCTTCTCTGAGACGTACAAGCTCAGGGGTTATATACTGATGGATATCAAACGCATAGAGTGAATTGCCTGTGTGGCATGCCTAAGTGGCAAATGATCAAGGCTTCTGTTGAAAAGCAAAGTCTTGTGGTTGATGATCAAAGCACCGCCTGTGTGGCATAGCTTTGTGTAACGTGAATTCGCGAGCCTCACACCCGGTATGAACCAAAAACGGGAGAAGGACCTCAGGGAGGACATGCGTTTCTTTCTAGTTAGAAGTGGCGTCAGTGGTTTTACACGCCCTGACGAGTATGACTTATGTGGTTGTTGCTGTTGCGAGGCGCCTCGGTTAGATCAGACAATCCGGGTCCGATGGAGCCATTCATTGGCTCATTCACGCCCCAAAGGGCGGGGAAACGCAGTGTTCAGGCATTTTAATCCGCATCGGTTCACCGGCTCTGACGATCCAAGTGTCTTGACTGAGTACTTGCCCTGAGACTCGGACTAGACAGTCTCGAATCGGTTGAGGACTATCTTTTGCCTCGGTTCATAGACGGAAATACGTGACATTTGCGGTTTTATTTGTAGAGCCTAGTATGGCGACATAGTGGGATGGGGCGCTTATGCCGTCTATGATTGATACTTATGATTTGAAGATTGTTTTATACACTATGCACTTATGATAGTATCAAATGATTTGTTTTAAACGTATCAAGCATTCTTGGCTATTATAAGGTAAAAACCCTATCCTCCGGCTTGCATTGCATTGTGTGATGGGAACTGGGTCTTATAATAGCTTCATTGTTCTTTATTTTAGCATTGCGCTGTTGTTTGATGCACTGGTATTCTTGGGAGGAAACCCGTTCCGTGTTATACGGCGTGGTCCCTTGATTTACCGAACTTTAAAAATAAAGATTAACTGTTTTAGTTCTCACACCAGTCCCATGACTGACCTGGAGTTTATTGTTTTAACCTAAACTCTGGGTGCCCTTATTTTGACATGGGCAGCTAGTAGTTTTTGTTTTGTAGATTTATATTCACAGGATCCTGGTTTACAGCTGGAATGATATCCGGAAAGCTTTGTATCCGTATATCTCTTCTAGTTGTGTATTGTATTATTTTCCGCTGCGATGTATTTAAAATTTATTTAAATCTCTGATATTTCTGTGTAATATTTATTAATACCCTGTATATTCTTGTATTCTGATGGAATTGTTGTAATATACAATGAAATGTTCTTCCGTCTGCGTTCTATTGTGTCGTGTTCTCAAAACAATCAGGCGTTTCGAACGGTCTAAATCGGTTTAGCGACTGATTCGGATCGAGCGAAATTCCCGGTCGTCACATTTGGTATCAAAACTCTGGTTTACAGAGCTAGAGAACAAGACACATTAGAACCATACGAAAGAATTCATCAGATATTGGATTAGTAATATCCAATTAGAATGACTCGTTAGAGATAGGATCAGTAGTATCCTAGATCGAGTGTGAAGAGTATATTTTTAAAATGAAAACAATTTTGTTTTGAAAATTTAAATCAATTATTCGTATTTGAATATTTATTTTATATTGAATTTGGACAATCCAATATATAAAGAATTTGCATATGCGCCTTACAAACGTATATTCGAAGTTTTAATATACTGGATAGATATAGAATCACACTCTAGTCACTCGGGGATGATCCTGATGATGGTGCATCATCATCAGCATTTATATTCGAGTGTCGAAGGTGTGATATCTATATATTTCCATTAGACTGGTGTGAGAACCAAAATTAGATAGGGCCTATTGTTGTGATTTGGCATCAAAAATTTGATTTTTGACTATGTATCAAAGTTATGAATTTCAAAAGCTAATTAACTAATTGATTGATGGTTGTGTTGTTGATTATTGGTTGATTTATTAATTTTTTTAACCATTTAGCCAGTTGAACCAAATATTGAGTTGTATTGAAATTTGTCGCATTTTCTTGCATATACTTGTACTTGCATTGAATAGGTCATAGCAAAGAGGATAGAGCAGAAGAATAAAATTTGTTTTCCCGACAAATAGGTACATGTTTACTATAATTTACTATTTTGTTTGGGTGATGATGATTTTATGAGCCGATTGGCTAGCCGCTTGGCTTTTTCTTTTTCTTTTTGAGATCAGAAGGCCTGTATGGCAATTTCGGGATTTTCCCGTGCTCCCGGTGCAGGGGAGGTTATGGCGAATTTTTTTGAAAATTTAGGGTGTTAGCCAAATTTTTGAAAAATTTGAAAAGTTAATAGAAACTGAGAAGTTGAAGAACTTATGCCGTAATCAAAATAGCGGAAGTTGAGTTGATTTGTGAAACAACTTTCGGCTTCGTTCCTTTTTGGGGACAAAAAGTTTTAAGTGGGGGAGATTGTAATAACCTGGAAATCTGGGCCAGTTTAAAAATTTTATTTTGGCAATTTTAGCGAATTTTGATTATTTAAAATGAATTATTTTAAATAATATCGATGAGAAATTTATTTTGAATATAATTCGAACGTATATATTATATAGATCGTCGTTAGAATATAAATATTTATTTTAAAATATAAAAGGAATTGAAAATGGCGTGGTAGTTCGATAATTCGATTTCAAAATTCAGATGAATGTACCGGGTGCAAAATAAACCGGATTTTAGTGAAACCAAAAATAATAGAATCTAATTGAGAATATCTTTCCAACGAATCCGAAAAATCAAAATTTCATAGCGGGGATCAAAAGATACGTCCAGTTGAAAATTCTGAATAGTCGCTATGGAATTCAGGCCCTTAAAAATGGAAATTTTGCAAACGACCTTGGTTTTCGACGAAACCACTTTTGTTGGATCCGTGATGTCAAATTATTGCTAGGTTTCAAATTTCATAATTTTTCGAATCAATATGTGAGCGTGGCAAAGGAAAACGTGTTTGACCAGTTTTAGTTGATTTTAATCGACTGGAAAATGGCCATTTTTCAAACGGTCTCAGAATTCGACGAAACTAGTTTTGTTAGGACCGTATCGTCAATACGAAGCTAGAAAATATTTTTCTGGAATTTTTAGAGTTCGTATGTGACCTCGGTAAATTGAAATGCGCGTTCAAATTCAATATATAGAGTTATATGTTGATTTTAACGGAAACTGATCGAAACGGCCGAATCAACTTATGGTACATATCCCATTGTGTTCGAAATGAGGGTGAAACGCTATGGACGACAGGCGGTGGGTCTCGTTTAGAATTCAAATTAAAAAGTCAACTTTTGAATTTTAAAATTAAATAAATAAATATAAATTATAATAACCCCCCATACCTTTTCTTCCATCCCCGTTCATTCAGAGAATAAAAAAAGGGGGGATCGCGATTCACCGCCGCCACCACCCCCCCCCCCCTCCCCGATTAGTTCGCCGCGTCGCCCCTATGTGGCGCCCCACCACCGCATCCCTCTCGCTTCCTCCCTCCCTCCTCCATCTCGGCCTGGCACGCGAGCTCAAGCCTCCTCCCCCTCGATGCAGTCAAGCCCGAACCCCCACCGCATCCCCGTGAAACCCCCTGCCCACCACCGCTCCACTGCTCTGCACCCCCACCGCCGTCGGTCAGAGCTCGACCCCCCCCCCCCCCTAGCGAGCCACTGCACCCCAACGCCCTAATCCCGCTCCTCCGACCAAGACAGCGCGCCTCCAGCCTTCAGACAGCCACCGTTCCACCTGGCCGGACCCTGCAGCGACGCTCTCCGATCGCCCTCCCGATTGGTGGGCCCTCCTTAGGCGAAAATCCGATTTTTACTTCAAGGTGAGTGTTTAATTCCATTTTTACGTATTAGCAAATTTAAAAATAGGATTTTTACTCTATGTATAACATGAAAGGTGAGGTTTTTGATTCAAGAAAGGCGAGATGTTTATCTGTTTAAAGGGGAGATCTTGTTTGTGTAAAAATTCAATTTTTATATATTGAATAGCAAAGTAAAAATTCGATTTTTATATATTGAATAGCGAAGTAAAATTCGATTTTTATATATTGAATAGCGAAGTAAAAATTCGATTTTTTTATATTGAATAGCAAAGTAAAAATTCGATTTTTATATATTGAATAGCGAAGTAAAAAAATCAATTTTTATATATTGAATAGCGAAGTAAAAAATTCAATTTTTATATATTGAATAGCAAAGTAAAAATTCGATTTTTATATATTGAATAGCAAAGTAAAAATTCGATTTTTATATATTGAATAGCGAAGTAAAAATTCGATTTTTATATATTGAATAGCAAAGTAAAAATTCGATTTTTATATATTGAATAGCGAAGTAAAAATTCGATTTTTATATATTGAATAGCAAAGTAAAAATTCGATTTTTTTTCATATGTAGAGAATACGGGCAAAGAAAGTGACAAGAGGCGAGAACGATGAAGATTTCTACCTAAGAAGAGTCGTGGCTTTGGATTAGCTATTCGGTGAGAACTTCTGTAACAACCCGTAAAATGCGAGCCAGTTTGAAATTTTTATTTTGGCAATTTTAGCGAATTTTGAATATTTAAAATAGATTATTTTAAATAAAATCAACGAAAAATTTATTTTGAATAGAAATCGAACGTATATATTATATACGTCGTCGTTAGAATATATAATAATTATATATAATTATAAAAGGAATTGAAAATGGCGCGGTAGTTCGAAAATTCGATTTCTAATTTCAAATGAATATACAGAATTCAATATAAGTCAGAATTGAACGAAACAAGAAATATTTGAATCTGTATAACTATATCTTTGTAACGAAGTTAACAAACTGAGATTTCATTTTAGAAATGATAAGATATGTCCAGTTTAAAATTAGAAATAGTCGCTGTGGAATTTATATATATTTTTATATATATATAAGGCCCTTAAAATGGACATTTTGCAAATGACCTCGGATTTCGACGAAACCAGTTTTGTTGGGTCCGGGATGTTAAATTATTGCTAGATTTCAAATTTCATAATTTTTCGAATCAATATGTGAGCGTGGCAAAGGAAAACGTGTTTTGACCATTTCAGTTGATTTTAATCGACTGGAAATTGGCCATTTTTCTAACGGTCTCAGAATTCGACGAAACTAGTTTTGTTAGGACCGTATCGTCAATACGAAGCTAGAAAATATTTTTCTGGAATTTTTCTAGTTAGTATGTGGCCCCGGTAATTTGAAATGTACGTTTAAAATTCAATATAGTGATTTAAATGAAAATTCAAAAGGAAACTGATTGTAACAATCGAATCAGCTCGCGATACATATCCCATTGTGTTCGGAATGGGGGTAATACGCTGTGGACGACAGGCGGTGGGCCTCGTTTCGAGGTCATATGTAAAAGTCAACTTTTAAGGAATAAAATAAATAAATAAATAAAAATTTCAATTCTCTCTCCTCCCTTTTATCTATCTGGCCCCCCTCTTTTTATAATCAAATCAAAAAAATAAAACAAAAAAGGAAAAAAAAACCCCGATGCCCCCTGTGAACCGCGCCGCCCCTCGATCGTCGATGCTCCACCTCCGTTGTCTCCCCTTCCTCTCCCATCGAAACCGCCCCGAACCCCCAACGTCCCAAACCCCAAATCGTGTAGCAGGTTGCGTGATTTTTGGGTGGAAGCTATCGGGTTCGAGCGCCGCTAGGGGGCGCTGATGGCCATCGCGCCGCCAGGGATCGTCGGCGTTAAGAGGCGCCGTGAAGCCACACCTCGTGGGCCCACTTGATCCAAGTCCGCTTGTTCAAGAAGGGGGCGCAAGGGAACCCTAATGCTGAGCAAATGTCGGCTGTGTTCAGAAAGGAGGTTGCGAGGAAGAAGGTTAATTAACAGTGAAGAACGAGAAGGGTAATCTCCTGTTTATTTTTCTAAAAATAAAATTAGTGTATTGTTTTAAAAATAAAAGATATTGTTTTGGAAATATATATATAAAATATACCTTTGTTTTAAAAATATAAATATACACTATTTGAAAGAAGTAAAATATATGAATGTCATTGTTGTAGAATAAGAAAAATAGAATTTTTATATATTGAACTTCGATAGAAAAATAGAATTTTTATATATTGAACTTCGATAGAAAAATAGAATTTTTATATATTGAACTTCGATAGAAAAATGGTATTTTTATATATTGAACTTCGATAGAAAAATAGAATTTTTATATATTGAACTTCGATAGAAAAATAGAATTTTTATATATTGAACTTCGATAGAAAAATGGAATTTTTTTATATATTGAACTTCGATAGAAAAATGGAATTTTTTATATATTGAACTTCGATAGAAAAATAGAATTTTTATATATTGAACTTCGATAGAAAAATAGAATTTTTATATATTGAACTTCGATAGAAAAATGGAATTTTTATATATTGAACTTCGATAGAAAAATGGTATTTTTATATATTGAACTTCGATAGAAAAATGGATTTTTATATATTGAATAGCGAAGTAAAAATTCGATTTTTATATATGTAGTGGCTACGGACGACGAAGCTGACGAAGATGCGAAAACAATGAAGACTTCTGCAAAAGAAGAGTCAAGATGTTTGGATAGCTATAAGTGAGAATTTCTCACCTTTCAATTTACTTTTCTAGTTATATATATATACTAGGATGCAGACGGTGTTTAGTAGCACCCGACACAATCGTCCACAGACCATGGACTTGTTTGTTTGGCTGTTTGGTTATTGATTGTGATATTGGTTTGAATGTGGTTTGTGGTGTGAAAAATCGAATCGATAAATTGGTTAGGATTAGACGTGCGTCGTTATAAGGCGAAGGAGTAAGGCTAGGTTAGACCCTTACTCCAAATTTTGTGGTTTGCATAACGAAAGTGAATTTGATTGATGTGTGAATGGCGTGGGCCTTCACTAGACCGGGGATAAGGCTAGGCCTTGTCCCGTTTCTAGTATCGTGCCGTTATGCCGCCGAAATTTTCTAAAATAAGTTAGAAAAATAAAAATAGCATTTTATTTAAAGAATGAACTGAATAGAAATTCATATGTTAAAATAAAATGTGTTATCGTTAAAAATATAATTTTTAACGTGAATGTGAATAAATAAATATTCATTTACAAACCATACGGTTTGTTTATGTACACCTATTTGAATGACGTTGATTGGGTCGATAAATTTTACACATCGCCTAACTGCACAAATAAAATATGTGTTTGATTGTTTGAAACCCCACACGGGTGTTAGGATGAAATTTGAAGTTCACTCATCCTGATTGATTAAATATGTCGATCGATTGATTGACAGGCTGTTATAAGCGTTGAATATCTATATTTGATGCTTATACAGTGTAGTGCACTTTGGTTGATGGTTGATTATTTTCAATGCTATTATATACATGTGTTGTATGAAAATCCATATAATTAATTTTATACGGTAATTGATTGGGCCTCATTCCAGTTTTGAAAAAGAAATATTTGAAATAGAATATTTGAAAATAAAGGAATATATGAAGCCGTGTTGATTAGATTGACGCCATTTTGACGTGAACGATATTTATATCGATTTTAAAAACGATTTCGAAATGAATTGAATTGAAAACGAATTCAAAATGAATTGAAAACGATTTCGAAATGAATTGAATTGAAAACGATTTCGAAATGAATTGAATTGAAAACGAATTCAAAATGAATTGAAAACGATTTCGAAATGAATTGAATTGAAAACGATTTCGAAATGAATTGAATTGAAAACGATTTCGAAATGAATTGAATTGAAAACGATTTCGAAATGAATTGAATTGAAAACGATTTCGAAATGAATTGAATTGAAAACGATTTCGAAATGAATTGAATTGAAAACGATTTCGAAATGAATTGAATTGAAAACGATTTCGAAATGAATTGAATTGAAAACGATTTCGAAATGAATTGAATTGAAAACGATTTCGAAATGAATTGAATTGAAAACGATTTCGAAATGAATTGAATTGAAAACGAATTCAAATTGAATTGAAATTTGAATTGAATAGAAATGAATTTTGAAACGAATTTATAAAGAAGAATTCAATTTTACTTTGAATTGAAATGGAAGTGGAAATAGATTTTGAAACGAATTTTAAAAACTATTTATATAATTCGTTTTGAATAGAGAATCGACGAAATATATATTATATATATTATATATATAATATAATGGCCTGAATAGAACGCGCCGCACCGCGGCAGTTCGTGAATTTCGACCATTTATTTCAAACGGGCATTACGGGAGATCCGACCGTCGGATTCTCCTAAAACCGGAACCGTTGGGTTCGTATCGAAAAGAGCTTTCTAACGAATATTAGAAATTTGAAATCTAACGGTTGGATTTGGAATTATGTCCAAATCAAATTCGAAAAAGGTCGCTGTAAGTGCAGTTCGATGGCCATTGATGGAAATCGACTGTACGGGCCTTGATAAAATTATTAAAAATAGTAATAATTTGTGTAAAATCATAAGAAATGATTTGTGAAGATTCGGGATGAAAAACTCCATATTTGAAAAGATAAAAATAGATTTTTATCGAAATGAACTGGTTTTGAACTAGAATTATAATTCTATTTTTTTTAAATAAATAAATTGAATTAAAAAGGGGTTTTAAAAATAACCAGAATATCCAATGATTGCATTGGGGTGGATTTGAATCGAAATTGTCTTCGGAATATTTCGATGTTGGAATTCGTGATTATACAAGTGGTGTTATGGAAATTTGAAAGATATATATTTATATCGTTATTTCCAATACGACATTTGTTAGTCGTAGAATTCGATATTGAATATAAGCCGATATATTTTCTATTCAGAGCCTTGTATTGAATATCGAATGTGATTTGGGTTTGTCGTGAATGGTGTCTTTACTAACACTATTCTTGAACCCAGTTGAGAAAAGATTAAATCTTTTTATTTAGATTTAATGAAGTGTACCAATTAAATAACATTTAATTGGAATTGAATCGATATTGATTTTTGGGTTTATCGTGAACAGTGTTTTAAATAACACTCGTTCTTTAACCCGATGATTAATGAATGTGATTTTGGGTTTATCGTGAACCGTGTTTTTAAATGACACTGATTCTTTAACCCAGTCAAAGATTAAAACTAAGTGGAGTTTTAATGAATCTTTAATTAGATTGAAATGATCGAAAATGGAGTATCACCAGTTTTGCTCCAGGCGATAGTTAAATCTTTAATTAGATTTGAACGTGAAATGGTAATTGAATTTACCAATAACACTGTGGTGTTAGATATGAAGTATAACCAGTTTTACTTCATGGGATGAATAGGTTGGGATTGGGAAATTAAAACAAATGATTACTTCGGTAAGGTTCGCTAATCCCGACTAGTTCGAATTGAGATTCAAACATAAATTCAAGGAGTTTATCTTGGATAAAATTAATGGGAACCTTTCCCTATGAATGTGAAACTTAGAAACTAACTGTCGGTTGGCCAAGCAGAATGGTTTTCTGGGTATTGATCTGATGTTGGTTTCGGCCTTCGGGGTTAATATTCGGGGAATTATTCTCTTGATTAATTTACGGTTAGTGACTAATGAATTGGAATGAGGCGTATGTTGTGTTTGTGTAACACTTATTTAAAATATACGCGAGTTATTCGGAAAGACCGGGTTTATCCCATTCTGAATAACTGATGCGACGATAAGTCGAAGATGAAGACGATGGTCGAAGACCGGAGGTCTTCACGTCGTTTGGGGGATGACTGATGATCTTGATTGGGCTGTACACCCAAGAAGATGGAAACAGTTAGTGATCGTCCAGACGTACTTGGAGATCGATGGATATGCGGGGTACTAGGTGCCTCCGGTTTCGTTCAGACCTAGAACGGACTTGTAAATGGATGGTGTGTCTGACATTGTATTCCTTTATATTGTATTTGTTGATCTCTGCTAAATATATATCTGTTTGGCGGCGGAGAATTTATTCTCTTGCTTAACGCCCTTCTCTGAGACATATGAGCTCAGAGGTTATATATTGGCAGAAATCAGTGGTACGATATGGATTGATAGTGTGGCATACTGAGATGCAGTGATCCAAACTTTTGTTGAAAAGCAAAGTTTGGTGGTTGATGATCAAAGCGCAGCTGATATAGCATGGCTTTGTGTATAGCGTTGATCCGCGAGCCTCACAGCCCGGGATGGTGGTAAACTGATGGTTTGATCAGTATACATTTTTTTTAGTGTAGTGGATTCGGTCGACCGATATTGAGCTTCGTGCTCGGAGGGATAGAGTAAGCGGTGTTTTCTCTTGCTGGGACGTAAGCCGTGGTGATACTTGAGTCCCCAAAAGTGCGGATGTGCATAGCGGTGTTTTCTCTCGCTGAGACGTAAGCCGCGGTGATTTGTACTACGCGAGCGATCTTTCGAATCAGGAGCCACCATGATGGAAATCCAATTTCCGATACGTGTATTTCGGCTTTATTTGTAGAGCCTAGTATGGCGACATAGTGGGATGGGGCACTCATGCCGTCTATGATTTATATTTATGATTGAAGTTGTTTTGACACTATACACTTATTATAGTATCAAATGATTTGTTTTAAACGTATCAAGCATGTTTGGCTGTTATAAGGTAAAACCCTATCCTCCGGCTTGCGTTGCATTGTGTGATGGGACCTGGGTCTTATAACAGCCTCATTTTTCGAAAAAGCATTGCGTTGTTTATTTTATGCACTGGTATTCTTGGGAGGAAACCCGTTCCGTGTTATACGGCGTGGTCCCTTGATTTACCTAACTTTAAAGATAAAGATTAACTGTTTTAGTTCTCACACCAGTCACATGACTGACCTGGAGTTTATTGTTTTAACCTAAACTCTGGGTGCCCTTATTTTGACACGGGCAGCTAGTAGTTTTGGTTTTTGCAGATTTATATTCACAGGATCCTGGTTTACAGCTGGAATGATATCCGGAAAGCTTTGTATCCGTATATCTCTTCTAGTTGTGTATTTTATTATTTTCCGCTGCGATGTATTTAAATGTAATTTAAATCTCTGATATTTCTGTGTAATATTCATTTTTACTCTGTATATTCTTGTAATCTGATGCACTGTTGTAATATACAATGAAATGTTCTTTTATATGCGTTCTATTTTGTCCTGTTCTCAAACGATAGGGCGTTTCGAACGGCCTGGATCGGTTTAGCGACTGGTTCGGACCGAGCGAAATTCCTTGCCGTCACATTTGGTATCAGAGCTTTGGTTTACAAAGCTCAGAGAACAAGACACATTAGAAACATACGAAAGAATTCATCAGATATTGGATTAGTAATATCCAATTAGAATGACTCGTTAGAGATGGGATCAGTAGTATCCTATAACGAGTGTGAAGAGTATATTTTTAAAGTGAAAACAAATTTTGTTTTGAAAATTTAAATCAATTATTCGTATTTGATTATCTGTTTATATTGAGTTGGACAGTCCAGTATATAAAGATTTTGCGTATACGTCTGATCCACGTGTATTTGAAATTTTAATATATTGGATAGATATAGAATCACACTCTAGTCGCTCGGACATGATTCTAATGATTGACGCGTCATCATTAGAATTTATTTTCGTGTTTCGAAGGTGAGATTTCTTTATATTTCCATTAGACTGGTGTGAGAACCAAAACGATAGGGCGTTTCGAACGGCCTGGATCGGTTTAGCGACTGGTTCGGACCGAGCGAAATTCCTTGCCGTCACATTGGGCCTATTGTTGTGAATTGGCATCAAAAACACGATTTTAGTATATGTATCAAAATTATGAATTTGAAACTCTAATTCACAAATTGATTGATGTTTTGGATTGTTTGTTTATTGGTTTGCTAATTTTGAACCATTATGCCTAATCGAACCAAATATTGAATTATATTGAAAATTGGTCGCATTTGCTTGGATATACATATACTTATATTGAACAGGTCATAGCAAGGAGGCTAGAGCCAGAGAATAAAATTTGTTTGCCCGACAAATAGGTACATGTTTACTACATAATTTCCTGTTTTGTTTGGGTGATGATGATTTTGTGAGCCTATTGGCTAGCCGCTTGTCTTTTTCTTTTTCTTTTTGAGATCTGAAGGACCGGGGAAGCTATTTGAAATTCCCCGATGCTCCCGGTGCAGGGGAGGTTATGGCGAAATTTTTCAAAAATTTAGGGTGTTAGCCAAATTTTTGAAAATTTGAAAATTCTCAGAAACTAAAGAGTTGGAGAATGGAAACCAGATCGAACGTAGAGTTGAATAATCAAACCACTTTCGACTTTGTTCCTTTTCGGGGACGAAAAGTTTTAAGTGGGGGAGATTGTAACAACCCGTAAAATGCGAGCCAGTTTGAAATTTTTATTTTGGCAATTTTAGCGAATTTTGAATATTTAAAATAGATTATTTTAAATAAAATCAACGAAAAATTTATTTTGAATAGAAATCGAACGTATATATTATATACGTCGTCGTTAGAATATATAATAATTATATATAATTATAAAAGGAATTGAAAATGGCGCGGTAGTTCGAAAATTCGATTTCTAATTTCAAATGAATATACAGAATTCAATATAAGTCAGAATTGAACGAAACAAGAAATATTTGAATCTGTATAACTATATCTTTGTAACGAAGTTAACAAACTGAGATTTCATTTTAGAAATGATAAGATATGTCCAGTTTAAAATTAGAAATAGTCGCTGTGGAATTTATATATATTTTTATATATATATATAAGGCCCTTAAAAATGGACATTTTGCAAATGACCTCGGATTTCTACGAAACCAGTTTTGTTGGGTCCGGGATGTTAAATTATTGCTAGATTTCAAATTTCATAATTTTTCGAATCAATATGTGAGCGTGGCAAAGGAAAACGTGTTTTGACCATTTCAGTTGATTTTAATCGACTGGAAATTGGCCATTTTTCTAACGGTCTCAGAATTCGACGAAACTAGTTTTGTTAGGACCGTATCGTCAATACGAAGCTAGAAAATATTTTTCTGGAATTTTTCTAGTTAGTATGTGGCCCCGGTAATTTGAAATGTACGTTTAAAATTCAATATAGTGATTTAAATGAAAATTCAAAAGGAAACTGATTGTAACAATCGAATCAGCTCGCGATACATATCCCATTGTGTTCGGAATGGGGGTAATACGCTGTGGACGACAGGCGGTGGGCCTCGTTTCGAGGTCATATGTAAAAGTCAACTTTTAAGGAATAAAATAAATAAATAAATAAAAATTTCAATTCTCTCTCCTCCCTTTTATCTATCTGGCCCCCCTCTTTTTATAATCAAATCAAAAAAATAAAACAAAAAAGGAAAAAAAAACCCCGATGCCCCCTGTGAACCGCGCCGCCCCTCGATCGTCGATGCTCCACCTCCGTTGTCTCCCCTTCCTCTCCCATCGAAACCGCCCCGAACCCCCAACGTCCCAAACCCCAAATCGTGTAGCAGGTTGCGTGATTTTTGGGTGGAAGCTATCGGGTTCGAGCGCCGCTAGGGCGCGCTGATGGCCATCGCGCCGCCAGGGATCGTCGGCGTTAAGAGGCGCCGTGAAGCCACACCTCGTGGGCCCACTTGATCCAAGTCCGCTTGTTCAAGAAGGGGGCGCAAGGGAACCCTAATGCTGAGCAAATGTCGGCTGTGTTCAGAAAGGAGGTTGCGAGGAAGAAGGTTAATTAACAGTGAAGAACGAGAAGGGTAATCTCCTGTTTATTTTTCTAAAAATAAAATTAGTGTATTGTTTTAAAAATAAAAGATATTGTTTTGGAAATATATATATAAAATATACCTTTGTTTTAAAAATATAAATATACACTATTTGAAAGAAGTAAAATATATGAATGTCATTGTTGTAGAATAAGAAAAATAGAATTTTTATATATTGAACTTCGA
The DNA here is from genome assembly GCA_030737875.1 of Allium sativum. Classification (NCBI taxonomy): domain Eukaryota; kingdom Viridiplantae; phylum Streptophyta; class Magnoliopsida; order Asparagales; family Amaryllidaceae; genus Allium; species Allium sativum. The sequence goes on from CM060919.1 coordinate 437,026,273, forward strand.
TAGAAAAATAGAATTTTTATATATTGAACTTCGATAGAAAAATAGAATTTTTATATATTGAACTTCGATAGAAAAATGGTATTTTTATATATTGAACTTCGATAGAAAAATAGAATTTTTATATATTGAACTTCGATAGAAAAATAGAATTTTTATATATTGAACTTCGATAGAAAAATGGAATTTTTTTATATATTGAACTTCGATAGAAAAATGGAATTTTTTATATATTGAACTTCGATAGAAAAATAGAATTTTTATATATTGAACTTCGATAGAAAAATAGAATTTTTATATATTGAACTTCGATAGAAAAATGGAATTTTTATATATTGAACTTCGATAGAAAAATGGTATTTTTATATATTGAACTTCGATAGAAAAATGGATTTTTATATATTGAATAGCGAAGTAAAAATTCGATTTTTATATATGTAGTGGCTACGGACGACGAAGCTGACGAAGATGCGAAAACAATGAAGACTTCTGCAAAAGAAGAGTCAAGATGTTTGGATAGCTATAAGTGAGAATTTCTCACCTTTCAATTTACTTTTCTAGTTATATATATATACTAGGATGCAGACGGTGTTTAGTAGCACCCGACACAATCGTCCACAGACCATGGACTTGTTTGTTTGGCTGTTTGGTTATTGATTGTGATATTGGTTTGAATGTGGTTTGTGGTGTGAAAAATCGAATCGATAAATTGGTTAGGATTAGACGTGCGCCGTTATAAGGCGAAGGAGTAAGGCTAGGTTAGACCCTTACTCCAAATTTTGTGGTTTGCATAACGAAAGTGAATTTGATTGATGTGTGAATGGCGTGGGCCTTCACTAGACCGGGGATAAGGCTAGGCCTTGTCCCGTTTCTAGTATCGTGCCGTTATGCCGCCGAAATTTTCTAAAATAAGTTAGAAAAATAAAAATAGCATTTTATTTAAAGAATGAACTGAATAGAAATTCATATGTTAAAATAAAATGTGTTATCGTTAAAAATATAATTTTTAACGTGAATGTGAATAAATAAATATTCATTTACAAACCAGACGGTTTGTTTATGTACACCTATTTGAATGACGTTGATTGGGTCGATAAATTTTACACATCGCCTAACTGCACAAATAAAATATGTGTTTGATTGTTTGAAACCCCACACGGGTGTTAGGATGAAATTTGAAGTTCACTCATCCTGATTGATTAAATATGTCGATCGATTGATTGACAGGCTGTTATAAGCGTTGAATATCTATATTTGATGCTTATACAGTGTAGTGCACTTTGGTTGATGGTTGATTATTTTCAATGCTATTATATACATGTGTTGTATGAAAATCCATATAATTAATTTTATACGGTAATTGATTGGGCCTCATTCCAGTTTTGAAAAAGAAATATTTGAAATAGAATATTTGAAAATAAAGGAATATATGAAGCCGTGTTGATTAGATTGACGCCATTTTGACGTGAACGATATTTATATCGATTTTAAAAACGATTTCGAAATGAATTGAATTGAAAACGAATTCAAAATGAATTGAAAACGATTTCGAAATGAATTGAATTGAAAACGATTTCGAAATGAATTGAATTGAAAACGAATTCAAAATGAATTGAAAACGATTTCGAAATGAATTGAATTGAAAACGATTTCGAAATGAATTGAATTGAAAACGATTTCGAAATGAATTGAATTGAAAACGATTTCGAAATGAATTGAATTGAAAACGATTTCGAAATGAATTGAATTGAAAACGATTTCGAAATGAATTGAATTGAAAACGATTTCGAAATGAATTGAATTGAAAACGATTTCGAAATGAATTGAATTGAAAACGATTTCGAAATGAATTGAATTGAAAACGAATTCAAATTGAATTGAAATTTGAATTGAATAGAAATGAATTTTGAAACGAATTTATAAAGAAGAATTCAATTTTACTTTGAATTGAAATGGAAGTGGAAATAGATTTTGAAACGAATTTTAAAAACTATTTATATAATTCGTTTTGAATAGAGAATCGACGAAATATATATTATATATATTATATATATAATATAATGGCCTGAATAGAACGCGCCGTGCCGCGGCAGTTCGTGAATTTCGACCATTTATTTCAAACGGGCATTACGGGAGATCCGACCGTCGGATTCTCCTAAAACCGGAACCGTTGGGTTCGTATCGAAAAGAGCTTTCTAACGAATATTAGAAATTTGAAATCTAACGGTTGGATTTGGAATTATGTCCAAATCAAATTCGAAAAAGGTCGCTGTAAGTGCAGTTCGATGGCCATTGATGGAAATCGACTGTACGGGCCTTGATAAAATTATTAAAAATAGTAATAATTTGTGTAAAATCATAAGAAATGATTTGTGAAGATTCGGGATGAAAAACTCCATATTTGAAAAGATAAAAATAGATTTTTATCGAAATGAACTGGTTTTGAACTAGAATTATAATTCTATTTTTTTTAAATAAATAAATTGAATTAAAAAGGGGTTTTAAAAATAACCAGAATATCCAATGATTGCATTGGGGTGGATTTGAATCGAAATTGTCTTCGGAATATTTCGATGTTGGAATTCGTGATTATACAAGTGGTGTTATGGAAATTTGAAAGATATATATTTATATCGTTATTTCCAATACGACATTTGTTAGTCGTAGAATTCGATATTGAATATAAGCCGATATATTTTCTATTCAGAGCCTTGTATTGAATATCGAATGTGATTTGGGTTTGTCGTGAATGGTGTCTTTACTAACACTATTCTTGAACCCAGTTGAGAAAAGATTAAATCTTTTTATTTAGATTTAATGAAGTGTACCAATTAAATAACATTTAATTGGAATTGAATCGATATTGATTTTTGGGTTTATCGTGAACAGTGTTTTAAATAACACTCGTTCTTTAACCCGATGATTAATGAATGTGATTTTGGGTTTATCGTGAACCGTGTTTTTAAATGACACTGATTCTTTAACCCAGTCAAAGATTAAAACTAAGTGGAGTTTTAATGAATCTTTAATTAGATTGAAATGATCGAAAATGGAGTATCACCAGTTTTGCTCCAGGCGATAGTTAAATCTTTAATTAGATTTGAACGTGAAATGGTAATTGAATTTACCAATAACACTGTGGTGTTAGATATGAAGTATAACCAGTTTTACTTCATGGGATGAATAGGTTGGGATTGGGAAATTAAAACAAATGATTACTTCGGTAAGGTTCGCTAATCCCGACTAGTTCGAATTGAGATTCAAACATAAATTCAAGGAGTTTATCTTGGATAAAATTAATGGGAACCTTTCCCTATGAATGTTAAATTTAGAAACTAACTGTCGGTTGGCCAAGCAGAATGGTTTTCTGGGTATTGATCTGATGTTGGTTTCGGCCTTCGGGGTTAATATTCGGGGAATTATTCTCTTGATTAATTTACGGTTAGTGACTAATGAATTGGAATGAGGCGTATGTTGTGTTTGTGTAACACTTATTTAAAATATACGCGAGTTATTCGGAAAGACCGGGTTTATCCCATTCTGAATAACTGATGCGACGATAAGTCGAAGATGAAGACGATGGTCGAAGACCGGAGGTCTTCACGTCGTTTGGGGGATGACTGATGATCTTGATTGGGCTGTACACCCAAGAAGATGGAAACAGTTAGTGATCGTCCAGACGTACTTGGAGATCGATGGATATGCGGGGTACTAGGTGCCTCCGGTTTCGTTCAGACCTAGAACGGACTTGTAAATGGATGGTGTGTCTGACATTGTATTCCTTTATATTGTATTTGTTGATCTCTGCTAAATATATATCTGTTTGGCGGCGGAGAATTTATTCTCTTGCTTAACGCCCTTCTCTGAGACATATGAGCTCAGAGGTTATATATTGGCAGAAATCAGTGGTACGATATGGATTGATAGTGTGGCATACTGAGATGCAGTGATCCAAACTTTTGTTGAAAAGCAAAGTTTGGTGGTTGATGATCAAAGCGCAGCTGATATAGCATGGCTTTGTGTATAGCGTTGATCCGCGAGCCTCACAGCCCGGGATGGTGGTAAACTGATGGTTTGATCAGTATACATTTTTTTTAGTGTAGTGGATTCGGTCGACCGATATTGAGCTTCGTGCTCGGAGGGATAGAGTAAGCGGTGTTTTCTCTTGCTGGGACGTAAGCCGTGGTGATACTTGAGTCCCCAAAAGTGCGGATGTGCATAGCGGTGTTTTCTCTCGCTGAGACGTAAGCCGCGGTGATTTGTACTACGCGAGCGATCTTTCGAATCAGGAGCCACCATGATGGAAATCCAATTTCCGATACGTGTATTTCGGCTTTATTTGTAGAGCCTAGTATGGCGACATAGTGGGATGGGGCACTCATGCCGTCTATGATTTATATTTATGATTGAAGTTGTTTTGACACTATACACTTATTATAGTATCAAATGATTTGTTTTAAACGTATCAAGCATGTTTGGCTGTTATAAGGTAAAACCCTATCCTCCGGCTTGCGTTGCATTGTGTGATGGGACCTGGGTCTTATAACAGCCTCATTTTTCGAAAAAGCATTGCGTTGTTTATTTTATGCACTGGTATTCTTGGGAGGAAACCCGTTCCGTGTTATACGGCGTGGTCCCTTGATTTACCTAACTTTAAAGATAAAGATTAACTGTTTTAGTTCTCACACCAGTCACATGACTGACCTGGAGTTTATTGTTTTAACCTAAACTCTGGGTGCCCTTATTTTGACACGGGCAGCTAGTAGTTTTGGTTTTTGCAGATTTATATTCACAGGATCCTGGTTTACAGCTGGAATGATATCCGGAAAGCTTTGTATCCGTATATCTCTTCTAGTTGTGTATTTTATTATTTTCCGCTGCGATGTATTTAAATGTAATTTAAATCTCTGATATTTCTGTGTAATATTCATTTTTACTCTGTATATTCTTGTAATCTGATGCACTGTTGTAATATACAATGAAATGTTCTTTTATATGCGTTCTATTTTGTCCTGTTCTCAAACGATAGGGCGTTTCGAACGGCCTGGATCGGTTTAGCGACTGGTTCGGACCGAGCGAAATTCCTTGCCGTCACAACTTCTCACCTTTAACTTTCTTTTTCTAGTTAAAAATATATACTAGGATGCAGACGGTGTTTAGTAGCACCCGACACCCGTCATCCACAGACCATGAATGGCTTGTATGTTTGATTGTTTGTTGTGGAGAAAATTGGTTGTGTGATGTGAAATAAAATAATTATATAGTTAAAAATATTTATATAGTTAAAAATATAAATTTTAACGTGTATATAAAATGAAATGAATATTTATAAACAAATCGGATGATTTGTTTATATAGACACATTTGACTGATATTGATTGGGACGATAAATTTTACACATCGCCCAACTTCACAAATAAAATCTGTGTTTGATTGATTGAAACCCCACACGGGTATTGGGATGAAATTTGACATACACTAATCCCAATAATTAGCTGTATGTCGATCGATTGATTGACAGACTGTGTGAGCGTTGAATATATATATTCAATGCTTATACAGTGTAGAATGCACTTTGGATGATGGTTGATTGCTTATCGTCATTGTTGTGTATTTGAAGTGAATGAAATCCATATAATCCACATTATATGGTAATTGACTGTGTCTGATTCCAGTTCAGAAAGAATGAATAGTTTAAAATAATATTCAGTGAATATTGAAATGTGAAGTCGTGTTAAGTAGTTAACCGCCATTTTAACACGAACGGGAATTTTATCGATTTTATTCATTTTAAAATGAATATTGAAAAGTGATTTCAAAATCGAATATTTTGAAATGAAATTTGAATTATATTGAATTGAAATTCGAATTAAATAGAATTGAATAGAAATTCAAATTAAATAGGATTGAATAGAAATTCAAATTTAATAGAATTGAATTGAAATTCGAATGAAATAGAATTGAATTGAAATTCGAATTAAATTGAAACAGAATTGAAATCGTTTTAAATTGAATTTAAAACAAATTGAATTTGAATTGAAATCGAATTGAAATTGAATTGAAAACGAACTGAAATTGAATTAGAAATCAATTTGAATTGAAATCGATTTGAAATGAATTTAAAACGAATTTATATTGGAATATTCAATTTTGATTTGAAATTGAATATGAAGTTGAAATCGTTTTGAAAATGAATTTAAAACGATTTATAAAGCACGTTTTAAAAAGGAAATCGTCGAAGTATATATTATATATATAATATAATGGCCTGAATAGAGCGCGCCGCACCGCGGCAGTTCGCGAATTTCGATCATTGACTTCGAACGGATATTGCGGGAGATCCGACCGTCGGATTCTCCTAAAACCGGAACCGTTGGGTTCGTATCAAAAAGAGCTTTCTAACGAATATTAGAAATTTGAAATCTAACGGTTGGATTTGGAATTATGTCCAAATCAAATTTGGAAAAGGTCGTTATAAGTGCAGTTCGATGGCCGTTGATGGAAATCGACTGTACGGGCCTTGATAAAATTATTAAAAATATCAATAATTTGTGTAAAATCATAAGAAATGATTTGGGAAGAATTGGGATGAAAAACTCCATATTTGAAAAGATAAAAATAGATTTTTATCGAAATGAACTAGTTTTGAACTAGAATTAAAATTCTATTTGTTTTTAAATAAATAAATTGAATTTGAAAAGGGTTTTAAAATAACCAGAATTTCCAATGATTGCATTGGAATGGATTTGAATCGAAATTGTCTTCGGAATATTTCGATGTTGGATTTCGTGATTATACAGATGTTGTTATGGAAATTTGGAAGATATAGATATGTATATCGTTATTTCCAATACGATATCTGTTGCTCGTAGAATTGGATATTGAATATAAGCCGATATATTTTATATTCAGAGCCTTGTATTTAATATGAAATGTGATTTGGGTTTGTCATGAATGGTGTCTTGACTAACACTGTTCTTGAACCCAGTTGAGAGAAGATTAAATCTTTTTATTTAGATTAAATGAAGTGTACCAATTAAATAATATTTAATTGGAATTGAATTGATATTGATTTTTGGGTTTATCATGGACAGTGTTTTAAATAACACTCGTCCTTTAACCCGATAATTAATGGAATGTGACTTTGGGTTTATCGTGAACCGTGTTTTAAATGACACTGATTCTTTAACCCCGTTAACGATTAAAACTAAGTGGAGTTTTAATGAACCTTTAATTAGATTGAAAAGATCGAGAATGGAGTATCACTAGTTTTGCTCCAGGCGATAGTTAAATCTTTATTTAGATTTGAGCGTGAAATGGTAATTGAATTTACCGATAACACCATGGTGTTAGATATGAAGTATTACCAGTTTTACTTCACGGGGTAAATAGGTTGGGATTGTGAAATAAAATATATAATTACTTCGGTGTGGTTCGCTAATCCCGACTAGTTTGAATTGATATTCAAAGGAGATTAAAGAATAAATTTAAAGAATTTATCTTTGATAAAATTAATGGGAATCTTTCCCAAAATATAAGAATATTTGAATAAAAGAATATTCTGAATTGGAATGAGGCGTATGTTGTGTTTGTGTAACACGTGTTTATTATATATATATATACGCGAGTTGTTCAGAAAGACCGGGTTTATCCCATTCTGAATAACTGATTCGACGTGGTGTCGAAGATGAAGACGGTGGTTGAAGACCGGAGGTCTTCACGTCGTTTGGGTAATTACTGATGATCTTGATTGGGCTGTACACCCAAGACGATGGAAACAGTTGGTGATCGTCCAGACGTACTTGGAGATCGATGGATATGCGGGGTACTAGGTGCCTCCGGTTTCGTTCAGACCCAGAACGAACTTGTAAATGGACTGTGTGTCTGACATTGGATTTAAGTCTGTGTGATTGATTTCTATTAAATATATATCTGTTTAGCGACGGAGAATTTATTCTCTTGCTTAACGCCCTTCTTTGAGACGTACGAGCTCAGGGGTTATATACTGATGGATATCAAACGCATAGAGTGAATTGCCTGTGTGGCATGCCTAAGTGGCAAATGATCAAGGCTTCTGTTGAAAAGCAAAGCCTTGTGGTTGATGATCAAAGCACCGCCTGTGTGGCATAGCTTTGTGTAACGTGAATTCGCGAGCCTCACACCCGGTATGAACCAAAAACGGGAGAAGGACCTCAGGGAGGACATGCGTTTCTTTCTAGTTAGAAGTGGCGTCAGTGGTTTTACACACCCTGACAAGTTTGACTTATGTGGTTGTTGCTGTTGCGAGGCGCCTCGGTTAGATCGGACGATCTGGGTCCGATGGAGCCATTCGTTGGCTCATTCATGCCCCAAAGGGCGGGGAAACGCAGTGTTCAGGCATTTTAATCCACATCGGTGGACCGGCCCTGACGATCCAAGTGGCTTGACTGAGTACTTGCCCTGAGACTCGGACTAGACAGTCTCGAATCGGTTGAGGACTATCTTTTGCCTCGGTTCATAGACGGAAATACGTGACATTTGCGGTTTTATTTGTAGAGCCTAGTATGGCGACATAGTGGGATGGGGCGCTTATGTCGTCTATGATTGATACTTATGATTTGAAGATTGTTTTATACACTATGCACTTATGATAGTATCAAATGATTTGTTTTAAACGTATCAAGCATTCTTGGCTATTATAAGGTAAAAACCCTATCCTCCGGCTTGCGTTGCATTGTGTGATGGGAACTGGGTCTTATAATAGCTTCATTGTTCTTTATTTTAGCATTGCGCTGTTGTTCGATGCACTGGTATTCTTGGGAGGAAACCCGTTCTGTGTTATACGGCGTGGTCCCTTGATTTACCGAACTTTAAAAATAAAGATTAACTGGTTTAGTTCTCACACCAGTCCCATGACTGACCTGGAGTTTATTGTTTTAACCTAAACTCTGGGTGCCCTTATTTTGACACGGGCAGCTAGAAGTTTTGGTTTTGCAGATTTATATTCACAGGATCCTGGTTTACAGCTGGAATGATATCCGGAAAGCTTTGTATCCGTATATCTCTTCTAGTTGTGTATTGTATTATTTTCCGCTGCGATGTATTTAAATGTAATTTAAATCTCTGATATTTCTGTGTAATATTTATTCATACCCTGTATATTCTTGTATTCTGATGGAATTGTTGTAATATACAATGAAATGTTCTTCCGTCTGCGTTCTGTTGTGTCGTGTTCTCAAACAATCAGGCGTTTCGAACGGTCTAGATCGGTTTAGCGACTGATTCGGATCGAGCGAAATTCCCGGTCGTCAGATTATTTTTCCATGTACATGCTTTTTTTAAACTATAATTTCATATCTGTATATTTAATAGTCTGTGTTTTATATACGTAATAAAAGAAATGCTACTTCAATATTTTTTTAATGATAACTACGAATATATTCAGAAATTTGTATACGTTACTATCTTGTTGCCTACCTTTCTCCCCATTTTTTTTGCCTGATATTTTCAATTTAATCTTTGTCCTATTATCACTTCATTCTTATTTACCAAGGCTTACATGACTAATTCAAATATATCCTACCATTCCACCTTTTTCTCCTTCCTATATTATGATATTTGTACTTTGTTACGTCTGCCACCTTACCTACTACCTCTTCTCCTCTTCCATATTTCTTTCTGCTCATATACTTTCTTTATTTACCCATTTCTGCATCACACTAAATCATCCCAGCTTATTCACCTCCACCTTTTTCACTCCTTTCTTCTATACCTATATGGATGCTCAGCAGCGCGAACAGTGTCGCGTGGCTCAACGAGCTCGACGTGCTAGGATGTCAATTGAAGAACATGAAAGTCAGTTGGCAACCCGCCAAAATCGTCGTCGTTCGCAATGACTTCAAGTACCATCTGCTGGGCAACATACACAATCAGTCGAAAATAACAATGCTCAGCTTCTTCCTACATTTACCACTTCTCATAACTGTGGAAGAAATTTTCTACCAACCATTAGATTTCGTAAGCATATGCTGCCACCACCAACTTTCTGCCCATTCTGCTCAACAAAAAGATTTGATCAGGAAAATACCCAAACCTACTGTTCAAATGGTAAATTTCATATTTTCCGCCCTCCCGCTCCACAACAACTACTTGCTCTATTTCTTGATCAAACTGAAATTGGCAGCCACTTCAGAACTAATATTAGGTCTTATAGCAATGCTTTTGCATTCACCTCAATGGGTGCAAATATTGACCAAGATTTGGCGAATGCAACAAGCGGTGTTTATTCGTATCATGCTCAGGGGTTTATTTACCACCGTATAGGCAGTATGCTGCCTGTTGATGGTAACCGACCTCGATATTTACAATTATACATTTACGACACAGAGCATGAGACCGAAAATCGTCAATTGGATACCCACATTTTGAGGGCTGATATACTTCTGATTATAAAGGAAGTATTGGAAACATTAACACTTTTGTGTCAGTCCTACGTCAGTTGGGACAGCATTCCGATCTGCACAATTGCTGAATAAAAATTAAAGAGATAACTGTTGATAGTCATCTTCATGAATTGCCAACGGCATCACAAGTTGCTGGCATAATCGTTGGTGACGAGTCGGATGATTTGCACGGTAGAGACATAATTGTTCAAACAAATAGTGGAAACTTCCAGCGCGTTCCTAATACGGCTGGATTTTACGATCCACTTCAGTACCCATTATTGCTACCGTATGGAGAACATGGTTGGAATTTGAACTTACATGATAACGTGGACAACCGACTTAGTTGTGCGTCCTACTACTCTAATTTTATACAGGTAGCTACCTATGTTTATTTTCTGCATCTTTTTAGTTAACACCATTACTACCATTACCACATGAACTTACATTTAACACCATTATTCTTATGTATATAATGCATTAATATTAATGAGTCTATCATAATTCTTTTTATAGATTCGACCAAGAGAGACATCACTTCTCCTACTCGGTGGACGCCTTTTTCAGCAATATGCTGTCGATATGTATGTCAAAATTGAAACTATGAGACTTAGATTTCTTCGTAACAATCAACAAACAATCAGGGCTGAGTTATACCAGGGTTTGCACGATGCATTGACTGCAGGAGAAACTTCGACAGGTAACTTACTTACTGTCCTATTTCAATTTCCATTTTTCTAACACTTCTTCTTTAATGCTTAATTTTTTTAATTAAACATTCCACTACTTCAACCAACGTTGAGTAAAAAAAATACTACCAGCGTCTCATATGGGCAGTCCACGAGATATGCACCACCGATACCAAGATGCAATGGCAGTAGTTCAAAGGTATGGAAAACCTGATTTTTTTATTATTTTTACATGTAATACGAAATGGCCTGAGATTACTATAGAACTACTTCCCAGCCAACAACCACAAGATAAACCAGACTTAACATGTAGAATTCTTTGTGCAAAATTAACCTAATTAGAAAATGATTTGTTTGACAACGGCGTTTTAGGAAAAGTTATTGTGCATGTACATGTCATAGAATTTCAGAAAAGAGGTTTGCCGCATGCCTATATGTTACTTATTCTAGTTGAAAATGATAAAATTACTTCTCCTGACGAGTATGATGGTGTGGTTAGAGCCGAAATTTTATGTAATAATTTAGAACCTGATTTACATATAGCTGTACTCAAACACATGATTCATCATCCATGTGGTTGTTTTAATCCTAATGCCACTTGCATGAAAAATGGTGAATGTAAGAGAGAGTTCCCAAAACCGTTTGCTCCCGTTACTTTACAAGGAAACGACTCATATCCAATATATAGACGACGTGATAACATAAGAGTTACTCAAGCAATGGGCCCCCCAATTGACAATCGTTGGGCAGTGCCATATAAACCTTATTTATTACTTAAATATGACTGCCATATAAATGTTGAAATTTGTCCAAGTATAAAATTGGTAAAATATCTTTATTAGTATGTTTACAAGGGATCCGACCACATTTCGATTGGTGTTTCTACGTCAACCACTGACGATGAAATATCTAACTATGCTAATGCTAGACGGATTTGTGCACCAGAGGCTTTGTGGAGAATATTTAAATTCTCACTTAATAACATTACACCGTCTGTTATTGGTCTACAAATCCATCTTCCAAACCAACAACAATTACGTTTTTCTTCTTCCGAACAATTGCATGATGTGTTGAACGACAATAGTAGAACTAAAACTATGCTTAGTGAATTTTTCGCCACTAATGTAAACGATGTAGAGGCAAGATAATACTACTATCAACAGTTTCCTGAGAAGTACTGGTGGGGAAAAACACATAAGTTGTGGATTCGTAGACGAAATAACCTTAGGTTATTAGGCAGAATTTATAACGTATCGCCTATTGAAGGTGAACGTTATTTTTTGAGGTTACTGCTAACTCATGTTCGAGGACCCTTATCATTTACTGATTTGCTTACTGCCGACGGCCAACAATATGACACATTTAAAGAGGCAGCTGAACATAGAGGTTTATTCGAAAATGATGACGGTATTTATGATTGCCTTACGGGCTGCTTCTAACACCCATATGCATGCTGCCTTACGCAGGCTGTTCATTACGATTTTAGTATATTGCGAACCAATTAATGTAAGCGAACTTTGGGAACACTTTTCTCCATACATGATAGAAGATTATCAGCTCAGATAATCTATTACTGACATTACATTTTTCATTGAACTTTGTCTTTCAGACCTTGACAATTTACTCCGACAATACAACAAAACACTTTCTGATTTTGACTTCCCGCTTACTAACATTACACTACATAATAATCGCATTATGTCAAGTCTTATTTTGTCTGAAAAGTCTATGCACATACCTCGAGAAGACATTGAATCGGTTAATTCCTTAAATATAGAGCAGCGAACAGCATTTGATGCTGTCATGAAGTCAACTTACGAAAATAAAAATTCTATTTTTTTCATCGACGGTCCCAGGGGAATAGGCAAAACATATGTATACCGATCTATTTTAGCGCACTCACGTAGTAAAGGCCTTATCTCACTTGCAGTTGCCACATCAGGAATTGCTGCAATAGCATTACCCAGCGGTAGAACTGCCCACTCTAGATTTAAAATCCCTATTGTGCTTGATTCCTCATCCACCTGCCACATTCCCAAACAATCTGATCTTGCAAAACTACTAATTGAAACAAAGGTAATTTTATGGGATGAAGCAACAATGGCTCATCGTCACGCCTTTGAGGCTTTTATTTAAACACTACGAGATTTAACTAATATCGACAAACAATTTGGGGGTAAAGTAGTTATTTTAGGTGGTGATTTCCGTCAAGTTATGTCTATCGTCTCTAATGGTACTAGGGCTTAAACTGTTGACGCGTGTAGTATTAGATCATATTTATGGACATATGTTACTGTTTTTCGGTTAACCCAAAATATGCGTGCTATAAATGATCCTTCATATGCTAACTTCATACTACGTATTGGAAATGGTCACGAACCATATGTGCATGACGACATGATAAAACTCCCTGACAATATTATTATCTCCTGGAGTAGTTCAAACTCTATTTTAACTTCGATAGACCATGTATTTCCAGCACTTACTGAATGTTTATCTGCTGTTGATTATATTATGAGTAGAGCCATTTTGGCCCCAACTAATGATATCGTTGACAACATTAATAATACTGTTATAAACATGTTTCCGGGTGTTGAATATACTTGTTATTCATTTGATTCTATTGAGGATGATACACGTAATTTGTATCAACATGAATTCCTCAACTCACTTTCCTCCGGAGGTTTACCTCCGCATATGCTTACTCTTAAAATTGGATCTCCCATAATGCTACTTAGGAATATTGACCCTAAAATTGGTTTATGTAACAGCATTAGGTTAATCTGTCGTGCTTTCCACAGAAATCTTATAGATGCAGAAATTGTTGTTGGTCATTTCCGTGGTACACGAGTTTTTATTCCTCGCATACCATTGAAACCATCAGAAAATGTTTCTATGCCTTTCGTTTTAATTAGAAAACAATTTCCTGTTAAACTAGCTTTTGCTTTAACAGTTAACAAATCACAAGGCTAAACCATTCCAAACGTCGGCATCTACCTACCACAACATATTTTCAGTCACGGTCAATTATACATTGCTTTATCTCGAGGAGTTGGACGTCAAACAACGAGGATTTTGGTACAAAACTGAACAATCCAACGGAAAACCGGTACACATACTAGAAATGTTGTTTACAATGATGTTTTACTAGCATGTGCTACAGACATGAATTGACCTCTTCTTCTAACCTACTGCATTAACACTTCACATGTGCATTAACACTTCACATGTGCTTTTCAATTTACTTTCCTTTTTCACACACACAATAACACATTTCCCACTGTTTATTTTCCTGCAATGCTTTACCACACATTGTCCTTAAACTAAATATTTCAAAGTAAAATAAATTTGGAATCAAAACACATTTTTAACTGCACCATCAACTATATCAATATTTGATTCTGGTCTCAAGCCCAGAAAAGGAGGAGAGAAAATGGTTTATTCAATTTCATTCCGGGTAATTTATATATATATTTCACTTCTACCTGCACATATTCATTTATCACTTCAATCTATTACTTCACTTGCTCATTTTTAAATTTTTTACCTTTCAGATTAAATATTGCACATGCATCATCCCATTGTATGCTACCTACTCCCTGGAGCGCATGTTTGCACACCACCGAAATGTGCTTAGTACGGGATATAAAATCCTAATCAGTTCAACAAAGAAGAGAAGGATAAGGAAGAAGATGACTGTTGATATTCCCAAAAGGTTGAAATAAAGGCTACTTTAAATTTTATGTTATATCATTTTTCATACCAATGGTTCCCATCATATCCTCATCTTCAGTGCTTTTTAAACCATGCATTAACATGTTGAATAACATTTTAGAATTGAACTGCAACAGCCACGGAGATTTGATCTATAATGAGATTTAAACGGTAATGTTTCAGGATTTTCAGAACAATATTTTTAACTACTTCATCACAATTTACACATAAAACACTATTAATAATTTATTGTACTCAAATTGTTACCTCCAGGTCTCACAAACAAGAAGGAAGTCTTGGTTTATGGCTAGAGCGACATCATTAACAAATGCAAGGTCTGATAGAACGATTGATGTCGCTTATGTTATATCATTTTTCAAACCAATGGTTCCCATCATATCCTCATCTTCAGTGCATTTTAAACCATGCATTAACGTGTTGAATAACATTTCAGAATTGAACTGCAACAGCCAGGGAGATTTCATCTATAATGAGATTTAAACGGTAATGTTTCAGGATTTCCAGAACAATATTTTTAACTACTTCATCACAATTTACACATAAAACACTGTTATTCATTTATTGTACTCAAAATGTTACCTCCAGGTCTCACAAACAACAAGGAAGTCTTGGTTTTGGCCTAGAGCGACACCATTGGAAAATGCGAGGTCTGGTAGAATGATTGATGTCGCTCATGTTATATCATTTTTCAAACCAATGGTTCCCATCATATCCTCATCTTCAGTGTATTTTAAACCATGCATTAACGTGTTGAATAACATTTTAGAATTGAACTGCAACAGCCAGGGAGATTTGATCTATAATGAGATTTAAACGGTAATGTTTCAGGATTTTCAGAGCTATATTTTTAACTACTTCATCACAATTTACACATAAAACACTGTTATTCATTTATTTTACTCAAAATGTTACCTCCAAGTCTCACAAACAACAAGGAAGTATTGGTTTTGGGCTGCAGCGACACCATTGGGAAATGCGAGGTCTGATAGAACGATTGATGTCGCTTTTGTTGATGGGTCATACTTTAGAAGCCTGCCATGATGTCTAGCTTCTAAAAAATTCAGATAAAAAGGAGATACTCCAAATTTGGTAGAACCATCGCTGAAGTATATAGTTCCATCGGATGCTTCGATGCCTGCATCTGCAAGTCTTATGAACAGACGAAAAGGTATTTTAATTTTTGTGATAAATGAGATGAATTATAGAAACACAAATTGATAGTATTCTATACTACCCTACAGAAATTAATAATTCAAGCAAAGTTCTTGGAAAAATCAATAAATTATTTTCCTATTTTGACCTCAACCCACTATGCAAATGAAGAAACGAAGAGACTGAAAGTGATATAGTAAATACAGCCTGACTTAATATAGTCACAAATTTGGATTCATGCAACAATTAACCAGGGTCAATAACGCCTGCAATGTTTACTTTTGCGCCCAACAACATAGTTGCCAACACCAACAGGACCAATAATGTCGACTATTTTATTTGATCGTTTCACTGCAATTTATAGGTTTCATAGTGATGGACTTTGTGTTGACAGATGCAATCAATCTACATGGAGATGCCTCATTGGCACAAACGAATGCAAGCTCAAGATTTTTGGTGAAGCGAATACATATCCAAATTAACCAGCATGATCACTCCCTTCTACCAGATCTGATTTAAAACCAACGGTCTAAGTTAACAGCCATGTCGATTTCATCCTTGATGCTTTCTAATTCCTCCACTTCATACGTTTTTCCATCGGCTTGACTGCCTACATGTTTTCCTAATTGACCTGTATTTCATTTTTCTTTACTTTATTCGTGATTTCTTCTGTTTTTTTCCTATGTCAAACAGCATTCAAGAAGGCTACGTATTACCAGATCGATCATAAATTGACCTGCGACGTTCACCAGATTAAATGTTTATGCGTTGTGCGATGTAAGCCTGCTCTCATATACTTATTCTTCTGTTATATTTCTTTAATATCGCTGCATCCAGGTTTCTTCGGAGTTTGTTAGTTTTCAAGAAAAGCATTCATGGGTCAATTGTATGCACTTGATGGCAGATGATTTCATTGTTTCTATAGTCGTCCTAAGGTAAATGCTTCTTTGTTTATTTAATCCTCAAAAAACCATTGCATCTTGTTATTCCATTTCTTCTTACTGGAAACCTACATTGTTCTACGATCTTCATATGTATTCCTTCACTTCCTAAATAGTTGTTTATTACTAAAACAGTACATTTTGGTATTTACTCAAATAAACTGACTGTTCTATGCAAACAAAATGTTGATATAGCAGCCTGACTTAGGCTTGAAACAAAACGAAATTAATGGAAAAGGAATACTAAAGTTAGTTACTAAGTTCACACTATTACCAATAATTTCATTACTTTATCATGAGTCAAATTAGCATTAGACAAGAAAAAATTTGTTCCCTGAATAGATACCCAATCGAAAATGATTCATTTCAGTTACACTCTTCAGTTTTGAATGACACTTCCTATTTGTGGTTCACGCTGCAGCTATTTGCTTAAAACATAATGTTCATATGTTTTTAATTAACTGCTTTCTTAAATATGATTTAATTTCCAAATGACCTCAAAAATTTTGAGCTTCTACTGACTATTTTGATATGGGTACGATTTTTTACACCTGGATTCACCACACTACACATTCACATTTTCAAATTTTGTACTCAACGTATTTTTTTTTTTGTTTCACACATACTCATTCCAGTACACACGGATCACATACACACAGATAAACCTCAACAATTATCAATATTTTGTTTTACCACGATCCATGCTACCTTCTCTCCAAAATTTACCAATTCAAAACCTGTTCCTATGCTGATATCCTTTTTTCTCTCCTTCATTTTTCCCATCTCTCCTACACCCGTCCATTAAGTTTACCACTTCACTGTTCTACTCTATTTATATCTCCCACACCCACTACTTTCTTTCTATCATTTTCTTCTTCATTTTCATTCCAAAATATTTCACTTTCATACTCATTTAATGCCGAAGGTGCTACGACCACTTTGCTTTTACTTTAACCGTTTGCGTTTACTTTTTCCTACACTTTTTTTACTGCTGTCAACTTCAGTATTGTCAACTAACACTCTTACGCACATAGCCCAAACGTTCAGCTAAAGGTAAGGAGTCTGCATTGCCTCCTGCTGAAAATCTGACACGTAAAAGCTCCCGAATTACAAAATAACAAAACTCCGGGAGCTATGCATCACCAACTCAACTAGCGCCGGATTTGGACCGCAACAGCAACCAATTTTCCACACATACTGATAACACTACTCACAACCCTGGCACCTCTGACAATGTTGTTCACATTGCACATGCTGACTTTGATGACGGTATTAATTGGGATGATCCGGCAGTGGTCAGTTATTTTTTCCACTCTTAAATTGTTCTTATTTCTATCATTTTATTACTTTGTGCACCCACATTCTAACTACATGTACTCATTCCTCCAGGGTGCAAAAATTGATAGAGTTTTCGCTGAGCTTGAAAGCCGTTCACGATCACATTAACGCTTACATTACTGCTGGTTTTGCCACCCTGTTTCCATTCCCGTTTGTTTTTTCTTTTCAACAGTTCTGTCCTTTTGTCACTTTGTTATCAGTAATAACTATTATTAGCTGATGGCACAACATTGTACACATTTATTGCATGTATTTTTATTCAATAACATACCTGATTCGAAGTACAATGCACATTCTGATGCTGCACTTCTTTTCTGCTTTACAAGCTGTACGTTCTTTTTTCTTTGCACACACTACTTTCAGTTTTTTAAACATCATTTTCCAAGCTTCACAGCCTCTGTATTTAATCATCTGTAACGACTGCTTATTCTCCACTTTAATACCTGCATTGGTCAAATGCATCTATGCAAACACCCATCAGGCGTGCCTATGTACTGGTATATATAATATATATGGCCCAAAATGCTACTTTTTGCATACGAAGGAATTTGGACTCGAAACCACTTCCATTGAGTTCAAAATGATGTTTCCACATTGAAAAAGTATACGCACTGATATATTTCGGGTTTCGGAAAATATTCATTTAAAAATGTATTTTTAATATTAAATATATACGCCTCAAAAATGGAAATTTTGCAAACGACCTCGGAATCCGACGTAACCACTTTCTAGGATCCGAAATATTAAATTATTGCTAGATTCTAAAAATCATAATTTTTGGAGTTAGTATGTTAAATATTAAATATTAAGAAACCAGTTTATTAAATATTCACCATTTATTCATACGGACTCGGAATTCAACGAAACCAGTTTCTATGGGTTCGTATTGTTAAGAATTAGTTGTGTTCCAATTTTCAGCAAATTTGGAATCAGTATGCGATCACACGGTTTTTAAAACATTGGAAAGGACTAAAATTGAAGAAAATAACAACATTAAGGTTATTATTAAAAGGGGTTATATTAACAAGGGCTTAATTAAAATTTTGTAACCCCTATATAATATCTCTTATTCCCCAAACCCTAACCATTTTTCTCTAACCCTAATCCCCTTTCTCCTCTTCTTCCATGGCGGCTATCTTCTCCCCCCTCAATAAACTTTGCACAAAAGACCATGAATCTTAATAAATTTATAACTCCCAATCCAGAAACAATTCAGCCAAACGATTTCTGGGTATTGTAGATCATCACTTTCTCTACCTCTCACGAAAATTCTAGCATCTATCGTCGCACAGATTTGCCGGGATCTGAGTTAGAAGTCAGAAAACTGATTTCTGAACTATGGGTTTTGCGGACAATCCGTCGAGAATTAGGCAATGGAATCTAAATGAAAGTTGTAGAGGGGATATAGATCTACAACTTTTCTTTGAATCGTTTTGTCTGAAAGTGGACGGATTGGCACGAATTTCGAGATGAACTGAAAACAGGAAATCAGTGAGCAGCAAATGTAAATCACCAATTTCCGGCCAATACGGTAAGAATCAGACGATGTCACCTGAAGGAAAGTTCTTCGTCTACGCGAGATCTAGGTGCTGTAAAATTTTCATGGAGATTGGAGCATCGAGGCGGTGGGGAGGAGGCTCGAACTGATCGACGTTCTCCGGCGAATTCCGGCCGGCGGTGGGCCGATCGGAGTCGGAGCTCGGTGGTGGTGGCGCGCCTTGCCAAGGCGGAGAGGATGGTGGCGGCGGTCGATCACCTAGAGGGCTGTGGCGGTGCAGATCGGAAGTCAAGGGTCGGAGGGGCGGGTTTGACCAACTTAATTTTTAAATTAATTAATTATTTAATTAATCCAATGTTCGTGAGGCTATAACTTTTACATACGAGGTCGAAATCTGACGATTTCAGATCCTCCGTGATCGTGGCGACGATACCTTCGCGTGGACACTAATTTTGTCTAATTTGGAGAAAGCTGGAATTTTAGCTAATTTCTGCGATTTAAATAATTATTTAATTGTTCCAAACTTTGAAAATTCATAACTTGTTATAACAGACTCGAAATCGCGCAAAATAGGTTTTGCTACGATCAGTGAATCATAAGCTTCGCATAGACACCAAATTTGCTAAATTTGGAGCATATTGGATTTTGGGCCAAAATTGGGCCCAAACCGCCAATTTGAATATGACAAAGTGAAATCTAGGTGAGAACTCCTCACTCAACTTTTAATTCAGTTATTTATTTATTATTTTTATAAATAAATGTATGTAATTATCTGTGTTTGGATTATTCTGTGATATGTATGGTTTGTTTGTTTGTATGTTGTATTCTGTAAATTGCGATTTGTAACATGATTAAGTATTATTATTTTATCCATGATGTTGTAATAATATTACACTGCCATATACAAGTTACCTGACTTGTATATGTGATTGGGCTGATAATTTTCACACATCGCCCAAGTGCACAAATAATCTATTATTTGTTATGTGTTGGTTGAAAACCCCACACGGGTCTTGGGATGATATTCTAATCACACATCTCCCTTGTGATTAGCTGTAATGTGCACTTTGGATGTTATTTGATTGTTGTAATGATTATTCATCATTAGTATTGTATATCTGCGTTGTATGAAATCCATTTTTATATGATAATTGTTGGGTCTCATTCCAACTCAGAATTTTGCGAATATTATCAAATTGTGATTTTTAATGTTTTAAAGTTATTTAAAGTGAATTAAGCCGAGTAAGTAGTCTTGTGTCACTTTTACTCGAATGGGTATTTCCATTGATTTTATTCATTTGGTATTGAATATTGAAAGTTTAAATTTCAAAATCAAACATTTTTAAAATGTTGTTATTATTATATTATTATAATAATATGGAAAGTCTAGATTTTATTGAAAAATCAAATTTCAAGTTGGAATTATTTAAATGGTTTTATAAAATATATTTTAAATAAAAATCAATGATTTATAATAATGGTTTGAATACAATGTTTCGCGCAGCGACCTTTTGCGAATTTTGACCATTGACTTTGAATGGACGTAACAGAAGATCCGACCATCGGATTCTTCTGAAACCGGTACCTACGGGTTCGTATCGAAAAGAGCTTTCCAACGAGTATTTAAGTTTTGAAATCCAACGGCTAGATCTTTATGAATGTTAATTCAAATTTGAATGAAAACAGCGTCGGTACAGTTAAATGACCTGAAACGTCGTTTAACTGAATAGGCCTATTTTTAAATAATTAAAATAGGGAAAGATTATGTAAAATCATAATAAATGATTTAAAAAGGATTTTGATGAATAATTTTAATTTTTGGAGATAAATGATATTTTTATCAAAATAAGTGATTTATTTATTTTTAAAAAAAATAAAGGAATTAAAAATGGTTTTATTATAACCAAGGATTTATAATGAATATATCTGAATAGAAATAATTTCGGATTATTTCAATTTTGGATTCCGTGATTATACAGATATTATTTTGGAAATTTGGAAGATATTTAATATCGTTATTTCCGATATGATATCCGTTGGTTCTAGAATTTGATATTGAATATAAGTCGATATAATTCCTATTCAAAGCCTTATATTTGATATCAAGTATGATTTTGGGTTTGTCGTGAATGGTGTCTTTAATAACAGTGTTCTTGAACCTATTTGAGAAAAAGAATAAATCTTTTAATAAAGATTTAAATGGAATTTTTCAATTAATAAATATAATTGAAAATTGATTTTCAGGTTGATTGTGAATAATGTTTTAAATGACATTAGTTCTTAAAACCCATTTAAACAGCGAAATTGGGGTTTGTGATTTATTAATCTTTTAACAAAGATTTAATAAAAGGAAGTTTTCTAATTTAATATTTTAAATTGGAATTGAACAGAATAAGATTAATTTCTTAAAATTTGAATAATCATTAAACAATGATTTTGAAAGATTAAAACTTGACGGAGTTTTAATGAATCTTTAAATAGATTAAAATTGATAAATCATTAAATAATGATTTTTGGAAAGATTAAAACTAAATGTAGTTTTAGTGAATCTTTAATTAGATTGAATAAGAATAAATGAATATTCTTGATTGGAATAAGGCATTGGTTGTGTTTTAATGCACATGATTTTACAATGCGCGAATTATTCAGAAAGACCGGTTTCAACCCATTCTGAATAATCCACACGAAGATTGAAGATCGGCGATGGTGATTGAAGATCCAGTTTCGTTCAGACCCAGAACAGACTTATTGATGGATTGTGTGTCTAGCATTATAATCTCTTATACTGTATTGTTGAACTCTACTAATTGTATATCGGTTTGGTGGCAAAGAGTTTATTCTTTGCTCAACACCCCTTTATATATTTTGGTAGATGATCAATGATATGGTATGGCCTGGCAATGTGGCATGCTAAGATATTTTTGATCAAGGCTTTTGTTGAAAAGCAGAGCCTTGTGGATGAAGACCAAAAAAACATAGCTTTGAGTATAGCGCAGCCTCGCGAGCTTCACATCCCGGTATGAACCAGAAACGGGAGAGGGCTACAGGGTGAACATGCGTTTTCTTCTAGCTAGAAGTGGTGCCGGCGTTTTACAAGCCCTGGCATTTTTTTTACTTATGTGGATGATGGAACGAGGCGCCTCAGAATTTGAGTCCATAGTGGCTCTACTTACGCCCCATAGGGTGGGAAATGTATTGTTCAGGATGTATATAATTCACCATTGCACTTTGTGTGGACCGCCCCTGAAGATCCAAGGTGCAGTTGCGGCTGTATCCTGAGGCATGGGCTAGATTGCCTCGAATCGGTAAGGATGATCCCTAGCCTTGGTTCATGATGGAAACCCAATTTCCAATACGACACTTGTACGGTTTTAGTTGTAGAATCTAGTATGGCGACATGATATATGGTACCCATGCTGTCTATGATTGATACATTTATATTCGAATTTTTTTTCTACACTATGCACTATAGTAATAATCAAAGATGAATTTCGCGTACCAAGCATGTTTGACCATTATAAGGTAAAACTCTATCCTTCTGTTTGCGCTTGCATCGTGTGATGGGACCTAAGTCATATAATGGTTTCATTTTTCCTAAAAGCATTGCGTTGTTTTTATGCATAGGTATTCTTGGAAGGAAACCCGTTCCGCATTAGCGGCGTGGTCCCTTGATTTACCCAACTTTAAAATTAAGTTAATAATTGTTTTTAGTTCTCACACTAGTCCCATGACTGACCTGGAGTTTATTGTTCTTAACCTAAACTCTGGGTGCCCTTATTTTCCACACGGGCAGTTTGGAGTTTTGGTCTTTGCAGATTCTTATTTTTAGCAGGATTCTGGGTTGAAGCTTAAAGCTGTGTCCAGAGAATTGATAGGCTTCCGCTATGCATTATATTATTTTCCGCTTCTTTGTTAAACTCTGATTTTGTATTTCCAAGATGTAACTTTTATTCATGCACTCTTATTCTTGTACTCTGGTGTAATTATTGTAATAGCAATGAAATGTTCTTGTGTTCTGATGTGTCGCGTTCTCAAAACAATCCGCTTTCCTGTTCGGTTTAGGCTGGACGGGTTTGAGGGTTGTTACAGGTGGTATCAGAGCTTTGGTTTTACAAAGCTCGAGAACAAGACACATTAGTACCGAACGAAAGAATCGATCAGAGATAGGATTATTAACTTCCTATAAGAATAACTTGTTAGAGATAGGATCGGTAGTATCCTGGGGTGAGTCTAAAGAGTATTTTTATTAAAAACAAATCTAGTTTTGAAATTTATAACTTATTATACGTATTTGAGTATTGTATTTTAATTTATTTTGGACTATCGAGTATTAGTAGATTTTGCGTATACGTCTGATCAACGTATATATGAAGTCTAAATATACTGGGTAGATATAGGATCACACTCTAGTAGCCCGAGGATGATTCTGATGATGAAGTGCACCATCATCAGTATTTATGTTCGAGTTGCGAAAGTGGGGTATCTATATATTTCCATTTTACTTGTGTGAGAACCAAAAATTAGATAAGTGTGACTTGGCATCAAAAATATGATTTTTGAGTATATACATGTAAAAGTTATGCATTTGAAAGTTAATCAACTAATTGATTGCTGGTTGTGATGTTTGATTGTTAATTCAACTAACCAATGTGAGAATGAATGATAAATCGATTGGAATTGCGTATAGGTATATACATATGTAATGAACAGGTCGTAGCAAGGAGGCTTGAAGCAGAGGAATAAAATTGTATGCCTGACAAATAGGTACATGTTTACTATATTTCTTGGGTTTTGATTTTATGAGCCGTTTAACTAGCCGTTGCTTGTCTTTTTCTCTCTCCTATCCTCTTTCTTCTTTTTTTGTTTTTCGATTGATGAGAGCCCTATAAGGCAAGTTGCGTTTTTTTCCGTTGACTCCATACAAAGGAGGTTATAGCGAATTTTTTCTAAAATTTAGGGTGTTAGCCAAAATTTTGAAACTAGAAAATTCTTGGAAACTGAATATAAGTTAAGTTGGTTAATTAAACAACTTTTAGCTCTATTCCTTTTCGAGGACAAAAAGATTTTAAGTGGGGGAGATTGTAACAACCCTGAATTTTGTAACAAAAATAAAATATTAGTTTTGGTGGATTTAATTGATTTAGGATATAAAAAATAATTTATTTTAAATATTAACGACTGAAAAATCTACTTTTATTTGAAAATTTATATTAAAATAATTCTGAGCCTGAAATGGCGCGGTAATTTCAAATTTTGATTTTGAACTTTGGAAAATCATATAAAATTGGTTTTAAGTCGGAATTGGACGAAACAAGAAACGTTGGGATCATATTGAGGATATCTTTCCAATGAATCCAAGAAATTGGTATTTCAGTTTATAATTTGTAAGTTATGACAAATTCAATTTTCAGAAAAGCGCTATGGAATTTATATATAATATATATGGCCCAAAACGCTACTTTGTGCATACGAAGGAATTTGGACTCGAAACCACTTCCATTGAGATCAAAATGATGTTCCACATTGAAAAAGATATGCACTACAATATTTCGAGTTCGGAAAATATTCATTTAAAAATGTATTTTTAATATTAAATATATACGCCTCAAAAATGGAAATTTTGCAAACGACCTCGGAATCTGACGAAACCACTTTCTATGGATCCGAAATATTAAATTATTGCTAGATTACAAAAAAACGTAATTTTTGGAGTTAGTATGTGGTCATTATTAATTTTTCCCTGAGAACGGTCAATTTTCAAACATTAAATATTCACCATTTATTCATACGGACTCGGAATTCAACGAAACCAGTTTCTATGGGTTTGTGTTGCTAAGATTAGTTGTGTTCCAATTTTCAACAAATTTGGAATTAGTATGCGATCATACGGCTTTTAAAACATTGAAAAGGACTAAAAATTGAAGAAAATAACAACATTAAGGTTATTATTAAAAGGGGTTATATTACACAAGGGCTTATTAAAATTTTGTAACCCCTATATAATATCTCTTATTCCCCTTAACCCTAACCATTTTTCTCTAACCCTAATCCCCTTTCTTCTCTTCTTCCATGGCGGCTATCTTCTCCCTCCTCAATAAACTTTGCACAAAAGACCCTGAATATTAATAAATTTATAACTCCCAATCCAGAAACAATTCAGCCAAACGATTTCTAGGTATTATAGATCATCACTTTCTCTACCCCTCACGAAAATTCTAGCGTCTATCGTGTCACGGATTCGTCGGGATCTAAGTTAGAAGTCAGAAAACTGATTTCTGAACTATGGGTTTCGCGGACAATCCGTCGAGAATTAGACGATGGAATCTAAATGAAAGTTGTAGAGGGGAGATAGATCTACAACTTTGCTTTGAATCGTTTTGTCTGAAAGTGGACGGATTGGCACGAATTTCGAGATGAACTGAAAACAGTAAATCAGTGAGCAGCAAATGTAAATCACCAATTTCCGGCCAATCCGGTAAGAATCAGACGATGTCACCTGAAGGAAAGTTCTTCGTCTACGTGAGATCTAGTTGCTGTAAAATTTTGATGGAGATTGGAGCATCGAGCCGGTGGGGAGGAGGCTCGAATTGATCGTCGCTCTCTGGCGAATTCCGGTCGGCGGCGGGCGGATCGGGGTCGGAGCTCGGAGGTGGTGGAATGCCTTGCCAAGGCGGAGAGGATGGTAGCGGCGGTTGATCACCTGGAGGGGTATGGCGGCGTAGATCGGAAGTCAAAGGGTCGGAGGGGCGGGTTTGACCAGTTTGAGGGTTTGATCAATTTAATTTTTAAATTAATTAATTATTTAATTTATCCAATGTTCGTGATGCTATAACTTCTACATACGAGGTCGAAATCTGACGATTTTAGATCCGCCGTGATCGTGGCGACGATATCTTCGCGTCGACACTAATTTTGTCCAATTTGGAGAAAGTTGGAATTTTAGGTAATTTCTGCGATTTAAATAATTATTTAATTGTTCCAAACTTTGAAAATTCATAACTTATTATAACGGACTCGAAATCGCGCAAAATAGTTTTGCTACGATCAATGAGTCATAAGCTTCGCATAGACACCAAATTTGCCAAATTTGGAGCATATTGGATTTTGGGCCAAAATTGGGCCCAAATCGCCAATTTGAATCTGACAAAGCGAAATCTAGGTGATAACTCCTTCTCTCTCAACTTTTAATTCAGTTATTTATTTATTTATTATTTTTATAAATGAATTATGTAATTATCTGTGTTTGGATTATTCTGTGATATGTATGGTTTGTTTGTTTGTTTGTATGTTGTATTCTGAGAATTGCGATTTGTAACATGATTAAGTATTATTATTTTATCCATGATGTTGTAATAATATTACACTGCCATATACAAGTTAACTGACTTGTATACATGATTGGGCTAATAATTTTCACACATCTCCCAAGTGCACAAATAATCTATTATTTGTTATGTGTTGGTTGAAAACCACACACGGGTCTTGGGATGATATTCTAATCACACATTTCCCTTGTGATTAGCTGTAATGTGCACTTTGGATGTTATTTGATTGTTGTAATGATTATTCATCATTAGTATTGTATATCTGCATTGTATGAAATCCATTTTTATATGATAATTGTTGGGTCTCATTCCAACTCAGAATTTTGCGAATATTATCAAATTGTGATTTTGATGTTTTAATGTTATTTAAAGTGAATTAAGCCGAGTAAGTAGTCTTGCATCACTTTTACTCGAATGGATATTTCCATTGATTTTATTCATTTGGTATTGAATATTGAAAGTTTAAATTTCAAAATCAAACATTTTTAAAATGTTATTATTATTATATTATTATAATAATATGGAAAGTCTTGATTTTATTGAAAAATCAAATTTCAAGTTAGAATTATTTTAAATGGTTTTATAAATGTTTTATAAAACATATTTTAAATAAAAATCAATGATTTGTAATAATGGTTTGAATACAACGTTTCGCGTAGCGACCGTTCGCGAATTTCGACCATTGACTTTGAATGGACGTAACAGAAGATCCGACCATCGGATTCATCTGAAACCGGAAACTACGGGTTCGTATCGAAAAGAGCTTTCCAACGAGTATTTAAGTTTTGAAATCCAACAGTTATATCTTTATGAATGTTAAATTCAAATTTGAATGAAAACAGCGCCGGTGTAGTTAAATGACCTGAAACGTCGTTTAACTGAATAGACCTATTTTTAAATAATTAAAATAGGGAAAAATTATGTAAAATCATAATAAATGATTTAAAAAGTATTTTGATGAATAATTTTAATTTTTGGAGATAAATGATATTTTTATCAAAATAAGTGATTTATTTATTTTTAAATAAATAAAGGAATTAAAAATGGTTTTATTATAACCAAGGATTTCTAATGAATATATTTGAATGGATTTGAATGGAAATAATTTCGGATTATTTCAATTTTGGATTTCGTGATTATACGGTTATTATTTTGGAATGGTGTCTTTAATAACACTGTTCTTGAACCTATTTGAGAAAAAGAATAAATCTTTTAATAAAGATTTAAATGGAAATTTTCAATTAATAAATGTAATTGAAAATTGATTTTTGGGTTGATTGTGAATAATGTTTTAAATGACATTAGTTCTTAAAACCCAATTAAACAGTGAAATTGGGGTTTGTGATTTATTAATCTTTTAACAAAGATTTAATAAAAGGAAGTTTTCTAATTTAATATTTTAAATTGGAATTGAACAGAATAAGATTAATTTCTTAAAAGTTGAATAATCATTAAAAAATGATTTTGAAAGATTAAAATTTGACGGAGTTTTAATGAATCTTTAAATAGATTAAAATTGATAAATCATTAAATAATGATTTTTGGAAAGATTAAAACTAAATGTAGTTTTAATGAATCTTTAATTAGATTGAATAAGAATAAATGAATATTCTTGATTGGAATGAGGCGTTGGTTGTGTTTTAATGCACATGATTTTAAAATGTGCGAATTATTCAGAAAGACCGGGTTCAACCCATTCTGAATAATCCATACAACGATTGAAGATCAGCGATGGTGATTGAAGATCCAGTTTCATTCAGACCCAGAACAGACTTATTGATGGATTGTGTGTCTGACATTGTATTCTCTTATATTGTATTGTTGAAATTTGCTAATTGTATATCGGTTTGGTGGTAGAGAATTTATTCTTTGCTCAACACCCCCTTTATATTTTTTGGTAGATGATCAATGATATGGTATGGTCTGACAATGTGGCATGCTAAGATATTTTTGATCAAGGCTTTTGTTGAAAAGCAGAGCCTTGTGGATGAAGACCAAAGAAAAACATAGCTTTGAGTATAGCGCAGCCTCGCGAGCTTCACACCCCAGTATGAACCAGAAACGGGAGAGGACTACAAGGTGAACATGCGTTTTCTTCTAGCTAGAAGTGGTGTCAGCGTTTTACAAGCCCTGGCTTTTTTTTTTACTTACGTGGATGATGGAACGAGGCGCCTCAGATTTTGAGTCCCTAGTGGCTCTACTTACGCCCCATAGGGCGAGGAAACGTATTGTTCCGGATGTATATAATTCATCGTTGCACTTTGTGTGGACCGCCCCTGAAGATCCAAGGTGCAGTTGCAGCTGTATACTGAGGCATGGGCTACATTGCCTCAAATCGGTAAGGACGATCCCTAGCCTTGGTTCATGATGGAACCCAATTTCCAATGCGACACTTGTACAGTTTTAGTTGTAGAACCTAGTATGGCGACATGATATATGGTACCCATGCCGTCTATGGTTGATACATTTATATTCGAAATTGTTTTCTACACTATGCACTATAGTAATAATAAAAGGTGGATTTCGCATACCAAGCATGTTTGACCATTATAAGGTAAAACTTTATCCTCCGGTTTGCGCTTGCATTGTGTGATGGGACCTGAGTCTTATAATGGTTTCATTTTTCCTAAAAGCATTGCGTTGTTTTTATGCACAGGTATTCTTGGAAGGAAACCCGTTCCGCATTAGCGGCGTGGTCCCTTGATTTACCCAACTTTAAAATTAAGTTAATAACGGTTTTAGTTCTCACACCAGTCCCATGACTGACCTGGAGTTTATTGTTCTTAACCTAAACTCTGGGTGCCCTTATTTTCCACATGGGCAGTTTGGAGTTTTGGTCTTTGCAGATTCTTATTTTTAGCAGGATTCTGGGTTGAAGCTTAAAGCTATGTCCAGAGAATTGATAGGCTTCCGCTATGCATTATATTATTTTCCGTTGCTTTGTAAAACTCTGATTTTGTATTTCTAAGACGTAACTTTTATTCATGTACTCTTATTCTTGTACTCTGATGTAATTATTGTAATAGCAATGAAATGTTCTTATGTTCTGTGTTCTGATGTGTCGCGTTCTCAAAACAATCTGCTTTCCAGTTCGGTTTAGGCTGGGAGGGTTTGAGGGTTGTTACACTGCACAACCGACCCACCTCCTCGTGCATGACCCAAGCCATCCCTTCAATACATGCTGACCGACCAGCCTCTTGGAAGTTCGCCCGACCAGGACTTCTTTATTATGATCGACCGATCCAAGCTCCACTAGCCAACCAATCCATCCATCGCCTTGAAAAGTATGACCGATGACTTTTGCTGACCGATCCGACTCCGTTCTCCATGATCGGCCGATCTGATCACCTCCGTGCTGACTGACCCGAAACTTTAGAACAATGACCGACCCCAACTGCTCCAGGTAGCAACTGACACAACCAATCCCATCTCACCTGAATCACGACCGACCCACTCCTTTGGCTTGTTCCCCAAGCTACCCATCAACCGATCGATCCAACTATTCCAAATCCGACCCATCACGATTTTCACCCGAAATTTGACCAAAACTCCGCCAAACGACAATATCGACGAAGCCGATTCATCCATAAACATTTTATGAAATTGTGAACAACATAAAAATGATAATTTTACCAATAATCCACCAAAAATCATGATAATGAACATATGAACTAAAATTGTGGATCTGACTTACATAAACTTATGAAACTATAAGGATACCGGTTTTAAGTTGCTAAATTAGATCCTATGGCAATTCATATGAAAATAGACTTACCATGGTGTAGATCTAAGGAAATCGACTTGAAAATGATGAAATTAAGATCCTACAACTCATATACTTGATTGAATTCGTGTGAGAGATGCATATCACTCACCAATTCTCCAAAATGACCTAAAAACAATGAATTATTATTCTGGACAACGAAGAATTTGATCCAAACTCTCCCTTGAAATTGTGTAGATCTAGCTTCAGACGATGTAGATCTTCGATTCTCTAACGTAGATCTTGAATTTTAATGGTGGAAAGGTGTAGGAGAATGGAGGATCACAAGCCCCTCAAATTGAGAGAATGAAGAAAGTAAACTATTCTACATGCCTCTTACCCCCTATTTATAGCCTCTCACCAGCAGCCCACCAATGGGCCTCTCCAAATCAGCCCATTAAGGCTTACAAAACATGAACAACCAATTGTACAAATCTTAAAACAGTGATTCCTCCCAAACCATAGAGCCAAATCTTTAATGTGACCACTCTACAGAAAGGGAAACATCATTCCCTTTCCAATGGCATATGTCTCATCATCTGATTCAAACCGAGTCAGAAGTTATGTCCTGTACAAGACTGATAGAGGCAAAGTGAGACAACCCTGACTTCTCGGCCGGCATGGACCGAACGTGAAGGTGGATTGCTTTGAGAACACGACGCATTAGAACATAAACAGTAGAACATTTCATTGTTATTACAACAATTTAAATCAAAGTACAAGAATAAGAGTACAAATGAATAAATATTACACACCGGAAAATATCAGAGATTTAAAATACATAGCAGTGGAAATATAATGTATAAATACAATGCGTAGCGGAAATACAACAACTGACACAACTGAAAGGAATAGACGGATACAAAGCTTTCTGAATATATCTCCAACTGTAAACCAGGATCCTGTGAAAGAAATATCTATGAAAACCAAAACTACTAGCTACTCGTGTGGAAAATATGGGCACCCAGAGTTTAGGTTAAAACAATAAACTCTGAGTCAGTTATGGGACTGGTGTGAGAACTAAAACAATTATTAACTTGATTTTAATGTTGGGTAAATCATGGGACCACGTCGTATAACACGGAACGGGTTTACCCCCAAGAATACCAGTGCGTAAAACAAACATTGCTAAATAAAGAACAACGAAGGCATTATAAGACTCAGGTCCAATCACACAATGCAACGCAAGCCGGGGGATAGAGTTTTACCTTATAATGGCCAAATATGCTTGGCACGGGAAATTCATCTTTTATTACTACTATAAGTGAAGAAATCAACTTCAAATATAAATGTATCAATCATAGACGGCATGGGTATCATATATCATGTCGCCATATAGGTTTACAACTAAAACCGAAAGTCGTGTATTGGAAATTGGATTCCATTAATGAACCGAGGCAAGGGATCATCCTTAACCAATTCGAGACTAGCCTGTGTCTCAGGATTCAGCCGCATTTGCACCTGGGATCTGGCAGGGCCGGTCCACACTTACTTTAGGGGATTGGCAATTCCTGAACAATACATTTCCCTGCCTTATGGGGCACAAAATCTGGTCAATATGTCGACCATATCAAGAGTCACTAGGGACTCAAATCCGAGGTACCTCGCTTTCCAACATCCACATAACTAAAATGTCTGGGCTCCATACCATGACATCACTCCTAGCTAGAAAGAAACGCATGCACTCCATGCGGTCTCTCATCCCATTTCTAGTTCACACCGGGTGTGAGGCTCGCGAATTTACGATATAACACGAAGCTGTGCTATTTAAAGTCGTGCTTCGATCATCATCCACAAGGCCCTGCTTTTCAACAAAAGCCTTGATCATTGCATCTTAGCATGCCACATTGTCAATCCATACCATGCCATTGATCATCTACCAATATATAACCTCTGAGCTCGTACGTCTCAGAAAAGGATATTAAGTAGAGAATAAATTCTCCACCACCAAACAGATATATTATTTAGTAGAGATCAACGAATACATAAAAAGAATACAATGTCAGGCATACTATCCATTTGCAAGTCCGTTTTGGGTCTGAACAAAACCGGAGGCACCTTATTCCTTGTCCCATATGTCCAATACAAGAGAGATGTTCTCGCATATCCGGTCGATCTCCAAGTACGCCTGGATGATCACCACTCATTACCTTGTCTTGGGCGTACAACCCAATCAAGACATCGGTAATCATCCATTTGATGTGAAGATCTCCGGTCTTCAACCACCATCTTCATCGTCGACTTTTAGCCATCGTATCAATTATTCAGAATTGGTTAAACCCGGTCTTTCCGGATAACTCGCGTATCTTATAAGCAAGTGCTATAAAACCACATCATACGCCTCATTCCAATCCAGAATATTCTTTTATTCAAATATTCACATTACTGGGAATTATTCCTATTCATCTTCTCAAATATTTGATTCATTTAAACCTCTTGTTTAAATCTTTCTTTAAAAACCATTCCAAAAGATTTTGTATTATCTTTTAACAATTTTAAACCAAATCACGGTTTATCAAACTAATCGGGATTAACGCCTTACCGAAGTAATCATTTATTTTATTAACCCAGTCCCGACCTATTCATCCCATGGAGCAAAACTGGTGGTACTCCATATCTTACACCCAATGTGTTATCGGTAATTTAATTACCGTTTATCATTCAAATCTAATTAAAGATTTAACTATCGCATGGAGCAAAACTGGTGATACTCCATCTCGAACAATTCTTGAATTCGGTAGGTTTAATTACCTTATTCATATTTCAATCTAATTAAAGATTCAATAAATCTCTATCATAGTTTTATTCTTCAAAAATCATTACTCAATGATTATTCAACTTTAGGAAATTAATCTTGTCTTTAACTGGGTTAAAGAATTAATGTCATTTAAAACACAGTTCATGATAAACCCAAAATCATCTTCCATATAAATGGAATCTTCAGGGAAAGCAGATCAATATATAATCGATATAAATTTCTGTATCGGACTAATAATATAAATGGAATAACGACAAAGCCTTTTAAATTCCATGAATAATAACGGTTTTCCTTCATAGAAGCACATCTCGATTGTTATTAAATCGAATTCCATTCAATTCCAATTTAATGTATTAAATTGGAAAACTTTCTTTGGAAAATTTCCATTAAATCTTAATAAAAAGATTTATAAATTCCAAATCATATCTTCACCGTTAATCGGATTTAAGAATCAATGTCGTTTAAAACATCGTTCACAATGAACCCAAAATCAACTTCCACTTTATTCCAATTATGTTTATTAATTTGAAAACTTCATTAAATCTTATTTAAAAGATTTATACTTTTCTCATCTGGGTTTAAGAACGGTGTTATTGAAGACACCATTCACGATAAACCCTAAATCCAATTTGCTATTAAATATAAGGCTTTGAATAGAATTCATGTTGAATTATATTCAATATCAAATTCTGAAACCAACAGATATCGTATTGGGAATAACGATATCTATATCTTCAAAATTCCACAACGGTATCCATATAATCACGGAATCCAACACCGGAATATCCGAAGATAATTTCCATTCAAATCCATTCCAACTTATACATTAGAAATTTCTGGTTATATTAAAACCATTCCTTTTTTTCAATTCTTTTACTTAAGATGCAAAACAACTTATTCTGATAAAAATATCTTTTATCTTCACAAAAGTGGAATATTTCATCCAAAATCATTCCGAATCATTATTTATGATTTTACATTATTTTTCCAATTTTTAATCATTTAAAAATAGGTCATTTTAGTTAAATGACGTTTTAGGTCATTTAACGGCACCGACGGTTTTTTTAATTCAAATTTGAACTTGACATTTCTCAAAATCTAACCGTTAGATTTCAAATCTCATATACTTATTTGAGAGCTCTTTTCGATACGAACCTATAGGTTCTAATTTCACTAGAATCCGACGGTCGGATCTTCCGTTACGTCCAATCGAAGTTAATGATCGAAATTTACGAACGATCGTTGCGCGGCGCATTCTATTCAAACCATTAAATATTATATATATATATATATATCTTCAATTTCCATTTAAAACGTATTTTATAAATCATTTATAAATTCATTTAGAACGTTTTCAACTTCATTTTCAATTTTAAATCAAAATTGAATGTTCTGTATCATTATTATATTAAAATGATAATATTTTCAAAATATCTGATTTTGAAATCCATTTCCTTTTCGCATTCATTTATAAAATGAATAAAATTGATTGATAAACCCGTTCGAGTTAAAATGGTGTTTAACTACTTAACTCGGCTTCATTCACTTAAGTATTTTCATGTCCATCCAAAATCGGAAATCAAAACCAAATTTTAGTTCTTCACTAGATATTATTTGAAAATGTTCATTATTAAATGTTCGTTATTTCTGAATTGGAATGTGGCTCGATCAGTTACCATATAATTTTAGCTATATGAATTTCATACATCGCATATATTCAACAATAATGATAAATAATCATTAAACATCCAAATAACAACCATAGTGCATTCTACAACTGTATAAGCATTAAATAAATAAATAATGCTTACAACAGTCTGTCAGTCAATCGAATGACATACAACTAATCACAAGGGAGATGTGTGATCAGAATATCATCCCAAGACCCGTGTGGGGTTTCAACCATCAAATTATTATTATTATTTATGCACTTGGGTGATGTGTAAAAATTATCATCCCAATCAATATCAGTTAAATAGGTGTACATAAACAAGCCGTCCGACTTGTAAGTGAATATTTATTTCAAATTCTTTTTATGAAACTTTTATACAAATAATTTATACATTTCAGTTTCAGAAAAATTCGGCATTATAACGGCGCGGTATAAGAACCAGAATAATGTCTAGCATTGTCCCTCTCCTGATACTGGCTCGCGCCATACACAATAATCAATCAATCCAATAATTCCACAATACAATCAATTTTTCCACAACACAATCATATCACACAAATCATCCATGGTTTAACCAAAAGTAGTGATAGGAGCTACTAAGCCCCATTTACAACCTAGGATATAATAACTGAATGAAAATGGTTTGAGTGAGGAGTTCTCACTTTGGTTTCCACTCCATCAGTCTTTATTTAATTTAGCTATAAATTCAACTAGCTCCATTTCCATTTTGGTCAGATCCAGGTTGCAGTGCTCGTCGCCAAGATTTCAACGGACCTAGATTTGCGAATTTTTGATGACGTATGAAAAAGATATGAGCTTTTAACTTTAATTACATAAATAGTTTAATTAAAATCTAACTAATCTCCTAATTACCTCTTAATCACAATTAAGCCCATCGTCTTCTTTGTTTTTATCTAAACCAAGAAAACCCATTGTAGCTGTCACCTTGGTTTCCAGTTTGCACAAAATCCAAGGCCCCAGAACACGATCGGTCGGCACCACGTCGAATGCCATCGAATGCTCCACCTCCGGTGACTGCGGTGCCCAGCTCGCGCCCTCCCTAACGCCAGAAATGGCGTGCGATTCCGATGACTTCCCGCCCCAATTTCCCACGATTTACTACACGATATCTGATCATACTTATGTGAAATTGAAGCTCTCATCTTACCCTTTGATTTTCATGCTTTAAGTTTTCGAAAATAATGAATGAATCAAAAGAAAAGGGAAGGGGAAGATTCGATCGTTTTCAGCCGTATATACGATGAATGCGGCGGTTGATAAAATGAGGATTGGAATTAGGGTTTTCTAATGTTTATATATATATATATATTATTGTTTAATTCCATAAAGTGAGTTTTGCATTCGAACCCCAAACGAGACCCAACGACTGTCGCCCTAGCTAAATACCCCCATTCCGGACACAATGAGATATGTTTCGTAAGCCAGTTCAACTTCTTTTAACATTTTTTATGAAAATTAAAATATAAATTAATATAACATTCAAAATATAATTCAACGTACATTTTAATTTGCTTGGGCCACATACTGACTCCAAAAATTACGAATTTTGCAATCTAGCTATGTTTTAACGGTACGGTCCCATAGAAACTAGTTTCGTCAAATTCCGAGCCCATTTACAAAATGGCTTTTTTTCCAATCGATTAAATTTACAACCGAAATTCAGTGTGTCTTTAATTTTGCCACGCTCACATATAAGTTATGAAAATTGAAACATAATAATAATTTGACATTCCGGATCCAACAAAAAGTGGTTTCGTCGAATTCGGAGGTCATTTGCAAAATGACCATTTTTAAGGGCTTATATATTTATTATATATATATATGTATGTATATATAAATCTATAGCGACTACTTTGAATTTTAAACTGGACATAACTTATAATTTTAAAGTGAAATCTCAGTTTCTTACATTCATTAGAAAATTACAGTTCAAAACATTCCAATGTTTCTTGTTTTATCAAATTCTGACTTATATTGAATTCTATATATTCATTTGAAGTTCAAAATCAAATTTCAAACTTCCGGGCCATTTCAGGCTCGAAATATATTAAATATAAATTTATAAGTTCTAACTTCGTTTAAAATAAAATTTTAGTTGTTATTATTTAAAATAAATCATTTCCATTAAAATAGATTAAACTAAATTTTAAAATAGGTTCCAAAATTCTGGGTTGTTACAATCTCCCCCACTTAAAATCATTTCCTCCTTGAAAAGGAACAGAGCTGAAAGTTGTTTAACTAACCAACTAAACTTTCATTCTAGCTCGAGTTCATTTTAGTTTCTAAGAATTTTCTATTTTCTCAAAAGTTTGGCTAACGTCCTAAATTTTCGAAAATTTTTGCCATTACTTCCTTTGTACGGGTTGACCTTTAAAAATTTGTTGGGCCGTATTAGGCACCCAATAAATCAATAAAAAGCATACACAATTTTTAGTGACCTATCTATGCCCAAGGGAGAGTGTAAAAATCATATCTCATGCCTTGCCCAGTGTTGGAAATAAATAATCCATGTGCCGTATTTAAAATCAAGAGAGACATGAATTATTGTCATCTCTAGACCCGTGTAGGGTTTTAATTAAATCCTGCAATTTACCGTTATATTTTATTAAGTCCATAATCCGTCCTCAGGTCAACCTGTAGTACAGTCCTCGCCATACAAGCATCTCACTCGTATGGTAATCAAAACCTCGTCATATAAGCGCCAAATGATTATATGGAATATGATATGCTATGCTATCTATAATCAATCTTCGGTTCAACCTGTAATACAGTCATCGCCATACAAGCGTCTCGCTCGTATGGTTAATCCAAACCTCGTCATATAAGCGCCAAATGCTTATATGGAATATGATATGTATGCTGTCTTCAGTAGTATGTATATATATGCGGTGTAGTCCATAATTATTGTTGCCATCCTACGGTGTATGTTTTTAATATCACACAGAACAACCATCACATCGCATCCAAATCACTCACAGTAGTTTATATAATAAATAAAATTGCGCAAGCAACTCATTAAGGTGTACCTATTTGTCGGGTACGCAATATATTTCTCTACTCAACATAATCTTTACTCGGCAACATGTTTAATATAAATATATGTGCATACCTATCAAATATACAATTCAAATCCAAACAAAATTTTCAATTCAACATTATATTATATTTGGTTTGGTTTTAATTTATCATTCATTCTCATTGGTTAAATTAATTATCATTCCAATATTTTTATTAGTTAAACTAATAATCAAAAAACACAACCAGCAGTTAATTTGTTAATTAGATTTTCAAACACATATCTTTTATATATATTCAAAAATCATATATTCAGTGTCAAATCACAAACATAAATCCTAGCTAAGTGTTGGTTCTCACACCAGTCGATTGGAAATATATAGATATTTCACTTTCGAAACTCGAACATAGATATTGATGATGGTGCGCCATCATCAGAATCATCTCCGGGCGACTAGAGTGTGATTCTATATCTACCCAGTATATTTGAGACTTCGAATACATGTTAATTACGTGTATATTCAAGATCTCCATATGCCCGATAGTCCAAATTCAATTTAAAATAAAATATTCAAATACGAATAACAAGATTTAATTTTCAAAGCTAAATTTGTTTTATTTATTTATAAATAATACTCTTTAAACTCATTCTAGTGCATTACTAACCCTATCTCTAATGAGTTCCTCCTATAGGATATTACTAATCCTATCTCTGATGAATTCTTCTGTTTGGTTCTAACGTGTCTTGTTCTCGAGCATTATAAAACCAAAGCTCTGATACAAGGTGAGACGACCCTGACTTCCCGGCCGGCATGGACCGAACGCGAAGGCGGATTGCTTTGAGAACACGATGCATCAGAACATAAACAGTAGAACATTTCATTGTTATTACAACATTTACATCAGAGTACAAGAATAAGAGTACAAATGAATAAATGTAACACCCCACGTCCATAAATGTCACTCACAAAGGGAATGCATTAACTTCTATGGAGCGTTTTAAGTAAGTATAGAACAGAAAATCACAACAAGACAGATATAAACAGTACTTGAAAATTAAAACTTTATTTCATTGCAGCGGATAAACCCATATGTTTGATTACAGCATCAAAACCATAAACCAAAGTCAAGTACATCGTATCCATCTTGATAAATCAAAGTACATAAACTGAAAGACATAATCCCCAACATTAAAATAGCCATAAATAAAGAGAAGCTGAATTTACTTCAGCGGTCCAAGAAATCTTTTAAAAGCAGTCCAAAATCAAGCTCCACTGGTGCTAGTTCCAACCTGAGCACCTGGGGGGGAGGAAAGAGATGGAAAAAGGGGGGGTCAGACATAAAGTCTGGTGAGTGCGATAACTCTAACAATATAATTAACAAAGTAACTAGGCTAAGGCATAAGTTGGAAAATAAGGAAATGATCATGAACCATTGAGTATGGCAGAGTAAACAAGGAAACAAAATGAACAACGATATCGTTAAAGCGCACCTAACCCACTAAGATAAATTTACTAAAGTACACCAGCACTATAGGATAATTGCTATACTGCACCGCCACTAGTATACTGCACCACCACTAGTTACCCTAAGGTTGATCCCGCCTACAGACTTAATAATGATATTGGTAGTTTCATGCACCCCTAGCTGCCTTCATAGGTGCCGTCTGCCCCTATCTCCACTTGGTGTACCCACTACCCCCAAGCGATCGGCTCCCTAACTCGTAGATACCCGTGCTGGCCCCACAGTGGGGTGTATCACTCCCCAAAGTGGCAACCCGATACCACCAAGCATGCACGGCTTATACCTACACGATGCAACAACGTCTTACCTACCAGCCTGGGTCCACACACGCATATGAACCCGTTGGACTTGTGTTGCCACCGCTAACCCGGTTTGTCCTCTTACAGTCAAGCCCAGTATGCGTGTCCTGTCCTCGACTTGGGTCGAGCCCACAAAGATACGTATGGGTTACTGGTTGAAATAGGTCCCCATTACTTGACACAAGCTATCCACCTAAGCTTGGTCCCCTCTAGTACATCCCACTTAACCCACTTCTTATTCATGTTTCAATTACATGTTTCATATTTAGGTTAAGTGTTTCTAATCATATTTCCAAATGCCACCCAAGGCACCTACTAGATTCCACATGCCACCCAAGGCACCCACTTAACCCCCTCATGTCCCACTACATGCTTATCTGGTTAAGTTTATGCCTAAGACCTCTCACATTAGACTGACATTTGTGGCAGCTGGATTTGCCAGGCGGGTCCGGGCAGTCTTACACCACAAAAGAGTCTAATTTCGTGTCTTAGGCGATTAATTACTCCTAATTAATCATTCCCCAATTTGAATTACTTTCCCTATTCAAATTATCAATCAATTCCAAATTTAACGATGTCCATAATTGACTCAATTATGTCCATCCATTTATGGTATGTAAAATCATACCAATTTTCACCACAATAACATTTTATGCCTTTTAAGGCATTTATGCCAATTAAATATTTTTAATATTATCCCCTTTACCCTACGTAGTATGTTTGTTCGTTTAACGTAAAAATATACGTTAGACTCGAATAGTCTAACTCATAAAATAAAAGAAAACATCACAATATATACACATAATTAAAACATAGATCTAACATAGGGGTGAACTTGCATATGTGAATGATGTTCTACATCTAAAACTTGCATAGGCCAAAGTTACAACTTGCATAAACAACATATGTCATGGATCCAAATCTAAAGGTGTGAACTTGATGAGATAATGGCCACAAACTTGCATAAACATCATATGTCATGGAAACTTGATGAAATAATGGCCACAAACTTGCATAAACAACATATGTCATAGATCTATATCTAAAAGGGGTAAACTTGCATAGGTAATAACATAACATGATTCATATCCAACTCATAAACTCACATTTGTGATTTATACATCGCAGCAATGGTGTAAACATGTAAAGTATCATGTAGAATTTAGCATATGTCATAGCCTAACTTTCAATTAAATTCTCACATAAACTAGGTGCCATAGCCATGTAAGGTCACATATAATTCTACCCAAACTTGTATATGGTTAATGTTTGAATCAACATCTAAACTTTCCTACCTATTATTTATCATATGAACCAAACTAGCATAGAAACATGATGATTTTATTGTATATAAAATTACAACATGGATGATAGCAACATAACTTTACATCATAAATGATAGCATCACAACATAACATCATAGAGAATTCAATCACAATCCTACAACATAATTACAATATGAAACCAATACTTCATATCACATCCATACAATCCGCATTATAACTTAATCTAATTAAATTACTAATTATCTTGTTAAAACTATCGAACTCACAACTCAAAAGTAGTCTTGAGTTCTGAATTCTGATTTCTGGAGTTGAATTAGCGCTCCTTTGAAGAAGATTCGCTGTTAGGGTTGAATAGTTCTGATTTGGTTGTTGTTCTTCCTCTTAATTTTGGTGGCGGCTGCTCTAGGGTTCAAGACAACAGCATGACGGCCATAGTTTCAGTTTTAATTCTGATTTAGGGTTTGAGTCTATGGGTCTTTTATAGAGTTATGAATTAATTTAAGCCGTCGGATGATCTTAGGGTTAATCAAAACCATTTAATCAATATATGGTGATGAGTCAGCGCTAATGACTCAGCAAGGAGTCAGAAAGGACTCAACAACATGGGTCAGCCTGAACCAAAAAGCTGTGCAGGCTCCTGCCTCGGCCTGGGCGGACTTGGCAGGTGCACCAGTGCAAATATGTACTGGCGCACTTCCCAAGTGCGCAAGTGCATTTTTTTTCTTTTGCCACCAATCTTCGTTTGTCCATAACTCCTTCATCCGGTACCCGTTTCCTGCAAACTTGGGTTCTATTTCAACCAGAATTCCGAGACGAACACAATGGCGCAACCCAGTCCCTATAATTCTCACGTCTGAGATTAATTATTCTTTAATTTAGTTAATTCGATTATTCCAAAAATCCGGGGTGTTACATTCTCCCCTCCTTAAAGGATTTCGTCCCCGAAATCTCCAAGTTAAGGAGAATGCATATCCTACCATCCAAACAACCATCTACTCAACCATCAAACACGGGCATCCACTGTCCTTATAAAATTTCTAATGCTGTATGAACATATGCAAGAAGTGTGTGTATATGTTCCTCATCTAATGCAAAATTAGGCGGTCTACTGATTCAGTTGACCTCCTTAATGCAAACCATGATAGTGCCATGCGTCCATTTTGTATGTGAAAGAACCCTATCGATACATATTATTTCTACATGTGTGCACAACCATTCATCAAAATGCAACATCCATATGATGGTACAACCATTATTCATCCATTAACTTAAATACGTACACACATTTATATGCAATATGTAATATGAAGTGACTGAGCCGATCTAGTGCCTAAAGTGTGTGTATATGGATCCACGAGCAACCACTAGTAAACACTTGCATCCACATGCATCCACCATCCATAACATGTCTCAAACACATGTTTCAACAATAGGACTACCCTATCTAAAGGTCAAAGATACTAGCGAGAGGACATACTAAAGATAAGATAAGTACAAGGTAAGCGATAAAGGAGAAATTAAAAGACATACCCTCAAAAAGAAAAGGGTACAATGAACGCATCTTCGCTTCCGTCTCCCAAGTAGCGTTGCTCTCATCATCTCCCCATTGCACTTTGACTAGTTTGACCTCTCGATTCCTCAACTTCTTAATCTCCGACCCAAGAATGCGCGTAGGAGCTCGTCGAATCGTCGCATCATGCTCGATCTCCACCTCTCTAAGCAAGCTCGGCTATACCACTTCCGCGGTCTCGTGCAAGCACTTCCTGAAATGTGATACATGGAATACGTCGTGTACACCACTAAGTCTCTCGGGAGACTCCACTCTATACGCCATCTTCCCAATCCTTTCCTTAATAGGAAACGGCCCTACGAACCTTGGTGCTAACTTCCCAACGGACCCAAAGCGAACGACGTTCCGTAATGGAGACACCTTGACAAATACCATGTCCCCAATATCAAACTTAAGATCTGACCTCCTCTTATCCGCATAAGATTTCTGCCTATCTTGCGCCGTCTTCATCGTCCTTCGAATCAAATCGATCTTTTTCGAAGTCTCTTTAACCATATCGGGTCCAAGCAAGATCTTATCTGTAGACTCCCACCAACATGTAGGCGAACGGCACGGCCGTCCATAAAGAGCCTCGAACGGTGCCATGCGAATGCTAGACTGAAAGCTATTATTATATGCGAACTCTACCAACGGAAGATGTTCCTCCCCATGTACCTCCGAAATCTAAGACACACAACCTCAATAAGTCCTCTAGAATACGATTCACCCTCTCGGTCTGGCCGTCCGTCTGAGGATGATATGCGGTGCTCAAACATAACTGAGTCCCTACCGCCTTTTGCAAGCTTTTCCAAAATTCGCTAGTGAAGATGGGATTGCGGTCGCTCACTATGCTAGAAGGAACACCATGCAAACGAACTATTTCTCGAATGTATACAGAGGCTAATCATGGAGCAGTCCTCTTACTCTTCACGGGAATGAAATGGGCGCTCTTTGTAAGTTTGTCTACCATGACCCAAATCCCCGTATTACCCTTCCTCGATCTTGGTAATCCGTCAACAAAATCCATCGAGACGCTTTCCCACTTCCATTGTGGGACCTCCAATGGATGAAGCAATCCACCGGGCTTCTTTTGCTCTGCTTTTACTTATTCGCACACCAAGCATCTAGCGATA
Source organism: Allium sativum (assembly GCA_030737875.1). NCBI lineage: Eukaryota > Viridiplantae > Streptophyta > Magnoliopsida > Asparagales > Amaryllidaceae > Allium > Allium sativum. Next base: position 437,070,389 of record CM060919.1, read on the forward strand.
TACTCAGCCACATCTTTCTTCATGCCGGCCCACAAGTAAACTCGTCTCATGTCCATGTACATCTTGTCCCCACCGGCATGAATGGTCATCTTCGAACGATGGGCATCATCAAGAATGGTCTTCCTCAGATTCTCGTTCCGTGGTACACAAAGTCTACCGTCCCTACGCAACCAACCCTTATCATCTAGGGTATACCTACGGAGATGGCTCGATGACTCCCCTCCTTTGAGCTTTTCTACTAACTCAACCAACTGTGGGTCGTCTCGCTGTGCCTCGCCAATCTGTCCCAAAAGCGTAGGTCTGACCTCTGAGGATGCTAGCAAACCAGGTACAAAGTCAATGGAAGGTGTGAAGTCAAACGTAGAGATGAACTCTAAACTTCGCCGCTCAACAAACAACGGACTCAAGGATAACCTTTTTCTACTTAAGGCATCTACCACTACGTTACCCTTGCCAGGGGTATATGCCATCTCGAAGTCGTAGGATGCTAAGAACTCCATCCACCTTTGCTGCCTTGAGTTCAAGTCTTTCTGAGAGAATAAGTATTTTAGCGATTTGTGGTCAGTGAACAATTCGAATTTCTTGCCAAGAAGATAATGACGCCAAGACTTAAGCGCGAAAACAATAGCGGCCAACTCTAGGTCATGTGTAGGGTAATTTCTTTCATGCACTCTCAACTGCCTTCCACCATAGGTTATTACCCTTCCCTCTTGCATTAAGACTGCGCCTAGTCCTGTCCCATAAGCGTCGATATAAACGGTGAATGGCTTACTCCCATCTAGCAACACTAAGACTGGGGCTGTGGTCAAAGCTCTCTTTAAACGTTGGAACGCATCATCACAATCTACATCCCATATGAAAACTAAGTTCTTCTTCGTCAAGCGTGTTAATGGAGCTGATATTTTTGCAAAGTCTTTGATAAACTTCCTATAGTAGCCAGCCAACCCTAAGAAACTTCTCACCTCGGTAGCATTTTTAGGAACCTTCCAATCTTGGATGACCACTATCTTCGCGGGATCCACAACTATCCGTTCTTTGGAAACCACGCGCCCTAAGAATCGCACTTCCTTCCTCCAAAAGTGACATTTAGAAAATTTTGCTTTAAGGCTATGCGCTCGAAGAGTCTCCAACACTTCCCTAAGATGTAGGGCATGATCTTCCTCGCTCTTAGAAAAGATCAAGATGTCATCTACAAAGACTACCACGAATTTATTAAGGTACTCCCCAAACACCCTACTCATCAAATCAACAAAGTATGCAGGGGCGTTTGTCAAACCGAAGGGCATCACCAGCCACTCGAAGAAACCGTCTGGAGTCCTAAAGGCAGTCTTGCCTATGTTATCCTCAGCCACTCTCAACTGATGGAAACCCGTGGCTAAGTCCAACTGCGAAAACACTGAGGCGCCAACTAATTGATCGAAGAGATCGTCAATCCTCGACAGTGGGTGTCTATTCTTCTTAGTAAGCTTATTAAGTTCTCTATAGTCCACACAAAGTCTAAGGGACCCATCTGCCTTCGTGGAAAACACTACTGGAGCACCCCACTCCGATATACTACGTCTGTTGAACCCCTTCTCAAGCAATTCTTTCACTTGCTTACTGAGTTCTCTTTTCTCTCTTGGAGCCATGTGGCGCACTGGCAATGCAACTGGCTTTGCATTGTCCACTAGATATATTCGAAAGTCTATCTCACGTTTTGGGGTAAACCCCTCACCTCATCGAAGACATCAGCATATCCACGGACTATGGGAACAGAATGCTAATCATCATCGGATGCGTCAAGGGATTCTAGGTAACTAAGCATTACTGGACCTCTAGGGTCATAAGAAATATCAAGGGTCTTTCCAGAACGAGTCAACAATCTAACTACCCTTCTTTCACAATCTAGGATGGCCCCATATCTAGTTAGCCAATCCATACCTAGAATTAAACCGTATCCCATGAAGCCAAGAACAAAAGCGTTGCACTCAAACTCAACGCCCAATATAAACACTCTCAAATCCCGACAAATCATAGAAAGATGAGCCGAACCACCAATAGGATTTGAGACTACTAAGGGATCAGTAACTAGACTAGTATCAAGGTGCAGTGTTTCAACTAATGATGTAGAAATAAACGAATGTGATGCGCCAGAATCGAATAAAGTACGGACAGGATGATCAAACAGAAAAACTAAACTTTCAACGGAAATTGCTCTACCTCGTTCTTGCAGAAGTGGGACCACGAGAGCCTGAACTTGTCCCCTTGCCTGCCTTGGTGCCATAAGAGCTTGCACCTGTCCTCCCGAGGTAGACCCTGCCCTCTGCCCTTTCTTTGGACAGTCCTTAATAAGATGTCCCGCTTCGCCACAGTGGAAACAACCTGTCTTCTTTTTCTTCCTACAATCTTTGCTTAGATGGCCGGGTGTCCCACAGTTAAAGCATTTCTTCTTCCCCTTAGCATTGTTGCCTTTGCCACCTTTCTTGTTCTGTTGTTGCTGTTGCGACTTCTTTTGATCCCCTTTCTTCTCGGGTGCCTTATTAGCATTGGCGCCCTTCTCCTCTTCATGCATGAGTGCCATGTCAACTAACCTCACAAAGGTAGCCCCCATGGGAATGTGGGTCATAGCTAACCCATGAAGCGGCTCGTTTAAACCCTTAACAAATCTTAGAGCCTTCTTTTCTGGATTATTCACCAAGTCTAAGCCAAACCTTGCCAATTGGTTGAATTTGTTAACGTACTCTTTCACCGATAGATTCCCTTGCTTCAGTGACAAAAACCTTTCCATGTATAGATTCTCTTCAGCCTGTGAGAGAAACTTCGCCTCAAACCTCTGCCTAAAACCTAGCCATGTATCGACTGGACGTCCCCCATTAGTGACCTCTCACCAAAACGAGGCATTATCCTTCATTAGCCAGGCAGCTAGCTGGACTTTTCTTCCATCATCCACTTCAAATATTCCAAACAATTCTTCCACCTCCTTTAGCCAGTTACGAGCTTCAACAAATGTCTCCGTCCCGTGAAAAAGTTTTCCACCCATTCCCCTAAAGTCCTTACATTTCTTTGCGAAATTATCGACACAAGGAGGAGGAGGAAGAGGAGGAACATTTGCTGGACCTGCGGTGGCGGCCCTGGCCTCGAGATATTGACGAAACCAACCGGGCACATGAACACCCTCTGGTATCTCAGATGCTTCAGACATGCTGAAACGAAAAAGGAAAGATTCAATACAAAAAGGACTGAAGGAAAGATATATGGCTCTTGGGGTTATGCTTTCTAAAATATACTTTTCTCTTGAAAATACTTTCCTTAAAACATACTTTTGAAAGTACTTCTTTATAAAAATTGTTTTGAAAAATAGTTTTTCAAAAATTCACATCTGTTCTGGTAACCTTCAGCTCTGATACCATGTGTAACACCCCACGTCCATTAATTTCACTCACAAAGGGAATGCATTAACTTCTATGGAGCGTTTTAAGTAAGTATAGAACATAAAATCACAACAAGACAGATATAAACAGTACTTGAAAATCAAAACTTTATTTCATTGCAGTGGACAAACCCATATGTTTGATTACATCTTCAAAACCATAAACCAAAGTCAAGTACATCATATCCATCTTGATAAAACAAAGTACATAAACTGAAAGACATAATCCCCAACATTAAAATAGCCATAAATAAAGAGAAACTGAACTTTACTTCAGCTATCCAAGAAATCTTCTAAAAGCAGTCCAAAATCAAGCTCCACTGGTGCTAGTTCCAACCTGAGCACCTGGGGGGAAGAGATGGAAAAAGGGGGGGTCAGACATAAAGTCTGGCGAGTGCGATAACTCTAACAATATAATTTAACAAAGTAACTAGGCTAAGGCATAAGTTGGAAAATAAGGAAATGATCATGAACCATTGAGTATGGCAGAGTAAACAAGGAAACAAGATGAACAACGATATCGTTAAAGCACACCTAATCCACTAAGATAAATTTACTAAACTACACCAACACTATAGGATAATTGCTATACTGCACCGCCACTAGTATACTGCACCACCACTAGTCACCCTAAGGTTGATCCCGCCTACAGACTTAATAATGATATTGGTAGTTTCGTGCACCCCTAGCTTCCTTCATAGGTGTCGTCTGCCCCTATCTCCACTAGGTGTACCCACTACACCCAAGCGATCAGCTCCCTAACTCGTAGATACCCGTGCTGGCCCCACAGTGGGGTGTATCACTCCCCAAAGTGGCAACCCGATACCACCAAGCATGCACGGCTTATACCTACACGATGCAACAACGTCTTACCTACCAGCCCGGGTCCACACACGCATATGAACCCATTGGACTTGCGTTGCCACCGCTAACCCGGTTTGGCCTCTTACAATCAAGCCCAATACGCGTGTCCCGTCCTCGACTTGGGTCGAGTCCACAAAGATACGTATGGGTTACTGGTTGAAACGGGCCCCCATTACTTGACACAGGCTATCACCTAAGCTTGGTCCCCTCTAGTACTTCCCACTTAACCCACTTCTTATTCATGTTTCAATTAGATGTTTCATATTTTGGTTAAGTGTTTCTAATCGTATTTCCAATGCCACCCAAGGCACCTACTAGATTCCACATGCCACCCAAGGCACCCACTTAACCCCCTCATGTCCCACTACAAGCTTATCTGGTTAAGTGTTTCTTAATTCATTAAGACCGTAACCTCATAAAGACCTCTCACATTAGACTGGAATTTGTGGCAGCTGGATTTGCCGGGCGGGTCCGGGCAGTCTTACACCACAAAAGAGTCTAACCTCATGTCTTTACAATTGTTACGTATTTAGTTTATGCCTAAGACCTCTCACATTAGACTGACATTTGTGGCAGCTGGATTTTCCAGGCGGGTCCGGGCAGTCTTACACCACAAAAGAGTCTAATTTCGTGTCTTAGGCGATTAATTACTCCTAATTAATCATTCCCCAATTTGAATTACTTTCCCTATTCAAATTATCAATCAATTCCAAATTTAACGATGTCCATAATTGACTCAATTATGTCCATCCATTTATGGTATGTAAAATCATACCAATTTTCACCACAATAACATTTTATGCCTTTTAAGGCATTTATGCCAATTAAATATTTTTAATATTATCCCCTTTACCCTACGTAGTATGTTTGTTCGTTTAACGTAAAAATATACGTTAGACTCGAATAGTCTAACTCATAAAATAAAAGAAAACATCACAATATATACACATAATTAAAACATAGATCTAACATAGGGGTGAACTTGCATATGTGAATGATGTTCTACATCTAAAACTTGCATAGGCCAAAGTTACAACTTGCATAAACAACATATGTCATGGATCCAAATCTAAAGGTGTGAACTTGATGAGATAATGGCCACAAATTTGCATAAACATTATATGTCATGGATCCAAATCTAAAGGTGTGAACTTGATGAAATAATGGCCACAAACTTGGATAAACAACATATGTCATAGATCTATATCTAAAAGGGGTAAACTTGCATAGGTAATAACATAACATGATTTATATCCAACTCATAAACTCACATATGTGATTTATACATCACAACAATGGTGTAAACATGTAAAGTATCATGTAGAATTTAGCATATGTCATAGCCTAACTTTCAATTAAATTCTCACATAAACTAGGTGCCATAGCCATGTAAGGTCACATATAATTCTACCCAAACTTGTATATGGTTCATGTTTGAATCAACATCTAAACTTTCCTACCTATTATTTATCATATGAATCAAACTAGCATAGAAACATGATGATTTTATTGTATATAAAATTGCAACATGGATGATAGCAACATAACTTTACATCATAAATGATAGCATCACAACATAACATCATAGAGATTTCAATCACAATCCTACAACATAATTACAACATGAAACCAATACTTCATATCACATCCATACAATCCGCATTATAACTTAATCTAATTAAATTACTAATTATCTTGTTAAAACTATCGAACTCACAACTCAAAAGCAGTCTTGAGTTCTGAATTCTGATCTCTGGAGTTGAATTAGCGCTCCTTTGAAGAAGATTCGCTGTCAGGGTTGAATAGTTCTGATTTGGTTGTTGTTCTTCCGCTTAATTTTGGTGGCGGCTGCTCTAGGGTTCAAGACAACAGCATGACGGCCATAGTTTCAGTTTTAATTCTGATTTAGGGTTTGAGTCTATGGGTCATTTTATAGAGTTATGAATTAATTTAAGCCGTCGGATGATCTTAGGGTTAATCAAAACCATTCAATCATGATAGGGTGATGAGTCAGCCCTAATGACTCAGCAAGGAGTCAGAAAGGACTCAACAACATGGGTCAGTCTGAACCAGAAAGCTGTGCAGGCTCCTGCCTCGGCCTGGGCGCACTTGGCAGGTGCGCTAGTGCAAATATGTACTGGCGCACTTCCCAAGTGCACCAGTGCATTTTTTATTTTATTTTTCTTTTGCCACCAATCTTCGTTCGTCCATAACTCCTTCATCCGATACCTGTTTCCCGCAAACTCGGATTCTATTTCAACCAGAATTCCGAGACGAACACAATGGCGCAACCCAATCCCCATAATTCTCACGTCTGAGGTTAATTATTCATTAATTTAGTTAATTCGATTATTCCAAAAATCCGGGGTGTTACAATAAATATTACACAGCGGAAAATATCAGAGATTTAAATTACATAGCAGCGGAAATGTAATGTATAAATACAATGCGTAGCAGAAATACAACAACTGACACAACTGAAAGGAATAGATGGATACAAAGCTTTCTATATATAGCTCCAGCTGTAAACCAGGATCCTGTGAAAGAAATATCCGTGAAAACCAAAACTACTAGCTGCCGGTGTGGAAAATATAAGCACCCAAAGTTTAGGGTCCGAGTCAGTCATGGGACTGGTGTGAGAACTAAAACAGTTATTAACTTGATTTTAATGTTGAGTAAATCACGGGACCACGCCGTATAACACAGAGCGGGTTTACCCCCAAGAATACCAATGCATAAAAAAAACAGCGCTAAATAAAGAACAATGAAGCCATTATAAGACTCAGGTCCCATCACATAATGCAACGCAAGCCGGAGGATAGAGTTTTACCTTATAATGGCCAAATATGCTTGGTACTAGATTCATATTTTATTACCACTATAAGTGAAAAATCAACTTCAAATATAAATGTATCAATTATAGATGGCATGGGTACCATATATCATGTTGCCATATAGGTTTACAACTAAAACCAAAAGTCGCGTATTGGAAATTGGATTCCATCAATGAACCGAGGCAAGGGATCATCCTCAACCGATTCGAGACGCTCTATCCCGTGTCTCAGGATTCAGCCGCAACTGCACATAGGATCTGGCAAGGCCGGTCCACACTTACTTTAGTGGATTAGCAATTCCTGAACAATACATTTCCCTGCCTTATGGGGCATAAAATCTGGCCAGTATGTCGACCATATCAAGAACCACTAGGGACTTAAATCCGAGGTACCTCGCTTTCCAACATCCACATAAGTAAAATGTCTGGGCTGCATACCATGACATCACTCCTAGCTAGAAAGAAACGCATGCACTCCCTGCGGTTGCTCATCCCGTTTCTGGTTCACACCGGGTGTAAGGCTCACGAATTAACGCTACAACACGAAGCTGTGCTATTTAAAGCCGTGCTTCGATCATCATCCACAAGGCTCTGCTTTTCAATAAAAGCCTTGATCATTGCATCTTAGCATGCCACATTGTCAATCCATACCACACCATTGATCATCTACCAATATATAACCTTTGAGCTCGTACGTCTCAGAGAAGGGTGTTAAGCAGAGAATAAATTCTCAACCACAAAACATATATATTTAGCAGAGATCAACGAATACAGAAAAAGAATACAATGTCAGGCATACAATCCATTTGCAAGTCCGTTCTAGGTCTGAACGAAACTGGAGGCGACTTATTCCTCGTCCCATATGTCCAATACAAGAGAAAGGTCCTCGCATATCCAGTCGATCTCCAAGTACGTCTGGATGATCACCACTTATTACCTTGTCTTGGGTGTACAGCCCAATCAAGACATCAGTAATCATCCATTCGATGTGAAGATCACCAGTCTTCAACCACCAATTTCATCGTCGAATTTTAGTCGTCGTATCAATTATTCAGAATGAGTTAATGTAACAACCTGGGATTTCAGAATCAATTTAAAATTTTTATTTTAGCTATTTTAATGAATTATGGATATTTAAAATGAACATTTTGAATAATAACGACTGAAAATTCATTTAAAACAAACTTGAGTTTACAAATTTATAAAATTTATATTACGAGCTTGAAATGGCGCGATAGTTTGAAAATTTGATTTTCAACTTTGAATAAATATATAAAATTCATTATAAGTCAGAATTGAATGAAATAAGAAACGCCAGGATCGAAATAATCATATCTTCCTAATGAATGTAAGAAATTGAGATTTCACTTTAGAAATAGTAAGTTATGTCTAAACTAAAATTTAGAATTAGTGTTGTAGAATTTATATATAATTAAATATGTTTTAATAATATATAAGCCCTTAAAAATGGAAATTTTGCAAACGACTTCCGAATTCGACGAAACCACTTTCTATGGATCCGAAATGTCAAATTATCGCTAGATTTCAAAATTCATAATTTTTGGAACTAATATGGGAGCGTGGCACACTTAAAGGCACCTACAGTTTCAGTTGTAAATTGAATCGACTGGAAAATGGGTCATTTTGCAAACGGAATCGGAATTTGACGAAACCAGTTTCTATGGGACCGTATCGTCAAAACATAGCTAGATTTATTTTTCTAGAATTTTTGGAGTCAGTATGTCGCCCCGATAAATTAAAATGTACGTTGAATTCAAATTTAAAAGGTATATTATTTTATATTTTAAATTTGATAAAAACTTATCGAAACAGCCAAATTGGCTTACGACACATATCCCATTGCGTTCGAAATGGGGATATTTTACTAGAGGCGAAAGTCATTGGGGTTGATTTGGATTTCGAAAGAAAAATTACCTTTTTGAAATAAAAAGAAAAAAGAAATATATATATATATAATAAAATAACATCACTTTTCCCCCTTGACCCCCCTCTCTTTCACATTTTCACGAATCAGTGAAAGGAAAAAACCCACCATCAATGATTCTCCAATCGGGAAAAATCCGGTGCCACCTCCCCTATTGACGCCGCCCCACCGTGCCGCCGCCCGCCCCGCCACCAGCTCCGACCCACCGCATCGATGAACCCCACAGCTCTTTCTCGAAACCGCGGATCCCCAAATCCCGCGAACCCGCAGCGCCCGCGTCGATCAATCGAGCTTCGCCTTCGGCTGCTCCTACGGCTAGTGGTGGAGACCTCCGATGCAAGCCGGCCCCTCCTTTATTTCCTTTGCTCGATCTCTTTCTCTTGGAAAATGGTGGCTGGAAAAAAAATCCTCGGGCTTCTCTGAAATCCTCCCCAAATCGATTTGATTGTTCGGGTGCTTCTCGTATGGATTGAGTCTTGAATTGCTTGCTTCTTCGATTGAATGCTTTCTAATTTGGAGGAATTTGAGTCGATTGAATTTGAGTCCACTAAATGAAGTTTAGAAAGTTAAAAATGACATTTTTAACTATTATATGCGGCGTAGATTGTACATATGACTACTGTATGTGCATTGTATGCGATTGATGGTTTCTTGGATTGAAATAGGTTTTATATAACCTAAGTTTTCCAACTTATGAATTGGAATGGATTTGAATGGAAATAGTGTTTGGAATATTTCGAGATTGGATTCCGTGGTTATACGGATATTGTTATGGGAATTTGGAAGATATCGATATCGTTATTCCCGATATGATATCTGTTGGTTTCAGAATTTGATATTGAATATAAGTCGACACTACTTCTATTCAAGGCCTTGTGTTTAATATCAAATTGGATTTTGTATATGAAGATTAAAACTAAGAAGAGTTTTAATAAATCTTTAATTAGATTTGGAACGTATAGTTGGTAGTTTAATTTACCAAAACACCAAATGTACTTTGTTGTTGATATGTCATTGTTGATTGATTGAATGGATGGTGCTCGACCAGTTTATGAGCAAATATATGCTTTTACATTTAGCATCGGGTTGGGTAGGAATACTTGTATGCTATCACCTTGTAAAACACTTCATGATTTGACTATGAGGTGTTAGCGATGTTGAGTTCATTTCAAATTTAATGAATGATTTTGAAATGATATTTTTCTTAAGTGAAAAGAAATGTATTCCCGATTTTTGGATAGGGAATGTTCTATAGAAATGTTTTATAAAACGGAAAGGATTTCGAGGGCTAGAAACCGATGATTCCGAAATGATTTGGAAATATATTATGTGTTTGACATTGTGGTTCATCGCGTAACCGATTAGTTGCTATTGATGATGTATCTATGTAGTGGCTGAGAATTTATTCTTTTGCCTAACACCCTTCTTTGAGACGTACGAGCTCAGAGGTTATATGATTAATAGTGACTGATCATATGTGTGAATTGCTGATGTGAAGTACTATAGTTCGAAAGTACTTGTGATTATTATGTTGTGAAATGATTTTTCCCTACTTCGGGGTATAAAAAATGATTTAGTATGTGGCTAAAGATGCGGGTGACCCGATAGAGACTAAAAGTGGAAGTGCGGTGTAGGCTTCCCCCATAGGTGGGATGGTGCATCGTTAGTGTAGCCTGCTCCATTGTAGAAGGTACACATATATATCGAGTTGGTTTAGGCCCACAAAGCCTTGTCTGAGGGAATATGACTGATATTTGGTTGCATACTTGTTTGTATGCATTGTTATGTTTTGGAATTCATATTTCCAAATGTTTTGTTTTAAGATCCCGAAGTGAAATCTACTTTATTATGAAAGCTAGATATGTATTTCAAATGATTTGAAATAAGAAATCGGGAATAAAGTCCAAAGGAATAATTTCTGTAAAGTGAATTGAAAATTTTGAAAAATCTAAGTTTGGGGATTAGGCCTGAACGGGTAGATTGGAATTGCATGTTGATTGATGCATTGTAGATCTACATATCTATTATTGGTTATTGTACGTACACCGACATTCATGGGGGTAAACCTGTTCCATCATATACGGCGTGGTCCCGTGATATGCTTCACATTTATATAAGTTTATAACTGTTTAGAGTTTCTCACACCAGTCCCATGACTGAGTCGTAGTTTGTTTTTCCATTGCAAACTCGGGTGCTCCTATTTTCTACATAGGCAGTCGAGTACTTTGTTTTGCAGATGTTTATCTTGAGCAGGATTCTGGATCGAAGCTTAAAGCTGTGTCCAAAGCATTGATAGCTTATATTTCCGATGTGCACTGTATTACAATTATTGTAATTTATCTTCCACAGTATCATTTCGATGTACTCTGATATTATGTACTCTGATGTAACATTATTGTGATGTTTATAAAAGTCTTCTATTGTTGTTCTGATGTTGTTGTATACCCAAAGTTAGCGAACCGAGGATTTCCAACTTTCGAATAGGGCCTTGCGGTCGATTCGGAAGGCGGGGATTTTCGGGTCACTACAGTTGGTATCAGAGGTTTGGTTAAATTCAAATCTTTGGGGTCCAACTCATTAGAATAGAATGAAAGACTCATCAGAGGTAGGATTAGTAATATCCAATAAGAAATACTCATTAGAGATAGAATCAGTAGTATTCTAGAATGGGTAGCTCATTAGAGATAGGGTTAGTAATACCCTAGAATGAGTTTAGAGTAACACATTTATAAGTAACGTATTTGTGACTATTTATGTAATCCGATTTTGAAATTATATTTTTGAATATATAAAATTGTATATTTGAAAAGTTAATGAACCAATTGATTGCTGGTTGTGATGTGTGATTATTAATTAAACTAATAAGAATTGGAACGATGAAACCAATTAAAGAATGAAAGCTAAATTAAGTCAACTTGAATCAAATATTGAACTAAATTGAAATTTGATTGAATTTGCATACATGTACATGCATATAAATTGAACAGGTCATAGCAAGGAGGCTAGAGAAGAGGAATAAAATTGTATGCCCGACAAATAGGTACATGTTTACTGATTTGTTTGGGTTTTGATGATTTTATGAGCCGATTGGTCTTTTCTTTTTCTTTTTGAGATGAGAGGGCCTATTTGGCGGTTTGGGGATTTTCCCGATGCTCCCCGTACAAAGGAGGTTATGGCGAATTTTTCGAAAATTTTAAAAACTTTGAAAAGTTCTTAGAAACTGAAAAGTTGAAGAACTTAAGCCAGAATGAAAGCTGAGTTGATTAGTAAAACAACTTTCAGCTCCGTTCCTTTTCGAGGACGAAAAGATTTTAACTGGGGAAGATTGTAACAACCCGGAATTTCAGAACCAATTAAATTTTTTTTAAAGCTATTTTAATGAATTATGGATATTTAAAATGAATATTTTAAATAATAACGACTGAAAATTCATTTAAAACGAAACTTGAGTTTATAAATTTATAAAATTTATATTACGAGCTTGAAATGGCGCGGTAGTTTGAAAATTCGATTTTCAACTTTGAATAAATATATAAAATTCGTTATAAGTCAGAATTGAATGAAATAAGAAACGCTAGGATCGAATTAATCATATCTTCCTAATGTATATAAGAAATTAAGATTTCACTTTAGAAATAGTAAGTTATGTCTAAATTTAAATTTAGAATTAGCGCTGTAGAATTTATATATATTTAAATATATTTTAATAATATATAAGCCCTTAAAAATGGAAAATTTTCAAATGACTTCCGAATTCGACGAAACCACTTTCTATGGATCTGGAATGTCTGATTATCGCTAGGTTTAAAAATTCATAATTTTTGGAACTAATATTGGAGCATGGCACACTTAAAGGCACCTACAGTTTCAGTTGTAAATTGAATCGATTGGAAAAAGGGCCATTTTGCAAACGGATACGGAATTTGAGAAACCAGTTTCTGTGGGACCGTATCGTCAAAACATAGCTAGATTTATTTTTCTAGAATTTTTGGAGTCAGTATGTCGCCCTAGTAAATTAAAACGTACATTGAATTCAAATTTAAAAGGTATGTTATTTTATATTTTAAATTTGATAAAAACTTATCGAAACAGACGAATTGGCTTATGGCACATATCCCATTGCGTTCGGAATGGGGATATTTAACGAGAGATGAAAGTCGTTGGGGTTGATTTGGACTTCGAACGAAAAATCACCTTTTTGAAAAAAAAGAAATATATATATATAATAATATAACATCCCTTTTCCCCGTTGACCCCCCCTCTCTTTCACATTTTCACGAAGCAGTAAAAAGAAGAAAAAAAACACGATCACCGATTCTCCAATCGGGAAAAATCCGGCACCACCTCCCCTACTGGTGCCGCCCCACCGTGTCGCCGTCCACCGTACCACCAGCTCCGACCCGCCACATCGATGAACCCCACAGCCCATTCTCGAAACCGTGGATCCCCAAATCCCGCGATCCCACAGCGCCAGCGTCGATCAACCGAGCTTCGCCTTCGTCGTTGGTTGCTCCTCCGGCCAGTGATGGCGACAACCGATGCAAGCCGGCCCCTCCTTTATTTCCTTTGCTCGATCTCTTTTCTTGGAAAATGGTGGCTGGAAACAAATCCTAGGGCTTCTCTGAAATCCTCCCCAAATCGATTTGATTGCTGGAGTGCTTCTCGTATGGATTGAGTCTTGAATTGCTTGCTTCTTCGATTGAATGCTTTCTAATTTGGAGGAATTTGAGTCGATCAAAAACTGTGAGTTTTCTAATTTTAAATTCCTACATTAAGCTATGATTTTTAATTGAAGAAAGTCGTGATTTTTAATTGAAGAGAGCTATGATTTTTATTTACAAAAAATATGATTTTTCTATATGAAAAATATGAATTTTAAGTGAAGAAAAATAGGATTTTTATGAAATGAAAAATACGATTTTTAAATATATAAAAATATGATTTTTAGAAGTATAAAAATATGCTTTTTAGAAGTATAAAAAAAATATGATTTTTAGAATTATAAAAAAAATGATTTTTAGAAGTATGAAAATATGATTTATAGGAAGATAAAAATATCATTTTTAGTTTAATAAAAATATGATTTTTAGTAAATAAAAATATAATTTTTAGTTAGATAAAAATATAATTTTTATCGTATGTATAATATGATTTTTGTTCGTATGTTGAAATTATTTTTAGAAGGATAAAAGTAGGATTTTTATCTAGTTAAGAAAATATTTTTTTTAGATCGACAAAAATATGATTTTTATTGTACGAAGGAAATATTTTTAGTTAGATAAAAATGGGATTTTTAGCGTGTATAGAAAATATTTTTAGTAAGTTAAAAATGTGATTTTTAACTAGAGTATGATATGAAAATATTCTTAGAAAGGTAAAAATATGATTTTTATCCTAGGTATGTTATTTATGAAATAGCCATACAAAGATATAATTATTGATTGGTTAAAAATATTATTTTTACGTAGGAATGCTAAATAGATCAACGATCAAAGAATGGCGGAGTGGAAACCCAAGGTGAGAAACCGAAACTTTAAAAAGGGCTAGTTAGTTAACTATTAGCTAGTTAATTGCTTGAGTTATGTGATGATTGTTGGTTGATGGTACGAGTTGATTTGCATGTTAAAAATATGATTTTTAACTAATGTATGTGAAGTAAAAACTGTGCAAACGTAGATTGTTAAGTTAAACAATTTGTGTTGGTTAATGAATAAAATTTATTAAGTCGTTAAATGAAGTTTAGAAAGTTAAAAATGGCATTTTTAACTATTATATTCGACGAAGATTGTACATAAGACTACTATATGTGCATTGTATGCGAGTGATGGTTTCTTGGATTAAAATAGGTTTATATAACCTAAGTTTTCCAACTTATGAATTGGAATGGATTTGAATGGAAACAGTGTTCGAAATATTTCGTGATTGGATTCCGTGGTTATACGGATATTGTTATGGGAATTTGGAAGATATCGATATCGTTATTCCTGATATGATATCTGTTGGTTTCAGAATTTGATATTGAATATAAGTTGACACTACTTCTATTCAAGGCCTGGTGTTTAATATCAAATTGGATTTTGTATATGAAGATTAAAACTAAGAAGAGTTTTAATAAATCTTTAATTAGATTTGGAACGTATAGTTGGTAATTTAATTTACTAAAACACCAAATATACTTGGTTGTTGATATGTCATTGTTGATTGATTGAATGGATGGTGCTCGACCAGTTTATGAGCAAATATATGCTTTTACATTTAGCATTGGGTTGGGTAGGAATACTTGTATGCTATCACCTTGTGAAACACTTCATGATTTGACTATGAGGTGTTAGCGATGTTGAGTTCATTTCAAATTTAATGAATGATTTTGAAATGATATTTTTCTTAAGTGAAAAGAAATGTATTCCTGATTTTTGGATAGGGAATGTTCTATAAAAATGTTTTATAAAACGGAAAGGATTTCGAGGGCTAGAAACCGATGATTCCAAAATGATTTGGAAATATATTATGTGTTTGACATTGTGGTTCATCAGGTAACCGATTAGTTGCTATTGATGATATATCTGTGTAGTGGCTGAGAATTTATTCTTTTGCCTAACACCCTTCTTTGAGACGTACGAGCTCAGAGGTTATGTGATTAATAGTGACTGATCATATGTGTGAATTGCTGATGTGAAGTACTATAGTTTGAAAGTACTTGTGATTATTATGTTGCGAAATGATTTTTCCCTACTTCGAGATATAAAAAATGATTTAGTATGTGGCTAAAGATGCGGGTGACCCGGCAGAGACTAAAAGTGGAAGAGCGGTGTAGGCTTCCGCCATAGGTGGGATGGTGCATCGTCAATGTAGCCTGCTCCATTGTAGGAGGTGCATATATATATATATATATATATATATATATATATCGAGTTGGTTTAGGTGCATACAGCCTTGTCTGAGGGAATATGACCGATATTTGGTTGCATACTTGTTTGTATGCATTGTTATGTTTTGGAATTCATATTTCCAAGTGTTTTGTTTTGAGATCCCGAAGTGAAATCTACTTTATTATGAATGCTAGTTATGTATTTCAAACGATTTGAAATAAGAAATCGGGAATAAAGTCCAAAGGAATAATTTCTGTAAAGTGAATTGAAAATTTTGAAAATCTAAGTTTGGGGATTAGGCCTAAACGGGTAGATTGGAATTGCATGTTGATTGATGCATTGTAGATCCATATATCTATTATTGGTTATTGTATGTACACTGGCATTCATGAGGGTAAACCCGTTCTGTGATATAGGCGTGGTCCCATGATATGCTTCACATTTATATAAGATTATAAACGTTAAGAGTTTCTTACACCAGTCCCATGACTGACTCATAGTTTGTTTTTCCCTTGCAAACTCGGGTTCTCCTATTTTCTACACGGGCAGTCGAGTACTTTGTTTTGCAGATATTTATCTTGAGCAAGATTCTGGATCGAAGCTTATAGCTGTTTTTAGAGCATTGATAGTTTATATTTCCGCTGTGCACTGTATTACAATTATTGTAATCTATCTTCCGCTGTATTATTTCTATGTATACTCTGATGTAACATTATTATGATGTTTATAAAAGTCTTCTGTTGTTGTTCTGATGTTGTTGTATACCCAAAGTTAGTGAACCGAGGATTTTCGACTTTCGAATAGGGGCTTGCAGTCGATTCACAGGGCGGGGATTTTGGGGTCACTATAGTTAAACCCGGTCTTTCCGAATAACTCGCGTATCTTATAAACAAGTGCTATATAAACACATCATATGCCTCATTCCAATCTAGAATATTCTTTTATTCAAATATTCACATTTCAGGGAATTAATCCCATTCATCTTCTCAAAGATTTCATTCATTTAAACCTCTTGTTTAAATCTTTCTTTGAAAACCATTGCAAAAAATCTTGTATTATCTTTTAGCAATTTTAAACCAAATCACGGTTTATCAAACTAGTCGGTATTAATGCCTTACCGAAGTAATCATTTATTTTAGTAACCCAATCCCGACCTATTCATCCCATGGAGCAAAACTGGTGGTACTCCATATCTTACACCCAATGTGTTATCGGTAACTTAATTACCGTTTATCGTTCAAATCGAATTAAATATTTAACTATCGCATGAAGCAAAACTGGCGATACTCCATCTCGAACAATTCTTGAATTCGGTAGTTTTAATTACCTTGTTCATATTTCAATTTAATTAAAGATTCATTAAAGCTCTATCTTAGTTTTAATCTTCAAAAATCATTATTCAATGATTATTCAACTTTAGGAAATTAATCTTGTCTTTAACTGGGTTAAAGAACTAATGTCATTTAAAACACAGTTCACAATAAAACTAAAATCATCTTCCATATAAATGGAATCTTCATAGAAAACAGATCAATATATAATCGATATAAATTTTCGTATCAGACTAATAATATAAATGGAATAACGCCAAAGCCTTTTAAATTCTATAAATAATAATGGTCTTCCATCACAGAACCTCATCTCAAATTATTATTAAATCGAATTCCATTCAATTCCAATTTAATGTATTACATTGGAAAACGTTCTTTGGAAAATTTCCATTAAATCTTAATAAAAAGATTTCTAAATTCCAAATCATATCTTCACCGTTAATCGGGTTTAGGAATCAATGTCGTTTAAAACATCGTTCACAATGAACCCAAAATCAACTTCCACTTTATTCCAATTATATTTATTAATTGGAAAACTTCATTAAATCTTATTTAAAAGATTTATACTTTTCTCATCTGGGTTTAAGAACAGTGTTATTGAAGACACCATTCACGACAAACCCTAAATCCAATTTGATATTAAATATAAGTGAAACACCCCCCCTCCGTTAAGGTCACTCACAAAGGGAATGCCTTAATTTCGGTGGAGCATTACAGGTAAAAGATGCAGATAAATTACAAGACAGACAATTGAAGCAGCGGCAAATAAATAAAACTTTATTTCACTGATAAACAACTTGTACAAAGATTGTTTTACAATACCAAAGTATCATGTCTTGCTTACAAAAATAAAGAAGCATAAAATGATTTCCCCAAATAATGCATGAGCCAGCCATAGCAGTAGAAGAGAGAGTCCAAGGCAAACGGTCAAAGAGTCTTCAAGCTTGGAATGAGTAACCAAACAAATCTGAGCTATTCCCTCCCTGACTACCTGGAGGGGGGAACAGAAGAAATGAGGCGAAAGCAAACTAGGTCAGACATAAAGTCTGGTAAGTCCAGTGATTCTTAGTATTTAAACGAGGAAAAGGGTGATGTCATGAATAAACTAAATATAAGACTAAACCATAGTAACAAGATAGTATGGGATAAGCATGGGATATGGCAAGATAAACTGAATGTACCAATAAACTGAATGTACTGATAAACAGAATGCGCTTCCACTCCTTCTCTGCTTCGCAACTACCCTGTTTATATTGATTTCTATATCTCTGCACTACCTAACTGGTGTCCAAACAAGTAATCTACGATCAAATGATAACGTGATCCCAATCCCCGTATCTGCAGTTGCCTTCAGGTATGCTTCTATTATGGGGATTCCGTTTATTACCTAGATCTAATCTAGGGCTTACTATCGAGTGCTTACTAGATTCAACCAGGGTTTACGCTACCCAGGGTCACTGGGGTTTATGCTACCTATTGAACGCTTCTCGGATTCAGGGTTTACGCGACCTAGGTCCAACTAGGGATTATGCTACCTACTTTGTATTAATTATCCATGTGTCTGTGTCAGTCGGCCTCTCTTGCGTGTAGATACTTTGTGTTGGCCCCACCATAAGGTGTATCAAGCCTTATGATAGCGACCCGACACGATTCAAGATGCACAGTGTATAACTACTGATACCCAGTGCCTGCTTTTTCCACTCCGGAGTACGTGCACGCCTATAAACCGTCGGAACCTACACTGACATACCCCCTGCCGCTATTTTTGACCGCTTATAATTAACTCAGTAATCGTGCCCCACCCTGCCTAGTTTCAGGGTACCTGATACATCTATGTGGGTTACTGATGAAATGGGTCCCCGTTACTAGGGTTTCCTGCTGGTTAAGTTTTTGGGTCTATATATACAAATATTACCCACCTATATGAGATGTACTTAACCCTCCCACCGATTCTAGCATGTTTTCTTAACGGTTAAGTTTTGTGGGCCTATATTTACTAATATTACCCACCAACCCGACATGCACTTAACCTTCCCACGGATTCAAGCATGTTTATTTAATGGTTAAGTTTTGTGGGCCTATATTTACTAATATTACCCACCTAATCGACGTGTACTTAACCTCCTATTTGTCAATTCGTGTTGGTTAAGTGGTTCTTATTAACTTAACCTTTCTTGCTTATCATGTTGGATTGGTTAAGTGTGATTTATTAACTTAACCCTGTTCATTCATCAGGTTATATTGGTTAAGTATTTCCCATTTAACTTAACCCCATTCGCTCATCAAGTTATATTGGTCAAGTGTCATTAATCAATTCAAGTTGACTTAACCCATCCACCCGTCATGTCATGTTGGTTAAGTGTTTCCTTCTGGTGTTGACTTGACCCTACCTCAAATCATGTTATATTGGTTAAGTGTTGTTCTCGTGTTAACTTAACCCTTCCCATACATCATGTTATATAATTGGTTAAGTGTTCTAATTTTACTTATCCTCACCCACTTGCCTAGTTAACATGTTATTACGGTTAAGTGTTTCCCTAATTACTTAACCTCAACATTTCTAGCTTGATTTATTCGTGAGCCTTGATTAATTAATTAATTAAAGCACCAACCACTCACATTAGACAGATATTGTTGTGGTTACTGGATGTGTCGGTCGGTTCCAGCCAGGTTTACACCACAGCTCAGTCTAACCTCGGGTCTTTCTGGGCTTGATGCACTAACCACCCACATTAGACAGGCATTGTTGTGGTCACTGGATGTGCCGGTCGGTTCCGGGCAGTTTTACACCACAACTCTATCTAACCTCGGGTTAGGCATATTCGTCTTTTACTAAATTTACATATTTACTATTTATGTAAATTTTTCCATAAATCAATTTAGCCTAGATCATATTTATTTGTCATGCAAATTAGCATATTTATATTCTATGCCCAAAACTTGATTTACCTATCAATCAGTCCAACTTGCAGTTTATACCAATTTTAGATTTAATATTCCCCTTTTACAATTCATGCCCAATCTAGATTAATATTCCAATTTACGGTTCATGTCAAAACTATATTTAATATTCTAATTTACCATTTATGTCCAAAACTCGGTTTACACGCCAATTACACCCTTTGCGGCCAATTAAATTTATCAACTTATGCCCAAGTCTCATATGCATGTAAATCATTCACTATTATATCCAGTTTAGACTATGCCAACATATTTATTATGCCAAACTAACTTAATTAAGCTACACCCAAATTTCTGCGCCATAATCGTACGTATAACATGATTTCACAAGTTTCTAAGTACTCATGAAATGATACTAATAGTATCAAAGTAAGGAATAATGGATAAACACGAGAATTGACATAAAAGAATAGCCATGCAAGAATGAACCAAATACAAAAAAAATGGTTCCAATGGGTTTGATGTACATAACAGTGAATAGGAATAAACTAGACAAGTTACACCCCAAAAAAAGGGGATCCAACATAATTAAGGGAATAGGCATAGGTGATTTGGTCTAACAAAGTGCCAGTCCGAAGTACAACGTAATAGGTAAATGGGAATAGGCATAAGTCACTGACTACAATAGTTATAGGCAATTAACCACAATAGTCATGGGCGACTAATCAATAGTTTCTTAATCAATGTCATAGGCAATAGTCTCATAGTCATAAATCTTGTTAAATAGTCTTATAGTCATGAATCATATGCAATAGTCTCAAAATTATGAATCATAGTCATAGGCAACAGTCTTATAGTCATGGTCATATGTAATAGTCTCTTTGTCATGGATCATAGTCATAGGTGATAGTTTCATGGGCAACAATTTCATAGTCATAGTTGTAAGAACCCGTTTCTTCCCCGTTAAGGAAAGAGCGGATACTTTGAGAACAACACACAAATGAACGCAGACGGAAGAACATTTCATTGCTATTACAACAATTCCATCAGATACAAGAATATACAGAGTATAAATGAATAAATTACATTCGTTAAGTATCAGAGATTACAATAAATTACATAGCAGCGGAAAATAATACAAAGCACAACTGAAGGTGATATACGGATACAGAGCTTTCCGGATATCATTCCAGCTGTAAACCAGGATCCTGTGAATATAAATCTGCAAAACCAAAACTACTAGCTGCCCGTGCGGAAAATAGGGGCACCCAGAGTTTAGGTTAAAATAATAAACTCCAGGTCAGTCATGTGACTGGTGTGAGAACTAAAACAGTTATTTAAAGCTTTACTTTAAAAGAGAATAATTCAAGGGACCACGCCGTATAACACGGAACGGGTTTTCTCCCAAGAATACCAGTGCATAGAATAAACAACGCAATGCTTTTTCGAAAAATGAAGCTATTATAAGACCCAGGTCCCATCACACAATGCAACACAAGCCGGAGGATAGGGTTTTACCTTATAACAGCCAAACATGCTTGGTACGTTTAAAACAAATCATTTGATACTATAATAAGTGTATAGTGTCAAAACAATTTCAATCATAAATATAAATCATAGACGGCATAGTATCCCATGCTACTATGTCGCCATACTAGGCTCTACAAATAAAGCCGAAAAACACGTATTGGAAATTGGATTTCCGTCATGAGTCGAGGCAAGGGGCAAGCTCCTCTCCGCGTTCGAGACACTCTAGCAAATGTCCCAGGGCTATGCACTCTGGGCAACCCCTGGATGCTTCAGGGCCGGTCCTCACTTACGTTAGAGGATTATTTATCCCTGAACACACGTTTCCCGGTCCTTACAGACCTATAATTGAGGCGCCTCATCCAACAACCACAAAGGTGAAAAGTATATATATGTCAGGGCTGGTAAGTCACTGACACCACCAAAGCTAGAAAGAAACGTCGTGCTCTCCCTGCAGTCCGTATCCCGTTTTTAACTCATACCGAGGTGTGAGGCTCGCGAATTCACGTTATACACAAAGCTGCCACGTAGGCCGTGCTTTGATCATCCACCACAAGACTCTGCTTTTCAACAAAAGCCTTGATCATTGCAACTTAGCATGCCACACAGGCAATTCATGCCATGCGATTGATGTCCATCGATATACAACCTCTGAGCTCGTACGTCTCAGAGAAGGGCGTTAAGCAAAAGAATAAATTCTCCGCCGCCAAACAGATGTATATTTAATAGAAATCAATCAACACAGAATAAAATCCAATGTCAGACACACAATCCATTTACAAGTCCGTTCTGGGTCTGAACGAAACCGGAGGCACTTCCTCGCATATCCATCCATCTCCAGGTACGTTTGGACGACCCCAACTATTTCCATCCTCTTGGGTGTACAGCCCAATCAGGATCGTCAGTAATTACACAAACGATGTGAAGACTTCCGGTCTTCAACCACCGTCTTCATCTTCGACTTATCGTCGAATCGGTTATTCAGAATGGGTATAAACCCGGCCTTTCCGAACAACCCGCGTATATTAAAAACAAATGTTACACAAACACAACATACGCCTCATTCCAATGCAGAATATCCTTTTTATTCACGAAATCACATTCTTAGGGAAAGGTTCCCATTAATTTTATCCAAGATAAGTTCTTTAAAATTTATCCTTTAATCATCCTTTTGATGTCGTTTCAAACCAAATTATGGTTTTCTGAACTAGTCGAGATTAGCGAACCATACCGAAGTAATTATTTATTTTATTTCCCAATCCCAACCTATTCATCCCATGAAGCAAAACTAGTGATACTCCATATCTAACACCATGGTGTTATTGGTAAAATTAATTACCATTTCACGTTCAAATCTAATTAAAGATTTAACTATCGCTTTGGAGCAAAACTGGTGATACTCAATTCTCGCTTATTTTCCAAATTTGATAATTTAGATTATCAATGCACATCTCAATCTAATTGCAGATTCAATAAGACTCCTTTTACTGGGTTAAAGAACTAGGTGTTATTTAAAACACAGTTCATGACAAACCCATATCACATTCTATTTATTATCGGGTTAAAGAACAAGTGTTATTTAAAACACCGTTCACGATAAACCCATTTCAAATCCAATCAAATATATTAGAAATTCCGATTATTTAAAACCCCTTTTTAAATCTAATTTATTTATTTAAAAATAATTGGGTTTTAAATTTAGTTCAAAACTAGTTCATTTCGATAAAAATCCATTTTTATCTTTTCAAATATGGAGTTTTTCACCCGAATTTTTCCCAAATCATTTCTTATGATTTTACACAAATTATTACTATTTTTAATAATTTTATTAAGGCCCGTACAGTCGATTTCCAACAACGGCCATCGAACTGCACTTATAGCAATCTTTTTCAAATTTGATTTGGACGTATCTCCAAATCCAACCGTTAGATTCCAAATTTCTAAAATTCGTTAGAAAGCTCTTTTCAATACGAACCCAACGGTTCCGGTTTTAGGAGAATCCGACGGTCGGATCTCCCGTAATGTCCGTTTGAAATAAATGGTCGAAATTCACGAACTGCCGCGGCGTGTTCTATTCAGGCCATTATATTATATATATATAATATATATAATATATATTTCGTCGATTTCTATTTAAAACGAATTATATAAATAGTTTTGAATTCGTTTCAAAAACAATTTCAACCTCTATTTCAATTCAAAGCAAAATTGAATTCTTCTTTATAAATTCGTTTTTAAAATTCATTTCTATTCAATTCAAATTCCAATTCAATTTGAATTCATTTTCAATTTAATTCATTTCGAAATCGTTTTCTATTCAATTCATTTCGAAATCGTTTTAAAATCGATATAAATATCGTTCACGTCGAAATGGCGTCAATCTAATCAACACGGCTTCATTCTATTCAACAAATGAATATTTATTTTTGTCAACACACGACTAATCTCAACGAATGAGTACTATCCACGTGTGACTATTTTTGTTAAATTATTTCGTTCAACACATGACTAATCTCAACGGATGAGTACAGTCAACACATGAACCTTTATTTTATAATATTCTTTATCTTCTAAATTGGAATGAGGCCCAATCAATTACCATATAAAATTAATTATATGGATTTTCATACAACACGTGTATATAATAGCATTGAAAAATAATCAACCATCAACCAAAGTGCACTACACTGTATAAGCATCAAATATAGATATCTAACGCTTATAACAGTCTATCAATCAATCGATCGACATATTTAATCAATCAGGATGAGTGAACTTCAAATTTCATCCCAACACCCGTGTGGGGTTTCAAACAATCAAACACAGATTTTATTTGTGCAGTTGGGCGATGTGTAAAATTTATCGTCCCAATCAATGTCCTCCAAATAGGTGTACATAAACAAACCGTCCGGTTTGTAAATGAATATTTATTTATTCACATTCACGTTAAAAATTATATTTTTAACGATAAAACATTTTATCTTCACACATGAATTTCTATTCAGTTTATTTACACAATAAAAAAGATATTTTTATTTTTCTAACTTATTTTAGAAAATTTCGGCGGCATAACGGCACGATACTAGAAACGGGACGAGGCCTAGCCTTATCCCCGGTCTAGTGAAGGCCCACGCCATTCACACACATCAATCAAATCCACCAAACAACCAAATTCAAATCAAATCATCTTACTAATTTATGCAACCAAACAAACAAGTCCATGGTCTGTGGACGATTGTGTCGGGTGCTACTAAGCACCGTCTACATCCTAGTATATATATATAATTAGAAAAAGAAATGAAGAGTGAGAAGTTCTCACCGAAAGCTATCCTAACTCCACGGCACTTCATTGATAGAAATCTTCGCCATTCTCGCCTTTTGTTGCTTTCGTTGTCCGCTTTCACTACATATGTAAAAATCACATTTTTATATACTGATGTCTTTAAATTAAAATCACATCTTTATTTATTCACTTTCAATTTAAAAATCATATTTTTATAATCGCTTCATACATTTAAAAATCGAATTTTCACTTCGCTATACTTTATATAAAAATCGAATTTTTACTTTGCTATATGGATAAAAATTCTATTTTTACATCGTTATCATATAGATAAAGATCTCGCCTTTTCAAAAATATAGATTTGCCTTTCTATAATATAAAAATTATTTTTTTCTCGAAGTAAAAATCATGTTTTTACTTCACTACTCAACTCAAAATATCGTCTTTTAATAATCAATCTTTATTTTGCTACACATATAAAGACGCTATTTTTAATATTCCTATCATGTAAAAATTATATTTTTACTTCCCTACATAAACAAAATCATATTTTTACATCTTCTATATAGTAAAGATTATATTTTTAATACTTTAAAAATATAAAAATCATATTTTTATTACTTTAAAAATATAAAAATCATATTTTTATACCACCTTTCAACACTAAAAATCGTATAATTACCGGAATAAAAATCGCATTTCCTTTACGAAGTTATATATATGAAGAGCAAGCTATTTACTTCAATAAAAATCAAAATTTTAAATGAATTAAGCTGAACAATTAAAGTAAAACTTACATTGGGCGTTGACGAGGCGAAGTGGCGGTCCGGGATGGTCGGAGGGTGCTCGCAGGGGGGGGGGGGTGCTGCTGCTCTGACGTGGCGGATGAGGGGGGGTGCGATGCGAATTGGGGAAAACCGAAGGGGGGGTCGATGAGGCGGCGCAGCCTGCGAGTAGGTGGCGGGTGGTAGGGCGACGAAGGTGGGGGAGCAATAGGGGGGGTGCGGTGGTCGGGTGTGGGTCCAGGGGGAGGCGGCGGCGTCTCGTCGGTTTGGGGATCGACTGGTCGGAGAGGAAAGGAAGGAGGGAGGGGGAAGAAGAGGAGGGGGGTTTGGATGTGGCGCGGTGGTCCTTGGGGAGGGCGGCGGCTCCTCCCCGCCTCGTCGCGTCCTTCTTTTTTTTTCTTTCTGTAAAACGAAATTTGATTTCGAAGAAGGGGGGCAGAGATAAAGGAAGAGGGGTTTTATTATTATTTTTTTCTTTTATTATTTAATTAATTTAATTTCTCTCTCCTAAGTTGACTTTTCATACGACCTCGAAATCGAACCCACCGCCTGTCGTCCATAGCGTTTTACCCCCATTCCGAACACAATGGGATATGTATCGCAAGCTGATTCGATCTTTACAATCAGTTTCCGTTAAATTTACATTTAAATCACTATATTGAATTTTAAACGTACATTTCAAATTACCGGGGTCACATACTAACTAGAAAAATTCCAGAAAAATATTTTCTAGCTTCGTATTGACGATACGGTCCTAACAAAACTAGTTTCGTCGAATTCTGAGACCGTTTGAAAAATGGCCATTTTCCAGTCGATTAAAATCAACTAAAACTGGTCAAACGCGTTTTCCTTTGTCACGCTCACATATTGATTCGAAAAATTATGAAATTTGAAACCTAGCAATAATTTGACACTGCGGATCGAACAAAAGTGGTTTCGTCGAAATCCGAGGTCGTTTGCAAAATTCCCATTTTTTTTAAGGGCCTGAATTCCATAGCGACTATTCAGAATTTTCATTTGGACATATCCTTTGATTCCCGCTATGAAATTTCGATTTTTCGGATTCGTTGGAAAGATATTATCAATTAGATCCTAATGCTTTTGGTTTCACTAAAATCCGGATTGTTTTGCACCCGGTACATTCAATTGAAGTTTGAAATCGAATTATCGAACTACCACGCCATTTTCAATTCTATTTATAACTATATATAATTATTTATATTCTAACGACGACGCGTATAATATATACGTTCAAATTATATTCAAAATAAATTTCTCGTCGATATTATTTTAAATAGTCTATTTTAAATATTCAAAATTCGATAAAATTGCCAAAATAAAAAAATTTAAACTGGTCCAGATTTTCCGGGTTATTACAATCTCCCCCACTTAAAACTTTTCATCCCCGAAAAGGAACAAAGTCGAAAGTGGTTTGATTAATCAACTCTACGTTCGATCTGGCTTCCATTCTCCAACTTTTCAGTTTCTGAGAATTTTCAAATTTTCAAAAATTTGGCTAACACCCTAAATTTTTGAAAAATTTCGCCATAACCTCCCCTGCACCGGGAGCCACGGGAAAATCCCGAAATTGCCATATAGGCCTTCTGATCTCAAAAAGAAAAAGAAAAAGCCAAGCGGCTAGCCAATAGGCTCATAAAATCATCATCACCCAAACAAAATAGTAAATTATAGTAAACATGTACCTATTTGTCGGGCAAACAAATTTTATTCTCTGCTCTAGCCTCCTTGCTATGACCTGTTCAATGATATACATGTATATGCAAGCAAATGCAACTAATTTTCAATACAATTCAATATTTGATGCTATTAGGCATAAATGGTTAAAAATTAGCAAACAAATAGACAAACAACACAAACATCAATCAATTAGTGGATTAGAGTTTTCAAATTCATAAATTTGATATATATATACAAAAAATCATGTTTTTGATGCCAATTCACAACAAAGTGTTCTAGCTATATAAGTTTTGGTTCTCACACCAGTCTAATGGAAATATATAGATATCACACCTTCGCCACACGAAAATAAATACTGGTGATGGTATACTTCATCATCAGGACCATGTCCGGGCGACTAGAGTGTGACTTTATATCTATCTAATATATTAAAATTTCGAATATACGTTCATGACGCGTATATGCAAAACCTTTATATACTAGATTGTCCAAATTCAAAATAAATAAATAATCAAATACGTATAAAATGGTTTAAATTTTAAAACAAAATTGTTTCCATTTGAAAATATACTCTTCACACTCGTTCTAGGATACTACTGATCCTATCTCTAACGAGTCATTCTAATTGGATATTGCTAATCCAATATCTGATGAATTCTTTCGTATGGTTCTAATGTGTCTTGTTCTCGAGCTCTGTAAACCAAAGCTCTGATACCACTGTAAGAACCCGTTTCTTCCCCGTTAAGGAAAGAGCGGATACTTTGAGAACAACACACAAATGAACGCAGACGGAAGAACATTTCATTGTTATTACAACAATTCCATCAGATACAAGAATATACAGAGTATAAATGAATAAATTACATTCGATAAGTATCAGAGATTACAATAAATTACATAGCAGCGGAAAATAATACAAAGCACAATTGAAGGTGATATACGGATACAGAGCTTTCCGGATATCATTCCAGCTGTAAACCAGGATCCTATGAATATAAATCTGCAAAACCAAAACTACTAGCTGCCCGTGCGGAAAATAGGGGCACCCAGAGTTTAGGTTAAAACAATAAACTCCAGGTCAGTCATGTGACTGGTGTGAGAACTAAAACAGTTATTTAAAGCTTTACTTTAAAAGAGAGTAATTCAAGGACCACGCCGTATAACACGGAACGGGTTTTCTCCCAAGAATACCAGTGCATAGAATAAACAATGCAATGCTTTTTCGAAAAATGAAGCTATTATAAGACCCAGGTCCCATCACACAATGCAACGCAAGCCGGAGGATAGGGTTTTACCTTATAACAGCCAAACATGCTTGGTATGTTTAAAACAAATCATTTGATACTATAATAAGTGTATAGTGTCAAAACAATTTCAATCATAAATATAAATCATAGACGGCATAGTATCCCATGCTACTATGTCGCCATACTAGGCTCTACAAATAAAGCCGAAAAACACGTATTGGAAATTGGATTTCCGTCATGAGTCGAGGCAAGGGGCAAGCTCCTCTCCGCGTTCGAGACACTCTAGCAAATGTCCCAGGGCTACGCACTCTGGGCAACCCCTGGATGCTTCAGGGCCAGTCCTCACTTACGTTAGAGGATTATTTATTCCTGAACACACGTTTCCCGGTCCTTACAGACCTATAATCGAGGCGCCTCATCCAACAACCACAAAGGTGAAAAGTATATATATGTCAGGGCTGGTAAGTCACTGACACCACCAAAGCTAGAAAGAAACGTCGTGCTCTCCCTGCAGTCCGTATCCCGTTTTTAACTCATACCGAGGTGTGAGGCTCGCGAATTCACGTTATACACAAAGCTGCCACGTAGGCTGTGCTTTGATCATCAACCACAAGACTCTGCTTTTCAATAAAAGCCTTGATCATTGCAACTTAGCATGCCACACAGGCAATTCATGCCATGCGACTGATGTCCATCGATATACAACCTCTGAGCTCGTACGTCTCAGAGAAGGGCGTTAAGCAAAAGAATAAATTCTCCGGCGCCAAACAGATGTATATTTAATAGAAATCAATCAACACAGAATAAAATCCAATGTCAGACACACAATCCATTTACAAGTCCGTTCTGGGTCTGAACGAAACCGGAGGCACTTTCCTCGCATATCCATCCATCTCCAGGTACGTCTGGACAACCACCAACTATTTCCATCCTCTTGGGTGTACAGCCCAATCAGGATCGTCAGTAATTACCCAAACGATGTGAAGACTTCCGGTCTTCAACCACCGTCTTCATCTTCGACTTATCGTCGAATCGGTTATTCAGAATGGGTATAAACCCGGCCTTTCCGAACAACCCGCGTATATTAAAAACAAATGTTACACAAACACAACATATGCCTCATTCCAATGCAGAATATCCTTTTTATTCACAAAATCACATTCTTAGGGAAAGGTTCCCATTAATTTTATCCAAGATAAATTCTTTAAAATTTATCCTTTAATCATCCTTTTGATGTCGTTTCAAACCAAATTATGGTTTTCTGAACTAGTCGAGATTAGCGAACCACACCGAAGTAATTATTTATTTTATTTCCCAAACCCAACCTATTCATCCCATGAAGCAAAACTGGTGATACTCCATATCTAACACCATGGTGTTATCGGTAAAATTAATTACCATTTCACGTTCAAATCTAATTAAAGATTTAACTATAGCTTTGGAGCAAAACTGGTGATACTCCATTCTCGCTTATTTTCCAAATTTGATAATTTAGAGTATCAATGCACATCTCAATCTAATTGCAGATTCAATAAGACTCCTTTTACTGGGTTAAAGAACTAGGTGTTATTTAAAACACAGTTCACGACAAACTCAAATCACATTCTATTTATTATCGGGTTAAAGAACTAGTGTTATTTAAAACACCGTTCAAGATAAACCCATTTCAAATCCAATCAAATATATTAGAAATTCCGATTATTTAAAACCCCTTTTTAAATCTAATTTATTTATTTAAAAATAATTGGGTTTTAAATTTAGTTCAAAACTAGTTCATTTCGATAAAAATCCATTTTTATCTTTTCAAATATGGAGTTTTTCACCCTAATTTTCCCAAATCATTTCTTATGATTTTACACAAATTATTACTATTTTTAATAATTTTATTAAGGCCCGTACAGCCGATTTCCAACAACGGCCATCGAACTGCACTTATAGCGACCTTTTTCAAATTTGATTTGGACGTATTTCCAAATCCAACCGTTAGATTTCAAATTTCTAAAATTCGTTAGAAAGCTCTTTTCGATACGAACCCAACGGTTCCGGTTTTAGGAGAATCCGACGGTCGGATCTCCCGTAATGTCCGTTTGAAATAAATGGTCGAAATTCACGAACTGCCGCGGCGCGGCGCGTTCTATTCAGGCCATTATATTATATATATAATATATATTTCGTCGATTTCTATTTAAAACGAATTATATAAATAGTTTTGAATTCGTTTCAAAAACAATTTCAACCTCTATTTCAATTCAAAGCAAAATTGAATTCTTCTTTATAAATCCGTTTTTAAAATTCATTTCTATTCAATTCAAATTCCAATTCAATTTGAATTCATTTTCAATTTAATTCGTTTCAAAATCGTTTTCTATTCAATTCATTTCGAAATCGTTTTAAAATCGATATAAATATCGTTCACGTCAAAATGGCGTCAATCTAATCAACACGGCTTCATTCTATTCAACAAATGAATATTTATTTTTGTCAACACACGACTAGTCTCAACGAATGAGTACTGTCCACGTGTGACTATTTTTGTTAAATTATTTCGTTCAACACATGACTAATCTCAACGGATGAGTACAGTCAACACATGAACCTTTATTTTATAATATTATTTTTTTTCTAAATTGGAATGAGGCCCAATCAATTACCATATAAAATTAATTATATGGATTTTCATACAACACATGTATATATTAGCATTGAAAAATAATCAACCATCAACCAAAGTGCACTACACTGTATAAGCATCAAATATAGATATCTAACGCTTATAACAGCCTGTCAATCAATCGATCGACATATTTAATCAATCAGGATGAGTGAACTTCAAATTTCATCCCAACACCCGTGTGGGGTTTCAAACAATCAAACACAGATTTTATTTGTGCAGTTGGGCGATGTGTAAAATTTATCGTCCCAATCAATGTCCTCCAAATAGGTGTACATAAACAAACCGTCCGGTTTGTAAATGAATATTTATTTATTCACATTCACGTTAAAAATTATATTTTTAACGATAAAACATTTTATCTTCACACATGAATTTCTATTCAGTTTATTTACACAATAAAAATGATATTTTTATTTTTCTAACTTATTTTAGAAAATTTCGGTGGCATAACGGCACGATACTAGAAACGGGACGAGGCCTAGCCTTATCCCCGGTCTAGTGAAGGCCCACGCCATTCACACACATCAATCAAATCCACCAAACAATCAAATTCAAATCAAATCATCTAACTAATTTATGCAACCAAACAAACAAGTCCATGGTCTGTGGACGATTGTGTCGGGTGCTACTAAGCACCGTCTACATCCTAGTATATATATAATTAGAAAAAGAAATGAAGAGTGAGAAGTTCTCACCGAAAGCTATCCTAACTCCACGACACTTCATTGATAGAAATCTTCGCCATTCTCGCCTTTTGTTGCTTTCGTTGTCCGCTTTCACTACATATGTAAAAATCACATTTTTATATACTGATGTCTTTAAAATAAAAATCACATCTTTATTTATTCA
Organism: Allium sativum; assembly: GCA_030737875.1. Classification (NCBI taxonomy): domain Eukaryota; kingdom Viridiplantae; phylum Streptophyta; class Magnoliopsida; order Asparagales; family Amaryllidaceae; genus Allium; species Allium sativum. The sequence goes on from CM060919.1 coordinate 437,102,604, forward strand.
CTTTCAATTTAAAAATCATATTTTTATAATCGCTTCATACATTTAAAAATCGAATTTTCACTTCGCTATACTCTATATAAAAATCGAATTTTTACTTTGCTATATGGATAAAAATTCTATTTTTACATCGTTATCATATAAATAAAGATCTCGCCTTTTCAAAAATATAGATTTGCCTTTCTATAATATAAAAATTATATTTTTCTCGAAGTAAAAATCATGTTTTTACTTCACTACTCAACTCAAAATATCGTCTTTTAAAAATCAATCTTTATTTTGCTACACATATAAAGACGCTATTTTTAATATTCCTATCATGTAAAAATTATATTTTTACTTCCCTACATAAACAAAATCATATTTTTACATCTTCTATATAGTAAAGATTATATTTTTAATACTTTAAAAATATAAAAATCATATTTTTATTACTTTAAAAATATAAAAATCATATTTTTATACCACCTTTCAACACTAAAAATCGTGTAATTACCGGAATAAAAATCGCATTTCCTTTACGAAGTTATATATATGAAGAGCAAGCTATTTACTTCAATAAAAATCAAATTTTTAAATGAATTAAGCTGAACAATTAAAGTAAAACTTACATTGGGCGTTGACGAGGCGAAGTGGCGGTCCGGGATGGTCGGAGGGTGCTCGCAGGGGGGGGTGCTGCTCTGACGTGGCGGATGAGGGGGGGGTGCGATGCGAATTGGGGAAAACCGAAGGGGGGGGGTCGATGAGGCGGCGCGGCCTGCGAGTAGGTGGCGGGTGGTAGGGCGACGAAGGTGGGGGAGCAACAGGGGGGGTGCGGTGGTCGGGTGTGGGTCCAGAGGGAGGCGGCGGCGTCTCGTCGGTTTGGGGATCGACTGGTCGGAGAGGAAAGGAAGGAGGGAGGGGGAAGAAGAGGAGGGGGGTTTGGATGTGGCGCGGTGGTCCTTGGGGAGGGCGGCGGCTCCTCCCCGCCTCGTCGCGTCCTTTTTTTTTCTGTAAAACGAAATTCGATTTCGAAGAAGGGGGGCAGAGATAAAGGAAGAGGGGTTTTATTATTTTTTTTCTTTTATTATTTAATTAATTTAATTTCTCTCTCCTAAGTTGACTTTTCATACGACCTCGAAATCGAACCCACTGCCTGTCGTCCATAGCGTTTTACCCCCATTCCGAACACAATGGGATCTGTATCGCAAGCTGATTCGATCGTTACAATCAGTTTCCGTTAAATTTACATTTAAATCACTATATTGAATTTTAAACGTACATTTCAAATTACCGGGGTCACATACTAACTAGAAAAATTCCAGAAAAATATTTTCTAGCTTCGTATTGACGATACGGTCCTAACAAAACTAGTTTCGTCGAATTCTGAGACCGTTTGAAAAATGGCCATTTTCCAGTCGATTAAAATCAACTGAAACTGGTCAAACGCGTTTTCCTTTGTCACTCTCACATATTGATTCGAAAAATTATGAAATTTGAAACCTAGCAATAATTTGACACTGTTGATCGAACAAAAGTGGTTTCGTCGAAATCCGAGGTCGTTTGCAAAATTCCCATTTTTTTTAAGGGCCTGAATTCCATAGCGACTATTCAGAATTTTCAACTGGACATATCCTTTGATTCCCACTATGAAATTTCGATTTTTCGGATTCGTTGGAAAGATATTATCAATTAGATCATAATGCTTTTGGTTTCACTAAAATCCGGATTGTTTTGCACCCGGTACATTCAATTGAAGTTTGAAATCGAATTATCGAACTACCGCGCCATTTTCAATTCTATTTATAATTATATATAATTATTTATATTCTAACGACGACGCGTATAATATATACGTTCGAATTATATTCAAAATAAATTCTCGTCGATATTATTTAAAATAGTCTATTTTAAATATTCGAAATTCGATAAAATTGCCAAAATAAAAAAATTTAAACTGGTCCAGATTTTCCGGGTTATTACAATAGTCTTAGGCAAAAGTCCCATAATCATAGTCATTGGCAATTAGCCACAATAAGTTCTAGGCCACAATCGAGGATCAGGTCCAAAGGCATAAATAACGTTAGATTTGACATAAGCACGAATCAAAGATAATTAACTTGCAAATTGGTATAGTTCTATATTTTGATTCATTACATTCACAATTCCAATTACACGTTCAAATCTAAGGAATAACCGAACTTACAGTGATCGGTTTAGAAAAGGCAATTTGCTATGATTCGAGTGACGTTGCTTGAAGCGGAATTCCTATGGTCCAACTTAAAGCTTTATCTTGATATGAATCTCCAATTTGAAGAAGAACTATTACTTGTTTTAATGGAGAATAAGATTTATTTTAATTAGGATTGAGGCAGAGTATAGGCGTAATAAAGTTGTGTGGAGAAAGTGAAGTTTGGGGGCGTTTATATAGCGTAGAACTCATGAATTTGGTCCAGAAATCAACCCGGATACATAAAAATGAATTCTGCCTCGGATCTGGAAAAACAGGGTAGGTCGACTTATAAGAGGGAGGTCGACCCCCTGGTCGACCTGGGTCTTGGGTGGGAAATTTCCCGCCCAGCCCGCTTCTGGGTTCTGTTTTGAATTTTGAACTCAGTTTCGAGCTGTTTTTAAATTTGAGCTGAAATTTCCGAAGGCCATAACTTCTTCATACGAAGTCCGATTCACGCAAACTCGGACTCGACCTCAAGCAGAATTCCGAGACGAACGCAATGGCATAACCCGTTTCCCTTAATTCTTCTCTTAAAAATTAAGTATACTTTTATTTGTTACATTAACATTTATAGAAAATACGGGGTGTTACATTCTCCCCTCCTTAAAGGATTTCGTCCCCGAAATCTTCAAGTTACGAAGAATGTATCCTAACATCCAGCATCCATCTACTCAACCATTCAATCACAGGCATCCATTGTCCCTAAAAAGGATTTCTAATGCTTTCATGATTCTATGCATAGTGTGTGTACATGCCCTTATCTAATGTAAAATCAGGCGGTCTACTGATTCAGTTGACCTCCTTAATGCGAATTATGTCAGTGCCATGAGTCCATCATGTATGCAATTATCCCTAGTCATGTAAGTACTATATGAGTGCATATTCATTCATCCATATGCAACATCCATATGATAACACATCAAGTTTTAATCCATCTACAAATACATATATGCATATGCAAACATGAAAGTGACTGAGCCGATCTGGTGCCTAATGTGTGTATATGCATCCACGAGCAACAACTAGCAACCACTAGCAGCCACTTGCAACCATCAATCATAACATGTTTCAATTACATGTTTACATCCAGATGGGTTCCTACCTAAGGATCGAAGATACGACCTAGGGGATATATTTAAAAGATAAACATTACAGAGAAAGTGGAACCAAGGATATAACCTCAAAAAGGGTATGATGTGTGTATCTGGTCTTCAGACTTTTAATTAACATCTTTTTGAGATTCACTCCACTGTACCTTAACTAATTTAACTTCACGATCGCGAAGCTTCTTGGCCTCCATTTCCAAAACCCACTAGTAAAGATAGGACCTCGCTTACTTACTATGCTAGAGGGTATCCAATGTAGTCGAACTATCCTCCCGAGAAAAACATATGTTAATCATGATACCAAGTGTATATACCTAAGATGATTAGAGGTCTCTCCTCTACTTAGCTTATCCATCATGCTGCAAATATGAGGGTCTAAAGCTAATGGTTACTATGTGCTTATTACCTCTCTTAAGTTCAGTCTAACTTAGGGTGCTAGCCCCAACCATTTATATCTCACGCAAACCATCCTAGTTGAACTCGACATCCCTCAAGTACAAGCCCCAAAGGCCTAAAACAATATCAAACAAGCACCCAAGGGATATCTCCTTCGAATTTGGACGATCTATGTGAGATGATACTAACAAAACAACCAAACAATTGAGCACTTTACCGACTCTGGCTATCCTTGCTAATCTTGCTCCAGAATTATCGTTGATCGCATAACTGGCTTTGTAGTGTCATCTAGATACATGCGGAAGTCTCTCTCGAATTTTTAGGGGGAAAACCCCTACCCTAATCAAAATATCTTACGTACTCATGGACTACCCCAACGGATCGAAAATCGTCGATAGATAAGTAAAGTGATTCTAGGTAGCTAAGACAAACTGATCCCTTAGGATCGTACGAAATCTCAAGGGTATTCTCGAGGCAAGTCGAAAGTCTAACTACCCTTGTTTCATAATTACTAGCTAACCAATCAATGCCTAGAATCAACCCATAGCCCAAAAAACATAAGCATAAATATAGCTATTCTCAAATCCTCACAAGTCAAAGATGGATGGGCCGAACCAGCAATTGGATTCGAGACTATAATGTGATCCTCTACTACACAATATCTAGTGTGCAGAGACTCAACTATGGAAGCAGATATATACGGATGTGAAGCGCTAAAATCAGAAGGAGTACTAACAGGATATTCAAAAAGGAAAAACTCTTTCAACCGAAATCTTACTGCCTCTCTCTCAAGTATGCTGGCAGTGAGAGCATGCACTCGCCTTCCGGAAAATCCTGTCCCTTGTTCTGGCCCTTGTCCTCAATTATATGACCCGTTATACCCTAGTAAAGATACTTCCTCTTGTCTTAGGTTTTACTATTTTTTCCTCCCCTCCTTTGTGAGCCAAGTCCATATCCATGGGTTCTTCATCCTTGTGTTGTGCTCCGTAGCCAGACCGCCTCATTCTCAACTTTGCCATCCTTATGTAACTTGTTGACATGTCTCTCGAAAACTGCATCCATCGCACGAAGAATCCTACAAAGCTCGAAAGAAAATTAGCCGCAGGTGAAACTGCTACGACTACAGATGGAAAGTTGGGCACTTGTTTGCCTTTTGACAAGTGTCGTAGTCTTGTCGAGCCTACGAAACCATGCTGCGATGAGGTTACCTCCCAGAAAGCCAGGAGCCCCGGAGACTCAAGAAAGAAGGGAATAAGGATTCAAATAGAGGATCAAAAGATAGTGCATATGGCTTTGGGGAATATGCCTTTAAAATAAAACTTTTCTTTTGAAAATGCTTCTTTTAAAATCGTTTGAAAATAATTTTTCAAATCTTTTTATCTGATCCAGTAACCTTCGGCTCTGATACCAAGTGAAACACCCCACCTCCGTTAAGGTCACTCACAAAGGGAATGCCTTAATTTCGGTGGAGCATTATAGGTAAAAGATGCAGATAAATTACAAGACAGACAATTAAAGCAGCGACAAATAAAACTTTATTTCACTGATAAACAACTTGTACAAAGATTGTTTTACAATACCAAAGTATCATGTCTTGCTTACAAAAATAAAGAAGCATAAAATGATTTCCCCAAATAAAGCATGAGCCAACCACAGAAGTAGAAGAGAGAGTCCAAGCAACACGTCAAAGAGTCTTCAAGCTTGGAAAGAGTAACGGTCCAAACAAACCTGAGCTATTCCCTCCCTGACTACCTGGGGGGGGGGGAGGGGGGAACGGAAGAAAAGAGGCGAAAGCAAACTAGGTCAGACATAAAGTTTGGTAAGTCCAGTGATTCTTAGTATTTAAACGAGGAAAAGGGTCATGACATAAATAAACTAAATATAAGACTAAACCATATTAACAAGATAGTATGGGATAAGCATGGGATATGGCAAGATAAACTGAATGTACCGATAAACTGAATGTACTGATAAACTGAATGCGCTTCTACTCCTTCTTTGCTTCGCAACTACTCTATTTATACTGATTTCTATATCTCTGCACTACCTAACTGGTGTCCAAACTAGTAATCTATGATCATATGATAACGTGATCCCAATCCCCGTATTTGCGGTTTCCTTCAGGTGTGCTTCTATTATGGGGATTCCGCTTATTACCTAGATCTAATCTAGGGCTTACTATTGGGTGCTTACTAGATTCAACCAGGGTTTACGCTACCCAGGGCCACTGGGGTTTATGTTACCTATTGAACGCTTCTCGGATTCAGGGTTTACGCGACCTAGGTCCAACTAGGGATTATGCTACCTACTTTGTATTAATTATCCATGTGTCTGTGTCAGTCGGCCCTCTCTTGCGTGTAGATACTCTGTGCTGGCCCCGCCATAAGGTGTATCAAGCCTTATGATAGCGACCCGACACGATTCAAGATGCAAGTGTATAACTACTGGTACCCAGTGCCTGCTTTTTCCACTACGGAGTACGTGCACGCCCGTAAACCGTCGGAATCTACACTGACGTACTCCCTGCCGCTATTTTTGACCGCTTATAATCAGCCCAGTAATCGTGCCCTACCCTGCCTAGTTTCAGGGTACCATGATACATCTATGTGGGTTACTGCTGAAATGGGTCCCCGTTACTAGGGCTTCCTGCTGGTTAAGTTTTTAGACCTATATATACAAATATTTCCCACCTATACGAGATGTACTTAACCCTCCCACCGATTCTATTATGTTTTCTTAACGGTTAAGTTTTATGGGCCTATATTTACTAATATTACCCACCAACCCGACGTGCACTTAACCTTCCCACGGATTCAAGCATGTTTATTTAATGGTTAAGTTTTGTGGGCCTATATTTACTAATATTACCCACCTACCCGACGTGTACTTAACCTCCTACTCGTCAAGTCGTGTTGGTTAAGTGGTTCTTATTAACTTAACCTTTCTTGCTTATCATGTTAGATTGGTTAAGTGTGATTTATTAACTTAACCATGTTCATTCATTAGGTTATATTGGTTAAGTATTTCTCATTTAACTTAATCCCATTCGCTCATCAAGTTATATTGGTCAAGTGTCAATAATCAATTCAAGTTGACTTAACCCATCCACCCGTCACGTCATGTTGGTTAAGTGTTTCCTTCTGGTGTTGACTTGACCCTACCTCAAATCATGTTATATTGGTTAAGTGTTGTTCTCGTATTAACTTAACCCTTCCCATACATCATGTTATATAATTGGTTAAGTGTTCTAATTTAATTATCCTCACCCACTTGCCTAGTTAACATGTTATTACGGTTAAGTGTTTCCCTAATTACTTAACCTCACCATTTCTAGCTTGATTTATTCATGAGCCTTAATTAATTAATTAATTAAAGCACCAACCACTCACATTAGACATATATTGTTGTGGTTACTGGATGTACCGGTCGGTTCCGGCAAGGTTTTTCACCACAACTCAGTCTAACCTCGGGTCTTTCTGGACATGATGCACTAACCACCCACATTAGACAAGTATTGTTGTGGTCACTGGATGTGCCGGTCCGTTCCGGGCAGTTTTACACCACAACTCAGTCTAACCTCAGGTTAGGCATATTCGTCTTTTACTAAATTTACTATTTATGTAGATTTTCCGTAAATCAATTTAGCCTAGATCATTTTTATTTGTCATGCAAATTAGCATATTTATATTCTATGCCCAAAACTTGATTTACCTATCAATCAGCCCAACTTGCAGTTTATACCAATTTTAGATTTAATATTCCCCTTTTACAATCCATGCCCAATCTAGATTAATATTCCAATTTACGATTCATGTCAAAACTTGATTTAATATTCTAGTTTACCGTTTACGTCCAAAACTTGGTTTACACGCCAATTACACTCTTTGCGGCCAATTAAATTTATCAACTTATGCCCAAGTCTAATATGCATGTAAATCATTCACTATTATAGCCAGTTTAGACTATGCCAACATATTTATTATGCCAAACTAACTTAATTAAGCTACGCCCAAATTTCTGCGCCATAATCGTACGTATAACATGATTTCACAAGTTTCTAAGTGCTCATGAAATGATACTAATAGTATCAAAGCAAGGAATAGGGGATAAGCACGAGAATTGACATAAAAGAATAGCCATGCAAGAATGAACCAAATACAAAAATAATGTTTCCAATGGGTTTGATGTACATAACAGTGAATAGGAATAAACTAGACAAGTTACACCCCAAAAAAATGGGATCCAACATAATCAAGGGAATAGGCATAGGTGATTTGGTCTAACATAATGCCAGTTCGAAGTACAACCTAATAGGTAAATGGGAATGGGCATAAGTCACTGACTACAATAGTTATAGGCAATTAACCACAATAGTCATGGGCGACTAATCGCAATAGTTTCTTAATCAATGTCATAGGTAATAGTCTCATAGTCATAAATCTTGGTAATAGTCACATAGTCATGAATCATATGCAATAGTCTCAAAATTATGAATCATAGTCATAGTCATAGGCAAAAGTCTTATAGTCATAGTCATATGTAATAGTCTCTTTGTCATGGATCATAGTCATAGGCGATAGTTTCATGGGCAACAGTTTCATAGTCATAGTCTTAGGCAAAAGTCCCATAATCATAGTCATTGGCAATTAACCACAATAAGTTCTAGGCCACAATCGAGAATCAGATCCAAAGGCATAAATAACATTAGATTTGACATAAGCACGAATCAAAGATAATTAACTTGCAAATTGGTATAGTTCTATATTTTGATTCATTACATTCACAATTCCAATTACACGTTCAAATCTAAGGAATAACCGAACTTACAGTGATCAGTTTAGAAAAGGCGATTTGCTATGATTCGAGTGACGTTGCTTGAAGCGGAATGCCTATGGTCCAACTTGAAGCATTATCTTGATTTGAATCTCCAGTTTGAAGAAGAACTATAACTTGTTTTAATGGAGAATAAGATTTATTTTAATTAGTATTGAGGCAGAGTATAGGCGTAATGAAGTTGTGTGGAGAAAGTGAAGTTTGGGGGCGTTTATATAGCGTAGAACTCATGAATTTGGTCCAGAAATCAGCCCGGATACATAAAAACGAATTCTACCTCGGATCTGGAAAAACAGGGCAGGCCGACCCCCAGGTAGACATATAGGCGGGAGGTCGACTCCCTGGTCGACCTGGGTCTTGGGCGGGAAATTTCCCGCCCAGCCCGCTTCTGGGTTCTGTTTTGAATTTTGTTTTCAGTTTCGAGCTGTTTTTAAATTAGAGCTGAAACTTCCGAAGGCCATAACTTCTTCATACGAAGTCCGATTCACACAAACTCGGACTTTATCTCAAGCAAAATTCCGAGACGAACGCAATGGCATAACCCGTTTCCCTTAATTATTCTCTTAAAAATTAAGTATACTTTGATTTGATACATTAACGTTTACAGAAAATACGGGGTGTTACAATAAGGCTTTAAATAGAATTCATGATGAATTATATTCAATATCAAATTCTGAAACCAACAGATATCGTATTGAGAATAACGATATCTATATCTTCCAAATTCCTCGACGATATCCATATAATCATAGAATCCAATACTGGAATATCTGAAGATAATTTCCATTCAAATCCATTCCAACTTATACATCAGAAATTTCTAGTTATATTAAAACCATTCCTTTTTCTTTCAATTCTTTTACTTAAGTTGCATAACAACTTATTCTGATAAAAATATCTTTTATCTTTACAAAAGTGGAATATTTCATCCAAAATCATTCCGAATCATTTATTATGATTTACATTATTTTTCCTTATTTTTAATCATTTAAAAATAGGCCCTTTCAGTTAAATGACGTTTCAGGTCATTTAACGGCACTGGCGTTGTTTTTATCCAAATTTGATTTTGATATTTCTCAAAATCCAACTGTTAGATTTCAAATCTCATATACTCATTTGAAAGCTCTTTTCGATACGAACCCATAAGTTCCGATTTCTGAAGAATCTGACGGTCGGATCTTCCGTTACGTCCAATCGAAGTTAATGGTCGAAATTCGCGAACGGTCACTGCACGACGCGTTCTATTCAAATCATTATTTATATATAATATATATATATATATATATATATATATCGTCGATTTCCATTTAAAATGTATTTTATAAATCGTTTATAAATTCATTTTAAAACGATTTCAACTTCATTTTCAATTTTAAATCAAAATTGAATGTTCTGTATCATTATAATATTAAAATGATAATATTTTCAAAATATCTGATTTTGAAATCCATTTATAAAATGAATAAAATCTATTGATAAACCCGTTCAAGTTAAAATGACGTTTAACTACTTAACCCGACTTCATTCACTTTAATATTTTTGCATCCATCCAAAATTGGACGTCAAAACCATATTTTACTTCTTCACTGGACATTATTTGAAAATATTCGTTATTTCCGAATTGGAATGTAGCTCAATCAATTACCATATAATTTTAGTTATACGGATTTCATACATCGCATGTATTCAACAATAATGATAGATAATCATTACATATCCAAATAACAAACATAGTGCATTCTACAACAGTATAAGCATTAAATAAATAAATAATGCTTACAACAGTCTGTCAGTCAATCGAATGACATACAACTAATCACAAGGGAGATGTGTGATCATAATATCATCCCAAGACCCATGTGGGGTTTCAACCATCAAATAATTATTATTATTTGTGCACTTGGGCGATGTGTAAAAATTATCATCCTAATCAATATCAGTTAAATAGATGTACATAAACAAGCCGTCCGACTTGTAAATGAATATTTATTTCAATTTTTTTTTATGAAAATCATATACAAATAATTTATACATTTTAGTTTCAGAAAAATTCGGCATTATAACGGCGCGATATTAGAACCGGAATAATGTCTAATATTATCCCTCTCCTGATACTGGCTCGCGCCATACACAATAATCAATCAATCCAATAATTCCACAATACAATCAATTTTTCCTCAACACAATCATATCACACAAATCATCCATGGTTAACAAAAAGTAGTGACAGTAGCTACTAAGTTCCATTTACAACCTAGGATATAATAACTGAATGAAAAGGGTTTGAGTGAGGAGTTTTCACTTTGGTTTCCACTCTGTCAGTCTTTATTCAATTTAGCTAAAAATTCAACTGGCTTCATTTCCGTTCTAGTCAGTTCCAGGTTGTAGTTCTCGTCGCCATGATTCCAACGGACTTGGGTTTGCGAATTTTTGACGACATATGAAAAAGATATGAGTATTTAACTTTAATTACATAAATAATTTAATTAAAATCTAATTAATCTCCTAATTACCTGTTTATCGTAATTAAGCCCATCGTCTTCTTTGTTTTTATCTAAACCGAGAAAACCCATTTTAGCTGTCACCTAGGTTTCCAGTTCGCACAAAATCCAAGGCCCCAGATCACGATCGGTCGGCACAACGTCGTACGCCATCGAATGCTCCACCTCCGCCGGCGGCGGTGCCCAGCTCGCACCCTCCTTGATGCCAGAAATGGCGTGCGATTCCGACGACTTCCCGCCCTAATTGCTCACGATTTACTACACGATATCTGATCATACTAATGTGAAATTGAAGCTCTCATCTTACCCTTTGATTTTCATGCTTTTAGTTTTCGAAAATAATGAATGAATTAAAATAAAAGGGGAGGGAAAGATTCGGTCGTTTTCAGCCGTATATACGATGAATGCGGCGGCTGATAAAATGAGGAAAGGAATTAGGGTTTTCTAATGTTTATATATATATTATTATTATTATTTAATTCCATAAAGTGAGTTTTGCATTCGAACACCAAACGAGACCCAACGACTGTCACACCAAGCTAAATACCCTCATTCCGGACACAATGAGATATGTTTCATAAGCTAATTCAGCTATTTTTAACAGTTTTTATCAAAATTAAAATATAAACTAATATAACGTTCAAAATTGAATTCAACGTACATTTAATTTGCCGGGCCACATGCTTACTCCAAAAATTACGAATTTTGGAATCTAGCTATGTTTTGATGATACAGTCCCATAGTGACTGGTTTCATCAAATTCCGAGCCCGTTTGCGAAATGACCTTTTTTTTCCAGTCGATTAAATTTACAACTGAAATTCACCGTGCCTTTAATTTTACCACGCTCACATATTAGTTCCAAAAATTATGAAAATTGAAACATAACAATAATCTGACATTCTAGATTCAATAAAAGTGGTTTCGTCAAATTCGGAGGTAGTTTGCAAAATGTCCATTTTTAAGGGCTTATATATTTATTAAAAATATATATATAAATTCTATAACGACTATTTTGAATTTTAAACTGGACATAACTTATAATTTATAAAGTAAAATCTCAGTTTCTTACCTTCATTAGAAAATTATAGTTCAAAACATTCCAACGTTTCTTGTTTTATCAAATTCTGACTTATATTGAATTCTGTATATTCATTTGAAGTTTAAAATCGAATTTTCAAACTACCGGGCCATTTCAGGCTCGAAATATATTAAATATAAATTTATAAGTTCTAATTTCGTTTAAAATAAATTTTTAGTTGTTATTATTAAAAATAAATCATTTTAAATATTCAAAATCCATTAAAATAGCTTAAATTAAATTTTAAAATTGGTTCCAAAATTCCGGGTTGTTACACAAAATGATCATAAACAAAATTGGTAAACATTATGGACATGTCTCACATCCTCATAAACCACATCAAAATAAGAGAATGATCCAACCCTCACGGAATAAAATAAAAATATTTTACGATCGTTCGATATGTAAAATGCGGGCTGTTACATTGTACATTGGTGAATGAAATACGTGTGCACAACGTTAGAGCGGGGTATGGAATGTGACATTTAATTAATGTTTTTTTATTAATTGTTGACATGAGGATGTTGATGTTGCATTAAATAGGAGAGGGTCTACAGCGTGTAAATTTTTCCATAGAACCTGGCATTTTACACAGTTTTTGTTGAGTTTGTTGTTTTCTCTTTGATGTTTTTTTTTCCTATGTTTTGGAGCATCTGTGTCTCTTTATTTTACTTTACGTAAATTTTGTTTTTTTAAACTTTTTTCGATGCTCCAATAAAATAGCAGATGTCCATTTGATTCCATCAGCTTTGAGAAATAAATAAATAAATATCAAGGAGTTAATTTTCTCCAATGAGCTGGATGCACATTTGATCTGTTAGGTCCATTTAGACGGCTGATGCGTCACAAATAGAAAATTGAACGTGAACGGTAGCTTAGCTGCCTTAAACACGTCGGTAATTATTAGTACAGATCTGGACCGCCCATTAACCAGATCTATCTAGACCTAGGGTTTGGTTATTCTTATAAATACTCATTGAATTGAGTAATTAATACAGAATACAGATCTGGACCGCCCGTTAAGCAGATCCATCTAGACCTAGGGTTTGGTTATTCATATAAATACAGATCTGGATCTGGGTTGCCCGTGGCCACAAACGTAGTTAATCATATGGATGACACAGTTGTGCGACAAACGCGCTGGTCGGTGATGACAAAAGGGAAGGCTTGCGGCCGCCTGAGAGCGTATGCTTATGCTGTTCATTCTTCCTTCCTTGGATGTCTGAGACTAGTCTACTTTATTATTTAGAATCCTTTTTACAAGTGTTTTTCACGGTAATTTTGATATTTGATTTGGATTAGTTTGCGTTCAGTTTTTCAGTGGGTGTCCTCCTCTTTTGATGTTTGATTTTGATATTTGTTTCTCATGGTAATCCTTTCTACTTTCCCAGATCGAGTAGCCATAAGTTTCAGTGGCTTTTGCTCTGTTGCCAATAAATACACTTGTGCCATTCAGTACTCGATTAGCAATTTATTCTACTCTAGGATGAATTGCATGTGCTGTTAGCCTATATTTGTTCTATTTTCTTGTCAAAATAGTCTTGTGCCATTCTGAACTATGACTGCAGATTGACTGTATTCGGTGGACTGGATGCAATAAAAATCATCTATATGTTTTTCTATTTCCGATGCCCCAGCCATCCCAGCTATGTGATGGGTGGTTGATGTTTTTAATTTATCTATATAATTAAATAAACATAATTGAATTTGACTCTTTTGATTTAGGTCTGAGTCGTTGTTGTATTTCTTCTGTTAGAACGATTCTCTTTGCCCCTTGACGTTGTACTGAAGTATCATTTTGTTATAATTATTATTACCGACTTTACAATTTGCACTGTTATGTTCAATTTTTTTTGACATGAAGCGCTTTCTTTTCTTTAATTTCTAGTTTGGGTGCACAAATACATACTCACATATGGACGCGCATATACATCATCATATACGCACGCACACATATGCATACATGATACATTAATGTATACAACCGAGCCACATGTAGGTCACTCGTATATTACACACACATGATACGCAATTAGAAGAGTTGGGCTTTCCATGCAAAGCTGTAAATGATGGCCTCTGGTTACAGATGCTTCTGTGTCAAAAGGTCCAAGAAATAGCAGCGAGTACTTGCAGAAATTGCTGCCTTACTTACTAGATGTGCTTGTGGACAATTGTAGGTTACTATAGACAAGAACATGATCCAAACAACATACAACCTCCATTTGTATGATGTAAAATAAGTATCTCATCCATTGTGAAATTAGCTGTGTTCAATTTGTATGAAGTAGCATTGTTATTGTTGCACCAATTAAGTCGCTAATACTGTAATTATTAGTTCATGTACATGGAAAATCCGAATTTTAATTTGAGGGCAGGTTGGTTATCTTTTTGGTTATTTCCTAGATGTAATATAATCCTAAATAACTGCACTTCTGTTTTAGTGCTGCTACTTCTGTTTATATCATTTCCAACTTAGTATTGCTAAGATAAATTTGGTTGAATTTACCATTACAGCCTGGATGTACCATTTCTTTTACGTTTGAAATAGATCTTAGACTTGAGTTTTACGGTTGAATCTCAAAACATTATTTTTTGGCCGTCGGTCTGGCTTGTTGATTGAATATATTAACTAACTATGCTTTGTGGTCGATGCTATTGGGTTATGTAGAAATATGTTGTTATATTATTGCTTATTCTTCTATAATTGATGAATAGTGTACAACGTGGGAAAACGTTTAGTAGTACATTATCCTTACTATAATTGATGAATAGTGTACAACATGAGAAAACGTTTAGGAGTACATTATCCTTTACCTTCAAGCCGTTGTCATGCAACTAACTTTGTTGGAATTTCAGTCATGTAATAGTTGGTTGCTAAATTGCGTTTTTTAAAGTTGATTCGCCGGGAATAGTGTCAGTAATAGTATTGATCATTTCCGTGGAATCTTTGGTCACCTAAACAAAATTTTCAGATATGCGCCTTTTTCGGGTACTATTCTTATGTCCGCATTCACTTCATTCATCGAATTAAAGCATTAATTTGGTGAATTTTGCTTTTGTTGACAAACGTAAAACCCAACAATACATTCCAGTGTTGTTTAATTCTCTTATAAGCTAGCAATGACCAAAAACTTATGAAAGCGTTTATCTCTAGAGTAATGGCTTTCATCGACAGTAGTAGAAGTAAAACATTATTAGTTATAATAAAATGCAATGAAATATAATAATGTTAACTTATATGATTACTCGTTTTTGGAATAGTTCAATAATGTAAAAATAGGGTTGATTAAAATGTAAGATAACAACAGAAAATTTCGGAAAGTTTCCAAATAGCATCATGTTGCTTCTTTTTCGCAGGTGTTCACATAATTCTTAATGCAAAAAAATAAACAATTAATTTGCAAAAAATCAATATTTATGATGTGTATATGAGTACAACTTATGCAATTCAGACAAAAGGAAAAATCTTATCCTTCACCCAAACATAAATCAGGAAAGATCTTGAAAAGTTTAAGCATCCCAATAGTATGGGGTAACATAGTGCTTGAATTTTTAGTTTCTTCTCAACTTTCATTGTGTACAGATAAATGCGATAAAGCAACAAAGACAAATAGAAGCATGAAACACATACAATTTATCTTAAAAGTCTTAACTAACAATAACACAAAATATATGACATTTTTCTTTGAATTCTTTGCAATCTACACTACATTTTTCTTTGTTAGTAATTCAAGGAGAATCTTCTTTTCATTTGCACTTCCTTCTTGAGTAAGAGCTATATTCTTTATGTACAGCCACCTTAAAATCTTAATCTGGGTTTAAGAGTCGGTGCTTCAACAACCTTCATAATATAAAGTCAAGAATTACTCCTACATGCATTAATCAGTTCGTTTAAAATTAAATATATGGCCAAGGTGGAACAACGCAAGCCGCAGTTTTATGCAACAGAAAATTCATAAATATACTTAATCGTTTCAAAACTGACAACATAACAGTTAAGATGATATGAAAGCTTCTGTAAGATTATGAGCAAAGAACACCACGTATGCTCAAGAATGAGCAAAGAACACCATGTATGCTCAAGAATATATATATATATATATATATATATATATATATATACATATATATGTATATATATATATATATATACATACCTGTATATCCAGTGCACCCTCATCAAAATATGCAAACCCAACATGTGCACGCATTAAAATATGCATGTGCAATATGTGCACACCCTTTTCAAAAAACCAATCCTTGCAGTTCACAAATTCTGGAACACCTCCTTGTATGCTACATTGGTTGTGTTAAAATTTGATCAAGAGTGTAGAGACAGATGAAACGGTAAAGCATGAAAGGATTACATTTTTATTGATTACTTAATTGCTTATTACAAAAGATGCTTGATTTTTTTTTATTTTTTTTATTTTTTATTAAATTACAATGTTTAACTTTGTCTCTACTTATAGATGAGAAATGAGCATTCTAGAATAGAATGCTCCAAAGCATATTTGGGTCTATACCAATATAGACCCAAATTAATACAATACGCAAAACTCCAAATCCAATTCCTAAACCGTCCAAATCCACAACCCAACATATAACTCCAAACACCGTCAACTACATATAACAAACATATCTCAAACTCACTAACAAGTAACAGATCTCAAAACTAACAAAGAAGAGATGATAGAAGAAAGAAGAAGAAGAAGAAAATAACAGATCCACAACAGCAACCTGCTCTTATAGAATTTAGATAGGAGAGATGAAACGGTAAACAATTAAAAGACATTTTTTATTGACCACTTGATTGCTTATTACAAAAGATGCTTGATTTTTTTTAATTTACAATGCTAAACTTTGTCTCTATTTATAGATGAGAAAGAAGCATTCTAGAATAGAATGCTCCAAAGCATATTTGGGTCTATACCTAATATAGACACAAATTAATACAATACCAAATATAATTCAAAATTAATGCAATACCATATAAAGGTAACATATTTAATTCTTATCTCTAACAGGTTGTACTATTTTTTGTGTTTCCATGCACATCGCATATCAAAATTTTCAATCCTTTTTTTTTTTGATTTTACTCTTGAAATTGCTAAATACAATTGGCCATGACTAAGTACAGGTCTAAGTAAATATAATCCAACGTGAGTAAGTGATTGACCTTGACTTTTATTGATGGGCATAGCAAAGCAAATAATTACTGGAAATTGCATTCTTTGAAATTTGAATGGATGTTTGTTATCCGATGAAGTCGAAATCATGCGAGGTACAAATACTCTGTGTCCAATATTACGACCTGTGATGATTTTTGCCTCAATAACATGATTTCTCATTCCAATCACCTGCAGTCTCGTACCATTGCATAATTCTTCATTTTGATTAATATTCCTGAGTAACATTATTGGAACGCCCACTTTAAGAGTCAGCTTATGATTTGGTAGTCCATAGCCTTTTATGTTGTTTAAAATGTCGGGAGAACAAAAATCATTATCATGTGGACTACAATCACAGTGTCTGAGCTAAAATACACATTTTCTTCTCTTGCCACCTTCATCAACAAATATTCGTTTACTTGTTCAACAATTTCAAGAGTTGGAGCCAAAATAGCTCTTTCTTCAAAATATACTGCATCCCCTAGATTATCTGACATTGACGGGTAGGTGCAGTCAACTATGGAAGCCATGACATCATTTGTATCCGTAATCAGAATCTCATCAGGTATTTCAATAGTTGCCTCTCCATCGTTATCTCTTCCAGTACAACCATCACCAACTTTTAATATCCATTCGATAAATTTTTTATTTTCACATAGATTTGAACCATTCCTATCACCCTCCAGTCTCATATTTTTTGTCAGTCTTAACACTCTGTAAAAATTCCAAAGATATGAAGAGTTGATAGTAGAAAAAACAATCTCTTATCTACTCGCTCTTGGGATGATAGGTAGTATCTGTCGAAAGTCGCCTCCAAATACCATAACCTTCCCTTCAAATGGTCGTTCCATGCTATTTTGATTCGAACTCCAAATGATATCTCTTAAAGTTCTATCTAAAGCCTCAAAACAAATTTATGAATCAAGGGTGCTTCATCCCAAATGATAAGGTCGGTTTTTTCAATCAACTCTGCTAATTTTAATCCTGCTCTAATGTTACATGTAGAGTCCTCGTTTACATTTATGGGAATTGCAAATCTAGAATGTGTTGCTCGTCCTCTACCTTTACAACACATAGAAGAAGATAAAGTTTTACAAATGTAAGTTTTTCCTGTTCCTCCATGACCGTTAATAAGAAAAACCACCTATTCCCATACATCTTGAGGTCTGGACACGCTACCACACACTAATAACACTCCAAACAGAACTCGTAGATAGTGAGCACTTTCCCAAAAACTTGATTCTCTTATAGCTTCAGCATACTCTCTATCATTATCCACCAATCAAGCAGAATAACACGCTTCTTTAAACGTCGGATATACTATTCCATTGACAGTGCGAATGTCTTGGTGACATGTAGCTCCTATCACTCTATTCAACAAAATTCTTAAATAATAAATCTCACATGAACATGGAGGAACATTGTAACGACCCGAAATCCCGACCGGCCTAAACCGAACTGGAATGCAGATTGTTTTGAGAACACGACACATCAGAACACAGAACAATAGAACATTTCATTGCTTTTACAACAATTTACATCAGAGTACAAGAATATAACAGAGTATGAATAAATATTACACATTTGAAATACAATATCAAGAGATTTAATATTACATGGCAGTGGAAAAATAATACATTAAGTATAATTACAATGCGTAGCAGAAAATAATATATAACTAGCACAACTGAAAAGGCTTTCCGAATATAGCTCCAGTTGTAATCCAGGATCCTATAAGGAAATATCTGCGAAAACCAAAACTACTAGTTGCCCGTGTGGAAAATAAGGGCACCCAGAGTTTAGGTGAAAAACAATAAACTCCGAGTCAGTCATCGGACTGAAGTGAGAACTAAAAACAGTTATTAACTTTTATTTTAAAGTTGGGTAAATCAAGGGACCACTCCGCTATTGCGGAACGGGTTTCCTCCCAAGAATACCAGTGCATAAAACAACGTAATGCTTTTAGAAAAATGAAGCTATTATAAGACTCAGGTCCCATCACACAATATAAGCGCAAGCCGTAGGATATAATTTTACCTTATAATAGCCAAAAATGGTTGGTACTTGAAATTCATCTTTTGTTATTACTATAAGTAATAGTGTAGAAATCAATTTCAAATATAAATGTATCAATCATAGACGGCATGGGTACCATATATTATGTCGCCATACTAGGTTCTACAACTAAAACCGTAAAAGTGTCGTATTTGATAATTGGGTTTCCATCATGAGTCGAGGCTAGGGATCGTCCTCTCCGTTTCGAGACACTCTAGCAAATGCCTCAGGATTCCCCACAGTGAACCCTGGATCTTCTGAGTCGGTCCACACAAAATGCTAGTGGATTAATTATGTCTGAACATACGTTTCCCGGTCCTATCGGACCTATAAAATGGCCATTTGGAGCCAATATCCGAGGCGCCTCCATCCATCATCCACATAAGTAAAATATCTAGGCTTCCGTACTATGACATCAATTCTAGCTAGAAAGAAATCAATGCACTCCCAGTAGTCCTAATTCCGTTTTTAACTCATACCGAGGTGTGAGGCTCGCGAAGTAACGCTATACACAAAGCTATGCTTTGAAGCTGCGCTTTGGTCTTCAATCCACAAGGCTCTGCTTTGCAACAATAAGCCTTGATCATAAGTATCTTAGCATGCCACATTATCAATCCATACCAGATCATTGATCATCTACCAATATATTACAGGGTGTTAAGCAAAGAATAAATTCTTTGCCACCAACTGATATACATTTAGCAGAGATCAATGAATACATTATAAAGGAATACAATGTCAGACACACAGTCCATTTGCAAGTCCATTCTGGGTCTGAACAAAACCATATCCGGTAGATCTCCAAGTACGTTTGGATGATCACCACTTATAACCTTGTCTTGGGTGTACCGCTCAATCATGACATCAGTAATCACCCATCCGACGTGAAAATTCCCGGTCTTCAATCGTCCTCTTAATCGTCGATCTTCAATCGTCGTATGAATTATTCAGAATGGGTTGAACCCGGTCTTTCTGAATAATTCACGTATTTTAAAATCAAGTGCTTATAAAACACAACCTACACCTCATTCCAATCAAGAATATTATTTTATTCAATTATATTCCCATTCAATCTAATTAAAGATTATTAAAACTCCATTTAGTTTTAATCTTTCAAAATCATAATTTAATGATTATTCAACTTTTAAGAAATCAATCTTATTCCATTCAATTCCAATTATATATAATAAATTGGAAAACTTCTCTTTAAAAATTCCATTAAATCTTAGTTAAAAGATTAATAAATTACAAATCATAATTTCTCTGTTAATGGGGTTTTAAGAACTAATGTCATTTAAAACATTGTTCATAATCAACCCAAAACCAGTTTCCACTTGATTTCAACTTAGTATATTAAATTGAAAAAATCATTTAAATCTTAATTAAAAGAATTATTCTTTTCTCAAATAGGTTCAAGAACAGTGTTATTTAAGACACCATTCACAACAAACCCAAAATCATATTTCCTTTCAAATCCAATTCAATTTATATATATTGAAAAACTCTAGTTACATTAAAACCCTTTAAATTCCTTTTATTTATTTATAAAAATAAATAAATCATTTTCTTTGATAAAAATAACTTTTATCTTTATAAACTTGGAATTTCTCATCCAAAACCCTTTTTAACCATTTATTATATTTTTACATAAATTTTCCCTATTTTTAATTATTTAAAAATAGGCCTATTTAATTAAATGACGTTTCAAGTCTTTTAACTGCACTGACGCTGTTTTTATTAAAATTTGAATTTAACTTTTCTCAAAATCTAACCATTGGATTTCAAAACTCAAATACTTATTTGAAAGCTCTTTTCAATACGAACCCGTATGTTCCGATTTCAGAAGAATCTGATGGTCGAATCTTCTGTTACGTCCATTCAAAGTTAATGGTCGAAATTCGCGAACGGTCGCTGCGAGACACGTCCTATTCAAACCATTAAAATAAATAATAAATATAAATCGTCGATTTCCATTTAAAACATGTTTTATAAAACATTTATAAAATCTTTTAAAATAACTCCAACTTATAAATTTGATTTTTATTAAAACTGAACTTTCCATGTTATAATAATAATAATATAATATTTCCAAAATATCTAATTTTGAATTCTAAGCTTTCCATATTTATTATAAAATAAATAAAATCAATCGCTCGAGTAAAAATGACGTAAACCTACTTAACTCGGCTTCGTTCACTTTAAATAATATTTTAAAACATCAAAATTATATTTTGATTCTTTAATTGGAAACTATTTCAAAAACATCCATTTATTCCGGAATTGGAATGAGACCCAAACAATTACCATATTTTTTGAGTAATATAGATTTCATACATCACATATATTCTAACATAATGATAAATATTCATTACACATTCAAATTACAACCAGAGTGCACTTTACAGCTAATCATAAGGGAGATGTATGATTAGAATATCATCCCAAGACCCGTGCGGGGTTTCAATCAACACATAACAAAATAATATATTATTATTTGTACACTTGGGCGATGTGTGAAAATTATCGTCCCAATCACATAAACAAGTCAGGCAACTTGTATATGGGAGCGTAAACATATTTACATTATCATAAATATAATAACATTATTTTAACATGTCAAATATCGCAAATCTAAATCATCTCAGAACACAACATACATAACAACAAATCATACATGCCACATATATAATCAACCATAGATATTCCAAACACAGATAATTTATAGACATTCAGTTATAAAATAAATAACTGTATAAAAAGGTTGAGTTAGAAAGAGTTCTCACCTAGGTCATGCTTTACTTTATGGTTCGGACCCAATTTTGGCCCAAAATCTAACTTGCTCTAAATTTGACAAAATTAGTGTCTATCCTAAGCTCTTGACTCACTAATCGCAGCAAATCCTGTTTCGCGCGATTTCGAGTTCGTAGCAAAAAGTTATGAATTTGCGAAGTTTAAAACAATTAAATAATTAATTAAATAATAGAATTTACCCAAATTTTCAACTTGCTCCAAATTGGACAAAATAAGTGTCCACGCGAAGGTCTCGACGCAAGATCGCGGCGGATCCAGTTTCGCATGAATCTGAGTTCGTATGAGAGAATTATCGCGTTCCGAAGTTTAAAAAACATTTTAAATAAATAAATAATTAATTAAATTTAGAAATAACCCTAACTTCTTCTTCCCCATCGTTCAACTCCATCCTCAGCCCCGCGCTGCCAATCCCGACCAACA
Source organism: Allium sativum (assembly GCA_030737875.1). Classification (NCBI taxonomy): domain Eukaryota; kingdom Viridiplantae; phylum Streptophyta; class Magnoliopsida; order Asparagales; family Amaryllidaceae; genus Allium; species Allium sativum. Next base: position 437,125,185 of record CM060919.1, read on the forward strand.
ACTGATCGGACCTCTCCCTGGCCAGCTCCCCCTACCCCTGACGCACCACCGCCGTGAGTGGCGGGCGCCTGATCGCCGCCGCCGCCTAATCTGCCACGATCCGCCACTCAGATCGTGCCCCCTCCATGCCGCCACGCTCCACCATTGGTCACGAGATTTTACATGCAGCTGCGCCTCGCCACCAGGAATGTTTTGTCTTTGATGGCCATCGCCTGACATGGCCTACGACGGCCGGAAATCGGTGAAGAAGGTTTTCAGCTCGCCGGAATTTGTGTTTGCTATTCATCCTGATTTTGCCGCTGATCCGTACACTTTCAGACCAAACGATACAAAGAAAAGTTGTAAATCTATCTCCCCTCTACAACTTCCCTTTAGATCCCATCACCTAACGATCGACGGATTGGCCGGAATTCCTCTAAATCCGAAACTGAAATTTTCGTTTCGAACTCAGATCCTGGCGAATCCGTGTGACAATAAGCCACGAAATTTTTGTGGGTGATAGAGATGAAGAAGATCTACAACTTTCGCTTCGAAGTTTGGTGCAATTATTCACGGATTGAGAGATATAATTTATTTTAGTTTCAGGGTCTTTTTTGCAAATTTTATTGAAGAAGAAGGAGAGCTGCCGCCATGGAAAAGAAGGAGGAAAATAGGGTTAGGGTTAAGGTTATGAGCTAGTTTATGATAATATATAGAGGTTAGAAATTTTTATTTTAGCCCTTGTGTATTTTAATTAGGTTTCATTTTATAATTATGACCCCTTATGTATATTATTTTATTACAATTTTGGTCCTTTTCAAGATTTTAAAATCCGTGTGATCACCTACGGCTTCCAATCTCGATGAAAATTGAAACACAACTATTTCTTGACATTACGGACCCAAAGAAACTGGTCTCGTCGAATTCCGAGTCCGTATGCATAAATGGTGAACTATTAAAGTCAGAAAATTGACTGTTTTCACTGTAAAATCAATAACGACCACATACTAATTCCAAAAATTACAAAATTTGGAATCTAGCAATAATTTTATATTTCGGATCCATAGAAAGTGGTTTCGTCAAATTTGGAGGTCGTTTGCAAAATTTTCATTTTTAAGGCGTATATATTTAATATTAAAAATACATTTTTAAACAAATAAATTCCGAATCTCGAAGTATATCAGTGTTTATGCTTTTTCAATTCAGAAACGTCATTTTGAACTCAATGGAAGTGGTTTCGAGTCCAAATTCATTCGTACGCAAAAAGTAGGTTTTTGGGCCATATATATTATATATATAAATTCCATAGCGTTTCTCTGAAATTTTAAATTTGTTGTAACTTACACATTATAAAACAAAATCTCAGTTTCTTACGTCCATTGGAAAGATATCGTCCATACGATCCTAGCGTTTCTTGTTTCGTCTAATTTCGACTTAAAATGAATTATATAATTTTCCAAAGTTTAAAATCGAATTTTCAAACTACCGCGCCATTTCAGGCTCAGAATATATTTAATATTAATAAAATAAAAAATTTCCAGTCGTTATGATTTAAAATAAATTATTTTAAATATTCCAAATCAATTAAATTAATCAAAATATAATATTAAATTGATTCAAAAATTCCGGTTGTTACAAATATATTGTATTCTTCCAATTGAAAACCCAATTTATCTTGGCTTCCATTTCCTTAAATCTTTCTTCCAGACAAATTTGGTTGGGAATACCACGTAAGTAAGATTTTTTTCCTTCATCATAGACCTTATTATAGTCCATCCATGCTAAAAACATTGATTGATTAATTACAGGCCGACTATAACCGTATCGATTGTATCTTCGTCCTTGAAAATAACATTCTGCTCATCAGGTAAATGGAAAGAGAACCTCTCCACCGCGGGGATTCTATAATGAATATCAAATCCAAATATTCTCCAAACAACTTCGCATGGAGACATATATCAGAAATCCAAGTACATCTTGATTTCATCGGTAACATTTTTATTTCTATCATATGTACCTGCATTATCTTGACAAAAAGCAGCTATAACATGATCATGACCCTTGTTGACGTACTTAAATAAGTACTTAATTGCCTGACACTGATTGCACCATTCAACATTAATGTGAGCTTGATACTTGGCAAGAAGTTTCGGATTATACGGAACAACAAATCTGTTATCTAGAAGAATTCCATTCTTTTCTGCTACATTCCCATTATCTCGCCTTATGTAAATTGGATAACCATCCTCATAAATACTTGTTCTATTCTGAAAATTCTTCGGAAAGAATTTCGAACACATTCCATTCTTCATGCATGGTGAGTTCATGTTTGAGGTACCGCAAGGACCATGTATCATGAGAGCAATAACAGTTTCATACAATATTGGAAACTCTTCTTTGTTGGGAATTTCAGCTGATAGAATTTTATCATTGTCTTCACATATGGGAATTTTTTTGTCGTTATGCATAAATAACAATATGTGTGCATGAGGAAGTCCACGTTTTTGAAACTCCATTGTATAAACTACGGGAAATTGAACATATCAATTAGTAGAATAGTAACATATCTTACTATATACTCCAATAATTTTTAAATATGAATGCAAATACATAGAAAAAATATTGTTGACATACCTGCTTATACATGACCCAAATTTTGTTTGTCTTTTAGATCTTTGATAAGTCGATCGAGCTTAATTTTAAACACTCTACAAATTATGTCAGGCCTATCTTCCGACCGAATATCGCGCTGATGAATAAATCTAGTAATTTCTGGCCATTTAAGGTTGCATGTGAACGTTAAAAATAAATCTGGATATCCATAGAACTTGCATAGGGCCATTGCATCTAGGTAATTTTGCATCATGTATTTAGCACCACCAGTGAACGAAGATGATAATACTATACGCTTTCCCATCGAAGAAGCTGTAGTGGTTCCCTTATATGCAGTCGCAGATAGGTTCCTGTGCAATTCTGATCTCAACTTTTTCTGTTTTTTTTTTAATGTAGGACAACCTTTCTGCATTATATAGCCATCGACCAAAAATTGTTGGAATAGCTTCCTTGAACGAAGGATTGTTCGAGCTTCGTTTTGCCCATCTTGACTCCTAAAAGCAAAGAATTCCCTCATGCTCAATCTTCTTCTTTTTCTGGAAGAAGTATCGTCACTATCTCCTAAGCGAATATCAAATCTGTAGCCATCTTCACCATAGGGAAATAATAATGGATACTGAAGCGCAAGATAAGAAGGGTGCAATTCACTTATACGTTCAAGTGTTCGACTCTCTCTTTGAACAATTATACCCCGCTCATCGAAATCATTGCATATATCACCGACAATTAATGCAGCCACCTCAGAAGCTGTGGGAAGATTGTATCTCCTTCCATCCGAACTTCTCCTTCCAATCAACTTTAATTGGACCTCCTCACATTTGTTTAAATCAAATCTATCTCTTGCCATTCTGAATGCCTTAGCTAGAGTGTTGTGACGATCCAACATCTTTTTAAAACCATCGTCAATTTGAATGTCAAATGCATTTGCATTGCCTTTGGAACTGTATTATACACATGTATGTGTGTGAGCAAGAAATACACATATCAACATAAAAAATTGCATCATCAATGCAAGCACAACACCAAATTATTTAACACAACTCCGTATTTATATAAAAGTACCTGGCTGATGAAATCCTGTTCAGAACCTCATTATCAGTGTCATGCAGGTAAAGTTGCGAAAACCTAAGTGTTGACCCTGGTAATGGCAGCAAACTCCCAATCCTGTGGTAATTTTGCCCATGCAACCTATATACATAAGGTCCATGTCCTCTGTTGATGCTAAAATCCACCTTTCATCCCATGGACGTGAAAGAAAACAACATGTTGAATTGGCGTATATATTTAACAAAATGCCTGCTTTTGGGATCATTATCATGAAGTAACTTCTTAAGGTTTATAGGAGGATCTTTTAACAATGCTAGTTGTACTTTCCCATGCATGCAACACAATGAAAATGTAGATACGATGATCTCCTTTTTTTCTCGACTCTCTCTTCATACCACATCATTGCACCGCATTTGTTGCATGCCCAACCTTGATCTCGAATGTCACAATACTCTTTTTTTAAAATATAACTCAATAATTTAGTTTTCCCAACATAAATAAAAACCTTTCTGTATTATACATACATTCATTAATATGCACTGAAAAAAGATAACTATATAGTTCAAAAGTATACTTTCACTGGTGCGAATGTGACACACATCATCAGTAGTTCCTAAAATATCATACAAATTCATTTTAATTACTCTAACTTGAAAATGTTCGTATTTAATTATTGTCTATATTAAATACTATATAAGAAGAAAAATCATATTGTGTTAAATACGTGCCTACAAACTCTGATGTTTCCATTGCATGGCCTTTATCCTCATGTCTTTTATCTGGAGTACAGACATTAACATTATAACTTGAATATCACTGTCTAAATTTAGTACACGCATACAAACAACAATTCATCCTGTTAAAATTAAAATTAATAGAATGAGCCATATATGCATACTTCCATCAGTGGAATTTGTTCTAATTTTTTTTCATGATATACAATCATCTTTTTGTTCATTCTTCCACTTTCTACATTGTTTTACTCCATTATGCGTTGCAATTTATATTTTCCGGATTTTAAACTACCATGACTTGAGCTTGTTGGAAGCAGACCATCGAAGCGCGTGGAAACCAGAGATACCAATATAAAAGCTATAAATTCTCAAGTTCACAAAATTAGTTATAACATTAATTGTTCTGTATTTATTTTATCAAAAAAACCTTACAGCTAGATGTTCCATGCCGAAGGAAAAGTGGATTGCTTGTACCTACTCCCAACAACACAAAGAATCAAAATTTATTTCAATAAACTATGGAAAAGCAAACAAAATCAGTTTCAAACAAAATCACCCATATACCTGGAATCATAGGATTTAATTCCTTATGTTTCCATTAAGACTTGCAATCCTATTGTCATTGCCATCCATTGCTCACAAGAAGTGTTAAATTAAAATTGCAGATATTTAAAAACAACCAAACTCATACAGAAACAAATATATGGACAAATATCTAATACATATGCATGCACGTATTCTAAAAGAGTTTGATTAGATTGCATTGGAAGTATAGAGCCAAGTAAGTGAAAGGCCTCTTATAGAAATAGTATTAAATTACAATTATGTATATGTAAAGGAAACAAAATCTAGTATAAATGTACAAAATTATATTTCTTTATTGCCACCATGTTGGTGAGAATAGTTTGGCATCAATCATTAGCCACATCAACAACAGCCTACTCATTTCTGTTAATATGTTGGTATTTACTTTTCTCACAATCCTCTACTTAGAGAAAAACATCAAACTAATCATCTAATATCATATCATGTCATCAGTGAGAATAAAAAAAATATAAAAGTCTATGGATAGGTGTTGTCAACTAAAATTCAATAAATGAAATCTTATCTATAACCTTTTGTTTTACAAAATCAAAAAGAGATACGATCATGTACATACACATGCATTTTACATGGATATTTGTTTAATTTTTAGATTGTGTACATGACATAACCAAAAGCATACATACATATCACTTTCAGTAATCCCATATTAACCAAAATGTAAAGCTACAAACGGTCAAGGAAAAAAGTCCAACGTGCAGTTCTATGGACTTCTACTGGTGCGTAGTTAAACCACTGATTAATTCATTCAAAAAAAAAAAAAAAACAGAAACAAAGGAAAAAAACCCAACCTCCACTGAAACATTTTCCCATTGTGTATCTAATAACTGCAAAAAGAATAAAACCACAAGCATGCATACATAACACTTTGAATAACCCTAGATTAAGTGAATGACACAACAAAGTTATAAACATTGGACAAATCTTACTTAATAATAACACAAAAGTAAAGTGAAAAGGAAAAAAAACTCACTTTCAAATATAGTAATCGTTCAGTAAGTCACAAATTAATATTTCACTCAATCGCAAAAGCATTTTTTTGCCATTTCAAAAAATACAAACCAAAAAAGTTAGCATTCCACACCATAAAACCATAAACATGCATACATATCACTTTCAGCAATGCCATTAGAAAATTAACAGAACAATAAAGTTACAAACAATGGAATGACAACTTAATAATAATATAAATAAGATGAGAATTTAAAAAATAGTAATCTTTCTGATAAGCCACAAATTAACATTTCATTCAATTGCGAAGCATTTTTCTACAATTACAGAAAGTGCAACCCAAACATCCTACAGCTATACGGACCACAGCTGCTAACAGTTTAACCGCATACTACTCCACAAAATAAAACAGCTTTACTACTGTTTTATTCTAACGACGTGATCTAATAAAGATTACAATTTTTGTTCATTTCACAATCCTTTTCTACAATAGCTTCAACAATTCTTCTTTTCTTGGTACTGGACGATTCAAATCCAAAATCCTCAGAGTCTACTTCCATTGATGATTTCTTTGAGGAACTCAACTCCACTATTTCATTGTCTCTAACAACGGAAACTGTGACAACCCTCAAACCCGCCCGGCCTTATCCGAACTGGAATGCGGATTGTTATGAGAACACGACGCATCAGAACACAAAACAGAAGAACATTTCATTGCTATTACAACAATTTACATCAGAGTATAAGAATATTACAGAGTTTGAATAAATACTTTACATTAGAAAATACAACATCAAAGATTTAATAAAATTACAAAGCAGCGGAAAATATGATATAATGCGTAGTGGAAGACTATGAATGCTCTGGACACAGCTTTAAGCTTCAACCCAGAATCCTGCTAAACATAAGTATCTGCAAAAATAAAGGCACCCAGAGTTTAGGTTAAGAACAATAAACTCAAGTCAGTCATGGGACTGATGTGAGAACTAAAAACAATTATTAGCTTTAATTTTAAAGTTGAGTAAATCAAGGGACCACGTCGCTAATGCAGAACAGGTTTCCTCTTAAGAATACCTGTGCATAAAAACAAAGCAATGCTTTTTAGAAAATGAAACCATTATAAGACTCAGGTCCCATCACACAATGCAAGCGCAAACCGGAGGATAGAGTTTTACCTTATAATGCTAAAATATACTTGATACGACAAAAATTCATCTTTTATTGTTACTATAAGTGAATAGTGTAGAAAACAATTTCGAGTATAAATGTATCAATCATAGACGACATGGGTACCATCTATCATGTCGCCATACTAGGTTCCACAACTAAAACCGTTCAAGTGTCGTTTTGGAAATTGAGTTTCCACTATGAACCAAGGCGAGGGATCGTCCTTACGATTCGAGACTCTCTAGCCCGAGCCTCGGGACAAGTACTCAGTCAAGCCCTTGGATCTTCAGGGTCGGTCCACACAAAGTGCAATGGTGGATTATATACATCCTGAACAATACGTTTCCCCACCCTGTGGGGCGTAAGTAGAGCCACTAGGGACTCAATTTCCGAGGCGCCTCATTCCATCATCCACATAAGTAAAAATGCCAGAGCTTGTATATGCTGACACCACTTCTAGCTAGAAGAAAGCGCATGTCCACCTGTAACAATTGGGAATTTCGCTCGATCTGAATCGATCGCTAAACCGACCAAGACCGTTCGAAACCCTGATTGTTTTGAAAACACGACAAATCGGAACAGAAACATAAGAACATTTCATTGCTTATCACAACAATTCCATCAGAATACAAGAATATACAGTATAAACAAATATAATACATCAGAGAAATATCAGAGATTTACATACATTACTGCAACGGAAAAATAATACAATACACAACTGAAAGAGATATACGGATACAGAGCTTTCCGGATATCATTCCAGATTTAAACCAGGTTCCTGTGAATATAAATCTGCAAAACCAAAACTACTAGCTGCCGGTGGAAAATAGAGGCACCCAGAGTTTAGGTTAAAACAATAAACTCCAGGTCAGTCATGTGACTGGTGTGAGAACTAAAACAGTTATTAATTTTTATTTTAAAGTTAGGTAAATCAAGGGACCACGCCGTATAACACGGAACGGGTTTCCTCCCAAGAATACCAGTGCATAAAACAACAACGCAATGCTAAATAAAGAACAATGAAGCTATTTTAAGACCCAGGTCCCATCAACCAGTGCAACACAAGCCAGAGGATAGGGTTTTGCCTTATAATAGCAAAAGAATGCTTGATACGCTAACTTTCATCTTTTAATATTATTATAAGTGTATAGTGTCAAAACAATTTCAATCATAAGTATCAATCATAGACGACATAAATGCCCCATACCACTATGTCACCATATATAGATTCTACAATCAAAACCGCAAAATCACGTATTGGAAGTTGGATTCCCATCTATGAACCGAGGCAAAAGATAGTACTCTACCGATTCGAGATGCTTTAGCCCGTGTCTCAGGACCTAGACTCAGGTGGGCCCTTGGATCGTCAGGGCGGGTCCACCGATGTGGATTAAAATGCCTGAATACTGCGTTTCCCCGCCCTTTGGGGCGTCAACGAGCCAAATGACTCCATCGGCTCCACATAGTCACCGATATATCCGAGGTGCCTCGCAATCCAACAACCACACAGGTGAAAATAATATAAATATCAGCGCTGGTAGGTCACTGACACCACCCTAGCTAGAAGGAAACACATGTACTCCCTGGGGTCCTCTCCCGTTTCTGGTTCACACCGGGGTGTGAGGCTCGCAAATTAACGATACACAAAGCTTTGCCACAAAGGCCATGCTTTGATCATTAACCACAAGACTCTGCTTTTCAACAGAAGCCTTGATCATTTGCATCTTAGCATGCCACACAGGCAAACCACTCCATGCAACCGATATCCATCAATCACACAGAATGATATCCAATGTCAGAACACAGTCCATTTACAAGTCCGTTCTGGGTCTGAACGAAACCGGAGGCACCTTGTACCTCGCTTATCTATCGATCTCCAAGTACGTCTGGACGATCGCCAACTGATTCCCTCCTCTTGGGTGTACAACCCAATCAAGATCATCAGTAATTATCCAAACGATGTGAAGACCTCCGGTCTTCGACCACCGTCTTCATCCTCGACACATCGTCGAATCAGTTATTTAGAATGGGATAAACCCGGTCTTTCTGAATAACTCGCGTATATAATAAACAAGTGTTACACAAACACAACATACGCCTCATTCCAATTCAGAATATTCTTTTATTCAAATATTCTTATACTTTGGGAAAAGTTCCCATTAATTTTATCAAAGATAAATTCTTTAAATTTATTCTTTAATCTTCCTTTGAATATCAATTCAAACCAAATTATGGTTTATCCAAACTAGTCGGGATTAACGAACCTTACTGAAGTAATCATTTGTTTTAATTTCCCAATCCCAACCTATTCATCCCATGAAGTAAAACTGGTAATATTTCATATCTAACACCACGGTGTTATCGGTAAATTCAATTAACATTTCACGCTCGAATATAATTAAAGATTTAACTATCGCCTGGAGAAAAACTGGTGATACTCCCTTCTCGATCATTTCAATCTAATTAAAGATTCATTAAAACTCCACTTGGTTTTAATCTTCCCAAAAATCACTATCAATGATTATTTAACTTGGGAAATCATATCCTGTCTTTAACTGGGTTAAAGATCCAATGTCATTTAAAACACGGTTCACGATAAACCCAAAATCACATTCCATTTACAATGGAATCTTCATGGAAAACAAATCGATATATATAATCGATATAAACTTCCATATCCGACTAATAATATAAATGGAATAATGGAGAAGCCTTTTAAATTCCAGATATATTAGTTGTCTTCCTCCATAGAAATTCACTTCGATTATTACCAAAACAAATTCAATTCCATTCCAATTTATTTTATTAAATTGGAAAACTTTACTTTGGAAAATCTCCTTTAAATCTTAACAAAAGATTTATAAATTCCAAATCACATTTCACTGTAAATCGGGTTAAAGAACGAATGTCGTTAAAACACAGTTCACGATAAACCCAATTCACATTCCATTAATTATCCGGTTAAAGAACAAGTGTTATTTAAAACACCGTTCACGATAAACCCAAAAATCAATTCAAATTCAATTCCAATTAAATACCATTTAATTGGTATACTTCATTAAATCTAAATAAAAAGATTTACTCTTTTTCTCAACTGGATTTAAGAACAGTGTTAATGAAGACACCATTCACGACAAACCCAAACCGTGTTTGATATTAAATACAAGGCTCTGAATAGAAAATATATCGGCTTATATTCAATATCAAATTCTACGACCAATAAATATCGTATTGGAAATAACGATATAAATATATCTTTCAAACTTCCATAACAATATCTGTATAATCACGAAATCCAACATCGAAATATTCCAAAGACAATTTCGATTCAAATCCATTCCAATTCAATTATTGGAAATTCTGGTTACTTTTAAAACCCTTTCAAATCCAGTTTATTTATTTCAAAAAGAAATGGATTATAATTCTAGTTCAAAACTAGTTCATTTCGATAAAAATCTATTTTTATCTTTTCAAATATGGAATTTTCATCCCAATTCTTTCCAAATCATTTCTTAGGATTTTATACAAATTATTATTATTTTTAATAATTTTATCAAGGCCCGTACAGTCGATTTCCATAAACGGCCATCGATCTGTACTTACAGCGACCTTTTCCAAATTTGATTTGGACATAATTCCAAATCCAACCGTTAGATTTCAAATCTCTAATATTTGTTAGAAAGCTCTTTTCGATACGAATCCAACGGTTCTGGTTTTAGGAGAATCCGATGGTCAGATCTCCCGTGGTATCCATTCGAAGTCAATGGTCGAAATTCGCGAACTGCCGCGACATGGCGCGTTCTATTCAGGCCATTATATATAATATATATATTATATATTTCGTCGATTTCCTTTCAAAACGTATTTTATAAATCGTTTTAAATTCATTTTCAAAACGATTTCAACTTCCTATTCAATTTCTAATCAAAATTGAATATTCCATATCATCAGTATATAAATGATAATATTTTCAAAACATTATATTTTGAAATCAATTCCTTTTCGATACTCATTATAAAAATGAATAAAACCGATAAAAATATCGTTCAAGTCAAAATGGCGTCAATCTAACCAACACGGCTTTATATATTTCAATAACTTCGTTATTCTATTCAACAAATGAATATTTTCTTCAACACATGAATATATACTTTATTCAACACATGAATATTTATTAATTCTTACTTACAATAAAAATGTGAAATTTATTGTATAAATATTTCGTTCAAAACATGAATCGTTTTAACACATGAATATTCTCAACACATGAGTATCGTCAACACATGACTCTTTTGTTTATTCAACACATGAATATATTGTTTCCTGTTCTGAATATCATTTTAAAATATTCTTTATTTTCTAAATTGGAATGAGACCCAATCAATTACCATATAATATTATTTATATGGATTCCATACAACACATGTATATAATAGCAACGATAAATAATTAACCATCATCCAGAGTGCACCACACAACTGCATAAGCATTAAATATAAATAATTAACGCTTACATAGTTTGCCAACCAATCGATCGACATACAACGATATAATTGGGATTAGTGTGCGCCAAATATCATCCCAACACCCGTGTGGGGTTTCAAATCAACAAACACAGAATAGTATTTGTGCAGTTGGGCGATGTGTTAAATTTATCGTCCCAGTCAATATCAGTCAAATGGGTGTACATAAACAAATCATTCGATTTGTAAATGAATATTTATTTTATATACACGTTAAAAATTATATTTTTAACTATAAAATATTTATTTCAACACATGAATATATCTCCATCCATTCCACATCATAATCAATTTTCACCACACAACAAAATCAAACAAGTCGTCCATGGTCTGTGGGCAACGGGTGTCGGGTGCTGCTAAGCACCATCTGCATACTAGTATATATTTTTAACTAGAAATCAAGAGTTAAAGTGAGAAATTCTCACCGAGGGTTCCACTCCTCCATTCTTTATTTCTAAACGGTCTGGATTCTGTTTCGCTTCCAGTCAGTTCCATCATAATCTGTTTTACACGGTTTGCGTTAAAAATCCTATTTTTAAACAACAATCTTTATAAATAAAAGTCACATTTTCTTTCGGCGATTGTACATATAAAAATCACGTTTTTATCATCACTACATGTACATAAAAATGATAATTTTATTTTCCACTTCATTTATAAAAAAATCGAATTTTTATCGCTTCTTCATATATATAAAAATCGTATTTTTATATCGATGTTCATATAATAAAAATCATATCTTTCTCTTGTCATTTTCTGTATAAAAAAAATCACATTTTTATATTTAAGGATCGTATTTTTGTATCTCTACTACATATGTAAAAAATCGCTCCTTTACACCGCTACTTCCATGATAAAAATTATATTTTTACCTAGCTAGTAATATAATAAAAATTATATTTTTACTTCTCTACATCCATAAAAATTATGTTTTTACCTCACTATATATATAAAAATTATATTTTTATTACTCTATATAAATAAAAATCATATTTTTATTCTCCACATTAATAAAAATCATATCTTTTCATGTATAAAAATCCGACCTTTCATAGTTTAAAAATCTCGCCTTTCATGTTTAAAAATCTGACCTTTCATTGTATAAAAACTCCAACCTTTAATGTGTTAAAACTCCCACCTTTAATCTTTAAAAAAACTGATTTTAACACCACATTCATATGCAATAAGAATGATTTAAAATTGATTTTATTTATATATATAAAAAACTGAATCTATAAGTGGAAAATCACCTTGGTTTGGTCACAGGAGATCGGAGATGGCGGTTCAGGCGGTGAGGGGGTGGTCTCGGCGGAACAGAGGGGGGGGGGGGTCGCCTGGAATTGCGGCGATGGTGTCCACCTGAGTGGTGGCACTGCTCGTTTTCAATTGGAGACAGAGGAACGAGATCGCGCGAGGAGGGAGGAGGAAGGGGAGGATCACTAGGCGGCGTGACAGGGGCACCTCCGGTGGTGGGTCGACGATCGTCCGTCGCCCCCTTTTCTTTTTTTCCTGTAATTAAATCGATCGTGGGAGAAAAGGGGAGGGAGAGTTTTGACCGTGAGTTATAGAAAAGGAGGAGGGTCTTAAGTGAAAAAGGGGGTGATATAAAATTATATTTTTTTAAATTTAATTTTCCATACAAAGCAACCTTTACATTCGACCTCAAAATCGAGCCCACCGACTGTCGCCCCTAGCCAATAACCCCCATTCCGAACACAATGAGGTATGTCCCGTAAGCCAATTTAGCTGTTTCAACCAATTTTCGTCAAAATCAAAATATAACTCAATATATTGAATTTGAACGCACATTTCAATTTACCGAGGCCACATACTAACTCTAAAAATTCCAAAAAAATTATTTCTAACTTCGTATTGACGATACGGTCCTAACAAAAATAATTTCATTAAATTTTGAGACCGTTTGAAAAATGGCCATTTTCTGGTCGATCGAAATTGACTGAAACTGTTAAAACACGTTTAACTACGCCACGCTCACATATTGATTCAGAAAATTATGAATTTTGGAATCTAGCAATAACTAGACATCCCGGATCCAACAAATAGACTTCTCTCTTACATCAACTTTATCATTCCCTTACTCATGAATCTCACTTAATCTACTAAAGATGATTAAGAAGAGAATTATTCAGCGGAGATTTGATGTAGATGTGGTAGAATTGAAAGGAATCCCTCTTCCATGTAGGCTTGCTCAATCAATCTTCAACTCTTGAATCATTTGGATGTGTTTGATAGAGATCATGATCCATGGATTAATCTTTCCCCTATCATGTTGGATTTGTGTTGGATAAGTGTTAGAAATATTATCGAATATTTTCGGCAGCACTTCGTGGTCTCAAGATTCGATCCCCTCAAATGAAGAAGTGAGGGGGTATTTATAGGAGTTTTCTAGACCAGGTGGCAGTCTTGTAATTATGCAGAAAATCACTTGACTCATGTCGCTCCCCGACACGACTTGGACTCTTACTCATGTCGTCAGCGACATGACGTATGTCGTATGGCGGGTTAAGCCCCTGGCATCTTAAACTTTCGACACGAAATGACTTTCCCTATCATGGCTCGTATCATTGGTGTGATTCGACATCAGTTGGAGGCAACATGAGTGAGACGCGGCATGGTTTAGCTTTGGACTTTGGATGGCGACTAGCCCTTTATGTCGTTAAACGATATGGAGGCCGGACAACATGACTCATGTCGCGTAATCTTGTGCTTCTCTGCGCCTTGAGCTTTATGGCGTGTCATGGTGCTATGTCACATGACGACTTAACTTTGACATTATGAATGGAATGCGACACGACTTAGGGCCAACCTGGTTTCCTTGGGACGCCATGGTATGTTTCCTGAATCCGACTTGGCTCACTTAACATGGTCTTAGGCCGATACGAATTACTCGTAGATCATGCCGCCGAACGACATGGATAGCAGTGGTATAGCTTCATGTCGCTGACCGACATGAAGCTCAGCCCTATCCTATGATATTTTGCCTTGACCTTGGGAAATACTTGACGAGTTGCGATACGATTTAGAAGAGTCTTGTTTGCGACACGGAGGCACATGACTTAGCTTTATGACTTGATACGCAGCATGACGACCTGACCGATATGCCACAGTTGAAGACGGAATGGTTCCTTCCTTTCTCTACGACATGGCTTTAGAACGATCTGGTATTTACGCATCAGGCCCCACGACATATCGAATAACGTCATGGTTTTGCCGACATATTGAACATGTTTTTTTATGGGTTAACATTTGCACCTCGAAGTTTGTGTTATTGAAAATGACATGGGCCTCGAACCATGATATTCCCAATACCTTTTTCGTGCATTTTAGTTAAATCGCTTGAAGCTTTTGAAAAATCAATCCGTCTTCATTATCATGTCGTGAGTCGTGCGCCTCTGAATTACCAGTGGGCTCTAGGTCGTGTTCGGCTTTTGATTGGCTTTAATTTGGCCCGATAACCCTTTACGCCTTTATATTATTCTAAAAACCCGTATACTCATTCATATCTCACTTCTCACTCTGGAGCTTCGACTTTGTTAATGGCGGATTGAATCGGAGGAACATCACCACCTTTCTCTCAAGCGACTTAACCAATCAAGCCGACGCCTCCACCAAAGTCATCGCCACTTGATTCCGACCGATTTCGAAGATCTTTATCACCTCAATTCTCGACCTGCACCTTCAACCTTGAAGAATCCTTCCTTTGAAAGCCTTCCAAAAATTATTGTAAGAGATTTTCGGGTCTGAATTCTTCTTCATTCCTCTAAATGCTAGGATTTGTATAGGATTTAGGGTTTTTACTTGTTTCCGATAAAGTGGTGACCTTGTGAATCGATTTTGGCTGTTTTGTGTTATTGAGATGCCTGCGAATTGAGTTAAATTAGAATAGGTATACCATATGTAAGGGCTCTGAAATCCTTTGATTTTCTTGAAACCCTAATTTCCACATGATATGTACAACTTAAATCTCATGTCGTTCCAGCGGGAGCTTCAAGTCATGGATTGACATGAGCTTCATGTCGTGAATCGACATGAGTTTTATGTCGTAATGACTTAACTCCTATGTCCACATACGCCTTGCTCTAGTGTTTGTCATCTTTATTTTAACTTTTTGACGTTGCTATTTGTACAGGATGTCTAAGAGAACCGAGGGAAGCTCAAGTGAAGATGTAGCTCGCAAGCACCACAGATTGGAAAAACTCCCGATGTCAGAGGCTGAGGTTGCTCATGTTGCTCCTAGTTTGGCTGAGCTAAAAGCCATCATAGACAAGCCTGGCTATGCCTCAAAACCACACACCTCTGAGCTTGCTGAACGCTTTGAAGGCTGGTGTCTTCATGGAGTGACCTTTGACCAGTCCGACTTGGATATACATCCATCCGATAATCGCTCAGTTGCCGAGGATTTAGACGTCGTGCAGAATCATTTGCTGGAGCAGCTTGATGCGATTAGGGCTTGGTCATACAAACGCCTTGGTGAAATTGGTCAATATTATGCACGCAAACTAGGGGCCTGGAACACCTTTGCTTGTGATCTTCAAAGGATGAATAGAGAAAACATTGAGCTTATTACCACTTTGGTGAAGGACAAGGCCATGCTCATTAAAGCTCTTAGGTGTCAAGACGAGACCATTGCTGAACTATCGAGTCCCGGAGGCAAGACGACGATGACTGGTACTCCTCCCCTGCTCAAGGTGTGGACTGACCCATCGATGAAAGAAGGTAGATCCCTTGTTCATCTTTTGTTACTTTCCTTTGGTGTGTTTATGCTATAGACCGGTTGTATATGCGAGTGCCGGTCCTCGCTTAATACTCCTATGATATTTTGTATCCAATGTCTATGTCCTGGACTTGTGATGTAGTGATGAACATGCTCGATCCCGCATTTGAATTGTTTAGTGGACGATGTAATTTTGGTTGTGTATGTTATGGTGCTTGATGACGCTAGAATGAGGTTGTGTTCCGCTCTCGTACTTAAGCTTTTACTTTTAGCTTCATTGTATCTTCCTGTATTGCATTCTGTTGTCCGGTACTCTGCACTTTGACCTGTGACTTTATGATATAGTTATGCTTTGTTGCCAGGAAATTGTGTCCTGCTTTTCATGCCTTAAATTTTGCCTTAGGTTTCACTGTGCTCTTATATTTTTGCATTTCACGCTTGATTTATATTTGCAATACAAATTCTGCATTACAAGTTATTTGTTATGACAGGCCAACTTTATTGGATTTTCCCGATCTTGACTAAGAATATGCTCATTAGATTTCGTGAATCCAGTTTTGTTATTTACATTGTAAGTGACCTAATGCCGGGTATTCATGAAATTATGACCGGATTGTATTATGTTTAAGGGAGCGTCATTAAATTTCGTTAATGCGATGGTAATACCCCCGTACCACAATTGGTTTTAATATTTTGAAAATTAGGCATGGTTTTAACAATTAGATAAAGGAATCTGTTGTCTCTAGTAACTGAGTGGGCCAGTTACTTGTGGTTTTTATCAGTTAACTTTGAGGGAAGTTTTTGGTTCTATTATTAACTGAATTTGGAAGATTCAACTTATAACCGGATGTCCTTGAAAGGATCTTTAATTCATTGTTCGTTAGATCTGAATAATTCAGACACTTGTTGAACTTGTCGGATGCCTCCAAAGAGGTCTTTGGGTCCGTCAATAATTGGGTTTGATGGACCCAGAATCAATAGCTGGATTTGGAAGATCCAGCATCTGAGAGGATGCCTCCGAAGAGGTCTTTGAAAACCCTGTGTTTATATCGCTATCCAACCATGTGTAAATGGCATCGGCGATGAATCGGGTGCCCCTCGGGGAGGTCTTAGGTTCAAAGCCCGGTGTTTGTATCACTATCCAGCCATATCTTAACGGCATTGGCGATGAACCGAGTGCCCCTCGGGGAGGTCTTGGGTTAAAAGCCCGATGTTTGTATCGCTATCCGGCCATATCTTAATGGCGTCGGCGATGAACTGGGTGCCCATTGGGAAGGTCTTGGGTTAAAAGCCCGGTGTTTGTATCGCTATCCGGCCATATCTTAATGGCGTCGGCGATGAACCGGGTGCCCCTCGGAGAGGCCTTGGGTTAAAAGCCCGATGTTTGTATCGCTATCCGACCATATCTTAATGTCATCGGCGATGAACCGGGTGCCTCTCGGGGAGGTCTTTGGTTAACTGTTACATTGTTCTTGAGGGCCGACTTTTAGTTTACTTGCTGAGTTCTTATTGTGGCTGGTTAGAGTTAGAACTTCGAGCTTTGTTATTAAGAGCATGCCCCTATGATGAAATTCAGAACTTGGTCCATAGCCTGGATGTCATGTCGTTTAGGTTCAAGGTTCTTGATGCCTCTCATTTATAGCCTCATATTCTATACCCTGTGTGACACGAAATGCAAGGATATTTGTGCTCCCTAGATAGGAGGTGCACTGTAGCATTAATCGAGCTTTGTCTGGCTTAAAGTTTGCTTTTATCCACTTAAAAAGGCCTGTAATCAAGATCGACGTTACCAGCTTGATATAGAAGCTTGCAAATGTATGATTTTAAATAGGCGAAGTAGTTTCTTTCATTAATTTGTACAAACTTTGCACGATAATCACAACGCATGATATATTTACAATTCATGATGTATGTATAATGCGAAACATGTGAAAGAAATTTTGAACAAAATAACGACGAAGGTGAATGTTATTCTATGCTCGAGGGAGTGCGATTCCATCTGTCGTTTTTAGCTCGAAAGTGCCATATGCGAACTTCTGGTTGATCATGTACGGTCCCTCCCAATTGGGTCCAAATAACCCGGTTCCTGTCATAGTTCTCTTCAGGACAAGGTCTCCGATTTGAAAAGTTCTTTGCTTGACTTTTGTATTGAAATATCTAGCTATTTTCTGTTGGTGGGCCGCTATTTTAAGCTCTGCTTCTTTTCGCTTTTCCTCGAGTAAATCAAGTGCCTCCAACTGCAGCTTTTCATTCTCCTCCCGATTAAAGTGGATTCTGCAGTGAGTTGGCACTTCTAATTCCATTGGGACCATAGCTTTTGACCTGAGTGCAAGTGAGAATGAGGTGTGGCCTATGGCAGTTTTATGGGTTGTCCGGTATGACCATAATGCAAAGGGAAGTTCATCAACCTAGTTGCCTTTGGCTTTCTCGAGACGCTTCTTGATGGTTGACTTTAGTATTTTGTTGATGGCTTCCACTTGCCCGTTTGCTTGTGGATGGGCCACAACTGCAAAACTCTTTTTGATCTTATATTTAACGCAGAAGTCCAAGAACTCATCGCTTTCGAACTGGGTTCCATTATCAATAATGATCTTTTGGGGTACTCCAAACCTACAAATAATGTTTTTAAGACAAAATTGATCATTTCTTTGATGTGATATTAGCTAAATGTTCTACTTCAGCCCATTTGGTAAAGTAGTAGACAGCTACTATGGCGTATCTCATATTTGCTTTTGCGGTTGGTAACATCCCAATCAAATCCATGCCCCAGATGGCGAATGGCCATGGACTAACCATTTGAGTTAGTTTCGTGGGAGGTGCCCTTGGAATCTTAGAGAATCTTTGGCACTTGTCACACTTCTTTACATAAGTCATGGCATCTAGGTTTACGTCAAGCCAGAAATAGCCATATCGCAGGACCTTCTTGGCTAGCGTTTGACCGCCGGTGTGTCCTCCGCATTCTCCCTCGTGCAATTCTGCCAAAATTGCTCTAGATTCCTTCTTAGTCACACATCGCAGCAGTGGCATGGAGAATCCTCATCGGTATAACCTTCCGTCTTGAATGAGGTACAAAGGGGCCTTGCGCAATATCCTCCTTCTGCTTTTCCATTCTTCGGGAAGTGTCCCATTGATGATGTATTCTTTGATTGGAGTCATTCATGACGTAGGTTCCTTAGTGGTTTTCATTATCCAGTCAACACTTGCTTCCTTAATGGTGGGGGTAGAAAGGACCTCAACGGGGATTAGACCTAGCAGCTGAGCATCTGATGAACTGGCATACTTGGCGAGAGAATCCGCTTTTGCGTCCTGTTCTCTTGGGATGTGAGATATAACATAGTGATCGAGGTTGTTTAGAAGTTCCATAGCTTTGATTAGATAAGAGGGGAGATTCCCAGTTTTGGTTTGGAACTCTTCACGCACTTGACCCACCACCAACTGAGAGTCGCTAAGAATCTGCAAAGTCTTTAGGTTTAATTCTTTTGCCAATTTTAATCCTGTTATTAATGCTTCATATTCGGCCTCATTATTAGTTGATGGAAATTCTAATCTCAATGCGGAGCATAAAGAGCGACCCTCTGGGGTTTCCAAGACAATTCCAGCCCTTGAGCAATAGCTGTTTTTGGATCCATCAAAGTATAGCTTCCAAGTAGCTTCTGTTTCCGCTGGTTCCTTAACCTCTTCCCCTCTGTTGGTGAACTCAGCGATAAAATCTTCTAAGGCCTGGCCATTAATAGGGCTTCGAGGATGGTAGGTAATGTCATATTGACTTAACTCAATGTTCCATTTTAATAACCTTCCTGAAAGCTCTGGGCGAAAGAGGACTTGTCTTAATGGTTGATCGGTAAGGACCTTGATAGGGTGAGATTGGAAATACGGTCTCAACTTCTTTGATGCAACGAGGAGGCAATATGCGAGCTTCTCCAGTTTAGGGTAATTTAATTCTGCCCCGGCAAGCCTCTTACTGATGTAATATACTGGCAATTGTACTCCTGCCTCTTCTCGGATTAGTGTTGCACTCAATGCATGTGATGAAACAGCTAGATATAAAAATAAATCCTCCACATCCCTAGGTTTCGATAACATTAGTGGTGATTCCATGTGTCTTATCAATTCCTCGAAAGCTTCCTGGCATTCTGAGGTCCATTGGAAGTCCTTCTTTCCTTTTTTCAAAGCATTGAAAAGCAGAATGCACCGACCTGTTGCTTTGGAAACGAACCGGTTCAATGCTTCTACCTTTCCATTTAATCTTTGTAGTTCCTTTCTCATCCTTGGGGCCCACATTTCCCTTAAAGCCGCAATTTGAGAGGGATTCTCTTCGATGCCCCTGGCATTGACGATAAACCCGAGAAACTTCCCCAAGGATACTCTGAATGAACATTTTAACGGGTTTAATTTCATCCCGTATTTCCTGAGTATGTGAAATATTTCCGCCAAATCCTCGAGATGATTTTCGACCTTCTTTGATTTGACTAGCATATCTCTACATATACTTCCATCGTTTTCTCTATTTGAGATTTAAACATGGAGTTTACAAGACATTAGTAGGTTGCCCCTGAGTTTTTTAGCCCAAACGGCATAACCCTATAGCAGTATAGTCCTCTATCCGTTATAAAACTAGTGTTCTCCTCATCTGGTTTGTGCATCATAATTTGATTATATCCGGAATATGCATCCATACAAGATAGTAATCCATGGCCTGCTGTAGCATCTACTAGCTGGTCAATTCGAGGCAAAGGAAAGCTGTCTTTTGGGCATGCTTTATTAAGGTCTGAGTAGTCTATGCACACTCTCCATTTTTCATTAGACTTTTTAACAAGGACTGGGTTAGAAACCCAATCTGGATATGTAGCTTCCTGTATGAAATTATTCTTGAGTAGTCTATCTATTTCTTCTTTTAAAGCCTCAGACCTCTCAGATCCCAGCATTCGTCTTTTTTGTTTTACAGGAGTCAATTTTTGATTAATATTTAACTTGTGAACAATTACATTTGATGGGATCCCACACATATCTGAGTGTTCCCAAGCAAATACATCTAGGTTTTCTTTCAAGAAAAATATTAATTCCTTCCGCAGCTTCATGCCCAGCTGGGATCCTATCTTCAAGACTTGGTTAGGATCTTTATCAGACACTGGGACGGGGATAGTATCTTCGGCCGGCGCTACTCTTTTTTCCCACATACTGTTCTTCCGTGGATCAATTGCTTTTCGAGCGCCACTGTGCTCACCAGTATGGGTTTTTTTTTGCTTTAGTTGCTATAAGAGGGGTCTTTGGATGTAGAGCGGCGGCTCTACACCCTTCCTCAATTCCTTCTTCCTTGCCTCTGCCAGCTCCATCAAATAACACTCCCTTGCTGCTTGTTGATCACCTATGATTGTACCAACTCCGTTTTCTGTTGGGAATTTCAATGTAAGGCACCACAGAGCCATAGTTACTCTGAATGCTGTGAGTGTAGGTCTTTCCAGGAAGGCATTGTAAGCAAAGTGTTCATCGATTATAACAAAGTCTTGTATTTGTGTGGCTTTCTGCTCTCCTTCCCCCAGCTCCAACAGTAGACTGATGACACCAATCAGTTGGACAGCTTGACCAGTGAATCCATGGACCTTGTTCTGACAGGCTTTTACATCACCCATGGAAAGCTTCATCCTATGGAATGCGCTAAAGAAAAGGATATTAACTGAGGCTCCGCTATCGACTAACACCCTTCTTACTATGGCCGGGCCCAGACCAACGGTTATCACCATTGGATCCTCTATAGGTGTTATGATCCCAGCCGGATCTTCATCTTTAAATGTGATGTCGTCTCGCGGGATTCTTGGTACTTGTCAATAAAACTTCATCTATGGTCATGAGTTCAGCTTTTTTCGAAAAGTCCTTCACCTCTTGAGCGTACTTCACCATATCCCCCCCAGCTTTTCCCATCCGGGTAGGGGCCTCCTAAAATGGTGTTTATGACCATCCTTGGTATAGCAGCAATTGAGTCGTTCTCATTCTGTTTAGGTTGTCCTACAGAGGCTCCTTGGTCTTGAGTTCTCTGAGCATTCTAGGAGTCCTTTGTGTACCGTTGAAGCCTGTTTTTCCTTATCAGTTCTTTGATTAAGCTTTTCAAATGTCTACATTCGTTCGTGCTATAGCCTGGCTGGTTGTGAAATCGGCAGAACCTGCCGGACTTTATTGCGTTATCAGTGACTCTGAGTTTCCCGGGCTATGGGTACTCTTCAGTATCTTTCATCGCCATATAAATGTTCTCTATGGTATCATTAAGAGGAGTCATTTCGGAATTCTTGAAGAAATGAAGCTTTTTGTTGTTTCGGCCATCCTTCCCTTCATTCCCCCTTTTTTGATTTCCTCCGGCGTTTTTCTGTCCTCCTTGCACGTTTACATCTCTCTTTTCTGATGGCTCCTTATTTTCTGCAGCTTCCATTGTGTAGGCCGGATCCTCGTCCACGCCTATATACTCTTCTGCCTTGTCGAATAACTCTTCGAGTGTGGAAGGCTTCTTCTTCTTGATCCACCGCCTAAGTTTCGTCTTTTTATTTATGCCTCCCTTTAGAGCCATCAAAGCCAAACGTGGCTCATAGTTCTCGACTTCGGTCGCGGCTGCATTAAAGCGAGAAAGGAAGGCTTTAATGGACTCCCCTGGCCCTTGTTCCAGTTCGTTCAATTCCATTACATCACACACCTTGGTTGCTTGGAGCTTAAATTGTTGTCTGAACAGTTTGGCTAAGGTAGTAAAGTCATCCACATATTTCGGCGGGAGTTTTGTGAACCAGAGTGAGGCTACTCCTTCCAAGTAGGTAGGGAAGTATAAACACTTGAGCTCATCAGTGGCGCGTGCTCCATCCATATGCTGATCGTATCTGAGTAGGAACACGTTTGGATCGCCGGTTCCATTGTACGCTTGTACAACTGGGGGTTTGAATTTATTTGGATATGGCGCCATCTTTATTCTTTCTGTTAGTGGGGTCTTTGTAGGAGCAAATCCCCATTCCTTTTCATCGTCCACCTTTTTATGGCTCTCATTCATGATCTTACGTACCATTCTGAATATTCGCTCCTCCTCATTGGGTTGGTCGACAGGGCGGACGCCTTCCTTTTTACCGGATGCTTGCCTACGCAAGCGGTCACAGTTCAGATTCCAGGGTCCTGGACCTCCCGCATGGGGAAGTGCCCCTTTGGTGGAACCAAACGCTTATTGAGGAGTTGCTTTTCCATAGTGGTTATGAGTAGGTGGCTTCATTTCCTTATGACTAGGGTTTGCAATCTCCTGGACAGAGTTTCCTTTATTTGGACACGAGGAAGAAGATCCAGTATCTTCTGTTCCAGTGGTTTTAGCAGTTTTGAGATGGCTTGCACTCATGGTAACTTTGGCCATTGCGGCTTGCATGGTGAACATGGTGTCAAGCTTCTTCGTCATGGCTTCATTCGCAATATCCATTCGGCTTGTTAGTCCTGCTGCCACTTCATCCAACTCCTTCCTTGTTACGGCAGTTACGGTAGTTTCGGCTTTAGAACTTTCACCGACTTCAAACTGACTAATAGGCAGGGTATCTTCCGTGTTAGTGGCATTATTAACATCTTCGAGGCTTTTACTTGTGACTTTCTTCGATGGTCTACCTGGTTTTCCCATGGCTTTTGAGATAAGTACTGCAACCTGGAGAACTTAGATGATTAGAGTGGATTCAAAATTCCAATGCAAAGCCTTCTACCTTGTGAAAGTGCGAGAAATGGATTGGCAATTTGGGCCCCACGGTGGGCGCCAAATGTTTTCCCCAAAATTGGGCAAACACCAAAAATGTGAAGAAATGTCTTACAAAAATGAAAAGTGGAGCCTTATAACAATTGAAATATAAGAAAAAGACACCTAGTTTTATAGTGGTTTAACCCAATAAGGGTTTACATCCACTTTCATAAGAGATTTCATTGCCCATATGCAAATTACAAGATTAACTTCTCTCTTACATCAACTTTATCACTCCCTTACTCATGAATCACACTTAATCTACTAAAGATGATTGAGAAGAGAATTATTCAGCGGAGATTTGATGTAGATGTGGTAGAATTGAAAGGAATCCCTCTTCCATGTAGGCTTGCTCAATCAATCTTCAACTCTTGAATCATTTGGATTTGTTTGATAGAGATCATGATCCATGGATTAATCTTTCCCCTATCATGTTGGATTCGTGTTGGATAAGTGTTAGAAATATTGTGGAATATTTTCGGCAGTACTTCGTGGTCTCAAGATTCGATCCCCTCAAATGAAGAAAAGAGGGGGTATTTATAGGAGTTTTCTAGACCAGGTGGTAGTCTTGTAATTATGTAGAAAATCACTTGACTCATGTTGCCCCCCGACACGACTTGGACTCTTACTCATGTCGTCAGCGACATGACGTATGTTGTATGGCGGTTAAGCCCCTGGCATCTTAAACTTTTGACACGACATGACTTTCCCTATCATGGCTCGTATCGTTGGTGTGATTGGACATCAGTTGGAGGCGACATGAGTGAAACGCGGCATGGTTTAGCTTCGGACTTTGGATGGCGACTAGCCTTTTATGTCATTAAACGATATGGAGGCCGGACAGCATGACTCATGTCGCGTAATCTTGTGCTTCTCTGCGCCTTGAGCTTTATGGCGTGTCATGGTGCTATGTCGCATGACGACTTAACTTTGACATTATGAATGGAATGCGACACGACTTGGGGCCAACCTGGTTTCCTTGGGACGCCATGGTATGTTTCCTGAATCCAACTTGGCTCACTTAACATGGTCTTAGGCCCATACGAATTACTCGTAGATCATGCCGCCGAACGACATGGATAGCAGTGGTATAGCTTCATGTCGCTGACCGGCATGAAGCTCAGCCCTATCCTACGATATTTCGCCTCGACCTTGGAAACGACTTGACAAGTTGCAATACGATTTAGAAGAGTCTTGGTTGCGACACGGAGGCACATGACTTAGCTTTATGACTTGATACGCAGCATGACGACCTGACTGATATGCCATAGTTGAAGACGACATTGTTCCTTCCTTTCTCTACGACATGGCTTTAGAAAGATCTGGTATTTATGCATCAGGCCCCACGACATATCGAATAACGTGATGGTTTTGCCGACATATTGAACGCGCATTTTTATGGGTTAACAGAAAGATATTTTCAATTAGATTCTAATATTTTTGGTTTCGCTAAAATCCGGTTTATTTTAAATCATGTACATCAATTTGAATTTTGAAATCGAATTTTCAAACTACCGCGCCATTTTCAATTCCTTTTATAATTATAAATAATTATTTATATTCTAACGACGATTCAAATAAATATATACGTTCAAATTCTATTCAAAATAAATTTTTCGTCGTTATTATTTAAAATAATTCATTTTAAATACTCAAAATTCGCTAAAATTGCCAAAATAAAAAATTTAAATTGGCTCGGATTTCCGGGTTATTACAATCTCTCCCACTTAAAACTTTTCATCCCCGAAAAGGAACGAAGCTGAAAGTTGTTTTACAAACCAACTCAACTTTCATTATTTTCATTATGGCTTAAGTTCTTCAATTTTTCAGTTTCTAAAAACTTTTCAAATTTTTCAAAAATTTGGCTAACACCCTAAATTTTCGAAAAATTTCGCCATAACCTCCCCTGTATGGGAGCACCGGGAAAATTCTGAAATTACCATACAGGCCTATCCAATCCAAAAAGAAAAAGAAATAGCCAAGCGGCTCGCCAATCGGCTCATAAAATCATCAAAAACCCCAAGAAAAACAATAAACATGTACCTATTTGTCGGGCAAACAATTTTATTCCTCTTCTCTAGCCTCCTTGCTATGACCTATTCACACATATATATGTACATGTATGCAATTCCAAATAATTTTCAATACAGTTCAACATTTGATACAATTTGGCTTAATGGTTCCAAATTTTAATTAATCAAAACAATAATCAAACAACACAATCAGCAATCAATTAGTTGATTAACGTTTCAAATTCATAATTTTGATATATATATATATATACAGAAAATCATGTTTTTGATGCCAAAGCACAACAATAAGCCCTAACTAGTTTTGCTTGTCACACCAGTCAATTGGAAATATATAGATATCCCAGTTTCGGCACTCGAACATAAATACTGATGATGCGGCCGCATCACCAGAATTATCCTCGGGTGACTAGAGTGTGATTCTATATCTATCCAGTATAATAAAACTTCGAATACCCATGGATCAGACGTATATGCAAAATCTTTATATATTGGATTGCCCAAATTCGATACAAATAAATATTCAAATACGTTGAATAAACTTTAAATTTTCAAAACAAAATTCGTTTTCGTTTTAAAAATATACTCTTCACACTCGTTCTAGGATACTACTGATCCCATCTCTAACGAGTCATTCCCATTGGATATTACTAATCCAATTTCTGATGAATCCTTTCGTTTGGTTCTAACATGTCTTATTCTCCGAGCTCTGTAAACCAAAGCTCTAATACCACATGTAACAATTGGGAATTTCGCTCGATCCGAATCAATCGCTAAACCGACCAAGATCGTTCGAAACCCCTGATTGTTTTGAGAACACGACAAATCGGAACACAAACATAAGAATATTTCATTGCTTATCACAACAATTCCATCAGAATACAAGAATATACAGAGTATAAACAAATATAATACATCAGAGAAATATCAGAGATTTAAATACATTACTGCAGCGGAAAAATGATACAATTGTGACGGCCCGCCCCGCACCAACCGACATTTACTCCAAAGGTGCGCTGTACACATGTCCAGTTAGCACGGAACGGGTCGTCAGAAGGAAAGGGAAGAAGGAAATGAACTAGCAAAGAACCAGTAGAATGTCTCACAGCGCATAGGATAAAATATAATAACAACATACTTGACATAAAACAGGCGAGACAGTGCATAAGCTGAAAATAAACTGACATAGCAGCGGAAAATCCAAGTACAACTTATGATCCAAAGCCGACATTATTACAACTTTTCAAACTGTCTCAACAAAACAAAAGCAAGATAAAGGAGGTACACTACTAATGCCCAAGTAGCGACCACCAGCGACACAGGGAGAATACTATATATATCATACGTGGAAGCCTCCTGCTCGTCTCCAGATCAGCTACTCGCGCACCACCAGCTAACCTGTCTCTAGTCTGCTCGTGTGAGCACCCAGAGTAATAAGAAGAGACATAAAACTCTGGGTCAGACATAAAGCCTGGTATGAGCGATAAGCATCTAAACAGAATAATAACAGGTATAATCCAATCATACCTGAACCTGGACCTGCAACCAAAGAGTTAGCACTATATACCGTACAATACTCTAAGGTGCCACTAACATACTGTGTAAGAGATACGGGGGTGGGGGGTGTGCATGTCATAGTGGTGTCAAACAATCAAGCATAGCAATCATCCTCACATCCCTCACTCAGTGCGTAAAGCATATGATATCCACTACTTTGGTCACCTAATACTTTGGGTCATGATGGAATCCAATCCCGTGTGACTATCACTACAAGCCCACCATCCATCTCTCAGTGATGAACCAAAGTTATGAATACCGACAACCCCTTTGCACACGTCCCGCAGCAAATCCCAACCATGAAGTGAACTCATTGGTTCCCAACTGGATCCTGAGCTCTAACTTCCACTTGGACTACCTTTGCATCTCGGGTCTTTAGTCTTCACCGGATCAGCTCGGCTTCAGCTCCTCATCATCAACACAGTTCGGTTCGGCCTTCACTACCCCACTCTGGATCGGTTCGGACGCAACCAGGTCGTGCTTAACGTCTCGGTTCGTGACTAGCTCCCCCGGGTCGGATCGGAGGGTACCATCGGTTCGGGTCGTACTCCATACTCCAGCTCCTGGTGGTTCGGATCGTGACCATGCTCCGGTCGTATCGTCCCATCGTTCACGATCGGATCGGTCAAAGAACTTCAGGTGAAAGGAGTCGGCTCGTGGTCACCTTCCATGGACGGATCGGGTCGGGGTCTTATGAACAGGTCGGGTCGGGCTATCCGATCCGATCCGGTTTCCTGCACTTTCCTCCAACTTCCAGCGATAGTTTATACGCCTCTCGACGGCATTTTCGACCATTCTAACTATTCTAATCAATCACAAAGCATACCAGACATTCATAGCAATAAGTAGAAGTGACCTCAAACACCAAAACAACAATATGATGGGTTAAAATGGATCAAACATAGCCAAAATCCCATATTTCCCCTTAAGCATGTTTAAGAACAACTAAGCATAGGATTAACAAAACTTAACCAAATTAACCCAAAATTCCAACAGAGGTCTAAATCAATATTTCAGAATTTCTGAATATTTTTCCAGATTTTTAACATGTAAATTCGCTAATTTCCACTAATCACCCCTTAATCCCCTAAATTCCGGGATTTGCAAAATTAGTCGAAATTAGCCCAAATTCATATCAGAGGCATAAAATGATGTTTTAGAATTTTAGGAATTTTTCTACATTTTTTTGAGCCATAATTAGCTAATCTTCGCTAATTACCATAATTAGCCGTAATTAGTGAATAACAATGCAAATCACTCACCTTAGCCACAAACAAACTTTAGATCTGAAATAATCTCTGATTTGGATCCAATCCCTACATGTTCCAGCAGCTCTCTCTCTGAATTGGTGCTACCCTCCCTTGATTTGATGTAGTTTTGCTTAATCTTCGATTAGAAAGTGATTAGAGACGATTTGGGATGAAATTAGAAGGTGGAGGCCATTACTAGGGTTTCAAGGAGGAAAGTGGCGGCTCAAAACTGAAATGAAAATGATTTCCCAAACCCTATCAGCCTCCCCATAACCCTAATCCCGAAATGGGTTATGGGCCTAGCTGTTAACTACCCGGTTTAGCCCAATTAAGCTGTTTTTCACCTTCTAAACCTTGTTTCAGCCATATCTCCCAAATGGTAAGTCCGTTTGGCTAATGTAACCACTCTACGGAAAGAGAAACCATCATTCGAAGCCAATGGAAGTGGTTTCAGGTCAAAATTCCTTTCCAATCAAAAGTTATGGCCAAAACAGTACCAACTAGGGGCAAAACGGTCATTTAAAAATCGACAAAAATCATGAACATGGGAAATGACCCCAATAATCGTCGCCCAAAGTTACATGACCATACGACTTCGTATGTGAAAGAAATAAATATTCCACGATCCTATGATGCGTAGAATGCGGGTCGTTACAACAATACACAACTGAAAGAGATATACGGATATAGAGCTTTCCGGATATCATTCCAGCTGTAAACCAGGTTCCTGTGAATATAAATCTGCAAAACCAAAACTACTAGCTGCCCGTGGAAAATAGAGGCACCCAGAGTTTAGGTTAAAACAATAAACTCCAGGTCAGTCATGTGACTGGTGTGAGAACTA
Organism: Allium sativum; assembly: GCA_030737875.1. NCBI lineage: Eukaryota > Viridiplantae > Streptophyta > Magnoliopsida > Asparagales > Amaryllidaceae > Allium > Allium sativum. The sequence continues at coordinate 437,154,959 of CM060919.1, forward strand.
AAAAACAGTTATTAATCTTTATTTTAAAGTTAGGTAAATCAAGGGACCACGCCGTATAACACGGAACGGGTTTCCTCCCAAGAATACCAGTGCATAAAACAACAATGCAATGCTAAATAAAGAACAATAAAGCTATTATAAGACCCATGTCCCATCACACAATGCAACACAAGCCGGAGGATAGGGTTTTACCTTATAATAGCCAAAGAATGCTTGATACGTTAAATTTCATCTTTTATTATTACTATAAGTGTATAGTGTCAAAAAAATTTCAATTATAAGTATCAATCATAGACGGCATAAGTGCCCCATACCACTATTTCACCATATATAGGTTCTATAATCAAAACCGCAAAATCACGTATTGGAACTTGGGTTCCCATCTGTGAACCGAGGCAAAAGATAGCCCTCTATCAATTCGAGACGCTCTAGCCTGTGTCTCAGGACCCAGACTCAGGTGGGCCCTTGGATCGTCAGGGATGGTCCACCGATGTGGATTAAAATGCCTGAACACTGCGTTTTCCAGCCTTTTGGGGGCGTCAATGAGCCAAATGATTCCATCGGCTCCACATAGTCACTGATATATCTGAGGTGCCTCGCAATCCAACAACCATACAGGTGAAAATAATATAAATGTCAGGGCTGGCAGGTCACTGACACCACCCTAGCTAGAAGGAAATGCATGTCCTCCCTGAGGTGCTCTCCCGTTTCTGGTTTACACCGGGTGTGAGGCTCGCGAATGAACTCTACACAAAGCCATGCCACAAATGTCGTGCTTTGTTCATCAACCACAAGACTCTGCTTTTCAACCGAAGCCTTGATCATTTGCATCTTAGCATGCCACACAGGCAAACCACTCCATGCAATCGATATCCATCAATCACACAGAATGATATCCAATGTCAGACACACAGTCCATTTACAAGTCCGTTCTGGGTCTAAACGAAACCGGAAGCACCTTGTACCTCGCATATCCATCGATCTCCAAGTAAATTTGGACGATCACCAACTGATTCCCTCCTCATGGGTGTACAGCCCAATCAAGATCATCGGTAATTATCCAAACGATGTGAAGACCTCCTGTCTTCGACCACCGTCTTCATCCTCGACACATCGTCGAATCAGTTATTCAGAATGGGATAAACCTGGTCTTTCCAAATAACTCGCGTATATAATAAACAAGTGTTACACAAACACAACATACACCTCATTCCAATTCAGAATATTGTTTTATTCAAATATTCTTATACTTTGGGAAAAGTTCCCATTAATTTTATCAAAGATAAATTCTTTAAATTTATTCTTTAATATTCCTTTGAATATCAATTCTAACCAAATTATGGTTTATCCAAACTAGTCGGGATTAACGAATCTTACAGAAGTAATCATTTGTTTTAATTTCCAAATCCCAACCTATTCATCCCATGAAGTAAAACTGGTAATACTTCATATCTAAGACCATGGTGTTATCGGTAAATTCAATTACCATTTCACGTTCAAATCTAATTAAAGATTTAACTATCGCCTGGAGCAAAACTGGTGATACTCCCTTCTTGATCATTTCAATCTAATTAAAGATTCATTAAAACTCCACTTGGTTTTAATCTTCCCAAAAGTCACTATCAATGATTATTTAACTTGGGAAATCATATCCTGTTTTTAACTGGGTTAAAGAACCAATGTCATTTAAAATACAGTTCACGATAAACCCAAAATCACATTCCATTTACAATGGAATCTTAATGGAAAACAAATCAATATATATATAATCGATATAAACTTCCATATCCGACTAATAATATAAATGGAATAACGGCAAAGCCTTTTAAATTCCAGATATATTAGTTGTCTTCCTCCACATAAATTCACTTCGATTATTACCAAATCGAATTTCATTCCAATTTATTTTATTAAATTGGAAAACTTTAATTTGGAAAATCTCCTTTAAATCTTAACAAAAGATTTATAAATTCCAACTCACATTTCACTGTAAATCGGGTTAAAGAACGAATGTCATTAAAACACAGTTCACGATAAACCCAATTCGCATTCCATTAATTATCGGGTTAAAGAACAAGTGTTATTTAAAACACCGTTCACGATAAACCCAAAAATCAATTCAAATTCAATTCCAATTAATTACCATTTGATTGGTATACTTCATTAAATCTAAATTAAAAGATTTATTCTTTTTCTCAACTGGGTTTAAGAATAGTGTTAATGAAGACACCATTAACGACAAACCCAAATCCCGTTTGATATTAAATACAAGGCACTGAATAGAAAATATACCGGCTTATATTCAATATCAAATTCTACGACCAACAAGTATCGTATTGGAAATAACGATATAAATATATCTTTCAAACTTCCATAACAATACCTATATAATCACGAAATCCAACATCGAAATATTCCAAAGACAATTTCGATTCAAATCCATTCCAATTCAATTATTGGAAATTCTGGTTACTTTTAAAACCCTTTCAAATCCAATTTATTTATTTCAAAAAGAAATGGATTATAATTTTAGTTCAAAACTAGTTCATTTCGATAAAAATCTATTTTTATCTTTTCAAATATGGAATTTTTCATCCTAATTCTTTCCAAATAATTTCTTATGATTTTACACTAATTAGTACTATTTTTAATAATTTTATCAAGGCCTGTACAGTCGATTTCTATAAACGGCCATCGATCTGCACTTACAACGACCTATTCCAAATTTGATTTGGACATAATTCAAAATCTAACCATTAGATTTCAAATCTCTAATATTCGTTAGAAAGCTCTTTTCGATACGAACCCAACGGTTCCGGTTTTAGGAGAATCCGACGGTCGGATCTCCCGTAATATCCATTCGAAGTCAATGGTCGAAATTCGCGAACTACCGTGGCGCGGCGCGTTCTATTTAGGCCATTATATATATAATACATATATATTATATATCTCGTCAATTTCCTTTCAAAACGTATTTTATAAATCGTTTTAAATTTGTTTTCAAAATGATTTCAACTTCCTATTCAATTTCTAATCAAAATTGAATATTCCATATCATCGATATATAAATGATAATATTTTCAAAACATTATATTTTGAAATCAATTCCTTTTCGAAATTCATTATAAAAATGAATAAAACCGATATAAATATCGTTCACGTCAAAATGGCTTCAATCTAACCAACACAGCTTTATATATTTCAATAACTTCGTTATTCTATTCAACAAATGAATATTTCCTTCAAAACATGAATATATACTTTATTCAACACATGAATATTTATTAATTCTTACTTAGAATAAAAATGTGAAATTTATTGTATAAATATTTCATTCAACACATGAATCGTTTCAACACATGAATATTCTCAACACATGAGTATCGTCAACACATGACTCTTTTGTTTATTCAACACATGAATATTTTGTTTCCTGTTCTGAATATTATTTTAAAATATTCTTTATTTTCTAAATTGGAATGAGACCCAATCAATAATCATATAGTATTATTTATATGGATTCCATACAACACATGTATATAATAGCAATGATAAATAATCAACCATCATCCATAGTGCACCACACAACTGCATAAGCATTAAATATAAATAATTAACGCTTACACAGTCTGTCAACCAATCGATCGACATACAACTAAATAATTGGGATTAGTGTAAGCCAAATATCATCCCAACACCCGTGTGGGGTTTTAAATCAACAAACACAGAATAGTATTTGTGCAGTTGGGCGATGTGTAAAATTTATCGTCCCAATCAGTATCAGTCAAATGGGTGTACATAAACAAATTGTTCGATTTGTAAATGAATATTTATTTTATATACAAGTTAAAAATTATATTTTTAACTATAAAATATTTATTTCAACACATGAATATATCTCCATCCATTCCACATCACAATCAATTTTCACCACACAACAAAATCAAACAAGTCGTCCATGGTCTATGGACAACGGGTGTCGGGTGCTGCTAAGCACCGTCTGCATCCTAGTATATATTTTTAACTAGAAATCAAGAGTTAAAGTGAGAAGTTCTCACTGAGGGTTCCACTCCTCCATTCTTTATTTTTAAACGGTCTGGAATCTGTTTTGCTTCCAGTCAACTGTTTCACACGGTTTGCGTTAAAAATCCTATTTTTAAACAACGATCTTTATAAATAAAAGTCACATTTTCTTTCGACGATTGTATATATAAAAATTACATTTTTACCATCACTACATGTACATAAAAATGATATTTTTATTTTCTGCTTCATATATATAAAAATTGAATTTTTATCGCTTCTTCATATATATAAAAATCGTATTTTTATATCGATGTTCATATAATAAAAATCATATTTTTCTCTCGCCATTCTCTATATAAAAAAATCACATTTTTATATCTCTACTACATATGTAAAAAATCGATCCTTTACACTGCTACTTTCATGATAAAAAATATATTTTTATCTAGCTAGTAATATAATAAAAATTATATTATTACTTCTCTACATCCATAAAAATTATATTTTACCTCACTATATATATAAAAATTATATTTTTATTACTCTACATAAATAAAAATCATTTTTTTATTCTCCACATTAATAAAAATCATATCTTTTCATGTATAAAAATCCGACCTTTCATTGTTTAAAAATCCCGCCTTTCATGTTTAAAAATCCGACCTTTCATTGTATAAAAACTCCAACCTTTAATGTGTTAAAACTCCAACCTTTAATCTTTAAAAAAACTGATTTTAACACCACATTCATGTGCAATAAGAATGATTGAAAACTAATTTTATTTATATATATAAAAAACTGAATCTATAAGTAGAAAATCACCTTGGTTCGGTCATAGGAGATCGGAGATGGCGGTTCAGGCGGTGAGGGGGTGGTCTCGGCGGAACAGAGGGGGGGCCCGCCTGGAATTGCTGCTGTGGTTTCCACCTGAGTGGTGACGCCGCTCATTTTCAATTGGAGACTGAGGAGCGAGATCGCACGAGCAGGGAGGAGGAAGGGGAGGATCACTAGGCGGCGCGACAGGAGGCGCCTCCGGTGGCGGGTCGACGATCGTCCGTCGCCCCCTTTTTTTCCTGTAATGAAATCGATCGTGGGAGAAAAGGTGAGGGAGGGGTTTGACTATGAGTTATAGAAAAGGAGGAGGGTCTTAAGTGAAAAAGGGGGTGATATAAAATTATATTATTTTTAATTTAATTTTCCATACAAAGCAACCTTTACATTCGAACTCAAAATAGAGCCCACCAACTGTCACCTCTAGCTTATAACCCCCATTTCGAACACAATGGGATATGTCCTGTACGCCAATTTAGCTGTTTCAATCAGTTTCCGTCAAAATCAAAATATAACTCTATATATTGAATTTGAACGCACATTTCAATTTACCGGGGCCACATACTAAGTCTAAAAATTCTAGAAAAATTATTTCTTGCTTCGTATTGACGATACGGTCCTAGCAAAACTAATTACATCAAATTCTGAGATCGTTTGAAAAATGGCCATTTTCTGGTCGATTGAAATTGACTGAAACTGTTAAAACACGTTTAACTTCGCCACGCTCACATACTGATTCAGAAAATTATGAATTTTGGAATCTAGCAATAACTAGACATCCCGGACCCAACAAAAGTGGTTTCATCGAAAATCGAGGTCGTTTGCAAAATTTCCATTTTTAAGGGCCAAAATTCCATAGCGACTATTCTGAATTTTCAACTGGACATAACTTTTTATTCCCCCTATGAAATTTTGATTTTTCGGATTCTTGGAAAGATATTTTCAATTAGATCCTAATATTTTTGGTTTCGCTAAAATCCGGTTTATTTTGAATCTTGTACATCAATTTGAATTTTGAAATCGAATTTTCAAACTACCGCGCCATTTTCAATTCCTTTTATAATTATAAATAATTATTTATATTCTAACGACGATTCAAATAAATATATACGTTCAAATTCTTTTCAAAATAAATTTTTCGTCGTTATTATTTAAAATAATTCTTTTTAAATACCCAAAATTCGCTAAAATTGCCAAAATAAAAATTTTAAATTGGCTTGGATTTCTGGGTTATTACAATACCCTGCAGTCCTCTCCCGTTTCTGGTTCATACAAGGTTGTGAAGCTTGCGAAGCTGCGCTATACTCAAAGCTATATTGTGCTTTGGTCTTCATCCACAAGGCTCTGCTTTTCAACAAAAGCCTTGATCATAATATCTTAGCATGCCACATTGTCAGATCATACCATACCATTGATCATCTACCAAATTATATAAAGGGGTGTTGAGCAAAGAATAAATTCTCCGCCACCAAACTGATATACATTTAGCAGAGTTCAACGAATACAGTATAAAAGAATACAATGTCAGACACATAATCTATCAACAAGTCCATTCTGGGTCTGAATGAAACGGATCTTCAATCGCCATCTTCATCGCTGATCTTCAATCGTCGTATGGATTATTCAGAATGGCTTGAACCCACTCTTTCTGAATAATCTGCGTATTTTAAAATCATGTGCTTTAAAACACAACCAACGCCTCATTCCAATCAAGAATATTCTTTTATTATTTTATTCACATTTAAGTGAAAATCAAGTGATATTAAAACTCCATTTAGTTTTAATCTTTCAAAATCATTATCCAATGATTATACAACTTTTAAGAAATTAATCTTATTCCATTCAATTCCAATTTAAAATATTAAATTAGAAACTTCCTTTTATTAAATCTTTATTAAAAGATTAATAAATCACAAATCCCAATTTCACTGTTTATCGGGTTTTAAGAACAAGTGTCATTTAAAACATTATTCATAATCAACCCAAAATCGAATTCCAATTAATTTCAATTTAGTATATTAAATTGAAAATCTCGCTTAAATCTTAATTAAAAGAATTAATCTTTTCTCAAATAGGTTTAAGTGTAGTGTTATTTAAGACACTATTCACGACAAACCAAAATCTAAATTTAATAATAAATATAAGATTTTGAATAGAATTATATCGACTTATATTCAATATCAAATTCTAGAACCAACGGATATCATATCGGAAATAACGATATTAAATATCTTCCAAATTTCCAAAATAATATCTGTATAATCACGGAATCCAGTATTGAAATAATCCAAAGATAACTTCATTCAAATCCATTCAATGTACTCATTGAAAATTCTTGGTGTATTAAAACCATTTTCAAATCCTTTTATTTATTTAAAAAAAATCACTTATTCCAATAAAAATATCCTTTTATCTTCAAAATTGGAATTTCACATCAAAACTCTTTTTAAATCATTTATTATGATTTTACATAATTTTTCCCTATTTTTAAATATTTAAAAATAGGCCTATTTAATTAAATGATGTTTCAGGTCATTAAACTACACTTGCGCTGTTTTTATTCAAACTTAAATTTAACATTTCCAAAGATCTAATCGTTGGATTTCAAAACTCAAATACTCATTGGAAAGCTCTTTTCGATACGAACCAATAGGGTCTGGTTTCAGAAGAATCCGGCGGTCGGATCTTCTTTTACGTCCATTCAAAGTCAATGGCCGAAATTCGTGAACGGTCGCTGCGCGACACGTTCTATTCAAACTATTATAATAAATAAATCATTGAATTTCTTTTATAAAAATTGTAACGACCCATAATTTTTTGGTATATAAATAATTTATTTAATTATTTAAATAATGGTTTAGTTATTTAAAATGATCAAAATTAAATTATATTGAATATTTAATTAAAATAAATAATATAATAATATATTTAATTTCTGAAATAGTTAGAAATAGTGGAATTCACAAAATGGTGTGGATTAGATTATCTGTGATATTTAATTCAGTTTAGAATTGAATTAGAATAATGAATATATTATTTGAACGACAATTTAAATGTATAATTATATTATAATTAAAATCGAGCTCGAAATGGCGTGGCAGTTCGCTATTTGGCGATTTGAACTTCAACTGAATGTACAGGATTCGTTTTAAATCGGATTTCTGTGAAACAAGAAACGTTAGGAGCTGGTGAATTATATTTTTCTAGTGGAAGAGAAAAATCGGGATTTCATTGTGTAGATTTTTAGTAATGTCCAAATCAAATTTTAGGAAAGTCGCTATGGAATTCCTTTATAATTTATATCGATTTATTTATATTTTAAAATGGATTTTTAAATATAAATCGAATATCGATGTAACACTGGATTTGAAATATCGAGTTATAAATCCCAGTGGAGCAGTATGATATTCTGTTGTGAATATATACGATAATATTTATTTTTAAATATTAAATTTAAATGTTTTTAAATATATTTATATATTTAAATGGTTTATTTTGAGCTTTAAAAATAACCAGTTTTGCAAACGACCTCAGAATTCAACGAAACTAATTTTGTTGGATCAGCAACATCAAATTATTTCTAGATTTCAGTTTTTGTGATTTTTGAAGTCAGTATGTGGTCGTACGGGATTTTAATGTGAGAAACAGTCGATATTTTGATAGTCAAAAATACGCTGTATGAGCAAATGAAGTCGGAATTCGACGAAACCAGTTTCGTTGGGACCGTAGTGTCAAACAGTAGCTACAGGTCCATTTTCGTGATTTTTGGTGGTCATGTGTGATCGCAGGAATTATAGAGGACACAGAAAAATAGCGTTTGCTTGAAATAAAATAGAAAAATCGAATAAAATAATAATAAAACCATCCTATAAAATACCTTTACCTTTCCTAACCCTAACCCATTTTCATTCTCAGGCAAAAACATTACGCCGCCACCATTCTTCCTTTACAGTAAAATTTTCCATCCTTGAAAATCAGAATAAAATCAATCAAAAATTTATAAATCCGAAACCAAATATATTCGAGTCCCTGATGAAGTATTCTTCCTTTTGATATGGGTTAATCATGGTTCGACATCAGTTTTGGTGTCTGCGGAAATGCAGCGTAAAGTTAGGGTTGGGTTTTTTGTAAATATTATGGTTCAATCCATGAAATCGAGTTCGGTTTTGGGATCGAGGGGGAAATCCGCATATTGGGTGCCAATTTTGGTGGATTGCGTGGTGGAAAGTATCGCTCCTGGACATTGTACACACGTGAGATGGTAGGCATCGGATTCCGTTGTGCTGGTGCGAGATGATCAAAAGGGTGGTGGGTGGAGTGAGGTTTGGAGGAGGAGCATTTGTGTAGTGGTTCCGTTCGGGTTAGTGGAGTATTGAAGGAGGATTTGAAGTTTAAAGAATCGGCTATGGCATGTGAATGAGGAGCGACTCCAGTATCTCGTTGGGAAGAAAGGGGATTTCGGGTCTGGGCCATGCGAGAGGATGATGGGCCGGAGTATATTAAAGGTGAAGGCCCGTTATTTAATTAAATATAAGTTTAATTAATTTAAATTGTATTCAAATTCTAAAAGTGTGTAACTTCGTCATACGTAGTCAGAATTCCGCGAAACAAGATCCGTTGGGATCGTATGGATGGTGGCTACACCATGGAACTGACCGGAAGTAAATTGAAGCTCGTTTGGATTTATGGTGAAATAAAACGCCTGAATCATATTAATGGCCAATTATCGTTATTTAACGATAACCGTCCATGGTGAGTAAATCTCACTAATTCCACTCAATTTATATTTTTATAAAATATTTTTAGAATTTATAAATAATGGTTGTTTGTTGTGTGTTGGCTGTTTGGTTGAACTGCTAGTCAGTTGATTGAAAATATAGATAACGATATTGTTATAAATCGTTAATCGAATATAAATTCTGTTTATCAGAATACTTCATGTGACGACCCCAAAACTCCATACGACGGTGTCAAGGGTAATCTTTGGAATATAAAACATAAACAGATAATAGCAAAACAGAAATAAATAAATACACCAGATAATGAACAAATAATACACTGGATAAACGTAATCATCAGAGTTACTCAGTATACAGGATCATACTTAGTACAAATACAGTTCAGATATACATAAATGTCTACAGCGGAAAACAAACATAATATGTACAATAGGAGCTGAACAGCATAAAAAGAGTGTAACGAACCGCCTTTATGCCCAGTTCTTGCCGGTAATTAAACCAACTCAAACCGTTCAAAAAGACGAATTGTTATGGGTGCATACATATTTTGAACAAAATAACAGAATTTTTCATTGCGAAACACAATGTTACATCAGAGTTACATAAAATATCAGAGTTACAACACATACAGCGGAAGAAAAGAAAATATACTCTCAGCGGAAGAAAATCATATGATATAGCAGAAGCTCCCATCTCTTACATGAACTCCAACTCTAAAAGCACTCTGAATCCTGCTCCAACGATCTATAACTGCAAACTAAACTACTAGCTTCCCGTGCAAGATTATGGGCACCCAGAGTTTAGGTCACTACTACAAAAGTGGGCATATTCGACACTAATTTGTGTGCGTTGCATGAAAAGTGTGGCGAAAGCTATGCTTTCTTTGATCTTCTGCAACAATATTCATATGTTGTTGCATTATATGTGAATGCACTGTTGCGGTGGGAATTCTAGTGTTTTGACGTGCAACACCAGTTAAAAGCATAGCATTACATATATATAATCCAGCTCAGCGATCCGCCTTATCAATATATTAAAACCCCAACCGTAGATGCAAGATTAATCCAACGGTTCAAACCATCTGTTGGTCTGATGATCTTAACGATAGCCATCATCCAATCATTGACAGCCACGTCATTGCATTATTTTGACGAAATTTTGGCGTGATCTTCTCCCTTCACGAAATTGTTTTCTTCTCTATCATCTAATCGTTTTCCCCCTTTTTACTATTGACAAAAATTTAAACCTAAATTCACGTCAGTATCACTCCTCTCCTCGACAGCAAATTCTATTCTGAAAAGGTTGAAGCTTTGAAATGCTTTCTAGCTTTGATTGCTCAGGGCATTGACATCGCCAGTTTTTTCACTCAGGTTCAGTTTGTATAGCACTGTGAATTAGTTACGCTTATTATAGATTGGATTATGAGTAATTAGTAAGTAGTTCATTTGTTACACTTTGGAAAACCCATTCGCTTATGAGTAATTAGTTGCTTGGACATCCCAAACTTAGGGAAACCCGTTCGCTTATGAGTGATTAGTCGATGAAATATTAGATTATGAGTAATTAGTTGCGCTTTGACCATTGATTTGGGATTTGGGATTATGCTGAGGTTTATTCGAAAATTGTACCCAGCAGTAAACCATGAGAACCGGGCTATTGGCATGAAAAATACATTGGTTTATTATAGAGATCGAGCTAGTTAAGGAATGGGGACTGTACAGTCGAAAGTGATTTGCACTTTGCGTTCATTTACACTGACATATAATTGTATGCTTGAGGTTTTGTGATACATATACATGTGTAGTAATGCGGTGTGTTTGCACTGCGGTGTGCTTGAGGCTAACAATTTCCCGATCCGGACGAGTCGTTCACCCGTATCTTATAACACGCACAGGTATTTTCCATTTGATTTTGGAAACTACCAATTTCAATGTTTCGATTTTGGAAACATATGCTCAGTTTTGCATCAGTTCATACCATACACATCCAAAAAATGACATACAACTGTATGCTTGAGGTTTTGTGACACAAATACATGTGTCGCACTGCGGTTTTGTGATACAAATACCCGTATCTAACACGCACGCACAAGTATTATAAGGCAGCATCAGTCCATACAATACACATTAGTTCATACCATACACGCACAAGTATACACACACGCACAAGTATCATAAGGCAGCATCGATCAGTTCATACCATACACACACAAGTATATACACACGCACAAGTATAATAAGGCAGCATTGATCAGTTCATACCATACACATCCAAAAAATAACATACACATCCACATCCAAAAGTATCATAAAGTTAACTTAATATATACACATCCAAAAAATGAAATTATAGTAGCATCAATTCATACCAGATCAGGGTTGCGGGGCAGTGGAACTTCCAACTGATTCGTTAGGGCTTTGCGGCTGTGGGAGAGCCGGTCCGAAGTGAGCAGCCGCATGTGATGGACCCGCAGCATCAGGACAAGGGGTGAGGTAGTTTGGCCAGTCAAATTCCTGATCAACTTCTATATCTACCCACTGATCATTCCTCTGGTTCATTGGGGCTTGGTTATCAACATGTATGTCATGGGCGACTTCCGGAAATAAGCTTGGCAAGGGGGGTAGCTCAGCAGCTTCTTGTATCATTGCATTAAATCTTTCATCTGAATCCATTTCCCATTCCCATCCGTAATGATGCAAACATGGAACCACCTCTTCCTCCCTATTGCTCACAAAAAGAAGTTCAGGCCTTGTCCCAGGATGAGCATGGGTACAACGCTGAACCTTAATAAAGTAAACCTTGTTATTGATTTGAGCAGCAAAAGTATTTATATTGCCAATGCCTTCATAAAATTGCATTTTCAGGTAGAAAGATGTATGGTCATACTGAGACCAGTAACAGTCGTCAATTGCAAGCACACGTCCCATTGGCTTCATTACTTCTTCAACAGCAGGAACATTACTCTTTAGGAACTCGGGAAAGACATCAACTTTAGCCCATGATTCCACTTCTAACGCTGGTGAGGGCTCAAATTCTTCATCAGACCATGATTGCAGGTAAATAGCACCACCAGGTTTTGTAAAAACTTTCAACATTAGGGCATGATCACGAATTCTGTACGATGGGCATGATACTAGAAAAGAGTTGTTGGGTATTACCCGTATAGGCCACGAATTATGATTGAGAGCCACCTTAAGAACGTCTTGCACAACTTCGAAATTCCAATGTCCCTTAATAACAGTGGCTGTGATGTATAGAGACGAGTCCATTGTTTTTGTTTATTTTTAAAATTTCGAAGATTGGGGTTTAGGGGATATGGAGGAGATGATGTTCTGACGCTGGAAAGGATGTGCGAGGGACCCAATGGATGGTGTCAGGCAGATATGTGAACTGGAAATGCTTGCACAAAAGACGAAGCATACTCAATTCTATTTCTGATGAGGTGGCACGTAGTGACCAATGCTGATTGGTCAACTGTTATAATTGTATGCGTAACTCACTTAGATTTATAAGTTAATTAGATGGCCAAATGCACAGATGCATGCACACAGCACATATGCACTTATCAAATTAATAACTTGTAAATTCAAATTGCAGGATCTGAAATGACGTGGGGAGATACAGCCGGCAAGTGGAGGACCTGAAATGACATAGAGATACAGTTTCTGGTTCATGGCATTGCTACTTTGTAGAATGCACACTAATCGTATTTATTGGCACTTGTATTGAAGGTGGTATGTGTTGGCACTTTTACTACTTTTAAATTATGTATTTGATCGTATGTGTTATATATTTGATCGGATGTATTGAAGGCGGTATGTATTGAAGGTTTGAATGTGATGATGAATGTAACGGATGTGTTTCTTCTATGTAAAAAACTGATATTGCAAAATTTATAATTAAACGTTGTATTTGCTTTCTTTTACTGTTGCATTTGCTTTTTTCCTGATGTCGTGTTTCAAGATAATGGTGTCGCATTCCATAATACAGTGATGTTGCATTACGTAAAATATTAGTAAGTCCACGTGGCACGTAAACGCCACAGCTGACATGGCATGTGACACGTGTGCAGCTGACGTGGAGATCTGACGTGTCGTGTGACACGGTGGCAGCTGACATGGAAAGCTGACGTGGCCGCCGCTATCGTGACCTGGTACCCAGGATCTAACTAATTTTCAAGCAACGCTGAATAATGTTGCATTATGTACAATTAGTGTTGCATTACGTCTATAACGCAACACTTTCTTTCTGTGGCAGTAGATGTGCTAAAGCGTTGCCTTAGATGGCTAATGCAACGGCCGCGGATGCCATGCCCCCTGGTGTTGCCTATTTGAAAAAAGGGGCTACTGCAACGCTTTTTTGATCTACGGCCACAGTAAAATAGTGTCGAATATGCCCACTTTCGTAGTAGTGGGTGAGGGAACAATAAACTCCAGGTCAGTCGTGGGACTGGTGTGAGAACTCAAAACAGTTATTATTAGGTTCATTAAGTTGGGAATTTCACCGGACCACGCCGCTAACGCGGAACGGGTTTACTCCATGTGAATACCCGTGCATATAAATACGCAATGACCTTTCTAAAATGAAGTTATCATAAGCTCGTCCCACATCACACAATGCAAGCGCACACCAGATGGGCGAGGTTTATCTTATGTTAACCAAACATGCTTTCATACGTAAAATCCTCTTTCAAAGCCATAATATATATATATATATATATATATATATATATATATAGTGTGGAAAACATTTCTCAAATAAATGTATTAATCCTAGACGGCATAATACCCATCCTATTATGTCGCCATATATATATATATACAAACCAAAATCGTGTGGTACGTATTGGAGATTTGGTTTCCAACTTGATGATTCCTGGCACGAAAGATCAATCGGAACACAAACGAAATGTAATCAAGGGTTTTTCATCCAGACGCGGACACCAATACAAATCGCGAGGTAGATCAACGGTTTTCGACCAGACGCGGCCCCCCGAACATACCCTATTCCATAAGTCATAAGTGGTTTCCCACTGCTGCAGCGGTCATCAGCAATTCATATATATACACAACCTAACCGCCAGTTTCTCATCATCCGGGGTGTGAGGTTTGTCGATGTCACGTCATACACAAAGCTATGCTTCGATAAGCCATTCTTTGATCATCACTAGCTCGTTTCCTAACTTGGGTATGTCACATTGACAATTCATGACCTATCACTGATTTCAATCAACGCATACCCTCTAAGTTCATATGACTTAGAGACGACGATAATATATTGCCACAAATCCGATATTCATTAACGGAAGTCAGTGCTATGCAGTCAATTTCAATGTCAGACACACCATCCATACAAGACCGTTCTGGGTCTGAACAGAACAACCCGAAAATACTTAAATTTGTTCAGGTCTCATGCAACTCACATCTCATATCGGGTGGCCTACCCAACCGAGACATTAATCAACAATCAATATAAACAATTCAAATATTCCCAGTCTTCATTCATTGTTTACCAAGTCCTGAATTGCTTCATAACGTCGTATTATTACTTGGAATGGTTTTCGAACATATGCTCGATCCCGGTCTTTCCAAGTAATAAGCGTACTTTAAACAGTAGCTATGGTTCACACAGGCTTTTCAATTCAAATCTCCTTCCACATAGTTATCAATTCATTTACAACTAAAGATTTGAATTTCTATAATTTCGTACATCTCGTTATCATCTTAAATTCTTCTTTGAAATCAAAGAGTATACCTTCGCTTCAATTTCTTACTTTTAATTCCCTCGGATCGAAGATTTTGACTAAATTCCAATTACGATACGAATTTCCACAACTCAAACTTATTGGGTTTCAAGAATGGTATTATTGAAGATACGATTCACGACAGAACCCAAATCAATCGTCATTGAATCATAAATTACACAGAAATTTTATCCACTTATATTCTATATAAATTCTCATAATCAACGAATACTATAAGTAGAATAACGACATAATAATATCTTTCAAATTCCCCAGATAGTATACATTTACATCATGAGGTTCATACCAAATATCGAAGATTATTTCTATCTAGCTTATTTAAATCAAGGTGAGAACCCGTATCTTAATTGAAAGGTTTATTCAACTCTTTGACATTAGATCTGGATAGAGATACCATCAACTTATCTTCAATATTAATTTCCGTATCCAACTCATATTACAAGCGGAATAACGGTGAATTACCTTTTAAATTCCTCAGATAATAAGAGTTTTCATTTACCGAACAAATATCAAACATCCGAAGATTTATCTCCAACCATATCCAATTATTTAGTATTAAAAACCCGTATTAGTATCAATCTAAATTCCATATAAAATATTTCTAATACTCTTAAACCTTTGAAAATATTCCACAAATCATTACTTACAGTTCGGAAAATCGTTTACGGGTTAAAACTTCAAAATAGATTGTTTTCGAAGAAAGCGTTACAATAGCGTTCCAAAAGTGTTACAAAACAGTTATCTTAACTATTTTGATCAAAATATCGTTTATCTTAGCCAAAACTTAAACTTTACAATTGAAAACACCTTTTCATAATTTGTAATGATTTTACAATTTTTCCCACATTTTTAAATAATTTAAAAATAGCTGTTTATAGTTATGGGCAACAATTGTTCTTACATCGATCTTTTCCAAAACGGTTTCAAACATAACTTGAAAATTATAACTCGAATTTAAAATCTGCTTTCACTCATTTGAAAGTTCTTGTTTATATAAATCAAATGTTTTTCGTTTCATGGAAATCCGATTTAGATTGCAAAAGTTATAAGCGTTTCAAGTTGCATCTAAAATACGTAAATTGTCGTTATGCGACAAGCTCTATTTTTACCATAATAACCATTATTCTACGATACTTCAAAATATCTTAGAAAATCGTTATATCCTTATATAACCCTTTTAAAATCATTTAGATTTACTTTTCAAATTATTTGGATCTAAAATTCAATTTTCATAAATTCTAATTCATTTCTAAATTGAAATAACTTCAAATTAACCTTCCCATTCGTCGGATCAGTTAGGGATAGCCAGGGAGAGCAGGAAACTTCATTTCCAAACCCAAGCCTAGACACTATCCTCTCTGTCATCCTAGAACGTTCTGGTGTATATTATATTATTAATATAAAGAGACATCGTTCATATTCAAATTTCAAAATCTCATTTCGAATTTAAATTGAAAATAATATATTTTACCAAAACTGGTTTCAGATAGATATAAAGATCGTTGTACAGAATCAATACATAATTCAAATCATTTCCAATCCTAATTCAATATTTAAAAAGTTAATATTTAATTCAAAACTAACAATTTAAATATTATTTAATGGTTGAATAAAATCGTATATAGGAAGGAGATTTTAAATCGATCACCCATATATTTCCACAACCACGGGGTGTGTGTGTAATATCATGCAACGCAATCATATTTATCCAAATGAACCATATAACCAGATGGATACGAATTCATTCATCACAAACAAACAGTTTAACGGTGCACAAGCGTTACGGTCAATAACGCTTACCAGTGTTCAGTGTATTATCTAACTACATGCACATCATTCACATAATAACATCCATCACACAATCATCATCAACAAATTTTAATTATCTCAGCTAATTATAATTAACTAATTTAAACAAAAAATTTTAAATTATAAGTTCTCACCTAACAGCTCTCCAAATCTTCACGGTAGGCGAGCCTAGTTGAGTGAACCGTCGGACAGTATTTCGGCGCAGCGTCTTCTTCACAAAAATATATATAATATAATATACACTAATCTCTCTTTATATTATAAGAGGAGGAAGAGGAGAAATGACGAACTTTGGCAAGGTGGTGGTGGAAAGGAGGAAGACTTATGCCATGGAAACCATGGCCATAAGCTTTAAGAAGAAGAGAGAAAGAAAAGAAGTGAGAATGAATGAAAAAGTGGAAGGAAAGGGTGGTATTTATAGGAAAAGAGGAGTAAGGAGAGAGTGACACATCATAAGACATGTGGATTACATGCATGGAATGTTGCATGCAAAATTACAAGTGTCTTAACACTTGTAAAAAGGAGAAGGAATGTGTTTTTGGTAGCATTTACCTTAAACGTTATGAAAACAAAGAGCAACGCATAATACTAATGCTATTAACTTATGTTATCTTTTGACAAATCCGATCGAACGACAAATAATATCAGTAAATCCAACTTATTAATAATCATTCTTGTAAAATCATAAAATAAATTATCCTTTACCAAATTCATACTTTTACCAATCAATATTATCAAAATCAGAAAATATCATTACTTAAACATAAATCTTATAATTAAAAAATTTCAAAATAAGTTTTCTTATAAAAATCATAATAAAACAAAATACTTATACAAAGTTAAAATTCATATTTAAACCTAATAAAATCAATTTATATTCATAAAATCAAAAATTAAATAAATAAAAATCCAAATCAAACATAGTTAAAATTCTGGGATGTTACATTCACCCCCCCTTAGAAACTTTTCGTCCTCGAAAAGGAAGTCGAGTAAATTTAAACTCCTTCACAAATTTTAAATTCCAATTTCTCTCTCAACATACCAGAAATGTAATGGTCAGAACCAAGGCTCACATCATTCTCATGGTACTCTGTCTGATTCTCACTAAAGGTAGAGTCTAAGGATACTTCTATGATCTCGTGATTACTAGGGTCGTCACGGGTCTTGTTTAAAAATCGCATCCTCTGAGTTAGACTCAGAGCTGCTATCCTACCATTAAGGAGAACTGGGATAGATATATCTAGTACTTAGAGGTCTATGACCCTAAGAAAATTATCTTTCTAACTTACTCTTACGGAACCCATGGTTTTCTTATCAATTATAAGACTAAATGCTCAAATTAGAAATTTAAATCCAAGTTCTCAAATAAAATTTTCCCTAATCGTTCAATTATCTTGCAAAATAACATCTTGGCTAAATTCAGTATTAGAAATTCTATTGCACTCAATACAAATTCAAGTTCAATTTAAGAGATAATTCAAAATACTGGTTTCAAATCTAAATTAGTTCACTTGTCCAAGGCTTTATCTGAGCAGGGAAAAAGGAAGAATTCCGAAATAAAGTTGAATAATGACAATTCGGGGTGATATTCAAAATATGACAATGGGTCGAGCAAAACCCAGCGATAAGGGAAGAGATAGAATTATATTTTCGAAATACTCATTCTATTTCAAATTTGTATTTCAATCGTTTCCAAATTAACCCATTTATAAGTTAACTTTTATACTCATTTAATATTCAAATTTTTATTTTCATATTCACCTAATCGAACTTTAAAATTCAAAATATAGAAAATTTCTTTTTCATTCTTGTTAAAATATCATGTCTTGTTTAGAAACATTTTCTTACTTAACTAGCCGTACAATCTCTTAAAACAGGTTTATTTAAAAATACCATCACGCTTCCTCTGCGCACTCTGATTATGCGTATATTCAAACTAGTATTGGTAAAACATCCCAAAACATTAATTTCAAAATTTCTGGAACCAAATCCTCAAAATTAATATTTAAAAATCCAAATTTTTCTTGCATAAGTTGGATTCTATATTTCAAAGAAAGCTCATTTATTGAGGTTTTGTTACAAAATATCTTGGACAAATTAAAGTTATCGACACGGTTTCACATGGCACAAAGAGGCATACATAGATCAAGTCAAAATTCCATGTGCTCAAGTCAAGTAAAGATGCATAGAAGTTCCATGCTAATTTGTGCATGAAAGTTATACATAGACCAAATCAGGTTTCATGAGCTTGGAATAGAAATTCAACATCTAATGAGCATCAATAGGTGCGAAGGTTCGAATCAAATACTTGGCCAAATGCACATGATACAAAGGTACGGATGACACTACTCAATAGCAGATGGTTGGAATTTAAATGGACAGTCTAGCCCAAGATGGGAACTCACATGCAAACAAGGATACAAATTCTAACGGTTTAATCATGGGATACTCGTTAAATTTTCATAATTTTCCTCTTGAACAAATCTTACTTTAACAACTTCATTTTCTTCCTTTGTGTTTCAAGTGAATACTTGTTGAGAAATTTTTGTTTGACCCACTCGTTCATGCCGGTTTCTCTTAACAAGGGAAAATATGAAAATTCAATTGATTTGTTCAATACATATCCCATTTTATCATATTAACCTTGTTTCTCAAAATTCGTATAGCTTCAGGTGGGAAAATCGGTCTTCTCCCCCACTTAAGACATTTACCATAATTTTATTAAATTGTATCGTCAAAATCGAAATATGGGGTGAACCAAGCTCGCTTACATGCATTTTCAAAATTTCACTTTTCAGTTCTTCAAGTGAGATTAGCTTCTAAAATATATCCTTGCGGTTTTGACAAAATAGTCTGATTCACGCTTCTAATTATCAGTTAAGTATGCGTTTAACTTAACTACCTTATGTTAAATTCATTTTTCGCATATCCCATTTCATAACATAATACATTCAATACTTCGAAAGTCATTTGCGAAATCAATTTTACAATTGTGAGGACGTCGCAAAACACTTCCAATTGTTTATCTATACAGCTTTAAGTACTTCTTGACGTCTCGATCAGAAACATATAGTCATCCCACTTTCGAAACCCAAAAATAAGACTGATGATGATCGATCAATCACCAAAATTATCCCCAAGCGACTAGAATGTGATTCTATATCCATCTAGTATATATTAGACTTCATATATACGTTAGCTAGGCGTATATGCAAAATCCTTACATACTTGATCATCCAACCTTGACGTCAAATAAATACTCGCAACCGTTTTTATTACACGCTGATTATCTTTCAAATCTATAGCTTTGAATTAACAATCTTTTTATATAAATCTTTTATATATAGGCTGCAAAATATTTTGAAATTCTCATTCCAAGCTCGAAGTTTTTTTTCCAATACGCTTGTTAAAGCCAATTCACTAATCGCTTATTTCTCGATAACTCCGAACAGATCGACGCTGGATTTTCGAAGTTTTATCACAAAGAGCCCTTTTTATTTTGAAAGTATTTCCTTTAAAAATCTTATTTTCAAATCTTCTTCAAAATATTTTATTTCAAATAATTATTATTTTCAAAAGTGATTTACTTGTACAAAAATACCTTATATAGATTTCAAAAATACGCTCTCTCGTCATAATATTCCGGAATCTCATTCTAGGGCATTTCTAACCCTATCTCTAATGAGATACTATAGCTCTGATGAGTCCTATCCTTTGTTCAAAATATGTTGTACCCGATAGCTTTGTATAACCAAAGCTCTGATACCAACTTGTAACGACCCGCCTTTTTGCCCAGTTCTTGTCGGTAATTAAACCGACTCAAACCGTTCAAAAAGACGAATTGTTATGTGTGCATACATATTTTGAACAAAATAACAGAAATTTTCATTGCGAAACACAATGTTACATCAGAGTTACATAAAATATCAGAGTTACAACACATACAGCGGAAGAAAAGAAAATATACTCTCAGCGGAAGAAAATCATATGATATAGCAGAAGCTCCCATCTCTTACACGAACTCCAACTCTAAAAGCACTCTGAATCCTGCTCCAACGATCTATAACTGCAAACTAAACTACTAGCCGCCCGTGCAAGATTATGGGCACCCAGAGTTTAGGTGAGGGAACAATAAACTCCAGGTCAGTCGTGTGACTGGTGTGAGAACTCAAAACAGTTATTATTAGGTTTATTAAGTTGGGAATTTCACCGGACCACGCCGCTAACGCGGAACGGGTTTACTCCATGTGAATACCCGTGCATATAAATACGCAATGACCTTTCTAAAATGAAGTTATCATAAGCTCGTCCCACATCACACAATGCAAGCGCACACCAGATGGGCGAGGTTTATCTTATGTTAACCAAACATGCTTTCATACGTAAAATCCTCTTTCAAAGCCATAATATATATATATATATATATATAGTGTGGAAAACATTTCTCAAATAAATGTATTAATCCTAGACGGCATAACACCCATCCTATTATGTCGCCATATATATATATATATATATATACATACAAACCAAAATCGTGTGGTACGTATTGGAGATTTGGTTTCCAACTTGATGATTCCTGGCACGAAAGATCAATCGGAACACAAACGAAATGTAATCAAGGGTTTTTCATCCAGACGCGGACACCAATACAAATCGCGAGGTAGATCAACGGTTTTCGACCAGACGCGGCCCCCCGAACATACCCTATTCCATAAGTCATAAGTGGTTTCCCACTGCTGCAGCGGTCATCATCAATTCATATATATACACAACCTAACCGCCAGTTTCTCATCATCCGGGGTGTGAGGTTTGTCGATGTCACGTCATACACAAAGCTATGCTTCGATAAGCCATTCTTTGATCATCACTAGCTCGTTTCCTAACTTGGGTATGTCACATTGACAATTCACGACCTATCATTGATTTCAATCAATGCATACCCTCTAAGTTCATATGACTTAAAGACGACGATAATATATTGCCACAAATCCGATATTCATTAACGGAAATCAGTGCTATGCAGTCAATTTCAATGTCAGACACACCATCCATACAAGACCGTTCTGGGTCTGAACGGAACAACCCGAAAATACTTAAATTTGTTCAGGTCTCATGCAACTCACATCTCATATCGGGTGGCCTACCCAACCGAGACATTAATCAACAATCAATATAAACAATTCAAATATTCCCAGTCTTCATTCATTGTTTACCAAGTCCTGAATTGCTTCATAACGTCGTATTATTACTTGGAATGGTTTTCGAACATATGCTCGATCACGGTCTTTCCAAGTAATAAGCGTACTTTAAACAGTAGCTATGGTTCACACAGGCTTTTCAATTCAAATCTCCTTCCACATAGTTATCAATTCATTTACAACTAAAGATTTGAATTTCTATAATTTCGTACATCTCGTTATCATCTTAAATTCTTCTTTGAAATCAAAGAGTATACCTTCGCTTCAATTTCTTACTTTTAATTCCCTCGGATCGAAGATTTTGACTAAATTCCAATTACGATACGAATTTCCACAACTCAAACTTATTGGGTTTCAAGAATGGTATTATTGAAGATACGATTCACGACAGAACCCAAATCAATCGTCATTGAATCATAAATTACACTGAAATTTTATCCACTTATATTCGATATAAATTCTCATAATCAACGAATACTATAAGTAGAATAACGATATAATAATATCTTTCAAATTCCCCAGATAGTATACATTTACATCATGAGGTTCATACCAAATATCGAAGATTATTTCTATCTAGCTTATTTAGATCAAGGTGAGAACCCGTATCTTAATTGAAAGGTTTATTCAACTCTTTGACATTAGATCAGGATAGAGATACCATCAACTTATCTTCAATATTAATTTCCGTATCCAACTCATATTACAAGCGGAATAACGGTGAATTACCTTTTAAATTCCTCAGATAATAAGAGTTTTCATTTACCGAACAAATATCAAACATCCGAAGATTTATCTCCAACCATATCCAATTATTTAGTATTAAAAACCCGTATTAGTATCAATCTAAATTCCATATAAAATATTTCTAATACTCTTAAACCTTTGAAAATATTCCACAAATCATTACTTACAGTTCGGAAAATCGTTTACGGGTTAAAACTTCAAAATAGATTGTTTTCGAAGAAAGCGTTACAATAGCGTTCCAAAAGTGTTACAAAACAGTTATCTTAACTATTTTGATCAAAATATCGTTTATCTTAGCCAAAACTTAAACTTTACAATTGAAAACACCTTTCATAATTTGTAATGATTTTACAATTTTTCCCACATTTTTAAATAATTTAAAAATAGCTGTTTATAGTTATGGGCAACAATTGTTCTTACATCGATCTTTTCCAAAACGGTTTCAAACATAACTTGAAAATTATAACTCGAATTTAAAATCTGCTTTCACTCATTTGAAAGTTCTTGTTTATATAAATCAAATGTTTTTCGTTTCATGGAAATCCGATTTAGATTGCAAAAGTTATAAGCGTTTCAAGTTGCATCTAAAATACGTAAATTGTCGTTATGCGACAAGCTCTATTTTTACCATAATAACCATTATTCTACGATACTTCAAAATATCTTAGAAAATCGTTATATCCTTATATAACCCTTTTAAAATCATTTAGATTTACTTTTCAAATTATTTGGATCTAAAATTCAATTTTCATAAATTCTAATTCATTTCTAAATTGAAATAACTTCAAATTAACCTTCCCATTCGTCGGATCAGTTAGGGATAGCCAGGGAGAGCAGGAAACTTCATTTCCAAACCCAATCCTAGACACTATCCTCTCTGTCATCCTAGAACGTTCTGGTGTATATTATATTATTAATATAAAGAGACATCGTTCATATTCAAATTTCAAAATCTCATTTCGAATTTAAATTGAAAATAATATATTTTACCAAAACTGGTTTCAGATAGATATAAAGATCGTTGTACATAATCAATACATAATTCAAATCATTTCCAATCCTAATTCAATATTTAAAAAGTTAATATTTAATTCAAAACTAACAATTTAAATATTATTTAATGATTGAATAAAATCGTATATAGGAAGGAGATTTTAAATCGATCACCCATATATTTCCACAACCACGGGGTGTGTGTGTAATATCATGCAATGCAATCATATTTATCCAAATGAACCATATAACCAGATGGATACGAATTCATTCATCACAAACAAACAGTTTAACGGTGCACAAGCGTTACAGTCAATAACGCTTACCAGTGTTCAGTGTATTATCTAACTACATGCACATCATTCACATAATAACATCCATCACACAATCATCATCAACAAATTTTAATTATCTCAGCTAATTATAATTAACTAATTTAAACAAAAAATTTTAAATTATAAGTTCTCACCTAACAGCTCTCCAAATCTTCACGGTAGGCGAGCCTAGTTGAGTGAATCGTCGGACAGTATTTCGGCGCAGCGTCTTCTTCATAAAAATATATATAATATAATATACACTAATCTCTCTTTATATTATAAGAGGAGGAAGAGGAGAAATGACGAACTTTGGCAAGGTGGTGGTGGAAAGGAGGAAGACTTATGCCATGGAAACCATGGCCATAAGCTTTAAGAAGAAGAGAGAAAGAAAAGAAGTGAGAATGAATGAAAAAGTGGAAGGAAAGGGTGGTATTTATAGGAAAAGAGGAGTAAGGAGAGAGTGACACATCATAGGACATGTGTATTACATGCATGGAATGTTGCATGCAAAATTACAAGTGTCTTAACACTTGTAAAAAGGAGAAGGAATGTGTTTTTGGTAGCATTTACCTTAAACGTTATGAAAACAAAGAGCAACGCATAATACTAATGCTACTAACTTATGTTATCTTTTGACAAATCCGAACGAACGACAAATAATATCAGTAAATCCAACTTATTAATAATCATTCTTGTAAAATCATAAAATAAATTATCCTTTACCAAATTCATATTTTTACCAATCAATATTATCAAAATCAAAAAATATCATTACTTAAACATAAATCTTATAATTAAAAAATTTCAAAATAAGTTTTCTTATAAAAATCATAATAAAACAAAATACTTATACAAAGTTAAAATTCATATTTAAACCTAATAAAATCAATTTATATTCATAAAATCAAAAAATAAATAAATAAAAATCCAAATCAAACATAGTTAAAATTCTGGGATGTTACAAAGAGATAAATGATAGAATCCATCTTCAGCTCCAGCTATCTAGAAAGAGCCTGCTAAAACCTGAATACAAGGCTACCCGTGTAGGAAATGGGGCACCCGAGTTTGCAAGTGAAACAAACTACGACTCAGTCATGGGACTGGTATGAGAAATCTACTTAACACATTTATAATATGGCTAAT
This sequence comes from Allium sativum, assembly GCA_030737875.1. Lineage (NCBI taxonomy): Eukaryota > Viridiplantae > Streptophyta > Magnoliopsida > Asparagales > Amaryllidaceae > Allium > Allium sativum. The sequence continues at coordinate 437,180,529 of CM060919.1, forward strand.
CCCAGGACCACACCACTTTTGTGGAACGGGTTTACTCCATTGGATTGCCAGTGCTTTAATACAATTAAATCTTTTAAAATTCACAATGCTTTTTATAAAAATGAAGCCGATATAAGACTCAAGTCCCATCACACAATGCAACGCAAACCGGAGGATAGAGTTTTACCTTATATTGACCAAAATATGCTTGATACGAGCAAAACAAATCATTTAAAATGTAAACCTTGTCGTTTAATTCCTAATCAGACTCCAACTGTAAAATAGTATGAGAACGATCCCCTAAGTATTAACCCCGAAGGCCGAAACCAACATCAGATCAAAACCCAGGAAACCACCCGTCTTTTCTCGTTTCCAGTTAGTTTCTAATTTTATAATCAATCATAAATATCAATCATAGACGGCATTAATGCCCCATACCACTATGTCGCCATATATAGGTATACAATCAAAACCGCACAGTCACGTATTTGGAAGTTGGATTTCCGTCATGAACCAAGGCAAAAGATAGTCCTTACCGACTTCGAGACTGTAAAGACCCGTAACTTCCCCGGTAAGGAAAAAGCGGATACTTCAAGAACAACACACAACAGAACGCAGACGGAAGAACATTTCATTGTTTATTACAACAATTTCATCAGAATACAAGAATATACAGAGTATGAATAAATATTACACAGAAAATAACAGAGATTTAAATTACATTTAAATACATCGCAGCGGAAAATAATACAAAACACAACTAGAAGGAGATATACGGATACAAAGCTTCCCGGATATCGTTCCAGCTGTAAACCAGGATCCTGTGAATATAAATCTGCAAAACCAAAACTACTAGCTGCCCGTGTCAAAATATGGGCACCCAGTAAAACAATAAACTCCAGGTCAGTCATGTGACTGGTGTGAGAACTAAAACAGTTATTAATATTTATTTTAAAGTTAGGTAAATAAAGAACAATGAAGCTATTATAAGACCCAGGTCCCATCACACAATGCAACACAAACCAGAGGATAGGGTTTTACCTTATAATAGCCAAAGAACGCTTGATACGTTAAAACAAATCTTTTATTGTTGCTATAAGTGAAGAAATCAATTTCAAATCATAAGTATCAATCATAGGTGGCATGAATGCCCCATACCACTATGTCGCCATATATAGGTTATACAATCAAAATCGCAAAGTCACGTATTTGGAAATTGGATTTCCCTCTGTGAACCGAGGCCAGGGATCGTCCTCTACCGATTCGAGACAATCTAGCCCATGTCTCAGGCAAGCGCGCAGACAAGCCTTGGATCGTCAGGGCCGGTCCACCGATGTGGATTAAAATGCCTGAACACTGCGTCTCCCCGCCATATGGGGCGTAAATGAGCCAACGAATGACTCCATCGGACCCGGATCGTCCGATCTAACCAAGGCGCCTCGCAACAGCAACAACCACATAAGTCAAACTCGTCAGGGTGTGTAAAACCACTGATGCCACTTCTAGCTAGAAGGAAATGCATGCCCTCCCTGATGTCCTCTCCCGTTTCTGGTTCACAACCGGGGTGTGAGGCTCGCGAATTCACGTTACACAAAGCTGTGCCACACAGGCTGTGCTTTGATCATCACCGCAAGACTTTGCTTTCCAACAGAAGCCTTGATCAATTGCCACTTAGGCATGCCACACAGGCAATTCACTCCATGCGTTTGATATCCATCGATATATAACCCCTGAGCTCGTACGTCTCAGAGAAGGGCGTTAAACAAGAGAATAAATTCTCCGCCGCCAAACAGATATATATTTAATAGAAATCAACCACACAGAATAAAATCCAATGTCAGACACACAGTCCATTTACAAGTTCGTCCTGGGTCTGAACGAAACCGGAGGCACCTTGTACCTCGCATATCCATCGATCTCCAAGTACGTCTGGACGATCACCAACTAATTCCCTCCTCTTGGGTGTACGGCTCAATCAAGATCATCAGTAATTATCCAAACAACGTGAAGACCTCCGGTCTTCAACCACCGTCTTCATCTTCGACACCACGTCGAATTAGTTATTCAGAATGGGATAAACCCGGTCTTTCTGAATAACTCGCGTATATAATAAACAAATGTTACACAAACACAACATATGCCTCATTCCAATTCAAAATATTCTTTTATTCAAATATTCTTATACTTTGGGAAAGGTTCCCATTAATTTTATCAAAGATAAATTCTTTAAATTTATTCTTTAATCTTCTTTGAATACCAAATCAAACTAGTCGGGATTAGCGAACCACACCGAAGTAATCATTTATTTCCCAATCCCAGCCTATTCATCCCATGAAGTAAAACTGGTAATACTTCATATCTAACACCACGATGTTATCGGTAAATTCAATTACCATTTCACGTTCAAATCTAATTAAAGATTTAACTATCGCCTGGAGTAAAACTGGTGATACTCCATTCTCAATCTTTTCAATCTAATTAAAGATTCATTAAAACTCCACTTAGTTTTAATCTTTAACTGGGTTAAAGAATCAGTGTCATTTAAAAACACGACTCAGGTAAACCCAAAATCACATTCCATTTATTATCGGGTTAAAGAACAAGTGTTATTTAAAACACTGTTCACGATAAACCCAAAAATCAATATCAATTCAATTCCAATTAAATATTATTTAATTGGTACACTTCATTAGATCTAAATAAAAAGATTTAATCTTTTTCTCAACGGGGCTTAAGAACAGTGTTAATGAAGACACCATTCACAACAAACCCAAATCACATTTGGTATTAAATACAAGGCTCTGAATAGAGAATATATCGGCTTATATTCAATATCAAATTCTACGACCAACAAATATCGTATGGGAAATAACGATATAAATATATCTTTCAAACTTCCATAACAATATCTGTATAATCACGAAATCCAACATCGAAATATTCCAAAGACAATTTCGATTCAAATCCACTCCAATTCAATTATTGGAAATTATGGTTACTTTTAAAACCTTTTTCAAATTCAATTTATTTATTTAAAAATAAATAGAATTATAATTCTAGTTCAAAACTAGTTCATTTCGATAAAAATCTATTTTTATCTTTTCAAATATGGAGTTTTTCATTACAATTCTTCCCAAATCACTTCTTATGATTTTACACAAATTATTGATATTTTTAATAATTTTATCAAGGCCCGTACAGTCGATTTCCATCAACGGCCATCGAACTGCACTTACAACGACCCTTTTTCAAATTTGAGTTGGACATAATTCCAAATCCAACCGTTAGATTTCAAATTTCTGATATTTGTTAGAAAGCTCTTTTTGATATGAACGCAACGGTTCCGGTTTTAGGAGAATCCGACGGTCGGATCTCCCGCAATATCCATTCGAAGTCAATGGTCGAAATTCGCGAACTACCGCGGCGCGTTCTATTCAGGCCATTATATTATATACATAATATATACTTCGTCGATTTCCTTTCAAAACGAATTTTATAAATCGTTTTAAATTCGTTTTCAAAACGATTTCAACTTCCATCTCAAATTCAAATCAAAATTTGGATCTTCCCAATATAAATTCGTTTTAAATTCATTTCAACTCGATTTCAATTCAAATCCATTTCAATTCAAATCGGTTTCAACTTAAATCAATTTCAGTTTCAATTTCAATATGTTTTAAATTCAATTCAAAACGATTTCAATTCTATTACAATCTAATTCGAATTTCAATTCATTTCAATTTAATTCGAATTTCAATTTATTTCAATTTAATTCGAATTTCAATTCATTTCAATTTAATTCGAATTTCAATTTATTTCAATTAAATTCAATTTCAAATCTATTCAATTTAATTCAAATCTCAAATCTATTTCAATATTCATCGAAAAACGAATAAAATCGATATAAATACCGTTCACGTCGAAATGGCGTCAATCTAATCAACACGGCTTCATATATTTCTATTTTCAAATATTCTATTTCAAATATTTCTTTTTCAAATATTTCTATTCAAATATTTCTTTTCAAATACTCTATTTCAAATATTTCTTTTTCAAATATTTCTATTCAAATATTTCTATTCAAAACTGGAATGAGGCCCAATCAATTACCATATAATGTTAATTATATGGATTTTCTACAACACATGTATAAAATAACAACGATAAATAATCAACCATCATCCAGAGTGCATTCTACACTGTATAAGCATTAAATATAAATATTTAACGCTTATGACAGTCTGTCAATCAATCGATCGACATATAACTAATTATTGGGATTAGTGTATGTCATATATCATCCCAATACCCGTGTGGGGTTTCAAACAATCATACCCAGATTTTATTTGTGCAGTTGGGCGATGTGTAAATTTATCGTCCCAATCAATATCAGTCAAATGTGTGTATATAAACAAGTCCTTCGATTTGTTTATATTTATTTTAAATACACATTAAAAATTCTATTTTTAACTATAAAATATTTCTAACTATATAATATTTTATTTCATTTCACATCACGTCACACAATCAACTACACATCAAAATCAAACAAACAAGCATACAAGCCGTCCATGGTCTGTGGACGATGGGTGTCGGGTGCTACTAAACACCGTCTGCATCCTAGTATATATTTTAACTAGAAAAATTAAATAAAGGTGAGAAGTTCTCACAGAGGGTTCCACTCCGCCGTGCTCTGCTGTTGAACTGCTGAACCGTCTGGATTTGTCTGAAATTCTAATGCAGCCTTTACTATGCTATTCATAATAAAAATTATATTTTTATTGCTTCATTCAATAAATAAAAATCATATTTTTATTTCTACTTCATATATTTTTACAATGCTTCTTTCTATATAAAAATAATATTTTTATATTTCTACTTTATAAATAAAGATCGAATTTTTATATCATCGCTATAAAAATCACATTTTTATTATGCTATGGTATAGATAAAAATCATACCTTTACATAACGAAAATTCACCCCTTTTTCTTTAATAAAAATCTAAACTTTTTTATTATTCAAGAATTCATATTCTTCTTTCTTCAGATAATAAAGATCATAGCTTTTCATTTGTAAAAATACATCCTTTTCATACCTTTAAAAATCAAATTTTTTTCTTGCTTTTAAAAAATCTAATTTTCTCGATTTAAAAATCAAAACCTTTAAACTATAAAGATCTAATCTTTATTTGTCTTTCATATAAATAAGAACCCTATTTTTATTTACAAAAGTCCTACTTTTTTAAATCACTAACAATTGAAAAATTAAAGAGAAGGAAACTCACAATTTTTTCTATGGCTTTGGCAAATGAGGGATCCGCTATCACTGTTCGAGGTCGGAGGGTCGAAGACGGCTGCTAAGGGGTGTAGGCGACACGGGTTTTGGCCGTGGAATAGGAAGAGAGGGCGGAGGAGTGCAGAATCGGACGAAGGAAGAAGAGGGGGGAGGGGTTGGCCAGGCTCGGTGGTAGGAGGAGCAGGCGGAGGGGACACGTCGAAGGTGAGGAATGGAGGTGGCGCGGCCTAGGGTTCGGCCTGGTGGTGTCTCGTTTTGGGCGCTAGCATAGGGGAGCTCCACCAGAGTTTGGCGGCGCTGGAGGAGGGTTAGCAGGGAGGCGCGGTGATCGATTTCGAGAGGGGGGGGGGGGCTGAGGAACGGGATTGCAAGTTTTTTTTTCTTTTTTTTCTTTTTCTGAGATCTAACGAGGGGGGAAAGAGAGAAGAGTAAAAGGGGCGTTGACTAAGTAATTAATTATAAATAATAATTTAATTATTTAATTTCAAAAAAAGTACCGTTTTATTTTGAACTCGAAATCAAACACACTGGCTGTCCTCCCTAGCGTAATACCCCCATTCCTAACACAATGGGATATGTATCGTGAGCCAATTCGATCGTTTCGATCAGTTTCCATCAAAATCCACATATAACTCTATATATTGAATTTGAACGCGCATTTCAATTTACCGGGGCCTCATACTAAGCAGAAAAATTCCAGAAAAATATTTTCTTGCTTCGTATTGGCGATACGGTCCTAACAAAACTAATTTCGTCAAATTCCGAGACCGTTTGAAAAATGGCCATTTTCCAGTCGATTAAAATCAACTGAAACTGCTCAAACGCGTTTTCCTTTGCCACACTCACATATTGATTCAAAAAATTATGAAATTTAAAATCTAGCAATAATTTGACATCGCGGATCCAACAAAAGTGGTTTCGTCGAAAACCGAGGTCGTTTGCAATATGGCTATTTTCAAGGGCTGAAATTCCATAGCGACTATTCTGAAATTTCAACTGGACATATCTTTTGATTAATGCTATGAAATTCCAATCTTTCAGATTCGTTGGAAAGATATTCACAAATAGATTCTAATATTTTTGGTTTCACTAAAATCTGGTTTATTTTGCACCCGGTACATTCATTCGAATTTTGACATCGAATTATCGAACTACCGCGCCATTTTCAATTCCTTATATAATTTAAAAATAATTTTTTATATTCTAACGACGATTCGAATAAATATATACGTTCAAATTCTATTCAAAATAAATTTCTTGTCGTTATTATTTAAAATAATTCATTTTAAATAATCAAAATTCCCTAAAATAGCCAAAATAAAAATTTTAAATTGGCTCAGATTTCCGGGTCGTTACAGAGACACACTAGCCCGTGTCTCAGGATCAGAGCTCAAGTGACCCTAAGAGCGACAGGGCCGGTCCACCGATGTGGATTAAAATTCCTGAACACTGCGTTTCCCCGCCCTTTGGGGCGTCAATGAGCCAACGAATGGCTCCATCGGGTTCACATAGTCACCGATATATCCGAGGCGCCTCGCAACAGCCACAACCACATAGGTGAAAATAATATAAATGTCAGCCAGTTTAAGCACTGACACCACCTCTAGCTAGAAGTAAACGCATGCCCTCCCTGAGGTCCTCTCCCGTTTCTGGTTCATACCGGGGTGTGAGGCTCGCGAATTCACGTTATACACAAAGCTACGCCACACAGGCGGTGCTTCGATCATCAACCACAAGACTTTGCTTTTCAACAGAAGCCCTGATCATTGCATCTTAGCATGCCACACAGGCAATTCACACCATGCAACTGATGGTTATCAATCGCACAAAATGAATTCCAATGTCAGACACACAGTCCATTTGCAAGTCCGTTTTGGGTCTGAAACCGGAGGCACTATATACCTCGCATACCCATTGATTTCCACGTATGTCTAGACGATCACCACTCATTTTCCATATTTCGGGATGCCTCCCAATCAGGACATCAGTTACCATCAAACGAGGTGAAGATCTCCGGTCTTTGACCACCGTCTTCATCTTCGATTTCTTATCGTCGATTCAGTTATTCAGAATGGGATAAAACCGGTCTTTCTGAGTAACTTGCGTATATAATAAACAAGTGCTACACAAACACACCATACGCCTTATCCTAATTCATTAGTCACTAACCGTAAATCAGTAAGAGAACGATTTCCCAAATATTAACCCCGAAGGCCGAAACCAACATCAGATCAAAACCCAGGAAACCATTCGACTTAGCCAACCTTCAGTTAGTTTCTAAATTTCACATTCCATATCGTTTATAATATTTTATAATGATTTATCGCAATTTTTATTTATTTAAAAATGGCCAATTTATTCAAACGACGCTTCAGGCCATAATGCGGCCGTGACGCTGTTTTTCTTCAGATTCGATTTACACATATCTAAAAATATAACCGTTGGATCTTCACAAAATTTATATCATTAGAAAGATCTTCTCAAAATGAATCCAACGATTCCAGTTTTGGGAAAATCCGACGGTCGGATCTCCCGGTACATTCGTTTGAAGTTTCGATTTCAAAATACGAACTGCAGCGTCGTTATTCGATTTAATTCAATTATATATATATATATATATATATGTATGTATGTATAAATATAATCGATTCTGGCGCTATTTTTCTTCAAATTTGAATCAAACATTCCAGACAATCCAACCGTTGGATCTTTACAAAGTTGGTGTCGTTGGAAAGATATTTCCAAAGCGAACCCAACGGTTTCGGTTTTGGGAAAAATCCAATGGTCGGATCTCCCGCACTAATCATTTGAAATCACGGTTGAAAAACACGAACTGCAGCTTCGTTATTTGATTTATTTTAATTATATTTACACACACACATACACACACACACACACACACACATATATATATATATATGTGTATACAAATATAATCGATTCTTCGATTTCAAAACCACATTCTTTTCATACCTTTGATAAAAATGATATTTTTATCCAACTGACTTCTATTTCAACCCTGCACCATTTTTAGCAATTCATGTATATAATAAAAATGGGATTTTCATTGTAAAACTATTTATTTCAAAACACGACTATTTTATATAGTTCATATAGATGGTAAAAATATGATTTTTATTATAAAACAATTTCTTTCAAAACACAGCTATTTTATATAGTTGATATAGATGATAAAAATATGATTTTTATTGCAAAATAATTTATTTCAAAACACGAATACCATTCAACACATGAATATTATTCAACGAATGAATTTCTATTCAACACACGAATATAGTTTCAACATATGAAAATAATTCTAACACACGAATATTATTCCAAATTTCGGCAGCATAACGGCAGGGTAGTTAAAACCGGGGCTGTTCCTAGTATGGCTCCTCACTCTACCTTAAAGCCTCGCAGCTTTTGACAATGGGGATTTCATGCATCTAGTTCGCACGCAGGCGGCATGTATATTTTTTTCTTTTCCACAAACTAATCCTATGTGGTTTCAACCAAATAATTCTCAACCACAAACGGGTATTTTTCAACCACAATCAATCAATTTCAACCACAAACAATTCTAATCAACCATTCATTATCAACCACTTCTCACACCAATCACAACCAATAAATATCGTCCATGGTTTGTGGACGAGGGGCGTATATATATATATAAGCATTTCACTTCTATTTCAACACATATATAATTTTTACAACATATATATAACTTATATATCGAACGTACAACTTATACAACGCTTATACAAGAGGTGTACAACGCTTATACAACTCATACATCGCCTATATACATCGTCGTTTTCCATATCGTTTATGAATTAGAAATCTCACATTGGGTTCCACTCCACCAAAAATAGCAGAAGGCTCAAAAAAATATGCGGTCTCTTCTAGAATGTAGAAGACGTCCACACGAGTCCATTATCTCTTGTTTCACTGAATTTCGTCAACAAACGAAAAAGATATGATTTTTACAGTGAAATCAAAAACCGTAGCGCTTTAAAGTGCTATAGTATAGTTTATTTTAAAATAGCCGTACCTCAGCTGATTTGTTCAAAACTAGGTTTCGATTTTTCTTCAAATCCATGTAGCTATTTGTCGATCGGCCTTTGCAGCGTCGGAGGGGGAGGAGCGGCGCAACTGCGCCTGGAGGAGTTGGCCAGTTCGACGGCCAGAGGAGGGTGCGGCGGCGGTATGAAACCCGAAACTTCCAGGCGACGAATCTCTCCAATTTCTTAATGAAAAATCCAAACTTGCTATGGATTTGAAGATATTGACGAGCTCTACAAAATCTCCAATAGGATGGAGGACTAATTTTGAGCGAATTGAGAGGAATCGAGGAGAGAAGGGAAGAACGTATTTCCGCCATCGCCTGGAGCCAAAATCGGGGAGAGAGAATATTCCTCGACCAATGATTTTTTTATTAATTTATATATTTTTAAATTTCTAAAATACCCTCTTTCACACAGGAACACCAATCCAAACCCAACGACTGTCGTCCCTAGCTAAATACCCTCATTCCGAACACAATGGAATATGTTTCGAAGGCCCATTCGAATGTTTCAGTCAGTTTTCCTTCAATTTAAAATATAAAAACATTCAATATTTAATTTGAACGTACATTTCAATTTGCCAGGGCCACAAACTGATTCGAAAAATTCCAAAAAAATAAATCTAACTATGTTTTGACGATACGGTCCCAACAAAACTAGTTTCGTCGAATTCTGAGACCGTTTGAAAAATGGCCCATTTCTGGTCGCTCCAATTTAACAGAAATCAACCAAACACATTTTCCTTTGCCATGCCCACATACTAACTTCAAAAATTATGAAATTTGAAACCTAGCAATAATTTGACATCCCAAATCCAACAAAAGTGGTTTTGTCGAATTCTGAGGTCGTTTGCAAAATGTCCATTTTCTGGTCGATCCAATTTAATAGAAATCGACCAACACATTTTCCTTTGCAACGCTCACATATTAGCTTCAAAAATTACAAAATTTGAAATCTAGCAATAGTTTAACATCCCGGATCCAACAAAAGTAGTTTCGTCGAATTCCGAGGTCGTTTGCAAAATGGCCATTTTCATGGGCTATATAAACTCAATAGCGACCTTTCTGAAAATTCATTTGGCCATAACTTTTGCTTCCCGCTATGAAACTTCGATCTTTTAGATTTATTAGAAATATATTCACTAACAGATTTTACTATGGTTTCACTGAAATCCATTTTGTTTTGCACCCGGTACAGTCAGTCAAAGTTTGAAATGAAAATTTGAAACTACCGCGCCATTTCAGGCCTTGTTTATAATTCAAAGTAGTTATATTTATTTTCAAACGTCGATTCAAACTTACTTTTCGTCGTTATTAATTAAAATATTTATTTTAATTATTTTAAATTCACTAAAATAGCCAATTTAATTTTTTTAAATTGGTACAGATTTTCCGGGTCGTTACACTTCACATCTGTGTTATTTATGTTGATTAACATCTGTGGATGCAGGGAAACAGTTTGTAGGTACCCAACTGGGTTCCTCAACATTTATTTTACTGTTTTTCATATATTGAGTTATATGACGTGACATGAAATCTGTTGTTGATTTTGTATGTTTGAAAGGATACCGATCATTGTTATATGGTACGTTAAATATCATAATGAATACTGGAATGTTAAAAAGGAAATTTTCAATGTTATATTGAAAAAGAAATATTCATAAAATCAATAGATTTTATAAAAATAAAACTATTTATTTAGAAAATAAATAGATTTAAAAGGAATATTTATTTGTTAATCAAATAGGCAGAATTGAAGGGAAATATTTGCAAAATATTTACAAATAGAATTGAAAAAGAAATATTTGTAAACCATTTACAAATAGAATTGAAAAGGGATATTTATTTGAAAATGAATAGAATAGAAAGAGGAAAAAATTGTAAAAACAAATAGAAAGGGAATAGTTAGATTATCAAAGGAATTACTTATAAAATCAATGGATTTTATATAAGTAGAAAATATTTTATAAATAAATAGAATTATCAAAAAGAGGTTTATTTTGTAAATAAATTGATTTTAAAAGGAATACTGGAAAAGTGACTAGTATTGTAGAAAAGGAGAATTTTACATTTGAAGGATTTAGACCTGTGCTTCGCACACGGGTATAACGTGTTATGGATTTAAAGCAAAGTTTGAAAATAGAATCTATTCCGACCGATAGATTGAGAAGATAAATTTATAAATTATATTTTATAAATTAAACGAAATGTTTATCATTGGATAAATAGAATATATAAGTCAGGACTTATATAGAGAAGCAAGAATCGATTTCAACATCGATATTTGAAACAGAATAAACGTAGAGTAAATCAAAGGAGTTAATCAGATAGAGTTAATCAATTAGAGTTAATTGATTAGATTTAGAATTAATCGAATTAGAGTTAATTGAACATAGTTAATTGAATTAGGGTAAATCGAATATTAGTTATTCAATTTGAGTTGATAGAATATAGTTATTTGAGATAGAGTTAGTCAAACATAGTTATTCAGGGTGAGTCGCCATTTCGTACGACTGCTAGCGTAATTCGCAGGGCTGCAGATAGCCTATGGCGGTCGGATGTTTCCTGAGGGAATCAGGCGTAACCATTGTGATCGCTGCGATCTAGGATCAAGCGAATGGAGTTAAATCGAATATTAGCTATTCGAAATAAAGTTGAAACAGACACAGTTATTCGAATATAGGTTAATCCAATATTAGTTATTCGATAGGAGTTAATCAAAATGTGTAATCAAAATGTATTAATCAAAATGTGTTAATCAAAATGTATTAATCAAAAGGAGTTATCGTACTTATTCGAAAGGAGTAAATCGAATATAGTTTATTCGAACAGAGTTAAAGGAATTAATCGAATATAGTTTAGTCGAAAGAAGTAAGTTGATAGGAGTTAATTGATAAGAGTTAATTGATTAACGTTAATTCAATAGAGTTAATCAAATAGAGTTAATAGAATATAGATAACCGAATAGTGTTAATGGAATAGGGTTAATCGAATATAGTTTATTTGAAGGAAAGAGTTATCGAATAGAGATTTGATTGAAAGAGAGTTACGTAAGAAAGTTGGTTAAAGGATTTAAAAAGGTGAACTTTGTCTATTTCGAGGTTAGAAATGTTGTTCAGTTAAGGTCTGAGAGGTAATTATACCCCAACTTGATTGACTTCGTTTTTAACTAAGAAATGGATAAGGTTCGATAGTGAAGATTGATTAAGTGAATTTAGTTAATGAGTGTAATGGTTTAAATTGGCTTAGTGATGTTTTATTTAAACATCTGTTTAACAAATGAATAAATTTTGGAAACATTTTCCAAACATAATCAGAGATATTTTCTAATCATAGAAAATGAACTGTAAGTGAAAAGGAATACTGGAATGACAGTGATACGTGAAACAAAGATGGAAATGTTTTCCATGGTTTGATGACGTATATTTCCTAAATTTAGAAAATAAGAAATGTTGAGTATATAGAAATGGGAAATGGATAAATTAATGATAAATTAAATTAAAGGAGATAAATGTTGAATGTTGATTGATCGATAGAGTTTCCATCTGGAAATAATATCGTTGGTTGTACACCTATTTTTCTTTGATAGTTAAATCACCGACTATCAAAGTTTTTGACCATTTTTCCGTCGTCAATACGGAGAGATCTGGATCAGATATATTATCTGAAAACCACTCTATACGGACGTTAGCATTGCGATCAAAGAGTGAAGACGGAGTTATGCAAGGGCTATCCTGTTTTCAGAATAGTACCTTCGGTTGTCTAGTCCCAGGACAACGTGAATGGACGAATGTCTGACAGAGTATATCTAACGGGTCGCGTAAGTTGATCTCTTCAAACGTACTTATGTTTGGTGGTGGAGGAATTCGTTTCTCTTAGCTTTGTACCCGTGGTATTTTTGAGGAAATCAATTTGTGATTTGACGGGTATGACGATGTGGCATTCAAAGTGAATGGTGGTCAAGTGTTTCAAAAGATACGTAACGACCTCAAGCCTCATCAACCGAGAAATGACAGAAATCGGACAGGCAGCATGGCTAAGCGGGTCGCTCCCATTAGGGTGTATATCACCTATCTAGGGAAAGTCCATTTTATTCTTTTATCTGTTATCGATGCTGTCCTTTTTCGGGAAACGGTGGGTAGCTCCCAACCGTTGGTGATATACATTTGATACACTCAAGCGAAATGAGTGGTCGGTTATGTGAGGGCCGGATTACAAGATGTTCTTGTTGAACCCAGTGTATTTGCCTCTAGAGATACACTATCGGCAGGTGGTCCCATACCTTGTCATAGTTGGAAATCCAATCTCCAATAAGCGCCCGTGGTTTTTGTTTGTATACTATATATGTGGAACGTGAGATGCAAGCGTTCTGCTAGATTGTTAATTACTTGTGATTAGACATTATTATAATATCAGAGAAGTATTGATTTCCAAAAGTGTTTTGGGTTATCGTAAGGTAAAAACCGTCTGTGTTTATGTGTGGATCGGTCTTACGATTATCTTTTCGTTTGAATTTTTTTTGAAAAGTTAAACCAAATGATTTGAGTTTACTCACGCCAGTCCCAGGACTAACCGAGAGTTTATTTTGTTTTGTTTCCCCTACACTCTTAGGTGCCCAAATTTGTACAGGCAGTCAAGTGATTAGGATTTTACAGATATACTTTGGAGGAGCTTGGAGCAGGGGGCTTCAGCACTATAGATATATAGTTTAGTTCCGCTGTGATATTGTGTGATAATGGTATGTATATACTGTTACAAGTTATATTTCCAAAGTTATGTTGTATATTATATTTTATTCGTTCCGCTGTGAGATTTGTGTTTACTCTGATTGTGTTCTTCTTCTTCTTCTATTCTAATTTTATCTCTTACCTATTTTCACCCTTTAACTTCTTTCTATTAATGATCTGGAATGTTCGATACCTGAATAATTAACATGGGTTTTATGTTGATTTTCTGGGTCAAAAATCCTAGTTCATTACAGTGGTATCAGAGTGGAAGGTTAAGTGATTACCTTGGCCCTGTGGCGTGACTCGGTAGAGATGGGGTTAGTAATACCCTAGATTGAGTTGAGTGTATATATACGAGTGAACGTATTTGTTATTTGATATAAAAATGGTTTTATATTATGGAGATTTATTAGTTGAGTAGTTTGTGAATTCTGGTCGATCAGTTTGATCCACTGTATCGATTGGAATTTCTAGACACTCAAGTCCGATAAACCGACACAGTATGTTTTGAAAGTGGGTAAATTAAATAATTTTACCCAAAATATATTTTGATATAAAAGAAAGGTATATCTTGGGATTATTATCATATATTGGATGTGTTGGTTGATTATAAAAGTAAAATGGTTATATGAATAACCAAACAGAATTCGTATAAGTGTAATATATGAAATCAGATGAATTAAATTTGAATTAAATCAAAATTGAAATTAAAACCCTGAAAAATTGAACAAGTGTTTACAGCTGGATTTGGATTAAATATATGAGAAATTTAAGATCCTGGGAGATTTTAAACTGTTTACAAGTATCACGAGTGATATTTTGAAAAAGATTCCAAAATGAAAGTGTTTAAAATTTGAGTTTTGAAGTGATATAGTATTGAACTCACTTTGATAGCTGGGAAATAACTCTGATGATACTGGCCACATCATCAGTGTTCATTTTTGAGTTGTAAGTGACGGATTACTACCAAAGAGATTGTTTTGGATTGTTTTGAGAAAAACGAGTGGATTTGAATCTTGAAAGGGAATATTTTATTTTTGAAAGAGCTAAACGGTTTAAAAACTTCCAGGAGATATGTGTTGAACGAAAAATATATTTAAACAGAAATTGGGAAAAGCAAATATGAATTGAATTGAAACCAATTAACTGGAAATTGAATTGAAATAGAACGATATCGAATAAAGTTAGATTTGTGAGTTATGAATTTGTTTAAGTATATTGGACGGGTAAGTAAGAGTTGGAATTGGTAATGGAATTTGAGAATGAGTATGAAATTTGGTTTGAAAAGAGGATGATTGGATTTGATAACAGATGATTGGAGATTGATTGGGATGACTTTGGTATATGCTGAATTGGCAGCAGAATAAAAGGATTTAATGATATGCCCGACAAAAAAGGTACACGTTTATTTTTATGGATTTAGTGATTTGTGGGCCGATTTGGCAAGCCGCTTGGCTATTTGATTTTCTTTTGGGTTGGTGAAGGCCTAGAGAGGCGAGTTGGGGTTTGAACTAGTAACCGGTACAAGGGAGGTGCTGGCGAAATTTTTCAAAAATTTCGGGTGTTAGAAAATTTTCAGGATTTTTGAAAATTTTCGTTAGTAGGAATAAATAAATATTTAATTGAAACCAACTTGGTTCAGTTAAAATTAAAGTTGGTAAGTAAACAAATAAATTTGTAATAGTCAATAGGGTTTGTTCTCTACCTTAGCAATTTCGAGGACGAAATTATTTTAAGGGGGGGAAGAATGTAACGACCCGTATTTTTTTCGGTATATAAATAGTTTATCTAATTATTTAAATAATGGTTTAGTTATTTAAAATGATCAAAATTAAATTATATTGAATATTTAACTAAAATAAATAACATAATAATATATTTAATTTCTGAAATAGCCAGAAATAGCGGAATTCACAAAATGGTGTGGATTGGATTATCTGTGATATTTAATTCAGTTTAGAATAGAATTAGAATAACAAATATATTATTTGAACGGCAATTTGAATGTACAATTATATTATAATTAAAATCGAGCTCGAAATGGCATGGCAGTTCGCTATTTGGCGATTTGAACTTCAACTGGATGTATAGGATTCGTTTTAAATCGGATTTCTATGAAACAAAAAATGTTAGGAGTTGGTGAAGTATATTTTTCTAGTGGAAGAGAAAAATCGGGATTTCATTTTGTAGATTTTTAGTTATGTCCAAATCAAATTTTAGAAAAGTCACTATGGAATTCCTTTATAATTTATATCAATTTATTTATATTTTAAAATGGATTTTTAAATATAAATCGAATATCGATGTAACACTGGATTTGAAATATCGAGTTATAAATCCCAATGAAGCAGTATGATATTCTATTGTGAATATATACGATAATATTTATTTTTAAATATTAAATTTAAATGTTTTTAAATATATTTATATATTTAAATGGTTTATTTTGAGCTTTAAAAATAACCAGTTTTGCAAACGACCTCAAAATTCAACGAAACTAATTTTGTTGGATCCGCAACATCAAATTATTTCTAGATTTCAGTTTTCGTGATTTTTGAAGTCAGTATGTGGTCATACAAGATTTTAATGTGAGAAACAGTCAATATTTTGATAGTTAAGAATACGCTGTGTGAGAAAATGAAGTCGGAATTTGACGAAACCAGTTTCGTTGGGACCGTAGTGTCAAACAATAGCTACAGGTCCATTTTCAGGATTTTTGGGAGTCATGTATGATCACAGGAATTTTAGAGGACACAGAAAAATATCGTTTGCTTAAAATAAAATAGAAAAATCGAATAAAAAAATAATAAAACCGTCCCATAAAATACCTTTACCTTTCCTAACCCTAACCCATTTTCATTCTCAGGCAAAAACATTGCGCCGCCACCATTCTTCCTTTACAGAAAAATTTTCCATCCTTGAAAATCAAAATAAAATCAATCAAAAATTTATAAATCCAAAACCAAATATATTCGAGTCCCTGATGAAGTATTATTCCTTTTGATATGGGTTAATCATGGTTCGACATCAGTTTTGGTGTCTGCGAAAATGCAGCGTAAGGTTAGGGTTGGGTTTTTTGTAAAAATTATGGTTCGATCCATGAAATCGAGTTCGGTTTTGGGATCGAGGAGGAAATCCGCATATTGGGTGCTAATTTTGGTGGATTGCATGGTGGAAAGTATCGCTCCTGGACACTGTACATGAGCGAGATGGTAGGCGTCAGATTCCATTGTGATGGTGCGAGATGATCAAAAGGGTGGTGGGTGGAGTGAGGTTTGGAGGAGGAGCATTTGTGTGGTGGTTCCGTTCGGGTTAGTGGAGTATGGAAGGAGGATTTGAAGTTTAAAGAATCGGCTATGGCATGTGAATGAGGAGTGGCTCCAGTATCTCATTGGGAAGAAAGGGGATTTAGGGTCTGGGCCATGCGAGAGGAAGATGGGCCGGAGTATATTAAAGGTGAAGGCCCGTTATTTAATTAAATCTAAGTTTAATTAATTTAAATTGTATTCAAATTTTAAAAGTGTGTAACTTCGTCATATGTAATCAGAATTCCGCAAAACAAGTTCCGTTGGGATCGTATGGATGGTGGCTACACCATGGAACTGACCGGAAATGAATTGAAGCTCGTTTGGATTTATGGTGAAAAAAAACGCCTAAATCAAATTAATGGCCAATTATCGTTATTTAACTATAACCGTCCAAGGTGAGTAAATCTCACTAACTCTACTCAATTTATATTTTTATAAAATATTTTTAGAATTTATAAATAATGGTTGTTTGCTATGTGTTGGTTGTTTGGTTGAACTACTAGTCAGTTGATTGAAAATATAGGTAATGATATTGTTATAAATCGTTAATCGAATATAAATTCTCTTTATCGGAATACTTCACATCCATGTTATTTATGTTGATTAACATCTGTGGATGCAGGGAAACAGGTCGGAGGGACCCAACTGGGTTCCTCAACATTTATTTTACTGTTTTTCATATATTGAGTTATATGACGTGATATGAAATCTGTTGTTGATTTTGTTTGTTTGAAATGATACCGATCATTGTTATATGGTACGTTAAATATCATAACGAATACTGGAATGTTAAAAAGGAAATTTTCAATGTTATATTGAAAAAGAAATATTCATAAAATCAATAGATTTTATAAAAATAAAACTATTTATTTAGAAAATAAATAGATTTAAAAGGAATATTTATTTGTTAATCAAATAGGCAGAATTAAAGGGAAATATTTGTAAAATATTTACAAATAGAATTGAAAAAGAAATATTTGTAAACCATTTACAAATAGAATTGGAAAGGGATATTTATTTGAAAATGAATAGAATAGAAAGAGGAAAAATTTGTAAAAACAAATAGAAAGGGAATAGTTAGATTATCAAAGGAATTACTTATAAAATCAATGGATTTTATATAAATAGAAAATATTTTATAAATAAATAGAATTATCAAAAAGGGGTTTATTTTGTGAATAAATTGATTTTAAAAGGAATAATGGAAAAGTGACTAGTATTATAGAAAAGGAGAATTTTACATTTGAAGGATTTAGACCCGTGCTTCGCACACGGGTATAACGTGTTATGGATTTAAAGCAAAGTTTTAAAATAGAATCTATTCCGACCGATTGATTGAGGAGATAAATTTATAAACAATATTTTATAAATTAAATGAAATGTTTATCATTGGATAAATAGAATATATAAGTCAAGACTTATATAGAGAAGTAAGAATCGATTTCAACAACGATATTTGAAACTGAAT
Source organism: Allium sativum (assembly GCA_030737875.1). NCBI lineage: Eukaryota > Viridiplantae > Streptophyta > Magnoliopsida > Asparagales > Amaryllidaceae > Allium > Allium sativum. The sequence goes on from CM060919.1 coordinate 437,199,377, forward strand.
AAACATAGAGTAAATCAAAGGAGTTAATCAGATAGAGTTAATCAGTTAGAGTTAATCGATTAGAGTTAGAATTAATCGAATTAGAGTTAATTGAACATAGTTAATCGAATTAGGGTAAATCGAATATTAGTTATTCAATTTGAGTTGATATAATATAGTTATTTGAGATAGAGTTAGTCAAACATAGTTATTCAAGATGAGTCGCCATTTCGTACGACTGCTAGCGTAATTCGTAGGGCTGCAGACAGCCTACGGCGGTCGGATGTTTCCTGAGGGAATCAGGCGTAACTATTGTGATCGCTGCGATCTAGGGTCAAGCGAATGGGGTTAATCAAAATGTGTAATCAAAATGTATTAATCAAAATGTGTTAATCAAAATGTATTAATCAAAAGGAGTTATCGAATATTAGTTATTTGAAAGGAGTAAATCGAATATAGTTTATTCAAATAGAGTTAACGGAATTAATCGAATATAGTTTATTCGAAAGAAGTAAGTTGATAGGAGTTAATTGATAAGAGTTAATTGATTAAGGTTAATTCAATAGAGTTAATCAAATAGAGTTAATAGAATATAGATAACCGAATAGTGTTAATGGAATAGGGTTAATCGAATATAGTTTATTCGAAGGAAAGAGTTATCGAATAGAGATTTGATTGAAAGAGAGTTACGTAAGGAAGTTGGTTAAAGGATTTAAAAAGGTGAACTTTGTCTATTTCGAGGTTAGAAATGTTGTTCAGTTAAGATCTGAGAGGTAATTATACCCCAACAAGATTGACTTCGTTTTTAACTAAGAAATGGATAAGGTTCGATAGTGAAGATTGATTAAGTGAATTTAGTTAATGAGTGTAATGGTTTAAATTGGCTTAGTGATGTTTTATTTAAACATCTGTTTAACAAATGAATAAATTTTGGAAACATTTTCCAAACATAATCAGAGATATTTTCTAATCATAGAAAATGAACTGTAAATGAGAGGGAATACTGGAATGACAGTGATACGTGAAACAGAGATGGAAATGTTTTCCAAGGTTTGATGACGTATATTTCCTTAATTTAGAAAATAAGAAATGTTGAGTATATAGAAATGGGAAATGGATAAATTAATAATAAATTAAATTAAAGGAGATAAACGTTGAATATTGATTGATCGATAGAGTTTCCATCTAGAAATAATATCGTTGGTTGTACACCTATTTTTCTTTGATAGTTAAATCACCGACTATCAAAGTTTTTGACCATTTTTCCGTCGTCAATACGGAGAGATCGGGATCAGATATATTATATGAAAACCACTCTATACGGCGTTGCGATCAAATAGTGAAGACGAAGTTATGCAAGGGGTATCCTGTTTTCAGAATAGTACCTTCGGTTGTCCAGTCCCAGGACAACGTGAATGGACGAATGTCTGACAGAGTATATCTAACGGGTCGCGTAAGTTGATCTCTTCGAACGTACTTACGTTTTGTGGGGGAGGAATTCGTTTCTCTTAGCTTTGTACCCGTGGTATTTTTGAGGAAATCAATTTGTGATTTGATGGGTATGACGATGTGGCATTCAAAGTGAATGGTGGTCAAGTTTTTCAAAAGATACGTAACAACCTCAAGCCTCATCAACCGGGAAATGACAGAAATCGGGCAGGCAGCATGGCTAAGTGGGTCGCTCCCATTACGGTGTATATCACCTATCTAGACAAAGTCCATTTCATTCTTTTATCTTTTATCGATGCTGTCCCTTTTCAGGAAACGGTGGGTAGCTCCCAACCGTTGGTGATATACATTCGATACGCTCAAGCGAAATGAGTGGTCGGTCATGTGTGGGCTGGATTGCAAGACGTTCTTGTTGAACCCAGTGTATTTGCCTCTAGAGATACACTATCGGCAGGTGGTCCCATACCTTGTCATAGTTGGAAATCCAATCTCCAATAAGCGCCCGCAATTTTTGTTTGTATACTAAATATGTGGAACGTGAGATGCAAGCATTCTGCTAGATTGTTAATTACTTGTGATTAGACATTATTATAATACCAGAGAAGTATTGATTTCCAAAATTGTTTTGGGTTATCGTAAGGTAAAAACCGTCCGTGTTTATGTGTGGATCGGTCTTACGATTATCTTTTCTTTTGAAGTTTTTTTGAAAAGTTAAACCAAATGATTTGAGTTTACTCACACCAGTTCCAGGACTGACCCAGAGTTTATTTTGTTTTGTTTTCCCTAAACTCTTGGGTGCCCAAATTTGTACGGGCAATCAAGTGATTAGGATTTTACATATATACTTTGGAGGAGCTTGGAGCAGGGGGCTTCACCACTATAGATATATTGTTTAGTTCCGTTGTGATATTGTGTGATAATGGTATGTATATACTGTTACAAGTTATCTTTCCAAAGTTATGTTGTATATTATATTTTATTCGTTCCGCTGTGAGATTTGTGTTTACTCTGATTGTGTTCTTCTTCCTTTTCTATTCTAATTTTCTGTCTTACCTATTCTCACCCTCTAACTTCTTTCTGTTAGTGATCTGGAATGTTCGATACCTGAATAATTAACATGGGTTTTATGTTGATTTTCTGGGTCAAAAATCCCAGTTCGTTACAAAAATATTTTGTAAAACATTTATAAACTTGTTATAAAAAGATTCCAAATAGCATTTCAATTTTTAATGAAAATTGAATTTCCTCATATTACAGTATTTAAAATAATATTAAAATAATAATATTTCCAAAATGTCAAATTTCGAAATCTAATCCTTTTGGTATTTATTATAATATAAATAAAATAACTTAAAACATAAATTTGAAATTTAATCTTTAAATATTTGCAATTAAACAAATAAATTTGATTAAAACATATATTCGAGCAAATTGACGCAAAACTACTTAACTTGGCTTACTTTTGCTTAAAATAATATTTAAAAACATCAAAATCACATTTTAATTTTCTAATAGAAAATTATTTCAAAAACATTCATATATACCTAAATTGGAACGAGACCCAAACAATTACATTATAAAAATGGATTTCATACATCGCATGTATACAATACTAATGATGAATAATCATTACAACAACCAAATAACATCCAAAGTGCACATTACAGCTAATCACAAGGGAGATGTGTGACTAGAATATCATCCCAAGACCCGTGTGGGGTTTCAACCAACGCATAACAATATATTATTTGTGCACTTGTGCGATGTGTGAAAATAATCGACCCAATCACATACACAAGTCAGGTAACTTATATATGGCAGTGTAATCATAATTATATTATAATAAATGTAATAACATAATTTAACATGTACATATCACAGAACTAGATTATAACATCACATACATAACCAGCACTCATACATACACAGATACAATCAGCCACAGATAATCCAAACACAGATAATACAAACGCAGATAATTTACATAAATTTATTTATAAAAATAATAAATAAATAAATTACTGAATTAAAAGGTTGAATGAGAAAGAGTTCTCACCTAGGTTTTCACTTTGTCAGATTTAAATTGGCGGTTCAGGCCCAATTTTGGCCCAAAATCCAACATGCTCCAAATTTGGCAAAATTGGTGTTTATGCGAAGCTTATGACTCACTGAACGTAGCAAATCCTATTTTGCGCGATTTCGAGTTCGTTACAAAAAGTTATCAATTTCTGAAGTTTGAACAAATTAAATAATTAATTAAATTGCGGATTTTATCCAAAATTCCAACTTTCTCCAAATTGGACAAAATTGGTGTCCATGTGAAGCTCTCCTCGCCACGACCACGGCGGATCCAGTTTCGCGCAAATCTGAGTTCGTATGAGAGAGAAATCGCATTACAAACATTGAATAATTAAATTAATTAACTTATTTAATTTTAAACCCTTTTAACCCTGATCTGCTGTTCCAGACCTTCATCAACGCCGTCCGCCACCCACGGCCACTGAGCACCGCCGCCGACTACCCAGCCTTCTTCCCCGCCCTGAGACACCTCAGCACCCATCGCCGCCGTCACCAACTCGCTGTCGTTCGTCGGTAATCAATGAAAAACCGCCGCCGCCTCGGTTGAAATTCCGGCCACCACGCCACATCAGAGGGTCGCAGACCCCACCAGATAGCTGCGCCGCCCTAAGAGGAACCCCTAACCTTCAGTCGCCCCTACCAGAAACTGCCTCAGGCGATCAGAATTCGGCCATCTAAGTTTTGAGCACACTGTTTTTGTGCAGTTCTGATCATCTTGATTTTCACGCAAATCCGTACACTTTCAGACGAAATGATTCAAAGCAAAGTTGTAGATCTATCTCCCCTCTACAACTTCCGTTTAGATTCTATCGCCTAACGATCGACGGATTGGCCAGAATTCCTTTGAGTCTGAAACTGAAATTTTTGTTTCAAACTCAGATCCCGGCGAATCCGCGCGACGATAAGCCACGAAATTTTCGTGGGAGGTAGAGATGGAGATTATATACAATACCCAGAAATTGTTTGGGCTAATTGTTTCTGGATTGAGCATTTTAAATTATTTAAGGTTCAGGGTCTTTTGTGCAAAGAAATTTTAGAGGAGGAAGGAGAGCCGCCTTGGAAGAAATGAAGAAGGAGATTAGGGTTATGAGAAATGGTTAGGGTTGGGAGAGAATGAGATAATTTATAGAGGTTATAAATTTTTAATTAATCCCTTGTCTATTTTAATCCATTTAATAATAAACTTTATGTTATTAATTTCTTTAATTTTTAGTCCATTTCATCATTTAAAATTTCATGTGTTCGCATACTGATTCCAATTTTGATGAAAATTGAAACACAACTAATTCCTAACATTACGGACCCATAGAAACTGATTTCGTCAAATTCCGAGTCCGTATGAATAAATGGTAAATATTTAATGTCTGAAAATTGACCGTTCTCACTGAAAAAATTAATAACGACCACATACTGACTCCAAAAATTATGAATTTTGGAATCTAGAAATAATTTAATATTCCGGACCATAGAAAGTAGTTTCGTCGGATTCGGAGGTCGTATGCAAAATTTCCATTTTTAAGGCGTATATATTTAATATTAAAAATACATATTTACATGAATAATTTCCGAAACTCAAAATATATCATTGCGTGTACTTTTCCAATGTGGAAACGTCATTTTGAACTTAATGGAAGTGGTTTCGAGTCCAAATTCACTCGTATGCAAAAAGTAGCGTTTTGGGCCATACATATTATATATATAAATTCCATAGCGTTTTTCTGGAATTTTGAATTTGTCATAATAAACTGAAATCTTAATTCCTTAAATTCATTAGAATGATATCATCAATACGATCCTAACATTTCTTGTTTCGTCCAATTCCGACTTAAAATGAATTTTATATAATTTTCCAAAGTTCAAAATCAAATTTTGAAATTACCGCGCCATTTCAGGTTCAGAATATAAATTATATTGAATTTGCAAATAAAAATAAAATTTTCAGCCGTTATTATTTAAAAAAAATATTTTAAATATTCCAAATCAATTAAAATATAATATTAATTCAGTTCAGAAATTCAGGGTTGTTACAATCTCTCCCACTTAAAATATTTTCGTCCTCGAAAAGGAACGGAGCTAAAAGTTGTTTAATTAACCAACTCACTTTTCATTCGATTTCTAAGAATTTTCGAATTTTCAAAAATTTGGCTAACACCCTAAATCTTGGAAATTTTTTGCCATAACCTCCTTTGTACGGAGTCATCGGAAAAACGCAACTTGCCTCACAAGGCTCTCGTCAAATCAAAAAGAAAAAGAAGATAGAGGATAGAAGAAAGAAAAAGCCAAGTGGCTAGTCATACGGCTCATAAAATCAAAACCCAAGAAATATAGTAAACATGTACCCATTTGTCGGGCGTACAATTTTATTCCTCTGCTCTGGCCTCCTTGCTATGACATGTTCAATGTATATGTATATACTTGCATGCAATTTCAAACAATCTATCATTCATCCTCATATTGGTTAGTTGAATTAACAATTAAACATCACAACCAGCAATCAATTAGTTGAATAAATTTACAAATGTATAACTTTTATATATACACTCAAGAATCATATTTTTGAATGCCAAGTCACAAACTTATCTAAGTTTTGGTTCTCACACCAGTTAAAATGGAAATATATAGATATCCCACTTTCGCAACTCGAACATAAATACTGACGATGGAGCACTATCATCAACATAATCTTCTCCGGGCTACTAGCGCGTGATTCTATATCTACCCAGTATATTGAGACTTCGAACACACGTTGAATAGACGTATATGAAAAATCTACTAATACTTGATAGTCCAAAATAAATTAAAATAAATACTCAAAAACGTATAAGTTATAAATTTTCAAAACTAAAATTTTGTTTTTAATAAAAACACTCTTTAAACTCATCCTAGGATACTACTGATCCCATCTCTGACGAGTCATTCTTATAGGATGTTACTAATCCTATCTTTGATAAATTCTTTCGTTCGGTTCTAATGTGCCTTGTTCTAGAGCTTTGTAAAACCAAAGCTCTGATACCAAGTGTGATAACCCGATGAAATCCAGTAGGCTTTGCAACCATCCCTTCAGCCCCTAAGCAGCAGGTAATACCCACCGTGGTTCACAGATGATCCCCTAGACACCTTGTTTTACGGCGAGCCTCTCGACTCTTTCACCAACCCTTTGGAACATGTAGGGGTAAGAGCCCATTGTTCACCACCAAACCCCATGGCGAGAACCCCCTATCACGTTGCATCCTCTTACCAGGCATGCCGAACAAGGACTGGAGTGAGAACTAAAAACAGTTATTAGATTTAATTTTAAAGTTGGGTAAATAAAGGGACCACGCTGCTAATGCGGAACGGGTTTCCTCCCAAGAATACCTATGCATAAAAACAACGCAATGCTTTTTAGAAAATGAAACCATTATAAGACTCAGGTCCCATCACACAATGCAAGTGCAAACCAGAGGATAGAGTTTTACCTTATAATGGTCAAATATGCTTGATACGACAAAAATTCATCTTTTATTGTTACTATAAGTGCATAGTGTAGAAAACAATTTCGAGTATAAATGTATCAATCATAGACGACATGGGTACCATCTATCATGTCTCCATACTAGGTTCTACAACTAAAACAGTACAAGTGTCGTATTAGAAATTGAGTTTCCATCATGAACCAAGGCGAGGGATCGTCCTTACCGATTCGAGACTCTCTAGCCCGAGCCTCGGGACAAGTACTCAGTCAAGCCCTTGGATCTTCAGGGTCAGCCCACACACAGTGCAATGGTGGATTATATACATCCTGAACAATAGGTTTCCCCGCCCCGTGGAGCGTAAGTAAAGCCATTAGGGAGTCAATTTCCGAGGCCCTCATTCCATCATCCACATAAGTAAAAATGCCAGGGCTTGTAAACGCTGACACCACTCCTAGTTGGAAGAAAACGCATGTCCACCCTGCAGTCCTCTCCCTTTTTATGGTTCATACCGGGGTGTGAAGCTAGCGAAGCTGCGCTATACTCAAAGCTATGTTGTGCTTTGGTCTTCATCCACAAGGCTTTTCTTTTCAACAAAAGCCTTGATCATAAATATCTTAGCATGCCACATTGTTAGACCATACCGTACCATTGATCATCTACCAAAATATATAAAGGGGTGTTGAGCATAGAATAAATTCTCTACCACCAAACCGATATACATTTAACAGAGTTCAACGAATACAATATAAAAGAATACAATGTCAGACAAACAATCCATCAACAAGTCTGTTCTGGGTCTGAACGAAACCGGATCTTCAATCACCATCTTCATCGCCGATCTTCAACCGTCGTTTGAATTATTCAGAATGGGTTGAAGCCGGTCTTTCTGAATAATCCACGTATTTTAAAATCATGTGCTTTAAAACACAACCAATGCCTCATTCCAATCAAGAATATTCTTCTATCCTTTTATTCACATTTAAGTGAAAATCAAGTGATATTAAAGCTCCATTTAGTTTTAATCTTTCAAAATCATTATCCAATGATTATTCAACTTTTAAGAAATTAATCTTATTCCATTCATTTCCAATTTAAAATATTAAATTAGAAACTTCCTTTTATTAAATCTTTATTAAAAGAATAATAAATCACAAAAACCAATTTCACTGTTTATCGGGTTTTAAGAACAAATGTTATTTAAAACATTGTTCACAATCAACCCAAAATCAAATTCTAATTAATTTCAATTTATTATATTAAATTTAAAAAACTCACTTAAATCTTAATTAAAAAATTAATCTTTTCTCAAATAGGTTTAAGAACAGTGTTATTTAAGACACCATTCACGACAAACCAAAATCTAAATTTGATAAAAAATATAAGGCTTCGAATAGAATTATATCGACTTATATTCAATATCAAATTCTTGAGCTAACGGATATCATATCGGAAATAACGATATTAAATATCTTCCAAATTTCCAAAATAATATCCGTACAATCACGGAATCCAATATTGAAATAATCCGAAGATAATTTCCATTCAAATCCATTCAATGTATTCATTGAAAATTCTTGGTTGTATTAAAACCATTTTCAAATCCTTTTATTTATTTAAAATTAAATAAATCACTTATTTCGATAAAAATATCCATTTATCTTAAAAATTGGAATTTTACGTCAAAACTCCTTTTAAATCATTTATTATGATTTTACGTAATTTTTTCCTATTTTTAAACATTTAAAAATAGGCCTATTCAATTAAATGATGTTTCAGGTTATTTAACTGCACTGGTGCTATTTTTATTCAAATTTGAATTTAACATTTCCAAAGATCTGACCGTTGGATTTCAAAACTCAAATACTCATTGGAAAGCTCTTTTCGATACGAACCCGTAGGTTCCGGTTTCAGAAGAATCCGACAGACGGATCTTCTTTTATGTCCATTCAAAGTCAATGGTCGAAATTCGCGAATGGTCGCTGCGCGACACGTTCTATTCAAACCATTATAATAAATAATAAATAAATCATTGAATTTCTTTTATAAAAATATTTTGTAAAACATTTATAAACTTGTTATAAAAAGATTCCTACTTGCATTTCAATTTTTAATGAAAATTGAATTTCCTCATATTACAATATTTAAAATAATATTAAAATAATAATATTTCCAAAAAGTCAAATTTTGAAATCTAATTCTTTTGATATTTATTATAATATAAATAAAATCACTTAAAACATAAATTTGAAATTTAATCTTTAAATATTCACAATTAAACAATAAAATTGATTAAAACACATATTCGAGCAAGTTGACGCAGAACTACTTAACACAGCTTCATTTTCTTAAAATAATATTTAAAATCATCAAAATTACGTTTTAATTCTTTAACTGAAAACTATTTCAAAAACATTCATATATTCCTAAATTGGAATGAGACCCAAACAATTAACATATAAAAATGGATTTCATACATCGCATGTATACAATACTAATGATGAATAATCATTACAACAACCAAATAACATCCAAAGTGCACATTACAGCTAATCACAAGGGATATGTGTGATTGGAATATCATCCCAAGACCCGTGTGGGGTTTCAACCAACACATAATAATATATTATTTGTGCACTTGGGCGATGTGTGAAAATAGTCGACTCAATCACATACACAAGTCAGGTAACTTGTATATAGCAGTGTAATCATAATTATATTATAATAAATGTAATAACATAATTTAACATGTACATATCGCAGAACTAGATTATAACATTACATACATAACCACCAGTCATACATACACAGATACAACCAGCCACAGATAATCCAAACACAAATAATTCAAACGCAGATAATTTACACACATTTATTTATAAAAATAATAAATAAATAAATTACTGAATTAAAAGGTTGAGTGAGAAAGAGTTCTCACCTAGGTTTTCACTTTGTCAGATTTAAATCGACGGTTCGGGCCCAATTTTGGCCCAAAATACAGCATGCTCCAAATTTGGCAAAATTGGTGTCTATGCGAAGCTTATGACTCACTGATCATAGCAAATCCTATTTTGCGCGATTTCGAGTTCATTACAAAAAGTTATGAATTTCTGAAGTTTGAACAAATTAAATAATTTATTAAATTGCGGATTTTACCCAAAATTCCAACTCTCTCTAAATTGGACTAAATTGGTGTCCACGTGAAGCTCTCATCGCCACGATCGCGGCGGATACAGTTTCACGCAAATCTGAGTTCGTATGAGAGAGAAATCGCATTACAAACATTGAATAATTAAATTAATTAATTAATTAAAGAACTTATTTAATTTTAAACCCTTTTAACCCTGATCTGCTGTTCCAGACCTTCATCAACGCCGTCCTCCACCCACGACCACCCGGCACCGTCGCCGACTACCCAACGTTCTTCCCCGCTCTGAGACGCCTCAGCACCCGACGCCGCCGTCACCAACTCGCCGCCGTTCGTCGGTAATCAACGAAAAACCTGCCGCTGCCTCGGTTGAAATTCCGGCCACCACGCCATGTCAGAGGGTCGCGGACCCCACCAGATAGCTGCGCCGCCCCAAGAGCAACCCCCGACCTTCAGCCGCCCCTACCAGAAACCACCTCAGGCGATCAGAATTCGGCCACCTAAGTTTTAAGCTAACTGTTTTTGTGCAGTTCCGATCATCTTGATTTTCACGCAAATCCGTTCACTTTCAGACGAAAAGATTCAAAGCAAAGTTGTAGATCTATCTCCCATCTACAACTTCCGTTTAGATTCCATCGCTTAACGTTCGATGGATTGGCCAGAATTCCTCTGAGTCTGAAATTAAAATTTTTGTTTCAAACTAAGATACCGGCGAATCCGTGAGACGATAAGCCATGAAATTTTCGTGGGAGGCAGAGATAGAGATTATCTACAATACCCAGAAATCGTTTGGGCAAATTGTTTCTGGATTGAGCGTTATAAATTATTTAAGGTTCAGGGTCTCTTGTGCAAAGAAATTTTAGAGGAGGAAGGAGAGCCGCCATGGAAGAAATGAAGAAGGAGATTAGGGTTATGAGAAATGATTAGGATTGGGAGAGAATGAGATAATTTATAGAGGTTATAAATTTTTAATTAATCCCTTGTCTATTTTAATCAATTTAATAATAATCTTTATGTCATTAATTTCTTTAATTTTTAGTCCATTTCATCGTTTAAGAATTCATGTGATCGCAGACTGATTCCAATTTTAATGAAAATTGAAACACAACTAATTCCTAACATTACGGACCCATAGAAACTGGTTTCGTTAAATTCCGAGTCCGTATGAATAAATGGCGAATATTTAATGTCTGAAAATTGACCGTTTTCACTGAAAAAATTAATAACGACCACATACTGACTCCAAAAATTACGAATTTTGAAATCTAGAAATAATTTAATATTCCGGATCCAGAGAAAGTGGTTTCGTCGGATTCGGAGGTCGTTTGCAAAATTTCCATTTTATGGTGTATATATTTAATATTAAAAATACATATTTACATGAATAATTTCCAAAACTCAAAATATATCATTGCGTATACTTTTTCAATGTGGAAACATCATTTTGAACTCAATGGAAGTGGTTTCGAGTCCAAATTCACTCGTATGCAAAAAGTAGCGTTTTGGGCCATATATATTATATATATAAATTCCAAAGCGTTTTTCTGAAATTTTGAATTTGTCATAACTTACAATTTATAAATTGAAATCTCAATTTCTTAAATTCATTAGAAAGATATCGTCAATACGATCCTAGCGTTTCTTTTTTCGTCCAATTCCGACTTAAAATGAATTTTATGTAATTTTCCAAAGTTCAAAATCAAATTTTGAAATTACCGCGCCATTTCAGGTTCATAATATAAATTATATTAAATTTCCAAATAAAAATAAATTTTTCAGCCGTATTATTTAAAAAAATATACTTTAAATATTCCAAATCAATTAAAATATAATATTAATTCAGTTCAGAAATTCAGGGTTGTTACAATCTACCCCACTTAAAATATTTTCGTCCTCGAAAAGGAACGGAGCTAAAAGTTGTTGAATTAACCAACTCACTTATCATTCGATTTCTAGGAATTTTCTAATTTTCAAAAATTTGGCTAATTCCCTAAATCTTGGAAAAATTTCGCCATAACCTCCTTTATACGGAGTCATTGGAAAAACGCAACTTGCCTCACAAGGCTCTCGTCAAATCAAAAAGAAAAAGAAGAAAGAAGATAGAGGATAGAAGAAAGAAAAAGCCAAGCGGCTAGTCATACGGCTCATAAAATCAAAACCCAAGAAATATATTAAACATGTACCTATTTGTCGGGCATACAATTTTATTCCTCTGTTCTTGCCTCCTTGCTATGACATGTTCAATGTATATGTATATACTTGCACGCAATTTCAAACAATCTATCATTTATCCTCATATTGGTTAGTTGAATTAACAATTAAACATCACAACCAGCAATCAATTAGTTGATTGAATTTACAAATGCATAACTTTTATATATACACTCAAGAATCATATTTTTGAATGCCAAGTCACAAACTTATCTAAGTTTTGGTTCTTACACCAGTTAAAATGGAAATATATAGATATCCCACTTTCGCAACTCGAACATAAATACTGATGATGGAGCACTATCATCATCATAATCATCTCCGGGCTACTAGCGTGTGATTCTATAACTACTCAGTATATTGAGACTTCGAACACACGCTGAACAGACATATATGAAAAATCTAGTAATACTCGATAGTCCAAAATAAATTAAAATAAATACTCAAATACGTACAAGTTATAAATTTTCAAAACTAAATTTTTGTTTTTAATAAAAACACTCTTTAAACTCATCCTAGGATACTACTGATCCCATCTCTGACGAGTCATTCTTATAGGATGGTACTAATCCTATCTTTGATGAATTCTTTCGTTTGGTTCTAATGTGCCTTGTTCTAGAGCTTTGTAAAACCAAAGCTTGATACCAAGTGTGACAACCCGACGAAATCCGGTAGGCTTTCCAACCATCCCTTCATCCACCAAGCAGCAGGTAATACCCACCGTGGTTCACAGATGATCCCCTAGACACCTTGTTTTACGGCGAGCCTCTCGACTCTTTCACCAACCCTTTGGGACATGCAGGGGTAAGAGCCCATTGTTCACCACCAAACCCCATGGCGAGAACCCCCTATCATGTTGCATCCTCTTACCAGGCATGCCGAACAAGGACTGGTGTGAGAACTAAAAACAGTTATTAGCTTTAATTTTAAATTTGGGTAAATCAAGGGACCACGCCGCTAATGCGGAACGGGTTTCCTCCCAAGAATACCTGTGCATAAAAACAACACAATGCTTTTTAGAAAATGAAACCATTATAAGACTCAGGTCCTATCACACAATGCAAGCGCAAACCAGAAGATAGTGTTTTACCTTATAATGGTCAAATATGCTTGATACAACAAATATTCATCTTTTATTGTTACTATAAGTGCATAGTGTAGAAAACAATTTCGAGTATAAATGTATCAATCATAGACGACATGGGTACCATCTATCATGTCGCCATACTAGGTTCTTCAACTAAAACCGTACAAGTGTCGTATTGGAAATTGAGTTTCCATCATGAACCAAGGCGAGGGATCGTCATTACCGATTCGATACTCTCTAGCCCGAGCCTTAGGACAAGTACTCAGTCAAGCCCTTGGATCTTCAGGGTCGGTCCACACAAAGTGCAATGGTGGATTATATACATCCTGAACAATACGTTTCCCCGCCCAGTGGGGCGTAAGTAGAGCCATTAGGGATTCAATTTCCGAGGCGAATCATTCCATCATCCACATAAGTAAAAATGCCAGAGCTTGTAAATGCTGACACCACTCCTAGCTGGAAGAAAACGCATGTTCACCCTGCAGTCCTCTCCTTTTTATGGTTCATACCGGGTTGTGAAGCTCGCGAAGCTGTGCTATACTCAATGCTATGTTGTGCTTTGGTCTTCATCCATAAGGCTCTGATTTTCAACAAAAGCCTTGATCATAAATATCTTAACATGCCACATTGTCAGACCATACCATACCATTGATCATCTACCAAAATATATAAAGGGGTGTTGAGCAAAGAATAATTTCTCTGCCACCAAACTGATATACATTTAACCGAGTTCAACGAATACAGTATAAAAGAATACAATGTCAGACACACAATCCATCAACAAGTCTGTTCTGGGTCTGAACGAAACCGGATCTTCAATCGCCATCTTCATCGCCGATCTTCAATCATCGTATGAATTATTCAGAATGGGTTGAACCCGATCTTTTTGAATAATCCGCGTATTTTGAAATCATGTGCTTTAAAACACAACCAACGCCTCATTCCAATCGAGAATATTTTTTTATTTTTTATTCACATTTAAGTGAAAATCAAGTGACATTAAAACTCCATTTAGTTTTAATCTTTCAAAATCATTATCCAATGATTATTCAACTTTTAAGAAATTAATCTTATTCCTTTCAATTCCAATTTAAAATATTAAATTAGAAACTTCCTTTTATTAAATCTTTATTAAAAGATTAATAAATCACAAATCCTAATTTCACTATTTATCGATTTTTAAAAACAAGTGCCATTTAAAACATTATTCACAATCAACCCAAAATCAAATTCCAATTAATTTCAATTTAGTATATTAAATTGAAAGTCTCACTTAAATCTTAATTAAAAGAATTAATCTTTTCTCAAATAGGTTTAAGAACAGTGTTATTTAAGACACCATTCATGACAAACCAAAATCTAAATTTGATAATACATATAAGGCTTCGAATAGAATTATATCGACTTATATTCAATATCAAATTCTAGAACCAACGGATATCATGTTGGAAATAACGATATTAAATATCTTCCAAATTTCCAAAATAATATCTGTATAATCACGGAATTCAATATTGAAATAATCCGAAGATAATTTCCATTCAAATCCGTTCAATGTATTCATTGAAAATTCTTGGTTGTATTAAAACCATTTTCAAATCCTTTTATTTATTTAAAAATAAATAAATCATTTATTCCGATAAAAATATCCTTTTATCTTCAAAATTGGAATTTTACATCAAAACTCTTTATAAATCATTTATTATGATTTTACATAATTTTTTCCTATTTTTAAATATTTAAAAATAGGCCTATTCAATTAAATGACGTTTCAGGTCATTTAACTGCACTGGTGTTGTTTTTATTCAAATTTGAATTAAACATTTCCAAAGATCTATCCATTGGATTTCAAAACTCAAATACTCATTGGAAAGCTCTTTTCGATACGAACCCGTAGGTTCCGGTTTCAGAAGAATCCGATAGACGGATCTTCTTTTACGTCCATTCAAAGTCAATGGTCGAAAATCGCGAATGGTCGGTGCGCGACACGTTCTATTCAAACCATTATAATAAATAATAAATAAATCATTGAATTTCTTTTATAAAAATATTTTGCAAAACATTTATAAAGTTGTTATAAAATGATTCCTACTTGCATTTCAATTTTTAATGAAAATTGAATTTCCTCATATTACAATATTTAAAATAATATTAAAATAATAATATGTCCAAAAAGTCAAATTTTGAAATCTAATTCTTTTGATATTTATTATAATATAAATAAAATCACTTAAAACATAAATTTGAAATTTAATCTTTAAATATTTACGATTAAACAATAAAATTGATTAAAACATATATTCGAGCAAGTTGATGCAAAACTACTTAACACGGCTTCATTTTCTTAAAATAATATTTAAAAACATCAAAATCACGTTTTAATTCTTTAACTGAAAACTATTTCAAAAGCATTCATATATTCCTAAATTGGAATGAGACCCAAACAATTACCATATAAAAATAGATTTCATACATAGCATTATACAATACTAATGATGAATAATCATTACAACAACCAAATAACATCCAAAGTGCACATTACAGCTAATCACAAGGGAGATGTGTGATTAGAATATCATCCCAAGACCCATGTGGGGTTTCAACCAACACATAACAATATTTTATTTGTGCACTTGGGCAATGTGTGAAAATAATCGACCCAATCACATACACAAGTCAGGTAACTTGTATATAGCAGTGTAATCATAATTATATTATGATAAATTTAATAAAATAATTTAACATGTACATATCGCAGAACTAAATTATAACATCACATACATAACCACCACTCATACATACACAGATACAATCAGCCACAGATAATCCAAACACACATAATTCAAACGCAAATAATTTACATACATTTATTTATAAAAATAATAAATAAATAAATTACTGAATTAAAAGGTTGAGTGAGAAAGAGTTCTCACCTAGGTTTTCACTTTGTCAGATTTAAATCGATGGTTCAGACCCAATTTTGGCCCAAAATCCAACATGCTCCAAATTTGGCAAAATTGGTGTCTATCCGAAGCTTATGACTCACTGATCATAGCAAATCCTATTTTGCGCGATTTTGAGTTTGTTACAAAAAGTTATGAATTTCTGAAGTTTGAACAAATTAACTAATTAATTAAATGGGTGTGTTTTTTACAGGTCCCTGTTATAGTTTCAAAATAAATAAATAAACCCGGTCATAAACTTATTGTAAATTAGGTCCCTATTTTTTGAAAATTCATCAAAAAAATATAAAAAATCATGTAAATTCGTATTTAAATAAAACATGTAAATGCTAAAAAATTCAGAACAAAAAATCATCAAATAAGGCGTTAAAAATAAAAAAAACAGGAAAAAAATGAAATTTCCAGTTAAATGCATAATAGTATGCACATATATCATTTTCCTTATTTTCAGATTTTAATCCGAACACAGCTTACGGAAAAGTTGCATACATATATGCAATTATCAGTAATAATTGCATAAATGTATGCAACTATTTTTTTTTAATTTCCGTACAATCCTGACATTATTTCCAGATTTTATAATTTTTTTTTATGAACGAAAGCACATTTTAAAAAAAAATAAAAATAAAGGCGGAAGTAATAAAATAGGGGGCGGATTTAAAATTTTCAAAACTTTTTTTTATATAAATTAGGTCCCTACTTTTAGCCAGTGTGTTATCCTATAAAAATGTTGCACACATGTGTGCATGTTTTCTGAGAAATTTGCACATTTGGATGCAAATAAAAATGAACTGAAATATTAACTTAAATCTATGCGCTGGAAGAACTGCAATAATTGCACATATGCATGCAATAAAATCAAAAACGTGCATAATATTATGCATTTAACTGCAGTTTTTTCTGTTTTTTTGCTGTTTTCTTCTTTCTGACATTATTTTTGTTGTTTTTTTAACTGAATTTTTTGTATAATGCATAATATATTTTATTACTAATTTACGATTTTTTTTATTTTTTAATTATTATTTTATAAGTTTTGAAAACTGGGGCCTAATTTATATTAAGTTTATGACCGGATGTGAGCCTAATTAAGTTTCAAAATAGGGATGTGAGCCTAATATTCACTAGTTAAATTGCGAATTTTACCCAAAATTCGAGCTTTCTCCAAATTAGACAAAATTGGTGTCCATGCAAAGCTCTCGTCGCCACGATCACAGCGGATCCAGTTTCATGCAAATCTGAGTTCGTATGAGAGAGAAATCGCATTACAAACATAAAATAATTAAATTAATTAATCAATTAAATAACTTATTTAATTTTAAACCCTTTTAACCCAGATTTTCTGTTCCATACCTTAATGAACGCCGTTCGCCACCCACGGCCACCCAGCACAGCCGCCGACCACCCAGTCTTCTTCCCCGCTCTAAGACTGAGACGACCCGAACTTCCCCATGAAGGAAAGCATGGATTGAATTGAGGAAAAGACAAAATAGAACGCCGACAAAAGAACATTTCATTGTTTATTACAACAATTCCATCAGAATACAAGAATATACAGAGTATGAATAAATATTACACATTTCACAAATATCAGAGATCACAATAAATTACATAGCAGCGGAAAAACAATACAAAACACAACTGAAAGTAATACACGGATACAGAGCTTTCCGAGCATCGTTCCAGCTGTAAATCAGGATCCTTGAATATAAATCTGCAAAACCAAAACTACTAGCTACCCGTGTGGAAAATAGGGACACCCAGAGTTTAGGTTAAAACAATAAACTCCAGGTCAGTCATGTGACTGGTGTAAGAACTAAAACAGTTATTAATCTTTATTTTAAAGTTCGGTAAATCAAGGGACCACGCCGTATAACACAGAACGGGTTTCCTCCCAAGAATACCAGTGCATATAGAAAACAGCGCAATGCTAAATAAAGAAAAATGAAGCTATTATAAGATCCAGGTCCCATCACACAATGCAACGCAAGCCGGAGGATAGGGTTTTTACCTTATAATAGCCAAAGCATGCTTGATACGTTTAAAACACATTATTTTGACATTACTATAAGTGTATAGTGTCAAAACAATTTCAATCATAAATATCAATCATAGGCGGCATGAATGACCCATACCACTATGTCGCCATACTAGGCTCTACAAATAAAACTGAAATACACTTATGGGAAATTGGATTTCCGTCATGAGTCGAGGCAAAGGGAAAGCTCCTCTCCGATTCGAGACACTCTAGCAAATGTCTCAGGACCCCACTATGATCCCTGGATGCGTCTGGGCCGGTCCTACCTTACTTTTGAGGGTTAATTATTCCTTAACACACGTTTCCCGGTCCTAACAGACCTAAAATCGAGGCGCCTCATCCAACAACCACACAGGTGAAAAGTATATAAATGTCAGCCAGTTTAAGCACCGACACCACCCATAGCTAGAAAGAAACGTCGTGCTCTCCCTGCAGTCCGTATCCCGTTTTTGACTCATACCGAGGTGTGAGGCTCGCGAATTCACGCTATACACAAAGCTGCGCCACACAGGCCGTGCTTTGATCATCAACCACAAGACTTTGCTTTTCAATAGAAGCAATGATCAATTGCCACTTACGCGTGCCACACTGGCATTTCACTTCATGCGACTGATGTCCATCGATATACAACCTCTGAGCTCGTACGTCTCAGAGAAGGGCGTTAAGCAAGAGAATAAATTCTCTGCCGCCAAACAGATGTATATTTAATAGAGATCAATCAACGCAGAATAAAATCCAATGTCAGACACACAGTCCATTTACAAGTTCGTTCTGGGTCTGAACGAAACCGGAGGCACTTTCCTCGCGTATCCATCGATCTCCAAGTACGTCTGGACGACCGCCAACTGTTTCCCTCATCTTGGGTGTACAGCCCAATCAAGATCATCAGTAATCACCCAAATGATGTGAAGACTTTCGGTCTTCAACCACCGTCTTCATCTTCTCGTCGAATCGGTTATTCAGAATGGGTATAAACCTGGCCTTTCGAATAGCCCACGTATATAATAAACGAATGTTACACAAACACAACAAACGCCTCATTCCAATTCAGAATATTCTTTTATTCAAATTTTCACATTCTTAGGGAAAGGTTCCCATTAATTTTATCAAAGATAAAGTCTTCTAAATTTATTCTTTAATCTTCCTTTGGATATCATTTCAAACTAGTCGGGATTAGCGAACCACACCAAAGTAATTATTTATTTTATTTCCCAATCCCAACCTATTCATCCCCTGGAGCAAAACTGGTAATACTCCATATCTAACACCACGGTGTCATCGGTAAAATTAATTACCTTTTTACGTTCAAATCTAATTAAAAATTTAACTATCGCTTTGAAGCAAAACTGGTGGTACTCCATTCTCGATCACCTTTCAGATTTGATAATTTAAATTATCAATTCACATTTCAATCTAATTAAAGATTCATTAAAACTCCACTTAGTTTTAATCTTTTCAAAAATCAATATCCTGTCTTTAACTGGGTTAAAGAATCAATGTCACCTAAAACACGATTCACGATAAACCCAAAATCACTTTCAAATTCAATTCCAATTAAATATTGTTTAATTGGACAATTTCACTAAATCTTAGTTAAAAGATTTATTCTTTTCTACACTGAGTCCAAGAACAGTGTTATTCAAGACACCATTCACGACGAACCCAAATCCCATTTGATATTAAATACAAGACTCTGAATAGAAAATATATCGGCTTATATTCAATATCAAATTCTGATATCAACAATTATCGTATTGGAAATAACGATATAAGATATATCTTTCAAATTTCCACAACCAAATATGTATAATCACGAAATCTAACATCGAAATATTCCGAAGATAATTTCGATTCAAATCCATTCCAATTGGTATATTGGGAATTCTGATTATTTTTAAAACCACTTTCAAATTCAATTTATTTATTTCAAAAATAAATTGATTTTAATTCTAGTTCAAAACTAGTTCATTTCGATAAAAATCTATTTTTATCTTTTCAAATATGGAGTTTTTCATCCTAATTCTTCACAAATCATTTCTTATGATTTTACACAAATTATTGATATTTTTAATAATTTTATCAAGGCCCATACAGTCGATTTCCATCAACGGCCATCGAACTGCACTTACAACGACCTTTTCCAAATTTGATTTGGACATAATTCCAAATCCAACCATTAGATTTCAAATTTCTAATATTCATTGGAAAGCAATTTTCGATACGAACCCAACGGTTCCGGTTTCAGGAGAATCCGACGGTCGGATCTCCCGCAACATCAGTTCGAAGTCAATGGTCGAAATTCACGAACTACCGCGGCGCGACGCGTTCTATCCAGGCCATTATATATATATTATATATATTTCGCCGATTTCCTTTTAAAAAGAATTTTATAAATCATTTCAAATTTGTTTCAAAAACAATCTCAACTTTCATTTCAAATTCAAATCAAAATTGAATTTTCCATTATAAATTCTTTTCACTTTCATTTCTATTTGATTTCAATTCAATTTCAATTCAATTCGAATTCATTTTCTAAATATTCAATTTTTAAATCTCTTTTCAATATTCATTATAAAAACGAATATAATCGATATAAATATCATTCACGTCAAAATGGCGCCTCTCTAATCGACACGGCTTTATATATATTTCAATAAATTTGTTATTCTATTCAACAAATGAATATTTTCTTCAACACATGAATATATATTTTATTCAACACATGAATATCGTCAACACATGACTATTTATATTTTATAATATTCTTTATTTCCCAATTGGAATGAGGCCCAATCAATTACCATATAATGTTAATTATATGGATTTCTACACAACACATGTATATAATAGCACTGACAAATAATCAACCATCATCCAAAGTGCACTACACTGTATAAGCATCAAATATAGATATCTAACGCTTATAACAGCCTGTCAATCAATCGATCGACATACAACTGATTATTGGGATTAGTGTATGCCGTAATTTATCCCAATACCCGTGTGGGGTTTCAAATCAACAAACACAGATTTTTATTTATTCACATACCCGTTAAAAATTATATTTTTAACGATAAAATATTTTTAACTATATAAATATTTTATTTCTTTTCACATCACACAATAAATTTTCACCACAACAAACAATCAAACATACAAGACATCCATGGTCTGTGGACGACGGGTGTCGGGTGCTACTAAGCACCGTCTGCATCCTAGTATATATTTTTAACTAGAAATGAAGATTTAAAGTGAGAAGTTCTCACCAGCTAGCTAAACGAACCCCGTGACTCTTCCTATGAAGAAATCTTCGCTGTGATCGCCTTTCATCACTTTCGTTGCCCGTAGCCACTACATATATAAAAATCACATTTTTATATTGTTGTTATATAGATAAAAATTATATTTTTACACCGTTACTATATAGATAAAAATTATATTTTTACATCGATATTCATATAATAAAGATTGTATTTTTATCACGTTATTCTCTATATAAAGATTTCGCCTTTTCATTTCATCACTATAAAAATCACATTTTTATAATGGCACTTTATATATTTTACAACGCTTCTTTCTATATAAAAATTATATTTTTATATTTCTACTTCATATATAGGGATCAAATTTTTATTTCGCTACACATATAAAGGTCAAATTTTTAATACTTCTATAATGTAAAAATTATGTTTTTATCCTTTCTATATCATAAAAATTTCACCTTTTCAAAGATAAAGTCTTCGCCCCTTTCGTTGTCCGTATTCACTATGAAAATCATATTTTTTTTCTTCCAAATAAAAACAATCTCTATCATATTAAAAATCAAGTTTTTATATTGTTAGAAACCATTTCTTTTATATTAAAAATCATTCTTTTTATATAAAAAACATGATAACTTTCATATCAAAAACATGACAACTTCCATATCAAAAACCCTATTTTCTTATACCTTATCATTTTCCCTAAAAATAACCACTTTATATAAACCAAATCTTTCTTTGAATAAGGATCAAAATAAATAAATTTCAGTTTTAAACTAAATAAGAAAAATCAGTTTTTAATTTAAAACAAAAATCGGTTTTTAATTTAAAACAAAAGCAAAAAATCTTACTGTCTTTGAAGGAGGTAGGCCGGAGGAGTCACAGTCGGAGCCTAGTGGGGGCGTGGGTCTGGTGGCGGAGCTCAGGGTGTGGGCGGTGTCGCATCGAGGTTTGGAGGCATAGGGATTCTGGGGACATAAGGGGGCGCGACTTCATCGCACTGAAGAGGAGAGAGAGAGGGGATCGGGAGGAGGAAGGGGGGCGCGATGGAAGAGGGGGCGGCGATCGACGAGGCTGCGGCGGTCTTCGGTGGAGGGGCGACAACTCCTCCCTTTTTTTCTCTTTTTTTTCTCGATTGAACGAACTGACGAGGGGGGGGGGGGGGCTGAGAGGAATTAAGGAGAGAGGGGGAGATATATTTTTTTATTTATTTTTAATTTCAAAAAGTTGACTTTTTATTCGACCTCTAAACGAGGCCCACCGCCTGTCGTCCATAGCTAATTACCCTCATTTCGAACACAATGGGATATGTGTAGTAGGCCGATTCGATCGTTTCGATCAGTTTCCGTCAAAATCCACCTATAACTCTATATACTGAATTTGAACGCGCATTTCAATTTACTTGGGTCACATACTAACTCAAAAAATTCTAGAAAAATATTTTCTAGCTTCGTATTGACGATACGGTCTTAACAAAACTAATTTCATCGAATTCTGAGACCGTTGGAAAAATGGTCATTTTCCAGTTGATTAAAATCAACTGAAACTGGTCAAACGCGTTTTCCTTTGCCACGCTCACATATTGATTCGAAAAAATTATGAAATTTGGAACCTAGCAATAACTTGACATCACGGATCCAACAAAAGTGGTTTCGTCGAAATCCGTGGTCGTTTGCAAAATTTCCATATTTAAGGGCCGAAATTCCATAGCGACTATTCTGAAATTTCAACTGGACATATCTTTTTATCCCCGCTATGAAATTTTGATTTTTCGGATTCGTTGGAAAGATATTCTCGAATAGATTCAAATATTTTTGGTTTCACTAAAATCCGGTTTATTTTGCACCCGATACATTCATTTGAATTTTTGAAATCGAATTATCGAACTACCGCGCCATTTTCAATTCCTTTTATAATTTAAAATAAACATTTATATTCTAACAACGACGTATATAAATATATATGTTCAAATTCTATACAAAATAAATTTCTCGTCGATATTATTTAAAATAATTCATTCTAAATATTCAAAATTCGCTAAAATTGCCAAAATAAAATTTTTAAGCTGGCTCAGATTTTCTTGGTTGTTACATTCTCCCCCACTTAAAACTTTTCGTCCCCGAAAAGGAACGAAGCCGAAAGTTGTTTAACAAACCAACTCAACTTCTATTGTTTTCACTACGGCTTAAGTTCTTCAAATTTTCAGTTTCTAAGAACTTTTCAAATTTTTCGAAAATTTAGTGTGGCTAACACCCTAAATTTTCGAAAAATTTCGCCATAACCTCCCCTGCACCGGGGACTTCGAGATATTTCATATAGCCTCCCATGGCCTTCTTCAATCCAAAAGAAAAAGAAAACCCCAAGCGGCTAGCCAATCGGCTCATAAAATCATCATCACCCAAACAAAACAGTAAATTATGGTAAACATGTACCTATTTGTCGGGCAAACAATTTTATTCTTCTGCTCTAGCCTCCTTGCTATGACCTGTTCAATGTAAGTACATGTATATGCAAGCAAATGCGACTAATTTTCAATACAGTTCAATATTTGATTCTATTAGGCTAAATGGTTCAAAATTTCAAACAAATAGACAAACAACACAACCATCAATCAATTAGTTGATTAACGTTTCAAATTCATAATTTGATATACATACAGAAAGTCATGTTTTTGATGCCAAATCACAACAATAAATCTCTCTAGTTTTGGTTCTCACACCAGTCTAATGGAAATATATAGATATCACACCTTCGAAACTCGAACACAAAGACTGATGATGTCGCGACATCACCAGAATTGTCCCCAGGCGACTAGAGTGTGATTCTATATCTATCCAGTATAATAAAACTTCGAATATACGTTCATGACGCGTATACGCGAAATATTTATATACTCGATTGTCCAAATTCAAAATAAATAAATATTCAAATACGTATAAAATAATTTAAATTTCAAAACAAAATTGTTTTCATTTGAAAAATATACTCTTCACACTCGTTCCAGGATAATACTGATCCTATCTCTAACGAGTCATTCTAATTGGATATTACTAATCCAATATCTGATGAATTCTTTCATTCGGTTCTAATGTGTCTTATTCTCGAGCTCTGTAAACCAAAGCTCTGATACCAAACTGAGACGACCCGAACTTCCCCGTGAAGGAAAGCACGGATTGAATTGAGGACAAGACAAAATAGAATGCAGACAGAAGAACATTTCATTGTTTATTACAACAATTCCATCAGAATACAAGAATATACAGAGTATGAATAAATATTACACATTTCACAAATATCAGAGATCACAATAAATTACATAGCAGCGGAAAAACAATACAAAACACAACTGAAAGTAATACACGGATACAGAGCTTTTCGAGCATCGTTCCAGCTGTAAACCAGGATCCTGTGAATATAAATCTGCAAAACCAAAACTACTAGCTGCCCATATGGAAAATAGGGACACCCAGAGTTTAGGTTAAAACAATAAACTCCAGGTCAGTCATGTGACTGGTGTGAGAACTAAAACAGTTATTAATCTTTATTTTAAAGTTCGGTAAATCAAGGGACCACGCCGTATAACACGGAACGGGTTTCCTCCCAAGAATACCAGTGCATAAAGCAAACAGCGCAATGCTAAATAAAGAAAAATGAAGCTATTATAAGACCTAGGTCCCATCACACAATGCAACGCAAGCCGGAGGATAGAGTTTTTACCTTATAATAGCCAAAGCATGCTTGATACGTTTAAAACACATTATTTTGATATTACTATAAGTGTATAGTGTCAAAACAATTTCAATCATAAATATCAGTCATAGGCGGCATGAATGACCCATACCACTATGTCGCCATACTAGGCTCTACAAATAAAACCGAAATACACGTTTTGGAAATTAGATTTCCATCATGAGTCGAGGCAAGGGGCAAGCTCCTCTCCGATTCGAGACACTCTAGCAAATGTCTCAGGACCCCACTATGATCCTTGGATGCTTCAGGGCCGGTCCTACCTTACTTTTGAGGATTAATTATTCCTGAACACATGTTTCCCAGTCCTAACAGACCTAAAATCGAGGCGCCTCATCCAAAAACCACACAGGTGAAAAGTATATAAATGTCAGCCAGTTTAAGCACCGACACCACCCATAGCTAGAAAGAAACGTCGTGCTCTCCCTGCAGTCCGTATCCCGTTTTTGACTCATACCGAGGTGTGAGGCTCGCGAATTCACGCTATAAACAAAGCTGCGCCACACAGGCCATGCTTTGATCATCAACCACAAGACTTTGCTTTTCAACAGAAGCCTTGATCAATTGCCACTTACGCGTGCCACACTGGCAATTCACTCCATGTGACTGATGTCCATCGATATATAACCTTTGAGCTCGTACGTCTCAGAGAAGGGCGTTAAGCAAGAGAATATATTCTCCGCCGCCAAACAGATGTATATTTAATAGAGATCAATCAGCATAGAATAAAATCCAATGTCATACACATAGCCCATTTACAAGTTCGTTCTGGGTCTGAACGAAACCGGAGGCGCTTTCCTCGCGTATCCATCGATCTCCATGTACGTCTGGACGACCACCAACTGTTTCCCTCATCTTGGGTGTACAGCCCAATCAAGATCATCAGTAATCACCCAAACGATGTGAAGACTTCAGGTCTTCAACCACCGTCTTCATCTTCGACTTATCGTCGAATCGGTTATTCAGAATGGGTATAAACCCGGCCTTTCCGAATAACCCACGTATATAATAAACAAATGTTACACAAATACAACAAACGCCTCATTCCTATTCAGAATATTCTTTTATTCAAATTTTCACATTCTTAGGGAAAGATTCCCATTAATTTTATCAAAGATAAATTCTTCTAAATTTATTCTTTAATCTTCCTTTGGATATCATTTCAAACTAGTCGGGATTAGCGAACCACACCGAAGTAATTATTTATTTTATTTCCCAATCCCAACCTATTCATCCCCTGGAGAAAAACTGGTAATACTCCATATCTAACACCACGGTGTTATTGGTAAAATTAATTACCTTTTTACGTTCAAATCTAATTAAAAATTTAACTATCGCTTTGGAGCAAAACTGGTGGTACTCCATTCTCGATCACCTTTCAGATTTGATAATTTAAATTATCAGTTCACATTTCAATCTAATTAAAGATTCATTAAAACTCCACTTAGTTTTAATCTTTTCAAAAATCAATATCCTGTCTTTAACTGGGTTAAAGAATCAGTGTCACCTAAAACACGATTCACAATAAACCCAAAATCACTTTCAAATTCAATTCCAATTAAATATTGTTTAATTGGACAATTTCACTAAATCTTAGTTAAAAGATGTATTCTTTTCTACACTGGGTCCAAGAACAGTGTTATTCAAGACACCATTCACGACGAACCCAAATCCCATTTGATATTAAATAAAAGACTCTGAATAGAAAATATATCGGCTTATATTCAATATCAAATTCTGAAATCAACATATATCATATTGGAAATAACTATATAAGATATATCTTTCAAATTTCCACAACCATATATGTATAATCACGAAATCTAACATCGAAATATTCCGAAGATAGTTTGGATTCAAATCCATTCCAATTCGTATATTGGGAATTCTGATTATTTTTAAAGCCACTTTCAAATTCAATTTATTTATTTCAAAAATAAATTGATTTTAATTCTAGTTCAAAACTAGTTCATTTCGATAAAAATCTATTTTTATCTTTTCAAATATGGAGTTTTTCATCCCAATTCTTCACAAATCATTCTTATGATTTTACGCAAATTATTGATATTTTTAATAATTTTATCAAGGCCCGTACAGTCGATTTCCATCAACGGCCATCGAACTGCACTTACAGCGACCTTTTCCAAATTTGATTTGGACATAATTCCAAATCCAACAGTTAGATTTCAAATTTTTAATATTCATTGGAAAGCTCTTTTCGATACGAACCCAACGGTTCCGGTTTCAGGAGAATCCGACGGTCGGATCTCCCGCAACGTCAGTTCGAAGTCAATGGTCGAAATTCACGAACTGCTGCGGCGCGGCGCGTTCTATTCAGGCTATTATATATAATATATATATATATATTATATATATTTCGTCGATTTCCTTTTAAAACGAATTTTATAAATCATTTCAAATTTGTTTCAAAAACATTCTCAACTTTCATTTCAAATTCAAATCAAAATTTAATTTTCCATTATAAATTCTTTTCACTTTCATTTCTATTTGATTTCAATTCAAATCGATTTCAATTCGAATTCATTTTCTAAATATTCGATTTTTAAATCTCTTTTCAATATTCATTATAAAAACGAATATAATCGATATAAATATCGTTCATGTCAAAATGGCGCCTCTCTATTCGACACGGCTTTATATATATTTCAATAAATTTGTTATTATATTCAACAAATGAATATTTTCTTCAACACATGAATATATATTTTATTCAACACATGAATATCGTCAACACATGACTATTTATATTTTATAATATTCTTTATTTCCCAGTTGGAATGAGGCCCAATCAATTACCATATAATGTTAATTATATGGATTTCTACACAACACATGTATATAATAGCACTGACAAATAATCAACCATCATCCAAAGTGCACTACACTGTATAAGCATCAAATATAGATATCTAACGCTTATAACAGCCTGTCAATCAATCGATCGACATACAACTGATTATTGGTATTAGTTTATGCCGTAATTTATCCCAATACCCGTGTGGGGTTTCAAATCAACAAACACAGATTTTAATTTATTCACATACCCGTTAAAAATTATATTTTTAACGATAAAATATTTTTAACTATATAAATATTTTATTTCTTTTCACATTACACAATCAATTTTCACCACAACAAACAATCAAACATACAAGCCATCCATGGTCTGTGGACGACGGGTGTCGGGTGCTACTAAGCACCGTCTGCATCCTAGTATATATTTTTAACTAGAAATGAAGATTTAAAGTGAGAAGTTCTCACCAGCTAGCTAAACCAACCCGCGACTCTTCCTATGAAGAAATCTTCGCCGTGATCGCCTTTCATCACTTTCATTGCCCGTAGCCACTACATATATAAAAATCACATTTTTATATTGTTGTTATATAGATAAAAATTATATTTTTACACCGCTACTATATAGATAAAAATTCTATTTTTACATCGATGTTCATATAATAAAGATTATATTTTTATCACGCTATTCTCTATATAAAGATTTCGCCTTTTCATTTCATCACTATAAAAATCACATTTTTATAATGGCACTTTATATATTTTTACAACGCTTCTTTCTATATAAAAATTATATTTTTATATTTCTACTTCATATATAGAGATCGAATTTTTATTTCGCTACACATATAAAGATCAAATTTTTAATACTTCTATAATGTAAAAATTATGTTTTTATCCTTTCTATATCATAAAAATTTCACCTTTTCAAAGATAAAGTCTTCGCCCCTTTCGTTGTCCGTATTCACTATGAAAATCAGATTTTTTTCTCTTCCAAATAAAAACAATCTCTATCATATTAAAAATCAAGTTTTTATATTGTTAAAAACCATTTCTTTTATATTAAAAATCATTCTTTTTATATAAAAAAACATGATAACTTTCATATAAAAAACATGACAACTTCCATATCAAAAACCCTATTTTCTTATACCTTATCATTTTCTATAAAAAATAACCACTTTATATAAACCAAATCTTTCTTTGAATAAGTATCAAAATAAATAAATTCCAGTTTTAAACTAAACAAGAAAAATCAGTTTTTAATTTAAAACAAAAATTAGTTTTTAATTTAAAACAAAAGAAAAAAATCTTACTGTCTTTGAAGGAAGGAGGCCGGAGGAGTCACGGTCGGAGCCTAGTGGGGACGTGGGTCTGGTGGCGGAGCTCAGGGCACGGGCGACGTCGCATCGCGGTCTGGAGGCATAGGGGTTCTGGGGACATAAGGGGGCGCGACTTCATCGCACTGAAGAGGAGAGAGAGAGAGGGGATCAGGAGGAGGAAGGGGGCACGATGGAAGAGGGGGCGGCGATCGACGAGGCTGCGGTGGTCTTCGGTGGAGGGGCGACAGCTCCTCCCCTTTTTTTCTCTTTCTTATTTTATTTTTGATTGAATGAGCTGACGAGGTGGGGGGGGGGGGGGGGGGGCTGAGAGGAATTAAGGAGAGAGGGGGTGATATATTTTTTATTTCAAAAAGTTGACTTTTTTATTTGACCTCTAAATGCGGCCCACCGCCTGTTGTCCAAAGCTAATTACCCCCATTCCGAACACAATGGGATATGTGCCGTAGGCCGATTCGATCGTTTCGATCAGTTTCCGTCAAAATCCACATATAACTCTATATAGTGAATTTGAACGCCCATTTCAATTTACTGGGGTCACATACTAACTCGAAAAATTCTAGAAAAATATTTTCTAGCTTAGTATTGATGATACGGTCTTAACAAAACTAATTTCATCGAATTCTGAGACCGTTGGAAAAATGGCCATTTTCCAGTCGATTAAAATCAACTGAAACTGGTCAAACGCGTTTTCCTTTGCAACGCTCACATATTGGTTCGAAAAAATTATGAAATTTGGAATCTAGCAATGACTTGACATCACGGATCAAACAAAAGTAGTTTCGTCGAAATCCGAGGTCGTTTGCAAAATTTCCATTTTTAAGGGCCGAAATTCCATAGCGACTATTCTGAAATTTCAACTGGACATATCTTTTTATCCCCGCTATGAAATTTTGATTTTTTGGATTCGTTGGAGAGATATTATCGAATAGATTCAAATATTTTTGGTTTCACTAAAATCCGGTTTATTTTGTACCCGGTACATTCATTTGAATTTTTGAAATAGAATTATCGAACTACCGCGCTATTTTCAATTCCTTTTATAATTTAAAAAATATATTTATATTCTAACGACGACGTATATAAATATATACGTTCAAATTCTATTCAAAATAAATTTCTCGTCGATATTATTTAAAATAATTCATTCTAAATATTCAAAATTCGCTAAAATTGCCAAAATAAAAATTTTAAACTGGCTCAGATGTTCTTGGTTGTTACAGAGACGCCTCAGCACCCACCACCGCCGTCACCAACTCGCTGCCGTTCGTCGGTAATCAACGATAAACCCGTCGCCGCCTCGGTTGGAATTCCGGCCACCACGCCATGTCAAAGGTTCGCGGACCCCACCAGATAGCTGCGCTGCCCCAAGAGGAACCCCCGACCTTCAGCTGCCCCTGCCAGAAACCGCCTCAGGCGATCGGAATTCAGCCATTTAGGTTTTGAGCTCACTGTTTTTGTGCAGTTCCGATCATCTTGATTTTCACGTAAATCCGTACACTTTCAGACGAAACGATTCAAAGCAAAGTTGTAGATCTGTCTCCCCTCTACAACTTCCATTTAGATTCCGTCGCCTAACGATCGACGGATTGGCCAGAATTCCTCTGAGTCTGAAACTGAAATTTTTGTTTCAAACTCAGATCCCGGCGAATCCGCGCGACGATAAGCCACGAAATTTTCGTGGGAGGTAGAGATGGAGATTATCTACAATACCCAAAAATAGTTTGAGCTAATTGTTTCTGGATTGAGCGTTATAAATTATTTAAGATTCATGGTCTTTTGTGCAAAGAAATTTTAGAGGAGGAAGGAGAGCCACCATGGAAGAAATGAAGAAGGAGATTAGAGTTATGAGAAATGGTTAGCGTTGGGACAGAATGAGATAATTTATAGAGGTTATAAATTTTTAATTAAGCCCTTGTCTATTTTAATCAATTTAATAATAACCTTTATGTTATTAATTTCTTCAATTTTTAGTCCATTTCATCGTTTAAAAATTCGTGTGATCGCATAATGATTCCCATTTTGATGAAAATTGAAACACAACTAATTCCTAACATTACGGACCCATAGAAACTAGTTTCATTAAATTCTGAGTCCGTATGAATAAACGGTGAATATTTAATGTCTGAAAATTGACTGTTTTCACTGAAAAATTAATAACGACCACATACTGACTTCACAAATTACGAATTTTGGAATCTAGTAATAATTTAATATTTTGAATCCATAGAAAGTGGTCTAGTCGGATTCGGAGGTCGTTTGCAAAATTTCCATTTTTAAGGCGTATATATTTAATATTATAAATACATATTTAAATAAATAATTTCCGAAACTCGAAATATATCAGTGCGTATACTTTTTCAATGTGGAAATGTCATTTTTAACTCAATGGAAGTGGTTTCAAGTCCAAATTCACTCGTATGCCTAAAGTAGCTTTTTGGGCCATATATTATATATATATATATATAAATTCCATAACGTTTTTCTGAAATTTTGAATTTGTCATAATTTACAATTTATAAATTGAAATCTCAATTTCTTAAATTCATTAGAAAGATATCGTCAATACGATCCTAGCATTTCTTGTTTCGCCCAATTCCGACTTAAAATGAATTTTATATAATTTTCCAAAGTTTAAAATCGAATTTCGAAATTACCACGCCATTTCAAGTTCAAAATATAAATTATATTAAATTTCCAAATAAAAATAAAATTTTCAGCCGTTATTATTTAAAATAAATTATTTTAAATATTCCAAATCAATTAAAATATAATATTAATTCAGTTCAGAAATTCAGGGTTGTTACAGAAACAGAATACTAACAAATACAAATAAAGTCATTTTGCTATATACCAACAAAAAAATAAAGTGGTGTAAATTGAATCAAAACACATATCACCTTTTGACCCTCAGTGTTCTTAACCTTGCACCTATCGTTAAACATTACATCAGAATCCTATTTCATGAAAAAAATGCTAACCATCAACATACAAAGTAAGTACAAAGATATGATATGTAAAAATTATTATTATTAAAAATTACCTGGTCAAGAGTTCGCAAATAAGACCGAATAAATTCGTCACTGTCACTCAATTTAACGACAGTGTAAACAGGCCAATTTTGCTTCAAATTATATTCAGAAATTTCATTCTTACACAGCACTTGTTTGCCCACAAGATTATTCAACTCCTCCAAAAATCCATCACTATCATCGGACTATATGACAATAAATAAAGCAATTGCATAACTCGAACAAATAACCAATATGAAGGAACGATAAACATAATTAGTAATCAACCTTGGATACATACTCTTTCATCTCATAGGCGGATTTATGCAAAAGAGCTATGACTTCTCGATCAAACATCACAAATGATGCACTACCACTGTCATCTATTACACGAATCTAAACCTTAAACCTACACATCACAAGTCAAATAGTTAAATATTGTACGTAGAAAATGCATGCCGAGATTTCTTTCGCTACATGTAAACCTTAGTAAAACATTATCAGGCTGCATAGCCTTGTCACGTTTTTGACTGAGAAATTATGCATTTTTCTTCTCACTGTTTGCCTCTGATGGATTTTCATCAACAAATTTCACCTTCTTATGACATTTCTTGCAAGCCATGTTATATCATCCATGATCCAATTCCACCCCCAACAATAGTGGCCAGGGTTATACAATTCATTGGCTTATCTATTTTAATTTTTTCATCCAATGTTTTTTTCTCGTTGCACTTCAGAAATTCATCTTGCAAGGAGACACAACTTTGAGATGACGAGGAGTAGTCCACATTATGACAGAACTATCAATACTACTATCAACTCTACACCATTAGAAAACATTAAAGAACGCACAAATTTATGACTCACTTAGCTAATGTCATAACTTCAAAAAACAAACTAACCTGCTTCTAAACGATCTTATTTCTTCATAATCACCATTAAATTAATCAGGTGTAGAATAAAGAGCTTGATAATGAAGCTACCCCTATAGGCATTGGGAAAAAGTAAGGGGAAAAAAGGAAAAAAAATGCAACTAATAATTACAACAACCAAAATATAAATTTAACAAATTACTTAATATTAATAAGTAAACAAACTACAAACTAAGTTTCAGATAAATACCTCCCCATTCCTTTATCTTTGCATTCCCAATAATAATAATAATAATAGGTCCGATATTATTTCCAGACAGGGAATAAAATGCTTCTTCTGCATATCTATCCCATAAGGTACATTTCAGATTTTTTATCTTACAAATATAAATTTTCAGATGTGAAAGAAAACATCATATTGAATTGGCATATATACTTAACAAAATGTCTATTTTCATGTACAGTCGCAAAAGAAAATAACATCCAAACATATTTTAAAATTTTAAAATATAAGTAGAGCAACATACTCTTCATCCTTCAGTTCCATGATCAATTTCTTAGACTCCCTGTTCTCTCTCTAGCTACTCTCAATAGAACTGTAACCAACAACCTTGCCAATAACATCTGTGCTACATGAATGAAACCAATAACTATAATATTATCAAATCATTCCACAACAAAATACGTAAGATATAAGTTAAAAGACACACCTACTAAGAATGCATCGTCCAATGTTTTTAAAAAAATGTCATCAAATGACACAAATTTAAATCCGTGCATAGGAATGGACATATCATCTTCACATTTCACAACCGATGTCGAGAAAATAAAATTAATTTTGTAAACATGTTGTGCCACTTGATAATTCCCATTATTTTGACCAACTCCAAAATTGCTAATAATTACACATTTTCCTTCAAAAAGCTTTGAGGAAAATCTTTTGATAAGGCTTTGTTTAACAGTAGCCTGAACCCGATTGTTCTGCAATACAATAGAATGCATAACCTTATTTTTACAAACCAGCTGCATTACAATCACGAAAAATAACTAAGAATGAAATGAAGAAATACAACCACATCACCTTTTCATCCAGGAACAATATTTCAATGCTTCCATCAACTTCAGGATCTTTAAAACTTGGTGGCTTCCACAACTGTATAATTCTTATTTTGATTGACTTGAAAGGTGTAATGTCCTTTATAAAATTATATGCAACACCCATTCTAGTTTCCTTTTCTTCTGTGTGACCAAACGCACATCCACCCTTATACCAATAGCATATATAAGCAGAGTCGATCCATTATTTACAATATAAAATAGGAAGAACTGTCCAGAAGTTCAACTGGGAGGTGCGATTTCCACAATTTTTTACAATATAATATAGGAAGAACTGTCTAGAAGTTCAATTGGGAGATGCAATTTCCATAAGCCGCAATGATATATCTTGCGTTTTTTTTCCTACACAGTAACGCCAGAGATTTGCACCTTACCGAGGCTTAAAATCATTACCTGAAAAAGTAAACACTGTCTTCTTCTTCTCATTCAAATTTTTTTAACCAGCTTATTACCAAACACACATATATACACTCTTACTCTTACTCTCAGCACAGGAAGGTTTTGGCGGGAAAATGAAGGAATGGAGCAATGCGGTGCTGCCACGTGGCCCAGGCGTCATCTGTTTTAGTACATAGTAAGATATCATACGGTAAGATAGGATTATGTAATTAGAAAACGTTCGAAAGTTCATGGAAATTGTGGAAAATCTGAAGAACGCATGCATGGGCATAATCTTATAATTATATCATTTGTAGCTCAGTATTACCGGGATAATTTTGGTTGATTTTACCATGGGAATCTGCATATAATCTTTCTTTCACATTTGAACTAGGTCTTAGAATACAGGAAAGAGTTTGCAAAGTTAGTTTAGCAAAATAGTATCTACTGATACATTTACGGCTTTAAAGTATGTTTCTTCTATTATACATCTGCTATTATGATGAGTTAATTACTCCAGAATTAAAGGATCATGCAATTAGGATCAACATTGGTTAACATAGTGTCACTTTTTTTCAACTAAGTTGTTTTTAGATAAATCCAAGTTGTTAGAATTCAGATTTACAGTGGCACAAATGGTTAACCAAAGTATAATTTTTAGAATGGCCCTGGCAATATAATTTTGTTATGTCCTATAGTTTTATAGAAAATGCCTTCTTAATCGGAATTAAGGGAGTTCCTTTTTGTGCCTCCAAGGTTTCAAGAAAAACAAAAAATCTTACGGATTGCAGGTTAATATGAAAACTAAAAAATCTCGGGTCGGTTCCGATTGAATAATAATACTAAAAATACATATTTTTAATGTTTTTGGTCGGGTCTTTCGGGTCAGGTATATGCGGGCCGGGTTCGGGCCTTTTCGGGTTGGTTCGGTTCGGGTTTTCGGGTTTTCAGTTCTTGGTTCTAATTGCCAGCCCTAGCCAGCTATTGAAATTCGTTATAGTAAAAAAGAGTTCATTGGTACACTTAGTTTTTTTTCATCTACGAGAAAAATAAGTCGCACCATATATTGGTATATTGCTTATGTCTTGAAACTATAAAAATCGTGGAGTCTATTACTACCCCTAATGAACTCAAGTTTGACATGAAAAAACTAATGAAACTACGAAAGCTAAAATCTAATATATTTCATATGGCAAAGAATCGCTTTTTCTAATACCTCAGCCAGTTCATCATAAAACTCCATTGCTTTATCAAAAAAGCAATAAAAAATTCCTTATTTTTTCCAAATCGCTATTCTGATTTATATTTCTATTGTTGTTTTACTTGAAATGTACTAAAACTGTTATAATGGTGAGCAAACCATGGTGTAGGCGTTTGATCATATGAAGCCTACGGGCTAAGAAACCTTGCTACAATAGTGATCTTGGGTCATGACCATCTTGCAAGAATAAATGCATGATTATTATTAAAATACTGTAAAGGTTGCAAATATCTTGAGGCAAACGAGGAAATATTCTGCAATCTTCACCAGTGTGCTACGTACGTTATTTCTTTTCAGAAGCACAATTTAATCACTAACTTCGACAATTGTTAAATAAATATATACTCAGTATAAACCCGGTTTTCAGGTGATTATCCGTTGAACAATTAGCTCCATATTTCTTAGCCCTACTGTTGTCGATACCACACAAACAAGTTCAGTAATGTAAAATTTGAGTTATACTGAACCATCAATTGATCTATATTGTAACTTTCAAACAATTTAATGCATATACACTGAAATTTCACTTAGTTGGAAATGAGTTTGGTCTTTAACATATCATTTCTACGTCTTTTGTCCTTCACAATAATGAACTTCTGTGATATAATGCCTTTATGATATTAATCAAAAATGTTTTTAGGTTGATCGGTGTGTGTAATCCATATAGGATAACTTGGTTACTATACTATAAGTTGTTAGACCAATAGTTATCAGAAATTATCGTAAGTGCCCCTTACACTTTGCAAAAAATATTATGTTGTATGTTATTCTATTTGTAATCTG
This sequence comes from Allium sativum, assembly GCA_030737875.1. Classification (NCBI taxonomy): domain Eukaryota; kingdom Viridiplantae; phylum Streptophyta; class Magnoliopsida; order Asparagales; family Amaryllidaceae; genus Allium; species Allium sativum. The sequence goes on from CM060919.1 coordinate 437,236,362, forward strand.
TTTACTTAAGTTATATTTTGTTTGAGGCTGTCATGATTATAGAATTCAAATCAAGTTCTGTTGATAGCTAATGGTAGAATTGCCATACAAGAATTCAACGTGATTCGACCCTCATACCATAACTAAAAATTATCCTACAGCTGCTTGCTTGATGTGATCTACATAACATTGGTACAAAACATACGGGTGACTAGGTGATTAGAACTGCAGCAAGGGCATACAGATTTTCATATTTTAAATGAAGTTGATTTGGATATTTTTCCTTCCTTTGGTTTGTATTTGTGGAAAAATATTGATATAGCTGGAATGAGTTTTTGATGGATGTATGGGTATTGATACTCCTCTTCGTTCCTTATCCCTCAAACCGAGGTTGTGTTTTTTCCAAGGGCCTCTTAGATTCAATCAGAACTTCAATATGCCTATCATTATTGTACTTATCTCATTTTGGAATCATGTTATATTTTATGATTTTTTTCCTTTTTCTATTTACTTACAGCCAAAGCCATGGTGGTATATAACATTTATCATATTTTGCATACTTATTTTTAATATGTTTGTATTATTAAATCGTGCTCTCACACTCAGCCCTTTGGTTATGAAAACTTTCCGTGAATGTCATTTTCTTGGTTGGTAAACATAAAGAAAACAATTAATATACAACCATACATCATTTTGATAGATTACTATTATCATGTTACAGCTTAATCAAGAACGTATAGTTTAGGATAACATTTTTGATGTTTTTGGCCTTCATCAGTAGTGAGAATCTGATATTTGTGCACGGGCTAAGATTTCTAAGTATTTGTATATGATCTAATGCAAGTTTTCTTTACATGGATACAGTAAGTTACTGCCATTTTGAAATTACAATTTAATAAGTAAAAATAAAATAAACTTTACAATACCAAATGCTAATTATTTCGACTTTATATGTTGTGATGTTGTACTGTCGATCCAATATCTATGGAAATGTTAAAAAATTACTATACAAAAAAGGATTTGTTAATGATCCTCTTAGCTCATAATTATTTTTTATGGTGTCGTTATTGAACTATTGTACTTCTCCTTATACTTAATCAATCTAGATAGGTAGTAACAAAAATATATCAGAGCAACAAATTTAGGTTAAATTGCATTTTTATTTGTGTGAAGTTGTGAAAATGCAGATTTCTTTGTTTGAGCAAATAACTTATGTATTGTTTAAAAAGTGTTTTTTCCTTTTTGGATTAAACTTATAGCATCAAATTCTAAGGTTTTAGATTATATGTTCCTAAGTGTTCCTTTACAAAGAATTTTTTACCTTCACTTTATGGCTTAGATAGTCCATAAAAAACTGCTTGCTCATTGGGATGCATTTGGGAGATTTTACTGCAATGATTGGAGAACAATAATTGGAATGATATCCAGATCTAGGATATTACCGGAAAACACAAATGTAAGTGCACTCAAGTTGTCGTATTTTTACATCTAGTTAATTCCTTATGAACTTCATTCTTTGACTTCCATGTTCGTTCATGCAATTTTTTTAATGCAACTGACCATTTTATAAAATGTTAGTTCTTAAATTTGTGCTTAACAAGGATATTCCACTATTATATATTATTAATTAACAAGAGCAATGACAAACATTAGGTGATTTGTTATTTCATTTGATAATTTATGTTCCTGTTTATTTCGTATAAAATCGTAATAATTTTCCAAAACATTCCATTTTACTTTATCATGATTTTACCAAACAGAAATCAAATCTAGGGCAATTTTAAATGAGTATTTTATGTGTTGGAATGGCTGGAATAATATAACAGGAATTATTTTCCTTACCAGGTTAATGAAAACTTAGTTTAGAACCCCTGTATGCCATGGGAATTTGCTAGCATCCATTTTGACATTTGTACCCATTTACTGGTTGAAAAAGATATCATTCTCACTTGAGATTATAAACAGTTTTAACATCTTATTTATTTAGCAGTTTATGTGGTTCGACTATAGGTGTCGACTGACGATAATTATTATGGTGGATATTAAGATTGCTTCCTTGCCACTACATTGAGGATATTTTATTTTATTTTCCTTTTGGGTTGTTGTTTTGGGTTTGTGTGTTTACTATGTAACCATGCCCAAATGTATGTTTTCACAGTGGTAAAGGTATTTGAATTAGCAACTCTAACCAGTAGTTTAAGATTAAAATATATAATGTAGTATATTTGGATCTGCATCATCAAAAGTCATCTATAACTTCAATCTCATTTGTTACATTTTTTGAAATCAACTTTTTTGGTTAAAAGAAAGATGGATACATCCAGCTATTTTACTCAAAATATAATGTATATTTTTGTTTGGTTATTCTTTGATGATCATGACCATTGCATGAGCAACTTTAAAGTTTTCATCATCACTGGTATTCAATTATACTCAATTTTTCTTTGGGGACTGAACTATATGAATCGGTCATCTTTTATATTTATTTATTTCCTTCAACCAATCACAAAAAAACTTAAAGAAACCAAATCTGCACTTTAGGTGGTTCGACTTTTGGTTCCAACTGACTATAATTAGTATAGTGCATACTAAGACTAATTGATTACCACTGCATTGATGGTAATTTATTTGTCTTCAGTCCTGCAGCTGTGTGGTTACTATTTTGTTGTACATAAAAAATTGTTTCGCAATGGAGAAGTAATTGAATTATCAACTCTAACCATTAATTAAAGATATAAATGTATAATGCATTATATTTGAATCTGCATCACCAAAAATCATATATAACTTTAATCTCATTTACTAACATTTTAGGAAACCAACTTTTTTTTGTTAAAAAGGATATTTTTTAATTATGATTTATGTAATACAAATGTTTGAAAATAAAGCAGCAGACTTACCAAACTCTAACCATTATTATTTCTGACAAATTTGGCTTAGGCCTTAACCTCAATTATAAAACTCATCGTATCTTCTTCCTCATTGATTTTTCTTTTCTCCTTCCAACTTATTTGCGTTGTCTAAACATATTTTATTGGTTTGTAGATAATTGTGCTAACATGAGCATATAATTTAAGTGTGTTAATTACAATATTGATTTTGTTTAAATATAATTAGAATGTGTATATCTCAATAAGTCAGGCTTTACACAAATAAGGTATCATTGTCACCAAATAGGCTTCTATAATAAAAATAGTGTGCATTAGAACCAAAATTATCATATGTTTCCCATTCTTCACTATTTCAAGTTCTGAAGAATCTTGGTATTTAAAATTAAAATTTCAATTATAAAGTAAGCTATAAAATAAAATAATGCTTACCACATTGTTGATAGTGTATATAAGTGGTGGATTGGTAATTTGAGGTTTTATAATTATAAAAGAGTATTCATAAAAGCCTGACTTAGGAAAACCAAAACAAGGTTAACTGAGTTGGAAATGAATATCAATCTTGACAATCACAAGGAGTTACAAGGAAAGCCTGTAGGAGTGATGCATTCATAAAAGCAGTTCATTAGCAGTTTGGTGACAAAAAGAAAAGGAGAAGTTTGTTAATGGTTTCATCTTTGGAGCTTGACTTAAGCCTATACCTTAACAATGAAATGAACTTGAAAGGGAAATTGCTAAAACTGAAATTTTGGCTGCAGACTACATGTTCTTAATCTCATATATTTAATAAACATCCAGTTTACAAATACAGAACCTACCCGCTTAAGCAATAGGAATCTATATCTTTATTCTCTGTTATAATAAGAGCTAGATGGTTGATTAAATTAACAGGGCTTTCACCCTAAAGGTCCATGTATTGACATCAATTTGTAATGAACAAGCGGTGTATTTGTTTGTGTAGTTCTCATAACCATTGGCTTCAAATTTGTTTCTGATTGTATGAATTTTATCTACTACCCTTTTCTTTCAAAATTTAACACATATATTAACGTTACCTGTTTGATAATATGCCCACATTATCGTATTTCACATTAAATTTATTGTTGTTGCAAGCATATATGTGCATAGTTGGAAATTTGAGGATTCATACCAATTGTGTAAGCTTTCGGTTAAGAGACGATGGCCAGTTGAGAGTTAAACTTTTATCTATTGGCTTATCTCATAGCTAACAGGTAATTTGAAAGCATTTGTTCTTTGTTTTGCTATTAGGTTAATTTTTGACTTTGACTTGAATTTTGTGTATTGGATGTTTCCTCAATTTGTTACTAATCATTGAATTCTAGAAATTTGAATTGTACATTACAGATAAATATGGCCAGAAGGAATCACTTTTAACAGCTGAAAAAAATTATAAGCTTTTCACTAATTCCTTTTAAACACACAATAAAACATTTTTTTTGATATTAAGCTTTAGGTATTTGTTATTTATTATTAGAGGAATGGACATTATTTTGGTAGTTAATTTTGTTCTACGTAAATTGAGTTGTGTCTAAAGATTGTTATTTGCTTAATGCTACATGTGATATTTGATCACTATCAATGGTCAAGGTTTTAATGTAATCGAAGGGAATATGAGGTCTATATAGGGGAATGATATTTCAAGAAATTCAAAGAGAAGGTAAAGTCCACGCGGAAACAAATTAATATACTGACTAATTTCATTGGTTTGTTTTTATTTTTATTTTCCTCTTTCATGCTCATTCTTCTCTTCTTTACAAAGGGATGTAATTTACAAAGGAAGAAAGCAGAGAAGAATTAGCCTAGCTATTTTCTATTTTGGGTGTCATTTTAACTGTTAAGGTGTTGAATACTACTTCTTTTATTTTTCTCCACTTTACATTTACATTATTTCAAATAAAAATAAAAGTAAATTTTGACATAATTATGTACTAGATTTCAAATAACTAAAAGAATATTTAACATCATGCATAATTTATATAAGGATTATAATTTTTTTGAATTAGAACTGTCAACTAAGTACACTTTGGATTTTATATAAGGATTCCATGGAGATAGTGGTATCTCAATATAATAAATTTGTTTATAGTTTGGATTTTATATATTGATTCCTAGATCAGTTTGATATCCTTAAAAATAGTCTAGCTTCCTCAAATTTATGTCCTTACATAGTTTACTCATGTTTACATTTTAAAATTTTATATTCTTAAGATGCATTTATATTTTGATTTTTATAGTTTTTTTTAAGCCTCAATTTTCCAATTTTTGACTCCCGCATTGATTTTGAATTTCTAAATTTAGATGTCTTCTTAAAATTTAAAATAGGGCTTTACGTTTTCTGTGTGGATCTTAAGTTCAGAAGAATTTGATATTTTATGTACTGATCCTTCGCCCAATCAATTTGGAAATTTAATTTTTCCATTATATGGATTAATGCTATTAGAAATATTTTTTTTATTTTTATTTCTAACTATTAAAAGATATATTTTTTTTATTATCAAAATTCTGGGATATTTTGAAACTTTACTGAAATTGAGAACTCACTTTTTAATTGAAAGTGAATAATCTCCTTAAGACCCTTCGCACTTATATATGAATTAATCATATATAAAATATGAATCAGTACATATTTTGATATGTACTGATATTTGCATATTCAAAACAAATATAATATGTGTGTATCGTTTACTATATGTTAAGTAAATTTTGAAATTTGATGTACAATAAACGAGCTACATACGATATGGAATTTGATTTACTTCCACATAGCCAAAGCTTATCCAAAATACAATATTCATGGAAAATGAACTTTAGTAAAAATAATTCACATGTATGCATTACTAAAAGTTCAAATCAAACTTTTGGCTAAAAGTTACGACTATATGTATGTGTTTTGCGGAATATTCTTAAAATAACCTTCTTGATAAAATTTGATAGAATTAACTTAGAGTTGGAATATCTATCTATAAAAAGAATATTCTATTTTACTTTTGTTTTATGGAACTGTTTTATCAAGAAATCAAATTTAGTTCAAATTTTATCAAGAAATCACATATTATAACTTAATGTTGAGTATGCTTTTTTAAAGATATTTATGATATCATTCGAATTAAAATTTGATTTATTCACATGTACCGTCTACAAATAGATATTGCTATGCGCGGTACATTCTGTTTCCATATAACCGTATCATAAATTATTCATGAATATTTTTAAGTTTTAATCAACTTAACAAAGGTTAAACGTATTATCCATTAAATTATAAATTAAATCTTCATAGTTGGTTGTTTTTGCAAAGGTTTTTAAATTATAAATTAAATCTTCATGGTTGGTTGTTTTTGCAAGTGTTTTTTTGTGATTGTTTTTTCCAATATGCTCGAGCATTTAAAAAAAAGAACTCATATGGGTATCTCCAACATCCTGAGTTTGATCCAAACGAAATAAATGATGGTAAATAGAAACCCCTTCTTATGTTAATTATTTTAGGACTTTATCATCGTATCTAATGTTTGGCAAATTTAAATAATATATGATAAGTAAAGTGGAAATATACCTACCTTAATTCTCTCCACGGTCATTACGTTTCAAACTCCAAAATAATTAATTACTAATCTAACATTAAATAACTCAACTTGACAACCTATTGTGCAGTAAAATCGTTATTTTTTGTCACATTATAGCAATTACTTAATATACTTTATTTTTTATCGGTGAATACAAGGTAAATATAAGTACGGTTATATATTTTATTTGCCAAAATAATTATTATGTATGCTCTAACTAAAGGCTAGCCAAAGTTCAACAATGTAAGAATAAGGTAGATATTACCTTATCGTTGTTCGCTTCCTTTACATTTGGTGGAACGTCAATTTTTTATGCCATTATTGTACTAATTCCAAAAAACTATGGAAAAGCTTACAGAACATTTTTATTCGATGCAACAAAGATCCATGCCCTATATCGACTGAAACTGATCTCCTATTTTTTATGCATATTCATTTCACCCCTACTTGGATATTAGATACCACCTCCATACATTTAATATTATGCCTAAAAATGCAACCATGTACTATCGGGAAAGAAAAAAAATATGACCGCATTGCGTGTCACTTATATATTACTACTTTCATAGTTAAGTAAAAATGCAATCACCTAAAATTGAATATAAAACCATTCTAGTTTGATTTTATTTTACAACAGTGACATGTAGATTATATGTGTATTTTAGTCTTATGTTAGAAGTGTTGGTTTGTTTTCAAATTGATTTGTAATGGACTGATATGAAATTAGACTAGGCTTGAATTTCAACAACAAATTATGAGTATGAAATCATATTACCCATATCAATGTCATAAATAATATTATAATTATGTTTATGTATGAAATGAGTGGACAAAGACTCATGACTTAAGGTTATTATAAATTTCAATCTATTAATTCCATTACATCTGTTTTACATGCTTTATAATGTGCAGCATATCTCATCCAGTGTAAGTAATAGAAAATATTGAATATTTAGTCTTATTGTTGACGCGTAAAATTGTCATCAACGGTCAAGATTCTTAATTGCTTAAGAATTACAGTTTCGCATGGAAAAGTAAGTGCGGAAAGCAATAAATCACACAAGAGATTTATAGCGGTTCAGACTCGCGAGGGACCTACATCCACTCTGGAAGTGTTGTTGGTATTTTATTAATAATCAAAGATTACAAGCATGTGACCATCATGTGACATCTCCTAACAATCATTTCTAAGTACAATATGGCTAAAATTATTATATAATACTATAGTAGGAAAAAGACTAAAATATCCTTCTTCTTCCTCAAAGTCAAGATGCCATTAATGAGGTCTCTTGGGGCTTCAAAAGAAATGTCATGTCACAAAAATCCAACCCTTTTGAAGTGAGAGGTAGTGGGGTATTTATAGTGGAGTGTTTAGGTGGGAGTAGGTAGAAATAGGGGACCAAATGCAGAATTTCAAGTCCCGGGTACCATGCCTCCAAATTTCGAACCCTGGAGTGTAAAAACAGCAAAAATTCGAACCCTTCCCTGGGGTTCGAAATTTTGAACCATGCGGGGTTCGAATTTCGGATCCTGAGGGGTTCGAATTTCGAACGCCGAGGGGATTCGAATTTTGAACCCCGCGGGGGTACGAGAGGCACCCAAAAAGCGGAGAGGTTAAACATGGTAGGGTTGTTCATCATTTGGGGTTCGAGGTATCGGTTCAGAGATATCCTAGAGGAGAGGTGAGGTTGTTGCTGGTGCAGTCCCTTCTTGGCCCATTCCTGTGGCTCCGTGGTGAAACTCTAGTCTTCATACTCGTGTGATGCCTTAAGTTGAGCGCGCCTTATGTACTTTTGGGAACCGGTCCAAAAGGTCAGTAAACATTTGTCCCTCAAAGTACGTCTTGTTTGGACATGATGTGCTTTGTGTTGTAAAAGAATAGTTGAGTTCTCGATCTTCCCGCAGGCTGGGGAAAAGGGTCAGTACTATCGGTTAATCAGTTTCGTTTTTCGGTTGTAACCGAGTCGTCACTTATCGGACGTCGGAGTTGTATTGTTTTGAGATATGAACGATCACGGGGTTCGTGTGTATGCAATAGTCATGAATTTTCATAGGTATGAACCCCTCATCTTCGCTCGTGCACACACACACACACGTATATATATCGAAATCTTGAACCCGAAGGGATCGGGGATTTTAAATACGAGGGGTTCGAAGTTTCGAATAGAGGAGATCAAAAAATTTCGAACCCGAGGGGTTCAAAATTTCGAGCCCGTGGGATTCGAAATTTCGAATCCCGGAGGGGATACGAAGAGACACGCATCTCCTAATATAAAGGCCCTACCTCATTATTTTCCTTCTTCCTTGTTGACCCTTGCCGCCATTAAACTAAGCGTTGAACTGGACATTGGATTGACAACTTGTAGGTAGGGCTGGCGTGATCGGAGTGGAGGATAGAGAGGAGAAGGGAGGAGCCAAGGACCCCCAAACACACGGGGTTCGAAATTTTTGAATCCGGTTGGAGTTCGAAAATTCTAACCCTAGTCGCCGTTCGAGGGGTTCGAACCCCACGCAAGTTTCGAAGGCTCGAACCCTCTAACGGGGTTCGAGAGTTCGAACCCCTGGCGGGGTTCGAAAGTTCGAGCCCCTGCCGAGATTCAAAAGATCGAATCCCTTTTGGGGTTTGAGTTTTCGAAACCTTGGCGGGGTTCAAAAGTTCGAACCCCTACGCGGAGTTCGAATTTTCGAATCCCTGAGTGAGGTTCGAAATTTCGAACCCCTATGCGGGGGTTGAATTTTCGAAACCCTGAGTATGCGGTTTTGAGATATGAACGATCACGGGGTTCGTGTGTATGCGGTTTTGAGATATGAACGATCACGGGATTCTAGCAGAACGCTTGCATCTCACGCTCTTTATATAGTATAGAATCAAAACCGCAAACACTTATTGGAGAATGGATTTCATAGCAAGGTATGGGACCACCTTCCCGACAATGTACCTCTGGAGATGAATACATTGGGGTTCAACAAGAACATCATGCAAGCCAGGGTAAACATGACCGGTCCCTCACTATACTTTGAGAGTACCGAATATATCATTACCATAGTTGGGGGCCATCCAACCGAACCGATAGCATACATATAAAAATAAAAGGGACAACCGAAAGCATTTGATTTCACAAGATCAGGTAATGATATACCCTTTTGATGGGTGCGACCCACATAGCCGTGCAACCTACTCGATTTTATGCCATTTCCTGGTTGATGAGGCTAGAGGTCTAAATTTATTTAATTAGTTGTTTATTTACCTTTATTATTATTTTTAAAACATCTGGTCATCATTCACTTTGAATGCCACATCGTCAAGTCCGCCAAGTCACTAATTGATGTCCACAAAAATATTGTTAAGTTAAGAGAACGGCCGTTCTCCGCCACTAATAGAATACATTTGTAAAAATCAACGTACGTGATTATTAAAAAATACACTGTCATACATTCGTCCATACAAGTCATCCAGGATTAGGATGAACCGAAGGCGTCCTCCTACCACATCCTTATATAGGAATCACCCCAAGGATCAGTAACGAGTAGTCCTTGCAATCCGAAGATTTCACTTACGACAGAATCACTGTCGAAATATCTCCGGCTGCTAAACCCGAGAAATTCAACAAGTGGTTCTTCCGTTGATGAAGATCCACGGTCTTCAATGTTCCATCTTCAATTAACATTTTCCACGTATTTGCTGGTCGGAATGGTTTTCGAATATAATTCGATCCCGTTCTTTTCGTACCAACAATCGTATTTGGTCAGATTTGATAGTCGGTTATTTAACTATCAAATAATATCAGGTGAATGAAATGAGTTACAGATTCAATACTTGGCATTACTTGGCTTTTTTAATTTACATCTGTTAATTATATTCTTAAAAATCATTTCTTTCGCTTATAAATTTTTCGAATACAGTTTTCAATATTATTTACGAAAACCATAACTTATGTTTCCCACTATTTCTCTCGTTTATAAACTAATACCATTCTTGGATAATCATGATGTCGTTCAAGTTGGGGTATTTTATTTACCTCTCAGACCTTGACCAACAACATTCATATCTTCAGAATAGATAGAAGTTTATTAACCACACGTTTTCCTTTGAAAACCTTATTTATCTCTCAACAAAGTTTACTTAATTAATTATTAAGTACTGTTATTATACTTCTCGATTAATTTTTATTAATCCTTTTTAATATTATACTCGACTTTCGATTCTATTATAAATATTCTTTGACTTGTTTGCAACAACAATATCATATTAGTTTTTAAATCATATATAACTGTCTTTAACAAATCTAATATAAATATCTTAATAAATCTTATATAAATATATTTATAAATCTTACCTTTACATCCTTTACAACTCTTATATTGACATCTCATACGAATCCCTTTTATCAGAGCACTTCATTTATCATCTGTAACAAACGTTGCAGATTTCATTTCTAAACTCTTAACTTTCATTTTATTATACCTTTTCAAATTATTACGACAACTTATGCATTGTCTAAAATCACATAGCGATCCTTTTTAAAGATCTTTAGTTTATAAATCAAATAGACCAATTTATTATTTGTAACAATTATTACAAATTCATTTTTCAAATCTCTTACTTCATTTACGAATCTCATTTGTAAATTATTATCGACAACAAACATTTCGATTACATTTCAACTCCTAACTTCCATTTACAAAATCGTTTGTAAATCATTTACGACAATTTATATTCATTGCCATTTCCAAAATCTTTTACTTAACTTATACTTTCAACTCCGCTTAACATTCCGAACTTCGAAATATCACATTCCGAACCTCGGAATAAATCTCATTTCGTTATTTCATACCATTTTCCCATTTTACTAACTTCAAATATTCAGTAAATATTTAATTTAAGCCATCACATTCGCTTAAAATCCTTTTTATAACTTCGTTATAAAAACACGGGTTTTTACTATAAAACTCGTACATAAACTCCTTTTCACCATTCAATTCGATTCATTTCAACTTCGTTCACTTTTTAAATGAATTCCAATTAAAAAGTTACCTCTCAAATTATTATTAATTGAAATAATAATTTACTTCATCATTAACTACTGTATAAGTGGTTAACTTCTTTATTGACTAAAATAAATAGTAATTTTCCTTCTAAAAATCTTATTAAAATTTAAACAAATATTCATTAACCATTTCGTTAGATAAATTCAAAACAAATTGATTTAATAATCAATCCAGTTAAAACGGTTAACTTTGTCAATTCAAAACACGGTTATTTAGTTAACCAGTTCCAGTTAGTCCCTTATTTAAATTAATTACTAATATAATTAATTTAAATAATTTCATTTAATTGTTTCTTACAAACAATAAATCTCAGTTATAAATCATTATATTAAACCTTGCTTGCTTGCTTATTCATCTTAGTAATATAAGAATTTTCTTTATAAATCATTTAAGACGTAAGAGGAGGCACGTGCTTCGCAAACGACTGATTTTTGATACAAAAATGGTGATTGGTGGTTAAAATAATCAACATATATGTGTTTGGTTTATTTCCCTTTTATAAACTTCATTTTAAATAATATATTTAAAAATCTATATTCATTTACAAAATAAATTTATAACTTCATTACAGTCGATTCATTCGACGGTAAATCCATATTTATACAATGATTGATTTATAAGCCAGATACTGCCAATTACTTAACCAATATCACCCATTGGTTTAAAACAGAACAAATGTTGAATTTCAAGTCAACAGTCAATAATCAAATCAATCATTTCAACTGACGGGTTTTAACTGTTCATATAATGATAATATGAAAATAAATAACATTAAATGTATTTAAGGAATCCCATTGGATCCCTCCAATCTGTCCTTCCCTGCATCCAAAATGGTTATCTCAATATAATATTATTCAATGCAATTTAACTGATATAACAGTCATTTAATAACAACCAATTTATTTAAAATTAACAAAACAATCCAGACAATTCATTAAATTTAACACGTTTATTTTATAAACGTGACCAACAAGGTAAGTTACCTTTATTGGGACCAATCATTAAAATAACAATTTGGTATTTCACCGAAATTAAACAACATTTAATTTTTATCGGTTCAGCCAATATATGAATATATATTTCACAAACAGTCAATCACTAACAACCATAGCACACAAAATAAAAACTCGACTTATATAAAATATAAGTGGGAAGAACTGAGTGAGTTTAACTCACCTTGAGTTGATATCATGGTATAAACGACTGGTTTTAATTAAATTAAATGAGTGTTTAATTTAATCAAAAATCCCAATTGATTTCAATTGCATCCAGATCTGTTCCATATTGTAGAGTTCGTTCCCATGATTGCAACGTAGCTTGTTGGTCCATGTTCTGGTAATGTATGCATGAATTATCACCGTTATACTTATACGATTTAATTTAAAAACTAATTAACTCTTGATTAAACTAATTATTATATATACCAGTTACTTTGTTTTTGAACAATACTGGACTGATTCCTCGGTCCCTCATCGTCCAGGTACAGCGCATGTTTCACCATTTCAACTTATCATCCACGCTTGTTATTCCATTGATGCAATGCCTTTCAGCTGATTAACACTTTTCGTTCAGTACCCAACAATGCGCGTTAAAAACAGTATAGGCCGACTCAAAATGCTCCCTGCACAATTCCATACTTAAGTCAATATAATTTAAATTAATTATTTAATTAACTTAGTTATCTTAATCGCTAATTTAAAACTAATTACGTTTTAAAATAATTATGTCTAACGTTATCAAACTAACCTATTTATTATTCAAAAAGATACGGCTCTAACAAACTCTACTGCTCTAAACAATCCATACTTCTTGTTAATTATCCTTTGAAAATAGGCGGACCGAACCTCTTCCAAAATTGTTCATGTTGTTTTCAGTACACAGTTTTGAATCCAATATCAAGTGGATTTTAATCTTCGTTCCTAATCCCAGCATTATTTTTATAAGCTTGATACTAATTTGTTAAATTAATAATCAAATTCCTAATCACCTATGTTAGAACTTAGTTACAATATTAATGATAAAATATTGGCCGATTGCTGTTCTTTGATCATCACTTACACAAAGTCCATCCTCGAACACGTTAATTCTTTCGTATTGGAAAAAGTCGGCTACACCATCTGCTAATTCCTTCTGCATCCACAAACCCCACGTCGCCAACCTTTATTCCACCGTCGTGCCACCATGCCTCAGCCGGAGTCTGATCCAAGCCCGCCAATTTCTGCATCTTAGCCCACCCGACTTCTGCCCCAAAACCTCACCTTGTTAAGCATGCCCGTTTATCGCCAAAACTCTTCGAACCATGCAGTGTTCATGGCTCGTTTCCAGCTACACCACTTCAAAGATATTCATCATCACCGTTCAGATTATAGTACTCACAGAGTACTACGAGATTGTTGTAGAAAATTTTGAATTTTGATGTGAGGATTAAGAGAAATTTTGAGGGATTGGTTCGAAAGTTTTGGTGCGTTCATAATTTAGGGTGGCGGCGGAAATTTACTCCAGGTTGACCGCACAAAGAGCTTTGACCAAAATTAGGTTACGCTTCATGCTTTTATAGAGAAGTTGGATCATTTATTATTATTTTATTGTCCATGAACTTGCACTCTGCTTTTCGTAAAATTGACACACCATATGATTTCAAATTCGAGATAAAATACCTAATCCTAGCATAAAAATATATTCCGCATGCAATGGGACAGGTTTCGTCGAATTCCGATGTCATTTGTGAAAAGTCAGTTATAAATATTGATGAAAATCAAGCATTAAAAATTCCTATAATTACAGAAAAAATCTAAAAATTCTGAAATCTTGACATTTTACTAGACCTCTTCCTACCGGATCCAATGAATCTTGTTTCATCAAATTTGGAGTTCATTTGGCCAGTCGCCTATTCGTTTAAAGTTACCCCTGTCTAAATTGTATACACAGTTATATAGAAACAGAGACATTTTTGGCCACCGAAGTCACATACGACACCAATTTTCCATGAAATTTGATTTTCTTACAATAACTTGACGATACGGTTCCAATGAAACTAATTTCACTGAAAACGAAGACTGTTTTCAAAAATGGCTATTTTTAACGCTTATATAATATTGAATAAAATATTATTTAAATTCGAAAATAATTCAAATAATAATAAATTATTATCATCATATTCATCCAAATAAAATTACCATATAGTTATACAACTCGATATCGTCAATTTCGAGCCAAGACGGTGTCCAAATTATATTAAAACCCTATTATTTAATAAATAAACATTATTGTTTTATAACGATTTCCATAGCGACTATTTTAAAATTTAAATTGGACATAACTAACAATTGATAACATGAAATCTGGATTTTTTCTCTTCGATATGAAAATTATAATCAACAAGAATCCAACGTTTCTTGTTTCACAGAATTTCGACTTATATCGGATCCTATATATTCAATTAAATTTCAAAACTCCATATTACGAACTACCGTGCCATTTCGAGCTCGTTTTATATTATATATAAATTATAACGTTCAAACTTCGTTTTAATAACGAATTCAACATTAAAATCCATTAATATTTCAAATATAATATTTAAAATAATAAATTAAATTAAATATTTGTCTACCAAAAATACGGGACATTACACGAGGGGTACAGGTTATTCGGATTCGATATCTAACACTGATGCGTTAACGTATAGTTAATCACATGAAGACACGATCTATGTCGGAACATACTTCTGGCATCGAAGCTTCCTTGCCTTTATCGCACACATCTGACACTACTAGCGATGTTAGCTCGACAAGCAGCGAGCTTAAGACTCCCGGAGGATCAACTCCTTCTCATACCACAAGTTTACCGGGAGTGCCCGGACACGGGGGTTCGACGGAGAGGCAATACTCCCCGGTTGTTCATGAGAAGATAGAAAACGTAGATATCATTGGAGAAGGTGCCCTCGTGGCACCAGACATGCTGGCCGATGCAGTTATCTTTGAGAATATGTCGGATTCCGTGCCGTCACGTATGGATGTATCTACAGTCAGGAAGATGGCGTTACGATTTAATATTCCTGTGGATTATGCTCGCGCTTCTGGGGAGAATGGTAGGGCTTATGCACCCCCGGAAGGCTTGAAGGCATGGAACAGACAGATCTGCATTATTGGTTGTGTGCCCCCAGCCAATGACTTTATTCGGGACATCCTGTGTTGCTTCCGTATGGCTCCATCACAGTTGCATCCAAATGTGTATGCCTCGCTTTTAGGTACTTATGTTCTGTACCGGGAGCATCTGAATCGTGAGCCTACCGGGGTAGACATCCGGTATTTGTTTCAGCTAAAAAGAAGGGCCAATATATCACCGTCTCAGTATTTTCTTGAGGCCTCGCCTCTCACTAAGTTCTTTGTTAGAAATGGCCTAATTTACCTGTCTATAAGTACGAATGGTTTTTTGTGCGATGCTCTCCCAGATTTGCGAGAAGATGGGTGGAAGGAAGTAAGTCTCTTATCGAATTCCATTCTGCAAAGTGTACGAATTTGGGGTCTTATTCTTTGATTTTGTAATGGCAGGAAATCCTGAGGCGTCTACTGGCATTGAGTACCAACAACGCCTCGAGGATTTGCGTGCGATTCCGTCTGCGTTGAGCTCTACTGACTCAGTTATAAGTATGGATCGACTTCGCCATGCAGGGCTGCTACCTGACGACCGGACTATTATTGTAACACCTCACCTCCGCTAGGGTCACTCACAAGGGAATGCACTAGGTTTGGTGAAGCATTATCGAGGTAAACATGCACAAAAATGTTACAAGACAGAACATATATATATATATAAAACAGCGGAAGTAAAACAAATTTCATTACCTTATAAAATAAGGTCTAAACCCTTTTACATCAGAATACATCAAAACCTGTCTTGCAATAGTAAAGAAGCATAAACCATTTCATAAATTATTCCCCAAGTAAAACAGTAAAGTAGCCATAGCCAAGTAAAGTCCAAGCCATGCGTGATGACCTTCAAGTAGAAGAAGTCCGAACTAGATAACAGTGTTTCCTCCCTGAAAACCTGGGGGGGGGGGGGAAACGGAAGACAAGAGGCGAAAGAAAACGGGGTCAGTCATAAAGACTGGTAAGTCCTATCTACTTCCAGTATAAAAACAGGTAAAGGTAACATGACATGCATAAACTGAAAGTAAACATAAGGATGACTGCAAGATAGATAAACTAAAACAGGCTGAACTACTGTAGCGAGGTAGACTAGGATATCATGATAAACTACGGTGTCATGATAAGTCAAGGTATCACATCGTCCGGTTTCTATCAAGTGTAATATCCCAAGGTATCTATCCTGTATAACATCCCACGGTATCTATCATGTATATTTCTCATGGTCATAACATGTATAATTGCTCTGCACCTCTCGTACTAGTATCCCATCCCGCGTCATGTGTTAACCATGAATGTCCCTTACCCAATGTCATGTAATGGTCCATGTCAACCTAATATATAGCATATGTAGGTTTTCCCCAACTCGTATGTTTCTTTCAGTGTATAAGTTCAGTCCTTTGCCGTAGGCCATACGGGCTTTCCCATGTAAACGTTTTATCCTTGAGGTTATTTTGGACTGCTACCCTTGATCTAGTTATGTTTCCTTACCATGAACTATCGCGCGTTCACTTAGGATTTAGGCCGCCTAGGACCACTAGGGATTATGCTACCTAATGAACGTTTCCGTGTCTCGGTTTGGGTTCAGCCACCTAGGACCACTAGGGATTATGCCACCCGTCAACCGCGCCCTTTATCCCACGTATGTATCGTGAATCGTTTTCCATGTCTAGACGCACATGTTCCTCAATGTGCCATCCGAGTTCCGTGCCAGGGCAAATCAAGAAATACGGAACTCGGTCGGGAGCTTTAAGTCGTCTGCAGATGCAGATATCAAGGTCTGTTTTTATACCCGTGGCTATGGTCCCACGTGACCCCTCCCTCAACTATTGAAAGGCAACCCAAGAAAAATCATGTATGAGAACTACACTACGGCCCATCGATGCCCATTTCCAGATAGCCAACCTCACCCATAACTCGATAGCTCGTATATGGTCTTTTGGGAGTTCCCTGCCTTTCCGTACGTACACGATTGACTAAAGATGGTAGGTAGTCGGCGACATGCTATCCCGGGGCAAAATCAAGTATCGTCGACTCCACGCTAATCCATCCCAGTCTTTAGGTCGCTCGCATAGCAACCAAGGCATACTCTTGGCTCTTCTACCGCAGACCTTAACCCCTGTGAGGCCGGGTTTCATGGACCACTCGCCACCTCACAGAGGGATACCAAGAGTACCCTCACGTTCCCCGAAGCTTTCGCTTCGTCACCCAGTTCGCTGGAGCTTTTATCCAAGTCAGATAACTTGCTCCTCCTCGTATACTAAGCGATGACCTACCGTACCAGGTTACTCATCTCTTTATGAACTAGTCCATGTCCTTAGCTAAGAATTATTACTTAGTTACCGTTAACTAAGGTTTACCACTTAGCCCCTCTTTCCACTATCCTTGTTAGCTACGATTTCCAGCCTAGTCCCCTGAGCTAGGGTTTTGTCAAATGGGTTAAGTGTTGTTATCCAAGTTCAAGACTTAACCCGCCTACGAATCATGTCAAGATTGGCTAAGTACTCAAGTTCAAGGCTTAGCCCTACAGGTTGGTTAAGTGTACCAAGAAGCTCATGACTTAACCTTATCAAGTCAAATTGGTTAAGTATTTATTTGTCTTAACCCTATCAGATTATCATGTTAGATTGATTAAGCATAGATTATCTTAATCCCATCAGATTATCGAGTCGGATTGGTTAAGTATGGTTTAGCTTAACCCCATCCACTAATCCTATTACCATGGTTAAGCCTACTTTTAAAAGGTCTTGTGACTTAACCCTATCAGGTCCACCTATTAGATTGGTTAAGTGTAGGTTACTTAACCTCATCAAATCATCACGTATAATTGGTTAAGCATAAGTTACTTAACCCCATTAAATTATCATACTAAATTAGTTAAGTATTGGTTACTTAACCCCATTGAATTACCAAGTTTAGATTGGTTAAGTGTTTAACTTAATCCCCTCGAATTCCCGTGTTTAGATTAGTTAAGTATAGGTTACTTAACCCCATCTAATTACCGTGTTTAGATTAGTTAAGCCTTAATTACTTAACCCCATCTAATTTCCGTGTTTAGATTAGTTAAGCCTTAATTACTTAACCCCATCTAATTACCAAGTCGGATTAGTTAAGTGTAAATTACTTAACCCCATCCCCTAATCATCTTGTATGGTTAAGTGTCATTAAGAAATCAAACCCGGTCCCACTTAACCTACCTATTCGTGTCATATCGGTTAAGTGTCATTAATCAAATTTACTTAACCTTATCGTGTGGCATTAATTTAATTAATGCACTCTCAACCTCTCACATTAGACCTTGTTGTGGTTACTAGTTAAGCCGGGCGGGTCCGGGTAGTTTTACACCACAACCTAGTCTAATCTCAGGTCTTAAGCGCGACATGACCAACTTCTCACATTGGATCCTATTGTTTGTAGCCACTAGTTAAGCCAGGTGAGTCCGGGTAGATTTATGCTACAAACTCAACCCAACCTCGAGTTGGCCACTTTCATGTTTGGTCTAGTGTCTTTTTACACTTACAACCCACCCATGTCTAGTTCAAGTTCCATGTTTTCCCACGTGTCATGACCACATTTAAATGTATCATGAATGCCATGTTCTCATGTAAGCCCCATGTCAAGTTTTTCGTGTCATACCCACGTTTTTCCTAAGCTACCCAAACGTATTTCCAACCCAAGTGGAAGCGAGTCACATAGTAGGGTATTATGCCAACATATTTGCCACAAACATGCATAGTATCATAAGGAAATTTGGCCATAAACATTCATAATATCATAAGGGAATTTGGCCACAAGCATGCATAGTTTAATAAGAGGATTTGGCCACAAACATGCATAGTGTCATAAGGGAATTTGGCCACAAACATGCATAATACATAAGGGGTTTGGGTTCATTTACATGCATAAGCCCCAAAGCCAAGTCTTTGCCAATGTTTTCACAAGTCAAGTGGTTCCCAAAGGTTCATGCTAACATCCCATGGATAAAGATTCAAACTTGCAAGTTATACTAGGTTAAACATAACATAAGTGGCATGATTAAGTCGCTAAAACATAACCCAAAGTCATATGTTCATGATAAAGGGGCAAACTAGGTTTACATGGGTTAACATACTCATGTTACATCTCATTTTATCCCATGTCACATTAGAACCACCGTTAGAATCTACAAGTAGCTAGAACTTACATAGCGAGGCTTAGGAAAGGATCATGCATCATTTTGACGAAGAAAGGTGGCTCCTTTATCGAAGAACCGTCATGAGACTCGCATAGCAACGTTGATTTGGCCTCTATTTGGTGTAGCAAGCTTGCACCTTTTGATTTGAACTCAATTTGAATGCATAGTCTCTAGGAATTGGAGATGGAGGCCATGATCAATGAAGATTTGGGCAGCACTTCGTGGCATGAGTGAATTATGAGGGGTTTAGGGTAGGCTTAGGGTCTTTTTATAGAGATTAGGAGTAGTTTAGGCCGTTAGATTAACCCTAGGATAGATCCAAGCCCTCAAAAATCGTCACAAGCCTCCAAAACCGAGCCAAACAGCAAAAAAGGTGCACCAGGCTGCCTGGGTCCGACCAGGCAGGTCGACCCCCAGGTCGACCCTGGGGTCGACTCCCCAGTCGACCTGGGGCAGGGGGGGTCGACTCCCCAGTCGACCTCCCCTGGTCTGGCAGGAAATTTTCCTGCCTCTTCTGAATTCTGAAATTTGAATCTGTTTTCGTTTTCGAATTTTTCGTGAAACTTCCGAAGGCCATATCTCGGTCATACGGACTTCGATTTACGAAATTTCGGACTCTATTTCGCGTATTTTTCCGAGATGAACGCAATGAAGCAACCCATTTTATCTGATTCAGATTTTATAATTTAATTCTGCCTTGATTCTTGTCTTAACATGTTGTTTAAAATTCGGGTTGTTACATTCTCCCCTCCTTTAAGGATTTCGTCCCCGAAATCTCCAAGTTAGGAAGAACATATCCTACCATCCATCATCCATCTACTCAAAACATCATCCACAGGCAACCATTGTCCTTAGACGATTTCTAATGCCATATGAACATATGCAAAACGTGTGTGTATATGCTCCTTAGCTAATGCTAATGATCAGGCCTGAATGATCTTTCTAATGCAAATTATGTTTAGTGCCATGAGTCCAACATGTATGCAAATAGTCCTAGTCATATAAGTACTATATGCATGCACAAACATTCATTCATATGTAACATCCGCGTGATAACACATTCAATTTCATCCATAAACAAGTATAATTACTCGTGCATATGCAACATGAAACGTGACCGCGTCAATCTAGTATCTAATGTGTATTCGCGCATCCACGAGCAACCACTTGCAACCATTTGCAACCATATCAATCATAACATGTTTCAAATACATGTTTACATCCATAGAGTTCTATCTAAGGTTCCCAAGATAAGATCGAGGAGATAAACAAGACAAACTCCTTACGGGGTTTATAACAGAAACAGGACCGAGAGGATATCCACCAAAAGATAACATGCGAGCAAGCTCTACAGGAAAAACCAGGGATCATGGATACACTCCTTAAACAGAGGTACGATGCGCGTGTCTAGCCTTACGTCTTCTAAGTCGCGTTCCCTTGAGCTTAATTCCTCGGTGCCTTGACCGCCTCTTTAACTCCATGATTTCGTAGCTCCTTGATTCCTATTTCCAAGATATGAGTTAGAACTCATTTCATTGTCGCCTCTTATTCCACTTTCACTTATCCTTTCCCTAGTATACTTGGCTCAAACGTGTCCACTTACTCATGCAAGCTCTCCAAAATTCACTAGGGAATTCTGGATCTCATTTGCCGATGCCAATCCATGTTGCCAAGAGTACTTACTAGGGTGATTCCCATAACTCATGCATAAGTGAAACGAACCATCCGCCTTAGCGGCGAATTCTATTCGAACGGATTACCAACAACTGCATCCCGAGATTCTAGGTAACTAACCATGACAGATCCCAAAAGGTTACACGAGACTTCGAGGGTATCACCAAGGTGAGTCGAGAGTCTAACTACCCTCTTTCCTAAAACCGAGAATGGCACCCCTTATTGGGTGACCATTTTATCCCTAGAATCCATCCGTAGCTGAGACATGTCATTCTCAAATCCAAACAAGTCATGAAGAAATGGACCAACTCTCCAACCAGATTTTTGGGACAAAAACTGGGATCCTCTACCATGCTAGTACTAAGGTGCAGAGACTCAACTATCCAAGCAGACTTAAATGATACGATGATCAAGCCAAAGTCTGGACGGGATGATAGAAAAGAACGACTAAACCTTTACCCGAAACGGTACCATTTCTTTTAGGTACCCTAGAAATGGGAGCGTACGATTGCCCTCTCCGGTGATCTTGTCCTTGTCCTCCTTGATGGACTAAGCCATACCAACAGTTGCTTATCCTTAAGCTCGCGTCCTTTATCCTTGCTCTTATAATCCTTCCTTGTACCACGGCAATAGGTCTCTCGAGAACCACCTCCATCGTACGGGAAACACCTACGTGGCTAGACAAAGATTGGTCACAGTTAGAACTACTGTGACCACAGATGGAGGGAAGAAAGGAAAGGAGATTCAATCAAGGAATCAAAGGATAATGCTAATGGCCTTTGGGGAATAGCCTTTTAAAACAAACTTTTCTTGAAAAATGCTTCTTTGTAAACGGTTTTTCAAATAGTTTTCAGAAGGTTTTTAAAAAATTTTGCCCAGTCTGGTAACCTTCTGCTCTGATACCAAATGTAACACCCCACCTCCGCTAGGGTCACTCACAAGGGAATGCACTAGGTTTGGTGAAGCATTATCTAGGTAAACATGCACAGAAATATTACAAGACAGAACATATATATATAAACAGCGGAAGTAAAACAAATTTCATTACCTTATAAAATAAGGTCTAAAGCCTTTTACATCAGAATACATCAAAACCTGTCTTGCAATAGTAAAGAAGCATAAACCATTTCATAAATTATTCCCCAAGTAAAACAGTAAAGTAGCCATAGCCAAGAAAAGTCCAAGCCATGCGTGATGACCTTCAAGTAGAAGAAGTCCGAACTAGATAACAGTGTTTCCTCCCTGAAAACATGGGGGGGGGGGGAACGGAAGACAAGAGGCGAAAGAAAACGGGGTCAGTCATAAAGACTGGTAAGTCCTATCTACTTCCAGTATAAAAACAGGTAAAGGTAACATGACATGCATAAACTGAAAGTAAACATAAGAATGACTGCAAGATAGATAAACTAAAACAGGCTGAACTACTGTAGCGAGGTAGACTAGGATATCATGATAAACTACGGTGTCATGATAAGTCAAGGTATCACATCGTCTGGTTTCTATCAAGTATAATATCCCAAGGTATCTATCCTGTATAACATCCCACGGTATATATCATGTATATTTCTCATGGTCCTAACATGTATAATTGCTCTGCACCTCTCGTACTAGTATCCCAACTCGTGTCATGTGTTAACCATGAATGTCCCTTACCCAATGTCATGTAATGGTCCATGTCAACCTAATATATAGCATATGTAGGTTTTCCCAACCTCGTATGTTTCTTTCAGTGTATAAGTTCAGTCCTTTGCCGTAGGCCATACGGGCTTTCCCATGTAAACGTTTTATCCTTGAGGTTATTTTGGACTGCTACCCTTGATCTAGTTATGTTTCCTTACCATGAACTATCGCGCGTTCACTTAGGATTTATGCCGCCTAGGACCACTAGGGATTATGCTACCTAATGAACGTTTCCGTGTCTCGGTTTGGGTTCAGCCACCTAGGACCACTAGGGACTATGCCACCCGTCAACCGCGCCCTTTATCCCACGTAAGTATCGTGAATCGTTTTCCATGTCTAGACGCACATGTTCCTCAATGTGCCATCCGAGTTCCGTGCCAGGGCAAATCAAGAAATACGGAACTCGGTCGGGAGCTTTAAGTCGTCTGCAGATGCAGATATCAAGGTCTGTTTTTATACCCATGGCTATGGTCCCACGTGACCCCTCCCTCAACTATTGAAAGGCAACCCAAGAAAAATCATGTATGAGAACTACACTACGGCCCATCGATGCCCATTTCCAGATAGCCAACCTCACCCATAACTCGATAGCTAGTATATGGTCTTTTGGGAGTTCCCTGCCTTTCCGTACGTACACGATTGACTAAAGATGGTAGGTAGTCGGCGACATGCTATCCTGGGGAAAAATCAAGTATCGTCGACTCCACGCTAATCCATCCCAGTCTTTAGGTCGCTCGCATAGCAACCAAGGCATACTCTTGGCTCTTCTACCGCAGACCTTAACCCCTGTGAGGCCTGGTTTCATGGACCACTCGCCACCTCACAAAGGGATACCAAGAGTACCCTCACGTTCCCCGAAGCTTTCGCTTCGTCACCCAGTTCGCTGGAGCTTTATCCAAGTCAAATAACTTGCTCCTCCTCGTATACTAAGCGATGACCTACCGTACCAGGTTACTCATCTCTTTATGAACTAGCCCATGTCCTTAGCTAAGAATTATTACTTAGTTACCGTTAACTAAGGTTTACCACTTAGCCCCTCTTTCCATTATCCTTGTTAACTACGATTTCTAACCTAGTCCCCTGAGCTAGGGTTTTGTCAAATGGGTTAAGTGTTGTTATCCAAGTTCATGACTTAACCCGCCTACGAATCATGTCAAGATTGTCTAAGTACTCAAGTTCAAGGCTTAGCCCTACAGGTTGGTTAAGTGTACCAAGAAGCTCATGACTTAACCTTATCAAGTCAAATTGGTTAAGTATTTATTTGTCTTAACCCTATCAGATTATCATGTTAGATTGATTAAGCATAGATTATCTTAATCCCATCAGATTATCGAGTCGGATTGGTTAAGTATGGGTTAGCTTAACCCCATCCACTAATCCTATTACCATGGTTAAGCCTACTTTTAAAAGGTCTTGTGACTTAACCCTATCAGGTCCACCTATTAGATTGGTTAAGTGTAGGTTACTTAACCTCATCAAATCATCACGTATAATTGGTTAAGTATAAGTTACTTAACCCCATTAAATTATCATACTAAATTAGTTAAGTATTGGTTACTTAACCCCATTGAATTACCAAGTTTAGATTGGTTAAGTGTTTAACTTAACCCCCTCGAATTCCCGTGTTTAGACTAGTTAAGTATAGGTTACTTAACCCCATCTAATTACCGTGTTTAGATTAGTTAAGCCTTAATTACTTAACCCCATCTAATTTCCGTGTTTAGATTAGTTAAGCCTTAATTATTTAACCCCATCTAATTACCAAGTCGGATTAGTTAAGTGTAAATTACTTAACCCCATCCCCTAATCATCTTGTATGGTTAAGTGTCATTAAGAAATCAAACCCATTCCCACTTAACCTACCTATTCGTGTCATATTAGTTAAGTGTCATTAATCAAATTTACTTAACCTTAATCATGTGGCATTAATTTAATTAATGCACTCTCAACCTCTCACATTAGACCTTGTTGTGGTTACTAGTTAAGCCGGGCGGGTCCGGGTAGTTTTACACCACAACCTAGTCTAACCTCGGGTCTTAAGCACGGCATGACCAACTTCTCACATTGGATCCTATTGTTTGTAGCCACTAGTTAAGCCGGGCGGGTCCGGGTAGATTTATGCTACAAACTCAACCCAACCTCGAGTTGGCCACTTTCATGTTTGGTCTAGTGTCTTTTTACACTTACAACCCACCCATGTCTAGTTCAAGTTCCATGTTTTCCCACGTGTCATGACCACATTTAAATGTATCATGAATGCCATGTTCTCATGTAAGCCCCATGTCAAGTTTTTCTTTTCATACCCACATTTTTCCTAAGCTACCCAAACGTCTTTCCAACCCAAGTGGAAGCGAGTCACATAGTAGGGTATTATGCCAACATATTTGCCACAAACATGCATAGTATCATAAGGAAATTTGGCCATAAACATGCATAGTATCATAAGGGAATTTGGCCACAAGCATGCATAGTTTAATAAGAGGATTTGACCACAAACATGCATAGTGTCATAAGGGAATTTGGCCACAAACATGCATGATACATAAGGGGTTTGGGTTCATTTACATGCATAAGCCCCAAAGCCAAGTCTTTGCCAATGTTTTCACAAGTCAAGTGGTTCCCAAAGGTTCATGCTAACATCCCATGGATAAATATTCAAACTTGCAAGTTATACTAGGTTAAACATAACATAAGTGGCATGATTAAGTCGCTAAAACATAACCCAAAGTCATATGTTCATGATAAAGGGGAAAACTAGGTTTACATGGGTTAACATACTCGTGTTACATCTCATTTTATCCCATGTCACATTAGAACCACCGTTAGAATCTACAAGTAGCTAGAACTTACATAGCGAGGCTTAGGAAAGGATCATGCATCATTTTGACGAAGAAAGGTGGCTCCTTTATCGAAGAACCGTCATGAAACTCGCATAGCAACGTTGATTTGGCCTCTATTTGGTGTAGCAAGCTTGCACCTTTTGATTTGAACTCAATTTGAATGCATAGTCTCTAGGAATTGGAGATGGAGGCCATGATCAATGAAGATTTGGGCAGCACTTCATGGCATGAGTGAATTATGAGGGGTTTAGGGTAGGCTTAGGGTCTTTTTATAGAGATTAGGAGCAGTTTAGGCCGTTAGATTAACCCTAGGATAGATCCAAGCCCTCAAAAATCGTCACAAGCCTCCAAAACCGAGCCAAACAGCAAAAAAGGTGCACCAGGCTGCCTGGGTCCGACCAGGCAGGTCGACCCCCAGGTCGACCCTGGGGTCGACTCCCCAATCGACCTGGGGCAGGGGGGGTCGACTCCCCAGTCGACCTCCCCTGGTCTGGCGGGAAATTTTCCCGCCTCTTCTGAATTCTGAAATTTGAATCTGTTTTCATTTTCGAATTTTTCGTGAAACTTCCGAAGGCCATATCTCGGTCATACGGACTCCGATTTACGAAATTTCGGACTCTATTTCGCGTATTTTTCTGAGACGAATGCAATGACGCAACCCGTTTTATCTGATTCAGATTTTATAATTTAATTCTGCCTTGATTCTTGTCTTAACACGTTGTTTAAAATTCGGGTTGTTACAATTATCAGACCCGCAATCGTAGGCGGTGGGCCGAAAGGAGAGGCGGTGAAATACCATGGGGTCATTGGTCGAAAAAGGAAAGCGTCTTCCATTGGTGCTGAGTCAGAGAAGGTAGTGAGGGTGCAGGATAAGATTGGCGATGAAGAGACAACCGGTGTTGGTGAGGGCTCGTTAGTCGCTCTGATTCCCCCGAAATTGGTGGGACGGGAGAAGGAGTGATGGTGAGCCCGCAACCCTCGGCGACCATCTCCGAGCCTGACGTCGCGGTCGAGGCGGAAGGTCAGTTCGATGATCTCAACAAACTTCACCTTGAGCCGACTCCTTGGTTCGGCACTACGAGTGTGGGTGAACTGGCTCTAGCCGCTGGGGTTTTACTCCTCCGAGCGGACCATCGTCTGGTTTGTTGAGAGAACACTTACGATGCATTCATTTCATAAACATTGCATGCATCGACACTTGTTTGGTTGTACCGAAGTACACATGTTCTGACTCTATCAGTTTATTTTACAGGTGGTATGGCTAGAGGAAGAGGAGGTCGAAATTATGGACGTGGAGGCCCCTGGTATCCCAGGAATAATTTTCTCGAGATCTACCGAAGAGGAACTAGCATCTATAGGGATACGCTACCCCCCAAATCGCAGTAGACATCGCCCCAGAGATCGCCCTCACTGGTCTCCATCTCCTCTCCCTCCCAGAGCTTCTAGAGCGGACTCTCAGCCCGAAATAGTGGGCTCTATGCATTCAACATTGACATCTCCTTCACATACGGCACCTTTGGCTCTTGCGCAAGCCCCGAGGGTGAGAGAGCAACTACTGAGCTACTCAAAGCAGGGGGGCACCAAATAGAAAAAACAGGATTTGTTGGTGTCTAAGCCTCGGGAGCTGACTATGAACGAGAGGAAGGCGTTATTGAAGGAAAAAATTCCTGAACTTTACTTTGAGTAGTTGATGTTCCTTCCCGATATTAGTCCTATCCCCTACGCAGATGATGAGATGGTATGGCAGAAAGTGCAGGGTGCATACTTCCAGGCTAGGCAGCTCAGCCAATATTCTTTGGGCCTTTCCGAGTAGATTAAAAGAAAGAACTTGGAACTCATCAATCAACAGCTGACTATTGATGCCGAGCGAACCTCAGTTCGTAGTCTGGAGAAGGGGATAGGAAAATTCATCGTTTGTGTGGCATGCACTTTTTGGTTAATCGCTACACTTTTTCGATCTAACTCTGGATGTTGCTCTTGTAGTGGAAATGAGGGAGGCGCGGGAGACGCTGAAGAAACATAGAGACCATGAGGCATCAACCTTCAAGAACACCATGGCTTCTTTGACACTGGAGAACACGGCCTTAAAGCAAGACAAAGCTGACCTAATGAAGGTAAATGCTGACTTGGAAAAAGATAATGAGAGATTGCCCCAGTTTCAGCAGAAGAATGAGACTTTAAAGCAAGAGGCGGCCGAGCTAAGGAGGCAGTTGTCTGCGGCTAAGAAAGAGAAGGGGGATGCCGAGGCTAGTAGCCGGGATGTGCTGATCTCCGTAGATGGGATTAAGGCCGCATACATGAGAGAGGTGGAGGAACTCAAGGAGGATGTTGCAGAGATAGAGTTCTGTGTGGCATCTTCGCTAGAGGACAGTATCTGAAACATGTACATTAAGGTCCTGAAGGCTCACGAACTTTCTTGGGTCGAGGATTATCCTCGGGTGCTAGCCCAAACTTGGGAGAGACTTGTTCCATACGAGGCTAGTTTACGCCAGGTGGATGTGGCGAGCTTGGATGAGCACCACTTGATGATTGAGCTCCTTAGGGGTGATGAATGCATTGAATTGGAGAAGGGAAAGAGGTTGTTAGTGGTGGATGCTGAAAGGAAAATAATGGAAAAACGTGCTGCTGAGATGGGGAAGTCTATAGTCACTGAGAGTGTGACAGTGCCTGTGACGTTCGGAGAAAGCTCTCATCCCCTATATGGCCTAGTGCCCGAGGCATCTAGTGATCCCTCCCTTCTGGGGCATGTCCCTACTGAGTATGACCCTTATTACCCTGGGTTCGGGGATGCTAAACATGGATTGACCATCGCGGGTACACTCCATATTATACTTGTGCCTCTACATTCTGGAGGTAAATTTTCATTACCGTGAATTCTCGAGGATGATGTGATTACTGAGTTCACAGACTAAAAGGTTATGTTTTTCCTGTACAGCACTTTCTAGGGTCATCGCCACACCGGGCTTTGGCTCTATGGTTCCTCAAGCAACAGGATCCAGGTCACTTCTGCCGAAAGGGCTGCCTGAAGGAGGAAGCACCCGCTTGGAAACATTCTCTGACATCGATCTTGGGCCCCACGTGTATGCAGATTTGATGTTTGAGGAATGGGAGATTGTGGATGGTCAAAGTGCCCATGCTGGGGGCCAGTGGATGCTGATGTGCCCTCATTGGCAGAGTTGGTGGCTTCCCAGGAAGCCCAGATTGCTCTTAAGTTAAAGGCATATTTTAGTTTCTATTATTATTAATTAATAATAAAATGAATTTATAAATAAAGTTTTTTGGTTTGATTCTATTTTGAGGTAATATTATGACTTAATAATATTTGTAGATGAATGTCTTTTTTTTTGAAAGCAAAAATGTGTGATCTTCTGAAGAGAAGAGAGCACAAATATATATATATATATATAATAAAATCAAAGATACAGAGTCCGACTATAGTACATAATAATATAAGATAAAACCTAACACGTCTCTAGGGATGTAAGGATCGTAGATAGATGAGCTCCGGATAAACCACCGCCCATCTACTCCAATATCGAGTTCCAGCAATGCCACCACCCGATATTGAAGTGTATCTACTCCAATACAATAACCCATACTCTCTATGTAATATAAAAAATAATGAAAAATAACATCTAAAAACTCTCTAACAATAAGCCCAAATGAATAGCGAATCATCAATCCAAACAGCAATCCTCTAAGTCCCACAGTAATATCCATCAACCTGAACACCTGAAAAGTACATAAGTGCTACCAATCCATCAGCTATCCGCTAAGTACTTCCTGAAATCAAACAACCTGTATCTGCGAAAAGCTCAACTAAACTATCAGTAATTTGTCACACATATATATATGGAAGTATATGTGTATATATATATATATTATATAAGCATATATATATATATATTCATACATATTTGGCTACTATACATATATGTGTAGAAGAAAAATACAATGAAAGAACTAATAAAAGAAATTAACAACCAATGCGATATCTATTACGAAAAAAACCGCTGATTCTAATAAAAAGATACAAATTAAATCTAACCTTAATCAATAAACTCTCAAAGCCCACTTTCCCAAATAACTTGTAATGTGAATTAGACATCCATTCCAAACAAAAATAAACTATTTTAATAATTAAATTATCCGTAGAAATAGAATTAGACTGAAAACATCTCTGATTTCTCTCAAACCAGATGAACCAACTTATGATAGTGACTAAAGAATCTAGAATGTATCTTTTACTACCATTATAAACAAATCTATAAGAATCCCAATAATCGACAAAACTATTGAAAGAATTAGGGCAATCAAAAACAAATATCCTTAAAACCGTATTAAATATAAAATTTGTGATATTGCATGAGAAAAATAAATGATCAACATCCTCGTTCAAAAGATTACAAAAATAACACTTAACGTCAAAAATGATATTCTTCCTCTTTAGAAGCTCAACCGTATTAAGTTTCTTATGAATGGCTAACCACATTAGAAATTTGGCTTTAGGAGGAGAATTAGATTTCCAAATAAACTTAAAAGGCCTAAATGAGATTCCCGAAAAGTTTATAAAGTTGTACATAGAATTAACCGAATAAACTTGACTCTTATCCATACCCCAACTAATAGAGTCCCTATACTCATCAATGTGATATAATGATAACTTAGCATATAGTAAAGCTAATTGTCTTAACATTTCCCCTTCTAAGATATTATCAAAAGAAAACTCCCATGGGGGGTGTCCAAATCTCTTCTAAAAACATCTTTAATCAACGCATTTTAAAAACTACAATTATTAAAGAGTTCCCTAAATTCAATTTTAAGTGGTATTCTAGAAATCCAAATATCATGCCAAAAGTAAGTCATATCACCTGAATGAACAATCACCTTATAGCCTAAGTTAAAAAAATCGAAGCACTTTAATACTGACTTCCAAAAGTAAGATAATATATTATACCAACTATCCCTAGATCCCACAATAAACTCTCCTCCTGAATAGTAAAATTTAGATACAATAAACTTCCACGTAGTCGATACTATAGGACACCTAAATTTCCACAACCATTTGGCTAATAAGGAAGAGTTAAAATTAACTAAATTAATGATCCCCAATCCCCCATCTTTCTTAGGCTTACAACACACTTCCCAGTTTACTAAACAATTGAAACCCCTACAAATAGGATCGCCACCTCCACTCCATAGGTAATTACGTCTTATTCTATCAATTTTTTCAATAACCCATTGAGGAAATCTATGTATAGACATCCAATAAGCATGGATAACAGATAGTACCGAATTAACCAAAACTAATATACCTGCTCTAGACAAGAATCTATTGTTCCAACGTGATAGTCTACTATTAATCTTATTGATTATGACTAGCCAATCCTCCTTCTTTAGTTTCGAAGGCCTAATCTTAAAACCCAAATAATCTAAAGGGAATTTCATGACCGAACAGTTTAAGGTGCTAGCAACCATAGCCTCTACATTACCAAAATCATTAATGACCATAACGGAACTCTTGTCAAAATTAATACTAAGACCTGATAACATCTCAAAACAATAAAGAATAAACTTGAGAACAATAATGTGCTTAGGTAGGTGAGATGAAAATAACAAAGTATCATCTGCGAATTGAAGTATAAATAACTCATTGTTAAATTCCTCATTACCAACATTACCCGAAACACCTAATCTCCCCGCTATCTTGATAATTCTAGAAAAAACGTCAGCCGCTAAATTAAATAATAGAGGTGATAGGGGATCTCCCTGTCTAAGACCCCTCTTGGATTGGATCTTCTTTCCCATAACCCCATTGACAACGATATTAGAACTACCAGACCTAAGTAAAAGCATTATCCAATTAATCCATCGGACACTAAAACCTCTAGCAAAACATACTTCACATATGTAATCCCAGTCGATAGAATCAAAAGCTTTCTCAAAATCTAATTTCAAAATAGCACATGGAAAATTATTTTTAACAAATACATTCATGTACTCTTGTACAGCTACCACTCCATCCACAATTTGTCTACCTTTAATAAAAGCAGTTTGCGAATGATTTATAAGATCATTCATCTTCCTACTAAGCCTATTCGCTAGAACTTTAGAAATGATCTTAACAGATACATTTATCAAAGAAATAGGTCTAAAATCCTTTAAAAATTTAGCACCCTCTCTCTTCTTAATAAGGATAACATTAGCAAAATTGGAATTACCTAGACACAAATCACCACTATAAAAATCATTAAATAATCTAATAACATCAGATTTCAAGACCTCCCAAAACTGTTTGTAAAACAGAACCGAAAAACCATCAGGCCCCGGAGCTTTGTCACAAATAGCCTTAAAAATCTCCTGTTCAGAAAAATGTTTATCTAAATCTAATAACTCTCCCTTATCATCATTAGGGCAGATGTCCTTCCAATTAACGTTAATTCTTCTCTTGATCCTAGCCCCAAAAATTTGTTTGTAATAATTGGTGAAAGCTTCATTTAAATCTCACTGAACTGTCAATTCCTCATTATTTAAGAAAATAGAATGAATCAAATTATCACGTCTCCTCTTATTAGCCATACTATGAAAAAAATTCGTGTTATTATCACCTTCCTTAATCCATTGAACACGTGATCTTTGCTTCCACATTATTTCTTCCTTTTCCAAAATCAGTTTGAAGTCATTTCTAAGATTACCAAGTCTATCTCTCTCAACTAGGTTAAGAGTTCTGGATTCACCCAACTTATCTAAATCTAACATCTCACATAAAATCTTATATTTTTTAATGCGAACACTTCCAAAAATATATTTATTCCACCTCTTAAGAAAAAATCTTAATTTACCAAGTTTTGCGACAAAAATCTTTGTTGAATTTCCCTTGTACAAATCATTAAAGTAGAATAATGAATTCCATTTAACAGTGACTAGTTTAATAAAACTGGTATCCCAAAGCCACATCTTTTCAAATTTAAAATTATTACTAATTAAAATGTTCGAATCACACGAGAGAATTAAAGGACAATGATCCGAAAACAAAAAAGGTAAACCCTTTACTTTACAAGTTGGAAATCTATCATCAACCTCAGTACTTATAAAAAATCTATCTAATAAGGCATAAGACGGACTATCCCTAACACTAGACCAGGTGAATGATCTATTGCTAAGTGGATTCTCAATCAAATTATTATTAAGAATGAAATCATTAAATTCCTCCATGCCAGAGAAATCGCCTTCTCTAGGAGATCTCTCTCCTAAAAACCTAGTAACATTAAAATCCCCCCTACAATCCAAAGATTTGGGGCAAGATCCCTAAATTCGGAACATTCATCCCACAAACGTCGCCTCTCAATCTTAGTGTGAGGGCCATACACATTCGTAATGCCCAATAAAGAATTATCACTAAGTGTAGTTAATATAATATGTAATGAATGTAACTTAGAAAATTCCTGCACTAGTCTATAATGGTTATCTTTCCAACCAATCATAAGCCCTCCTGCACTGCCAATTGACGGTAGATAGGCCCAATTACGAAAATGGGATCCACCTAATCTAGCGTAAAAACTAAAGTCAGGACTTTCAATTTTAGTCTCTTGAAGCAAAGCAATATCAATATGATAATCTACAAAGAAAGTCCTAACTTTAGCACATTTTTTAGGTTCATTTAAACCCCTAAAATTCCAACTAACAATCCTCATCTACTCAAAGAAGAGACTCTCTCTAATTCCCTACTCCTAATGAAGTAAGCATCTAACTCAATATCAGAAAAAATAAAGGTTGTATCATTGGCAAGCTGAATCAGCTGACCAGTCGAAAGGCTACTCAATGCATGAGGAGAATAATCACTACCATAAACAGAAGTCATACCTGAGCCCAAATCCGAATTGCTACTACTAGCAATCGGACTATGGGACCTACCTCGAAATGAAGAGGAGCTAGATCTGATCCTAGCACTGCGGCGAATCAAACCAGAACTGGGTACTACTCTCCGACGCCTCCCCCTCCTAACCGAAGAAGATGGAACAGCACCACTCTGAAAATATTCCCCACTAGCCTCCTTCGAACCTTCCCTGCTTGATACACAAGACTCAGCACCAATAACCATCACCGATAAACTAGAACGAGGTAAATCTCCCTCCCGACAAAAAACACATGAGCTCGGTCTCAAATACAAGGAGAACAGCTTCATGTCCTTCACGCTCACAACCATAGAGCATGCGACTTTGTCCCACGAGAATATAAAACTACCTGACGAGAGATCTATCATAGATTCCAGCACAGTAAAAGCATCAACTACCTGCTCTAAACTGTCACTGGACGCCAAGCCGACAGTAGCACCAACCCTACAGATCAACTCCTTAACCACACCATTCTGTTCATCCAACTTGCACATGCCCTCTACCCCAATGGCTTCACGACCCACAGGTCTTGCCACCTGTTCCACATACCCTAAAACTGCCATATCGTAACCACAATTTCCGGAGTCCAATACTAAACTTTCATTGAAACTGACAAAAGAACCCGACGTACAACCTGAATCATCAACAACACCATTCTGCTTTACTACCCTATACACATTATCTTCCCTAATGTCATCACAACCCGAGGACCTTACCACCTGATCCACAACAACAGCAGAATCGAAACCACCAGTTCCCATATCCTTATTATCATGGATAGTCAACTCCTCCCTATCTCGCTCTAGTCTACTCTTGCATGAAGCCTTTGAATGAGCCTTCCTTGTACATTTAACCCTTCCTACTCTAAAGCCCCTCCTCGACAAAGCTACTGGCTTCGGAACATCCATTACGTTTGAACCATCTGTCATCACAATTCTCGTATCCTCTTCACATTCCTCCAACAACCCAAAACTATTCGAGAGAACGACATCCTCTGCCACTGACCAGTCACTCTCCTCTACCTCCCCTGAGTCTCTAACTGGCACTGCCTTAATGACATCTTCAGTAATATAGCCACTCATGTCCATCTCATCGATCCCTGTCATCACTTCTATGGCCTTCCTATTATTAACTATCTCACCACCATTAAAACAAGATGCTTCGACGAGTCCCAAACATTTCATAACACATGGATCAATTAACATCAAATCACTCCTCGTAGACCACTGAAAACCAACAACATCCCACATCCCTTCTTCATAAAAAACCATTCCATCAGTCTCAAAATCTGATTTGCCAGCCTCGTTGTTCCCATACATTCCTTAACCGGCAATAAACTAGCAGACTGGACCTGAATATTCATCTCTCTACTCCCACAGTTTACAACAGTATTAATAATATCGAAATGCTCTAAGATCCCATCCAGTATATGAAATACTAACCTCCTATTTTTGGCATTCGAGTCCGAGTAAATCCTCCTCAATTTAATGAGGTTCAGACTGAATGAGAAGGCATGCTCCTATCTTGTCAGTGAACGAGGCAGTGGCGGATAAACGTTGACAATATCAATACTCTTGCTCCACAGAATCCCATCGACAATCCCTTCTAAATTTCACCCCAACAATAATGTCATATAACCCCTTCATTCTCGTAGCTAGGGAAATCAAGTGCATATAAATCTAAGATCTATGTCAGAGAAGAATACAACTCCCATCTTCCCCACATCAGACAGTGATAGCCTTTACAACAAACATTTAAACCATACGACCAAGGTAATCCAGGCAAACATTCAATCATGGCAACCAGAAGTAATCCATAATAACACTCATAACATCCAGATTATATATCTCATGTAAACCATCTTAATCGAATTCAACATCCCTCAAGCATGAGCCCCAAAGGACTAAACCAGTATTAGATAGGCATCCAACAAACATCTCCTCCGATGTTGTACAATCTACATGAGACGGTATAAGCAAAACAAACAATCATACAAGAAAGACTCTGCCTATCACCATCAGTCCTTTTTCGAAACCACCGTTAATCGTATGACTAGCCATATCATACTGCCATCCATCAAGGGCTAATGGTAACCCCAGTTCTAGCAAAAAACCCATACGTCATACAATTTGAAATATCTAGGCCATACACAACGCCCAGTGTACTCGAACCACAACCGGTCTTTTAGTCAACTCTATTATACCCCTGCTTTGAGCCCGCTAGAACCTATGACAACTATAATATCTCAGCCCTTGGTATCTCTAGTCGTTATCAACGACGACTATCCATAAGCTCATAACACTTTTAAGCAACCATTATCAACCGACTCATAACACTTTCGAGTTGTCATCATATCCGTTGCTTTTCGACGATCAACGAATGCATCACATCACTTCGTCATTCTTTATTGAATTCACTTTGAAGTCATCATCACCTCTGGACCAAAGAAAAACACCAAAATAAGGTCCGAAACCATCCATTTCATTCACACGTTTATTACGGGGCAAACTGTAGCATTCATGCCATCAACAATAGCATTTAAAAGCGCTACCGAAAACCCTTCCTTCATGAGTCCTGACTGACCTGGTCCTCTTGGGTACACGACTGACCCAAATTCATCACAACCGACACATTCTCACCGACACCCCGACCGACCGGCTAGCCCCTTACTATCATGACCGATCGACCAGCTTGCATGATCGACCCTGCTCCTTGATCCCCTGACCGGCCTGCCTTGTTCACTTCGTGACCAACCCCAGTGTTCGACCGAACCCTGCACGATAGACCTGCCTCCTAGTGTGCGACCCGAGCCATCCCTTCAATACATGCTGACCGACCACCCTCCTGGAAGCTCGCCCGACCAAGACTTCTTTATCTTGACCGACTGACCCATGCTCCACTAGCCGACCGATCCATCCATCGCCTTGAAAAGTATGACCGATCACCTTTGCTGACCGACCTGACTCCGTTCTCCATGACCGACCGATCTGATCACCTACGTGCTGATCGACCCGAAACTTTGGAACAACGACCCACCCCATCTTCTCTAGGTAGCAATTGATCTGACCGATCCCTTCTCACTCGAATCATGACTCACCCACTCCACTGGCTTTATCCCAAACCACCCATCAACTGACTGATCCAACTATTCCAGACCTGACCCATCACGATTTCCACTCAAAATTCGAACAAAACTTCGCCAAATGACAATATTGGCGAAGCCGATTCATCCATAAACATTTTATGAAATTGCGAACAACATAAAAATGACAATTTTACCAATAATTCGCCAAAAAATCATGATAATGAACATATGAACTAAAATATGGATCTAAACACATGAAACTACAAGGATACCGATTTTAAGTTGCTAAATTAGATCCTATGGCAATTCATATGAAAATAGATTTACCATGTTGTAGATTTAAGGAAAATGACTTGAAAATGATGAAATTAAGATACTAGAACTAATATACTTGATTGAATCCATGTGAGAGAGTGATATCACTCACCAATTCTCCAAAGTGACCTAAAAATAATGAATTATTATTCTGGATAGCGAAGAATCTGATCCAAACTCTTCAATTCGATGAACTCTCGCTTGGAATTGTGTAGATCTAGCTTCAAACAATGTAGATCTTCGATTCTCTAACATAGATCCCGAATTTTAAAGGTGGAAAGGTGTAGGAGAATGGAGGAATGGAGGATCACAAGCCCCTCCAATTGTGAGAATGAAGAAAGTGAACTATTCTCCATGCCTCTTACCTCCTATTTATAGCCTTCCACCAGCCCACTAATGGGCCTCTCCAAATCAACCCCTTAAGGCTTACAAAACATGAACAACAAACCGTAAAACCTTAAAACGGCGATTTCTCCCAAATCGCTGAGCCAAATCTTAATGTGACCACTCTACAGAAAGGGAAACATCATTTCCTTTCCAATGGCATAGGTCTCATAACCTGATTCAACCCAAATCAAAAGTTATGCCCTGTACAAGACTGACAGGGGAAAAATGGTCATAAACAAAATTGGTAAAAAATTTGGACATGTCTCACATCCCCATAAATCACATATCAAAATATCAGAATGATCCAACCCTCAGGGAATAAAATAAAAATATTTTACGATCGTCTGATACGTAAAATGCGGGCTGTTACATTCTCCCCCTTAAGAATTTCGCCCCCGAAATTCCAAGCAAACACATTTAACCAAAACAATTATGCATGCCTATCATCCATGAGTAGCCAATTCTATCATCCAAACTTGCCATCAAGTCATGCATTCATATCCCTATCCTAGCATGCAGAATTCTAAAAACAACAATAATTACCAAAAAAAAAAACATACAATCACATTCATCCTCACTGTCTTCCTCCTAAGCTATTTTGTGCCATTTTCCACAACATGAAGTGGCTTACGAGGTCTCGTTGCCGCGGCCTCGACTTCATGGTCTTCGTATTGTTTCAGAGATACTACCACATCCAGATCATGTGCGTATTCCATAGAAATGATCCATGAAAATCGTTATGCACACACGACATCTTCTCGAGTAACTCTAATCAATATATGAGCTTTCCATTTCGCTCAACTATTGGGAATGGTCCAATGGACCTAGGAGCTAATCTTTCCTTTATTTCTGAACCGAACCACATGCTTTAATGGCGAAATCTTCACGAAATCATGTCGCCAACGTAGAATTCCAAATCTTTTCGATGCTTATCAGCATAACTCTTCTGACGATCTTGGGCTGCCCTCATTCGTTGCCGAACGATCTCGATAGAATCCGATGTTTCTCATATCATCTCTGGCCCAAGCACCAACCTATCTCCAGTTTCTTACCAATAAGCTAGAGAATTACATGGTCTACCATACAACACCTCTTATGTTGTCATCTTAATGCTCAACTAATAGCTATTATTACTTGCGAACTCAACGGGATGTAGATGGTCTTCTAATAATCCTCTGAAGTCTAACACACAAGACCTTAGAAGATCTTCCAAAACTTAGTTAACTCTTTTGGTCTGACCATTAGTTTGGGGATGATAAGTCATACTCAAACACAACTTGGTTCCCAAAGCTTCTTGCAGACTCTTCCAAAATCGGCTCATGAACAACGGATCCCGATCACTTACTATACTCTTCGGGATACCATGGAAATGAACCATCCATCTTATACAAGGCTCAGCCAACTTCGACGATGTTCTAGTCGATCTGACAGGAATAAACCTTATATTTTTGGTCAAACGATCCATGATGACCCAAGCTCCTTCATTTCCTGCCTTTTCTCTAAGTAGCCCATCGATAAAATCCATCTATATATGCTTCCACTTCCATGTAGAAACTTCCAATGGCTGAAGTAATCCACTTGGCTTCTTTTGTTCAGCTTTCACCAACTGACAGTTCATACACTTGGAAATAAACTTTCCAACACCTCTTTTCATCCCTTCCTAGTAATAGACTCGCTTCATGTCCTGATACATCTTATTGCCGTCGGGATGAATGGTCAACTTCGAATGATGACATTTCCTCAATACCTCATCTCTCAATCCGTTGATATCAGGAGCAACCATTCGCCCTTGCTTTCGAAGCCAACCTTCTCGATCGACCTGGAATTCTTTATTCTCTGGTTCTAACTTCTGGATAAAACAAGCTTCGCATCTTGCTTTTGGCTCTTGCCAATCCTTTCGATAAGAAAAGGTACTTTAGATAACCTTGTCAACATTTCAAGTTCTAATTCACACCATGGTCTGAAATCAAATTTTGCCAAATACTCAAGGCACTTCCATTCCGAAAACATCGCTCCTAAACTCGCATGTCTTCAATTTAACACATCTTCTCCTTTGTTACCTTTTCCAGGAGTGATGTATTGAAAACTTATTCTTCCTTTGATGCTTTAGCAAGACTTCTAAACCAACTTACAACGAGTTTTATGCTCTTCCTATTTTGAGAGTAAACCAGGATACCACCCATGAACACATGAACAAACTCGTTCATTGGTCTCTGAAAACTCCATTCATAAGATCCATAAAATATGTTGATGCGTTAGTCAACCCGAATGGCATCACCAACCATTCAAAGAAACCGGACGGTGTCCTAAAAGCAGTCTTCGGCACACTATCCTTTACCACTTGCAATTGGTGAAATTCCATTGCCATTTAAGAAAACGCTTTGTGTCATAAAGATGAATGAACAAGTCCTTGATCCTCGATAATGGACACTTGTTCATCTTGGTCATCTTGTTCAGCTCACGGTAGTCCTCACAAAATCTCTACAAGCCACCTGCCTTGGTTGTAAACACAGCTGGTGCACCCCAATCAGAAATACTCCTTCGAATGAATCCTTTCCCAAAAAGTCGCGAACCTGCACCTTTAAGTCTCGCCGTTCCTTAGGTGCCATCCGCCTAAGGGGCATAACGATAGGTCTAGTACCCTCGACCAAATCGACTCTAAATTCAATCTCACGATGCGACAGCAACTCTTTAACTTCGCCAAAGACATCCTCAAGTTTATTTGCGATTAGCCTGGATGACAAGTCATCTTGTGGAATTCCAAGTGAATATAACAACTCACAAGAACACCATCTTCGGTTTACCCCGAATCAATACCTTTCACCCCTCCACATCCTCGACTCTCACCTCTAGTTTTTTGTAATTCACTCTTTCCGCATACCTCTTGGGCCAATCCATGCCCAAGATGATTAAAACCCAGCGAAAGTTACAACTAAGCAACCATTCATAATTAAGCATCCATGATCAACAATACTAGATCCACAAAGTATGCAAAGATAAAATGAACCCATAATAAATTAGTTACAAACAAATGTCTATTGCAACTTCAAGTTCCAAACTTATTCAGCATACAATCATATTACAGGTAAAAGAAGACGATTCCCTTGTACCCAACTGAACTCAATCAAAGTCCACTGGCAGGTTGCATATCTAAACAACAACAACTTCTCCTAATTCTCATCAGGAATGCAATAGGAAATCAGAATAGTTTACAAAACACATGCTTCCTCCGGTTGCTTATTCTTTAAAAAATCCGAGCAGTCCTTCTTCTTATGTAAAAGCTTGCCGCATCCAAAGAACTTCCTTTCGGCTCTTGGCTTCTCACAATTCTTAGCATAATGGCCCTCTAACAGACAGTTGAAGCAGAGATCATTCTTCTTAATTTTCTTCTTCTTATTTTAGCTTCTTTGTAGCACCGGGGCCAATAAAGGTTTCTTTATCCGTAGGGGAACGGTACCTCTGTCACTTAGCAGAATCCCTTCTAGGTACTTGCACAGGAACACCACGCTCTACTGTCGCTTCTGGAATGGGTATCCTTAACATTGTTGTTGCCATCATGGCCGCCCCGAACATAACCAAATATTCCGATGCAACGGCTAAAGCTACCAATTGGCTTACATCTCCTACTCTTCCAGTCTCAGGTTCATCCCTAGAGGTTTGACGACTCATTCTAAATCTAAAATAGAATGATTAGTCCACATATGATATAAATATAGAAATGAAATCCAAATGCTATTATACACATATGCTACTACATAGTATACATCCATTAAAAATCTACAAATACGTCTATCATACGTGATTATGTCTTCGAACTTTGGCCAAAATCAATAACCAGAGCTCTGATACCAAATGCGACGACCACCCATAACCCCTGCATTAAACAAGAGGAATAATGCGCTGAAAGGTGTGCCAAGCAGCTACGGACGATAAACAATGTATGATAATACTTGCAGAACCTGTCGTATAACTCATAGCATAAGGACAAAATATTATAGAACATATACAACAAGTCATAATAGTGAAGCATACTTGATCTGAAACTTAAACCCTCCTAAAAATTAGAGAAAAATATCCGTACAATATGGAAATTACCACATAAGCGTCTGTACAAATTTCTCTCACTACAGCGCTCAGAGATAAACACTACACAACAGAAATAAAGATACTATATAATAGCAAAGATAATATGCCAGCCTCCTGCTCGTCACCGAACTGCAACATCGTCCTCACCATGATATCACTTGTCGCCTGCTACATAGTCTGCCCATCCAAACAATCGGATGAACAACTCAAGGTAATAAGAGGGAAACATAAAACCTTGAGTCAGACAACAGTCCTAGTGAGCAATAAAACAACTAACAAACATCATCAATAAAGTATATGAGAATGGATAAATAAACGAACTAATCTACCCACAACACCAGAGAAGAACACAACTCCTATCTTCCCCACATCGGACAGTGATAGCCTTTACAACAAACATTTCAACCATATGACCAAGGTAATCAAAGAAACCATTCAATCATGGAAACCATAAGTAATCCATATAACACTCATAAAATCCAGATTATATATCTCATGCAAACCATCTTAATCGAATTCAACATCCCTCAAGCACAAGCCCCAGACGCCCAAACCAATATTAGACAGGCACCCAAGAAACATCTCCTCCGATGTCGGACAATCTACGTGAGACGGTACAAGCAAAACAGAAAGACTCAGGCTATCACCGCCAATCCTGCTTCGAAACCACCGTTAATCGTATGAATGGCCATATCATATTGTCATCCATCAAGGGCTAATGATAACCCCGGTTTTAGCAACAACCCCATACGTCATACAATTTGACATATCTAGGCCATACATGACGCCCATGGTACTCGACCTACAACCGGTATTTTAGACGTCTCTACTGTACCCCTGCTTTGAGCCCGCTGGAACCTACGACAACGATAATCTCTCGGCCTTTGGTATTTCTAGTCGTCATCAACGACAATTATCCATAAGCTCAGAACACTTTTGAGCAACCATTATCAACTGACTCAGAACACTTTTGAGTTGTCATCACATCTGTTGCTTTTCGATAACCACCGAATGCATCACATCACTTCATATTTTTTTATTGAATTCACTTTGAAGTCATCATCACCCTCAGACCAAAGAAAAACATCAACATAAGGTATGAAACCATCCATAGCATTCACACATTTACTACGGACCAAACTGCAGCATTCGTGCCATGAACAATAGCTTTTAAAAGCACTGCCAAAAACCCTTCCTTCACGGGCCTTGACCGACCCGATCCTCTTGGGGGCACGACCGGCCTGAATTCATCACGAATGACAGACCCGTTCTCACCGACACCCCGACAGACTGATCAACACCTTATTATCTTGACCGACCGACCTGCTTGCATGACCGACCCTGCTCCTTGATCCCCTAACCGACCCATCTTGTTCACGTCGTAAACAACCCCAATGTGCGACCGAACCCTGCATGTAACAACCCTGAATTTTGTAACAAAAATAAAATATTATTTTTGGTGGATTTAATTAATTTAGGATATTTAATATAATTTATTTTAAATATTAACGACTGAAAAATTTATTTTTATTTGAAAATTCATATTAAATATAATTCTGAGCCTGAAATGGCGTGGTAATTTCAAAATTTGATTTTGAACTTTGGAAAATCATATAAAATTGGTTTTAAGTCAGAATTGGACGAAACAAGAAACGTTAGGATCATATTGCCGATATCTTTCCAATAAATCCAAGAAATTGAGATTTCAATTTATAATTTGTAAGTTATGACAAATTCAATTTTTCGGAAAAACGCTATGGAATTTATCTCTACTAATAAAGAAAATGTTTTTTCCATGGTGAAGCTTTTATTTATTTCCATAATTACCCAATACCCTCCCATTATCAACCGTTATAAAGTATTAGTGTTTCACGGTAATTTGGTCCAGCCGCTTCTCTCTTTTCTTTTAATTTCAACCAGTACACCCGTTTAGTCTACCGCTTCAATCCACATCTTCTACTTTCTTCCATTTCCATCCGTCTTCTCCGCTTTTCCTCTCTTTCTCCATCTGTGTCTTTACCCTTCCCAATCCTTTACTCCACGTATCTCCTTCGATCTCTTCACCTTCTACACCGTGTTCGTCTCCATCTCCACCAATAGCGATAGCTTCTGTAGCTTCAATTTCTCAAACTTCCTCCGACGTTGTCCTCGGTTTTGGATTCGATACTCCACCAACAGGTACAGTTCTTTACTTTTAACTTCTTTATCCCATTTCTTACGGCTTCGATGCAAATTTCCACATTTCGACTTCTGACTTTCAGATCTGGCACTACAGATGCTATAGTACCCTTTGTTTCCCTCAGATCTACGAAGGTATATATTACTTACGTTTATACAACTGTGTCCACCTTCACGTAATCTTATACGAATTATTTGCTTTCAAATTTCCAGATTCTGTCTACTGACGTCCACATGTCCCACCTAACACACTGCTCTACCGCCCGTTTCCTTTAGATCTGATAAGGTATGCATTTTTTT
Source organism: Allium sativum (assembly GCA_030737875.1). Classification (NCBI taxonomy): domain Eukaryota; kingdom Viridiplantae; phylum Streptophyta; class Magnoliopsida; order Asparagales; family Amaryllidaceae; genus Allium; species Allium sativum. Next base: position 437,280,618 of record CM060919.1, read on the forward strand.
CCTTATAACAAACGATTAAGTTGCTACGCTAGTAATTTTTTACCTTATAACAGTCGTTTAAGTTGCTTTGCCAGCAATAACAGAGAATAAATTCAGTTATATATGTTATCATGTTTAATGCTATCACGCATCTTTTTTTTGGGCAAACCAGGAAAGTATGGAGTGTTCTCAAGAGCATGATGTTAGATGTCGCAATATATTTTATATGCACACAAAATCATTGACAAGTATTAGTATAAAATATATAGTTTTAAATAATCTTTCCTAGGTTTGTGGTTTTTGCGAGCGAAAAATAGTACACTCCCAATCCATTACATCAACAGAAATTTCTTATTACTTGTAGTTTCTTCAATGGAAAAAGACCTATATACATGATATTACATCAACAAAAAATTATTTAAAAATAAAGTTTTGTCATTTCTATGTTCCGCTGATCATTTGCATTGTTTTCGATATGCTAATAATGTTAATTACATTAATTTAAATATGGCGCAATGTTGCTTCTTTCGCCTATTTTTGATATTAATAAGATCTCACTCCTCCTTTCATGTAATTTTCACCAAGTTTTTACTTTATTGTTATTAACATTATTTTAATATATATTTTTATTCTGTTTCACGTTTGAAGCTATGATTTTTCTACTTTTTATACATAATCTTCATTAAACTATGATTTGAAGTGAAAATGGGGCAAGATAATGGCGTAAAGGTCAAAACTTAAACCTGACGTACTCATCGTTGAATACATAAACTCTTCCCATTTTCCAACTGCTACGAATTTGAAACTTTAACCTCACTTCATATCGGAAATTTTCATTCACTACGATGCTTATTGGGCAACAGCTATTTTAGTACTTCCATACAACAACAGCGTAATTAGAGGTTCTTACTTTATAACGGAAAAAAATAGTTTTTAATTGCTTCATTTCATATATAAAACTTTGTTTATCATAACAAGCTTCTATATATTCTTCGATCATTTTGTTATTTATATGATTTTGTATGTAGTCCTCACCTCGGCTGTTTCGTTTATCAACGAACGGGGGTTCCCTTCAACCTAAACTCTTGCTTTTCTTATTACCGTAACACTTTTTTCCCGTTCTTAAATTACCAAAATTGAAGATTCTTGATGTTTAGATTTGGTTTTTGGCTCTATTTTCTATAGTCATATTGAATTTAACTGTATAATATGGGAGATTAGGATTGTAAATTATAAATTAGCATTGTTTGAAATTATTTATCCCTTGACTTGAGTTCGTTCACAGTCAAAAGTACATATGCAAAGTTATTCTTCCATCTCACCTGATTTTTTTTACTAGATTTAAATGCACGCTTTAGATGTGTCATATTTTGCATTGTTATCGTTATTTCTATTTTTTAATTACTTCATTTCATATATATAACTTTGTTTATCATAACAAGCTTCTATATATTCTTCGACCATTTTGTTATTTAAATTATTCTGTATGCAGTCCTCACCTCGACTGTTTCATTTATCAATGAACGGGGGTTCCCTTCAACCTAAACTCTTGCTTTTCTTATTATTGTAACACTTTTTTTTCAGTTCTTAAATTACCAAAATTGAAGATTCTTGATGTTTAGATTTGGTTTTTGGCTCTATTTTCTATAGTCATATTGAATTTAACTGTATAATATGGGAGGTTAGGATTGTAAATTATAAATTAGCATTGTTTGAAATTATTTATCCCTCGGCTTGAGTTCGTTCACAGTCAAAAGTACGTATGCAAAGTTATTCTTCCATCTCACCTGATTTTATTTTACTAGGTTTGAATTTACACTTTAGATGTGTCATATTTTGCATTGTTATCGTTATTTCTATATGACTTTCACAGATAGTTAATTATACCAACCTGCTACTTGAAATGGTCTTAAAATCATGTTTTCATTGATTTCAACATCCAGCCGATGTTGACACAATGTCCTACTGCGTTTGAAATCTGTTTTCCAACTATGTTTTGGTTTTTTAATTTAATTTTCCACTCATATAATATTTATTTACGTTGGCGCAAGCCATGATTTAACTACATTAACGGATATTATTAGGCTTCCAAATAGTATAGTGGTTTTTGACTAATAACACAACATAGGTTTCTTTGTCCACACACATTGGAATCTGCTCAAATATTGATGTAATCTTCAATCTGTCCAACTTGAGCTTTTCCAAATGTATACCTTGGGATTGTTTCAATCACTGTAGTGTAATTTAAGTTGATTATTGCTGTTGGTGAAATATCAACTACCTGTACGTTTTTTTAATTGCTCAAATTTTGATAAATCATTGAACGCACGTAAACATAGATTGTCAATTGATACTAAAATTAATCTTGAATTAAATTTGCATATATATTATAGAACAACCTATGATTTCAGTGTTATATGGATTGAAAAAAATTATTTACTATTTTAACCTCTAATCAGACAATTACATTGTAGTCCTAAAGGTCAAGTCTATATGTTTTGGGAAACTACCTTTGAAAAAGAGCTTTGGGATATTAAACCATCAGTAAAGATGATTAAGCCATATTGCATATTGCATCAAAAAAACCAATGTAATATAATTGGTTTAATCTTATACAAGAATTTTACTATAAAACCATTGATATATTGAATTTCAGTGTTATTTAACTGATGTTTTTTGGTTTGTACTACGTTTGTATCAGACTATCAATATGCATCCATTAGATCACACCATCACTATGTATTAAGTTGCCATCATGCTTGAATAATTTTGTTGATCGATCTGACGTACAACATGCTTTGATGCCACCACACATTTACACTTTCGCTTTCATTCCTTTCTGAATACTTATGTTGCCAGGTTAATTTTGGTAAACAATAGTTGGAAAAGATCATAATGATCTTTCAAATATTACTATTACTTCCATGCTTATCAAAATTACTGGACGTGATATTACATTAACAAAAGATTCTAATTTTTTTTTTAACCTGATCAGTTTGTAATTTGTTAACCTGTCTTCCATGTATATCGCTCTAACTATTGGTTGAGCTAACACAATTTTTTTACTAATGCGATGCGGCACACCAGATGGTGCAATGAAGCATGATGACTTTATTTGGATGGACAAATCAATCCTTACATCACTGAGCGATCCAACTGACCATTGTTTTCAAGTAAGATATGGTGATAATTTCTCAGTTTTTCATACTATTTTATTAAAATGACTTTCTACCTTTTCAAGTGGTTCATAACAGTAATTGCTGTCAAATTGTCATGGGCACATTTTTTACACTCATTTGTTTTGAAAATTTTCAGAATACTCCTCCAATGCCTGTTATACAAGATGGCAAAGTAGAATCGTCTGAATCAAGAGTAACAACTTTACCTATCCGACTCACCGTGTAATCTTTTATATCCTTCTATTTCATTTTCTTTTAATTTTTTTTCTTTTTGCAGAAAACTGAGACTTTGATTCGAATATGAGTTTGTAAAGAACCGTTTGAGTCATTCACCATATCCCCTTGGCAAGGTATTTTTACATTCACGCATTTTTTGGTTGTTCATTATATACTACAATGAATGCTACAACTTATGACTTCATACACAGGATATACATTCATTTATTTTCTTATAGTCTTTTGTATCCTTCTATTTCATTTTCTTTGAGGGTTTTTTTTCATAGAAAACTGGGACTTTGATTCGAATATGGGTTTGCGAAGAACCGTTTGAGTCATTCACCATATCCCCTTGGCAAGGTATTTTTACATTCATGCATTTTTTGGTTGTTCATTATATACTACAATAAATGCTACAACTCATGACTTCATACACAGGATATACATTCATTTATTTTCTTACTCATATCCCTTCGTCTGTATCCTACGATTCAAACATGTATAACTTAATTCATTTGTATGCTAAATATTTACATCTGTCCTTTATATATTTCACACTTGTATTTGGCTGCCATTTTCACGTGAGCGTACTAATTATATACCAGTGCAGGTATTATGTGCGTATCCGTACGTACGCCGTCCAAGACATTTCATTAATGAAATTTCTTGGATTGTGCAAATATGATTTCGCACACATTCACCTGCACTATTAATTCATTACTACGCTGACATTACTCTATGTTGAAAAAACGAGGAAACACACATCAACTTATTCTCTATTCAACAAAGTTTGGTTATGCTTAAAACTAAACAAATCTCACATTACATATGTCTCCTTTTTCCCAACGCTTTCCTATTATGTAAATTTACATTTTCTTCACAACCTCTTAACCTCAAAAATTTTGATGCACCCAAATTAATATTCATTACGTAGACCACTCCCGTTGCTATATTAAAACAATTACCTCGATTTCAACCTCTTCCTCATACACTTATAGCTCTTTATTTTTCCATGTACATGCTTTTTTAAAACTATAATTTCATATCTGTATATTTAATAGTCTGTGTTGTATATAGTAATAAAAGAAATTCTACTTCAATATTTTTTTTTTAATGATAACTACGAATATATTCAGAAATTTGTATACATTACTATCTTATTGCCTACCTTTCTCCCAATTTTTTTGCCTGATATTTTCAATTTAATCTTTGTCCTATTATCACTTCATTCTTATTTACCAAGTCTTACATGACTTATTCAAATATATCCTACCATTCCACCTTTTTCTCCTTCCTATATTCTGATATTTGTACTTTGTTACGTCTACCAACTTACCTACTACCTCTTCTCTTCTTCCATATTTCTTTATGCTCATATAATTTCTTTATTTACCCATTTCTACATCACACTAAATCGTCCCAGCTTATTCAGCTCCACCTTTTTCACTCCTCTCTTCTATACCTATATAGATGCTTAGTAGCGCGAACAGCGGCGCATGGCTCAACGAGATCAATGTGCTAGGATGTCAACTGAAGAACATGAAAGTCAGTTGGCAACCCGCCGAAATCATCGTCGTTTGCAACGACTTCAAACACCATCTACTGGGCAACATACACAATTAGTCGAAAATAACAATGCTCGGCTTCTTCCTACATTTACCACTTCTCATAACTATGGAAGAAATTTTCTACCAACCATTAGATTTCGTAAGCATATGCTGACACCACCAATTTTCTGCCCATTCTTCTCAGAAAAAAGATTTGATCAGGAAAATACCCAAACATGCTGTTCAAATGGTAAATTTCATATTTTCCGCCCTCCCGCTCCGTAACAACTACTTGATCTATTTCTTGATCAAACTGAAATTGGCAGCCACTTCAGAACTAATATCAGGTCTTATAACAATGCTTTTGCAATCACCTCAATGGGTGCAAATATTGACCAAGATTTGGCGAATGTAACAAGCAGTGTTTATTCGTATCGTGCTCAGGGGTCTATTTACCACTGTATAGACAGTGTGCTGCCTGCTGATGGTGTTGATGGTAACCGACCTCGATATCTACAACTATACATTTACGACACAGAGCATGAGACGAAAAATCGTCAATTGGATACCCACATTTTGAGAGCTGTTATACTTCTGATTATAAAGGAAGTATTGTTTACAATTAACCCTTTTGTGTCAGTCCTACGTCAGTTGGGACAGCATTCCGATCTGCACAATTGTAGAATAAAAATTAAAGAGATAACCGTTGACAGTCATCTTCATGAATTGCCAACGGCATCACAAGTTGCTGGCATAATCGTTGGTGACGAGTCAGATGATTTGCACGGTAGAGACATAATTGTTCAAACAAATAGTGGAAACTTCCAGAACGTTCCTGATACGGTTGGATTTTATGATCCACTTCAGTACCCATTGTTGCTACCGTACGGAGAACATGGTTGGAATTTGAACTTACATGATAAAGTCGACAGCCAACTTAGTTGTGCATCCTATTAATCTAACTTTATACATGTAGCTACCTATAACACCCCGCATTTTTAAGTATAATTAAAAATGAAATAAAATATATGAAAATATGCTTATGATAGATAAATAATGGTGATGCATAAGAAGAATTAATTAATACATGAAAGAAAAGAAAAATTAGTTCGATAACGGTGTGTGTAACAGAAAAGATAGTAAAATGAGGATAATTAATTTAAGAATCAAGAATTAGGTAAAATGGACATCACCATTGCGTTCCTCTCGAAATTTTACATGAAATAGAGTCCGAGTTTTCGAAAATCGGAGTCCGGATGAAGAAGTTATGGCCTGTAGAAGATTCAGAAGGTTTCGGTCAGCACAGAACTGGGCAGGTCGACCTGCGGGTCGACCTGGGGCCCAGGGGGTCGACCTGGGAGTTGACCTCCCCCTTGGGGGTCGACTATAGTGTCGACCTCCCCCCTGCAGGTCGACCTGGTCGGCCTGTTTCGGTCCAGAACGCGTTTTTGAAGCCCTGGGACGATTTTTGATGGTCCGGATTGGTTTTAGGGTTAATCTGATGGCTGAAATGAGTTCCTACACCTATAAATACACCCTAAGACCTATCCTCCTCTACAAAAAATTCTATTCTGCTTCTTCTCTGCCTCTGTTCTAAATAAAAATAAAAATGGCGTCGCTACTCTAGAAGCTAATCAACATCAACCTAAGCAACTCAATTCAAATCACAGATTAAAGCTTCTGCAATAATTCTGCAACAACTAAAGTTCTTTCTTTAATCCAATCAAGGCAAGTGCAGTTATTTTCCGATATAAACGTTAATTCTGATTGTGACATGAATTATAAATCTGAATCTAAGGATTATATCTGTTCTGTTCTGTTTGGATCTATCTTATTTTGTATCTTTTTCCTCTTTCTGTTCTATAGCCAGGCTACCACGAGCCTGAGCCAATCTCATAAGAGATTAACCTACGCTAAATTGTTTGGGACAGTAAAATGAATGATTCATAAATTGGGCATGACCAATAGGTGACTGATTGGAGGAAAGAACATGGACTATAGTTAGAACATAAATTTGAGACATATGACTAGACATGTTGTATTTATGACACAAATGGGTATTGAACATATGATTTGTGATAAAAAGAATATGGCTTAGGTATAAAGATTTACATGAGAATAGGGTATCTATTAATGTAAATAAACACCTAAGTAAGGGATCTTTGGGATATATGACATGCATAGTAATAGATGGCTATATTTGGTATATAATCATATTGTGAATCATGACAATTATTTATGCATGTGAACTTAGGCAAGATTTATAATTAGGAAAGATATGTTTGTGAAACTTTAAAATCTGTTATATTTGCCTAATTTGCTAGTTTTGTTACATTGCCTAATCTGCTAGTTCTGTTATATTGCTTAATCTACTAATTCTGCTCTACTGCCTAGTCTGCTAGATCTGTTCATCTGCCAAATCTGTCATCTGCTAAGTCTGTTGAAAATGCTAAATCTGCTAGTTTGCTTAATCTGCTAAATCCGTTAAGTCGCCTAATCTGAAGAATCTGTTATCTGCTATACTGTTGAGTTGGTATAATTAGTCCGCTATTGACATAATCTGAATTAGCTATGAATAATTTACATGTATATTAGGCGTGGGTATAAATGGTAAATCATTAATTAATTGGCCGCAAAGATAAACATGGGTAACTCGAGGTTAGAATGAGTTTGCGGCGTAATTCTGCCCGGAACCGCCCGGCATATTCCAGTGGTCACAAACAATAGGTTCTAATGTGAGAAGTTAGTCATAACGTGCTTGAAACACGAGGTTAGACTCAGTTTGCGACAGAAACCTGCCCGGAACCAACCGGCCTAACCAGTAGCCGCAAACTGTCAGTCTAATGTGAGAGGTTTGGGCATTAATATTTAATTAATGAAAATCTGAGATAATTATGATGTCTAAAACGTGTTGGGAAAGGTTAAACCAATTGGAACAATGAATCTGATAAACCCGTTTCGTGAATCCGTAGGCCCAATACAAAGTTAGATAATCTGTAACCAGTTAATCTGTAAGTCTGTTAATCTGTAACCAGTTAATCTGTAAGCCTGTTAATCCGAACATCTGATCCGTTAGTCTGAAAACCTGTTAACTTGGTTGTCTGATCTGTGAACTAGTTAATCTAAACTTTGTATGTTTGAAACATGTAGACAAGTTAAGCTGAAATCTGTTAGTCTGGGGACATAAAGTTAGGAGGGGAATTACTTGTGTCATCTGTTGTTTGGGACCCATATTAGTCAGTAACCCTTTCTGGTATCAAAACTTTGACCCAACAGTAGGTAGGGTCCGGGCACACTTACTGAACTAATTATAAGCGGTTCATTCTGATAATGGCGAGGGGTGTTGATGGTGCGTTCCAACCGGGTCATGTGCATGCATGGATCCCGGTCTGCCTCTGAGGATGTAAGACGCCGTGACATCTGTAAATAGGTCTGTGCCAATTGGTTGTCACTTTAGGGGGTGATACACCCTACTGTGGGGCCGACACAGGATATTTATGTATTAGGGAGCCGATCGCTTGGGGTAGGTTTTAGGGTACACTTAGTTCCATCTGTTTCTGTTGGTACCGTCTGTTTCTGTTGGGTGGTAACACCTGTCTGTTTCTGCGTGGTACCGTCTGTTCGGGTGGTAAAGGCCCATTACTAGTGTACACCTAATTCTACATTTTGTTTCCGTAGGGATTAATCTGTTTATGCTTCTGTCTGTTTCTGATCGGGTAGTAAAGGCCCATTATTAGCGTTCTGTTTCTGTTAAATTATTCTGTACCCGCTTCTGTTTCAGTTTAGACATTAGGGTTACACCTAATCCTGTTAAACTTAGTGCAGAGAAGTGTAAAGCAATAGTTTATATCATTCGGTTCTTCTGTTATATCTGCTACACCTGTCACAGTTATCTCTCATCCAGTTTTATGTTCATGTCATATTATTATTATCTGTTCATATGCTGAAAGTCACTGGACTTGCCAGACTTTTTGTCTGACCCTTGTTGTTTCGCCTCCTTTCTTCCGTTCCCCCCAGGTTATCCAAGGAGGGAATACTTTAGCTTGATCCGGATTTCTCTCTGCTTGAAGTGCTTAAAGCATGGCTTGGCTCTGTATAGCTTCCGTTCTATGGGGATTATGATTTTAAACCATGCATTTTGAAGGCTTTTGTACAAGACTGATATTTTGTACTTGAATTCTGAAATTTGAAAGGATGTAACCATATTGATTTCTGTTTCCGCTGTAATAAAGTTAAAAAATTTCAAGTACTGTTTTATCTGTCTTGTAAGTTTCTGTTCTGTTTACTAAAATGCTCCACCAAAGTTAAGGCATTCCCTTTGTGAGTGACCTTAACAGAGGTGGGGTGTTACACTTGGTATCAGAGCTGAAGGTTACCTGATTGGGTAAAGTTTTTGAAAACTATTTTCAAAAAGGTTTTGAAAGGAAGTATTTTCAAAAATAAATCTTATTTTGAAAAACATGATCCCCAAGAGCCATATATCTTTCCTTCAGTCCTTTTTGTGTTGAATCCTTCCTTTTTTTGGTTTCAGCATGTCTGAAGCATCTGAGATACCAGAGGGTGTTCATGTACCCGGTTGGTTTCGTCAATATCTTGAGGCTAGGACCGCCGCCGCAGGTCCAGCAAATGATCCCCCTCCTCCTCCGCCCCCTCCTCGTGCAATTGCTTTCTCAAAGATCTGTAGAGATTTTAGGGCCATGGTGGAAAGGATTTCAAGGGAACTGAATCATTCGTCGAAGCGAGGAACTGGCTCAAAGAAACTAAGGATCTATTCGTTATTTTCGAGGTGGACGATAGGCAGAAGGTACAGCTGGCGGTATGGCTGCTCAAGGACGAAGCTTCCTATTGGTGGGAAGTCACTAACGCCGAGAGACCAGTTGAAACATGGATGGATTTCAGAACAAGGTTTGAGACAAAATTTCTCTCGTAAGCTGAACGAAGTTTACAACTGGAATAGTTCTTATCTCTTAAGCAAGGAAGTATGACGGTCAAGGAATACGTCAACCAGTTCAACCAACTAGCTAGGTTCGGATTGGATTTAGTCAACACTCAGCATAAAAAGGCTCTCCGCTTTGTTAAAGGATTGAACGAGCCACTGCACAGCCTGGCCATGTCCCACGTACCCATGGGAGCGACTTACGAGAAATTGGTGGACATGGCACTACTGCACGAGGAAGACAAGGGCCCGAAAGAGACAAAGAAGGAAGAACCACAGAATAAGAAAGCGGGGCCCTAAAAGGAAACACAAAAGAAGGATGAGAAGTATGAAGATAAGAAGGGGAAAAAGTGCTTTACTTATGGGAGCTCGACTCATCTGAACAAGGATTGCAGAAAAAGGAAGGGCACTTGCTTCAACTGTGGAGAGATGGGACACTTCACTAGGGACTGCCCGAAGAGACGAGGACAAGGAGGGCAGGCGAACACTCTCAAAGCTAGTGGCTAGGATAGAAATAGGAAAATTTCTATAGTAGGTTTAATTTCTTTATCTGATTATGGAGTTAAGACTTTTTCTGATTCTGGTATTTTGATTTTGTAATCGATACTCTGCTCTTTTATACTAGTATTATTTCTGAATTCCGCTGTAGACTCAGACCCATAAGGGTTATGGATCATCTGTTTGGGATTGGGGTTTGAGGGATATCTGTGTTAGGCGTCAAGTATGACGCATACATTCTGAGTTTTCGTGGGGTATGATTTTATCATGCTTAGCTTCTAAGAATCATTAGGGAACCTGATCTGTACCAGTAGTCTGTAAATATCTGAATACTTCTGATAAGATTTCCAGTTTTGACATTGTCTAAAAAAGGTAATCCTCTGGGTGTCAATTTGATGTTGGTTTCGGTCTTTGAGGTCGATACTTAGGACCCATGCCTAGTGGGAACCAAGTTTTTGTTCTATCTGTACTCGCTTCCATCATTCGACTGTATCCTATCAATCGAATCTTCGAACTTTAGGTAGAAACTCATGGGTGTAAACATGTGTTTGAGACATGTTATGGTTGATGGTTGCAAGTGGATGCAAGTGGTTGCTAGTGGTTGCCCGTGGATGCATATACACAGACTAAGCACTAGATCGGCTCGAAAACACTCTCATACTGCATATGGATGTGTGAGCATTTTTAAATTTTGTGGATGCAAAATGATTGACTCAGCACATGGATGTTGCATATGACTGAATGGTCGTGCACTCATATAGAAATGATATGTATCGACTAGGAAAATTGCATACATGTTGGACTCATGGCACTGGCATAATTCGCATTAAGGAGGTCAATTGAATCAGTGGACCGCCTGATCTTTGCATTAGACAAGGAACATATACACACACTTCTTGCATATGTTTATACAGCATTAGAAATCTCTTAAGGACAATGAATGCCTGTGATTGGTGATTGAGTAGATGGATGATTGGATGGTAGGACACATTCTTCTTAACTTGAAGATTTCGGGGACGAAATCCTTTAAGGAGGGGAGAATGTAACACCCCGCATTTTTAAGTATAATTAAAAATGAAATAAAATATATGAAAATATGCTTATGATAGGCAAATAATGGTGATGCATAAGAAGAATTAATTAATACATGAAAGAAAAGAAAAATTAGTCCGATAACAGTGTGTGTAAGGGAAAAGATAGTAAAATGAGGATAATTAATTTAAGAATCAAGAATTAGGTAAAATGGACATAACCATTGCATTCCTCTCGAAATTTTACATGAAATAGAGTCCGATTTTTCGAAAATCGTAGTCCGGATGAAGAAGTTATGGCCTGTAGAAGATTCAGAAGGTTTCAGTCAGCACAGAACTGGGCAGGTCGACCTGCGGGTCGACCTGGGGCCCAGGGGGTCGACCTGGGAGTCGACCTGCCCCTTGGGGGTCGACTATAGTGTCGACTTCCCCCCTGCAGGTCGACCTGGTCGGCCTGTTTCGGTCCAGAACGTGTTTTTGAAGCCCTGGGACGATTTTTGATGGTCCGGATTGGTTTTAGGGTTAATCTGATGGTTGAAATGAGTTCCTACACCTATAAATACATCCTAAGACCTAGCCTCCTCTACACACAATTCTATTCTGCTTCTTCTCTGCCTCTGTTCTAAATAAAAATAAAAATGGCGTCGCTACTCTAGAAGCTAATCAACATCAACCTAAGCAGCTCAATTCAAATTAGAGATTAAAGCTTCTGCAATAATTCTGCAACAACTAAAGTTCTTTCTTTAATCCAATCAAGGCAAGTGCAGTTATTTTCCGATATAAAGGTTAATTCTGATTGGGACATGAATTATAAATATGAATCTGAGGATTATATCTGTTCTGTTCTGTTTGGATCTATCTTATTTTGTATCTTTTTCCTATTTCTGTTCTATAGCCAGGCTACCACGAGCCTGAGCCAATCTCATAAGAGATTAACCTACGCTAAATTGTTTGGGACAGTAAAATGAATGATGCATAAATTGGGCATGACCAATAGGTGACTGATTGGAGGAAAGAACATGGACTGTAGTTAGAACATAAATTTGAGACATATGACTGGACATGTTGTATTTATAACACAAATGGGTATTGAACATATGATTTGTGATAAAAAGAATATGGCTTAGGTATAAAGATTTACATGAGAATAGGGTATCTATTAATGTAAATAAACACCTAAGTAAGGGATCTTTGGGATATATGACATGCATAGTAATAGATGGCTATATTTGGTATATAATCATATTGTGAATCATGACAATTATTTATGCATGTGAACTTAGGCAAGATTTATAATTAGGCAAGATATGTTTGTGATACTTTAAAATCTGTTATATTTGCCTAATTTGCTAGTTTTGTTACATTGCCTAATCTGCTAGTTCTGTTATATTGCTTAATCTACTAGTTCTGCTCTACTGCCTAGTCTGCTAGATCTGTTCATCTGCCAAATCTGTCATCTGCTAAGTCTGTTGAAAATGCTAAATCTGCTAGTTTGCTTAATCTGCTAAATCCGTTAAGTCGCCTAATCTGAAGAATCTGTTATCTGCTATATCTGTTGAGTTGGTATAATTAGTCCGCTATTGACATAATCTGAATTAGCTATGAATAATTGACATGTGTATTAGGCGTGGGTATAAACGGTAAATCATTAATTAATTGGCCGCAAAGATAAACATGGCTAACTCGAGGTTAGAATGAGTTTGCGGCGTAAATCTGCCCGGAACCGCCCCGCATATTCCAGTGGTCACAAACAATAGGTTCTAATGTGAGAAGTTAGTCATAACATGCTTGAAACATGAGGTTAGACTCAGTTTGCTACAGAAACCTGCCCGGAACCAACCGGCCTAACCAGTAGCCGCAAACTGTCAGTGTAATGTGAGAGGTTTGGGCATTAATATTTAATTAATGAAAACCTGAGATAATTATGATGTCTAAAATGTGTTGGGAAAGGTTAAACCAATTTGACCAATGAATCTGATAAACCTGTTTCGTGAATCCGTAGGCCCAATACAAAGTTAGATAATCTATAACCAGTTAATCTGTAAGTCTGTTAATCTGTAACCAGTTAATCTTTAAGCCTGTTAATCCGAACATCTGATCCGTTAGTCTGAAAACCTGTTAACTTGGTTGTCTGATCTGTGAACTAGTTAATCTAAACTTTGTATGTCTGAAACATGTAGACAAGTTAAGCTGAAATATGTTAGTCTGGGGACACAAGGTTAGGAGGGGAATTACTTGTGTCATCTGTTGTTTGGGACCCATATTAGTCAGTAACCCTTTCTGGTATCAAAACTTTGACCCAACAGTAGGTAGGGTCCGGGCACACTTACTGGACTAATTATAAGCGGTTCATTCTGATAATGGCGAGGGGTGTTGATGGTGTGTTCCAACCGGGTCATGTGCGTGCATGGATCTCGGTCTGCCTCTGAGGATGTAAGACGCCGTGACATCAGTAAATAGGTCTGTGCCAATTGGTTGTCACTTTAGGGAGTGAAACACCCTACTGTGGGGCCGACACAGGATAGTTCTGTATTAGGGAGCCGATCGTTTGGGGTAGGGTTTTAGGGTACACTTAGTTCCGTCTGTTTCTGTTGGTACCGTCTGTTTCTGTTGGGTGGTAACACCTGTCTGTTTCTGCGTGGTACCGCCTATTCGGGTGGTAAAGGCCCATTACTAGTGTACACCTAATTCTACATTCTGTTTCCGTAGGGATTAATCTGTTTCTGCTTCTGTCTATTTCTGATCGGGTAGTAAAGGCCCATTATTAGCGTTCTGTTTCTGTTAAATTATTCTGTACCCGCTTCTGTTTCATTTTAGACATTAGGGTGACACCTAATCCTGTTAAACTAGTATTAGTGCAGAGAAGTGTAAAGCAATAGTTTATATCATTCTGTTCTTCTATTATATCTGCTACACCTGTCACAATTATCTCTCATCTAGTTTTATGTTCATGTCATATTATTTTTATCTGTTCATATGCTGAAAGTCACTGGACTTGCCAGACTTTTTGTCTGACCCTTGTTGTTTCGCCTCCTTTCTTCCATTCCCCCCAGGTTATCCAAGGAGGGAATACTTTAGCTTGATCTGGATCTCTCTCTGCTTGAAGTGCTTAAAGTATGGCTTGGCTCTGTATAGCTTCCGTTCTATGGGGATTATGATTTTAAACCATGCATTTTGAAGGCTTTTGTACAAGACTGATATTTTGTACTTGAATTCTGAAATTTGAAAGGATGTAACCATATTGATTTCTGTTTCCGCTGTAATAAAGTTAAAAAAATTCAAGTACTGTTTTATCTATCTTGTAAGTTTCTGTTTTGTTTACTAAAATGCTCCACCAAAGTTAGGGCATTCCCTTTGTGAGTGACCTTAACAGAGGTGGGGTGTTACACTACCTATGTTTATTTTCTGCATCTTTTTAGTTAACACCGTTGCTACCATTACCACACCAACTTACATCTCACACCATTCTCCTTATGTATATTATGCATTAATATTAATGAGTCTATCATAATTCTTTTTACAGATTCGACCAGGAGAGACATCACTTCTCCAACTCGGTGGACGCCTTTTTCAGCAATATGCTGTCGAAATGTATGCCAAAATTGAAACTATGAGATTTAGATTTCTTCGTAACAATCAACAAACAATCAGGGCTGAGTTATACCAGGGTTTGCACGATGTGTTGACTGCAGGAGAAATTTCAATAGGTAACTTACTTACTGTCCTTTTTCAATTTCCGTTTTTCTAACACTTCTTCTTCAATGCTTAATTTTGCTAATTAAACATTCCGTTACTTCAGCCAACGTTGGTTTAAAAAAAAATACTACCAGCGTCTCATATGGGCAGTCCACGAGATATGCCCCACCGATACCAAGATGCAATGGCAGTAGTTCAAAGGTATGGAAAACCTGATTTTTTTTATTACTGTTACATGTAATACGAAATGGCCTGAGACTACTACAGAACTACTTCCCGGCCAACAACCACAAGATAAACCAGACTTAACATGTAGAATTTTTCATGCAAAATTAATCCAATTAAAAAATGATTTGTTTGATAATGGCATTTTAGGAAAAGTTATTGCGCATGTACATGTCATAGAATTTCAGAAAAGAGGTTTGTCGCATGCCCATATGTTACTTACTCTAGCTGAAAATGATAAAATTACTTCTCCTGACGAGTATGATGGTGTGGTTACAGCCGAAATTCCATTTAATAATTTAGAACCTGATTTACATATAGCTGTACTCAAACACATGATTCATCATCCATGTGGCCGTTTTAATCCTAATGCCACTTGCATGAAAAATGGTGAATGTAAGAGAGAGTTCCCAAAATCGTTTGCTCCCGTTACTTTGCAAGGAAACGACTCATATCCAATATATAGACGACGTGATAACATAAGAGTTACTCAAGCAATGGGCCCCCCAATCGACAATCATTGGGTAGTGCCATATAACCCTTATTTATTACTTAAATATGACTGCTATATAAATGTTGAAATTTGTTCAAGTATAAAATCGGTAAAATATCTTTATAAGTATGTTTACAAGGGATCCGACCGCGTTTCGGCTGGTGTTTCTACGTCTACCACTGACGATGAAATATCTAACTATACTAATGCTAGATGGATTTGTGCACCAGAGGCTTTGTGGAGAATATTTAAATTCTCACTTAATAACATTACACCGTCTGTTATTGGTCTACAAATCCATCTTCCAAACCAACAACAATTACGTTTTTCTTCTTCTGAACAATTGCATGATGTGTTGAACGACGATAGTAGAACTAAAACTATGCTTACTGAATTTTTCACCACTAATGTAAACGATGTAGAGGTAAGACAATACTACTATCAACAGTTTCCTGAGAAGTATTAGTGGGAAAAAACACATAAGTTGTGGATTTGTAGACGAAATAACCTTAGGGTATTAGGCATAATTTATACCGTATCGCCTATTGAAGGTGAACGTTATTTTTTGAGGTTACTGCTAACTCATGTTCGAGGACCCTTATCACTTATTTATTTGCTTACCGTCGACGGCCAACAATATGACCCATTTGAAGAGGCAGCTGAACATAGAGGTTTATTGGAAAATAATGACACTATTTATGATTGCTTACGGGCTGCTTCTAACACCCATATGCATGATGCCCTACGTAGGTTGTTCATTATGATTTTAGTATATTGCGAACCAATTAATGTACGCGAACTTTGGGAACACTTTTCTCCATACATGATAGAAGATTATCAGCACAGATATTCTGTTATTGACGATACATTTTTCATTGAACTCTGTCTTTCAGACCTTGACAATTTACTCCGACAATATAACAAAACACTTTCTGATTTTGACTTCCCGCTTACTAACGTTACACTACATAATAATCGCATTATGTCAAGTTTTATTTTGTCTGAAAAGTCTGTGCACATACCTCGAGAAGACATTGAATCAGTTAATTCCTTAAATATAGAGCATCGAACAACATTTGATGCTGTCATGAAGTCAATTTACGAAAATAAAAATTCTGTTTTTTACATCGACGGTCCAGGGGGAACAGGCAAAACATATGTATACCGATCTATTTTAGTGCACTCACGTAGTAAAGGCCTTATCTCACCTGCAGATGCCACATCAGGAATTGCTACAATAGCATTACCCGATGGTAGAACTGCCCACTCTAGATTTAAAATCCCTATTGATCCACCTGCCACATTCCCAAACAATCTAATCTTGCAAAACTACTAATTGAAACAAGAGTAATTTTATGGGATGAAGCAACAATGGCTCATCGTCACGCCTTTGAGGCTTTGGATAAAACACTAGAGATTTAACTAATATCGACAAACCATTTGGGGGTAAAGTAGTTACTTTAGGCGGTGATTTCGGTCAAGTTCTGCCTATCGTCTCTAATGGTACTAGGGCTCATACTGTTGATGCGTGTATTATTAGATCATATTTGTGGACATACGTTACTGTTTTTCGGTTAACCCAAAATATGTGTGCTATAAATGATCCTTCATATGCTGACTTCCTACTACGTATTGGAAATGGTCACGAACCATATGTGTAAGACGACATGATAAAACTCCCTGACGACATTATTATCTCCTGGAGTAGTTCAAACTCTATTTTAACTTTGATAGACCATGTATTTCCAGCACTTACTGAATGTTTATCTGCTGCTGATTATATTATGAGTAGAGCCATTTTGGCCCCAACTAATGATATCGTTGACAACATCAATAATACTGTTATAAACATGTTTCCGGGTGTTGAATATACTTATTATTCATTTGATTTTGTTGAGGATGATACACATAATTTGTACCAACACGAATTCCTCAACTCACTTTCCCCCCGAGGTTTACCTCCGCATATGCTTACCCTTAAAATTGGATCTCCCATAATGCTACTTAGGAATATTGACCCTAAAATTGGTTTATGTAACGGCATTAGGTTAATCTGTCGTGCTTTCCATAGAAATCTTATAAATGCAGAAATTGCTGTTGGTCATTTCCGTGGTACACGAGTTTTTATTTCTCGCATACCACTGAAACCATCAGAAAACGTTTCTATGACTTTCGTTTTAATTATAAAACAATTTCCTGTTAAACTAGCTTTTTCTTTAACAATTAACAAATCACAAGGCCAAACCATTCCAAACGTTGGCATCTATCTACCTCAACATGTTTTCAGTCACGGTCAATTATACTTTGCTTTATCTCGAGGAGTTGGACGTCAAACAACAAGGATTTTGGTACAAAATGGAACAATCCAACGGAAAACCGGTACACATACTAGAAATGTAGTTTGCAATGATGTTTTACTAGCATGTGCTACAGACATGAACTGACCTCTCCTCCTAACCTACTACATCAACACTTCACATGTGCTCTTCAATTTACTTTCCTTTTTCACACACACAATAACACATTTCCCACTGTTTATTTTCCTGCAATGCTTTACCACACATTGTCCTTAAACTAAATATTTCAAAGTAAAAGAAATTTGGAATCAAAACACATTTTAAACTCTGCCATCAACTACATCAATATTTGATGTTGGTCTCAAGCCCGGAAAAGGAGGAGAGAAAATGGTTTATTAATTTCAGTCCGGGTAATTTATATATACATTTCACTTCTACCTGCACGTATTCATTTATCACTTCAATTTATTACTTCACTTGCTCATTTTTAAATTTTTTACCTTTTAGGTTAAATATTGCACATGCATCATCCCGTTGTATGCTACCTACTACCTGGAGCGCATGTCTGTACACCACTGAAATGGGCTTAGCACGGGATATAAAATCCTAATCAATTTAACAAAGGAGAGAAGGATAAGGAAGAAGACGACTGTTGATATTCCCAAAAGGTTGAAATAAAGGCTACTTTAAATTTTATGTTATATCATTTTTCAAACCAATGGTTCCCATCATATCCTCATCTTCAGTGCTTTTTAAACCATGCATTAACGTGTTGAATAACATTTCAGAATTGAACTGCAACAGCCATGGAGATTTGATCTACAATGAGAATTAAACGGTAATGTTTCAGGATTTTCAGAATAATATTTTTAACTACTTCATCACAATTTACACATAAAACACTGTTGTTAATTTATTGTACTCAAATTGTTACCTCTTGGTCTCACAAACAAGAAGGAAGTCTTGGTTTTGGGCTAGAGCGACACCATTGGCAAATGCGAGGTTTGATAGAACGATTGATGTTGCTTATGTTATATCATTTTTCAAACCAATGGTTCCCATCAAATCCTCATCTTCATTGCATTTTAAACCATGCATTAATGTGTTGAATAACATTTCAGAATTGAACTGCAACAGCCAGAGAGATTTCATCTATAATGAGATTTAAACGGTAATGTTTCAGGATTTCCAGAACAATAATTTTAACTACTTCATCACAATTTACACATACAACACTATTATTCATTTATTGTACTCAAAATGTTACCTCCAGGTCTCACAAACAACAAGGAAGTCTTGGTTTTGGCCTAGAGCGACACCATTGGCAAATGCGAGGTCTGATAGAATGACTGATGTCGCTTATGTTATATCATTTTTCAAACGATTGGTTCCCATCGTATCCTCATCTTCAGTGCATTTTAAACCATGCATTAACGTGTTGAATAACATTTCAGAATTGAACTGCAATAGCCCAGGAGATTTGATCCATAATGAGATTTAAACGGTTATGTTTTAGGATTTTCAGAACTATATTTTTAACTACTTCATCACAATTTACACATAAAACACTGTTATTCATTTATTTTACTCAAAATGTTACCTCCAGGTCTCACAAACAACAAGGAAGTCTTGGTTTTGGGCTGCAGCGACACCATTGGGAAATGCGAGGTCTGAAAGAACGATTGATGTCGCTTTTGTTGATGGGTCATACTTTAGAAGCCTGCCATGATGTCTAGCTTCTAAAAAATCCAGATAAAAAGGAGATACTCCAAATTTGGTAGAAACATCGCTGAAGTATGTAGTTCCATCGGATGCTTCGATGCCTACATCTGCAAGTCTTATGAACAGACGAAAAGGTATTTTAATTTTTGTGATAAATGAGATGAATTAAACACAAATTGATAGTATTCTACACTACCCTACAGAAATTAATAATTAAAGCAAAGTTCTTGGATAAATCAATAAATTATTTACCTATTATAACCTCAACCTACTATGCAAATGAAGAAACGAAGAGACTGGAAGTGATATAGTGAATACAGCCTGACTTAATATAGTCACAAATTTGGATTCGTGCAACAATTAACCAGGGACAATAAACGCCTGCAATGTTTACTTTTATGCCCAACAACATAGTTGCCAACAACAACGGGACCAATACTGTCGGCTATTTTATTTGATCGTTTCACTGCAATTTACAGGTTTCACAGTGATGGACTTTGTGTTGACAAATGCAATCAATCTACATGGAGATGCCTCATTGGCACAAACGAACGCAAGCTCAAGATTTCTGATGAAGCGAATACATATCCAAATTAACAAACATGATCACTCCCTTCTACCAGATCCGATTTAAAACCGACGGTCTACGTTAACCGCCATGTCGATTTCAACCTTGATGCTTTCTAATGCCTCCACTTCATATGTTTTTCCATCGGCTTGACGGCCTATATGTTTTCCTAATTGACTTGTATTTCATTTTGCTTTACTTTATTCATGATTTCTTCTATTTTTTTCCTACGTCAAACAACATTCAAGAAGGCTACGTATTACCAGATCGATCATAAATTGACCTACGCCGTTCACCGGATTAAATGTTTATGCGCTGTGCGATGTAAGCCTGCTCTCATATACTTATTCTTCTGTTATATCTCTTTAATATCGATGCATCCAGGTTTCTTCGGAGTTTGTTATTTTTTAAGAAAAGCATTCACGGGTCAATTGTACACACTTGATGGCAAATGATTTCATTATTTCTACAGTCGTCCTAAGGTATATGCTTCTTTGTTTATTTAATTCTCAAAAAACCATTGCATCCTGTTATTCCATTTCTTCTTACTGGAAACCTACATTGTTCTGCGATCTTCATATGTATTCCTTCACTTCCTAAATAGTTGTTTATCACTAAAACAATACGTTTTGGTATTTACTCAAATAAACTGACTGTTCTATGCAAACAAAATGTTGATATAGTAGCCTAACTTAGGCTTGAAACAAAACGAAATTAATGGAAAAGGAATACTAATGTTAGTTACTAAGTTCACACTATTACCAATAATTTCATTACGCTATCATGAGTCAAATTAGCATTAGACAAGAAAAAATTTGTTCCCTGAATAGATACCCAATCGAAAACGATTCATTTCAATTACACTCTTCAGTTTTGAATGACACTTCCTATTTGTGGTTCACACTGCAGCTATTTGCTTAAAACATAATGTTCATATGTTTTTAATTAACTGCTCACTTAAATATGATTTAATTTCCAAATGACCTAAAAAAATTTGAGCTTCTACTAACTATTTTGATATGGTACGATTTTTTACACATGGATTCACCACATTACACATTCACATTTTCAAATTTTGTACTCAATGTGTTTTTTGTTTTGTTTCACACATACTCATTCCAGTACACACGGATCACATACACACAGATAAACCTCAACAATTATCAGTATTTTGTTTTACCACATATCCATGCTACTTTCTCTCCAAAATTTACCAATTAATAACCTGTTCCCATGCTAATCTCCTTTTTTCTCTCCTTCATTTTTCCTACCTTTCCTACACCTGTTCATTAAGTTTACCACTTCACTGTTCTACTTCTATTTATATCTCCCACACCCACTATTTTCTTTCTATCATTTTCTTCTTCATTTTCATTCCAAAATATTTCACTTTCATACTCATTTAATGCCGAAGGTGCTATGACCACTTTGCTTTTACTTTAACCGTTTGCGTTTACTTTTTCCTACACTTTTTTTACTGCTATCAACTTCTATATTGTCAACTAACACTCTTACGCACACAGCCCAAACGTTCAGCTAAAGGTAAGGAGTCTGCATTGCCTCCTGCTGAAAATCTGACACGTAAAATCTCCCGAATTACAAAACAACAAAACTCTGGGGGCTATGCATCACCAACTCAACTAGCGCCGGACTTGGACCGCAATAACAACTAATTTGCCACACATATTGATAACATTACTCACAATCTTGGCACCTCCGACAATGCTATTCACATTGCACATGCAGACTTTGATGACGGTATTAACTGGGATGATCTGGCAGTGGTCAGTTATCTTTTCCACTATTAAATTGTTCTTATTTCTATCATTTTATTATTTTGTACACCCACTTTCTAACTACATGTACTCATTCCTCCAGGGTGCAGAAATTGATAGAGTTTTCGCTGAGCTTGAAAGCCGTTCACGATCACATTAATGCTTACACTGTTGTTGGTTTTGTGCCCTGTTTCCATTCCCGTTTGTTTTTTCTTTTCAATAGTTCTGTCCTTCTGTCACTTTGTTATCAATAATAGCTATTTTTAGCTGATGGGCACAACATTGTACACATTTATTGCATGTATTTTTATTCAATAACCTACCTGATGCGAAGTACAATGCACGTTCTGATGTTGCACTTCTTTTTTGCTTTACAAGCTGTATGTTCTTTTTTCTTTGCACACACTGCTTTCAGTTTTTTAAACTTCATTTTCCAAGCTTCACAGTCTCAGTATTTAATCATCTGAAATGACCACTTATTCTCCACTTTAATACCTGCTTTGGTCAAATGCATCTATGCACACGCCCATCAGGCGTGCCTATGTACTAGTATATATAATATATATAGCCCAAAACGCTACTTTTTGCGTACGAAGGAATTTGGACTCGAAACCACTTCTATTGAGTTGAAAATGATGTTTCCACATTGAAAAAGTATACGCACTGATATATTTCGGGTTTTAGAAAATATTCATTTAAAAATGTATTTTTAATATTAAATATATACGCCTCAAAAATGAAAATTTTGCAAACGACCTCGGAATCTGATGAAACCACTTTCTATGGATCCGGAATATTAAATTATTGCTAGATTCCAAAAATCATAATTTTTGGAGTCAGTATGTGGTTGTTATTAATTTTTCTCTGAAAGCGGTCAATTTTCAAACATTAAATATTCACCATTTATTCATACGGACTCGGAATTCAACGAAACTAGTTTCTATGGGTTCGTATTGTTAAGAATTAGCTGTGTTCCAATTTTCAGCAAATTTGGAATCTGTATGCGATCACACGGTTTTTAAAACATTGAAAAGGACTAAAAATTGAAGAAAATAACAACATTAAGGTTATTATAAAAAGGGGTTATATTACACAAGGGCTTAGTTAAAATTTTGTAACCCCTATATAATATATCTTATTCGTCTAACCTTAACCGTTTTTCTCTAACCCTAATCCCCTTTCTCCTCTTCTTCCGTGGCGGCTATCTTCTCCCTCCTCAATAAATTATGCACAAAAGACCCTGAATCTTAATAAATTTATAACACCCAATCCAGAAACAATTCAGCTAAACGATTTCTGTGTATTGTGGATCATCACTTTCTTTACCTTCCACGAAAATTCCAGAGACTATCGTCGCACGGATTCGCTGGGATCTGAGTTAGAAGTCAGAAAACTGATTTCTGAACTATGGGTTTTGCGGACAATCCGTCGAGAATTAGGCGATGGAGTCTAAATGAAAGTTGTAGAGGGGATATAGATCTACAACTTTGCTTTGAATTGTTTTGTCTGAAAGTGGACGGATTGGCACGAATTTCGAGATGAACTAAAAACAGGAAATCAGCGAGCAACAAACGTAAATCACCAATTCTCGGCCAATACGGTAAGAATCAGACGATGTCACCTGAAGGAAAGTTCTTCGTCTACGCGAGATCTAGGTGCTATAAAATTTTGATGGAGATTGGAGCATCGAGGCGGCGGGGAGGAGGCTCGAACTGATCGCTGTTCTCTGGTGAATTCCGGCCGGCGACGGGCGGATCGGGGTCGAAGCTCGGTGGTGGTGGCGCGCCTTGCCAAGGCGGAGAGGATGGTGGCGGCGGTCGATCACTTGGAGGGCTGTGGCGGCGCAGATCGCAAGTCAAAGGGTCGGAGGGTCGGAGGGGCGGGTTTGACCAGTTTGAGGGTTTGACCAATTTAATTTTTAAATTAATTAATTATTTAATTTATCCAATGTTCGTGACACTATAACTTTTACATACGAGGTCGAAATCTGACGATTTCAGATCTGCCGTGATTGTGGTGACGATACCTTCGCATGGACACTAATTTTGTCCAATTTGGAGAAATTTGGAATTTTAGGTAATTTCTGCGATTTAAATAATTGTTTAATTGTTCCAAACTTTGAAAATTCATAACTTGTTGTAACGGACTCGAAATCGCGCAAAACAGGTTTTGCTACGATCAGTGAGTCATAAGCTTTGCATAGACACCAAACTTGCTAAATCTGGAGCATATTGGAATTTGGGCTAAAATTGGGCCCAAACCGCCAATTTGAATCTGACAAAGTGAAATCTTGGTGAGAACTCCTTCTCACTCAACTTTTAATTCAGTTATTCATTTATTTATTATTTTTATAAATAAATGTATGTAATTATCTGTGTTTGCATTATTCTGTGTTTGGATTATTCTGTGATATGTATGGTTTGTTTGTTTGTATGTTGTATTCTGTGAATTGCGATTTGTAACATGATTAAGTATTATTATTTTATCCATGATGTTGTAATAATATTACACTTCCATATACAAGTTACCTGACTTGTATATGTGATTGGGCTGATAATTTTCACACATCGCCCAAGTGCACAAATAATCTATTATTTGTTATGTGTTGGTTGAAAACCCCACACGGGTCTTGGGATGATATTCTAATCACACATCTCCCTTGTGATTAGCTGTAATGTGCACTTTGGATGTTATTTGATTGTTGTAATGATTATTCATCATTAGTATTGTATATTTACGTTGTATGAAATCAATTTTTATATGATAATTGTTGGGTCTCATTCCAACTCAGAATTTTGCGAATATTATCAGATTGTGATTTTGATGTTATTTAAATTGAATTAAGCCGAGTAAGTAGTCTTGCGTCACTTTCACTCGAATGGATATTTCTATAGATTTTATTCATTTGGTATTGAATATTGAAAGTTTAAATTTCAAAATCAAACATTTTTAAAATGTTATTATTATTATATTAATAAAATAATATGGAAAGTCTAGATTTTATTAAAAATAAAATTTCAAGTTGGAATTATTTTAAATGGTTTTATAAATGTTTTATAAAATATATTTTAAATAAAAATCAATGATTTATAATAATGGTTTGAATAGAACGTTTCGCGCAGCGACCGTTCGCGAATTTCGACCATTGACTTTGAATGGACGTTACAGAAGATCTGACCATCGGATTCTTCTAAAACCAGAACCTACGGCTTCGTATAGAAAAGAGCTTTCCAAGAGTATTTAAGTTTTGAAATCCAACGGTTAGATCTTTATGAATGTTAAATTCAAATTTGAATGAAAACAACGCCGGTGTAGTTAAATGACCTGAAACATCGTTTAACTGAATAGGCCTATTTTTAAATAATTAAAATAGGGAAAAATTATGTAAAATCATAATACATGATTTAAAAAGGATTTTGATGAATAATTTTAATTTTTGGAGATAAATGATATTTTTATCAAAATAAGTGATTTATTTATTTTTAAATAAATAAAGGAATTAAAAATGGTTTTACTATAACCAAGGATTTCTAATGAACATATTTGAATGGATTTGAATGGAAATAATTTCGGATTATTTCAATTTTGGATTCCGTGATTATACGGATATTATTTTGGAAATTTGGAAGATATTTAATATCGTTATTTCCGATATGATATCCGTTGGTTCTAGAATTTGATAATGAATATAAGTCGATATAACTCCTATTCAAAGCCTTATATTTGATATCAAATATGATTTTGGGTTTGTCGTGAATGGTGTCTTCAATAACATTGTTCTTGAACCTATTTGAGAAAAAGAATAAATCTTTTAATAAAGATTTAAATGGAATTTTTCAATTAATAAATATAATTGAAAGTTGATTTTTGGGTTGATTGTGAATAATGTTTTAAATGACATTAGTTCTTAAAACCCAATTAAACAGTGAAATTAGGGTTTGTAAATTATTAATCTTTTAACAAAGATTTAATAAAAGGAAGTTTTCTAATTTAATATTTTAAATTGAAATAGAACAGAATAAGATTAATTTCTTAAAAGTTGAATAATCATTAAACAATGATTTTGAAAGATTAAAACTTAATGGAGTTTTAATGAATCTTTAAATAGATTAAAATTG
Organism: Allium sativum; assembly: GCA_030737875.1. Taxonomy (NCBI): domain Eukaryota; kingdom Viridiplantae; phylum Streptophyta; class Magnoliopsida; order Asparagales; family Amaryllidaceae; genus Allium; species Allium sativum. The sequence goes on from CM060919.1 coordinate 437,306,898, forward strand.
ATAAATCATTAAATAATGATTTTTGGAAAGATTAAAACTAAATGTAGTTTTAATGAATCTTTAATTAGATTAAATAAGAATAAATGAATATTCTTGATTGGAAGGAGGCATTGGTTGTGTTTTAATGCACAAGATTTTAAAATGCGCGAATTATTCAGAAAGACCGGGTTCAACCCATTCTAAATAATCCATACGACGATTAAAGATCGGTGACCGTGATTGAAGATCCAGTTTCGTTCAGACCCAGAACGGGCTTATTGATGGATTGTGTGTCTGACATTGTAATCTCTTATACTATATTGTTGAACTCTGCTAATTGTATATCGGTTTGGTGGCAGAGAATTTATTCTTTGCTCAACACCCCTTTATATATTTTGGTAGATGATCAATGATATGGTATGGTCTGACAATGTGGCATGCTAAGATATTTTTGATCAAAGCTTTTGTTGAAAAGCAGAGCCTTGTGGATGAAGACCAAAAAAACATAGCTTTCAGTATAGCGTAGCATCTTCTGGTTCACACCCCGGTGTGAACCAGAAACGGGAGTGGACTACAAGGTGAACATGCGCTTTCTTCATGCTAGAAGTTGTGTCAGCGTTTTACAAGCCCTAGCATTTTTTTACTTATGTAGTTGATGGAACGAGGCGCCTCGGAATTTGAGTTCCTAGTGGCTCTACTTACGCCGCATAGGGCAGAGAAACGTATTGTTCAGGATGTATATAATTCACCATTGCACTTTGTGTAGACCGCCCCTGAAGATCCAAGGTGCAGTTGCGGCTGTATCCTGAGGCATGGGCTAGATTGCCTTGAATCGCTAAGGATGATCCCTAGCCTTGGTTTATGATGGAAACCAAGTTTCCAATATGACACTTGTACGGTTTTAGTTGTAGAACCTAGTATAGCGACATGATATATGGTACCCATGCCGTCTATGATTGATACATTTATATTCGAAATTGTTTTTCTACACTATGCACTATAGTAATAATAAAAGATGAATTTCGCGTACCAAGCATGTTTGACCATTATAAGGTAAAAGTCTATCCTCCGGTTTGCGCTTGCATTGTGTGATGGGACCTGAGTCTTATAATCGTTTCATTTTCCTAAAAGCATTGCGTTGTTTTTATGCATAGGTATTCTTGGGAGGAAACCCGTTCCGCATTAGCGGCGTGGTACCTTGATTTACCCAACTTTAAAATTAAGTTAATAACCGTTTTTAGTTCTCACACCAGTCCCATTACTGACCTGGAGTTTATTGTTCTTAACCTAAACTCTGGGTGCCCTTATTTTCCACATGGGCAGTTTGGAGTTTTGGTATTTGCAGATTCTTGTTTTTAGCTGGATTTTGGGTTGAAGCTTAACGCTGTGTCCAGAGAATTGATAGGCTTCCGCTACGCATTATATTATTTTCTGTTGCTTTGTAAAACTCTGATTTTGTATTTCCAAGATGTAACTTTTATTCATGTACTCTTATTCTTGTACTCTGATGTAATTATTGTAATAGCAATGAAATGTTCTTATGTTCTTTGTTCTGATGCGTCGCGTTCTCAAAACAATCCGCTTTCCAATTCGGTTTAGGCCGGGCAGGTTTGAGGGTTGTTACAGGTGGTATCAGAGCTTTGGTTTTACAAATCTCCAGAACAAGACACATTAGAACCGAATGAAAGAATTCATCAGATATAGGATTAGTAACATCCTATAAGAATAACTCGTCAGAGATAGGATCAATAGTATCCTAGGGTGAGTCTAAAGAGTATTTTTATTAAAAACAAATCTAGTTTTGAAATTTATAACTTATTATACGTATTTGAGTATTGTATTTTAATTTATTTTGGACTATCTCTGATCAACGTATATATGAAGTCTCAATATACTGGGTAGATATCGGATCACACTCTAGTAGCCCGGGGATGATTCTGATGATGAAGTGCACCATCATCAGTATTTATGTTCGAGTTGCGAAAGTGGGGTATCTATATATTTCCATTTTACTGGTGTGAGAACCAAAACTTAGATAAGTTTATGGATTGTGACTTGGCATCAAAAATATGAGTTTTGAGTATATACATATAAAAGTTGTGCATTTGAAAGTTAATCAACTAATTAATTGATGGTTATGATGTTTGATTGTTAATTCAACTAACCAATGTGAGAATGAATGATAAATTGATTGAAATTGCATATAGGTATATACATATGTATTGAGCAGGTCATAGCAAGGAGGCTAGAAGCAGAGGAATAAAATTGTATGCCCGACAAATAGGTACATGTTTACTATATTTCTTGGGTTTTGATTTTATGAGCCGTTTGACTTGCCGTTGCTAGGTTTTTTCTCTCTCCTATCCTCTTTCTTCTTTTTTTCTTTTTGGATTGATGAGAGCCCTATGAGGAAAGTTGCGTTCTTTTCCGTTGACTCCGTACAAAGGAGGTTATGGCGAAATTTTTCCAAAATTTAGGGTGTTAGCCCAATTTTTGAAACTAGAAAATTCTTGGAAACTGAATATAAGTTGAGTTGGTTAATTAAACAACTTTTATCTCTATTCCTTTTCGAGGACGAAAAGATTTTAAGTGGGGGAGATTGTAACAACCCTGAATTTTGTAACAAAAATAAAATATTATTTTCGGTGGATTTAATAGATTTAGGATATTTAAAATAATTTATTTTAAATATTAACGACTGAAAAATCTATTTTTATTTGAAAATTTATATTAAAATAATTTTGAGCATGAAATGGTGTGGTAATTTCAAAATTTGATTTTGAACTTTGGAAAATCATATAAAATTGATTTTAAGTCGGAATTGGACGAAACAAGAAACGTTAGGATTGTATTGATGATATCTTTCCAATGAATCCAAGAAATTGAGATTTCAATTTATAATTTGTAAGTTATGACAAATTCAATTTTTCAGAAAAACGCTATGGAATTTATATATATGGTCCAAAACGCTACTTTTTGCATACGAAGGAATTTGGACTCGAAACCACTTCCATTGAGTTCAAAATGATGTTTCCACATTGAAAAAGTATACACACTGATATATTTCGGGTTTCGGAAAATATTCATTTAAAAAGGTATTTTTAATATTAAATATATACGCCTTCAAAATGGAAATTTTGCAAACGACTTCGGAATCCGACGAAACCACTTTCTATGGATCCGGAATATTAAATTATTTCTAGATTACAAAAATCGTAATTTTAGTCAGTATGTGGTCGTTATTAATTTTTCCCTGAAAACGGTCAATTTTCAAACATTAAATATTCACCATTTATTCATACGGACTCGGAATTCAACGAAACCAGTTTATATGGGTTCGTATTGTTAAGAATTAGCTGTGTTCCAATTTTCACCAAATTTGAAATCAGTATGCGATCACACGGTTTTTAAAACATTGAAAAGGACTAAAAATTGAAGAAAATAACAACATTAAGGTTATTATTAAAAGAGGTTATATTACACAAGGGCTTAATTAAAATTTTGTAACCCCTATATAATATCTCTTATTCCCCTAACCATTTTTCTCTAACCCTAATCCCCTTTCTCCTCTTCTTCCATGGCGGCTATCTTCTCCCTCCTCAATAAACTTTGCACAAAAGACCCTGAATCTTAATGAATTTATAACTCCCAATCCAGAAACAATTCAGCCAAATGATTTCTAGGTATTTTAGATCATCACTTTCTCTACCTCTCAAGAAAATTCTAGCGTCTATCGTCGCACGGATTCGCCGGGATCTGAGTTAGAAGTCAGAAAACTGATTTCTGAACTATGGGTTTTGCGGACAATTCGTCGAGAATTAGGCTATGGAATCTAAATGAAAGTTGTAGAGGGGAGATAGTTCTACAACTTTGCTTTGAATCGTTTTGTCTGAAAGTGGACAGATTGGCACGAATTTCAAGATGAACTGAAAACAACAAATCAGTGAGCAGCAAATGTAAATCACCAATTTCCGGCCAATCCGGTAAGAATTAGACGATGTCACCAGAAGGAAAGTTCTTCGTCTACGCGAGATCTAGGTGCTGTAAAATTTTGATTTAGATTGGAGCATCGAGGCGGCGGGGAGGAGGCTCGAATTGATCGTCGCTATCTGGCGAATTCCGGCCGGCGGCGGGCGGATCGGGGTCGGAGCTCGGTGGTGGTGGCGCGCCTTGCCAAGGCGGAGAGGATGGTGGCGGCGGTCGATCACCTGGAGGGTTGTGGCGGCGCTGGTCGGAAGTCAAAGGGTCGGAGGGGCGGGTTTGACCAGTTTGAGTGTTTGACCAATTTAATTTTTAAATTAATCAATTATTTAATTTATCCAATGTTCGTGATGCAATAACTTTTACATACGAGGTCGAAATCTGACGATTTCAGATCCGCCGTGATCGTGGCGACTAAACCTTCGCGTGGACACTAATTTTGTCCAATTTGGAGAAAGTTGGAATTTTAGGTAATTTCTGCGATTTAAATAATTATTTAATTGTTCCAAACTTTGAAAAATCCTAACTTGTTGTAACAGACTCGAAATCGCGTAAAACAGGTTTTGCTACGATCAGTGAGTCATAAGCTTCGCATAGACACCAAATTTGCTAAATTTGGAGCATATTTGATTTTGGGATAAAATTGGGTCCAAACCGCCAATTTGAATCTGACAAAGTGAAATCTAGGTGAGAACTCCTTCTCACTCAACTTTTAATTCTGTTATTTATTTATTTATTATTTTTATAAATAAATGTATGTAATTATCAGTGTTTGGATTATTCTGTGTTTGGATTATTCTGTGATATGTATGGTTTGTTTGTTTGTATGTTGTATTATGTGAATTGTGATTTGTAACACGATTAAGTATTATTATTTTATCCATGATGTTGTAATAATATTACACTGCCATATACAAGTTACCTAACTTGTATTTGTGATTAGGCTGATAGTTTTCACATATCGCCCAAGTGCACAAATAATCTATTATTTGTTATGTGTTGGTTGAAAACCCCACACGAGTCTTGGGATGATATTCTACTCACACATCTCCCTTGTGATTAGCTGTAATGTGCACTTTGGACGTTATTTGATTGTTGTAACGATTATTCATCATTAGAATTGTATATCTGCGTTGCATGAAATCCATTTTTATATGATAATTGTTGGGTCTCATTCCAACTCAGAATTTTGCGAATATTATCAAATTGTGATTTTGATGTTTTAATGTTATTTAAAGTGAATTAAGACGAGTAAGTAGTCTTGCGTCACTTTTACTCGAATGGATATTTCCATTGATTTTATTCATTTGGTATTGAATATTAAAAGTTTAAATTTCAAAATCAAACATTTTTAAATGTTATTATTATATTATTATTATAATAATATGGAAAGTCTAGATTTTATTTAAAAATCAAATTTCAAGTTGGAATTATTTTAAATGGTTTTATAAAATATATTTTAAATAAAAATCAATGATTTATAATAATGGTTTGAATAGAACTTTTCGCGCAGCGACCGTTCGCGAATTTTGACCATTGAATTTGAATGAACGTAATAGAAGCTCCGACCATCGGATTCTTCTGAAACCGGAACCTACGGGTTCGTATCGAAAAGAGCTTTCCAACGAGTATTTTAAGTTTTGAAATCCAACGGTTAGATCTTTATGAATATTAAATCCAAATTTGAATGAAAACAGCGCCGATGCAGTTAAATGACCTGAAACGTCGTTTAACTGAATAGGCCTATTTTTAAATAATTAAAATAGGGAAAAATTATGTAAAATCATAATAAATGATTTAAAAAGGATTTTGATGAATAATTTTAATTTTTGGAGATAAATGATATTTTTATCAAAATAAGTGATTTATTTATTTTTAAATAAATAAAGAAATTAGAAATGGTTTTATTATAACCAAGGATTTCTAATGAATATATTTGAATGGAAATAATTTCGGATTATTTCTATTTTGGATTTCGTGATTACAAATATTATTTTGGAAATTTGGAAGACATTTAATTTCGTTATTTCCGATATGATATCCGTTGGTTCTAGAATTTGATATTGAATATAAGTCGATATAATTCCTATTCAAAGCCTTATATTTGATCTCAAGTATGATTTTGGGTTGGTTGTGAATGGTGTCTTTAATAATACTGTTCTTGAACCTGTTTGAGAAAAATAATAGATCTTTTAATAAAGATTTAAATGGAAATTTTCAATTAATAAATATAATTGAAAATTGGTTTTTGGGTTGATTGTGAATAATGTTTTAAATTACATTAGTTTTAAAACCCAATTAAACAGTGAAATTGGGGTTTGTGATTTATTAATCTTTTAACAAATATTTAATAAAAGGAAGTTTTCTAATTTAATATTTTAAATTGGAATTGAACAGAATAAGATTAATTTCTTAAAAGTTGAGTAATCATTAAACAATGATTTTGAAAGATTAAAATTTGATGGAGTTTTAATGAATCTTTAAATAGATTAAAATTGTTAAATCATTAAATAACGATTTTTGGAAAGATTAAAACTAAATGTAGTTTTAATGAATCTTTAATTAGATCGAATAAGAATAAATGAATATTCTTGATTGGAATGAGGCGTTGGTTGTGTTTTAATGCACATGATTTTAAAATGTGTGAATTACTCAAAAAGACCGGGTCAACGATTTCTGAATAATCCATACGACGATTGAAGATCGGCGATGGTGATTGAAGATTCAGTTTCGTTCAGACCCAGAACGGACTTATTGATGGATTGTGTGTCTGACATTGTATTCTCTTATACTGTATTGTTGAACTCTGCTAATTGTATATCGGTTTGGTGGCAGAGAATTTATTCTTTGCTCAACACCCCTTTATATATTTTGGTAGATGATCAATGATATGGTATGGTCTGACAATGTGGCATGCTAAGATATTTTCGATCAAGGCTCTTGTTGAAAAGCAGAGCCTTGTGGATGAGACCAAAGCAAAACATAGCTTTGAGTATAGCGCAGCCTCGCGAGCTTCACACCCCGGTATGAACCCGAAACGGGAGAGGACTACAGGGTGAACATGCGTTTTCTTCTTGCTAGATGTGGTGTCCGCGTTTTACAAGCCCTAGAATTTTTTTTACTTATGTGGATGATGGAACGAGGCGCCTCAGATTTTGAGTCCCTAGTGGCTCTACTTATGCCCCATAGGGCGGGGAAACTTATTGTTCAGGATGTATATAATTCACCATTGCACTCTGTGTGGACTGCCCCTGAAGATATAAGTGCAGTTGCGGCTGTATACTGAGGCATGGGATAGATTGCCTCGAATCGGTAAAGACGATCCCTAGCCTTGGTTCATGATAGAAACCCAATTTCCAATACGACACTTGTACGGTATTAGTTGTAGAACCTAGTATGGCGACATGATATATGGTATCCATGCCGTCTATGATTGATACATTTATATTCGAAATTGTTTTCTACACTATGCACTATAGTAATAATAAAAGATGAATTTCGCGTACCAAGCATGTTTGACCATTATAAGGTAAAACTTTATCCTCCGGTTTGCGCTTGCATTGTGTGATAGGACCTGAGTCTTATAATGGTTTCATTTTTCCTAAAAGCATTGCGTTGTTTTTTTGCATAGGTATTCTTTGGAGGAAACCTGTTCCGCATTAGCAGCGTGGTCCCTTGATTTACCAACTTTAAAATTAAGTTAATAACTGTTTTAGTTCTCACACCAGTCCTATGACTGACCTGGAGTTTATTGTTCTTAACCTAAACTCTGGGTGCCCTTATTTTCCACATGGGCAGTTTGGAGTTTTGGTCTTTGCATATTCTTATTTTTAGCAGGATTCTGGGTTGAAGCTTAAAGTTGTGTCTAGAGAATTGATAGGCTTCCGCTACGCATTATATTATTTTCCGTTGCTTTGTAAAACTCTGATTTTGTATTTCCAAGATGTAACTTTTATTCATGTACTCTTATTCTTATACTCTGATGTAATTATTGTAATAGCAATGAAATGTTCTTATGTTCTGTGTTCTGATGTGTCGCATTCTCAAAACAATCCGCTTACCAGTTCGGTTTAGGCCGGGCGGGTTTGAGGGTTGTTACACTGCACAACAGACCCACCTCCACGTGCACGACCCGAGCCATCCCTTCAATACATGCCGACCGACCACCCTCTTGGAAGCTCGCCCGACCAGGACTTCTTTATTATGACCGACCGATCCAAGCTCCACTAGCCAACCAATCCATCCATCGCCTTGAAAAGTATGACCGATGACTTTTGCTGACCGATCCGACTCTGTTCTCCATGACCGACCGATCCGATCACCTCCGTGATTACCGACCAGAAACTTTGGAACAATGACCGACCCCAACTGCTCCAGGTAGCAACTGACACAACCGATCCCATCTCACTCGAATTACGACCGACCCACTCCTTTGGCTTATTCCTCAAGCTACCCATCAACTGATCGATCCAACTATTCCAAATCCGACCCATCACGATCTCCACCCGAAATTTGACCAAAACTCCGCCAAATGACAATAACGACGAAGCCGATTCATCCAATTTATCCATAAACATTTTATGAAATTGTGAACAACATAAAAATGACAATTTTACCAATAATCCACCAAAAATCATGATAATGAACATATGAACTAAAATTGTGGATCTAACTTACATAAACTTATGAAACTATAAGGATACAGGTTTTAAGTTGCTAAATTAGATCCTATGGTGATTCATATGAAAATAGACTTACAATGGTGTAGATCTAAGGAAATTGACTTGAAAATGATAAAATTAAGATCCTACAACTCATATACTTGATTGAATTCGTGTGACAGATGCATATCACTCACCAATTCTCCAAAATGACCTAAAACAATGAATTATTATTTCGGACAACGAAGAATTTGATCCAAACTCTCCCTTGAAATTTTGTAGATCTAGCTTCAGATGATGTAGATCTTCGATTCTCTAACGTAGATCTTGAATTTTAATGGTGGAAAGGTGTAGGAGAATGGAGGAATGGAGGATCTCAAGCCCCTCAAATTGAGAGAATGAAGAAAGTAAACTATTCTACATGCCTCTTACCCCCTATTTATAGCCTCTCACCAGCATCCCACCAATGGGCCTCTCCAAATCAACCCATTAAGGCTTACAAAACATGAACAACCAACTGTAAAAATCTTAAAATAGTGATTCCTCCTAAACCATAGAGCCAAATCTTTAATGTTACCACTCTACGGAAAGGGAAACATCATTCCCTTTCCAATGGCATTGGTCTCATCACCTGATTCAACTCGAGTCAGAAGTTATGCCCTGTACAAGACTGATAGAGGCAAAGTGAGACGACCCTGACTTCTCGGCCGACATGGACCAAACGCGAAGGTGGATTGCTTTGAGAACACGATGCATCAGAACATAAACAGTAGAACATTTCATTGTTATTATAACAATTTAAATCAGGTACAAGAATAAGAGTACAAATGAATGAATATTACACAGCGGAAAATATCAGAGATTTAAAATACATAGCAGCGGAAATATAATGTAAAATACAATGCGTAGTTGAAATACAACAATTGACACAACTGAAAGGAATAGATGGATACAAAGCTTTCTAAATATAGGTCCAACTGTAAACCAGGATCCTATGAAAGAAATATCTACGAAAACTAAAACTACTAGCTGCCCATGTGGAAAATATGGGCACCCAGAGTTTAGGTTAAAACAATAAACTCCGAGTCAGTCATGGGACTGGTGTGAGAACTAAAGCAATTATTAACTTGATTTTAATGTTAGGTAAATCACGGGACCACGCCGTATAACACGGAACGGGTTAACCCCCAAGAATACCAGTGCGTAAAACAAACATCGCTAAATAAAGAACAATGAAGGCATTATAAGACTCAGGTCCCATCACACAATGCAACGCAAGTCGGAGGATAGAGTTTTACCTTATAATGGCCAAATATGCTTGGCACGCGAAATTCATCTTTTATTTCTAATATAAGTGAAGAAATCAACTTCAAATATAAATGTATCAATCATAGACGGCACGAGTACCATATATCATGTCGCCATATAAGTTTACAACTAAAATCGAAAGTCGTGTATTGGAAATTGGATTCCATCAATGAACCGAGGCAAGGGATCATCCTCAACCAATTTGAGACTAGCCCGTCTCTCAGGATTCAGCCGCATTTGCACCTGGGATCTGGCAGGGCCGGTCCACACTTACTTTAGGGGATTGGCAATTCCTGAACAATACGTTTCCCTGCCCTATGGGGCACAAGATCTGGTCAATATGTCGACCATATCAAGAGCCACTAGGGATTCAAATCCGAGGTACCTTGCTTTCCAACATCCACATAAGTAAAATGTTTGGGCTCCATACCATGACATCACTCCTAGCTAGAAAGAAACGCATGCACTCCATGTGGTCTCTCATCACGTATCTGGTTCACACCTGGTGTGAGGCTCGCGAATTAACGTTATAACACGAAGTTGTGCTATTTAAAGCCGTGCTTTGATCATCATCCACAAGGCCCTGCTTTTCAACAAAAGCCTTGATCATTGCATCTTAGCATGCAACATTGTCAATCCATACCATACCACTGATTATCTACCAATATATAACCTCTGAGCTCGTACGTCTCAGAAAAGGGTATTAAGTAGAGAATAAATTCTCCACCACCAAACATACATATATATATATAGCAGAGATCAATGAATACAGAAAAAGAATACAATGTTAGGCATACAATCCGTTTGCAAGTCCGTTTTGGGTCTGAACGAAACCGGAGGCACCTTATTCCTCGTCCCATATGTCCAATGCAAGAGAGATGTTCTCGCATATCCGGTCGATCTCCAAGTACGCCTGGACGATCACCACTTATTACCTTGTCTTAGGCATACAACCCAATCAAGACATCGGTAATCATCCATTCGATGTGGAGATCTCCGGTCTTTAACCACTGTCTTCATCGTCGACTTTTAGTCGTCGTATCAATTATTCAGAATGGGTTAAACCCGGTATTTCCGGATAACTCGCATATCTTATAAACAAGTGCTACAAAAACACATCATACGCCTCATTCCAATCCAGAATATTCTTTTATTCAAATATTCACATTACTGGGAATTATTCCCATTCATCTTCTCAAAGATTTGATTCATTTAAACCCCTTGTTTAAATCTTTCTTTGAAAACCATTCCAAAAGATTTTGTATTATCTTTTAACAATTTTAAACCAAATCACAGTTTATCAAACTAGTCAGGATTAGTGCCTTACCGAAGTAATCATTTATTTTAGTAACCCAATCCTGACCTATTCATCCCATGGAAAAAACTGGTGGTACTCCATTTCTTACACCCAATGTGTTATCGGTAATTTAATTACCATTTATCGTTCAAATCTAATTAAAGATTTAACTAGCGCATGGAGCAAAACTGGTGATACTCCATCTCGAACAATTCTTGAATTTGGTAGGTTTAATTACCTTATTCATAATTCAATCTAATTAAAGACTCATTAAATCTCTATCTTAGTTTTAATCTTCAAAAATCATTATTCAATGATTATTCAACTTTAGGAAATTAATCTTGTCTTTAACTGGGATAAAGAACTAATGTCATTTAAAACACAGTTCACGATAACCCCAAAATCATCTTCCATATAAATGGAATCTTCACGGAAAACAGATCAATATATAATCAATATAAATTTCTGTATTAGACTAATAATATAAATGGAATGACGGCAAAGCCTTTTAAATTCCATGAATAATAACGGTCTTCCTTCACAGAAGCTCATCTCGATTGTTATTAAATCGAATTCCATTTAATTCCAATTTAATGTATTAAATTGGAAAATGTGACGGCAAGGAATTTCGCTCGGTCCGAACCAGTCGCTAAACCGACCCAGACCGTTCGAAACGCCCTATCGTTGAGAACACGACAAAATAGAACGCATATAAAAGAACATTTCACTGTATATTACAACAATGCATCAGATTACAAGAATATACAGAGTATAAATGAATATTACACAGAAATATCAGAGATTTAAATTACATTTAAATACATAGCAGCGGAAAATAATACAATACACAACTAGAAGAGATATACGGATACAAAGCTTTCCGGATATCGTTCCAGCTGTAATCCAAGATCCTGTGAATATAAATCTGCAAAACCAAAACTACTAGCTGCCCGTGTCAAAATAAGGGCACCCAGAGTTTAGGTTAAAACAATAAACTCCAGGTCAGTCATGTGACTGGTGTGAGAACTAAAACAGTTATTAATCTTTATTTTTAAAGGTAAATCAAGGGACCACGCCGTATAACACGGAACGGGTTTCCTCCCAAGAATACCAGTGCATAAAACAACAGCGCAATGCTAAATAAAGAAGATGAAGCTGTTATAAGACCCAGGTCCTATCACACAATGCAACGCAAGCCGGGGGATAGGGTTTTCCCTTATAACAGCCAAAGAATGCTTGATACGTTTAAAACAAATCATTTGATACTATTATAAGTGTATAGTGTATAAAACAACTTCAAATCATAAGTATCAATCATAGGCGGCATGGGTACCATATATCATGTCGCCATATATAGGTTTACAAATAAAACCGCAAATGTCACGTATTTGGAAATTGGATTTCCATCTATGAACCGAGGCAAAAGATAGTCCTCAACCGATTCGAGACGCTCTAGCCCGTGTCTCAGGATCAGAGCTCGAGTGACCCTTGGATCGTCAGGGCCGGTCCACCGATGTGGATTAAAATGCCTGAACACTGCGTTTGCCCACCCTTTGGGGTGTCAATGAGCCAACGAATGACTCCATCGGTTCGAGAACGACCGATCAATCCGAGGCGCCTCGCAACAGCAACAACCACATAAGTCAAACTCGTCAGGGCGTGTAAAACCACTGACGCCACTTCTAACTAGAAAGAAACGCATGCCCTCCCTGAGGTCCGTCTCCCGTTTTTGATTCATACCGGGTGTGAAACTCGCGAATCAAACGTTACACAAAGCTACGCCACAAAGGCCGTGCTTTGATCATCAACCACAAGACTTCGCTTTTCAACAGAAGCCTTGATCATTTGCATCTTAGCATGCCACACAGGCAAGCCATCCTATGCAACCGATATCAGTCACACAGAATGAAATCCGATGTCAGACACACAGTCCATTTACAAGTCCGTTCTGGGTCTGAACGAAACCGAAGGCACCTAGTACCCCGCATATCCATCGATCTCCAAGTACGTCTGGACGATCACTAACTGTTTCCATCTTCTTGGGTGTACAGCCCAATCAAGATCATCAGTAATTACCCAAACGACGTGAAGACCTCCGGTCTTCAACCATCGTCTTCATCTTCGACTTATCGTCGTATCAGTTATTCAGAATGGGATAAACCCGGTCTTTCCGAATAACTCGCGTATATTTTATAAAAGTGCTACACAAACACAACATACGCCTCATTCCAATTCATTAGTCACTAACCGTAAATTAATCAAGAGAATAATTTCCCAAATATTAACCCCGAAGGCCGAAACCAACATCAGATCAATACCCAGAAAACCATTCTACTTAGCTAACCGACAGTTAGTTTCTAAATTTCACGTTCAAATCTAATTAAAGATTTAACTATCGCCTGGAGCAAAACTGGTGATACTCCATTCTCGATCTTTTCAATCTAATTAAAGATTCATTAAAACTCCACTTAGTTTTAATCTGTGACTGGGTTAAAGAATCAGTGTCATTTAAAACACGGTTCACGATAAACCCAAAGTCACATCCCATTAATTATCGGGTTAAAGAACAAGTGTTATTTAAAACACTGTTCACGATAAACCCAAAAATCAATATCCATTCAATTCCAATTAAATATTATTTAATTGGTACACTTCATTAAATCTAAATATAAAGATTTAATCTTTTCTCAACTGGGTTCAAGAACAGTGTTAGTGAAGACACCATTCACGACAAACCCAAATCACATTCATTAATTATCGGGTTAAAGAACAAGTGTTATTTAAAACACTGTTCACGATAAACCTAAAAATCAATATCAATTCAATTCCAATTAAATATTATTTAATTGGTACACTTCATTAAATCTAAATAAAAAGATTTAATCTTTTCTCAACTGGGTTCAAGAACAGTGTTAGTGAAGACACCATTCACGACAAACCCAAATCACATTTGATATTCAATATAAGGCTCTGAATAGAAAATATATCGGCTTATATTCAATATCAAATTCTACGATTAACAAATGTCGTATTGGAAATAACGATATAAATATATATCTTTCAAATTTCCGTAACAACATCCGTATAATCACAAATTCCAACATCGAAATATTCCGAAGACAATTTCGATTCAAATCCACTCCAATGCAATCATTGGAAATTTTGGTTATTTTCAAAACCCTTTTCAAATTCAGTTTATTTATTTAAAAATAAATAGAATTATATTTCTAATTCAAAACCAGTTCATTTCGATAAAAATCCATTTTTATCTTTTCAAATATGAAGTTTTTCATCCCAATTCTTTCTAAATCATTTCTTATGATTTTACACAAATTATTACCATTTTTAATAATTTTATCAAGGCCCGTACAGTCGATTTCCATCAATGGCCATCGAACTGCACTTATAGCGACCTTTTTCAAATTTGATTTGGACATAATTCCAAATCCAACCGTTAGATTTCTAATTTCTAATATCCGTTAGAAAGCTCTTTTCGATACGAACCCAACGGTTCCGGTTTTAGGAGAATCCGACGGTCGGATCTCCCGTAATGCCCGTTTGAAATAAATGGTCGAAATTCGCGAACTGCCGCGGCGCGGCGCGTTCTATTCAGGCCATTATATTATATATATAATATATATATAATATATTTCGTCGATTTCTATTTAAAACGAATTATATGAATAGTTTTAAAATCGTTTCATAAGCAATTTCAACTTCCATTTCAATTCAAATCAAAATTGAATTCTTCTTTATAAATTCGTTTCAAAATTCATTTCTATTCAATTCAAATTTCAATTCAATTCATTTCGAAATCACTTTCAATTCAATTCATTTCGAAATCACTTTCAATTCAATTCATTTCGAAATCACTTTCAATTCAATTAATTTCGAAATCACTTTCAATTCAATTCATTTCGAAATCACTTTCAATTCAATTCATTTCGAAATCACTTTCAATTCAATTCATTTCGAAATATTTGATTTCAAAATTACTTTTTAATATTCATTTTAAAATGAATAAAATCGATATAAATATCGTTCACGTCAAAATGGCGTCAATCTAATCAACACGGCTTCATATATTGACCTTTTCAAATATTCCATTTCGAATATTTCTATTTTAAATATTTCTATTTTAAACTGGAATGAGGCCCAATCAATTACCATATAAAGTTAATTATATGGATTTTTCATACAACACATGTATAATAGCCTTGAAAAATAATCAACCATCAACCAAAGTGCACTACACTGTATAAGCATCAAATATAGATATCTAACGCTTAGAACAGCCTGTCAATCAATCGATCGACATATTTAATCAATCAGGATGAGTGAACTTCAAATTTCATCCCAACACCCGTGTGGGGTTTCAAACAATCAAACACAGATTTTATTCGTGCAGTTGGGCGATGTGTAAAATTTATCGTCCCAATCCATATCAGTCAAATCAGTGTACATAAACAAACCGTCTGGTTTGTAAATGAATATTTTATTTTATTCACATTCACGTTAAAAACTATATTTTTAACGATAAAATATTTATTCCAACACATGAATTTTCTTTTCAGTTCATTTATGCAATAAATGACATTTTTATTTTTCTAACATATTTTAGAAAATTTCGGCGGCATAACGGCACGATACTAGAAACGGGACAAGGCCTAGCCTTATCCCCGGTCTAGTGAAGGCCCACGCCATTCACACATCAATCAAATCAATTTCATCTCACCAAACAATTCAATTCAACCAAATAATTCAACTAATCTATGCAACCAAACAAACAAGTCCATGGTCTGTGGACGATTGTGTCGGGTGCTACTAAGCACCGTCTGCATCCTAGTATATATATATAATTAGAAAAGAAATTGAAAGGTGAGAAATTCTCACATATAGCTATCCTAGCTCCACGGCTCTTCATTTGCAGAAGTCTTCGTCGTTTCGCCTTTTTGCCACCTTCGTTGCTGCTTTCACTACATACGTAAAAATCACATTTTTACCTCGCTATTCCATATATAAAAATCGAATTTTTAGTTCAAAGTTCAATATATAAAAATCGAATTTTTATTTCAAAGTTCAATATATAAAAATCGAATTTTTATTTCGCTACTCATATCAAAATATCGTCTTTTCATATTTAAAAATATTGCCTTCTCATATTTAAAAATATGGTCTTTTCTATTCTAAAAATCTGATCTTTCTAACCCAGTTCAAATCTTTTTCCTTTTAAAGTTTTTACTTTTAAACAAAAATCAGTTTTTACTTTTAAAACAAAATCAGTTTTTATTATTTTATAAAATCAGTTTTTATTATTAAAACTAAATCAGTTTTTATTTTTTTTTAAAACCAAATCAGTTTTTTTATTTTTAAACAAAAATCAGTTTTTATTTTTAAACAAAAATCAGTTTTTATTTTATAAAATCAGCTTTAATCTTTTTAAAATCATCTCAGATTTAAAGTAAAACAAGAAAATCAGTGAATAAATGAAAGTAGATAATAAAAAAAAAACTTACGGGTTTTCTTGTAGGGGGGGGCAGGCTAATCGGTCGATGGCGGAGCTCAGGGCAGCGGAGGGGAGCGGCGTAGGCCAAGGCGGTGGGTGCGTGGGCGGAGGGGGATCGGGGGTTGTCGGCGTTCGCGCTAGGCGGGGTTCGACGAGGTCGTTGGGGCCAGGGAGGGGTCGCGGAGGAGAGGGGAGGGCTGAGGGGAGAGGCGCACGTAGGTGGAGATGGAGGCGGCGGCGACGATGGCTACGGGGGGGGGGGGGGGGGGGGGGGGGGGGCGATCGCGATTTCGATCTGCTTTTTTTTTTTTCTTTCCTGTAAAGTGAAATCGGGGGGGGGGCAGAAGAAAGATAAAGGGGAGGGAATTTAAAAATATTTTTTTTTTTTTTATTTAAAGTTGACTTTTACCCAGGACCACGAAACGAGGCCCAACGCCTGACGCCCATAGCGTTTCACCCCCATTCCGAACCCAATGGGATATGTATCGCAAGCTGATTCGATAGTTACAATCAGTTTCCATTGAATCTACATTTAAATCACTATATTGAATTTTAAACGTACATTTCAAATTACCGGGGTCACATACTAACTAGAAAAATTCCAGAAAAATATTTTCTAGCTTCGTATTGACGATACGGTCCTAACAAAACTAGTTTCGTCGAATTCTGAGACCGTTTGAAAAATGGCCAATTTCCAGTCGATTAAAATCAACTGAAACTGGTCAAACGCGTTTTCCTTTGCCACGCTCACATATTGATTCCAAAAATTATGAAATTTGGAATCTAGCAATTACTTGACACTGCGGATCCAACAAAACTGGTTTCGTCGAAATCCGAGGTCGTTTGCAAAATGTCCATTTTTAAGGGCCTGAATTCCATAGCGACTATTCAGAATTTTCAACTGGACATATCTTTTGATTCCCGCTATCAAATTTCGATTGGTCAGATTCATTGGAAAGATACTATCAATTAGATCCTATGATTTTTGGTTTCACTAAAATCCGGATTGTTTTGCACCCGGTACATTCAATTGAAGTTTGAAATCGAATTATCGAACTACCGCGCCATTTTCAATTCTATTTATAATTATATATAAATATTTATATTCTAACGACGACGCGTATAAATATATACGTTCGAATTATATTCAAAATAAATTTCTCGTCGATATTATTTAAAATAATTCATTTTAAATATTCAAAATTCGCTAAAATTGCCAAAATAAAAATTTCAAACTGGCTCGCATTTTACGGGTTGTTACAATCTCCCCCACTTAAAACTTTTCGTCCCCGAAAAGGAACAAAGTCGAAAGTGGTTTGATTAATCAACTCTACGCTCGGTCTGGCTTCCATTCTCCAACTTTTCAGTTTCTGAGAATTTTCAAAATTTCAAAAATTTGGCTAACACCCTAAATTTTCGAAAAATTTCACCATAACCTCCCCTGCAATGGGAGCATCGGGGAATTTCAAATAGCTTCCCCGGTCCTTCAGATCTCAAAAAGAAAAAGAAAAAGCCAAGCGGCTAGCCAATAGGCTCACAAAATCATCATCACCCAAACAAAACAGGAAATTATGTAGTAAACATGTACCTATTTGTCGGGCAAACAAATTTTATTCTCTGCTCTAGCCTCCTTGCTATGACCTGTTCAAAGATATATATGTATATGCAAGCAAACGCAACCAATTTTCGATATAATTCAATATTTGGTTCGATTAAGCATAATGGTTCAAAATTAGCAAACTAATGAACAAACAACACAAACATCAATCAATTAGCGAATTAGAGTCTCAAATTCATAACTTTGATATATATACAAAAATCATGTTTTGATGCCAAATCACAACAATGAATTCTAGCTATATTAGTTTTGGTTCTCACACCAGTCTAATGGAAATATATAGAAAATCACACCTTCGAAACTCGAACATAAATGTTGATGATGCGATCGCTATCATCAATATCATCTTCGGGCGACTAGAGTGCGATGCTATATCTATCCAATATATTAAAACTTTGAATATACGTTTGCAAGGCGTATATGCAAATTCTTTATATACTGAATTGTCCAAAATCAATATAAATAAATAATCAAATACGAATAATTGATTTAAATTTTCAAAACAAAACTTGTTTTTATTTGAAAATATACTCTTCACACTCGTTCTAGGATACTACTGATCCCATCTCTAACGAGTCATTCCCATTGGATATTACTAATCCAATATCTGATGAATTCTTTCGTATGGTTCTAATGTGTCTTGTTCTCTGCTTTGTAAACCAAAGCTCTGATACCAAATGTGACGGCAAGGAATTTCGCTCGGTCCGAACTAGTCGCTAAACCGACCCAGACCGTTCGAAATGCCCTATCGTTGAGAACACGACAAAATAGAACGCATATAAAAGAACATTTCACTGTATATTACAACAATGCATCAGATTACAAGAATATACAGAGTATAAATGAATATTACACAGAAATATCAGAGATTTAAATTACATTTAAATACATAGCAGCGGAAAATAATACAATACACAACTAGAAGAGATATACGGATACAAAGCTTTCCGGATATCGTTCCAGCTGTAATCCAAGATCCTGTGAATATAAATCTGCAAAACCAAAACTACTAGCTGCCCGTGTCAAAATAAGGGCACCCAGAGTTTAGGTTAAAACAATAAACTCCAGGTCAGTCATGTGACTGGTGTGAGAACTAAAACAGTTATTAATCTTTATTTTTAAAGGTAAATCAAGGGACCACGCCGTATAACACGGAACGGGTTTCCTCCCAAGAATACCAGTGCATAAAACAACAGCGCAATGCTAAATAAAGAAGATGAAGCTGTTATAAGACCCAGGTCCTATCACACAATGCAACGCAAGCCGGGGGATAGGGTTTTCCCTTATAACAGCCAAAGAATGCTTGATACGTTTAAAACAAATCATTTGATACTATTATAAGTGTATAGTGTATAAAACAACTTCAAATCATAAGTATCAATCATAGGCGGCATGGGTACCATATATCATGTCGCCATATATAGGTTTACAAATAAAACCGCAAATGTCACGTATTTGGAAATTGGATTTCCATCTATGAACCGAGGCAAAAGATAGTCCTCAACCGATTCGAGACGCTCTAGCCCGTGTCTCAGGATCAGAGCTCGAGTGACCCTTGGATCGTCAGGGCCGGTCCACCGATGTGGATTAAAATGCCTGAACACTGCGTTTCCCCACCCTTTGGGGTGTCAATGAGCCAACGAATGACTCCATCGGTTCGAGAACGACCGATAAATCCGAGGCGCCTCGCAACAGCAACAACCACATAAGTCAAACTCGTCAGGGCGTGTAAAACCACTGACGCCACTTCTAACTAGAAAGAAACGCATGCCCTCCCTGAGGTCCGTCTCCCGTTTTTGATTCATACCGGGTGTGAAACTCGCGAATCAAACGTTACACAAAGCTACGCCACAAAGGCCGTGCTTTGATCATCAACCACAAGACTTTGCTTTTCAACAGAAGCCTTGATCATTTGCATCTTAGCATGCCACACAGGCAAGCGATCCTATGCAACCGATATCAGTCACACAGAATGAAATCCGATGTCAGACACACAGTCCATTTACAAGTCCGTTCTGGGTCTGAACGAAACTGGAGGCACCTAGTACCCCGCATATCCATCGATCTCCAAGTACGTCTGGACGATCACTAACTGTTTCCATCTTCTTGGGTGTACAGCCCAATCAAGATCATCAGTAATTACCCAAACGACGTGAAGACCTCCGGTCTTCGACCATCGTCTTCATCTTCGACTTATCGTCGTATCAGTTATTCAGAATGGGATAAACCCGGTCTTTCCGAATAACTCGCGTATATTTTATAAAAGTGCTACACAAACACAACATACGCCTCATTCCAATTCATTAGTCACTAACCGTAAATTAATCAAGAGAATAATTTCCCAAATATTAACCCCGAAGGCCGAAACCAACATCAGATCAATACCCAGAAAACCATTCTACTTAGCTAACCGACAGTTAGTTTCTAAATTTCACGTTCAAATCTAATTAAAGATTTAACTATCGCCTGGAGCAAAACTGGTGATACTCCATTCTCGATCTTTTCAATCTAATTAAAGATTCATTAAAACTCCACTTAGTTTTAATCTGTGACTGGGTTAAAGAATCAGTGTCATTTAAAACACGGTTCACGATAAACCCAAAGTCACATCCCATTAATTATCGGGTTAAAGAACAAGTGTTATTTAAAACACTGTTCACGATAAACCCAAAAATCAATATCCATTCAATTCCAATTAAATATTATTTAATTGGTACACTTCATTAAATCTAAATATAAAGATTTAATCTTTTCTCAACTGGGTTCAAGAACAGTGTTAGTGAAGACACCATTCACGACAAACCCAAATCACATTCATTAATTATCGGGTTAAAGAACAAGTGTTATTTAAAACACTGTTCACGATAAACCTAAAAATCAATATCAATTCAATTCCAATTAAATATTATTTAATTGGTACACTTCATTAAATCTAAATAAAAAGATTTAATCTTTTCTCAACTGGGTTCAAGAACAGTGTTAGTGAAGACACCATTCACGACAAACCCAAATCACATTTGATATTCAATATAAGGCTCTGAATAGAAAATATATCGGCTTATATTCAATATCAAATTCTACGATTAACAAATGTCGTATTGGAAATAACGATATAAATATATATCTTTCAAATTTCCGTAACAACATCCGTATAATCACAAATTCCAACATCGAAATATTCCGAAGACAATTTCGATTCAAATCCACTCCAATGCAATCATTGGAAATTTTGGTTATTTTCAAAACCCTTTTCAAATTCAGTTTATTTATTTAAAATTAAATAGAATTATATTTCTAATTCAAAACCAGTTCATTTCGATAAAAATCCATTTTTATCTTTTCAAATATGGAGTTTTTCATCCCAATTCTTTCTAAATCATTTCTTATGATTTTACACAAATTATTACCATTTTTAATAATTTTATCAAGGCCCGTACAGTCGATTTCCATCAATGGCCATCGAACTGCACTTATAGCGACCTTTTTCAAATTTGATTTGGACATAATTCCAAATCCAACCGTTAGATTTCTAATTTCTAATATCCGTTAGAAAGCTCTTTTTGATACGAACCCAACGGTTCCGGTTTTAGGAGAATCCGACGGTCGGATCTCCCGTAATGCCCGTTTGAAATAAATGGTCGAAATTCGCGAACTGCCGCGGCGCGGCGCGTTCTATTCAGGCCATTATATTATATATATAATATATATATAATATATTTCGTCGATTTCTATTTAAAACGAATTATATGAATAGTTTTAAAATCGTTTCATAAGCAATTTCAACTTCCATTTCAATTCAAATCAAAATTGAATTCTTCTTTATAAATTCGTTTCAAAATTCATTTCTATTCAATTCAAATTTCAATTCAATTCATTTCGAAATCACTTTCAATTCAATTCATTTCGAAATCACTTTCAATTCAATTCATTTCGAAATCACTTTCAATTCAATTCATTTCGAAATCACTTTCAATTCAATTCATTTCGAAATCACTTTCAATTCAATTCATTTCGAAATATTTGATTTCAAAATTACTTTTTAATATTCATTTTAAAATGAATAAAATCGATATAAATATCGTTCACGTCAAAATGGCGTCAATCTAATCAACACGGCTTCATATATTGACCTTTTCAAATATTCCATTTCGAATATTTCTATTTTAAATATTTCTATTTTAAACTGGAATGAGGCCCAATCAATTACCATATAAAGTTAATTATATGGATTTTTCATACAACACATGTATAATAGCCTTGAAAAATAATCAACCATCAACCAAAGTGCACTACACTGTATAAGCATCAAATATAGATATCTAACGCTTAGAACAGCCTGTCAATCAATCGATCGACATATTTAATCAATCAGGATGAGTGAACTTCAAATTTCATCCCAACACCCGTGTGGGGTTTCAAACAATCAAACACAGATTTTATTCGTGCAGTTGGGCGATGTGTAAAATTTATCGTCCCAATCCATATCAGTCAAATCAGTGTATATAAACAAACCGTCTGGTTTGTAAATGAATATTTTATTTTATTCACATTCACGTTAAAAACTATATTTTTAACGATAAAATATTTATTCCAACACATGAATTTTCTTTTCAGTTCATTTATGCAATAAATGACATTTTTATTTTTCTAACATATTTTAGAAAATTTCGGCGGCATAACGGCACGATACTAGAAACGGGACAAGGCCTAGCCTTATCCCCGGTCTAGTGAAGGCCCACGCCATTCACACATCAATCAAATCAATTTCATCTCACCAAACAATTCAATTCAACCAAATAATTCAACTAATCTATGCAACCAAACAAACAAGTCCATGGTCTGTGGACGATTGTGTCGGGTGCTACTAAGCACCGTCTGCATCCTAGTATATATATATAATTAGAAAAGAAATTGAAAGGTGAGAAATTCTCACATATAGCTATCCTAGCTCCACGGCTCTTCATTTGCAGAAGTCTTCGTCGTTTCGCCTTTTTGCCACCTTCGTTGCTGCTTTCACTACATACGTAAAAATCACATTTTTACCTCGCTATTCCATATATAAAAATCGAATTTTTAGTTCAAAGTTCAATATATAAAAATCGAATTTTTATTTCAAAGTTCAATATATAAAAATCGAATTTTTATTTCTCTACTCATATCAAAATATCGTCTTTTCATATTTAAAAATATTGCCTTCTCATATTTAAAAATATGGTCTTTTCTATTCTAAAAATCTGATCTTTCTAACCCAGTTCAAATCTTTTTCCTTTTAAAGTTTTTACTTTTAAACAAAAATCAGTTTTTACTTTTAAAACAAAATCAGTTTTTATTATTTTATAAAATCAGTTTTTATTATTAAAACTAAATCAGTTTTTATTTTTTTTTAAAACCAAATCAGTTTTTTTATTTTTAAACAAAAATCAGTTTTTATTTTTAAACAAAAATCAGTTTTTATTTTATAAAATCAGCTTTAATCTTTTTAAAATCATCTCAGATTTAAAGTAAAACAAGAAAATCAGTGAATAAATGAAAGTAGATAATAAAAAAAAAACTTACGGGTTTTCTTGTAGGGGGGGGGGCAGGCTAATCGGTCGATGGCGGAGCTCAGGGCAGCGGAGGGGAGCGGCGTAGGCCAAGGCGGTGGGTGCGTGGGCGGAGGGGGATCGGGGGTTGTCGGCGTTCGCGCTAGGCGGGGTTCGACGAGGTCGTTGGGGCCAGGGAGGGGTCGCGGAGGAGAGGGGAGGGCTGAGGGGAGAGGCGCACGTAGGTGGAGATGGAGGCGGCGGCGACGATGGCTACGGGGGGGGGGGGGGCGATCGCGATTTCGATCTGCTTTTTTTTTTTTTTTTTTTCCTGTAAAGTGAAATCCGGGGGGGGGGGCAGAAGAAAGATAAAGGGGAGGGAATTTAAAAATATTATTTATTTTTATTTTTTTATTTAAAGTTGACTTTTACCCAGGACCACGAAACGAGGCCCAACGCCTGACGCCCATAGCGTTTCACCCCCATCCCGAACCCAATGGGATATGTATCGCAAGCTGATTCGATAGTTACAATCAGTTTCCGTTGAATCTACATTTAAATCACTATATTGAATTTTAAACGTACATTTCAAATTACCGGGGTCACATACTAACTAGAAAAATTCCAGAAAAATATTTTCTAGCTTCGTATTGACGATACGGTCCTAACAAAACTAGTTTCGTCGAATTCTGAGACCGTTTGAAAAATGGCCAATTTCCAGTCGATTAAAATCAACTGAAACTGGTCAAACGCGTTTTCCTTTGCCACGCTCACATATTGATTCCAAAAATTATGAAATTTGGAATCTAGCAATTACTTGACACTGCGGATCCAACAAAACTGGTTTCGTCGAAATCCGAGGTCGTTTGCAAAATGTCCATTTTTAAGGGCCTGAATTCCATAGCGACTATTCAGAATTTTCAACTGGACATATCTTTTGATTCCCGCTATCAAATTTCGATTGGTCAGATTCATTGGAAAGATACTATCAATTAGATCCTATGATTTTTGGTTTCACTAAAATCCGGATTGTTTTGCACCCGGTACATTCAATTGAAGTTTGAAATCGAATTATCGAACTACCGCGCCATTTTCAATTCTATTTATAATTATATATAAATATTTATATTCTAACGACGACGCGTATAAATATATACGTTCGAATTATATTCAAAATAAATTTCTCGTCGATATTATTTAAAATAATTCATTTTAAATATTCAAAATTCGCTAAAATTGCCAAAATAAAAATTTCAAACTGGCTCGCATTTTACGGGTTGTTACAGAAAACTTTCTTTGGAAAATTTCCATTAAATCTTAATAAAAAGATTTACAAATTCCAAATCATATCTTCACCATTAATCGGATTTAAGAATCAATGTCGTTTAAAACATCGTTCACAATGAACCCAAAATCAATTTCCACTTTATTCCAATTATATTTATTAATTTCAAAACTTCATTAAATCTTATTTAAAAGATTTATACTTTTCTCATCTGGGTTTAAGAACAGTGTTATTGAAGACACCATTCACGACAAACCCAAAATCCAATTTGATATTAAATATAAGGCTTTGAATAGAATTCATGTCGAATTATATTCAATGTCAAATTCTGAAACCAACAGATATCGTATTGGGAATAACAATATCTATATCTTCAGAATTCCTCAACGATATCCGTATAATCACGGAATCCAATACTGGAATATCCGAAGATAATTTCCATTCAAATCCATTCCAACTTATACATTAGAAATTTCTGGTTATATTAAAACCATTCCTTTTCTTTCAATTCTTTTACTTAAGATGCATAATAACTTATTCTAATAAAAATATCTTTTATCTTTACAAAAGTGGAATATTTCATCCAAAATCATTCCGAATCATTTATTATGATTTTACAATATTTTTTCCTATTTTTAATCATTTAAAATTAGGCCCTTTTAGTTAAATGACGTTTTAGGTCATTTAACGACACTGGCATTGTTTTTATTCAAATTTGAAATTGACATTTCTCAAAACCAACTATTAAATTTCAAATCTCATATACTTATTTGAAAGCTCTTTTCGATACGAACCCATAGGTTCTGATTTCACTAGAATCCGAAGGTCGGATCTTCCGTTACGTCCAATCGAAGTTAATGGTCGAAATTTACGAACGGTCATTGCACGGCGCGTTCTATTCAAACCATTATAATATATATATATATATATATATATTTATATATATATATATATATATATATATTGTCGATCTCCATTTAAAACGTATTTTATAAATCATTTATAAATTCATTTTAAAACGATTTCAGCTTCATTTTCAATTTTAAATCAAAATTGAATGTTTTGTATCATTATTATATTAAAATGATAATATTTTCAAAATATCTGATTTTGAAATCCATTTCCTTTTTGCATTCATTTATAAAATGAATAAAATCGATTGATAAACTCGTTCGAGTTAAAATGGCGTTTAACTACTTAACTCGGCTTCATTCACTTTAATATTTTCATGTCCATCCAAAATCGGACATCAAAACCAAATTTTACTTCTTCACTGGATATTATTTGAAAATGTTCGTTATTTCTGAATTGGAATGTGGCTCGATCAGTTACCATATAATTTTAGTTATACGGATTTCATACATCGCATGTATTCAACAATAATGATAGATAATCATTAAACATCCAAATAACAACCAGAGTGCATTTTACAACTGTATAAGCATTAAATAAATAAATAAATAAATAATGCTTACAATAGTCAGTCAGTCAATCGACTGACATACAACTAATCACAAGGGAGATGTGTGATCAAAATATCATCTCAAGACCCATGTGGGGTTTCAACTGTCAAATAATTATTATTATTTATGCACTTAGGCGATGTGTAAAAATTATCGTCCCAATCAATATCAGTTAAATAGGTGTACATAAACAAGCTGTCCGACTTGTAAATGAATATTTATTTCAATTTCTTTTTATGAAACTTTTATACAAATAATTTATACATTTCAGTTTTAGAAAAATTCGGCATTATAACGGTGCGATATTAGAACCGGAATAATGTCTAGCATTATCCCTCTCCTGATATTGGCTCGCGCCATGCACAATAATCAATCAATCCAATAATTCCACTATACAATCAATTTTTCCACAATACAACCATATCACATAAATCATCCATGGTTTAAAAAAAAGTAGTGACAGGAGCTACTAAGCCCCATTTAAAACCTAGGATATAATAACTGAATGAAAATGGTTTGAGTGAGGAGTTCTCACTTTGGTTTCCACCCATCAGTCTTTATTTAATTTAGCTAGAAATTCAACTGGCTCCATTTCCATTCTGGTCAGTTCCAGGTTGCTGTGCTCGTCGCCATGATTCCAACGGACCTGATTTGCGAATTTTTGACGACGTATAAAAAAGATATGAGCTTTTAACTTTAATTTCGTAAATAATTTAATTAAAATCTAATTAATCTCCTAATTACCTGTTAATCACAATTAAGCCCATCGTCTTCTTCGTTTTTATCTAAACCGAGAAAACCCATTTTAGTTTTCACCTTGGTTTCCAGTTTGCACAAAATCCAAGGCCCTAGATCACGATCGGTCGACACCATATCGAATGCCATCGAATGCTCCACCTCCCGCGGCTGCAGTGCCCAGCTCGCACCCTCCCTAACGCCAGACATGGCGTGCGATTCCGATGACTTCCCACCCCAATTGCTCATGATTTACTACACGATATCTGATCATACCTATGTGAAATTGAAGCTCTCATCTTACCCTTTGATTTTCATGCTTTAAGTTTTCGAAAATAATGAATGAATCAAAAGAAAAGGGGGGAAGATTCGATCGTTTTCAGCTGTATATATGATGAATGCGGCGGCTGATAAAATGAGGATTGGAATTAGGGTTTTCTAATGTTTTTACATATATTATACTATTATTTAATTCCATAAAGTGAGTTTTGCATTTGAACCCAAAACGAGACCCAACGACTGTCGCCTCTAGCTAAATACCCCCACTCCGGACACAATGGGATATGTTTCGTAAGCCAATTCAGCTGTTTTTAACAGTTTTTATCAAAATTAAAATATAAATTAATATAACATTCAAAATATAATTCAACGTACATTTTAATTTGCCTGGGCCACATACTGACTCCAAAAATTACGAATTTTGGAATCTAGCTATGTTTTGACGATACAGTCCCATAGAAACTGGTTTCGTCAAATTCCGAGCCCGTTTGCAAAATGGCCTTTTTTCCAATCGATTAAATTTACAACCGAAATTCAACGTGCCTTTAATTTTTCTACGCTCACATATTAGTTCCAAAAATTATGAAAATTGAAACATAATAACAATTTGACATTCCGGATCCAACAAAAAGTGGTTTCGTCGAATTCGGTGGTCGTTTGCAAAATGTCCATTTTTAAGGGCTTATATATTTATTATATACATATATATAAATTCTATAGCGACTATTTTGAATTTTAAATTAGACTTAACTTATAATTTATAAAGTGAAATCTCTGTTTCTTACCTTCATTAGAAAATTATAGTTCAAAACATTCCAACGTTTCTTGTTTTATCAAATTCTGACTTATATTGAATTTTGTATATTCATTTGAAGTTTAAAATCAAAATTTCAAACTATCGGGCCATTTCAGGCTCGAAATATATTAAATATAAATTTATAAGTTCTAACTTCGTTTAAAATAAATTTTTAGTTGTTATTATTTAAAATAAATCATTTTAAATATTCAAAATCCATTAAAATAGCTTAAATTAAATTTTAAAATAGGTTCCAAAATTCTGGGTTATTACAATCTCCTCCACTTAAAATCTTTTCCTCCTTAAAAAGGAATGGAGCTCAAAGTTGTTTAACTAACCAACTCAACTTTCATTTTGGCCCAAGATCTTCAACTTCTCAGTTTCTAAGAATTTTCTATTTTCTCAAAAGTTTGGCTAACATCCTAAGTTTTCGAAAAATTTCGCCATTACTTCCTTTGTACGGGTTGACCTTTAAAAATTTATTGGGTCGTATTAGGCACCCAATAAATCAATAAAAAGCATACACAATTTTTAGTGACCTATCTATGCCCAAGGGAGAGAGTAAAAATAATATCTCATGCCTTGCCCAGTGTTGGAAACAAATAATCCATGTGCCGTATCTAAAATCAAGAGAGACATGAATTATTGTCATCTCCAGACCTGTGTAGGGTTTTTATTAAATCCTGCAATTTACCGTTATATTTTATTAAGTCCATAATCCGTCCTTAGGTCAGCCTGTAGTACAGTCCTCGCCATACAAGCATCGCACTCGTATGGTAATCAAAACCTCGTCATATAAGCGCCAAATTCTTATATGGAATATGATTTGCTATGCTATCTATAATCAATCTTTGGTTCAACCTGTAATACAGTCATCACCATACAAGCGTCTCGCTTGTATGGTTAATCCAAACCTCATCACATAAACACCAAATGCTTAAATGGAATATGATATGTATGCTATCTTCAGTAGTATGTATATATATGCGGTGTAGTCCATAATTATTGATGCCATCCTATGGTGTATATTTTTAATTTCACACAGAACAACCATCACATCGCATTAAAATCACTCACAGTAGTTTATATATTAAACAAAATTGCGCAAGCAACTCATTAAGGTGTACCTATTTGTCGGGTACGCAATATATTTCTCTACTCAACATAATCTTTACTCAACAACATGTTTAATATAAATATATATGCATACCTATCAAATATACAATTCAAATCCAAACAAAATTTTCAATTTAGCATTATATTATATTTGGTTTGGTTTTAATTTATCATTCATTCTCATATTGGTTAAATTAATTATCATTCCAATATTTTTATTAGTTAAACTAATAATCAAAAAACACAGCCAGCAATTAATTTGTTAATTAGCTTTTCAAACACATATCTTTTTTATATATATTCAAAAATCATATATTCAGTGTCAAATCACAAACATAAATCCTAACTAAGTTTTGGTTCTCACACCATTCGACTGGAAATATATAGATATTTCACTTTTGAAACTCGAACATAGTTATTGATGATGGCGCGCCATCATCAGAATCATCTCCGGGCGACTAGAGTGTGATTCTATATCTACCCAGTATATTTGAGACTTCGAATACACGTTAATTACGCGTATATTCAAGATCTCCATATACCCGATAGTCCAAATTCAATTTAAAATAAAATATTCAAATAGAATAACAAGATTTAATTTTCAAAACCAAATTTGTTTTTTTATTTACAAATAATACTCTTTAAACTCATTCTAGGGTATTACTAACCCTATCTCCAATGAGTTCCTCCTATAGGATATTACTAATCCTATTTCTGATGAATTTTTTGTTTGGTTCTAACGTGTCTTGTTCTCGAGCATTGTAAAACCAAAGCTCTGATACAAGGTGAGACAACCCTGACTTCCCGGCCGGCATGGACCGAACGCGAAGGCGGATTGCTTTGAGAACACGACGCATCAGAACATAAACAGTAGAACATTTCATTGTTATTACAACAATTTACATCAGAGTACAAGAATAAGAGTACAAATGAATAAATATAACACAGCGGAAAATATTAGAGATTTAAAATACATAGCAGCGGAAATGTAATGTATAAATATAATGCGTAGCGGAAATACAACAACTGACACAACTGAAAGGAATAGATGGATACAAAGCTTTCTGAGTATAGCTCCAAATGTAAACCAGGATCCTGTGAAAGAAATATTCGCGAAAACCAAAACTACTAGCTGCCGGTGTGGAAAATATGGGCACCCAGAGTTTAGGTTCCGAGTCGGTCATGGGACCGGTGTGAGAACTAAAACAGTTATTAACTTGATTTTAATGTTGAGTAAATCACGGGACCACGTCGTATAACACGGAATGGGTTTACCCCCAAGAATACTAGTGTGTAAAACAAATAGCGCTTAATAAAGGACAATGAAGCCATTATAAGACTCAGGTCCCATCACACAATGCAATGCAAGCCGGAGGATAGAGTTTTACCTTATAATGGCCAAATATGCTTGGTACGCGATTAATCTTTTATTACGACTATAAGTGAAAAATCAACTTCAAATATAAATGTATCAATTATAGATGGCATGGGTACCGTATATCTTGTCGCCATATAGGTTTACAACTAAAACCAAAAGTCGCGTATTGGAAATTGGATTCCATCAATGAACCGAGGCAAGGGATCATCCTCAACCGATTCGAGACGCTCTAGTCCGTGTCTCAGGATTTAGCCACAACTGCACATAGGATCTGGCAAGGCCGGTCCACACTTACTTTAGTGGATTGGCAATTCCTGAACAATATGTTTCCCTGCCTTATGGGGCATAAAATCTGGCTAGTATGTCGACCATATCAAGAGCCACTAGGGACTCAAATCTGAGGTACCTCGCTTTCCGATATCCACACAAGTAAAATGTCTGGGCTCCATACCATGACATCACTTGTAACACCCCATGTCTGTTAATGTCACTCACAAAGCGAATGCATTAACTTCCATGAAGCATTATAAGTAAACAGAACAGAATATTACAAGACAGATAAATAAGGTAGTACTTGAAAATTTTATAACTTTATTACAGCAGAAACAGAAGTAAGTTTGGTTACATCTTTCAAAACCACAATATTGAAATTCAAGTACATAAATATCAGTCTTGTACAAAAGCCTTCAGAGTACGTAATTTTAAAGCCATAATCCCCAACAGAAAATGCCATAAATAGGTAGAATCAAAGCCAAGCAATACTTCAAGCACTCCAGCACTTCAAGCAGAGAGAAATCTAAGTCAAGCTCTTACATTCCTAACCTGAGTACCGGAGGGGGGGAACGGAAGAAAAGAGGGTAAACAAACTAGGTCAGACATACGTCTGGTGAGTCCAGTGACTTTCAGCATATAAACAGATAACAAAATCATGACATGTAAATAAAACTGGATGAGAGATAGCCATAACAGGAGTAGCAGGTTAACAGAAGAAACAGAATGATATAGGCTAAGCTAAGCTCCTTACTTAGTTTTCACTTCTCTGCACTAATATTAGTATAACAAAATTAGGTTTTGTCCTATTGTCTAAACAGAAAATAGAATGATCTCTTCAGAAACACGATGCTAGAAACGGGACTTTACCACCCGAACAGAGATAGACGGTACAGAAACAGAATCAGGAACGAAATCAGAGACAGAAACAGAATAATCCCTAGGGAAACAGAATATTAGAGTTAGGAGTACACTAGTAATGGGCCTTTACCACCCCAACAGACGGTACACACAGAAACAAACAGGTGTTACCACCCCAACAGAAACAGACGGTACCCCAACAGAAAAGACAGAACTAAGTGTACCCTAAATTCTACCCCAAGCGACCGACTCCCTAATATATAAATATCCTATGCCAGCCCCACATAAGGGTGTATCACTCCCTAAAGTGGCAACCTATATACACAGACCTATTTACAGATGTCACGGTGTCTTACATCCTCAAAGCAGACTGGATCCATGCACGCACATGACCCGGTTGGAATGCGCCATCAACACCCCTCACCATTATCAGAGTGAACCTCTTACAATTAGTTCAGTAAGCGTGGTCAGACCCCTCTTAGTGTTGGGTCATAGTTTTGATACCAGAAAGTATTACTGACTAATATGGGTCCCAAACAATAGATGACACAAGTAATTATCCCTCCTAACCTTGTGTCCCCAGACTAACAGATTTCAGATTAACTTGTTTACAGATTTCAGATGTACAAAGTTCAGATTAACTAGTTTTCAGATCATACATACAAGTTAACAGGTTTTCAGACTGACGGATCAGATGTACAGATTAACAAGTTCTCAGACTAACGGATCAGATATAGAGATTAACAGACTTACAGATTGTTTTACCTAACTTTGTATTGGGCCTACAGATTCACCAAACGGGTTTATTAGATTCATCAGTCCAGTTATTTTAACCCTATTTACCCAACACATTTTAGGCATCATATTTATCTTAGATTTGCAATAATTAAATATTAATGCACAAACCTCTCACATTAGGTCGGTAGCTTATGGTCGCTGGATGTGTCGGGCAGTTCCGGACAGACTTCTGCCACAAGCCAGACCTAACCCCGTGTCTAAGCATCCTTATGCTTACGACCTCTCACATTAGACTGACAATTTGTGGTTGCTGGTTAAGCCGGTTGGGTCTGGGCATGCTTCCACCGCAAACCGAGTCTAACCTCGTGCCTCAGCATTCTTATTTGTAGCTAAAGTTTTCATTCAAAGATTATGCCAATATCAAATTAATTATGCCAATTCAGCAAATTAACTTCTTTACAAGTTACAGTAGATTATTCAAAGTTCCATTAACATGTTTTGCTCAATTTTAGATCGAGCCTATAGATTACATACCCAAATCACAGTATTCAATTCCAATAGATCTAGCGGATTGGGCAATTTAATATATTTAAACATATCCTAAAGTTCTATTAACATATCTTGCCTAATCATAAATTAAGCCTCATTTTACATGCCCAAATTATGGTCATAATTCTCAACATAACATATGCCCAAATTTAGTTAGATTTTCCACAATACAGAATATTCTCTAAAAGCCCAAAAATCATAATATACAATATGAATTATGCCAATTTATAGCCGTTGATTACCGCGTATGTAAAATATCCAAAAATCTGAATTAGGCGTATTCACATTAATAGTTATCCCTATTTTAATATAGGTTCTTCAGGCCTAAGTCGTGTATCCTTTTTCTTCCAAGTCATAGATCGTCATATAAAATGTGCCCCAAATCTAGCTCTTAAATTAGAACATGTATTTTGTCCTCAAAATCAGATCTTGAATTATAACATGCATTATGTCCCCAAATTACAAGTTGTGACAACCTGGATTTTTACAACATGCTAATACAAGAATCAAGGTAGAATTTAATTATAAAATCTGAATCAGGAAAAATGGGTTGCGCCATTGCGTTCGTCTCGGAAAAATACGCGAAATAGAGTTCGAGTTTTCGAAAATCGGAGTCCGTATGACCCAGTTATGGCCCGTCAAAGTTTTCAGAAAATTTCAAGTTCAAAAACAGTTCAAATTTGAATTCAGAATTCAAATTCAGCCAAGCAGGACAGGCGGGAAAATTCCCGCCACCCCCAAGTCGACTGGGGAGTTGACTTGGGAGTCGACACACCCCAGGTGGTGTCGACTGCCCAGTTGACTCCCCTGTCGACTTGGGTGGTCGGCCAATTTGGCCTGGGTGTGCCTGACTTGTTCCTCAAGACATGCTTTTGGGTCTGGTCTATTGGCCTGTGACGGGTTTTGAGGGTTCAGATCTATCCTAGGGTTAATCTAAGGGCCTAAACTACTCCTAATCTCTATAAAAACACCCTAGGACCTAACCTAAATTACTAAAAATCATTCTAGCAACTAAGTGCTGCCAAAATCTATCTTGATCATGGCCTCCATCTCCAACTCCAAGGGCTTATGCATTCAAATCGGGTTCAAATCAAAAGGTGCAAGCTTCCTACATCAAATCGAGGGTAGATCAACGTTGCTCCGCAAATTTCATGACGATTCTTCAACAAAGGAGCCAACTTTCTTCGTCAAGACGATTCATGTTCCTACCCTCTTGCCATGCTATGTAAGTTCTAGCTACTTGTAGATTCTAACGGTGGTTCTAATGTGACATGGAATAAAATGCGATGAAACATAAGTATGCTAGCCTATGTGAACCTAACTTTTCCCCTTTTCTATGATCTATGACCTTGGGCTAAGTTTTAGCGACTTAATCATGCCACTCATGTTATGTTTAACCTAGTTTATCTTGCAAGTTTGAATCTTTATCTATTGAATGTTAGCATGAACCTTTGGGAACCATTTGACTTAGGAAACATTGGCAAAGACTTGACTTTGGGGCTTATGCATGTAAATGAACCCAAACCCCTTATGTTATTATGCATGTTTGTGGCCAAATTCCCTTATGATACTATGCATGTTTGTGGCCAAATTCCCTTATGATACTATGCATGTTTGTGGCCAATCCCTTTTTGGCATCGTGCATGTTTTAAAGCCAATATGTAGCATAGTATCCTTACTTTGTTGACTCGCTTTTACTTGGGTTGGAAACACGATTTGGGGTAGGTTAGATGAGCGTGATTATGACATGATAATTTGACATGGGATTTCATGAAAATATGACACTCATGATACACCTAAATGTGGACATGACATGTGGGGTAAACATGGGACTTGAAACTAGACACGTATGGGTTGTAAGTGTAATATGACACTAGACCAAACATGAAAGTGGCCAACTCGAGGTTGGGTTGAGTTTGTAGCATAAATCTACCCAGACCCGCCCGGCTTAACTAGTGTCTACAAACAATAGGACCCAATGTGAGTAGTTGGTCACATAGCACTTAAAACCCGAGGTTAGACTAAGTTGTGGTGTAAATCTACACGGACTCGCTCGGCTTAACTAGTAACCACAACAAGGTCTAATGTGAGAGGTTAAAAGTGCATTAATTTAATTAATGCCACATGATAAGGTTAAGTAAATTTGACTAATGACACTTAACCGATATGACATGAATGGGTAGGTTAAGTTAAACCGGACTTGATTTCTTAATGACACTGAACCATATAAGACAATTAGGGGATGGGGTTAAGTAATTTACGCTTAACTAATCTAAACACGGTACTTAGATGGGGTTAAGTAACCTAGACTTAACTAATCTAACACGGTAAATTCGATGGGGTTAAGTAACCTAGACTTAACTAATCTAACACGGTAAATTTGATGGGGTTAAGTAATCCATACTTAACTAATCTAACACGGTAAATTTGATGGGGTTAAGTAATCCACACTTAACTAAGCTAAACACGGTGATTAGATGGGGTTAAGTAACCTAGACTTAACTAATCTAGCACGGTAAGGTGATGGGG
Source organism: Allium sativum (assembly GCA_030737875.1). Taxonomy (NCBI): domain Eukaryota; kingdom Viridiplantae; phylum Streptophyta; class Magnoliopsida; order Asparagales; family Amaryllidaceae; genus Allium; species Allium sativum. The sequence continues at coordinate 437,342,769 of CM060919.1, forward strand.
TTAAGTGACCAATACTTAACCAACTTAACACGATAATTTAATGAGGTTGAGTAACTTATACTTAACCAATTATACATGATGATTTGATGAGGTTAAGCAACTTATACTTAACCAATCTAATATGAGAACTTGATAGGGTTAAGTCACAAGACCGTTTAAATATACTGAACCATTGTAATACGATTAGTGGATGGGGTTAAACTAACCCATACTTTACCAATCCGACTCGATAATCTGATGGGGTTAAGATAATCTATGCTTAACCAATCTAACACGATAATCTGATAGGGTCTAGACAAACTAATACTTAACCAATCTGACTGGATAATTGAATAGGGTTAAGTCATGAGCTTCTTGGTATACTTAACCAACTTGTAGGGCTAAGCCTTGAGCTTAAATACTTTGCCAATCTTGACATGATTCGTAGGCGGGTTAAGTCATGAACTGGAATGACAACACTTAACCCATTAGACAAAACCCTAGTTCAGGGGATTAAGTGGAAAACCGTAGTTAACAAGGATAACGGGAAAAGAAGCTAAGTGGTAAACCTTAGTTAAGGATAACTAAGTAATAATTCTTAGCCAAGGAAATTAGACCAGTTCATAAACGGATGAGGAACCCGATACGGTAGGTTATCGCTTAAATACACGAGGCGGAGCAATATCTGACTTAGATAAAGGCTCCAACGAACTGGATAACGAAGCGGAAGCTTCGGGGGATGTGAGGGTACTCTTGGTATCCCTCTGTGAGGTTGCGGATGGTCCATGAAACCTGGGCTCACAGAGGTTAAGGTCTGCGGTAGAAGAACCAAGGGTATACCTTGGTTGCTGTGCGAGCAACCTAAAGACTGGGGTGGATTAGCGTGGGGTCGGTGATTTTTCACGGTAGCCCTAGATAGCACATTCGTCGGCCACCTACCATCTTTAGTCAATAGTGTACGTACGGAAAGGGAGAGAACACCCAACAGACCATACTTGCTATCTAGGTATGGGTGAGGTTGGCCGTCCGGGAAGGGGGCATCGATGGCCTTAGTGTAGTTCTCATACATGACTTTTCTTGTTTTGCCTTTCAGTAGTTGAGGGAGGGGTCACGTGGGACCATAGCCACGGATACAAAAACAGACCTTGATATCTGCATCGGCAGATGACTTAAAGCTCCCGACCGAGTTCCGTATTTCTTGATTTGCCCTGGCACGGAACTCGGATGGCACATTGGGATACATGTGCGTCTAGACATGGAAAACGATTCACGATACATACGTGGGATAAAGGGCGTGGTTGACGGGTGGCATAATCCCTAGTGGCCCTAGGTGGCTTGAACCCAAACCGAGACTGAACTTATACATGGAAAGCCCGTACGGCCTACGGCGAAGGACTGAACTTATACATGGAAAGAAACATACGAGTTGGGAAAACCTACATATGCTATATATTAGGTTGACATGGACCATACGTTGCATTGGGCAAGGGACATTCATAGTTAACACATGACGCGGGTTGGGATACTAGTACGAGAGTGCAGAGCAAATATACATGATAAATACCTTGGGATGTTATACATGATAGATACCGTGGGATGTTATACATGATAGATACCTTGGGATAGTATGCTTGATAGAAACCTGACGATGTGATACCTTGATTTATCTTGACACTGTAGTTTATCATGATGCCTTAGTTTATCCTGCTACAGTAGTTCATCCGGTTATCTTGGTTTAGCTTATCTATTTTGTCGTTATCCTTATGTTTTCTTTCAGTTTATGCATGTCATGTTACCTTTACCTGTTTTTATACTGGAAGTAGATAGGACTTACCAGTCTTTATGGCTGACCCCGTTTTGTTTCGCCTCTTTGTCTTCCGTCCCCCCCCCCCAAGGTTTTCAGGGAGGAAACACTGTTATTTAGTTCGGACTTCCTCTGCTTGAAGGTCATCATGCATGGCTTGGACTTTTCTTGGCTATGGCTACCTTACTGTTTTACTTGGGGAATAATTTATGAAATGGTTTATGCTTCTTTACTATTGCAAGACAGGTTTTGATGTATTCTGATATAAAGGGCTTTAGACCTTATTTTATAAGGTAATGAAATTTGTTTTACTTCCGCTGTTTTAAATATGTTCTGTCTTGTAATATTTCTGTGCATGCTTACCTCGATAATACTTCACCAAACATAGTGCATTCCCTTTGTGAGTGACCCTAGCGGAGGTGGGGTGTTACACAAGTCATATGTTGTCATACATTAATTCTCCTTCTTCCAAATCATAAACCGTCATATATAGTATGCTTAGATCTAGATCTTAAATTACAACTTATGTTGTGTTCTCAATTTTCAGTTATGTCCAATTATGCATCATTCAATATTTTCCCCAAATTTAGCGTTCGCGTGTCAATCTCTTATGAGATTTGGCTCAGGCTCGTGGTAGCCTGGCTATAGAACAGAAGGAAGGAAGAGATACAGAATAGTTACAATAAGATAGATCTACACAGAAAAACAGATCTGATAAACAAGAATAAGATGGATCTACACTGAAAAACAGATCTGATAAACAAGAATAACATAGATCTCCAATTCAGATTTATACCCATGTCAAGATCATAATTAAATTCCATATCTGAAAATAACTGTACTCACAAATCATGGTTTAAGAAAGAGAAGAACGATTCTGGGATCTGATTTTCTGGAGTTGATTTAGCTTTCCGTTGATGTAGGCATTGATTTGTTATCTTTATCTTCTCTTTTGAATTGATTGATTAGAGTGGAGGCTAGGTCACTTTAGGTTTTAGGAGCATGGAGGCACCATTCCTCTTTGTTAATGAATTAGGGTTTAGGTTTAGGGTTCTTATATAGTTGTAGAGAGTGTTTTAGGACTATTAGATTAACCCTGAACCATGAGAACCAATCAGATGCCACATCTGCCTTAGAGCGAATCGGCCTACGGGATGACAGCCAAACACCTAGAATAAACCCCTAGTCGACCCCGTGAGGCTCGGGTCGACCTAAAAAATGGGCCGGTTCGGTTATTCCCCCTCCTGATTCGTTGTTTTGAACTTTTTTGCATATTTATTTATTTAATTTTTATATATATCTATATATATTTTTCTCATATGCATACAAACTTTAAGGCTTAATAACATCTTCATAAGGTATCCGTTTTGTGCAAACCAAATGTCTATCTTGACCCAAAATTTTATAACGAACATAATAGCGCAAACCCATTTCACTTAATTCTTCATATAAAAATTAAGTATACTTTAATTTGTGAATTTTAATGTTATAAAATTACGGGGTGTTTCATTCTCCCCTCCTTAAAGGATTTCGTTCCCGAAATCTCCAAGTTAAGAAGAATGTATCCTACTATCCAATCATCCATCTACTCAACCATCATCCATAAGCATCTGTTGTCCTTAAAAGGTTTTTCTAATGTCGTATGAACATATGCAGAGTGTGTGTATATGTTTCTTATCTAATGCAAAATCAGGCGGTCTACTGATCCAGATAACCTCCTTAATGTGAATTATGTTAGTGCCATGAGTCCAATTATGTATGCAAGAAATCCTATTTGATACACATCATTTCTATATGAGTACATAACCATTCATCCAAATGCAACATCCATGTGATGAGTCAATCATTTTGCATCCACAAAAATTGAAAAATGCACATACATCCATATGCAATTTGAAAGTGTTATTGAGCCGATCTAGTGCCTAGTGTGTGTATATGCATCCACGAGCAACCACTTGCATCCACTTGCAACCATCAAACATAACATGTCTCAAACACATGTTTACACCCATTAGTTTCTAACTAAAGGTCGAAGACTTGATCGATAGGATTCAGCCGAGTGATAGAAGCAAGTACAATTAAAATAAAAGTTTTGTTCCCATTAGACATCGGTTAAGAAAATAAATCCCTAAGTATCAACCCCGAAAACCAAAATCAACATCAGATTGACACTCAGAGAATTACTCCCATTAAACAATGTCAAAACTGGAAATCTACTTCACGCTTCGAGTAAAAACTCCTATCCTTTTCAGAAATATTCAGATACTTACAGACTACTGGTACAGATCAGATTATCAAATGATTCTTAGGAAACTAAGCATGATAAAACCCTACCATATCCCAAAAAAACCAGAATGTATGCATCATAGTCCACTTAACGCTTAACACAGATACCCTCAAACCCCACCCTATCACAAACAGATGAGTCGTAACGCTTATGGGGTTTGAGACTATAGTGGGATCAGAAACAAGACTAGTATTAAAGCGCAGAGACTCAACTATAGAATTAAAATGCCAGAATGATCAAATAAGGAAATTAAACTTTCTATGAAATTTTTTCCACCTATATCCTGTCCACCAACTGCGAGAGCATTCGCCTACCTTCCAGAAGATTCTGCCCTTTGCCCTTGCCTTCTGGGGCAATCCTTGATCAGATGTTCTATCTCACTGCACTGAAAACAACCAGTCTTCTTACATGTTAACAAGTCTTTCTCTAAAGTTGCCCCCATCGCGCGAAAAACCCTACGAAGCTCGAAAGAGGATTAGCTGTAGTTGAAATTACTACGGCTACAGATGGAAGTTAGGCACTTCTTTTCCCTTCGACAGGCACAATAGTCTCATCGTGCCTATGGAATCATGTCGCGATGAGGTTACCTCCCAGAAAGCCAGGAGCCCCGGAGACTCAGAAAAGAAGGAAACAAGAATTAAACAGAAAATCAAAAGATAAATATATGGCTTTAGGGACTATGTTTTTCAAAATAACTTTCCTTTTGAAAATACTTCCTTTTTAAAACCTTTTTGAAAATAGTTTTCAAAAAGTTTTTATCAAATCTGGTAACCTTTAGCTCTGATACCAAGTGTAACACCCCATATCCGTTAATGTCACTCACAAAGGGAATGCATTAACTTCCATGAAGCATTATAAGTAAACAGAACAGAATATTACAAGACAGATACATAAAGTAGTACTTGAAAATTTTATAACTTTATTACAGCAGAAACAGAAGTAAGTTTGGTTACATCTTTCAAAACCACAATATCGGAATTCAAGTACATAAATATTAGTCTTGTACAAAAGCCTTCAGAGTACGTAATTCTAAAGCCATAATCCCTAACAGAAAATACCATAAATAGGTAGAATCAAAGCCAAGAAATACTTCAAGCACTCTAGCACTTCAAGCAGAGAGAAATCTAAGTCAAGCTCTTACGTTCCCAACCTGAGTACCTGGGGGGGAACGGAAGAAAAGAAGTGAAACAAACTAGGTCAGACATACGTCTGGTGAGTCCATTGACTTTCAACATATAAACAGATAACAGTATCATGACATGTAAATAAAACTGGATGAGAGATAGCCATAACAGGAGTAGCAGGTTAACAGAAGAAACAGAATGATATAGGCTAAGCTAAGCTCCTTACTTAGTTTTCACTTCTCTGCACTAATACTAGTATAACAGAATTAGGTGTTGTCCTATTGTCTAAACAGAAAATAGAATGATCTCTTCAGAAACACGATGCTAGAAATGGGACTTTACCACCTGAACAGTGACAGACGGTACAGAAACATAATTAGGAACGAAATCAGAGACAGAAACAGAATAATCCCTACGGAAACAGAATATTAGAGTTAGGTGTACACTAGTAATGGGCCTTTACCACCCCAACAGACGGTACCACACAGAAACAGACAGGTGTTACCACCCCAACAAAAATAGACGGTACCCCAACAGAAACAGACAGAACTAAGTGTACCCTAAAATCTACCCCAAGCAATCAGCTCCCTAATACATAAATACCATGTGCCGGCCCCACAGAAGGGTGTATCACTCCCTAAAGTGGCAACCTATAGACACAGACCTATTTACAGATGTCACAGTGTCTTACATCCTCAGAGCAGATCGGATCCATGCACGCACATGACCCGGTTGGAATGCGCCATCAACACCTCTCGCCATTATCAGAGTGAACCTCTTACAATTAGTTCTGTAAGTGTGCCCAGACCCCTCTTAGTGTAGGGTCATAGTTTTGATACCAAAAAGGGTTACTGACTAATATGGGTCCCAAACAACAGATGACACATGTAATTATTCCTCCCAACCTTGTGTCCCCAGACTAACAGATTTCAGATTAACTTGTTTACAGATTTCAGATGTACAAAGTTCATATTAACTAGTTTTCAGATCAGACATACAAGTTAACAGGTTTTCAGACTGACGGATCAGATGTACAGATTAACAAGTTCTCAGGCTAATGAATCAGATATAGAGATTAACAAACATACAAATTGTTTTACCTAACTTTGTATTGGGCCTACAGATTCACGAAATGGGTTTATTAGATTCATCAGTCCAGTTGTTTTAAACCTATCCACCCAACACGTTTTAGGCATCATATTTATCTTAGATTTGCATTAATTAAATATTAATGCACAGACCTCGCGCATTAGGTCGGTAGCTTGCGGCCGCTGGGTGTGCCGGGCGGTTCCGAGCAGACTTCTGCCACAAGCCTTGTGACGGCCCGCCCCACACCAACCGACATTTACTCCAAAGATGCGCTGTACACATGTCCAATTAGTACGGAACGGTCGTCAGAAGGAAAGGAAAGAAGGGAATGAACTAACAAGGAACCTGTAGAATGTCTCACAGCGCATAGGATAAAATATAATAACAACATACTTGACATAAAACAGGTGAGACAGTGCATAAGCAGAAAATAAACTAACATAGCAGCGGAAAATCCAAGTACAGCTTATGATCCAAAGCCAACATTATTACAACTTTTCAAACTGTCTCAAAAAGAAAAAGCAAGATAAAGGAGGTACACTACTAATGCCCAAGTAGCGACCACTAGCGACACAGGGAGAATATCTATATATCATATGTGGAAGCCTCCTGCTCGCCTCCGAATCAGCTACTCGCGCACCACCAGTTAACCTGTCTCTAGTCTGCTCGTGTGAGCACCGAGAGTAATAAGAAGAGACATAAAACTCTGGGTCAGACAAAAAGTCTGGTATGAGCGATAAGCAACAAAACATAACAATAACAGGTATAATCCAATCATACCTGAACCTGGACCTGCAACCAAAGAGTTAGCACTACATACCGTACAATACTCTAAGGTGCCACTAACATATTGTGTAAGAGATACGGGGGTGGGGGTGTGCATGTCATGGTGGTGTCACACAATCAAGCATAGCAATCATCCTCACATCCCTCACTCAGTGCGTAAAGCATACGATATCCACTACTTTGGTCACCTAATACTTTGGGCCATGACGGAATCCAATCCCGTGTAACTATCACTACAAGCCCACTATCCATCTCTCAGTGGTGGACCAAAGTTATGAATACCGACAACCCCTTTGCACATGTCCCGCAGCAAAGCCCAACCATGAAGTGAACTCATTGGTTCCCAACTGGTTCCTGAGCTCTAACTTCCATTTGGACTACCTTTGCATCTCGGGTTATTGGTCATCACCGGATCGGTCTTCTCCTTCTTCCTTGGTTCGGTTCGGCTTGCTTCATCACCTCGGATCGGATCGAGTTGCTCAAGTCCCTCCATGATGCACCGGATCGGGTCGGGTCGTGCTCCATGCCCCAAATCGTGGTGGTTCAGATCGTAGCCAAGCTCCAGATCGGTTCGGATACAACCCAGGTTGTACTTAACATCTCGATTCGTGACAAGTTCCTTCGGGTCGGATCGGAGGATGCCATCGGGTTCGGGTCGGAGAAGAATACTCCACGGGCGGTTCGGTTCGCGAGTTGCACCTCCTTGGCCACCTGTTCACGAGCTTCCAGGCGGATCGGGTCGGTCTCCATCACCACAAGCGGATCGGGTCGGATTGTGGAGAGTGGTTCGGTTCGGATAAAGGGGATCCGATCCGGTCCCTGTCTGCAGTTCCTGCACTTTGTCCAGCGAGTTGTTTACGCCATTCGGCGGCGTTTTCGACCATTCTAACTATTCTAATCAATCACAAAACATACCATACAGTCATAGCAACATGTACAACCATCCACAAACAGCAAAACAACAATATGGTATGTTAAAACGGATCAAACATAGCCAAAACTCCATGTTTTCCCTTAATCCCCCTTAATCATGTTTAAGCATATAATTAGCAAAACTTATCCAAATTAGCCAAATTTTCTAACAGAGGTCTAAAACAATATTTCAGAATTTTAAAATATTTTTCCAGATTTTAATCATACATAAATTCGCTAATTTCCACTAATCACCCCTTAATCCCCCAAATTCTGGGATTTGTAAAATTAGTCGAAATTAACCCAAATTCATATTCGCTAATTTTAAGAATTTTTCTAGATTTTTCTGAGCCATAATTTTGCTGATCTTCGCTAATTACCGTAATTAGTGAAAAACAATGCAAATCACTCACCTTAGCCACAAATAAACCTCAAAACTGAAATGAATCTCAGTTTGGCGTGAATACTGATGTCCAACAGCAGCTCTAACCTTGCTCTGGTGCTAATCCTCTTTGATTTGATGTAGATTATGCCAAAACTTGATTCGAAATTGATTAGAAGTTGATTTGGGTGTTGGAGGCCATTGCTAGGGTTCCAAGAATGAAAGTGGCGGCTGAAAGAAATATTTTCTAACCCTAATCAGCCCCTATACATCTCCAATCCCGAAATCCCCTTTGGGCCTAGCTGCTAATTACCCGGTTAAGCCCAATTAAGCTGTTATTCACCTTCTAAACCTTGTTTCAGCCATATCTCCCAAACGGTAAGTCCGTTTGGCTAATGTAACCACTCTACGGAAAGAGAAACCATCATTCGAATCCAATGGAAGTGGTTTTAGGTCAAAACTCCTTTTCAATCAAAAGTTATGGACGAAACAAGATCAGCTAGGGGCAAAACGGTCATTTAAAAATCGGCAAAAATCATGAACATGGGAAATGACCCCAATAGTCGTTTCCCAAAGCCACATGACCATACGACTTCGTATAAGAAAGAAAGAAATATTCTACGATCCTCCAATGCGTAGAATGCGGGTTGTTACAAGCCTGACCTAACCTCGTGTCTAAGCATCCTTATGCCTATGACCTCTCACATTAGATTGACAGTTTGCGGTTGTTGGTTAAGCCGGTTGGGTCCGGGCATGCTTCTACTGCAAACCGAGTCTAACCTCGTGTCTCAGCATTCTTATTCGTAGCTAAAGTTTTCATTCACAGATTATGCCAATATCAAATTAATTATGCCAATTCGACAAATTACTTCTTTACAAGTTACAACAGATTATTCAAAGTTCCATTAACATGTTTTGCTCAATTTTAGATCGAGCCTACAGATTACATACCCAAATCACAGTATTCAATTCCAACAGATCTAGCGGATTGGGCAATTTAATAGATTTAAACATATCCTAAATTCTATTAACATATCTTGCTTAATCATAAATTAAGCCTCATTTTACATGCCCAAATTATGGTCATAATTCTCAACATAACATATGCCCAAATTTAGTTAGATTTTCCACAATACAGAATATTCTTTAAAAGCTCCAAATCATGATATACAATATGAATTATGCTAATTTATAGCCGTTGATTACCGCGTATGTCAAATATCCAAAAATCTGAATTAGACGTATTCACATTAATAGCTATCCCTATTTTAATAAAGGTTTTTCAGGCCTAAGTCACATATCCTTTTTCTTCCAAGTCATAAATCGTCATATTAAATACGTCCCAAATCTAGCTCTTAAATTACAACATGTATTATGTCCTCAAAATCAGATCTTGAATTATAACATGCATTATGTCCCCAAATTACAAGCCATATGTTGTCATACATTAATTCTCCTTCTTCCAAATTATAAACCGTCATATATAGTATGCTTAGATCTAGATCTTAAATTACAACTTATGTTGTGTTCTTAATTTAGTCAAAAATCAGTTATGTCCAATTATGCATCATTCAATATTTTCCCCAAATTTAGCGTTCGCGTGTCAATCTCTTATGAGATTTGGCTCAGGCTCGTGGTATCCTGCCTATAGAACAGAAGGAAGGAAGAGATACAGAATAGTTACAATAAGATAGATCTACACAGAAAAACAGATCTGATAAACAAGAATAAGATGGATCTACACAGAAAAACGGATCTGATAAACAAGAATAAGTTAGATCTCCAATTCAGATTTATACCCATGTCAAGATCATAATTAAATTTTATATTTGAAAATAACTGTACTCACAAATCGTGGTTTAAGAAAGAGAAGAACGATTCTGGGGTCTGATTTTCTGGAGTTGATTTAGCTTTCCGTTGATGTAGGCGTTGATTTGTTATCTTTGTCTTCTCTTTTGAATTGATTGATTAGGGTGGAGGCTCGGTCACTTTAGGTTTTAGGAGCATGGAGGCACCATTCCTCTTTGTTAATGAATTAGGGTTTAGGTTTAGGGTAATTATATAGTTGTAGAGAGTGTTTTAGGACCATTAGATTAACCCTGAACCATGAGAACCAATCAGATGCCACATCTTCCTTAAAGCGAATCGACCTACGGGTTGACAGCCAAGCACCCTGAATCAACCCCTAGTCGACCCAGCGAGGCTCGGGCCGACCTGAAAAATGGGCCGGTTCGGTTATTCCCCCTCCCGGTTCACCGTTTTGAACTTTTTTGCATATTTATTTATTTATTTTATATATATATATCTATATATATATATATATATATATATTCTCATATGCATACAAACTTCAAGGCTTAATAGCATCTTCATAGGGTATCCGTTTTGTACAAACCAAATATCTATCTTGACCCAAAATTTTGAAACGAACATAATAGCGCAACCCACTTCACTTAATTCTTCTTCTAAAAATTAAGTATACTTTAATTTGTGAATTTTAATGTTATAAAATTACGGGGTGTTACATCACTCCTAGCTAGAAAGAAACGCATGCACTCCCTGCGGTCCCTCATCCCGTTTCTGGCTCACACCGGGTGTAAGGCTCACGAATTAACGCAACAACACGAAGCTGTGCTATTTGAAGCCGTGCTTCGATCATCATCCATACGACCCTACTTTTCAATAAAAGCCTTGATCATTGCATCTTGGCATGCCATATTGTCAATCCATACCATACCATTGATCATCTACCAATATATAACCTCTGGGCTCGTGCGTCTCAGAGAAGGGTGTTAAGCAGAGAATAAATTCTCCACCACAAAACAGATATATATTTAGCATAGATCAACGAATATAGAAAAAGAATACAATGTCAGGCATACAATCCATTTGTAAGTCCGTTATGGGTCTGAACGAAACCGGAGGCAACTTATTCCTCGTCCCATATGTCCAATACAAGAGAGAGGTCCTCGCATATCCGGTCGATCTCCAAGTAAGTCTGGACGATCACCACTTATTACCTTGTCTTGGGTGTACAACCCAATCAAGACATCATTAATCATCCATTCGATGTGAAGATCACCGGTCTTCAACCACCATCTTCATCGTCAAATTTTAGTCGTCGTATCAATTATTCAGAATGAGTTAATGTAACAACCCGGAATTTCAGAACCAATTAATTTTTTTGAATAATAACGACTGAAAATTCATTTAAAATGGAACTTGAGTTTATAAATTTATGAAATTTATATTATGAGCTTGAAATGACGCGGTAATTTGAAAATTCAATTTTCAACTTTGAATAAATATATAAAATTCATTATAAGTCAGAATTGAATGAAACAAGAAACGCTAGGATTAAATAATCATATCTTCCGAATGAATGTAAGAAATTGAGATTTCACTTTATAAATAGTAAGTTATGTCCAATCTAAAATTTAGAATTAGTGCTGTAGAATTTATATATAATTAAATATGTTTTAATAATATATAAGCCCTTAAAAAAGGAAATTTTGCAAACGACTTCCGAATTCGACAAAACCACTTTCTATGGATCCAGAATGTCAAATTATCGCTAGGTTTCAAAATTCATAATTTTTGGAACAAATTTGGGAGCGTGGCACACTTAAAGGCACCTACAGTTTCAGTTCTAAATTGAATCGACTGGAAAAAGGGCCATTTTGAAAACGGACTCGAAATTTGACGAAACCGGTTTCTATGGGACCGTATCGTCAAAACATAGCTAGATTTATTTTTCTAGAATTTTTGGAGTCAGTATGTCGCTCCGGTAAATTAAAACGTACGTTGAATTCAAATTTAAAAGGTATATTATTTTATATTTTAAATTTGATAAAAACTTATCGAAACAGCCGAATTGGCTTACGACACATATCCCATTGCGTTCGAAATAGGGATATTTAACTAGGGGCGAAAGTCGTTGGGGTCGATTTGGATTTCGAACGAAAAATCACCTTTTTGAAATAAAAAGAAAAAAGAAATATTTATATATATATATAATAAAATAACATCCCTTTTCCCCGTTGACCCTCCCTCTCTTTCATATTTTCATGAATCAGTGAGAGGAAAAAAAACCCACCATCACGGATTCTCCAATCGGGAAAAATCCGGCGCCACCTCCCCTGCTGACGCCGCCCCACCGTGCCACCGTGCACCCGGCCACCAGCTCTGACCCACCGCATCGATGAACCCCACAACCCTTTCTCGAAATCGCGGAACCCCAAATACCGCGATCCCGTAGCACCAGCGTCGATCAGCCGAGCTCCGCCTTCGCCGTCGGCTGTCCTACGGCTAGTGGTGGCGACCTCCGATGCAAGTCGGCCCCTCCTTTATTTCCTTTGCTCGATCTCTTTCTCTTGGAAAATGGTGGCTGGAAAAAAATCCTAGGGCTTCTCTAAAATCCTCCCCAAATCACTTTGATTTTGGGGTGCTTCTCGTATGGATTGAGTCTTGAATTGCTTGCTTCTTCAATTGAGCACTTTCTGATTTGGAGGAATTTGAGTCGATCGAAAACTGTGAGTTTTCTAATTTTAAATTCCTACATTAAGCTATTATTTTTAATTGAAGAAAGTCATGATTTTTAATTGAAGAAAGCTATTATTTTTATTTTAAAAAAATATGATTTTTCTATATGAAAAATATGATTTTTAAACGAAGAAAAATAGGATTTTTATGAAATGAAAAATACCATTTTTAGAAGTATAAAAATATGATTTTTATAAGTATAATAAAAATATGATTTTTAGAAGTATAAAAAAAATATGATTTTTAGAAGTATGAAAATATGATTTTTAGGAAGATAAAAATATCATTTTAAGTTTAATAAAACTATGATTTTTAGTAGATAAAAATATAATTTTTGTTAGATAAAAATATATTTTTTATCGTATGTATAATATGATTTTTTGATCGTACGTTGAAATTATTTTTAGAAGGATAAAAGTAGGATTTTTATCAAGTTAAGGAAATAATTTTTTTAGATCGATAAAAATATGATTTTTATCGTATAAAGGAAATATGTTTAGTTAGATAAAAATGGGATTTTTAACGTGTATAGAAAATATTTTTAGTAAGTTAAAAATGTGAATTTTAACTAGAGTATGATATGAAAATATTCTTAGAAAGGTAAAAATATGATTTTTAGCCTAGGTATGTTATTTATAAAATAGCCATACAAAGATATAATTATTGATTGGTTAAAAATATTATTTTTACGTAGGAATGCTAAATAGATCAACGATCAAAGAATGGCGGAGTGGAAACCCAAGGTGAGAAGCTGAAACTTTAAAAAGGGCTAGTTAGTTAACTATTTGCTAGTTAATTGCTTGAGTTATGTGATGATTGTTGGTTGATAGTACGAGTTGATTTGCATATTAAAAATATGATTTTTAATTAATGTATGCGAAGTAAAAACTGTGGAAACGTAGATTGTTAAGTTAAACAATTAGTGTTGGTTAATAAATAAAATTTAATAAGTCATTAAATGAAGTTTAGAAAGTTAAAAATGACATTTTTTAACTATTATATGCGACGTAGATTGTACATATGACTACTGTATGTGCATTGTATGCGAGTGATGGTTTCTTGGATTGAAATAGGTTTTATATAACCTAAGTTATCCAACTTATGAATTGGAATGGATTTGAATGGAAATAGTGTTTGGAATATTTCGAGATTGGATTCCGTGGCTATACGCATATTGTTATGGGAGTTTGGAAGATATCGATATCGTTATTCCCGATATGATTTCTGTTGGTTTCAGAATTTGATATTGAATATGAGTCGACACTACTTCTATTCAAGGCCTTGTGTTTAATATCAAATTTGATTTTGTATATGAAGATTAAAACTAAGAAGAGTTTTAATAAATCTTTAATTAGATTTGGAACGTATAATTGGTAATTTAATTTACCAAAACACCAAATATACTTGGTTGTTGATATGTCATTGTTGATTGATTGAATGGATGGTGCTCGACCAGTTTATGAGCAAATATATGCTTTTACATTTAACATTGGGTTGGGTAGGAATACTTGTATGCTATCACCTTGTGAAACACTTCATGATTTGACTATGAGGTGTTAGCGATGTTGAGTTTATTTCAAATTTAATAAATGATTTTGAAATGATATTTTTCTTAAGTGAAAAGAAATGTATTCCCGATTTTTGGACAGGGAATGTTCTATAAAAATGTTTTATAAAACGGAAAGGATTTCGAGGGCTAGAAACCGATGATTCAGAAATGATTTGGAAATATATTATGTGTTTGACATTGTAGTTCATCGCGTAACCGATTAGTTGCTATTGATGATGTATCTGTGTAGTGGCTGAGAATTTATTCTTTTGCCTAACACCCTTCTTTGAGACGTACGAGCTTAGAGGTTATGTGATTAATAGTGACTGATCATATGTGTGAATTGCTAATGTGAAATACTATAGTTCGAAAGTACTTGTGATTATTGTGTTGTGAAATGATTTTTCCCTACTTCGGGATATAAAAAATGATTTAGTACGTGGCTAAAGATGCGGGTGACCCGACAGAGACTAAAAGTGGAAGGACGGTGTAGGCTTCCCCCATAGGTGGGATGGTGCATCATCAGTGTAGCCTGCTCCATTGTAGGAGGTACACATATATATATATATCGAGTTGGTTTAGGCGCACAAAGCCTTGTCTAAGGGAATATGATCGATATTTGGTTGCATACTTGTTTGTATGCATTGTTATGTTTTGGAATTCATATTTCCAAACGTTTTGTTTCAAGATCCCGAAGTGAAATCTACTTTATTATGAAAGCTAGATATGTATTTCAAATGATTTGAAATAAGAAATCGGGATTAAAGTCCAAAGGAATAATTTCTGTAAAGTGAATTGAAAATTTTAAAAATTCTAAGTTTGGGGATTAGGCCTGAACGGGTAGATTGGAATTGCATGTTGATTGATGCATTGTAGATCCATATGTCTATTATTGGTTATTGTATGTACACTGGCATTCACTACTACAAAGCAGGTCATTTGCTTCGGTTGTTTACCCCCTGTTGCTTCAGTTCAACAACCGAAGCAAATGCAGACAACGCAACAGGTCAAAATCTGTTGCTTCGGTTGCTCAGCCGATGCAAGTACTAATTTTTTGCTTCTGTTGTTCCAACAACCGAAGCAAGAAAATGTACTATTAACAAAAAAAAGTCCCACTTATTGCTTCTGTTATGATTACAACTGAAGCAAAAAACTCCTTTTTAACAAAAAAACCTTATAAATCACTAAAATTCTCAAATATACAGCAATACAGATATATATTACAACAAAAGTTTATCACTTACGATTGCATATTAGATAACAAATATATATTGAACAATACAATACACAAATAAATATAATGCATTAATAGCGTTAATAATCCATACATTTGAGAACAACAACATAATTGAAAACAGTATCAACATTGATAGTAAATTCGGCAAAAAGAAAAAGTCCTTGCTGGATCTTTTAGGATTGGATCCATAAAAAGTTCTTGGAATTCCCTGGTAGAGAATCACCTGAAGAAATGAATAAAAAGAAAGATTAATAAAAGTTTTGAACTTCATGTATACAAATTAATTTCCAAAACATCAAAGCTAGTCATAACTGTTTAGAAATTAATTGCTTAATCTCATCCGCTTTAATATAAAAAGCATTTGATCTATCAACAAATATCAGTTTGACTCTGACACGGCCTGTCGATCTTACTCGGCATACCCATGCCCCAAAAATGGACCGTTACTAAATAATCACAAGCACATGTTTTAAATAAATGACAAATGAATAATAATACTTATTTTTTTTTAATTTGGAATACATAATCTAGCAGAAAACTTACAGACTTGTTTCAACAGAGGTCCAAATGAAGTATCTAGTCAATTAAAGTTAAAGGCATAATTCACAAGAAGCACAAAAAAAACTGATAAACTTTTATCCCTATTATATGAGAAGGCCATAAAAAACATTGTGTTACAATAATTACACAACATGTCAGGCCAGTGCAATAAAAATATTGAGAAACGCAACTCACAGGGACAGGTAACCAAACATCTACAAATAGGGTACAATTATATAATTTAACTTCTGACATTGTCCCTATATGGGTTTGAAATATACATGTATACATGTATTTGTCCGTGTGAACAGTGCTATAGAAGTCTGCATGCCACTAAGCATATTATATGTATTATTATTACGAAAACTATACTAACATGTCCACTATGTATATTACATGGATCATTATATAAACTGTTTTGTGTAATGGCTTCACACAAATATGAATGCACATCTTCTCAAAACATAAATGCAGTTCTAGTTTCTCATGCATGAGTTCCCAACGGTGCATGCACATTGGAACCCATATAACTTCTCACAATGTCACAACTGAAAACACACATACACATGCAGCATGCATAACTAAACATTCACACGCAAATTCACAAAAGATATTATTGTTTAGTTATTATAAATATAACACAGAATCTTAATAGTTAGCAATCAAATATAATACAGAATGAAGATGCTAACTGATTTGAGATTCCTTATATAGTGCTGTATATAAGACAGGTACATGTTTGTTCATAAAGATATTCAGGAAGGATTTCTAAATGAATGCTAAACCCATAATAATAAGTGGTATAGCTTAAGAATACTGTGCAGATGGAGAAAACACCAATTTCATGTCATGCAATTAAGCACAAATGTAGAAAACTATATGCGCCAGTAGTTGAATTAATAAAAATAAGATATCTTTCCTGTATGCGAACTAAGTTGCATTTGTGTTCAAATTTACCAACCATCATGGTGCTTAGGTGGAAAATTGATTAAATACCATATACATAATTTACATATCAGATATTATCAATGTATAAACATTTCTTGCTCTCGTATACCCGTAATCAATTAAAATAACTACATGCAAACCACTTCTTTATCATGCTTTGTTTCATTCTTGACATGATGACATGACCGAAACTTCTCTTTCTATCATTAACTATGCTTTGTAAATATATGATAAACATTTTCAAAAGAATAAAAATTGTTAATTAAATGAAAACATCAAAAGAGACAGATGTTGGATTGTCAATGATAACTTAAAGCTGACAGCAGCCATTTGTTTCACCCTTATTTTTCAACCATTCTCAGCGAACTTACGGTTAAATTTCATGAAGAATTGATAGTATTTGATAAAACAACATACCCAGTGGATACACATCATGTATATAAATTATATGTACCCCGGATATTGAAGCAAATCCTAAAAAACTATTGGGTTAAACAAGATAAAGTTATCAGTGATACTGAGCAAGTGTAAAGTTTTGCTGAGAGTATCAGGACATTATAAAAGCTTATTGTTATAATCACCTACTTGTGCTTACCGTATTTCAGTGTTGTTAAGTAGAATGGAAATGAACTGGACCAACAGGTGAAGCGATGTCTCAATGCATCACCGAGGATACCTCAAAGCTACCTATATTAGCAAATCCAGTAAATGGAAGTGAGTTAGTTGTACATTTGTAAGTTATAAATAATATAGTTCCTTAACACTCATACATGAAGAGAATAAAGTACAATGGCTTGTGTGCTTTACAAGCAAGAGACTTAAGTTTGGCAGGCAGTAACATGCAAATACAGCACAACAAACAATAAGAGTAGTAGTTGGAGCTGCAAATCAACAAACTATATGGGGAATGCAGAATTCAGTTCCTAAGGCAGCGCCCATGTCAAAAGAAAGTCCGATGAATACAAAAAAAAAAGGCTGGAGCAGCAAGGCCAATGTAATGAGTAAATTTTACCCTAACACCCTTGCATATATATGGTAACAACCCATAAACGCACAACACCTCAGAATCACTAGCAACAAATTTGGCTTATAATACAATTATCCAAGGCCAAATAGCTAACTTTTAATTTATTCTTTATTCGCGGCATAAAAAAAAATCTAACATACTTCAAAGCATCCCAAGGCTAATCAAAGTACAAACACAAGAGCTTTGAAAGATTCTACTCCCTCGACTAGGCAACTTTAGTAGGTTGATGAATATGTGTGAGCAGCGATTTGTGATGTCTATGTGTTTGTAATAGTTAGGCAACCACTAAATTTGTGTAGAACAAACAATCTATGACCATAAACTAGGAAATTCAAATAGTCTGAAGGCCTCATTTGTTTCTTTTTCCAAATTCAACTAGCAAGTTGTCTTAATATCTTGTGTAAATTCATATACAACGGTACAAAACAACAATAACTATATCAAATATTAATTTTCACCAAAGATAATAATCAACGGCAGGGGCGAATCTACATGTAGCCTTAGGGGAGCAGCTGACCCCCCTAGAAAATTGAGCAACTAATGAGAAATTGAGCAACCGGTGATGAATATTGAGTAACCAATGAAAAATTGAGCAATTAATGATGTTAGCCCACTTTGTGAACTAGGCAACACAAAGTCGAGATGTAAAGCGTTGAAGAACTTAGAAAGCGTCATAGCGAATCGGATCGGAGAGCTGCTACTATTCGGATCGGAGAGCTGCTACTATTCGGATCAGAGAGCTGCTACTATTCGGATCGGAGAGCTATTGCCAGTTCAAAACGGAGCGGAGCAAAATGGATAAGGACTCAATTTCAGCTCAAGTCGGGTCGGATCGGATGCCCCGATCCGAACCCCCTCTGCACGCTTCTCCGAACCGAACCCATATTCCACGTCGCTTCCCCCCACGATCGCCTGAATATTCGGAATGGTTATGACCAATTCCTACCCACGATAATCTCTACTCTGATGCGCTGTCAGCACTGGAGTCCATCCGAACCCGAGGACGATGGGATGGAAGACACGTGGCTCCGACCCGGATCGGATTTTGGGCAAATTTTCACCTATAAATACCTCGCCTAGAGACAATTAAAGGGATCTTCTTTTTGGCACTTTGAGAGTTCAAGCACTTTCATAAACCGAATTCCAGTACTCCCAGATAATCCAAATCGTCTTTCAACATTTGTTTTGAGACAATTGAATGAATGTATGTGAGTTGTGAGTGAAATTGAGTGAATATCTCATTGTAGTTGCAACTATATCATCGAGAATAGTGATTGATAAGTGGACGTAGGCTTTTCAACGCCGAACCACTATAAATTCTGTGTCTCCATTTTACTTTTGATCTTATTTTATTTCGATTTCAGTCAATTTGGGTGTTATAACCACTTTTTGGTCTAACATTTTGGTGCTTTCACTGAGCATCATTTGAATTCTCTATTTTTCGGGATTATCGTTCTACTTTTTGGACCGTTGAGTTCAAAGAAGTTAATCCTCAAGTTTCGACGCTCTTGAATATTTGTTGGTTGATTGTTGAAGAACTATGGCCAAAGGAAAAGGCAAGGAAGTTCAAACCAGTCGAGGGAACAGAGTTGGTGAAGATCAACAAAATGCGGTTGTGACAAGGTCTCGTGGGCAGAGCTCGGCAATGGATCGAACCGATACAGGAAATCCGAACCGCACTCAAGGGGAGAGCTCCGATCCGGGTGGGAGAATCTGAAGCAGTGCACTCCCCCAACCTGAGCCGACCCGAACTAAACGCACTACACTGATCCGACTTGGCTTCCCAGCTCCGACCCGAACAAGCCTCTCAGCTCCGACCCGACCTGATTGCCCAGCTCCAATCTGATCCGTCACTTGGTGATGTTGGAACCTCTACTCGAGCCCCTCCAAATGCTCCGACTCCAGCCACCAGGGTCAATGATCAGGTCAATCCATCTGCGCCTATTACTCAAGGAGATTTCTCGCGCCTACTTGACATGCTTGAGAGTACTAGGGAGGCTATGAAAATCCACGAGTGCACCAATCTCATGATGCAAGAAAACATGAGACTCATGTGCAGGGAAATTAGCGAACTCCGTAGACAGAGAACCCCATCCCCGGTTCGTCACACACCAATGGATCAATCTTCTTCTTCCGAGGAAGAACGGCCCCGTGAAAGAAGGTCGCTCGAACGACCTCAGAATTTGGAGCAGCTGACGTTCAGATCTTTGGGGTCCCGCGAGGACGTTGCACGAGTACTAGGACCCAATGATCCAAGCTTGAGAGAGCCTATGTTGTTACCGATGCAGGGATCCCATGTATTACCTAGAGACCCTAACCTTACCAATCCCACTCCGGGGCAGATGCTCCAGCCCCTTCCTCCCGAGATCGACCGGGAGCGTAGGGAACGAAGCAGAGCAGAAGCAACTCAAAGAAGAAGGGCATCCCATGATCAAGAGCCCAGAGGAAACCCGAATATCAGAAGGAGGGCGTTTCCTGAACAAGAGCCCAGAAGGAACCCGGATACCAGGGCCAGGGAGCCTGAACGGCCCCTGACTAATGCTGACGTATGGGCAATGGTACGCCAGATTATGTCCGAAAGCCGGAACTACACCAATGAAGATTATGGCATTGAGCGAAGCCATACTCCTTTCACTGACGACATCCTCAACTTTCAGTTTCCCCGACGTTTTAACATGCCGCAGATGGATAAGTACAATGGGAGAACCGATCCGGGACAACATTTGATGCGACACTCATGGCTCATGAATGCTGCTGCTGCCCCTGACGCAGTGAAGTGTAAAGCCTTCCCGATCTATTTAGAAGATGTGGCGCTGTTATGGTTTACCCGACTTCCCCCTCGGTCGATATCGAATTTTAGGGAATTGAGCGAACGTTTTATGAATCAGTTCCGACTCCATACCCGAAAGTCTAAGAGTGTTATTGAATTATCAAGAATTAAGCACGCGCCGGGAGAGTCTTTGAGGTCATATCTCGACCGTTTTAACTTGACTGTGACAGAAGTCAGTGACCCGCATGAGCCCACCATCTTGATGGCTTTGATGGAAGGAGTCGATCCTGATTCCGAGTTTGGAGATTATTTTTCTGGGAATCCACCTCCCACGAGAGAGTTATTCTACGAAAAGGCCGATATTCAGTTAAGACGAGAGGAGGCAAGGGAAAACCGAAAGAGAAAGTCTGGAGCGGCTTCAAAAGAAAATGTTCAGAGTAATGTCGCCGTGAAGCAGTCTGGAGAAAGTTCTGGAAAAGTTGAGGTGAATGTGGGAAACAAGAGTGGAAACGACAATAATGGAAACGGGGGCAACAACAACAACCGTAACGCGAATGGTAACAGAAGAAATAGAAATAGGGGAAGTGATCCTAACAAAAGACCCCGGTTCCATACCTATGAGAATTATACACCGCTGAACGACACTCTGGAAAACATTTACTTGGATACCTACAATGTTTTACAATACAAAAGACCGCCACCTCGAGACTCAACGGAGAAAGAAATCGCAACTGGAAAGTTTTGTCTGTTTCATGGAACTCATGGGCATTCAACAAATGAATGTCGACATTTGAGAGATCTGGTTGAGAAGCTGCTGCGCGAAGGAAAATTGGATGAATATAAGGCTGCGCCAAGAGACAGGAGGCAAGGAGAACATGCTCCGAACCAGATCCAATCTACTCCCAAGCCTACAGCGCAGCAGAAAGGCAAGGGAATTGTTATCAACACCATAGTGGGAGGACCCCACCCAACGATCCACAGTTTTAGAGCAATGGATCAATACGTTAATGCAGCTAAGCACGTAGATGTAGATGAATGTGATGATTTGGAAGATGTCGCCCCTGCGAAACAACAGAGGACAATGTTAGATGACGAGGTATTCCGCAGCAGAGACAATACCGGAATCCAGTCACCCACCGACGATCCGTTGGTCATTACCACCACCATTGGACCGGCATTGGTTCATAAGGTGCTAGTAGACAACGGAAGATCTGTTAATATTTTATTTAAAAATTCATTCGATCAGATGAAGCTTGAGTCTGAAGACTTGAAGCCATGCGAAGGCTGGATTCGAGGCTTCAACGGAGCATCGACAACACCGATGGGGTATATAGAATTGCCCGTAATATTGGGGCAAGGGGAACGCCGAAGAGTACAGATGCTTCAGTTCGTAGTATTGGACGTAGATTCGCCTTACAACGCATTTTTGGGAAGGCCTGCCCTTGCAGAATTCAGGGCTTGCATCGCCCCTTGGTGTTTATTGCTTAAGTTCCCAACTGAAGCGGGAACAGGAGTAGTGAGAGGAGATCAAGTCTCCGGTCGGGCTTGCTATGTTGCCGAATTAAAGATGTTGATGAAGGGACTCAACATTGAGAGTAAAGGTGCCTCGCCTCCTCCAAAGGAGGGTTCGGCGTAGCAATTAGAGGGATCAGCCTCGAAGGAGTTGCCAAAAGGAACACCCGAAGACTTGGATCCCAGAAAAGATGAGGAACCAGAGGCTAGAAATGCAACTCCTAACGAAGCGACAGTGGACATACCCATTGACGAAGCTGATCCAACAAGAGTTTTGAAGATTGGATCCCAATTGGATCCACGTCGAGCCAAAGGACTAACTGACTTCCTGAAGGCAAACTTGGACGTGTTTGCCTGGACCCACGCCGACATGTGTGGGATATCGCCATCCGTCATAAGTCATTCACTAAATATAAACCCGAAACACCCGCCTGTAAAGCAAAAGAGACGTATGCTGGGCCCAGAGAGGTCGGCAGCTCTGAAAGAAGAAGTGGAGAAGCTGAAACAGAACGGATTTATTAGAGATTCGACATATCTCGACTGGATATTGTAACACCCCGTAATTCTGTGACATTAAGATTCTCAAATTAAAGTATAATTAATTTTTAAAAGAAAAATTAAAAGAAAAAGATCCATGCAGTTGTTTAATTTAAGTATTGTAACTAACATAAAAAAGAGAAGTAAGGAGAGAACAATAATTATTATTGTTCTAAGACTTATTAACAAAAGCCTCTGTAGCTCAGTTGGTTAAGGCATTGGATTTGTAGCATGGAGGTCGGGGGTTCGAACCCCGGCGGCGGCATAATTTTTTATCTTTGTTTTAGAGAGGGCCAACTGAACATGCAAATATATGTACGTATACAAATTCAAATTTTGAAAGGATAAGAACGTACATATAAGGAAATAAAGAAAATATATATATGTACATATGAGAATATAAATATATATATATGCAAAAATATATGTATACGAAAGATAAAATTCAAGATAAGGCTACAGTCAATGAAATATGGCAACATCATTTGAATTTTGAAAATAAAATGAAAGTTGTGCGTATATATATACGCGTAAAATGGTCGTTAGAGGAATTGTATACATATAAGAATATTTCATGTGAATAAAACAGTTAAATAAATTCCAGAAATTCAAAAGTTCGAAAATCAAATTTCTACGCCAAATACAATTCATTCGAAATTCAAATTTCTACGCCAAAATAGTGGGACCCAATGCTGACTCAGCACTGCGTGTATGATAAGGTTTGGCTAGATTCATCTACGTACCTGGACTATTTTCTTAACTAGGTTCAATGCTGACTCAGCGCTGCGTGTACGATAAGGTCTTGAGCAGCTATATAAACAGCCCTAGTCTTCATTCTCTTTGCACCAATTCTCTTCTATCCTTATGCTGCTAAGATTCATGGCTTCTTCCCCTCCTCTAAATTTTCTTAAATAATTAAAATAAAATATAAATTCAAGACATGGAGATGCTGCTCAAATCTGTTCAAGAGAAGATTCAAATCAAAGTGAAGAATTCAAAGGCTAAATCAACAAACCTCGAGCAACGACATACGAATCTTAGCATCGCCATTCTTCTATTCTAGATCTAATTTCTGTAAGTCAGTTGTTTCTAGATTTGAACGTTTTTGCTTTATTTTGTGACATAAAATTAAAGGAATAAAAGAATATGCCAAATCTCTCTCTCTCTATTCGAATCTGTGTTTATACTCTTGGACTAAATTAAGAACTGTTATGATTCAAGGACAAATAAGACTTTGCCTAAGACCGTTGCCTATGACTATGGATTCTGAGATCATGTGCCTTTGGACTATGAACATAAGCCTTTGATTTTGGGACATAAAACATTGCCTATGACGGTGACTTATGACTGTGGGAATTATTTTCCCTTTTGACTATGAATATTGCCTATGACTATGGACATTTGCCTATGATTATGAACACAAGCCTTTGATTTGGACATAAAGTATTACCTATGACATAACAACGGTGATTTAAACACCTATGATTCGTGCTAGGAAAATTGTTGCTTAGGTTTTGTGACTATGAAATTGGGTCTAAAACCCGATTTATCTATTCTGTCTGTTCTTGATTTTCTTTGGTTTTAGACTGTGGGAATTTACCTATTAAGTTAGGTCTACCCATGTTCTCGAACCTATTCTGTCTATTCTTGGTTTTAGACCATGGGAATTTACCTATTAAGTTAGGTCTACCCATATTCTTGAACCTGCGTCGTTATTCAAAATCTTTTTATGCCAATTATTATGTCCACCCTTTTTCATAGCATCTTTGGTTCATTCCCTATTTTCTACGAATCTAGATTTATTTACAATCTAGGTTGAATCATGATTATACGAACGGTGGGAATGCGATTTGGGAAAAACACAAAAATAAACATAAATATAGTTGTAAGCTTGAAATTGGCATAGTTTGGAAGCGAACATGATTCTGATTTATACAATTTTAGAACATGTGTTAAGACATGTGAATTGGGTGGATTTGACATGGATTATAGGTTATGAAATTTAGATCTAGTATTGGCCTGTAAACTGAAAAACTAGAATAATAAATCTAGTTTGTATGTAGACTGTAAACTAGAAGAATAAATCTAGTTTTTGGGCATAAACGGTGAACTAGAATAGAAAATCTAGTTTGGCATATAAAATCTAGTTTAGCATAAACTGAAAATAAAGATGATAGATCTAAATTGCTATGAACTGTAGGTTAGGCAAATCAAGATTTGGGCCTAGAATATAAGTCTGTTAGCGACAAATGAATATAGGCCAAATTTGTTTAAAAAGGGGGAAATGGGCTGTAAGATAAATTGTTAACAATTTATAAACAAAAGAAAGATATTTTGATAACACCCCTTTTTATAACTCGTACCAGAAAGTTCTAGGGTGACAGAGAGGATAGTGTCTAGGCTTGGGTTTGGAAAATATAAGTTTCCTGCCCTCCCTGGCTATCCCTAACTGATCCGACGAACGGGAGGGTTGCTTTCTAAACCAGGTTTGGAAATTAATCAGAAAACCCTTTGAACTTAGAAAACATGAATATGCCTAACCCGAGGTTAGACTGAGTTGCGGTGTAAACCTGCCCGTAACCGACCGGCACATCCAGTAACCGCAGCAATATCTGTCTAATGTGAGAGGTTGCGGCTTTAATTTATTAATTAAAGCTAGAACAAGAAGGGGATGGTTAAGTCCATAGGAACGCTTAACCAACACAGTTAAAGCTAGAACGGGAAGGTTAAGTCCATAGGAGCACTTAACCAACTTAACACTGTTAAGCTAGAATGGTAGGATTAAGTCCATAGAAACACTTAACCAACTTAACACAGTTAAAGCTAGAATGGGAGGGTTAAGTCCATGGGAATACTTAGCCAAATTAACATGTTGACTAGACTAGAAGGTGGGGTTAAGTAAAGTTAATACACTTAGCCAATTTAACATGTTAATTAGACTAGAGGTTGGGGTTAAGTAATACACTTAGCCAATTTAATATGTTAGCTGGGTTGGACGGTAGGCTTAAGTAAACTTGAACACTTAACCATTAGAATATGATAAATGAATAGGGTTAAGTCTAAGACACGAAGAGATAATACTTAACCATTAATAACAGGTTTAGTTAAAACCGGTGGGAAAGGTTAAGTTAAAATGGGAACATTTAACCAATACAGGATGAATGGGTAGGGTTAAGAAATACTTAACCAATATGACTTGGTTTGTGGTGGGGTTAAGTCAACATGAATACTGACAACACTTAACCAGTTTAACAGGATAAGGGAAGAGGGTTAAGTTAGCTTGAATCGACTAAAGACACTTAACCAATCCAACTTAACGAGAAAGAGAACTAAGTAGTAAAACTTAGTTAAGAAGACAATAATCCTGGAAACTAAGTGGAAAAACTTAGTTAGTAGAACTAAGTAGTAATTCTTAGTATAACACGAAGGAGCAGACGTCCATCTGATTTTAAAGAAGACTCCAACGAATTGGGATATGAAGCCCGAGGCTTCGAGGGGACGTGAGGGTACTCTTGGTATCCCTCTGTGAGGCTACAGATGATCCGCCTGGGCGCACAGAGGTTAAGGTCTGCGGTAGAAGAGCCAAGGGTATGCCTTGGTTGCAATATATGGCAACCAAAAGACTAGGATGGACCAGCGTGATTCGGCGAGAAGACGGAAGCCCTGTGATAACAACTCGTCGTCTACCTACCATCTTCAGTCAAGCGAGACACGTGAAGCGGGAAGGCTGGAGGACTCATACGGACCACATACTTGTTATCTAGTTGTGGTTGCGGGGTGTTGTTGGCCATAGAATTAGTGGGGCAGATAGGGGCCTTCGTACAGTTCTCATTTTACAAGGGTGGCCTTCCATTAGTTGAGGGAGGGGTCGAGTGGGACCATAGCCACTGGAAAAACAGACCTTAACATCTGCATCGGCAGATATTGAAAGCTCCCGACCGAGTTCCGTATTTCTAGAGTAGCCCTGACACGAGACTCGGGTAGCACATTACAGGACATGTGCATCTAGACAAGCGATAACGGTTCGCGATACATGCGTGGGGAAAGTCTAGGAACATATACCACTCTAGGTAGTGTATCCTAGACTAAAGGGCATCGTTCGACAGGTAGCATAATCCCTAGTTTGGAACTAGGTGGCATAAATCTTGAATACAAGAAGCGTTCAACAAATAGCGTAAACTCTAATTGAATCTAGAAAGCACTTGATATAAAACCTAGACTAGATCTAGGTAATAAATAATCAAGGTACGCCTGAAGGCGACGGAAACTACAGGGATTGGGATCACGTTATCGTTACTAGTTGGAACACTAGTTAGGTGGTGCAGAGATATAGAAATGAGTATATCGCGGTAAAAGCGAAGCGGAGAAAGTGTAGTAGTATATCCAGTTTATCTTGTCTTAGCATGTCTTGTGTGAATCTTATCTTGTTAGCCATATCATCATGGTATTATCGTGTATTCAGTTAATTCATGTCGTTCTGTTTCCCCTGTTCACATGCTAGAAGTTACTGACTTACTCAGGCTTTATGTCTGACTCTATTTTTCTTTCGCTTCTTTTCTTCCGTTCCCCCCCCCCCGGTAGTTGAGGAGGGAATAGTATAACTC
The DNA here is from genome assembly GCA_030737875.1 of Allium sativum. NCBI lineage: Eukaryota > Viridiplantae > Streptophyta > Magnoliopsida > Asparagales > Amaryllidaceae > Allium > Allium sativum. Next base: position 437,370,398 of record CM060919.1, read on the forward strand.
AGGATTAAATTGGACCGTTCCTCTTTCTCAGCTTGAAGATTTGACGAAGTTGTCCTTGGATTCTCTTTCAGATGCTATGGCTGGCTTATGCTACATTGGGGAATATAAATGTATTTTTATGCTTCTTTATCTAGTAAAGACAGATGATACTCTGAAATTGTAAAGCAATCTTGTACAATCTATTTTATCAATAAAGCAAAGTTTTATTTTCCGCTGTTAATTGTTTGTCTGTCTTGTAATTTATCTGCATCTTTTACTCATAATGCTCCACAGAACTTAGTGCATTCCCTTTGCGAGTGACACTAATGGACATGGGGTGTTACACGTGGTATCAGAGCTGAAGGTTACCGTATCAGATAAAAGATTTGAAAAAAATATTTTTCAAAACGGTCTTTAAAGAAGCATTTTCAAAAGAAAAGTTTTGTTTTAAAGGCATATACCCCAAAGCCATACGCACTGTCTTCTCTTCCTCTATTTGAATTCTTGTCTCCTTCTTTCTTGACTCTCTAGGGCTCCTGGCTTTCTGGGAGGTAACCTCATCGAAGGGCGAAGTAGTGCCCGACTTCCATCTATAGCCGTAGTTGTTTTACTTACGGCCAGTCTTCTTTCAAGTTTATAGGGTTTTTCCGTGCGATAGAGGCAACTTTCGAGAGATTTGCCAACATGGTTACACGCGGAAGTTTGGCAAAAGAGCACGACCCAAGGATGAGGAAATTATGGATGTAGACTTGGCTCACGAAGGAGGAAGGGATTATAAAACCTAAGACAAGAGGAAGTATCTTTACTATGGTATGATAGGGCATATAACTAAGGACAAAGGACAAGATTTTCAGAAGGGCAAGTACATGCTGAACCTACCTAGGAGATAGGTGGTAAAAGTTTCTGTTGGAAGAATCTAGTTTTTCTGTTCGGATTTAGCGCTTCGCATTTGTTCATATTTGCTTCCATAGTTGAGTCTCTGCACCTTAGTACTTGTATAGTAAGAAGATCCCAATCAGTCTCAAACCCAGTGGGTGGTTCGACCCGTTTATTTTTGGTTAGTAGGGGTTTGAATAGCTATCGAGTTTGCTTATATCATATCACGTAGATTGTCTAAAGGAGATATTCCTTGGGTGCTTGTCTGATATTGGTTTAGGCCTTTGGGGCTTGTACTTGAGGAATGTCGAGTTCGACTAGGATGGTTTGCGTGAGAGATGGATAGTTGTGGTAGGCGCTCTAAAAAGCGCGTAGTGACCTTTTGACCCTTATAATTATGACATGATGGATAAGATAGGAGGAGAGACCTCTGATCATCCTTGTATATACACTTGGTTGACATTTGTTCATTTTGGAGATGGAGCTTAGAAACTTCACAATCGTGGAGTAAAAATTGGTTAAGATACAGTGGAGTAAAGCTCAAGAAGGCTAGATACTAGCAACATACCCTTTTTCTTAAGGGTGCATCCTTGATTTCTTTGTTTAGGAGCTTTACGCATAGTTGTTTCTCTCTTTCCAAAGTATATCCTCTAGGTGGTATCTGCGATCCTTAGGTAGAAGCCAATGGATGTAAACATGTATTTGAAACATGTTATGGTTGAATGGTTGCAAGTGGTTGCAAATGGTTGCTCGTGGATGCATATGCATACGTATTAGGCACTAGATCAAGTTCGGACGCTCTCATATTGCATTTACATATATGCATTTGTTTATAAGTTGAACTTGATATGATATCATATGGATGTTGCATATGGATGAATGGCTGTGCACGCATGTAGTATTTACATGACTAGGGATGTTTGCATGCATGATTGGACGCATGGCACTAACATGATTTGCATTAAGGAGGTCAACTGAATCAGTAGACCGCCTGATTTTGCATTAGATAGAGACATATACACACACTATGCATATGAACATGAAAGCATTAGAAATCTTTTAAGGACAATGAATGCCTGTGATTGAATGGTTGAGTAGATGGGTGATTGGATGGTAGGACACATTCTTCCTAACTCGAAGATTTCGGGGACGAAATCCTTTTAAGTGGGGGAGAATGTAACACCCCGTAATTCTGTGACATTAAGATTCTCAAATTAAAGTATAATTAATTTTTAAAAGAAAAATTAAAAGAAAAAGATCCATGCAGTTGTTTAATTTAAGTATTGTAACTAACATAAAAAAGAGAAGTAAGGAGAGAACAATAATTATTATTGTTCTAAGACTTATTAACAAAAGCCTCTGTAGCTCAGTTGGTTAAGGCATTGGATTTGTATCATGGAGGTCGGGGGTTCGAACCCCGGCGGCGGTATAATTTTTTATCTTTGTTTTAGAGAGGGCCAACTGAACATGCAAATATATGTACGTATACAAATTCAAATTTTGAAAGGATAAGAACGTACATATAAGGAAATAAAGAAAATATATATATGTACATATGAGAATATAAATATATATATGCAAAAATATATGTATACGAAAGATAAAATTCAAGATAAGGCTACAGTCAATGAAATATGGCAACATCATTTGAATTTTGAAAATAAAATGAAAGTTGTGCGTATATATATATGCGTAAAATGGTCGTTAGAGGAATTGTATACATATAAGAATATTTCATGTGAATAAAACAGTTAAATAAATTCTAGAAATTCAAAAGTTCGAAAATCAAATTTCTATGCCAAATACAATTCATTCGAAATTCAAATTTCTACGCCAAAATAGTGGGACCCAATGCTGACTCAGCACTGCGTGTATGATAAGGTTTGGCTAGATTCATCTACGTACCTGGACTATTTTCTTAACTAGGTTCAATGCTGACTCAGCGCTGCGTGTACGATAAGGTCTTGAGCAGCTATATAAACAGCCCTAGTCTTCATTCTCTTTGCACCAATTCTCTTCTATCCTTATGCTGCTAAGATTCATGGCTTCTTCCCCTCCTCTAAATTTTCTTAAATAATTAAAATAAAATATAAATTCAAGACATGGAGATGCTGTAACACTCCGAATTTCGGTTAATGCTAAAATTCACTAATTACAGAATAAATAATCTCAGATGTGAGAATTGGGGGAAACGGGCTGTGTCATTACGTTCGTCTCGGAAAAATACGCGAAATAGAGTCCGAGTTTTCGAGAATCGGAGTCCGTATGGCCCAGTTATGGCCCAATGAAGTTGGCAGAAAATTTAAGATAAAAACAGAATTAAATATTTAAAATCAGATTTCGAATTTGGGACCAGCGGGGGCCAGGCGGGAAAATTCCCGCCTAAGCCATGTCGACAGGGCTGTCGACAGGCCTGTTGACTTGGGCTGGACCAAGTCGACAGCCCTGTCGACTTGCCTGTCGACAGGGGTGCGACGCCCAGTAAAACTGGGTGCACCAGTTTGGGTTCTTGGGCTGGCTTGGAGGGCTGGTTCTGGAAGTTTCTAAGATCAGACGGATCTGAGCTAACCTAGGTTTAATCCTATGGTCTAAAAACACCTTAATCTCTATAAAAAGGCCCTAATCCTACCCTAATCCCTACCAAAAATAGAAATGATGCCATCATGCCGCCAAATTAAATCTTGAAGGAGCCTCCACTAATTTATGAAGAGGAAAGCAAGCTAATCAACCTCTCATCAACCACTAATCAACATCTTCTTACTAGATTTACTTCATAAGTTTGCTAATCTAGGTTTTGGTGAGTTTCTATCACTTTAACATCAATTGCTAAAGTAAGTAGATTAGGTGTAATGAGACTTATGGTCTTGAATGTGGATTAGTGAGTTTGAATCATTTGTAATGATATGCTACTCTATGTTTTCCTATGTTTATGCATATTTAATAAGGGGGTTTATGCATGTTTAATAAGTGGGTTTATGCATATTTAATAAGTGGGTTTATGCATGTTTAACAAGCAAGTTATGTGTATGCTTAAATGCATGTTTAACATGTTATGCAAGTTATGAGAATGCTTATATGCAAGTTCAACATGTTATGCAAGATATGTGTATGATAATATGCACGTTCATGATGATATGCTATGCAAGTTACATGTATGTTAATATGTAAGTTCATGATGATATGCTATGCAAGTTACATGTATGTTAATATGTAAGTTCATGATGATATGCTATGCAAGTTACATGTATGTTAATATGTAAGTTCATGATGATATGCTATGCAAGTTACATGTATGTTAATATGTAAGTTCATGATGATATGCTATGCAAGTTACATGTATGTTAATATGTAAGTTCATGATGATATGCTATGCAAGTTACATGTATGTTGTTATGCAAGTTCATATGCAAGTTATGTGTATGATGTTATGTAAGTTATGTGCATGTTGTTATGCAAGTTCATATGCAAGTTATGTGTATGATGTTATGTAAGTTATGTGCATGTTGTTATGCAAGTTCATATGCAAGTTATGTGTATGATGTTATGTAAGTTATGTGCATGTTGTTATGCAAGTTCATATGCAAGTTATGTGTATGATGTTATGTAAGTTATGTGCATGTTGTTATGCAAGTTCATATGCAAGTTATGTGTATGATGTTATGCAAGTTATGTGCATGATGTTATGCAAGTTATGTGTATGTTGATATGCAAGTTATGTTTATGATATTATGCAAGTTATGTGTATGATGTTATGCAAGTTAACATGTAACATGTTGTGCAAGTTCACACCTTTAAGACACATGCAAGTTCACCTTTGTATAACCTATGAACACTTATGCAAGTTGCCTTTATATATGACATATGTATGTTCATGCAAGTTGGGTTATTTAGTAATGCTAGTTGGGTTAATATCATGATGTAAGTGGACACCTTTTAACCAATGTTAATGCTAATGTATGCTAAGTGAAACCCATGTTAATTGTGAAAGAATCTTCTCTTGGAAATATGTCGTGTTAGCATAAGTACGTGGGGAAACGATGGGGTTAATAGACATGTTAACGAAATGGTGTGAAATGGTTATGATTAAGCATACCATAAAATGAATAAGCATAAGTGGGAATTTACCTATTGAGTTAGGTCTACCCCATGGGAATTTACCTATTGAGTTAGGTCTACCCATGTTATGGAATTGGGAATTTACCTATTTAGTTAGGTCTACCCATATTCTTAAAAATGTGTAATTAATTAGGGATAATTAATATAAATATGGGGGTGATTAATTAGGAGTAATTAATCAACTAAGACACGAGGTTGGACCCTTTTGTAGCGGAAGTCTGCCCGGAACCGACCGGCCATCCAGCAGCTACAAATGATTGGCCCAATGTGAGAGGTCTTAGTCATAAATTAAATACGTGATTAAAGTAAAGACACGAGGTTAGGCCCTTTTTATGATGTAAGGCTGCCCGGACCCAACCGGCATATCCAGCAGTCATAAGAGATGGTCTAATGTGAGAGGTCTTTATGAGGTCATGATCTTAATTAATTAATTAATTAAGAAACACTTAACCAAATTAGCATGTAGAGGGACATGAGGGGTTAAGTGGGTGCCTTGGGTGGCATGTGGAAATGTAGTGGTTGCCCTGGGTGGCATTAGAAAATACGATTAGAATACTTAACCAAAGTGGGACATGTAATTAAACATGATTAAAGGGTTAAGTAAGTGCCATGGGTGGCATGTGGAAATCTAGTGGGTGCCTTAAGGGGCAATTGAAATATGATTAGATGACTTAACCAAATCTTAACATGTAAGTGGGCATGATTATAAAAAGGGGTTAAGTGGGAAGCACTAGATAAAATTGCAAGCTTAGGTGGTAGCTTGTGGGGGCCCATTTCAACCAATATCCCAAACGTATCTTTGTGGGCTCGACTCAAGTCGAGTGACGGGACACGCATATTGGGCTTGACTATAAGAGACCAAAACGGGTTAGCGGTGGCAACGCAGGATCAACGGGTTTCATATGCGTGTGTGGGCCCGGGCTGGTTGGTAAGTCGTTGTTGCATCGTGTAGATATAAAGCCGTGCACCGTTGATATTATCAGGTTGCCACTTTGGGGAATGATACACCCCATTGTGGGACCAGCACGGGTATCTACGTAAGGGAGCCGATCGCTTGGGGAGTAGTGGGTACACCTATGTAGTTAGCTAGGGGTACACGAAACTACTGGGTAAAAATTACTAAGTACACTTAGTGGGATCAACCTTTAAGTAGGAATTACTCTTGGGTGGGTAGAACTGGTGTGGTGCAGTGTAGTAATTATCCTTGGGCGGGTGGATGCGTCTTTACGGTTATCTTAGTTTATCCTAAGTCTACCAAGCTGCTTAGTGTAGCCATTCATCCCCAGACGTTACCGTATATCAAGTTTATGTCTTCTCTGGTTACTTTAATGATTGTATTGTTAAAGTTATAGGACTCGCTCAGACTTATGTCTGACCCCGTTGTTTTTATCTTTTTCCCAACCCTTAGGTTATCAGAGTAGGCCCAGTACGAGTGGGCTTTGATCAGGCTGCTTTATTCTCTTTTGGAGCTTGGACCATAGATGTAGAGCTCAGCTTACCCTTTCTTTTATGGCTATCAGTTCATGTATTGGGATTATGTACTTTTATGTATCAGGATGGATATTTTGTACTTGACTCTTATTATGGTTTTGTGATGTAACCAAACATGTTTTACTTTCCGCTGCAATGAAATGATGTTTTAAAATTTCCAAGTATTACTTATATCTGTCTTGTTGTAATTTTTCTGTTCTATATTCACTTAAAATACTCCACCGATGTTATGGCATTCCCTTAGAGAGTGACCATAGCGGGCGTGGGGTGTTACACGTGGTATCAGAGCTTAAGGTTACCAGAACAGATAAAATTTTTAGAAAAACTATTTTCTAAGAATATTTTTGAAAGGAGTATTTTCAAAAACATGTCTTTTAAGAGAAAAGTTTTTGAAAGAAAAGCATAATCCCCAATAGCCATATCTATATCTTTCGAATTCTCCGTTTTGAATCTCTTCCTCTCTCTCATTTTGAGTTTCCACTCCGCGTATAGATGATCTTTCTAAGATAGATAAGGATGGAAAACCGCTTCAAGGGACTTAGACGTTAATCAGATTAGAAGTTGGTTCAAGAAGGAGGAGGACTGGTAGGTACCTATAGGATAGACGAGGAGAGGAAGGCTCAAATAGTTGTTTGGTTAATAAAGGATGAAACCTCATTGGTGGGAGGTTACGAGTGGAGAATGGGAAGAAGAAGAAGGTTAGTAGTTATCCTTTGGGGAGGAATAGGACACCTTATTAGGATTGTCCAAAGAGGCAAGGGCAAGGTACGGAATCTCCTGGAGGGTAGTTGTATTCCCTCACGGCTAGTGTACCAGATGGGGATAGGACCGTCTAGGTTGGAATTTGGGATTTCTATATTATCTGATTCGAACTTTATTTGATTCTGACGCATCGAGTTCGTTTATCTCATCATTGTTAGTTGAGTCACTGCACTTAGACACCAGTTTGGTAGATGATCCCTTAGTTGTTTCAAACCCAATTGGGGCTCCATGATGTGTTTGGGTTTGAAAGTTGCTATACTTAGCATTGAGTTTGGATGTGATGCTTTTGGGCATGGACTGGTTATCCAGTAGGGATGCCGTTCTTGATTTTGAAAGAGAGTTGTTAGGCTTATGACCCGCTTGGGTAACACTCTCGAGATCTCTTGTAATCCCATAGAGACTGTTATGCTAGGTTATCTAGAATCGCTTGACACGACGGTCTAGAGTTTGCGATCTGTTAGTACGGTCCGGAAATGCTCGGATGTGTGTGAGGAGTGAAGGGCTTACCTCCGGAGCGGGAAATTGACTTCCGAATATATCTGGTAGACAATGCCAAACCAGTATCTTGGCCAGTGTGCCACATGGCTCCTCGTGAGAGGAGGGAACTCCATGAGCAAGTAGGCGATTTGCTTGAGAAGGGGTTCATAAGACGAAGTATATCGGAGTGGGGTGCTCCAGTAGTTTTTGCCACGAAGGCGGATGGGTCCCTCAGACTTTGTGTAGGCTAAAGAGAACTAAATAAACTCACAAAGAAGAATAGACACCCATTGCTGAGGATTGATGATCTCTTTGATTAGTTGGTTGGCGCCTCAGTGTTTTCGCAGTTGGACTTTGCCACGGGGTTCGTCAGTTGAAGAGTGGCTGAGGATAGTATAGAGAAGACTGCCTTTAGGACGCCGGATAGTTTTTATGAGTGGCTAGTGATGCCATTTGGTTTGACGAACGTCCCCGCATACTTGTTGATTTGATGAGAAGGGTGTTCGGGGAGTACCTAAATAAGTTCGTGACATCTTGGTCTTTTCTAGGAACGAAATAAGTTTTCGTATGTACTCAATAGGTTGAGCAAAGTCAGTCATGGTATAAAACGGTGGTTTTGGAGCGAGACTGGCGAGGACATCCAGGGTTGGACAAGGGGCTTAATTATTTAGCCGTTTTTACTAGTATCATCTCACGTAGGTCGTCTGAATTCGAAGGAGGTATCCCTTGGGTGTTTGTCTGATATTGGTTTAGGCCTTTGGGGCTTGCATTTGGGGGATGCCGAGTTCGACTAGGGTGGTCTGCGTGAGAGATGAATAGTTGTGATGATTTTGGATGATATCCTGGTGGAGAAGAGCATGCCCTATATCTTAGGGAAGTGTTGGAGACTCTTCAAGCGCATAGTCTTAGGACAGCAAAAGTGGATGAGATTCTTAGCATCCTATGAGTTTGAGATAGCGTATACCCATGGCAAGGGTAATGTGGTAGCGGACGCCTTAAGTAGAGAAAGGTTGTCCTTAAGTTCATTGTTCGTTGAACGACGGAGCTTAGAGTTAATTTCTATGTTTGACTTTAGACCTTCCGTTGACTTTGTACCCGGTTTGCTAGCCTCCTTGGAGGTTAGGCCTACTCTTTTGGGGCGGATTTGCGGAGCACAGCGAGACGACCCACAGTTGGTTGAGTTAGTAGAGAAGCTCATGAGGAAGGGGAGTCGTCCAGCCATTTGAGTAGGTACACCCTAGATGGTAAGGGGTGGTTGCGTAGAGACGGTAGACTTTGCGTACCGCAAGACGAGGGTTTGAGGAAGGCTATACTTGATGATGCACATCGGTCGAAGATGACCATTCATCCCGGTGGGGACAAGATGTACCAAGACATGAAGCGAGTTTTCTTTTGGGCCGGTATGAAGAAAGACGTGGCCGAGTATGTCGCTAGATGCTTGGTGTGCCAACAAGTGAAAGCGGAGCAAAAGAAACCCGGTGTGTTGCTTCACCCATTGGAAGTTCCGCTATGGAAGTGGGATCGTGTCGATGGATTACCGAGATTGAGGAAGGGTAATACGGGAATTTGGGTTGTGGTAGATAGATTTACTAAGAGTGCCCATTTCATACCCGTGAAGAGCAAGAGGACTGTTCCAAGTCTAGCTTCAGTTTACATTCGAGAGATTGATAGATTACATGGTGTACCTTCCAGTATAGTGAGCGATCGAGATCCTATCTTCACTAGCGAGTTTTGGAAGAGTTTGCAAGAGGCGGTAGGGACTCAGTTATGTTAGAGTACCGCATATCATCCTCAGACGGACGGTCAGACCGAGAGGGTGAATCGTATTTTAGAAAACCTTTTGAGGCTACGTATCTTGGATTTTGGAGGTACATGGAGAGCATCTTCCATTGGTGAAGTCCGCATATAATAACAGCTTTCAGTCTAGTATTGGCATGGCTCCTTTCGAAGCTCTTTATGGAAGGCCTTGTCGATCACCTACATGTTGGTGGGAATCTACGGATAAGATCTTGGTTGGGCCGATATGGTTAGAGAGACTTCGGGAAAAGATTGATTTGATTCGAAGAAGGATGAAAGCGGCGCAAGATAAACAGACAGAAATCCTATGCGGACAAGAGGAGAACAGAGCTTGAGTTTGATATTAGGACATGCTTTTTATCAAGATATCTCCGTTACGGAATGTGGTTCGCTTTGGATCTGTTGGAAAGTTAGCACCAAGGGGTTGTTGGGCCGTTTCCTATTAAGGAAAGGATTGGACAGATGGCATATAGAGTGGGGTTGCCCGACAGGCTTAGTGGTGTACATGATATATTCTATGTGTCACATTTGAGGAAGTTCCTACATGAGACCGCTGAGGTGGTAGAGTCGAGCTTGCTTAAAGAAGTAGAGATAGAGCGTGATGAGACGATTCGACGAGCTCCTACTCGCATCCTTGGGTCAGAGACTAGGAAGTCGAGGAATCGAGAGGTTTAACTAGTCAAAGTGCAATGAGGAGAAGATGAGAGCAACGCAACTTGGAGACGGAAGCGAAGATGCGTTCATTGTACCCATTTCTTTTTGAGGATATGTCTTTTAATTTCTCCTCTATCGTTTGTCTAGTACTTATCTTATCTTTAGTATGTCCTCTCGTTAGTACTTTTGACCTTTAGATAGGGTAAACCTATGGTTGAAACATGTGTTTGAGACATGTTATGGTTGATGGATGCATGTGGATGCAAGTGTTTGCTAGTGGTTGCTCGTGGATGCATATACACACACTTTAGGCACTAGATCGGCTCAGTCACTTCATATTGCATATTGCATATAATTGTGTGTAGGTAGTTATATTTATGGATGTATAATGATTGTGTTATCATATGGATGATGCATTTTGGTGAATGATTGTGCACTCATGTAGATATCGTATGTGTCGATAGGGTTCTCTCGCATACATAATGGATGCATGGCACTATCATGGTTTGCATATGTTCGTACATTAGATAGGGAACATATACACACACTTTTTGCATATGCTCATACATCATTAGAAATTGTTTTAAGGACAATGGATGCCCGTGTTTGATGGATTGAGTAGATGGTTGTTTGGATGGTAGGATATGCATTCTCCTTAGCTTAGGGATTTCGGGGACGAAATCCTTTAAGGAGGGGAGAATGTAACACCCCGAATTTCGGTTAATGCTAAAATTCACTAATTAGAGAATAAATAATCTCAGATGTGAGAATTGGGGGAAACGGGCTGCGTCATTACGTTCGTCTCGGAAAAATACGCGAAATAGAGTCCGAGTTTTCGAGAATCGGAGTCCGTATGGCCCAGTTATGGCCCAATGAAGTTGGCAGAAAATTTAAGATAAAAACAGAATTAAATATTTAAAATCAGATTTCGAATTTGGGACCAGCGGGGGCCAGGCGGGAAAATTCCCGCCTAGGCCATGTCGACAGGGCTGTCGACAGGCCTGTCGACTTGGGCTGGACCAAGTCGACAGCCCTGTCGACTTGCCTGTCGACAGGGGTGCGACGCCCAGTAAAACTGGGTGCACCAGTTTGGGTTCTTGGGCTGGCTTGGAGGGCTGGTTCTGGAAGTTTCTAAGATCAGACGGATCTGAGCTAACCTAGGTTTAATCCTATGGTCTAAAAACACCCTAATCTCTATAAAAAGGCCCTAATCCTACCCTAATCCCTACCAAAAATAGAAATGATGCCATCATGCCGCCAAATTAAATCTTGAAGGAGCCTCCACTAATTTATGAAGAGGAAAGCAAGCTAATCAACCTCTCATCAACCACTAATCAACATCTTCTTACTAGATTTACTTCATAAGTTTGCTAATCTAGGTTTTGGTGAGTTTCTATCACTTTAACATCAATTGCTAAAGTAAGTAGATTAGGTGTAATGAGACTTATGGTCTTGAATGTGGATTTGTGAGTTTGAATCATTTGTAATGATATGCTACTCTATGTTTTCCTATGTTTATGCATATTTAATAAGGGGGTTTATGCATGTTTAATAAGTGGGTTTATGCATATTTAATAAGTGGGTTTATGCATGTTTAACAAGCAAGTTATGTGTATGCTTAAATGCATGTTTAACATGTTATGCAAGTTATGAGAATGCTTATATGCAAGTTCAACATGTTATGCAAGATATGTGTATGATAATATGCAAGTTCATGATGATATGCTATGCAAGTTACATGTATGTTAATATGTACGTTCATGATGATATGCTATGCAAGTTACATGTATGTTAATATGTAAGTTCATGATGATATGCTATGCAAGTTACATGTATGTTAATATGTAAGTTCATGATGATATGCTATGCAAGTTACATGTATGTTAATATGTAAGTTCATGATGATATGCTATGCAAGTTACATGTATGTTAATATGTAAGTTCATGATGATATGCTATGCAAGTTACATGTATGTTGTTATGCAAGTTCATATGCAAGTTATGTGTATGATGTTATGTAAGTTATGTGCATGTTGTTATGCAAGTTCATATGCAAGTTATGTGTATGATGTTATGTAAGTTATGTGCATGTTGTTATGCAAGTTCATATGCAAGTTATGTGTATGATGTTATGTAAGTTATGTGCATGTTGTTATGCAAGTTCATATGCAAGTTATGTGTATGATGTTATGTAAGTTATGTGCATGTTGTTATGCAAGTTCATATGCAAGTTATGTGTATGATGTTATGCAAGTTATGTGCATGATGTTATGCAAGTTATGTGTATGTTGATATGCAAGTTATGTTTATGATATTATGCAAGTTATGTGTATGATGTTATGCAAGTTAACATGTAACATGTTGTGCAAGTTCACACCTTTAAGACACATGCAAGTTCACCTTTGTATAACCTATGAACACTTATGCAAGTTGCCTTTATATATGACATATGTATGTTCATGCAAGTTGGGTTATTTAGTAATGCTAGTTGGGTTAATATCATGATGTAAGTGGACACCTTTTAACCCATGTTAATGCTAATGTATGCTAAGTGAAACCCATGTTAATTGTGAAAGAATCTTCTTGGAAATATGTCGTGTTAGCATAAGTACGTGGGGAAACGATGGGGTTAATAGACATGTTAACGAAATGGTGTGAAATGGTTATGATTAAGCATACCATAAAATGAATAAGCATAAGTGGGAATTTACCTATTGAGTTAGGTCTACCCCATGGGAATTTACCTATTGAGTTAGGTCTACCCATGTTATGGAATTGGGAATTTACCTATTTAGTTAGGTCTACCCATATTCTTAAAAATGTGTAATTAATTAGGGATAATTAATATAAATATGGGGGTGATTAATTAGGAGTAATTAATCAACTAAGACACGAGGTTGGACCCTTTTGTAGCGGAAGTCTGCCCGGAACCGACCGGCCATCCAGCAGCTACAAATGATTGGCCCAATGTGAGAGGTCTTAGTCATAAATTAAATACGTGATTAAAGTAAAGACACGAGGTTAGGCCCTTTTTATGATGTAAGGCTGCCCGGACCCAACCGGCATATCCAGCAGTCATAAGAGATGGTCTAATGTGAGAGGTCTTTATGAGGTCATGATCTTAATTAATTAATTAAGAAACACTTAACCAAATTAGCATGTAGAGGGACATGAGGGGTTAAGTGGGTGCCTTGGGTGGCATGTGGAAATGTAGTGGTTGCCCTGGGTGGCAATAGAAAATACGATTAGAATACTTAACCAAAGTGGGACATGTAATTAAACATGATTAAAGGGTTAAGTAAGTGCCATGGGTGGCATGTGGAAATCTAGTGGGTGCCTTAAGGGGCAATTGAAATATGATTAGATGACTTAACCAAATCTTAACATGTAAGTGGGCATGATTATAAAAAGGGGTTAAGTGGGAAGCACTAGATAAAATTGCAAGCTTAGGTGGTAGCTTGTGGGGGCCCATTTCAACCAATATCCCAAACGTATCTTTGTGGGCTCGACTCAAGTCGAGTGACGGGACACGCATATTGGGCTTGACTATAAGAGGCCAAAACGGGTTAGCGGTGGCAACGCAGGATCAACGGGTTTCATATGCGTGTGTGGGCCCGGGCTGGTTGGTAAGTCGTTGTTGCATCGTGTAGATATAAAGCCGTGCACCGTTGATATTATCAGGTTGCCACTTTGGGGAATGATACACCCCATTGTGGGACCAGCACGGGTATCTACGTAAGGGAGCCGATCGCTTGGGGAGTAGTGGGTACACCTATGTAGTTAGCTAGGGGTACACGAAACTACTGGGTAAAAATTACTAAGTACACTTAGTGGGATCAACCTTTAAGTAGGAATTACTCTTGGGTGGGTAGAACTGGTGTGGTGCAGTGTAGTAATTATCCTTGGGCGGGTGGATGCGTCTTTACGGTTATCTTAGTTTATCCTAAGTCTACCAAGCTGCTTAGTGTAGCCATTCATCCCCAGACGTTACCGTATATCAAGTTTATGTCTTCTCTGGTTACTTTAATGATTGTATTGTTAAAGTTATAGGACTCGCTCAGACTTATGTCTGACCCCGTTGTTTTTATCTTTTTCCCAACCCTCAGGTTATCAGAGTAGGCCCAGTACGAGTGGGCTTTGATCAGGCTGCTTTATTCTCTTTTGGAGCTTGGACCATAGATGTAGAGCTCAGCTTACCCTTTCTTTTATGGTTATCAGTTCATGTATTGGGATTATGTACTTTTATGTATCAGGATGGATATTTTGTACTTGACTCTTATTATGGTTGTGTGATGTAACCAAACATGTTTTACTTTCCGCTGCAATGAAATGATGTTTTAAAATTTCCAAGTATTACTTATATCTGTCTTGTTGTAATTTTTCTGTTCTATATTCACTTAAAATACTCCACCGATGTTATGGCATTCCCTTAGAGAGTGACCATAGCGGGCGTGGGGTGTTACAGATGCTGCTCAAATCTGTTCAAGAGAAGATTCAAATCAAAGTGAAGAATTCAAAGGCTAAATCAACAAACCTCGAGCAACGACATACGAATCTTAGCATCGCCATTCTTCTATTCTAGATCTAATTTCTGTAAGTCAGTTGTTTCTAGATTTGAACGTTTTTGCTTTATTTTGTGACATGAAATTAAAGGAATAAAAGAATATGCCAAATCTCTCTCTCTCTCTATTCGAATCTGTGTTTATACTCCTGGACTAAATTAAGAACTGTTATGATTCAAGGACAAATAAGACTTTGCCTAAGACCGTTGCCTATGACTATGGATTCTGAGATCATGTACCTTTGGACTATGAACATAAGCCTTTGATTTTGGGACATAAAACATTGCCTATGACGGTGACTTATGACTGTGGGAATTATTTTCCCTTTTGACTATGAATATTGCCTATGACTATGGACATTTGCCTATGATTATGAACACAAGCCTTTGATTTGGACATAAAGTATTACCTACGACATAACAACGGTGATTTAAACACCTATGATTCGTGATTAGGAAAATTGTTGCTTAGGTTTTGTGACTATGAAATTGGGTCTAAAACCCGATTTATCTATTCTGTCTGTTCTTGATTTTCTTTGGTTTTAGACTGTGGGAATTTACCTATAAAGTTAGGTCTACCCATGTTCTCGAACCTATTCTGTGTATTCTTGGTTTTAGACCGTGGGAATTTACCTATTAAGTTAGGTCTACCCATATTCTTGAACCTGCGTCGTTATTCAAAATCTTTTTATGCCAATTATTATGTCCACCCTTTTTCATAGCATCTTTGGTTCATTCCCTATTTTCTACGAATCTAGATTTATTTACAATCTAGGTTGAATCATGATTATACGAACGGTGGGAATGCGATTTGGGAAAAACACAAAAATAAACATAAATATAGTTGTAAGCTTGAAATTGGCATAGTTTGGAAGCGAACATGATTCTGATTTATACAATTTTAGAACATGTGTTAAGACATGTGAATTGGGTGGATTTGACATGGATTATAGGTTATGAAATTTAGATCTAGTATTGGCCTGTAAACTGAAAAACTAGAATAATAAATCTAGTTTGTATGTAGACTGTAACTAGAAGAATAAATCTAGTTTTTGGGCATAAACGGTGAACTAGAATAGAAAATCTAGTTTGGCATATAAAATCTAGTTTAGCATAAACTGAAAATAAAGATGATAGATCTAAATTGCTATGAACTGTAGGTTAGGCAAATCAAGATTTGGGCCTAGAATAAAAGTCTGTTAGCGACAAATGAATATAGGCCAACTTTGTTTAAAAAGGGGGAAATCGGCTGTAAGATAAATTGTTAACAATTTATAAACAAAAGAAAGATATTTTGATAACACCCCTTTTTATAACTCGTACCAGAAAGTTCTAGGGTGACAGAGAGGATAGTGTCTAGGCTTGGGTTTGGAAAATATAAGTTTCCTGCCCTCCCTGGCTATCCCTAACTGATCCGTCGAACAGGAGGGTTGCTTTCTAAACCAGGTTTGGAAATTAATCAGAAAACCCTTTGAACTTAGAAAACATGAATATGCCTAACCCGAGGTTAGACTGAGTTGCGGTGTAAACCTGCCCGGAACCGACCGGCACATCCAGTAACCGCAGCAATATCTGTCTAATGTGAGAGGTTGCGGCTTTAATTTATTAATTAAAGCTAGAACAAGAAGGGGATGGTTAAGTCCATAGGAACGCTTAACCAACACAGTTAAAGCTAGAATGGGAAGGTTAAGTCCATAGGAGCACTTAACCAACTTAACACTGTTAAGCTAGAATGGTAGGATTAAGTCCATAGAAACACTTAACCAACTTAACACAGTTAAAGCTAGAATGGGAGGGTTAAGTCCATGGGAATACTTAGCCAAATTAACATGTTGACTAGACTAGAAGGTGGGGTTAAGTAAAGTTAATACACTTAGCCAATTTAACATGTTAATTAGACTAGAGGTTGGGGTTAAGTAATACACTTAGCCAATTTAATACGTTAGCTGGGTTGGACGGTAGGGTTAAGTAAACTTGAACACTTAACCATTAGAATATGATAAATGAATAGGGTTAAGTCTAAGACACGAAGAGATAATACTTAACCATTAATAACAGGTTTAGTTAAAACCGGTGGGAAAGGTTAAGTTAAAAAGGGAACACTTAACCAATACAGGATGAATGGGTAGGGTTAAGAAATACTTAACCAATATGACTTGGTTTGTGGTGGGGTTAAGTCAACGTGAATACTGACAACACTTAACCAGTTTAACAGGATAAGGGAAGAGGGTTAAGTTAGCTTGAATCGACTAAAGACACTTAACCAATCCAACTTAACGGGAAAGAGAACTAAGTAGTAAAACTTAGTTAAGAAGACAATAATCCTGGAAACTAAGTGGAAAAACTTAGTTAGTAGAACTAAGTAGTAATTCTTAGTATAACACGAAGGAGCGGACGTCCATCTGATTTTAAAGAAGATTCCAACGAATTGGGATACGAAGCCCGAGGCTTCGAGGGGACGTGAGGGTACTCTTGGTATCCCTCTGTGAGGCTGCAGATGATCCGCCTGGGCGCACAGAGGTTAAGGTCTGCGGTAGAAGAGCCAAGGGTATGCCTTGGTTGCAATATATGGCAACCAAAAGACTAGGATGGACCAGCGTGATTCGGCGAGAAGACGGAAGCCCTGTGATAGCAACTCGTCGTCTACCTACCATCTTCAGTCAAGCGAGACACGTGAAGCGGGAAGGCTGGAGGACTCATACGGACCACATACTTGTTATCTAGTTGTGGTTGCGGGGTGTTGTTGGCCATAGAATTAGTGGTGCAGATAGGGGCCTTCGTACAGTTCTCATTTTACAAGGGTGGCCTTCCATTAGTTGAGGGAGGGGTCGAGTGGGACCATAGCCACTGGAAAAACAGACCTTAACATCTGCATCGGCAGATATTGAAAGCTCCCAACCGAGTTTCGTATTTCTAGAGTAGCCCTGACATGGGACTCGGGTAGCACATTACAGGACATGTGCATCTAGACAAGCGATAACGATTCGCGATACATGCGTGGGGAAAGTCTAGGAACATATACCACTCTAGGTAGTGTATCCTAGACTAAAGGGCATCGTTCGACAGGTAGCATAATCCCTAGTTTGGAACTAGGTGGCATAAATCCTGAATACAAGAAGCGTTCAACAAATAGCGTAAACTCTAATTGAATCTAGAAAGCACTTGATATAAAACCTAGACTAGATCTAGGTAATAAATAATCAAGGTACGCCTGAAGGCGACGGAAACTACAGGGATTGGGATCACGTTATCGTTACTAGTTGGAACACTAGTTAGGTGGTGCAGAGATATAGAAATGAGTATATCGCGGTAAAAGCGAAGCGGAGAAAGTGTAGTAGTATATCCAGTTTATCTTGTCTTAGCATGTCTTGTGTGAATCTTATCTTGTTAGTCATATCATCATGGTATTATCTTGTATTCAGTTAATTCATGTCGTTCTGTTTCCCCTGTTCACATGCTAGAAGTTACTGACTTACTCCGGCTTTATGTCTGACTCTGTTTTTCTTTCGCTTCTTTTCTTCCGTTCCCCCCCCCCCTCGGTAGTTGAGGAGGGAATAGTATAACTCAGGATTAAATTGGACCGTTCCTCTTTCTCAGCTTGAAGATTTGACGAAGTTGTCCTTGGATTCTCTTTCAGATGCTATGGCTGGCTTATGCTACATTGGGGAATATAAATGTATTTTTATGCTTCTTTATCTAGTAAAGACAGATGATACTCTGAAATTGTAAAGCAATCTTGTACAATCTATTTAATCAATAAAGCAAAGTTTTATTTTCCGCTGTTAATTGTTTGTCTGTCTTGTAATTTATCTGCATCTTTTACCCATAATGCTCCATAGAACTTAGTGCATTCCCTTTGCGAGTGACACTAACGGACATGGGGTGTTACAGATATCGAATCCCGTCTTAGTAAAGAAGCCGAACTGAAAGTGGCGGACTTGCATTGATTTTTCAGATTTGAACAATGCTTGCCCGAAAGATAGCTTCCCACTCCCCAGAATTGACCAGCTTGTAGATTCAACAGCGGGACACGAACTTCTCTCTTTCATGGACGCATATTCCGGGTACAACCAAATTCCTATGCACGTGCCAGATCAAGAACACACGAGCTTCATTACAAATTTGGGGTTATACTGTTATGTGGTCATGCCATTCGGATTGAAAAACGCTGGAGCCACTTATCAGCGCTTGGTGAACAGGATGTTTTATAATCAAATAGGGAAGACTATGGAAGTTTATGTGGATGATATGCTTGTCAAATCGAAACAGTCCTCCAACCATACGCAAGACTTGGCAGAAATGTTCGGTATCCTGCAAAAGTATATGATGAAGTTGAATCCTTTGAAATGTTCATTTGGAGCGGCATCGGGAAAGTTTCTAGGCTTCATTGTGAGCTCCCGAGGGATTGAAATCAATCCCAGCCAAATAGCAGTGATTAGAAACATTGAAGAACCAAGGAGAATCAAAGATGTCCAAAGTCTTGCAGGGAAAGTAGCCGCGTTGAGTAGATTTATCTCTAAAGCAACGGACAAGTGCGTCCCATTTTTTGACTTGATAAAAAGGGGAAAGAAGAACTTCGAATGGACTCCGGACTGTGTCGAGGCCTTTCAAAATTTATTGGAATTGCTAGAAAACCCACCGATTTTGTCAAAGCCAGTGGATCATGAAGAGTTATTTGTTTACTTAGCAGTTTCGGCTCACGCTGTTAGCACAGCCTTGGTCCGAGAAGAAGACAAAGTGCAAAGGCCAGTATACTATGTAAGCAAGAAATTGGCAGCGGCAGAACGCAACTACCCAAAGATTGAGAAGCTCGCTTACAGCCTCCTAATTGCCTCCCGAAAACTTCGTCACTATTTCCAAGCTTACCCAATAACCATATACACTGACCAGCCTCTGAGGCAGGTGTTGTAGAGACCCGAAGCATCGGGACGATTGATTAAATGGAATATTGAATTAAGTCAGTTTGATTTAAATTTTCAGCCACGGAGGTCGATCAGGGGGCAAGCTCTGGCAGACTTTATAGCAGAATTCACAATCCCAGAGGAGGAAGTGATCGATGACAGAGTGGTCAAGTCAGAAGATGAGTTAAAATTAGATCCGTGGAAGCTATACACAGACGGAGCCAAGAACGACCGAAGGTCCGAAGCTGGAATCATCTTAGTCACTCCTGAAGGGCGGCCGTTATATTACGCTCTACGATTAGAATTTTCAGTGACTAATAATGACTCTGAATATGAAGCCCTGATTGCCGGGCTGAAGCTTGCTAAAGACCTCGGAATAAAGACATTAGACATATTCTGCGACTCCAAAATAGTTGTTTGCCAAGTGCGAAAGGAGTTTGTGGCTCGGGGACCTCGACTTATCGCCTACCTCGGGATGGTGGAAAAGCTGTTGAGCAACCTGGAGCGGTACAACATAACGCATATCCCAAGAGCCGAAAACCAGAAGGCAGACAGGCTGGCAAAGCTAGCTAGTTCCGACAACCCGGAAGAAACTGAAATAATTCCCATTGAAACGTTGGAATCGCCAAGCTTTGAGTCGATGGAAATTGAGTTCGCTTTCGAAGCAGAACCGGAAAAGGAGTCGTGGATGACCCCAATTAAGAATTTCCTTAAGAATGGAATACTCCCATCAAAGAAGAGTGAGAGACGGGCTATAGTTCGCAAGGCTACTAGATACATCCTTCAAGATGATACTCTTTATAGACAAGGATTTTCTATGCCCCTGTTACGATGTATAGCACACGACGACATCAAACGTGTACTAAGAGAAGTACATGAAGGTGAGTGTGGAGATCATACAGGAGGTCAGACTTTAGCGAAAAAGGTATTGCGGTATGGATACTTCTGGCCCACAATTAATAAAGATGCAGCTGATTATTCACGACGCTGCGACAAGTGCCAGAGATTCGCCAAAATCCCCAGAGCACCGTCGACCCAACTCAAATCGATGGTGAGTCCTTGGCCTTTTGCCACGTGGGGAATTGATATCATCGGAGTTCTACCAATTGCTAAAGGAGGAGCGAAATATGCAATAGTCGATGTGGACTATTTTACGAAGTGGGTGGAAGCTGAGCCCCTAACCAAAATCACGGCGAGAAAGGTGATAAGTTTCGTGGTTGGAAATATTATATGCCAATTCGGGATCCCAAGGACCATTATAACTGATAACGGAACCCAGTTCGATGGTGCTGAATTCAGAAATTTCTGCCAGAAATATAAGATCGACAAACGGTACACTGCGGTTGCCTATCCGCAGTCGAACGGGAAAGTAGAAGCAATAAACAAAGTTATAAAATCCATCCTCAAGAAACAGTTAGAACACGCAAAGGAAAAATGGGTTGACGAATTGCCCTTAGCTTTGTGGGCATATCGAACAACATTTAAGACAGCTACCAGTCATACCCCTTTCTCTCTCTCTTTTGGTTCAGAAGCAGTAATTCCAGTAGAGCTTGAGGTTCCCTCCCACAGGGTGACATATTATGACCCGATGACGAATCGGGCACTCTTACTCGAGTCTCTTGACGAAATCGAAGAAAAAAGGGATGAAGCAGATTTGCACGTATCAAGACATCGACGTTAGATGGCACGCTATTATGACAAAAAAGTTCGTCTTAGGACTTTTGAACCGGGAGATTTGGTGCTAAAGAGAGTCTTTCCATGCCTTCCTCACCTCGGTCCAAAGTGGGAAGGACCCTTTGTCATCCAACGGAAACTTGAAACAGGAACCTTCAAGTTAACGACCGTAGATGGCGAAGAGGTACCTAGAGCATGGAATGCCCAACACTTGATGCGATATTTGAATTAGAAATGTTGTACTCTTTGATGTTTTTCTTATGAACTCTGTAAAAAGGCACGACTTGCCTTAGAAAAATATGTTGATATGAACAAAGAACTATAAAGTGGATGTAGGCTACGACTTAGCCGAACCACTATAAAAATATTGTGTGTCATTTACTTTGCTGCATTATATATACCTTCAACTACTATTCTGTTGTGATTACGGAATATAAGATGATGTAAAACCTGAAAGGTTAAAAACAATTTATACGCAGGAAAAAGCACAACGACTGTTTGTGCGATAAGACATAAAAGAATGGGAAGACGACATTCTTAACTCTAACTCTTGAGAATTGAGAGAGAGTATAAAGGACGGGAAGACGACGTCCTCTGAGGCGTGAAGGTGCACCCAGACAAGAGACCGCCTCAGTAAGAACTCTAACCTGAGTATAAGACAGGAGAGTATAAAAACGCCTGAAAAAACGACAGGCATTAACGACGCAGAGAATGTAACCTCGTCGAAGTATCGGGGACATTCAGACTATTTGACTAAATCTTGAATGGTTTTTCAAGATTGACTGGGGGCATATATGTACACACATATTTCTCCCCACCGTAACTTCATTACACACTTATAGTGGGACATGCATTCATACATAAGTGCAAAACTAATAACTAACAGACATTGCAGAAAATGAATTATTTTTTATTTACAAATGAATGAATTTGTACAGGAAAACAGGCAAAAAGAAGGTGCAAGGGCCACCCTTGCAGCAACAATTATTGGTCAATCAAATGCTGAAATAACGCAAGACACTCCATCATTTGGACTTCGAAGAGGGCTTGGACTTCTTAGCAGCCTTCTCCGCATCCCCCGCCTCTTTCTCGGCCTCCGTCAAGATGCGCTTTGACTTTTTCTTCCATGAAGCTGAAGTGCTGGAATCTGTTTACTTCTTCCTGGAAGGCGGAGCGCTGGAATCAAGAGAAGACTTTTTAGCAAGTTCCTCTGTAATGGATCTAGTTGAAAGCTTAACAACTAGCCTTGATCCCGCATCCACTACTGCGAGGGGCTTAAGGCTTTTAGGGTCTAAGTCTTCAGCTTTTAGCTGCAAGCGTTTATCTTGGTCAGCTTTCAGTGCTGCTAAGGTAATATCATCGGCGCTTTTCGACTCCCCGACTATAGACACCTCGGGGTCTTCTTTATGTCCCCCGTTGCCGCCATCATCCTTTAAGGCGTCTATCATTTCGTCATCATGAGGAGTGTCAGCCTTGGACGGTTCAATTCCTACTCCCGAATCTATGGGGGCAGCCTTGTCTTTTCCCCCTTTAGCCTTCTCCGTAGGCTCTGCTCCAGAGGCGGTTCCCTGGGACACACCTGTCTTCTCGGACGGTTCAATACCTACAGAGTGAGAAGCAACAGTTATCAACTCAGGAGAAAATAATGGGTTCTTCATCGATTGCTCAATCACGTGACGAAAGGTAGAGATAACTTTGACAAATTGAGGTGAAAATGTAGAGATACCTTCCGAAGACTTCTCGACTGGGGTAACTGCTGTCTCCGATGCCGCTTCGGGTATAGGGGATAAAAGAGTTGTCCGAGGGATCCCCGGGTTTTCAGGATCATATCCCTCTACTTCAGGAGTTGCAGAGGCAGTAGAGGAAGAACCAGCCTCGGGAATGTTCTTTTGCTCAGCCTTCCGCCTCTCTTCGTCCATAACAGCAGCAATGAGGCGGCGCCCTTCAGCTAGGCGTTCTGGCTCATCATCTCGTAAATATTTCTCCATCAGCTTGTCCTCGTCAATGGAGTCAACCTTGAGCTCCTCTTTCTCCCACTCAACGATCTGACTCCATACTTGGACTAGAGTAGATGGATAATCTTCAATCCAAGAAATGTTCCGGCGGCGGATGATGTGCCAAAGAATTCAATCATTAATTCGCCGAAACCCTGAACCTCTCCCTCAGCCTCTAACAGTTGTTTGCGGGCCTCCTCAGCGGACTTGATAGCACATTCGACGTTACCCTCCGCTAGGGCAGCCCTGTTCTCCGCCTCCGCTAACTTAGAAGCCAAGTCAACGTTTTTCTTTTCCAATTCAGCATTCCTCCTTGCTAACTCGACATTCTTCCGCTCAAGGTCAACATAAGCAAGTCGCGTTTTGGCAGCATCTGACTTGGCATCTTCGGCTTGCTTTTTTAATTCAGAACGCTCTTGGGTATGGGACTCAAGCAAATCATGGTAGCGTTTTTGCAGATCTTCAAATTGTTGTTTGAAGCTAGTAGCATCCCGTTGAGCAACAACAAGCTGGGCCTGAGTATCCTCCAAGTCTTTTCCTAGATTTTTTAGGCCTTTGCATCATCTTCTACGGTTTTTTGCATTGAGTCAGCATTCGTGATTAAAGTGCGGATGATTCTGGAAAGGTCGCGCGAATACTTGAACATTTCTGGATACTGTTTCTCGACCGCATCTATCTTTGCTTTGGCCTCATCTGCCCATCTTGAAGAAATAGGCTCAAGAGCAGGTAAAAAAGTCAAGTTTTCAAAGTAATGATCAGGAAATTGCTCCTCCAGATACGCCCGCTTAACTGCAGTCTCAGCATCTAGCGGCGGAGGGGCGGGTATTGTCAGCTCAGTATCCCTGTGCGCGGAGGACTCAATAGCCTCTTTATCCATTCTAGGCCGTTTAGCAGGGACCTTACGCTTGCTTCGTGATTCAGTATCTTTTGGCGGACTCCTCTCCCCACTGCGCTTTTCTTGAGAAGAGGTTGAGTCTTTTGATTACGGCCTGTCCTCTTCCCGACGACCTTGGTAACTTTTATATCGATATGGGTCTGTCCGGACAGGAGAGCGAGAACGCGAGGTTCGCGAGCGGTAAGGTTCATAGGGCCTTCTCTCCTCCCTACTGCGATCGTCGCGGCGATCATACTCAGTATCATAGGGCGGATTAGACATGCTGCGGCGGAGTTTCCTGATATCATAGTAAGATCGGGTCATCGTGCCTGCACAACAAGACAAATGAAATTCAGAATCAATATTTTCACAAAGAGAAAGATGCAGTGAGTTGTGATGTTACTGTGTAAAGTGTGTCCTAAGTGGTGTTTTCCCCCCGACCAACCCGAGTCCGAAGCTAGACTAGTACGAGCGGGCTCTTTGGCTTTAGCATGAGTGGTCTCTTCGGAAGAAGTGAAAACTAAAGGATTCTTCCTGAAATCCTCTGAAGTGTAAATAGTTTCAGGTAAGGGGAGATCCCCCAAACCCTGAAATAGTGGGTCGTCGGTGCTAGGGGCATCTCCCTAAGAAGCATCGATCGGTGACTCTTTGGAAGACGTTGACCTTTCCGGAGAAATGGCATCCTCAGGAACAGTATACCCTTCGCGATGCTTTTCGGCCATGCTAGCCAATTCATCATCTTGGGTAGAAGAAGGAGAGGGTGAAGCCTGAAGAGGCACTGTAGGAAC
Source organism: Allium sativum (assembly GCA_030737875.1). Classification (NCBI taxonomy): domain Eukaryota; kingdom Viridiplantae; phylum Streptophyta; class Magnoliopsida; order Asparagales; family Amaryllidaceae; genus Allium; species Allium sativum. The sequence goes on from CM060919.1 coordinate 437,395,342, forward strand.
TCTCGAACCCTCGCCTGTTTCAGGGATTACGTCCACTGGGGGAATATATACATATGGAGCCGTCCCATGACCAATGCTATGGGTAATGGATAGCAACCCATGAAGATGAAGATATTCGTCTTTAAGGACTTCATCAATAGTTAAAAACTTCTGATCACCATTAAGGAGCTGGTGCATCCGATCAAAGAATACTTGGTCTGATATTTGTTTTGGGTTATCAACTGCAAACAAAAAGAAAAGCAAATTATTGCGGTGGTTTGTATGTACAGAGTTGGAATTTAGAAAACTAGTGCTTTACTTGATTTCGTCCACCTCCTAGCACACCCTGGTTGTTGCTTTACATAAAACCATTCCAGCCTGGAGTCCCCAGCTTTACTACTGAATGGTGCTGGAATTATCTTCCTCTTAGGGACAGACTCGAAGTAACAGAAAGAAGGGGTCTCTCGAGTCCGGTGCTTGAAGTTATAGAAGAAGTGAACGTCGTCAAAAGTGAGCTCTATGCCTAAGATCTCACGATACGCTACATATAGGGTATACAAGTAAGCATAGGAATTGGGATGCAGCTGCATGGGGGCAATCCGCATTTGTCTTAGAAAATCGACGACGAAAGGAGAAAATGGAGGAATAGCCTCGACCATGCACATCAACCGAGTGATAGCCATATACCCCTCCGGAGGGTTATGGGGACGATCAGATTTGGATGGCAACAAGGTATCCCCTTTGGGTATCCCGTACTTTAGTCGTATTCGGACAAGTCTGTCATTGTCGATCGTCGATTCAACGGAAGCTTGAGGTGATTCCAATATGACGGCAGACTCAAATTCATCAGGAGCTCGGTTATCACCAATCCCCCCTTCCTCTTCACAACCCAAAGAAACTCCACCCTCAGAAGACACATTGTCGCTTTCGCGAGTTTCAACCCTGTAGTCTGAGCCTTCATCATCCCACTCTGGATCCGAAGAAGAAGATATGTTCTCAAGAGTAATTTTGTTGGATGTCTCCGGGGCCTCCTTCTTATCTGCTAGTCTAGAGGAGCGTCTGGATGTCATGGTCACAAAACTATTGAAGAAGCAATAGCACAAGTTAGAGTAAATTAGCCCGTATCCCCCCGTGCATGTGTACAAACTAAAGTGTGAACAGTGTATGCAGAAAGTGTAAAGTTAATGTTTGAAAGTACGATGCAAAATCTTGGCAAGGTAATAAGGATCAAGGCAATTCTTGATGTCCATTTATGTTCGCAGGGCACTATCCTAACTGTCCATTAAGTTGAAGATTATGCCAAGAGTTGATTGGGCCAGTTAAACAAGTTTTTTATGCATTAAGTTGGACTGCTCTTCGGTTCGGTTCGGGTACATTCATGGGGATCGGATCGGGGGTGTAGCCCTGTCTTGGACTCGGACAAACATTGAAGCCCAGGAATCAAAGTCAGATCGGTTCGGAAGTGGATCCCCCAAACGGTTCGGATTGGATTAGGCAGACATGCTTCTCTCCCCCTTTAATTGTACAGTTCGATCCGACCCGGCGGGGTGAATTCTATTTCCCTCTTCAACTGTTTGCCCTGACCCGATCTGACCTTCTGAATTTCTCTTCCTTTTCCTTTCCTCCACTTTCCGTACTCCATCGCCCTAGCCAACCCCTTGTAATCTCCTTCTTCTTCCTCTTCTTTAATTTTAAACCTAATTTCGTCTCTGAAACCCCAGTTATGATCGAAAACGTCATGACTCCCCCTTCCAACGCCTCAAAGTGGCAACGGAGCCACCAATGACGATAACGAAGGAAGAGGATGCTGTAGCGTAGAAACCACATCTAAATCGGTCGAATTGACCAAGAATTTCAATTAAAACCAATCATCATGAAATCGATCAAGGATTTAAACCTACCAAGGTGGTTAACTTGGAGATCCGCACGAGAATTGTAAAAGTTTTCCTCTTTTGAGACCTAGCTAGGGTTTCGGAACAGAACCTATAAAACGGTGAAAGAAAAAGAAAGTGAGAGGAAGATGAAGGCTACGTTTATATAAATACATGGTCAGTGACTATTCGTATCCCCGTTCGGACCGGCTCGAAAGCCCAGTAGCACAGCTTGGCCCACTAGTCCAATGCGAAATAGAAGAAGAAGAGGATCCGTTCGGGTCGGAATCCGAGCCGAACAGAATGTCATATCTCAGCATGGCATGTGAATTAAATTAAAATTCGAAGAAGAGGATGAAAGCACAAGGAAAATCAAAGGAAATATTACCTAGAAGGCGATATGCAATGATAATCAAAGCATGCTCCGTTTCCAACAGAAGCATCCTTTGAGGGGGCAAAATGTTAGCCCACTTTGTGAACTAGGCAACACAAAGTCGAGATGTAAAGCGTTGAAGAACTTAGAAAGCGTCATAGCAGATCGGATCGGAGAGCTGCTACTATTCGGATCGGAGAGCTGCTACTATTCGGATCGGAGAGCTGCTACTATTCGAAACGGAGAGCTATTGCCAGTTCAAAACGGAGCGGAGTAAAATGGATAAGGACTCAATTTCAGCTCTCAAGTCGGGTCGGATCGGATGCCCCGATCCGAACCCCCTCTGCACGCTCCTCCGAACCGAACTCATATTCCACGTCGCTTCCCCCCACGATCGCCTGAATATTCGGAATGGTTATGACCAGTTCCTACCCATGATAATCTCTACTCTGATGCGCTGTCAGCACTGGAGTCCATCCGAACCCGAGGACGATGGGATGGAAGACACGTGGCTCTGACCCGGATCGGATTTTGAGCAAATTTTCACCTATAAATACCTCGCCTAGAGACAATTAAAGAGGGATCTTCTTTTTGGCACTTTGAGAGTTCAAACACTTTCATAAACCGAATTCCAGTACTCCCAGATAATCCAAACCGTCTTTCAACATTTGTTTTGAGACAATTGAATGAATATATGTGAGTTGTGAGTGAAATTGAGTGAATATCTCATTGTAATTGCAACTATATCATCGAGAATAGTGATTGATAAGTGGACGTAAGCTTTTCAATGCCGAACCACTATAAATTCTGTGTCTCCATTTTACTTTTGATCTTATTTTATTTCGATTTCAGTCAATTTGGGTGTTAGAACCACTTTCTAGTCTAACAAATGATAAACTTCTGCCCCTCCTCAAGTTTTAATCCTCCTAGATTTGGTGGCTAGATTCGCCCCTGGTCAACGGTAAATAATATCTACCCAGGTAATAAATAATATAAAAAACCGTTAATTTTTGGACAAAGTTTGAGAGAATTGCAAGCAAAAGCAGCTGCTCAAACATACAAAATGAATAAATAAAATATTTTTTTACAAGCTGTAAGGAATTTAGCCCAAAAATGCAAACATAGCAGCCATTGGTTTCGTTCTATCAAAAATAATTGACTCAGCACAATTATATAGAATCTAATAGCGTCAGTTGCAGATCTGAAATGAAAAATCAAATAATCTAAAAACATGAATTAAACAAACCTTGGGTTCTCTAAGAAGCGATTGGGGATCCCAAACAGCAAAAGTAAGGCAGACGAAAACGATTAGAACTGTGGCAACCCCTTTGGAGCCCTTCAACAATTAACATGACAAGGTGTTTTATTGTAATTTCACCAAAAAAATTTGAAGAAATCCTCCATAATTTCGAGCGGCATTAAACTGAAAGAGCGAACAGCAGAGTGGAAAATGAATGACGGCATGTGAACTGGATAAAGCTGGGTCTCCATGTTTTGATGATTCTGGGTCGGGTCGGGTAAGGTAATTTGAGTTACTAGTAGCTGTTGCTGCTTTTCTTTTTAGTCTGAATACGTATGCTATTTCTATAGACGTTTTTATGTATGTTATACTTATAACAATTTGATTGTTTTATGAGCAATTACTAAAAATTAGTCTTGATTGATTTTTCAATTACTAAATATTAGCCTTAATTATTTATAATTATTAATTGATTTCTTAAAATTAATTATTAAATATTACTGCTTATTGTTAAGTATTACTTCTTAATTATTAATTACTGCTTATTAGTTAATATTATATTTAAATATGAATTATTAAATATTGATTATTAATTATTCAATATTATTTCTTTAGTAACAACTATTAATTATATTTATGAATTATAAAATGTAATCGGAAAATATGAACTATAATTTACTAACTATTAATAATTAATCATAATAAATTATTAAATATAAGATTAACTATTTACTATTTATAATAATTGATAATTACTCACTAATTATTCAATATTAAGCATTACTTTTTAATTATGAAATCTTAAATATTAATTAAATATTAAATGTTAAACATTAATTATTATATAAATTATTCAATATTATTTATTTAAATTAGTTCCTATTTCTTAAATGTAATTATTAAGCATTACATATAATTTCCTAGATAGTAATAATTACTATACTAAATTATTAAATATAAAAAAATAATGATTGATTAATAATAATTAGCAATTATAAATTATTAATCGTTAATCAACCATGAGTAACATATAAAGTTATTGTGTATGTTTATTTGTACACGCATTAGCTTCGATTAAAATAATTTGTGTTCGCTTCATTTCCAATGGAACATATGCAAATAATACTATTTGCTTCGATGCATTTGCCTCAGTTGCTAAGAAATCGAAGCAAATAACATTAGTTGCTTCGGTTCCTAAGAAACAGAAGCAAATGACAGTAGTTGCTTTGGTGAATTTGCTTCATTCATAAGGACAATAGAAGCAAATGAAAGTAGTTGCTTCGGTGCATTTGCTTCGGTTGTAAGGACAACGGAAGCAAATGATACTATTTGCTTTTGTTGCAAGCATAACAAAAGCAAATAACACAATTTGCTTCTATGCATTTGCTTCGGTTGCAAGGATAACAGAAGCAAATAACACTATTTGCTTCTGTTGTAAGGACAACTGAAGCAAATGAAGCGAAGCAACAGACCTATTTTGTAGTAGTGATTCATGGGAGTAAACCCGTTCTGTGATATACGGCGTGGTCCCGTGATATGCTTCACATTTATATAAGTTTATAACTGTTTAGAGTTTCTCACACCAGTCCCATGACTGACTCGTAGTTTTTTTTCCCTTGCAAACTCAGGTGCTCCTATTTTCTACATGGGTAGTCGAGTACTTTGTTTTACAGATGTTTATCTTCAGCAGGATTCTGAATCGAAGCTTAAAGCTGTGTCCAGGGCATTGATAGTTTATATTTCCGTTGTGCACTGTATTACAATTATTGTAATTTATCTTCCGCTGTATTATTTCGATGTACTCTGATATTCTGTACTATGATGTAACATTATTATGATGTTTATAAAAGTCTTCTGTTGTTGTTCTGATGTTGTTGTATACCCAAAGTTAGTGAATCGAGGATTTCCGAATTTCGAATAAGGCCTTGTGGTCGATTCGGAGGGCGGGGATTTTCGGGTCACTACAGTTGGTATCATTTTGGTTAAATTCAAATCTTTGGGGTATAACTCATTAGAATAGAATGAAAGACTCATCAGAGGTAGGATTAGTAATATTCAATAAGAAATACTCATTAGAGATAGAATCAGCAGTATTCTAGAATGAGTAGCTCATTAGAGATAGGGTTAGTAATACCCTAGAATGAGTTTAGAGTAACACATTTATAAGTAACGTATTTGTGACTATTTATGTAATCCGATTTTGAAATTATATTTTTGAATATATAAAATTATATATTTGAAAAGTTAATGAACCAATTGATTGCTGGTTGTGATGTGTGATTATTAATTAAACTAATAAGAATTGGAACGATGAAACCAATTAAAGAATGGAAGCTAAATTAATCAACTTGAATCAAATATTGAACTAAATTGGAAGCTAAATTAATCAACTTGAATCAAATATTGAACTAAATTGAAATTCGATTGAATTTGCATACATGTACATGCATATAAATTGAACATGTCATAGCAAGGAGGCTAGAGAAGAGGAATAAAATTGTATGCCCGACAAATAGGTACATGTTTACTGATTTATTTGGGTTTTGATGATTTTATGAGCCGATTGGCTTTTTCTTTTTCTTTTTGAGATGAGAGGGCCTGTGTGGCGGTTTGGGGAATTTCCCGATGCTCCCCGTACAAAGGAGGTTATGGCGAAATTTTTCGAAAATTTAGGGTGTTAGCCAAATTTTTGAAAAATTTGAAAATTTCTAAGAAATTGAAAAGTTGAAGAACTTAAGCCAGAATGAAAGCTGAGTTGATTAGTAAAACAACTTTCAGCTCTGTTCCTTTTCGAGGACAAAAAGATTTTAAGTAGGGTAGATTGTAACAACCCGGAATTTCAGAACCAATTTAAAAATTTTATTTTAGCTATTTTAATGAATTATGGATATTTAAAACGAATATTTTAAATAATAACGACTGAAAATTCATTTAAAACGAAACTTGAGTTTATTAATTTATAAAATTTATATTACGAGCTTGAAATGGCGCGGTAGTTTGAAAATTCGATTTTCAACTTTGAATAAATATATAAAATTCATTATAAGTCAGAATTGAATGAAACAAGAAACGCTAGGATCGAATTAATCATATTTTCCTTATGTATGTAAGAAATTGAGATTTCACTTTAGAAATAGTAAGTTATGTCTAAATTGAAATTTAGGATTAGCGCTGTAGAATTTATATATATATTTTAATATATTTTAATAATATATAATCCCTTTAAATGGAAAATTTTCAAACGACTTCCGGAATTCGACGAAACCACTTTCTATGGATCCGGAATGTCAAATTATCGCTAGGTTTCAAAATTCATAATTTTTGGAACTAATATGGGAGCATGGCACACTTAAAGGCACCTACAGTTTTAGTTGTAAATTGAATCGATTGGAAAAAGGGCCATTTTGCAAACAGATAGGGAATTTGAGAAACTAGTTTCTATGGGACCGTCTCGTTAAAACATAGCTAGATTTATTTTTCTAGAATTTTTGGAGTTAGTATGTCACCCCTGCAAATTAAAACATACGTTGAATTCAAATTTAAAAGGTATATTATTTTATATTTTAAATTTGATAAAAACTTATCGAAACAACCGAATTGGCTTATGGCACATATCCCATTGCGTTCGGAATGGGGATATTTAACTAGAGGCGAAAGTCATGGGGGTTGATTTGGACTTCGAACGAAAAATCACCTTTTTGAAAAAAAAAGAAATATATATAATAATATTACATCCCTTTTCCCCGTTGACCCCCCTCTCTTTCATTTTTTCACAAATCAGTAAAAAGAAAAGAAAAAACCATGATCACCGATTCTCCAATCGGAAAAAATCCGGCGCCACCTCCCCTACTGTTGCCACCCCACCGTGCCGCCGTCCACCCCGCCACCAGCTCCGACCCGCCGCATCGGTGAACCCCACAGCCCTTTCTCGAAACAGTGGATCCCCAAATCCCGCGATCCCGCAGCGCCAGCGTCAATCAACCAAGCTCCGCCTTCGCTGTCGGCTGCTCCTCCGGCTAGTGGTGGTGACCTCCGATGCAAGCCGGTCCCTCCTTTATTTCCTTTGCCCGATCTCTTTTCTTGGAAAATGGTGGCTGGAAAAAAATCCTAGGGCTTCTCTGAAATCCTCCCCAAATCAATTTGATTGCTGGAGTGCTTCTTGTATGGATTGAGTCTTGAATTGCTTGCTTCTTTGATTGAATGCTTTCTGATTTGGAGGAATTCGAGTCGATCGAAAACTGTGAGTTTTCTAATTTTAAATTCCTACATTAAGCTATGATTTTTAATTAAAGAAAGTCGTGATTTTTCATTGAGGAAAGCAATGATTTTTATTTACAAAAAATATGATTTTTCTATATGAAAAATATGATTTTTAAGTGAAGAAAAATAGGATTTTTATGAAATGAAAAATAAGATTTTTAGATGTATAAAAATATGATTTTTAGAAGTATAAAAATATGATTTTTAGAAGTATAAAAAAATATGATTTTTAGAATTATAAAAAAAAATGATTTTTAGAAGTATGAAAATATGATTTTTAGTAGATAAAAATATAACTTGTAGTTAGATAAAAATATAATTTTTATCGTATGTATAATATGATTTTTGATCATATGTTGAAATTATTTTTAGAAGGATAAAAGTAGGATTTTTATCAAGTTAAGAAAATATTTTTTTAGATCGACAAAAATATGATTTTAATCGTACAAAGGAAATATTTTTAGTTAGATAAAAATGGGATTTTTAGCGTGTACAGAAAATATTTTTAGTAAGTTAAAAATGTGATTTTTAACTAGAGTATGTTATGAAAATATTCTTAGAAAGGTAAAAATATGATTTTTAGCCTAGGTATGTTATTTATAAAATAGCCATACAAAATGATAATTATTGATTGGTTAAAAATATTATTTTTACGTAGGAATGCTAAATAGATCAACGATCAAAGAATGGCGGAGTGGAAACCCATGGTGAGAAACCGAAACTTTATAAAGGGCTAGTTAGTTAACTATTTGCTAGTTAATTGCTTAAGTTATGTGATGATTGTTAGTTGATAGTACGAGTTGATTTGCATGTTAAAAATATGATTTTTAACTAATGTATGTGAAGTAAAAACTGTGCAAACGTAGATTGTTAAGTTAAACAATTTGTGTTGGTTAATAAATAAAATTTATTAAGTCGTTAAATGAAGTTTAGAAAGTTGAAAATGACATTTTTAACTATTATACGCGACGAAGATTGTACATATGACTACTATATGTGCATTCTATGCGAGTGATGGTTTCTTGGATTAAAATAGGTTTTATATAACTTAAGTTTTCAAACTTATAAATTGGAATGGATTTGAATGGAAACAGTGTTCGGAATATTTCGAGATTGGATTTCGTGGTTATACGGATATTGTTATGGGAATTTGGAAGATAACGATATCGTTATTCCCGATATGATATATGTTGGTTTTAGAATTTGATATTGAATATAAATCGACGCTACATCTATTCAAGGCCTTGTGTTTAATATCAAATTGGATTTTGTAAATGAAGATTAAAACTAAGAAGAGTTTTAATAAATCTTTAATTAGATTTGGAATGTATAGTTGGTAATTAAATTTACCAAAACACCAAATATACTTGGTTGTTGATATGTCATTGTTGATTGATTGAATGGATGGTGCTCGACCAGTTTATGAGCAAATATATGCTTTTACATTTAACATTGGGTTGGGTAGGAATATTTGTATGCTATCACCTTGTGAAACACTTCACGATTTGACTATGAGGTGTTAGCGATGTTGAGTTCATTTCAAATTTAATGAATGATTTTGAAATGATATTTTTCTTAAGTGAAAAGAAATGTATTCCCGATATTTGGACAAGGTATGTTTTATAAAAATGTTTTATAAAACGGAAAGGATTTCGAGGGCTAGAAACCGATGATTCCGAAATGATTTGGAAATATATTATGTGGTCGACATTGTGGTTCATCGCGTAACCGATTAATTGCTATTGATGATGTATCTGTGTAGTGGCGGAGAATTTATTCTTTTGCCTAACACCCTTCTTTGAGACGTACGAGCTCAGAGGTTGTGTGATTAATAGTAACTGATCATATGTGTGAATTGCTGATGTGAAGTACTATAGTTTGAAAGTACTTGTGGTTATTATGTTGGGAAATGATTTTTCCCTACTTCGGGATATAAAAAATGATTTAGTATGTGGATAAAGATGCGGGTGACCCGGCAGAGACTAAAAGTAGAAGGGCGGTGTAGGCTTCCGCCATAGGTGGGATGGTGCATCGTCAGTGTAGCCTGCTCCATTGTAGGAGGTGCATATATATATCGAGTTGGTTTAGGTGCACACAGACTTGTCTGAGGGAATATGACCAATATTTGGTTGCATACTTGTTTGTATGCATTGTTATGTTTTGGAATTCATATTTCCAAATGTTTTGTTTTGAGATCCCGAAGTGAAATCTACTTTATTATGAAAGCTAGTTATGTATTTCAAATGATTTGAAATAAGAAATCGAGAATAAAGTCCAAAGGAATAATTTCTGTAAAGTGAATTGAAACTTTTGAAAATCTAAGTTTGGGGATTAGGCCTAAACGGGTAGATTGGAATTGCCTGTTGATTGATGCATTGTAGATCCATATATCTATTATTGGTTATCGTATATACACTGGCATTCATGAGGGTAAACCCGTTCCGTGATATACGGCGTGGTCCTATGATATGCTTCACATTTATATAAGTTTATAAACGTTTAGAGTTTCTCACACCAGTCCCATGACTGACTCATAGTTTGTTTTTCCCTTGCAAACTCGGGTTCTCCTATTTTCTACATGGGCAGTCGAGTACTTTGTTTTGCAGATATTTATCTTCAGCAGGATTCTGGATCGAAGCTTAAAGCTGTGTCCAAAGCATTGATAGTTTATATTTCCGCTGTGCACTGTATTACAATTATTGTAATCTATCTTCCGCTGTATTATTTCGATGTACTCTGATGTAACATTATTATGATGTTTATAAAAGTCTTCTGTTGTTGTTATGATGTTGTTGTATACCAAAAGTTTGCGAACCGAGGATTTTCGACTTTCGAATAGGGACTTGCAGTCGATTAGGAGGGCGGGGATTTTCGGGTCACTACAGTTAAACCCAGTCTTTCCGAATAACTTGCGTATCTTATAAACAAGTGCTATTAAAACACATCATACACCTCATTCCATTCCAGAATATTCTTTTATTCATATATTCACATTACTGGGAATTAATCCCATTTATCTTCTCAAAGATTTGATTCATTTAAATCTCTTGTTTAAATCTTTCTTTGAAAACCATTGCAAAAGATTTTGTATTATCTTTTAGCAATTTTAAACCAAATCACAGTTTATCAAACTAGTCGGTATTAATGCCTTACCGAAGTAATCATTTATTTTAGTAACCCAATCCCGACCTTTTCATCCCATGAAGCAAAACTGGTGGTACTCCATATCTTACACCCAATGTGTTATCATTAATTATAATTACTGTTTAGCGTTCAAATCTAATTAAAGATTTAACTATCGCATGAAGCAAAACTTGCGATACTCCATCCCGAACAATTCTTGAATTCGGTATGTTTAATTACCTTATTCATATTTCAATTTAATTAAAGATTCGTTAAAGCTCTATCTTAGTTTTAATCTTCAAAAATCATTATTCAATGATTATTCAACTTTAGGAAATTAATATTATCTTTAACTAACTGGGTTAAAGAACTAATGTCATTTAAAACAACAGATCACAATAAACCCAAAATCATCTTCCATATAAATGGAATCTTCATAGAAAACAGATCAATATATAATCGACATATATTTCCGTATCAGACTAATAATATAAATGGAATAACGGCAAAGCCTTTTAAATTTCATAAATAATAATGGCCTTCCTTCACAGAAGCTCATCTCGATTATTATTAAATCGAATTCCATTCAATTCCAATTTAATGTATTAAATTGGAAAACTTTCTTTGGAAAATTTCCATTAAATCTTAATAAAAAGATTTATAAATTCCAGATCATATCTTCATCATTAATCGGGTTAAGGAATCAATGTCGTTTAAAAAATCGTTCACAATGAACCCAAAATCAACTTCCACTTTATTCCAATTATATTTATTAATTGGAAAACTTTATTAAATCTTATTTAAAAGATTTATACTTTTCTCATTTAGGTTTAAGAACAGTGTTATTGAAGACACCATTCACGACAAACCTTAAATCCAATTTGATATTAAATATAAGGCTTTAAATAGAATTCATGACGAATTATATTCAATATCAAATTCTGAAACCAATAGATATCGTATTAGGAATAACGATATCTATATCTTCCAAATTCCTCAACGATATCTGTATAATCACGGAATCCAATACTGGAATATCTGAAGATAATTTCCATTCAAATCCATTCCAACTTATACATCAGAAATTTCTGATTATATTAAAATCATTCCTTTTTCTTTCAATTCTTTTACTTAAGTTGCAAAACAACTTATCCTGATAAAAATATCTTTTATCTTTACAAAAGTGGAATATTTCATCCAAAATCATTCTGAATCATTTATTATGATTTTATATTATTTTTCCCTATTTTTAATCATTTAATAATAGGCCCTTTCAGTTAAATGACGTTTCAGGTCATTTAACGGCACTGACGTTGTTTTTATTCCAATTTGATTTTGATATTTCTCAAAATCCAACTATTAGATTTCAAATCTCATATACTCATTTGAAAGCTCTTTTTGATACGAACCCATAAGTTCCAATTTCAGAAGAATCTGACGGTGTGGATCTTCCCTTACGTCCAATCGAAGTTAATGGTCGAAATTCGCGAACGGTCGCTGCACGACGCGTTCTATTCAAATCATTATATATATATATAGTCGATTTCCATTTAAATCGTATTTTATAAATCGTTTATAAATTCATTTTAAAATGATTTCAACTTCATTTTCAATTTTAAATCAAAATTGAATGTTCCGTATCATTATAATATTAAAATGATAATATTTTCAAAATATCTGATTTTGAAATCCATTTATAAAATGAATAAAATCTATTGATAAACCCGTTCGAGTTAAAATGGCGTTTAACTACTTAACTCGGATTCATTCACTTTAATATTTTTGCGTCCATCTAAAATCGGACATCAAAAACATATTTTACTTCTTCACTGGATATTATTTGAAAATATTCGTTATTTCCAAATTGGAATGTAGCTCAATCAATTACCATATAATTTTAGTTATACGGATTTCATACATCACATGTATTCAACAATAATGATAGATAATCATTAAACATTCAAATAACAACCAGAGTGCATTCTGCAACTGTATAAGTATTAAATAAATAAATAAATAATGCTTACAGCAGTCTGTCAGTCAATCGACTGACATACAACTAATCACAAGGGTGATGTGTGATCATAATATCATCCCAAGACCCGTGTGGGGTTTCAACCATCAAATAATAATAATAATTTGTGCACTTGGGCGACGTGTAAAAATTATCGTCCTAATCAATATCAGTTAAATAGGTGTACATAAACAAGCCGTCCAACTTGTAAATAAATATTTATTTCAATTCATTTTATGAAAATTTTATACAAATAATTTATACATTTCAGTTTCAGAAAAATTCAGCATTATAACGGCGCAATATTAGAACCGAAATAATGTCTAACATTATCCCTCTCATGATACTGGCTCGCGCCATACACAACAATCAATCAATCCAATAATTCCACAATACAATCAATTTTTCCACAACACAATCATATCACACAAATCATCCACGGCTTAACAAAAAGTAGTGACAGTAGCTACTAAGCTCCATTTACAACCTAGGATATAATAACTAAATGAAAATGGTTTGAGTGAGGAGTTCTCACTTTGGTTTCCACTCTATCAGTCTTTATTTAATTTAGCTAAAAATTCAACTGGCTCCATTTCCGTTCTAGTCAGTTCCAGGTTGCAGTGATCATCGCCACGATTCAAATGGACTTGGGTTTGCGAATTTTTGACGACATATGAAAAAGATATGAGTTTTTAACTTTAATTACACAAATAATTTAATTAAAATCTAATTAATCTCCTAATTGCTTGTTCATCACAATCAAGCCCATCGTCTTCTTCGTTTTTATCTAAACTGAGAAAACCCATTTTAGCTGTCACCTAGGTTTCTAGTTCGCACAAAATCCAAGGCCCCAGATCACAATCGGTTGGCACCACGTCGAACGCCATCGAATGCTCCACCTCCGCCGGCGGCGGTGCCCAGCTCGCGCCCTCCTTGACGCCAGAAATGGCGTGCGATTCCGACGACTTCCCGCCTCAATTGCTCACGATTTACTACACAATATCTGATCATACTAATGTGAAATTGAAGCTCTCATCTTACCCATTGATTTTCATGCTTTTAGTTTTCGAAAATAATGAATGAATTAAAATAAAAGGGGAGGGGAAGATTCGGTCGTTTTCAGCCGTATATACGATGAATGCAGCGGCTAATAAAATGAGGATAGGAATTAGGGTTTTCTAATGTTTATATATATATATATATATGTATATATTATTTAATTCCATAAAGTGAGTTTTGCATTCGAACACCAAACGAGGCCCAATGACTGTCACACCAAGCTAAATACCCTCATTCTGGACACAATGAGATATGTTTCGTAAGCCAATTCAGCTATTTTTAACAGTTTTTATCAAAATTAAAATATAAATTAATATAACGTTCATAATTGAATTCAACGTACATTTTAATTTGTCGGGCCACATACTTGCTCCAAAAATTACGAATTTTGGAATCTAACTATGTTTTGATGATACGGTTCCATAGTTACCGGTTTCATCAAATTCCGAGCCCGTTTGCGAAATGGCTTTTTTTCCAGTCGATTAAATTTACAACTAAAATTCAACGTGCCTTTAATTTTGTCACGCTCACATATTAGTTCCAAAAATAATGAAAATTGAAACATAACAATAATTTGACATTTTGGATTCAATAAAAGTGGTTTCGTCGAATTCGAAGGTCATTTGCAAAATATCCATTTTTAAGGGCATATATATTTATTAAAAATATATATATAAATTCTATAGCGGCTATTTTGAATTTTAAACTGGACATAACTTATAATTTATAAAGTGAAATATCAGTTTCTTACCTTCATTAGAAAATTACAGTTCAAAACATTCCAACGTTTCTTGTTTTATCAAATTCTGACTTATATTGAATTCTGTATATTCATTTGAAGTTTAAAATCGAATTTTCAAACTACCGGGCCATTTCAGGCTCGAAATATATTAAATATAAATTTATAAGTTCTAATTTCCTTTAAAATAAATTTTTAATTGTTATTATTAAAAATAAATCATTTTAAATATTCAAAATCCATTAAAATAACTTAAATTAAATTTTAAAATTAGTTCCAAAATTCCGGATTGTTACACAAAATGATCAAAAACAAAATTGGTAAACATTATGGACATGTCTCACATCCCCATAAACCACATCAAAATAAGAGAATGATCCAACCCTCAGGGAATAAAATAAAAATATTTTACGATTGTTCGATTCGTAAAATGTGGGCTGTTACATTGTACATTGGTGAATGAAATACGTGTGCACAACGTTAGAGCGGGGTATGGAATGTGACATTTAATTAATGTTTTTTTTATTAATTGTTTACATGAGGATGTTGATGTTGCATTAAATAGGAGAGGGCCTACAACGTGCAAATTTTTCCATAGAGCCTGGCATTTTACACAGTTTTTGTTGTTTTCTCTTTGATGTTTTTTTTCTATGTTTTGGAGCATCTGTGTCCCTTTATTTTACTTTACGTAAATTTTGTTTTTTTAAACTCTTTTCGATGCTCCAATAAAATAGCAGATGTCCATTTGATTCCATCAGCTTTGAGAAATAAATAAATACCAAGGAGTCAATTTTCTCCAATGGGCTGGATGGAACATTTGATCCGTTAGCTCCGTTTAGACAAACGCCTAATGCGTTACAAATATAAAATTGAACGTGAACGGTAGCTTAGCTGCCTTAAACACGTCGAGTAATTATTAGTACAGATCTGGACCGCACATTAACCAGATCCATGCGTTACAAATAATTTAATTAAAATCTAATTAATCTCCTAATTACCTGTTCATCGCAATTAAGCCCATCGTCTTCTTCATTTTTTATCTAAACCAAGAAAACCCATTTTAGCTGTCACCTAGGTTTCCAGTTCGCACAAAATCCAAGGCCCAGATCACGATCGGTCGACACCACGTCGAACGCCATCGAATGCTCCACCTCCGTCGGCGGCGGTGCCCAGCTCGCGCCCTCCTTAACGCCAGAAATGGCGTGCGATTCCGATGACTTCTCGCCCCAATTGCTCACGATTTACTACACGATATCTGATCATACTAATGTGAAATTGAAGCTCTTGTCTTACCCTTTGATTTTCATGCTTTCAGTTTTCGAAAATAATGAATGAATTAAAATAAAAGGGGAGGGGAAGATTCGGTCGTTTTCAGCTGTATATACGATGAATGCGGCGGCTGATAAAATGAGGATAGGAATTAGGGTTTTCTAAATAAGAGAATGATCCAACCCTCAAGAAATAAAATAAAAATATTTTACGATCGTTCGATACGTAAAATGCAGATTGTTTCATTGTACGTTGGTGAATGAAATACGTGTGCACAACGTTAGAGCGGGGTATGGAATGTGACATTTAATTTATGTTTTTTTATTAATTGTTTTGTAGTTAATTACTTATTTGTTTATTGTGTAATGCACGACTAATTAAATGAAATGACAGTACAAATATTGAAATACTGCAAATTAACTGCCTTAAAAATACAACGGTAAATTGCATCTATAATACCATAGAAATTCAATAATCTAAAATGATTGTCACTGCAAATTGAGAGTCTGGGGGAGGCAACCTCCAAGGTAGGAGTGTAGGGACAATGCCCTGCAAAAACGGTTGATATGACGGCCAGGTCACGGGTGTTTACGGGACAACTCCCCGTTCCAAAAAAAAAAAAATAAAAAAAAAATACCATGTTTATCGTTTAAATTTGAATTTAAATAACAAACGACACGATGGTTGGTGCTAAAAGATGCTTGTTTGCTTTAAACAGACATCACTAACAGATTTATACGATACTAAAACACTTTGATTCGATCGCAACTCAAAAATCGCATCTCAAATGGATCTCATCTGCAGAAGAGCGGTGCAACTTTTAAAATTGGAAGAAGTGTGGCAGCTACTAGTAATACTGATGAGTGGAAGCAACTTTACGAAGATTGACAACATAACTAATAAAAAGAGATTGTTGAACTTTATTCTCAAGAAATTCATTACTTGCAATTGGAAGGAGAGGAATAATACGATTTTCACGTCGGACAAAAAGAGAACTGCAGTTGACATGAGGATGTTAATGTTGCATTAAATAAGAGAGGATCTACAGCGTGCAAATTTTTCCATAGAGCCTGACATTTTACACAGTTTTTGTTGAGTTTATTGTTTTCTCTTTTATGTTTTTTTTTATATGTTTTGGAGCATTTGTGTCTCTTTATTTTACTTTACGTAAATTTTGTTTTTTATGTTTGCTTTTTTGAACTCTCTTCGATGCTCCAATAAAATAGCAGATGTCCATTTGATCCCACCAGCTAGCTTTAAGAAATAAATAAATAAATATCAAAGAATCAATTTTCTTCAATGGGCTGAATGCAAGATTTTATCGGTTATCTCTCTCTACGCTTGATGCTTGATGCCTTGCAAATAGAAAATTGAACGCGAACGGTAGCTTAGCTGCCTTAAACACGTCGGGTAATTATTAGTACAGATCTGGACCGCCCATTAAGCAGATCCATCTAGACCTAGGGTTTGGTTATTCATATAAATACAGATCTGGATCTGGGTTGCCCGTGGCCACAAACGTAGTTAATCATATGGATGACACAGTTGTGCGACAAACGCGCTGGTCGGTGATGACAAAAGGGAAGGCTTGCGGCCGCCTGAGAGCGTATGCTTATGCTGTTCATTCTTCCTTCCTTGGATGTCTGAGACTAGTCTACTTTATTATTTAGAATCCTTTGTACAAGTGTTTTTCACGGTAATTTTGATATTTGATTTGGATTAGTTTGCGTTCAGTTTTTCAGTGGGTGTCCTCCTCTTTTGATGTTTGATTTTGATATTTGTTTTTCATGGTAATCCTTTCTACTTTCCCAGATCGAGTAGCCATAAGTTTCAGTGTATTTGTCCCTGCTGCACTTTAACATGTAAGAGGCCCAATCCACGGGCTTGCCGGGTATGGTTTTGGTCGAGGAAATGCATGTGTTGCTAATGCTGCTTGGCCTCCAACTCGCTATGTTTTTTCACGTGTGCCTTTTGGTTTAGGAGCTTGGAGAACTCCTGCAAGGTGGTGTTGAAATCTCCAAAGAAGTTGAATGAAATATATTTAGTCCCACATTGGCAAATAATGGGTTAAATGTTGTGTACAAATATAGGATCCTCATTCTCTTAATTGGCCCTTAGGGTCAGGTAATTTTGTGCGAGAGGGAGGACCCATATCTGATGAACACACACGCGCGCGCGTGCGCCGCCCGCCCGTCCGACCGACCGTACCGAACCGGGCCGGGCCGGGTCGGGTTTGGGCTTGGGCCTTGAATAAAACCTTATTTTTTGCACTAAAAAAACTCAGCAATTTTAAACGGGTTTTTTGGAACGGAGGCGGATACGGGTGCGACCCGTTTGGAATGAGCGGGTGCGACCCGTTACGGTTCAAATAAGCGGACGCGTTCATTTGAATCAGACGGCAACGGTTGCGTTTTTTCAAACGGGTGCGACCCGTTAACGCATCTTTTTGAAAACTATAAATGCTTAATGATTCTGATCAAATCATTTTCACCGAATTAATTTTCTTCTTCTTCCTTCCGTTGTCAAATTCTGCCATTGTTCGTTCATCACACTCAGTGCATACTCGCTACAATCTCGAGCAGCTTTTCGTCTGTTGTATCCTGGGAGGCTTCGACTGAAAGTCTTAAGGAAACTGTAAAATACAGGCCTCAGACGATCTCGGTTAGACTTCAATTTTGTTGTTTAACTTTTCTGTTTACTATATTATAGTAACTCTGTTTGGCACAGATAATAACTCTGTCGCTGTATTGATTTCTGTGCAAATCATTTCGTGGTTCATTGACTGAACTGCTGTACTCTTTCTGATTTAAATTAGAAACACTTATATTCCGTTGCATAATCTGTTGCAAATTTTTGAAACATTTATACTCCGTTTCAAAATCTGTATTGAGAATACAGATTGATATACAGGTGGGACACTGAGAATTGTAGCTGTTGTTCAACTTGTCTGATTTATACTCTACATACAACCTCACTCCATTTGTATGATGTAAAATAAGTATCTCATCCAATGTGAAATTAGTCGTGTTCAGTTTGTATGAAGCAGCATTGTTATTGTTGCACCAATTAAGTCGCTAATACTGTAATTATTAGTTCATGTACATGGAAAATCCGAATTTTAATTTGAGGGCAGGTTGGTTATCTTTTTTGGTTATTTCCTAGATGTAATATAATCCTAAATAACTGCACTTCTGTTTTAGTGCTGCTACTTCTGTTTATATCATTTCCAACTCAGTATTGCTAAGATAAATTTGGTTGAATTTACCATTACAGCCTGGATATACTATTTTCCTTTACGTTTGAAATAGATCTTAGACTAAATTTCAATTGTGGTTGATGCTATGAAGTTTACGGTTAAATCTCAAAACATTATTTTTTGGCGTTGTTCTGGCTTGTGGATTGAATATATTAAGTAACTATGCTATGTTGTCGATGCTATGGGGTTATGTACAAATATGTTGTTATATTATTGCTTATTCTCCTATGATTGACGAATAGTGTACAACGTAAGAAAACGTTTAGGAGTACATTATCCTTATACCTTCAAGCTGATGTCATGCAACTGACTTTGTTAGAATTTCAGTCATGTAATAGTTGGTTGTTAAATTGCGTTTTTTAAAGTTGATTCGCTGGGAATAGTGTTAGTAATAGTATTAATCATTTCCGTGGAATCCTTGGTCACCTAAACAATTTTTCCAGATATGCGCTTTTTTTTGCCACTGTTCTTATGTCCACATTCACTTCATTCCTCGAATTAAAGCATTAATTTGGTGAATTTTGCTTTTGTTGACAAACCGTAAAACACAACAATACATTCCAGTGTTGTTTGATTCTCTTACAAGCTGGAAACGACCAAAAACATATGAAAACACTTATCCCCAGAATAATGGCTTTCATCGACAGCAGTAGAGGTAAAACATTATTAGTTACAATAAAATGCAATGAAATATAATAATGTTAACTTATATGATTACTCGTTTTTGGAATAGTTCAATAATGTAAAAATAGGGTTGATTAATATGTAAGATAACAAAACAGAAAATTTCGAAAAGTTTCCAAATAGCATCATGTTGCTTCTTTTTCGCAGGTATTCACCTAATTCTCAATGCAAAAAATAAACAACTAATTTCCAAAAAATCAGTATTTATGGTGTGTATATGAGTACAACTTATGCAATTCAGACAAAAGGAAAAATCTTATCCTTCACCCAAACATAAATCAGGAAAGATCTTGAAAAGTTTAAGCATCCTAATAGTATGGAGTAACATGGTGCTTGCATTTTTAGTTTCTTCTCAACTTTCATTGTGTACAGATAAATGCGACAAAGTAACAAAGACAAATAGAAGCATGAAACACGTACAATTTATCTTAAAAGTATTAACTAATAATAACACAAAATACACGACACTTTTCTCTGAATTCTTTGCAATCTACACTGCATTTTTCTTTGTTAGTAATTGAAGGAGAATCTACTTTTCATTTTCACTTCCTTCTTGAGTAAGAGTTATATTCTTTATGTGCAGCCACCTTAAAATCTTAATCTGGGTTTAAGAGTCGTTGCTTCAACAACCTTCATAATATAAAGTCAAGAATTACTCCTACATGCATTATTCAGTTCGTTTAAAATTAAATATATGACCAAGGTGGGACAACGCAAGCTGCACTTTTATGCAACAGAAAATTCATAAATATACTTAACCATTTCAAAACTAACAACATAACAATTAAGATGATACGAAAGCTTCTGTAAGAGTATGAACAAAGAACACCATGTATGCTCAAGAATATATATATATATATATATATATATAGACATACCTGTATATTCAGTGCACCCTCATCAAAATATGCAAACCCAACATGTGCACGCATTAAAATATGCTTGTGCAATATGTGCACACCCTTTTCAGAAAACCAATCCTTGCAGTTCACAAATTCTGGAACACCTCCTTGTATGGTACATTAGTTGTGTTAAAATTTGATCAAGAGGGAAGAGAGAGATGAAACTGTAACGACCCTCAATCCCGCTCGGCCTGGACCGAACAGAAAAGAGGATTGTTTTGAGAACACGACACATCAGAACACAGAACAGAAGAACATTTCATTGTTTATTACAACAGTTTACATCAGAGTACAAGAATAATAATATACATGAATATTATACATCAAAAAATATCAGAGTTTTTCAAAGCAACGGAAAATAATACATCTTTATAATTATATAGCGAAGCAGAAGACTATCAGTGCTCTGGACACAGCTTTAAGCTTCAACCCAGAATCCTGCTAATAAGAATCTGCAAAAACCAAAACTACTAGCTGCCCGTATGGAAAATAAGGGCACCCAGAGTTTAGGTTAAGAATAATAAACTCGAGGTCAGTCATGGGACTGCTGTGAGAACTAAAAACAGTTATTAACTTGATTTTTAAAGTTGGGTAAATCAACGGACCACGCCGTTAATACGGAACGGGTTTCCTCCCAAGAATACCTGTGCATATAACAACGCAATGCTTTTAGAAAAATGAAACCATTGTAAGACTCAGGTCTCATCACACAATGCAAGCGCAAACCAGAGGATAGAGTTTTACCTTATAATGGTCAAACATGTTTGGTACACGAAATTTCTCTTTTGTTATTACTATAAGTGCATAGTGTGGAAATCAATTTCGAATATAAATGTATCAATCATAGACGGTATAGTACCCCATCCTACTATGTCACCATACTAGGCTATACAACTAAAACCGTATGAGTGTCGTATTGGAAATTGGTTTTCCATCATGAACCAAGGCTCGGGATCGTCCTTACTGATTTCGATATGCTCTAGCCCGTGTCTTAGGATCAGAGCTCGAGTGACCCTAGGAGCGCTAGGGTCGGTCCACACAAAGTGCAATGGTGGATTATATACATCCTGAACAATACGTTTCCCCGCCCTATAGGGCGTAAGTAGAGCCACTAGAGACTCAATTTTCGAGGCGCCTCGTTCCATCAACCACATAAGTAAAAAAAATGCCAGGGCTTGTAAAACGCTGACACCACTTCTAGCTAGAAGAAAACGCATGTCCACCCTGGGGGTTCTTCTCCCGTTTCTGGTGCATACCGGGGTGTGAAGCTCGCGAGGCTGCGCTATACTCAAAGCTATATTTTGTTTTGGTCTTCATCCACAAGGCTTTGCTTTTCAACAAAAGCCTTGATCACAAATATCTTAGCATGCCACATTGTCAGACCATACCATACCATTAATCATCTACCAAAATATATAAAGGGGTGTTGAGCAAAGAATAAATTCTCTGCCACCAAACCGATATACACTTAGCAGAGTTCAACAATACAGTATAAGAGAATAGTATGTCAGACACACAATCCATCAATAAGTCCGTTCTAGGTCTGAACGAAACCGGATCTTCAATCACCATCGTCGTTCTTCAATCGTCATATGGATTATTCAGAATGGGTTGAACCCGACCTTTCTGAATCATTCGCGCATTTTAAAATCATGTGCATCAAAACACAACCAACGCCTCATTCCAAATCAAGAATATTATTTTGTTCTTATTCAATCTAATTAAAGATTCATTAAAACTACATTTAGTTTTAATCTTTCCAAAAATCATTATTTAATGATTTATCAATTTTAATCTATTTAAAGTTTCATTAAAACTCCGTCAAGTTTTAATCTTTCAAAAATCATTGTTTAATGATTAATCAAATTTTAAGAAATTAATCTTATTCCATTCAATTCCAATTTAAAATATTAAATTAGAAACTTCCTTTTATTAAATCTTTATTAAAATATTAATAAATCATAAGTCCCAGTTTCACTGTTTAATCGGGTTTTAAGAACAAATGTCATTTAAAACATTGTTCATAATCAACCCAAAACCAAATCTCAATTAATTTCAATTTAATATATTAAATTTGAAATTCTCACTTAAATCTTAATTAAAAGAATTAATTTTTTCTCAGATAGGTTTAAGAACAGTGTTATTTAAGACACCATTCACGATAAACCAAAAATCAAATCTGATATCAAATATAAGGCTTTGAATAGGATTTACATCGACTTATATTCAATATCAAATTCTAAACCAACGAATATCATATCGGAAATAACGATATTAAATATCTTCCAAATTTCCAAAATAATATCAGTATAATCACGGAATCCAATATTGAAATAATCCGAATTTATTTCCATTCAAATCCACTTCAAATATATTCATTAGAGATCCTTGGTTATAATAAAACCTTTTTTATTTCCTCTATTTATTTATAAAAAAACAAATAAATCACTTATTCAGATAAAAATATCTTTTATCTTCAAAAATAGAAATTAATCATCAAAACTCTTTTTAAATCATTTATTATGATATTACATAATTTTTCCCTATTTTTAAATATTTAAAAATAGGCCTATTCAGTGAAATGACGTTTCAGGTCATTTAACTGCACTGGCATTGTTTTTAGAAAAAAATTAATTTAACATTTCTAAAGATCTAACCGTTGGATTTCAAAACTTAAATACTCATTGGAAAGCTCTTTTCGATATGAACCCGTAGGTTCCGGTTTCAAAAGAATCTGACGGTCGGATCTTCTGTTACGTCCATTCAAAGTCAATGGTCGAAATTCGCGAACGGTCACTGCGCGACATGTCCTATTCAAACCATTAAAATAAATAATATATATATATATATATATATATATTTCCATTCAAAACCTTTTATAAAACGTTTATAAAATCATTTAAAAATAATTCCAACTTGAAATTTGATTTTTAAATAAAACCAAGACTTTTCATATTATTATAATTATATAATAATAACATTTTCAAAATGTTTAATTTTGAAATCTAAACTTTCAATATTTAATATAAAATAAATCAAATCAATGGAAATATCCATTCGAGTAAAATTGACGCAAGACTACTAATTCGGCTTAATTCACTTTAAATAATAATAAAAACATCAAAATCACATTTTGATAATATTTGCAAAATTCTGAGTTGGAATGAGACCCAACAAATACCATATAAAAATGGATTTCGTACAACGCATATATACAATACTAATGATGAATAATCATTACAACAATCAAATAACATCCAAAGTGCACATTACAGCTAATCACAAGGGAGACGTGTGATTAGAATATCATCCCAAGACCCGTGTGGGGTTTTCAACCAACACATAACACAATAATATATTATTTGTGCACTTGGGCGATGTGTGAAAATTATCAGCCCAATCACATATACAAGTCAGACAACTTGTATACGGCAGTGCAATATTATTACAACATCAAGAATATAATAACTAATCATGTTACATATCGCAATTCACAGAACACAACATACATACAAACACATCATACATATCACATATACCACCAACCACAGAATGATCCAAACGCAGATAATTACATACATTATTTATAAAAATAATAAATAAATTAATAAATAACTGAATTAAAAGGGTTGAGTTAGAAGGAGTTCTCACCTAGATTTCACTTTGACAGATTTAAATTGGCTGTTTGGGCCCAATTTGGGCCCAAAATCTAATATGCTCCAAATTTGGTAAAATTGGTGCCTATGCGAAGCTTATGACTCACTGATCTACCTATTTTGTGCGATTTCGAGTTCGTTACACAAAGTTATGAATTTTCAAAGTTTGGAACAATTAAATAATTATTTAAATCACGGAAATTACCTAAAATTCCAACTTTCTCCAAATTGGACAAAATTGGTGTCCACGCGAAGATATCGTCGCCATGATCGCGGCGGATCTGAAATCGTCAAATTTCAACCTCGTATGAGAAAGATATCGCGTTACAAACATTTAAATAATTAATTAATTAATAAAATTAAAATTAGAATTTTCAAAACCTTCTTCAACCCGTTGACCCGCTGCTCTCCACCGTTGACCTCGGATTTCACCGCCGTGGGCCCCCCTGACGTCGTCCAGCCATCAGCTGCCGCTTCCCGCATGCGAGGCGCCCCTCCCCTCCGATCGACGGCCGCAAATACCCCCTAGATCGCCAGAAACGAGCAGATGAACGGAATTCCGTTCATCTCCAAATCACGCCGCCTCGCCACCTTCTTGAGTCGCGGACCCCACCACGAACCACCACCACACCTGGCCGAATCGATTGCCACCGGTCCCCCTCCCCCTCGACGTCGCTGGTGGCCGGAAATCGCCAATATAGGTTTTGTGCTCACTGATTTGGAGCAGTTCCAATTATTTTGATTTTCACGCAAATCCGTACACTTTCAGACGAAACGATTCAAAGCAAAGTTGTAGATCTATCTCCCCTCTACAACTTTCATTTAGATTCCATCGCCTAATTCCCGACGGATTGTCCGCAAAACCCATAGTTCAGAAATCAGTTTTCTGACTTCCAACTCAAATCCCGGCGAATCCGTGCGACGATAGACGCTGGAATTTTCGTGAGAGGTAGAGAAAGTGATGATCTACAACACCCAGAAATCGTTTGGTCTAATTGTTTCTGGATTGAGCGTTATAAATTATCTAAGGTTCAGGGTCTTTTGTGCAAAGTTTATTGAGGAGGGAGAAGATAGCCGCCATGGAAAAATAGGAGAAAGGGAATTAGGGTTAGAGAAAAATGGCTAGGGTTAGGGGAATAAGAGATATTATATAGAGTTCACAAAATTTTGATTAAGCCCTTGTACAATATAACCCCTTTTAATATTAACCTTAATGTTGCTATTTTCCTCAATTTTAAGTCCTTTTCACTGTTTTAAAAACCGTATGATCGCACACTGATTCCAAATTTGCTGAAAATTGGAACACAACTAATTCTTAACAAGACAGACCTATAGAAACTGGTTTCATTGAATTTCGAGTCCGTATGAATAAATGGTGAATATTTAATGTCTGAAAATTGACCGTTTTCAGAGAAAAATTAATAACGACCAAATACTGACTCCAAAAATTACGAATTTTGGAATCTAGCTGTAACAACCCTGAGTTTTGGAGTAAATTTAAAAAAAATTATTTTAAGTTATTTCAATGGGTTTTGATATTAAAATTTTTTTATTTAAAATAATAATGATTAAAACTTTATTTAAATCGAAGTTAGGATGAATAATTGAATTTTAATTATAAAAGGAGTTAGAAATAACACGGTAGTTTGAAAAGTCAAACTTGAACTTTGACTGACCGTACATGATGCAAAATTTAACGGATTTTAGTGAAACCAAAATTATTAGAATCTAAATATCTTTCTAACGAATCTGAAAAATTGAAATTTCATAGCGGGAATCAAAAGTTATGCCCAGTTTAAAATTTAGAAAGGTCGCTATGAAATATATATATATATAAAATATATAAAGGTCAAAAATGCTACTTTTTGCATACGAAGGAATTTGGACTCGAAACCACTTCCATTGAGTTCAGAATGACGCTTCTGCATTTAAAAAGTATAAACATTTATATATTTCGATTTTCAGAAATTATTAGTATAAAAATTTATTTTTAATATTAAATATATACGCCTTGAAAATTGAAATTTTGCAAACGGTCTCCAAATTGAACAGAATTAATTTTGTTGGGTTCGTATCGTCTAAACAAAGCTAAAATGATTTTTCGGTAATTTTTAGAATTAATATATAATTATAATTGAATTTTCAGTGTAAACGGACAATTTTTGACTTTAAAAATTCATTAAAAATTCATACGGGCTCGAAAATTTACAAAACCAGTTTCTATAGGTTCGTATTAATTAGTATTAGCTGTGATCCAAATTCCATCGAATTTGGAATCAGTATATGGTCGTACGGTTTTTAAAACTGTAAAACGGATGTAAATAATTACACTAAAGCTATAATTAAAATGTGCTAAATTACATATGGGCTGAATTAAAGTAACCCCTATATAATATCTCATAGACCAGCCATAACCTAATTCTGAAAATGTAAACATAACCTAGCCTCCATCTTCTTCATCTTCATTTCCATGGCCTCCTCCTCAAAAAAAAAAAAAAAAAAAAAAAACTCCATATTAGAATAAAATCCGACCAAACCCTTTCTGGGTTTTGAACACCTCGACATCCTCTACCTACCACGAAAAATCCAAGACCTATTGACGCACGGATTCGCCGGAATCTGAGTTTGATTGCAAAAAAGTCAGTTTCGGATTTGGTGATTTCCCGCCAAACCGTCGAGAATTGGACGACGGCCCAATTGGAGAAAATGTAGCCAAGAGACATACGAACAACTTTGCTTCTCTGAGTTCACCTGAATGTCGAAGGAATTGCACGAAAATCGAGATGATCTGAAAATCGAAATTCTGGCCAAAACAGCGAGCTCAAAACGTAAATCAACAAATTCCGGGAAATAGAGTGAGAACCGGGCGAAGTCACCAACAGGAAAGTTCTTCGTCTACGTGAGATCTAGATGCTCAGAAAAATTCAGGTCGATCGAAGGTGGATGGCTG
Source organism: Allium sativum (assembly GCA_030737875.1). Lineage (NCBI taxonomy): Eukaryota > Viridiplantae > Streptophyta > Magnoliopsida > Asparagales > Amaryllidaceae > Allium > Allium sativum. The sequence goes on from CM060919.1 coordinate 437,422,717, forward strand.
CCTGTGGGGCCCGCGAGGCGGAGTGGCTTCTCTGGCCGATTTCCGGCGAATGACGGCGAACTGGGCGGCGGGGCCAGGTGGCAATGGAGCTCCTCGCCAAGACAGTTCCAACGGTGGTCGGCGTTCGGCGATTTAAGTCAACGGGAAAACACGGTCAAAGTTCGGAAGGGGCTGGTTGACCGGCTGAGGTACTATTTTAATGATTTAATTATTTAATTAATGTATTCAAACTTCAAAATTGTATAACTCTCTCATACGAACTCGAAATTTGATGATTTCAGATTCGCTGCGATCGTGGCGATGAGACTTTCGCGTGGACACTAAATTCGTCCAATTTGGAGGAAGTTGAATTTTTGGGTATTTTCCATAATTAAATTAACTATTTAATTCGTTCGAACTTCAGAAAATCATAACTTTTTGATATGAACTCGAAATCGCACGAAACAGGATTCGCCACAATCAGCGCATCGAGAGCTTCGCGATGACACCAATTTCGTCAATTTTGGAGCAAGTTGAATTTTGGGCCAAAATTGGGCCCGAACTGTCAATTCAAACCCGGCAAATTGAAAACCAGGTTGAGAACTCTTTCTCACTCAATCTTTATTTTCAGTTATTATTTAGTTTCATAAATAGCTGTTATTAAATATTTGTAATGAAATGTTTATACCTGTTGCGTGCATATGTTGATGTTTGGATGTGATGTGATGTTTAAATCTGAAAATATATGACATGTTAATTAATGTTATCTTATTTAATCATCATTAAATTAATGTTACACTACCATTAAATTAAATTAATGCACAAATATTATTTAATTATTTGTTGGTTGAAACCCCACACGGGTCTTGGGATATATTCTGACTACACGTATTCCTTGGGATTGGTTGTCAATTGCACTCTGGATGTCATTTGGATGTGATATAAATTGTGACCATTATTGCTGAAATTTATGTTATGAATGAAATCCGTATAAATAAATTATATGGTAACTGTTAAGCCTCATTTCAATTTAGAATTTAATCTGTTACCATTTCTTGTTGATTAAAGAAAGAAATGAAAATTTTACAGTTTTAATGTAATAAATGTATGATTTGAAATTTTACATTATTATTAATGTAATTGAAAGGAAATGGAATTTTACATTATTTTTAATGTAATTGATATGAAATGAAAGAGTATATTATCTTTGTTAATGCAATTTAGAAGAATGAAAACTTACATTTGTATTTATGTAATAAGATATGGATAAGCATTTACATTATTAATGTAATAAGTTAAATTTTACATTTTTATGTAACTAAGATGAAATGGAAGATTTACATTTTTATTAATGTAATAAAAGGAAAGATTTGATTTTAATGTTATTTATTTACATTAAAAAGAAAAGAATTGAAAGAGAAGTATATTTTTATCAAAATGAATGTTTACACGTAATTTTGTTATGAAATGAAACTATATATTTTAAAGTATGAGATGTAATGATATATATTAATGTATGTAATGTAATGATATATATTAATGTATGTAATGTAATGATATATTTTAATGTACGAAAGGAAATGATATATTTTAACATATGAATTACATTTATAATGTAATCAAGATGATGAGGTATGAATCTTTCCTTTATTAATGTAATAAGATATAAATACTTACATATTTATTAATGTAATTTAAATTAGAATGAAAACTTACATTTCTATCAATGTAATAAGAAAGGAAAGAGAAAAATACATTTACAATGTATTAAATAAGAATAGGATATATATTGTAAATTAAAAGGACATTTTTTTATGTAATTAAGAATAGGATATATATTGTAAATTAAAAGGACATTTTTTATGTAATTAAGAATAGAATATATATTTGAAATTAAAATTACATTTTTTTAATGTAATTAAAGATTAAAGTTTTGCATTAAAATTAAAATTACATTTTTTTATGTAATTAAAGATTAAAGTTTTGCATTGAAATTAATATTACATTTTTTATGTAATTAAAGATTAAAGTTTTGCATTGAAAATAAAATTACATTTTTATATGTAATGAAAGAATAAGAATTTGCATAGTAATAAAATTTCATTTTTATATGTGATGGAAGTATACAAATTTACATTGCAAATTAAAAAGCAAGATTAGACATGTTATGTTAATTACATTTTTAATGTAATTAAAATGGGGATTTATGCATTGTAAATTATTACATTTTAATGTAATTAAAAGAATGGATTTTCAATGAAATTATAAGAATGTAATTAAAAGAATAAAAGAATGAAATGCAACGTTGAAATATAATTTACATTTTTATGTAATGAAAAGATTAGATTTTGATATTATAAAATTATTTACATTCTTTTTATGTAAATTAGATTAAAAAGGAAAAGTCACATTTTTAATGCAGATTAAATTAAAAAGAAAACTTTACAATTTTAATGCGATAATAATAATAGAATTAAAATGTATATTTTTATCGTCATTTTAGATGCAATAAAAGACTAGAAATGAATATTATATATTTTTATCGTCATTTTAGAGACGGTAAAAAGAAGTTACATTTTTCAATGTAAATAGAAGAAAAATAGTAAGTTACATTTTTATATGTAATTAGAGAAATATAGAAAGTTTACATTTTCCAATGTAAATAGAAAATAGGAATAGAAAATTACATTTTTCAATGTAAATAAAAGGATTAGAAATTTATATTTTAATGAATGGATTTTCATTAGAAAGAATAATGAAACCAAATATACATTTTGTGTAATTTGAAAGATAAAAGAAAATATACATTGTTATGTTTAGGATGTTTATGTAAATAAAAAAAAAAGCATTATTGTGTGTCATGTTATACCTTGACATTATATATACGAATAGGGATATTCGATGTTAGCAAAATATAATGAATGGAATGGATGACGGAATTATATATAATTATATATATATACAGAAATTAAAATCAAACGAACCGAGCATGGTAGTTCGCGTCTTGGAATCGTGTCTTTAATTGATTATACCAAAATATCTGACCGTCGGATTTTCCCAAAACTGAAACTGTTAGGTTCGCCTTGGGAAGACCTTTACAACGATATGAATTATGTTAAAATCCAATGGATAGATTTAGAGGAACGTGTAAAACAAATTTAAGTAAAAACAGCGCCAGGGTCGCCCATTGACCCGAAGCGTTGTTAAATTAAATTTAGCTATTTTTATATAAATAAAAATAGCGATAGATCGTTATTAAATACTAATAATGATATGAAATGATTTTAAAATACATATATGCGAGGATTATTTGAAAAGTCCGAGTTCAACCTCATTTCAAATTATTATACGTCGACCTAAGTCGAAGAGTTGAAGACGGTGATTGAAGACCGGTAATCTTCGACATCGAATGGATGACAGCTACTGATGCCCTCGATTGATTTTCTACCTTGAAAAGGGTTTCGGTGGTAGTTGTCCAAACGTACTTGGAGATCTACCGGATATAGTTTCGTTCAAACCCAGAACGGGCTTATAAATGGAATGTGTGTCCGATATTGTACTCCTTTATATTGTATTTATTGATTTTCTACCGAATGTATGAATGATTGGTGGCGGAGAATTTATTTTCTTGCTTAACACCCTTTTGTATATTTTGGCAAAGGATTAATAGTATGATATGGATTGATAGTGTGGCATACCAAGATACAATGATCAAGGTTTCTTGTTGAAAAGCAGAGCCTTGTAGTGACGATCAAAGCACTGCTTGAATAAGCATAGCTTTGTGTATTACGTAGCTTCACGAGCCTTACACCCCGGTTGGAGTCTAAAATGGGAGAAGGGAACGCAGGGAGAGCAGCACGTTTCTTTCTAGCTAGAAGTGGTGTTTGGGTTTTACACGACCCGGCATTTTACTTATGTGGATGATGGAATGAGGCGCCTCGGATATTAGGTCCTATAGGACCGGGAAACATGTGTTCAGGAATAACTAATCCGCAAAATCGTATGTGCGGACCGACCCTGCAGCTTTCCAAGGGTTCACTACGGGGGATCCTGAGACATTAGCTAGAGTGTCTCGAATCGGTAAGGAGCTCCTCCCTAGCCTTGACTCATGATGGAAACCCAATTTCCAGTACGACACCATGCGGTTTTGATTGTAGAACTAGTATGGCGACATAGTAGGATGGGGTACTATGCCGTCTATGATTGATACATTATGATTGAAATGTTTTTGAAACATCTATACACTAACAATAATATCAAATCCGTTTTATCGTACCGATCATTTTTGACCATTATAAGGTAAAACTCTATCCTCCGGTTTGCGTTGCATTGTGTGATGGGACTTGGGTCTTATAATGGTTTCATTTTTCTAAAAAGCATTGCGTTGTTAACGATTTACTTTAATTTATGCACGGGCAATCCATTGGAATAAAACCCGTTCCGCGTTAGCGGCGTGGTCCTTGGAATTGCCTTATTACTGTTAGTTAAATTAGTTAAGAATTCTCACACTAGTCCCATGACTGACTCGTAGTTTGTTTCACTTTGCAAACTCGGGTGCCCTCTTTTCCACACGGGCAGTCGAGTAGCTTTTTGCAGATATTTATCTCTTGAGCAGGATTCTGGATCGAAGCCTAAAGCTGTGTCCAGAGCATAGAAAGTCTTCCGCTGTGTATTGTATTAATTTTCTGTAATTTATCTTCCGCTGTAATTTTATTCGATGTACTCTGATATTCTGTACTCTGATGTAACATTATTGTAATATTTATGAAAGTCTGTTGTTATTGTTCTGATGTTGTTGTATTCCCAGAGTTAACGTACTCGGGTTTTGAACGGTCTTAGTCGATTTTGCGATCGATTAGGTCCGGGCAAATCCGAGCCGTTACACTAGCAATAATTTAATATTCCAGATCCAAAGAAAGTGGTTTCGTTGGATTCCGAGGTTGTTTGCAAAATTATCATTTTTAAGGCGCATATATTTAATATTAAAAATACATTTTTAAATTAATATTTTCCGAAACTCGAAATATATCAGTGCGTATACTTTTTCAATGTGGAAACATCATTTTGTACTCAATGGAAGTGGTTTCGAGTCCAAATTCCTTCGTATGCAAAAAGTAGCGTTTTGGGGTCATAATATTATATATATAAATTCCATAGTGTTTTTCTGAAAAATTGATTTTGTCAAAACTTACAAATTATAAACTAAAATCTTAATTTCTTAGATTCATTGGATAAATATTGTCAACACGATCCTAATGTTTCTTGTTTCGTCCAATTCCGATTTAAAATGAATTTTATATGATTTTCCAAAGTTCAAAATCAAAATTTGAAATTACCGCGCCATTTCATGCTCAGAATATAATTAATATTAATTCTTAAATGAAAATATATTTTTCAGCCGTTATTTTATAAAATAAAATATTTTAAATATCCAAATCCGTTAAATTAACCAAAAATAATATTTTATTTTTGTTACAAAATTCAGGGTTGTTACAGACACGGTAAAGCATGAAAGGACTACATTTTTATTGATTACTTGATTGCTTATTACAAAAGATGCTTGATTTTTTTTAATTTACAATGTTAAACTTTGCCTCTACTTATAGATAAGAAAGGAGCATTCTAGAATAGAATACTCTAGAGCATATTTGGGTCTATACCAAATATAGACCCAAACTAATATAATTCAAAATTAATGCAATATCATATAAAGGCAACATATTTAATTCTTATTTCTAACATCCCCCTTTAAATTCACGATGTGGAAAATCGTGAGTTTTCCAAATAGAAGCTGCAAAGTGAAGAGTAGCAAGATCGAACAACCATTTCAATTTTATTAGAGAGTAACACCAAACACCAAGCACCAAATACCAAATATTCAACAACAATCTTCAATCCAAAACAACTCAACTATCTTCAATCTGATCGGTAAGCAAAAGATTTGAGCAAACAAATGACAAAACTGGTCCCGGATGAGTTTGTATGTTTGCATACCCAAACATACAAAGAAAACAAAACAAACTAAAATGGGATGAGTCTTCATATGTTTGCGTCCCCCAAACATATCAGATGAAAACAAATCAAATCAATAGGGATGAATCAGCATATGTTTGCATCCTCCAAACATATCTTACAGTACCACCTATCACCTTCAATCAACGTCAATTTCCTTCCTAATAAACAGAGTTATCGATACAGACATCAAACAAACAATCTTCGAACTAATGTCACTCTTTAACAACACAATCAACAAACGCACCATAACTTGCTTCAGTCCAGCTCCACTTTCTGTCACAACCATCCAAGCTTTCACCTCCCGACACGCTCCAACACTCATACATATCACACAACAAATCACAGACACCAAAACCGCCTCAGTAACACATAACAAACCCTCAACCAAACCCCAAAACACCAAACTCCATAACCAAATCAACCTACGTACGCAAAACTCCAAATCCAATTCCTAAACCGTACAAATCCACGACCCAACATATAACTCCAAACACCATCAACTGCATGTAAAACAGATCTCAAACTCACTAACAATTAACAGACCTCAAAACTAACAAAGAAGATGACAGAAGAAAGAAGAAGAAGAAGAAGAAAATAACAGATCCACAACAGCAACTTGCTCTGATACCATGTTAGAATATAGATCCAGAGAGAAGGGAGAGATAAAATGGTAAACAATTAAAAGACTACATTTTTATTGACTACTTGATTGCTTATTACAAAGATGCATGATTTTTTTTTAATTTACAATGCTAAACTTTGCCTCAACTTATAGATGAGAAAGAAGTATTCTAGAATAGAATACTCCAGAGCATATTTGGGTCTATACCAAATATAGACCCAAATTAATACAATACCAAATATAATTCAAAATTAATGCAATACCATATAAAGGTAGCATATTTAATTCTTATCTCTAACAGGTTGTACTACCTTTTGTGTTTCCATGCACATCGCATATCAAAATTTTCAATTCTTTTTTTGATTTTACTCTTGAAATTGCTACATACTATTGGCCATGACTAAGTATAGGTCTAGGTAAATATAATCCAACGTGAATAAGTGATTGAACTTGTTTTATTGATGGTCATAGCAAAGTAAATAATTACTGGAAATTGCCTTCTTTGAAATTTGAATGGGTGTTTGTTATCCGATGAAGTCAAAATCATGCGAGGTATAAATACTCTGTGTCCAATATTACGACCTGTGATGATTTTAGCCTCAATAACATGATTTCTCATTCCAGTCACCTGTAGTCTAGTACCATTGCATAAACCTTCATTTTGATCAATATTCCTAAGTAACATTATTGGAACACCTACTTTAAGAGTCAGCTTATGATTTAGTAGTCCATAGCCTTTTATGTTGTTTAAAATGTCGGGAGAACAAAAATCATTATCATGTGGACTACAATCAGCATTACATACAGTGTCTGAGCTAAAATACACTTTTTCTTCTCCTTCCACCTTCATCAGCAAATATTCATTTACTTATTCAACAATTTCAAGAGTTGGAGCCAAAATAGCTCTTTCTTAAAAATATACTGCACCCCTAGATTATCTGACATTGACGGGTAGGTGCAGTCAACTATGGAAGCCATGGCATCATTTGTATCTGTAATAAGAATCTCATCAGGTATTTCAATAGTTGCCTCTCCATCGTTTTCTCCTCCAATACAACCATCACCAACTTTTAATATCCATCTGGCAAATTTTTTATTTTCACATAGATTTGAACCATTCCTATCACCCTCCAGTCTCATATTTTTTGTCAGTCTTAACACTCTGCAAAATTCCAAAGATATGAAGAGTTTATAGTAGAAAAAACAATCTCTTATCTACTCGCTCTTGGGATGATAGGTAGTATCTGTCGAAAGTCGCCTCCAAATACCATAACCTTCCCTCCAAATGGTCGTTCCATACTATTTTGATTCGAACTCCAAAGGATATATCTTAAAGTTCTATCTAAAGCCTCAAAACAAATTTATGAATCAAGGGTGCTTCATCCCAAATGATAAGGTCAGTTTTTTCAATCAACTCTTCCAATTCTGATCCTGCTCTAATGTTACATGTAGAGTCCTCGTTTACATTTATGGGAATTGCAAATCATGAATGTGTTGCTCGTCGTCCACCTTTGCAACACACAGAAGAAGATAAAGTTTTCCAAATGTAAGTTTTTTCCTCCATGACCGTAAATAAGAAAAACAACCTGCACCACTTGATACAGCTGCCATGATAGTATCATACACCTCTTTCTGCTCAGATGTTAAGTTAGAAAAGGGAGAGGCATATTCTCACTGCGAAGATGGTACATCATACGTAAACTCATTCTAAATCAGTCTATTGTTTCCTACGGATATAACTAGACCATCAGGAAAAGGCATTTCAGGATGCATTCGAAGACTACTACCATTTTTGTTAAAAATCTTTTTCAGCTCCAACAATGTATAATTTCTCAACTGTGTCTCTGTAAGATGCAAATATGTAAACAGTCAGCATATACATCAATATATGAACGCAAGTAAAAAAATAACTTGCATTATTAAACATAATTTTTATTTAATTTGAAATTAATAAGATACCTCGAACACCTAGAATTCTTCTCTGTCTGTAAAGAATATCATCTGACAGATACTGCCAGGTTTGTTCCCATACATCTTGAGGTCTGGACATGCTACCACATACTAATAACACTCCAAATAGAACTCGTAGATAGTGAGCACTTTCTCAAAAACTTGATTCTCTTATAGCTTCAACATACTCTCTATCATTATCCACCAATCAAGGAGAATAACACGCTTCTTTAAACGTAGGATATACTATTCCATTGACAGTGCGAATGTCTTGGTGACATGTAGGTCCTTTCACTCTATACAACAAAATTCTTAAATAATAAATCTCGCATGAACAGGGAGGGACATTGTAACGACCCGAAATCCCGCCCGGCCTAAACCGAACTGGAATGCGTATTATTTTGAGAGCACGACACATCAGAACACAGAACAATAGGACATTTCATTGCTTTAACAAAAATTTACATCAGAGTATAAGAATATAACAGAGTATGAATAAATATTACACATCTGAAATACAATATCAGAGATTTAATATTACATAGCAGGGGAAAAATAATACATAAGTATATTTACAATGTGTAGCGGAAAATAATATATAAATAGCACAACTGAAAAAGTTTTCCGAATATAGCTCTAGTTGTAATACAGGATCCTGTAAAGAAATATCTGTGAAAACCAAAACTACTAGCTGACCGTATGGAAAATAAGTGCAACCAGAGTTTAGGTGCAAAACAATAAACTCCGAGTCAGTCATGGGACTGGTGTGAGAACTAAAAACAGTTATTGACTTTTATTTTAAAGTTGGGTAAATCAAGGGACCATGCCGCTAATGCGGAATGGATTTCCTCCCAAGAATACTAGTGCATAAAACAACGTAATGCTTTTAGAAAAATGAAGCTATTATAAGACTCAGGTCCCATCATACAATGCAAGCGCAAGCCGGAGGATAGAGTTTTACCTTATAATAGCCAAAAATGCTTGGTACGCGAAATTCATCTTTTGTTATTACTATAAGTAATAGTGTAGAAATCAATTTCAAATATAAATGTATCAATCATAGACGGCATGGGTACCATATATCATGTCGCCATACTAGGTTCTACAACTAAAACCGTAAAAGTGTCATATTGGAAATTGGGTTTCAATCATGAGTAGAGGCTAGGGATCGTCCTCTCCGATTCGAGACACTCTAGCAAATGCCTCAGGATTCCCTGCTGTGAACCCTGGATCTTCTGGGTCGGTCCACACAAAAGCTAGTGGATAAATTATGCATGAACATACATTTCCCGGTCCTATCGGACCTATAAAATGGACACTTGGGACCAATATTCGAGGCACCTCCATCCATCATCCATGTAAGTAAAATATCTGGGCTTCCATGCCATGACATCACTTCTAGCTAGAAAGAAACATATACACTCCCAGCAGTCCTAATCCCATTTTTAACTCATACCGAGGTGTGAGGCTCGCGAAGTAACGCTATACACAAAGCTATGCTTTGAAGCTTTGCTTTGGCCTTCAATCCACAAGGCTCTGCTTTACAACAATGAGCCTTGAACATAAGTATCTTAGCATGCCACATTGTCAATCCATACCATATTATTGATCATCTACCAATATACAACAGGGTGTTAAGCAAAGAATAAATTCTCTGCCACCAACAGATATACATTTAGCAGAGATCAATGAATACAGTATAAAGGAATAAAATGTCAGACACACAATCCATTTGCAAGTCCGTTCTGGGTCTGAACGAAACCATATCTGGTAAATCTCCAAGTACATTTGGATGATCACCACTTATAACCTTGTCTTGGGTGTACGACCCAATCATGACATCAGTAATCACCCATCCGACGTGAAAATTCCCGGTCTTCAATCGCCGTCTTCATCGTCGATTTTCAATCGTCGTATGAATTATTCAGAATGGGTTGAACCCGGTCTTTCTGAATAATTCGCATATTTTAAAATCAAGTGCTTATAAAACACAACCTACGCCTCATTCCAATCAAGAATATTATTTTATTCAATTATATTACCATTTAATCTAATTAAAGATTTATTAAAACTCCATTTAGTTTTAATATTTCAAAATCATAATTTAATGATTATTCAACTTTTAAGAAATCAATCTTATTCCATTCAATTCCAATTATATATATTAAATTGGAAAACTTCTCTTTAAAACTTCCATTAAATCTTAGTTAAAAGATTAATAAATTACAAATCATAATTTCACTATTAATGGGGTTTTAAGAACTAATGTCATTTAAAAAATTGTTCACAATCAACCCAAAACCAATTTCCACTTGATTTCAACTTAGTATATTAAATTGATAAACACATTTAGATCTTAATTAAAAGAATTATTCTTTTTCTCAAAATAGGTTCAAGAACAGTGTTATTTAAGACACCATTCACGACAAACCCAAAATCATATTTCCTTTCAAATCCAATTCAACTTATATATATTGAAAAACTCTGGTTACATTAAAACCCTTTAAATTCCTTTTATTTATTTATAAAAATAAATAAATCATTTTCTTTGATAAAAATAACTTTTATCTTAATAAACTTAGAATTTTTCATCAAAACCCTTTTAAATCATTTATTATGATTTTACATAAAATTTCCCTATTTTTAATTATTTAAAAATAGGCCTGTTCAATTAAATGACGTTTCAGGTCATTTAACTGCACTGACTTTGTTTTTATTAAAATTTGAATTTAACTTTTCTCAAAATATAACCATTGATTTTCAAAACTCAAATACTTATTTGAAAGCTCTTTTCGATACGAACCCGTAGGTTCCGATTTCAGAAGAATCCGACGGTCGGATCTTCTGTTACGTCCATTCAAAGTTAATGGTCGAAATTCACAAACGGTCGCTGCGCGACACATCCTATTCAAACCATTAAAATAAATAATAAATATAAGTCATCGATTTCCATTTAAAACATATTTAATAAAATCTTTTAAAATAACTCCAACTTATAAATTTGATTTTTATTTAAACTGAACTTTCCATATTATAATAATAATATAATAATATTTCCAAAATATCTAATTTTGAATTCTAAGCTTTCCATATTTATTATAAAATAAATAAAATCAATCGCTCGAGTAAAAATGACGTAAATGTACTTAATTCGGCTTCATTCACTTTAAATAATATTTTAAAACATCAAAATCATATTTTGATTCTTTAACTGAAAACTATTTCAAAAACATTCTGTGAAAACCCGTAACTTCCCCGTAAGGGAAAGCGCGGATAGTTCGAGAACAAGACACAACAGAACGCAGATAGGAGAACATTTCAATGTATATTACAACAATGCATCAGATTACAAGAATATACAGAGTATAAACAAATAATATACAACACAAATTATCAGAGATTACAATAAATTACATAGCAGCGGAAAATTAATACAATACACAACTAGAAGAGATATACGGATACAAAGCTTTCCGGATATCGTTCCAGCTGTAAACCAGGATCCTGTGAATATAAATCTGCAAAACCAAAACTACTAGCTGCCCGTGTCAAAATAAGGGCACCCAGAGTTTAGGTTAAAACAATAAACTCCAGGTCAGTCATGGGACTGGTGTGAGAACTAAAACAGTTATAATCTTTATTTTAAAGTTAGGTAAATCAAGGGACCACGCCGTATAACAAGGAACGGGTTTCGTTCCAAGAACACCAGTGCATAAAACAACAACGCAACGCTAAATAAGGAAAAATGAAGCTATTATAAGACCCAGTTCCCATCACACAATGCAACGCAAGCCGGAGGATAGGGTTTTTACCTTATAATAGCCAAGAATGCTTGATACGTTTAAAACAAATCATTTGATACTATCATAAGTGCATAGTGTATAAAACAACTTCAAATCATAAGTATCAATCATAGACGGCATAAGCGCCCCATCCCACTATGTCGCCATACTAGGCTCTACAAATAAAACCGCAAATGTCACGTATTTGGAAATAGGATTTCCATCTATGAACCGAGGCAAAAGATAGTCCTCAACCGATTCGAGACTCTCTAGCCCGAGCCTCAGGAACAGCCGCAACTGCCCCTTGGATCGTCAGGGCCGGTCCACCGATGTGGATTATTTTGCCAGAACACTACGTTTTCCCGCCCTTTGGGGCGTAAATGAGCCAACGAATGGCTCCATCGGACCCGGATCGTCCGATCTAACCGAGGCGCCTCACAACAGCAACAACCACACAGGTGAAAAGAATATAAATGTCAGAGCTGGTAGGTCACTGACACCACCCTAGCTAAAAAGAAACGCGTGCCCTCCCTGAGGTCCGTCTCCCGTTTTTGGTTCACAACTGGGGTGCGAGGCTCGCGAATCAACGCTACACAAAGCTATGCCACACAGGCGGTGCTTTGATCATCAACCACAAGACTTTGCTTTTCAACAGAAGCCTTGATCATTTGCATCTTAGCATGCCACACAGGCAATCCACTCTATGCGTTTGATATCCATCAGTATATAACCCCTGAGCTCGTACGTCTCAGAGAAGGGCGTTAAGCAAGAGAATAAATTCCCCGCCACCAAACATATATATATTTAATAGAGATCAATCACACAGACTAAAATCCAATGTCAGACACACAGTCCATTTACAAGTCCGTTCTGGGTCTGAACGAAACCGGAGGCACCTAGTACCCCGCATATCCATCGATCTCCAAGTACGTCTGGACTATCACCAACTGTTTCCATCTTCTTGGGTGTACAGCCCAATCAAGATCATCAGTAATTATCCAAACGACGTGAAGACTTCCGGTCTTCAACCACCGTCTTCATCTTGGACTTATCGTCGTATCAGTTATTCAGAATGGGATAAACCCGATCTTTCCGAATAACTCGCGTATATTTTAAATAAGTGTTACACAAACACAACATACGCCTCATTCCAATTCAGAATATCTCTTTATTCAAATAATCTTATACTTTGGGAAAAGTTCCCTTTAATTTTATCAAAGATAAATTCTTTAAATTTATTCTTTAATCTTCCTTCGAATATCATTTCAAACTAGTCGGGATTAGCGAATCACACTGGAATAATCATTTATTTTATTTCCCAATCCCCACCTATTCATCCCATGAAGTAAAACTGGTAATACTTCATATCTAACACCACGGTGTTATCGGTAATTCAATTACCATTTCACGTTTAAATCTAATTAAAGATTTAACTATCGCCTGGAGCAAAACTGGTGACACTCCATTCTCGATCTTTTCAATCTAATTAAAGATTCATTAAAACTCCACTTAGTTTTAATCTTTAACTGGGTTAAAGAATCAGTGTCATTTAAAACACGGTTCACGATAAACCCAAAATCACATTCCATTAATTAACGGGTTAAAGAACAAGTGTTATTTAAAACACTATTCACGATAAACCCAAAAATCAATGCCGGTTCAATTCCAATTAAATATCATTTAATTGTTACACTTCATTAAATCTAAATAAAAAGATTTAATCTTTTCTCAACTGGGTTCAAGAACAGTGTTAGTCAAGACACCATTCACGACAAACCCAAATCACATTTGATATTAAATACAAGGCTCTGAATAGAAAATATATCGGCTTATATTCAATATCAAATTCTACGACCAACAGATATCGTATTGGAAATAACGATATATATATCTATATCTTCCAAATTTCCATAATAACATCTGTATAATCACGAAATCTAACATCGAAATATTCCGAAGACAATTTCGATTCAAATCCACTCCAATGCAATCATTGGAAATTCTGGTTATTTTCAAAACCATTTCAAATTCAATTTATTTATTTAAAAACAAATAGAATTTTAATTCTAGTTCAAAACTAGTTCATTTCGATAAAAAATCTATTTTTATCTTTTCAAATATGGAGTTTTTCATCCCAAATCTTCCCAAATCATTTCTTATGATTTTACACAAATTATTACTATTTTTAATAATTTTATTAAGGCCCGTACAGTCGATTTCCATCAACGGCCATCGAACTGCACTTACAGCGACCTTTTTCAAATTTGATTTGGACATAATTCCAAATCCAACCGTTAGATTTCTAATTTCTAATATTCGTTAGAAAGCACTTTTCGATACAAACCCAACGGTTCCGGTTTTAGGAGAATCCAACGGTCGGATCTCCCGCAATGTCCGTTCGAAGTCAATGGTAGAAATTCACGAACTACCGCGGCGCGGCGCGTTCTATTCAGGCCATTATATATATATATATATAAAATATATATTTCATCGATTTCCTTTTTAAAACGAATTTTATAAATCATTTCAAATTTGTTTTAAAAACAATTTCAACCTTTATTTCAAATTCAATTCAAAATTGAATTTTCCCTTATAAATTCTTTCTACATTCACTTCTATTTGATTTCAATTCAAATTGATTTCAATTCTATTTCAATTCGTTTTCAATTGAATTCAATTCAATTCAGATTTGTTTTCTATTCGATTCAATTCAAATTCGTTTTCAATTCAATTCTATTCGAATTCGTTTTCTATTCAATTCAAATTCAGTTTCTATTCAATTCAATTCGAATTCGTTTTCTATTCAATTCAAATTCAGTTTCTATTCAATTCAATTCGAATTCGTTTTCTGTTCAATTCAAATTCAGTTTGAATTTCAATTCTTTTCAAAATATCAGATTTTGAAATCACTTTCGATATTCATTATAAAATGAATAAAATCGATGTAAATATCGTTCACGTCAAAATGGCGTCAATCTAATCAACACGGCTTCATATATTTCTATTTTCAAATATTCTATTTCAAATATTTCTATTCAAATATTTCTTTTCAAATATTTCTTTTTCAAATATTTCTTTTTCGAATATTGGAATAAGGCTCAATCAATTACCATATAATGTTAATTATATGGATTTTCTACAACACATGTATACAATAACAACGATGAATAATCAACCATCATCCAAAGTGCATTCTACACTGTATAAGCATCAAATATAAATATTCAACGCTTATAACAGTCTGTCAATCAATTGATCGACATACAACTAAACAATCAGGATTAGTGTACGTCAAATATCATCCCAAGTTTCAAACAATCAAACACAGATTTTATTTGTGCAGTTGGGCGATGTGTAAAATTTTTCGTCCCAATCAATATCAGTCAAATGTGTGTATATAAACAAATCGTCCGATTTGTTTATTTTTATTTCATTTCATATATACGTTAAAAATTCTATTTTTAACTATAAAATATTTTCAACTATATAAATATTTTATTTCATTTCACATCACATCACACAATCAACTACACATCAAAATTAAACAAACAAGCATACAAGCCGTTCATGGTCTATGGACGACGGGTGTCGGGTGCTACTAAACACCGTCTGCATCCTAGTATATATTTATAACTAGAAAATAAAATTAAAAGGTGAGAAATTCTCACAGAATAGCTAATCCAATGCCACGACTCTTCTTAGGCAGAAATCTTCGTCGTTCTTGCCTCTTATCACTTTCGTTGCCCGTATTCTCTACATATGTAAAAATCACATTTTTACTTCGCTATTCAATATATAAAAATCGAATTTTTACTTCGTTATTCAATATAGAAAAATCGAATTTTTACTTCGCTATTCAATATAGAAAAATCGAATTTTTACTTCGTTATTCAATATAGAAAAATCGAATTTTTACTTCATTAAAAGCTGAAAATTAATCTAACGCTCCTTATATATAAATTAGATTTTTATTTAAAGATTATTACACAAAACAAAAACAAAAACTGAAATAAAAATAATTAAAACAAAGAAAACTTACTGTGGTTGATCGAACGGGGAGGAGAGCGTCGCGGGGGGGGGGGGAGGGGGGTCTTCGGTCGCGCAGCAGGGTAGGGGGGTTCTTCGGTCGCGCAGCAGGGTAGGGGGGTTCTTCGGTCGCGCAGCAGGGCAAGGGGGTTGTAGGGGGGTTCTTCGGTCGCGCAGCAGGGTAGGGGGGTTCTTCGGTCGCGAGGAGGAGGGGGGGTCGTGCGGTGGCGCGTCGCCTGGGGGGGGGGGGGTCGGCGGTAGCTTAGGTTTTTTTTCTTTTTATCGAATTCTGATTTCTAATCTGGAGGGGGGACAGAGGAAATAAAGGAGAGGAAGGGGGGTTATATATTTTTTTATTTAATTATTTTTAATACCAAAAAGTTGACTTTTACATACGACCTCTAAACGAGGCCCACCGCCTGTCGTCCATAGCGTATTACCCTCATTCCGAACACAATGGGATATGTATCGTAAGCTGATTTGACCATTTCGATCAGTTTCCGTTAAAATCAACATATAACTCTATATATTGAATTTGAACGCGCATTTCAATTTACTGGGGCCATATACTAAGTCGAAAAATTCTAGAAAAATATTTTCTAGTTTCATATTGATGATACGGTCTTAACAAAACTTGTTTCGTCGAATTCTGAGACCGTTGGGAAAATGGCCATTTTCCAGTCGATTAAAATCAACTGAAACTGGTCAAACGCGTTTTCCTTTGCCACGCTCACATATTGATTCGAAAAATTATGAAAATTGAAACCTAGCAATAACTTTACATCACGGATCCAAAAAAAGTGGTTTCGTCAAAATCCTAGGTCGTTTGCAAAATTTCTATTTTTAAGGGCCTGAATTCCATAGCGACTATTCAGAATTTTCAACTGAACATATCTTTTGATCCCCGCTATGAAATTTTTATTTTTCGGATTCTTTGGAAAGATATTATCAATTAGATTCAACTATTTTTGGTTTCACTAAAATCCGGTTTATTTTGCACCCGGTACGTTCAATTGAAGTTTGAAATCAAATTATCGAACTACCGCGCCATTTTCAATTCCTTTTATAAATATAAATAAATATTTATATTTTAATGACGATCTATATAAATATATTCGTTCGATCAAAATAAATTTCTCGTCCATATTATTTAAAATAATCTATTTTAAATGATCAAAATTTTCTAAAATTGCCAAAATAAAAATTTTAAACTGGCCCAGATTTCCGGGTTGTTACAATCTCCCCCACTTAAAACTTTTCGTCCCCGAAAAGGAATAAAGTCGAAAGTGGTTTGATCAATCAACTCTATGTTCGATCTGGCTTTCATTCTCCAACTTTTCAGTTTCTGAGAATTTTCAAATTCTTCAAAAAAATTGGCTAACACCCTAAATTTTCGAAAAATTTCGCCATAACCTCCCCTGCACCGGGAGCCACAGGAAAATCCCGTAATTGCCATACAGGGCTTCTGATCTCAAAAAGAAAAAGAAAAAGCCAAGCGGCTAGCCAATAGTCTCATAAAATCATCATCACCCAAACGAAACAGTAAATTATAGTAAACATGTACCTATTTGTCGGGCAAACAAATTTTATTCTCTGCTCTAGCCTCTTTACTATGACCTGTTCAATGTAAGTACATGTATATGCAAGCAAATGCGACTAATTTTCAATACAACTCACTTTTTGGTACAATTTGACTAAATGGTTTAAATTTTAATTAATCAACCAATAATCAAGCAACACAATCAACAATCAATTAGTGAATTATCATTCGAAATTCATAACTTTGATATATAGTCAAAAATCAGATTTTTAATGCCAAATCACAACAATAGGCCCTATCTAATTTTGGTTCTCACACCAGTCAATAGGAAATATATAGAAAGTCCACTTTCGTCACTCGAACATGAATTCTAATGATGGAGCTCCATCATCAAAATCATCTCCGGGCGATTCGAGTGTAATTCTGTATCTATCCAGTATATTAAAACTTCAAATACACGTTTGCAAGGCGTATATGCAAAATCTTTATATACTGGACTGTCCAAATCAATACAAATAAATAATCAAATACGAATAATTGATTTAGATTTTCAAAACAAAATTTGTTTTCACTTTAAAAATATACTCTTCACACTCGTTCTAGGTTACTACTGATCCCATCTCTAACGAGTCATTCCCATTGGATATTACTAATCCAGTTTCTGATGAATTCTTTCGTATGGTTCTAATGTGTCTTATTCTCTGAGCTTTGTAAACCAAAGCTCTGATACCAACTGTGAAAACCCGTAACTTCCCCGTAAGGGAAAGCGCGGATAGTTCGAGAACAAGACACAACAGAACGCAGACAGGAGAACATTTCATTGTATATTACAACAATGCATCAGATTACAAGAATATACAAAGTATAAACAAATAATATACAACACAAATTATCAGAGATTACAATAAATTACATAGCAGCGGAAAATTAATACAATACACAACTAGAAGAGATATACGGATACAAAGCTTTCCGGATATCGTTCCAGCTGTAAACCAGGATCCTGTGAATATAAATCTGCAAAACAAAAACTACTAGCTGCCCGTGTCAAAATAAGGGCACCCAGAGTTTAGGTTAAAACAATATACTCCAGGTCAGTCATGGGACTGGTGTGAGAACTAAAACAGTTATAATCTTTATTTTAAAGTTAGGTAAATCAAGGAACCACGCCGTATAACACGGAACGGGTTTCCTCCCAAGAACACCAGTGCATAAAACAACAGCGCAATTCTAAATAAGGAAAAATGAAGCTATTATAAGACCCAGTTCCCATCACACAATGCAACGCAAGCCGGAGGATAGGGTTTTTACCTTATAATAGCCAAGAATGCTTGATACGTTTAAAACAAATCATTTGATACTATCATAAGTGCATAGTGTATAAAACAACTTCAAATCATAAGTATCAATCATAGACGGCATAAGCGCCCCATCCCATTATGTCGCCATACTAGGCTCTACAAATAAAACCGCAAATGTCACATATTTGGAAATTGGATTTCCATCTATGAACCGAGGCAAAAGATAGTCCTCAACCGATTCGAGACTCTCTAGCCCGAGCCTCAGGAACAGCCGCAACTGCCCCTTGGATCGTCAGGGCCGGTCCACCGATGTGGATTATTATGCCTGAACACTACGTTTCCCCGCCCTTTGGGGCGTAAATGAGCCAACGAATGGCTCCATCGGACCCGGATCGTCCGATCTAACCGAGGCGCCTCGCAACAGCAACAACCACACAGGTGAAAAGTATATAAATGTCAGGGCTGGTAGGTCACTGACACCACCCTAGCTAGAAAGAAACGCATGCCCTCCCTGAGGTCCGTCTCCCGTTTTTGGTTCACAACCGGGGTGCGAGGCTCGCGAACCAACGCTACACAAAGCTATGCCACACAGGCGGTGCTTTGATCATCAACCACAAGACTTTGCTTTTCAACAGAAGCCTTGATCATTTGCATCTTAGCATGCCACACAGGCAATCCACTCTATGCGTTTGATATCCATCAGTATATAACCCCTGAGCTCGTACGTCTCAGAGAAGGGCGTTAAGCAAGAGAATAAATTCTCCGCTGCCAAACAGATATATATTTAATAGAGATCAATCACACAGACTAAAATCCAATGTCAGACACACAGTCCATTTACAAGTCCGTTTTGGGTCTGAACGAAACCGGAGGCACCTAGTACCCCGCATATCCATCGATCTCCAAGTATGTTTGGACGATCACCAACTGTTTCCATCTTCTTGGGTGTACAGCCCAATCAAGATCATCAGTAATTATCGAAACGACGTGAAGACTTCCGGTCTTCAACCACCATCTTCATCTTCGACTTATCATCGTATCAGTTATTCAGAATGGGATAAACCCTGTCTTTCCGAATAACTCGCGTATATTTTAAATAAGTGTTACACAAACACAACATACGCCTCATTCCAATTCAGAATATCCCTTTATTCAAATAATCTTATACTTTGGGAAAAGTTCCCATTAATTTTATCAAAGATAAATTCTTTAAATTTATTCTTTAATCTTCCTTCGAATATCATTTCAAACTAGTCGGGATTAGCGAATCACACCAGAATAATCATTTATTTATTTCCCAATCCCCACCTATTCATCCCATGAAGTAAAACTGGTAATACTTCATATCTAACACCACAGTGTTATCGGTAAATTCAATTACCATTTCACGTTTAAATCTAATTAAAGATTTAACTATCGCCTGGAGCAAAACTAGTGGCACTCCATTCTCGATCTTTTCAATCTAATTAAAGATTCATTAAAACTCCACTTAGTTTTAATCTTTAACTGGGTTAAAGAATCAGTGTCATTTAAAACATGGTTCACGATAAACCCAAAATCACATTCCATTAATTATCGGGTTAAAGAACAAGTGCTATTTAAAACACTGTTCACGATAAACCCAAAAATCAATGCCGGTTCAATTCCAATTAAATATCATTTAATTGTTACACTTCATTAAATCTAAATAAAGAGATTTAATCTTTTCTCAACTGGGTTATCGGCTTATATTCAATATCAAATTCTATGACCAACAGATATCGTATTGGAAATAACGATATATATATATATATCTATATCTTCCAAATTTCCATAACAACATCTGTATAATCACGAAATCCAACATCGAAATATTCCGACGACAATTTGGATTCAAATCCATTCCAATGCAATCATTGAAAATTCTGGTTATTTTCAAAACCATTTCAAATTCAATTTATTTATTTAAAAACAAATAGAATTTTAATTCTAGTTCAAAACTAGTTCATTTCGATAAAAAATCTATTTTTATCTTTTCAAATATGGAGTTTTTTATCCCAAATCTTCACAAATCATTTCTTATGATTTTACACAAATTATTACTATTTTTAATAATTTTATCAAGGCCCGTACTGTCGATTTCCATCAACGGCCATCGAACTGCACTTACAGCGACATTTTTCAAATTTGATTTGGACATAATTCCAAATCCAACCGTTAGATTTCTAATTTCTGATATTCGTTAGAAATCTCTTTTCGATACGAACCCAACGGTTCCGGTTTTAGGAGAATCCGACGATCGGATCTCCCCCAATGTCCGTTCGAAGTCAATGGTCGAAATTCACGAACTACCGCGGCGCGACGCGTTCTATTCAGGCCATTATATATATAAAATATATATATTATATATATTTCTTCGATTTCCTTTTTAAAACTAATTTTATAAATCATTTCAAATTTGTTTTAAAAACAATTTCAACCTTTATTTCAAATTCAAATCAAAATTGAATTTTCCCTTATAAATTCTTTCTACATTCACTTCTATTTGATTTCAATTCAAATTGATTTCAATTCTATTTCAATTCGTTTTCAATTGAATTCAATTCAATTCAGATTTGTTTTCTATTCGATTCAATTCAAATTCGTTTTCAATTCAATTCTATTCGAATTCGTTTTCTATTCAATTCAAATTCAGTTTCTATTCAATTCAATTCGAATTCGTTTTCTATTCAATTCAAATTCAGTTTCTATTCAATTCAATTCGAATTCGTTTTCTATTCAATTCAAATTCAGTTTGAATTTCAATTCTTTTCAAAATATCAGATTTTGAAATCACTTTCGATATTCATTATAAAATGAATAAAATCGATGTAAATATCGTTCACGTCAAAATGGCGTCAATCTAATCAACACGGCTTCATATATTTCTATTTTCATATATTCTATTTCAAATATTTCTATTCAAATATATTTTTCAAATATTTCTTTTTCAAATATTGGAATGAGGCCTAATCAATTACCATATAATGTTAATTATATGGATTTTCTACAACACATGTATACAATAACAACGATGAATAATCAACCATCATCCAAAGTGCATTCTACAATGTATAAGCATCAAATGTAAATATTCAACGCTTATAACAGTCTGTCAATCAATCGATCGACATACAACTAAACAATTGGGATTAGTGTACGTCAAATATCATCCCAATACCCGTGTGGGGTTTCAAACAATCAAACACAGATTTTATTTGTGCAGTTGGGCGATGTGTAAAATTTATCGTCCCAATCAATATCAGTCAAATGTTTGTATATAAACAAATCGTCCGATTTGTTTATTTTTATTTCATTTCATATATACGTTAAAAATTCTATTTTTAACTATAAAATATTTTCAACTATATAAATATTTTATTTCATTTCACATCACATCACACAATCAACTACACATCAAAATTAAACAAACAAGCATACAAGTCGTCCATGGTCTGTGGACGACGGGTGTCGGGTGCTACTAAATTCCGTCTGCATCCTAGTATATATTTATAACTAGAAAATAAAATTAAAAGGTGAGAAATTCTCACAGAATAGCTAATCCAATGCCACAACTCTTCTTAGGTAGAAATCTTCGCCGTTCTCGCCTCTTATCACTTTCGTTGCCCGTATTCTCTACATATGTAAAGATCACATTTTTACTTCGCTATTCAATATATAAAAATCGAATTTTTACTTCGTTATTCGCCTGGGGGGGTCGGCGGTAGCTTAGGTTTTTTTTTCTTTTTATCGAATTCTGATTTCTAATCGGGAGGGGGGCAGAGGAAATAAAGGAGAGGAAGGGGAGTTATATATATATATTTTTTAATTATTTTTAATCCCAAAAAGTTGACTTTTACATACGACCTCTAAACGAGGGCCACCGCCTGTCGTCCATAGCGTATTACCCCCATTCCGAACACAATGGGATATGTATCGTAAGCTGATTTGACCATTTCGATCAGTTTCCGTTAAAATCAACATATAACTCTATATATTAAATTTGAATGCACATTTCAATTTACTGGGGCCACATACTAACTTGAAAAATTTTAGAAAAATATTTTCTAGTTTCGTATTGACGATACGGTCTTAACAAAACTAGTTTCGTCGAATTCTGAGACCGTTGGGAAAATGGCCATTTTCCAGTCGATTAAAATCAACTGAAACTGGTCAAACGCGTTTTCCTTTGCCACACTCACATATTGATTTGAAAAATTATGAAAACTGAAACCTAGCAATAACTTTACATCACGGATCCAACAAAAGTGGTTTTGTTGAAATCCGAGGTCGTTTGCAAAATTTCTATTTTTAAGGGCCAGAATTCCATAGCGACTATTCAGAATTTTCAACTGGACATATCTTTTGATCCCCGCTATGAAATTTTGATTTTTCGGATTCTTTGGAAAGATATTATCAATTAGATTCAACTATTTTTGGTTTCACTAAAATCTGGTTTATTTTGCCCCCGGTACATTCAATTGAAGTTTGAAATCAAATTATCGAACTACCGCGCCATTTTCAATTCCTTTTATAAATATAAATAAATATTTATATTCTAACGACAATCTATATAAATATATTCATTCGATTTATATTCAAAATAAATTTCTCGTCCATATTATTTAAAATAATCTATTTTAAATGATCAAAATTCGCTAAAATTGCCGAAATAAAAATTTTAAACTGGCCCAGATTTCCGGGTTGTTACACATTCGTTTATTCCTGAATTGGAATGAGACCCAAACAATTACCATATTTTTTGAGTAATATGGATTTCATACATCGCATATATTCTAACATAATGATAAATATTCATTACACATCCAAATAACAACCAGAGTGCACTTTACAGCTAATCACAAGGGAGATGTGTGATTAGAATATCATCCCAAGACCCGTGCGGGGTTTCAATCAACACATAACAAAATAATATATTATTATTTGTGCACTTGGGCGATGTGTGAAAATTATTGTCCCAATCACATAAACAAGTCAGGCAACTTGTATATGGAACTGTAAACATATTTACATTATCATAAATATAATAACATTATTTTGACATGTCAAATATCGCAAATCTCAATCATCTCAGAACACAACATACATAATAACAAATCATACATGCCACAGATATTCCAAACACAGATAGTTTACAGACATTCAGTTATAAAATAAATAACTGTATAAAAAGGTTGAGTGAGAAAGAGTTCTCACCTAGGTCATGCTTTACTTTATGGTTCAGACCCAATTTTGGCCTAAAATCTAAATTGCTCCAAATTTGACAAATTTAGTGTCTATGCGAAGCTCTTGACTAACTGATCGCAGCAAATCCTGTTTCGTGCGATTTCGAGTTCGTAACAAAAAGTTATGAATTTGCGAAGTTTAAAAAAATTAAATAATTAATTAAATTGTAGAATTTACCCAAATTTTCAACTTGCTCCAAATTGGAAAAAATTAGTGTCCACGCGAAGGTCTCGATGCCACGATCGCGGTGGATCCAGTTGCACGCGAATCTGAGTTCGTATGAGAGAATTATCGTGTTCCGAAGTATAAAAAAGCATTTTAAATAAATAATTAATTAAATTTAGAAGTAACCCTAACTTCTTGTTCCCCATCGTTCAACTCCATCCACAGCCCTGCACCGGCAGTCCCGACCACCAAATGATAGGACCTCCCTTGGCCAGCTCCCCCTACCCTTGATGCACCACCGCCGTGAGTGGCGGGCCCCAGATCGCCGCCGCCGCCTAATCTGCCACGATCCACCGCTCAGATCGAGTCCCCTCCACGCCGCCACGCTCCACCATAGGTCATGAGATTTGACATGCAGCTGCGCCTCGCCACCAGGAATGTTTTGTCTTTGATGGCCATCGCCTGACATGGCCTACGACGGCCGGAAATCGGTAAAGAAGGTTTTCAGCTTGCCGGAATTTGTGTTTGTTGTTCATCTTGATTTTACCGCTGATCCGTACACTTTTAGACCAAATGATACAAAGCAAAGTTGTAGATCTATATCCCCTTCTACAACTTCCCTTTAGATCCCATCACCTAACGACCGAGGATTGGCAGGAAGTCCTCTAAATCCGAAACTAAAAATTTCGTTTTGAACTCAGATCCTGGCGAATCCGTGTGATGATAGGTCACGAAATTTTTGTGGGTTATAGAGATGAAGAAGATCTACAACTTTCGCATTTGGAGTTTGGTCCAATTGTTCACGGATTGAGAGATATAATTTGTTTTAGTTTCAGGGTCTTTTTTGCAAATTTTATTGAAGAAGAATGAGAGTTGCCTCCATGGAAAAGAAGGAGGAAAATAGGGTTAGGTTTAAGGTTATGAGAGAGTTTATGATAATATATAGAGGTTAGGAATTTTTATTTTAGCCCTTGTGTATTTTAATTAGGTTTCATTTTATAATTATGACTCCTTATGTATATTATTTTATTACAATTTTGGTCTTTTTCATGGTTTTAAAATCCGTGTGATCACCTACAGATTCCAATCTTGATGACAATTGAAACACAACTATTTCTTGACATTACGGACCCAAAGAAACTGGCCTCGTCGAATTCCGAGTCCGTATGCATAAATGGTGAATTATTAAAGTAAAAAAATTGACTGTTTTCACTATAAATTAATAACGACCACATACTAACTCCAAAAATTACAAATTTTGGAATCTAGTAATAATTTAATATTTCGGATCCACAGATAGTGGTTTCGTCGAATTCGTAGGTCGTTTGCAAAATTTCCATTTTTAAGGCGTATATATTTAATATTAAAAATACATTTTTAAACAAATAAATTCCGAATCTCGAAATATATCAGTGTTTATACTTTTTCAATTCAGAAACGTCATTTTGAACTCAATTGAAGTGGTTTCGAATCCAAATTCATTCGTATGAAAAAAGTAGCTTTTTGGGCCATATATTATATATATATAAATTCCATAGCGTTTTTCTGAAATTTTAAATTTGTCATGACTTACACATTATAAAACAAAATCTCAGTTTCTTACATCCATTGGAAAGATATCGTCCATAGATCCAAGCGTTTCTTGTTTCGTCCAATTCCAACTTAAAATGAATTTTATATAATTTTCCAAAGTTTAAAATCGAATTTTCAAACTACCGCGCCATTTCACCCTCGGAATATATTTAATATTAATAAAATAAAAAAATTCAAGTCGTTATGATTGAAAATAAATTATTTTGAATATTCCAAATCAATTAAATTAATCAAAAATATAATATTAAATTGGTTCAAAAATTCTGGGTTATTACAATCTCCCCCACTTAAAATCTTTTCGTCCTCGAAAAGGAATGGAGCTGAAATTTGTTTAACTAACCTACTCAACTTACATTCCGACTTGAGTTCTTTAACTTTTCAGTTTATATGATTTTCTAAATTTTCAAAAAATTGGCTAACACCCTAAATTTAAAAAAAAAATTGCCATAACCTCCTTTGTACGGGGTCATCAGAAAAATGTAACTTGCCTCACAGGGCCCTCATCAATCCAAAAAGAAAATGAAGAAAGAAGATAGAAGAAAGAAAAAGCCAAGCGGCTAGTCAAACGGCTCATAAAATCAAAACCTAAGAAATATAGTAAACATGTACCTATTTGTAGGGCATACAACTTTATTCCACTTCTCTAGCCTCCTTGCTATGACATGTTCTATACATATGTATGTACATGTATGCAATCCCAAATTATTCATTCTTGGTTTTACTATTCCAATATTTTATTAGTTCAACTAATAAGCAAACAACACAACCCGCAATCAATTAGTCGATTAACTTTCCAAGTGCATTACTTTTTATATATATTCAAAATCATATTTTTGATGCCAAGTCACAACAATATCTAAGTTTTGGTTCTCACACCAGTTAATAGGAAATATATAGATACCCCACTTTCGAAACTCGAACATAAATACTGATGATGTGGCCACATCATCAGAATCATCTTCGGGCGATTAGAGTGTGATTCTATATCTACCCAGTATATTTGATACTTCGTATACACGTTTGCAAGGCGTGTATGCAAAATCTACTAATACTCGATAGTCCAAATTAACGTAAAATAAATACTCAAATACGTATAATAAGTTATAAATTTTCAAAACTAAATTTGTTTTTAATAAAAACACTCTTCTAACTCATCCTAGGATACTACTGATCTTATCTCTGACGAGTTATTCTTATAGGATATTACTAATCCTATCTCTGATGAATTCTTTCGTTCGGTTTTAATGTGTCTTGTTCTCGAGCTTTGTAAAATCAAAGCTCTGGTACCACCTGTAATGAACAGAAATCCCACACGGCTTAAATCGAACTGGAATACGGATTGTTCTGAGAACACGACACATCAGAACACAGAACAATAGAACATTTCATTGCTTTTACAACAATTTACATCAGTGTAAAAGAATATATTAGAGTATAAATAAATATTACACATTTGAAATACAATATCAGAGATTTAATATTACATAGCAGCAGAAAAATAATACATAAGTACAATTACAATGCGTAGCGGAAAATAATATATAACAAGCACAACTGAAAAAGCTTTCTGAATATAGCTCCAGTTGTAATCCAGGATCCTGTAAAGAAATATCTGCAAAAACCAAATCTACTAGCTTCCCGTAAGGAAAATAAGGGCATCCAGAGTTTAGGTGAAAAAAAATAAACTCCAGGTCAGTCATGGGACTGGTGTGAGAACTAAAAACAGTTATTAACTTTTATTTTAAAGTTGGGTAAATCAAGGGACCACGCCGCTAATGCAGAACGAGTTTCCTCCCAAGAATATCAGTGCATAAAACAGCGTAATGCTTTTAGAAAAATGAAGCTATTATAAGACTCAGGTCCCATCACACAATGCAAGCGCAAGACGGAGGATAGAGTTTTACCTTATAATAGCCAAAAATGCTTGGTACGCGAAATTCATCTTTTCTTATTACTATAAGTAATAGTGTAGAAATCAATTTCAAATATAAATTTATCAATCATAGACGGCATGGGTACCATATATCATGTCGCCATACTAGGTTCTACAACTAAAACCGTAAAAGTGTCGTATTGGAAATTGGGTTTCCATCATGAGTCGAGGCTAGGGATCGTCCTCTTCGATTCGAGACACTCTAGCAAATGCCTCAGGATTCCCCGCAGTGAACCCTGGATCTTCTGGGTCAGTCCACACAAATCGCTAGTGGATTAATTATGCCTGGACATACGTTTCCCGGTCCTATCGGACCTATAAAATGGCCACTTGGGACCAATATCCGAGGCGCCTCCATCCATCATCCACATAAGTAAAATATCTGCGCTTCCGTACCATGACATCACTTCTAGCTAGAAAGAAACGTATGCACTTCCAACAATCCTAATCCCGTTTTTAACTCATACCGTGGTGTGAGGCTCGCGAAGTAACGCTATACACATAGCTATGCTTTGAAGATGTGCTTTGGTCTTCAATCTACAAGGCTTTGCTTTGCAACAATAAGCCTGGATCATAAGTATCTTAGCATGCCACATTGTCAATCCATACCATATCATTGATTATCTACCAGTATATAAGAGGTTGTTAAGCAAAGAATAAATTCTCTTCCACCAATAGATATACATTTAGCAGAGATCAATGAATACAGTATAAAGGAATACAAAGTCAGACACACAATCCATTTGCAAGTCCGTTCTGGGTCTAACGAAACCATATCCGGTAGATCTCCAAGTATGTTTGGATGATCACCACTTATAACCTTGTCTTGGGTGTACGGCCCAATCAAGACATTAGTAATCACCCATCCAACGTGAAAATTCCGGGTCTTCAATCGCCATCTTCATTCGTCGATCTTCAATCGTCGTATGAATTATTCAGAATGGGTTGAACTCGGTCTTTCTGATTAATTCACGTATTTTAAAATCAAGTGCTTATAAAACACAACCTACGCCTCATTCCAATCAAGAATATAATTTTTTCAATTATATTCCCATTCAATCTAATTAAAGATTTATTAGACCTTCATTTAGTTTTAATCTTTTAAAATCATAATTTAATGATTATTCAACTTTTAAGAAATCAATCTTATTCAATTCAATTACAATTATATGTATTAAATTGGAAAACTTCTCTTTAAAAATTCCTCGACTCATCATGGAAACCCAATTTCCAATACGACACTTTTACGGTTTTAGTTGTAGAACCTAGTATGGCGACATGATATATGGTATCCATGCCGTCTATGATTGATACATTTATATTTGAAATTGATTTCTACACTATTACTTATGGTAATAACAAAAGATGAATTTCGCGTACCAAGCATCTTTGGCTATTATAAGGTAAAACTCTATCCTCCGGCTTGCCAGAGTCTTATAATAGCTTCATTTTTCTAAAAGCATTACGTTGTTTTATGCACTGGTATTCTTGGGAGGAAACCTGTTCCGCATTAGCGGCGTGGTCCCTTGATTTACCCAACTTTAAAATAAAAGTCAATAACTGTTTTTAGTTCTCACACCAGTCCCATGACTGACTCAGAGTTTATTGTTTTTCACCTAAATTCTGGGTGCCCTTATTTTCCATACGGACAGCTAGTAGTTTTGGTTTTCACAGATATTTCTTTACAGGATCCTGGATTACAACTGGAGCTATATTCGGAAAGCTTTTTCAGTTGTGCTATTTATATATTATTTTCCGCGCATTGTAATTATACTTATGTGTTATTTTTCCGCTGCTATGTAATATTAAATCTCTGATATTGTATTTCAGATGTGCAATATGTATTCATACTCTGTTATATTCATGTACTCTGATGTAAATTGTTGTAAAAGAAATGAAATGTTCTATTGTTCTGTGTTCTGATGTGTCATGTTCTCAAAACAATCCGCATTCAAGTTCGGTTTAGGCCGGGCGGGATTTCAGGTCGTTACAGGTGGTATTAGAGCCAGGTTTCGATCCTGGGACCTGTGGGTTATAGGCCCACCACGCTTCCGCTGCGCCACTAGCATTGGTGTGGGCCGACCCAAAAGATCCAGGGTTCACTGCGGGGAATCCTGAGGCATTTGCTAGAGTGTCTCGAATCGGAGAGGACGATCCCTAGCCTCGACTCATGATGGAAACCAATTTCTAATACGACACTTTTACGGTTTTAGTTGTAGAACCTACTATGGCGACATGATATATGGTACCCATGCCGTCTATGATTGATACATTTATATTTGAAATTGATTTTTACACTATTACTTATAGTAATAACAAAAGATGAATTTCGCGTACGCATTGTAATTATTCTTATGTATTATTTTTTATTACAATTTTGGTCCTTTTCATGATTTTAAAATCCATGTGATCACCTACGGATTCCAATCTCGATGAAAATTGAAACACAACTATTTCTTGACATTACGGACCCAAAATCACTGGTTTCGTCGAATTCCGAGTCTGTATGCATAAATGGTGAATTATTAAAGTCAGAAAATTGATTGTTTTCACTGTAAAATCAATAACGACCACATACTAACTCCAAAAATTTCGAATTTTGGAATCTAGCAATAATTTAATATTCGGAATTCATAGAAAGTGGTTTTGTCAAATTTGGAGGTCGTTTGCAAAAATTCCATTTTAAGGCGTATATATTTAATATTAAAAATACATTTTTAAACAAATAAATTCTGAACCTCGAAATATATCAGTGTTTATACTTTTCCAATTCAGAAACGTCATTTTGAACTCAATGGAAGTGGTTTCGAGTCCAAATTCATTCGTATGCAAAAAGTAGCATTTTGGGCCATATATATTATATATATAAATTCCATAGCGTTTCTCTGAAATTTTAAATTTGTCATAACTTACAAATTATAAAACAAAATATCAGTTTCTTGCATCCATTGGAAAGATATCGTCCATACGATCCTAGCGTTTCTTGTTTCGTCCAATTCCGACTTGAAATGAATTTTATATAATTTTCCAAAGTTTAAAATCGAATTTTCAAACTACCGCGCTATTTCAGGCTCGGAATATATTTAATATTAATAAAATAATTTTTTCAGTCATTTTGATTTAAAATAATTTATTTTAAATATTCCAAATCAAGTAAATTAGTCAAAAATATAATATTAAGTTGATTCAAAAATTCTGGGTTGTTACAAACATATTGTATTCTTCCAATTGAAAACTCAATTTGTCTTGCCTTCCATTTCCTTGAATCTTGCTTCCATACAAATTTGGTTGGGAATTCCACGTAAGTAAGATTTTTTTCTTCCTCATAGACCTTATTATAGTCCATCCATGCTAAAAACATTGATTGATTAATTCCCAGCCGACTTATAACCGTATCGATTGTATCTTCGTCCTCGAAAATAACATTTTTCTCATCAGGTAAATGGAAAAAGAACCTCTCCACTGCGGGGTTTCTATAATGAATATCAAATCCAAATATTCTCCAAACAGCTTCGCATGGAGACACGTATCTGCAATCCAAGTACATCTTGATTTCATCGGTAACATTATTATTTCTATCATCTGTACCTGCATTATCTTGACAAAAAGCAGGTGTGACACGATCATGACCCTTGTTGACGTACTTAAATAAGTACTTAATTGCCTGACACTGATTACACCATTCAACATTAATGTGAGCTTGATACTTGGCAAGAATTTTCGGATTATACAGAACAACAAATCTGTTATCTAGAAGAATTCAATTCTTTTCTTCTACATTCCCATTATCTCGCCTTATGTAAATTGGATAACCATCCACATAAATACTTGTTCTATTTTGAAAATTCTTTGGAAAGAATTTCGAACACATTCCATTCTTCATGCATGGTGAGTTCATGTTGGAGGTAGCGCAAGGACCATGTATCATGAAAGCAATAACTGTTTCATACAATATTGGAAACTCTACTTTGTTGGGAATTTCAGCTGATATAATTTTATCAGCGTCTTCACATATGGGAAATTTGTTGTCGTTATGCATAAATAACAATATGTGTGTATGAGGAAGTCCACGTTTTTGAAACTCCATTGTATAAACTACGGGAAATTGAACATATCAATCAGTAGAATAGTAACATATCTTACTATATACTCCAATAATATTTAAATATGAATTCAAATACATAGAAAAAATATTGTTGACATACCTGCTTGTACACGACCAAAATTTTGTTGTCTTTTAGATCTTTGATAAGCCGATCGAGCTTAATTTTAAACACTCTACAAATTATGTCAGGCCTGTCCTCCGATCGAATATTGCGCTGATGAATAAATATAGTAATTTCTGGCCATTTAAGGTTGCATGTGAACGTTAAAAATAAATCTGGATATCCATAGAACTTGCATAGGACCATTGCATCTAGGTAATTTTGCATCATGTTTTTAGCACCACCAGTGAACGAAGATGATAATACTATATGCTTTCCCATCAAAAAAGCTGTAGTAGTTCCCCTATATGTAGTCGCAGATAGGTTCCTGTACGATTCTAGTCTTAACTTTTTCTGTTTTTTTCGAATGTAGGACAACCTTTCTGCATTGTATAGCCATCGACCAAAAATTGTTGGAATAGCTTCCTTGAACGAAGGATTGTTCGAGCTCCGTTTTGCCAATCTTGACTCCTAAAAGCAAAGAATTCCCTCAGGCTCAGTCTTCTTTTTTTTCTGGAAGAAGTATCGTCATTATCTCCTAAGGGAATATCAAATCTGCAGCCATCTTCACCGTAGGGAAATAATAATGGATACTGAAGCGCAAGATAAGAAGGGTGTAATTCACTTATATGTTCAAGTGTTCCACTCTCTCTTTGGACAATTATATCCCGCTCATCGAATTCATTGCATATATCACCGACAATTAATGCAGCCACCTCAGAAGATGTGGGAAGATTGTATCTCCTTCCATCCGTACTCCTCCTTCCAATCAACTTTAATTGGACCTCCTCACATTTGTTCAAATCAAATCTATCTCTTGCCATTCTGAATGCGTTAGCTAGAGTGTTGTGAAGATCCAACATCTTTTTTAAACCATCAACAATTTGAATGTCAAATGCATTTGCATTGCCTATGGAACTGTATTATACATGTGTATGTGTGTGAGCAAGAAACACACATATCAACATAAAAAATTGCATCATCAATGCAAGCACAACACTAAATTACTTAACACAACTACGGATTTATATAGAAGTACTTGGCTGAAGAAATCCTGTTCATAACCTCATTATCAGTGTCATGTACGTAAAGTTGAAAAAACCTGGGTGTTGACCCTGGTAATGGCAGCAAACTCCCAATCCTGTGGTAATTTTTCCCATGCAACCTATATACATAAGGTCCATGTCCTCTGTTGATGCTAAAATCCACCTTTCGTCCCATGGATGTGAAAGAAAACATCATGTTGAATTGGCGTATATATTTAACAAAATGTCTGCTTTTGGGATCATTATCATGAAGTAACTTCTTAAGGTTTATAAGAGGATCTTTTAACAATGGTAGTTGTACTTTCCCATGCATGCAACACAATGAAAATGTAGATAGCGATGACCTCCTTTTGTCCCAACTCTCTCTTCATACCACATCATTGCACCGCATTTGTTGCATGCCAAACCTTGATCTCGAATGTCACAATACTCTTTTTTTAAAATATAACTCAATAAATTAGTTTTCCTAACATAAATAAAAACCTTTCTGCATTATACATGCATTCACTAATATGCACTGAAAAAAGATAACTATATAGTTCAAAAATATACTTTCACTGGTGCAAATGTGACACACTTCATCAGTAGTTCCTAAAATATCATACAAATTCATTTTAATTACTCTAACTTGAAAATGTTCGTATTTAATTATTGTCTGTATTAAATACTCTATAAGAAGAAAAAACATTGTGTGTTAAATACGTGCCTACAAACTCTGATGTTTCCATTGCATGGCCTTTATCCTCATGTCTTTTATCTGGAGTACAAACATTAACATTATAACTTGAATATCACTGTCTAAATTTAGGACACGCATATAGACAACAATTCATCCTGTTAAAAATAAAATTAATAGAATGAGCCATATATGCATACTTCCAACAGTGGAATTTGTTCTCAAATTTTTTTCATGATCTACAATCATCTTTCTGTTCATTCTTCCACTTTCTACATTGTTTTACTCCATTATGCATTGCAATTTATATTTTCCGGGTTTTAAACTACCATGACTTGAGCTTGTTGGAAGCAAACCATCGAAGCGCATGGAAACTAGAGACACCAATATAGAAGCTATAAATTCTCAAGTTCACAAAATTAGTTATATCATTAACTGTTCTGCATTTATTTTATCAAAAAACCTTACAGCTAGATGTTCCTTGCCGAAGGAAAAGTGGATTGCTTGTACCTGCTCCCAACAACACAAAGAATCAAAATTTATTTCAATAAACTATGGAAAAGCAAACAAAATCTGTTTCAAACAAAATCACCCATATACCTAGAACCATAGGATTTAATTTCCTTATGTTGCCATTAAGACTTGCAATCCTATTGTCATTGCCATCCATTTCTCACAAGAAGTGTTAAATTAAAATCGTAGATATATAAAAACAACCAAACTCATATAGAAACAAATATATGGACAAATATCTAATACATATGCATGCATGTATTCTAAAAGAGTTTGATTAGATTGCATTGGAAGTATAAAGCCAGGTAAGTGAAAGGCCTCTTATAGAAATAGTAATAAATTACAATTACATATATGTAAAGGAAACAAAATCTAGTATAAATGTATAAAATTATATTTCTTTATTGCCACCGTATTGGTGAGAATAGGTTGGCATCAATCATTAGCCACATCAACAACAGCCAACACATTTCCGCTAATATGTTGGTATTTACTTTTCTCACAATCCTCTACTTAGAGAAAAACATCAAACTAATCATCTAATATCATATCATGTCATCAGTGAGAATAAAAATATATAAAAGTCTATGGATAGGTGTTGTCAACTAAAATTCAATAAATGAAATCTTATCTATAACCTTTTTTTTACAAAATCAAAAAGAGGTACGATCATGTACATACACATGCATTTTACATGGATATTTGTTTATTTTTTAGATTGTGTACATGACGTAACCAAAAGCATACATACACATCACTTTCAATAATCCCATATTAACCAAAAAATGTAAAGCTACAAACGGTCAAGGAAAAAAGTCCAACATGCAGTTCTGTGTACTTCTACTGGTGCGTAGTTAAACCACTGATTAATCCATTCAAAAAAAAAAAAATAGAAACAAAGGGAAAAAAAACCAACCCCCACTGAAACATTTTCCCATTGTGTATCTAATAACTGCAAAAAGAATAAAACAACAAGCATGCATATATAACACTTTGAATAACCCCAGATTAACTGAATGATACAACAAAGTTATAAACACGGGACAAATCTTACTTAATAATAACACAAAAGTAAAGTGAAAAGGAAAAAAGCTCAATTTCAAATATAGTAATCTTTCAGTAAGTCACAAATTAATATTTCACTCAATCGCAAAAGCATTTTTTCCATTTCAAAAAATACAAACCAAAAAAGTTAGCATTCCACAACATAAAACCATAAACATGCATACATCACTTTCAGCAATGCCATTAGAAAATTAACAGAAAAATAAAGTTAAAAACAATGGAAAGATAATTTAATAATAATATAAATAAGATGAGATGAAAAAAGCTCAATTTAAAAAATAGTAATCTTTCTGATAAGACACAAATTAATATTTCATTCAATTGCGAAGCATTTTTCTGCAATTACAGAAAGTGCAACCCAAACAACCTACGGCTACACAGACCACAGCTGCTAACAGTTTAACCGCATACTACTATACAAAATGAAACAGCTTTATTACTGTTTTATTCTAAAGACGTGATCTAATAAAGATAACATTTTCTTTCATTTCATAATCCTTTTCTACAATAGCTTCAACAATTCTTCTTTTCTTGGTACTGGACGATTCAAATCCAAAATCCTCAGAATATGCTTCCATTGATGATTTCTTTGAGGAACTTAAATCCACCATTTCATTGTCTCCAACAACGAAAACATAATCCTAACAAATACAAATAAAGTTGTTTTTCTATATGGCAACAAAAAAATAAAGTAGCGTAAATTGAATCAAAAAACATATCACCTTTTCACCCTCAGTGATCTTAACCTTGCACCTATCGTTAGACATTACATCAGAATCCTATTTCGTGGAAAAAAAAATGCTAACCATCAACATACAAAGTAAGTACAAAGGTATGAGATGTACAAATTATTATTATTAAAAAATTACCTAGTCAAGAGTTCGCAAATAAGATCGAAGAAAATCTTCACTGTCACTCTTAATGAAAGTGTAAACAGGCCAGTTTTGCTTCAAATTATATTCAGAAATTTCAATATTAAAGAGCACTTGTTTGCCCACAAGATTATTCAACTCCTCCAGAAATCCATCACTATCATCAGACTATAGGACAATAAATAAAACAGTTGCATAACTCAAACAAATAACCAATATGAAGGAACGATAAAAATAATTAGTAATCAACCTTGGATACATACTCTTTCATCTCATAGGCGGATTTATGCAAAAGAGCTATGACTTCTTGATCAAACATCACAAAAAATGCACTGCCACTGTCATCTATTACACGAATCTGAACCTTAAACCTACACATCACAAGTCAAATAGTTAAATATTGTACGCAGAAAATGCATGCCGAGATTTCTTTCGCTACATGTATACCTTAGTAAAACATTATCAGGCTGCATAGCCTTGTCATATTTTTGATAGAAAAATTATGCATTTTTCTTCTCACCGTTTTCCTCTGATGGATTTTCATCAACAGATTTCACCTTCTTGTGACATTTCTTGCAAGCCATGTAATATCATCCATGATCCAATTCCACCCCCAACAATGGTGGCCAGAGTTATACAATTCATTGGCTTATCTATTTTAATTATTTCATCCAATGTTTTTTCTCATTGCACTTCAGAAGTTCATCTTGCAAGGAGACGTAACTTTGAGATGACGACCGCGTAGTCCACATTATGACAGAACTATCAACACTACTATCGACTCTACACTATTAGAAAACATTAAAGCACGTACAAATTTATGACTCATTTAGCTAATGTCATAACTTCAAAAAACAAACTAACCTGCTTCTAAACGATCTTACTTCTTCATAATCACCATTAAATTAATCGGGTGTAGAATAAAGAGCTTGATAATGTAGTTGCCCCTATAGGCATTGGGAAAAAGTAAGGGAAAAAAGGAAAAAAAATGCAACTAATAATTATAACAACCAAAATATAAATTTAACAAATTACTTAATATTAATAAGTAAACAAACTACAAACTACGTTTCAAATAAATACCTCTCCATTTCTTTATCTTTGCATCCCCAATAGTAATAATAATAATAATAATAATAATAATAATAATAATAGGTCCGGTGTTATTTCCAGACAGGAAATCAAATGCTTCTTCTGCATATCTATCCCATAAGTTACATTTCAGATTTTTTTGTCCTGCAAATATAAATTTTCAGATGTGAAAGAAAACAGCGTATTGAATTGGCATATATACTTAAAAAATGTTTATTTTTCATGTACAGTCGCAAAAGAAAATAACATTCGAACATATTTTAAAATTTTAAAATATAAATAGAGCAACATACTCTTCATCCTTCAGTTCCATGATCAATTTCCTAGACTCCCTGTTCTCTCTCTGGCTACGCTCAATAGAACTGTAACCAACAACCTTGCCAATAACATTTGTGCTACATGAATGAAACCAATAAATATAATATTATCAAATCATTTCATAACAAAATACGTAAGATATAAGTTAAAAGACACACCTACTAAGAATTTATCTTTCAGTGTTTTTAAAAGAATGTCATCAAATGACACAAATTTAAATCTGTGCATAGGAATGGACATATCATCTTCACATTTCACAACCGATGTCGTCGAGAAAATAAAATTAATTTTGTAAACATGTTGTGCCACTCGATAAATCCCATTATTTTGACCAACTCCAAAATTGCTAATAATTACACATTTTCCTTCAAAAAGCTTTGAGGAAATTTTTTTGATGAGGCTTTGTTTAACAGTAGCCTGAACCCGATTGTTCTGCAATACAGTAGAATGCATAACCTTATTTTTACAAACCAACTGCATTACAATCATGAAAAATAACTAAGAATGAAATGAAGAAATACAACCACATCACCTTTTCATCCAGGAACAACATTTCAATGCTTCCATCAACTTCAGGATCTTTAAAACTTGGTGGCTTCCACAACTGTATAATTCTTATTTTGATTGACTTGAAAGGTGCAATATCCTTTATAAAATTATACGCAACACCCATTCTTGTTTCTTTTCCTTCTGTGTGACCAAACGCACATCCACCCTCATACCATTAGCATATATAAGCAGTGTCGATCCATTATTTACAATATAAAATAGGAAGAACTGTCTAGAAGTTCAACTGGGAGGTGTGATTTCCACAATTTTTTACAATATAATATAGGAAGAACTGTCTAGAAGTTCAACTGGGAGGTTCAATTTCCATAAGCCGCAATGATATATCTTGTGTTGTTTTCCTACACATTAACGCTAGAGATTTGCGCCTTACCGAGGCATAAAATCATCACCTAAAAAAGTAAACATTGTCTTCTTCTTCTCGTTCAAATTTTTTTTAACCAGCTTATTACCAAACACACATATATACACTCTTACTCTTACTCTCAGCACAGAAGGAAGGTTTTGGTGGGAAAATGAAGGAATGGAGCAATGCGGTGCTGCCACATGGCCCAGGCGTCATCTGTTTTAGTATATAGTAAGATATCATATGGTAAGATAGGATTATGTAATTAGAAAACGTTCGAAAGTTCATGGAAATTGTGGAAAATCTGAAGAATGCATGCATGGGCATAATCTTATAATTATATCATTTGTAGCTCAGTATTACCGGGAAAATTTTGGTTGATTTTACCATTAGAATCTGCATATAATCTTTCTTTCACATTTGAACTAGGTCTTAGAATACAGGAAAGAGTTTGCAAAGTTAGTTTAGCAAAATAGTATTTACTGATACATTTACGGCTTTAAAGTATGTTTGTTCTGTTATATATATGCTATTATGATGAGTTGATTACTCCAGAAATTAAAGGATCATGCAATTAGGGTCGACATTGGTTAACATAGTGTCACTTTTTTTTCAACTGAGCTGTTTTTAGATAAATCCAAGTTGTTAGAATTCAGACTTACCGTGGCACAAATGGTTAACCAAAGTATAATTTTTAGAATGGCCCTAGCAACAAAATTTTGTTATGTCCTATAGTTATATAGAAAATGCCTTCTTAATCGGAATTAAGGGAGTTTCTTTTTGTTCCTCCATGGTTTCAAGAAAAACAAAAAATCTTACGGATTGCAGGTTAATATAAAAACAAAAAAAATCTCGAGTCGGGTCCGATTGAATAATAATACTAAAAATACATATTTTTAATGTTTTTGGTCGGGTCTTTCGGGTCAGGTATATGCGGGTCGGGTTTGATTGGGTCTTGATGGTATTTTTCTTCACCTAGACCCAACCCGAGACCCATCGGGTTCGGGCCTTTTCGGGTCGGGTCAGTTCGGCTTTTCGGTTTTTTGATTTTCAGTTCTCGATTCTAATTACCAGCTCTAGCCAGCTGTTGAAATTCGTTATAGTAAAAAATAGTTCGTTGGTACATTTAGTTATTTTTTCATCTATGAGAAAAAGTAAGTCGCACCATATATTGGTATATTACTTATGTCTTGAAATTGTAAAAATTGTGTTGTCTATTACTACCCCTAATGAACTTAAGTTTGACATGAAAAAACTAATGATACTACGAAAGCTAAAATCTAATATATTTCATATGGCAAAGGATCGCTTTTTCTAATACCTCAGCCAGTTCATCACAAAACTCCATTGCTTTATCAAATAAGCAATAAAAAATTCATTATTTTTTCCAAAGCTCTATTCTGATTAATATTTCTATTATTGTTTTACTTGAAATGTACTAAAACTGTAATAATGGTGAGAAAACCATGGTGTAGGCGTTTGATCAGATGAAGCCTAGGGGCTAAACCTTGCTACAATAGTGATCTTGGGTCATGACCATCTTGCAAGAATAAATGCATGATTATTATTAAAATACTGTAAAGGTTGCAAATATCTTGAGACAAACGAGGAAATATTCTGCAATCTGCACCAGTGTGCTACATACATTATTTCTTTTCAGAAGCACAATTTAATCACTAACTTCGACAATTGTTAAATAAATATATACTCAGTATAAACCCGGTTTTCAGGTGATTATCTGTTAAACAATTAGCTCCATATTTCTTAGCCCTGCTGTTGTCGATACCACACAAACAAGTTCAGTAATGTAAAATTTGAGTTATAGTGAACCATCAATTAATCTATATTGTAACTTTCAAACAATTTTATGCATATACCACTGAAATTTCACTTAGTTGGAAATGAGTTTGGTCTTTAACATAACATTTCTATGTCTTTTGTCCTTCATAATAACGAACTTCTGTGATATAATGCCTTTGTGATATTTATCAAAAATGTTTTTAGGTTGATCGGTGTGTGTAATCCATATAGGTTAACTTGATTACTATACTATAAGTTGTTAGACCGATAGTTATCAGAAATTTTCGCAAGTGCCCTTTACACTTTGAAGAAAAAATTATGTTGTAAGTTATTCTATTTGTAATCTGCTTACTTAAGTTACATTTTGTTTGAGGCTGTCATGATTATAGAATTCAAATCAAGTTCTGTTGATAGCTAATGGTAGAATTGCCATACAAGAATTCAACGTGATTCGACCCTCATACCACAACTAAAAATTATCCTACAGCTGCTTGCTTGATGTGACCTACCTAACATTTGTACAAAACGTACGGGTGACTAGGCGATTAGAACTGCAGCAAGGGCATACAGAGTTTCATATTTTAAATGATGTTGGTTTGGATATTTTCCCTCCTTTGGTTTGTATTTGTGGAACAATAATGATATAGCTGGAATGAGTTTTTGATGGATGTATGGGTATTGGTACTCCTCTTTGTTCCTTATCCCTCAAACCGAGGTCGTGTTTTTTCCAAGGGCCTCTTAGATTCAATCAGAACTTCAATACGCCTATCATTATTGTACTTATCTCATTTTGGAATCATGTTATATTTTATGATTTTTCCCCCTTTTTTTATTTACTTACAGCCAAAGCCATGGTGATGTATAACATTTATCATATTTTGCATACTTAATTTTAATATGTTTGTATTATTAAATCGTGCTCTCACACTCAGACCTTTGGTTATGAAAACTTTCCATGAAAGACATTTTCTTGGTTGGTAAACATAAAGAAAACAATTAATATACAGCCATACATCATTTTGATAGATTACTATTATCATGTTACAGCTTAATCAAGAACGTATAGTTTAGGATAACAAATTTGATGTTTTAGGCCTTCATCAGTAGTGAGAATCTGATATTTATGCACGGGCTAAGATTTCTAAGTATTTGTATATGATCTAATGCAAGTTTTCTTTACATGGATACAGTAAGTTACTGCCATTTTGAAATTACAATTTAATAAGTAAAAATAAAAAATAAAATAAACTTTACAATACCAAATGCTAATTATTTCGACTTTATATGTTGTGATGTTGTATTGTCGATCCACGATCTATGGAAATGCTAAAATTTACAATATAAAAAAGGATTTGTTAATGATCCTCTTAGCTAATAATTATTTTTTATGGTGTCATCATAGAACTATTATACTTGTCCTTATACTTAATCAATCTAGATGGGTAGTAACAGAAATATATCAGAGCAACAAATTTAGGTTAAACTGCATTTTTATTTGTGTGAAGTTGTGAAAATGCAGATTTCTTTGTTTGAGAAAATAACTTATGTATTGTTTAAAAAGTGTTTTTTCCCTTTTGGATTAAATTTATAGCACCAAATTCTAAGGTTTTAGATTATATGTTCCTAAGTGTTCCTTTACAAAGAATTTTTTACCTTCATTTTATGGTTCAGATAGTCCATAAAAAACTTCTTGCTCATTGGGAAGCAAGAGGGGTGATTTTGCTGCAATGATTGGAGAATAATAGTTGGAATGATATCCAGATCTGGGATATTACCGGAAAATACAAATGTAAGTGCACTCAAGTTGTCGTATTTTTACATCTAATTAATTCCTTATGAACTTCATTCTTTGACTTCCATGTTCGTTCATGCAATTTTTTTAATGCAATGACCATTTTATAAAACGTTAATTCTTAAATTTGTGATTAACAGGGATATTCCACTATTATATAATGCCAATTAACAAGAGCAATGACAAATGTTAGGTGATTTGTTATTTCATTTGATAATTTATGTTCCTGTTTATTTTGTATAAAATCGTAATAATTTTCCAAAACATTCCATTTTACTTTATTATGATTTTACCCAGGGCCAGTCCTAGAGGTTTTGGTACCTAAATCCAACTACAAAATGGAGGCCTTATAACTAATCTAATGTTATTGTTATCGTTAACTAAATCATCAAAATAAGTCATGCTATTTATATATAACTAGAAGATGAACAAAGAGAATTAACTTTATGCATAACGTTAAGTCAAATTATATGTAACGACCCGTATTTTCATCGAGATAATAATTTATTTATTTAATTATTTAAATAGAGTTTAGATGTGACGGCCCGCCACGCACCAGCCGGCATTTCCTCCGAAAGTGCGCCGTACACATGCCCGACTAGCACGGAACGGTCGACAAAGAAAGGAAAGAAGAGAACGAACTAATCAAGAACATGTAGAATGTCTCACAGCGCATGGAACAAAATATAATAATAATATACTTGACATAAAACAGGTGAGACAGTGCATAAGCTGATAACTAAAACCAACATGAACCTCAGAGCAGCGGAAATCCAAATACAGCTTATTACAACTTTTCAATTTTACTGACTCTAAATCAAAAGAAAACTAAAGTAGAAGATGCACTACTAATGCCCAAGCAATGATCTTCAACAACGCAGGGGGAATACTACTTATATGTATCATACGTGGAAGCCTCCTGCTCGTCTCCGGATCGTCTACTCGTGCTACCCAGCTAACATGTCTCTAGTCTGCTCGTGAGAGCACCCAGGGTAATAAGAAGAGACATAAAACTCTGGGTTAGACAAAAAGTCTGGTATGAGCGATAAGCATCTAAACAGAACGATAACAGGTATACTAAACCATACCTGAACCAAGACCTGCAACCAAAGAGTTAGCACTACATACCGTACAATACTCTAAGGTGCCATAACAAATAGTGTAAAGAATACGGGGGTGGGGTGTGCATGTCATAATGATGGCAAACAAATCAAACATAGAAACCATCCTCATATCTCTCACTCAGTGCGTAAAGCTTACGATGTCCACCACTGTCAATCACTAGACCCATCGAAGTAGTGACGGAGTTCGACTTGTACAACAACTACTACTACTACCAAGCTTACCACATGGAGTCATGACCAAATCTTTACAAATGACCCCACTTCATTGGTCTATTGCCCTTTAGTCGTACCTAGGTCACTTTGGCCCTGAATCCGTCCACGTACCTCCCATACATAGTGATCCAAAGTCATAGACATCGACGGCCCCTTGGCACACGTCCCGCAGCAAAGCCCAATCATGAAGCTCACTCATCGGTTCCCAACTGGATCCTGAGTCAAAGCTCCTCATTTGGACCTTCTTTGCATCTCAGGTTTTAGTCGAATTGGAGTTGGTCTTCAGAAAAGTCGTCGCGTAGTAGTAATAGCACTTCGGTTCGGTGTTCCTCTTCTAGCTCGGTTCGGTTCGGTGTACCCTTCTAGCTCGGTTCG
Organism: Allium sativum; assembly: GCA_030737875.1. NCBI lineage: Eukaryota > Viridiplantae > Streptophyta > Magnoliopsida > Asparagales > Amaryllidaceae > Allium > Allium sativum. Next base: position 437,466,892 of record CM060919.1, read on the forward strand.
GTGGTCCTAGCCCATGCCTGGATCAGTGCTCCATCCCTCCTCGGTCCGGTTCGGAAGTATAGTGCCCATCCTCTGTTCGGTTCGGTGGTTGCTCCCTTCTAGGTTTCCCGATCCGATCCTTTCCTTCTCCATATGCTCGATCCGATCCCCTTTTTGGTCTCTTCGATCCGATCACCCCTTTTGTCTCTCCGATCCGATCCCCTGCCCAACTCCAACTCTAAGCAAATGGCCTTCATTCTCGCCAAGCTCCTTATGCTAGGTTCCAGTCCGAATATGGTTCCCTTGCCCAGTTCTCCTATCCGATCCGAGCTCAATTATCCGATCCGATCCGGTTCGAAACCTGGCATATTTCCTACGACTTCCCAATGACTGTTTTACGCCATACGACGGCGTTTTCGACCAATCTATCAGTTCTAATCAATCACAAAACATACTACACAGTCATAGCAACAAATAGAAGTGACCATAAACACCAAAACATCAACCATAACATGTAAAACGGATCAAATATAGCCAAAACCCCATATTTTCCCTTAAGCATGTTTAAGTAAAACTAATGACATGATTAGCAAAACTTAACCAAATCAAACCAAATTTCTAACAGAGGTCTAAAACATTATTTAAAAATTTATAAATATTTTTCCAGAATTTATTAATGTATAAATTCGCTAATCTTCACTAATTACCCTTAATTAACCGTAATTAGTGCAAAACTATGCAAATCACTCACCTTTGCCACAAAGTAAACTATAAATCTGAAATGATTCTCTGTTTGGGTCGAATTCTAATGTGTTCCAGCAACTCTCTCTGATTTGGTGCTACCCTCCCTTGATTTGATGTAGTTTTGCTTAATCTTCGATCAGAAAGTGATTAGAGACAATTTGGGATGAAATTAGAAGGTGGAGACCATGGCTATGGTGAAAGACATGTTTGTGGCGGCTGGAAAATGAAGATAAGATCGTTCTCTAACTGATTTCAGCCTCCTCATAACCCTAATCCTGAAATTCCCCATTGGGCCTAGCTGTTAATTACCCGGTTTAGCCCAATTAAGCTGTTTTTCACTATCTGAAACTTGTTTCAGCCATATCTTCCAAACGGTAAGTCCGTTTGGCTAATGTGACCACTCTACGGAATTGTAAACCATCATCCGAAGCCAATGGAAGTCGTTCCAGGTCAAAACTCCTTTCCAATCAAAAGTTATGGCCAAAACAGTATCGGATAGGGGTAAAATGGTCATTAAAAATTTGAAAAAAATCATGAACATGGGAAATGACCCCAATAGTCGTCTCCCAAAGTTACATGATCATACGACTTCGTATGTGAAAGAAATAAATATTCTATGATCCTTCGATGCGTAGAATGCGGGTCTTTACACTCCCTCCCCCCTTAAGAAATTTCGTCCCCGAAATTCCTTAATCCAAAACATACAAAGGATCCTGCATGCCTACCAGCCACATACAATAATCAAACATGCAAAACAAACAAACAAGCATATCCTAGCATGCGGAAAGACTAAATCGAAGTTAAAATCTTACCAGGTGAGGAGTTCTGGATACGTCTTCCTAATGCTCTCCTCTGTCTCCCAAGTACAGTCATTCTCATTCTCACCCCACTGGACTTTGACTAATTTCACCGCCTTCCTTCGAAGCTACTTCGTATCGTTCCCAACAATACGCATAGGCTTGCGGTTCCCAATCGCCTCGAGTTTAACTTCGACATCATCCAACTGATCAGGTGAAATAGTCGCATCAGGGTCGTGCACGAACTTCCTTAATTGGGAAACATGAAATACGTTGTGAACTCCTGCCATCTTGTCTGGTAATTCAACTTTATATGCCAAATTCCCAATTTGCTCGAGAACTGGGAATGGACCAACGAATCTTGGTGCTAACTTGCCTCTCCTGCCAAATCATATTACGCTCTTTAACGGAGAAGTCTTGACAAACACCAAGTCGCCAATGAAGAACTTTAATTCCCTTCTCCTCTTATCAGCATAACTTTTCTGCCTATCTTGGGCAGCCTTCATTCGTTGTCGAATGATTTTGATCTTGTCTGAAGTTTCTCTTATCACATCGGGTCCAAGCGCAAACTTCTCACCAGTTTCTAACCAACATGACGGTGAGTTGCACGGTCTTCCGTACAAAGCTTCAAATGGAGCAATACCAATACTGGACTGATAACTATTATTATATGCGAACTCCACTAGATGTAGATGGTCATCCCATGATCCACCAAAATCCAATACACAAGCTCTTAAGAGATCTTCTAATATACGATTCACCCTCTCTGTTTGACCGTCGGTTTGAGGATGATACGCGGTACTGAGATGTAATTCTGATCCTAGCGCCTCTTGTAAGCTCTTCCAAAATCCACTAGTGAACAACAGATCTCGGTCACTCACAATGCCTTTGAGTATTCCATGAAATCTCACTACCCACTTTATATACAGTTCCGCTAACTTAGCTGCCGTCCTGCTTGACTTGACGGGTATAAATCTTGCACTTTTGGTCAATCGGTCCACAATCACCCAAATACTATCATGGCCCGATCTAGTCCTTGGTAACCCATCAATGAAATCCATTGACACTTGTTCCCATTTCCATTCTAGAATTTCTAATGGTTGTAGCAAACCACTAGGCTTCTTTTGCTCAGCTTTAACTAGTTGGCAGTTCATGCATTTAGATATAAACTTCCCAATGTCTCTTTTCATCCCTACCCAGTGGTAGGTCTGCTTCATGTCTCAGTACATCTTGTTACCACCGGGGTGTATAGTCAGTTTTGAGTGATGACATTCTCTAAGCACTTCATCTCTCAATCCATTGACATTGGGTACAACTAGTCTTCCATTCTTTCTAAGCCATCCATCTCGATCAAGCCCATACTTGTTCATCTCTCCGTCGATTCCCATCTCTAACTTTGAAATGATTTCCAATAGGTTAGGATCATCCCTCTGACTGGAACTAATCCGCTCAATCAAAGTGGGTCTGATCGTCAAACTTGCTAACATTTCTGGATCCAATTCGCACTTTGGTCTGAAATCATACCCAGCGATGTACTCCAGTTGCTTCCACTCTAGAAACATAGCCCCTAAACTGGCATGTCTTCTACTCAATGCATCAGCTACTGCATTGCCCTTTCCTGGTGTATATGCGATGTCAAAATCATAGGAAGCCAAGAATTCTAACCATCTTTGCTGTTGGAGATTTAGATCCTTCTGAGAGAAAAGATACTTCAACGACTTATGATCTGTAAACAACTCGATTCTTTCTCCCAAGAGATAGTGTCTCCACATCTTCAACGCGAATACGATCGCCGCCAATTCCAAATCATGGGTAGGGTATCTTCTCTAGTGCGGTTTTAATTGCCGACTTGCATAAGCTACAACCCTACCGCCTTGCATCAATACAGCACCTAGTCCGGTACCACAGGCATCCGTGTATACCGTCATCTCTTCATTCCCCTTAGGAAAGACTAACAATGGTGCATATGTCAACTTGTCCTTTAGACTCTTGAATGCATTCTCACACTTTTCGTCCCAGACGAAAGCTTGATTCTTCTTGTTCAACTGAGTCAACGGTGCTGCTATCTTGGAGAAATCTTGGATAAACTTACGATAATATCCAGCTAATCCCAAGAAACTTCTTATGTCCGTTGCATTCTTGGGCGTATACCAATCTTGTACCATAGCCACCTTCGTAGGATCCACGGCAATACCATTCTCTGAAACAACATGGCCCAAGAATCTCACTTCCCTTCTCCAGAAGTGACACTTAGAAAACTTTGCTTTCAATTGGTGTTTTCTCAACACCTCCATCACTATCCTCAAATGTTCCTTGTGCTCTTCCTCTGTCCTCGAGTAGACCAAAATATCATCCACGAACACAAGGACAAACTTATTCAACTGATCTCTGAATACCCTATTCATAAGATCCACAAAATATGCTGGGGCATTGGTCAGCCCGAATGGAATGACCAACCACTCATAAAATCCAGACGGCGTCCGGAATGCCGTTTTAGCTATACTCTCAGCTTCCACTCTAAGCTGATGAAAACCCGTCGCGAGGTCCAACTGGGAGAATACTCTCGCGCCACTCAACTGATCAAACAAATCATCTATCCACGGTAGAGGATACTTATTCTTCCTCGTCACTTTATTCAACTCGCGGTAGTCTACACACAAACTAAGGGAACCATCTACCTTGGTAGCAAACACAATTGGTGCTTCCCATTCAGAAACACTCCTCCTAATAAATCCCTTCTTCAAAAGATCGCTGACTTGCACCCCGAGCTCTCGCTGCTCCCTTGGTGCCATACGACGAAGTGGCATCACTATAGGTCTGGCATCTTTCACCAAATCAATATGGAACTCAATCTCTCGGTGTGGTGGAAGCCCGGTCACTTCCTCGAAGACATCCGGATACTGGCCAACCACGGGCAACCCTGACAACTCACTATGCGGGATGTCGAGAGAATTTAGAAAACTAGCCATTACCCCATCACCGGGTAGACCACCAAACACTACCCTCTGCCCATCATCCGCTCTAGCTGTCACCAAAAAGCCCTCACAGTCTACCACCACCCCATATCTTTGGAGCCAATCGACTCCCAAAATAATGCCAAACCCAGTAAAGCCCAAAACAAAGCAATCACAAACAAACATGCATCCATGACTCGATAAGACCACATTACAAATCATGCTAAGGCTAGTCGAACCACCAATCGGGTTCGTCACAACTAAAGGTCTATCGACAATCTCGGGCTCCAATCCCAACCTACCTACCAGGTCACTAGATATGAAAGAACTGGAAGCTCCGGTATCAAACAAAACTCTAACAGGAACATCATTAACAGAAAGCATACCTTGAATAACGACATTCTTTCCCTTCTCCGCCGCAGTTGGGGCATTCGACGAAGAAGGAACAACATCAAGGGCATATGCTTTCACCATCTGCTTTTCTTTAGGGGGTTGCGGACACTTGTCCTTATGATGTCCCATTTGGCCACAGTTGAAGCACTTCCTTTCCGCTGGCTTGGCCCGACAATTACTAGCATAATGGCCCTTCTTACCGCAGCTGAAGCACTCAATGTCTTGCTTATTCCTTTTCTTCTGGCCATCCCTAGTCTGATTCTGCTTTCTCTTATTCTGAGAACCATTCTTGCCTCCACCGCGTGCTTGCGGCTTTGGCTCGTCTGTAGATGCAACCTCAGTCTTCGGCTTAGGGTAGAGACTTTCTGACCTCAATGCTTTCCCCACAATCGATTCAAACGTCTCATCGATGTGGTTAATAAGCCTTTCCCTCAAGTACTGATCCAAACCAGTTATGAATTTCTCGTTCTTCTTCTCGGCAGTATCAATAAGAGATAACCCATACTTCGACAAAGTGTCGAATTCAGCAATATACTCCGAGACAGCTCTGCCATTCTGCTTGAGCTCCAAGAATTTCTTAAACAACACTGACTTCAGAGCATCTGGAATGAACTTCTCGCTAAAGCGAACCTTAAACTGCTCCCAAGTAATCTGATCCTTGGGAGTAGCTGCCTTTATAGCATTCCACCAATTCATTGCCGGCCCTTGTAGCTGGGTGGACGCTAGCTTTCTCTTCATCGCATCCTCGATACCCAAATCCTCGAAGATACGCTCGCAACTATCCAATCAATCCTGAACATCCGTAGCCGACTCTGTTCCGTGGAACGGCTTCCCACTAAGACTAGTATAATCCTTATTCATCTTGGCGAAGTCATCCCTAGGCGCCTGCACTATTGGACCACCATTGGGAGCTTCCCTCTGCACATCCCTAAGCATCTCCCTCATGAGGTCAGTAAACATCGTCCTCATGCCAACAGCATTCCCATTATTGGCTCCTCTACCGGCACCTCTTACGTATCGGCTCATCGTTCAATCTGTAAAGAGAAAACGATTAACCATCTCCATAGTGGTGCTAGTGCAGTGCGACTTCATCCTTAGCTATATTAATAGTGTGTGTATATATATATATAGCTTTTAAAAATCAAAATAATCACAAATACGCGCTCTCATATACATATACTATCTCTCCCTGATAACTTCCCTAGGTTAACTACGCAACCTAGAGCTCTGATACCAAGTGTGACGGCCCGCCCCGCACCAGCCGGCATTTCCTCCGAAAGTGCGCTGTACACATGCCTGACTAGCACGGAACGGTCGCCAAAGAAAGGAAAGAAGAGAACGAACTAATCAAGAACCTGTAGAATGTCTCACAGCGCATGGAACAAAATATAATAATAATATACTTGACATAAAACAGGTGAGACGGTGCATAAGCTGATAACTAAAACAAACATCAACATCAGAGCAGCGGAAATCCAAATACAGCTTATTTCAACTTTCCAAATTTACTGTCTCTAAAACAAAAGAAAACTAAAGTAGAAGATGCACTACTAATGCCCAAGCAATGATCTTCAACAACGCAGGGGGAATACTACTTATATGTATCATACGTGGAAGCCTCTTGCTCGTCTCCGGATCGTCTACTCGTGCATACCCAGCTAACCTGTCTCTAGTCTGCTCGTGAGAGCACCCAGAGTAATAAGAAGAGACAGAAAACTCTGGGTCAGACAAAAAGTCTGGTATGAGCGATAAGCATCTAAACAGAACGATAACAGGTATACTAAACCATACCTGAACCTGGACCTGCAACCAAAGAGTTAGCACTACATACCGTACAATACTCTAAGGTGCCATAACAAATAGTGTAAAGAATACGGGGGTGGGGTGTGCATGTCATAATGATGGCAAACAAATCAAACATAGAAACCATCCTCATATCTCTCACTCAGTGCGTAAAGCTTATGATGTCCACCACTGTCAATCACTAGACTCATCGAAGTAGTGACGGAGTTCGACTTGTACAACTACTGCTGCTACTACCAAGCTTACCACATGGAGTCATGACCAAATCTTTACAAATGACCCCACTTCATTGGTCTATAGCCCTTTAGTCGTACCTAGGCCACTTTGGCCCTGAATCCATCCACATACCTCCCATACATAGTGATCCAAAGTCATAGACATCGACGGCTCCTTGGCACACGTCCCGCAGCAAAGCCCAATCATGAAGCTCACTCATCGGTTCCCAACTGGATCCTGAGTCAAAGCTCCTCATTTGGACCTTCTTTGCATCTCGGGTTTTAGTCGAATTGGAGTTGGTCTTCAGAAAAGTCGTCGCGTAGTAGTAATAGCACTTCGGTTCGGTGTTCCTCTTCTAGCTCGGTTCGGTGTACCCTTCTAGCTCGGTTCGGTTCGGTGTACCCTTCTAGCTCGGTTCGGTTCGGTGGTCCTAGTCCATGCCTGGATCAGTGCTCCATCCCTCCTCGGTCCGGTTCGGAAGTATAGTGCCCATCCTCTGTTCGGTTCGGTGGTTGCTCCCTTCTAGGTTTCCCGATCCGATCCTTTCCTTCTCCATACGCCAGATCCGATCCCCTTTTTGGTCTCTCCGATCCGATCCCCCCTTTTGTCTCTCCGATCTGATCCCCTGCCCAACTCCAACTCTAAGCAAATGGCCTTCCTTCTCGCCAAGCTCCTTATGCTAGGTTCCAGTCCGAATCAGGTTCCCTTGTCCAGTTCTCCTATCCGATCCAAGCCCAATTATCCGATCCGATCCGGTTCGAAACCCTGCATATTTCCTGCGACTTCCCAGCGACTGTTTTATGCCATACGACGGCGTTTTCGACCAATCTATCAGTTCTAATCAATCACAAAACATACCACACAGTCATAGCAACAAATAGAAGTGACCATAAACACCAAAACATCAACTATAACATGTAAAACGGATCAAACATAGCCAAAACCCCATATTTTCCCTTAAGCATGTTTAAGTAAAACTAATGACATGATTAGCAAAACTTAACCAAATCAAACCAAATTTCTAACAGAGGTCTAAAACATTATTTAAAAATTTATAAATATTTTTCTAGAATTTATTAATGTATAAATTCGCTAATCTTCACTAATTACCCTTAATTAACCGTTAGTGCAAAACTATGCAAATCACTCACTTTTGCGACAAAGTAAACTATAAATCTGAAATGATTCTCTGTTTGGATCGAATTCTAATGTGTTCCAGCAACTCTCTTTCTGATTTGGTGCTACCCTCCCTTGATTTGATGTAGTTTTGCTTAATCTTCGATCAGAAAGTGATTAGAGACGATTTGGGATGAAATTAGAAGGTGGAGGCCATGGCTAGGGTGATAGACATGTTTGTGGCGGCTGGAAAATGAAGATAAGATCGTTCTCTAACTGATTTCAGCCTCCTCATAACCCTAATCCCGAAATTCCCCATTGGGACTAGCTGTTAATTACCCGGTTAAGCCCAATTAAGCTGTTTTTCACTATCTGAAACTTGTTTCAGCCATATCTCCCAAACGGTAGGTCTGTTTGGCTAATGTGGCCACTCTACGGAATTGTAAACCATCATCCGGAGCCAATGGAAGTTGTTTTAGGTCAAAACTCCTTTCCAATCAAAAGTTATGGCCAAAACAGTATCGGCTAGGGGTAAAATGGTCATTTAAAAATCGGCAAAAATCATGAACATGGGAAATGACCCCAATAGTCGTCTCCCAAAGTTACATGACCATACGACTTCGTATGTGAAAGAAATAAATATTCTACGATCCTTCGTTGCGTAGAATGCGGGTAGTTACATTAGAGATTTAAATGGCCGTTTAATTAAATTATATTGAATAATTAATTAATATAAAAGAATAGAATAATATATTTAATTCTGAAATAATCAGAATTAGTGGAATTCACAATATAATGTGAACTGGACAATTTTGTAATATATAATTCAGTTTAGAGTTGAATTATATTAACGAATATATTATATAAACGACAGTTGAACGTATAATTATATTATAATTGTAATCGAGCTCGAAATAGCGTGGCAGTTCGTAATTTAGCGATTCGAACTTTAAACGAATATACAGAAGCCGTTTTAAATCGGATTTCTGTGAAACAAGAAACGTTCAGAGCTGGTGAAGTATATTTTTCTAGTGGAAGAGAAAAATCGAGATTTCGTCGTGCAGATTTTGATTTATGTCCAAATCAAATTTTAGAAAAGTCGCAATGGAATACCTTTATAATTTATAATGATTTATTTATATTTATAAAAGGATTTCATTATAAATCGAATATCGATTTAATCGGGATTTGAAATATCGAGTTAGAAATTCATATAGGAATATTCTAGAGCTGTATTATATTTTGTGTGAATATATACGATAATATTTATTTTTAAATATTAAATTTAATTATTTTTAAATATATTTATATATTTAAAAGGGTTATTTAGAGCTTTAAAAATAGCCAGTTTTGCAAACGACCTCAGAATTCGACGAAACTAATTTTGTTGGATTTGTAATGTCAAATTATTGTAAGATTTCAATTTTTGTGATTTTTGAAGTTAGTATGTGGCCGTACGGATTTTTAATGTGAAAAACAGTCAGTATTTCAACGGTTAAAAATACGCTGTGTGAGCAAACTGAGTCGGAATTCGATGAAACCAGTTTCGTTGGGTCCGTAATGTCGAACGGTAGCTGCATGTCCAGTTTCGTGATCTTTGGATATCATGTGTGATAACAGGAATTTTTAAAGACGAATACAATTTGCGATTGCTTAAAAATCAATAAAATATTAAATAAAAATCCTATAAAAATACTTTAATTTTTCTAAACCTAGCTTACTTCATTCTCTTGATTCTTTTTCCACCGCCATCAACAGCAAGAAATACCGTAGAAGCTAACATCTTCAAAAAAACCAAGAAAAACAAAATAAAATCCCATAAATTATTATATACATATATTTGGACTCAGGGAGTGGAGTTCTTCCTTCCGATAGGCATTTTTCAGGGTGCGCGAGCTTCCAGTAGTGCTCAACGTTAGAGCAGCTCGACTAGGGCGAAGGTCTTTGGGAGATTGAGGCAATGGTTGATGATTTGGTGGTTTGATTTGGGTTTCTTGTGGAAAATAGCATCGAGTATGATTTTTTGGGATTAAAAGAAAATAAAACGTGACGAGGCTTTTTTTGGTAATTGCGGTTTAAGGCTGTAAATCGGAATTGGTAGGGTGAGCTCGAGTTTAACGTTTCGGGTAGGTGGAGGTAGGTCTCGAGAAGGAGGAGTTGGTGATTTTAGTTTGAAGTTTCATGGAAGAATGAAGGAGCATTTGGGATGAGGAGATTGGAAATGGTGTGGAGCAAATACTGGAACACGCGATTTGTTGTTTGGGGAAGAAACAAGAGGGCGGGTCTGGGTTCTAAGGGTTTGGGCTGGCGCTTTTTAGTTGGGCCGAGGTAAATAGTAAAGGTTAAAACCCAAATAGAAAATAAAATCCTTGTTTTATTTATATTAAATATGTACTAGCTTGTAAATATCATAACTTATACATACGTGATCGAAATTCAGCGAAACAAGATCCATTGGGATCGTGTGGACGGCGGCTACGCAATGGAACTGACTAGGAGTCAATCGGAGCCCGTTACAATTTATAGAAAAATAAATTGTCCGTCTGAACCAAGCGATGGTTATTGTTATTAACGATGATCGTTCAATGTGAGTAAAACTCACCAATTCTGAACAGTTATATTTTTATAACGTATTCTTAGAACTGATAATTATCTATTGATTGATGTGTGTTAACTGTTTGGTTGAATTGCTTATGTATTGGTTGAAATGATAGATAACGATATATATACAAATCGTTAATCAAATATTGATTTTGTTTAGCAGAATATTTCATATTGAAATGAAATCGAGGTTAATTATATTGTTTAACATCTGTGATGTAGGGAAACAGGTTGGAGGGGTCCAACTGGACTCCTCAATATTTAGAATATTGTTCTATTCGTATATTGTAACATATGATGTGATATATAATCTATTGTGGATTATGTGTGTTGAATGATATCGATCACGGTTAATTGGTATTTTAAATACCGTAAGAAATACTGGGATGTAGAATAAGGGATTTCAAAGTGTATTTTGAAAATAAATTATTTATATAAAATCAATGGATTTTATATATGAAAGGAAAAGGGTTTTATAAAAGAAAATATTTATAAAATCAAAGAGTTGAAAAAGGAAATTATTTGTAAAACAAATATAAAGGAAATTATTTGTAAAACAAATATAAAGGAAATTATTTGTAAAACAAATATAAAGGAAATTATTTGTAAAACAAATATAAAGGAAATAGAAAGGGAAATGTTTGTAAAACATTTACAATTAGAATTAAAAAGGAAATATTTATTTAGAAAATAAATAAAGTTATAAAAGAAAATATTTATAAAATCAGAGAATTTTATAAAAAGGATATTTACTTAGAAAGTAAATAGAAGTATAAAAAGGATATTTACTTAGAAAGTAAATAGAAGTATAAAATATTTACTTAGAAAGTAAATAGAAGTATAAGAAGGATTTTATAAAAGCGAATATTTGTAAGACACATAGAATTGAAAAGAGAATATTTGTAAAACAAATAGAATTGTAATATTTAGAAAATAAAAAGATTATAAAAGGAAATATTTATGGGAAATAAATATGATGAAATAAAAAGAGGAGATATTTGTAAAACATTTTACAAAGAGAATTGAAAAGGGATTATTTATAAAATCATATAAGGAATATTTATTTAGAAAATAAATAGAATTATAAAGGGGTTATTTATTTAGAAAATAAATAAGATATTAAAAGCAATATTTATTGAGAAAATAAACGGAATTATAAAAGGAAATTGACGAGAGATAAAAGGAGTTAATCGAATATGGTATTTGAAAGGAGTTAATCAAATATGGTATTCGAAAGGAGTTAATCGAATATGGTTAATCGAGTCGAGCTAGTCGAGTATAGTTAATCGAACCAAGTTAGTTGAGTTAATCGAATATGGTTAGTCAAACCAAGTTAGTCAAATATGGTCAGTCGAACCAAGTTAGTAGAGTTAACCAATTAGAGTTAATCAAATAGAGTTAATGAAATTAGAGTTAATCGAGTTGGAGTTAAAAGGAAAAGGAGTAATCGAATTTAGTTATTCGAAAGAGTTAATCGAATTTAGTTATTCAAAGGAGTTAATTGAATATATTTATTCAAGAGGACATTATCGAATATAAGTTATTTGAAAGGAGAAAATCGAATATTAGTTATTCGAAAGAGAGATTATCGAATATAAGTTATTCGAAAGGACAAAATCGAATATTAGTTATTCGAAAGAGAGTGTAACGTCCCGCATTTTTGATCGGATTGAATTTGAATATTTAAATCAGTTTAAATATTGAATTCAGAATATAAATGGATTTATATATTAATTAAAACGAAGTTGAACATATATAAATATATATTAATTATAATCGAGCTCAGAACGACCCTGCAGTTCGTAATTTAACGTTCTGAACTTCAATTGAGTGTACCGGATTCGTTTTGAATCGGATTTCTTCGAAACGAGAAACGCTGGAATCTGTTGAACTGTATCTTTCCAACAGAAGTGAAAAACCAAGATTTCGTCGAATATATTGCAAGATATGTCCAAATCAAATATTCGAAAAGTCGCTGTAAAATCGTTTATCGACCGAAACGGATATTTGAATATAACTCGATATCGGTTGCAAATCGGGACAAGGTTCTTTTGAGGCGCAGCGATAATTTAATTTTTAGATTTTTTCTGAAATTTTTAATTAATTAAATATGCAACTTTTTATTTGGAGAATTGTGCACCCTGTATCGGTATTTCGGGATTTAAAAATATGAGTCAATCTACCGGTAATATTATATTTTGGGACCGTGACATCTCGCTGAACACGAATGTGTTTTCATTTCTGTCCATAGCAGCTCGAACGTGAACGAAATTTTAAGCGACAGGTACCCTAAATAAATATCTATTATGAGACAAAACACATTAATAAACCATACGCCTACAGTACCTACCCTACCATCATAGAAACGACCTTGATCATATCCTCACCTTTTTATATATATGTAACTTAGTTTCGAAGTATTAGAGAAAAAACTAAACTACTCAGTCCTACTCTAAAATATCATGCTACACCTTACTGTCGAGTACCATACTCCTTAATCAAATTAAATGTGGGCCGCTCCCCTAGTTATCTAAAACCATAACCTATTGAAGAGACCCAACGCAAAAGTGAACCATGCCCCTATTACTTCATGACTAAGCTAAAACAGCTACCTCCCCTAATTGAATAGTTTCCGTATCCTCACATCACTGCATTGGAAATATACACTACTTAGAAAGAGGGCATGGAAATCTACCCTATACAGTACGTGATAGTGAGGCATACCCTATTAACCATACCCCTATTGCTTACAATCAAAGCCAACCTTCCTGTATAAATACCCAAGCATTCTTCTCGTATTCTCCAACGCAGTAAAGAGAACGAGATCTAAAAATAAAAACAAACTAAGGCCAGTGTGTTCATTCTCCACCTTTACTTTACTCGTAAACAATCTTCGTCGCTAGGAATTTAGGTCAGCGCGGCCATGGAGTTATGCAACGGGAAGCTAGGAGGCGTGCGGGCTACGGCGAGGATGTGGTTGTACAAAGTGGCCGAATGGTATTATAGTGGTGTCACGGTGGATATGAGGTGACATCAGGTGCCACCGGCGAAGTGAAGAGAGAACGCAGGGTGTGAGTGGGGTGCGGTGTACTCAGAGGAAGTTGCGAGCCGATGCAAGAGGTGGTGTGTGTATGGTGATGTTTGATAGTAAATGCCGGATCTGGTCCAGCGGGGCTGGCCAACGTTGAGCTTCAAGTGACTGGAGGGTGAGATGGTCTAAAGGAGATGGAAGGCGGTACAAATGTAGAGAGGAGAGAAGTGCGGTACCTTGAAACAAGACTAACGGTCAGTAAGCGGCACACGCATGGGGTTCAAGTGAAGAGGAAATGGACATGTATGTTGTCAGGAAAAGCAACACGGTGAAGACAATACGTGAGTTAAGCAGCAACATGGGCGGAAAGATTGAACGGTTGTAATGTGGAGCGGAGTATTATGTGGAAGTCGTTTTCTTGAAGTAGGAGAAGACGAAATGAAAAAGGGGTGCTCTCAGGAGAAGGCGTTCGAAATTAATGAAGTTACAGTACGGTGAGGGGGTATCAAAGAAGGTGGATTCACTAAGTGGGGGCGGGTCTGTTTGTTTTCGGGCCAGTTCGTAGTGAAGCCCACTCAAATAAAAAGGAAAACCAACGAGAAGCATACAACAGTGGGTGAAGTTCACCGCGGTGACATGGAAGTGGCGAGCTGCGTAAAGTGAATGGCGATAAACACTGGAGCGGGTATCTGAATCAGCGAACGCAAATCGTTATTTAACGGTTAACGCGCCAAGGTGAGTAAATTCACTCACTCTGATCTATTTTAAAATATTTTAATATTGTTTGAATGTTGTGTGATGGTCGATTAGGTAGGTTACAATTAATTTGGTTAAATATTATGTACCGTTACATATGTACACATCATCGGTTGGACACTGATCCCATCGATTAGAATATCGCCTAGTATAGAGTTAGTGTAAATTGTGTTGACTGACATCTGTGGATGCGGAAACCGGTTGGAAGAATCCGACCGGATTCCTCAATATTTGTATGTACTGTTTGTTGTATAATATTTATATATACGACCTAAACCTAAATAACATTATTAGGAATTATAATCTGATAGGCTAGTTAATATTTAGTTTTAAACCAACAAATTATAATAGGATATGTAATCAGTATTTAGTTATAAACTTGATATTGATTTAATAAGAACCTGACTTAGAAGCAGAGTTTATCAAATGAAATGTGATTATGGCAGCGTATTGCAGTAGTTATAAAAGAGAATATAGTAGTGTATTGCAGTAGCTATAAAAGAGAATACAACAACGTATTGCAGTAGTTATAAAAGAGAATATAGCAGCGTATTGCATTAGTTATAAAGGAAAAGATAACATCATTAGTTAAAATATAACGGTTTTAAAGTAAGTCGATAAGTTATAATGTTTTAAAAAGATATACTGAGCATGATAAGGAAGGTGATATAGTTTTAAAGAAATTAGAACCCGTTGTACGTTGGTTGAGTTGAGTAACTTTCGAGGCGTCAATCTGATGTTGGTTTCGGCCTTCGGGGTTGATACTTAGAAATTTATTCACTTACCGATTTATAACGAGGAACTAATAGAGTAGAAATGAAGGGAAGTAAGGAAGAGTTTATAGAAATATGGGAAACTAGAAAGTTAGTATTAAATAAAAGGGCCAGTGTTTGTGAATGGATGTTTGTTTTAACTCCGATAGTTAAATAACCGACTATCGAAGTGTTTTGACCATCGTTGTCAATACGGAGAGACCGGTTGGGTTATTACCCGAAAACCACTCCGTATAGGCATAATCGTTGCGAATTAGATATGCTGAAGATAATTGAAGACGGTGTTAAATGCAAGGATCGCCCAGTTATAGAATGGTGTGTTTTTGTTTGTCCAGTCCCAGGACAACTTGTATCGACGAGTGTCTGACAGAGTATTTCCAACGGTCACGCCGTTGATTTTACGAATATACCAAGTTGGTGGGGAGAATGTAATTTCTCTTTATTCTACACCCAGTGTGCATTTGTGTAATCAATGTGTGGTTACGGATTTGACGATGTGGCATTCAAAGTGATTGGTGATCAGATGTTCTGAAGATAGACGTAGCCTCTAGCCTCACAACCAGAAAGTAACAAAAGTTGGGCTAGGCAGCATGGCTAGTTGGGTCATCCCCAAGCAGGGTGTATTGTCACCGATCTAGAGAAAATTCATATTTATACTTCTTTTCGATTCTGTATCTTCGGAAGATGGTTGGATGGCCTACAACCGTGGTGGCAATATATTCGCGACACTCAAGCCAAATGAGTGAGCGGTCATGTGTGGCCGGGTTGCAAGACGTTCTTGTTGAACCCTGAGTGTATCCCCTCTAGAGTACACTATTCAGAAGGTGCTCCCATACCTTGTTTGTTAAAATCAAATCTCCAATAAGCGCCCTGCGGTTTATGATTTTATACTATATATATGTGGAACGTGAGATGCAAGCGTTCTGCTACTTGGAAAATTATTTGTTTAGACATTATCATAATATCATTGTTTTGATATCAAAGTAATTTGGGTCATGGTAAGGTAAAAGCCGTCCATGTTTATGTGTGGGCTGGTCTTACTATTATCCTTTTGTTTCAAAAGGATTTTCTTCAAAGTAAAACCGTATGGTTAGAATTTACTCACACCAGTCCCATGACTGACCTAGAGTTTATTTTGTTTTGTTTCCCCTAAACTCTTGGGTGCCCAAATTTGTACGGGCAGTCAAGTGTTTCAGGCTTTGCAGATTTCACTTGGAGGAGCTCGAAGCAGAAGGCTCCACCGTTAGTAAATAGAGATTATTTTCCGCTGTGATATGATGTACTGTACTCTGATATGATATGTAAGTACAAATTCAGATTTTGTATTTCAAAGTAATGTATATAATACATTTTATTTTGTTCCGCTGTGAGATTCGTATTTACTCTGATTCTGTTCAGTTGTGATCTTCTTCTTCTTCTATTCTATTAGTTCTATCTTATCTTTCTCATCCTCTAAATTCTTCTATTAATGTTCCGGTATTTTCGACGCTCGAGAAATTGACAGTGTATTTATGTTGATTTTTTGGGTCGAAAATCCCAGACGTTACAGATGGTATCAGAGCTGAAGGTTAAGTGATTACCTTGGCTCTGTGGCATAACTCAATAGAAATAGAGTTTGTAATACTCTAGATTGAGTTGAGTGTATATATATATATGAGTGCGTATTTGTAAACTAAAATAAAAACTGTTTTATACTGTGTTGACTGGTCAGTCGAGTGGTTTATGAATTCTGGTCGAAACAGTAATGCAAACTACATCGATAGGTGTTTCTAAACTCTTGAACAGCGTAATTCGACACAGTATGTTTTAAAAGAAGGTAAATAAAATAATTTACCCAAAGTATATTTTGATATGAAAAGAAGTATGTATCTTGATATTAATATAATATATTGGATATGTGATAATCATTATGATCGAACATGATTATAATTGAGTTGGTTATATAAATTACCAATCGAAATATTATATAAGTATGATATGCCAAATCAGATGAGCTGAATTTGAATTAAAAACTAGAATTGAAATAAAACTCTAGAAACTTGGAAAAGAATTGAAATTGAATATTAGATATAAGGGAATTTTAAAATCTTGGGAGATTTAAAAATTGTTTTCCAAATGATGTGAAAGATATTTTGAAGTGATTTTCAAAATGGAAGTGTTTCAAAATGAATTTTGAAAAGTAATATAGTATTGAACTCACTTCGATCACTGGAAAATAATTCTGATGATGCTGGCCACATCATCAGTGTCATTTTCGAGTTTCAGAGTGACGGATTACTACCAAAAGATTTTATTTTTGAATTATTGTGAGGAAACAAATTGTTCAGAAATTCAAATGTTTTGAATAAATATGATTTCAAACTGATTTGAAATAAATCCCAGGAATTTGAGTTCTGAAATAAAAATTTAACTTATGGAGTTAAAGTAGTAAAAGTGGAATTTAAAATAACAAAAATTGGACTGAATTTGGGACGATCTAGAATGGAAATTTTAAAAGAGAAATATTGGAAATTCGAGTTGATTCTTGGAGAATAAGAATCGAATTTTGAATTGGAGATGAAGATAACTGATTTGAGAAATAAATCAGTAAATAGAATTGGAGTTGAAATAGAAATTTGGCTTGGTAAAAACAAATGATTGGATTGAAGAATAAATTGACTGGAGATCAGTTGGAAATTCGCTTACGTATGCTGAATGGATTTACATATGGGAACGATAGAGTTGAGTGCCCGACCAAAAAGGTACACGTTTATATTTTAATGGAATATGAGATTTATCATTCCGTTGGCAAGACGCTTAGTTATTGATTTTCTTTGGAATTAGAGATGGCCCAGAGAGGCAAGCTGTAGTAGTACCGACTGAGCAGTGCAAAAGGAGACACGGGCGAAATTCCCTGAAAATTTAAGCCATTAGGAAATTTTCAGAATTTTGAAAATATTCGAAATAAGAAGGAATTAATATCGGAATTAATCAGTTCAGTTGAAACTGGAATTATGAAATAAATCCAAAAGACTTTAAACCTGTTTATAACAGAGATTGTAGCATTTTCCCTATCTTAGCAATTTCGAGGACGAAATTATTTTAAGGGGGAAGGACTGTAACGTCCCGCATTTTTGATTGGATTGAATTTGAATATTTAAATCAGTTTAAATATTGAATTCAGAATATAAATGGATTTATATATTAATTAAAACGAAGTTGAACATATATAAATATATATTAATTATAATCGAGCTCAGAACGACCCTGCAGTTCGTAATTTAACGTTCTGAACTTCAATTGAGTGTACCGGATTCGTTTTGAATCGGATTTCTTCGAAACGAGAAACGCTGGAATCTGTTGAACTGTATCTTTCCAACAGAAGTGAAAAACCAAGATTTCGTCGAATATATTGCAAGATATGTCCAAATCAAATATTCGAAAAGTCGCTGTAAAATCGTTTATCGACCGAAACGGATATTTGAATATAACTCGATATCGGTTGCAAATCGGGACAAGGTTCTTTTGAGGCGCAGCGATAATTTAATTTTTAGAATTTTTCTGAAATTTTTAATTAATTAAATATGCAACTTTTTATTTGGAGAATTGTGCACCCTGTATCGGTATTTCGGGATTTAAAAATATGAGTCAATCTACCGGTATTATTATATTTTGGGACCGTGACATCTCGCTGAACACGAATGTGTTTTCATTTCTGTCCATAGCAGCTCGAACGTGAACGAAATTTTAAGCGACAGGTACCCTAAATAAATATCTATTATGAGACAAAACACATTAATAAACCATACGCCTATAGTACCTACCCTACCATCATAGAAACGACCTTGATCATATCCTCACCTTTTTATATATATGTAACTTAGTTTCGAAGTATTAGAGAAAAAACTAAACTACTCAGTCCTACTCTAAAATATCATGCTACACCTTACTGTCGAGTACCATACTCCTTAATCAAATTAAATGTGGGCCGCTCCCCTAGTTATCTAAAACCATAACCTATTGAAGAGACCCAACGCATAAGTGAACCATGCCCCTATTACTTCATGACTAAGCTAAAACAGCTACCTCCCCTAATTGAATAGTTTCCGTATCCTCACATCACTGCATTGGAAATATACACTACTTAGAAAGAGGGCATGGAAATCTACCCTATACAGTACGTGATAGTGAGGCATACCCTATTAACAATACCCCTATTGCTTACAATCAAAGCCAACCTTCCTGTATAAATACCCAAGCATTCTTCTCGTATTCTCCAACGCAGTAAAGAGAACGAGATCTAAAAATAAAAACAAACTAAGGCCAGTGTGTTCGTTCTCCACCTTTACTTTACTCGTAAACAATCTTCGTCGCTGGGAATTTAGGTCAGCGCGGCCATGGAGTTATGCAACGGGAAGCTAGGAGGCGTGCGGGCTACGGCGAGGATGTGGTTGTACAAAGTGGCCGAATGGTATTATAGTGGTGTCACGGTGGATATGAGGTGACATCAGGTGCCACCGGCGAAGTGAAGAGAGAACGCAGGGTGTGAGTGGGGTGCGGTGTACTCAGAGGAAGTTGCGAGCTGATGCAAGAGGTGGTGTGTGTATGGTGATGTTTGATAGTAAATGCCGGATCTGGTGCAGCGGGGCTGGCCAACGTTGAGCTTCAAGTGACTGGAGGGTGAGATGGTCTAAAGGAGATGGAAGGCGGTACAAATGTAGAGAGGAGAGAAGTGCGGTACCTTGAAACAAGACTAACGGTCAGTAAGCGGCACACGCATGGGGTTCAAGTGAAGAGGAAATGGACATGTATGTTGTCAGGAAAAGCAACACGGTGAAGACAATACGTGAGTTAAGCAGCAACATGGGCGGAAAGATTGAACGGTTGTAATGTGGAGCGGAGTATTCTGTGGAAGTCGTTTTCTTGAAGTAGGAGAAGACGAAATGAAAAAGGGGTGCTCTCAGGAGAAGGCGTTCAAAATTAATGAAGTTACAGTACGGTGAGGGGGTATCAAAGAAGGTGGATTCACTAAGTGGGGGCGGGTCTGTTTGTTTTCGGGCCAGTTCGTAGTGAAGCCCACTCAAATAAAAAGGAAAACCAACGAGAAGCATACAACAGTGGGTGAAGTTCACCGCGGTGACATGGAAGTGGCGAGCTGCGTAAAGTGAATGGCGATAAACACTGGAGCGGGTATCTGAATCAGCGAACGCAAATCGTTATTTAACGGTTAACGCGCCAAGGTGAGTAAATTCACTCACTCTGATCTATTTTAAAATATTTTAATATTGTTTGAATGTTGTGTGATGGTCGATTAGGTAGGTTACAATTAATTTGGTTAAATATTATGTACTGTTACATATGTACACATCATCGGTTGGACACTGATCCCATCGATTAGAATATCGCCTAGTATAGAGTTAGTGTAAATTGTGTTGACTGACATCTGTGGATGTGGAAACCGGTTGGAAGAATCCGACCGGATTCCTCAATATTTGTATGTACTGTTTGTTGTATAATATTTATATATACGACCTAAACCTAAATAACATTATTAGGAATTATAATCTGATAGGCTAGTTAATATTTAGTTTTAAACCAACAAATTATAATAGGATATGTAATCAGTATTTAGTTATAAACTTGATATTGATTTAATAAGAACCTGACTTAGAAGCAGAGTTTATCAAATGAAATGTGATTATGGCAGCGTATTGCAGTAGTTATAAAAGAGAATATAGTAGTGTATTGCAGTAGCTATAAAAGAGAATACAACAACGTATTGCAGTAGTTATAAAAGAGAATATAGCAGCGTATTGCATTAGTTATAAAGGAAAAGATAACAGCATTAGTTAAAATATAACGGTTTTAAAGTAAGTCGATAAGTTATAATGTTTTAAAAAGATATACTGAGCATGATAAGGAAGGTGATATAGTTTTAAAGAAATTAGAACCCGTTGTACGTTGGTTGAGTTGAGTAACTTTCGAGGCGTCAATCTGATGTTGGTTTCGGCCTTCGGGGTTGATACTTAGAAATTTATTCACTTACCGATTTATAACGAGGAACTAATAGAGTAGAAATGAAGGGAAGTAAGGAAGAGTTTATAGAAATATGGGAAACTAGAAAGTTAGTATTAAATAAAAGGGCCAGTGTTTGTGAATGGATGTTTGTTTTAACTCCGATAGTTAAATAACTGACTATCGAAGTGTTTTGACCATCGTTGTCAATACGGAGAGACCGGTTGGGTTATTACCCGAAAACCACTCCGTATAGGCATAATCGTTGCGAATTAGATATGCTGAAGATAATTGAAGACGGTGTTAAATGCAAGGATCGCCCAGTTATAGAATGGTGTGTTTTTGTTTGTCCAGTCCCAGGACAACTTGTATCGACGAGTGTCTGACAGAGTATTTCCAACGGTCACGCCGTTGATTTTACGAATATACCAAGTTGGTGGGGAGAATGTAATTTCTCTTTATTCTACACCCAGTGTGCATTTGTGTAATCAATGTGTGGTTACGGATTTGACGATGTGGCATTCAAAGTGATTGGTGATCAGATGTTCTGAAGATAGACGTAGCCTCTAGCCTCACAACCAGAAAGTAACAAAAGTTGGGCTAGGCAGCATGGCTAGTTGGGTCATCCCCAAGCAGGGTGTATTGTCACCGATCTAGAGAAAATTCATATTTATACTTCTTTTCGATTCTGTATCTTCGGAAGATGGTTGGATGGCCTACAACCGTGGTGGCAATATATTCGCGACACTCAAGCCAAATGAGTGAGCGGTCATGTGTGGCCGGGTTGCAAGACGTTCTTGTTGAACCCTGAGTGTATCCCCTCTAGAGTACACTATTCAGAAGGTGCTCCCATACCTTGTTTGTTAAAATCAAATCTCCAATAAGCGCCCTGCGGTTTATGATTTTATACTATATATATGTGGAACGTGAGATGCAAGCGTTCTGCTACTTGGAAAATTATTTGTTTAGACATTATCATAATATCATTGTTTTGATATCAAAGTAATTTGGGTCATGGTAAGGTAAAAGCCGTCCATGTTTATGTGTGGGCTGGTCTTACTATTATCCTTTTGTTTCAAAAGGATTTTCTTCAAAGTAAAACCGTATGGTTAGAATTTACTCACACCAGTCCCATGACTGACCCAGAGTTTATTTTGTTTTGTTTCCCCTAAACTCTTGGGTGCCCAAATTTGTACGGGCAGTCAAGTGTTTCAGGCTTTGCAGATTTCACTTGGAGGAGCTCGAAGCAGAAGGCTCCACCGTTAGTAAATAGAGATTATTTTCCGCTGTGATATGATGTACTGTACTCTGATATGATATGTAAGTACAAATTCAGATTTTTTATTTCAAAGTAATGTATATAATACATTTTATTTTGTTCCGCTGTGAGATTCGTATTTACTCTGATTCTGTTCAGTTGTGATCTTCTTCTTCTTCTATTCTATTAGTTCTATCTTATCTTTCTCATCCTCTAAATTCTTCTATTAATGTTCCGGTATTTTCGACGCTCGAGAAATTGACAGTGTATTTATGTTGATTTTTTGGGTCGAAAATCCCAGACGTTACAGAGAGATTAATCGAATATAGGTTATTCGAAAAGAGAAATCGAATAGAGGTCACTCGGAAGAGAGTTATAAGTCGAATTCGATTATATCGAATTCGGGAAAGTACTTATACTTCCTGGTTTTTTAATCAAGATTTATTTATTAATAAATTAGTTGTTGGTTTATTTATCCAAATTAATAAATAAAAGTTATATTTAAGTTAGATATTTCAGAAGTGGGGATTATAACACTATTGTTATAATCAAATGAATTCTGTAAAAGAAGTGGATTCGTAAATAGAATCCGAGAGTTATGTAAGGAAGTTTGTTAAAGATTTAAAAGTTAAACTTTGACTATTTCGAAGTTAAAACGTTGTTCAGTTAAGGTCTGAGAGGTAATTATACCCCAACTTAATTGACTTCCTTCTTAACTAAGGAATGGTAAGGTTTGATAGTGAATAATGGTTAAGTGAATTTAGTAAATGGTTTGAGTTGGCATGGCGATGTAGATTTAAAACATCAGTTAAATCCAGTGTTTTGGAAATATTTTCCAAATAAGAATCAGAAATGTTTTCTGAAAATAGAAAATAAGAATTTAGAATATATGGAAACATGAAATAAGTAAATTAATGAACTAAAGAGACAAATGTTAAATGATGATTGATCGATATAATTTCCAGCTGGAAATAATATCGTTGTTTGCACATGTGTTTTTCTTTGATAGTTAACTCACCGACTATCAAAGTTTTGACCATTTTAACGTTGTTAATATGGAGAGACCGGTCGGATTATTATCCGAAGAACCACTCCGTATGGCATAAGCGTTGCGAATCATATACGCCAAGATAATTGAAGACGAAGTAAAGTGCAAGGGCTGTTGTATAAATCTTAGGTAAAAATTGCCTAAGATGGATGTACTGAATAGTGTCTTCGGTTTGTCCAGTCCCAGGACAACTTGTATGGAAGAAGGTCTGATAGAGTATATCTAATGGATCGCGTAAGTTGATCTCTTCAAACGTATTCACGTTTGGCGGCGGAGAAATTCATTTCTTTTAGTTGTATACCAGTGTTATTTTTGGATAAATCAATTTGTGATTTTAAAGGCTATGACGATGTGACATTTTAAGTGAATGAAGATGTGGCATGTAAAAGATAAGCGTAGCTTCTAGCCTCACATCCGGTAAATGACAAAAATCGGGCAAGCAGCATGGCTATGTGGGTAGCTCCCATTAGGGTGTATAATCACCTATCTAGAGATATTCATTTCATTCTTTAATCTGTTCGATGCTGTCCCATTCGGGAAACGGTTGCTGATCCCAACCATTGGTGATATACATTCGATACACTCAAGTGAAATGAGTAGTTGGTCATGTGTAGCTGGGTTGCAAAATGTTCTTGTTGAATCCAGCGTATTCCTCTCTATAGGTACACTATCGTGAGGTGGTTCCATACCTTGACATAATTGGTAATCTATTATCCAATAAGTGCTCGCGGTTTTGATGTATACTATATATGTAGAACGTGAGATGAAAGCGTTTCTGCTAGATGATTATTATATTGTGGTTGATAGACATTATTATAATATCAATGAGTTTTGATATAAAGATTATGTTGGATTCTCATAAGGGAAAAACCCATTCCGTTATATGGCGTGGTCTTATGAGATATCGTTTAATGGCTCAAACTGTTTTAAACTGTTTTACTCATACCAGTCCCATGACTGACCCAGAGTTTATTTTGTTTTGTTTCCCTAAACTCTTGGGTGCCCAACTTTGTACGGGCAGTCAAGTAGTCGGGATTTACAGATACTTGAAGAGCTGGAGCAGAAGGCTTCAGGATTTTATATAGCTATTGTTATTCCGCTGTGTTGTAAGTGCTGTACTTGATAATGATATGTATATTCAAGTACAATCTTTTATTTCAAGGTTATGTTATATTTTATTCATTCCGCTGTGAGATTCGTGTTACTCTGATGTTGTATGTTCTTCTTCTTCTTCTTCTATTCAAAGTTTCTATTTATCTATTCTCACCCTCTGTTTTCTTTCTATTAGTTTTCTTATTTCCAATGTAATGTGGGTTGGACTTGTGGTATTTAGTCAGTTCAAATTAGACCGGAATTTCGGGACACTACATTATATAACAAAATAGATAATATTTTCATGTTCCAGTTATTGACAGTATTTTGTTAATGTCAAACCATCCAATCTTTCTTGTTTGCGCACTTCTAAACAATATAAACTATTAAAAATATTGCGTACAAAAAAATTAAAATTAATAAGTTAATGGCTTTTTCCTCTCTAAATTATATGCTTCTCTATCCACTGATAATACCATCAAATGACTTGTAAAATAGAATGTCTACATAACATTGTATAAATTTTGTTATTGATATAGGTTCAAACTTCCATTGTGAACTTATTCTTATCACATATCAAGTTAAACCTATTTAAGAAAAATAACCTTTCACATCTAAAATAAAATGGGAAAAAATTACAAATAAATCTGAATGGATCATAAGAATACAAAGCATGTTTTCAACAAGGATACCATATCTGATATCTCAGCGCACTTTCAATTGCAGCTACAAAAAAAAGACAACAAAGTTATGGATTAGTTTAACTTTTAGCAAAATCTTAATTAAAAATTACTGACATTAACAGAAGTTTTTACCTTATTTTTTTTCTGTTGTTTTAATTTGGATTTGCTGTAACACATAAAACATCCATGAAACAAGAAAAAATGGAGAAATAGCCCAATTGCAGTTTATTTTAACATTCAAAAATATGAGTTTGCTACACAGATTCTTGATCATACATAAACTAACACCAGGCTTTTGAAGATAACAAAATACCTTTTCTAAAATTAAGTGATGGACAGATGAGTTGTGCCCAAATTTACTGCCACGTCTGATTGGGCCTCGTAGAGTTGCCGTCACAAGCGTTGTTCGCTGGAGTTGCCACCTTTGATTCTGTCGTCGCCGTTCTGTTCCATGATGTCTCCATTGTGGAGTTCCGTATTTTGATTCATCTGCTTTACCGTGCGTAGAGAGGTAAATGGTGCCCTTGTTTTGATGTAGCCCAAAGCAGTCGCTTTATCTGCTTCAACAAAAGGCTGGCCCTGGGCTTTGGTTAAAGAAATCACAAAAATAAATACATATGAATACAATATTTGTAGATAAATAATGATTATGCAGTACACTCCAGGCCTTGTATTGTTATCTTCAGTACCAAGTAAATGTTGCAGCGACCTGGTCCTATAGAAAATAAATTTAGAGGAGTGTAAAGAAAAAAATAAACAATAGAAACAAAGAGGAAGTCTGCAGTTTGCCACTCTAACATACATGTTGCTCCTATCGATAATTTATACACTTGCACAGGAACTGAATAAATTTATGTACTAGCATAAAGTTTGATTTCATGGGTACTTTGTATAATGCAACTGCAGATGATTTATAATGTACCATTTGTTCTTATTATTTATGAAAAGAACAGAAAAAAATGAAAAAAGAGGCTACACTGATACCTTCCTAGCAGTTTACAAATAATAAAAGGAGGTATAGTGTTGCATACCTTTTTTTCATTGAACAAGGATATTTGTATTAGAATTTTCGAATATGCAAAGAACCC
This sequence comes from Allium sativum, assembly GCA_030737875.1. NCBI lineage: Eukaryota > Viridiplantae > Streptophyta > Magnoliopsida > Asparagales > Amaryllidaceae > Allium > Allium sativum. The sequence goes on from CM060919.1 coordinate 437,493,218, forward strand.
AACTCTAAGTCTGGACAAACTAGCTTCCATTTATATTTCTTCTCAGGCTTTAGTTGGAGAATCTTCATTACAAGACGTAACAAACCAAAATACAGTTTCTCAGTCAAAAACATCACCATCATTCCAAGGCACAATAATGTAGCCATCCCTAACAGTGGAATCACAACCACTCTTCTAGTTACTCTCCATATAAGCACCAGTTTCTTCTCTGCCTCATTTATGAGTGATCTTAATTTAAACCATATATTATCTTGACGTAAGATTGAATTTCCTGAGATGAGAAAAACTTGTAAACGGATTCTTATTAAAAAAAAAAAATTGAATAGGTTACCTGTTAGTATCTTTTTGATACGGGTGCTCATAGGATGAGGAAGATGTTGATGTTTAAAACTCTTGCAATGTCTTTTTCATACAAGTTAATAGAAAGTGGAACTTAGTGTAACAGTGCAGTCAAAGCCTATTGAATTTACAAGAAACAGATTAACATGTAAGGATGAAGAATTAAATGCAGTATATGTGTGTATTTGTTTCTTATCAAAAGCATACATTTAAGTGGAGGTGGAACTTGATTTTTTTTTTTTCCATTTTATTTTATTTTATTGGTTATCATAATGTGACAAATTAGATCAAAATATATATATATATATATATATATATATATATATATATATATATATATTAACATACGCAGTTTATATTCGCAAGGTGCTCCCTAGCAAATGTGCAGAGTGCCGCTTTTACTGCAGGTTCTTCCTCTAATATGGCTGTTAACACAAACACGGTGCCACAGTTTAAATTAAGTGATGTCTAAGTAGATCAGTTGAACTACTTACAAAGTTCTGAAGCTCCACGGCCTGAATGATAGTTGTTTGCACCTGCAGTAAATCTTACTCTGTCAAATGACCCAAACATGCATCTTAGTCCAGGCATGCATTTTGATTTTGGGATTCAAGAGCACTTAATATATACATTTGATGTCTACAAAGCACTCCCCTAGTAATACACCAAGTTCCTGTCATTTACACCTACAATAAATTTTTCCCTGTCGAATGATCAAAATGTGCGTTTTAGTCAAGGTATGCACTTAGCTTTCAAATGTCAAAATATTTAACATAGAAATTTAGAATTAACAATTGCTATTCTATTTCCTTCTTTTTATTAGTTTTAATTTTGCAGGTACATCCAATATTGCAATTAATACAAACGCAGAGGCACGTCCGACTTTAATTAATATCCAGCTAGAACATTTGAACCAACCTACTGGTCGAAATAGTACTATTTTTAGATTTAGATGATCCCACAATAACAAATGAAGAAACACCAGAACAAAATAAAAATAAAAGCACAAATTTCTTTTAAAATTAAACCAACCTGCTGCAAATAGAAACATGGCTCGCGTCACGTTTTGTAACAAATACCTTCGTCTAGGAGCACATATTAAATGGGGGATGAAAAATTCTATGGAACTATAAGGGCTTTAGTGTAAGTAGATATACTATGAAATTTTTTTATAAAGGATTTTATTTAACACGGGATAGTGTAGAATCAGACGCACCATTCATTTCAACTACATTAAAGCCAGTATCAAATTGAAATCGCCATAGAATATAAGAATTCAAAGTTTCTACCACTGTGAGAATCTAAAAATGGGAAGAAAAAAAAAGCAAAGCATACTCTCTGGGACAAGAGGCCCAAATAGAGCTATAGGCCGAATGTGACTTGTATTACTCTCTGACTGCCACGAAGCACTTTGCTGATTGTTCAGTTGTCAATACATGGAAATGCTGGTGTAACGTTCGCCGTCCTAAATTATCAGCCTGTAACAAACCAAAATCAAATTAAGAAATACATCATTTCATAGACATAGAAGACTAATTTACTTTTGCTAATAGATATACTATTTCATAACTGCTGATAATGGTGGCTGAAAAAATTTGACTTTAAAAAAAAAAAAAAATCAATCCGGCATAATATTTTTGATAGTACATACAAGCAAAAGAGCAAACAGGAAATCAAACCAAAAGAAAGGCAAAACAAAGACAAAAACTCTTGCTTACGCTGTTACTTTCTCTTCAGTTGGCTTTACTTCTTCAGCTGCTGCTTCAAAAGTTTCTCCAGGTACTAGATCCGGAACATCATCATCATCCTCGTTTTGGGTTGCCGGCGCTGCACCCGCATTATTAGCTTCCTGTTTCTGGAATAGTGTTGCTAGTTTCTTCAGATTCTCTAGGTTATCGGGACCTAGCTGGTTGAATATGGATGGTAGAATATCCTGTAGTCTTTTGGTCTGGCAAGTGCCACTGACAACCCACGTATTTGCCTGAATTGAAGCTTGCATTTAGGATTCGGAAATTGGATAACAGAATCATTTAGAAAAATGTTGACTTCCTCGATTGCAAGAATGCTGTACACTCCAATTCTTTTTATAGTGCTTTGAAGCTTTTTATCATCTGTAGTATTAGATTTGTGAACTGCCTTCTTCTTTCTACGTACGGTACCCTTTCCACCAGTGTGAACAGCACCAGCCCTCTTAATAAGTTTCTCTCAGTCCATCTGCTGTGAGCGAAAGGTTGACAGCCGCTAATAGAATTTGACAGTTATTTACAGGTTTTGGTTCAAATCTTTGAGACATATAACAGTAATAAAATTTTTAGAAAAAGTCTTCAACCATTAAAATAATGATATTCCTTACCAGTTGAAAGGAAGAAAATGAAATACAATATAGTTATCTGTAAATGAAATACAGCATAGCTATTTGTAAATGAAATACAGCATAGTCAGTAACTTACTAAGTTGAATATATATAGTCGATACTATATCAAACTGTGCATTATCATACTGTGTATTACGTCAAACTATGTATAATATACGTATCAAATTTCATATCGGCTCGTGCATTTCAAGTTGAAACTCTGATTTACCCATATATGTACATATGGAAACATTATGCTAATATTATGAAAAGAGGCTGTCATGCAATTAGGCTATGCTTCCAATTAGCATGATATAAAGAGGCTGTCATGATATACTAATATTATGAAAAGAGGCTGTCACGCAAAATACTGAAACACTATCCTTTGCTCAAATGAAATCATACTCTCGAGTGAGAATATTTACTGGGTATTTAACAAAGCAAAGAAAGTAGTTGTATCCCTAGATGCAGTGGCGGACCCAGCGTTTCAACTCAGCTAGGGCCAAAAAAAAAAAACCATTTGTCCCATATTGCCAAAACTAGTTAAAACAGGCTGTATATATATCAGTATATAATCATGCATTACAATTCAAGTGGTTGGATTGGTGTTTGGGTTGAATAGTAGTGTGTTCGAGGCTGAATGTTGGCTTCAGCTAGGGCAGTGGTTTTGTTTCAGGTGTGGCGGCTTTCGTTCGGATATGTGTGCAATATTTTTTGGAAGGGAAGCATTCATATCTGAAGCGAGTTATTTATTCTTCAGTAAACTCCAAAACTGCTTAGTTAGGGTGCGTTCTTTGCGAACGGGAACGTGGCATTTGAGCGTGGTACTGTAGCAACGGGGAATTGTGTTTTTAGCTGCGAACGGGGTATTTGAACGTGATATTTAATTGTTAAATTATTTAAGTATTAATTACATCAAACAGAACGACTACAGTTTTCATTACATAATCAGAAATACAAACATAAATACGACAGAAATACAATAAAACATCCTATTTGTTGGCATTTATCAGATAAGTTTCGTATTCCTTTGTGTGGCATTTGTCTGCAAGCCCTTCAATCAACCAGCTTTTTGCTATCTCATCCGGGAGGGCAGTGAACATTGCATTTTTGTCGGGTTCCGTAATAAATAATAGTGCGGTTGCAATATTAAACTCGCCTGTTGCTCCAAGACGTTGAATGCGAGCTATCGTATCCGCATAATTAGTAGAATTTCCCGTTGATTCCACGCTTGTACCTGTATTAGGACTACTAGAATAAGTGCTAGATTTTTTTGTCTGTCTCTCGTGCATTAGGGTAATGAGCTCAGTCATCTTATCGTCATTATCACCATGTCGTCTTCGTGATCCTTGACGTGCAGTTTGTTGAGAAGGAGGATTAAATTGATTTTGGTTCGAAGGAGGATTAAATTGATTTTGGTTTGAAGGAGGGTTAATTGGAGCTTCGTGAACTGAAGTTTGTTAGAATGGAGGATTTGATGGCGAATTCAAATTAGGAATATAATTATTTTGCGTATCGTCCAATTGATTAAAAAATCCTTCAAAAGCCCAAGTTTTGTCAAACGCGCTCTGTGTTGGTGGTGGCGTGCTAATCTGCGACGGTTGTACGGCAGCAGCAGGAGTGTATGACGATTGACCAGTCGCATTCGTTCCACGAAATAATTGTTGCAACATCTCCAAGTTTTCTTGCGGACGTTTCTTAAATTTCAAAATAGCAGTTCCAAATTCCTAAACGTTAGAAATAAATTGTAAGAAGGTATATATAAATAAATTGCAACAAATAAAATTCACATACCTTTGAACGATCTTCCCACCATTCGTCGCTTCCGGAAACCGTTCCTTTACAAGCATCGCAACCAGCGCCAGTCTTGTTCATAAGTGCATCCCATTTCATCCACTCTCGCCTAAGACTGTCATATTTATTTCGGATCTTGGTTTCGTCTATCTCTTCGATTTCTGGATTGTTTTGTACTGCATTATTGAACTTTTCTGCAATGGCTTTATGAACACCTTTTTTGTTGTTGCCACAAGCACCATAAGCTTCAATAGAACATTGCAACATGAGCTGAGTGACAGCGAACGACCAGTGATGTGCAACTTTTCGATTCGCCATACTGAAAAATGGAAAAAACAAATAAAAATCAGAAATTAGTTAAATAAACAGGAAAAAATATAAATACTAAACTGTAAAATACCTGGTTGAAGCTTGAATTAGGAAATATGTATGATAATTAGAGGAGTAGTGAATGGTGTAGTGAATAGAGGAGTGGGAGAGGTTGGTTAAATAGAGGGAAGGAAGATGAACGTTGGAAATCAGTCGTTGGCGTCCGACGCGTCGGACGCCAACGGCTTGATTTCCAACGTTCATCAAGCGTGTTGTTTGAACGTGGAAAAATCCGTTGGTGTCCGACGCGTCGGACGCGAACGCAAACGTGGTCGTGGCAAATTCTTGCTGCGAACGGCCCCTTAGTGTGTTGCAATTGACTTTATTTCGGAAGTCCATCCACACATCATCTAGGCTTTTCCTATTTTCTCTCCTTAATCCACCCTCTCCCTATATATTCATTCCTCCTCCTTCGACATCGTTATCAGCAGATAGAAAAACAACCAAAGCTTAAAAACCAAGCTTCTAAAATCCCCAAAATATCCAACATTAATTAAGAACTAATTAATCATAATTATGTAATCTGATATGAAGAAGCTAACAGCCATGTCGATCCAGAGTTCAACTTCGTCTGAGATTAAATCCGGCACCGGTTCATCGTGGATGAGCTCCTTCTACAAAAAATAGCGATCATGGCATCAATAATAATATCAGAAAGGAGAGGAGTGAGCCAAAGAGAAAGGAAGAGCAGCAGCGAAAGAAACCGAGAAGGATTCGAGGGTCGCATGGTTTGCACCTAAGTCTGATGGATTATATTTCTTTGAAACCATTGTTTCTCGTTAGACTTTAGTTCCCTTCTCCTCTTTGTGAAAATGAAAAATAAGTCCTGCATATAAACATATAAACACAATTCGGTTGAAGCCAAGCAGCAAAATAAGTGTTGCATAGTACAAAAATGGATGATTAACATAACATAAAGCAATGTGAACATACCTATACCAATCTTTTCCTTGTTTCCAGTACTTGTCCTTGTTGCGGCCTCATGGTAGTTTAGAAACAGATCAACCTGCACGAGAAATTAAATGTTGGGTTTAAAAAATGACTGTCCAAAATTATCGGCATTCGAAACAATGATGAAATGTTCATACCATTTTATCATTTAGCGATGCTTTAACAATTGGAATAATTGATGCAATGTTGAAAGCTTTTGAAGAGAATATCATCATAGATGTTGACATCGTAAAAAGTGATCTGCATTTAGATGGTGGCAACGAACCTTTACATGATTTAGAAGAACATCAGTCGCAGGTAATAGATGAATATAAGCGTAATCATAAAATGTTAAGATGTTTATCTCCTCATACACGCATACAAATATGTACAATCACAAATAAGTATACAGATACAAACACACATGCGAATATATTATACACAAAAGGTTTCAAAAATAAAATCTGAACTACAAACTGCAACTTCAGAAAGCCATTGTGTGCATGTCATGAGTACTTTATTTAGTGGTGATTAACTTCATGAAAGCAACTATTAAGACACAAAATTAAAACACAACAAATATTGGCCGTTAATTTCTTGTTCTTCACATTGGAATTGAAAATCATGGGGATATCTAATGGTTGAGATCGCTTGTGTCGATTCTATGTCACCATTTTGCGTCCAAATAGAATTTCCCATCTTTATGCACTCATTATTGTTACGTACACAATGGCCGAGTGACTATAGTAATTACTTATTGAAAAATATGTTCAGTGGTATATAATAAAACATGAGCTACTAAAAGCAAGTTTGTTTATTCTAATGAATATGCATATGCATATGCATGCGTGTGTGCGCGAAATCAGTTGAGCTTAGATCATAACAGATACTATACCAGTGAATCACGGAATAATTCTTACCTTCTCTTCCAATTGAAATATTTCTCAAAGAAAACGCAAGTTGAAAACAGTGAGTCAACGTCTCATGTATCTCAGTCTGAAATACCAGGAAAAGAAAAGGATGATCATACACATATAGATATCAAAAAACAAAAGATATCCAAAAGCATATACATTTGAAAAGTTTGAGTTGTCCTCACATTAGCTCGAGAAAAACAGTAGCAGACTATAAGTGTGAGCAATAGCTTCATAATCATAGGGAGTGTTTACTGGGGATATGGCTTGCACCCATATAGATGAGAGCAAAAGTTATATCTGACGGCTGCATAACCTAAGCGTAACTGACTCCTGGGTTGAAAAAAGGAAGAAAAAAATGCAATGAGAAAAAAAAGCAAAAAAATTTCTTTTAGCATAACCGAGGGCACAATACTTCATCTTTAAAAGTTTTGGATTTACCAGTTCTTCATTTTCCGAAAAATTTTGTTCTACAGGCAGAGGTGTTACAGAAGAACTTCACATGCTGTACATATGATCCTCTGTAGATTACAACCTATTAATGTTAAACAGACGACTTTTTGATGACTGCATTTTACCAAAATTTGGACCAGGTGAATTCTTGTCAGTGTTTTCTGTAAAAGATGATTTGTCACTACAACAAAAACACCATATTACAACTTTAATTTTACAACGGTGGTAAAAGCACCGTTGTAATAAATGGTTTTTTACAACGGTGGTAAACGCACCGTTGTAATAAATGGTTTTTTACAACGGTGGTAAAGACACCGTTGTAATAAATGGTTTTTTACAACGGTGGTAAAAGCACCGTTGTAATAAATGGTTTTTTACAATAGTGGTATTCCCTAAAGTTGTAATAAACATATTTTTAACAACTTTTTGTTTTGTTAGTTGTAATAGATGCCCATTACAAACTTCATGTTTATAATATCTATATTTAATAACTAATTATATTAATATTTAATAATAATTAATAATTAATAATAAACTTAGGAATCAATAATATTTATTAAATAATTAATAGTTAATAAGTGGTAATTAATGTTTAATAGTTAATGTTAACTGCTTATTAATTAATATTTAGGTGACATATACATTATAAGCTTTTAATAGTTATTACTCGATTATAACTAAGTAGAAATAAGTAAAAGTTAAATAATAACTATTGTTAATATGAAATAATCCTAATTAATAATTAACATTTAATTAATAACTAATTAGTAAGTAATAATTAATAATCAATAATAAGTAAACAAATAAATATTACTTAATTAATTAATAATTTACAAATAATTCATCTGTCTGGAGTTCACATGTATTTGCGTGTGAGGTTCAAGTATGTTTTTTTTAAGATGTACCAATTAGTTTATAATCTATGATGAACGTAATTTTTTAATTTAATAATTATTAACTAATAATAACTATAAAAAATAAATTTAATAAATAATTAATATGTAACAAAACATTTAATAATTCAAAATTAATCACCATATTACAATTAACTAAATATTTGCAACGTTCGATAGACGACAATTGCAATAACAAATTTATAAAAATTGATTTTTCACGACATTTGTAATAAAGGGTTTTTATAATTGGTTTTTCTTGATAATAACTTATACACGTCATTATTTATAATTTAATATTTAACATCAAATGTTTGATGATCAATATTTAACATTTAATATTTCATTTATAAGTAATATTTAATATGTAACATTAATAGGTAATAACTAATAACAAAAAGTAATATCTAATACTATTAATACGTATATTTACCCTTATGATCCGTCGGCCCAACCAAACGTACCCGACCCGCCATCCCTTATAACCCTAATTCCATCGTAACCCCCTTCATTCACTCAAGCCGCCTCACAAATTTCTCAAAACCGAATTGAAGAAAAACCCTAGATCCCCTTTTCTTCCTCCGTAACACGAGATAACCGACTTCGCAACTACCCCTTCGACCTCCTCAATGATTCGCCATCAACCCTAAACCCCCACAGACCACCAGTTCGGCCATCGCCAGCCAACCCCCGAGCCTTCACGACGAGCGATCTCGAATTAAGCTAAGTTTCTCCTTTTTACTCATTTTAAATTAGCTGTAATATTTTGTTTGTTTAATTTGGGTTAGATTTATATTTCGATTCATGTGATTTCAGAACCATGGGGCTCGTATTGGGTTAGATCTATAGTTCGACCATCAGATTGTCTGATTTCAGATATGATTTCGTATTGGGTGTGATACGAATTAAGCTTTGCACTGCTACGGTATGTCTATTTTGCTTTTTTCGATGGGTTCTTTGCTTGTTGAGTGGATTTTGGAATTGGTTTATTGAGTTATCGAGGAATTTGAGGAACTGTTAGTTGGTTGTTGGTTTTGAGGAAGTTTCGAAGGGTTTGTTGTGGTTCTATGGTTTTGCAGCCTTGTGGTTCTATGGTTTTGCTGCTTGGGATTATTGTGATCTGTTCTTGCAAGTTTTATTTTGGTTTGTCTGTGCATTTTGTGTTCTAATTCTAGGCACAGGAGGCTATTTTGCTTATAAACTTGATGAATATGCAAAAAAGCTTTGCTGCGGCATAGCTATGCAGTGATTGCACTGCAAAGCTTGCAAAGCTTTGCCTAAGCTTTGCATTGCAAAGCTTTGCACTGCTATTTGCAGTGCAAAGCTTTGCTGTGCAAAAGCTTTGCCAAAGCTTTGCTGCGGCAAAGCTTTGCACTGCTATTTGCAGTGCAAAGCTTTGCTATGTAAAAGCTTTGCCAAAGCTTTGCTGTGGCAAAGCTTTCCAGTGCAAAGCTATGCAGTGATTGCACTGCATAGCTTTGCCGCGGCAAAGCTTTGCAGTGCATAGCTTTGTCGCGGCAATGCTTTGCAGTGCAAAGCTTGCCGCGGCAAAGCTTTGCACTGCTATTTACAGTGCAAAGCTTTGCTGCGGCAAAGCTTTGCACACTGTGCAAAGCTTTGCCAAAGCTTTGCTGCCGCAAAGCTTTGCTGTGCAAAGCTTTGCTGCAGCAAATCTTTGCACTGCAAGTAGCAGTGCAAAGCTTTGCCGCAACAAGATTTGCACTGCAAAGCTTTGCCGCGGTAAAGTGATTGCACTGCATAGCTTTGCCACGGCAAAGCTTTTCAGTGCATTGTATATAACAAAATGAATCATCCAACGTTACATGCATTGTATATAATGGTCAGGTTATTTACGTATATAATGGTTTGAATGCATTGTATTAGCTGTTTATTTTGTGCACTCACATTTTTCCAATTTTTGTTACATGCATAAATCTATACTGCAGCACTAACAGTTTGATAATTTCTTTCTTAGGAACGGATATTAAGGAGAAAAAGGAGCACAAGGAGATTAACAGGAGCAGAAGAAAGTTAGAACTGTTATAAAGTCTTTATATCTTCAGTTTTGTCAATGTATTATGTAAAAAAAATGATGAGTTTGAAATTAATAATATATTGTTTTGGTTCATGGTTTAAGTTTGTTTGATATTTTCAGTTTTGTAGATAATATGTTCTGCAATGAATTCTTTTATTAGTAATATGTATATAATTTGTGGATATATTACAATTGTAAAATATAAAAATTGTAATAAAATGTAAAAATTAAAACAACAACGGTGCATAACTGTTGTAATAAACTTATTACAACGGTGGAAAAAAGTTGTAAAATATACATATTACAACGGTCTTGCAACAGTGCAGAAAAGTTGTAAAAGATATTAGGCTATTACAACTTCTTAAGACACGACGGTTTGCCCACCGTTGTAAAAACCCTATTACAACGGTGTTCCACCGTTGTAATAGGGTCATTTTGTTGTAGTGTGTCTTGTAACGATACGGATTTCGCCCGGACCTAATCGATCGCTAAATCGACCAAGACCGTTCGAATCCCGCATACGCTAACTCTGGGCATACAACACATCAGAACAAATAACAGAAGACTTTTATAAACATCATAATAATGTTACATCAGAGTACAAAATATATCAGAGTATATCGAAATATAATATAGCGGAAGATATATTTACGATAAATGTATTACAATGCAGCGGAAATATAAAATAACACAACGGAAGACGATAAATGCACTAGATACAACTTAAAGCTTCAATCCAGAATCCTGCTCAATATATCTGCAAAATAAAACTACTCGACTGCCTGTGTGGAAAATAGGGACATCCAAGTTTGCAAGGGAAATACAAACTACAGGTCAGTCATGGGACTGGTGTGAGAAACTCTAAACAGTTATAATTAACTTATTTAATAATATGGAATATCACGGGACCACGCCACCAACGCGGAACGGGTTTAACCCCATGAATGCCAGTGTATAAACAACAATCAATATAGATATATGGATCTACTATGCATCAATCAACATGCAATATCCCAATCTATCCATTTAGATTAATCACCGCACGTTGTTTTTCTAAATCCAATTCAATTTACACAAATTATTCTTTTGGACTTTATTCCCGATTTCTATTTTCAAATCATTTAAAATTCAAATCTAGCTTTTATATCAAAGAAGATTTCACTTCGGGATCTCAAATCAAATCATTTGGAAATATGAATTCCAAAACATAACAATGCATACAAACAAGTATGCAACCAAATATCGGGCTCCCCTCAGACAAGGAAAAGGGCACATACCTAAGCAACTCGATATATATATATATATATATATATATATATATATATATATATATATGCACCTCCCACACATGGAGCAGGCTACACACTGACCACTCACCCTAAGGCACTGGATCTCACTCATACTTTTAGTAGATCGGGTTACCAAATCTTTAGCCACATACCAAATCATTTCATATCCCGAAGTGGGGAAAATAATTTCACATCATAATAATCACAGGTACTTTCATAATATAGTACGTCACATCAGCAGTTCACACATATGATTAGTCACTATTAACCACATAACCTTTGAGCTCGTACGTCTCAAAGAAGGGTGTTAAGCAAGAGAATAAATTCTCCGCCACCAAACAGATACATCATCAATAACAACTAATTGGATATGCGATGAACCACAATGTAAAAACATAATACATTTCTAAATCATTTTAGAAATCATCGGGTTTTAGGCCTTGAAATCCTTTCTGTTTTATAAAACATTTTTATAAAACATTCCCTGTCCAAAATCGGGAATATATTTCTTTTCATTTAAGAAAAACATCATTTCAAAATCATTCATTAAATTTGAAATGAACACAACGCTAAACATCTTATCGTCAAATCGTGAAGTGTTTGACAAGGCGTTAGCACACAGATATTCCTACCCACCTAATGCTTAATGTTAAAGCATATTTTACTCATAAACTGGTCGAGCACAATCCAAACAATCAATCAATCCAATTTGACATTAAATATAAGGTTTTGAATAGAGATAGTATCGACTTATATTCAACATCAAATCTTGAAACCAACAGATATCATATCGGGAATAACGATATCGATATCTTCCAAATTCCCATCACAATATCCATATAATCACGGAATCCAATATCAAAATATTCCAAAAATTATTTCCATTCCAATTTATTCATTGGAAAATTCTGGTTATTCAAAACCATTTCTCAATCCAATTTATTTATTTAAAAATAATCGGATTATAATTCGAGTTAATAACTATTTCATTTCGATAAAAATAATTTTTTATCTTTTCAAATATGGAATTTTTCATCCCAATTCTTTTCAAATCATTTCTTTTGATTTTACACAAATTATTAATATTTTTAATAATTTTATCAAGGCCCATACAGTCGATTTCCATAAACGGTCATCGAACTACACTTACAGCGACCTTTTCCAATTTTGATTTGGACATAATTCCAAATCCAACCGTTAGATTTCTAATTTCTCATATTTGTTAGAAAGCACTTTTCGATATGAACCCAATGATTCCGATTTTAGGAGAATCTGACAGTCGGATCTCCCGTAATGTCCATTCGAAGTCTATGGTCGAAATTCGCGAACGGTCGCTGCGCGGCGCGTTCTATTCAGGCCATATAATATATGTAATATATATATTATATATATTTCGTCGATTCCATTTAAAACGTATTTTATAAATTCTTTTGAAAACGATTTCAATTTCTATTCTGGCTCAAGTTCTTCAACTTTTCAGTTTCTAAGAACTTTCTAATTTTTCAAAAATTTGGCTAACACCCTAAATTTTCGAAAAATTTCGCCATAACCTCCCCTGCACAGGAGCACCAGGAAAATCCCAAAATTGCCATACAGGCCTCTACAATCCAAAAAGAAAAAGAAAAAGCCAAGCGGCTAGCCAATCGGCTCATAAAATCATCATACCCAAACAAAACAGTAAATATGTACCTATTTGTCGGTCATACAATTTTATTCCTCTTCTCTAGCCTCCTTGCTATGACCTGTTCAATATATCATATATGTATATTTTCATACAACGCCATTATATACATTTTCATATAATGTATATTATATATCGTTTATATATTTTTAAACCACACATACATATATTTTCATACATCGTATATGTATATTTTCAAACAACGTCCATACATACATACATACATACATACATACATATATATATATATATATATATTCATACGACCCTTTTTTTATATTCATTCAACGCATATATAATTTCACACAACGCATATATAAGCTAAAAATAATATTATTAGCGAACTAATAATATTTCCATCGTATGTCAATTTTATATATTCTATATACATGGTAAAATGATAATTTTAGCGAACTAGTATTTATTTTGAGATATGACTATTGTTAACAACCCGTATACATGTTAAAAATGTTATTTTTAACAAACTAGAATTTATTTCAACGTATGACTATTTTTATTACTTCACATACATGATAAAAATGTTATTTTTATCGTTCAAAGAATTTTTTTTCAACACATGAATATTTCTTTTACTTCATATGTACAATAAAAATGTTATTTTTATTGTTCAAACCATTTACTCAACATATGAATATTTTATTTACTTCATAGATACGATAAAATTGTGAATTTATCGTTCAAACCATTTACTCAACATATGAATATTTTATTTACTTCATATATACGATAAAAATGTGAATTTGTCGTTCAAACCATTTATTCAACATATGAATGTTTTATTTACTTCATAGATACGATAAAAATGTGAATTTATCGTTCAAACCATTTATTCAACATATGAATGTTTTATTTACTTCATATATACGATAAAAACGTGATTTTATCGTTCAAACCATTTATTCAACATATGAATGATTTACTTATTTCATATATACGATAAAAATGTGAATTTTACCGTTCAAACAATTTATTCAACATACGAATATTTCATTTACTTCATATATACAATCACAATCAATTTGCACAATACAATCAAACAAACAAGTCGTCCATGGTCTGTGGACGACGGGGAACAGTTCATACATGCAGTTACATAATAAATTACTATATAAAGAAAATTATAGGGAGGAGTTCTCACCAAGAAGCTAAACCAAACGTCATGACTCTTCATATGTAGAAAATCTTCGCCGTGTTTCCACCGAGATCTGTTTCATACGATTTTTATATTAAAAATCACATTTTTAGTTCAACGCTACATATATAAAAATTATATCTTTATTACTCTGTATAAATAAAAATCATATTTTTATATTCTTCTCTTCATGATAAAAATCATATTTTTATATTATTCTATTTTAAAACAATGAAGGTATATATTTTTAAAACAACGCTTGTGTATACTTTTATTCTATGTTAAGCAATGCTATGTATATTTATAAAATATCACTTTTTTCCTATGTAAAACAATGCTATGTATATTTATAAAAAATCACTTTTTTCCTATGTAAAACAATGCTATGTATATTTATAAAAAATCATTTTTTTCCTATGTAAAACAATGCTATGTATATCTATAAAAAATCACATTTTTTTCCTATGTAAAACTATGCTTTGTATATTTATAAAAAATCACCTTTTTCTATGTAAAACAATGTTATGTATATTTATAAAAATCACTTTTTCCTATGTAAAGCAATGCTATGTGTGTTTATATAAAAAAACCTTTTTTCCTATGTAAAACAGTGATATGTATATTTATAAAAAAAACACTTTTTTTCCAATGTGAATACATAGAAAAAAAATCACCTTTTTCTTACATCAATACATAGAAAAAAAAAATACATTTTGCTTACATGAATACATAGAAAAAAAATCACCTTTTTCTTACATCAATATATAGAAAAAAAAAATCATATTTTTCTTACATGTAATGAATAGAAATAAAATAGCAACTCACAGCGAAATAGGGGAGGGGGATGGCTGAGGAGGTGAGGCGCCGGAGGTTGAAGGTGGCAGCAGACCTACAATGGTCTCGGCAGTGGTCTTTTTCGGGTTTGGTCGAGTTTAAGGCTGATTTGGAGTGGTAAAAGGAGGGGGGGAGAGGGCGGTCGTCGGAGGTAGGGGTGGCGGAAGGAGGTGGGCAGCGGTGCTGGAGGGGGCACTCGATGGTTGGACGACGGCCGATTAGGTCACCGCGGTTTATTTATTTATTTAAAGATCAGTTCTGAAAGGGATACGGTGGAGAGAGAGAGTATAAGGGGGGCTCCATTTATTTAAATAATTTAATTATTTATTTAATTTTATTCTCCTGAAAGGTTGACTTTTTATTCGAACTCCAAACGAGACCCAACGACTGTCGCCTCTAGCTATTCCCCCATTCCAAACACAACGGGATATGTTCCGTAACCCAATTCGGCTGTTACGATAGGTTTTCATCAAAATTAAAATATAAATCTATATATATTCAATTTGAAAGTACATTTTAATTTACCAGGGCCAAATACTAACTCTAAAAATTATTTCTAGCTTTCATATTGACGATATGGTCCTAACAAAACTAATTTTGTGGAATTTGAAGACCGTTTGAATAATGGCCATTTTCTGGTTGATCGAAATTGACTGAAACTGTTAAAACACGTTTAACTTCGCCACGCTCACATATTGATTCAGAAAATTATGAATTTTGGAATCTAGCAATAACTTGACATCCCAGATCCAACAAAAGTGGTTTCGTCGAGAACCGAGATCGTTTGCAAAATTTCCATTGTAAGGGCCAAAATTCCATAGCGACTATTCTGAATTTTCAATTGGACATAACTTTTTATTCCCGTTATGAAATTTCAATTTTTCGGATTCGTTGGAAAGATATTTTCAAATAGATTCTAATATTTTTGGTTTCTCTAAAATCCGGTTTATTTTGAATCTTGTACATTCATTTGAAATTTGAAATCAAAATTTCAAACTACCATGTCAATTTCAATTCCTTTTATAATTAAAAATAAATATTTTTATTCTAACGACGATCTATATAAATATATACTTCTAATTCTATTCAAAATAAATTTCTCGTCGTTATTATTCAAATAAATCATTTTAAATCTTCAAAATTCATTAAAATTGCCAAAATAAAATTTTTAAATTGGCTCAGATTTTCCGTGTTATTGCAATCTCCCCCACTTAAAACTTTTCGTCCCCGGAAAGGAACGAAGCTGAAAGTTATTTAACTAATCAACTCAACTTTCATTATTTTCATTACGGCTTAAGTTCTTCAACTTTTCAGTCTCTAAGAACTTTTCAAATTTTTCAAAAATTTGGCTAACACCCTAAATTTTTGAAAAATTTCGTCATAACCTTCCCTGCACCGGGAGCATCGGGATATTTCAAATAGCCTCCCATGGCCCTCACCAATCCAAAAGAAAAAGAAAAAGTCAAGCGGCTAGCCAATCGGCTCGTAAAATCATCAAATTCCCAAGAAATACAATAAACATGTACCTATTTGTCAGGAAAACAATTTTATTCCTCTTCTCTAGCCTCCTTGGTATGACCTGTTCAATGGATATACATGTATATGCATGCAGTTGTAATCAATTTTCAATTCAATTCTAAATTTGGTTCCATTAGGCTAAATGGTTCAAAATTTAAATAAATGAAACCAATAATCAAACAACACAATCAACAATCAATTAGTGGATTATCATTTCAAATTCATAATTTTGATATAAATATACAGAAAATCATGTTTTTGGTGCCAATTCACAACAATAATCCTATATAGTTTTGGTTCTCACACTAGTCTAATGGAAATATATAGATATTTCACTTTCGAAGCTCGAACATAAATGCTGATGATGTTTCGAACCATCATCAGAACATCTCCGGGCTACTAGAGTGCGATTATATATCTATCCAGTATACTAAAACTTTGAATATACGTTCATGACGCGTATATGCAAAATCTTTATATACTCGATTGTCTAGATTCAATACAAATAAAATATTCAAATACGTACAAAATGGTTTAAATTTTCAAAACAAAACTTCTTTTTGTTTTTATTTTAAAAATATACTCTTCACACTCGTTCTAGGATACTACTGATCCCATCTCTAACGAGTTATTCTTATTGGACACTACTAGTCCAATCTCTGAGGAATTCTTTCGTTTGTTTCTAATGTGTCTTGTTCTCGAGCTCTGTAAACCAAAGCTTTGATACCAGCTGTAACGATACGGATTTCGCCCGGACCTAATCGATCGCTAAATCGACCAAGACCGTTCGAATCCCGCATACGCTAACTCTGGGCATACAACACATCAGAACAAATAACAGAAGACTTTTATATACATCATAATAATGTTACATCAGAGTACAGAATATATCAGAGTATATCAAAATATAATACAGCAGAAGATTTATTTACAATAAATGTAATACAATGTAGCAGAAATATAAAATAACACAGCGGAAGACGATAAATGCACTGGATACAGCTTAAAGCTTCAATCCAGAATCCTGCTCAATATATCTGCAAATTAAAACTACTCAACTGCCCGTGTGGAAAATATGGGCACCCGAGTTTGCAAGGGAAACACAAACTACAGGTCAGTCATGGGACTGGTGTGAGAAACTCTAAACAGTTTTAATTAACTTATTTAATAATATGGCATATCACGGGACCACGTTGCTAACACGGAACATGTTTACCCCCATGAATGCCAGTGTATAAACAACAATCAATATAGATATATGGATCTACTATGCATCAATCAACATGCAATATCCCAATCTACCCATTTAGATTAATCACCACACGTAGATTTTCTAAATCCAATTCAATTTACAAAAATTATTCCTTTGGACTTTATTCTCGATTTCTATTTTCAAATCATTTGAAATACAAATATAGCTTTTATATCAAAGTAGATTTCACTTCGGGATCTCAAATCAAATCATTTGGAAATATGAATTCCAAAACATAACAATGCATACAATCAAGTATGCAACCAAATATCGGGCTCCCCTCAGACAAGGCAAAGGGCATGTACCTAAGAAACTCGATAAATAAATAAATAAATAAATATATATATATATATATGCACCTCCCACACATGGAGCAGGCTACACACTGACCACTCACCCTAAGGCACAGGATCCCACCCATACTTTTAGTAGACCGGGTTACCAAATCTTTAGCCATATACCAAATCATTTCATATCCCGAAGTGGGGAAAATCATTTCATAACATAATAATCACAAGTACTTTCATAATATAGTACTTCACATCAGCAGTTCACACATATGATTAGTCACTATTAATCACATAACCTTTGAGCTCGTATGTCTCAAAGAAGGGTGTTAAGCAAGAGAATAAATTCTCCGCCACCAAACAGATACATCATCAATAGAAACTAATTGGATACGCATGGAACCACAATGTAAAACCATATTACATTTCTAAATCATTTTAGAAATCATCGGGTTTTAAGCCTCGAAATCCTTTCTATTTTATAAAACATTTTTATAAAGCATTCCCTGTCCAAAATCGGGAATATATTACTTTTCACTTAAGAAAAACATCATTTCAAAATCATTCATTAAATTTGAAATGAACACATCGCTGAACACCTTATCGTCAAATCGTGAAGTGTTTGACAAGGCGTTAGCACATAGATATTTCTACCCAACCCAATGCTAAATGTAAAAGCATATTTTGCTCATAAACTGGTCTAGCACAATTCAAATCATCAATCAATCTAATTTGACATTAAACATAAGGTTTTGAATAGAGATAATATCGACTTATATTCAACATCAAATCCTAAAACCAACAGATATCATATCGGGAATAACGATATCGATATCTCCCAAATTCCCATCACAATATCCGTATAATCATGGAATCCAATATCGAAATATTCCGAAGATTATTTCCATTCCAAACCATTCCAATTTATTCATTGGAAAATTCTGGTTATTTAAAACCATTTCTCAATCCAATTTATTTATTTAAAAATAATCGGATTATAATTCGAGTTAATAACTAGTTCATTTCGATAAAAATAAATTTTTATCTTTTCAAATATGGAAATTTTCATCCCAATTCTTTTCAAATCATTTCTTTTGATTTTACACAAATTATTAATATTTTTAATAATTTTATCAAGGCCCGTACAGTTGATTTTCATAAACGGTCATCAAACTGCACTTACAACGACCTTTTCCAATTTTGATTTGGACATAATTCCAAATCCAACCGTTAGATTTCTAATTTCTCATATTCGTTAGAAAACTCTTTTCGATACGAACCCAATGGTTCCGATTTTAGGAGAATCCGACAGTCGGATCTCCCGTAATGTCCATTCGAAGTCTATGGTCGAAATTCGCGAACGGTCGCTGCGCGGCGCGTTCTATTCAGGCCATATAATATATATATATATATATATATATATATATATATATATATTTCGTCGATTTCCATTTAAAACGTATTTTATAAATTCGTTTGAAAACGATTTCAATTTCTATTCTGGCTCAAGTTCTTACACTTCAGTTTCTAAGAACTTTCTAATTTTTCAAAAATTTGGCTAACACCCTAAATTTTCGAAAAATTTCGCCATAACCTCCCCCGCACGGAGCACTAGGAAAATGCCGAAATTGCCATACAGGCCTCTCCCATTCAAAAAGAAAAAGCCAAGCGGCTCATAAAATCATCATACCCAAACAAAACAGTAAATATGTACCTATTTGTCGGGCATACAATTTTATTCCTCTTCTCTAGCCTCCTTGCTATGACCTGTTCAATATATCATATATGTATATTTTCATACAAGGCCTATATATACATTTTCATATAATGTATATTATACAATGTTTATATATTTTTAAACCACGCATACATATATTTTCATACATCGTATATGTATATTTTCATACAACGCCCATATATACATATATATTTTCATACGACCCTTTTTTATATTCATTCAACGCATATATAATTTCACACAACGCATATATAAGCTAAAAATAATATTATTAGCAAACTAATAATATTTCCATCGTATGACAATTTTATATATTCTATATATACGCTAAAATGATAATTTTAGCGAACTAGTATTTATTTCGAGGTATGACTATTGTTAACAACCCGTATACATGTTAAAAATGTTATTTTTAACAAACTAGAATTTATTTCAACGTATGACTTTTTTTATTACTTCACATACATGATAAAAAAGTTATTTTTATCGTTCAAAGATTTTTTTTTTTCAACACATGAATATTTCATATACTTCATACGTACAATAAAAATGTTATTTTTATTGTTCAAACAATTTATTCAACATATGAATGTTTTATTTACTTCATAGATACAATAAAAATGTGAATTTATTGTTCAAACCATTTATTCAACGTATGAATGTTTTATTTACTTCATATATACGATAAAAATGTGAATTTGTCATTCAAACCATTTATTCAACATATGAATGTTTTATTTACTTCATAGATACGATAAAAATGTGAATTTATCGTTCAAACCATTTATTCAATATATGAATGTTTTATTTACTTCGTATATACGATAAAAATGCGAATTTATCGTTCAAACCATTTATTCAACATATGAATGTTTTATTTATTTCATATATACGATAAAAATGTGAATTTTATCGTTCAAACAATTTATTCAACATATGAATATTTCATTTACTTCATATATACGATCACAATCAATTTGCACAACACAATCAAACAAACAAGTCGTCCACGGTCTGTGGACGACGGGGAACAGTTCATATATGCAGTTACATAATGAATAACCGTATAAAGAAAATTATAGTGAGGAGTTCTCACCAAGAAGCTAAACCAAACGTCGCGACTCTTCATATGTAGAAAATCTTCGTCGTGTTTCCACCGAGATCTATTTCATACGATTTTTATATTAAAAATCACATTTTTAGTTCAACGCTACATATATAAAAATCATATCTTTATTACTCTATATAAATATAAATCATATTTTTATAATCTTCTCTTCATGATAAAAATCATATTTTTATATTCTTCTATTTTAAAACAATGAAGGTATATATTTTTAAAACAATGCTTGTGTATACTTTTATTCCATGTTAAACAATGCTATGTATATTTATAAAAAAACACTTTTTTCCTATGTAAAACAATGCTATGTATATATATAAAAATCACCTTTTTCCTATGTAAAACAATGCTATGTATATTTATAAAAAATCATTTTTTTTCCAATGTAAAACAATGCTATGTATATTTATAAAAAATCACTTTTTTTCCTATGTAAAACTATGCTATGTATATTTATAAAAAATCACTTTTTTCCTATGTAAAACAATGCTATGTATATTTATAAAAATCACTTTTTTCCTATGCAAAACAATGCTATGTATGTTTATAGAAAAAAAACACTTTTTTCCTATGTAAAACAATGATATGTATATTTATAAAAAATCACTTTTTTCCTATGTGAATACATAGAAAAAAATCACCTTTTTCTTACATCAATACATAGAAAAAAAATTACATTTTTCTTACATGAATACATAGAAAAAAAATCACCTTTTTCTTACATCAATATATAGAAAAAAAATCACATTCTTCTTACATGTAATGAATAGAAATAAAATAACAACTCACAGCAAAATAGGGGAGGGGGATGGTTGAGGAGGTGAGGCGCCGGAGGCTGAAGGTGGCGGCAGGCCTACAATGGTCTCGGCGACGGTCTTTTTCGGGTTTGGTTGAGTCTGAGGCTGATTTGGAGTGGTAGAAGGAGGAGAAGGAAGAGAGGGGGGGGGGGAGAGGGCGGTCGTCGGAGGTAGGGGTGGCGGAGGGAGGTGGGCGACGGTGCTGGAGGGGGCGCTCATGGTTGGGCGGCGACCGATTAGGTCACCACGGTTTTTTTATTTTTTTTTATTTAAAGATCGGTTCTAAAAGGGATGCGGTGGAGAGAGAGTGTATAAGGGGGGCTCCATTTATTTAAATAATTTAATTATTTATTTAATTTTATTCTCCTGAAAGGTTGACTTTTTATTCGAATTCCAAACGAGACCCAACGACTGTCGCCTCTGGCTAATTAGCCCCATTCCGAACACAATGGGATATGTTTCGCAACCAAGTTCGGCTGTTACGATAGGTTTTCATCAAAATTAAAATATTAATCAATATATGTTCAATTTGAACGTACATTTTATTTTAACAGGGCCGCATACTAACTTTAAAAATTACAGAAAATTTATTTCTAGCTTCGTATTGACGATATGGTCCTAACAAAACTAATTTCGTCGAATTTGAAGACCGTTTAAAAAATGGCCATTTTCTGGTCGATCTAAATTGACTGAAACTGTTAAAACACGTTTAACTTCGCCATGCTCACATATTGATTCGGAAAATTATGAATTTTGAAATCTAGCAATAACTTGACATGCCGGATCCAACAAAAGTGGTTTCATCGAAAACTGAGGTCATTTGCAAAATTTCCATTTTTAAGGGCAATAATTCCATAGCGACTATTCTGAATTTTCAATTGGACATAACTTTTTATACCCGCTATGAAATTTCAAATTTTCGGATTCGTTGGAAATATATTTTCAAATAGATTCTAATATTTTTGGTTTCGCTAAAATTCGGTTTATTCTGAATTCTGTACATTCATTTGAACTTTGAAATCGAAATTTCAAACTACCGCGCCATTTTCAATTCCTTTTATAATTAAAAATAAACATTTTTATTCTAACGTCGATCTATATAAATATATACTTCTAATTCTATTCAAAATAAATTTCTCGTCGTTATTATTCAAAATAAATCATTTTAAATCTTCAAATTCCATTAAAATTGCCAAAATAAAAATTTTACATTGGCTCAGATTTTCCGGGTTATTACAATCACCCCACTTAAAACTTTTCGTCCGCAAAAAGGAACGAAGCTGAAAGTTATTTAACTAATTAACTCAACTTTCATTATTTTCATTACGGCTTAAGTTCTTCAACTTTTCAGTCTCTAAGAACTTTTCAATTTTTTCAAAAATTTGGCTAACACCCTAAATTTTTGAAAAATTTCGCCATAACCTCCCCTGCACCGGGAGCATAAGGATATTTCAAATAGCCTCCCATGGCCCTCACCAATCCAAAAGAAAAAGCCAAGCGGCTAGCTAAGCGGCTAGCCAATCGGCTCATAAAATCATCAAATTCCCAAGAAATACAATAAACATGTACCTATTTGTCGGGCAAACAATTTTATTCCTCTTCTCTAGCCTCCTTGCTATGACCTGTTCAATGGATATACATGTATATGCATGCAATTGTAATCAATTTTCAATTCAATTCTAAATTTGGTTCCATTAGGCTAAATGGTTCGAAATTTTAATAAATGAAACCAAGAATCAAACAACACAATCAACAATCAATTAGTGGATTATCGTTTCAAATTCATAATTTTGATATAAATACAGAAAATCATGTTTTTGGTGCCAATTCATAACAATAATCCTATCTAGTTTTGGTTCTCACACCAGTCTAATGGAAATATATTGGTATCTCACTTTCGAAGCTCGAACATAAATGTTGATGATGTTTCGAACCACCATCAGAACATCTCCGGGCTACTAGAGTGCGATTCTATATCTATCCAGTATATTAAAACTTTGAATATACATTCATGACGCGTATCTGAAAAATCTTTATATACTCAGTTGTCCCAATTCAATACAAATAAAATATTCAAATACGTACAAAATGGTTTAAATATTCAAAACAAAACTTGTTTTCGTTTTTATTTTAAAAATATACTCTTTACACTCGTTCTAGGTGCTATCGATCCCATCTCTAACGAGTTATTCTTATTGGACACTACTAGTCCAATCTCTGACGAATTATTTCGTTTGGTTCAAATGTGTCTTGTTCTCGAGCTCTGTAAACCAAAGCTTTGATACCAGCTGTAACGATACGGATTTCGCCCGAACCTAATCGATCGCTAAATTGACCAAGACCGTTCGAATCCCGCATACGCTAACGCTGGGCATACAACACATCAGAACAAATAACAGAAGACTTTTATAAACATCATAATAATGTTACATCAGAGTACAGAATATATCAGAGTATATCGAAATATAATACAGCGAACGATTTATTTACAATAAATGTAATACAATGCAGCAGAAATATAAAATAACATAGCGGAAGACGATAAATGCACTCGATACAGCTTAAAGCTTCAATCCAGAATCCTGCTCAATATATCTGCAAAATAAAACTACTCGACTGCCCGTGTGGAAAATAGGGGCACCCAAGTTTGCAAGGGAAACACAAACTACAGGTCAGTCCCGGGACTAGTGTGAGAAACTCTAAACAGTTATAATTAACTTATTTAATAATATGGCATATCATGGGACCACGCCGCTAACGCGGAACGGGTTTACCCCCATGAATGCCAGTGTATAAACAAAAATCAATATAGATATATGGATCTAGTATGCATCAATCAACATGCAATATCCCAATCTACCCATTTAGCATTTAGATTAATCACCACACGTTGTTTTTCTAAATCCAATTCAATTTACAAAAATTATTCCTTTGGACTTTATTCCCGATTTCTATTTTCAAATCATTTGAAATACAAATCTAGCTTTTATATCAAAGTAGATTTCACTTCGGGATCTCAAATCAAATCATTTGAAAATATGAATTCCAAAACATAACAATGCATACAAACAAATATGCAACCAAATATCGGGCTCCCCTCAGACAAGGCAAAGGGCATGTACCTAAGAAACTCGATATATATATATATATATATATATATATATATATATATATATATATATGCACCTCCCACACATGGAGCAGGCTACACACTGACCACTCACCCTAAGGCACTGGATCCCACCCATACTTTTAGTAGACCGGGTTACCAAATCTTTAGCCACATACCAAATCATTTCTTATCCCGAAGTGGGGAAAATCATTTCACAACATAATAATCACAAGTACTTTCATAATATAGTACTTCACATCAGCAATTCACACATATGATTAGTCACTATTAATCACATAACCTTTGAGCTCGTACGTCTCAAAGAATCGTGTTAAGCAAGAGAATAAATTCTCCACAACCAAACAAATACGTTATGAATAGCAACTAATTGGATATGCGATGAACTAAAATGTTAAACCATAATACATTTCTAAATCATTTTAGAAATCATCGGGTTTTAGGCCTCGAAATCCTTTCTGTTTTGTAAAACAATTTTATAAAACATTACCTATCCAAAATCGGGAATATATTTCTTTTCACTTAAGAAAAACATCATTTCAAAATCAGTCATTAAATTTGAAATGAACACATCGCTAAACACCATATCGTCAAATCGTGAAGTGTTTGACAAGGCATTAGCACACAGATATTTCTAACCAACCCAATGCTACATGTAAAAGCATATTTTGCTCATAAACTGGTCGAGCACAATCCAAAGAATCAATCAATCCAATTTGACATTAAATATAAGGTTTTGAATAGAGATAGTATCGACTTATATTCAACATCAAATCCTGAAACCAACAGATATCATATCGAGAATAACGATATTGATATCTTCCAAATTCCCATCATAATATCCGTATAATCACGGAATCCAGTGTAATAACCCGAAAATCCGAGCCAATTTAAAATTTTATTTTGGCAATTTTAGCGAATTTTGATTATTTAAAATGAATTATTTTAAATAATAACGACAATAAATTTATTTTGAATAGAATAGAACGTATATATTTATTTGAATCGTCGTTAGAATATAAATATTTATTTATATATATAAAAGGAATTGAAAATAGCGCGGTAGTTCGATAATTCGATTTCAAATTTCAAATGAATGTACAGGATTCAAAATAAACCGGATTTTAGTGAAACCAAAAATATTTGAATCTAATTGAGGATAACTTTCCAACGAATCCGAAAAATCAAAATTTCATAGCGGGGATCAAAAGATATGTCCAGTGGAAATTTCCGAATAGTCGCTATGGAATTCTGGCCCTTGAAAAAGGAAATTTTGCAAACGACGTCGGTTTTCGACGAAACCACTTTTGTTGGATTCGCGATGTCAAATTATTGTTAGGTTTCAAATTTCATAATTTTTTGAATCAATATGTAAGCGTGGCAAAGGAAAACGCGTTTGACCAGTTTTAGTTGATTTTAATCGACTGGAAAATGGCCATTTTTCAAACGGTCTCAGAATTCGATGAAACTATTTTGTTAGGACCGTATCATCAATACGAAGCTAGAAAATATTTTTCTGGAAATTTTCGAGTTAGTATGTGACCCCAGTAAATTGAAATGCGCATTCAAATTCAATATGTAGAGTTATATTTTGATTTTGATGAAAACTAATCGAAATAGTCGAATCAGCCTGCGATGCATATCCTATTGTGTTCGGAATGGGGGTAATTAGCTATGGACGACAGTCGGTGGGTTCGATTCTGAGTTCGAGAGAAAAAGTTACTTTTTGAAATAAAATAATAAAATAAATATAAAATTTCCTTTATCTCCCTACTTTCCCTCCCCTTTCTCTTTCATCGTGCCCGTCAGTTTTCAAAACAAAAAAAACCCTAGTCTAACGTCGCTGCCACGATCGAAGCCTGGCCATCCAAGGTCGCCGCCCCCTTCTGCGCCGCCCTCATCCCTTCTTCTTCACCACGCCCCACCTCTGACGAAACCCCACCGACCATCCTCACCCCCTCCACGTCCTCCTCCCTCGTCCAAACACCCACAACGCCCAAACCTCCTCAAAATCCGCGACCGCCAGTCCCTCCCCGGCCACTGCTCAGCCTGTTCCGCCAATGGACGACCACCACTGCACCGGAGCTCCGGCGCAACATCCCCTGACCCCCTCTAACTCGAATTCAACGTAAAGGGGTGAGTTTTTGGTATTTTTATTTATTTTAAGTTAGTAAAAATGTGATTTTTAGTTTATAAAAGTGTAATCTTTATGATAAAAATCAGTTTTAGATTTTTTTTAAAAATAAAAAGGATAGATTTTGCAAAGTGGAAAGTTCGGATTTTTAAAATACAAAGAATAGATTTTTATATGCAAAAGGATTTGATTTTGAAATGAATAAAGGTTTGATTTTTATAATCTTTTCATGAAGATAAAGGTTAGATTTTTATTGTAGAAATGATTCGATTTTTAACAACAAAAGATTTGATTTTTTCAAGAAGAATACGATTTTTGGTAAATAAAAATATGATTTTTATACAGTAGAGATTATAAAAATATAATTTTTATAATGTAGAGAATATTAAAATTCGATTTATATATATATGAAGTAGCGGTAAAAATATGATTTTTTATAATGGAAGTAGCGTTGTTAAAAATATAATTTTTAACATATCCTTCGTGAAACAGACTGTGTTGGAAGGACGATGAAGATTTCCTACATATGAAGAGTCGTGGCGTTTGGTTTAGCTAGTCGGTGAGAACTCCTCACCTTTAATTTAAATTACTAGTTAAAAATATATACTAGGATGCAGACGGTGTTTAGTAGCACCCGACACCCGTCGTCCACAGACCATGGACGGCTTGTATGCTTGTTTGTTTGATTTTGATGTGTAGTTGATTGTGTGATGTGATGTGAAACGAAATAAAATATTTTATAGTTAAAAATATAATTTTTAACGTGTATATAAAATAAATATTTATAAACAAGTCGGACGATTTGTTTATATACACACATTTGACTGATATTGATTGGGACGATAAATTTTACACATCGCCCAACTGCACAAATAAAATCTGTGTTTGATTGTTTGAAACCCCACACGGGTATTGGGATGATATATGACGTACACTAATCCCAATAATTAGTTGTATGTCGATCGATTGATTGACAGGCTGTTATAAGCGTTAAGTTTTTATATTTGATGCTTATACAGTGTAGAATGCACTTTGGATGATGGTTGATTATTTGTCATTGTTGATATATACATGCGTTGTATGGAAATCCATAGAAATAAAATCTATGGAAATTGATTGGGCCTCATTCCAGTTTTGAAGAGAAATATTTGATTAGAAATATTTGAAAAGAAATATTTGAACTAGAATATTTGAAAATAGGAATATATGAAGCCGTGTTGATTAGATTGACGCCATTTTGACGTAAACGATTTTTATATCGATTTTATTCATTTTTATAATGAATATTGAAAAGGAAGTGATTTCAAATTCTGATATTTTGAAACGAATTGAATTCGAATTAAAATTGAATAGAATAGAATTCGAATTGAAATCAAATAGAAATGAATTCGAATTGAAATTGAATTGAATTGAAAACGAACTGAAATTGAATTGAAAATCGATTTGAATTGAAATCAATTTGAAATGAATTTAAAACGAATTTATATTGGAAAAATTCAATTTTGATTTGAATTCGAAATGAAGTTGAAATCGTTTTGAAAACGAATTTAAAACGATTTATAAAATATGTTTTAAAAGGAAATCGACTAAGTATATATTATATATATTATATATATAATATAATGGCCTGAATAGAACGCGCTGCGCCGTGGCAGTTCGCGAATTTCGACCATTGACTTCGAACGGATATTACGGGAGATCCGACCGTCGGATTCTCCTAAAACTGGAACCGTTGGGTTCGTATCGAAAAGAGCTTTCTAACAAATATTAGAAATTTGAAATCTAACGGTTGGATTTGGAATAATGTCCAAATCAAATTTGGAAAAGGTCGCTGTAAGTGCAGTTCGATGGCCGTTGATGGAAATCGACTGTACGGGCCTTGATAAAATTATTAAAAATAGTAATAATTTGCGTAAAATCATAAGAAATGATTTGGGAAGAATCGGGATGAAAAACTCCATATTTGAAAAGATAAAAATAGATTTTTATCGAAATGAACTAATTTTGAATTAGAAAAATAGTTTATTTATTTTTAAATAAATAAATTTAATTTGAAATGGTTTTAAAAGAAACCAGAATTTCCAATAATTGAATTGGAATGGATTTGAATCGAAATTGTCTTTGGAATATTTCGATGTTAGATTTCGTGATTATACAGATGTTGTTATGGAAATTTGAAAGATATATATATATATATATATATATATATATATATATCGTTGTTTCCAATACGATATTTTTTGTTCATAGAATTTGATATTGAATATAAGCCGATATATTTTCTATTCAGAGCCTTGTATTTAATATCAAATGTGATTTGGGTTTGTCGTAAATGATGTCTTCATTAACACTGTTCTTAAACCCAGTTGAGAAAAAGGTTAAATCTTTTTATTTAGATTTGATGAAGTGTACCAATTAAATAGTATTTAATTGGAATTGAATTGGTATTGATTTTTGGGTATATCGTGAACAGTGTTTTAAATAACACTTGTTCTTTAACCCGATAATTAATGAAATGTGATTTTGGGTTGTCGTGAATGGTATCTTCAATAATACTGTTCTTAGACCCAAAGGAGTTAAGAAAATCAGAAACTAACTGGAGATTAGTTAAGTTGAATGGTTTCTGGGGTATTGATCTGATGTTGGTTTCGACCTTTGGGGTTAATACTTAGGGAATTGCTCACTTGTTAATTTGAGGTTAGGGACTGATTGAAATGTGATGTGATTTTGGGGTTTATCGTGAACCGTGTTTTAAATGACACTGATTCTTTAACCCAGTTAAAGATTAAAACTAAGTGGAGTTTTAATGAATCTTTAATTAGATTGAAAAAATCGGGGATGGAGTATCACCAGTTTTGCTCCAGGCGATAGTTAAATCTTTAATTAGATTTGAACGTGAAATGGTAATTGAATTTACCGATAACACCGTGGTGTTAGATAAGAAGTATTACCAGTTTTACTTCATGGGATGAATAGGTTGGGATTGGGAAATTAAAAAAAATGAATACTTCGGTAAGGTTCGTTAATCCCGGCTAGTTTGGATAAACCATAATTTGGTTTGAATTGATATTCAAAAGAAGATTAAAGAATAAATTTAAAAGAATTTATCTTTGATAAAATTAATGGGAACCTTTCCCTAAGAAAGTGAAATTTAGAAACTAACTGTAGGTTAGCTAAGATGAATGGTTTCCTGGGTATTGATCTGATGTTGGTTTCGGCCTTAGGGGTTAATGTTTGGAGAATTATTCTCTTGCTAATTTGCGGTTAGTGACTGATGAATTGGAATGAGGCGTATGTTGTGTTTGTGTAACACTTATTTATTATATACGCGGGTTATTCAGAAAGACCGGGTTTATCCCATTCTGAATAACTAATTCGACGACGAGTCGAAGATGAAGACGGTGGTCGAAGACCGGAGGTCTTCACATCATTTGGATAATTACTAATGATCTTGATTGGGCCGTACACCCAAGAGGAGGGAATCAGTTGGTGGTCGTCCAGATGTACTTGGAGATCGATGGATATGCGAGGTACAAGGTGCCTCCAGTTTCGTTCAGACCCAGAACGGACTTGTAAATGGATGTGTGTCTGACATCGGATTTCATTCTGTGTGAATGATATCGGTTGCATAGCGTGAAATGCCTGTGTGGCATGCTGAGATGCAAATGATCAAGGCTTCTGTTGAAAAGCAGAGTCTTGTGGTGGATGATCAAAGCACAGCCTGTGTGGCATAGCTTTGTGTAACGTTGATTCGCGAGCCTCACACCCCGGTTGTGAACCAAAAACGGGAGAAGGACCTCAGGGAGGACATGCGTTTCCTTCTAGTTAGAAGTGGCGTCAGTGGTTTTACACGCCCTGACGAGTTTGACTTATGTGGTTGTTGCTGTTGCGAGGCGCCTCGGATATATCGGTGACTATGTGAAGCCGATGGAGTCATTCGTTAGCTCATTGACACCCCAAAGGGTGGGGAAACGCAGTGTTCGGGCATTTTAATCCACATCGGTGGACCGACCCTAACGATCCAAGGCTTGTCTGCGCGCTTGCCTGATGGGCGGACTAGAGCGTCTCAAATTCGGTGAGGACTATCTTTTGCCTCGGTTCACAGATGGAAATCCAACTTCCAATACGTGACGTTTCGGTTTTAGTTGTAATCCTATATATGGCGACATAGTGGGATGGGGTGCTCATGCCGTCTATGATTGATATTTATGATTGTATATAAAATCAGAAACTAACTGGAAACGAGCTAAGATGGGTGGTTTCCTGGGTATTGGTCTGATGTTGGTTTCGGCCTTCGGGGTTTATACTTAGGGAATCGTTCTCTTACTAATTTGCGGTTGGAGTCTGATTAAGAATAAAAAGATAAAATTTCACGTATCAAGCATTCTTTGGCTATTATAAGGTAAAACCCTATCCTCCGGCTTGCGTTGCATTGTGTGATGGGACCTGGGTCTTATAACAGCTTCATTTTTCTTTATTTAGCATTGCGCTGTTTGTTTTATGCACTGGTGTTCTTGGGAGGAAACCCGTTCCGTGTCATACGGCATGGTCCCTTGACTTACCGAACTTTAAAATAAAGATTAATAACTGTTTTAGTTCTTACACCAATCCCATGACTGGCCTGGAGTTTATTGTTTTAACCTAAACTCTGGGTGCCCTTATTTTCGTCACGGGCAGCTAATAGTTTTGGTTTTGCAGATTTATATTCACAGGATCCTGGTTTACAGCTGGAACGATATCCGGAAAGCTTTGTATCCGTATATCTCCTTCTAGTTGTGTTTTGTATTATTTTCCGCTGCGATGTATTTAAATGTAATTTAAATCTCCGTTATTTTCTGTGTAATATTTATTTATACTCTGTATATTCTTGTATTCTAATGGAATTTTTGTAATTAACAATGGAATGTTCTTCTGTTTGCATCCCGATGTGTTTGTCCTCAACTCTATCTGCGCTTTCCTTACCGGGGAAGTTCGGGTCGTTTCAGCTGGTATCAGAGCTTTGGTTTACAAAGCTCAGAGAACAAGACACGTTAGAACCAAATGAAAGAATTCATCAGAGGTTGGATTAGTAATATCCAATGAGAATGACGCGTTAGAGATGGGATCAGTAATATTCTAGAACGAGTGTGAAGAGTATATTTTTAAAATGAAAACAATTTTTGTTTTGAAAATTTAAATCAATTATTCGTATTTGATTATTTATTTATATTGAATTTGGACAATCCAGTATATATGGATTTTGCATATACGTCTAATCCACGGGTATTCGAAGTTTTAATATACTGGTTAGATATAGAATCACACTATAGTTGCCCGGAGATGATGCTGATAATGATCATGGCATCATCAGTGTTGTGTTCAAGTGACGAAAGTGGGATTTCTATATGTTTCCTATTGACTGGTGTGGGAACCAAAATTAGATAGGGCTTATTGTTGTGATTTGGCATCAAAAATGTGATTTTTGACTACATATCAAAGTTATGAATTTGAAATGATAATTCACTAATTGATTGATGGTTGTGTTGTTTGATTAATTAAATGTTGAACCTATTACCAATTTGAACCAAATAGTAAATTGTATTGAAAATTTGTCGCATTTGCTTGCATATACATGTACTTACATTGAACAGTTCATAGCAAGGAGGCTAGAGCAGAAGAATAAAATTGTTTGCCCGACAAATAGGTGCATGTTTACCATAATTTACTATTTTGTTTGGGTGATGATGATTTTATGAGCCGATTGTCTTTTTCGTTTTCTTTTGGATTGAAGAAGGCCATGGGAGGTTATATGAAATATCCAGAAGTCCTCGGTGTAGGGGAGGTTATGGCGAAATTTTTCGAAAATTTAGGGTGTTAGCCAAATTTTTGAAAAATTGAAAAGTTCTTAGAAACTGAAAAGTTGAAGAACTTAAGCCGTAATGAAAATATGGAAAATTGAGTTGATTAGTTAAACAACTTTCGGCTTCGTTCCTTTTCGGGGACGAAAAGTTTTAATTGGGGGAGATTGTAATAACCCGAAAATCCGAGCCAATTTAAAAATTTTATTTTGGCAATTTTAGTGAATTTTGATTATTTAAAATGAATTATTATAAATAATAACGACGAGAAATTTATTTTGAATAGAATAGAACGTATATATTTATTCGAATCATCGTTAGAATATAAATATTTATTTATATATATAAAAGGAATTGAAAATAGCGCGGTAGTTCGATAATTCGATTTCAAATTTCAAATGAATGTACAGGATTCAAAATAAACCGGATTTTAGTGAAACCAAAAATATTTGAATCTAATAGAGGATATCTTACCAACGAATCCGAAAAATCGAAATTTCATAGCAGGGATCAAAAGATATGTCCAGTGGAAATTTCAGAATAGTCGCTATGGAATTCTGGCCCTTAAAAATGGAAATTTTGCAAACGACGTCGGTTTTCGATGAAACCACTTTTGTTGGATTCGCGATGTCAAATTATTGCTAGGTTTCAAATTTCATAATTTTTCGAATCAATATGTGAGTGCGGCATAGGAAAACGCGTTTGACCAGTTTTAGTTGATTTTAAACGACTGGAAAATGGCCATTTTTCAAACGGTCTCAGAATTCGATGAAACTAGTTTTGTTAGGACCGTATCGTCAATACGAAGCTAGAAAATATTTTCTAGAATTTTTCGAGTTAGTATGTGACCCCAGTAAATTGAAATGCGCGTTCAAATTCAATATATAGAGTTATATTTTGATTTTGACGAAAACTAATCGAAACAGTCGAATCATCCTGCGATGCATATCCCGTTGTGATCGGAATGGGAGTAATTAGCTATGGACGACAGTCGGTGGGTTCGATTCTGAGTTCGAGAGAAAAAGTTACTTTTCGAAATAAAATAATTAAATATAAAATTTCCTTTATCTCCCTACTTTCCCTCCCCTCTCTCTTTCATCGTGCCCGTCAGTTTTCAAAAAAAACCTAGTCTAACGTCGCCGCCACGATTGGAGCCTAGCCATCCAAGGCCGCCGCCCCCCTTCTGCGCTGCCCTCCTCCCTTCTTCTTCACCACACTCCACCTCTGACGAAACCCCATCGACCATCCTCACCCCCTGCACATCCTCCTCCCTCGTTCAAACACCCACAGCGCCCAAACCTCCACAAAATCTGTGACCGCCAGTCCCTTCCCGGCCACTGCTCAGCCTGCTCCGCCAATGGACGACCACCACGGCACCGGAGCTCCGGCGCAGCATCCCCCGACCCCCTCCAACTCGAATTAAACGTAAAGGGGTGAGTTTTTGGTATTTTTATTTATTTTAAGTTAGTAAAAATGCGATTTTTAGTTTATAAAAGTGTAATCTTTATGAGAAAAATCAGTTTTAGATTTTTGTTTAAAATAAAATGGATAGATTTTGCAAAGTGGAAAGTTCGGATTTTTAAAATATAAAGAATAGATTTTTATATGCAAAAGGATTTGATTTTGAAATGAATAAAGGTTTGATTTTTATAATCTTTTCATGAAGATAAAGGTTAGATTTTTATTGTAGAAAAGATTCGATTTTTAACAACAAAAGATTTGATTTTTTCAAGAAGAATACGATTTTTGGTAAATAAAAATATGATTTTTATACAGTAGAGATTATAAAAATATAATTTTTATAAGGTAGAGAATATAAAAATTCGATTTTTATATATATGAAGTAGCGGTAAAAATATGATTTTTTATAATGGAAGTAGTGTTGTTAAAAATATAATTTTTAACATATCCTTCGTGAAACAGACTGCGTTGGAAGGACGATGAAGATTTCCTACATATGAAGAGTCATGGCGTTTGATTTAGCTAGTCGGTGAGAACTCCTCACCTTTAATTTAAATTACTAGTTAAAAATATATAATAGGATGCAGACGGTGTTTAGTAGCACCCGACACCCGTCGTCCACAGACCATGGACGGCTTGTATGCTTGTTTGTTTGATTTTGATGTGTAGTTGATTGTGTGACATGATGTGAAACGAAATAAAATATTTTATAGTGAAAAATATTTTATAGTTAAAAATATAATTTTTAACGTGTATATAAAATAAATATTTGTAAACAAGTCGGACGATTTGTTTATATACACACATTTGACTGATATTGATTGGGACGATAAATTTTACACATCGCCCAACTGCACAAATAAAATTTGTGTTTGATTGTTTGAAACCCCATACGGGTATTGGGATGATATATGACGTACACTAATCCCAATAATTAGTTGTATGTCGATTGATTGATTGACAGTCTGTTATAAGCGTTAAGTATTTATATTTGATGCTTATATAGTGTAGAATGCACTTTGGATGATGGTTGATTATTTGTCATTGTTGATATATACATGCGTTGTATGGAAATCCATAGAAATAAAATCTATGGAAATTGATTGGGCCTCATTCCAGTTTTGAAGAGAAATATTTGAATAGAAATATTTGAAAAAGGAAATATTTGAAAAGAAATATTTGAACTAGAATATTTGAAAATAGGAATATATGAAGCCGTGTTGATTAGATTGACGTCATTTTGACGTGAACGATATTTATATTGATTTTTATTCATTTTTATAATGAATAAAGAAAAGGGAGTGATTTCAAATTCTGATATTTTAAAACGAATTGAATTCGAATTAAAATTGAATTGAATAGAATAAAATTCGAATTGAAATCAAATTGAAATGAATTCGAATTGAAATTGAATTGAATTGAAAAATAACTGAAATTGAATTAAAAATCGATTTGAATTGAAATCAATTTGAAATGAATTTAAAACTAATTTATATTGGAAAATTTCAATTTTGATTTGAATTTGAAATGAAGTTGAAATCGTTTTGAAAACGAATTTAAAACGATTTATAAAATACGTTTTAAAAGGAAATCGACGAAGTATACATTATATACATTATATATATAATATAATGGCCTGAATAGAACGCGCCGCACCGCGGTAGTTCGCTAATTTCGACCATTGACTTCGAACGGATATTACGGGAGATCCGACCGTCGGATTCTCCTAAAACCGGAACCGTTGGGTTTGTATCGAAAAGAGATTTCTAAGAATATTAGAAATTTGAAATCTAACGGTTGGATTTGGAATTATGTCCAAATCAAATTTGGAAAAGGTCGCTGTAAGTGCAGTTCGATGGCCGTTGATGGAAATCGACTGTACCGGCCTTGGTAAAATTATTAAAAATAGTAATAATTTGTGTAAAATCATAAGAAATGATTTGGGAAGAATCAGGATGAAAAACTCCATATTTGAAAAGATAAAAATAGTTTTTTATCGAAATGAACTAATTTTGAATTAGAATAATAGTTTATTTATTTTCAAATAAATAAAGTTGATTTGAAATGGTTTTAAAAGAAACCAGAATTTCCAATAATTGAATTATAATGGATTTGAATCGAAATTGTCTTTGGAATATTTCGATGTCGAATTTCGTGATTATACAGATGTTGTTATGGAAATTTGAAAGATATATATATATATATATATCGTTATTTCCAATACGATATTTGTTGGTCGTAGAATTTGATATTGAATATAAGCCGATATATTTTCTATTCAGAGCCTTGTATTTAATATCAAATGTGATTTGGGTTTGTCGTGAATGATGTCTTCATTAGCACTGTTCTTAAACCCAGTTGAGAAAAAGGTTAAATCTTTTTATTTAGATTTGATGAAGTGTACCAATTAAATAGTATTTAATTGGAATTGAATTGGTATTGATTTTTGGGTTTATCGTGAACAGTGTTTTAAATAACACTTGTTCTTTAACCCGATAATTAATGAAATGTGATTTTGGGTTGTCGTGAACGATATCTTCAATAATACTATTCTTAGACCCAAAGGAGTTAAGAAAATCAGAAACTAACTGGAGATTAGTTAAGTTGAATGGTTTCTGGGGTATTGATCAGATGTTGGTTTCGGCCTTCGGGGTTAATACTTAGGGAATTGCTCACTTGTTAATTTATGGTTAGGGACTGATTGAATTGTGATGTGATTTTGGGGTTTATCGTGAACCGTGTTTTAAATGACACTGATTCTTTAACCCAGTTAAATATTAAAACTAAGTAGAGTTTTAATGAATCTTTAATTAGATTGAAAAAATCGGGGATGGAGTATCACCAGTTTTGCTCCAGGCGATAGTTAAATCTTTAATTAGATTTGAACGTGAAATGGTAATTAAATTTACCGATAACACCGTGGTGTTAGATATGAAGTATTACCAGTTTTACTTCATGGGATGAATAGGTTGGGATTGGGAAATTAAAACAAATGATTACTTCGGTAAGGTTCGTTAATCCCGGCTAGTTTGGATAAACCATAATTTGGTTTGAATTGATATTCAAAAGAAGATTAAAGAATAAATTTAAAAGAATTTATCTTTGATAAAATTAATGGGAACCTTTCCCTAAGAAAGTGAAATTTAGAAACTAACTGTAGGTTAGCTAAGATGAATGGTTTCCTGGGTATTGATCTGATGTTGGTTTCGGCCTTCGGGGTTAATGTTTGGGGAATTATTCTCTTGCTAATTTGCGGTTAGTGACTGATGAATTTGAATGAGGTGTATGTTGTGTTTGTGTAACACTTATTTATTATATACGCGGGTTATTCAGAAAGACCGGGTTTATCCCATTCTGAATAACTGATTCGACGATGAGTCGAAGATAAAGACGGTGGTCGAAGACCGGAGGTCTTCACGTCGTTTGGATAATTACTGATGATCTTGATTGAGCTGTAAACCCAAGAGGAGGGAATCAGTTGGTGGTCGTCCAGACGTACTTGGAGATCGATGGATATGCGAGGTACAAGGTGCCGCTGGTTTCGTTCAGACCCAGAACGGACTTGTAAATGGATGTGTGTCTGACATCGGATTTCATTCTGTGTGATTGATATCGGTTGCATAGCGTGAATTGCCTGTGTGGCATGCTGAGATGCAAATGATCAAGGCTTCTGTTGAAAAGTAGAGTCTTGTGGTGGATGATCAAAGCACAGCCCGTGTGGCATAGCTTTGTGTAACGTTGATTCGCGAGCCTCACACCCCGGTTGTGAACCAAAAACGGGAGAAGGACCTCAGGGAGGACATGCGTTTCCTTCTAGTTAGAAGTGGCGTCAGTGGTTTTACACGCCCTGACGAGTTTGACTTATGTGGTTGTTGCTGTTGCGAGGCGCCTCGGATATATCGGTGACTATGTGAAGCTGATGGAGTCATTCGTTGGCTTATTGACAACCCAAAGGGTGAGGAAACGCAGTGTTCAGGCATTTTAATCCACATCGGTGGACCGACCCTGACAATCCAAGGCTTGTCTGCGTGCTTGCCTGAGGGGCGGACTAGAGCGTCTCAAATTCGATGAGCACTATCTTTTGCCTCGGTTCACAGATGGAAATCCAACTTCCAATACGTGACGTTTCGGTTTTAGTTGTAATCCTATATATGGCGACATAGTGGGATGGGGCGCTCATGCCGTCTATGATTGATATTTATGATTGTATATAAAATCAGAAACTAACTGGAAACGAGCTAAGATGGGTGGTTTCCTGGGTATTGGTCTGATGTTGGTTTCGGCCTTCGGGGTTAATACTTAGGGAATCGTTCTCTCACTAATTTGCGGTTGGAGTCTGATTAAGAATAAAAAGATAAAATTTCACGTATCAAGCATTCTTTGGCAGTTATAAGGTAAAACCCTATCCTCCGGCTTGCGTTGCATTGTGTGATGGGACCTGGGTCTTATAACAGCTTCATTTTTCTTTATTTAGCATTGCGTTGTTTGTTTTATGCACTGGTGTTCTTGGGAGGAAACCCGTTCCGTGTCATACGGTATGGTCCCTTGACTTACCGAACTTTAAAATAAAGATTAATAACTGTTTTAGTTCTCACACCAGTCCCATGACTGACCTGGAGTTTATTGTTTTAACCTAAACTGTGACGAGAAGGAATTTCGCTCGGTCCGAACCGGTCGCTAAACCGATCTAGACCGTTCGAAACGCCCTATCGTTTTGAGAACAAGACAAAACAGAACGCAGACGGAAGAACATTTCATTGTATATTACAACAATGCATCAGATTACAAGAATATACAGAGTATAAATGAATATTACACAGAAATATTAGAGATTTAAATTACATCTAAATACACCACAGCGGAAAATAATACAATACACAACTAGAAGAGATATACAGATAAAAAGCTTTCCGGCTATCGTTCCAGCTGTAAACCAGGATCCTGTGAATATAAATCTGCAAAACCAAAACTACTAGCTGCCCGTGTCGAAAAAGGGGCACCCAGAGTTTAGGTCAAAACAATAAACTCCAGGTCAGTCATGGGACTGGTGTGAGAACTAAAACAGTTATTAATCTTTATTTTAAATCATTAGGTAAATCAAGGGACCACGCCGTATAACACGGAACGGGTTTCCTCCCAAGAATACCAGTGCATAAAACAAACAGCGCAATGCTAAATAAGGAAAAATGAAGCTATTATAAGACCCAGTTCCCATCACACAATGCAACGCAAGCCGGAGGATAGGGTTTTTACCTTATAATAGCCAAGAATGCTTGATACGTTGAAAAACAAATCATTTGATACTATTATAGGTGCATAGTGTATAAAACAACTTCAAATCATAAATATCAATCATAGGCGACATGAGCGTCCCATGCCACTATGTCGCCATATATAGGTTATACAATCAAAATTGCAAAGTCACGTATTTGGAAATTGGGTTTCCATCTATGAACCGAGGCAAAAGATAGTCCTCAACCGATTCGAGACGCTCTAGCCCGTGTCTCAGGACCCAGACACAGGTGGGCCCTTGGATCGTCAGGACCGGTCCACCGATGTGGATTAAAATGCCTGAACACTGCGTTTCCCCGCCCTTTGGGGCGTAAATGAGCCAACGAATGGCTCCATCGGACCCGGATCGTCCGATCTAACCGAGGCGCCTCGCAACAGCAACAACCACACAGGTGAAAAGTATATAAATGTCAGGGCTGGTAGGTCACTGACACCACCCTAGCTAGAAGGAAACGCATGCCCTCCCTGAGGTCCTCTCCCGTTTTTGGTTCACAATCGGGGTGCGAGGCTCGCGAATTCACATTACACAAAGCTGTGCCACACAGGCGGTGCTTTGATCATCACCACAAGACTTTGCTTTTCAACAAAAGCCTCGATCAATTGCCACTTAGGCATGCCACACAGGCAATTCACTCCATGCGATTGATATCCATCAATATATAACCCCTGAGCTCGTACGTCTCAGAGAAGGGCGTTAAGCAAGAGAATAAATTCTCCACCGCCAAACAGATATATATTTAATAGAGATCAATCACACGGACTAAAATCCAATGTCAGACACACAGTCCATTTACAAGTCCGTTCTGGGTCTGAACGAAACCGGAGGCACCTAGTACCCCGCATATCCATCGATCCCCAAATACGTCTGGACGATCACCAACTGTTTCCATCTTCTTGGGTGTACAGCCCAATCAAGATCATCAGTAATCACCCAAACGACGTGAAGACTTCCGGTCTTCAACCATCGTCTTCATCTTCGACTTATCGTCGTATCAGTTATTCAGAATGGGATAAACCCGGTCTTTCCGAATAACTCGCGTATATTTTAAATAAGTGTTACACAAACACAACATACGCCTCATTCCAATTCATCAGTCACTAACCGTAAATTAACAAGAGAATAATTCCCTAAATATTAATCCCGAAGGCCGAAACCAACATCAGATCAATATCCAGAAAACCATTCTGCTTGGTTAACCGACAATTAGTTTCTAAATTTCACATTTATAGGGAAAGGTTCCCATTAACTTTATCCAAGATAAATTCCTTGAATTTATTCTTTAATCTTCTTTTGATTTTCGATTCAAACTAGTCGGGATTAACGAACTTTACCGAAGTAATCATTTGTTTTAATTTCCCAATCCCAACCTATTCATCCCATGAAGTAAAACTGGTTATACTTCATATCTAACACCACGGTGTTATCGGTAAATTCAATTACCATTTTACGTTCAAATCTAATTAAAGATTTAACTAACGCCTGGAGCAAAACTGGTGGTACTCCATTTTCGATCTTTTCAATCTAATTAAAGATTCATTAAAACTCCACTTAGTTTTAATCGTTAACTGGGTTAAAGAATCAGTGTCATTTAAAAACACGGTTCACGGTAAACCCAAAATCACATTCCATTAATTATCGGGTTAAAGAACGAGTGTTATTTAAAACACTGTCCACGATAAACCCAAAAATCAATATCAATTCCATTCCAATTAAATATTATTCAATTGGTACACTTCATTAAATCTAAATAAAAAGATTTAATCTTTTCTCAACTGGGTTCAAGAACAGTGTTAGTGAAGACACCATTCACGACAAACCCAAATCACATTTGATATTCAATACAAGGCTCTGAATAGAAAATATATCGGCTTATATTCAATATCAAATTCTACGATTAACAAATGTCGTATTGGAGATAACGATATAAATATATCTTTCAAATTTCCATAACAACATCTGTAAAATCACGAATTCCAACATCGAAATATTCCGAAGACAATTTCGATTCAAATCCACTCCAATGCAATCATTGGAAATTCTGGTTATTTTTAAAACCCTTTTCAAATTCAATTTATTTATTTAAAAATAAATAGAATTATAATTCTAGTTCAAAACTAGTTCATTTCGATAAAAATCTATTTTTATCTTTTCAAATATGAATTTTTTCATCCCAATTCTTTCTAAATCATTTCTTATGATTTTACACAAATTATTACTATTTTTAATAATTTTATCAAGGCCCGTACAGTCGATTTCCATCAACGGCCATCGAACTGCACTTACAGCGACCTTTTTCGAATTTGATTTGGACGTATCTCCAAATCCAACCGTTAGATTTCTAATTTCTAATATTCTTTAGAAAGCTCTTTTCAATACGAACCCAACGGTTCCGGTTTTAGGAGAATCCGACGGTCGGATCTCCCGTAATGTCCGTTTGAAATAAATGGTCGAAATTCACGAACTGCCGCGGCGCGACGCGTTCTATTCAGGCCATTATATTATATATATAATATATATTTCGTTGATTTCTATTTAAAACGAATTATATAAATAGTTTTAAATTCGTTTCA
Organism: Allium sativum; assembly: GCA_030737875.1. Lineage (NCBI taxonomy): Eukaryota > Viridiplantae > Streptophyta > Magnoliopsida > Asparagales > Amaryllidaceae > Allium > Allium sativum. The sequence continues at coordinate 437,535,395 of CM060919.1, forward strand.
AAAGCAATTTCAACTTCCTTTTCAATTCAAATCAAAATTGAATTCTTCTTTATAAATTCGTTTTAAAATTCATTTCTATTCAATTCATATTTCAATTCAATTTGAATTCATTTCAATTCAATTTGAATTCGTTTTCAATTCAATTCATTTCGAAATCGTTTTCAATTCAATTCATTTCGAAATCGTTTTCAATTCAATTCATTTCGAAATCGTTTTCAATTCAATTCATTTCGAAATCGTTTTCAATTCTATTCATTTCTAAATGAATAAAATCGATATAAATATCGTTCACGTCAGAATGGCGTCAATCTAATCAACACGGCTTCATAAATTGATATTTTCAAATATTCCATTTCGAATATTTCTATTTCAACTATTTCTATTCAAATATTTCTATTCGAATATTTCTATTTCAAATATTCTATTTCGAAACTGGAATGAGGCCCAATCAATTACCATATAATGTTAATTATATGGATTTTCTACAGCACATGTATACAATAACAACGATGAATAATCAACCATCATCCAAAGTGCATTCTACACTGTATAAGCATCAAATATAAATATTCAATGCTTATAACAGTCTGTCAATCAATCGATCGACATACAACTAAACAATCGGGATTAGTGTACGTCAAATATCATCCCAATACCCGTGTGAGGTTTCAAACAATCAAACACAGATTTTATTTGTGCAGTTGGGCGATGTGTAAAATTTATCGTCCCAATCAATGTCCTTCAAATAGGTGTACATAAACAAACCGTCCGGTTTGTAAATTAATATTTATTTATTCACATTCACGTTAAAAATTATATTTTTAACGATCAAACTATTTTATTCAACCTATGAATATTCTATTCGGTTCATTTATTAAATAAAATGCTATATTTATTTTTCTAACTTATTTTTAGAAAATTTCGGCGGCATAACGGCACGATACTAGAAACGGGACAAGGCCTAGCCTTATCCCCGGACTAGTGAAGGCCCACGCCATTCACACATCAATCAAATCAATTTCATTTCACCAAACAATTCAATTCAAGCCAAACAATCTAACTAACTACACAACCAAACAATTAAACAAACAAGCCATCCATGGTCTGTGGATGACGGGTGTCGGGTGCTACTAAACACCGTCTGCATCCTAGTATATATATATAACTAGAAAATAAATTGAAGAGTGAGAAATTCTCACCAAAAGCTATCCAATTCCACGACTCTTCATTTATAGAAATCTTCGTCGTTATTGCCTCTTGTCACTTTCTTTGCCCGTATTCTCTACATATATAAAAATCGAATTTGTACTTCGCTATTCAATTTATAAAAATCACATTTTTACTTTGCTATTCAATTAATAAAAATCACATTTTTACTTCGATGTTCAATATATAAAAATCATATTTTTATTCTAATGGTAACCTTATAAAGATCGCATCTTTACCCAAATGAAGACATCATAAAAATCTTGTTTTTCCTTGATTAAAAATATCATCTTTTCTAATTAAAAATGTCAACCTTCATGTTATAAAAATATAACTCTTCATCGTATAAAGATATAGCCTTTTCGATATGAAAAATATCGCCTTTTCCATTTTAAAAATCTCGCCTTTTCTAATTTAAAAATCTCGCCTTTTCTAATTTAAAAATCTCGCCTTTTACATACTAAAAATCTCGCCTTTTACTTACTCATATAACAAAAAAACTGAAAATAAAAGAAATTAAATTCGGATTTAATAATAAAACTAAATGGAAATAAATTAAAACTCACATTCATTGAGGGGATTGGGTCTTTGCCGCTGGTGGGGGAGAGAACGGCGCTCGTGGGAGGTGGAGCAGGCGGCGCTGGCGGTGAGGGGAGGCTGCGGTGGTCGAGGTGCGGCCTAGGGATGGGGCGCGGCTTATCTCCTCGATTCGGAGGGGGTTTGGGGGTTCTTGGGCTCACGCAAGGGGGAAGGCTGACGAGTGGAGGGTGGCGGCGGCTTCAAGGGTGGCGGCGACTTCGAGGGTGGCGGGGGAAGGGCAACGTCGATTGGGTTTTTTTTTATTTCTTTTTCTTTCTGAAAAGTGACGGGGAAGAAGTGAGGGGAGAGAGAGAGTGGAGAGAGTTATATATATTATTTAATTATTTTAATTTTAAAAAGCAACTTTTATTTTCGACTTTGAAACGAGACCCACCGCCTGTCGTCCATAGCTAATTACCCCCATTCCGAACACAATGGGATACGTATTGTAGGCTGATTTGATTGTTACAATCAGTTTCCGTTGAATTTACATTTAAATCATTATATTGAATTTTAAACGTACATTTCAAATTACCGGGGCCACATACTAACTCTATAAATTGCAGAAAAATATTTTCTAGCTTCGTATTGACGATACGGTCCTAACAAAACTAGTTTCGTCGAATTCTGAGACCGTTTGAAAAATGGCCTATTCCCAGTCGATTAAAATCAACTAAAACTGGTCAAACGCGTTTTCCTTTGCCACGCTCACATATTGATTCGAAAAATTATGAAATTTGGAATATATCAATAACATGACACTGCGGATCCAACAAAACTGGTTTCGTCGAAATCCGAGGTCATTTGCAAAATTCCCATTTTTAAGGGCCTGAATTCCATAGCGACTATTCAGAATTTTCAACTGGACATATCTTTTGATTCCCGCTATGAAATCTCAATTTTTCGGATTCGTTGGAAAGATATTATCAATTAGATCCTAATGTTTTTGGTTTCACTAAAATCCGGAATGTTTTGCACCCGGTACATTCAATTGAAGTTTGAAATCGAATTATCGAACTACCGCGCCATTTTCAATTCTATTTATAATTATATATAAATATTTATATTCTAACGACGACGTATATAATATATATGTTGGATTTCCATTCAAAATAAATTTCTCGTCGATATTATTTAAAATAATTCATTTTAAATAATCAAAATTCACTAAAATTGCCAAAATAAAAATTTTAAACTGGCCCAGATTTTCGGGTTGTTACATAAACTCTGGGTGCCCTTATTTTCGACACGGGCAGCTAGTAGTTTTGGTTTTGCAGATTTATATTCACAGGATCCTGGTTTACAGCTGGAACGATATCCGGAAAGCTTTGTATCCATATATCTTCTTCTAGTTGTGTTTTACATTATTTTCCGCTGCGATGTATTTAAATGTAATTTAAATCTCTGTTATTTTCTGTGTAATATTTATTTATACTCTGTATATTCTTGTATTCTGATGGAATTGTTGTAATTAACAATGGAATGTTCTTCTGTTTGCGTTCTGATGTGTTTTGTCCTCAACTCTATCCGCGCTTTCCTTACGGGGGAAGTTCGGGTCGTTTCATCCAGTATCGAAATATTCCAAAGATTATTTCCATTCCAAACCATTCCAATTTATTCATTGGAAAATTATGGTTATTTAAAACCATTTATCAATCCAATTTATTTATTTAAAAATAATCGGATTATAATTCGAGTTAATAACTTGTTCATTTTGATAAAAATAAATTTTTACCTTTTCAAATATGGAATTTTTCATCCTAATTCTTTTCAAATCATTTCTTTTGATTTTACACAAATTATTAATATTTTTAATAATTTTATCAAGGCCTTTACAGTTGATTTCCATAAACGGTCATCGAACTGCACTTACAACGATCTTTTCCAATTTTGATTTGGACATAATTCCAAATCCAACCGTTAGATTTCTAATTTCTCATATTGTTAGAAAGCTCTTTTCGATACGAACCCAATGGTTCCGATTTTAGGAGAATCCGACAGTCGGATCTCCCGTGACGTCCATTCGAAGTCTATGGTCGAAATTCGCGAACAGTCGCTGCGTGGCGCGTTCTATTCAGGCCATATAATATATATATTATATATATTTCATTGATTTCCATTTAAAACGTATTTTATAAATTCGTTTGAAAGCGATTTCAATTTCTATTCTAGCTCAAGTTCTTCAACTTTTCAGTTTCTAAGAACTTTCTAATTTTTCAAAAATTTGGCTAACACCCTAAATTTTCGAAAAATTTCGCCATAACCTCCCCTGCACGGGAGCACCGGGAAAATCCTGAAATTTCCATACAGGCCTCTCCAATCCAAAAAGAAAAAGAAAAAGCCAAGCGGCTCATAAAATCATTATACCCAAACAAAAACAGTAAATATGTACTTATTTGTTGGGCATACAATTTTATTCCTCTTCTCTAGCCTCTTTGCTATGACCTGTTCAATATATCATATATGTATATTTTCATACAACGCATATATATACATTTTCATATAATGTATATTATATAACGTTTATATATTTTTAAACCACGCATACATATATTTTCATACATCGTATATGTATATTTTCATACAACGCCCATATATACATACATATATATATATATATTCATACGACCCTTTTTATATTCATTCAACGCATATATAATTTCACACAATGCATATATAAGCTAAAAATAATATTATTAGCGAACAAATAATATTTCCATCGTATGACAATTTTATATATTCTATATATACGCTAAAATGATAATTTTAGCGAACTAGTATTTATTTCGAGGTATGACTATTGTTAACAACCCGTATACATGTTAAAAATGTTATTTTTAACAAACTAGAATTTATTTCAACGTATGACTATTTTTATTACTTCACATACATGATAAAAATGTTATTTTTATCGTTCAAAGAATTTTTTTTCAACACATGAATATTTCATATACTTCATACGTACAATAAAAATGTTATCTTTATTGTTCAAACAATTTATTCAACATATGAATGTTTTATTTACTTCATAGATACGATAAAAATGTGAATTTATCGTTCAAACCATTTATTCAACATATGAATATTTTATTTACTTCATATATACGATAAAAATGTGAATTTGTCGTTCAAACCATTTATTCAACATATGAATGTTTTATTTACTTCATAGATACGATTAAAATGTGAATTTTATCGTTCAAACCATTTATTCAACATATGAATGTTTTATTCACTTCATATATACGATAAAAATGTGAGTTTATCGTTCAAACCATTTGTTCAACATATGAATGTTTTATTCACTTAGTATATACGATAAAAATGTGAATTTTATCGTTCAAATAATTTATTCAACATATGAATTTTTCATTTACTTCATATATACAATCACAATCAATTTGCTCAACACAATCAAACAAACAATTCGTCTATGGTCTGTGGACGACGAGGAACAGTTCATATATGCAGTTACATAATAAATAACTGTATAAAGAAAATTATAGTGAGGAGGTCTCACCAAGAAGCTAAACCAAACGTCGCGACTCTTCATATGTTGAAAATCTTCGTCGTGTTTCCGCCGAGATCTGTTTCATACAATTTTTATATTAAAAATCACATTTTTAGTTCAACGCTACATATATAAAAATCATATCTTTATTACTCTATATAAATAAAAATCATATTTTTATATTCTTCTCTTCATGATAAAAATCATATTTTTATATTCTTCTATTTTAAAACAATGAAGGTATATATTTTTAAAACAATGCTTGTGTATACTTTTATTCTATGTTAAACAATGCTATGTATATTTATAAAAAATCACTATTTTCCTATGTACAACAATGCTATGTATATTTATAAAAATCACCTTTTTCTATGTAAAACAATGCTATGTATATTTATAAAAAATCATTTTTTTCCTATGTAAAACAATGCTATGTATATTTATAAAAAATCACTTTTTTTCCTATGTAAAACAATGCTATGTATATTTATAAAAATCACTTTTTTCCTATGTAAAAGAATGCTATGTATGTTTATAAAAAAAAAAACACTTTTTTCCTATGTAAAACAATGATATGTATATTTATAAAAATCACTTTTTTTCCTATGTTAGTACATAGAAAAAAAATCACCTTTTTCTTACATCAATACATAGGAAAAAAATTACATTTTTCTTACATGAATACATAGAAAAAAATCACCTTTTTCTTACATCAATATATAGAAAAAAAAATCACATTTTTCTTACATGTAATGAATAGAAATAAAATAGCAACTCATAGCGAAATAGGGGAGGGGGATGGCTGAGGAGGTGAGGCGCCGGAGGCTGAAGGTGGCAGCAGGCCCACAATGGTCTCTGCGGCGGTCTTTTTCGGGTTTGGTCGAGTTTGAGGCTGATTTGGAGTGGTAGAAGGAGGAGAAGGAAGGGGGAGCGGGGAAGAGGGCGGTCGTCGGAGGTAGGGGTGGCGGAGGGAGGTAGGCGGCGGTGCTGGAGGGGGCGCTCGATGGTTGGGCGGCGGCCGATTAGGTCACCGCAGTTATTTATTTATTTATTTAAAGATCGATTCTGAAAGGGATACGGTGGAGAGAGTGAGTATAAGGGGGCTTCGTTTATTTAAATAATTTAATTATTTATTTAATTTTATTCTCCTGAAAAGTTGGCTTTTTATTCGAAATCCAAACGAGACCCAACGACTGTCGCCCCTAGCTAATTACCCCCATTCCGAACACAATTGGATATGTTTCGTAACCCAATTCGGCTGTTACGATAGGTTTTCATCAAAATTAAAATATAAATATATATATATTCAATTTGAACGTACATTTTAATTTACCAAGGCCACATACTAACTCTAAAAATTACAGAAAAGTATTTCTAGCTTCGTATTGGCGATACGGTCCTAACAAAACTAATTTCATCGAATTTGAAGACCGTTTGAAAAATGGCCATTTTCTAGTCGATCGAAATTGACTAAAACTGTTAAAACATGTTTAACTTCGCCGTGCTCACATATTGATTTGGAAAATTATGAACTTTGGAATCTAGCAATAACTTGACATCCCGGATCCAACAAAAGTGGTTTCATCAAAAACCGAGGTCGTTTGCAAAATTTCCATTTTTAAGGGCCAAAATTCCATAGCGACTATTCTGAATTTTCAATTGGACATAACTTTTTATTCCCACTATGAAATTTCAATTTTTCGGATTCATTGGAAATATATTTTCAAATAGAATCTAATATTTTTGGTTTCACTAATATCCGGTTTATTTTGAATCCTGTACATTCATTTGAAATCAAAATTTCAAACTACCGTGCCATTTTCAAGTCCTTTTATAATTAAAAATAAATATTTTTATTCTAACGACGATCTATATAAATATATACTTCTAATTCTATTCAAAATATATTTCTCGTCGTTATTATTCAAAATAAATCATTTTAAATCTTCAAAATTCATTAAAATTGCCAAAATAAAATTTTTAAATCGGCTCAGATTTTTCCGGGTTATTACATGTCTCTTTTAACCTTTTGCAATAAAGCAACTGAGGATGAAAAGACAGATGTTGTCCTAGAGAGTGTCCTCGGAACATTCAGTGAACCTTCATTTTCAGAGCAGGGTTGAGGACATACAGATGATGGCACAAGAACTACAGAAAAATACAATGTGCTCCTACACGTGTTTCATGATTTGGATGGACCATTGCTATGAGAAAGCAGTGAAATGGTGCTTTAGGAAATTCCTGCCATTTGTCACTGAGAATTAAATCATTCTAATAATAAAAATATAGGTTTTTAGTATTGTATGATATGAAATCAAATGGTAGGTTTGGCTAACCTTATTTTGATAAGACAAATTTCTTATTAGTGCAATTATATGTGTTGTACGGTAAACTGCAGAAATGGTCAGTCTAGCAATTTCCACAGTGGTTGAAATGTTTTCTAACATCACGGGCATATCAAGAATGGGGCCTGTATCACCAACCTGATCAACAAAATACCATTATTTGGAGTATAACACTAACTCTATATAGTTAGATTACATATAACCTTTTTTCCTTTCTAAATTTCTAGTAGTAGAAAATAATTACATTTATCAAATAACTGCACTTTGCTCAACATTTTATACATTATCTCAATTCCACCCTTCGATAGAATAGGAAAACGAAAGATATGTATGTTAGGCATTTGGTTTCCATGTGGGGTAAACTAAAAAGACAATATATATTGGGGGCAAAATGATGCAGTCTGAATACGTGATATTTTTGATCAAGCATCATGAAAATTCAGGGTGGTCTCCCACAATTTAATCAACTTAAAATGCATAATGAAATACCTTTTTAGACAATTGCACAAGGCAATCATCTACTGCTTTTCTAAATTTATCCAGTGGTCCATTAATCACACCATCGTTGCCAACTGAATTGTGCATTGCTTTGTGCAAATGCCCCACAAGATCATTCATGGCACCAATTATTGTTTCAGAAGTTTTGCTTTTTGAATGCTCAGCTAGACTGGTAGTAACTTCTGCAATATTTAGCTGCATCTCTGGTTGTTTTATCATAGCCTTGTGATCAAGATCCTTGACCAATATAGACAATAACAAATGTGTATTCTTCCAGACTGCTCGATTAACAACTGCATATCCAATAAGACACAAGGATCCAACCCACGTTGAGGTGACCAAGAATTGTTATTATCAAAATAGCGGAAAAGTGATTCCAAGTCACGCCTGACAGTAGTAGCCTCCTTGGCTAAATTAGCCATGTTATGAACACATACTCTCGACCAAATATGAGGATTCTTTGCTTCATCCACTCTTAAATTCAGTTTTACACTTCTTAATACCACTCATGGTATTAGGAAGAAGAAATTTGGGTGCTTTTAGAAACACACTATTTTTAAGAGAGGGAAAGTGAAAATGAGTGAAACTTCAGTAGTGAAAAAATGTAACAATGTTTAATAATTAGCGGGAATACGGAAAAATAGCTGCGTTAAGATTTGGATTAATAATTGTATATTAATAGTTATCAAAATACCGGAAAAGTGATTCCAAGTCACGTCTGACAGTAGTAGCCTCCTTGGCTAAATTAGCCATTTTATGAACACATACTCTCGACCAAATATGAGGATTCTTTGCTTCATCCACTCTTAAATTCAGTTTTACACTTCTTAATACCACTCATGGTATTAGGAAGAAGAAATTTGGGTGCTTTTAGAAACACACTATTTTTAAGAGAGGGAAAGTGAAAATGAGTGAAACTTCAGTAGTGAAAAAATGTAACAATGTTTAATAATTAGCGGGAATACGGAAAAATAGCTGCGTTAAGATTTGGATTAATAATTGTATATTAATAGTTATCAAAATAGCGGAAAAGTGATTCCAAGTCACGCCTGACAGTAGTAGCCTCCTTGGCTAAATTAGCCATGTTATGAACACATACTCTCGACCAAATATGAGGATTCTTTGCTTCATCCACTCTTAAATTCAGTTTTACACTTCTTAATACCACTCATGGTATTAGGAAGAAAAAATTTGGGTGCTTTTAGAAACACACTATTTTTAAGAGAGGGAAAGTGAAAATGAGTGAAACTTCAGTAGTGAAAAAATGTAACAATGTTTAATAATTAGCAGGAATACGGAAAAATAGCCGCGTTAAGATTTGGATTAATAATTGTATATTAATAGATGCAGTTGCTTTCCAACGCAAAAAATAAATGTAACTAAACCCTTGTTGTGTTGTAGTGAATAGGGCTAAATCCAACTATAGCTGCTGCTTCCAGGCGGGTTGGGTGCCGCTAGTTCGATCTAAACCAATGTCTTCGAACCAGAGATGTCATGCTTTTGAGAAGATGGTGCAAGGCTGATCAGGTCCCGCCTTGTCCTACCCGAGCTTTGTTTTGCTAAAGCTCATGTTGCAACGCCTTTCTAGGTGGGTCGGTCTCACCTTCCTCCATCCGACCCAATCCGGTAATTCTCCAGAGCTTGCCAACTTTAAAGTTTCCATACCATCTCGCCTTAGGCCGCCAAGTTGGGTCCTATCCCATCCGACTCGAACGTTCGATCCAACCTGAAAGGGGTGACCCGATCTGAGATTTCGCCAATGCCAAAATCTAAGTTTCCAAGTTATTCTAGTTCTGCGTGTTCATGGAAACGGGCGTAACTTCCAAACCGTAAAGTCGTTTGGGCCGAACGAAAGTTGTATGTGCAGCTAATTCAGAGGGCTAAAAGAGTTACGGTGCATAGCACCGTAATTGATGTTTTCGGGCCCAAAAGAGGTCATTTGATAGGATTTTCGGGTCAGTTTAAGTCTACGATGCGACTTCGACCAAATCGCTTAATGTCTTCTGACGATGTTCTCAATTCTTGAGACTTCTACTAATCATAAATTCCACGTGTGATGACTTTGACCAAAAAGCATGTGAACGACTTTGCCCCTCAAAACATATCTTGCTGGTTGAAGGAAAATGTGTTTTGGATAATCTGAGAAATCTATAACCATAGAAATACAGAGTGCCACGATCACGTCGGATCGTATTAAGGCCAGAAAATCGACGATCGCTCGGGATCATATTGAAGCTAGAAATCCTAGAAAACCAGGGCCACGTCGGGCCTGCTAGCTGCGAGTGTAATCCATACTAGAAAAACAACTGAGTACCATCTATACTCATACCAAGATAGGGCTATACTTTCCATTGGCTAACAAGATAATCCGTCTCTAGGCATAGTCCGTACCTGGGGTTCCGAGGTAAGTATAATCCATACTTTTGTTTAGATTGAAAATTTTGCCACATCCTGACAAAATACTTAAGTCTACCAAATGTAATCCATGCTCGGAAAGTCCATTCTTATTCAATTCAAAGTACAAAACCAAAGCAAATCCTGATTGGTTTATCACCAAGTCTAGAGCACGCTTTGGGGCTAGATCCTAACCTCGTACGTGTGTACTCCGATTTGGCCAATCGGAAAACCTAAAGAAAGCAAAATCATATCTTAAATCCTAAGAAACGCAGATAAAACAGAGTGATCCAATCCAGATCAGCTGATAATGATCCCGCGAGAGCTCGATCCAGAATCATTCCCTTTCCGGGGAGCGAGAGGTGGCAGTGCAGGTGCAGACACTATTGGTTGTTTCGCATACTCGGGTAGCTCTCCACGTCTGACCCGTTCCTCAATCAAATCTCGCAAATTCCTGCATTGATTCATGTCATGACCGTCTATATCATGAAATAAGCAATGTTTTCTAGAATCATGTTCCCTTTGTGATGGCTCCCTCCTGGGAGGCTTTGGGTAGGAGATAGTTCTGCTCGTATCCATGTAAATTTCGATGAGCGAAGCACTGAGTTCAGTGTATCCATGTAAATGTTGCTTTTCCAAAATCAGACAGTCCTCCGTCCTTGGCCATGTTAACATCGAGAATATCCTTTTCGGAAGTTGCATCTTCTTCGCGTAGAAATCTGTCAGCTTCAAGGTACAATTCAGCGAGATCTCGCAGTGGGTCTCGGTGCAAAGATTTTTTGAACTCTGACTTGTCCAGAACGCCGAATACTGCAGCCATCAATACCATAGACGATTCAGGTTGATCAATTGATGATGCTACTATGTTGAACTTTTCCATAAATGAATGTAGAGTTTCTCCAGATCTCTACCTGATTGAAGTAAGCGACATGACGTTCTTGGGTCGTGCAATGTGGACCCGAAATTGTTCAATGAATGGAGCGACAAACACGTTCCAACTATTGATCAATTTAGATTCCAACTGCCGAATCCACGTAGCAGCTATACCAGTCAAGAAGAGAGGGAAACATTTGGCCATGACGTTTTCCGACGTCGATAATACTTCCATATGCCTTTTGTAGTGCATCAGATGCACGGTGGGATCCGTCCTACGGTTTTAAGCTTTCGGAACTGGGAGCTTGAAATCCGGAGGGTTAGGGGAATTCCTGATCTCCCATGTGAATGGATTGTGATTGACGTCATCCATGTCATTTTGAGAAGACGGCCTCTCACAAGGCGCTAAATTAGATCGGCTAGTCGATTGCTGTCAAAGAGTTGTTGCAAATTGCCAAGATCAGAGCTGGTTCCCCCAGCGTTGATTCCAAAAGAGTGAGGGCGCCCGGGATGCGGCTCAAAAGGATGATTGGGTGCGTAGTGAGCTTCCTGAAGTGGATCGAATGGACTTGATGGTCGCGGGTCGAGTGGACCGACTCGACCCTATTTGTGATGCCCGACCCAACGGGTTCACGATCTCTGATCCCGATGCCATGATCATAGCGAAACGCTGGGGCGAAAGTCCTGTGTTCGGATCGTATTGGAGAAAAATAGGTACACTCCAGGCCGGAGCTTGTAGTGATCCTTACATTCTCGTCCAGAATATTAGTGGTGATTGTAACATGTTGCATATCTCCGGGAGGAGGTTGGTTGCCCCTCACCCCATCAACGATTCGGATCGGGTCTTGCGCGACTCGGGGCACTTGAGTCAAGCTTGTTGCCGTTCGAGCTTCAGTTGCATTACTTCCAGAGGGTTGATCTTTGTTGTTGCCTGACCTTCCATCTATCCGATCATAGAACTCTTTCATCATTTCTTGTTGTTTCCGGAGAATATCATCCTGCCTCGCCATATGGCTTCTCAGTTCAGCAATAACTCCATCCATCTCATTTCTAGTCAGGTATGCTGATGGATCTCCATGAGAGTAAGCCTCCTTGCTTGCCTTGTTCCTTGCGCCTTCTGTGCCAACTTCCACAACACGAGAGAAGGTTCCCCTTTCTTCCATTCGACCATTGATCTAATAGCCAAGTGATCCGCTTCCTTTCAAGCTAGAAGAAGAAGTTGTCATATACCCCCTTCCTAGCATGCCAAAATGTTAGATAAAAATTGGTACCAACACCCAAATGCAGCGTGAAGTCCTTACAATCACAGATAATAAATGTAGAAAATAACAAGGGACACATGGTATTTTCTAATGGTTCGGCTCAAACCAAGCCTACGTCCACTTTATTCTCAATTATTTATATTGACAAGCTACAAGAGAAATCCGTACGCTTGTAAGAAAAAGGAGAAAGAGGAGAAAAAGAATGAATTTATAAACGAAATCCTCGTGTTAGTTAGATTTGAGAGAGACAAAATGTCCTACTATAGCTACAATGGAGGCCGGGAGAGCTCGAAGGCCAAAAAGTCCCTCCAAAATGCCATGCGTTGGTGTATTTATAGCCATATGGAGGCTCGTGCGGGTTCCGGGTCGGATGCCACATGGCATGCATCCCAAGAATCACAAAATGAGGTGGAAGTAGTGGAGAAACCTCTCCGGATCATGCCATGCCAAGTGGAATTAGATCCGGGCTGATAAGAGCAAGAATCACCTAAAGAATAGGGCTAAATCCAACTGTAGTTATTGCTTCCAGGTCGGGTTGAATCCCGCTAGTTCGATCTGAACCAGTGTCTTCGAACCGGGTACGTCATGATCTTATGAGCAGCTAGTGCAAGGTGGGTCGGGTCCCACCTTGTTCGACCCGTGCTCGAGTTTCCCAAAGCTCATGTTGCCACACCTTTCTAGGCAGGTCGGGTCTCATCTTCTCCATCCGACCCGATCCGGTAATGCTCCAGAGCTAACCAACGTTCAAGTTGCCATACCGTCTCGCCTTAGGCCACTGGGTGAGGTCCTAGCCATCCAATCCGAAAGGGGTTACCCGATCCGGGGTTTCGCTAATGCCAAAATCGAAATTTCCAAGTTATTCCAGTTCTGCGCGTTCACGGAAACTTGCGTAACTTCCAAACCATAAAGCCGTTTAGATCAAATGAAAGTTGTACCCGCAGCTAATTCAGAGGGCTACAAGAGTTACAGTGCATAGCATCATAATTTTCATTTTATGCACCGTAATTAGTGTATGCTAATGGAATTTGCTGAGGGTATGGTTGGTAGAAAATGATTACAAGTTAAATGGTTCATGTTGGCTGAGCAGTGATACATGTATAGAATTCTAATTGAAAGTTTTGGTGATGCTTTTGGTGGTTGTTATGGAAGAAATTTTAGTTGTTTTCATTTCGAAATAATAGGATGAAGGAAGACCAAATTTGAAGGAGGTTGTAATTGAATTTCTGTTAGGACGGATGGAAGTGTTTAGCTAAAATTTGAAATTATGCACAATGATAATTGGTCAATTTGATGAAAAACTATTCGACAATAATGGTTATGGATATCTTATGTGATTATATAGTTAATTTTTTTAATTATTTGAATTTGATGATTATGTAAGTGATTGATGACTGATATGGTAGAAACTAAATAGACTGCTAACATGAAGTAATAACATGGGAAAATGTTATAAATTAATCAGTAGTTTTAGTAGCATTTCACGAACACTACTAAAATACATATATGAAGGCTTATCAAATGTAACCAAAATGCAGGGGTAAAGTTGAAAACTCCGTTAGCAGTGTCCAAAAGCCTGTTCTTGCGTTTTTACAACTTTGTAAAAAGGTTTATGGTGGCATTAGAAAAATGCTACAATAAAGGTATCTACAGTGGTGTCGAAATAAATGCAACTAAAAATCATTGATTTTTAGTTGTGGGTTCTATCAGGACGTTCGTTATAATGCTGCCGTAATTTTTGATAGCATTTTTTGTGCACCACCAAAAATACCCTTTCCTATAGACATTCAGGTGTTAAGCTCTCAATTAATAGGCATTCAACTTTCAAATGACTACGAAATAAGGACCTACCACATAATGGTCACATAATAACTAGCTTCCTCCCTATCCCCATGAATAAGCTACATGTAATTCGGAAATTTCCATTCTTTGCCACTTTACCCATTACAACCATCATATGTTTCACCAATTCAATATGTAATATGCTTATACCATTTTGGTCATTTACGCTAATAACAAATATTAATTGCTTAATATTTAAGGATGATCGGAGGCAAAGTGAGACCCCTCTTATGTTTCATTCATCCATTTTATGGAGATTAGCAAACATTATGGTTTGAGTTACGTATATTTCAACTATTTAAAAGATATCGTTAAGTGAAATGATCGCAAAATGCAAGGATATGTTATGGAAAATTTTATGGACTAGTACAACAAAGAACATGTAGATAAACATGATCCATTTCCTCAATCTAGGTCGATTTAGAAAGATTAACAGTTACTCCAAATTCTAAGGATCTTTTATATATAAAATATAAAAAAACAAACCCTAATGGAACGAGAGGTGATCCCAAGTTTACATGTTTCTTAATTTTCCTATTTACTTAATTAAAATTTCTTATATTTAAAGAAGCCATACTGGTTAGCAACCCGTAAATTGGGATTTTTTGTTTTTATTTAGATTTTTATCGGGATTTAAAGTTTAATTTTTTTATTAGATTTGATAAAATATGTTAAAATAAAAACTGATTTTATTTTAAATTTTCTAATTTATTTAAGTCATAGACCTAACCAAAATTTATTTGGAATATTCGTAAGTATATCTAAATATACTTAGATGTCTGAAAAGATACCGATCATGCATCATTGGAAAATCTAAGAGCATTACAGTGCCCAAATGGCAAGTGTGGATAAATAAAGTGTTAACATCTGAAGTAGCTCTAACAGCCATAATATGATAAACATAGAGAATAGTGAAGAAATGTAAATAAAAAACACAATCATACGAAGCAATTATAGTTATTCGGCAGCGTAAGCCTGCACCCGCTTTTGAAGAGACCTCACTATTCACCAAGTTTTTACAAATACAAGGTTTCAGATCAAGGAAGATCCAAATCGGTATGAAATTTGGATAAAACCTCAAGAATGTGAAAAAACCTATATACAACCTAGACATCCCATATTTACAAGCACAAACGTCCGAAATATGCAAGAGACGGAGTGAAGGTTGTTAGGTAGGTGGAGAACGTGGGTTGCTCACGTTCTCGCTTAGCTATTCAGATCTGTACCAATTTGCATTAGCACCAATGCAGGTTGGTCGATTTTATTCTGATTCAGATACTTTTGCAAATATTTTTAAATAAATTTTCTGCCTTGATGTCTGACTTGTTAGCTTCCTTTGATTTCTAGTCTAAGTGGTAAAAGTTCGATTCAAGTTAAGTAAGTCCAGGTTAGGTATCTTATATTATTAAGTTTGTAAGACATTTGTTCCAAAGATTTCTTAATTTTACATGATTATAACATCCATCCTAATTTAAGTTGTGAATTTGGGTCACTGCCTTTGGCTACTAGATAGTCAATCACTGGGCCAAGCTTGTATATGTGATCTGATTTGGCTTGACTGAAAAGCTGGGTAGAAGAGCCCTAAAATATGTCTTGTGCATCACAACGTGCATTTTATACGAGTCGGCTTTTGAAAATTTGGAATGACGTTGTTCTATCTCTAGAACAACTGAGACTTGCTTCAGGGCATGTATTGTCGTTTGAAATCATTATGACTCTTGGTCAATTCTTCCATATATAATCTGGATATCTGAATGGGTTGCACTGGTTTTTCATACCAACTCAGTTCCATGGAGTCAAATATTTTAAACTAATATTTTTTTCCAATTTTCTTCACCGAGTCTCTTTCTTTGGAGTTCTCAGGTGAATTTATTCGCAATTGATTGAGAAAGCACAAGGGTTTCAGGTAGTGGCGGAGGCAAGTGTAAGCTGGTGAGGTCACGTGACCTCACCAGGAAAAAAAATTAGACTAATGGGTATCGTTTCTCTTTCCTG
This sequence comes from Allium sativum, assembly GCA_030737875.1. Taxonomy (NCBI): domain Eukaryota; kingdom Viridiplantae; phylum Streptophyta; class Magnoliopsida; order Asparagales; family Amaryllidaceae; genus Allium; species Allium sativum. The sequence goes on from CM060919.1 coordinate 437,551,897, forward strand.
AGGTTTGAATATTCTGTATGCATTCCCACCTATCCTCTCTGTTTCCTTTTCTTTGAAATCAAATTTCAAAGGTTTCTATATAATTGGAAATTAGAGCGATATCTTCCAAATCAAACATAATATAAATCCGATCTCTCCTTCAATATCTCTGTATTCATAACTTCATGTATCGTTTCTTACTCGTTCGTTTGTTCTTCTCACAACTCTCGTTCCTCACATCGCAGGCGACTTCTTCTCACAACTCTCATTTCTCATAGCAATATTTGCAAAAACCGCGACATCCAGTGGCGACATCATCCCCGTCTTAATCGTCTTCCTCACATCGCAGGCGGCAACAACTAATATGTGATCAAGAAACCCTAATTTTCGTATGCACTACTTTAATGTTATTATTTAGGGTTTAGTTAAATTGGTGAATTTGGGGTTCGCTAAAATGGTTTGTATTGTTGATTTATATATGAATATGTATAATTATTAAATAAAACGTGAATTTTGGGTGCAATCTTAGATGTTTTTTTGGGTCTACACTAATTTAAATTGCAATATTATATGGTTTAAATTGCAGTCTTGCTGATTTAAAGTTGTTTAGTTTGAAAAGATCAATATAATTGATCGTATTTATAATCAAAGGATACTTTGTCACTTATTGTATATTGTTGTTCACGGTTTGTTAACCCATAAAAATAAGGGTTTGAGCCATGTCGAGTTAGCCAAGCCATCAAGAGCAAGGTCAAAACAAGAGGGCCAAGACGTTAAAATCATGCCAATAATATTCAAGTCGTTGGGTTCGTATGAAATAAACCAAGCCAGACTCGGACTCATGGCGTAGGGACCAGGACGCTTCAAGGCCATATCGCAAGGAAGGGAACAACAACAAGCCGCTTTTCAAGGCATGTCGTATCTCGCCATGTCGCTCCGTAGAAACCAAGTCGATCCCAGGTCATGCCGCATTTCATTTATGGCGACAAAGTAAAGCAAAGGCACCTTCACGTCGTCATGACGTAAGTCGTTATCTCATTAATCGTCCATGTCGGCCTTAAGTTATGTCATAGGAGGTAAGTTAGGTTCAGGAAACGCGTCATGCTATCTCGCTCCCATGCCGCTCGACGACATGAAATGCAGGCTGCTACTCAAGATCTCAAGATGATCCATGTCGTGGTCTATTCATGGCGCATCCAGCTATTACCAGATTGTTGACAGCTATCATCCGAACGAGATGAACCATGTTAAGGAGAATCATGATGTGTCAAAGGCTCAAGGCGCTCAGAAGCATAGGGTCGTGCGACATGAGTCATGCCGCCCTCCCTCCATATCGTTCTGCGACGTAAAGGGTAAGTCACTAATCAAGATCTAAAGTTAACCATGCCGCGCCCCGCTCATATCGCCTCCAGCTAATGTCGAGTCACCCGAACGAGATGAACCATGCCGTAGAAAATCATGTCATGTCGAGAACTCTGGATATCAAGTGGTTTATTAGAGCGGCATGGGTCATGTGGTCTGGCGCCATGAGTCATGGCGTTTCTCTGCATGATTACAAAACTGCTACCTGGTTTGGAAATCTCCTATAAATACCCCCTCACTTCTTCATTTGGGAGGGGGGATCATGAGACCACGAAGTGCTGCCAAAAATATTCCACAACAATTCTAACATCCATACAACATCATAAATTGAAGATTAATCCATGGATCATGATTTCCATCAAACACATCCAAATGATTCAAGGGTTGAAGATTGATTGAGCAAGCCTACATGAAAGAGGGATTCCTTTCGATTCTGCCGCATCTACATCAAATCTCCGCCGAATAATTCTCTTCTCAATCATCTTTAGTAGATTAAGTGTAATTCATGAGTAAGGAAGTGATAAGATTGACGTAAGAGAGAAGCTAATCTTGTAATATTCATATTGATAATGGAATCTCTTATGAAAGTGGATGTAAACCCTTATTGGGTTGAACCAGTATAAAACCTGGTGTCTTTCACTCACATTTCAATCGTTGTAAGGCTCCACTTTCCATTTTTGTGAGACGTTTCTTCACATTTTTGGTGTTTTGTCCAATTTTGGGGGAAACATTTGGCGCCCACCGTGGGGCCAGAATTGCCAATCCATTTCTCGCTCTTTCACAAGGTAGAAAGCCTTGCATTGGAATTTTGAATCCACTCTAATCATCTAAGTTCTCCAAGTTGCAGTACTTATCTCAAAAGCCATGGGAAAACCAGGTAGACCATCGAAGAAAGTTACAAGTAAAAGCCTCGAAGATGTCGATAATGCCACTAACATAGAAGATACCCTGCCTACTAATCAGTATGAAGTCGGTGAAAGTTCTAAAGCCGGAACTACCGTCACAAGGAAGGAGTTGGATGAAGTGGCAGCAGGACTAACAAGTCGAATGTATATTGCGAATGAAGCCATGATGAAGAAGCTTGACACCATGTTCTCCATGCAAGCCGCAACGGCCAAAGTTACCATGAGTGCAAGCCATCTCAAAACTTCTAAAACCATTGGAATGGAAGATACTGGATCTTCTTCCTCGAGTCCAAATAAAGGAAATTCTGTCCAGGAGATTGCAATCCTAGTCATAAGGGAATGAGGCCACCTATTCATAACCACTCTGGAAAAGCAACTCCTCAACAAGCGTTTGGTTCCACCAAAGGGGCACTTCCCCATGCGGGAGGTCCAAGGCCCTGGAATCTAAATCGCAATCGTTTGCATAGGCAAACATCCGGTAAAGAGGAAGACGCCCGCCCTTTGGACCAACTCACTGAGGAGGAGCGAATATTCGGAATGATACGGAAGATGATGAATGAGAGCCAGAAAAACGTGGATGATGAAAAAAATGGGGATTTGCCCCTACAAAAACCCCACTTACAGAAAGAATAAAAATGGCGCCATATCCAAATAAATTCAAACCCTCACTTGAACAAGCCTACAAAGGAACTGGCGATCCAAACGTGTTCCTATTCAGATACGATCAGCACATGGATGGGGTACGCGCTACTGATGAGCTCAAATGTTTGTACTTCCCAACCTATTTGGAGGGAGTAGCCTCACTCTGGTTCACAAAACTCCCGCCGAAGTCCGTGGATGACTTCGCTACCTTGGCCAAGCTGTTCAGACAACAATTCAGGCTCCAAGCAACCAAGGTGCGTGATGTAATGGAATTGAATGAACTGGAACAAGGGCTGGGGGAGTCCATTAAGGCCTTCCTTTCTCGTTTTAACACAGCCGCGGCCGAAGTTGGAAACTATGAGCCACGTTTGGCTTTGATAGCTCTAAAGGGAGGCATAAGTAAAAAGACCAAACTCGGGCGGTGGATCAAGAAGAAGAAGCCTACAACTCTCGAAGAGCTGTTTGACAAGGCAGAGGAGTATATAGGCGTGGATGAGGATCCAACCTATACAATGGAAGCTGCAGAAAGTAAGGAGCCATAAGAAAAGAGGGACGTAAACGTGCAAGGAGGACAGAAAAACGCCGGAGGAAATCAGAAAAGGGGGAATGAAGGGAAAGACGGTCGAAACAACAAAAAGCTTCGTTTCTTCAAGAATTCCGAAATGACTCCTCTTAACGACACCATAGAGAACATTTATATGGCGACCAAAGACACTGAAGAGTACCCAGAGCCCGGGAAGTTAAGAGTCACTGATAACGCAATAAATCTGGCAGGTTTTGCTGATTCCATAACCAGCCGGGGCATAGCACGAACGAATGTAGACATTTGAAAAGCTTAATCGAAGAATTGATAAGGAAAATCAGGCTTTAACAGTACACAAAGAACCCCCAGAATGCTCAGGGAACTCAAGACCAAGGAGCCTCTGTAGGACAGCCCAAACAGAATGAGAACGCCTCAATTGCTGCTATACCAAGGATGATCATAAACACCATCTCAGGAGGCCCCTACCCGGTTGGGAAAAGCTGGAGGGATATGGTGAAGTATGCTCAAGAGGTGAAGGACTTTTCGAAAAAGGGTGAACTCATGACCATATATGAAGTTTTATTGGCAAAAGTACCAAGAATCCTGCGAGACGGCATCATATTTAAAGATGAAGATCCGACTGGGATCATAACACCTATAGAGGATCCAATGGTGATAATTGTTGGTCTGGGCCTGGCCATAGTAAGAAGGGTGTTAATTGATAGCGGAGCCTCAGTTAATATCCTTTTCTTTAGCGCATTCCATAGGATGAAGCTTTCCATGAGTGATGTAAAAGCCTGTCAGAACAAGGTCCATGGATTCACTGGTCAAGCTATTCAACCGATTGGTGTCATCAGTCTGCTGGTGGAGCTTGGGGAAGGAGAGCAGAAAGCCATACGGATACAAGACTTTGTTATAATCGATGAACCCTCTGCTTACAACGCCTTCCTGGGAAGACCTACTCTCGCAGCATTCAGAATAACTATGGCTCCGTGGCGCCTCACTATGAAATTTCCAACGGAGAATGGTGTTGGCACAATTATGGGAGATCAATAAGCAGCAAGGGAGTGTTATTTGGTTGAATTGGCAGAAGCAAGGAAGAAGGAATCGAAGAAGGATGTAGAGCCGTCGCTTTGCATCCAGAAACCCCTCTTATAGAAACTAAAGCAAAACCCCCATACTGGTGAGCACAGTGGCGCTCGAAAGGCAATTGATCCAAAGAAAAACAATATGGGGGAAAATAGAGAAGCGTCAGCCGAAGATACCATCCCCGTTCCAGTATCCAAAGACCCTAACCAAGTGCTGAAGATAGGTTCACAGCTAGGCATGAATCTGCGGAAGGAATTAATCTTGTTTTTGAAAGCAAATCTAGATGTATTTGCCTGGGAACACTCAGATATGTGTGGGATCCCATCGAATGTAATTGTTCACAAGTTGAATAAAACCAAAAATTGACTCTTGTAAAGCAGAAGAGGCAAATTCAGGGACTTGAGAGATCTGAAGCTCTAAAAGAAGAAGTAGATAGATTACTCCAAAATAATTTCATACGGGAAGCTACATATCTAGATTGGGTCTCTAACCTAGTTCTTGTTAAAAAGTCCAATGGGAAATGGAGAGTGTGTATAGACTACTCAGACCTTAATAAAGTGTGCCCAAAAGATAGCTTTCCTTTGCCCCGAATCGACCAACTTGTAGATGCTACAGCGGGTCATGGGTTACTATCTTTTATGGATGCATATTCCGGATATAATCAAATTATGATGTACAAGACGGACGAGGAGAACACAAGCTACATAACAGATAGAGGGCTATACTGCTATAGGGTCATGCCGTTTGGACTGAAGAACGCGGGAGCAACCTACCAACGCCTCGTAAACTCCATGTTTAAATCTCAAATAGGGAATACAATGGAAGTATATGTGGACGATATGCTAGTCAAGTCAAAGAAAGTCGAAAATCAGCTCGAGAATTTGGCAGAAATGTTTCACATACTCAAGAAATACAGAATGAAACTAAACCCATTAAAATGTTCATTCGGAGTCTCTTCAGGGAAATTTCTCGGGTTTATCGTCAATGCTAGGGGCATCGAAGCAAATCCCTCTCAAATTGCGGCTTTAAGGGAAATGCTGGCTCCGAAAACCAAAAAGGAACTCCAAAGCTTAAATGGAAAGGTAGCAGCTTTAAACCGGTTCGTTTCCAAAGCAACAGATCGGTGTATCCCGCTTTTCGATGCCTTGAAAAAAGGAAAGAAGGACTTCCAGTGGACCTCAGAGTGCCAGGAGGCTTTCGAGGAATTGATAAGACATATGGAATCACCGCCAATGTTATCGAAACCTAAAGATGGGGAGGATCTATTTTTATACTTGGCAGTCTCATCACATGCTTTGAGCGCAGCACTAATCCGAGAAGAAGCAGGGGTGCAATTGCCGGTGTATTACATCAGTAAAAGACTTGCCGGGGCCGAATTGAATTACTCTAAGCTAGAGAAGCTCACATATTGCCTCCTCGTTGCCTCAAAAAAGTTGAGACCACATTTCCAATCTCACCCTATCAAGGTTCTTGCCGATCAACCACTAAGACAAGTTCTCTTTTTCCCGGAAACTTTAGGAAGGTTACTAAAATGGAACATTGAGCTGAGTCAATATGACATCACTTACCATCCTCGAAGAGCGATTAATGGCCAAGCCCTAGCAGATTTTATTGCTGAGTTTACAGACAGAGGAGAAGAGATCGAGGAACCAGCGGAGACGGAGACCATTTGGAAACTATATTTTGATGGATCTAGAAATGAATATTGTTCAGGGGCTGGAGTTGTCTTGGGAACCCCAGAGGGTCACTCTTTATGCTACGCATTAAGATTAGAATTTCCATCAACTAATAATGAGGCCGAATATGAAGCGTTAATAGCAGGGCTAAAGTTGGCAAAAGAGATAACCAAAAAACTTTGCAAATTCTTAGAGACTCTCAGTTGGTGGTGGGTCAAGTGCGCGAAGAGTTCCAAACCAAAACTGGGAATCTACCCTCCTATCTAATCAAATCTATGGAACTTCTAAACAGTCTTGATCAATATGTTATATCTCACATCCCAAGAGAACAGAACTCAAAAGCGGATTCTCTTGCCAAGTATGCTAGTTCATCAGATGCTCAACTGCTGGGTTTGATCCCCATCGAAGTCCTTTCTACCCCTACTATTGAGGAAGCAAGTATTGACTTGATAATGAAAACCATTGAGGAACCTACATCATGGATGACTCCAATCAAAGAATATATCCTCAACGGGACACTTCCTAAAGAACGGAAAGACAAAAGGAAAATATTGCGTAAAGCCCCTCTGTACCTCATTCAAGATGGAAGGCTGTACCGATGAGGATTCTCCATGCCCTTGCTGCTGTAACACCCCACCTCCGCCAGGGTCACTCTTGCAAGTACACTGGCTTTGGAGGGGTGTTGGACAAGGTAAACATGCATGAAGATATCACAAGACAGAACATATGAGTAAAACAGAGTAAATAAAGCAGCGGACAAAATTACTATTTCAAAACCATAGTCAAGTTACATCAAAGTACTTAGTCATTATTTTCCAATTAATACAAGTCTAGAAACATAAACTGAAAACTGGAAATAACATAAAGTAAACTATCCCCAAAGTAGACGTGGTAAAGCCATAGCGAGCTCAAGTCCAAACCGTACATGAGCTATCCAGAAAGCAAGCTAAAGATCCAAGCTAGGTGCTAGTGTTCCCAACCTGAGAACCTAGGGGAGGGGGGAACGGAAGAAAAGAGGCAAAAGGAAAACAGGTCAGTCAAAAAGACTGGTAAGTCCTACCTACGATTAGTATAAAAACTAATAAAGTTAACTGGACATGTAAAACAGAGATGAAACATAGAGATGGTAACTAAACTGGCATGGTGAAAAGTTAACAAGATAGATCGAGTGTGGCATCGCATATACAAGGTTAAGTTGCACCAAGTGTACTAGTATTCTAATCCATGTCAAGTATAAACAAGAAATGATCCCTTGGCCCAAAATTGGCCCAACATCATGAGATGACCTAAATCAAGGTCCAACTACACGGTCTAGTCGATCGGCTCCCTATAAGCCTAACTCGTTAAGTGTCGGTGTCATACGGCTTAATCATGGAATGTAGTTAACTGTGCAAGGTCCACCCTAGGGTGTATCCAGTCCTAGGGTGTAAACCACAGACATAAAACAAGCACGCACAATCTAAACCTACCAGTGCCCATGTTCAACTCCGGACTTAATGTGCACGACCATGGTCCGCCTGAACTTAACTGGTGCACCATTCAGCCGTCTCTTTTGGTCTCTTACAATCAGCCCAGTAATCGTGCCCCACCCTAGCCTAGTCCTAGGGTATCCATGATACTCCCTAGTGGGTTACTGCTGAAAAGGACCACGTAACTAGGATTTCAAGCGGGTTAAGTGTGGTTAACCCTATCCTAACCATGTATTGAGTTGGTCAAGTGTATTGAAGCAGTTCATGACTTAACCCTATCAATACATCATGTTTAATTGGTTAAGTATTCAAGTAGTCCATGACTTAACCCTATCAATCCATCGTGTTTAATTGGTTAAGTATTCAAGTAGTCCATGACTTAACCCTACCATGTGGCATTAATTAACTTAATGCACCCCAACCTCTCACATTAGACCTTGTTGTGATTACTAGTTAAGCCGGGCGGGTCCGGGTAGCTTTACACCACAATCTAGTCTAACCTCGGGTTTTAAGCGCGACATGACCACCTACTCACATTGGGTCCTATTGTTTGTAGCTACTAGTGAAAGCCGGTCGGTTCCGGGTAGATTTATGCTACAAACTCAACCCAACCTCGAGTTGGCCACTTTCATGTTTTCTAAGTGTCATGTCCATGTTCATGTTTTCAAGCAAAATCACATGTCAACTTTCATGTCATAATTTCAATTCATGTTTCATGTCATTTAAGTTTACCCATAACGTAACCCCATCGCACGTAAGTTCGCATCAACACAAATAGATCAAAAGGGGGAACATAAGAATATGACAAGGTGGGCATAAGATGGCAAAGTCTATCACAAGTTAAACATGGTAATATTTGAGGCAAAAGTGTTCAACATACTAGCATATGGCCTCAACATGTATGATAGCATAAAAGGTGACTTGGCCTCAAACATGCATAATAGCATAAAGGGTGACTTGGCCTCAAACATATATGATAGCATAAAGGTTCAATATCATCATATGCATGTTAAGGGACATGAGGGGTTAAGGTTTGTTAACATGCATAAGCCATAATCAATTTCATAGCATTTTTTCCAAAAGTCAACATGTAAGGTACAAGGTTCATGATAGATCCACAATCGTAGATCAAGAGAGGCATGAATAGATCTATGCATATAATGATGGGTTCAAGGCAAATATTGCACTTAGGTCCAATTCTAATCTACACATGTATGGCATTAAACTTAGCAAATAGGGTGATAAACTTGTGATTAGCATGTAGGTCCATCATGGCAAGTTAATATCAAGGTCATGAGGGGTTCTATGTTGCATTTATGCACAATCACCACATAAAGCTAATAGCTTTCCACCCAAAAATCAACATAAATGGTACTAGATTCATGATAGGTAAACATTAGGTCCACAAACATAGATCAAAAGGGTCATGAATGAATCTATGCATGAAATCCGAGGCAAGCATAACACAAAAGTCTCATTTCAACTTGCTACATGTCATATTAAGTTCATAGTTTAGATCTCAGATAATATTCTTCTAACTCAGGAGCTACTTTATGGATATAATAGGAAAGGGATCTCTCCAAGATGCATGCTGAAGTTAGACATTAAAAAAGCTTTTGATTCTATAGCGTGGCACTCAATTCTTGCTATTCTTGCCAGGATGAACTTTCCAATACCCTACATTGCATGGATTTATTCGTGTATATCTTCTCCAAATTATTCTATATCAAGGAATGGGAATCTATATGGTTATTTTAAAGGCACACAAGGTGTAAGACAGGGGGATCCGCTTTCATCTTATCTGTTTATAATAGCTATGGAGCTTCTTAATTCCTTATTGATTGAGAAAGTGAACAGCAAAGAACTAGAGTTGCATCCAAAGTGTAAGTCCCCTATGATTATTCACTTACTATTTGCGGATGATTTGGTGCTATTTACAAAGCCAACTGAGAGAAATATCCAGTGTATAATTGACACTTTGCATTCCTTTTATTTGTTAACTGGTTTACAAATTAACCTTAACAAATCTCATATCATGATTGCTGGTCTTTCAAGTGATAAGAGGAATGATTTAATTGTAAAATCTGGACTCAAAGAGATGCAACAGAATTCCATATATTTGGGGCTGCCATTAATTACCTCTCGAATTACTAAGAATAACTGTGTCCCTCTTTTTGAGAAAATTGTTTCAAAGTTACAGGAATGGCCATCTTGTAGTCTGTCTCAAGCTGGCAGGCTTACAATAGTGCAATCAGTGGTTATATCCTTCACAACTTACTGGACGAGACATTATGTGTTGCCTGCAAAATTGGTAAATATGATTATTAGTGCAATAAATAAATTCTTATGGCATGGAGATATTTTTTCAAAGAAAATGATTCCTATATCTTTTCATAAATTATTTGATTCTAAATTGAATGGAGGGCTGGGAATTACAAATATATCTCTATGGAATAAAGCAGCGGTATCTTGTTATTTTGAGAAATTATATTCAAATGATGAGTGTCTTTGGGCTCAATGGATCAAATCGAACTTGATAAGGAAAAAACATTTCTGGACTATGGAAATACCCCAGAATTGCAGTTGGAGTTGGAGGAATATTCTCAGATTGAGGAAGGACTTTCTACCGTATATTCAATGTAATTACAAATTAAATCCTAAATTATCTTTCTGGTTTGATCCATGGGTAAAATCTGGATTGATTCTAGGAGTGATTGTGGATTATAACTTGAGGATCTTATCTGGAATTCCTGAAGATGCTTGTGTAGAAGATTACATACATGAAGGTCATTTAGTTCTTCCTTATTCTAGTTCTGCTAGTTTAAGAGCTTTGTGGAAAGAATTATCTGATAATTTTGTTATGAATGGGGACACTCCTTTGGTTTGGGGTAATAAAACTTTCTCTATTCATCATGTATATTCTCTATTACAAGGTGATAAGGTTTCTTTTCCATGGGCGAAGAGGATCTGGTCTACAAACTCCTCAGCAAAAGAAAATTTGTTACTATGGAAGGTAATGGCAAACGCAATAAACACTAAAGACAAGCTTGTAAAGATCGGTGTTGTTGACAATGGAAACTGTTTACTGTGTAATTCTGCAATGGAGACAAATGTACATCTCTTCTTTGAGTGTACATTTTCTTTTCAGATCTGGGTTAGATTGATGGCTCTTGGTGGTTATCACAGGCCTTCAGTCACCAGCAAAACCGAATGGTTCAATATCTTTAAAGGTACTAGATGGAAATCTTGTAAATCTGAGATGCTTTTAATCATTTTGAAGAAATTTGTATATGCAATATGGTCTGAACGAAACAATAGAGCTTTTGGGCATGGGAGACTAAATGCTAATCAAGTTTTTAGTGAAATACAAGGAAGGATTTTGAAGAAAGTGCAGGCGCCAAAGTAAGATGATATGGCTGCTTATTGAGTTCAAGTAAAGTCTTCTTTTGACAGCTATGAAATGTTGGTTACTTGCAGTTTTGAGTTTTTTTGGAGCTGTTATGTTATATGTCAATGTTTTTTTTTTCTCATTTCTGGAAGTTTGACCAGAAGTTAGATTGTAATTGGATCTTGTATCTAAAGTGAGTGAATAAAATTTTTAAAGTTGCCTTTCAAAAACAAAATAGAACAAGATAGAGACATTGTAGAAGCTCTAGGAATGATGTAGCAACGCAAATAGCATTGAGAATAAGTAGCTCCTTTGATAGAAAGAAGAAAGCTTGCTCCTTTTTGCCTTAGAAGCTCTCAAGATGAAGATGGAGGCCATGATTAGGGAGCATTTTGGCAGCACGTAGTTGTAGGATTGATTTGTGTGGGTTTAGGCTAGGTCTTAGGGTCTTTTTATGGAAGTTTAGGTTAGTTTAGGCCATAGGATTAACCCTAGTTTAGATCTGAGCCATCAAATCTCATCACAGGCCTCAAAACATGACTCAAAGGGGACAACAGGTGCACCAGGCCAAACTGGCCTGACCACCCAGGTCAACAGGGGTGTCGACTGGGCAGTCGACACCAACTGGGTTGTGTCGACTCCCAAGTCGACTCCCCAGTCGACTTGGGGGCTGGGCGGGAAACTTTCCCGCCTAGTCTGTTTGGCTCCAGATTTGAAATTTGAACTGTGTTTGAACTTGAAATTTTCTGAAAAGTTTCCCGCCCAGTCTGTTTGGCTCCAGATTTGAAATTTGAACTGTTTTTGAACTTGAAATTTTCTAAAAACTTTGATGGGCCATAACTTGGTCATACGGACTCCGATTCTCGAAAACTCAGACTCTATTTCGCGTATTTTTCCGAGACGAACGCAATGGCATAGCTTGTTTCCCTTAGTTCATATTTTATCATTTAATTCTACCTTGATTTATGTTATAACATGTTATTCAAAATACGGGTTGTTACATTCTTCCCACCTTAAAGGATTTCGTCCCCGAAATCTTCAAGTTAGGAAGAACGTATCCTACCATCCATCATCCATCTACTCAAAACATCATCCACGAGCAATCATTGTCCTTAAAAGATTCTAAATGTTGTATGAACATATGCAAAAGGTGTGTGTATATGTACTTATCTAATGCGAAAAATCAGGCGGTTACTAATTCTGTAAACCTCCTTAATGCAAAGTATGTTAGTGAAATGAGTCCATATGTATGCAAATTCCTAACATAATCCATAATCTCTATATGAGTGCAGATAATATTCATCCATATGCAACATCCACGTGATGACATAACAAGTTTCATCCATGAATAAGTATAAGCACTCATGCATATGCAATATGAAAGTGTGTGAGCCGATCTTAGTGCCTAATGTGTATCATGCATCCACGAGTATCCACTTGCAAACACTTGCAACCATTTGCAACCATCAAGCATAACATGTTTCAAATACATGTTTCATCCAAAGGGTTTCTACCTAAGGTTCTCATGACAAGGTTAACAAGATAAACATGGATAGCAAACGAAAGATATTCTAACTAGGAAAAGAGATTGAGAATGTACCCTCAAAAAGGAATGGATAAAGCCCACGCGTCTTCTCCTCGGTTTCCCAAGTTGCATCTTCATCGGCTTCACTCCACTGAACCTTTACTAACTTGACTTCTCGATTCCTCAGCTTCTTAATCTCCGTTCCCAAGATATGAATCGGAGCTCGCCTCAAAGTTGCCTCTTTCTCTACCTCCACGTCTTCAAGAATGCTAGGCTCAACCCCTTCGACTGACTTATACAGGCACTTTCGGGGATGCGAGACTTGAAAAACGTTGTGCACTCCGGCCAACTTCTCGGGCAATTCCACCTTATAAGCCATCTTCCCAATCCTCTCTATGATAGGGAAGGGTCCTACGAACCTTGGTGCTAGCTTCCCAACTGCTCCAAAACGAACCACACTACGCAAGGGAAAAACTTTCACAAGACCATATCTCCAACTTCAAATCTGTAACGACCCAGAAAATCTGAACCAATTTAAATTTTTTAAATTGGCTAAAATAATAGATTTTAAATATTTAAAATAAATATTTTAAATAATGGCAATGGAAAGTGAGTTTGAATCGACAATTGAAAGCAAATATAATTAATTATAATTATAAACAAGGCCTGAAATGGCGCTGAAGTTTCAAAAATTGAATTCAAAATTTTTCGGACTGTACCGGGTGCAAAACAAAACGGATTTTAGCGAAACCGAAAATATTTAAATCTGTTAGTGAATACCTTTCTAACGAATCTGAAAAATCGAATTTTCATAGCGGGAAGCAAAAGTTATGGCCGAATGAATTTTCAGAAAGGTCGCTATGGAATTTATATAGCCCGTGAAATTGGCCATTTTGCATACGACCTCGGAATTCGACGAAACCACTTTTGTTGGATCCAGGATGTGAAGTTGTTGGTAGGTTTCAAATTTCATAATTTTTGAATCTAGTATGTGAGCGTGGCAAAGGAAAATGTGTTTTGGTCAATTATAGTTAAATTGGATCGACCAGAAATGGGCCTTTTTGCAAACGATCTCAGAATTCGACGAAACTAGTTTTGTTGGGACCGTATCGTCAAAACATAGCTAGATTTATTTTTCTAGAATTTTTCGAATCAGTTTGTGGCCCTGGAAAATTGAAATGCACGTTCAAATCAAATATTGAATGTTTTACATTTTAATTTGAAGGAAAACTGACTGAAACAGTCGAATGGGCCTATGAAACATATCCCATTGTGTTCGGAATGGGGGTAAAACGCTAGGGATGACAGTCAAGGGTTCGAATTGGTGTTCGTCTGTGTAAGGGGTATTTTAGAGATTTTAAAAATTATAAAATAAAATAAAAAATCCTATTGGCCCATTATCTTTCTCTCTCCCTGTATGATATTGAGCGACGGCGGAAAACCTTCATGAGCTTCCCGTCCATTTTCTGATCAATCCACTCACTAATATCAAGAGCTCCAGTTGAAGATTTTGTAGAGCTCGGAGAGATCTTCAAATCCATATATAGTTTGGATTTTTTCATTCAGGGTTTGGATAGTTTCGACCCTGGGAAGATCCGCCGTTTCGTGCCAGATCGCGCCTTCACCGCCGAGCCGAGTTGTGCGCCACCACCCTCGTTCTGAGCGCCTCTCCAAGCTCTTCGCCGCTGCAAAGGCCGATCATCATATCACGCATCGATTCGCGTGAAATCTGGTGACCTAGTTTCGAACAAACAAAGAGAGGTACGGTTTTTATTTCCTGAAATGATTTTAACAGTTTAAAACCGTTGCAAACTTCGAAAAATCATATCTTTTTCGTTCGTTAACGAAATTCGATCAAACAGGAAACATCGTGACCGTGTGGACGTCTTCTACATTTTAGAAGAGACCGCATATTTTTCTGAGCCTTCTGCTATTTTTGGTGGAGTGGAACCCAATGTGAGATTTCTAATTTATAAACGATATGGAAAACGACGATGTATAAATTATATAGTCGATGTATGGGTTATATAAGCGTTGTACACCTCATGTATAAGCGTTGTATAAGTTGTACGTTCGATGTATAAGTTATATATGCGTTGTAAAAATTATATTTGTGTTGAAATAGAAGTGAATTGCTATATATAAATATATATTCATTGAATAGAAAACATTCATGTGTTGAATCGATATTCATTCGTTGAATTGAAATTCATGTGTTGAATGGTATTCATATTTTGAAATAAATTGTTTCATAATAAAAAATCACCTTTTATCAACTATATGGACAATGTAAAATAATCTCGTTTTAAAAGGAATTGTTTTATAATAAAAATCCTATTTTCATCACCTATATAAACTATATAAAATAATAGTGTTTTGAAATGAATTGTTTTACAATAAAAAATCACATTTTTATTATATACATGAATTGTTGAAATGTGAAGTGTTAAAAATAGCAACTCGTTCAAATAAATATGCATGAGTTGAAATATTCATTAATTAGCTAATGATATGATTTTTGCCTATGCATGCAACATTAGAATGAATGGTGTTTTTAAACCCAATGGAATCAAATATGAAGTTGAATGGAAAATGATAAGTGATAAGAACTGTATATATGTACATGCATATTTATTGAACAGGTTATAGCAAAGGGGCTAGAGAAGAGGAATAAATTTTTTGTGCCCGACAAATAGGTACACATTTACTGTTTTGTTTGGGTGATGATTTTATGAGCCTGTTGGCTAGCCGCTTGGCTTTTTCTTTTTCTTTTTGACATGAGACGCCCGTGTGGCTATTTGGGAATTTTCCCAGCCCCTCCCGTACAAAGGAGGTTATGGCGAAATTTTCCAAAATTTAAAGGCGTTAGTGAAATATTTGAAGTGAAAACGATATTGAAATTGTTGAATGAACTATATTTATATAAATATATAAATATAAATAAAATTAAAACGAAACGTGGCTGTGCAGTTCGTGTTTTGAAACCGTGATTTCAAACAACTAGTGCGGGAAATCCGACCATTGGATTTTCCCGAAATCGCAACCGTTGGGTTCGCTTTGGAAAAATCTTTCCAACGGCACCAACTTTGAAAAAATCCAACGGTTGGATTGTCTAGAATGTTTAATTCAAATCTGAAGAAAAACAGCGCCAGCATCGATTATATATATATATAATTATTTTAATCGAATAACGACGCTGCAGTTCGTATTTTGAAATCGAAACTTCAAACGATTGTACCGGGAGATCCGACCATCGGATTTTTCCCGAAACTGGAACCGTTGGATTCGTTTTGAAAAGACCTTTCTAATGATGTAAATTGTGTAAAGATCCAACGGTTAGATTTTCAGATATGTGTAAATCAAATCTGAAGAAAAATAGCGCCACGGCTGCGCTATGGCCCGAAGCGTCGTTTTGAATAAATTGGCTATTTTAAAATAAATAAAAATAGCGATAAATCGCTATAAAATATCATAAACGATATGGAATGGAAGTAAACTGAATTTGCTCGATTTATGTGGTAGTTGATGGTTGAATGTGTTTATTGTGAAAATTACATTAAAGAACAAAATTGGTGTTGTCGAATGATTTAACCATTGAAATAAATTAATTTGAAATTCTAAATATACGTGAATTATTTGAAAAGGCCGAGTTAATTCTCATTTCAAATAATTGACCGACGATTGAAAGTCAAAGATGAAGACGGTGGTCGAAGACCGGAGATCTTCACCTCGTTTGGATGATAACCGAGGTCCTGATTGGGAGGCATCCCGAAATATGGATAATGAGTGGTGATCGTCCAGACGTACGTGGTAATCGATGGGTTTGCGAGGTATTTAGTGCCTTCGGTTTCGTTAAGACCCAGAACGGACTTGTAAATGGACTGTGTGTCTGACATTGGATTTTATTCTGTGTTGATTGAGCTCTATTAAATATACATCTGTTTGGCGGCGGAGAATTTATTCTTTTGCTTAACGCCCTTCTCTGAAACGCACGAGCTCAGAGGTTGTATATCGATGGACATCAGTCGCATGGCATGAATTGCCTGTGTGGCATGTTAAGATGCAGTGATCAGGGCTTCTGTTGAAAAGCAAAGTCTTGTGGTGATGATCAAAGCACCGCCGGTGTGGCGTAGCTTGGTGTATAACGTAAAATCACGAGCCTCACACCCCGGTATGAACCAGAAACGGGAGAAGACATCAGGGAGGGCCTGCGTTTCTTTCTAGCTAAGGTGGTGTCAGTGACCTACCAGCCCTGACATTTATATACTTTTCACCTGTGTGGTTGTTGCTATTGCGAGGCGCCTCAGTTTGATCGGACGATCCGGGTCCGATGGAGTCATTCGTTGGCTCGTTTACGCCCCAAAGGGCGGGGAGACGTAGTGTTCAGGCATAATAATCCACATCGGTGGATCGGCCCCGACGATCTAAAGGCTTGCCTGCGCGATTGCCTGTGGCTCGGGCTAGAGAGTCACGAATTCGGTAAGGACTATCTTTTGCCTTGGTTCATGACGGAAATCCAATTTCCAAATACGACATCGTGCGGTTTTGATTGTATATATATATGGCGACATGATATAAGGTACCCATGTCGTCTATTATTGATAGTTATGATTTGAAATTGTTTTCAAAACATATAAACACTAGCAATAATATTAATTGCCTTTGTTTTATTCGTATCAAGCATATTTTGGCCGTTATATGGTAAAACTCTATCCTGTGGTTTGCGTTGCATTGTGTGATGGGAACTGAGTCTTATAATGGCTTCATTTTTATAAATGCATTGCGTTGTTTAAAAGAAAGACTTGTTTTAAAGTACTGGCAATCCAATGGAGTAAACCCGTTCCACGAAAGTGGCGTGGTCCTGTGATTAGCCAATTATATATGTGTTGAGTGGATTTCTCATACCAGTCCCATGACTGACTCGTAGTTTGTTTCACTTTCAAACTCGGGTGCCCCTTTTTCTACACGGGCAGCCTTGTATTCAGGTTTAGCTGGTTCTTTCTGGATAGCTGGAGCTGAAGATGGATTCTATCATTTATCTCTTTTTATGCTGTTCAGCTCCTATTGTACATATTTTGTTTATTTCCGTTGTAGACATTTGTGTATAGCTGAACTGTATTTGTACTAAGTAGGATCCTATATACTGTGTAACTCTGATGATTACTTTTATCCAGTATATTCTATTGTTCATTATCTGGTGTATTTATTTAATTTTGTTCTGCTGTTATCTGTTTCTGTGTTATATTCCAAAGATTACCCTTGTCTCCGTCTATACGGGATTTGGGGTCCGTCAAAAAATCATGCGTGGGATAGTTCTTCTCATGAACTTTAAGTTGCCTACCCCCCATAAAATATCACTCTTCCTTCTTGCATCAAGACAGCACCTAATCCTGTGCCACATGCATCGGTGTACACGGTAAACATCTTAGCCCCATCAGGTTATGCTAGAACTGGAGCTGTGGTAAGGGTTCTCTCAAGCCTTTTGAAAAGCAAGCTCACACTCTAAGTCCCATGCAAAGACTAAATTCTTCTTTGTTAACTTAGTAAGAGGGGTTGAAATCCTAGCGAAGTCCTTAATGAACTTCCTATAAAATCCTGCCAGACCGAGAAAGCTTCTCACTTCCATTGCATTCTTCGGAACTTTCCAGTCTTGTACCGCCACCACTTTAGCGGGATCCACAGCTATGCCTTGCTTAGAACTATATGTCCAAGAAACCGAACTTCCTTTCTCCAAAAATGGCATTTGGAGAACTTGGTTTTCAACTGATGAGCTCTAAGCGTATCCATCACTTCCTTGAGATGTCTAGCATGTTCTTCGTCATCCTTTGAGAAGATCAGAATATCATCCACGAAAACAACCACAAACTTGTTAAGGAACTCCCTGAACACCCTACTTATCAAATCCACGAAGTAGGCGAGTGCATTAGTCAAACCGAATGGCATGACGAGCCATTCAAAGAATCCGTCTGGAGTCCTAAACGCAGTCTTGTCAATACTATCCTCAGCCACTCTAAGCTGATGGAATTCGGTAGCTTGATCGCGTTGATAGAAAACAGAAGCACCAACAAGTTGGTCAAAAAGGTCATCAATCCTTGGTAACGGGTGCCTATTCTTCTTTGTCAGCTTGTTTAACTCACGATAATCAACACATAGATGAAGCGAACCATCCGCCTTAGCAGCGAACACCATAGGAGCACCCCATTTAGAAATGCTTCGCCTAATAAAATTCTTCTCAAGCAACTCCTTGACTTGCTTACTAAGCTCCTTTTTTCTCGCGGGGCCATGTGCCTAACAGGCAATGAAACTGGCTTGGCATTATCAACAAGATAAATGCAGAAATCTATCTCGCGTTTAGGGGGTAACCCCTTAACCTCTTCAAAGACATCAGGATATTCTCGGACCACTCTCACAGATTGCAGATCATCGATGGACGAGTCAAGAGATTCAAGATAACATAACATGACGGGATCCATAGGGTTACAAGAAATTTCTAGGGTATTACCGAGGCGAGTCATGAGCCTCACAACCCATGCTCACAATCAAGAATGGCTCCATAACTGGACAACCAATCCATGCCCAAAATCAACCCGTATCCCATAAACCCGAGAGCATAAGCATTACACATGAATTCTATGGTCAAAATAGAAATCTTCAAATCCACACAAATCATAGATAAATGGGCGGAACCCCCAAATTGGATTTGAAACTCTAACGGGATCCTCAACTAGACTTGTACTTAGGTGCAAACTTTCAAAAAGATCGGAAGAAATAAAACTATGCGATGCGTCATAATCAAATAAGGTACGAACATGAAAAGTCAGAAATGTAAACAAGGCTTTCTACAGAATTACTACCTCGATCAAAAGCTGGAAGAGCGTTGAGAGCCTGTAGTTGTCCTCTAGGAGGTCCTACTCGCTGAATTTGCCTTTTCCCTTGTCCCCCTTGCTTCAAAGATATAAACTTCTCCATTTGTAGATTCTCCTCAGCAGATGATAGAAACTTAAGCCCAAACCTCATCCTAAAGTCGGCCCAAGTCTCTATAGGCCTAGTAGCGTTGGTGACCTCCCACCAATAAGCAGCTTCCTCTTTCAATAGCTATACTGCCAATAGAACTTTTCTACGGTCTTCCACATCAAAGATGGCAAAGAGGTCTTCAGTTTCCTTTAACCAGTTTCTTGCCTCCACATAAGTCTCTGTCCCAACAAAATTCTTGCCACCCATCGCCTTAAAGTCTTTGCAAGTCTTTGCGAAATCCGCTTGTGGATGCTGAGGAGGAGGAGGAGGAACCTCAGGTACGGGAGGAGGAGTGGGAGTGTTTGCTGGGCCCGCATCGTTGGCCCTAGCTTCCAAGTACATCCGGAACCATCCGGGTATGGGTACTCCCTCGGGAAGGTTAAGATCGGCCATGCTGAAAAAGGGAAAATATAGATTTAGAACGAGGAAACAAAGGATAGTGCTAATGGCTTTTGGGGAATAGCCTTTTAAAATAAACTAGACTTTTCTTGGAAAATACTTCTTTATAATTGGTCTTGAAAATAGTTTTTCAAAAGGGTTTTTAAAACTTTTGTCCGGTCTAGTAAAACCTTATGCTCTGATACCAAATGTAACACCCCACCTCCGCCAGGGTCACTCTTGCAAGTACACTGGCTTTGGAGGGGTGTTGGACAAGGTAAACATGCATAAAGATATCACAAGACAGAACATATGAGTAAAACAGAGTAAATAAAGTAGCGGATAAAATTACTATTTCAAAACCATAGTCAAGTTACATCAAAGTACTTAGTCATTATTTTCCAACTACTACAAGTCTAGAAACATAAACTGAAAACTGGAAATAACATAAAGTAAACTATCCCCAAAGTAGACGTGGTAAAGCCATAGCGAGCTCAAGTCCAAACCGTACATGAGCTATCCAGAAAGCAAGCTAAAGATCCAAGCTAGGTGCTAGTGTTCCCACCCTAAGAACCTTGGGGGGGGGGGGGGACGGAAGAAAAGAGGCGAAAGGAAAACAGGTCAGTCAAAAAGACTGGTAAGTCCCACCTACTATTAGTATAAAAACTAATAAAGTTAACTGGACATGTAAAACAGAGATGAAACATAGATATGGTAACTAAACTGGCATGGTGAAAAGTTAACAAGATAGATCGAGTGTGGCATCGCATATACAAGGTTAAGTTGCACCAAGTGTACTAGTATTCTAATCCATGTCAAGTATAAACAAGAAATGATCCCTTGGCCCAAAATTGGCCCAACATCATGAGATGACCTAAATCAAGGTCCAACTACACGGTCTAGTCGATTGGCTCCCTATAAGCCTAACTCGTCAAGTGTCGGTGTCATACGGCTTAATCATGGAATGTAGTTAACTGTGCAAGGTCCACCCTAGGGTGTATCCAGTCCTAGGGTGTAAATCACAGACACAAAACAAGCACGCACAGTCTGAACCTACCGGTGCCCATGTTCAACTCCGGACTTAATGTGCACGACCATGGTCCGCCTGAACTTATCTGGTGCACCATTCAGCCGTCTCTTTTGGTCTCTTACAATCAGCCCAGTAATCGTGCCCCGCCCTAGCCTAGTCCTAGGGTATCCATGATACTCCCTAGTGGGTTACTGCTGAAAAGGACCACGTAAATAGGATTTCAAGCGAGTTAAGTGTGGTTAACCCTATCCTAACCATGTATTGAGTTGGTCAAGTGTATCCAAGCGGTTCATGACTTAACCCTATCAATACATCGTGTTTAATTGGTTAAGTATTCAAGTAGTCCATGACTTAACCCTATCAATCCATCGTGTTTAATTGGTTATGTATTCAAGTAGTCCATGACTTAACCCTACCATGTGGCATTAATTAACTTAATGCACCCCAACCTCTCACATTAGACCTTGTTGTGGTTACTAGTTAAGCCGGGCGGGTCCGGGTAGCTTTACACCACAACCTAGTCTAACCTCGGGTTTTAAGCGCGACATGACCAACTACTCACATTGGGTCCTATTGTTTGTAGCTACTAGTTAAGCCGGTCGGTTCCGGGTAGATTTATGCTACAAACTCAACCCAACCTCGAGTTGGCCACTTTCATGTTTTCTAAGTGTCATGTCCATGTTCATGTTTTCAAGCAAAATCACATGTCAACTTTCATGTCATATTTTCAAGTCATGTTTCATGTCATTTAAGTTTACCCATAACGTAACCCCATCGCACGTAAGTTCGCATCAACACAAATAGATCAAAAGGGGGAACATAAGAATATGACAAGGTGGGCATAAATGGCAAAGTATATCACAAGTTAAACATGGTGATATTTGAGGCAAAAGTGTTCAACATACTAGAATATGGCCTCAACATGTATGATAGCATAAAAGGTGACTTGGCCTCAAACATGCATAATATCATAAAGGGTGACTTGGCCTCAAACATATATGATAGCATAAAGGTTCAACATCATCATATGCATGTTAAGGGACATGAGGGGTTAAGGTTTGTTAACATGCATAAGCCATAATCCATTTCATAGCATTTTTTTCAAAAGTCAACATGTAAGGTACAAGGTTCATGATAGATCCACAATCATAGATCAAGAGAGGCATGAATAGATCTATGCATATAATGATGGGTTCAAGGCAAATATTGCACTTAGGTCCAATTCCAATCTACACATGTATGGCATTAAACTTAGCAAATAGGGTGATAAACTTGTGATTAGCATATAGGTCCATCATGGCAAGTTAATATCAAGGTCATGAGGGGTTCTATGTTGCATTTATCCACAATCACCACATAAAGCTCATAGGTTTCCACCCAAAAGTCAACATAAATGGTACTAGATTCATGATAGGTAAACATTAGGTCCACAAACATAGATCAAAAGGGTCATGAATGAATCTATGCATGAAATCCAAGGCAAGCATAACACAAAAGTCTCATTTCAACTTGCTACATGTCATATTAAGTTCATAGTTTAGATCTAAGAGTAAAGGAGGGCTTACAAAGCGTGGCTATGAGAACTAGAACAGAATAGAACAAGATAGAGACGTTATAGAAGCTCTAGGAATGATGTAGCAATGCAAATAGACTTGAGAATAAGTAGCTCCTTTGATAGAAAGAAGAAAGCTTGCTCCTTTTTGCCTTAGAAGCTCTCAAGATGAAGATGGAGGCCATGATTAGGGAGCATTTTGGTAGCACTTAGTTGTAGGATTGATTTGTGTGGGTTTAGGCTAGGTCTTAGGGTCTTTTTATAGAAGTTTAGGTTAGTTTAGGCCATAGGATTAACCCTAATTTAGATCTGAGCCATCAAATCTCGTCATAGGCCTCAAAACATGACTCAAAGGGGACAGCAGGTGCACCAGGCCAAACTGGCCCGACCACCCAGGTCGACAGGGGTGTCGACTGGGCAGTCGACAACAACTGGGTTGTGTCGACTCCCAAGTCGACTCCCCAGTCTACTTGGGGGCTGGGCGGGAAACTTTCCCGCCTAGTCTGTTTGGCTCTAGATTTGAAATTTGAACTGTTTTTGAACTTGAAATTTTCTGAAAACTTTGACGGGCCATAACTTGGTCATACGGACTCCGATTCTCGAAAACTCGGACTCTATTTCGCGTATTTTTCCGAGACGAACGCAATGGCACAGCCCGTTTCCCTTGATTCATATTTTATCATTTAATTCTGCCTTGATTTATGTTATGACTTGTTATTCAAAATACGGGTTGTTACAGCTGCGATGTGTGACTAAGAAGGAATCTAGAGCGATTTTGGCAGAGTTGCACGAGGGAGAATGCGGAGGACACACTGGCGGTCAAACGTCAGCTAAGAAAATTATGCGATATGGCTATTTTTGGCCTGATGTAAATCTAGATGCCATGACCTATGTGAAGAAGTGTGATAGATGCCAGAGATTCGCTAAAATTCCAAGAGCACCTCCCACAGAGTTAACTCAAATGGTTAGCCCGTGGCCATTTGCGGTCTGGGGCATAGATCTAATTGGGGTATTGCCCACCGCAAAAGAAAATATGAGATACGCTATAATAGCCATTGACTACTTTACCAAATGGGCTGAAGCAGAACCTTTAGATACAATCACATCAAAGAAAGTAATCAATTTTGTCTTAAAAAGCATCATTTGTAGGTTTGGAGTACCGCAAAAGATCATTACGGATAATGGAACCCAATTCGAAAGCAATGAATTCCTAGACTTCTGCGCCAAGTACAAGATCAAAAAGAGCTTTGCAGCTGTGGCCCATCCGCAAGAAAATGGGCAAGTGGAAGCCATCAACAAAATATTAAAGTCAACCATTAAGAAGCGTCTTGAAAAAGCCAAAGGCAACTGGGTTGATGAACTTCCCTTTGCATTATGGTCATATCAGACAACGCATAAAACCGCTATGGGGCACACCCCATTCTCACTTGCATTCGGCTCAGAAGCTATGATCCCAGTGGAGCTAGAAGTGCCAACTCACCGCAGAATCCACTTTAACCAGAAGGAGAATGAAAAGCTACAATGGGAAGCGCTTGATTTACTCGAGGGAAAGCGAAGAGAAGCAGAGCTTAACATAGCGGCTCATCAACGGAAAGTAGCCAGATATTTCAGTACAAAAGTCAAGCCAAGAACTTTTCAAATCGGGGACCTCGTCCTGAAAAGAATTATGACAGGAACTGGGGTATTCGGTCCCAATTGGGAGGGGCCATACATGATTAGCCAGAAGTTCGCAGATGACACTTTTGAGCTAAAAACGACAGACGGAATCGCACTCCCTCGAGCATGGAATAGCATCCACCTTCGTCGTTATTTTGTTTGAAGTTTCTTTCACATGTTACTCATTATACATGCATCATGAATTGTAAATATCATGCAAAGTATGTACAAATTAATGAAAGAAACTACTTTACCTATCTAAAATCGTACATCGGCAGGTTTCAATGTCCAGCTGCTAACGTCGATTTTAATTACAGGATATTTAAGTAGATAGAAGCACACTCAAAACCAAATAAAGCTTAATGAATGCTATGGCACATCTCCAACCGAAAGAGCTTAAACACCCATTGCTTGGTACACGAACACCGTTGCCTCTCGTGTCACTAAGGATATAAAATATGAAGCCATAAATTAGGGGCATCAAGAACTCTAAACCTAAACGATGTGACACCCAGACTATGGATCAAGTTTTGCATTTCACCGTAGGGGCACATTCTTAACAGAGCTCGAAGTTCTAGATCTAAAGATTCACAATGAGACGTCGACAAATAAACTAGGGTCAGCCCCCAGAAACAATGTGACAATTAACCCAAGACCTCCCTGAGGGGCACCCGGTTCATCGCCGATGCCATTAAGATATGGCTGGACAGCGATACAAACACCGGGCTCTTTAACCCAAGACCTCCCTGAGGGGCACCCGGTTCATCGCCGACGCAATTAAGATATGGCTCGACAGCGATACAAACACCAGGCTCTTTAACCAAAGACCTCCCTGAGGGGCACCCGGTTCATCACTGACGCCATTAAGATATGGCTGGACAGTGATACAAACACCGGCTCTTTAACCCAAGACCTCCCTGAGGCGCACCTGGTTCATCGCCGACGCCATTAAGATATGGCTGGACAGCGATACAAACACCGGGCTCTTTAACCCAAGACCTCCCTGAGGGGCACCCGGTTCATCGCCGACGCCATTAAGATATGGCTGGACAGCGATACAATCACCGGGCTCTTTAACCCAAGACCTCCCTGTGGGGCACCCGGTTCATCGCCGATGCCATTAAGATATGGCTGGACAGCGATACAAACACAGGGTTTTCAAAGACCTCTTTGAAGGCATCCGCTCAAATGTTGGATCTTCCAAATTCAGCTATTGATTCTGGGTCCTCCAAACCCAGTTACTGACGGATCCAAAGACCTCTTAGGAGGCATCCGACAAGTTCACCAAGCATTTGAATTATTCAGACTCAACGAACGATGGATCAAAAATCCTTTTAAGGACACCCGGTCATAAGCCGAATCTGCCGAAATTCGGTTAGTAGCAAAACCAAAAATTTCCCTCAAAGTTATCTTATAAAAAAAACACAAGTAACTGACCCACTCAGTTACCTGGAATAACAGATTCCTTTATCTAACTGTAAATACCATGCCTAAATTTTCGAAGTATTGAAACCAATTGTGATATGAGGGCACTGCCGGCGCATTAATAAAATTTAATGGTGCTCTCTTAAACATACTACAATCCGGTTATAATTTCATAAAAAATCGGCATTAGATTATTTCAAAACTTAGCCTGTAATAACAAACAGTTTATAATGCAGAATCTGTATTACAAATGCAAAACAAGAAGATACAACGAAGCTAAAAGTAAAAGCTTAAGTACGAGAGCAGAGCACAACTTCATTCTAACGTCATCGCATAGCATAATATACACACAACCAAAATTACATCATCCATCAAGCAAGTCAAACGCAGGATCAAGCATATAAGCTAAAGTCATAATCGAGGTCTAGCACTCGCATTAAACAATCCAGTCCAATAATTTACATGCATAAGATGACAACCCAAAAAGAAGAATAAGAAAGTCATGAAACTCACGATTCCTTCCCATCATGAAATCACCCCCTAAGCAGAAGGAGAGGGAGGCGGATCAATCTTTCCCTCCTGGCCCAGAAGGTCGGCAATGACTCTATCTCTAGACTTCAAGGCTCAGATAAACATGGCTTTGTCATCCTCCAGAATAGAAACTCACTCAAGATTCTCTCTGTTCAATCTCTGGAGGTCACTGGCAAGCATGTTCCAACCAATCATCTTCTTTGCAATATAATTCTCAAGGAGATTGGTGTGTTTCTCAAACCAATCTCTGGTATTATCAAGCTGGGCAAGAGCACTACGTTGTATGACATCTATATCATTAGGAACAACTTGTTTGTCGGGCGGGTATATGTCCACCTCCACACGTGCACCCTGTAAGCACCATCCTTCGAATCATCTAGCAAGTTCAGGATGACATGGTTCAGAAACATAGCAAGGTCTATCCATGATGGCTCGCAGATCTTAGAGAGATGGAACATTATAAGTAGGAGGGTTCGAAGTGGAATAAGCATCTGTTTCAAGCAACTCATTCGAATTGCGACGTTTCCGAGAATCATCCTCCTTTAAAGGATCCTTCATCTTGTTATGGCTAGAAGACATCGTACATAAGAAACAACATTTGTTGAGAAAAGAAAGAGGAAAACATGTCCAGAAGTATTCAACCCAGTTAAGGCACTTCGGGTCGTTGAAATCAATCAGGGTTTCGGGTCACGCAAGAAACTCATATCAATTTATGGCGCGAGACTTATGTCGACTCACGACATGAAATTCATGATGACTCACAACTTAAGACCCATGAAGGTCCACGACATGAGACCCACATCAGATCGCACCTTCAAATTTTGAATGGATCAATTCCCGAATTCAAGTTGTTCATGCAACATATCATCTCGACCGACTTGGGTTATAGCTACAGATTGATAACTCACATAGGCATAACGACATAGGTTTTTCATCACGACTTAATGCCGGAATCGTCAAACAAACACAAGTAAAAAAAACATATGTATAACATCAACGGCAAAACAACAGAAGTTCATGGTTTGAGCATTTTAGTAAGCAATCGGTGTGTATTATACAAAATTAAAGTCTTGAATGAATCAGAATACTTCACATCGATCATACACAACTGCCTTATCACAATCGTGATCTACAGTCAGATTCATAAACATTTCAATACCACAAAATTATCAAAAACAGTTCGAAAAATCATCTATATGTAAAAACCGAATAAAAATCCTTAATTCCTATATAAATCCTAGCATTCACAAAAGCGTAAACGAAATTAAACCTGAAAGATGAGCAGAACTTCTTAACAATGATTTTTGAATGTCTGGCGATCAAGAGATGCTTCTGTTTTTTGTGGCTCACGGACGAAGATGGCTTGGACTGACTTCGAATGATGGTAAGAGTGAGTTGGAATTTGACAAGAAACTTTGATCGACGATGATGATTTCGCAGCTCAATGCCCGTCCGCCATTAACAAGGAAAAACTCCAGAGTTTGGAGTGGAATACGAATGGGCATAGGGGTTACGAGGTGATATAAAGACACATGAACTGTGGACCGAACTAAGGATAGACCCGAAGCCCAATACGGCAAAATGACTTCTAACGGCATGATGGCCAAATACGACATAGGGAAAGAAACGACTTGGTCCCCCTAGCAAAGCTTTTAACTACTTGAACGAAAAGACATGGCGAAAAGAATGATTCGAAGCCCATATTATCTTTGATAGACACGGACTATGAGGGGCAAATGTTAACCCATAAAAATAAGGGTTTGAGCCATGTCGAGTTAGCCAAGCCATCAAGAGCCATGTCGAAACAAGAGGGCCAAGACGTTAAAATGATGCCAATGATAGTCAAGTCATTGGGTTCGTATGAAATAAACCAAGTCGGACTCGGATTCATGGCGTGGGAACCAGGACGCTTCAAGGACATATCGCAAGGAAGGGAACAACAACAAGCCGCTTTTCAAGGCATGTCGTATCTCTCCATGTCGCTCCGTAGAAACCAGGTCGATCCCAGGTCATGCCACATTTCATTTATGGTGACAAAGTAAAGCAAAGGCACCTGGCAGTCATGTCGTCATGACGCAAGTCATTATCTCATTAATCGTCCATGTCGGCCTTAAGTTATGTCGTAGGAGGTAAGTTAGGTTCAGGAAACGCATCATGCTGTCTCGCTCTCATGCCGCTCGACGACATGAAATGCAGGCTGCTACTCAAGATCTCAAGATGATCCATGTCGTGGTCTATTCATGCCGCATCCAGCTATTACCAGATTGTTGACAGCTATCATCCGAACGAGATGAACCATGTTAAGGAGAATCATGACGTGTCAAAGGCTCAAGGAGCTCAGAAGCATAGGGTCGTGCGACATGAGTCATGCCGCCCTGCCTCCATATCGTTCTACGACGTAAAGGGTAAGTCACTAATCAAGATCTGAAGTTAAACCATGTCGCGCCCCGCTCATATCGCCTCCAGCTAATGTCGAGTCACCCGAATGAGATGAACCATGCCGTAGAAAATCATGTCATGTTGAGAACTCAGGATATCAAGTGGTTTATTATAGCGGCATGGGTCATTTTGTCTGGCGCCATGAGTCATAGCGTTTCTCTACATAATTATGAAACTGCCACCTGGTCTTGAAATCTCCTATAAATACCCCCTCACTTCTTCATTTGGGAGGGGGGATCATGAGACCACGAAGTGCTGCCGAAAATATTCCACAACAATTCTAACATCCATTCAACATCATAAATTGAAGATTAATCCGTGGATCATGATTTCCATCAAACACATCCAAATGATTCAAGAGTTGAAGATTGATTGAGAAAGCCTACATGAAAGAGGGATTCCTTTCGATTCTACCGCATCTACATCAAATCTCCGCTGAATAATTCTCTTCTCAATCATCTTTAGTAGATTAAGTGTCATTCATGAGTAAGGAAGTGATAAGATTGATGTAAGAGAGAAGCTAATCTTGTAATCTTCATATTGATAATGGAATCTCTTATGAAAGTGGATGTAAACCCTTATTGGGTTGAACCACTATGAACCTTGTGTCTTTCACTCACATTTCAATCGTTTTAAGGCTCCACTTTTCATTTTTGTGAGATGTTTCTTCACATTTTGGGTGTTTTGTCCAATTTTGGGGGAAAACACGGTTTATTATTAATTTTTCTTCAATTTTGTTGAATAAATGCTAAAAAAATTTGGGGCCTATCGCCCCCGAACCTCCGAAATTTCATGATTGTGACCTCACCAGGCTTTAATCCTTGCTAAGCCACTGGTTTCAGGCATATGTTTTCGGATTGAGTAAACACTTAAATCCTTTATTTCAAAGTGACCTGGACACATGCTCAAGCGTTGATCATGTGATATTGGTCATGATAGCGTGCTTGACTTGGTATGAATGCAGAACTGAGTTTCTTTTCCTTTTTTATTACACTAGATAAGTTTCCGATCCATGTAAAATCCGGATCGACCACCGATTTGGAATCAGCTACGAATTTACTAGGGAAGTGGATAAGCCACTTGAATCCCTTCTGCCTACAAAGTACCCCTATCTCCTTATTCTTTTTTCTTCTTGCTTTACTTGCGCCTTTGAAACCATCAAACAATCCTCTGCACTCTATACCATTTTAACATCATTTTCTCCTCGACTTATCTATTCGAACCTATGCCTAGCTATCCTCACCGCACTTTATCCTTCATTTCAAATCAATCACTTCATCTAGGTGGTTTATACTGCTTCTTGACCTGTGATTTTGACACGGTTCTATTTTGGAGTGAACTCAATGGGCGTAGTTGGTGATAGGAACTGGACTGTGATGCAGAGATGAGGGCAATTGGAGGGGAGAGATGGAAAGGAGGAATGGGTGGTGTGGATGACATGAATAATAGATATTTAGAAGGATGATAGGTTGGTTCAGTGGTGAAAGAAAGAAGGAAGGAGAAGTAAGAAATAAGAAAGTTTAGTATCCGATCAGCACGTTTATTAGAGCATTGGATTGGTGGCATAGTTTTGCAAGAGTTCGCACTCTAACATTTTGCCAGACTATCTTAGTCATCAACTTAAATGTACATATCGGATTTGCACATCCTCTAAACTTTGATAAAGGACCTTTGATATAGAGCATACTTGGATAGACTTTCCAAGTAGATAATCCATGCATATGCACATAGGCTTTTTAAACTAATGAACTTCAGTTGGCCATAAAATTGTTAGTTATCGCCGATCAATTCAAATGTTTAAAAAGATTTTGCGCTTATCAATCCGGAGGTCGGTGATACGGTCAACAATGTTAGTCTTTCTGGATGATCCTTTTGTGCTTTTAGCTATAAAACTTCATGATTTCTATTACATCACTGCATACACTGCACTGTTCCTCATACATAAGTAGGTACATGTTCATTACTCTAACTATTATCGTTTGCTTACTTTTATGGTATCCGTATATGCGACGATTCGGTCATGTTTCTGAGATGAATGCTAAGCAAGAGGCAGACCTAAGCGAGAGGGGAACATAAGGTCCCAACAGCCCTACAAAATTTCCTGATTCATCCACAAACTCCAAGGAACAACATATCACTATCATGTCGAGTTGTATGTTGAGTAACAAAAAGAAGTTGCTGGGAAAGTCATTCAAGCATCTGATACCCTAAGGGACCATATTATTAGAAAATCCAACTGATTCTCTGTCTTTGTCACTAATTGAAGCCAGGATACGAAGGCTCAAATTTAAACACAACATTCCATTTGAGGATGTTTTGGTCCTTGGTCCAGAAGATAGGGAAGACATAACTCCCTAAGGTTATACTGCGTGCAATCGATATATGTGTATGGTCAGGTGTTTGCCGCCGTCAAACTCATGCATCCATGAAATTCTACACCATATGGTAATTTTCCTGTGCAACTTTATCAATTGTTGCCCATGCTATTTGCTTTGCACATGCATCTTATACTTAGGGGATGCCCATCGTGTTCCAACCATCGGTGATATTCATTTTTTATTTCACTTCAAATGGAGAATTTTTTTCATAGTCCTTCACCTATTATGAAGACGCTTACCATAACAAATTTTTGGTAGGTAGTCGGAATAAGCTTAGTGGCTTTAAGACAGTTTGGCTCTATATCCGGTGCCCAGAGGGCTTTTCTTTACATTTTGTTGCAAAATATTCATAGGTGTAAGGTGGTGTTGATGCGATTTTTTGGTAAAGTAGTCACATGTTAAGTTGACGGCTATCAGTGTACTCGACACTTGAGTAAGGATTCAGAAAACGCTAAGCGATTTTGTAACAACCCGAAAATCCAAGCCAATTTAAAATTTTTATTTTGGCAATTTTAATGAATTTTGAATATTTAAAATGAATTATTTTAAATAATGACGACGAGAAATTTATTTTGAATAGAATTAGAACGTATATATTTATTTGAATCGACGTTAGAATATAAATATTTATTTTTAATTTTAAAAGGAATTGGAAATGGCGCGGTAGTTTGAAAATTCGATTTCAAAATTCAAATGAATGTACAGGATTCAAAATAAACCAGATTTTAGAGAAACGAAAAATATTAGAATCTATTTGAAAATATCTTTCCAACGAATCCGAAAAATCAAAATTTCATAGCAGGAATCAAAAGTTACGTCCAATTGAAAATTCAGAATAGTCGCTATGGAATACTGGCCCTTAAAAATAGCAATTTTGCAAACGACCTCGGTTTTCGACGAAACCACTTTTGTTGGATCCAGAATGTCAAGTTATTACTAGATTCCAAAATTCATAATTTTTCGAATCAATATGTGAGCATGGAGAAGTAAAACGTGTTTTAATAGTTTCAGTCAATTTCGATCGACCAGAAAATGGCCATTTTTCAAACGGTCTTAAAATTTGACGAAATTAGTGTTGTTAGGACTGTATCGTCAATACGAAGCTAGAAATAATTTTTCGGGAATTTTTAGAGTCTGTGTATGTGGTCCCAATAAATTGAAATGTACGTTCAAATTCAATATATAGATTTATATTTTGATTTTGACGGAAACTGATCAAAACGATAGAATTGGCTTATGAAACATATCCCATTGCGTTCAGAATGGGGGTAATTCGCTAGGGACGACAGTCAGTGGGTCTCGTTTCGAAGTCGAAATAAAAAAGTTGCTTTTAGGGGATTTAAAATAATTAAATATAATAAACCCCTCCTTCTCTTCAAACCAAGTCAACCCCCCCTTTTTTTATTCACCACGATCGAATTCAGTTTTAGAAAAAAAAGAACCGCTCCTTCATCCCGCCGCCATCCACGCTCCGGTCTACCCGCCACCATCGCGACCTCCTTCCCCACCAACGCCGCCTCCAGCGCGCCTCCCCAGGCCACCACGACCCTGTCGCGCGCCCCTCCCTCTCCGCAGTAGACCCTAGCTCCCAAACCCGATGGAAACAGCACCCACCGCCGACGCCCCTGACCGCCACCCACGACCCTCAGCGCCCTTCCCCGACGCCTCAGCAAACCCCGGCAGCTCCTCTTCCTCCTCCGATTGAATTTTTGTGAGTTTTTATTTTTATTTTATCTATACTTCTTTAATGTAATTAGTTTTAGAAAGGATTTTAAATCAGTTTTTCTTTAAGGATAGCATTGTTTGGATAGCGAGAGGAGTACGATTTTTCATAGGGAAAAGAAATGATTTTTCATAGTAGAAAGATTTGTTTTTTTAATGATAAGAAAGATTTGATTTTTATGTTAGTAAAGATAGGATTTTTAACATTATAAATATTCGATTTTTATATACATGAAGTTATGATTTTTATTGTTCGAGTGGTAAGGTAAAAATATGATTTTTAATGATGTAGAGTGATAAAAATATAATTTTTATATATGTAGCGTAATAAAAATATAATTTTTATATATGTAGCATAATAAAAATATAATTTTTATTATATGAGAAGTGAAATAAAAATATAATCTTTACAGTGTATAAAGTGAAATAAAAATATGAATTTTATTTTTATCATGAAGTAGTGAGAATAAAGATTCGATTTTTGTAGTATGTAGCGAATTAAAAATATGGTTTTTATATACTAGAGAATATAAAATGTGATTTTTATATATGTAGCGAATATGGACGACGAAAATGGCAAAAGGCGAACACGGCAAAGGTTTTCTACATGTGAAGAGTCGTGGCATTTGGTTTAGCTCTAGGTGAGAACTCCTCACTTTTAATTTGTTTTCTAGTTGAAATATATACTAGGATGCAAACGGTGCTTAGCAGCACCCGACACCCGTCGTCCACAGACCATGGATGACTTGTTTGTTTAATTGATGTGTTATGAAAGTTGATTGTGTGATGTGGAATAGAATAAAATATTTTATAGTTAAAAATATAATTTTTAACGTGTATATAAAATAAATAATTATAAACAAATCGGATGGTTTGTTTATGTACACCCATTTGACTGATATTGATTGGGACGATAAATTTTACACATCGCCCAACTGCACAAATAATAGTCAGTGTTTGTTGATTTGAAACCCCACACGGGTGTTGGGATGATATTTGGCGTACACTAATCCTAATTTTTTAGTTGTATGTCGATCGATTGGTTGACAGACTGTGTAAGCGTTAATTATTTATATTTAATGCTTATGCAGTTGTGTGGTGCACTTTGGATGATGGTTGATTATTTATCATTGCTATTATATACATGTGTTGTATGGAATCCATATAAATAACATTATATGATAATTGAGTGGGTCTCATTCCAAGTTAGAAAATAAATTATATTCATGTGTTGAATAAACAAAATAGTAATGTGTTGACAATACTCATGTGTTGAGAATATTCATGTGTTGAAACTATTCATGTATTGAGAAAATTCATGTGTTGAATGAAATATTTATACAATAAAATTCACATTTTTATTGTAAGTAAGAATTAATAAATATTCATGTGTTGAATAAAGTATATATTCATGTGTTGAAGAAAATATTCATTTGTTGAATGGAATAACGAAGTTATTGAAATATATAAAGCCGTGTTGATTAGAATTGCGCCATTTTAACACGAACGATATTTATATCGGTTATATTCGTTTTTATAATGAATATTGAAGAGGAAGTGATTTCAAAATATAACGTTTTAAAAATATTATCATTTATATACTAATGATATGGAATATTCAATTTTAATATAAAATTGAATATGAAGTTGAAATCATTTTTTTAAAACGAATTTAAACGATTTATAAAATACGTTTAGAATTGAAATCAACGAAATATATATATATATATATTATTAAATGGCCTGAATAGAATGAGCCGCGCCGCGGCAGTTCGCGAATTTCAACCATTGACTTCGAATTGACGTTACGGGAGATCCGACCGTCGGATTCTCCTGAAACTGGAGCCGTTGGGTTCGTATCGAAAAGAGCTTTCCAATGAATATTAGAAGTTTGAAATCTAACGATTGGATTTGCAATTATGTCCAAATCAAATTCGGAAAGGGTCGCTGTAAGTGCAGTTCGACGACCGTAATTGGAAATCGACTGTATGAGCCTTGATAAAATTATTAAAAATATCAGTAATTTGTGTAAAATCATAATAAATGATTTAGAAAGAATTGGGATGAAAAATCCCATATTTAAAAAGGATAAAAATATATTTTTATCGAAATGAATTAGTTTTGAACTAGAATTATAATCCAATGTTTTTGAATAAATTAATTGGATTTGAGGTGGTTTTAAAATAATCAGAATTTCCAATATACGAATTGGAATGGATTTGAATCGAAATTATCTTCGGAATATTTTGATGTTAGATTTCGTGATTATACAGATATGGTTGTGGAAATTTGAAAGATATATTTATATCATTATTTCCAATACGATATTTGTTGATTTCAGAATTTGATATTGAATATAAGCCGATATATTTTCTATTCAGAGCCTTGTATTTAATATCAAATGGGATTTTGGATTCGTCATGAATGGTGTCTTAAATAACACTGTTCTTGAACCCAGTTTAGAAAAGAATAAATCTTTTAATTAAGATTTAGTGAAATTGTCCAATTAATTAGTATTTAATTGGAACTGAATTCAAATTGGTTTTTGGGGTTTATCATGAGCGGTGGTTTGAATAACACCTGATCTTTAACCCGATTAACAATGGAAAGTGATTTTGGGTTTATCATGGAACGTGTTTTAGATGACATTGGTTCTTTAACCTAGTTAAATTCAGGACATTGATTTGTGGGAAGATTAAAACTAAGTGGAGTTTTAATGAATCTTTAATTAGATTAAAGTGATCGAGAATGGAGTATCACCAGTTTTGCTCCAAAGCGATAGTTAAATCTTTAATTAGATTTGAACGTGAAATGGTAATTAATATTTATCGATAACACCATGGTGTTAGATATGGAGTATTACCAGTTTTGCTCCATGGGATGAATAGGTTGGGATTGGGAAATAAAATAAATGATTACTTCAGTGTGGTTCGCTAATCCCGACTAGTTTGGAAAACCTTAACATGGTTTGAAATGATATCCAAAGGAAGATTAAAGAATAAATTTAGAAGAATTTATCTTTGATAAAATTAATGGGAACCTTTCCCTAAGAATGTGAATATTTGAATAAATGAATATTCTGAATTGGAATGAGGCGTATGTTGTGTTTTTGTAACACTTGTTTATTATATACGTGGGTTATTCGGAAAGGCCGGGTTTATAACCATTCTGAATAACCGATTCGATGATAAGTCAAAGATGAAGACGGTGGTTGAAGACAGGAGGTCTTCACATCATTTGGATGATTATTGATGATCTTGATTAGGCTGTACACCCAAGAGGAGGGAATCAGTTGGTGATCGTCCAGACGTACTTGGAGATCAATGGATATGCGAGGAATAAGGTTCCTCCAGTTTCGTTCAGACCCAGAATGAACTTGTAAGTGGACTGTGTGTCTGACACTGGATTTTATTCTATATGATTGATTTCTATTAAATATATATCTGTTTGGCGGCGAAGAATTTATTCTCTTGCTTAACGCCCTTCTCTGAGAAGTGCGAACTCAGAGATTATATATTGATGGATATCAATCGCATGGCATGAATTGCCTGTGTGGCATGCCTAAGTGGTAAATGATCAAGGCTTTTGTCGAAAAGCAGAGTCTTGTGGTTGATGATCAAAGCACGGCCTATGTGGCGTAGCTTTGTGTATGGCGTTAATTCGCGAGCCTCACACCTCGGTATGAGTCAAAAAGGGATAAGGACCCAAGGAGTGCACTACGTTTCTTTCTAGCTATGGGTGCTGTCAGTGACCTACCAGCCCTAACAAATATATTATTTTTACTTTTGTGGTTATTTGAATGCGAGGCGCCTCGGATATAGGTCCTATAGGACCGGGAAATGTGTGTTCAGGAATAATTAATCCTCAAAAGTAGGAGAGGACCGACCTTGGAGGTTCCAAGGATCGCTGTGTGTGGTCCTGAGACATTTGCTAGAGTATCTCGAACGGAGAGGAGCTTGCCCCTTGCCTCGACTGATGACGGAAATCCAATTTCCAATACGTGATAATTCAGTTTTATTTGTAGAACCTAGTATGGCGACATAGTAGATGGTAGTTATGCCATCTATGATTGATACTTATGATTGAAATTGTTTTGACACTATACACTTATAGTAATATCAAAATAATCTGTTTTTAAACGTATCAAGCATTCTTTGGCTATTATAAGGTAAATCTCTATCCTCCGGCTTGCGTTGCATTGTGTGATGGGACCTGGGTTTTATAATAGCTTCATTTTTCTTTATTTAGCATTGCGCTATTTGTTTTATGCACTGGTATTCTTGGGAGGAAACCCGTTCCCTGTTATACGGCGTGGTCCCTTGATTTACCTAACTTTAAACATAAAGATTAATAACTGTTTTAGTTCTCACACCAATCACATGACTGACCTGGAGTTTATTGTTTTTAACCTAAACTCTGGGTGCCCATATTTTCCACACGGGCAGCTAGTAGTTTTGGTTTTGCAGATTTATATTCACAGGATGCTGGTTTACAGCTGGAACGATACTCGGAAAGCTCTGTATCCGTGTATTTCTTTCAGTTGTGTGTTGTATTATTTTTCCGCTGCTATGTATTTAAATGTAATTTAAATCTCTGATATTTGTCAAATGTGTAATATTTATTCATACTCTGTATATTCTTGTATTCTGATGGAATTGTTGTAATAAACAATGAAATGTTCTTATGTTTGTGTTCTGATTCGTCTTGTCCTCAAAGCAATCCGGGGTTGCGAACGGTCTTGGTCGGTTTAGCGACCAATTCAGATCGAGCGAAATTCCCAATTGTTACAGGTTTGTTCGAAGTCGCGAAGTGTTGGGAAAAGTTTGGGAATATCGTCATTCCCAGAACGACGTTCTCGGATTAGCAAAGTCGTTCAACACTTCGAGCACGAAATAATATTTTGTACTTGGCAAATTCTCGGATCGACCTCAATCACCCTAAAATGCTTGATCGCGTCGCGGTGATCAAGGACAAAACTTGGATCAGGCTAAAATTTTGGCATGGGCTCAATTGGGATTCGATCATTAAAAATTGGGTGATCACATAGGCATGATCACTTAAAAGCTTTGAATCCGCTCAGCCATAGCAAGAAAGTTGGTTTTGGAAATTTTGAAAATCAACTCCTCAAAAATGCTTGCACAACATGGTGTGATCAAACATAAAACAATAGCATGCATCATCTTTGGCAAGGCCAATTCTAGTATTAGGACATATCTTTCATATCCCAAAAGCGGGATCGACTCGCGTTGCTTAAGCAAAAAAGGCAGATCACATC
Source organism: Allium sativum (assembly GCA_030737875.1). Taxonomy (NCBI): domain Eukaryota; kingdom Viridiplantae; phylum Streptophyta; class Magnoliopsida; order Asparagales; family Amaryllidaceae; genus Allium; species Allium sativum. Next base: position 437,589,855 of record CM060919.1, read on the forward strand.
GGGTTGATCAAGGGAAAAATTCGGTTGCACATCTGGTTGGATACTTTCGATCCCAAGATCGGATGAGGCGGGATACGAGTCAGGGCAAGATTTTGGATACGAAATCATGGGGTCAACACGTAATTGATGGACTTGGTACCTATAGGGATTGATACTGTCTGACTTTGGCATGGATAATCTAGCAATGTGCCAGAGCAAGGCGGATCACCATTTTTCATGTGATCAAGACATCATGATCACGTATTTTCTGGATACGAAGCTTTGTAATTAGGGAGATAGGAAATTTACCCTTGGGCATGGGTACTATCAAAGCGTGATCGACATGGAATGCTCACCAATTATTTGGTGATCAACGCATGTTTTCACTTTGGTTTTTGCCTTAGGATTCGAGTTTCTGAAAAACAACTCAGAATTTGGCTTCAGTATAAAAATCTTCTTGACCTATAAACTTCATATAGAAGTTTTCGTTTAATATTTAGGCATTCTCTTGGACTTTTGACTTGCTTTTGGACATATTTGTCATACTTGGAGCTTTGAAGGATGCTAATGGCTATTTTGGCCTTGTAGGAAGTTTGCAAGGAATTTGTTGCTTCTCATTTCTAGTTTTGCACAACTCCAAGTGCTGGAACTTGGGATTTGGAGCATTCTTGGATCTCCTTGGACATTGGAGCACCATGGACAATTTTGGACTTTCCCTACACATTTTGGCCTAAGAAAGAAGAAGAGGGGTTTTGGGCAAAATTAAGAATTAACAAGGGCTTTTCTATTCTTTGTCTTAACTTTGTAAATTCAAAGTGTTCAAACTTAGATTAACATTGTAATTGTAACAATGATTTGAATGATTACTATGTAGTGGACGTAGACGTTAGTGCCAAACAACTATAAAAAGTTGTGTGTCCCTTTACATTTCTTGCATTTTGGATATTTGGATATCGGGTTTACTACTCAACCAACTCTTGGGTAATGGCGTGCACGGGTAACCAACTCCCCACGTCAACATTTTAGCGCACCAGGAAGGGGGGCACGACAACTTCGGCTTTGCTTCGGATTCATCTTAGTTGTGAAAACGGACTTCGCTTGCTTTTCACTATGGTTAAACGAAAGAAGCTCGACCCTATCGCCGAGGCTCAATGTATGTGAGATAAAGGTAGTCAAAAATATTCTTCGACTATAAATCCCTCGAACTTGTTCACTCGAGTGGATGCGGACAGAAAGATTAAGGATTTGGCTTCGGATTTGAACACTCACTTGGAGTGGCAAGAGGAAGTGATGAATACCTTTCTCGCTTGGATTGTGGTTAGGTTTGGAAGTGTTGGAAGGCCGAAAGGCCGAAAGGCCAGGAGGATATCTTCGAAATGAGCACTAGTGTTCTGCAGGTCACGACTTGGGACTTAGGGGCAACCAATCAAACTCAACTACAAGACGATGTCGATCCTCGGACCAGTGTCGTTCCTGCTACGCTTGGGGGCAATACCCCTAACCCTTATGTCGTTCCAGCTTCTGACACTTTGGTTGGTTAAGTCGCGGGTTCCATCAACCGTGATAAGGCTCAAGCACATTTGCGCGATGGTTTGGATGGTAGCTCTCCCACGGTTTTAGAAGTAATAATTATGCCCGTTGCGGTTCCTCGGACTGGGATTCAACCAAAAGTTCTTATTGCAAATCAACCAGTTTCTAACATGGAACTAAACGCTAGCGCACCAGTGTAACAACCCAGAATTTTGACAATAAATAAACCAGCGATTTAATTAGATTTCCAAAAATAGAAATTTCTGCAAATGATGGAATTCAATCACGAAACTTGCATCATTGCGTTCGTCATGGAATTCTGGTCAACTTTCATTTTTGGAGTTTCGTGTACGGAGTCTATATGAAAAAGTTACGAATGAAATACGAAAAAAGAATGGAAATAATTAAAGTGGAATAAAATATGTATGGTAAGCAATTAATGCCTGGTCACCGTGGCAACCATGTTGACCATAGCGGTCGGCCGACGGTCGATCGCCACGTCAATTCCAAGTGATCTGGAACAGCACGGCGGCAAGGATGGTATATTATTTATATAATGAATGGACCTATGTTATATTAAGAGCTAAGCGAGGTGAGACGACGGAAGCCTCGCTTCGCTTAGTGGCGCTAAAGCGACGCTTAAGCACTGCTTAAGCGCTAAATCCATTCGGAGTCCAGCTATGCCTAATGGCTCTTAAATAGCTCCTAATTAGCACTTAAGCAACAACTAAGCAGCGCTTAAGAAATGCTTAATCATTATATAAGTAATTCATTACATAATACTATCAATAAATGCTGAAGTTTAGGCGAGGCGCTACTAAGCGGTGGAAAAAGCCTGCTTTAGCGCTAAAAAAGCGCGCTTAAGCGCTAATCGCTTAATGCCTTCTGCTTTTTAAAAATTAAGCATGTATTTGCCAAAATCGCTTAAACGCTGCTTAAGCGCGCTTTTCATAACACAGGAATGGACAAATTATTATGAAAATTAATATATCAGTTCAAGGCCATTTCAAATCCTATAAGTAAAAGGTTAGGCCTTCATCTTTTCTATATATTTCTTAGAATGGCAATGATGCTCTGCCATTTCTTTTCTCCTCAAACAAATTCTAAAATAAAATATATTCATATACAAACATAATCAAACATAAATAGTATAGATTTTAGGAGATAAATCAGATTCAAGTGGAAAAGGGTATGGATTGGCATTTAGGTTCTTCTTCATCAGATTTCTTCCTCTTTTCTTATTTTTGTTTTCAAATCTACATATCTGAAAGTATCCCCTTTTTAGAATAACCGCAAATTAGTAAGAATTTATGAATTGTAGACCTAAAAGACTATTCGGATTCAAATTTGCATGCTTTCAAGTGAGTGGGGAATCTATATACACAGTTTACAATAATCTGATTACTTTGTTTGTATTAAATTAGAAACATATGCCTATATGTTCATCAGATCCGTTATAGTTTTTGTCAGATCTAAAAGAATAATGTGGTTTGAATATTATTATTCTATAGGCTTATTAGATTTTTCATAATATTGCCTACAATTGTGTTTAAAGATATTGTGGTCATTGCAAACACCATAGATTTGGAAATCAGTCCCATAGATCATTTTTAGCGTGTAGTTTTATTCCAGATTTGTAGTTTTGGTGTTGTTTTGTGATTCATTTAAGTTTTGTTAACAAGATATAAGTCTATTTGTGTTCATTTTTGTTTGGGTTTTAACTTGATCATTATTATATGCCTTTTTGTTCATTTTCAATATAAATACAATATTTGAAGTCAATAAGAAATATGTACAAAAACAAAAAGGAAAGGACTGCGTAAATTCATGTACAAATATTGTTTTATATATGTTTGTGCATATGTTACATCAACCATTTCAAAAACATACATATTACACATTTCTTATGATTTGATATATGTTTCTTCCTCTTTTAAATATTTTAGGCATCATTTACAATAATTACTATTATTGACCTTTTTGCAAGATTTGAAATCGTATTTCAAGATTGGACACAAAAAAGGATTGTTTTGGTTGTTAGCTTAACCCAAAACATTGAATGTAATAATAATAGAAATAAAGGAATAATAACTACGTTAACTACGCGAATATATATATATATATATACGCACACATTATCTGTCTAAATATACGAAAATAATGCAAAATATATTATAATTAATGTTTGTTATATATGTATGTTTAATTGGTTTCCGTTTTTATGGAATTACAAACGGAAGTATAATCCGTATTAAATGGAAATATATATATATATATATATATATATATATATGTATGTATGTATGTATGTATTATGGTCGTTGTAACAATACATGTAATTGATTTGCAATAAATAAGGTCATAAAAGAATAATAACTATTAAAACCATCATTGATTTAGGGAAAACAAATTAGATTAGGTAGTTATGCCTAAATGGCTACAATTATAAAACATTGACTAGCAACAGGAATTGTAACTCCAATTAAATAAAAAAATAGTTGTTATGACATATATATATATATATATATACACACACACACAAGAATGAATCAAGTTAAAATAAAATAGAAAGATTTAAGTGGTTACAATAATTAGACTAGGATAATTGGGACTGATACAATAGGAACATTCATTGGTTTAGTTAGTGCCTTAGGAAAATATGACTGTTATGGTCATAAATGGCAATAACCCAAATAAATAGCAATAAATGGAATTAAAAGGGGATTGATTAGTGTTGGTTGTTGTTTTAGAAATAATTAATTAAACATAATAGGAGAAGAAATGTATAGGTTTTCCTTATGCTATTCTAGTTAATCTAGGATTAATATAATTAGAAACTAGAATCGGATTTAGTAGGTTAATCATGTGAGCTCATTTGCCTTATTCAACAGAAATCTGCACCTTTCAACATTCAAATATATGCTCAACTGATGTGAGACATCATTGATCATAGGAACCCATGACAATAGTTCGAGTACATACGTGTATTATTTCCAACTTTAAGGTTTTCTTCATGAGTGAGGTCTCCTCCCATCCGAAAGAAGGAACCAAAACGGAAAATACTGCTTTAGGAATTAAGGTCTTAAGTGGTTAGATCCACCTTTAAAAAAATTAAGCAATTGTGTTGCCTACCTCACATATATAAAAGCATCAAAGGCTAACTTGGTGCGAGTTTGATAATCTCCATGATCAGTCTACTTCCCTTGGGTCTTAGGTGGCTAGGGTCTAGGGTCCGCCCAGAAATAGGATTTAAATGACCACTACAGAGGTACCATAGGTCAACCTATCCTAAGGGGGAAGTATTGAGTGATTACGGTATTATCCTAATAAGTTTGGCTAGATGGTAACGAGGGGGTCCACCATTGGGAGGTATTAAATGGCTTACTACGTCTACCTATCTGATTGGTCCTAAGTGATTGTTTACTATATCTCGTCCTATCTGGGGGCATGGGTATGTATGCGTGAATGGTAGGAGCCTTAAATTTGTAGGACTTATAGCTAGTGTCCCCTAATTTGTATTAGAGTAGGGTAAACCATCGAAAAGGTATTAAGTGACCGATGGGTCCGCCAAGAGTCTTAAGTGACCAAAAGGATCCACCCTTATATATCATTGATAGTGAGGTCTTAAGTGGCTATATAGAAATAAATTGTCCCTAATATTAATAGTAAGTAGTTGAGAGTCCACCTCTTAGTTTTTGGTAAATAGTTGAACGTTGGTTTAAAGGCTTCATAATCATGCGTAAACGTTCTATCTCAGTATCATTATCATTTGAGATCCTATCTTGGGTATTGTAGTTAGTGTCATGTGTATGTCTTTACATGGTTAGGTTAGAATTACTTGCCTTGGTAGACATATGTATCTGAACAAAATGGGATACATCTGTGTATTGTAGGCTATGTTATACTCTTTTTGCTCACCAAAAATTATTGTTTTGATCCTCTTCTTATTGCAACTACAAGGTTATCTCGAGAAGGTCAGGTTCCCGCAGGCATTCAAGTTTGGTTTTCGGTTCTCGTCCTCTCTCATTCTCGGTATTGATGTGGTGACTTACTCTTATAAGGCAGTTAACCAAGTTAATACTAGTTTATCCTATTTTGTATCTCCTATAAGCTATTTTATCATACTATGATTATGCTTACGTTCATTTATTTGCAGGTACCAGATTCACACATTCCATGTTTGGATGGGCTTGAATTTATATTTTTGTTGGAATTTGGGCTTAGAAAAGTGTGGGGTGTTACATTTGGTATTAGAGCTTAGGTTAGACGATAAGAGGAATTAGTTAAATTAGGATTCATGAGAGAACGTGTCCGATTTTCTTTTCTATTTTCTTAGTCTGTCTTACTCAATTTTAAATTATTTCGACGATAAAATAGTTGTGGGGCTATTTATTTTATATGGGCCTTAAGCGACTAAGAGTTGAAATATGTTGAGTTTGAGTTTCTATCCAAATTTTCTTACCGCACAGTACGTTGGTGATTTCGTTGCTGAGAGCATAAGGACGTCATATGGTGAATCCTGTGGATTTGAGTTTGGAGACTGGACGAAAATCTAGCTACAACTGAGATAGTCGTGATTTCTAGTTTTTGGTTCGTTGGTAGTTCCAATGAAAGGCCTTTTCTTGGTCTAAATCGGGAAATTCACATCAATATGTTGTATCCATCCTGAAATATAATTAAGAGGTATATCCATATGATACTTCATTAAAATTTTGGATATTCTTTTGTAGAATTTTCATTTGAGTCCTTGATTTTGTATTTGAAGGAATTTCCATTTTGAAAACTGCTATGGAAAGTAAAATGGATTTCGAAAGGTTTAATACTATGGTTTCGTAAAATTGTTTTATTAAAAGTATAATTTTAAGAATCTAAATCTATTTGCATTTAAGAATTGTTTGTATTTTTTGTGATTTTAACCAATAATCCAGTTGGTAAATAGAAAGGAATTGTAAATGACAAGGAATGTGCCTCAAAACTTAAAAATATTTAATACCCATTCCCTGTGATTTTTAGTAGTCCTCTTTTTATATATTGGACGATTTATCGAAATTATCACAATTATTTTTGAGATTTTAAAATCCCAAAGGTTTGAAACGCAAAAAGGTTTTCCAGTTAGTAATATAAACTTGAATTTAAATAATAATAAAATGGATTTATAATATGAAACCTTTAGTAAATAATAAATAAATCAATTTTGGAAAGTTTTAAATTTTTCTTTCGAAAAGACTAAGGATAATCTATCGTTCTTATTTTCGGGTATTTTATTTGCAAATCGTTTATTTATTTGTCAACCAGGCAAGGGGAAATCCGTTTCAAATTTTATTTCGAATTTCTAGCTGATTATCTATTCAAAAATTCGTTCATTTGTTCGGTGGTTACAACTATTCAAAGCCAGGGAAAAATGAGTTGGAAATTAAATTCTCGTATCGACAAGTGGTGGAAGTCAGCAAGAGATTACGGTTGGGGTTCGGAAGTCGATACAGTGTTATAAGGATTTTTTATAATTTTTATTATTTAAATGGGCTGTCGTGCTGAGGTTCAGGCCGCATCCATTATTGGGCAAGTGGTCGACCGCTAAGTGATCGACCACCCTTAAGGGGCTAGGTTGACCACTACTCCCTGGGCACGACCTAGAGCTTGCCCCGAATGTGCTGGAATGATATATATATATATATATATATATATATATATATATATATATTGTTCCAGCCGGCTTCTTCCTCCCCACCTCCATTTTCCAGCAAACCCAAACCCTCCTCCTTCCCAAGCATCCCCCACTATATTTCGCCTCTAATTTCCACTAGAATAACGTAGATCTCAAACCTATTATACTCTAAATATGTAATTTGTTTTGTCTGATTCGTCGTTTCTTCTATGGCCCCTCCTCGAAATGTCGTCGCTCAACACTCCAACCTCACACTTCTGGAGGTTGCATGGCTAGGACGCAACGAGTAGAAGATCTACCGTTACTTGGCTACAGACAATTATGATTTTTACCATAGCCGACCGGTGAAGTTCACTGATTTTGATACCTTCGAGCGCGAATATTACCCACGCTACATCCGCCTCTTCGATGCTCAGATGGATGCTAACATCGATAATGAAGCTACTGTCATCCAGTTCGAGGTCATGGGCACCCAAATTGAGTTCTTTGACGATGATTGGTGGAAATTTTGGGTGTCTTAACTGCCGGAGCTGAGATGGATGCCGTTGAGATACATGACCCATAGAATCTTGAGCGCATATTCCTTGAATCCCTTAGAGTTTGGACCACCACCAATCTGCGACCTATTGCTCGTTTAATTGTGTGCATCATTCAGCTTAACGTAATCCCACTGACAGGAAGCTTTGGAATAGATCTATCCTTCGGCGTGTCATGCCACATATGCCATTTCAGGTGGTATAACAGTCAACTGGGCACGCGTACTTATGATTCACCTTTACGAGATTTTCATCGGCACCCCGAGGAGCCACTTCTCTTATAGCCATCTTATCACCTGTATCTTCAGACACTTTCAGGCTAGGCTTACCAGAGAGACCGCAGTGAAGAAGGTGCCTACTGCCATCAACCACGCCACTCTCCGCAAGATGGGAATTCAGCTGCCCGATGCTCCTGTTCCTGCACCTCCCACTCCTGTTCAGCAGCCGCAGCCGCCACAACTGCCGCAGCAGCCTCAATATCCTGGCCTGGAGAGCTTAGAGCTCGTTGTCCTCCGCAATATCTAGATCGAGCTTCATAAGGTCCATTGGAAGTGACATCGGCAGACACACATGATTGGTTGCATTTCTTCCACACTACGTTCCTGGCACGGGCGTGGTAATGGATCGAGTTCCATCCGCGGAGCCTGACTATCTCGTAGTGCTTAGACGATGTTGGTCTGTGTCTGCTATATCTTGTATCTTGTGTTTCCCTTTCTAGAATTTCATCTTTGTTGTAGTAGTTGGGTTGTAACTGTTAGTGTTGTTTGCAATCGCACGACTTTTAATGAGATTTTTATGTTTAGAAATATTTTTGTCATTCACACATATCTAGTTGAAATCTCATTTTTCTTATCTAACTAACAGTTGTCTTAGAGATGGAAAAAATAAATTTCTATGTTGAATAAAGGTTAGTGAAGGACAAGTTTTGCATTGTTTTTGTCATGGATATATTTATCACTTGTTCCTTGTTAAGCTAAAATTTATCTTTGTTTATGTGTGGTTTCAGTTTTTGCATTTTTCGCATGACTTACTTCCTCTTTCATCCAAATGTAACTTTAATTGTTTAAGTTTCCACAAAATACTTTTTATGACTTTTTGAAAACGTTGTTTGACCTTTTTTTATCCTTTTTGAATTTTATATTTCTTTGATTTACTTTCTTTTAATTCGACTTGCATAAAAACATGGATTTGGGTACGGTACATCGAGCGTATTTAAACATCTATTTTCAATAAAATAGATGGTTTAAATGGCGCAAAGCGTACATTACCAAAATCTTTGTTTTCGTAGAAATCTCATATGGAAAGTGAAACGGTATTGCAAAGAAATTTCAGAAAAATAATTTATGAAAGAAGTTTTTAAAATGGAAATTTACTTTTGTGAAAAGTTTTGATTTTTGGTTATATGAACAACGTGAGGAAGATTTTTGGATGGTTTATGTGCACGTATTAGTGGTGCAATAAGACCGACGATATGATAAAAACGTTAACGACAACAAGGGAAAGGCTGTTTTGGCATAGAAACATTGTTTCCATACCTTTTTGGTCTAGAAACGTTGTTTCCATACCTTTTCAATGATGCACGCGAGTTGTTAATTAACTTGTTTTACATTTTAGAGCTTGTTTTAAGCCTCCTTTGCAGTCTACAGATGAATTTTTTTGGAGTACTTTTTGGGGAACTGAGGTAAAATTCCACTATAGGACGAGAATGGGAATATTCATAAGCGAAGGGAATGTTAGAATTCTCCGCTTTGATTTCCTTTTTCCGGTTTAGGAGAAATAAAATAGGAAGTGATTAGATGCATTGGCATTTTAGACGGTAGGATTTGGATGCAAAGTTGGTTGATTCACACTTCTATTCTTAGTCGTGTGAGGGTTATATTTGAAAAAGGGGTTTTAAAATTTGCATTCATATAGAACTGTCAGTATATTTAGGATGTTTTGCAACATGTTTTCGAAAGTCTTTTAAAAGTTTAATGCATACTTATAAGAGGATCCGATTTAGAATCATTGTGCATACATGTATTATGGTTGCAATGCATTATGTACACCGTGTATATGCACACTTGGTTGCAAAGTGGATGTACACAGATTAGTTGTGTAGAGTAGGATAAGTAGGTGTTCGGGGAGAAATTCTTTTTAAGTGGGGAAGAATGAAACAACTGGGAATTTTGACAATAAATAAACAAGTGATTTAATTATATTTCCAAAAATAGGAATTTCTACAAACGATGGAATTCGACCATGAAGCTTGCACTATTGCGTTCATCACAGAATTCTGGTGAACTCTCAAGTTTGGAGTTTCGCGAACGGGTCTGTATGAAAAAGTTACGGATGAAATACAAAAAACAAACGAAAATAATTAAAATGGAATACAATATATATGGTAAGCATTTAATGTCTGACCACCATAGCAACCAAGACGACCATGGCGGTCGACAGCTAGGTCGATCCCAGACGAGATGGAATAACCCGGAGGTTTGGTTTTTTATATATTATTTATATAACGAATGGAAGGATTATTATGAAAAGTAATCTAACGGTTCAAGGACATTTCAGCTACTATAAATAAAGGGTTATGCCCCCATTCTTTTCCACGTATTTCTAAGAATGGCAGCGAAGCTTTACCATTTATTTCCTCCTCAAATAAATTCTAAAACAAAATATACAAACATAATCAAACATAAATAATATAGATTTAAGGAGATTAATCAGATTCTAGAGGAAAAGGGTATGGATTGGCGTTTAGGTTCTTCTTTATCAGCTTTCTTCACTCTTTTCTTATTTTCTTGTAAATCTAGACATCTGAATGTATCCCTTTTTCAGAATAACTGTAGATATGTAAGAACTTTGGAATTGTAGTCCTAAAAGTCTATTCAGATTAAGATTTGAATGCTTTCAGGTGAGTGGGAAATCTATATACATAGTTTACAATAATCTGATTACTTCATTTGTATTAAATTCGAAACATATGCATATATGTTCATCAAATCTATTATAGTTTTTGTCGGATCTGAAAGAATAATCGTAGTTTGAATATTATTATTTTGTAGGCTTATTAGACTGTTCATATTATTTCCTACAATTGTATTCAAAGATATTGTGGTCATTGCAAACATCATAGATATGGAAATCAGTCCCATAAATCAATATTAACGTGTAGTTATATTCCAGATCTGTAGTTTTGGCGTTGATTTATGATTCATGTAAGTTTTGTTAAAAAGATACAAGTCTGTTTGCTTTTAGTTTTGTTTGGGTTTTAACTTGATCATTGTAAATATGCCTTTTTGTTCTTTTTCAATAAAAAGATATTATTTGAAATCAATAAGAAATATGTACAAAAACAAAAAGTAAAGGGTTGTGTAAATTCAAGTACAAATATAGATTTACATATGTTTGTGCATAAGTTACATCAACCATTTCAAAAACATAAATATTATAGATTTTTTATGATTTGAAATATATTTATTCCTCTTTTAAATATTTTAGGCATAATTTAAAATAATTACAGTTAATGACCTTTTTGTAAGATTTGAAATTTTATTACAAAATTGAACGCAAAAAGTATTGTTTTGCTTGTTAGCTTAAGTCATAACACTGAATTTAATAATAATAAAAATAACGAAATAGTAAATATGTTAACTACGTGAATATATATATATATACGCACACACATACACACATTATCCATCCAAAACTACGAGAATAACGCAAAATATATTATAATTAATGTTTGTTATATATGTGTGTTTGAATAGTTTCCATTTTATGAAAATACATACGAAAGTATAATCCATGTTAAATGGAAATATATATATATATATTATATATTATAGCCATTGTAGTAATAAATGTAATTGATTTGTTATAAATAAGATCAAAAAAGAATAATAACTACTGTAACCATCGTTGATTTATGGAAAATTAATTAGATTAGATAGTTAAGCCTAAATGGCCACAATTTAAAAACAATGACTAAGAATAGGAGTTGTAACTCCAACTAAATAAACAAATATTTCTTATAATACTTAGACTAGAACAATAAGGGATTACACAATAGGAACATTCATTGGTTTAATTAGTGCCTTAGGAAAATATGGCTGTTATGGTCATAAATGACAATAACCCTAATAAATAGCAATAAATGGAATTAAAAAGGGATTAATGGGTGTTCGCTGTCGTTTTAAATACTAAGTCCAATAAAGAAACAATTAATTAAACATCCGATGATAGGAAAGGTATAGGTTTTCCTTATGCTATTCTAGTTATTCTAGGATTAATATAATTAGAGATTAGAATTTGACTTAGTAGGTTAATGATACGAGGCCAGTTGCCTTATTTGACAGAAGTCTGCACTTTCCAACAGTCGAATATATGCTCAATTGATGTGAGACATCATGGGCCATAGGAACCCACGACGATAGTTAGAGTGCATACGTGGACTATTTCCAACTTTTAGGTTTTCTTCATGAGTAAGATTTCCTCCCGTCCAAAACAAGGAACCAAAACGGGAAATAATTCAATAGCGTGGCCTGCTTTGGGTCAGTTTCTCTCAGGTCCCTAATAAGTTTCAAAGTTCATGTCACATCTAGTCAAACTTTTCATATAAAATACATCAATTTTTTTCATAAAAAAATCACGTAAAAAAATCATGTAAATTCTTAATTAAATATAACAACCAATCGTCATCAAATTTAGATGTTAAAACCACCAAAAAATGCACCAAAAACAAAACAAAAGCTGAACAACAGTATTATGCATCAAACGATGTATATATTTGCAATACATGCATACATTTCTGCATAAATTGCAGTTATGCATCAAATTGCACTATTTATGCAGAAATGTATGAAGTTAAACTGTAATATATGCACCCTTTGACACATTAATTCAATCCTGACATGTTTTTTTCAAGCATACACATTTTATGCATACATTTCTTCTTATATAGTCAAAAAATGCATACATGTATGCACATTTTCTTTAGCCTTCATCCTTTTTAACTTTTATGCATACATTTTTGCATTTAAACAGAATATATGGATACATTTCTACAACAATTCGTAGCCCACGAATATTAGTTCATCTTTATATGCATACATGTCTGCATATAATATAGAATATATGCATATTTTGGTCTAGGTTTTCAACGTAAAACACTGGATGAATATATGCATACATGTATGCAATTTTTTTCAACAAAAGGAAATATATAGCATAACAAAAGGGAGAATCTTGCCATTCTCCAAAGGCTCACAAAAACAGTTCCTGCTAACAGCTGAAACCGTGCACACACGTGCAAGAAAAACAATGTACAGAAAAACCACAAAAAGAGCAAATGAAGTCCAGGAGGGATGGTCCGTCGATGAAGGCTCCTCTCTGATCCTAGTAGATGACATGGATCCCAAAAACTGGGTGGAAGGAGCTGGTACAGAGATCAAAATATATCCAAGATCTCGAATAGCCACCAAAGCCCCGCCAGATCCGAAGGTCCGACCAAGGAATAGAGAATCAACCCGCAAGTAGCACCTAATAGATCCTGCCCAACAACCTGTACAACAAGGCCTGAAAAACTAGCAAACAATGTCAGTACGGAGGGAGGGGGGTGAATGGGAAGATAAGGACCACAATAGCACACTACCCGCACAAAACAGAAATCAGCATATACCTTGTCTCGGGGAGGATGTTAGCGTTAATACATCAAAGTTAACAGCCAACCTCCTAGACTGGCGTCCTATTACACCTCTAAACGGCCTACCCCGACACGCTAGGAAAACATCATTCCTAATTTTCCGGATGATTTTCCGAGGGTCCATAGCCTCTTCGTCAGAGATTGCTTTATTCCGCGCACACCAGATGTGCCAACAAATCGAACAAGGAATCAGACGAAGGAGGCTCGCGCGTAGACTTTTCCCTGAGATGCCAGTCCACCGGAATCTCGGGAAGTCTTCAAACGAGTTTGCATTACAACGACAACCTAGCAGGTTCCTGAAGTAATTCCAAGCAGACCTAGCAAAAACCCCAGAAATCAGCAAGTGAAAGGAGGTTTCGGTGCTGCTAGCTCTGCAGCACCTGCACCTGGAAACGAGCGGGATACCGATTCTATGAATATTCACATCCATTGGAAAATCATTATGCATGGTTTTCCACATAAAAAGAGACACCTTCGGTGGAATACAGACATTCCAAATAAAAGAGAAAAGAGGAAGCTCAGGCATCGGATTCCGCATATAATTCCACGCAGCAGAAAGCGAGAAGGGGTTATCGTCCCAAGAGGTACCCCCTCTATGAGCATCAGATAAGGCCTTCACAAATTGCATCCATTTCCACGTTTCACTAGCATAGGACGGGATACTAGAGTAATGCGTACTTGCCAACCTTCGGTACTTGGCGTGAAGGAATGTAGCCCGAAGGGAGTTGTTCGCTTCAAACCTTACCCAAAGCTTGCAAGCAAAGGCCACACAGATGTCTTGAGGGTTACGGAGGCCCAGGCCTCCCTCACTTTTGGGACGACAGATAACGCTCCAGGAGATACAATGATGACGAGAATTGTTATCCTTGGATCCCCAGAAGAAAGAGGATGCAAGGAAATGGTACGAGCGGAAAAAAGAAGCAGTGGGAGTCATAGCAGCAAAGATATGAGATCCCATGGAGTCTAGGACAGACTTAATGAGAACAATCCTACCAGCCTGAGAAAGTAGGGTAGCATTCCATTTAAGGATCTCCCCCTAACTTTGTCAGTGATAGGATCAAAAACGGCGTTGAGCTTCCTTCCTCGATATAAAACAATGCCGAGGTAAGGAAGCGGAAGCGTAGCCGCCTTAAAGCCAGAATAAGACTCGATCCAAGCAGCTCTAGCAGCCATAAGAGCTTTTGCGGGAACGAAGCAACTTTTGGAAGAGTTAACGTGTTGCCCCGAGCATCTCTCATACTGCCGAATGAGGCCAAAGAGGCCTTGAAAAGACTGACGACTGCCATTAGTAAAAATGATGATGTCATCAGCAAAGGATAGAGAAGATATAAGAGGATATCCCCTAGGGATGCTGAATCTGTGAATCTGCCCAGCAATCATAAGCCAGTGCAAGCCCCGAATAAAAGCCTCAGCAGCAAGGAAGAACAGAGTTGAGGAGAGGGTGTCTCCTTGACGAAGTCCTCTCCTAGACCTGAAAAACCCGGTGGCCGATCCGTTGATGAGAACGGAGAACCAACAGTTGGATATAAGCCTCCAAACAACATTAATAAGGGGCTCCGAAAATCCAAAAGCCCAAAGGATCTTGATGATGAAGAACCAAGACATGCAATCACAAGCCTTAGCCATATCTAGCTTAACAACTACATTAGACCCGTGAACTTTCCTATCGATTTGGGAAATCAGCTCCTGCGCTAAAAGGACATTATCGGTGATTAATCATCCTTTTACAAAACCAGCCTGGGAGGAAGAGATAAGACGCTCAAGAAATGGAGCTAATGGAGAGGTTAGAACCTTCAAAATGACTTTGTTAGAGAAATTACATAAACTAATAGGCCGAAAGTCAGAACAAGATGTAGGGTGGTCACATTTGGGGATGAGGATCAGATTGGTTGCCGTCCACCCTACGGGGAGTTCTTCACTGGAAAAGGACTGAATGGCAAGACAGAAGTCCTGCTGGATGATAGGCCAAACACTTCTGTAGAAAATCCCGTTGTAGCCATCGGGCTTGAGCGCACTGTCCTTGTTAAGAGCAAATACGCAACCACTTATTTCTTCTGAGGTAGGAGGAGCGGTAAGGTCCGAGCTATTAGACGGGAAGATCAACCGAGGAATGAAGGCAAGAAGGGAAGGATCAGACACAGAAACGAAAGGAGTGCTGAGGAAGGACATGAAGTGGGATAGAATAGTATCTATGACCTCTGTAGGAGAGGAGGTTAAAGATAAATCTGGGCGGAGAATCTGAGAAATGGTGAGACACCTATTCTTCTTACGAATAGAGGAGTGGAAAAAACTAGAGTTTGAATCGCCTTCTACAATCCATTTGATCCTGGCTTTTTGGTGAAAATGGTCTTGCTCAATGTGAAGCTCAGACGAGTAGGCTAGTTGGGCTACCTCCCACGCCTCCTTATTGGCAGAAGAGGGTGCATTATCAAAAGCCACTTCCGCAAGAACAAGGGTTTCTTCAGCAGCTCTGACACGATCATAGATGTTCTTGAAAACAAGCTGATTCCATGTCTTAAGATAAGTCTTCAGATGCTTCAGCTTGCGAGAAAACACAACACAAGAGGAACCGATCAAAGGGGAGATCCAAGATTCTTCCACAAGGCTGTGAAAGGAGTGATCAGATCTCCACATACTGTGGAACCTAAAGGAGGATGGACCAGAAAGCGAAAGGGAGGTGCAGGAAAGAAGCATAGGGGTGTGGTCGGAGAAAGTGATGCATACATGTATGCATATATTCAATATTTATGCAGAGATGTATGCAATTTTTTTTAGATTTCTTCTGGGAATATTTACGATTGTTTGACTTTTTTTATATTGCAGCACTTTTTTCTTCCAAAAATACGTAACTGGCCAAGATAGGGACCCGCTTTGCATTTCAAACTTGGACTGGATGCCATTTGTATTTTGATACTTTTAGGATGTGTCCCTAATTTTCACTAATTCAATAGTGTAGCCTGCTTTGGGAATTAAGGTCTTAAGTGGTTAGATCGGTCTTTAAAAAGTTATTAAGCAATCGCATAGCCTGCCTCCCATATATAAAGCATTAAAGGCTAATTGGGTACTATAACATCCTGAAAATTCCCGCCTTTCGAATCGACTATGAACTACATAAGTCTGATCCAATTAGAAAAAATCATCAAGGCATTAACTTTGCGCATACAACACATCAGACAGAAACAAAATACTTTTCATTAATATTTTTCAATATTACATCAGAGTACAAGA
Organism: Allium sativum; assembly: GCA_030737875.1. Lineage (NCBI taxonomy): Eukaryota > Viridiplantae > Streptophyta > Magnoliopsida > Asparagales > Amaryllidaceae > Allium > Allium sativum. The sequence goes on from CM060919.1 coordinate 437,606,482, forward strand.
TTATTAGAGTACATCGCAAATATCAGAGAATAACAAATACAACATAAACACAGTTGAAACATAATTATATTCAGAGTAAGATTATCAAATGCTCTGGACACAACTTTTGCTTCAATTCAGAATCCTTCTCAATAAGACTGGAAATATGAGCATCCGAGTTTGCAGGGGAAAAACAAACTATGAGTCATTCGGGGGACTGGTGTGAGAACTAAAATCAATTATTCTTAACTTTATTTAAAGGTATGGTATATCACGGGACCGCGCTATATAACACGGAATGGGTTTCCTCCACATGAAAACCGGTGCATCAAAAACTCCAAAACTAAAACAGTTTCATCTCATATTTAGATTTATGAGTCAAATCAATTTCAAATCTTTTCATAATCCATTCACATTCATATTTAGATTTATAAATAAAATCTGATCAACTTTATTTATTTTCAAAACCATTCTTTTGAAAACAATCTCTTTGGCTTAAAATTCCCAATTTCATTTCAAATCATTGAATTACTATAGATGTTTCTTTCATATCAAATCATATTTTACTTCGGGAGTTAAAAAAAATCACATCGGAAAATTCCAAATATATATAATACAAGCATATCTAAACATATGCAACCAGATTGGAAGGTTTCTCCCGACAACAAGGCAACTAGGTGTCAGCCTTCTCATCTCGGTAATCATTCTATGTATGTCCCTCTCTAACCAGAGGAGTTCCATACCGTATGTCCCTCTATAAGCAGAGAGTCCCATACCAATTTGCCTAAGTTTCTAGTCGCGGGCTACCCAAATCATTGGTAACACATCAAACCATTTCTACACCGAAGTGATAAATCATTTCACAATAATAATCATAGGTACTTTCAAATCATAGTTCTATTTCTTTCTAAATCATTTAAACACCGGGGTTTAAGCTGTCGAAATTCTCTTCGTTCATAAACCATTTATCACTTCCAAAATATTTATTTCTAATTATTTTCTACATATTGAAATCAATAATTTCATTTCATATTTTTTTATGAAATCATCTTTCAAAATCTTTCATTTGGACTCCCATTTATAATTAAAATCTAATACTATTATTAAGTCAACAGCGTTACAAAAGCGCTATGAATAGGCTTATATCGGCTAATTTAGTCAAAACTACTTTCATTTCATCCTAAACTTCACTTTATCACTTTTAAAAAATTTATTTTGATTTATCATAATTTATCTCTGTATTTAATAATTTAAAAATAGTTCATATCCGCAAAATCCAGTTCCAGGTTAATAACGGCACCGACGCTATTTTTATTTAAATTTGATTTTGACTTATCTCAAAATCTAACTGTTGAATTTTAAAACCCTACATATCATTTGAAATCTCTTTTCATTTCAGACCCGATGTATTTCGTTTTAGGAAGATCCAATGGTCGGATCTCCTGGTACGTCAGTTTGATGTCAATGGTCGAAATTCACGTACTACCGCTATGCGATGAGTTCTATTCGGACCAAACTATTATTTTAAATAAAATCAAAGCGGATTCCATTTCAATCGGTTGATTAACTATATACCACATGTTAACAACCAATATAACATACAATCCACCTATCGTGGTATATACCATATAAGCCTTAAACCATTAACGCTTATATGATTTTATCAATCAACAGATTAACCGGAATACACAATCATCAACTAGCATATGCATTCAATATCAGTGGGGTTCATATCAATATCCAACAACTAGAATTTAGTATAATTTCTATTCAATAACCATTTAAGGTTCAAACTCATTGCAATGTCAACACTATTACTTCTAAGTGTTCTATACTCAAATAACTACACATACTTCGCTTAAAAATCATATCTTTGCCACATTAGACATCATTAAACCATATTATAAACCCATATAATTTATAACAAGTCAATATATAACTCAAACAAGTTCACACAAAATAACTAATATAAACTTGCCCTTACTATCGTTTAAAAGCTCTCACCTAGTATTCCACTCTTCCTAACTTCAATTGTATGACGTCTTAACAATCCCAGATGATTTCGTCAACCTTTTGGCATCACCGTAGTTTTCTAAAAATTAATTGGGCAGAGGTTCGATGCTATGGGGTTTATAAAATTGACCGGCGAATAAGGGGACGTGTTTTTTGTTTTAGATGTAGCTGGAGAGGGGTTTTGAGCTAAACGGGGCTCGGATTTTTGGAGGTGCGATCCATAGGCGCTGATGGGGCAGGAAGGTATGGGCTGGTTTGGGTGGAAAAGGGGCTGGTTTGGGCTGCAGGAGGCTAAAGGAAAGGGGTTTAAGGGTTAAAATGGGTTTTAGGATGTTTTAGAGTATATGGAGGTGGTGGGACCCACTTGGAGGAGGGGAGTGGTTGGTGATGTCATGGGCAGAGGGGGAGGGGCTATAGGGTGGCGGGTTGGGTGGTGGAGGTGCATGGCCGGCCAAAAAGTGGAGGGAAGAAGTAAAGAAGAGAATGTAAAGTGAGAAAAAGTGGAAAGGAGGTCTTGCATTTATAGGAAAATGGAGAGCACAGGGATCACTGAGGTGTGACCATCTATGGAAGGCGTGAAAGCACAAATGAGAGGCTTAGGAGCTTGAAAATTCCAAGAAAACACACCTTGGAGATAACTAGTTTAAGGTGTGAATGCAAACGTAAGGTACGTGCAGTCTATATTCACGTTAACTACTCGTGTGATCACATATTGATTCCGTTTTCGATAAATTTGGAATCCTACCATTATTTATCATTACAGATTCGATAAAATTGGTTTCTTCGAATTTTGAGTTTTTTAAAAAAATGTCTATTTTTCTAATCTTTTTGAAATAGCACTAAACTACCGATTTTCAAAATATTCTTGTTAATTATCATTTTAAAAATCCAATAACCTTATTTTAACCATTTTATAAGTCGTATTCAAATACTTATCTCAAAATTTTACATTTTCGGTGAATTGTGTCAAATTTTCATTTTTGACCTAAATTATTTGAACTGATATGTTGATAAAACTGATATAACTTAACTAATCGTCATACTTTTTAAAATCATATTTAAAAATGAGTGATGTATCCATAATCGTGAGCAGTTATTTCAAATTCTTAAAAACTTGTATTTTCAACATATTAGAAATTTTGGGTCATTACGGGTGTGAGTTTGATAATCTCCACGATCATTCCGCTTCCGTTTGTCTTAAGTGGTTGGGGTCAAGGGTCCACCCGATAATAGGATTTAAATGACCATTAGGAAGGTGCCATAGGTCAACCTATCCTAAGAAGGAAGTATTAAGTGATTAGGGGATTATCCTAATAAGGTCAGCTAGATGGTAAGCAAGGGGTCCACCATAGGGAAGTCTTAAATGATGTGCAACATTTACCTATTTTATTGGCCTTAAGTGACTGCTTACTATCTATCGCCTTATGTGAGGCATGACTTTATATGCGTAAATGACGGAAGCCTTAAATTAGTAGGACTTGTAGCTAGTGTCCTTTAATTTATATTAGAATAGGGTAAACCATCTAAAGAGGTATTAAGTTACAGATGGGTCCGCCTAGGGTCCTAAGTGATCTAAAGGATCCATCTTTATCTATTATTGATAATGAAGTCTTAAGTGGCTATATAGAAATAAATAGTCCTTCATATGAATAGTGAGTAGTTGAGAGCCCACCTCTTAGTTTTTGGTAAATGGTTGGACAATGGTTTAAAGGCTTCATAGTTATGTATAAACATTATATCTTAGTATCGTTATCATTTAGGGATGTTACCTTAGGAATGGTAGTCAGTGTCGTGCGTATGTGTTTACAAGTTTAGGTTAGAATTACTAGCCTTGGTAGACATTTGTCTCTGGTTGAACCAAACGCGATACATCTGTGTATTGTAGACCGTGTTATACTCTTTTTTCTCATCAAAATTTATTTTTCTAACCCCCTCCTAATTAGAACTCATAGGTTATCTCAAGAAGGTTAGGTTCCCACATGCATTTAAGTTTGGTTTTTTCGGTTCTCGTCCTCTCTCGTGCTCGGTATTGATGCGTTGACTTACTCTTATAAGGTAATTAACCAAGTTGATACTAGTTTATCCTATTTCGTTTTTATCGTGAGCTATTTTATCGTACTCTTATTATGCTCATGCTCATTTATTTGCAGGCACCAAATTTACATGCTCGATACTTGGATAGGTTTGAATTTCTATTTTTTTTAGAAATTTGGGCTCAGAAAAGTATAGGGTGTTAAAACCAGTGCAAGCCTGAAAAAATTTAATCAGCTGCTTGCTGGTGGTAATATAACTCAAATAACGAATATTATTCTTCGATTTACTTGAGGTAGGGCCTCTTCTTCGGATTTTGATTGTGTTACTCGTAGTTTGTTTTCTTTGGAAATCAGGAATTCTCGGAATCTACCGGACTTCAAATTGCCGGTGTTGGTAGCTTTCGATAGTCAGAATGATCTGACTGCTCACTTGATGCGCTATTTGTTCCATATGGAAGTTCTTTTAGCTTCAGATAATGTAATGGCAAAGTGTTTTCTGCTTTACATGACAGAAATCGCTACCATGTGATTTCGGCAGTTGGAAATGGATTCGTTTCATTCTTGGGATTCTTTGGTTAGTAAGTTCGTCGAGCAGTTTAGAGTTCACATTGCTCATCCAAAAAGAGTTATTACCCTAACGGCGATCAAGCAGAAGTCTGGGGAGACTATGCGCAGATTTTAGTAAAGTTTTAATGCGGCAGTGGCGTCCGTCGACAGACCCGACCCGTCGATGGTTTTGATGGCTGCAGTTTTTGGTGTTTTGGATAATACTGACTTTAAGATCTCACTGCAACGGGACCTGCCGAGGGATCTCAGAGAGTTCTACTTTGAAGAAGAACGGTTTCTGCATGAGGAGGATCTGAGGACTTATAAAAAGGTTCTCCAGGCTAATTTGGTTAAGGGGGAGGACCACCCAACTCTGGTAAAGCAAAGGATTATGGCAAGGGTTAATCTTCTTCGAGGAGTGATTAAAACATGGCTTGGAAGGAATCTAAGTTCTCATTTTACTCGGAACTTACTCACACCGTAGAAGAGATTTACTTGGAAGTTCATCCCACGACACCTTTCATAAAGCCTTCCAGGCGGGAACCATCTCAAAAGGAAAAGGATTCTAGTTGGCATTGCTTGTTTCATGATCTCGATGGTCATAATACGAATGATTATTGACATCTCTAGGATATGGTCAAAGAGAATGTCAGACGCGATGAACTGGAATGGTTTGTTTGTACTTTGGATGTGATGCTAGGATAGGCACAACCCCTACTGCTTCTCAGGATAGGTTCCGGGCCTAGTGCTCATGGCATGGCTATTAATTGATCTTGGTTCTGGCTTCTACTGTCTCGGATTCTGGCCACTCGAGCATCGGTTTCATTTGTCTTGTGGTTTGTTGGTTTTGGTTCTTTAGTTACTTGGCTTTGGTTCACGTTGGTTCTTTAGGTCATGGTTTTGGCTTTTTGATTTGTTGGTCTTAGTTTTCTTTAACTTTGTGGGTTTTGGTCTCTTGGCTTTTGGTTTTCAGTTCTTTAGTCTCCTTGGTTTTCCAGCTTTTAGTCTCCTTGGTTTTCTTTGGTTTAAGATGTGGGCTCCGACTTCTTCTGGATTTTGGTTATTTGGGCTTTGGCCCATGGTTATGGCTTTGTAGGCTTCGGCCTATGGTTTTGTCTTTGTAGGCTTCGTCCCTTTGGTTGTATCCTTTTGGCTATTTTTGTTGTAGATGGTTAAGTCGACTACCCATGTATGGGAGTTGTTATAATCCCTAGGCATGCCATTTTCTCGCAACAAACCATCACCTCTTGGTTATTAATAAAATTTATCTTTTTTTGGCTTATCTTGGTCTTGCCCGGGCAAAGCCGCCTTGAACTCTTTTATCTGGCTTTAAATTTTGAATGACTAAGTTTGCTTATCCATGTAACAGGAACCGATGAGATCCTAGGCATGATCTTTGTGAACAATAAACCATTCAATCTCCTTCACGAATGAATTTGAAATTGAAAATGGCCAAGTCTGCATACCCATATACGGGAATAGGCGAGTCCCTAAGCATGCTCTTTACAGATGACACACCATTAAGTTTTCTTTTCGCTTTTTGCTATAAGCCCCTCAGCGTTTATAACTTTAATAATGTTACTTCACTCTTTACGGAGTATGAAACTTGGAATTGGATTGCGAACTCTAAGGACTCTGATCAACTAATTTTTGGATTTTGGTCCATGGCTTTTGGACTTAGTTCGCCAAGTTCACGCTATGGCTATTCTAGGTCGTCTTGCCCCGACGAGGCCATCTAGTCTTATGGTTATTCTGGCTATCCTGGTCGCCTTGTCAGCTTCTCGCAAGGTCGCCTTGATTTGTGGCGAGTACAGTCTTTTCTCATTTGGATTTGGGGTGTTCTGCTGGTTCATAGCACGTAACTCACATGGTAAAACCTGAGTGGTCCTGTCGGTGATATGATAGGATAGCTTGCTCTCGACTGTTGGTCATTTTGTCTATTCATGGCACGGCCTTCCACTCATTTGTTCGGTTGCCTGGTTATTTGGCTATAGGTTGCTTCGCTTTTACCGATTTCGGGTTTCCCCGATTTCCTGGTAATGGTCACTTTTGTTTTTAGGCATTCTGGTATTCGGGATCCCTTAATCCCATGGTTATGGTTTTCTGGTATTCCGGGTTGTCGGGCACCCATGGTGCCTATGCTATTATTGATATCTCAGTTATTCTGGTTACTTCGGTTACTCTGGTTATCCCGATTGTTTTGGTTATCTCTCAAGAAGTGATCCGTAGCTATCGTTAATTTTCATTGAATTTCAGGTTTTGTTTTTAATGGCTAGTACAATCCAATGCAATCATGGTTTTATGGTTGAAACGATCCAGTAAGATCGCGGCTTTCTAGCTGTCTAGTTCTATGGCTAATACAGTATGGTGCGATCGTGCTCTTCGGCTTTCTAGTTATTAGAATTCTCTATGGACTCGTCCTGGTTTTCAGTTTACAAATTCTTGGATTTTTGGATTTCTCACAAAACACGTTCCGATTTTGCAGGGAAGATATATTTTAGGGGACAGAGTGTTGACACACTTTTTTGGAAAATAGTCGCACGTCAAGTTGATAGCAATCAGTGTACTCAACACTCAAGCATGTATTCGGAAAACTCTAAGAGATTTGGTCGAAGTCGCGAAGTGTTCGGAAAAGGTTGGGAATATTGTCAATTCCTGGATCAGCGTTCTCGAATTGACAAAGTGGTTCAAACTTTGAGTACGAAATAATATTTTGTACTTGGCAAATTCTAGGGTCAGCTCCGATAATCCTAAAATGCTTGATCGTGTCAAGGTGATCAAGTGAGAAAATTGGATCTGGCAAAAAAGTTGGCACTGGCTCAATTGGGATCCAATCATTCAAAATTGGGTGATCATATCCGCATGATCACTAAAAAGCTTCTGATCCGCTCGACTATGGAAAGAAACTTAGTTTTGGAAATTCTGGAAATCGACTACTCAAAAATGCCTTGCACAACATGGTGTGGTCACACATAAAATAGCAGCGTGCAACGATTTAGCTAGGCCTCCCCCAGGATTGGAACACATCCTTCATATCCCTAAAAGCGGGATCTGCTCATGTTGCTTAAGCAAAAAAGGTGGATCGCATCGGGTAGATCAAGAAGAAAATTCGGCTGCACATCTAGTTGGATGGGACGGGATACGAGCTGAGGCAAGGTTTTGGATACAAAATCACAGGGTCGACACGTAATTGCTGGACTTGGTACTTGCAGGGGTCGATATTATCTGACTTTGGCATGGAAAATCTGGCATAGTTCTAGAGCAAGACGGATCACCATTTTTCACGTGATCAACACAACATGATCACAATTATTTGGATACGAAGCTTTGTACTTAGGGGGGCATGAGGTTGGCATGCTAGAAAAGCGTGATCGGCACGGTGTTCTCACCCATTTTATGATGATCAACACAAGTTTTCACCTTGGTTCTTGGTTTTTGGCTTAGGATTCGAGTTTCTGGAAAACAACTCAGAATTTGGCTAAGTCCCAGGATACGTATTGACTTCGAGATAGATACCGATCCTGGGATCGTTATGACTCCCGGGATGAATTTTTGGGATTAGCTGGTATTTTTGACCTATAAATACCCCAGGTGATTGATTGTTTTGGAGGATTTTTTCTGCTTCATTCCAGCACGCGAAAGCTCTCTTCTTGAAGATTTTTAATGGCTTCCATGATGGTTTTCTTGGATTTGAAGGCCTTTTTGACCTATAAACTTCACATAGAAGTTTTCCTATAACATTTAGGCATTCTCTTGGACTTTTGGCTTGATTTTGGACATCTTTGGCATACTTGGTGCTTTTTGGATCATGGAAGGATGTTAGTGGTTATTTTAGCCTTATAGGAAGTAGGTAAGGACTTTGTCATTTCCCATTTCTTGCTTTGCACAACTCCATGTATTGGAACTTGTTATTTGGAGCATTCTTTGAGCTCCTTGAACATTGGAGCACCATTGGACATTTTTGGACTTTCCTACACATTTTGGCCTAAAAGAGAAGAAGGGCATTTTGGGAAAAGTTGAGAATTAACAAGGACATTGTTATTCTCTTGCTTAACTTACTTATATTAACATTGTAATTGTAACAATGATATTGAATGATTACTATGAAGTGGACGTAGGCGTTAGTGTCAAACCACTATAAAAAGTTGTGTGTCCCTTTACATTTCATGCATTTTGAATATTTGGATATCAAGTTTACTAGTCAACCCACTCTTGGGTATTGGTGTGCAAAAGTGACCAACTCCTCGCATCAACATTTTAGCGCGCCAGGAAGGGGGCACGATAATTTTGGCTTTGGTTTTGGCTTGGATTTCAGATTCGGCTTTGTTGCAGAAACATACTTCGCTCGCTTTTCAATATGGTTAAACGGAAGACGCTCGATGCTATCACCGAGGATCAAGGTATTGGAGGTAAAGGAAGTCAGGAAATTTCTTCGATTGGAAATTCCTTGAAATTTGTCACTCATGTGGATGAGATGATTAAGTATTTGGCTTTGGATTTGAACGCTCGCTTGAAGCGTCAAGAGGAAGCGTGAATACTTTTTTCGCTTGAATTGAGGCTAGGTTTGGAAGTGGTGGAAGCCGACAGGCTAGGAAGATAACATCGGAACGAGCACTAGTGTTCCTCAAATCGTGACTTGGGATTGGGGTAAACCCCTCAAACTAAACAGCAGGGCGATATTGATCCTCGGAATGGTACCATTCCTGCTACGCTTGGGGGCAACACCCCTAACCAAGACGTCGCTCCAGATTGTGATGCTTTGGTTGGTCAAGTCGCGGGTTTCAACATTACTATTATGGCTCAAGTGCCTTTGCACAAAGGTTTGGATGGTAGCGCTCCCATGATTCTAGGAGTACAGATTGTGCCTATTGCGGTTCCTTAGGTTAGGATTCAACCAGAAATTTTTATTACAAATCAACCTGTTGCTAACATGGAATTAAACATCGGGTGCACTAGAGTCAGCTTGGACAATTTGAATCAGCTGCTTGCTATTGGTACTGGATCTCAAATCGTGGATGTTATTCATTGATTTACTTGAGACAATGCCTCTTCTTCAGATTTGGATTGTGTCACTCGTAGTTTTTTCTCTTTGGAATTAAGGAATTCTCGGAATCCACCGGACTTCGTATTGCCGGTGTTGGAAGCTTATGATGGTCGGAAGGATCCGACTTCTCACTTGATGTTTCCTGTGCTCCATATGGAATTCTTTTAGCTCTGGATATCGTTATGGAAAAGTGTTTTCCGCTCTACCTGATAGACATCGCTGTCATGTGGTTTCGGCTGTTGGAAATGGATTTGGTTCATTCTTGAGGTTCTTTGGTTGGTAAGTTCGTCGAGCAGTTTAGAGTTCACATCACTCATCCAAAAAGCATTATGACTCTAGCGGCGATCAAGCAGAAGTTCGGTGAGACTTTACACAAATTCTTGAAAAGGTTTAATGTGGAAGTGGCGTCGGTCGACAGACTTGACCCCTTTATGGTTTTGATGGCTATAGTTTCTGGTGTTTTGGATAAGGCTGACTTTAAGATCTCTCCGCAACAGGACCTGCCGAGTGATCTCCGTGAGTTCTACTTTGAAGCAGAACGGTTTCTACGTGAGTAGGACGCGAGGACTGATAAAATGGTTCTTGAGGCTAATTTGGTTAAGGGTGGAGTACCGCCCAACTCCAGTATAGCAAAAGATCCTGATAAGGGTAAATCTTCCTCAGAGAATGATAGAAACATGGCATGGAGGGAACCTAATTTTTCATCTTACTCGGAACTTACTCACACCCAGGCGGGAGCCATTCAAAAGGAAAAGGAATCTGGTTGGCTTTGCTTGTTTCATGATATTGACGACCATAGTACAAACGATTGTCGACATCTTTTGGGATATAGTCGAAGAGCGTGTCAGACGCAGTGAACTGACATGATTTGTTCAGACTTGGGGTGTGGTGCCAGGACAGGCACAACCCCTACTGCTTTGTAGGATATTCCCGGCCCAGTGATCGTGGCCTGGTTAGTAATTGATCTTGGTTCTGGCTTCTGGTGTCTCAGATTATGGCTTCCCGAGCATCGGTTTCTTTTGGCTTGTAGTTTCTGGTCTTCTGCCTATTTTGGTTCTTTGGTTACTTAGCTTTTGGTCCTTTGGATCATGGTTTGGCTTTTTAGTTTATTGGTCTTAGTTTTCTTTGGCTCTGTGGATTTTGGTATATTGGCTTTGGTTCTCAATCTTTAGTATTCTTGGTTTCCGGCTTTTGATTTTCTTTTTTTCTTTGTCTTAAGGCTTTGGCTCTGGCATCATCTGGATTTTAGTTATTTGGGCTTCGGCCTATGGTTATGGCTTTCTGGGCTCCGACCCATGGTTTTGGCTCTGTAGTCTTCGACCCTCCAGATGTATTCTTTTAACTATTTTTATTGTAGATGGTGGAGCTCGACAACACACCATCACGCCCCTGGTTATTAATAAAATTTAACTTTTCTGGCTTTTCTTGTTCGTCTAACCCCGGCAAGACCACCGTGAACTCTTTTTGAAGGCTTTGGATTTTTAACGACTAAGTTTGCTTACCCAAGTAACACTCCCTAAAGAAAATGATATCGCAATACCGAGATAGAACTTTTACACATAAATATGAAGTCTTTAAACCACCATTCAACCAACTACCAAAACTAAAAGGGGGCTCTCTAACTTCTCAACATTCCATAAGGAGTTAAGTTATTTCTATATAGCCACTTAGAACCTCACTATCAATATAAGATAAGGATGGATCCTTTCAATTACTTAAGACTCAAGTAGGATCGTATCGACCTCTTATTGCCTTACTTGGTGGTTTACCCTACATAATAAAAATTAAGAGCATTAGCTACTAACTCTAACTAATTTAAGGGCTTCCCACATTCACGCATATACCCAAGCCCTGCATAAAGCAAGAGATAGCAAGAAGCCACTTATTACCTACAAGATAGGTAGGTGACTAACCATCAATTATGACTTTCCCCGACAGACCCTCGTGTTACTATCCAACCAACCTTATTTAATAATCTCCTAGTCACCTAATACTTCTGGCAGGATAGGCAGACCTATGGTACCTCCGTGACAGTAATTTATTACCTTTTCCTAGGGTGAACTCTAACCTCAGCCACTTAATACCCAGAGGAAGTGGACTATCATGGAGTTACCAATCTCACGCCTAATTAGCCTTTAGTACTTCTTATTTACAGAGAGATGAGCTTTTCGATCACCTAATACCTTTTTAAGGAAAAACCCAACGATCTACCCTTTTGGAAAATGGTGAATCGAATCACTTAATACCCAATAGGTGGATCTTACTACTTAATACCTCAAATCAAGAAGTAGGCTACGTTTATAAATTATTTCTCTTTTGGTTTCTTCTTTCGGATGGGAGGCGGACCCTATAACCACTTAGTACCTCACCCCTTGGAGTAAACTTTATTTTAGGAAATAATTCTCGTTATGAAATTTATGATCATTATGGGTTCCTATGGCTAATGATATCTCACATCAATTGTACATATATCCGGCTGTTCGAAAGTGTAGACTCTTATCGAATAAGGCAATTGACCTAGCATCATTAACCTACTATGTCCAATCCGTATTTCTAATTAAATTAATTATGGATTAACCAAAGTAAAATATATAACTTCCTATCCTGTATGTTTAATTATTCATTTGCTTATTGGAATTATCATTTACTATGACAACCAATACCCATTAATCCCCTTTTTGTTCCATCTATTATTTCTATCAAGATTATCTTCCATTTATGACCCTAACAGTCATATTTACTTAGGTATTAATTAACCTATTAAATGCTATTTATGTCAGTCCAATTTAAATTCCAATCTAATTATTGTAGCTCCCAAATAATAATTTAATTCCATTTAGTTTATATGTATATATATAATTTTCAATATATATATATGCATAAGTTTATTACTTATTTATTTCCCTTATTGGAGTTACAATCCTTATTCCAAATCACAATTTAAATTGTAACCATTTAGGCATTTATTTCCTATTCAATTCATTTCCCTAAAACATACATGGTCATAATAGTTATTACTTTATTCATGACATTTTAAATATAGTAAGTCAAAATTCCACATTTATTGCTATAGTGGTCATAGTATTTATTTCCATATAATATGGGATTTATTTCCATGTACACCCCCATAAAACGGGAACCCTTCAAATTCAAACACAAAACAACAAACATTTATATAGTAGCTTTATTTACGTAGATTTGGATAGATAGGATTATAATATATTTGTATGCATATATTTATAACTTAAATGTGGAATTAATGTAGTTACTAATTTTATTGTATAATTATTTACTATTTATCTTCTGGTCTAAACTAGCAACCAAAAAAAAAATCCTTTTTGTACTTAATCCTGTTTAAGATTTAAAATCTCATAAAAGGTTAATAACTGTAATTATTGTAAATTTTGCCCAAAATATTTAAAAGAGTAATATCGACATATTTCAAATAACAAGAAATAGTAAATATTTATTTTTGGAATGGATGATGTAAACTAAGTACAAACATACGTGAATTTACACATCCTTTCCTATTTGATTTGTTTGCATTTCTTGCTAATTTCAATTAATGACTTTTTATTTAAAATAAATAAAAACGGTATATTGTAATAACCAAGTAAAACCCCAAACAATATCAAACACAAATAGGATTATTATTCTAACCAAAACTGCACAAACAACAAATCAACACCTAAATCTTATTTATTTGGAATAAAATACTACACATCTAATAATAATTTTAGGACAGAATTCCAGATCTGAGGTGTTTACAATAACAAAAAACAATATAAGAATGATTGTAGGAAATATGAGAATATTAAACTGTAAGGCCTACAAACATATATCTACTTTTTTTACATATTATTTCAGTTTTGATACAAACAAATAATTCTGATAAATTTTTAAGCGTACAATTCAGATTCAACATAAGCGAATTATATAAACAATGAATATATTTGTCACTCACCAGAAAGTTATCCAAATCTGAATCTGAACACAGCTTTTGTGCATATAATTTCCAAATCCTAGATATCTACAATTTATTTACAAAGGATATTTACAAAAATTGATTTAGATTTGTAAATCTGAAAGAAGATTTGGAAAAGAAGAAGGATATTTAAATAAAAGAATGACCTAATTGAAGAGCCAAATCTTTAGCATAAATCTATATTCAATCTTTCCATTTCTAGTTGATTAGATTTGTGTATTTTATATTTTTGATTTTAGAAGAAATTAGAGGATTAGTAACGACAGAGCTTCCCTGTTGCCTCCAGAAAATATATGCAAACGAGTGAGGGTCTAGCCCTTTATTTATAGACATAAAAATAACCCTGAACAGTCATATTCAATTCTAGAAAAAATCGTTTATATATATAAAAAATTATAATATATATATCCCTTATAACCCTAGCCGTCGCTGGGCTGTAGACGACCCTAGGGTCGATTCCCAGGTCGACCCTAGGGTCGACCGCCCTTGATCGACCTTCCTCAGTGATGGTATGTAATATACAGTAATAAATATAATATACATTCTATTTATTTAATTTTCATCCGTAACTTTTTCATATGGAGTCCGTTCGCAAGTTACAAAAATGAAAGTTGACCAGATTCCATTGCGAACGCAATGGTGCAAATTTCGTTATAAAATTCTATCATTTGCAAAAATTCCAATTTGGGAATCTAATTAAATAACTAAATTAATTATTGTCAAAAATTAAGGATTGCTACATTCTCTCCTTCTTAAAATGAATTTCATCCCAAAATTTCACGATGACGAAGTCATGGTGCTGGTGCCTAATTATCCTAAACTACATAACCAATTAGTGTACATCCAATTTTGCAACAAAAGTGTGCATGTGCGCAGTGTACATAATGCATTACAACCACAACTTATGCATGCATAATGATTCTATCGGATCCGCCTATATGTATGCACTTCGTTTTGAAAGCACTTTTGAAAACATGATGCAAACATCCTAAAATATACTAACAGTTCTAAATGAATGTAAAATTTTGAAAATATTTTTCATCCATAATTCTCACGTGACTACGAGCAGTATGTGAAGAAACCAATTTTACATCCAAACCCTACTATCTAACACATCAACACGCCTAAATTGTTTCCTATTTATTTCTCCTATTCCAAAAAAGCAAATCAAAACCGAGAAATTCAACGTTCTTTTCGCTTAAAAATGTTCCAATTTCCCTCTTACAATGGTATTTTACCTCAATTGCTCGAAAGTACCCTACAAATTTCCATCTGTAGACTACAAAGGAGGCTTAAAACAAGATCTAAAATGCAAAATGAGTTAAATAACAACTCGCGCGCTTCATCTACAAGGTATGAAAACAAAGCTTCCATGTTTTAAACAACCTTCCTATTGATATTGTTAACATTTTTACGTATCGTCGTTCCTAATGCACCAATAAATGTGCAAACAAATCATCAAAAAATTTCCTTACAATAGTAGAAATAGTTCCTACAACATCACCGTTTTAACATCACAAACCACAAATGTTAAAATTTTATTTAACATCAAAAAATTTAAAAGCGATGTTTAATGTTTTTTGAGACCTCGGTAGTTAAAATAACCGATGTCTATCTTTTAAGTAAACTAAAAAATTGCCGCTCTTATTCCCTTCTATTCCTTCCTTTTATTTCGACCGCTATTATTTCCTCTTTTATTTCTTTTCCCAATTCCTTTCCTTTTATTTCCCGTTCTTCATTCTTATTTTTCATTCCCCTTTTCATTCAATCTCCACGAAACCCTTTTGCTCCAAATCAAAAAAATGGCAGCAACTTTGGCATCTTTGATCTCAATTAGGGTTTTGGTCTCTACTCCAAATCGTGACTTTGGGTTTTTCTCCTTTTCAAATCGCTACTTCAGGTCTTCACTCGTTCCGATCCCGATTAATTTAATGATTGCCGATTGCAAATTAGAGTTTTTCTCCTTTTCAAATTGCGGCTTCAAATCAATGATGAATTTCTATGCTTTGTTCGATTGTGAGTTATCTGAATTTCGAATTGTATGTTACTTGATTGGATTATTTTTTATTTCGATGTGTTATGCCTATGCTGATCTTGGGTATATATAGGATATTGAAACCCTAAATATCTAATCCTGGATACTTTGTCTGATTTGAATTTGTTCAAACTCGATGAGAATATCCGATTATGATTTTTTTGGAAATTTCTTCCATTTTTGGAACATTATTGATTTTCATGTATTTTTCTTTCCTCTTATCACGTCATTGCTAACTGATAAGAACAAATACTCATGTATGTGTTTATGCATATGTATATGTCTTGTTGTTTTTGCGCACTTGGCAATTTGCATGCCATACCACTCTCTGCTGCTTTACTACACTAGAGTTGTTTTGTGTAATTGGTTTAGGTTATATTGTTATTCAACGTGCTTGTTGTCCATTGGATTTTTATATGTGCACTTGACTTTCTAAAACTATGTTTATTTTCTTGATTTGGTGCTGTGTGGTCGAGCTGCTGTGCTTGCCACTTGCATATCATACTTGTAGCTGCCTTGGTCATGTACACCGTTCTGACCTAACCAGTTTATACTTGAACTTGTTCGCTTTTCTTCGTGAAATGGCTTCTGGGCTTTAATGATTGATGTGTGGAACTTGTTGCACCAATATTTTTGGTATGATATTTGCTGTAGTTACTGCCATGTCCTTCCTGAGTTTGCTATACTTCTGCACATGCCATGTTTTAACATTGACCATGTTGGTTTGAGCGCTTGTTTCAGCACTTCAACTTGTGCCTTAAATACTGCATTGACTTGTTTTACTTGCTATGTATTTGATACCGTGGGATGTTCATACTTGTGCATTCACTTGAACTTTGAATCAAAACTCTATTTCTGTCCCTAATATGATTCGAACCTCTGCCATGATCATTGCTGTTGTGCATTACTTGAAACTGCCTTACACATGTCACTGTATTACATTACCCTCTTGTGTTATACATGAGACTTGCTAGGGTCATTTTTTTTAAATAAAATCAGGTAGAAGCGCTTGAACCTGTGCCGCAGCGTAATGCCCAACAATAATTGTCAAGACTTGTCAATCAAGATTCAATGTCGGCTGCTCTTTATATATATTACCATCCAGTTTTCTCCAAAAAAAAAAACTGTTGCATTTGGCACTTGATGGTCTGAGCTATCGCGTCCACTTTGGACTTATATTTGTGCCTTCCCTGTCATGTCTAGCCTGACCTGATCTTGTGAATTTGTTGGTCATTTGTTATACCCTAACCATGTATACCCATAACTCTTGGCATTGCTTGTAGTACAGTGCTACTATGGTTCCTTATATGCTTGATACACTTGTTCTTTAATCTTCATATTGATGTTGCACTTGAGTTCATGTATGCTTTTGTGTCAATAATGCTGTGTATTTGTTTCTGGCTGGTCTGATCATCAGATGGTGTATGTACATGTTCTTTTCCACCATGCCCTATCTTTGATGCTGGTCATTTCTGGGTTGGTCATATATGCTTGTCCATATATTTTATGATGATGTACTATTGCATGTACTTATGTTTGAAATGCTTGTACATATTGTACTTTACTTGAAATGCTTGTACATTTGTATTGTATTTGAAATTTCCTTGCTGCTATACCATGTTTTGAACATGGAATTTTGATCATTCATTTTCTTGACTGGCTTGAATTGATCTTATGGCTTTACTGCTTTGGCCTTTTCTTCACTGGCCTGTTTTGATGTTTTTTCCACTTAAAAAATATTCGCTTATAGCTAAATTTATTCTTGTTCCATTTTACTATGTGTGCTTCTGTGATAGGTATATGGGTGACTAGACTAAACTGGAAGCAAATAAAGACTCAGTGTGTAAAATAGTGTATAAGTAGTACACTTAAAATTTAAGTCTTAGGTAGGCAGAGTTGATGGGCATTATGGTATCACCCTTTATACTCTCTTGTCGAGGTTCAGGTAAAAGCTAATGGACATTAAGTCATCGTCCTTTATAATTTCATGTCCAAGATCAAGTTAGAGTTACTCTAACCTAAGCTCTGAGGAGTAGTGTTAGAGTGACTGACGATCATGTCCTCCTTAGTTCATCTAATACTCTAAGCTCTAAGGAGCAAAAGTATTGTGATAGATGGTCATCCCATGTCTGACACATTCTACTTTTTTAAATCAGGTTCCAAGGATTAGAGCTAGTTATTCAGTGGACGAATCATGCCCTCTTGAAAGTGTGTAGATGCCAGTCAGATGTACACCTGTTGTATATGATACAATTGTATACTCAATTATATGATTTTTTTGATGATAACAACCAAATAAATATTATTATAATGTGTTTGTTACTGTACTGTTATTATATATCACAGGTAGAAATATAATATTTATATAAAACACTACTGGACAAGAATTAATTATTCAAACAGTATTTTATTAAATATAATATTTTATTTCAACAGTCAAACAATACAGTTTTACAACTCCATTATTTGCTCAACACTGAAATTAACTGAAATAAAATTCATTCATATACAATTCTGTTGTTACACAGCTTCTCACTACAACACTCTGGCTATACATCTCATACATATATACACAATCACTCACACAGTCTACATTTCAATATATAGACACATTAATTAACACTACACACTGTTCTTGTCTTCAATCTTCGGTCTTCTGTCTTCACAGCATCCCAACTGTAAGTCCAATCATCATCTGCTTACCTGTCACATGAAACACACACAGTACACTACATTAGAAATAAAACTGAATACATGCAAATATAATTTTTATTTTAAAAATTTATTTGCCTCGGGTGTATTTCTCATCATTTTTCATGATTTGATCTGATTTATCTATGTCTAGGAAGATTGTGATATTCACAGTGATACACTGTAAATACCACAAGGCTGTCAGTGTATATATAAAATATTACAGTGTAGGGATAGGAAAATCAGTCTGATGGCTGCATATACACACATGTATATTTATACACATGTGCACTGCCTCGCCAATCAGAATATAACATCGAGCAGTTGTGGAGCAGCCACATGGACCGAGCTCGACATGGTGGAATGTTAAGAACAAACACAATGGTGCGTGGCAACATATTATAATGGTCAAGCTCACAACAATATGAATGGTGCAACATGCACAATGTATCAAATGGTTTGGCTTAACATTGATGCACATGTTTACATAAGTTAAATGGTACAAGCATGGTCCATGAAATCAAGTCAGCATGGTTCTAAACAAGTCAGTGACAAAACAAGCTAGTTTCAGAGATGAGCACAAACATTAGTCGAGCATATAGAGTACATTGAAGCAACACATCCAGTTTACATGGTAATGACAAAATACATGGTCAAGCTCATCATATATGGGACAAGTCAACATTGTTTACTACAGCAACTACAAATCAATGAAGATAAATGGACAAATAACTCATGAATACAAAACTGGCTCATTGCGCAAGCCAAATAGTTCAATACAGTGAGCATATATGTTTCAAGTCAGCTGCACAACTATGGTGCGATGTCAAGACGTTTGAAACTACAGTATGAAGATTAATGAAGCATGGTGTATGGTGCACACAACCAAAACTGACATGGTACAAAGGTGTACATGCATTCAAGTCAACAATTTTTAAAATGGTGCAAAAACAGTGATGCAAGCAAGGTACAAAGCCATGAATATGAAAAACCTCAGCTCTGTCAAGTTTTCAGAATGGTTCGAGCAAGTGGGACAAATACATAGTGTAGATAGATGGACACAACACTCATAGGATTTTATGGCATACGTATAAAACATTAAGTGTGAATGTGTTGATACAGAGAAATCAAGAGATTCATGACAGCATCTTTATTTTTGGCAACATGTTTAAGCTGGCAAGTGCAAATCAGGTGTATATGAAAATCCACTAAAGAAAGAGGAGTTATGTGTTTCCAGATTTACACATATATTGGATCAATCAGGAATTGTTCTATTGGCAACATTTCAATCAATTACCATTCAATACAGAGGGAAATTTCAAGTGGGCACAAATCAATTTCGAGATTAGTTTTCTAGTAATCATTCAATCAAGCAAGGAGCTATTGGAAACAAATCTTTAGTTCCCTGTTTTATTTTTAACATTCAATTTTTTATTCGAAGAGAAAATCTTTCTGAAATTCAGACATCACAAAAGTCATAGCAAAATCAGAAATCATTTTATGTTTTGGTGCAAGAAATTGTCTAGAAGGATCATAAGTTATTTTTGGAAAGCATTTAACACTTCCAAAAATCACAATATAGTTGTTACTGCATAATGGAATGTTTATCAATACAGGAAATTGAAGACGTAATTAAGGAAGAAACTCTTTGGAAATTTCCTGTTTCGAATTACTGAGATTGGCAAAAATGATTCAATCAAATTCAAGGGGCCACAAACTTTTTATTCTCGGAATTTTATTAATCAAAGAATTCACGCAAGGGACAAGAACATGTCTAGGTCCATCTAACATATTTAAAGCAATCATTCAACCGAGAATTCAAAAGGGGGAAACAAGCCATAAATCAGACAAATCATTTATCACAAAATCAGAGTGATTAGGGGATTTCTAACCCTATACAAACACCTCTACATCACTGGCATATGGTATCGAAAACCAAAATCAACTCAAGAGATAAAGTCTCAAATCAGAGAATACTCACAAATTTTCCATCGTTTTCGATCGAGCAGTTTCCTAAATCGAAGCATCTAAAAGCAACATCGAAGTTGAGTATCAGAGAAACAAATTCGATCAATCAAACAACACAATTTAGGGAAGATTCAGAAACCCTAGCAGATCGCAGCCGCTATATTTTGTTTCCCAGAGAAATAAAGAAAAGAGATCGGGCTAAAATAAAGTGGGTGCATCAACTTTGAAAAGGGCCGACCAACTTATTTTTAAAAGGGGATAACCCATTCAATTTAAACTCCTAAGGGTTTTTGATTTTTTTTTAAATTTGTATTGTTCTTTTTTGTTTTGTAAAAAAGTCTGAACAGTTCTAGAGTCTATAAAATCTAGGG
Source organism: Allium sativum (assembly GCA_030737875.1). Taxonomy (NCBI): domain Eukaryota; kingdom Viridiplantae; phylum Streptophyta; class Magnoliopsida; order Asparagales; family Amaryllidaceae; genus Allium; species Allium sativum. The sequence goes on from CM060919.1 coordinate 437,627,147, forward strand.
GAATCCAGTCAGGCTGTTGACTGGCAGTTTACTAGAGTCAGTAAAAACTAGGGGATTAGATCAGTCTAGGGTTTTGAGTGTAGGATTAGAATAGGAGTGAGGGGTTCGTGAGTTTACATGGTCTTGTAAGCGGGATCTGTTCTATTACCTAGTAGAAACCTTAGGAATGCAGCAGTAGGCAAGATTTTTCTGAAGCTGGGTATATCTTGTGTTATTTACTTTTCTGCATTTCTATTTCTGCTATACTCTGTGATCTGTTTATTATTTGAATATCCCGTAATTGTTTAACTCAGCGAAAAATTGTAATAAACCCTATTCACCCCCCTCTAGGGTTAATCTAGATCCAACAACACTGACTTGTCAATCTACGATTTGGGTTACATCAAACAAATATAACCAAGAGCTTCATTAATAAAAAAGGGAGTAAAATTAACATATATTACACTATGACAATATTTTCAAGTGAGAACCTAAACTAAGTAATTAGAAAGTGTATTAACTAAAATAATTCCCGAAGTACTCACTATTCCATGCTCTCTATAACCATCTCCATCAACAGTCGTTAGCTTGAAGATTCCATTTCTAATCCTTTGTTGGATGACGTATGTTCCTTCCTACTTTGGGACCAAGTGAATAGTGTTAAAGAAGATATGCTTTAAGATGACATAGACAATGTAAAATGTTCTATTTAGAACCTTGGAATTATAATATCGGACGACTCGATGTTGATACACTACTACTTGTAGATTTGTTTCTTCATGCTTATCATCGATCATGTCGAAAGATTCCAAGAGAAGTTCCTTGTTGGATAAAGAGTCATAATATGCTACTCGATAAAAAGGGACTTCCAATTTAATTAGGATGACATCTTTCAATCCGTATGCTAATACAAATGAAGTGTGCCTGACATTTGATTTGTGGGTAGTCATATAATCCCATAGCGCAAATGGTAACTCATCAACTAAATTGCCTCTAGCTTTCCCTAGGAGTTTCTTTACAATGGACTTTTTGATTATTTTTTTATAACCTTTACTTGCCTACCTGACTAGGGATGAGCGACAATCGAATATTGCTTGTCAATGTGGTGACGTGCACAGAAGTCTCAGAATCGGCGCTATCAAATTGGATCCCATTATTGATTATGACGGTTGAAGGGAGACGAAAAAGTTAATGATATTTCACACAATGAAATTTATCACTTTCTTAGTTGTACGATCGCCAATGGCTTGGCTTTGGCCCACTTAGTGAAGTAATCATCCACAATGATAGCTTATTTGTTGCCACCTTTAGAAATTGGCAATAAATTGATGATATCAACGCTCCATATTGAGAAACGCCAAGGACTGACCATCTGAGTTAGCTCCATTAGAGGGGATCTCGAGGTCTTTATGAATTTTTGGCATTTGTCGCATTGTCATGACTAATCAGGCCACATCTTGGTTAAAATGGGCCAGAATTTTCCATAATGAAGTATCTTTTTTGCTAAAGTATGCCCCTCAGTGCGATCGCTGCATTCGCCTTCTATACTTCTCGTAACACATCATTGGCGTCATCGTGAACCACACATCAAAGAAATGGAACTGAGAAACCCTTCATATACATTATGCCTTCTTGAATAATGTAACATGTTTCCTATCTTAGGATGAAACGTTTCTCGTTCTTTCACTTGGGAATCCCGCTCAGTAGAAATTTTTTGATTGTAGTCATCCATGACTCGTTCTTTGGCTCTATTACCTGCACCTGATCAAGTTCCATCTGAGTCGTGCATGTATAGTCAAGAACTTCCATTAGAATCAAACCAATAAGATACGCATCTCCAGAGCTGGCCAAATTTGTTAAGGATTCCTCCTCGTTTTTATCATAGAGAATATGCGAAATAGTGAAATGCACAAAGCTAGCCACAAATTCTTGGACTCGGTTGAGGTGGTATGTGTCGCTACCTTTGAAATTCCTGTCTCACCTGGCACACTACTATCTGAGAATCGTAGAATATCTAGATTGGCTGGACCCTAAGCTCTTTGGTTAGCTAAAGACAAGCAACCAGAGCCTCGTATTTCGCCTCATTATTAGTAGTTTGTAATTCAAGTTTCAAGGCATAACAAATTGATCACTCTTCAAGAGGCACAATTAAGACCCTAGCACTAGAGAGTTGATCGTTGTAAGCCTCATCGGCGAACATCTTCCACTAGATGCGTGGTTAACCACCTTGCTCTTTAGATTCTTCTACTATCGTTAAGTTCTTTATGAAATCTACCAAGTGATGTCTCTAGATTGCTCTTCGAGGAGCATAAGCTATATCGAACTGGCTCAAGTCAATATTCCACTTAATAAATCTTCCAAATGCTTAGAGTCACTGCGAGACCTGTCGTATTGGCTAGTCAGTGTGAACTTTAATTGGATGAGCTTAAAAGTAATTGTAGAGTTTTTTGGAGGTGATAAAAAGGCAGTTAGTCAATTTCTCGATCTTCGGGTAATTAAATTCTACTCCCGATAACCTTTTACTCACATAAGAAATAAGTCCTCATGATCCATTGGCTTCGACAAGACTAGAGACATTTCCAAATGGTCTAGCAAGTTCTAAAATGCTTCTATGCAATCTGGTGTCCAGACGAAGTTGCGCTTCCCTCTTTTAATCAGGTCAAAGAAAGGAATGCATCTTTTTGAGAGTTATGGATATGAAACAATTAAGGAAAGCTACTTTTCCATTCAAGCTCTCCATATCTTTGATCTTCGCAGGCACCCCAATGTTCCCGATAGAGGACATTTTATTAGGATCGACCTTAATCCCACAATAATAAACTATAAAGCTTAAGAATTTTCCGGATGCAACCCTAAAGGAACAGTTCAAAGAATTGACATTTATCCTATATCTACTGTGAATGCCAAACATTTTCGCTAATTCACTAATGTGATCATCTGATAGTCAGGATTTCATGAGCATGTCATCCATGTACACCTTCATTGACATCCTAATCTGGTGCTTAAACATCTGATTAACAAGTCTCTGGTAAGTAGCTCCAGCATTTCTCTATCTAAAGATTATTACCACATAAAAGTAAAATCCTAGATTAGTTATAAATCTAATATGTTCTTGATAAGACACTTTAATCAGAATCCTATTATATCCATAATAGGCATCCATGAAAGAGTGGAGTTCATGACCAATGTTTGAATCCACAAGTTAATCGATCATGGAATATGGAAAACTATCTTTTGGACAAGCTTTATTTAAGTCCGAATAGTCTATGCAAATGCGTCGTTTTCCAATTGATGTCTTTACCAACAATGGGTTAAAACCCTAATATGGTTACAAGGAATCAAGTATGAAACCGTTGCTTTTTTAGCTTGTCTACTTCTTCTTTGAGTCGCAACCAATCTCTTAGACCTATTATAGCCACTTTTGCTTCACTGGTATGATCTTCGAGTTAATGTTAAAAGCATGGCTCTCTATCTCAAGAAAGATCCCATACATGTCTTAGTGCGCGTAAGCGAACGAGTCAAGGTTCGCTTTGAGAAAAATTTCCAGCACCTTTCGGCGTCTTGGATCCAAATGAAAATCAATTTTAGGATCTTCGATGGATCATCACCGTCAATTGGAATCTCAATCGTGGTTTTCATGTAAGTGGGACTGTTACATGGTGACCTTCTTCTTTCCTATGATCCAAATCTTTAAGGAGTTTATTGTGCTTCCCAGGCTAGGATTTCTTCTTTGGTTGTTATGCATCTTGTCATTGTTGCAAAGAGAGTTCTCCACGTCTTTTCCTATTTCTACGTGATGTGCGTTCTTTCATTGTGCCATATTACAAGCTCTGGCAATCACTTGGTCACCTCTCACCATTATGACTCCACCATCCACTGGGAACTTCATCAACGAACCCCCCATGGAAATACATGCTTGGAATTTAATAATGGTCGATCGACCTAGAAAAGCATTATAAGGCAAATATATATCCAAAATAATAAATGGGAGCATTCGCACTCTCCAGCGATCCTCTTCTCCCAACTCTACTAGGGACTCTGCGATGCATATTGGTTAATTATCTTATTTATTTAAACCATGAATACAAGTTGTACACGACTGCAAATTGTTAATTTCCAACATCATCTGTTCGTAAGATTTAAAAAGAATATTGATGGATCTCCCGTACTTAACAAGGATTCTCCATACTAAACTTGGGCCAACCATGGGTGCAATTACTGAAGGATCGATTAATGAAGACTCCATCGTCTTCATGATTTAAAAAGATAGCATCATCCATCATCGCCTTTCTCTGCTGAGCTGGTGTCATTTCCACAGTGGTGTTACATTCCTCGTTTTCTACAAGCTTTACCGCGTTCATCTATTGTTTCACAATTCTCCATCTTGACCAACTGGATGTGGTCCAAAAACTATAGTGTTGATAATAATTTCTTTGTTCTTTTGCTTAAGGGTAGCTTTGGGTGCTACCTGACCCTGATTACTTCTATCAAATTATTTGCCTTGTACCATGAGGCAACCTTATGCTCATCTAACTATCTTTTACGAATCAATTTTTTGATGATGTCTTGATGGTGATGAATTTTTTTTCTTATGATTGTAAACTTCATGATATAAGCAAAACTTTCCGGGTTGTCTCACTGTGAGTTAATTCTCTTACTGGGCCTTCTTCTTTTGGACCATGTTACAGGATCCAAATACACGTTTTCCAATGAGTTGTTAAGAGAGGTGAAGCTACTATAGTTGGAAGGCCTGTTCTACTTCCTGGAATTCGTCTTTCGATTGTGGTTTCTATCACTGTTACCATCTCTTCCTTGATCAGCTGCTTGTTGATTCTAAACGTTCGCTTCCATTCTTCTCGAACTGCCTTTAGATCGTTGTACTACTACATCACTTTGAATTCCTTTAATGTTAGGTCATGCCTGTTCTTTCTCGCAAGCCTTTCTCGGTTCTTTCAATTAAATCCAATTAGCTTTTGCATTGAACTGATTCAGAGTTGAGGGAGGCTTCAATGTCATACATCCTCAAATTCATAGTCTGGGTCAACACCTCTAATTAATGCCATTAATTTTTTTTATTATGTATCTCACAAATTTCTGTTACCACCACATTAAACCTCTCCAAATATTCCCTCAAAGACTCACCCGAAGCTTGTTGCGCATTTACATGATTATTATGTGCTTTGGTTTTGTAGCATGGATACGAAATCAATTCAAAAATCTTATTACCAACTCCTAGAATGATGAAATCGACCTCGACAGTAGCCTCTTGAACCATGTTATCGCTGTCCCATCTAATTATATCATGAAAATATTACATTTGACAATATCTGTGTCTTGTGGCGAGTTAATACACCATCAGTATCTAGTTAGATATTGCATTGGGTCGGATTTCTTTACGTACAGCGGCATTGGTGACAAATTGAACCTTGATGGTATTCAACTTCCACAATATCATCTAAGAACGGGGTATGGCTTCATTAAATTCCCACATCTTCATTGGTAAAGCCCTAACTATCTATCATGATTTGCTTCACCATGACAATTAGAACAGGGTCTTGTTGAATCGATGATGTTTAGCTTTATGGCTCAGGTTCTTGAATCGATGATGTTTAGCTTTCTGGCTCAACTTCGTATCTTGATCCCCCTAACTCTTTTTTCTTAGGTTGAATCCATCGAGCAGCATCGCTAGTTGCGTCTCCCTAGTGTTTGATATCCCGATCATCATCAGGATGCAAGGGAGGAGCAACAATTGCGTGGGTGGACCCTGAAATATTCAGATTTGCATGAAGACGAGTCGAATTCGGATTGGCCATGATGCCACATTCTAGATCAGCATGATTTCCTTGAATCAAATCGGTGCAGTGGGTACGATCTAGATCGATATGCCCATGCTGTTTCAAATCGGTATCCCTACGTACAAAGTCAATGAGAGTATTTTGATCAGCGATTTGAGTCTACTTCCCTCAACTCTCTTGTGTTGGCTTCTGTGTCTATGTTCTAAGGATGAGGACCTCCTAGACTCAATGAATACTAGAGTTGAAGATCGCCTACACCACACATTGCATTCGAATTCATTTGATTCACCTAATTTCACAAGCCACGGTTTTCTCTCGTCTAATGGTCAAGCAGTTCTTTCATTTTCTCAACATCTTCATCATTTTCATCAAATTAGCCTAAGTGACCATTCCCATCACCATGAGAGAGGTTGCAATAGTAGCTGCAGGTGGAAGACTTCGATAGCGGACTGTAAGTTCTCTATTGAATGTCTGTTTCTCCTTGTGTTTGAGAATTCGCGCAGGCAACAAATGTTTTCTTCTTAGCAGTCCTATTGAAATCTAAAGAGTTTTAACTTCCTTTTCGTGAAAAAAGTAAGATAACATATTTTCCTTTATCGGACTTGGAATCCACTAGTAGAAAAGAAGGTCCAAGGACTGAAAATCACTCATTTCTCGGTGAAAGCACTAAAATGTTAGCGTATAAAGTTGCAGTAACATCCAGAATACGGTAAAGGCAGAGAATAATGAAGTATTATAAATAAAAATAAAAAATCAAGTAAACACAATCACTCGCAACAATTATAGTGGTTCAACAACATAAATCTACAACCACTTTTAAAGAGATCTCACTAATTCACTTATGTTTTACAAATACAAGGTTTCAAATTTGTGAAGATCTGGATTAGCATGAAAATTAAGATAAAATCTCAAGAATGTGGAAATGATCTCTTTATAGCCTAGGTTCGCCTTTGCAGCCAATGTTATATAGGAGCCATATGGAATAAAATTCCTTCCAAAGACTGGCCTGACAACGTTCTAGTTGGACTGTGTTCTATGCCATAGAATCGTAATTCATTACTAATCTATCATTTAATTAATTACTGTACTTGGTATACTGGGCTCCTTTAGTTATTTGCTTTATTGTGATAGATTTGGTTTAGTAATGAAATGTTTTATTGATCTTCCTGATACCGTCATAATGTTCTTAATTAAGCAATCTAACAGAAGCCCGGGAAGGGAAATACTACTAGGATACTTGACAACCAGGCTTTATCTTCATTCTACCAATTCTTCGCCTACCAGGCCTGATATTTATTCGCTATAAGGACTGGGCCCCACGGCAATCCTAACTAGAAAATGAAGTGGAGATGCGGATAATGCAGGTCTTAATTTATTATGTTCAACAAAGAAGAGAACATCATGAGAATAGAGGTGAGAGTAGCACGCTTCCTCCTTCTGTGTGTGGGGGCTTATCCGAGACTAATGCAGGGTTGAATACAAAAGTGAGTGAGCTAAAGCAAGAGCAGAAAGTGTATGATCTATCTTTTGTCTGAGACTGCATGGATCCTGTAGCAACATGCCCCTGGTAGGCCTAAATTTTGATCTAGAAAAGGCCCACAGAAACTTAGAGCCAGTGAAACGACCTGAACTTCCCCGGTAAGGAAAGCCCGGATATTTTGAGGACAAAACACATCGGAATGCAAACAGAAGAACATTTCATTGTTTATTACAACAATTACATCAGAATACAAGAATATACAGAGTATGAATAAATATTACATAGGAAATATCAGAGATTTAAATTACATTTAAATACATTGCAGCGGAAAATAATACAATACACAACCAGAAGTAATACACGGATACAGAGCTTTCCGAGTATCGTTTCAGCTGTAAATCAGGCTCCTGTGAATATAAATCTGCAAAACCAAAACTACTAGCTGCTCATGTCAAAATAAGGGCACCCAGAGTTTAGGTTAAAACAATAAACTCCAGGTCAGTCATGTGACCGGTGTGAGAACTAAAACAGTTATTAATCTTTATTTGAAGTTAGGTAAATCAAGGGACCACGCCGTATAACACGGAACATGTTTCCTCCCAAGAATACCAGTGCATAAAACAATAGCGCAATGCTAAATAAAGAAATAATGAAGCTATTACAAGACCCAGGTCCCATCACACAATGCAACGCAAGCCGGAGGATAGGGTTTTTACCTTATAATAGCCAAAGAATGCTTGATACGTTTAAAACAGATTATTTTGATAGTACTATAGGTGTATAGTGTCAAAAACAATTTCAAATCATAAGTATCAATCATAGACGGCATAAGCACCCCATACCACTATGTCGCCATACTAGGCTCTACAATTAAAAACCGCAAAGTCACGTATTGGAAGTTGGATTTCCATCTGTGAACCGAGGCAAGGGATCGTCCTCAACCGATTCGAGACAATCTAGCCCATGTCTCAGGAACAGCCGCAACTGCCCCATGGATCATCAGGGCCGATCCACCGATGTGGATTATTATGCCTGAACACTACTTTTCCCCTCTCTTTGGGGCGTAAATGAGCCAACGAATGACTCCATCGGTCCCAGATCGACCGATATAACCGCGGCGCGTCGCAACAGTAACAACCACACAAGTGAAAATAATATAAATGTCAAGGCTGGTAGGTCACTGACACCACCCTAGCTAGAAGGAAACGCATGCCCTACCTGAGGTCCTCTCCCGTTTCTGGTTCACAGCCGGGGTGTGAGGCTCGCGAATTCACGTTACACAAAGCTATGCCACACAGGCGGTGCTTTGATCATCAACCACAAGACTTTGCTTTTCAACAGAAGACTCGATAAATTGCCACTTGGGGATGCCACACAGGCAATTCACTCCATGCGATTGATATACATCAATATATAACCCCTGAGATCGTACGTCTTAGAGAAGGGCGTTAAGCAGGAGAATAAATTCTCCACCGCCAAACAGATATATATTTGATAGAAATCAATCACACAGAATAAAATCCAATGTCAGACACACAGTCCATTTACAAGTTCGTTCTGGGCCTGAACGAAACTGGAGGCATCTTGTACCTTGCATATCCATCGATCTCCAAGTACGTCTGGACGATCACCAACTGATTCCCTCCTCTTGGGTGTACAGCCCAATCAAGATCATCAGTAATCACCCAAACGATGTGAAGACCTCAGGTCTTCAACCACCGTCTTCATCTTCCACACCACGTCGAATCAGTTATTCAGAATGGGATAAACCCGGTCTTTCTAAATTACTCGCGTATATAATAAACAAGTGTTACACAAACACAACATACGCCTCATTCCAATTCATCAGTCACTAACCGTAAATTGGTAAGGGAACAATTCCCCAAATATTAACCCCGAAGGCCGAAACCAACATCAGACGAATACCCAGGAAACCATCCATCTTAACTAACCTTCAGTTAGTTGCTAAATTTCACATTCTTAGGGATAGGTTCCCATCAATTTTATCAAAGATAAATTCCTTAAATTTATTCTTTAATCTTCTTTTGAATATCAATTCAACTAGTCGGGATTAGCGAACCACACCGAAGTAATCATTTATTTTATTTCCCCATCCCAACCTATTCATCCCATGAAGTAAAACTGGTCATACTTCATATCTAACACCACGGTGTTATCGGTAAATTCAATTACCATTTCACGTTCAAATCTATATAAAGATTTAACTATCGCTTGGAGCAAAACTGGTTATACTCCATTCTCGATCTTTTCAATCTAATTAAAGATTCATTAAAACTCCACTTGGTTTTAATCTTCCTGTCATTAACTGGGTTAAAAAATCAATGTCATTTAAAACACGGTTCACGATAATCCCAAAATAATATTCCATTCGATCATCCTTTAACCGTAAAATAGCAAGTAAGCAATTCCCTAAGTATTTAACCCGAAGGCCGAAACCAACATCAGATCAATACGCAAGAAACCATTCAACTTAACTAATCTCTAGTTAGTTTCTGATTTTCTTAACTCAATTGGGTATAAGAATAGTATTATTGAAGATACCGTTCACGACAACCCAAAATCACATTCCATTAATTATCGGGTTAAAGAACAAGTGTTATTTAAAACACCGTTCACGATAAACCCAAAAATCAATTCAAATTCAATTCCAATTGAATACCATTTAATTGGTACACTTCATTAAATCTAAATAAAAAGATTTAATCTTTTTCTCAACTAGGTTTAAGAACAGTGTTAATGAAGTCACCATTCACGACAAACCCAAACCACATTTGATATTAAATACAAGGCTCTGAATAGAAAATATATCGGCTTATATTAAATACCAAATTCCACGACCAACAAATATCATATTGGAAATAACGATATAAATAAATCTTTCAAATTTCCAAAACAATATCTGTATAATCACGAAATCCAACATCGAAATATTCTAAAGACAATTTTGATTCAAATCCATTCCAATTCAATTACTGGAAATCCTGGTTGCTTTTAAAACCATTTCAAGTTCAATTTATTTATTTCAAAAATAAATTGATTTTTAATTCTAGTTCAAAACCAGTTCATTTCGATAAAAAAATTATTTTTATCTTTTCAAATATGGAAATTTTAATCCCAATTCTTCCCAAATCATTTCTTATGATTTTACACAAATTATTACTATTTTTAATAATTTTATCAAGGCCCATACAGTCGATTTCCATCAACGGCCATCGAACTACACTTACAGTGACCTTTTCCAAATTTTATTTGGACATAATTCCAAATCCAACCGTTAGATTTCAAATCTCTAATATTCGTTAGAAAGCTCTTTTTGATACGAACCCAACGGTTCTGGCTTTAGGAGAATCCGACGGTCAGATCTCCCGTAATATCTATTCGAAGTCAATGGTCGAAATTCAAGAACTGTCGCGGCGCGGCGCGTTCTATTCAGGCCATTATATATATAATATATATTATATATATTTCACCGGTTTCCTTTCAAAACGTATTTTATAAATTGTTTTAATTTTTTTTTCCAAACGATTTCAACTTCATATTCAATTTCGAATCAAAATTGAATATTCCACATCATCGATATACAATTGATAATATTTTCAAAACGATATATTTTGAAATCACTTACTTTGCTATATTCATTTTAATAAGAATATAATCAATTTAAATATCGTTCACGTCTAAATGGCGTCAATATAATCAACACGGCTTTATATATCTTAATAACTTCATTACTCTATTTAAAAAATGAATATTTTCTATTCAACACATGAATTTACATTTCTATTCCGCACATGAATATTTATCTCTATTCAACACATGAATATATTTTCAATTCAACACATGAATTTATTTTCAATTCAACACATGAATTTATTTTCTAAATTGGAATGAGGCCCAATCAATTACCATATAACGTTAATTATATGGATTCCCTACACCACATGTATATAACAGCAACGATAAATCATCAACCATCATCCAGAGTGCACCACACAACTGCATAAGCATTAAATATCAATAATTAACGCTTACACAATCTGTCAACCCATCGATTGACATACAACTAAACAATCGGGATTAGTGTATGTCAAATATCATCCCAATACCCGTGTGGGGTTTCAAATCAACAAACACAGATTTTATTCGTGCAGTCTGACGATGTGTAAAATTTATCGTCCCAATCAATATCAGTCAAATCAGTGTATATATACAAATCGTCTGATTTGTTTATAAATATTTATTTTACTTCAACACACGAATATATATTTTATTCAACATATGAAAATATATATTATTTCAACACACGTTAAAAATCATATTGTTAACTATAAACTATTTTCCACTATAAAATATTTTATTTCATTCCACATCACACAATCAAATTTCACAACACAGCAATCAAATAAACAAGTCATCCATGGTCTGTGGACGACGGGTGTCGGGTGCTGCTAAGCACCGTCTACATCCTAGTATATATTTTAACTATAAAATGAGATTTAAAGTGAGAAGTTCTCACCGATTAGCTTAACCAATTCGCTGCGACTCTTCATATGTAGGAAATCTTCGTCGTGCTCGCCTTTTGTCAATTTCATTGTCCGTAGCCACTACATATATAAAAATCACATTTTTATATTGTCGTCATGTATATAAAAATCACATTTTTGCTTCCTCTACATAATAAAAATTATATTTTTATGTTTCCTAGATAATAAAGATCGAATTTTTATTATCCACAAAATATAAAAATCACATTTTTATTCTTTCTATAATATAAAAATCACATTTTTATCTTCACTTTATATATATAAAAATCGAATTTTTACTTCGCTAATGAATATATAAAAATCTAATTTTTACTTCGCTAATGAATATATAAAAATCGAATTTTTACTTCGCTAATGAATATATTAAAATCGAATTTTTTACTTCCCTAATGTATATATAAAAATCGAATTTTTACTTCGCTAATGAATATATAAAAATCAAATTTTTACTTCGCTAATGAATGTATAAAAATCAAATTTTTACTTCGCTAATGAATATATAAAAATCAAATTTTTACTTCGCTAATGAATATTTAAAAATCGAATTTTTATCACGGCGTACATAGAATAAAAAGCATACTTTTACTCTACTTCTATAAAAGTAAAAATCGTATTTTTATTTCTTTATCTTCATAAGAAAAATCGAATCTTTACTATAAAAATTCAAATTCTTTAATGTTAAAAATCATTACTTTCTATAATAAAAATCCTACTTTTCTTATAAATAAAATCACATTTCAATCAATGCTATTATATATATAAAAACTTTTTTTTCTATCCTCTTTTTTTTAAAAAACCTATTTACATTGAATAAAGATAAATAAATAACGAAATAATAAAAAGAAAACTTACAGGCGGTTTCAGGGAATAGGGGGTTGCTAGCGCTCGCAAGCCATGGGGGAGGCGTTGTCGGCCGGCGGTGGGGCCATGGTGGGCTGGGCGGCGCGATTCGATGAAGGGGATAGGGTTTTGGGGGGTTACGGTTGTGAGATGGAGGGAGGAAGGGGAAGAGAGGAGAGAGAGGGGAGGTGCGATGGGGTGACCGGAGTGGGACGAGATGCGGTGGGCGGTCCAGGCGTCGACGAGGGGAGAAAGGGGGCGATGGGTTTGAAGTTGGAGAGGGACAGAGGAGGAAGAGGGAGGCGCGAGAGGGGGGCTGGTTGCTGCCCTACGACGGCGGCGGCTCTTCGTCGGAGGCGCGGCGGTGGCTTGAGGGGGGTGACGGTGGAAATCGGGATCCGCTTTTTTTTTTATTTCTGTTGAATGTTGACCAAAAGAGTAAAGGGAGGGTGGGGTAATATATATTATATATATAATTTAATTATATTAATTTCTAAAAAGCAACTTTTTATTTCGAACTCCATACGAGACTCAACGACTGTCGCCCCTAGCTAACTACCCCCATTCTGAACACAATGGGATATGTACCGTGAGCCAGTTCGGCTGTTACGATTAGTTTTTGTCAAAATCAAAATATAAATCTATATATTGAATTCTAACGCGCATTTTATTTTTCCGGGGCCGCATACTAAATAGAAAAATTCCCGAAAAATATTTTCCAGCTTCGTATTGACGATACGGTCCTAAGAAAACTAATTTCGTCAAATTTTGAGTTCGTTTGAAAAATGGTCATTTTCCAGTCGATTAAAATCAACTGAAACTGGTCAAACACATTTTCCATTGCCACGCTCACATATTGATTCAGAAAATTACGAATTTTGAAACCTAGCAATAACTTGACATCACGGATCCAACAAAAGTGGTTTCGTCGAAAACCGAGGTCGTTTGCAAAATTTCTATTTCTAAGGGCCTTTATATATATTAATATATATATAAATTCCACAACGACTTTTCTGAATTTTAAACTGGACATATCTTTCAACTTCTAAAGGGAAATTTCAGTTTCTTACATCCGTTAGGAAGATTTCGTCAAATAGATTCCAATATTTCTTGTTTCGTTCAATTCTGACTTATATTGAATTCTGTATATTCAATTGAAATTAGATATCGAATTTTCGAACTACAGTGCCATTTCAGGCTCGTTATATAATTAAAATAAATTTATTCGTTTTAACTTCATCGAAAATAAATTTTTCGTCGTTATTATTTCAAATAATTCATTTTAAATATTCAAAATTCATTAAATTCGCCAAAATAAAATTTTTAAATTGGCTAAGAATTTCCGGGTCGTTACAATCTCCCCAACTTAAAATCTTTTCGTCCTCGAAAAGGAACGAAGCTGAAAGTTGTTCAAATAACCAACTCAACTTTCATTTTTTTTCTAATTACGGCTTAAGTTCTTCAATTTTTCAATTTCTAAGAACTTTTCGAAATTTTCAAAAATTTGGCTAACACTCTAAATTTTCGAAAAATTTCGCCATAACCACCCCTGCACCGGGTACTTCGGGATATTTCAAATAACCTCCCATGGCCCTCATCAATCCAAAAAGAAAAAGAAACAGCCAAGCGGCTAGCCAATCGGCTCATAAAATCATCAAAAACCCAATAAATTTGTTAATATGTACCTATTTGTCGGGCAAACAATTTTATTCCTATTCTCTAGCCTCCTTTCTATGACCTGTTCAATGTAAGTACATGTATATGTATGCAAATGCGACTAATTTTCAATACAACTCACTATTTGGTTCAATTTGGCTAAAGGTTCAACATTTAATTATTCAAACAATAATCAAACAACACAATCAACAATCAATTTGTTGATTATCATTTCAAATTCATAACTTTGATACATATACAGAAAATCATGTTTTTAATGCCAAATCACAACAATAGCCCTATCTAATTTTGGTTCTCACCCCGGTCAATTGGAAATATATAGAAATCCCACTTTCGAAACTCGAAAACAGACTACTGATGTCGTACGTCATCAGTAGAATCATGGCCGAGTGACTGCAGTGCGATTCTATATCTATCCAGTATATTTGAGGTTTCAAATACACGCTAGCTAGGCGTATACACAGAATCTCTATATACTCGATTGTCCAAACAAATATAAAATAAATATTCAAATACGTAGAATAATTGAATTAAATTTTCAAAACAAAAATTGTTTTCATTTTGATTTTAAAAACACTACTCTTCACACTCGTTCTAGGATACTACTGATCCTATCTCTAACGAGTCATTCTCGTTGGATATTACTAATCCAATCTCTGATGAATTCTTTCGTATGGTTCTGATGTGTCTTGTTCTCCAAGCTCTGATACCAGGTGAAACGACCCGAACTTCCCTGGTAAGGAAAGCCCAGATACTTTGAGGACAAAACACATCGGAATGCAAACAGAAGAACATTTCATTGTTTATTACAACAATTACATCAGAATACAAGAATATACAGAGTATGAATAAATATTACACAGAAAATATCATAGATTTAAATTACATTTAAATACATCGCAGCGGAAAATAATACAATACACAACCAGAAGTAATACACGGATACAGTGCTTTCCGAGTATCGTTCCAGCTGTAAATCAGGATCCCGTGAATATAAATCTACAAAACCAAAACTATTAGCTGCCCGTGTCAAAATAAGGGCACCCAGAGTTTAGGTTAAAACAATAAACTCCAGGTCAGTCATGTGACTGGTGTGGGAACTAAAACAGTTATTAATCTTTATTTGAAGTTAGGCAAATCAAGGGACCATGCCGTATAACACGGAACGGGTTTCCTTCCAAGAATACCAGTGCATAAAACAATAATGCAATGCTAAATAAAGAAATAATGAAGCTATTATAAGACCCAGGTCCCATCACACAATGCAACGCAAGCCGGAGGATAGGGTTTTTAACTTATAATAGCCAAAGAAAGCTTGATACGTTTAAAACAGATTATTTTGATAGTACTATTGGTGTATAGTGTCAAAAACAATTTCAAATCATAAGTATCAATCATAGACTGCATAAGCGCCCCATACCACTATGTCGCCATACTAGGCTCTACAATCAAAAACCGCAAAGTCACGTATTGGAAGTTGGATTTCCATCTATGAACCGAGGCAAGGGATCGTCCTCAACCGATTCGAGACAATCTAGCCCATGTCTCAGGAACAGCCGCAACTGCCCCATGGATCATCATTGCCGGTCCACCGATGTGGATTATTATGCCTGAACACTACGTTTCCCCACCCTTTGGGGCGTAAATGAGCCAACGAATGACTCCATCGGTCCCGGATCGACCGATATAACTGAGGCGCCTCGCAACAGCAACAACCACACAGGTGAAAATAATATAAATGTCAGGGCTGGTAGGTCACTGACACCACCCTAGCTAGAAGGAAACGCATGCCCTCCCTGAGGTCCTCTCCCATTTTTGGTTCACAACCGGGGTGTGAGGCTCGCGAATTCATGTTACACAAAGCTATGCTACATAGGCGGTGCTTTGATCATCAACCACAAGACTTTGTTTTTCAACAGAAGTGTAACACCCCACCTCCGCTAGGGTCACTCTCAAAGGGAATGCACTAGTTTTAGTGGAGTATTATCTAGGTAAACATGCACAGAGATATCACAAGGCAGAACATAAATAAAGCAGCGGTAGAAATTAAAAACCAACTTTTTATTACTTTCAAGAAGAGAGTCAAAACCTCATATATCCAAGGTACAAATTATTCCATTACATCAAGTTCCCAAATAAAGAAGCATAAACTTAAGATAACAAAAGTAAATTATTCCCCATAAATAGAAGAAGCAGCCATAGTATAGCCCAAGACCAAACCATACATGAGCTGTCAGAAAGCAAGCTAAATCCAAGCTAAGAGCTAGTGTTTCCTCCTTGAAAACCTGGGGGGGGGGGAACGAAAGAAAACGAGGAGAAAGAAAAAGGGTCAGTCATAAAGACTGGTAAGCCCTAGTGACTTTCAGTATGAAAACTAGTAAAGGTAACATGATATGTGAAAACTGGAATTAAACATAAGGATGATAACAGAACTGGTAGGATAATTAAGATAACAGGATAAGTCAAGTCATGCATCGCATATTCGAGATTCGCTGCACCAACTGTACTAGTGTTCTAACCCATGTCAAGTATTAATCATGAAATGATCCCTTGGCCCAATATCATGAAGTGACCCATTACGGGGTCCTATGGTACGATCTACTAATCGATCGGCTCCCTACAAGTTCTAGCTCGTCATGTGTCTATGTCATACGGACCTATCCTGAAATGTAGTTACCTATGCTAGGTCCACCATAGGGTGTATCAAGACCTATGGTGCCAACCACCGACACGAATCAAGCACGCACAGTGTAAATCTACGGGTGCCCAATGCCTGCTTTTTCAACTCCGGACTACGTGCACGACCATAGTCCGCCTGAACCTACAATGGCGCACTTACTCAGCCATCGTTCTGGTCGCTTACAATCAGCCCAGTAATCATCCCCCACCCTGCCTAGTCCCAGGGTATCGTGATACATCTAAGTGGGTTACTGCTGAAAAGGACCGCGTAACTAGGGTTTCTAATGGGTTATGTGTTGTCATTCAAATTCGTGACTTAACCCTATCCAAATCATGTATCAAGTTGGTTAAGTGTGTTCAAGCGGTTCATGACTTAACCCTATCAAATCATCGTGTCATGTTGGTTAAGTATATTCTAGTGGTTCATGACTTAACCCTATCATGTGGCATTAATTCATTAATGCACCCCAACCTCTCACATTAGACTAACTGTTGTGGTCACTGGATTTGCCGGGCAGTTCCGGGCAGATTTACACCACAACATAGTCTAACCTCGGTTTTTTCGTGCGATATGACCAACTACCCACATTGGATCCTATTGTTTGCAGTCACTGGATTTGCCGGGTAGTTCCGGGTAGATTTACACTGCAAACTCAACCCAATCTCGAGTTGGCCATTTTCAAGTTTATCTAATTGTCATGCCCACGTTCAAGTTTTCATGTCAAAATTCATGTCGAGTTTTCATGTCATGTTTCATGTCAAATCGTGTCAAGTTCATGTCCATATCCAGGTTCAAATTATAACAACGTTCATGTTCAAGTTCAAAGTCAATTCATGTTTTACCTAGTCTACCCAAATCGTATTCCCATCGCACGTAAGCTTGAATCGATACAAATAAATCTAATTAGGGAATAACATAAAAAGGGACGGGTATAAGGTGGCAAAAGTGATTACTAGCATAGCATGGTATGACTTGATAAAAGATTATAACATTACTGGCATATGGAATATTGGTCTCAAACATAAAGATTCCGAATCTAGCAACATAAGGTACTAGTCATGATAACAGTTGTCATAAGGTGATAGTACAGTCATGGTAACGATTGACATAAGGTAATAGTATAGTCATGGTAACGATTGACATAAGGTGATAGTCATAAACTTATGACTAATAACAGATTCAACATGATAATATGAGGGGTTTTTCTTTTTGATTTACAACATGAATAGGCCCCAAATCAATGTCATAGTAATATATCCAAAAGTTAAGATCCAAGATGAACAAGAATGGATGTAAAACAGTCATCATACATAGGTCCAATTTCAATTTACATCATATTACATTTACAGTTTAAATCTAAAAATAACCGGGGCTTACAGGTCATGGTTCGAGAATTAGAAAAAGAGAGTCGATGTTGAATCTTTATATGCTTAGTCAAGTCCTAACAGAAATCCCCAAATCAGCAACGTAGTTTCGACGTAGAATAAGTAGTTCCTTCCTCTAACTTTTCAACCAGAATTAGAGCAGCATAAGGTCAGAAAGAATTTTGTGTAGAGAGACTAGTGTTAGGGGCTGTATTTATAGGGTCAGGTCAATGAATGTAGACAGAAACAAGGCCAGAAACATCAAAGTGAATCCAGCTTCAAAAGTGGGCTCGGCCACCAGGTCGACCCCTAGGTCGACACTATGGTCGACCTGGTCCTGGGCAGGCCGACTACATAGTCAACCCCCAGGTCGACCTGGTCTTGGGCGGGAAATTTCCCGCCCAGTCCATTCTGAGGTTTGAAGAATTGAGCTGTTTTTGAACTTGAAAACTTCGAAAGGTCATAACTTGGTCATACGGACTCCGATTTTCGAAAACTCGAACTCGTTTCCAAGCATAATTTCGAGACGAACGCAATGGCGTAACCCGTTTCCCTTGATTCTTATTTAAAAATTAATTCTTCCTTGATTTATGGTTATTACACGTTATAAAAATTCGGGTTGTTACATTCTCCCCCCTTAAAGGATTTCGTCCCCGAAATCTCTAAGTTATGGAGGATGTGTCCTACCATCCATCATCCATCTACTCAAAGCATCATCCACAAACAACCATTGTCCTTAAAAGGTTTCTAGTGCTGTATGAACATATGCAGAAAGTGTGTGTATATGTACTTATCTAATGCAAAAGATCAGGCGGTTATTGATTCAGTAAACCTCCTTAATGCAAAATATGTTAGTGTAATGAATCCAACATGTATGCAAATTCCTAACATAGTTTATAATCTCTACATGAGTGCACAAACATTCATTCATATGCAACATCCAAGTGATAGCATAACAAGTTCCATCCATGTACAGGTATAAGCACTCATGCATATGCAACATGAAAATGTGACTGAGCCGATCTAGTGCCTAATGTGTGTCATGCATCCACTTGCAACCACTTACAACCATTTGCAAACATCAACCATAACATGTTTCAATCACATGTTTACATCCATATGGTTCTACATAAGGTTCTCAAGATAAGGTCGAGAAGATAACAAGACAAACGTAGATAGTAGAAACATGATACGAAAAGGTTTTCAAGTTTATAGGAAAAAGATAATGTACCCTCAAAAAGAAATGGGTAAAGCGCACGTATCTTCTCTTCGGTTTCCCAAGTTGCGTCTTCTTGGGCTTCACTCCACTGCACTTTAACTAGCTTGACTTCTCGATTTTTTAGCTTCTTAATCTCCGTTCCTAAGATACGAATCGGAATCACCTCAATGTTGCTTATTTTTCCACGTCCACGTCTTCAAGGATGCATGGCTCAACCACTTCGGCCGACTCATGCAAGCACTTTCGGAGATGCGAGACGTGAAAGACATTGTGTACTCCAGTCAGTTTCTCGGGTAAGTCTACCCTATAGGCCATCCGTCCAATCCTCCCAGTGATAGGGAACGGTCCTACGAACCTTGGTCCTAGCTTTCCAACTGCTCCAAAACGAACTACATTGCGTAATGGAGAAACTTTTATAAAGACCATATCTCCGACTTCGAATTCTAGGTCTGTCCTTCTCTGGTCCGCATAAGATTTCTGTCTATCTTAGGCCGTTTTCATCCGTCTTCGTATCAACTCAATCTTCTCAGAAGTGTCCCTTATCATGTCGGGCCCAAGTATAAGTCTGTCTGTCATCTCCCACCAACAAGTTGGCGATTTGCACGGTCTCCCATACAGGGCTTCGAACGGTGCCATTCCGATGCTAGCTTAGTAACTATTGTTATATGCAAACTCCACGAGAGGAAGATGGTCTTCCCAAGTACCACCAAAGTCAAGAATGCATAGCCTCAGGAGATCTTCTAGTACTCTATTTACCCTTTCGGTTTGTCCATCCATCTGTGGGTTATAGGCCGTGCTTAAATTCAGTCGTGTACCCATTGCTTCTTGCAGACTATTCCAAAACTGGCTAGTAAAAATTGGGTCACGATCACTAACTATACTAGAAGGAACTCCATGCAACCGTACTATCTCTCGAAGGTAAATTGACGCTAGCTCTGAAGTGGTCCTCTTGCTTTTCACTGGAATGAAGTGAGCACTTTCCGTGAGTCTATCAACTATGACCCATTTGCTAGTATTTCCCTTCCTTGACCTAGGCAGTCCATCCACGAAGTCCATCGAGATACTCTCCCATTTCCATTGTGGAACCTCCAAAGGATGTAATAGCCCACCAGGCTTCTTCGACTCGGCCTTTACTTGTTGGCACACCATGCACTTCAAAACGAAATCTGCCACATCCTTTTACATTCCAGCCCAAAAGAAAATGCGTTTCATATCCCTGTACATCTTATCCCCTCCGGGATGTATAGTCATCTTTGAGTGATGCGCCTCTTCGAGAACTTTCCTTACTAGTTCTCCCACTTGTGGGATACATAGGCTTCCATTGCGCCTTAGCCATCCCTTATCATCTATGGCATACCTACTGAGGTGACTTGACGTCTCACCACTAATCAGCTTTTCCATGATTTCGACTATCTGTGGGTCTTCCTTCTGTGAAGTCCCTACTTGATCTAGAAGTGTAGGTCTTAACTCAAGAGATGCAAACGTAGCAGTCAATGACTCAACAACAGGTGTAAAATCAAAGGTTGCTATAAACTCAAGGCTTTTCCTTTCAACAAACAAGGGGCTCAAAGTCAACCTTTTTCTACTTAGCGCGTCCGCCACCACGTTACCCTTGCCAGGGGTATAAGCTATATCGAAGTCATATGATGCCAAGAACTCCATCCACCGCTGTTGTCTTAGATTCAAATCGTTCTGTGAGAAGAGGTACTTAAGCGATTTGTGGTCGGTATACAGCTCGAACCTTTCCTCTAGAAGATAATGGCGCCAAGCTTTAAGTGCAAAAATAATCACGGCCAACTCCAAGTCATGCGTGGGATAGTTTTTCTCATGAACTTTAAGTTGTCTGCCCCGTAGCATATTACTCTTCTTTCTTGCATTAGGACAGCGCCTAATCCCATGCCGCACACATCTGTGTACACGGTAAACATCTTACCTCCATCGGGTAATGCCAAAACTGGAGCTGTGGTGAGGGCTCTCTTGAGTCTCTGAAAAGCAGCGTCACACTCTATGTCCCATGCAAAAGCTAGGTTCTTCTTTGTTAACTTAGTAAGAGGGGCTGAAATCTTAGCGAAGTCCTTAATGAACTTCCTGTAGTAGCCCGCCAAACCAAGAAAGCTCCTCACCTCCGTTGCATTCTTAGGAATTTTCCAGTCCTGTACCGCAACTACCTTTGCGGGGTCCACGGCTATGCCTTGCTTAGAAACTACATGTCCAAGGAAATGAACTTCCTTCCTCCAAAAATGGCATTTGGAGAACTCAGCCTTTAACTGGTGTGTTCTAAGCGTTTCCATGACTTCCTTGAGATGTCTAACATGCTCTTCTTCAGCTTTTGAGAAGATCAAAATATCATCCACGAAAACTACCACAAACTTGTTAAGGAACTCCCAAAACACCCTACTCATCAAATCTACAAAGTATGCAGGTGCATTTGTTAACCCGAACGGCATGACGAGCCATTCGAAGGACCCATCTGGAGTCCTAAACGCAGTTTTGTCAATGCTATCCTCAGCCACTCCAAGCTGATGGAATCCTGTGGCTAGATCGAGTTGATAGAAAACCGATGCTCCCACAAGCTGGTCAAACAAATCGTCAATTCTTGGTAGTGGGTGCCTATTCTTCTTTGTCAGCTTGTTTAACTCACGATAATCTACGCACAGACGAAGCGATCCATCCGCCTTAGTAGCGAATACCACCGGAGCACCCCATCCAGAAATGCTTCGCCTTATGAAATTTTTATCAAGCAACTCATTAACTTGTTTGCTGAGCTCTCTTCTTTCTCGCGGGTCCATGTGCCTAACGGGCAATGAAACTGGCTTGGCATTATCAACAAGATAAATTCAGAAGTCTATCTCACGTTTAGGAGGTAACCCCCTCACTTCATCAAATACATCTTGATATTCTCGGACCACTCTTACAGATTGCAAATTATCGTCGGACGAGTCAAGGGATTCAAGATAACACAACATGACCGGACCCTTAGGGTTACAAGAAATTTCAAGGGTATTACCAAGGCGAGTCATGAGCCTCACTACCCTTGTTCACAATCAAGAATGGCTCCATAATCGGACAGCCAATCCATACCTAGGATCAAGCCGTATCCCATAAATCCGAGAACATAAGTATTACACGTGAATTCTACACTTAAGATAGAGATCCTCAAATCCATACACATCATAGATAAATGGGCGGAGCCCCCAATTGGATTTGAAACTATAACGGGATCCTCAACCAGACTAGTACTTAGGTGCATATTTTCAACAATATCAGAAGAAATAAAAGTATGCGATGCGCCAGAGTCAAATAAGGTTCGAACAGGAAAGTCAGAAATGTAAACAAGACTTTCTACGGAAATATTACTACCTCGGTCAAGAGCTGGAGTGGTGTTGAGAGCATGCAACTGCCCTCCAGAAGTTCCCGCTCGCTGGGTCTGCCCTTGCCCCTGTCCTTGCTTCTTAGGGCAATCCTTACATATGTGTCCAGTATCTCCACAATGAAAGCATTCACCCAACTTCCTCTTATTCTTTCTACAGTCTTTAGCTAGATGTCCAGTAATACAACAGAAGTTGCACTTCCTCGTCTCACGTGGTTTGTTGTTACTCTTGTTATTCTTGTTATTCTTGTTGCCCCCCTTCTTGAAGTCAGCTTTCTTATTCTGAGTCTCATTAGGCTTAACCTCCTTCTTGCTATTCTTGTCTTCCTCATGAAGTAGAGCCATATCCACCAAGCTTTCAAAGGTCGCCCCCATGGGTATATGAGTTATGGCCAAACTGTGTAGTGGCTCGTTCAATCCTCAAGCAAAGCGTACAGCCTTTTTCTGGGCTGTGTTGACCAAATCCAAACCGAACCGAGCAAGCTGATTAAACTTATTCACGTACTCCTTAACAGACATATCCCCTTGCTTGAGTGCTATGAACCTCTCTATCTGAAGGTTCTCTTCTGTTGACGATAAGAATTTAAGCCCAAACCTCTCTCTAAAGTCTGCCCAAGTCTCAACTGGCCTGGTAGCGTTGGTGACTTCCCACCAAAATGCAGCTTCCTCTTTCAACAACCATGCTGCCAACTGAACTTTCCTATGGTCCTCCATATCAAAGATAATGAACAAGTCTTTCGTCTCCTTTAGCAAGTTTCGTGCCTCAACAAAGGTTTCAGTTCCAATGAAGTTCTTGTCGCCTATTTCTTTAAAGTCTTTGCATATTTTGGCAAAGGCGGTACCAGGAGGAGGAGGAACCGCGACCACTGGGGGAGGAGGAGGAGGGATGTATGTCGTGCCCGCGTCGTTGGCCCTGTCTTCTAAGTACCTTCGGAACCATCCAGGCACGGGTATTCCCTCAGGAAGGTTAAGATCAGCCATGCTGAAAAACGAAAAGAAAAAGATTCAAACGAGGAAACAAAGGAAAGTGCGAATGGCTTCTTGGGGAATAGCCTTTTTAAACATAAAACTTTTCTTGAAAAATGCTTCTTTATAAATGGTTTTGAAAATAGTTTCAGTAGGTTTTTAAAACTTTTGCCCAGCCTGGTAACCTTCCGCTCTGATACCAAATGTAACACCCCACCTCCGCTAGGGTCACTCAGAAAGGGAATGCACTAGTTTTGGTGGAGTATTATCTAGGTAAACATACACAGAGATATCACAAGGCAGAACATAAATAAAGCAGCGGTAGAAATTAAAAACCAACTTTTTATTACTTTCAAGAAGAGAGTCAAACCTCATATATCCAAGGTACAAATTATTCCATTACATCAAGTTCCCGAATAAAGAAGCATAAACTTAAGATAACAAAAGTAAATTATTCCCCATAAATAGCTGAAGCAGCCATAGCATAGCCCAAGACCAAACCGTACATGAGCTGTCAGAAAGCAAGCTAAATCCAAGCTAAGAGCTAGTGTTTCCACCCTGAGAACCTGGGGGGGGGGGGACGAAAGAAAAAGAGGCGAAAGAAAAAGGGTCAGTCATAAAGACTGGTAAGCCCTAGTGACTTTCAGTATGAAAACTAGTAAAGGTAACATGATATGTGAAAACTGGAATTAAACATAAGGATGATAACAGAACTGGTAGGATAATTAAGATAACAGGATAAGTCAAGTCTAGCATCGCATATTCGAGATTCGTTGCACCAACTGTACTAGTGTTCTAACCCATGTCAAGTATTAATCATGAAATGATCCCTTGGCCCAATATCATGAGGTGACCCATTACGGGGTCCTACGGTACGATCTACTAATCGATCGGCTCCCTACAAGTTCTAGCTCGTCATGTGTCTGTGTCATACGGCCCTATCCTGAAATGTAGTTACATGTGCTAGGTCCACCATAGGGTGTATCAAGTCCTATAGTGCCAACCACCGACACGAATCAAGCACGCACAGTGTAAATCTACGGGTGCCCAATGCCTGCTTTTTCAACTCCGGACTACGTGCACGACCATAGTCCGCCAGAACCTACAATGGCGCACCTACTCAGCCGTCATTCTGGTCGCTTACAATCAGCCCAGTAATCGTGCCCCACCCTGCCTAGTCCCAGGGTATCGTGATACATCTAAGTGGGTTACTACTGAAAAGGACCGCGTAACTAGGGTTTCTAATGGGTTAAGTGTTGTCATTCAAATTTGTGACTTAAACCCATCCAAATCATGTATCAAGTTGGTTAAGTGTGTTCAAGCGGTTCATGACTTAACCCTATCAAATCGTCGTGTCAAGTTGGTTAAGTATATTCAAGTGGTTCATGACTTAACCCTATCATGTGGCATTAATTCATTAATGCACCCCAACCTCTCACATTAGACTAACTGTTGTGGTCACTGGATTTGCCGGGCAGTTCCGGGCAGATTTACACCACAACATAGTCTAACCTCGGGTTTTTCGTGCGATATGACCAACTACCCACATTGGATCCTATTGTTTGCAGTCACTGGATTTGCCGGGTGGTTCCGTGCAGATTTACACTGCAAACTCAACCCAACCTCGAGTTGGCCATTTTCAAGTTTATCTAATTGTCATGCCCATGTTCAAGTTTTCATGTCAAAATTCATGTCGAGTTTTCATGTCATGTTTCATGTCAAATCGTGTCAACTTCATGTCCATATCCATGTTCAAGTTATAACAACGTTCATGTTCAAGTTCAAAGTCAATTCATGTTTTACCTAGTCTACCCAAATCGTATTCCCATCGCACGTAAGCTCGAATCGATACAAATAAATCTAATTAGGGA
Organism: Allium sativum; assembly: GCA_030737875.1. Lineage (NCBI taxonomy): Eukaryota > Viridiplantae > Streptophyta > Magnoliopsida > Asparagales > Amaryllidaceae > Allium > Allium sativum. Next base: position 437,652,953 of record CM060919.1, read on the forward strand.
ATAACATAAAAAGGGACGGGTATAAGGTGGAAAAAGTGATTACTAGCATAGCATGGTATGACTTGATAAAAGATTATAACATTACTGGCATATGGAATATTGGCCTCAAACATAAAGATTCCAAATCTAGCAACATAAGGTACTAGTCAAGATAACGATTGTCATAAGGTGATAGTACAGTCATGGTAACGATTGACATAAGGTGATAGTATAGTCATGGTAACGATTGACATAAGGTGATAGTCATAAACTTGTGACTAATAGCAGATTCAACATGATAATACGAGGGGTTTTTCTTTTTGATTTACAACATGAATAGGCCCCAAATCAATGTCATAGTAATATATCCAAAAGCTAAGATCCAAGATGAACAAGAATGGATGTAAAACAGTCATCATACATAGGTCAAATTTCAATTTACATCATATTCATATTACATTTACAGTTAAAATCTAAAAATAACTTTGGCTTACAGATCGTGGTTCGAGAATAAGAAAAAGAGAGTCGATGTTGAATCTTTATATGCTTAGTGAAGTCCTAACAGAAATCCCCAAATCAGCAATGCAGTTTCGACGTAGAATAATTAGTCCCTTCCTCTAACTTTTCAACCAGAATTAGAGCAGCATAAGGTCAGAAAGAATTTTGTGTAGAGATACTAGTGTTAGGGGCTGTATTTATAGGGTCAGGTCAACGAATGTAGACAGAAACGAGGCCAGAAACATCAAAGTGAATCCAGCTTCAAAAGTGGGCCCGGCCACCAGGTCGACTTGACAATGGTCGACCTGGTCCTGGGCAGGTCGACTACATAGTCGACCCCCAGGTCGACCTGGTCCTGGGCGAGAAATTTTTCGTCCAGTCCATTCTGAGGTTTGAATTTCGAAATTTGAATTTGAATTGAGCTGTTTTTGAACTTGAAAACTTCTGAAAACTTCGAAAGGTCATAACTTGGTCATACGGACTCCGATTTTCGAAAACTCGGACTCGTTTCCAAGCAGAATTTCGAGACGAACACAATGGCGTAACCCGCTTCCCTTGATTCTTATTTTAAAAATTAATTATGCCTTGATTTATGGTTATTACACGTTTTAAAAATAAGGGTTGTTACATTAAGCCTCGATCAATTGCCACTTGGGCATGCCACACAGGCAATTCACTCCATGCGATTGATATCCATCAATATATAACCCCTGAGCTCGTACGTCTTAGAGAAGGGCGTTAAGCAGGAGAATAAATTCTCCACCGCCAAACAGATATATATTTGATAGAAATCAATCACATAGAATAAAATCCAATGTCAGACACACAGTCCATTTACAAGTTCGTTCTGGGTCTGTACGAAACCGGAGGCACCTTGTACCTCGCATATTCATCGATCTCCAAGTACGTCTGGAAGATCACCAACTAATTCCCTCCTCTTGGGTGTACAACCCAATCAAGATCATCAGTAATCACCCAAACGATGTGAAGACCTCCGGTCTTCAACCACCGTCTTCATCTTCGACGCCACGTCGAATCAGTTATTTAGAATGGAATAAACCCGGTCTTTCTGAATAACTCGCGTATATAATAAACAAGTGTTACACAAACATAACATACGCCTCATTCCAATTCATCAGTCACTAACCGTAAATTAGTAAGGGAACAATTCCCCAAATATTAACCCCAAAGGCCGAAACCAACATCAGATCAATACCCAGGAAACCATCCATCTTAACTAACCTTCAGTTAGTTGCTAAATTTCACATTCTTAGGGATAGGTTCCCATCAATTTTATCAAAGATAAATTCCTTAAATTTATTCTTTAATCTTCTTTTGAATATTAATTCAACTAGTCGGGATTAGCGAACCACACCGAAGTAATCATTTATTTTATTTCCCAATCCCAACCTATTCATCCCATGAAGTAAAACTGGTCATACTTCATATCTAACACCACGATGTTATCGGTAAATTCAATTACCATTTCACGTTCAAATCTAATTAAAGATTTAACTATCGCTTGGAGCAAAACTGGTGATACTCCATTCTCGATCTTTTCAATCTATTTAAAGATTCATTAAAACTCCACTTGGTTTTAATCTTCCTGTCTTTAACTGGGTTAAAGAATCAATGTCATTTAAAACACGATTTGCAATAAACCCAAGATCACATTCCATTCTATCAGCCTTAAACCGTAAAAAAGCAAGTGAGCAATTCCCTAAGTATTTACCTCGAAGGCTGAAACCAACATCAGATCAATACCCAAGAAACCATTCAACTTAACTAATCTCTAGTTAGTTTCTGAATTTCTTAACTCAGTTGGGTCTAAGAACAATATTATTGAAGATACCGTTCACGACAACCCAAAATCACATTCCATTAATTATCGGGTTAAAGAACAAGTGTTATTTCAAAAACCCCGCTCACGATAAACCCAAAAATCAATTCAAATTCAATTCCAATTGAATACTATTTAATTGGTACACTTCATTAAATCTAAATAAAAAGATTTAATCTTTTTCTCAACTGGGTTTAAGAACAGTGTTAATGAAGACACCATTCACGACAAACCCAAATCACATTTGGTAATAAATACAAGGCTCTGAATAGAAAATATATCGGCTTATACTCAATACCAAATTCTATGACCAACAAATATCATATTGGAAACAACGATGTAAATATATCTTTCAAATTTCCAGAACAATATCTGTATAATCACAAAATCCAACATCGAAATATTCCAAAGACAATTTCAATTCAAATCCATTCCTATTCAATTATTGGAAATCTGGTTGCTTTTACAACCATTTCAAGTTCAATTTATTTATTTCAAAAATAAATTGATTTTTAATTCTAGTTCAAAACCAATTCATTTCGATAAAAATCTATTTTTATCTTTCCAAATATGGAAATTTTCATCCCAATTCTTTCCAAATCATTTCTTATGATTTTACACAAATTATTACTATTTTTAATAATTTTATCAAGGCCCGTACAGTCGAATTCCATCAACGGCCATCGAACTACACTTACAGCGACCTTTTCCAAATTTGATTTGGATATAATTCCAAATCCAACCGTTAGATTTCAAATCTCTAATATTCGTTAGAAAGCTCTTTTCGATACGAACCCAATGGTTCCGTCTTTAGGATTATCCGACGGTCGGATCTCCCGTAATATCTATTCGAAGTCAATGGTCGAAATTCAAGAACTGCCGCGGTGCGGTGCGTTCTATTCAGGCCATTATATATATAATATACATATATTATATATTTCGTCGATTTCCTTTCAAAACGTATTTTATAAATTGTTTTAAATTCGTTTTTCCAAACGATTTTAACTTCATATTCATTTTGAATCAAAATTGAATATTCCACATCATCAATATACAAATGATAATATTTTCAAAACGATATATTTTGAAATCACTTACTTTCCTATATTCATTTAAAAAACGAATATAATCGATATAAATATCATTCACGTCAAAATGGCGTCAATCTAATCAACACGGCTTTATATATCTCAATAACTTCATTATTCTATTCAACAAATGAATATTTTCTATTCAACACATGAATTTACATTTCGATTCAACGCATGAATATTTATTTCTATTCAACACATGAATATATTTTCAATTCAACACATGAATTTATTTTCAACTCAACATATGAATTTATTTTCTAAATTGGAATGAGGCCCAATCAATTACCATATAACGTTAATTATATGGATTCCCTACAACACACGTATATAACAGCAACGATAAATCATCAACCATCATCCAGAGTGCACCACACAACTGCATAAGCATTAAATATCAATAATTAACGCTTACATAGTCTGTCAAACCATCGATTGATATACAACTAAACAATCGGGATTAGTGTACATCAAATATCATCCCAATACCCGTGTAGGGTTTCAAATCAACAAACATAGATTTTATTCATGCAGTTGGGCGATGTGTTAAATTTATCGTCCCAATCAATATCAGTCAAATCAGTGTATATAAACAAATCGTCTGATTTGTTTATAAATATTTATTTTACTTCAACACACGAATATATATATTTTATTCAACATATGAATATATATATATTATTTCAACACACGTTAAAAATCATATTTTTAACTATAAACTATTTTCCACTATAAAATATTTTTATTTCATTCCACATCAAACAATCAAATTTCACAACATAGCAATCAAACAAACAAGTCAACCATGGTCTGTGGACGACGGGTGTCGGGTGCTGCTAAGCACCATCTACATCCTAGTATATATTTTAACTAGAAAATGAGATTTAAAGTGAGAAGTTCTCATCGATTAGCTAAACCAATTCACCGCGACTCTTCATATGTAGGAAATCTTCGTCGTGCTCGCCTTTTGTCAATTACATTGTCCGTAGCCACTACATATATAAAAATCACATTTTTATATTGTTGCCATGTATATAAAAATCACATTTTTGCTTACTCTACATAATAAAAATCATATTTTTATATTTCCTACATAATAAAGATCGAATTTTTATTATCCATATAATATAAAAATCACATTTTTATTCTTTCTATAATATAAAAATCATATTTTTATTTTCACTTTATATATATAAAAATCGAATTTTTACTTCGCTAATGAATATATAAAAATTGAATTTTTACTTCGCTAATGAATATATAAAAATCGAATTTTTACTTCGCTAATGAATATATAAAAAACGAATTTTTACTTCGCTAATGAATATATAAAAATCGAATTTTTACTTCGCTAATGAATATATAAAAATCGAATTTTTACTTTGCTAATGAATATATAAAAATCGAATTTTTTACTTTTCTAATGAATATATAAGAGTCGAATTTTTACTTCGCTAATGAATATATAAAAATCGAATTTTTACTTCGCTAATGAATATATAAAAATCGAATTTTTATCACGGTGTACATAGAATAAAAATCATACTTTTACTCTACTTCAATAGAAGTAAAAATCGTATTTTTATTTCTTTATCTTCATAAGAAAAATCGAATCTTTATTATAAAAATTCAAATCCTTTAATGTTAAAAAACATTACTTTCTATAATAAAAATCCTACTTTTCATATAAATAAAATCACATTTCAATCAATGCTATAATATATATATAAACTATTTTTTTCTATCCTCTTTTTTTTTAAAACCTATTTACATTGAATAAAGAAAATAAATAACGAAATAATAAAAAGGAAACTTACAAGCGGTTTCAGGGAATAGGGGGGCTGCTAGCGTTCGCAAGCTAAGGGGGAGGCGTTGTCAACCGGCGGTGGGGCCATGGTGGGCTGGGCAGCCTGATTCGCTGAAAGGGATTCGGTTTTGGGGGGTTACGGTTGTGAGATGGAGAGAGGAAGGGGAAGAGAGGAGAGAGAGGGGAGGTGCAACGGGGTGGCCGGAGTGGGACAAGATGCGGTGGGCGGTCCAGGCGTCGACGAGGGGAGAAAGGGGGCGATGGGTTTGAAGTTGGAGAGGGACAGAGGAGGAAGAGGGAGGTGTGAGAGGGGGGCTGGTGGCTGCCCCACGGCGGCGGCGGCTCTTTGTCGAAGGCTCGACGGTGGCTTGAGGAGGGGTGACGGTGGAAATCGGGATCCGCTTTTTTTATTTCTGTTGAATGTTGACCAAAAGAGGAAAGGGAGTGTGGGGTAATATATATTATATATATAATTTAATTATATTAATTTCTAAAAAGCAACTTTTTATTTCGAACTCCAAATGAGACCCAACGACTGTCGCCCCTAGCTAATTACTCCCATTCCAAACACAATGGAATATGTACCGTGAGCCAGTTCGGCTGTTACGATTAAATTTTTTCAAAATCTAAATATTGAATTCTAAGGCGCATTTTATTTTACCGGGGCCGCATACTAACTAGAAAAATTCCCGAAAAAAAATTCCAGCTTCGTATTGGCGATACAGTCCTAACAAAACTAATTTCGTCAAATTCTGAGATCGTTTGAAAAATGGTTATTTTTCAGTCGATTAAAATCAACTAAAACTGGTCAAACGCGTTTTCCTTTGCCGCGCTCAAATATTGATTCAGAAAATTACGAATTTTGAAACCTAGCAATAACTTGACATCAAGGATCCAACAAAATTGGTTTCGTCGAAAATTGAGGTCGTTTGCAAAATTTCCATTTCTAAGGGCCTTTATATATATTAAAATATATATAAATTCCACAGCGACTTTTCTGAATTTTAAACTGGACATATCTTTCATCTTCTAAAGTGAAATCTCAGTTTCTTACATCCATTAGGAAGATATCATCGAACAGATTCCAATATTTCTTGTTTCATTCAATTCTGACTTATATTGAATTATGTATATTCAATTGAAATTATAAATCGAATTTTCGAACTACAGTGCCATTTCAGGCTCGTTATATAATTAAAATAAATTTATTCGTTTTAACTTCGTCGAAAATAAATTTTTCGTTGTTATTATTTAAAATAATTCATTTTAAATATTCAAAATTCATTAAATTCGCCAAAATAAATTTTTTAAATTAGATCAGAATTTTCGGGTCGTTACAGCCACTCTAAACAGGTCGTCGGTTCCTATAAGGATTTACATTTGCACAGAATGATAGAATAATATAAGGAGGTGGAATGTCACATAGCGGAACGAGAAAGTGTAATAATAAAGTAAGATGTACCCTTTATTCAAAAGACACTGATCCAAATACCAAATGTCAAATACATTTGTTTATAAAGGTACATCATTACTATACATTATCCAAAGTTTCCAAAAATAAAAGAGCAACAATAGCTAATAACAATATAATAGTCTCGTTGCCTTCTTCAAACTCCATCATCGTCTCGTTCATCAAGTCGGCACCCTACTAAATAGTTGGATATGTTAATGAGAGGGATCAGAACATAAAGTTTTGGTGACTGAACATAATATGTGTTTAAAGACTATACTCCAGATTTGGCAGATTATATATGTCAAAGTTTGTCTATGAAACACACAGGCACACACATACAAAGGAATATTTTAATTAATGAGGTGGATACCCGAGTCAATCACTTAAGATCTTCATTAATGCATTTACGGCAGATCAACGTTCACTTAAGACCCTACGAAGTGGACATTGTTGGTCACTTAAGGCCCATTCTAGTATATTTATTAAGGGTGAATTCTCATGATCTCTTATGACCCTAAGGAAGACCCTATCCACTTAAGACCCCATCCTAGCATGTCAACGTCCTTATAGATATATATTCTCACAAGTAATATGAGAGGTGGTACCTCGCCATTTAGTACTAGTTTAGGGTAGGCCCGCATATAGCCATTTAAGACCCCTCCGACGGACTCCTCATGTTACTACTTAACTGAAATTACGGTAGTATACCTATGTCGCTTAAGACTTCCCTTACGCAGTTGGTTAATTAAATTGCATGTTACGTCCCATATATACCAAACCTGCTCCTAGGTTGGCCCTCCAAAGCTCCTAGAGGAAGTGAACATTCCGGTAAACTACCATACTCCGTTATTGCCAAGACTGAAACACTTTTATAGAAGAAGGGCCCATAGACCACTTCAAATTAATATGATAGGGTCCCTTGACTTTGGTCCAAATCCAAAGAATAAAACTTCGTGATGGTGCTAGTCCCTAACCACATAAAACCAAAACAAGATAAGAAGAAAGTCAATCAATTAAGACCTTCTCAAGGCGGTAGTAAGACTACCTATTTGCACACGTAATATATATATATACACACACACACACATACACTAGACCTCTTACTTTAAACTTTTCACTTGTAGATGCTGGATATGTCCGGAGGTTTCGGGCAGGCTTCTACTACAAGCGGGCTTAACCTCGTGTCATAGTGCACTAAGTTAAATGGCCCATGGCACCCAGACCTCTCACATTAGCCAAACTCACTTGTGGTTGTTGGATTTTCCGGTTGGTTCCGGGCATACTTCTACCACAAATGACGACCAACCTCGTGTCTGTGTGTCATTATTTAACATATTTATAAATAAGCCATTTATACACACACACAACAATTCATATGGGGACATTTCAAATTTCTAACCTTATTCTAACGTATTTATTACGTCATTATTACGTTTGATTACATTGATTACGCTATATAAATATATAATTAAATATGTACTATAAATGCTAATTTCTGTTTGAATTAAGAAACATTTTAATGGTGTAGATTGTCAATCCTATTCACATAAAAGGTATACAAGTCAAATTCTCACACTAAATTACTTTATTCATGGCATAATCAATAACAAGCAGAAAATGAGAAAATAAACAACATAACAATTCAAACCTATATTCTAGGTTTGTTAGAATAATTTAGGTAATGAAAGAGAAACAAGGTGTTAAATCCATACTTATATATATAAATATAAATATATACATATACATACATATATATAAATATATACATAAACCTTTAGTTAAACCGAATTTTTCCTTTTTTTGTGTTGCACACAAAAACATAACATTTGATTATTTCAAATCTGAATATGTTCATATTATCCATTTTAGATTGAAAGTCTAAACCTATTCATATAATAAAACCAAACCAAATCTTAATCATTTTACATCACAAATTTTTTTAAATAAAAAGAGGTAAATCCGCCAAAACAAAAATAAAATCACCAAACTATTCCTCAAACATAACCCAAATAATTCACAAATCCAAAATATTGATTAACAACTTTGTGACATATACAAAATAGGAAATTTGGGGGTTTTGCATTATTATGTTATCGTGAAACCAAACCTTGTTAGGCATGCAATTCAATATGAAATCTGCAAAATGTAGAATTGAGCCTAAACAAGTATTATTTCCACTCATAGAGATTTGGGCAAAGGAGATAATGTTGATTTGAATGCGGAAATCATCGTTTGTCGATTCTACTGCAGATCTATATAAGAGAATCATATTGACTTGAATCTCACACATAAAATTATAGAAGTCCCGAAATATAAACTACATAGAAATAGAATTAGAAATGAAATAGATTAAGGATAAAAAAAGAAACCTATTCCAACCTAATTTCTAGAATATCAGCAAAAAAATGGAGGCATAGAGAATAAAGAATTATGAGGTAAGTTAGGTGGTATTTATGGGTGTTTAAATGAATAGTAATCTTTAGATTAACATAGATTTAATTAAGCCATGTCCGCAATAGGTGGTCGATACCCCTTCTAGGGGGCTGTCGACTCCCTGGCCTCCAAAACAGTCAGTTCTAGGGGCTATCTACTCCCTGGCCTCCAAAACAGTCAGTGGCCTGCATTGATTACTGAGAAGATTCTATTATTAAATATTGCTTAATTTATTAACTCCTTACAATTTAATCAATATTCTTGACCCCTCTTAAATATGTATATATACACACAATTTTGAATTTAATGGAATATACTAATCAACCACTAATTAGTTTTTTTTCCATTTATTTACACGTTTTAATTCAAATTTCAAACGTTCTTGTATATATATTTAAGTACAATAGTTTTAAATGTGAACCCTTCATACAAACTTCGTTTTGGACATATTATATATGAAAATGGATCAATATCTCGCGATGAATACAACTACGATATTTTTGTGGCTAAAATCCTAATTTTATAAAATTATATTTTTCAACCCATTAATATATTATTATTTAATTAGTATTTTTTATTACTTTTTATTATTAAATTCATTAAATCTCTTAGCCTATTTAGTACATTTTACGGGGTGTTACATTCTCCCCGCTTAAAATAGAATTTACCCCGAAATCTGTTTGAAGGGGCGAAAAACACAACTCACTCTAAACATCCATGTTATTTATTTATGTTATTTTTAATTCACGCATAAAAATCCATGACTCGCAGTGATTATGAGCTACAAATTTACTAAAGTGAGCTCAATCCTAGCGTGTTTATGAAATAAGTGATGCAGTATATATGCAAAACATCCGATTATGCATATTTTCTATATGACTGCTTGTACAACTGTGTTGAATCCATTTCCCGAACATCTAACCTAAAAAACAATAATGTATTCATAAGCATAATTTAGAGGAAAATTGCCTGAGAAAAGCTCTCAATGGGTATGTCTCATTTTGTTCTCAGTCTCCCACGTGCTTTCCGCAAGATCATTCCCCCATTATACTCGGACAAATCGAACGATCTTATTGTAGTCTTTTGATTCCATGCTCTATAATCTTTGCAGTGGCATTGGGCACCCTAGACTCCAACTCGAGTTTTCCTGTGTCCCCAATATCGTCAAGCTCAAGTTCAATAGCAGAATCATGAAGGCACTTTCTCAAATGAGGTACATGAAAAACATTATGGATCCCCAATAGGCATTTAGGAAGATCCACTTGATAAACCAAAGATTTTATTCTCTCGATGATCCAAAAAGGCCCGATAAATCTGGGAGCCAACCCCAATCTTCCTAAACCGGACAGTCTTCTTAAGAGGGGAAACCTTTACGAACACCAAATCTCCTACACTTGACTCAAGTTCCCTCCTCCTCTTATCAGCATAAGATTTCAGATGGTCTTGGGCTTCCCTCATCCTCTGCCTAATCAAAGAAATCTTCTTTGTGGAATCATGGACGAAGTCTGGTCCGAGTAGAACCTTGTCGGCGGTTTCCCACCAACAAGTTGGTGATTTGCATGGCCTTCTATAAAGCGCTTCAAAAGAGCCATTCCAATCGTCACTTGAAAACTATTATTATATGTAAACTCCACAAGCAGCATGTACTACTCCTAAACTCCTCTAAGATCAATAATGCAAGCTCTGAGGAAGTCTTCTAGGATCTGATTTACTATTTCCGTCTAGCCATCAGTTTGTGGGTGACAAGCTGTACTTAAGTTGAGTGTCGTCCCTAATCCGGCTTGTAAACTTCTCCTCAACTCACTTGTGAATAAGGTATCTCGATTGCTCACTATACTAGATAGGATACCATGCAATCTGACTATTTCTTTAACATACAGCTGGGTCAATGAAGTTGTAGTCCTATTCTTCTTGACTTGTACGAAGTGAGAACTCTTGGTCAAATGATCCACTAACTCAGATAGCCTTATTTCCCTTCTGACTTCTTGGAAAGCCATCCACAAAATCCATGGAAACATGCGCTCACTTCCACATGGGAACTTCTAAAAGGAATAGTAATCCTCCGAGCTTTCCTTGCTCTGCTTTTACTTTTTGGCATGTTAAACATTTAGCCACAAACACAAATATCTCTCTTTTCATCCCTTCCCAATGGAGATTTCTCTTCATATCTTTATACATTTCATCTCCACCGGGGTGTATGGTCATCCTCGACATATAACACTCGTCTATAATTTCCTTTCTTATCTCCTCATCTATAGGGATGTAAAGTCATTCATTCCTAAATACACTTCCGTTGTCACACAGTGAATATCGAACTACATGAGGAAAGGTCTCCTTCTTCCCTACTTTTTTTTTCAAGTTTCTTATCCTTTCGTCATGATCTTGCATACTCTGAATCCTTTCCCTCAGAGATGGTCTAACAAGCATAACTCCAAGAGAACTACTAGAAGCTAATGGCAGGGGTTGCAAGAAGTTATAAAGAAACTCCAACTGTTTCCATTCCAAAATTTCATTCAAAGATGCATTCCTTCTACTCAACGTAACTGCTACGACGTTCCCTTTCCCTGGGGTATACTGGATCATGAAGTCAACAAAGGCAATGTACTCCATCCACCATTGTTTTCTTAGTTGAGAGAATAAATACTTTAGGGATTTATGGTCAGTGAAAAGCTCGAACTTCTCCCCTAAACGATAGTGCCTCCACATTTTCAAGGCGAACACTACCGCTGCTAGCTCTAGATCCTGAACCAGATACCTTTTCTCGAGGCCATGAGTTGTCTACTAGCATAAGCAACAACACTTCCTTCTTGCATGAGAACTACTCCTAAACCGGCTTCGCAGGCGTCAGTGTAAACCGTGAACACCCTGAGCCATCGGGTATAATAAGAAATGACACTTCAATACTTGGCTTTCAACTGATTCTTTCTCAATATACCTATGACCTGTCTTAAGTTACTTTCATACTATTTACTTATAAAATATAAGGATATCTTCTATGAAAACAACTACTATCTTATTCAGAATGCCCCTAAACACTCTACTCATGAGGTCAACAAAGAAGGCTAGTGCATTCATTAGTCCAAAGGGCATAACTTCCGATTAGAAAAATCCATCTGGTGTGCTAAATGCGGTTTTATCCTTACTATCTTTTTAAATCCTCAGTTGGTGAAATAAACAGTTGCAAGGTCTAATTGGGAAAATACCCGATCTCCTTCCATGTGTTTAAACAGATAATCAATTATGGGTAAGGTGTACCTATTCTTCTTGGTTTGTTTATTTAGCTCCCTATAATCCATGCAAAGCCTTAGGGTTCCTTCGCTTTGGTGGAAAACACAATAGTTGCACCCCATGAAGTTGTACTTTGTCGAATGAAGCCTTTCTTAAGCAATTCTGAAATCTGTTTATCCAACTCTCTCCTTTCTTTTACCGCCATAAGCCTTAAGGACAAATCTAAAGGTATAGCGTCCTTCTCTAGGTCAATATGAAAAGGGATATCCCTATGGGGTGGAAGTCCCATTACTTTCTCAAATATGTCCAAGAACTCTCATACTATAGGGACTGAAGATTCTCCTTCCGAACTAAGAGACAAGGTACACAATAGGGTTTTATCCTTTTTTCTAATATCATAAGGCATGCTTATACTACGTCCTCCTCAGCTCCTAAGATGAACAATCCTCCTGTCGCAATCTAGGATAGCTCCATAGAATGATAGCCAATCCATACCTAATATATGTTCACAACCCATAAAATCCAACGCATACGCTTCGAAGAGGAACTTGACATCGCTGATATCCAATACTAGGTCTTTACAGATCAACTCAAGAAACTTAGCTCCTTCGATAGGGTTGGCCACATCTATTAGATTACTCATGATAAATAATTGAAGGTTCAACAAATCAACTAGCCTCTTAGAAATAAAATAATAGGTCGCTCCAGAGTCAAACAAAGTATATACGGAAATTCCTAAAATAGAAGTTATACCTTCAAGTGCGGATTGACCTTGATCTTTCGGGGGGTCGGCTTTGTTTTGGTGCTGCTTTCAATGCACAATTATGACTGTTTTGAATAAATCCACACTTTGGGTAATCCCTAGACAAATGCCCTACCTTGTGGAAATTGAAGCACTTTCCTTTAAACTCCTTTGCTAAAGCAATCCTGCAGTCCTTAGCCTCATGACAGTTACGGTTGCACCTTCTACAAGTCTTAGCCTTTTTCTTAAACTTACTCCATTTCTTCATGTTCTTCCACCATTATTTCTACCTATTCTTATTAGAGCTAGAACTACCTTCTCCCTTCTCATCGTTCTTATTCCCTTTAGATCCTTCTGCTGTGCATAAGATGGCCGTCTCCATTAATGTCTGAAAGGTTGTTCTGAATGTTATTTGGGCCATCAAAGTGTCTTTTAATGGGGAGTTCAAGCCCTTAACAAATCTTAAAGCCTTGTTCAATGGGGTATCCACCAAACCCCTACCAAACTAATATAAGGTGAATTTGGCCACATACTCCTGTAGACTCATATTTCCTTGTTTGAGATGGATAAACTTCTCTATTTGGATTGTCATCTCAGCATTGGGTAGGAAGTTGCTTCAAAGTGGGTCTTGAATTCAGCCAACATTCTCTCCATATACTAGGTTCCATTACTCAAGGGCTTCTTCTTTTAAGTGTCAGGCCACAACTTTCCTCTTGACCTTGTCTGACCATCTCGTGGCCAAAAAAACACTTTTGAAGCCCACTATCGAAGATTGAGCCCCAACAAAACCTTTTGTCCCTAAGAATTTTTTCCACCAAGGTACGCAAAATTCTTACAGAGTCAAGAAGAATCAAAAGCTTCCTCAGCAGCATGAGTTGTAGGCTCCGCTGGGGCTGGATTAGCGATATGAACCTTCCCTAGAGTATAAAGATACTGTTGGAACCATTCTGGAAATTATCATGGTCTTGCAAGGTTTCCCTAACCAGAAGGATTATCAGCCATTCTACTAGCTGAAAAAGTAAGGAAGAATTCTTCAGCGGATACTACTGAGAGAGTACTTAAGCTGAAAAGGAAGGAAAACGACAAAGTTGCCTAGTATAGTTGCATATGATTATTGGGGTATATATATAGTTTGAAAACCTTTTTCAAAATACAAATACGCCTCTCATACGTATATTTTCCCTATGACCAGGTAATCTAGGCACTAATACCAAATGTAGCAACCCACCCAGAGTGGGCCTAAATTTCGACTTAGAAAAGACCAATAGAAACTTAGAGCCACTCTAAATGGGTCATCGGTTCCTATAAGGAATATATTTGCACATAATGACAGAATAATATAACGACATTGAATCTCACACAACGGAATGAGAAAGTATAATAATAAAGTAAGATGTGCCATTTATTCAATAGCCACTGATCAAAATACGTCAAATACATTTGTTTACAACTCTAGATCATTATTATTCGTGATTTAGAGTTTCCAACATTAGAAGAGAAATAATATATAATAGCAATATAATAGTCTCGTTGCCTACTTCAAGCTCCATCATTGTCTCATCCATCAAGTTGCCACCCTATCTACTAACATGTTGGATATGTTACGGGGAAGGGTCATAACATAAAGTTGCGGTGACTGAAAATAATATGTGTTTAAAGACTATACTCTAGATTTGGCAAGTTATATATGTCAAAGTATGTCTATGAAACACACAGGCACACATGTACAAAGGAATATTTTAATGAATGAGGTGGATATCCAATTCAGTCGCTTTAGACCTTCATTAATTCATTTAGGATGGATTAACGATCACTTAAGACCCAATGAGGCGGACATTCTCGGTCACTTAAGGCCTATTCTAGTATATTTATTAAGGGTGGATTCTCATGATCTCTTGTAACCCTAAGGCGGACCCTAGCCCCTTAATACCCCGTCTTAGCATGTCAACATCCTCATAGATTTATATTCTCACAAGTAATATGAGAAGTACACTACTACAAAAGTGGGCATATTCGATACTAATGTGTGTGCGTTGCATGAAAAGTGTGGCGAAAACTATGCTTTCTTTGATCTTCTGCAACAATATTCATATGTTGTTGCATTAGACGTAAATGCACTGTTGCGGTGGGAATTCTAGTGTATTGAAGTGGAACACCAGTTAAAAGCATTGTGTTACACCAATTAAAAGTACACCTCATCAATCCACGCCATCATAAATGAAAATCACAGCCGTCAATACACATTGATCAATCCACATTACCCTTCCTCTAATTCCCGCTAAGATTTTAACTCCCGCTATACTGCTTTTCATTTCATTCCCACTAAATCCCCAATTCCTACCATAGTCTAAATTTTTAATTTGTCACAAACGTAACACTCTCACTCTTCCTTCCTCATAAAAAAAGTTCACAATCCCCAAATTGGTGAATCAGGAAACCGAATCGTACAATCTGTGAGCGCTGTGCGAACGACGACGATCTCCAGATCCCGACTCTCCATGATTCCCCAGGTCCTTCCATTTGTCTTATAAATCATGCAAACCCTAAGCACACAGTCAGCACTACAATTCTAGATCTCAGTTTGCGAATCCTAAGAGCAAACAAAGGAGACGAACCAGAGTTTTCTTTGACATGAAGATGGGTGGGGCTACCAGCGGTGACATTTTCATGGAGCTATTCCAAGATGTTCTCCCTCAAACCGCCCAGTTTTTCCCAAGGCTTCACCGAGGAGAGAACGGAAACAGTACCGGAAGTAAGTCGATCGACGATGCAAAGTTCAAGGATGAAATCTTTGTTAAAAAGCATACCGGACCTAGTATCTTGTCCATGGCCAGAGCTGGATCTAAAACCAAAGATTATCAAATTTTTTTCTCTTATGAGAAGTCTGCTTGGCTGATTGCAAGCATGCATTTTGAGATATGTACTTCAGTTATCTTTTATCTATTTTTAAAATTATGTTTCTTGTGCAGTTTGTGGTTATGAAGAGAGGGTTCTGAAATTGAATCTATGTTTCTAATAATTACGACGTTTATGATTTGTATAACTTCATTTAAATGTTTATAATATGATGAGTTAAACTTATGAAACTAGTCAGGTCTAATGAAAACGAATGTTGGAACTTATGTTTCTGAATATTTTGGTCCTAAAAGCTAGAAACTTCATGCATAGTACGTTTTTTTATTTCTTAAGTGAAGGAAGACTAAGGTTTAGGTTGAGTTTTTCTTTAAGATTTGTAAATATTTTTTAGGTACTTAAAACCAAACGTTGATTGTTCCTTTACCAAGTTGATTTCAGTATAAGATGGCTTGCTCGTTTAGTTGGTATCTTTGTCAGCAAGCTGAACTAGTCCGATCTTTATAATATATAACTAGTTGATTTTTTTTGGGTTCAATCTAGTTAAGTGGGTTTAAGAGCACAAAAGTATATAGTGGGCTTGTATTTTTCATTCTGATAACATGTTCAGAACTTACTGTTCTATTACACAAAAGTGCATGGTGGGTTAGTATTTTTAATTATGATAACATGTTTATAACCTACTGTTTGTTTATTTCAAAGCCATTTCAGTTAGGGTACTTTTAATGACCACTTAGAAGAGTATCTTTGGCAACAAGAAGCACTCATAATATCTATTGTGATGTGTATCATGAGAACTTAACTGGTAACTGAAATTCTATTGTTATCTCAGCGAGACCATTTTTGTTCTCAGCAAATTCATAGACAATTGGTAAAATGATTAATTCGCCTATATTTTTAAATTATTTTTAAATTATTTTTTGGAAGTCCACCGGTTCCATGTGGTCACACTTTTTCTTACGGTGCTTACCAACTTCTAGTGCAGACAGTGAAACTATTGTTTTGAGTATTCCCTCGATTTGTTACTTCTAGCTTATCATTTTCCACCAATTGGTTTACTATGCTAACTTCTGTTTTGTGTTCACGATACCCTAAGAAAATCACACTATTGTTGTTACTTGTCGTGCAATTAGGCTAAATCAAATGAAATATATAGGCGTCTTTCAACATAATATTTATTCCATTTGCTTCTAACCACGCCACTAAAAAATCATACCATACACAATGAAGTAAAGTGAGTTAGCACTGCTAACAGGAACTCATAGTGCTCCTGTAGTTCATCATTTTGCAGAATCTCTTTCTAGAGCTGCTACAATAAGCGCATTTGAACAACAACTATGTTTCATGAATTCAATTCTTTCTTTAATTGATAATCATTCAAGACCATGGTTTCACAACATTTTTGCAGTGGAATGGATTTTCTTTAAACTGACTATGATGTTCAATGTTGTGTTTGCAATTTCATTAATTTTACTTGTTAGCCTACCTGTTGGTTTTATAAATCCAAGTTAGCTAATTTCTTTGAACATGAAAATTATAGTTAACAGTTTATTATCTTATAATTTTCTAATGAGAATGATTGTATTACAAGCATTGGTGGGATTGAAGTAACTTACAGCTTAAATCTCAATACACAACTATCATCTGTCATATGGACTTTTTGTAATATAGAAAGCATGATGGTTTCTGCTGAAAGGATACTGCAGTATTCAAGGATTCGAAGCGAAGCTCCTTTCTTAATTGAGGAATTCATGCTTCCAAATAACTAGCCTGAAACTGGAGTAATAACCTTTAACAACTTGCAGGTAAATATGCCCCGAAGTCGAAAATTCTCCTAAATAAAAAATGAATATTATTCTTGTCACAAGTAAACTTATCTTTTCAAAGGAATGAAAATAAAGCGTGCTTAAGCACTTCTTGATCAAACTACATTTTGGATTAAAAACAAAGATTTTTTTCTTCTTCACAGAACCAGAACAATAAAGAAGTTCAATATTCATTGAACTCTTGAATATGCAGGTTCGTTATGTTGAATATTTGTCGACTATTTTAAAGAAAATAACATTCACGGTTCCAGGCAAAAAAACAGTGGGTGTTGTTGGAAGTATTAGAAGTGGGAAATCAACGTTGATACAAGTACTTTTTAGAATAATTGAACCAAGGGAAGGATCCATTATAATAGATAGTATTGATATCTGCAAAATTAGGCTTCATGAGCTGCATCGAAGGCTAAGTATTATTCCTCAAGATCTCACGTTGTTTGATGGTACTGTTAGAGGAAATCTTGATCCTTTCAACGAGCATTCTGACGACGGAATATGGCAGGTATATATATAAAAGTTTATACATGCCACGATTAGATATTTTGGTTCTATTTAATCATCTTGAACAATTGGTGTATTTAATTATATTTCTATTGAAATGCACTAGTTGTTTTGAATCACTAAATTTGGTAGTATAGATCTTGGGATGGTACATAGAGCTTAGTAGTAAAGCATTGTTCTTATAAATACGGTTATCTGAAACAACAAAATAAAAACTAGTTTCCTGTTGTACTTCCAATTTTAATACAAGTTTTATGCTTTATCCCATATCTCAGTTGGTACTTATTATCTATTAATAGGGCATATAAGTAGTTCTGCTCAATACGGTCCACCTCCACCATATTCTAGTGTTGTAAAAAGAGAGAATTTTTGTGGGTTTTTTTAATGCACTTGACTTTCTCGCTGTTATATAATATGTAATTCTAGTTTGGCTTCATCCTTTGGTAAGGCGTATGCTTAAGTTTGACAGTCATTAGTGTATATTTTTGTTTCATATGATGCTGAGTGTGTGGATGTGTTAAACAGATTTGTTGTTCATGTGTATGTGTGCATGCATATAAATGTACAAATTTGCGTGGAAAAATGCCTATCTCTTAAGTATGTTATAGCATCAATATAGTTGATTTAGTGCTCAAATTGTAGTTTAAATTTCTCTACTTGCTCAAATAAGTAAAAACAAAATTTCGTTTGCAAGGCTTAACCATACCTTTAGTTGTTAAGTGGGCTGATATAGAGAAAGAAAGACAAGCTCGAAGAGATCAAAAGCCTAATCTCACGATCCAAATTCTATGCCACAACATTCGATCGTATGTGTTGGCACTTGTATTGAAGGTGGTATGTGTTAGCACTTGTGGTATGTAAAATATTTGAATTATACTTTTAAATTACGTATTTGATCGTATGTGTTGGCACTTGTGGTATATTTGAAGAATTGGTATGGTATGTAGAATATTTTGATGGTTTGAATGTGATGATGAATGTTTTGGATGTGTTTCTTCTATGTACGATATTGTTATTGCAAAATTTATAATTAAAGCGTTGTATTTGCCTTCTTATAATGTAGCATTTGTCTTCTTCTACTGTTGTATTTGCTTTTTTCCTGATGTTGTATTCCAAGATAATGGTGTTGCATTACATAATACAGTGGTGTTGCATTACATAAAATGTTATTAATTCCACATGTCATGTGGACCCCATAGCTTATGTGGCATGTGACACATGGGAAGCTGACATGGAAAGCTGACGGCTGTAGGCAGCTGACGTGGCCTCACTATCGTGACCTTGCAATTAGGCTCTAACTACATAAGGCAACGCTAAATATTGTTGTATTACGTGCAAATAGTGTTGCATTACGGCTATAATGCAAAACTTATTTTCCGTGGTAGTAGATGAGGAAAAACGTTGCCTTAGAGGGGTAAGGCAACGTCCGTAGATGCCACGCAGCCTATTTGAAAAAACAGGAAAAGGCAACGCTTTTTTGATCTAAGGCCACATAAAGCTAGTGTCGAATTTGCCCACTTTTGTAGTAGTGGTAGTACCTCGCCGCTTAGTACCGGTTTTGGGTAGTCCCGCATATAGCTATTTAAGTCCCCTCCGGCAGAAGCCTCATTTTACTACCTAACTGATATTATGGTAGTAGACTTGTGCCACTTAAGACTTCCCTTAAACGGCTAGTTTAATTAAATTGCATGCTACATCCCACGAATACAAAATCTGTCACTAGTTTGGCCCTCACAAAGCTCCTAGAGGAAATGGACATTCCGATAAACTACTCTACTCCATTATTGCCATGACTAAACAAATTTTTAGAGATGAAGGACCCATAGACCACTTCAAGCTAATAAGGGAGATTCCTATAACTTTGGTCCAAATCCAAGGAATAAACCTTCGGAATGGTCCTAGTCCTAAGTACTTAAGACCTAAACTAGATAAGAAGAAAGTCATCCACTAAAGACCTCAAGGCAGTAGTAAGCCTACCTATTTGCACACATAATAGGATTATATACATACACTAGACCTCTCACATTGAACCGTTCACTTGTTGATGTTGGATATGTCGGCGGTTCCGGGCAGGCTTCTAAGGCAAGCGGGCTTAACCTCGTGCCATAATGCACTAAGCTAAATGGCCCATAGCACCCTCTCTCACATTAGCCAAACTCACTTGTGGTTACTAGATTTGTTGTTTGGTTCTGAGCAGACTTTTGCCATAAATGGCAACTAACCTCGTGTGTGTGTCATTATTTAATATATATATATATAAGCCATCTATACACACCCAACAAACCATTCATATGGGGACATTTATAAATTCTAACCTTATTCTAACGTATTTATTGCACCATTATTATGTTTGATTATGTTGATTACGCTATATAAATATATAATTAAATATGTACTATCAACGCTAATTCCCATTCGAATTAAGAAATGTTTTAATGCTGTAAATTGTCAATCATGTTCACATAAAAGGTACACATGTAAAATTCCCATACTAAATCACATAATTCATGGCATAATCAATAACAAGCAACAAATGAGAAAATAACAACATAACTATTTAAACCTGTATCCTAGGTTTGTTAGAATAATTTAAGTAATAAAAAAGAAACAAGGTGTTAAATCCGTACTTATATATATATACACATATGCATATATATATATATATATATATATATATATATATGTTTTCAAATCTGAAGACGTTAACATTCGATTATTTCAAATCTGAAGACGTTCAAGTCATCCATCTATTCTTATATTGAAATACAAAGACCGAGTATTTATTACATTGACATGTGTTAAATTTTATTAGTGAAAGAACGGATGGTATCCAATTCTAATCCTTCCTCGCGTTTTTAATTTCTTAACCGCATCCACAATTCCCAATCCAGATCAATTAACATTAGTTTTACTATAAACCGATCTGTTTCAGTTTCTTCTCTGACCGACCGTCCCCAATCTCTAACTAAGATCTTCTACCGTTAATTTATTGTGGTGGTACAAAAGGTGAGGGATACAATTTTGTTGTGATTACAGCAAGGGCTCTTAAAATATATATGGAAAGGGGTTGAATTATTGGCGAAGAAAGGAAAATCCCTCATGGTATGACTATTTTATCTTAAGCTAGTCAAAATGGTAATTATATATAATTTTTACCCCATAATTTAAACAAGCATTTATATGATATGTTTACGCATTTGAATCAGATGCTCAAAGTTGGTTCTTCATTAAAATTTATTTAAAAATAATCATAAATTGACAGTTTCATTATTGCTTCTCCTTTTGTAACTTCTTTGATTTAAGCAATGATAATTAGTTTAATATTCTATTAGGGCTTTGATAACCTCTTAATTTTCTGTACTCACATACATCAGACTTTTTAAAATGGCGTTTTTTATCTTACTTCAAGGGGTCAATCAGTGTTTTCATTATTTTAATATTAATTGTTTTCAATTCATAAAAAATTGAATCTTCTGTGGATGAGATTTATGCAAATTAACTGTTGTTGTTATGATTTGTATTACACTGTTAAAAACTGTTTATCATAAATTGGTATTGGTTGCCTAATTTAAAATTTTGATTTCATGATTCATTTCTATCTACACTGATTCCACTTATGGGTACAATCCCTGTATCATGATCTAACCTTATAACTAGGGCTGTCAATTTCCTACACGACCCGTGACCCGACCCGAAACCCGACCCGAAACCCGCACAGAAATTAGCAGGTTAACCCGACCCGTTTAATTTGCGGGTCATTTTCGAGTCAACCCGAATTTGACCCATTTATAACTGGGTGGGTTTAGGGTTGACCCGCTAACCCGATTTTGACCCTCCAAACCCGATTATATGTTGTATTTCTTCCATACTATTAGTCTTTTATGTATACTGTTAGTGTAAATCTTTTATGTATG
Source organism: Allium sativum (assembly GCA_030737875.1). NCBI lineage: Eukaryota > Viridiplantae > Streptophyta > Magnoliopsida > Asparagales > Amaryllidaceae > Allium > Allium sativum. The sequence continues at coordinate 437,675,115 of CM060919.1, forward strand.
CGGTAATTAGTATGCTTATATATGTAAGCTGTTATATTTTACTAATATATTCTTGGATGTTGTTAGTTATATTTTACTTATAACAACTGTATCTCTTCCATACTGGTAGTCTTTAATTTATGCAGTATGGGAATATACACTTATGTATAGAAAATGACTTTTGGATATGGTGATTTCATGCTTTGTATATGTGTTGTCTTTTGGTGACTTTGTAACTTGTTGCATGTTGGTGATTATATAACAGTGTGCATGTTGGTGATTTGGATCTTTTGTTGCTTATATTAATAGGCAATATCTATCAATGGGTCAAACGGGTAAACCCGACCTAACATGACCCGACACGACCCATTTAGTTAAATGGGTTACGCGGCTCGGGTCGGGTCAACCCGTTTATAAACGGGTCGGGTTAGGGTTGGGAAAATATGACCCGTTTAATAAATGGGTTGACCCGACCCATTTAAAAATCAACCCGAACCCGACTTGACCCGGCCCGAACCCGACCCGACACGACCCATTGACAGCCCTACTTATAACAGTTGCTCGAAAGAATTTGTGGTATTAATTTTAAGGAGGAGAAGAGACAATTTCAAAGTGATAGAAGAGAATGGTATATTTACAATATACCATATGTCTTGTCCTAATTTAATACTTTGAAAAATGAATTTGTAACGACCGGGAATTTCGCTCGATCTGAATCAGTCGCTAAACCGACCAAGACCATTCGAAACGCCTGATTGTTTTGAGAACACGACAAATTAGAACGCAGACAGAATAACATTTCATTGTATATTACAACAATTTCATTAGAATACAAGAATATACAGAGTATAAATCAATATTACACATTAAAAATATCAGAGATTACAATACATTACATAGCAGTGGAAAATAATACAATACACAACTAGAAGGAAATATACGGATACAAAGCTTTCCGGATATCATTCCAGCTGTAAACCAGGATCCTGTGAATATAAATCTGCAAAACCAAAACTACTATCTGCCCGTGTCAAAATAAGGGCACCCAGAGTATAGGTTAAAACAATAAACTCCAGGTCAGTCATGTGACTAGTGTGAGAACTAAAACAGTTTTTTTTTTAAGTTAGGTAAATCAAGGGACCACGCCGTATAACACGGAATGGGTTTCCTTCTAAGAAACCCAGTGCATAAAAGAAACAGCGCAATGCTAAATAAAGAAAAATGGAGCTATTATAAGACCCAGGTCCCATCACACAATGCAACACAAGCCGGAGGATAGGGTTTTTACCTTATAATAGCCAAGAATGCATGATACGCTAAATTTCATCTTTTATTATTACTAAAAGTGTATAGTGTCAAAACAATTTCAATCATAAGTATCAATCTAGACGGCATAAGTGCCCCATCCCACTATGTCGCCATATATAGGATTATAACTAAAATCGAAACGTCACGTATTGGAAGTTGGATTTCCATCTATGAACCGAGGCAAAAGATAGTCCTCTACTGATTCGAGACTATCTAGTCCGAGTCTCAGGCAAGTACTCAGTCAAGCCACTTGGATCGTCAGGGCCGGTCCACCGATGTGGATTAAAATGCCTGAACACTGTGTTTACCCGCCATTTCGGGCGTAAATGAGCCAACGAATGACTCCATCGGCTTCACATAGTCACCGATATATCCGACGCGCCTCGCAACCGCAACAACCACATAATTCAAACTCGTCAGGGCGTGTCAAACCACTGACGCCACTTCTAACTAGAAAGAAACGCATGTCCTCCCTGAGGTCCTTCTCCCATTTTTGGTTCACAACCGGGGTGTGAGGCTCGCGAATCAACGTTACACAAAGCTTTGTCACACAGGTCGTGCTTTAATCATCAACCACAAGAATCTTCATTTCAACAGAAGCCTTGATCATTTGCATCTTAGCATTCCACATAGGCAATTCACGCTATGCAACCGTTATCAATCACACAGAATGAAATCCGATGTCAGACACACATCCATTTACAAGTCCGTTCTGGGTCTGAACGAAACTGGAGGAACCTTATTCCTCGCATATCCATCGATCTCCAAGTACGTCTGGACGATCACCAATTGATTCCCTCCTCTTGGGTGTACAACCCAATCAAGATCATCAGTAATCACCAAAACAACGTGAAGTTCTCCGGTCTTCAACCACCGTCTTCATCTTCGACTCATCGTCGAATCAGTTATTCATAATGGGATAAACCCGGTCTTTCTGAATAACTTGCGTATATAATAAACAAGTGTTACACAAACACAACATACGCCTCATTCCAATTCATCAGCCACTAACCGTAAATTAACAAGAGAATAATTCCCCAAATATTAACCCCGAAGGCCGAAACCAACATCAGATCAATACCCAGTAAACCGTTCTGCTTAGCTAACCTACAGTTAGTTTCTAAATATCACATTCTTAGGGAAAGGTTCCCATTAATTTTATCAAAGATAAATTCTTTTAAATTTATCCTTTAATCATCCTTTGAATATCACTTCAAACTAGTCGGGATTAGCCAACCACACCGAAGTAATCATTTATTTTAATTTCCCAATCCTAACCTATTCATCCCATGAAGTAAAACTGGTAATACTTCATATCTAACACCACGGTGTTATCGGTAAATTCAATTACCATTTCATGTTCAAATCTAATTAAAGATTTAACTATCGCCTAGAGCAAAACTGGTGATACTCCATTCTGGATCTTTTCAATCTAATGAAAGATTCATTAAAACTCCACTAAGTTTTAATCATTAACTGGGTTAAAGAACCGATGTCATTTAAAACACGGTTCACGATAAACCCCAAAATCACATCACATTTCAATCGGTCCCTAACCGTAAAATAGCAAGTGAGCAATTCCGTAAGTATTAACCCCGAAGGCCGAAACCAACATCAGATCAATACCCAAGAAACCATTCGACTTAACTAATCTCCAGTATGTTTCTAATTTTCTTAACTCCGTTGGGCCTAAGAACAGTATTATTGAAGATACCGTTCACGACAACCCAAAATCGTATTCCATTAATTACCGGGTTAAAGAACAAGTGTTATTTAAAACACTTTTCACGATAAACCCAAAAATCAATACCAATTCAATTCTAATTAAATATTATTTAAATTGTACACCTCATTAAATCTAAATAAAAAGATTTAATCTTTTTTCTCAACTGGGTTTAAGAACAGTGTTAATGAAGACATCATTCACGACAAACCCAAATCCCATTTGATATTAAATACAAGGCTCTGAATAGAAAATATATCGGCTTATATTCAATATCAAATTCTACGACCAACAAATATCGTATTGGAAATAACGATATAAATATATCTTTCAAATTTCCATAACAATATCTGTATAATCACGAAACCCAACATTGAAATATTCCGAAGACAATTTCGATTCAAATCCATTCCAATTCACATATTGGAAATTCTGGTTATTTTCAAAACCCTTTCAAATCCACTTTATTTACTTTAAAAATAAATAGAATTATAATTCTAGTTCAAAACTAGTTCATTTCGATAAAAATCTATTTTTATCTTTTCAAATATGGAGTTTTTCATCCCAATTCTTCTCAAATCATTTCTTATGATTTTACACAAATTATTACTATTTTTAATAATTTTATCAAGGCCTGTACGGTCGATTTCCATCAACGACCATCGAACTGCACTTACAGCGACCTTTTTCAAATTTGATTTGGACATAATTACAAATCCAACCATTAAATTTAAAATCTCTAATATTCATTAGAAAGCCCTTTTCGATACGAACCCAACGGTTCCGGTATTAGGAGAATCCGACGGTCGGATCTCCCGCAATATCCATTCGAAGTCAATGGTCGAAATTCGCGAACTGCCGCAGGGCGGCGCGTTCTATTCAGGCTGTTATATATATATTATATATATTTCGTCGATTACCTTTTAAAACGTATTTTATAAATCGTTTTAAATTCGTTTTCAAAACGATTTCAACTTCACATTCATTTTCTAATCAAAATTAAATTTTTCCTTATAAATTCGTTTTAAGTTCATTTCAATTTGATTTCAATTCAAATCGATTTCAATTCAATTCCAGTTCGTTTTCAATTTCAGTTCAATTTCCATTCGATTTTGAATTTATTTCAAATCGATTTCTATTCAATTTCAATTCAATGCGAATTCATTACAAATTGATTTCCATTCAATTTCAATTCGATTCGAATTCATTTTATTTTCATTTCAATTCGAATTGTAATTCGTTTCAATTCAATTTAATTCGAATTTCATTTCAAAATATTCGATTGTGAAATCACTTTTCTATATTCATTATAAAAACGAATATAACCGATATAAATATCGTTCGCGTCAAAATATCGCATATCTAATCAACACGGCTTTATTTATTTTTATTTCGAATATTCTATTCAAATATTTCGTTTCAAATATTTCTTCTCAAATATTTTATTCAAATATTTGTCTTCAAATATTCTATTTCAAAACTGGAATGAGGCCTAATCAATTACCATAGATTTTATTTCTATGGATTTCCATACAACGCATGTATATATCAACAATGACAAATAATCAACCATCATCCAAAGTGCATTCTACACTGTATATGCATCAAATATAAATATTTAACGCTCATAACAGTCAGTCCATCAATCGATCGACATACAACTAATTATTGGGATTAGTGCATGTCATATATCATCCCAATACCCATGTGGGGTTTCAAACAATCAAACACAGATTTTATTTGTGCAGTTGGGTGGTGTGTAAAATTTATCGTCCCAATCAATATCAGTCAAATGTGTGTATATAAAAAAATCGTTCGATTTGTTTGTATTAATTTATTTCATTTCATATACACGTTAAAAATTCTATTTTCAAAAATAGAATATTTTTAACTATATAAATATTTTATTTCATTTCACATCACACAATCAACTACACATCAAAATCAAACAAACCAGCATACAAGCCGTCCATGGTCTGTGGACGACGGGTGTCGGGTGCTACTAAACACCGTCTGCATCCTAGTATATATTTTAAACTAGAAATAAATTAAAAGTGAGGAGTTCTCACCAACTAGCTAATCCAATACCCCGACTCTTCATATGTAGAACATCTCGTCGTGCTCGCCCTTCGTCACTTTCGTCGACCGTGTTCGCTACATATATAACAATCATATTTTTATATCCCTACATATATAAAAATCATATTTTTATTCTTCTCCTTATATAAAAGTTATATTTTTAATATCTACATTATATAAAAATTATAGTTTTAATCCGCTACTCATGTAAAAAGATTACTTTTTATTTCAACTCCACATAGATAAAAATCACAACTTTCAAGCGATAAAAATCAAATCTTTTTCAATTTTAAAAATCAACCTTTTTTTTATTTTTAAACTAAACAAACAAAATCAGTTTTTTAAACTAAACAAAAATTGTATTTCTAACTAATTAAAAATCATATTTATAGGTTACTTGCAATTTTAAATCAAACTAAGATAATTAAAAAATTTAATTCATTACCTTTTCACTAATAACATTTTAATGAGGGAATTATTCCCCATCATCTTCTCATTCGCTTCCAGTTGCCAAAAACCATCATCTATAACTTCATTGCATCGCTACTTCATCCACGGGTCCTTCTACGCGTTGACTGGAGGAAGAAAGAGGGTGCGCAGTGCCTGCAGACGGTCGGGGAGGGGGGGTCTAGGGTGGTCGCGGAGCGGAGTATAAGGCGACGGTGGGCCATCAGGTGGCTGCGACGGCGGACTAAGGGGGGGTATGGGGTTTTCAGGGCGTCGAACAGAGGAGAGAGAGGGCTAGCGGCGTAGCAGGAGGAGGAGGGGGGAGCACTAGTCGGTGGCGGCGCGCGATGGTAGGGGAGCACGGTCCTCGATGGTCGACGGAGTTTTTTTTGTTTGTTTTTTTTATAAATTGAAATCGAATTGTTAAAGAAGGAGAGAGAGAAGACAAAGGGGGTGGGTTATATTATAATATATTTATTTATTTTATTGATCTCCATAAAGTAACTTTTTCATTCGATCTCTAAACGAGACACAACGACTATCGCCGCTAGCTAATTACCCCCATTTCGAACACAATGGGATATGTATCGTAGGATGATTCGACTGTTTCGATCAGTTTTCATCAAAATCAAAATATAACTCTATATATATTGAATTTGAACGCACATTTCAATTTACCGGGGCCACATACTGACTCTAAAAATTCCCAAAAAATTATTTCTAGCTTCATATTGATGATACGGTCCTAACAAAACTAATTTCGTCAAATTCTGAGAACGTTTGAAAAATGGCCATTTTCCAGTCGATTAAAATCAACTAAAACTGGTCAAATGCGTTTTCCTTCGCCACGCTCACATATTGATTCAGAAAATTATGAATTTTGAAACCTAGCAATAGCTAGACATCCCGGATCCAACAAAAGTGGTTTCGTCAAAAACAGAGGTCGTTTGCAAAAATTCCATTTTCAAAGGCCTTTATATATGTATAATATATATAAATTCAACTGTGACTTTTCTGAATTTTCAACTGGACATAACTTTTGATCCCCGCTATGAAATTTCAATTTTTCGGATTCATTGGGAAGATATTCTCAAATAGATTCAAATATTTTTGGTTTCACTAAAATCCGGTTTATTTTGAATCCTGTACATTCATTTGAACTTTGAAATCGAATTATCGAACTACCGCGCCATTTTCAATTCCTTTTATAATTATAAATAATTATTTATATTCTAATGACGACGTATTTAAATATATACGTTCTAATTCTATTCAAAATAAATTTCTTATTGTTATTATTTAAAATAATTCATTTTAAATATTCAAAATTCACTAAAATTGCCAAAATAAAAATTTTTAATTGGCTCGGATTTCCGGGTTATTACAATCTCCCCCACTTAAAACTTTTCATCCCCGAAAAGGAACGAAGCCGAAAGTTGTTTAACAAATCAACTCAACTTTCATTATTTTCATTACGGCTTAAGTTCTTCAACTTTTCAGTTTCTAAGAACTTTTCAAAATTTTCAAAAATTTGGCTAACACCCTAAATTTTCGAAAATTTTCGCCATAACCTCCTCTGCACCGGGGACTTCGGGATATTTCATATAGCCTCCCATGGCCTTCTTCAGTCCAAAAGAAAAAGAAAAAGCCAAGCGGCTAGCCAATCGGTTCATAAAATCATCATTACCCAAACAAAACAGTAAATTATGGTAAACATGTACCTATTTGTCGGGCAAACAATTTTATTCATCTGCTCTAGCCTCCTTGCTATGACCTGTTCAATGTAAGTACATGTATATGCACGCAAATGCGACAAATTTCAATACAATTCACTATTTGGTTCAATTTGGCTAATTGGTTCAAATTTAATTAATCAAACAATACAATCAGCAATCAATTAGTTGATTAGCTTTTCAAACTCATAATTTTGATATATAGTCAAAAAATCAAATTTTTGATGCCAAATCACAACAATAAGCCCTATCTAATTTTGGTTTTCACACCAGTCTAATGGAAATATATAGATACCACACCTTCAAAACTCGAATACTAATTCTGATGATGTCTAGACTATCATCAGAATCGTCTCCGAGCGACTAGAGTGTGATTCTATATCTATCCAGTATATTAAAACTTCGAATATACGTTTGCAAGGCATATATGCAAAATCTTTATATATTGGATTGTCCAAATTAAATATAAATAAATATTCCAATACGTATAAAACGATTTAAATTTCAAAACAAAACTGTTTTCATTTTTATTTTTAAAAACAACACTCTTCACACTCGTTCTAGGATACTAGTGATCCCATCTCTAACTAGTCATTCCCATTGGATATTATTTATCCAATTTCTGATGAATTCTTTCGTATGGTTCTAATGTGTCTTGTTCTCTGAGCTCTGTAAACCAAAGCTCTGATACCACGATGTAACGACCGGGAATTTTGCTCGATCTGAATCAGTCGCTAAACCGACCAAGACAGTTCGAAATGCCTGATTGTTTTGAGAACACGACAAATTAGAACGCAGACAGAAGAACATTTCATTGTATATTACAACAATTTCATCAGAATACAAGAATATACAGAGTATAAATCAATATTACACATTTAAAATATCAGAGATTACAATACATTACATTGCAGCGGAAAATAATACAATACACAACTAGAAGGAGATACATGCATACAAAGCTTTCCGGATATCATTCCAGCTGTAAACCAGGATCCTGTGAATATAAATCTGCAAAACCAAAACTACTAGGTGCCCGTGTCAAAATAAGGGCACCCAGAGTTTAGGTTAAAACAATAAACTCCAGGTCAGTCATGTGACTGGTGTGAGAACTAAAACAGTTATTAATCTTTATTTTAAAGTTAGGTAAATCAAGGGACCACACCGTATAACACGGAACGAGTTTCCTCCCAAGAAAACAGTGCATAAAAGAAACAACGCAATGCTAAATAAAGAAAAATGGAGCTATTATAAGACTCAGGTCCCATCACACAATGCAACGCAAGCTGGATGATAGGGTTTTTACCATATAATAGCCAAGATTGCTTGATATGCTAAATTTCATCTTTTATTATTACCATAAGTGTATAGTGTCAAAACAATTGCAATCATAAGTATCAATCATAGACGGCATAAGCGCCCCATCCCACTATGTCACCATATATAGGATTACAACTAAAATTGAAACGTCATGTATTGGAAGTTGGATTTCCATCTATGAACCGAGGCAAAAGATAGTCCTCTACTGATTCGAGACTATCTAATCCGAGTCTCAGGGCAAGTACTCAGTCAAGCCACTTGGATCGTCAGGGCCGGTCCATCGATGTGGATTAAAATGCCTGAACACTGCGTTTACCCGCCCTTTAGGGGCATAAATGAGCCAATGAATGACTCCATCGGCTTCACATAGGCACCGATATATCCGACGCGCCTCGCAACCGCAACAACCACATAATTCAAACTCGTCAGGGCGTGTCAAACCACTGACGCCACTTCTAACTAGAAAGAAACGCATGTCCTTCCTGAGGTCCTTCTCCCGTTTTTGGTTCACAACCGGGGTGTGAGGCTCGCAAATCAACGTTACACAAAGCTATGCCACATAGGCTGTGCTTTGATCATCAACCACAAGACTCTACTTTTCAACAGAAGCCTTGATCATTTGCATCTTAGCATGCCACACAGGCAATTCATGCTATGCAACCGATATCAATCACACAGAATGAAATCCGATGTCAGACACACATCCATTTACAAGTCCGTTCTGGGTCTGAACGAAACAGGAGGAACCTTATTCCTCGCATATCCATCGATCTCCAAGTACGTCTGGACGATCACCAACTGATTCTCTCCTCTTGGGTGTACATTCCAATCAAGATCATCAGTAATCACCCAAACGACGTGAAGACCTCCGGTCTTCAACTACCGTCTTCATCTTCGACTCATCGTCGAATCAGTTATTCAGAATGGGATAAACCCGGTCTTTCTGAATAACTCACGTATATAACAAACAAGTGTTACACAAACACAACATACGCCTCATTCCAATTCATCAATCACTAACCGTAAATTAACAAGAGAATAATTACCCAAATATTAACCCCGAAGGCCGAAACCATCATCAGATCAATACCCAGGAAACCGTTCTGCTTAGCTAACCTACAGTTAGTTTCTAAATTTCACATTCTTAGGGAAAGGTTCCCATTAATTTTATCAAAGATAAATTCTTTTAAATTTATCCTTTAATCTACCTTTGAATATCACTTCAAACTAGTCGGGATTAGCGAACCACACCGAAGTAATCATTTATTTTAATTTCCCAATCCCAACCAATTCATCCCATGAAGTAAAACAGGTAATACTTTATATCTAACATCACGGTGTTATCGGTAAATTCAATTACCATTTCACATTCAAATCTAATTAAAGTTTTAACTATCGCCTGGAGCAAAACTGGTGATACTCCATTCTCGATCTTTTCAATCTAATGAAAAATTCATTAAAACTCCACTTAGTTTTAATCTTTAACTGGGTTAAAGAACCAATGTCATTTAAAACACGGTTCACGATAAACCCCAAAATCACATCACATTTCAATCAGTCCCTAACCGTAAAATAGCAAGTGAGCAATTCCCTAGGTATTGACCCCGAAGGCCGAAACCAACATCAGATCAATACCCAAGAAACCATTCAACTTAACTAATATCCAGTTAGTTTTTGATTTTCTTAACTCCGTTGGGCCTAAGAACAATATTATTAAAGATACCGTTCACGACAACCCAAAATCGTATTCCATTAATTATCGGGTTAAAGAACAAGTGTTATTTAAAACACTGTTCACGATAAACCCAAAAATCAATACCAATTCAATTCCAATTAAATATTATTTAATTGGTACACCTCATTAAATCTAAATAAAAAGATTTAATCTTTTTTCTCAACTGGGTTTAAGAACAGTGTTAATGAAGACACCATTCACGACAAACCCAAATCCCATTTGATATTAAATACAAGAAACTGAATAGAAGATATATCGGCTTATATTCAATATCAAATTCTACGACCAACAAATATCGTATTGGAAATAACGATATAAATATATCTTTCAAATTTCCATAATAATATCTGTATAATCACGAAACCCAACATCGAAATATTCCGAAGACAATTTCGATTCAAATCCATTCCAATTCACGTATTGGAAATTCTGGTTATTTTCAAAACCCTTTCAAATCCACTTTATTTATTCTAAAAATAAATAGAATTATAATTCTAGTCCAAAACTAGTTCATTTAGATAAAAATCTATTTTTATCTTTTCAAATATGGAGTTTTTCATCCCCATTCTTCACAAATCATTTCTTATGATTTTTCACAAATTATTACTATTTTTAATAATTTTATCAAGGCCCGTACGGTCGATTTCCATCAACGGCCATCGAACTGCACTTACAGCAATGTGACGACCTGCCCCGCACCAGCCGGCGTTTCCTCCGAAAGTGCGCTGTACACATGCTCGACTAGCATGGAACGGTCGCCAAAGAAAAAGAAAGTAGATCAATGAACTAACAAAGAACCTGTAGAATGTCTCACAGCACATGGAATAAAATATAATAATAATATAACTTGACATAAAATAGGCGAGACAGTGCATAAGCTGAAAACTAAACCATCATAGCAGCGGAAAATCCAAGTACGACTTATGTTCCAAACTACCATTATTACAACTTTTCAAAACTATCTCTAAAGAAAATAAGATAGGTATACTACTAATGCCCAAAGTAGATACCAACAGCGACACAGGGAGAATAATAGGAGATAATACGTGCAAGCCTCCTGCTCATCTCCGGACAGCTACTCGTGCACAACCAGCTAATATGTCTCTAGTCTGCTCGTCTGAGCACCCAGAGTAATAAGAAGGGACATAAAACTCTGGGTCAGACAAAAGTCTGGTATGAGCGATAAGCAACAAAACAGAACAATAACAGGTATAATCCAATCATACCTGAACCTGGACCTGCAACCAAAGAGTTAGCACTACATACTGTACAATACTCTAAGGTGCCACTAACACATGGTGTGAATAATACGGGGTGAGGGTGTGCATGTCATAGTGATGGAAAACAATCAAGCATAGCAACCATACTCAAATCTCTCACTCAGTGCGTAAAGCATACGATACCCACTACCTTGGTCACCTAATCCCTTGGGCCATGACGGAATCCAATCCCGTACAATTATCGCTACAAGCCCACTATCCATCTCTCAGTGGCGAACCAAAGTTATGAATACTGACAACCCCTTTGCACACGTCCCGCAGCAAAGCCCAATCATGAAGTGAACTCATTGGTTCCCAACTAGATCCTGAGCTCTAACTTCCATTTGGACTACCTTTGCATCTCGGGTTATTGGTCATCACTGGATCGGTTTGGTTCCTCTGTCCTTTTTCTCTGTCGGTTCGGATCAGTATCCTCCAAGTGCTTCGGTTCGGGTCGGTCATGTATATGCATCTCGGTTTCGTTCGGGTCCTTCACGTCGTATTGGTTCGGTTCGGGTTCCCTTTTTGCTCCATCAGTTTGCTTCATCGGTTCGGGTCCTCCACTCTCTTAGCTCCTGGCTTGGCCTTCTGGTCCGATCTGATCCCCTTCCTTATTCCCATCCGCTCCGATCCGATCCCAGTTCAACCTTTGTGGCCTTCCTTTTTGCCATACTTTCTCTTGTGCTAAGCTACGGTTTGGTTCGGTGATCCTTTGCCCTGTCCGAGCCCATTTACCCGATCCGATCCGAAAACCTGCATTGTTTTTCTACAACTTTCCAGCGAGCATTTTACACCATTCGACGACGTTTCGACCATTCCAACTATTCTAAATAATCACAAATCATACCATACAGTCATAGCAACATGTATTATCGACCACAAACATAAAAACAACAACTTGATAGGATAAAATGGATCAAACATACCCAAAACCCATGTTTTTCCCTTAACCCCCCTTAATCATGTTTAAGCATACAATTAGAAAATTTTATCCAAATGAGCCAACTTTTCTAACAGAGGCCTAAAATAACATTTTAGAATTTTTGAATATTTTTCCAGATTTTTATAACGCATAATTTCGCTAATTATCACTAATCACCCCTCAATCCCCTAAATTCCGGGATTAGCAATATTAGTCGGAATTAGCCCAAATTCATATCAGAGTCACGAAATGATGTTTTAGAATTTTAGTAATTTTTCTAGATTTTTCTGAGCCATAATTTCGCTAATTTTCGCTAATTATCATAACTAGCCATAATTAGTGAAAAACAATGCAAATCACTCACCTTTGCCACAAAGTAAACTATAGATCTGAAATAATCTCTGATTTGGATCCAATCTCTATGTGTTCCAGCAGCTCTATCCCAATTCTTATGCTAATCTGCCTTGATTTGATGTAGATTAGGATAATATGTGATTAGAGATGACAAAAAGGTGTCTTGGAGTGTTTTAGAAGATGGAGGCCATTGCTAGAGCTTAAGGAATGTTTGTGGCGGCTGAGAAAACGGAAATGAAATGATTTTCCTAACCCTTTCAGCCCTCTCATAACCCTAATCCCGAAATTCCCCTTTGGGCCTAGATGTTAATCACCCGGTTAAGCCCAATTAAGCTGTTTTTCACTATCTGAAAATTGTTTCAGCCATATCTCCCAAACGGTGAGTCCGTTTGGCTAATGTGACCACTCTACGGAAAGGTAAACCATCAAATGAATCTAATGGAAGTGGTTTCAGGTCAAAATTCATTTCTAATAAAAAGTTATGACCAAAACAATATCGGCTAGGGGCAAAATGGTCATTTAAAAATCGGCAAAAATCATGAACATGGGAAATGACCCCAATAACTGTCTCCCAAAATTACATGACCACACGACTTCATACGAAAAAGAAATAAATATTCTACGATCCTAGATACGTAGAATGCGGGTTGTTACATTCTTCCCCCCTTAAGAAATTTCATCCCCGAAATTCCTTAACCCAAAACATACAAAGGATCCCGCATGCTTACCAACCATATACAACAATCAAACATGCAAAACAAACAGAACCATTCTGCCCTAACATGCGGTTTACTAACAAGGGAAGAATCATCGCCGCTAAAATCACACCAGGCAAAGAGCTTTGGATACGACTTTCTTATGTCATTCTCTACTTCCCAAGTACAGTTGTTCTCTCGCCGTTGATTCCCATTTCTACCCTAAAGGTAACTTCTATTAAGTTGGGATCGTCCCTCTAACTGGAACCGATCCACTTAATCAAGATCGATCTAATCGTCAAGCTTACTAGCGTTTCTGAATCCAATTCACACTTAGGTCTGAAGTCATATCCCGTGATATACTCTAGTTGCTTCCATTCCAGAAAAATAGCCTCTAAACTGGCATGCCTTTTACTCAATGCATCAGCTATCGCACCCAGTCCGATACTATGGCATTCGTCTATACTGTCTTTTCTTAGGTAATCCAACCCTATACGCCAACTTTTCAACTACATTCCAAATGTCCTTTCAAGTCCAAATTGAGTCCTTCTTACATTCGTATTGCATGTCCAATGTACATTCACTTCCTAGAGGCAGACTAGACCCATCCAATGACCCTAGGCACTACACCAATATCCGCGTTGTACGTCTAACGTACATTCACCTTCTAAAGGTGAACTAGATTCATCCATTGAACCCAGGTACCCTACCCATATTCATACTGCACGTCCAATGTACATTCACCTTCCAAAGGTGAACTAGACTCATCCAATGAATCTAGGTAATCTACCTATGAGTCCAAGTCCAACTGAAACTCCTATATCCGTTGAATCTCCAAGACAACGGACGCTCCACAATGCCCAACATACTTCAAGTCTAACGTAAAGTATCTTACACTCGTCATATCACCATGATCAACGAACTTACCCTATTTCCATTCAACAGGACCCCACAGGTGATACTCAAGAGAAGAAAGGTAAGAACAAACACAACAACCATAGCATCCATCAAACAAATCCTGCCTATCACCTGCTAAAGCCAAGAATACGTCGACACCTACATGACTGGTCTAACCAATCCCAATATGTCGATTCTTGTATGTCTGGTCCAACCAACATCAAGAACCAATGGAAGCCCAGCCTCCACATGGACTACCGTACGTCCAACGCACGTTTATCCTCCAAGGATAACTAGATCACGTCCAACGGATCCAAGGTAACGGCCGTCCCCAGATACCCCTGCTTTTAGTCCGCCTGAAACACTCGTGTCCCACCCAAGTCTATCCATTATCTTTCTGCCCTCTCGAGTCCAACTCGAGTCAATCCAATTCCTTGCAACCTTCTCGAGTCCAACTCGAGTCAATCTATTACCCATAAACTCAGACCCAGTCTTGAGTATCCATTACCTACAAACCCTAGTCCATTGTGAGTCGTCTCCCTATTCGTTGCTGCTCCAAGATCAACGAATACCTATTTTCTTTTACGAGTCCAAGTCCAACTTGAATCGTTCTAACCTTCGTTGCATCTTCCATAATCAACGAACACATCCTATTCTTTCAAAAAGAACATCAACATAGGGTCCTAAACAATCCATTACTTTGCATCTTTCTCGAGTCCCAGTTGAGCCATCTCATAACCCTATCGAGTCTAACTCGGGGCAGTCTATACCATTGAACAGTCTTATCCTGTCACAACTGCCCATCACTCTTCTAGTAAACCAAGATATCATCGAATGAAAATCACAACAACTTCCTATCTCTTACACAGACCATCCTAGTCGACCTCGACATTCCCCGAGCACGAGCCCCAAAGGCCTAAACCAATATTAGACAAGCACCCAAGGAAATATCTCCTCTGAGTTCAGAAAATCTACGTGAGATGATATGTGCAAAACATCCAAACACCCAAGCATCCGTAAACGACTTTGTCTATCCTCGCCAATCTTGTTTGAAACTATTATCGATCGCATGACCAAGTCCTGACCAAACTACTGTACATCCAATGTACATTTGCTTCTCTGACTCCCGTTATCATCTTCATCATAAGTTAGGCGATCCAATACCACCTTTTGTCCATCATCCACTCTAAAGGTTGTCACACAATCTACTACCACTCTATACCCTTGGAGTCAATCAGCTCCCAAAATCAAGCCAAACCTAGTAAAGCTCAAAATAAAGCAATCACAAACAAACATACATTCATGACTCGATAAGACCACACTACGGTAAATCATACTAAGGCTAGTCGAACCACCAATCGGATTCGTCACTACTAAAGGTCTATCGACTAACTCAGGTTTTGTCAAACAAAACCTGATCAAAACATCTTAAATAGAAAGCATACCTCGAATAACGACACCTTTTTCCTTCTGCACCGCAGTTGGGGCATTCGATGAAGAAGGAACAACATCGATAACATATGCTCTCACGATCTGCTTCTCCCCAGGAGGTTATGGACATTTGTTCTTGTGATGTCCCGCTTGGCCACAATTAAAGCACTTCCTTTCCCCAGGCTTTTCCCGACAATCTCTGGCATAGTGGCCCTTCTTACCACAGCTAAACCACTCGCCATCTTTCTTATTTTTCTTATTCTGACCATCCATGGTTTGGTCTTGTTTCCTCTTATTCTGGGAATTATTCTTGCCTCCACCGTCTGCTTGCAGCTTTGGCTCCTATGCAGATGCAATAGCAATCTCAGTCTTTGGCTTAGGGTAAAGACTCTCTGACCTTAATGCTTTCCCCACAATCGATTCAAACGTCTCATCGATGTGGTTAATAAGCTTTTCCCCCAATTATCCATCCAAACCAGTAATGAACTTCTCATTCTTCTTCTCAGGAGTATCGATATGGGATAACCCATACTTCGACAAGGTATCAAACTCAGGAATATAGTCCGAGACTGCCCTACCATTCTGCTTAAGCTCCAATAACTTTCTAAACAATTCCGACTTCTGAGCAGCTGGGATAAACTTGTCGCTAAAGCGAGTCTTAAACTGATCCTAAGTAAACTGATCCTCTGGAGTGGCTGTCTTAATAGCATTCCACCAATTCATCGCTCGTCCTTGCAGCTGACGAGACACTAGCCTTCTCTTCATCGCATCCTCGATACCCAAGTCATCGAAGATACGATCACAGCTATCCAACCAATCCTGAACATCCATGGCCGACTCCGTTCCGTGGAACGGCTTCCCACCAAGGTTAGTGTAATCCTTGCACAACTTAGCGAAATCGGCCCTAGGCTCCTGCACTACTGGACCACCACCATTACCACTATTGGGAGCTGCCCTCTGTACATCCCTAAGCATTTCTCTCATGAGGTCAGTAAACATCGTCCTCATGTTAGCAGCATTCCCATTATTGGCTCCTCTACCGGCACCTCTTGCGTATCGGCTCATTGTTCAATCTGTAAAGAGAAAACGATCAACCACCTCTATAGTGGTGCTAGTGCAGTGCGACTTCAACTTAGCTATACTAAATATATATATAGCTTTTGAAAACCAAAATAATCACAAATACGTGCTCTCGTATACGTATACTAACTCTCCCTGATGACTTCCCTTGGTTAATTTCGCAACCTAGAGCTCTGATACCAAATGTGACGACCCGCCCCGCACCAGCCGGCATTTCCTCCGAAAGTGCGCTGTACACATGCTCGACTAGCATGGAACGGTCGCCAAAGAAAAAGAAAGAAGATGAATGAACTAACAAGGAAGCTGTAGAATGTCTCACAGCGCATGGAATAAAATATAATAATAATATAACTTGACATAAAACAGGCGAGACTGTGCATAAGCTGAAAACTAAACCATCATAGCAGCGGAAAATCCAAGTACAGCTTATGTTCCAAACTACCATTATTACAAATTTTCAAACTGTCTCTAAAGAAAATAAGATAGGTATACTACTAATGCCCAAAGTAGATACCAACAGCGACACAGGGAGAATAATAGGAGATAATACGTGCAAGCCTCCTGCTCGTCTACGGACAGCTACTCATG
Organism: Allium sativum; assembly: GCA_030737875.1. Classification (NCBI taxonomy): domain Eukaryota; kingdom Viridiplantae; phylum Streptophyta; class Magnoliopsida; order Asparagales; family Amaryllidaceae; genus Allium; species Allium sativum. The sequence goes on from CM060919.1 coordinate 437,692,665, forward strand.
CACAACCAGCTAACCTATCTCTAGTCTGCTCGTGTGAGCACCCAGAGTAATAAGAAGAGACATAAAACTCTGGGTCAGACAAAAGTCTGGTATGAGTGATAAGCAACAAAACAGAAAAATAACAGGTATAATCCAATCATACCTGAACCTCGACCTGCAACCAAAGAGTTAGCACTACATACTATACAATACTCTAAGGTGCCACTAACACATGGTGTGAATAATACGGGGTGGGGGTGTGCATGTCATAGTGATGGCAAACAATCAAGCATAGCAACCATACTCACATCTCTCACTCAGTGCGTAAAGCATACGATACCCACTACCTTGGTCACCTAATACCTTGGGCCATGACGGAATCCAATCCTGTACAACTATCACTACAAGCCCACTATCCATCTCTCAATGGCGAACCAAAGTTATGAATACCGACAACCCCTTTGCACACGTCCCGCAGCAAAGCCCAATCATGAAGTGAATTCATTGGTTCCCAACTGGATCCTGAGCTCTAACTTTCATTTGGACTACCTTTGCATCTCGGGTTATTGGTCATCACTGGATCGGTTTGGTTCCTCTGTCCTTCTTCTCTGTCAGTTCGGATCGGTATCCTCCAAGTGCTTCGGTTCGGGTCGGTCATGTATATGCATCTCGGTTCGGTTCGGGTCCTTCACGTCGTATTGGTTCGGTTCGGGTTCCCTTTTTGCTCCATCAGTTTGCTTCATTGGTTCGGGTCTTCCACTCTCTTAGCTCCTAGCTTGGCCTTTTGGTCCGATCCGATCCCCTTCCTTATTCCCATCCGCTCCGCTCCGATCCCCCTTCCTTAGCCCGATCCGATCCCAATTCAACCTTTGTGGCCTTCCTTTTTGCCATACTTTCTCTTGTGCTAAGCTACGGTTTGGTTCGGTGATCCTTTGCCCGGTCCGAGCCCATTCACCCGATCCGATCCGAAAACCTGCATTGTTTATCTGCAACTTTCCAGCGAGCATTTTACACCATTCGAGGATGTTTTCGACCATTCCAACTATTCTAAATAATCAAAAATCATACCATACAGTCATAGCAACATGTATTATCGACCACAAACATCAAAACAACAACTTGATAGGATAAAATGGATCATACATACCCAAAACCCATGTTTTTCCCTTAATCTCTCTTAATCATGTTTAAGCATACAATTGGCAAAACTTATCCAAATGATCCAAATTTTCTAACAGAGGCCTAAAATAATATTTTAGAATTTTTGAATATTTTTCCAGATTTTTATAACGCATAATTTCGCTAATTATCAATAATCACCCCTTAATCCCCTAAATTCCGGGATTATCAAAATTAGTCGGAATTAAACCAAATTCATATCAGAGTCACGAAATGATGTTTTAGAATTTTAGTAATTTTTCTAGATTTTTCTGAGCCATAATTTCGCTAATTTTCGCTAATTACCATAACTAGCCATAATTAGTGAAAAACAATGCAAATCACTCACCTTTGCCACAAAGTAAACTATAGATCTGAAATAATCTCTGATTTGGATCCAATCTCTATGTGTTCCAGCAGCTATATCCCAATACTTATGCTAATCCGCCTTGATTTGATGTAGATTAGGCTAATATGTGATTAGAGATGACAAGAAGGTGTTTTGGAGTGTTTTAGAAGATGGAGGTCATTGCTAGAGCTTAAGGAAGGTTTGTGGTGGCTGAGAAAACTGAAATAAAATGATTTTCCTAACCCTTTCAGCCCTCTCATAACCCTAATCCCGAAATTCCCCTTTGGGCCCAGCTGTTAATCACCCGGTTAAGCCCAATTAAGCTGTTTTTCACAATCTGAAACTTGTTTCAGCCATATCTCCCAAACGGTGAGTCCGTTTGGCTATTGTGACCACTCTACGGAAAGGTAAACCATCAAACGAATCTAATGGAAGCGGTTTCAGGTCAAAATTCCTTTCCAATCAAAAGTTATGGCCAAAACAATATCAGCTAGGGGCAAAATGGTCATTTAAAAATCGGCAAAAATCATGAACATGGGAAATGACCCCAATAGCCGTTTCCCAAAGTTACATGACCTCACGACTTCATACGAAAAAGAAATAAATATTCTACGATCCTAGATACGTAGAATGCGGGTTGTTACAAGCGACCTTTTTCAAATTTGATTTGGACATAATTCCAAATCCATCCATTAGATTTCAAATCTCTAATGTTCATTAGAAAGCCCTTTTCGACACGAACCCAACGATTCCGGATTTAGGAGAATCCGACGGTCGGATCTCCCGCAATATCCATTCGAAGTCAATGGTCGAAATTCGCGAACTGCCGCAGCGCGTTCTATTCAGGCCATTATATATATATATATATATATATATATATTTCATCGATTTCCTTTTAAAACGTATTTTATAAATCATTTTAAATTCATTTAAAAACGATTTCAACTTCACATTCAATTTCTAATCAAAATTAAATTTTTCCTTATAAATTCGTTTTAAGTTTATTTCAATTTGATTTCAATTCAAATCGATTTCAACTCAATTCCAGTTCGTTTTCAATTTTAGTTCAATTTCCATTCGATTTTGAATTTATTTCAAATCGATTTCTATTCAATTCGAATTCATTTCAAATTGATTTCCATTCAATTTCAATTCGATTCGAATTCATTTTATTTTCAATTCAATTCGAATTCTAATTCGTTTCAATTTAATTCGTATTTCATTTCAAAATATTCGATTTTGAAATCACTTTTCAATATTCATTATAAAAACGAATATAATCGATATAAATATCGTTCACGTCAAAATAATGCATATCTAATCAACACGTCTTTATAAATTTTTATTTCGAATATTCTATTCAAATATTTCGTTTCAAATATTTTATTCAAATATTTCTCTTCAAATATTCTATTTCAAAACTGGAATGAGGCCCAATCAATTACCATAGATTTTATTTCTATGGATTTCCATACAACGCATGTATATATCAACAATAACAAATAATCAACCATCATCCAAAGTGCATTCTACATTGTATAAGCATCAAATATAAATATTTAATGCTCATAACAGTCTGTCCATCAATCGATCGACATAAAACTAATTATTGGGATTAGTGTATGTCATATATCATCCCAATACCCGTGTGGGGTTTCAAACAATCAAACACAGATTTTATTTGTGCAGTTGGCGATGTGTAAAATTTATCGTCCCAATCAATATCAGTCAAATGTGTGTATATAAACAAATCGTTCGATTTGTTTATATTAATTTATTTCATTTCATATACACGTTAAAAATTCTATTTTCCAAAATAGAATATTTTTAACTATATAAATATTTTATTTCATTTCACATCACATCACACAATCAACTACACATCAAAATCAAACAAACAAGCATACAAGCCGTCCATGGTCTGTGGACGACGGGTGTCGGGTGCTACTAAACACCGTCTGCATCCTATTATATATTTTAAACTAGAAATAAATTAAAAGTGAGTTCTCACCAACTAGCTAATCCAATACCCCGACTCTTCATATGTAGAACATCTCGTCGTGCTCGCCCTTCGTCACTTTCGTCGACCGTGTTCGCTACATATATAACAATCATATTTTTATATCCCTACATATATAAAAATCATATTTTTATTCTTCTCCTTATATAAAAGTTATATTTTTAATATCTACATTATATAAAAATTATAGTTTTAATCCGCTACTCATGTAAAAAGATTACTTTTTTATTTCAACTCCATATAGATAAAAATCACAACTTTCAAGCGATAAAAATCAAATCTTTTTCAGTTTTAAAAATAAACCTTTTTTTCAGTTTTAAACTAAACAAACAAAATCAGTTTTTTAAACTAAACAAAAATTGTATTTCTAACTAATTAAAAATCATATTTATAGGTTACTTGCTATTTTAAATCAAACTAAGATAATTAAAATTTTTAATTCAATACCTTTTTCACTAATCACATTTTTATGAGGGAATTAATCCCCATCATCTTCTCATTCGCTTCCAGGTGCCAAAAACCATCGTCCATAACTTCATTGCGTCGTTGCTTCATCCACGGGTCCTTCAACGCGTTGACTGGAGGAAGAAAGGGGGTGCGCAGGGCCTGCAGACGGTCGGGGGGGAAGGTGGTCTAGGGTGGTCACGGGGCGGAGAATAAGGCGGTGGTGGGCCATCAGGTGGCTGCGACGGCGGACTAAGGGGGGTTTGGGGTTTTCAGGGCGTCGAACAGAGGAGAGAGAGGGCTAGCGGCGTAGCAGGAGGAGGAGGGGGGAGCACTGGTCGGTGACGGCGCGCGATGGTGGGGGAGCGCGGACCTCGATGGTCGACGGAGGTTTTTTTTAATAAATTGAAATCGAACTGTTAAAGAAGCAGAGAGAGAAGACAAAGGGGGGTGGGTTATATTATAATATATTTATTTATTTTATTGATCTCCATAAAGTAATTTTTTCATCCGATCTCTAAACGAGACCCAACGACTATCGCCCCTAGCTAATTAACCCCATTCCGAACACAATGGGATATGTATCGTACGCCGATTCGACTGTTTCGATCAGTTTTCGTCAAAATCAAAATATAACTCTACATATTGAATTTGAACGCACATTTCAATTTACCGGGGCCACATACCGACTCTAAAAATTCCCGAAAAATTATTTATAGCTTCGTATCAACGATACGGTCCTAACAAAACTAATTTCGTCAAATTCTGAGACTGTTTGAAAAATGGCCATTTTCCAGTCGATTAAAATCAACTAAAACTGGTCAAATGCGTTTTCCTTCGCCACGCTCACATATTGATTCATAAAATTATGAATTTTGAAACCAAGCAATAACTAGACATCCTGGATCCAACAAAAGTGGTTTCGTCGAAAACAGAGGTCATTTGCAAAATTTCCATTTTCAAAGGCCTTTATATATATATAATATATATATATATATATATATATTCCACAACGACTTTTCTAAATTTTCAACTGGACATAACTTTTGATCCCCGCTATGAAATTTCAATTTTTCGGATTCGTTGGAAAGATATTCTCAAATAGATTCAAATATTTTTGGTTTCACTAAAATCCGTTTTATTTTGAATCCTGTAAATTCATTTGAACTTTGAAATCTAATTATCGAACTACCGCACCATTTTCAATTCCTTTTATAATTATAAATAATTATCTATATTCTAACGACGACGTATTTAAATATATACGTTCTAATTCTATTCAAAATAAATTTCTCATCGTTATTATTTAAAATAATTCATTTTAAATATTCAAAATTCACTAAAATTGCCAAAATAAAAATTTTAAATTGGCTCGGATTTCCGGGTTATTACTGAATTTTATTTTCTGGAAAGTTTGGTATATTCCTGACTAGTAAATGAAAATTTTGGATGATTTCAAAGATGGAAAATGATTGTTTTTCACACTATAAATCCTTTCTTTACGTCTCTAGACTCAATACTAAAATAAAATGTGCTTCCGAACAAACTGTAACTACATTCGCCATTTTCAAACAACACCGCGGGTTTAAGAAAATAATATAGTGCTATACAAGCTTTCATGATGAAAGCTAATTTTGAAATGTCATAAATCGAAGGGAAATTGAAGAGTGAAATTAATCACATAATGGTTTTCCAAATGATTACTATGTACAAGGTTTATATTTGGACCTAAATACATTTCGCAGGATTTTTTAACACATCAAATATTTTTTACATATAAAATATCAAAAGAATGATTTAACTGTATATATTTTGAGCAATGAAGTTTAGATATAGGAATTTTTATTTTTTATTTTTGAAATTGCACATATACATGAAAATCAAAAATTTATTAACATTGTGTTTTGATAGTATTTTTAAGCTTGGGTCCAAGTTTATAATTTGTATGTCATTTTCTCCTATCATATGAAAATGGATAATATCATATAGGAAAATATGCCTAAGGACAAATGCGGTTCAAAAATTTTCCACAAGGACATGCGGCTCAAATTTTATCCAAAAGGACATGCGGCCTCTTCTTCGTCTTCAGTGAACTCCAATTTCTCCTTCCGTTCTCTCTCCATTTTCTCCAACTCTCCTTCCATTCTTTCATTTTCATCTTCATTATTCAAAAAAAAAAAATCGATGCTTAAACTCCTAAACTAAATCGATTAATGCAAAAATAATTTTTTGAAAAATCAACAATCGCTCTGATTGATTTCCAGTTAAAAATAGAAAAATCCAAATATTAACCCTAAAACATGATAAAGAAATTGAAAATGAAGACAAATGACATGAGAGAGACAATCAAAATCATATCCGAACTAAATATTTTTTGTCGCTTCAGTTTTGTGTTATTTTCATGATTTCTGTTTTTAGGTATCAGTTTCATGTGTCAGTAGGTATCAGTTTTAGTTTTATTAATGTTCTCAACATAACACAGTTAATTATGAAAAACTGATACCTAAAAAATGCTGCAATGTTTTACAGAAAAACTAATGCAAAATTTTTTTACATCACAGTTTTATTACTTAAAATGAAATAATGTCGACTGAGTTACAAAGTTGATGCAATAGTACAACTATACAACTAATACAACAACAAAATCAAATGAAAATATAATTTAACACAGTTAATACTGAAAAATTGATACCTAAAGATATATAAAACTGATACCTAAAAACTGTTGCACTGTTTTAACACTAAAACTAATGCAAAAAATGTTACATCACAGTTTGGTTGATTATAATGAAATAAGTTCGACTGAATTATAAAGTTGATGCAACAGTACAACTACACAATTAACACATCAACAAAATCACATGAAAAAAACATAACACAGTTAATACTGCAAAACTGATACCTAAAAAAATATAAAACTGATTCCTAAAAACTGCTGCATTGTTTTAAAGAAAAAACTAATGGAAAAAATGTTTACATCGCAGTTTGATTGATTAAAATGAAATAAGTTCAACTGACTTACAAAGTTGATGTAACAGTACAACTACAAAATTAACATAGCAACAAAATCACATGAATAAAAAAATAACACAGTTAATATTGTAAAACTGATTCCTAAAAAAAATACAAAACTGATACCTAAAAATTACTATAATATTTTAACGACAAAAGTAATATAGAAAATGTTTTAATCACAATTTGATTGATTAAAATGAAATAAATTCGTCTGAGTAGCAAAACTGATGCATCGGTACAAGAAGAAAAGTAAAATAGCACCAAAACTATAAATAAAACAACATAACACAATTAATTCAAGAAAAGTGATACCTAAAAAAATAGCAAACTGATACCTAAAAACTGCTGCTTAATTCACCATCAAAAAAACCTTCAGATCCAATAATATTTCCAAATTAGATTGTAATAAAATTAATTTAAGATCTTATATTATATATTTATATTTTAAAGATTTATACTTAAATTTTTTAAATTTTAAATTATATGTTTTAAAATGATTTTATGAGTAAAAACGTATTTAAATGCTTATTTAAGATTTTACTTATAATTTAATTATTTTAAACTATATAATTTAATCATATATGTATTTTTAACTTTAAATTAATATCTTATAACAAATTATTCTTTTAAAACCTATTTCTAAATTATTTTAAATTTATATAGGTTTATAAAGCTATTTTCTATATAAATTTATAACTTATAAACAATATTTTCAATGCTTATTATATATATATTTTATAAAATTTAATAATAAACTCAATAGGGGATAAGTTTTGATTTTGCGATTTAAATTCAAGGTTTAAAGATTTAAATTTATATAACGATACTTGATTCAATGAATTTGATTTTAAATCAACTAAATGCGAATTTTGAATTGACTTAAATATTGAACTGTATAGGAAATGAACGTGAACTGCGTAATTAATTGGAATTTGAATTTATAATTGATAAGAATATATGAATTCGATTATAAATTGACTCAATATGAATTGAAATAATTTTAAATATGGAATTGATTCATAAACTGTTTGGTTTGAATTAAAGAAATTTCTTAAATCAATTTATTCCAAGATATGATTTCATTAAAATGGCCACGGTGTGAAAAATGTAAATGTTTGGTTGTTAAAGAGACCGGGATCAGATATTGTTACACTCTCTGCCAATACCGAAAACCACTTTAACAACTGTGTACGCGATGAAGTTCCAAAATGAAGTAGGATGGATCTGGAGTCGATTACTGGATTTGAAGAAAGGGAACAATGATGGATAGCCTTGACCTTCGGAACATAATTGAAATGATTAAAACAGGAGCCATACCCAGGTTAATTAATGTGAGCTAGCTCTTCTCAGCATACATGCTTCTACGATGCCATATATATTACTTTGTGATTGATTGGCACTTTGATTTTTGGAAGTATTGTCTGGGGTGGGCGGTAGTCACGGCTAAGCGTTACCACCGGCCCGGGTCCGCAATCCGGTAGAATAACTACTGATGGGTATTGCCTCGATGACTTGTCATATTTATCCTGATCGAGCTCCCTATGATTTTGATTTAACCTTGTTGTATCACTGCGCATCCCTATCCACCGACGTACTGGTGTTTTATATGTAAACTGTACGATAATGGTATAAATGGTGTAAGGGTAATAATGGTAATCCCACTTGCACTAATTTCAATAGTATATTTAAACATAGACACTATTATAATAGCGTATTATATTGTATGATATTAGTTTAACGGATCCTTAGAGGATGGTAATCCCAAACATCCTTTAAGTTACTGATGCATTTCATTGAATATTTCATTTAAGTTGATTTACTTTCATGAGAATGTTAGTCCTGATCCGAGTTTATTTGTTTTGCATTATTGCTCGGGTCAGATCGAGTATTGTAGTGTTGAGATTTCAACTTTTAAAGCTGGAGTCTGTTGAAGATATCACCTCTACCTGTTGATTCTGGCTATTTCTCCTTTGTATTAGAAATTGTTGTATTTAGACTTCCGCTATATTTAATTTTGTAAATCTGTTATTATGTATTAATTTTGATTTTTATTTAGTACCTTCATGAACTACTATTGTATAATTTATCCCACTGCGAGATATTCTGTTTTTCTGTGTCTATGATTCTGTGATTTATTCTATTTACCTCAAAAGCTGATAACATTATGTTATTTCAAACAGTTTGAGTTGGTTTAATTACCAGTTTGAAGTGGATGAAAGACGGTATGTTACATTTGGTATCAGAGTTTTGGCTTATCAAAGCTTTAGCCTATGAGGTAAAAGCTCATTAGAAATAGGGTAGTGATACCCTAAAATGAGTGGAATCAGTCGCTGAATCCTTCTTGCGAGAAAGCGCATTTTTAAAGTATAAACGGTTTTAAATGTTTTAAACAAATATTTTCGGATATAATTTTTTTTGTACTTAAATTATTTTTCTGAAATTTCCATTCTATTGAATCTATCTTCCTTCGTAGATCCCCTTGGATTAGGTTGTAACACCCCACACCCGCTATGGTCACTCTCTAAGGGAATGCCATAACATCGGTGGAGTATTTTAAGTGAATATAGAACAGAAAAATTACAACAAGACAGATATAAGTAGTACTTGAAAATGTAAAACATCATTTCATTGCAGCGGAAAGTAAAACATGTTTGGTTACATCACAAAAACCATAACAAGAGTCAAGTACAAAATATCCATCCTGATAAATAAAAATACATAATCCCAATACATGAACTGATAGCCATAAAAGAAAAGGATAAGCTGAGCTTTACTCCTACGGTCCAAGCTCCAAAAGAGAATAAAGCAGCCTGATCAAAGCCCACTCGTACTGGGCCCACTCTGAGAACCTGAGGGTTGGGAAAAAGATAAAAACAACGGGGTCAGACATAAGTCTGAGCGAGTCCTATAACTTTAACAATACAATCATTAAAGTAACCAGAGAAGACATAAGTTGATATACGGTAACGACTGGGGATGAATGGCTACACTAAGTAGCTTGGTAGACTTAGGATAAACTAAGATAACCGTAAAGACGCATCTGCCCACCCAAGGGTAATTACTAAACTGCACCACACCAGTCATTCCTAATTAAAGGTTGATCCCACTAAGTGTACTTAGTAATCTTAACAGTAGTCCCGTGTACCCCTAGCTGATTACATAGGTGCCGTCTGCCCCTATCTCCACTAGGTGTACCCACTACTCCCACTTGATCGGCTCCCTAACGTGATATCCGTGCTGGTCCCACCGTGGGGTGTATCATTCCCCAAAGTGGCAACCTGATAACAACACTGTTGCACGGTTTATACCTACACGATGCAACAACGTCTTAGCTACCAGCCCGGGCCCACACACGCATATGAAACCCGTTGGACTTGCGTTGCCACCGCTAACCCGTTTTGGCCTCTTATAGACAAACCCAGTATGCGTGTCCCGTCCTCGGCATGGGACGAGCTCACAAAGATACGTATGGGATACCGGTTGTAATGGGCCCCCACAAGCTACCCACCTAAGCTTGTCTCTCTATCTAGTGTATCCCACTTAACCCATTCAGTTATCATGTCCACTTACATGTTTAAAATTTGGTTAAGTCATCTAATCGTATTTCAATTGCCACACAAGGCACCCACTAGATTTCCTCATGCCCCCCCAAGGCACCCACTTAACCCCTCATGTCCATCTACATGCTAATATGGTTAAGTGTTTCTTAATTAATTAAGACCGTGATCCTCATAAAGACCTCTCACATTAGACTATCTTTTATGACCGCTGGTTAAGCCGGTTGGGTCCGGGCAGCCTTATGTCATAACCGAGTCTAACCTCGTGTCTTTACATTAATCACGTATTTAGTTTGTGCCTAAGACCTCTCACATTGGGCTAACATTTGTAGCAACTGGTTAAGCCGGTTGGGTCCGGGCAGTTTTACGCTACAACTGAGTCCAACCTCGTGTCTTAGTCGATTAATTACACCTAATAAATCACCCTCATAATTTATATTAATTATCCCTAATTAATATTCAAGTTTTCAAGAATATGGGTAGACCTAACTCAATAGGTAAATTCCCAATTCCATAGTATGGGTAGACCTAACTCAATAGGTAAATTCCCAATTCCATAATATGGGTAGACCTAACTTAATAGGTAAATTCCCAATTATGTTAATCCACTTAATGGTATTTTTACACAATTTTATTAAGTGTATATTAACCCCATCGTTCCCCACGTACTATGCTAACATGACATATTTTATAAGGGAAGATTTATCACAAATATCATGGGTTTCACTTAGCATACTTTAGCGTTAACATGGGTTTAAGGGGTGTCAACTTGCATCATGATATTAAACCCAACTAGCATCATTAAATAACCCAACTTGCATGAATACACATATGTCATATAAAGGTAACTTGCATAAGTGTTCATAGGTTATACAAAGGGTGAACTTGCATATGTGACTTGCATCATAAATAGGGTAAACATGCCTATGTATGCATAGCATACAAAGGTGTCATCTTGCATATGTATGCATCTTATTTAGAAAGGGTAAACTTGCATGTCATAATGTATGCATAAAACCAAACACTTAGCATGCATAAAATCAAATACTTAGCATGCATAAAACCAAACACTTAGCATGCATGAAATCAAATACTTAGCATGCATAAAACCCAATACTTAGCATGCATAAAACCCACCACTTAACTTGCATAAACCCACATACTTAACTTGCATAAACCCATATACTTAACTTGCATAAACCCATATACTTAACTTGCATAAACCCATATACTTAACTTGCATAAACCCATATACTTAACTTGCATAAACATAGGGTTAACATTAGACATAGATTAGCAAACTAACATCATATCATATGACTTAAAACCCATTTATCCACAAGCAAGACCATAGATCTCATCATACCTCATCTACTTAATTTAGCAATTGGTTATTAAAGTGATAGAAACTCACCAAAACCAAGATTAGCAAACTTATGAAGTAGAACTAGTTGTTATATTTGAAGAAGATGATGATTAGAGGTTGATTAGCTTGCAACTTTCTTCATAAACTAGTGGAGGCTCCTCCTAAGTTTGATTTTGGCGGCATGATGGCATCAATTCTATTTTTAGTATGGATTAGGCTTGCATTAGGGTGTATTTATAGGATTAGGGTGTGTTTTAGACCATAGGATTAGCCCTAGGTTAGATTAGGTCCGTCAGATTTAGGAAGCTTCTAGAGAATAGCCCAAAACACAGCCAAACCCTAAAATGGTGCACCAGGTTAAACTGGCCGAGCACCCCCTGTCGACACCCAAGTCGACAGGGCTGTCGACTTGGTCCTAGCCAAGTCGACTGCCCAGTCGACAGGGCTGTCAACTTGGGTAGGTAGGCGGGAATTTTTCCCTCCTGCGCCCAATGGCTCCAATTTCGAAATTTAAACCTGAATTTTAAATCTGTTTTGAACTTTGAATTTTCTGCAAACTTCATTGGGCCATAACTGGGCCATACGGACTCCGATTTACAAAATTTCGGACTCTATTTTGCGTATTTTTCCGAGACGAACGCAATGACGCAGCCCGTTTCCCCCAATTCTCACATCTGAGATTATTTATTCTGAAATTAGTGTATTTTAGCATTAACTGGAATTCGGGGTGTTACATTCTCCCCTCCTTAAAGGATTTCGTCCCCGAAATCTCTAAGCTAAGGAGAATGCATATCCTACCATCCAAACAACCATCTACTCAATCCATCAAACACGGGCATCCATTGTCCTTAAAACAATTTCTAATGATGTATGAGCATATGCAAAAAGTGTGTGTATATGTTCCCTATCTAATGTATGAACATATGCAAACCATGATAGTGCCATGCATCTATTATGTATGCGAGAGAACCCTACCGACACATACAATATCTACATGAGTGCACAAACATTCACCAAAATGCATCATCCATATGATAACACCATCATTATACATCCATAAATATAGCTACCTACACACAATTATATGCAATATGCGATATGAAGTGACTGAGCCGATCTAGTGCCTAGAGTGTGTGTATATGCATCCACGAGCAACCACTAGCAAACACTTGCATCCACATGCATCCATCAACCATAACATGTCTCAAACACATGTTTCAACCATAGGTTTACCCTATCTAAAGGTCAAAAGTACTAACGAGAGGACATACTAAAGATAAGATAAGTACTAGACAAACGATAAAGGAGAAGTTAAAAGACATACCCTCAAAAAGGAATGGGTATAATGAACGCATCTTCGCTTCCGTCTCCCAAGTAGCGTTGCCCTCATCTTCTCCCCATTGTACTTTGACTAGTTGAACCTCTCGATTCCTCAGTTTCCTAGTCTCTGACCCAAGGATGCTGGTAGGAGCTCGTCGAATAGTCGCATCACGCTCTACTTCCACTTCTCTAAGCAAGCTCGGCTCTACCACCTCTGCGGTCTCATGTAGGCACTTCCTCAAATGTGACACATGGAATACATCATGTACACCACTAAGTCTGTCGGGTAACTCCACTCTATATGCCATCCGTCCAATCCTTTCCTTAATAGGAAACGGCCCTACAAACCTTGGTGCTAACTTCCCAACAGATCCAAAGCGAACCACATTTCGTAACGGAGACACTTTGACAAAGACCATGTCCCCTACTTCAAACTCAAGATCCGTCCTCCTCTTGTCCGCATAAGATTTTTGCCTATCCTGTGCTGCTTTCATCCTTCTTCGAATCAAGTCAATCTTCTCAGAAGTCTCCCTAACCATATCAGGCCCAAGTAAGATCTTATCCGTAGATTCCCACCAACATGTAGGTGATCGACAAGGCCTTCCATAAAGAGCTTCGAAAGGAGCCATACCAATACTGGACTGAAAGCTGTTATTATATGCGAACTCCACCAATGGAAGATGCTCTTCCCATGTACCTCCAAAATCCAAGATACATAACCTCAAAAGGTCCTCTAGAATACGGTTCACCCTCTCGGTCTGACCGTCCGTCTGAGGATGATATGCGGTGCTCAGACATAATTGAGTCCCCACTGCTTCTTGCAAACTTTTCCAGAACTCGCTAGTGAAGATAGGATCTCGGTCACTCACTATGCTAGAGGGTACCCCATGCAATCGAACTATCTCTCGAAGGTATACTGAAGCTAGCCATGGAGCAGTCCTCTTGCTCTTCACAGGTATGAAATGGGCGCTTTTAGTAAGTCTGTCTACCACAACCCAAATTCCCGTATTACCCTTTCTCGATCTGGGTAACCCGTCAATAAAATCCATCGAGACGCTATCCCACTTCCATTGCGGAACTTCCAATGGGTGAAGCAACCCACCTGGTTTCTTTTGCTCCGCTTTCACCTGTTGGCAGACCAAGCATCGAGCGACATACTCGGCCACATCTTTCTTCATACCAGCCCAGAAGAAAACCCGCTTCATGTCTTGGTACATCTTGTCCCCACCGGGATGAATGGTCATCCTAGAACGGTGTGCATCATCAAGAATAGCCTTCCTCAAACCCTCGTCTTGCGGTACACAAAGTCTACCGTCTCTACGCAAGCACCCTCTATCGTCTAGGGTGTACCTACTCAAATGGCTGGACGACTCCCCCCTTATGAGCCTCTCTACCAACTCAACCAACTGTGGGTCGTCCCTCTGTGCTTCTCCAATTCGCCCCAAAAGAGTAGGTCTGACCTCCAAGGATGCTAGCAAACCGGGTACAAAGTCAACAGAAGGTCTGAAATCAAACCTCGAGATAAATTCCAAGCTTCGTTGTTCCACGAACAATGGACTCAAGGACAACCTTTTTCTGCTTAAGGCGTCCGCCACCACGTTACCCTTGCCAGGGGTATACGCTATCTCGAAATCATAGGATGCTAAGAATTCCATCCACCTTTGTTGTCTCAAACTCAAATCCTTCTGAGAAAACAAGTACTTCAATGATTTGTGGTCAGTGAACAATTCGAATCTTTCACCAAGAAGATAATGGCGCCAAATCTTAAGCGCAAAAACAATAGCGGCCAACTCTAAATCATGGGTAGGGTAATTTTTCTCATGTGCCCTCAACTGCCTTCCACCATAGGCTATTACCCTTCCCTCTTGCATTAAGACTGCGCCCAGTCCTGTCCCACAAGCATCGGTATAGACAACAAATGGCTTACTCCCATCTGGCAACACTAAAACTGGAGCAGTGGTTAAAGCTCTCTTTAACCGTCGGAACGCATCATCACAATCTACGTCCCATGCGAAAACAAGATTCTTCTTCGTTAAGCGGGTTAATGGGGCTGATATCTTCGCGAAGTCTTTGATAAACTTCCTATAGTAACCCACCAACCCTAAGAAACTTCTTACTTCGGTAGCATTCTTCGGAACCTTCCAATCTTGAATTGATACTACCTTCGCGGGATCCACAGCTATCCCTTCCTTGGAGACCACGTGCCCCAAGAACCGCACTTCCTTTCTCCAGAAGTGACATTTAGAGAATTTAGCCTTAAGGCTATGTGCTCGAAGAGTCTCCAACACCTCCCCAAGATGTAGGGCATGCTCTTCTTCACTCTTAGAAAATACCAAGATATCATCCACAAAGACCACCACGAACTTATTAAGGAACTCCCTGAACACCCTACTCATCAAATCAACAAAGTATGTAGGGGCGTTCGTCAAACCAAATGGCATCACCAGCCATTCATAGAAACCATCCGGAGTCCTAAAGGCAGTCTTGTCTATGCTATCCTCAGCCACCCTCAACTGATGAAACCCCGTGGCTAAGTCCAACTGAGAAAATACTGAAGCGCCAACCAACTGATCGAAAAGATCATCAATCCTAGGCAATGGGTGTCTATTCTTCTTTGTGAGCTTGTTGAGTTCTCTATAGTCTACACAAATTCTGAGGGACCCATCCGCCTTCGTAGCAAAAACTACTGGAGCACCCCACTCCGATATACTTCTCTTATGAACCCCTTCTCAAGCAACTCCCCTACTTGCTTATGGAGTTCCCTCCTCTCACGAGGAGCCATGTGGCGCACTGGTAAAGATACAGGTTTAGCATTATCCACCAGATAAATTCGGAAGTCTATCTCCCGCTTTGGAGGTAAGCCCTTTACCTCCTCAAACACATCTGAGTACTCCCGGACCACTCTAACAGATCGCAAACTTTCGACCGAAGCATCAAGCGATTCAAGATAACTTAGCATAACAGATTCCATGGGATTACAAGAGATCTCGAGAGTGTTACCCAAGCGGGTCATAAGCCTAACAACTCTCCTTTCACAATCAAGAACGGCACCATTACTGGATAACCAGTCCATGCCCAAAATCAACCCATAGCCCGTGAAGCCCAACACAAAAGCATCACATCTAAACTCAATGCTAAGTATAGAAATCTTCAAACCCAAACATATCATGGACAAATAAGTGGAGCCCCCAATTGGGTTTGAAACAACCAAGGGATCATCTACTAGACTGGTGTCTAAGTGCAGTGACTCAACTAATGATGATGAGATAAACGAATGCGATGCGCTAGAATCAAACAATGTACAGACAGGATGATCAAATAGAAAAACCAGACTTTCAACGGAAATAGTTCTACCTCTTTCTCGAATCGGTGGAGCTGCGAGAGCCTGAACTTGCCCCCTTGCCTGAGCTGGTGCCACAAGAGCTTGCACCTGTCCTCCTGAGGTAGACCCCGTCCTTTGCCCTTTCTTAGGACAGTCTTTCACTAGATGTCCTACTTCGCCACAGTGGAAGCAGCCAGTCTTCTTATTCTTGCGACAATCCTTGCTTATGTGGCCTGGTATCCCGCAATTGAAGCACTTCTTCTTTCCCTTGCCACCGTTGCCTTTCCCACCTTTGTTTTGCTGTTGTTGCTGAGGTCTCTTTTGATCTCCCTTCTTCTCGGGTGCCTTATTAGCATTGGGACCCTTCTCTTCTTCATGCATGAGTGCCATGTCAACTAGCTTCTCAAAGGTGGCCCCCATAGGGATATGAGTCATAGCCAATCCATGCATCGGTTCATTCAAGCCTTTCACGAACCTCAAAGCCTTCTTCTCCGGTGTATTCACCATGTCTAGGCCAAACCTTGCCAATTGATTAAACTTGTTGACATATTCCTTCACTGAGAGATTTCCTTGCTTTAGAGTCAAGAATCTTTCCATATACAAGTTTTCCTCCGCCCTTGAGAGAAACTTTGCCACAAATCTTTGTCTAAAATCCGCCCAAGAATCAACGAGGCGTTCTCCATTAGTGACCTCCCACCAGAATGAGGCCTCTCCCTTCATTAACCAAGCAGCTAACTTGACTTTCTTTCCTTCTTCCATCTCAAAGATATCCATCAACTCTTCCACCTCCTTAAGCCAATCCCTAGCCTCCACAAAAGTTCCAGATCCTTGAAAAGGTTTCCATCCCATAGCTTTAAATTCCTTACAAGTCTTAGCAAAAGTATCTGTGCGAGGAGGAGGGGGAGGAGGAAGATCGGGTGCTACGGTTGGTGGAGGAACATTTGCTGGACCCGCAGTGGTGGCCCTAGCCTCCATCAATCTCCTATACCATACTGGTATCGTCACGCCCTCCGGAAAGTTAAGATCTTCAGCCATGCTGAAACGAAAGAGGAAAGATTCAAAACGGAGAATTTGAAAGATAAAGATATTGCTATTGGGGATTATGCTTTTCTTTCAAAAACTTTTCTCTTTAAAGACATGTTTTTGAAAATATCTTATCCAAAGAGGTTTTTAGAAAGATAGTTTTCTAAAAATTTTATCTGTTCCGGTAACCTTTGCTCTGATACCACGTGTAACACCCCACACCCGCTATGGTCACTCTCTAAGGGAATGCCATAACATCGGTGGAGTATTTTAAGTGAATATAGAACAGAAAAATTACAACAAGACAGATATAAGTAGTACTTGAAAATGTAAAACATCATTTCATTGCAGCGGAAAGTAAAACATGTTTGGTTACATCACAAAAACCATAACAAGAGTCAAGTACAAAATATCCATCCTGATAAATAAAAATACATAATCCCAATACATGAACTGATAGCCATAAAAGAAAAGGATAAGCTGAGCTTTACTCCTACGGTCCAAGCTCCAAAAGAGAATAAAGCAGCCTGATCAAAGCCCACTCGCACTGGGCCCACTCTGAGAACCTGAGGGTTGGGAAAAAGATAAAAACAACGGGGTCAGACATAAGTCTGAGCGAGTCCTATAACTTTAACAATACAATCATTAAAGTAACCAGAGAAGACATAAGTTGATATACGGTAACGACTGGGGATGAATGGCTACACTAAGCAGCTTGGTAGACTTAGGATAAACTAAGATAACCGTAAAGACACATCTGCCCACCCAAGGGTAATTACTAAACTGCACCACACCAGTCATTCCTAATTAAAGGTTGATCCCACTAAGTGTACTTAGTAATCTTAACAGTAGTCCCGTGTACCCCTAGCTGATTACATAGGTGCTGTCTGCCCCTATCTCCACTAGGTGTACCCACTACTCCCACTTGATCGGCTCCCTAACGTAGATATCCGTGCTGGTCCCACCGTGGGGTGTATCATTCCCCAAAGTGGCAACCTGATAACAACACTGATGCACGGTTTATACCTACACGATGCAACAACGTCTTAGCTACCAGCCCGGGCCCACACACGCATATGAAACCCGTTGGACTTGCGTTGCCACCGCTAACCCGTTTTGGCCTCTTATAGACAAACCCAGTATGCGTGTCCCGTCCTCGGCATGGGCCGAGCTCACAAAGATACGTATGGGATACCGGTTGTAATGGGCCCCCACAAGCTACCCACCTAAGCTTGTCTCTCTATCTAGTGTATCCCACTTAACCCATTCAGTTATCATGTCCACTTACATGTTTAAAATTTGGTTAAGTCATCTAATCGTATTTCAATTGCCACACAAGGCACCCACTAGATTTCCTCATGCCCCCCCCAAGGCACCCACTTAACCCGTCATGTCCATCTACATGCTAATATGGTTAAGTGTTTCTTAATTAATTAAGACCGTGATCCTCATAAAGACCTCTCACATTAGACTATCTTTTATGACCGCTGGTTAAGCCGGTTGGGTCCGGGCAGCCTTATGTCATAACCGAGTCTAACCTCGTGTCTTTACATTAATCACGTATTTAGTTTGTGCCTAAGACCTCTCACATTGGGCTAACATTTGTAGCAACTGGTTAAGCCGGTTGGGTCCGGGCAGTTTTACGCTACAACTGAGTCCAACCTCGTGTCTTAGTCGATTAATTACACCTAATAAATCACCCTCATAATTTATATTAATTATCCCTAATTAATATTCAAGTTTTCAAGAATATGGGTAGACCTAACTCAATAGGTAAATTCCCAATTCCATAGTATGGGTAGACCTAACTCAATAGGTAAATTCCCAATTCCATAATATGGGTAGACCTAACTTAATAGGTAAATTCCCAATTATGTTAATCCACTTAATGGTATTTTTACACAATTTTATTAAGTGTATATTAACCCCATCGTTCCCCACGTACTATGCTAACATGACATATTTTATAAGGGAAGATTTATCACAAATATCATGGGTTTCACTTAGCATACTTTAGCGTTAACATGGGTTTAAGGGGTGTCAACTTGCATCATGATATTAAACCCAACTAGCATCATTAAATAACCCAACTTGCATGAATACACATATGTCATATAAAGGTAACTTGCATAAGTGTTCATAGGTTATACAAAGGGTGAACTTGCATATGTGACTTGCATCATAAATAGGGTAAACATGCCTATGTATGCATAGCATACAAAGGTGTCATCTTGCATATGTATGCATCTTATTTAAAAAGGGTAAACTTGCATGTCATAATGTATGCATAAAACCAAACACTTAGCATGCATAAAATCAAATACTTAGCATGCATAAAACCAAACACTTAGCATGCATGAAATCAAATACTTAGCATGCATAAAACCCAATACTTAGCATGCATAAAACCCACCACTTAACTTGCATAAACCCACATACTTAACTTGCATAAACCCATATACTTAACTTGCATAAACCCATATACTTAACTTGCATAAACCCATATACTTAACTTGCATAAACATAGGGTTAACATTAGACATAGATTAGCAAACTAACATCATATCATATGACTTAAAACCCATTTATCCACAAGCAAGACCATAGATCTCATCATACCTCATCTACTTAATTTAGCAATTGGTTATTAAAGTGATAGAAACTCACCAAAACCAAGATTAGCAAACTTATGAAGTAGAACTAGTTGCTATATTTGAAGAAGATGATGATTAGAGGTTGATTAGCTTGCAACTTTCTTCATAAACTAGTGGAGGCTCCTCCTAAGTTTGATTTTGGCGGCATGATGGCATCAATTCTATTTTTAGTATGGATTAGGCTTGCATTAGGGTGTATTTATAGGATTAGGGTGTGTTTTAGACCATAGGATTAGCCCTAGGTTAGATTAGGTCCGTCAGATTTAGGAAGCTTCTAGAGAATAGCCCAAAACACAGCCAAACCCTAAAATGGTGCACCAGGTTAAACTGGCCGAGCACCCCCTGTCGACACCCAAGTCGACAGGGCTGTCGACTTGGTCCTAGCCAAGTCGACTGCCCAGTCGACAGGGCTGTCGACTTGGGTAGGTAGGCGGGAATTTTTCCCTCCTGCGCCCAATGGCTCCAATTTCGAAATTTAAACCTGAATTTTAAATCTGTTTTGAACTTTGAATTTTCTGCAAACTTCATTGGGCCATAACTGGGCCATACGGACTCCGATTTACAAAATTTCGGACTCTATTTTGCGTATTTTTCCGAGACGAACGCAATGACGCAGCCCGTTTCCCCCAATTCTCACATCTGAGATTATTTATTCTGAAATTAGTGTATTTTAGCATTAACTGAAATTCGGGGTGTTACATAGGTTCTTTCGTTCGTTCAGCTTTTACCTTGAATTCTATAACTTATCCTTGTCTATAACAAGGTAAGAAGTAGAAGAAGAGTATTCTTATTTTATATTGATTTGAAATTATTATTTTGAACGGTATTATAATATATTATTTCTTGACACATTATTGGAATTTTGTTATATATATTTTGTAAATAGCATTTTGTTTTCATAATACCAAATATTTGGAAATAATTAATGTTTATACTTTAAGATTTTATAAACTATATGTTTTGAAAAAGATAGAAAGATGCAGATTTTGTAAGAAATTTATTTTATCTTGATTAAATAATATTATCTTTTATTTGACTTAATAATAATATTGTTTGTATATTTTCAAGGATCGAGGTTGAATTTTTAATAAACAAATGAGTGGGAAGAGACATAAATTTTCCCTACTTAAATTTTTATTTTTGACTTAAAATATATTATTTATAATATATGATTGAAGATTTGGTATATATTACGTTTAAATATAGAAAGATGTTTTGAGTACTCACTTGACGTTAAGTTGGCCTATCAAATACTTAGTGATCTAGGTATACGTTTGATCAACGTATACATTAAATCCTATGTGTATTAGATAGATATAGACTCACACTCTAGTCTCTTGAAAATGATTCTGATGATGACCACGGCATCATCAATATCTATTTTCAGGTTTCGAAATTGGGATAGATATATATTGCCAATCGAAACGTCGAGTGAATACTTAAAACTCTTTTTAAATATGTCTGAAAATATTATAACTTTTTGATTTATCTATATTTATGAATATATGTATATATATATATATAGGTATGAATATAAATATGAACATTTGATCTAAATATATCAATTATTTAATTACTATTTCTCCACCTCGTTCCTTTTCGGGGACGAAAACGTTTGAGTAGGGGAGATTGTAACAACCTCAATTTTTAGAGTATTTTATTTGTTTGCATTTTTATGGAAATAATTTTTATTTTGATTATTTAAAAATAAATTCGTTTGGATTTTATAAAACAAATGAATTTTATTTTTGATATGAATACAATTTAATAATACAATTCAATATTGATATTTTAGAATCTTATTCTTGAATTTTTATATAAATATTTAATTTGTATAATTACACCCTCCATTTTCAATATGGAATCATATCTTTAATTTAATTTCAATTCATATTGATTGTTGTTGATGTAAATATAGAAATTTTTAATTGTTCTTTAATTTAGTTTCTATTCGTATTTATTGTTGTTGATGTAAATATAGGAACATTTTAATTATTAGATTCTTTTTCTTTGATATCGTTTATTTATATTTGATTTGCAAAATTGTTGTTAATTTTATATTGCATAAAACCGTTAGTTCTTTTGTATTTAATATTTATATTTTTCTTTTTCTTTTTTTGTAATCAATGTTTACCATTTAAAGATGACGTCCATTTATTAGTTTAATTTCTTTCCTTGCATGTTCATTGTTTTCAAAATTAAATCTGTTTGTTCCCGAAATTAATGCGTATACATTCTATTTGTTGCTAAGCGTTAATAAAGCTCCTCCAATTTCTTTCCTTATTCTTACCGTTTTCCTTTGATGCTTCCTATTATTTAATTCTTTATGTTCAAAAAAATTCAACCGTTCATCCCCTTGTGAATCGCCCCACTATCAAAAATTTGAATGCATCCTATGACCAATAGCCTTTCACATACTTTAGGTTATCATATTATATATTTAAAAGCTGAGCCTTACTTCTTTTTCTTCCATAAGAAAAACAGTCGTTTGTTCAATCTCCATGATACAAAAATGAACACAGCAAAATTTTGCCATGTCCATCCATTATCCCAATCACGTTTCCTCCCTTCAGCTGCTTTCCCTCCCTTTCCCCTTGCAACAAGCATCCAACCGTGATAAAATGGTCCACCATGTTTCTCTACGATCTCACCCGCCTCCCTAAAGCCGAGCGCCTATAGCCCTCGCCCCTTCGTCCAGACTCCGGTGCCGCCATAGAACCAAGCACCTCCACCTACCGAGCTTTCCTAGAGCCACTCCCTGACTACCACCGAGACTCTCCGCGTCTGAACCCAGGCACAACGCCTCACCATCAACCGAGCCTCCCAACCGAGCCCTTCCATCAACCTCTGAGCTCAGACCCATTGGTTACCAGTTGACCCCGCCTCTCCTTCCTGAACCATGCCCGCACTGCCAGTCTACCACGGACCTAAAACCGCCCAAATCTCCAACTGCTGCACTCGCCACCTTCCTTGCTCCAAGTTTTGTCCCATACTTAACCCTTGTGTGTGTGAAGCCTAACATGTGTGAGTAATTTCATTTATGTATTAGACTGTTTTTTTCCTCTCCTGGATGTTTTGTAGCGTGAGGTGTGTGGGGGTGTTTTGAGTGTATGCAGCGTGTGTTTGTGTAATTATTTTGAAGGTTGCGTGTGTACATTTTGACGTTGTGTTAAACTATTTCTATGTGTGTAGGGATGTGATGTATGTGGTGTGTGTATAAATCTATATTTATATATTAAATAAACACATTTTTTGGTTTTATATATTTATTTATTTTGAAAAATTTACCTATACAAATAATATTATATGTGGGTGTGTGTGTATATATATATATATTGTGCATCGAAGTTTCAAAATATATATATATATACATTATAACTTTAGTGTATATTTAAATAAAACCTATATATATAATATTATTGTAAATATTTGTTGTGATTATTTTGAGACGGTTTTGGTGTGTCATATAATACAAAATTTATAAATATTTTGGTGTGTGTGTGTTTGTGTGTGTATTGTGTTTTGTGTGTTTTGTTTAGGCGTGGGTGTTGGCGTGTATATATGTAATATTTGGGATAGACGTGTTTGCGTGTAGTTTGTGTAACGACCCGGAAATCCGGTCCAATTTGAGCTGACCAAAAACACAAGTCCAACCCCAAATTAAACTGAAAATCAGGAAATTAATAGAAAGAAAAC
The DNA here is from genome assembly GCA_030737875.1 of Allium sativum. Taxonomy (NCBI): domain Eukaryota; kingdom Viridiplantae; phylum Streptophyta; class Magnoliopsida; order Asparagales; family Amaryllidaceae; genus Allium; species Allium sativum. The sequence goes on from CM060919.1 coordinate 437,716,568, forward strand.
AGAGGGTGAGGAAAGATAAGATAGAAATTTAGAACAGAAGAATAAGAAGAACACAACAACAGAGTGACACGAACCTCACATCGGAACGAATAACATATAATAGATAACATATCCTTGAAATAAAGGTTTTACTTGAATATACATATCATTATCAAGTACATCACTTACAACACAGCGGATATAAACAATAGCTATATGATCTTGAAGCCTCCTGCTCCAGCTCTTCAAGTATCTGCAAATCCCGACTACTTGACTTCCCGTACAAAATTGGGCACCCAAGAGTTTAGGGAAAACAAAACAAAATAAACTCCGGGCCAGTCATGGGACTGGTATGAGTAAAACAGTTAAAAACAGTTCGAACAAGTAAACGATATCTCATAAGACCATGCCATATAAACGAGTTTTTCCCTTATGAGAATCCAAAATATCTTTATATCAAAATCCTTTTGATATTATAATAATGTCTATCAACCACAATATAATAATCATCTAGCAGAAACGCTTTCATCTCACGTTCTACATATATAGTATACAATCAAAACTGCAAGCACGTATTGGGTAATGGATTTCCAACTATGACAAGGTATGGAACCACCTTTCGCTAGTGTACCTCTAGAGAGGAATAAACTGGGTTCAACAAGAACATCTTGCAACCCGGCCACACATGACTGACCACTCATTTCGCTTGAGTGTATCGAATGTATATCACCAACGGTTGGGATCAGCAACCGTTTCCCGAATGGGACAGTATCAACAATAGATTTTTAGAAGTAAATGAAACTCTAGATCAGGTGATTATATACCCTACTTTGGAGCGACCAACTTATCCATGCTGCCTGCCCGATTTCTGTCATTTACCGGATGTGAGTCTAGAAGCTACGCTTTATCATCACACCAGATTCACTTCGAATGCCACATCGTCAAATCCATCAAATCACCGATTGACGTCCTCAACAATACAATATGTGTTAGCTAAAAGATGTTTCCTTCTCCGCTTCCACTCTTGGTACGGTTGGAGAAATCAATATACGTGATCGTCTGGAAATACTCTGTCAGACATCCGTCCATACAAGTCATCCAGGAACAGGATGAACCGAAGGCACTATTAAGTACATCCATCTTAGGCACTGTTATCTAAGAATTATACAATAGCCCTTGCACTTTACTCCATCTTCAATTATCTTTGGCATATATGATTCGCAACGCTTATGCCAATACAGAGTGGTTCTTTAGATAAAAATCCAACCGGTCTCTCCATATTAACAACGTTAAAATGGTCAAAACTTCGATAGTCTGTAAGTTAACTATCGAAGAAAAACACGTGTGCAAATAACGATATTATTTCCAGATGGAAATTCTATCAATCAATTAATAATCATATATATATATATTCATATTTCCTTATTTTCTATGTTTAGAAAATATACGTTAACGCTGGAAAACATTTCCATTGTTTATTTACATATCACTATCATTTCACAACTATCAGTCCCTGACTGTAAACTAGTAGGAGAACAATTCTCTAAGTATAAACCCCGAAGGCCGAAACCAACATCAGTTCGATACTCAGAAAAGTATTCAACTAAACTAATCTCTAGTCAGTTTCTAATCTTGTTTAACTTTATTTTTTTTACCTCTATTCGATTAACTCCATTTGATTAACTCTAATTAATTAACTCTAATGGTTTTAACTATGTCTGTTTTACTCTAATCGATTTACTCTATTTGATTTACTCAAATCGATTAACTCTATTCATTTCCTAAATAAATATTCCTTTATCCTATTTATTTTCTAAATAAATATTCTCCTTTATAATCTTCTATTTATTTTCTAAATAAATATTCCATTTAAAATCTCCTATTTATTATCTAAATAAATACTCCACTTTATACATATCCCATTTCAATATATTCTTTTTTATAAAATCTTTTGATTTTATAAATAATTTCCCTTATAAAATCCTTTGATTTTATAAATATTATTTTCAACATCACTTTGAAAATTCCTTTTCCCCAAATCCTGGTATGTTATGGTGTTTAACATATCAATTACGATGTCCAATATCGTCCATACGCACACAATCAATAACAGTTTATAATTCACATCATATATCAAAATATATGAAAAACAATAAAATAACTGTTGAGGAATCCATTTGGATTCCTCCAACCTGTTTCCCTGCATCCACAGATGTTATACAATAAAATCAACATCATTTTCAGTTCCATAAGATATATTCTGTTAAACAGAATCAATATAGAAATTCAACTAACTGACTAGCAGTTCAATCAAACAGTCAACACGAAGTTAATCGGCCAATATTTAACAGTTCTTAAAATACAACATGAAATTATAAACTGTTCAGAGTTAGTGAGGTTCACTCACATTTGCAGTTCATCGTTAAAGAACGATAAACTGTTTGTTTGATTTGAATCAAACAATTTATTTCACCATAAATTCAAACGAGCTCCAATCCACTCCCAGTCAGTTTCATTTTGAAGTCCTCGTCCCTACGGTCCCAACGAATCCGACCGTTCGTGATTCTGATATAGTATGATTAAGATATTTAAATTACAAGTTATACTAATTTTAAATTAAATAAAACTTCAATATAATTTCCTTTGGGCTTTTACCAATAAAATCAGACCCATCCCCACTTTAAAATAGCATCCCGTTGGTAGCCTTCTTCCCCAACTCCACAATCATGTCTCCAGTATTTGCTCCACCATTTCTGAACTTCTTCCACCACGTTTTCCTTCCACGAGCCACGAAACACCCAACCGACACCACCATCTAACTCCACTTCGAATTCTCTTTCACTCCGACACCACCAAAACGGCTCGACGGCCTCGCCCAATTTCCATCGACTACAGCAGGTACCAAACTCCACCACCACGGAATCCACCCAAAAACTCTTCGCACGTGCGGTTTCTCACCACAGTCATAAAACCAAACACCACTTCGAATATAAATGCTTCAATCTCCTGAATTCGATAACCCTAGCTTCACTGTTCTATAACCCATGACGGCAAACAGACCAAACATCTCAGAGATAGATATAGAGGTAGGAATTTGTTGAGCGAACCGCACTCCTTCGTATACGTCAGGAGTCCATTGATGAAAAGGGGCTGGGGAAAGCTTGAACCCAGCAAAAAGGATACTGCGTTGAACAGCATCACATGGAGAATCCAGAAATATGTATATAATGACTTTAGGATTTTTGGTTTGATTTTCTTTGGTTTTCTATTTTGAAATTTTCACTGTAAAGACCATATGCGGTTATATATAGTTGTTGTGGTGGTAGGTGGTGTTTGAGGCTGAGAATAGTTAAGGCGTGGCCTGTGTTGGATCAGAGAAATGGGGGGAATATTTTTAATTTGATTTTTATATTTTATTTTCATGATTTTATACTCGTCCTGAGTCCTTAAAAATCCCTGCGACTACATACGATACTCAAAAATCACCAAACTAGACATGCAGCTACAGTTCGACATCACAGTCCCAACGAAACTGGTTTCGTCGAATTCCGACTTCGTATACTCACACGACGTATTTTTAACTGTGGAAATACTGACTGTTTCTCACTCTAAAAATCCGCACGACCACACAGTGACTCTAAAAATCACGAAACTGGAAATCTAACAACTGCTTGACATTGCGGATCCAACAAAATTAGTTTCGTCGAACTCCGACTTCGTTTGCAAAAGTGGCTATTTTTCTAAAGTCCTAAATATCCCATTTAAATATATAAATATATTTAAATAAAATTACATTAAATATTTATAATAAATATTAACGTCTATATTCACAGTGGAATACCATACAGCTCCAGAATATTCCTATATGAATTTCTAACTTGATATTTCAAATCTGGGTCAACCCGATATTCAATTTATATTGAAATTCCTTTTTAAAATATAAATAATTCCTTTCTAAATTATAAAGGAATTCCACAGCTACTTTTCTAAAATTTGATTTGGACGTAAATCAAAATCTACACGACGAAATCCCGAATTTTCTCTTCCACTAGAAAAATATACTCCACCAGCTCCGTACGTTTCTTGTTTCATTGAAATCCGGCTTAAAACGAATCCTGTACATTCAGTTGAAGTTCAAATCGCGAACTACAGCGCCATTTTGAGCTCGATTATAATTATATTATAATTTATACGTTCAACAATCGTTATTTAAATATATTCGTTATTCTAATTCAATTCTAAACTGAATTAAATATCACAGATGATCCAGTTCACACCATATCGTCATTTCAGCCAATTCTAATTATTTCAGAATTAAATATTTTATTTAATTTATTATTTTCATTAAATATTCACAATTATTTAATTCCATGACCATTTAATTCACTATATCACTATTTATTTAATTAAATAAATTAATTATAATACCATTGCAAATGCGGGTCATTACAATCTTCCCCACTTTAAAATAATTTTGCCCTCGAAATTGCTAAGGTAGAGAACGACCCTATCGACTGGTTAGAACATATTTGTTCACTTCTTAACTTCAGTTTCAACTGAACCAATTTAATTTCAATTAAAAATTTATTTAATTCTTATCAATGAAAATTTCCACAAATCCTGAAAATTTTCTAACTCCCTAACTCTTCGAAAAATTTCGCCAGCACCTCCTTTGTACTGGTCAATCGGTCAAACTCCCACTCGTCTCTCTGGTTCATCTCCAACTCAAAAGAAAATCAAACAGCCAAGCGGCTTGCCAATTCGACTCATAAATCTTATATCCAATAGAAATATAAACTTGTAACTTTTGTTGACATATCATTATATCCCTTCCACCTGTTATCAATCCAGCGGATACAAGGGTCATCCCAATCAAATTCCAATCTGCCTTTATCCACAACACAACCATTCGCTTATATCCGAGCCAAATATCATCTCAAATCGAGTTTCTTCTCGATTCCCAACTCTTAACTTGATTATCACATCACACTTCAAATTTGAATCTCACAATCCAATTTGTCTTGATATCATTCTAATTCAATCTCAGTTACCACTTTACTGGCTTTACTTTAATACAAATTTGCTTTCACAAATTTCTGTTAAATTTGTTTTTAATTCAAATAGTCTTTCCCTAGGAGTTTTTAAACAGTTTACTCTTTTCAAAAATCAAATTTTCCTTTTAACATGTCACTGAGCCCTTAATTAATATTCCATTAGTTAAATCACTTCTCTATTTCTTTATCAATATTTGTTAACCAAATATTTTCAATAGCCATATTGGCCTTTTATGTTATTTGGAAAACATTTCCGAATATCGCCTTCCTTTATTTTCTAAACTTAGAAAATATATGCTAGTTATAATTGGAAAATATTCCAATTACTTATCTCTTTTTCGATCTTGTTTATTTCTATACTTAGGAAATATTCTTTATTTTATTTCCAAGCTTACACTTATTTGGATTAAAACGGATGTTGTGTAAAACGTCGTTACAACAACCCAAATACTATATTCAACTAACTCTTATTCAACATTGATCTTCGAGCCTGAAATCTTACTATGTATTTGTTAATAACGAAATCAATCAAGTTGGGGTATAACTACCTCTCAGACCTTGACTGAATAACATTTATAACGTCAAACAGATATGATTACTTACTCGAAAAATCAATACCACACAACTACTTCTTCACTTTTAAACACGTATACGCTTCCTCTTTCTATTCTTACTAGATTTTATTCATAGTCTTCCTTTTTGATTTTACTATTCTATTTCTAAGTTCGTTTCCTTATCGACTTCTATATATATCGATATGTTGATTTCTAACTATCAAATTATCTTAAAAATATTCTAACTCCTTAAATTCCCGGAAAAATTCGCCATAACCTCCTTTGTACCAGGAGCATCGGGATATTTCAAATAGCCTCCCATGGCCCTCACCAATCCAAAAGAAAAAGAAAAAGCCAAGCAGCTAGCCGTTATGGCGCATAAAATCTCATATATGAATTAAATACATACCTTTTTGTCGAGCATTCTATTTATGTACCTTCATTAACCTTATCCATACCTATCTTATGTATATTTATACCTGCCCAATCTATTTTAACTACATCTGATCGTTTTAACTCAATTCGTTAATTAATTTGTTAATTAACTCTTTAGTCTATTTCGCTTTTATATTTGAACATGACATGTTCAAATATATTTTAACTTGCTTATTAACTAATTTGAATCCAAATTTCAAATTTAAGTTCTATATTCGATTTCGAATATCTATTTACAAATCCAATTCACCTTTCAAAGTTCAACTTCAAATTCAAAACTCGATTAACTAATTCCTCTTCGACTTAGTTAATTCTATTCAATTTCTATTCAAATTTTATATCACTTTTATTATTCAAATCTATATATCAAATTCTATTATTCAAATTCTATATATCAAATTCTATTCAAATTCCATATACCAAATTCTATATATCAAATTCTATTCAAATTCCATATTATAAATCCCATTTGAATTTCTATATTCAAATTCTATATATTCAAATTCTATATATCAAATTCTATATTATAAATCCCATTTGGATTTCTATATTCAAATTCTATATATTCAAAGTATATTTATCAAATTCTATATTATAAATCCTATTTGAATTTCTATATTCAAATTCTATATATTCAAATTCTATTTTGAAATTCAACATAACTTGTCTTTCCCAAAACAAATTCAAAACAGTATCTCTGGTAGTAATTCATCACTTACAACTCGAAAATGAATACTGATGATGCAGCTGTCATCATCGGAATCTATTTTCCAGCGATCGAAGTGAGTTCAATACTATAAAACCATTTCTAAACATTTCACTTTGAAATCCATTTCAAAATACAATTCACACTGCTTGTAAAACAATTTAAAATCTCCCAGGATCTTAAATTTTCCTTATTTTTAATCCAAATCCATTTACAAACACTTATCCAATTTTCCCCAAATTTTAATTCAATTTTTGGTTTAAATTTCAGATTTAACTCATCTGATTTCACGTATTTCGCTTATATGAATTCTAATTGGTTATTTACATAACCATTTAATTTATAATCTTTACTCAATTATAATAACAACCAATATATCCATTATATTATAATCACTCCGATATAAATCCTTTATATCAAAATATAATTTGGGTAAAATTATTTTGTTTACCCTCTTTCAAAACATACCATGACGCTTCATCGTATTCGAGTGTTTACAAAACCCCTACCGATACAGTGGATCAAACTGATCGACTAGAACTCATAAACGACTCAACCAATAAATCTCCACAATATAAAATTATTTTTATGTCAACTACAAATACGTTCACTCGTATATATACACTCAAACTCAATCTAGGGTATTACTAACCCTATCTCTACCGAGTCACGCCATAGAGCCAAGGAAATCCACTTAAATTAAGCTCTGATACCATCTGTAATGACCCGAGTATCTGGTCCAATTTGAGCTGACCAAAAACACAAGTCCAACCCCAAATTAAACTGAAAATCAGGAAATTAATAGAAAGAAAACAGAGGGTGAGGAAAGATAAGATAGAAACTTAGAATAGAAGAAGAAGAAGAAGACAACATCAGAGTGACACGAACCTCACAGCGGAATGAATAACATATAATTGATAACATATCCTTGAAATAAAGGTTTTAATTGAATATACATATCATTATCAAGTACATCACTTACAACATAACGGAAATAAACAATAGCTATATGATCCTGAAGCCTCCTGCTCCAGCTCTTCAAGTATCTGTAAATCCCGACTACTACTTGACTGCCCATACAAAATTGGGCACCCAAGAGTTTAGGGAAAACAAAACAAAATAAACTCCGGGTCAGTCATGGGACTGGTATGAGTAAAACAGTTTAAAACAGTTCGAACAAGTAAACGATATCTTATAAGGCCACGCCGTATAACGGAACGGGTTTTTCCCTTATGAGAATCCAAAATATCTTTATATCCAAATACTTTTTATATTATAATAATATCTATCAACCACAATATAATAATCATCTAGCAGAAACGCTTTCATCTCACATTCTACATATATAGTATACAATCAAAACCGCAAGCACGTATTGGGTAATGGATTTCCAACTATGACAAGGTATGGAACCACCTTTCGCTAGTGTACCTCTAGAGAGGAATACACTGGGTTCAACAAGAACATCTTGCAACCCGGCCACACATGACCGACCACTCATTTCGCTTGAGTGTATCGAATGTATATCACCAACGGTTGTGATCAGCAACCGTTTCCCGAATGGGACAACATCAACAATAGATTTTTAGAAGTAAATGAAACTCTAGATCAGGTGATTATACACCCTACTTCGGAGCGACCGACTTAGCCATGCTACCTGCCGGATTTTTGTCATTTACCGGATGTGAGGCTAGAAGCTACACTTTATCATCACACCAGATTCACTTTGAATGCCACATCGTCAAATCCATCAAATCACCGATTGACGTCCTCAACAATACATTATGTGTTAGCTAAAAGAAGTTTCCTTCTCCGCTTCCACTCTTGGTACGGTTGGAGAAATCAATATACGTGATCGTCTGGAAATACTCTGTCAGACATCCTTCCATACAAGTCATCTAGGAATAGGATGAACCGAAGGCACTATTCAGTACATCCATCTTAGGCACTGTTATCTAAGACTTATACAATAGCCCTTGCACTTTACTCCGTCTTCAATTATCTTTGGCATATATGATTCGTAACGCTTATGCCAATACAGAGAGGTTCTTTGGATAATAATCCAACCGGTCTCTCCATATTAACAACGTTAAAATGGTCAAAACTTCGATAGTCTGTGAGTTAACTACCGAAGAAAAACACGTGTGCAAACAACGATATTATTTCCAGATGGAAATTCTATCAATCAATCATCAATCATATATATATATATATATTCATATTTCCTTATTTTCTATGTTTAGAAAATATACGTTAACGCTGGAAAACATTTCCATTGTTTATTTACATATCACTATCATTTCTCAACTATCAGTCCCTGACTGTAAACAGTAGGAGAACAATTCTCTAAGTATATACCCTGAAGGCCGAAACCAACATCAGATCGATACTCAGAAAACTATTCAACTAAACTGATCTCTAGTCAGTTTCTAATCTTGTTTAACTTTATTTCTTTACCTCTATTCGATTAACTCCATTTGATTAACTCTAATTGATTAACTCTAATGGTTTTAACTATGTCTGTTTTACTCTAATCGATTTACTCTATTTGATTTACTCAAATCGATTAACTCTATTCATTTCCTAAATAAATATTCCTTTATCCAATTTATTTTATAAATAAATATTCTCCTTTATAATCTCCTATTTATTTTCTAAATAAATATTCCATTTAAAATCTCCTATTTATTTTCTAAATAAATACTCCACTTTATACATATCCCATTTAAATATATTCTCTTTTATAAAATCTTTTGATTTTATAAATAATTTCCCTTATAAATCCTTTGATTTTATAAATATTATTTTCAATATCACTTTGAAAATTTGTTTTCATCAAATCCCGGTATGTTATGGTGTTTAACATATCAAATTACGATGTCCAATATCGTCCATACGCACACAATCAACAACAGTTTATAATTCACATCATATATCAAAATATATGAAAAACAATAAAATAACTGTTGAGGAATCCAGTCGGATTCCTCCAACTTGTTTCCCTGCATTCACAGATGTTACACAATAAAATCAACATCACTTTCAGTTCCATATGATATATTCTGTTAAACAGAATCAATATAGAAATTCAACTAACTGAATAGCAGTTCAATCAAACATTCAACACACAGTTAATCAGCCAATATTTAACATTTCTAAAAATACAACATGAAATTATAAACTGTTCAAAGTTAGTGAGATTTACTCACATTTGCAGTTCGTCGTTAAAGAACGATAAACTGTTTGTTTGATTTGAATCAAACAATTTATTTCGCCATAAATTCAACCGAGCTCCAGTCCACTCCCAGTCAGTTTCATTTTGAAGTCCTCGTCCCTACGGTCCCAACGAATCCGACCGTTCATGATTCTGATATATTATGATTAAGATATTTAAATTACAAGTTATACTAATTTTAAATTAAATAAAACTTCAATATAATTTCCTTTGGGCTTTTACCAATAAAATCAAGCCCATCCCCACTTTAAAATACCAACCCGTTGGTAGCCTTCTTCCCCAACTCCACAATCACGTCTCCGGTATTTGCTCCACTATTTCTGAACTTCTTCCACCAGGTTATCCTTCCACGAGCCACGAAACACCCAACCGACACCACCATCTCACTCCACTTCGAATTCTCTTTCACTCCGACACCACCAGAACGACTCGACTGCCTCCCCCAATTTCCGTCGACTACAGCAGGTACCGAACTCCACCACCATGAAATCCACCCAAAAACTCTTCGCACATGCTGTTTCTCACCATAATCACAAAACCAACCACCACTTCGAATATAAATGCTTCAATCTCCTAAATTCGAGAACCCTAGCTTCACTGTTCTATAACCCATGACAACAAACATATTTCAAGCTCAGCAAAAAGGATCCTGCGCTGAAGAGCATCACATGTAGAATCCAGAAATATGTGTATAATGACTTTAGGATTTTTAGTTTGATTTTCTTTGATTTTCTATTTTGAAATTTTTCACTGTAAAAACCATATGCGGTTATATATAGTTGTTGTGGTGGTAGGTGGTGTTTGAGGCTGAGAATAGTTAAGGCGTGGCCTGTGTTGGATCAGAGAAATGGGGGGAATATTTTTAATTTGATTTTTATATTTTATTTTCATGATTTTATACTCGTTCTGAGTCCTTAAAAATCCCTACGACTACATACGATACCCAAAAATCACCAAACTAGACATGCAGCTACACTTCGACATTACGATCCCAACAAAACTGGTTTCGTCGAATTCCGACTTCGTATACTCACACAACGTATTTTTAACCGTTGAAATTCTGACTGTTTCTCACTCTAAAAATCCGTATGACCACACAGTGACTCTAAAAATCACGAAACTGGAAATCTAACAACTATTTGACATTGCGGATCCAACAAAATTAGTTTCGTCAAATTCCGACTTCGTTTGCAAAAGTGGCTATTTTTTTAAAGTCCTAAATATCCCATTTAAATATATAAATATATTTAAATAAAATTACATTAAATATTTATAATAAATATTAACGTCTATATTCACAGTGGAATACCATACAGCTCTAGAATATTCCTATATGAATTTCTAACTTGATATTTCAAATCTGGGTCAACCCGATATTCAATTTATATTGAAATTCCTTTTTCAAATATAAATAATTCCTTTATAAATTATAAAGGAATTCCACAGCAAGTTGTCTAAAATGTGATTTGGACGTAAATCAAAATCTACACGACGAAATCCCGATTTTTCTCTTCCACTAGAAAATTATACTCCACCAGCTCCGTACTTTTCTTGGTTCACCGAAATCCGGCTTAAAACGAATCCTGTACATTCAGTTGAAGTTCGAATCGCCATATCACGAACTAAAAAGCCATTTCGAGCTCGATTATAATTATATTATAATTTATACGTTCAACAATCGTTATTTAAATATATTCGTTATTATAATTCAATACTAAACTGAATTAAATATCACAGATGATCCAGTTCACACCATATCATCATTTCAGCCAATTCTGATTATTTTAGAATTAAATATATTATTTAATTTATTATTTTCATTAAATATTCACCATTATTTCATTCCACGACCATTTAATTCAATATACCACTATTTATATAATTAAATAAATTAATTATAATACCTCTGCAAATGCGGGTCATTACAGTTTGTGTGTGTGGTAATATACATATGTAGGCATTTGTGTTGAGTTGTGTTTGTGGCGTAGTGTTGAGTATCTAGTTTGGAGTGTGTTTGCTTGTTGGTTGTATTATGTGGGTGTGAGTTATTACATATGTGTATATATATACTTGTTTTAGAATTTACTTGTTTTTAAATATATATATATATATATTTACATTTGTTAATTAAAAAGTTATATATGAATATATATAAAGCTTTGGGTGTGTTTTATATAATTAATAATATATACGTTATAATTTAAGTTGGGTGTATGCGGTGTGCGTTGAATTTTAAATATATATCTATATGTTATGATTTTTTTCTGTGTGTACATATATATAAAAAAAATTGTGTAAAGAATTATTATGTTTTATTTTTTGTTTAATTGGGCTAGTGTTGTATTTTTTTTGAGTCAAATGTAGTGTTGAGTTCCAAAACTGTTCCAAAACCCAATACTGTACCACTCAAAACCCAATCCCTATACCGATCCATTTAGACATTCTCTAACCACGTCTTATAAAATTTATAAATATTGAGTGATCATCTAGTTGAATCTATTCTAAATCGTGCCTGGAAGTCGTCGGTTTATTCTATGTCAATTCTTCTACTATCTCCATTTATGCGCTACGAAAGGTGAGTTTATCTCACACATGACTCACATTATTTTCATAGATGTTAGATCAACTAAATGAACTGTTATGAAATGTATAGGATTTCCAGTAGAAAATGTTTGTTTAAAACATACGCTTTCATATGTGACACGATATTAATATGACATGTATGTACATTGATTATATATGACTACGATGTGATTGATGATATGTGATGATTTGTTATGTTGTAGATACCCCTAGTTTAGTAAAAATCACTAAGGGTTGAAATGATACATACCCGAATGGACATTAGATTAGGGAAGAATCGTTATGGGTTGAAATGATACATACCCGAACGGACATTAGATTAGGGAAGAATCGTTATGGGTTGAAATGATAGACCTGAACGATTTTTACAGAATTTTGGATTGTTGGTTGAAATGATAAACCCGTAGAAATTTTATAAATTGCGGGTTGAAATGATAAATATCCGTATTACTTGACCATACGGTAGAAAACTATATACGGACACCGTTGGTCAAGTTTTCGAATTAAAATGATTTGGAAAATATGATTGTAATAATATTAATTTAAGATCTTATAATTTATATTTATATTTTAAAGATTTATACTTAAATTTTGTAATTTTGTAAATTTTAAATTATATGCACAAATATATTCTAGATATTATGCTAAGGGAATAAATCTGCTGCCACCATGTATATTTATACAGACCAACTCATGCGATCATTGGAAATACGTTGTCAAACATTCGTCCATATATGTTTGTTCTGGGATTGAATGAAACCGAAGGCACAATTCCTATTAATAGAAAAGTCCTTGTACTTCACTCCATCTTCGATTACCTTCGTATAATCTGATTCGCAACGCTACTGCCAGTACAGAGTGGTTCACGGATAATAATCCAACCGGTCTCTCCATATTGACAACGATATTGGCAAACACTTTGATAGTCGATTATTTAACTATCGAAGAAAAATAAACATTCCATTCATCCATAACGTCAATCAATCACTGGGCCTGTTAATTAATATTTCATTAATTAATTCACTTCTCTATTTCTCTATCAATATTTGTTAACCAAAAAATTTCGATAATCATCTTGGCCCCTTACGCTATTTGGAAAACATTTCCATATATCGCTTTCTATTATTTTCTACACCGAGAAAATATATTCAATTTGAAATTGAAAACAATTTCAATCACTTATCTCTTTCCCGACTACTTTAATTATACTTAGGAAATATTTACTGTTATATTTCCAAAATTCCATCACTTGGATTAAAACGAATGCTGTGTAAACATCGTTACAACAACCCAAAATATTTTATTCCACTAACTATTATTCAAACACTTCTCTTCGAGACTGGGTCTTGCAATTTATCAATAAAAAATGAAATCAATCAAGTTGGGGTAAAATTACCTCTTAGACCTTGACTGAAAACATCATTAACTTCAAAACAGACAAAACCACTTACCTCGAATAATCAACATTATAAAAACCAATTATTCATTTTTAAATGTATATATGTTTCTCTTTCTATTACCAGCCTATCAATTTCCTTTTTGTTTATAATATTCTATTTTTAAATTCATTTACTTATCGAATTCAATATGTATTGATATATTGATTTCTAACTATCAAATTTTCTTAAAAATATTCTAACTCCTTAAATTTCGCGATAACCTCCTTTGTACCGGGAGCATCGGGATATTTCAAATATCCTCCCATGGCCCTCACCAATCCAAAAGAAAAAGAAAAAGCCAAGCGGCTTGCCGATATGGCGCATAAAATCTCATATATGAATTTAAACATGTACTTTTTTGTCGGGCACATAAATAAAAATCTTCATATACTTTATCCCATACTTGTCTAACACATGCTCACCTGTTTTCAATTCAATTCAACTCAATCTAATCATTTGAATTCAGTTTCGCTCATTTATTCTTTAATTGGCTATTTTGCCTATTTCACTTCTTTGTTTGAACATAACATGTTCAAATAAATTATTTAACTTGCTCGTAACCAACTTGAATTTTCAATTTCAATTCTAGTTTTCTTTTTTATTTCGAATATAAATTTCCAAATTGAATTCACTTATTCAAAGCCCAATATTAATTCAAAATCTCATTAACTAATTACTACTCGAATTAGTTAATTCTATTCAATAATCAAAAATCTGATTTCTGTTTCAAAAATCATATTCATTTACACAACTTGAATTTGCATATATTTTACAACTCAACTCCGAAATTTTCTAAATAGAAATTCGGATTTTATTCGCTTAAAATCCTTTTATAAAATTAAATAAACCGTTATGGTTTTTGAATGGTTATGGCACTGCTTTTTTGAAAATTTGATTTTGACATAACTAAAAATCTGTGCGACGAAATCCAGATTTTTCTCCTTCATTAGAAAACTATTATTCAACCGGTCCCGACGATTCTTGTTTCGAAGAATTCCGACTTCAATTGAGTTCTGTATACTTAATTGAAGTTCGAATCGCCAATTAACGAACTACCGCGCCGGGGCAAGTTCGTTTTAATTATATTTATATATATATAAACGTTTAAACTTTGTTTATAATAACTTCAACTCCATTCTAATATATTTTTAATATATATCAAATCCACTTTTCCAATTCAACATAATATTTCTTATCTTCTAAAATTGTCATTTTTCCCTAACTCGGAAATAAATTTATTTATACTTCGATCTTCTATATTCAATTTCTATTTCAATTCAAATTGAATGTCCTATATTCAAATTCTATTTTCAATCTCCATTTGAATTTCAATATAATTTCAAACTTCATTTGGATTTCTATATTCAAATCTATTTTCAAACTCCATTTGAATTACATATTCCAATTCCCATTTCAACTCTATTTGAATTCTATATTCAAATTCCCATTTCAAATTCTATTTTGAAATTCTATTTTCAAATTCCACATTTAAAATTTCTTTATTCAAATTCATTTCACTTCGATATTCAAATTCTATATTTGAATTTCCTTTATATTTTCTATATTCAAATTCAATATTTGAATTAAATTTGAATTTCTATATTCAAACTCCATTTGAATCCTATTTTCAAATTCTATAGTTAAACTTCATTTGAATTCTATTTTCAAATCTCTATATTTTAAATTTCATTTGAACTTTCTTTATTCAAATCCATTTGAATTCAAATTCTATTTGAATTCCTTTGAATTCAAATTCTATTTCAATTCCTTTGAATTCAAATTCTATTTCAATTCCTTCGAATTCAAATTCTATTTCAATTCCTATTCAAATTTCTGTATATTCAAATTCTATTCAAATTCTATATTCAAATTCTAATCAAATTCTATTTATTCAATTTGAATTCTATTTAAATAAAATTCGAATTAATCGAATTCAAATCATAAATCCTTATTGATTTATTTTCGTTCAATTTATATTCTGAACATCCGAATAAATTCCATCGTTTATTTCTTTAAAACGATTTTCCCCTTTCTATTTTTAAATTCACATTTGAATTTAAATATTCAAATTATCAAAAGATAATTCTTTTCACTTTGTTTATAAACACTGTTTATAAATTCATTTCGCTTCTCTGCATTATTAATTTATAAACCACGTTTATAAATTCATTTCAAATTCCGCATTATCGATTTATAAGCAACGTTTATAAATTTCCATACTTGTTTTATATTCAAAACAAGTTAATATTTTTATATCCCATTCAAAATTCAAATTCTATTTTTGAAAAATAGATTTCCCCTTTTAAATCTCAAATATCATTTTCACGATATTTTTATATATCAACATTTTGGCCCCAGTGATATTTAAACAATCCAACCACTCAATTATCAATCAACACATCATATATGATAATATATGTGAAAACAAACAAATAAAAATATTTTTGAAGAATCCAGTTGGATCCCTCCAACTTGTTTTTGGGCATCCACAAAGTTAGTCAACAGAAATAATACCCATCCTGCTTCATGGCAGGATATCATGGTATGAAGGTCATCCACTAATATATATTTGTAGGGCGCATAGGGAAATCATCCGCTATGAAACTGCGGGCATCCGCTAATGAGACTGCGGGAATCCAACCAATCATCAACCCAATATATATAATAGTCAATCCTAAATAACTAATATATTTAAAGCAACCGGAAAAATCTAAACAAGCAACAACAATTATTTTAACATATAAAAATAATTTTAAATAAAAGGTGAGTGAGATTTACTCACCAAGACTTTAACTGACGGAATAAATCAGAGATATTTGATCTAAATTCCATCTGTCTCGAGGAAATCCAAATCCAATTCCTGTTATAGGTCCAACTCGATTTGCGCTAGCATTTTAGACCTTGTATAAATTAAGCATAATATTTCTAAGGAACCAATTAATTAAATTAATAATTTGCTAAATTAAATTCTCTTTTATCTCATTCCCTAATCTCCTTTAATCGTGGTTTAATATTATACCTATAAGTTAATGTGATTATATATATATATAATCCATTAAATAAATCTAACTAATTTATTTATGTAAACAGGGTATATCAAATTTTATTTAATGATTAAACTATTACAGTTTAAACTAAATACTAAAATAAACAACAATCTAATTTATGATTCATATAATGTTTTACTAAATATTTTTCTTTCAAGATTCAAAATTTCTAATAACAATAAATGTTATTTTCTTCCCTCCTAACAATATACTAATTTAATCTTAATAGATATACTAATTTAATCTATACTGATGTAATAATTTAATCTATACAAGAAAATATTAACTAAACACATTTAAAATTAATTTCCTTTAATCTTTTTCTATAACCTAGTTTTCTGTTCGGTAATTTATTTTTATTGCATTTAATTCAATAAAATAAACTAATGAATTCACCAATTAACTCATAGAAAAATAAACCTTGAAAAATCCTTCTTCTACAATCCGTAGAAATCTTGACATAGCAATCCGCCATCGAAGACTAAAACCTCAACATTGATGACAACCTTAATCACTTGCGAACCCCTCTGTAGATGCCTCAACTCCATCACGTGCTCCTAATCTTCGAGCTTCAGAAATACCACACTCATTGATCTCCACCACTTCGATTCCATCCTTTGAATCGCGCCTCACTTCCACAAGGTCAACGCTGACCTTGACTTCACCACTCAATGCCTGAATCATCGAATGACTTAAGACTTGGCTCGTCACTTGAAACAAATCAAGCACCAGAGAATTCGATCGCACAAAATTCAGATGGTATAAGCTGGTAGCTGTCGAATATACTAACCAGATGAATTTGAAGCTGAACAAATTTATTGAGTAATCAATTTTATATTGATTTTTTTGGAGATCTGAAATTAACTACGGCATTTGTTTTTGGGTATTTCAGAAATGGACGAATGAAAGAAAATTAGAAAGAGAGAGGGGTCGGCTTTTGATTTGGGTTTTCTAAGAAAGGGAATTCGCTGTTTATAAAAGGAACAAGCAAATCTTCTGAAACTTTATGTTTGATCAAACTGGATCTTCAGAAGAGAGAAATAAGAGAGGGGATTTATGCGTTTATATAAATGAGGAACACTTCATTGCGAAGGAAATTAGTCTGCAGATAGTACACATAGGTTATAGGCTTAAGAAATATTAAATTTTGATTTGATTTAACAAAATCTTTATTCTTTTTAAATAGATTTTGATTTGATTTTGAATTTAATCCGATTTGATATAAAGAGATTTTTATTCTTTTTAAATAGATGTCGATTTGATTTCGATCCTATCCACGATCAAATATCTCGGGGTTCATAATTAAAAATCGTGAACCGCTATTTTAGTGTACCGACCGTCGTTCCAATGTAATAACGGTGTTCTGAGCTTAACAGAATAAATTCTGAACTTATAGTTTAGTGTATAAATAAAATAACCATTTTAAATCGATATAATATACTTTAAATTCAAAAACAAATAAATTATCTAATAATAAAATATTTTTATTATCATCGATATTCAAATACAATTAATATTGATCATTTGAATTGTTTTGATTTAATTCTAACTTCGAATTGAATTATTTTAAATTCTCGTATTACGATGATTATCAAAATAAATCGTATTTCGATTATTTAATCGATAACCCAATAAAATACCATTTATATTATAAATTCAATATTTAAAACCATACTAAATATTTAAAATAAATCGACAAAAATCTGGATCGTTACATTCTCCCCCCTTAAAATAATTTCGTCCTCGAAATTGCTAAGGTCGGAAAAATCATACAAATCCATTATTTTTCAAAATCTCACTTATGTTGAAACCCACCTCTTCATATTTCAACAAATAGGTCCAACCAAAACTTTTGGTCTTCCTTCATTTAATTTGAATGATCTACGATCAATCCATTTATATCCAATTTATGTTATGTTAAACCAATTCAAATTGATTCTAGTCAATTGATTCACTTTAATTCATTTAACTTGCTTAAGTTAAATTCCACCTCCAGAATCCAAATCCCAGGGTTTTCATTTCAAATTCTTTTGAAATCACTTAAACATGTACATATATTTATAATCCTTTCAAATTCAAAATATTTGAACTTTCCAACTAACTTTTTTTCTTTCAAACAAATTCCCATCAAATTTTTTCTAAGGTAGCAATCTATCACTTAGAAACTCGAAAATGAACAGTGATGATGCTGCAGTCATCATCAGAATTATTTCCCAGCCACTGAAGTGATTTCAGTGCTTTGTCACCTTCAAAATCCATCAAAAATGATTTTTATTCAAAAATACCTTTCAAAACAAAGCTATATTGTTCTAATATACTTCCAATAATATTTCAAACTTCCCAGGATTTAAATTTCAAATTCTGGTTTGAATTCAATTTTGAATTCAATTTTGATTCATCTCAATTGTATATCTTATTCATATACAAGTTCTATTTGGTTCTATATAACCATTTCATACCTTATAATCTCGTTTAATTATAATAGTAACAACCAACACATCCATGTATTACAATATTTCATAAAATTATTCTTTATACATCAAAATAGAATTTTGGGTAAAATTATTCCATTTACCCACTTTAAAAACAATATTATGTCAAGTTTCTCTGTTCAAGTGTTTAGAAATTTCTATCGAATTCGTGGCATCCCACAATTCGATCAAAATTCATAAATCACTCAACAGACAAGCCAACACAATATCAAACAATTTTTATATCAATTTACAAATACGCTCTCTCGTATATATACGCTCAACTCATTCTAGGGCACTACTGACCCTATCTCTAATGAGCACATCCCACCAAAGCTTAGGTATTCGCTCAACCTAAGCTCTGATACCAACTGTAAAGGCCCGCAAATCCGTACTATTTGAGTTGACTAATAACTCCACACGTTCAACCAAATTGCATAGAAAAACGAATTATTATTAGAAAGAAGTTAGACGATGAGAAACAGAAAGAAAGAAAGGTTAGAATAGAAGAAAACAAAGAAGACAAATCTCACAGTGGAACGAATAAAATATATTGTATAACATAACTTTTGAAATACGAATCAGTAACTTTATTTACATACCATCATCAGAGGACAACAGTTATTCCTGGAACAGTTATAAACACCTGTTTCCATATACAAACATGGTTCACAGCGGAATATATGATAGTCTATAGCTAACTGGTGAAGCCTCCTGCTTCCATATCTTCCAAGTAAATCTGAAAAATCCTGACTACTTGACTGCCCTTAAAAATTTGGGCACCCTAGAGTTTAGGGAAAACAAACAAAATAAACTCTGGGTCAGTCATGGGACTAGTGTGAGTAAACTCCAACCATTTGTTTAACTTTCAAAATCCTTTCGAAGGAAAGGTAATAGTAAGACCAGCCCACACATAAACATGGACGGTTTTTACCTTATTATAACCCAAAACACTTTGATATGAAAATCCAGTGATATTACAATAGTGTCTAAATCAAATAAATAGAATCTAGTGGAACACTTGCATCTTACGCTCCACATACATAGTATAAAATCAAAAATCGCAAGGCGCTTATTGGAGATTGGATTTCCAACATAACAAGGTATGGAACCACCTTCCGCTAGTGTATCTCTAGAGAGGAATACACTGGGTTCAACAAGAACATCTTGTAACCCGGCCCACACATGACCGACCACTCATTTCGCTTGAGTGTATCGAATGTATATCACCAACGGTTGGGATCAGCAACCGTTTTCCGAAAAGGGACAGCATTGAATAAAATAAGGAATTAAATGAATCTCTAGATAGGTGATAACACACCCTAATGGGAGCGACACACATAGCCATGCTGCCTGCCCAATTTTTGTCATTTCCCGGTTGTTGAGGCCTGAGGCTACGATTTCTTATCATTCATTGATAACACAAATTACTTTGAATGCCACATTGTCAGATCCGTTAATCACTAATTGATTTGCACAAATATATTCTGGATATAATGCAAAGGGAATAAATACGTTGCCACCATGTATATTTATACATACTAACTCATGCGATCATTGGAAATACTTTGTCAGACATTCGTCCATATACGTTCGTTCTGGGATTGAACGAAACCGAAGGAACAATTCCTATTAATAGAAAAATTCCTTGCACTTTACTCCATCTTCGATTACCTTCGTATAATCTGATTCGCAACGCTACTGCCAATACAGAGTGGCTCACGGATAATAATCCAACCGGTCTCTCCATATTGACAACGATATTGGCAAACACTTCGATAGTCGGTTATTTAACTATCAAAGAAAAATAAACCTTCCATTCATCCATAACGTCAATCAATCACTGGGCCTGTTAATTAATATTTCATTAATTAATTCACTTCTCTATTTCTCTATCAATATTTGTTAACCAAATAATTTCGATAATCATCTTAGCCTCTTATGCTATTTGGAAAACATTTCCATATATCGCCTTCTATTATTTTCTACACTTAGAAAATATATTCTATTTGAAATTGAAAACAATTTCAATCACTTATCTCTTTCCCGACTACTTTAATTATACTCAGGAAATATTTACTGTTATATTTCCAAAATTCCATCACTTGGATTAAAATGAATGTTGTGTAAACATCGTTACAACAACCCAAAATATTTTATTCCACTAACTATTATTCAAACACTTCTCTTCGAAACTGGGTCTTGCTATTTATCATAAAAAATGAAATCAATCAAGTTGGGGTAAAATCACCTATCAGACCTTGACTGAAAACATCATTAACTTCAAAACAGACAAAACCACTTACCTCGAATAATCAACATTATAAAAACCAATTATTCATTTTTAAACATATATATGTTTCTCTTTCTATTACCAGCCTATCAATTTCCTTTTTGTTTATAATATTCTATTTTTAAATTTGTTTACTTATCGAATTCAATATGTATTGATATATTGATTTCTAACTATCAAAATTTCTTAAAAATATTCTAACTCCTTAAATTTCCAGAAAATTTCGCCATAACCTCCTTTGTACCGGGAGCATCGGGATATTCAAATAGCCTCCCACGGCCCTCACCAATCCAAAAGAAAAAGAAAAAGCCAAGCAGCTTGCCGATACGGCGCATAAAATCTCATATATGAATTTAAACATGTACCCTTTTGTCGAGCACATAAATAAAAATCTTCATATACTTCGTCCCATACCTGTCTAACACATGCTCACCTGTTTTCAGTTCAATTCAACTCAATCCAATCGTTTGAATTCTGTTTCGCTCATTTATTCTTTAATTGGCTATTTTGCCTATTTCACTTCTTTGTTTGAACATAACATGTTCAAATAAATTATTTAACTTGCTCATAACAAACTTGAATTTTCAATTTCAATTCTAGTTTTCTTTTCGATTTCGAATATAAATTTCCAAATCGAATTACTCATTAACTAATTACTACTCGAATTAGTTAATTCTATTCAATAATCAAAAATCTGATTTCTGTTTCAAAAATCATATTCATTTACACAACTTGAATTCGCATATATTTTTAAACTCAACTCCGAAATTATCTAAATAGAAATTCGGATTTTATTCGCTTAAAATCCTTTTATAAAATTAAATAAACCGTTATGGTTTTTAAATGGTTATGGCACTGCTTTTCTGAAATTTTGATTTTGACATAACTCAAAATCTATTTGACAAAATCCAGATTTTTCTCCTCCATTAGAAAACTATTATTCAACCGGTCCCGACGATTCTTATTTCAAAGAATTTCGAGTTCAATTGAGTTCTGTATACTTAATTGAAGTTCGTATCGCCAATTTACAAACTACCACGCCGCGGCGAGTTCGTTTTAATTATATTTATATATATATAAACGTTTAAACTTCATTTATAATAACTTCAACTCCATTCTGATATATTTTTAATATATATCAAATCCACTTTTCCAATTCAACATAATATTTTTGATCTTCTAAAATTGTCGTTTTTCCGTAACTCGGAAATAAATTTATTTATAATTCGATCTTCTATATTCAAATTCCATTTTCAATCTCCATTTGAATTTCAATATAATTTAAAACTTCATTTGGATTTCTATATTCAAATCTATTTTCAAACTCCATTTGAATTATATATTCCAATTCCGATTTCAACTCTATTTGAATTCTATATTCAAATTCCCATTTCAAATTCTATTTTGAAATTCTATTTTCAAATTCCACATTTAAAATTTCTTTATTCAAATTCCATTTCACTTCGATATTCAAATTCTATATTTGAATTTACTTTATATTTACTATATTCAAATTCTATATTTAAATTACATTTGAATTTCTATATTCAAACTCCATTTGAATCCTATTTTCAAATTCTATAGTTAAACTTCATTTGAATTCTATTTTCAAATCTCTATATTTTAAATTTCATTTGAACTTTCTTTATTCAAATCCATTTGAATTCCTTTGAATTCAAATTCTATTTGAATTCCTTTAAATTCAAATTCTATTTCAATTCCTTTGAATTCAAATTCTATTTCAATTCCTTTGAATTCATATTCTATTTCAATTCCTATTCAAATTTCTGTATATTCAAATTCTATTCAAATTCTATATTCAAATTCTAGTCAAATTCTATTTATTCAATTTGACTTCTATTTAAATAAAAGTCGAATTAATCGAATTCAAATCATAAATCCTTATTGATTTATTTTCATTCAATTTATATTCTGAACATCCAAATAAATTCCATCGCTTATTTCTTTAAAACGATTTTCCACTTTTTATTTTTAAATTCACATTTGAATTTAAATATTCAAATTATTAAAAGATAATTTTTTTCACTTTATTTATAAACACCGTTTATAAATTCATTTCTCTTCTCTGCATTATTAATTTATAAACCACGTTTATAAATTCATTTCAAATCCCGCATTATCAATTTATAAGCAACGTTTACAAATTTCCATACTTGTTTTATATTCAAAACAAGTTAATATTTTTATAGCCATTCAAAATTCAAATTCTATTTTTGTAAAATAGATTTCCCCTTTTAAATCTCAAATATCCTTTTCACGATATTTTTATATATCAACATTTTGGCCCCAGTGATATTTAAACAATCCAACCACTCAATTATCAATCAACACATCATATATGATAATATATGTGAAAACAAACAAATAAAAATATTTTTGAGGAATCCAGTTGGATCCCTCCAACTTGTTTTCCTGCATCCACAAACGTTAGTCAACAGAAATAATACCCATCCTGCTTCGTGGCAGGATATCGCGGTATGAAGTCATCCACTAATATATATTTGTGGGGCGCATAGGGAAATCATCCGCTATGAAACTGCGGGCATCCGCTAATGAGACTGCGGGAATCCAACCAATCATCAACCCAATATATATAATAGTCAATCCTAAATAACTAATATATTTAAAGCAACCAGAAAAATCCAAACAAGCAACAACAATTATTTTAACAGATAAAAATAATTTTAAATAAAAGGTGAGTGAGATTTACTCACCGAGACTTTAACTGACGGAATAAATCAGAGATGTTTGATCCAAATTCCATCTGTCTCCAAGAAATCCAAATCCAATTCCTGTTATAGGTCCAACTCGATTTGCGCTTGCATTTTAGACCTTGTATAAATTAAGCATAATATTTCTAAGGAACCAATTAATTAAATTAATAATTAGCTAAATTATATTCGCTTTTATCTCATTCCCTAATCTCCTTTAATCGTGGTTTAATATTATATCTATAAGTTAATGTGATTATATATATATAATTGTAACAACCCGAAAATCTGGGCCAGTTTAAAATTTTTATTTTGGCAATTTTAGCGAATTTTGGTTATTTAAAATGAATTATTTTAAATAATATCGACGGGAAAATTTCTTTTGAATGAAATTCAATCGTATATAGTTATATAGATCGATGTTAGAATATAAAAATTTATTTATAATTATAAAAGGAATTGAAAATGGCGCGGTAGTTCGATAATTCAATTTCTAATTTCAATTGAATGTACCGGGTGCAAAATAATCCGGATTTTAGTGAAACCAAAAATCATAGGATCCAATTGATGATATCTTTCCAACGAATCCGAAAAATCAAAATTTCATAGCGGGAATCAAAAGATATGTCCAGTTGAAAATTCTGAATAGTCGCTTTGGAATTCAGGCCCTTAAAAATGGGAATTTTGCAAACGACCTCGAATTTCGACGAAACCACTGTTGTTGGGTCCGAGATGTAAAGTTATTGCTAGATTCCAAATTTCATAATTTTTCGAATCAATATGTGAGCGTGGCAAAGGAAAACGCGTTTGACCAGTTTCAGTTGATTTTAATCGACTGGAAATTGGCCATTTTTCAAGCGGTCTTAGAATTCGACGAAACTAGTTTTGTTAGGACCGTATCGTCAATAGGAAGCTAGAAAATATTTTTCTGGAATTTTTCTAGTTAGTATGTGACCCAAGTAAATTGAAATGCGCGTTCAAATTCAATATATAGAGTTATATGTTGATTTCAACGGAAACTGTTCGAAACGGTCGAATCAGCTTGTGATACATATCCCATTGTGTTCGGAATGGGGGTGAAACGCTATGGACGACAGGCGGTGGGCCTCGATTAGAGGTCGTATGTAAAAGTCAACTTTTTGAATTTTAAAATAATAAAATAATTAAAAAAACTATTCTCTCTCTCCTATATTTCTGCCCCCCCCCTTTTCGTTTTCATTTCGATCCAATTAAAAAAAGGGAAACGACGGAGGCCGCTACCCCTCGCTCGCCACCGCCGATCCTTCCGCCACCCCCTCCCCAGGCCTGCGCGCCTCCGACCCACATCACCGACGCCCCCCCTCCTCGAAAGTCGATCGACGAGAAGAACTCCCCCCCTCGTTTCAGAATCGCGACGAAGACCCCCCCCCCCCTTGATGTCGACCGCAACGCCCTAAACCCTCCCCCTAGCCTGTCCTCCCTTCCAAGCACCCACCCAAACCCTCCTCCGCCAGTAAAGGCCGTCGCCGCCCCTCCATTGCCCCCCCCCCCCCCCCCCGCCGCGTGAGACTTTTCACCACCCCTCCGATGAACTGCGAAACCCTTCCCCCTTCGAAACAAGGTAAAGTTTATTTATTTCAGTTTCTTTTAATTATTACTTTTATATAAATCTGAAATTAAAGTTTAGATTTTTACATATGGAAAACTGATTTTATTCTATAGGAAAACTTTGGTTTTTATTTATAGAAAAGAATAGATGTTTGTGCATAAAAAGATTCAGTTTTTATATATATTTTAATATGATAAAAGATCTGATTTTTGATGGATTAAAAATATAATTTTTATTGTAAGTGAAGATTAAAAATATAATTTTTATATCGTGGAAAGAATAAAGATATAATTTTTATATAAGGAGGATAATCAAAATATGATTTTTATATTTTTAAAGTATTAAAAATATAATCTTTACTATATAGAAGATGTAAAAATATGATTTTTGTTTATGTAGAGAAGTAAAAATATAATTTTTGCATGATAGGAATATTAAAAATAGCATCTTTATATGTGTAGCAAAATAAAAATGTGATTTTTATAGTGATGAAATTGAAAAGGTAAAATCTTTATATGAAGAATAGCGTGATAAAAATATAGTCTTTACTATATGAACATCGATGTGAAAATATAATTTTTATCTATATAGTAGCGGTATAAAAATTCGATTTTTATATATTGAATAGCAAAGTAAAAATTCGATTTTTAAATGTAGGAAGCGATTATAAAAATATGATTTTTAAATTGAAAGTGAATAAATAAAAATGTGATTTTTATTTTAAAGACATCAAAATATAAAAATGGGTGATTTTTATATATGTAGTGGCTACGGGCAACGAAGATGACGAAGATGCGATAACGATGAAGATTTCTCTAAAAGAAGAGTCAAGATGTTTGGATAGCTATCGGTGAGAACTCCTCACTCTTCAATTTCTTTTTCTAGTTATATATATATATACTAGGATGCAGACGGTGCTTAGTAGCACCCGACACAATCGTCCACAGACCATGGACTTGTTTGTTTGATTGCAAAAATTAGTTAGATTATTTGGTTTGAATTGTTTGGTGAAATGAAATTGATTTGATTGATGTGTGAATGGCGTGGGCCTTCACTAGACCGGGGATAAGGCTAGGCCTTGTCCCGTTTCTAGTATCGTGCCGTTATGCCGCCGAAATTTTCTAAAATAAGTTAGAAAATAAAAATATCATTTTATTTAAAGAATGGACTGAATAGAAATTCATATGTTAAAATAAAATGTTTGATCGTTAAAATATAATTTTTAACGCGAATATGAATATAGTGAATGTAAATAAATAAATATTCATTTACAAATCGACCGATTTGTTTATATACACTGATTTGACTGACATTGATTGGGTCGATAAATTTTACACATCGCCCAACTGCACAAATAAAATCTGTGTTTGATTGTTTGAAACCCCACACGGGTATTGGGATGATATTTGACGTACACTAATCCCAATAATTAGTTGTATGTCGATCGATTGATTGACAGGCTGCTATAAGCGTTGAATATTTATATTCGATGCTTATACAGTGTGGAATGCACTTTGGATGATGGTTGATTATTCATCGTTGTTATTATATACATGTGTTGTAGAAAATCCATATAATTAACTTTATATGGTGATTGATTGGGCCTCATTCCAGTTTCGAAAAAGAAATATTTGAAATAGAAATATTTGAAATAGAAATATGTGAAATAGAAATATTTGAAATAGAAATATTTGAAATAAAATATTTGAAAATAGAAACATATGAAGCCGTGTTGGTTAGATTGACGCCATTTTGACGTGAACGATATTGGTATCGATTTTATTCATTCTTCAATGAAAATTGAATAGATTTGAAATTGAATAGATTTGAAATTGAATAGATTTGAAATTCGAACTATATAGAAATGAATTTATATTGGAATATTCGATTTTGATTTGAAATTGAATAAGAAGTTAAAACCGTTTTGAAAATGAATTTAAAACGATTTATAAAGCACGTTTTGAATTGAAATCGACGAAGTATATAGTATATATATTATATATATAATATAATGGCTTGAATAGAACGCGCCGCGCCACGGCAGTTCGCGAATTTCGACCATTGACTTCGAATGGATATTGCGGGAGATCCGACCGTCGGATTCTCCTAAAACCGGAACCGTTGGGTTCGTATCGAAAAGAGCTTTCTAACGAATGTGAGAAATTAGAAATCTAACGGTTGGATTTGGAATTATGTCCAAATCAAATTTGAAAAAGGTCGCTGTAAGTGCAGTTCGATGACCGTTGGTGGAAATCGACTGTACGGGCCTTGATAAAATTATTAAAAATAGTAATAATTTGTGTAAAATCATAAGAAATGATTTAGAAAGAATTGGGATGAAAAACTCCACATTTGAAAAGATAAAAATAGATTTCTATCGGAATGAACTAGTTTTGAACTAGAGTTAAAATTCTATTTATTTTTAAATAAATAATTTGAATTTAAAAAGGGTTTTAAAAATAACCAGAATTTCCAATGGTTGCATTGGAGTGGATTTGAATCGAAATTGTCTTCGGAATATTTCGATGTTGGAATTCGTGATTATACAGATGTTGTTATGGAAATTTGAAAGATATATATCTATATCGTTATTTCCAACACGACATTTGTTAATCGTAGAATTTGATATTGAATATAAGCCGATATATTTTCTATTCAGAGCCTTGTATTGAATATCAAATGTGATTTGGGTTTGTCGTGAATGGTGTCTTCACTAACACTGTTCTTGAACCCAGTTGAGAAAAGATTAAATCTTTTTATTTAGATTTAATGAAGAGTACCAATTAAATAATATTTAATTGGAATTGAATCGATATTGATTTTTGGGTTTATCGTGGACGGTGTTTTTAAATAACACTCGTTCTTTAACCCGATAATTAATGAATGTGATTTTGTGTTTATCGTGAACCGTGTTTTAAATGACACTGATTCTTTAACCCAGATAGCGATTAAAACTAAGTGGAGTTTTAATGAATCTTTAATTAGATTGAAATGATCGAGAATGGAGTATCACCAGTTTTGCTCCAGGCGATAGATAAATCTTTAATTAGATTTGAACGTGAAATGGTAATTGAATTTACTGATAACACCGTGGTGTTAGATACGAAGTATTACCAGTTTTACTTCATGGGATGAATAGGTTGGGATTGGGAAATTAAAATAAATGATTACTTCGGTAAGGTTCGTTAATCCCGACTTGTTGAATCGAAATTCAAAAGGATAGATTAAAGAATAAATATAAAGAATTTATCTTTGATAAAATTAATGGGAACCTTTCCCTATGAATGTGAAATTTAGAAACTAACTGTCGGTTAGCTAAGCAAAATGGTTTCCTAGATATTGATCTGATGTTGGTTTCGGCCTTCGGGGTTAATATTTGGGGAATTATTCTCTTGACTAATTTACGGTTAGTGACTGATGAATTGGAATGAGGCGTATGTTGTGTTTGTGTAACACTTATTTAAAATATACGCGAGTTATTCGGGAAGACCGGGTTTATCCCATTCTGAATAACTGATACGACGATAAGTCGAAGATGAAGACGATGGTCGAAGACCGGAAGTCTTCACGTCGTTTGGGTGATTACTGATGATCTTGATTGGGCTGCACACCCAAGGAGATGGAAACAGTTGGTGATCGTCCAGACGTACATGGGGATCGATGGATATGCGGGGTACTAGTGCCTCCGGTTTCGTTCAGACCCAGAACGGACTTGTAAATGGACTGTGTGTCTGACATTGGATTTCATTCTGTGTGACTGATATCGATTGCATAGAGTGGTTTGCCTGTGTGGCATGCTAAGATGCAAATGATCAAGGCTTCTGTTGAAAAGCAAAGTCTTGTGGTGATGATCAAAGCACAGCCTGTGTGGCACAGCTTTGTGTAACGTGAATTCGCGAGCCTCGCACCCCGGTTGTGAACCAAAAACGGGAGAGGACCTCAGGGAGGGCATGCGTTTCCTTCTAGCTAGGGTGGTGTCAGTGACCTACCAGCCCTGACATTTATATACTTTTCACCTGTGTGGTTGTTGCTGTTGCGAGGCGCCTCGGTTAGATCGGACGATCCGGGTCCGATGGAGCCATTCGTTGGCTCATTTACGCCCCAAAGGGCGGGGAAACGTAGTGTTCAGGCATAATAATCCACATCGGTGGACCGGCCCTGTCGCTCCAAGGCTTGCCTGCGCGCTTGCCTGAGACATGGGCTAGATTGTCTCAAATCGGTAGAGGACGATCCCTGGCCTCGGTTCATAGATGGAAATTCAATTTCCAAATACGTGACTTTGCGATTTTGATTGTATAACCTATATATGGCGACATAGTGGTATGGGGCATTCATGCCGCCTATGATTGATACTTATGATTTGAAGTTGTTTTATACACTATGCACTTATTATAGTATCAAATGATTTGTTTTCAACGTATCAAGCATTCTTGGCTATTATAAGGTAAAAACCCTATCCTCCGGCTTGCGTTGCATTGTGTGATGGGAACTGGGTCTTATAATAGCTTCATTTTTCTTTATTTAGCATTGCGCTGTTTGTTGTTACGCACTGGTATTCTTGGGAGGAAACCCATTCCGTGTTATACGGCGTGGTCCCTTGATTTACCTAACTTTGAAAATAAAGATTAATAACTGTTTTAGTTCTCACACCAGTCACATGACTGACCTGGAGTTTATTGTTTTGACCTAAACTCTGGGTGCCCCTATTTTGACACGGGCAGCTAGTAGTTTTGGTTTTGCGGATTTATATTCACAGGATCCTGGTTTACAGCTGGAACGATATCCGGAAAGCTTTGTATCCGTATATCTCTTCTAGTTGTGTATTGTATTATTATCCGCTGCTATGTATTTAAATGTAATTTAAATCCTCGATATTTCTGTGTAATATTCATTCATACTCTGTATATTCTTGTATTCTCATGCATTGTTGTAATATACAGTGAAATGTTCTTGTGTATGCGTTCTATTTTGTCGTGTTCTCAAAAAAATCCGCGCTTTCCCTTCTCTTCGGGGACCGGGGAAGTTCGGGTCGTTTCAATAATCCATTAAAAAAATCTAACTAATTTATTTATATAAACAGGATATATCAGATTTTATTTAATGATTAAACTATTACAATTTAAACTAAATACTAAAATAAACAACAATCTAATTTATGATTCATATAATGTTTTACTAAATATTTTTCTTTCAAGATTCAAAATTCCTAATAACAGTAAATGTTATTTTCTTCCCTCCTAACAATATACTAATTTAATCTTAACAGATATACTAATTTAATCTATACTGATGTAATAATTTAATCTATACAAGAAAATATTAACTAAACACATTTATAATTAATTTCCTTTAATCTCTTTCTACAACCTAGTTTTCTGTTCAGTAATTTATTTTTATTGCATTTAATTCAATAAAATAAACTAATGAATTCACCAATCACCTCATAGAAAAATAAAACGTGAAAAATCCATCTTCTACAATCCGTAGAAATCCTGACATAGCAATCCGCCATCGAAGACTAAAACCTCAACATCGATGACAACCTTAATCACTTGCAAACCCTTATGTGGATGCCTCAACTCCATCACGCACTCCTAATCTTCGAGCTTCAGAAATACCACGCTCGTTGATCTCCGCCACTTCGATTCCATCCTTTGAATCGTGCCTCACTTCCACAAGGTCAACGCCGACCTTGACTTCGCCACTCAATGCCTGAATCATCGAATGACTTAAGACTTGGCTCGTCTCTTGAAACAAATCAAGCACCAGAGAATTCGATCGCACAAAATTCAGATGGTATAAGCTGGTAGCTGTCGAATATACTAACCAGATGAATCTGAAGCTGAACGATTTTATTGAGTAATCAATTTTATATTGATTTTTTTGGAGATCTGAAATTAACTGCGGCATTTGTTTTTGGGTATTTCAGAAATGGACGAATGAAAGAAAATTAGAAAGAGAGAGGGGTCGGCTTTTGATTTGGGTTTTCTAAGAAAGGGAATTCGCTGTTTATAAAAGGAACAAGCAAATCTTCTGAAACTTTCTGTTTGATCGAACTGGATCTTCAGAAGAGAGAAACAAGAGAGGGAATTAATCGTTTATATAAATGAGGAACACTTCATTGCGAAGGAAATTATTCTGCGGATAGTACACATAGTATATAGGCTTAAGAAATATTAAATTTTGATTTGATTTAAAAAAATCTTTATTCTTTTTAAATAGATTTCGATTTGATTTCGAATTTAATCTGATTTTATTTAAAGAGTTTTTTATTCTTTTTAAACATATGTGATTTGATTTCGATCCTATCTATAATCAAATATATCGGGGTTCATAATTAAAAATCATGAACCACTATTTTAGCATACCGACCGTTGTTCCATTGTAATAACGGTGTTCTGAGCTTAACAAAATATATTCTGAACTTAAATTTTAATGTATAAATAACATAACCATTTTAAATCGATATGATGTACTTTAAATTAAAAAACAAATAAATTCTAATAATAAAATACTTTTATTATCATCTATATTCAAATACAATTAATACTAATCATCTGAATTGTTTTGATTTAATTATAACTTCGAATTGAATTATTTTAAATTCTCGTATTACGATGATTATCAAAATAAATTGTATTTCGATTATTTAATCGATAACCCAATTAAATACCATTTATATTATAAATTCAATATTTAAAACCATACAAAACATTTAAAATAAATCGACAAAAATCCGGGTCGTTACATTATTTGAAGACATGGAAATGGCAAATGAAGACCGGGAATCTTTAGATTATTTGGATTGATTGTCGATGTCTTGAATCGGGCCGTACACCCGAAACGAGGTTATAAGTGGCATGAGGTCTGAATATATTTGAGGATTTTCGGATTTTGTTCCATTCAAACCCAAAATGGACTTGTATGGATTGTGTATCTGACATTGTAATTGACCACATAGCATTGACTCCTGTGAATATATATCGAATTTGTGGCAATTGATTATTCTCGTCTCTAAGTTACGTTCTTAGAGGTTATGTATTGATTTGAATCAATGACATGTGGAAGATTAACAATGTGGCATACTCAAGTTATGGAATGAGCTAATGATGATCAAAGCACGACTTATTTAAGAAAAGCTTGTGTGTATACCGCGACATCGCCAAGCCTCACACCCTGGATGATAAGAAACTGGCGATTAGGTTGTTGACATGTATACATGATTTTGTGATCGATAGCTACGGCGGAGGTACCTCTTTGAATTTGGGAATAGGGTATGTTCGGGGGTCCGTGTCTAGACGAAAACCGTTGATCTACCTCGCGATTTGTAGTTGGTATCCGTGTCTGGATGAAAAAGCCGTGTTACACTTCGTTTGTATTCCGATTGATCTTTCATGCCAGGAATCATCAAGTTGGAAACCCAATCTCTAATACGCGCCCCATGATTTAGTTTGTATAAATATATATGGCGACATAGTAGGATGGGGTACTATGCCGTCTAAGATTAATATGTTTACTTTCGAAATTGTTTTCCATGCTATGCACTAATAATAATATGAAAGAGGATTTTCGTGTATGAAAGCATGTTTGGTTATCATAAGGTAAAACTCGCCCATCTGGTGTGCACTTGCATTTTGTGACATGGGACGAGCTTATGATAGCTTAATTTGCCAAGAGTCATTGCGATTTATATGCACGAGTATTCACATGGAATAAACCCGTTCCGCATTAGCAGTGTGGTCCGGTGAATTTCCCAACTATAAAATAAACCCTAGCGAAAATAACTGTTTTATGTTCTCACACCAGTCCCATGACTGACCTGGAGTTTATTGCTCCTTCCTAATCACTGGGTGCCCACGGGCAGCTAGTGGTTTAGTTTTACAGTTATAGACCTTTGGAGCAATGTTCAGAGAGCTTTCTAAGTTGGAGACCACGCTAGAGTTTGGAGCTTCCGCTATTTCATATTTCCTCTTCCGTTGAAGAGTATATTTATTTCTTTCGCGGTATATGTTGTAACTCATATATTCCATGTAACCCTGATGTAATATTGTATTATGATATGAAAGTTCTGTTATTTTGTTCAACATATGTTAGTACCCATAACAATCCGTCTTTGTGAACGGTTTAAGTCAGTTTAATTACTGGCAAGAACTGGGCAAAAAGACAGGTCGTTACATTTGTGGTATCAGAGCTTTGATTATACAAAGCTACGGGTACGACATATGTTGAACAAAAGATAGAACTCATAAGAGTTATAATATCTCATTAGAGATAGGGTTAGGAATGCCCTAGAATGAGATTCCAGAATATTTCAATTGAGAGGGCGTATTTTGGAACTAAGTAAATGGTTTTGAAAAACATAACTATTTGAAATGCATCTTTTAACATGAATTTTCGAGTATTTATTCGACATCGCAATTGGGCTATTGGTATATGTGAAGATTTCAAATATATGCATGACTAGCGTATATATGAAGTCTTATATGTACTAAATAGATATAGATACACACTCTAGTCGCTCGGGGATAATCCTATCGATTGATGCATCATCATTGGTATTTCTGAGTTTCAAAAGTGGGATGACTATATAATTCTGGTCGAAACGTTGAAGAATACTTAAAATCATATAGCTAAGTATTTTATATAAATAAACCTTAATAAAACGATTTGATAAAATTAATATAGAAATTTAATTTGAAAATGAAAAAAAACAAAATTTTGTAAAAACAGGAATTTTGTAATAAAAAGGAGTGAAATTAAAATAGCTTAAACTACTTTAGAATTTGTAAAATTTGTAAGCTTTAAAAGAAATAAATACTTGAAAAACTTTATATACTAGCCAGTTGATTTGGAAAATGAGAAAAATAGTATATCCATTTTTGAAAATGTTAGGTTGTCACTTAAAGCAAAATGAAATTTTGGATGACGCCAAAGCGAGCAAAAAAAGGCATTGGCTCGAAAGGAAGAATAGACCGAAAAGTTTAGGAAACTTAAAGAAATCTAGTGTCATAGATGTCTCAGAAACAATCACTATGCAGTTTGCTGCCCGAATAAATCTAGAAAGAAGAAGAAAGTCATCCGAAAGAATATACATTGTTTCAAGTGTAAGAGAATTGGATATTTCAAGAGTAAATGACCTAGGAGAAAGAAAGAAATCAAGAACCCTACAACGAAAAGGAGGTGTCATCAGTGCAGGATGGAAGGACATGAAGTTCGGGATTGTCTAGTGAAGAAGGGAGTAAGGCCATTGGGAAGAACTACGTCTTCGCAAAAAGTAGTGCAAGAAGGTCCCCTATTATTTACTGCAAGAATAGTACAAGACCAAGAAACCCATGTATTAAGATTAAGAAATCAATGTAGAATGAGTTGAGAAGGAATGTACGAATGCTTGTGTTAATCAAAGTGGTTGTTAATTTATTTCCCTAAAAAATTAATTTGTCAAAGTAGAAACTAGAAGCTGAGGCCCTAAATTCAAAAGTGAAAGAAGAAAAAAATGTGAAACACGCACAGGCTAAATCAGAATAATGTAGCAAAAGCATGATGGTAATTTGGAAGGAATGTTTTAAAAGGTTCTCGCTCGACTAGTTGAAAATATCTGGAACGATAATAAATATACATTTCAAAGTTCAAAGGAATTCAAGAAGAACGGTTATTCGGTATTACTCTTAAAAACATTATGAGAATATGGAATTCAAAAGAAAAGAGAAAGGGAAAAACAAAACTTGAAATGTTTGAAACAATATCGAAAGAATGAGAAGTGTAAAACGGTTAAAATATAAGTTTGAATTGGCATAAGATCAAAAATTTATGGTAATATGAGTTGGGAAAAAAAATCAACTTGAATATTATTGATAGATGGTTTGAACAAATTGAAATTCATATGATTTGAAAGACTTGAAATGCTTCGACGACTTGAATCCCGATACTTTGAAATGTTTAGAAACAACAAAATTTTGGTTAAATATTTGTAAATTATGGATTGCAAAATGATTTACAACTTCGGGATATGAAATGATTTGGTTTGTTCGAGTAACCCGTGACAAATCTAAGGTGAGATTTGAATTGTGTGTGAAGGGTGATACTTAGTAGCTAGTCGTGTGGGAAAACATCTTGAACTAATATTAATATATAGTTGATTTGAATTCATTATAGAATGTTTGAAATTTTGGTTTCGAAATCCCGAAGTAAAGTATGATTCCCTGTATGAAAGAAAATATGCAGTATTTCAATGATTTGAAATAAAACTAGATTCTATGTTCGGAGAGATCAATTTGAGGCTTTCCAATGTTTTGAATCAAAGTAATTTATATAACACTTTAATTTAACCGTCTCGCTAAACTACTATATTTTGTAATTGTACTTATGGTTATCTATTTCAAGTCCTTTTACATATTAGCCTACAATTGTAATATTTACTTTTAACCAAGTTACTAAATTTCATATACTATTTTCTTTCAGTTTTTAAAACTACCTTATGTTAAACCTTTGAATTTTATAAAACCTATTTTTATCACAACGACTTATTATAAAGTAACTTTATCATTTGAAATGCCTTCACTTAGACTATTTTTATATAGTAAATTCCTTATTTAAATTTTATGCAATAATTTAAGTTGGCTTAAATAATAACTTAATATAAGAAGTTTACCAATCTAGCATATGAATATTTTGTGTTTAACCCATTAATAACCTTTGGATCAATTTTCAAGCTTATAAGAAGTTGCAAAGTATTTTTAAAGTTCATACATATCTATCGGCCTTAATAAATTTTATAAATAAGATTTATTTTACTTAAGCAAAATTTTACAACTCTCCTTTTCGAGGATGAAAAAGCTTTAAGTGGGGGAGGTTGTAACGACCTAGAAATTTGAGATTTAAAAATCTAAATTAAAATTAAGATTTCATATGAAATAAATGTTTAAATTTGGGATTTCATCTATTTTGAACAATATGTGCGAACCATTTCATGAATTTATTAACAAACGTGATTTACATTAATAACCGGTTGAATATTCAGCGTTTGTCTTATAATAAATGTTGTAGAAAACAAAACATATTACCATTATTAATTTATTATTTTGATCTTGTAATTTGATTTATAGAAGAAAATATATGCTTATATTTGACATTCCAATTATAACATGTACATTTATTTATTTTGAACAAAGTATCCACTTTTAATGGCAATTGTAAACATAAGCTCAGCTTAAATATTTTTCCAGAATTAATGTTATTAACTTGAGTTGATTTTGAAAGTTAAAAAAACTACAAATTTGGAATTGTTGAATATTAAATTTAACAATATACTTGAGGTACAACTTAAAACTTGGACTTTCTATTTAATTTTAATGTAGTGTACATTCCAAAATTTAAAAGCACGTTGTGAATATAACATCAATATTTACGATGCTAACAAATGGTAACCCGTTTGGAATGTTTGACGTTAGACCAAGGAAAAAGGAGTAAAAAACAATTTTTTTAATAACTTCTGTTTAACGTTCATTGAACAAAGAATCTTTTCGCATAATAATATATGGTTAAGATTAATTTATTACAAATCAAACCATTGAGTACAAATGGTAATTAAACATTGAATTAACATAAATATTGGTGATTAATTTTGCAAGCCGCTTACCATGTTATTTATGGCACAATTTATATAATAGAAACAAATCATTAATTTTGAGATTGATAACTTTGGCACAAAATAAAATAATGTCAAGATAAATTCATTTCAAACCATTAAGTAAATAGCGTAATAAAATGTTTAAATCAATTCCAAATTACAAGTTGAAATTTTAATATAAATAGTATTAAATTTTGTTTGAATAAGCTGTTAAGAATCTAAATTTATCATGGTATTAATTGGGAAAAGTTAATATAATGAAAGAAAGGAATGAAATTTGGATGTACAAACGGTGTAATTAAACCTAATGCATATTTACATAAGTAATGCATTATAAATGGAATGGAATAAATTCGTTAACAATTGAATATAATTCACGGTGTTTAACAGTTGAAATTTATAACGTTGTCGTTTGTCCGTAGTTTAGCGAACTGTAATGGCGCGTTTTGTTAGCTGTCGAATAATTAATTTATTTAATTATTAAATGTCGATTGGGCGATATCGATGACTTGAATTAAATAATATTGAATATTTAATTAAAGTGTATAATATAATAATATATTATAATGTCGAAATAATCGGAAATCACCGAATTCACAATACTGTGTGAATTGGATCAGTTAAAATATTTAATTCAGTTTAGAATTAAATTTGAATAACGAATCGATTTAATAATCGACGTTAAAACGTATTAATTATAATTTAATTATAATCGAGCCCGTAACGGCGCTGCAGTTCGCTATTTGGCGATTTAGACTTCAAGTGGATGTACAGGGTTCGTTTTAAATCGGATTTCTGTGAAACAAGAAACATGTGGAGCTGGTGGAGTATATCTTTCTAGTTGAAGAGAAAAATCGGGATTTCGTCGGGTAGATTTTGAGTTATGTCCAAATCAAAATTCAGAAAAGTCGCTGTGGAATTCCTTTATAATTTGCGATGCTTTATATACGTTATAAATCGATTTTTCGATACGAACTGAATATCGGGATAATCTGGAGTCTGGAAATCAAGTCATAAAATCTGAGGTGATATTCTGGAGCCGGACGACATTGTATATGGATATATACGATAATATTAATTTATTAATATTTAATTTAATAATCTTTAAATATATTAATATATTTAAATGGGTCATCCAGAGCTTTAAAAATACGCAGTTTGAGCAGACGAAGTCAGAATTCGACGAAACCAGTTTCGTTGGGACCGTAATGTCGAACTCTAGCTACATGTCTAGTTTGGTGATTTTTAGGCATCGTATGTAATCGCTGGGATTTTTAGAAGGCAAATACAAGAAGAAAATCGATAAAATAAATTATAAAAATCAAATTCAAAATATCCTCCCCATTTTCTTTGGATTCACAACCAGCCACGCATCATCAAATTCCAACCACAATTCTTACCAACCAAACAGAGGCTTATAAAAGCCGTATAAACCAACACAGCATGTTTTTCCCACAAACAAAAATCAAAATAAAACTCAAATAAATTCTATAAATCGTGATATACACATGTATGAATTCAGCATGGAGGGAGCTCCGATTCTGTGTGCTATTCGTTGGGTTCGAACATCATGCCTGTTCGCTCATCT
Source organism: Allium sativum (assembly GCA_030737875.1). NCBI lineage: Eukaryota > Viridiplantae > Streptophyta > Magnoliopsida > Asparagales > Amaryllidaceae > Allium > Allium sativum. The sequence goes on from CM060919.1 coordinate 437,755,898, forward strand.
TTCACTGCGCGAGCTAGGGTTCAGCATCGCGTCAAAATTCAAGCATCGAATGGGGGAACGAGGGGTGTAGCCGGGTTTAGGAGGTGAGTAGCTTCTGCGTGGCCAACTTCGAGGTGCTCCGGTGGCCTCAAGAGCAAAGCAACACGGGATTTGGGCTACAGGGTGTTTTCGGAGGTGCGTCGAGTTTGGCTCTGGGGGGTCGAGCAGGCGCGAATTCAGGCGGAGAGTTGATTGGGGGTGGTTGCGCCGGAGATGGATGGTCGAGGTGGAGGGACGCGGTGGTCAAAAGGAAGGGTCAACGCCGGTTTTGGGGTATGATAGCATCGGGTTCCAGGAAACGAATTTGGGGAAGAGAAGTGTCCAACGGGGTTGGGTCTGATCTTTTAATATAAGGAATGGGCCAAATAAAAGGTGAGGCCCGTTATAAACTTTAGTTTAGTTTAAAATTAAATCGAATATTATACGAACTTGTTAATAGTATATCTTACACATACGTGGTCAGATTGACGAAGCGTAAGTTGCGTTGGGATCGTATGGACGAGCACTACACGCTGGAACAGACCGCGAGTCAATTGGAGTCCGTCACAATTTATAGAAAAATAAATTGTCTGAATCAAGCGATGGTTATCGTCATTGACGATGATCGTCAAATGTGAGTAAACTCACCAACTCTGTACAGTTCTATTTTTACAACGTGTTCTTAGAACTGTTAATTATCTGTTGTTTGACTGTTTGATTTAACTGCTAGTCAGTTAGTAGAAATTATATATATATCTGTATATATATATATATCTATATAAACTGTTAAATATTTATATGTTGATTCTGCTTAACAGAATATTATACTGGTGTTGTCTAACATCTGTGATGCAGGGAAACAGGTCGGAGGAATCCAACTGGATTCCTCAACAGTTATTTTACTGTGATTTATATATTATGATATATAAATGTGATTTATAATCTGTTGTGATTATGTGTGTTTGGACAATATTCATCGTTGTTATAGGGTGTGTTAAACACCATAAGAAAATACCAGAATGTAATAAAGAGATTTTCAAAGTATATTTTGGAAATAATTTATTTATATAAAATCGATGGATTTTATATATAAAAGAAAAGGAGATATATTTTAAAACAAAGAAAAGGAGATATATTTGGTAAAACAAATATAGAGTAAATATATTTGGTAATTCAATTATAAAGGAGATATATTTGGTAAAACAAATATAGAGTAAATATATTTGGTAATTCAATTATAAAGGAGATATATTTGGTAAAACAAACATAGAGTAAATATATTTGGTAATTAAATTATAAAGGAGATATATTTGGTAAAACAAACATAGAGTAAATATATTTGGTAATTCAATTATAAAGGAGATATATTTGGTAAAACAAATATAGAGTAAATATATTTGGTAATTCAATTATAAAGGAATGTAAGTGGTAAATCAATGTGAATTAGTTAAGTTAAACTAAGTGGTTAATCGAAGTGAATTAGTTAAGTTAAACTAAGTGGTTAATCGAAGGGGATTAGTTAAGTTAACTAAGTGGTTAATCGAAGTGAATTAGTTGAGTTAAACTAAGTGAATCGGTTAGAGTTAATCAACGTGAATTAGCTAAGTTAAACTAAGTGGATTAGTTCAGTTAATCGAGACGAGTTAACCAGTTAGGTTAAACCATTTGAGTTAATCAGTTAGGTTAAACCATTTGAGTTAATCAGTTAGGTTAAACCATTTGAGTTAATCAGTTAGGTTGAACCAAGTTAGAGTTATCCAAGTAGAGTTAATCGAGTAGAGTTATCGAATATCACTTATCCGAAGTAGAGTTATCAAATATAGTGTATTCGAGAGAAGAGTAATCGAATATAGGTTATTCGAGTGGAGAAATCAAATGCTATTCATTTGAGAAGAGTTATCGAATATAGTTTATTCGAGTGGAGAAATCAAATGTTATTCATTTGAGAAGAGTTATCGAATATTATTTATTTGAAGAGTAGTTATCGAATATTAGTTATTCGGAGTTAGTTAATCCAAAGGAGTTATTCGAAGTTAGTTAATCCGAAGGAGTTAGTCGAAGAGTTAATCCAAAGGAGTTATTCGAAGTTAGTTAATCCAAAGGAGTTATTCGAAGTTAGTTAATCCGAAGGAGTTAGTCGAAGAGTTAATCCAAAGGAGTTATTCGAAGTTAGTTAATCCAAAGGAGTTAGTCGAAGAGTTAATCGAATATAGTTATTCGAAAGAAGGTGTTAATCGAATATAGTTATTCGAGTAAAGTTAAAAGAGTTAATCGAATATAGTTATTCGAAATGAGTTATTCGAATTAGATATTTGAATAGAGTTAAACACATTAGAGTGATTCGAATTACTTATTCAAATAGAGTTAAACACGTAAGAGTTAATTGAATATTAGTTATTCAATTAGAGTTAAATCGAATTTAGTTATTCGAAAGGAGTTAATCAATTTGAGTTAAGTTAATCGATTTGAATTAAGTTGAATCGAAATGGAGTAAATGGATTAGAATTAAGCTAATCGAGTTAGAGTAAATCGAATATTGGTTATTCGAAGGTAAGTTATTCGAATTAGTTATTCGAAGGAGTTAATCAAATGAGTCGATCCAAAGGAGTTAGTCGAATATTAGTTATTCGAATAGAGTTAAAGGAGTTATCAATTTTAGTTTGATCGAAAGGAGTTATCGATTAGTAAATCGAAAGGAGATTTTCCAATACAGCATATTCGAAAGAAAGAGATCGAATATTGTTTATTCGAAAGAGAGAGATTTCGAATATGAGTTATTCGAAGAGAGATAATCGAATATAGGTTATTCGAAGAAGAGTAAATCAAATAGAGATTTCTCGAAAGAGAGTTATACGTCGAATTCGATTATAGCGAATTCGGGAAAGTACTATTTACTTCCCAGGGTTTAAATCAAGATTTAGTTATTGATTTAGAAATTAAGTGCCTGTTAAATTATTCGAGTTAGGAAATAAATTTAGGTTAGATATTTTAGGAGTAGGAATTATAACGTTATAGTTATAATCAAACACTGTCATATAAGAAGTGGATTCGTAACCTGAATCCGAGAATTTGCGTAAACAGATGATTGTGAAAAGTGAGTGATGAACTTCATCTATTTCACAGTAAAGGACGTTGTTCAATTAAGGTCTGAGAGGTAATTATACCCCAACTTGATTGACTTCAGAATTGACAAAGGAATAGTTATGGTTCGATAGAAAAGGTTGTTTTGAAATATAGAAGTAATAAGCGATTAATGGATTAAGCATAAAGATGTTTTATACAACGTTCATTGGAAATCCGTAAATGAGTTTTGGAAACGTTTTCCAAATATAGTCAGATATGTTTTCTAAACATAGAAAATGAAATGTTTTCATGATAAGAATTTAAGAAATATAGTTAAGCAAATTCAGAAACTGACTGGAGAGGGTAAGTTGAACGGTTTTCTAAGTGACGATCTGATGTTGGTTTCGACCTTTCGTATTGATACTTAGAGAATTGTTCTCATACTAGTTACAGTTAGGGACTGATAGTTGCGAAATAATAGTGATGTGAAAATAAGCTATGGAAATGTTTTCCAATGATTAATAACATATATTTTCTAAATATATGAAATAAGGAAATATGAACATATGATGATTGATCGATCGAATTCCCATTTGGAAATAAGATCATTGTTTGTACACCGACATGTTTTCATTTGATAGTTGAATCACAGACTATCAAAGTTTTAACCATTTTAACGTTGTTAATATGGAGAGACCTGTTGGATTATTATCCAAAGAACCACTCTGTATTGGCATAAGCGTTGCGAACAATATCAGCCAAAGATAAGTTGAAGACGGAGTGAAGTGCAAGGGCTGTTGTATAAGTCTTAGATAACAGTGACTAAGATGGATATACTGAATAGTGCCTTCGGTTTGTCCAGTCCCAGGACAACGTATATGGAAGAAGGTCTGACAGAGTATATCCAATGGATCGCGTAAGTTGATCTGTTCAAACGTATTCACGTTTGGTGGCGGAGGAATTCGTTTCTCTTAGCTGTATACCCGTGTTATTTTTGGATAAGTCAATTTGTGATTTGGCGGGTATGACGATGTGGCATTCAAAGTGAATGGTGATCAGATGTTCTGAAGATAGACGTAGCTTCTAGCCTCACACCAGGAAGTAACAAAAGTTGGGCTAGGCAGCATGGCTAGTTGGGTCATCCCCAAGCAGGGTGTATTGTCACCGATCTAGTGAATATTCATATTTATACTTCTTTTTGATTCTGTATCTTCGGATGACGGTTTGATGGCCTATAACCGTGGTGGCAATATATTCGCGACACTCAAGCTAAATGAGTGAGCGGTCATGTGTGGCCGGGTTGCAAGACGTTCTTGTTGAACCTGCAGTGTATCACCTCTAGAGTACACTGATCAGAAGGTGCTCCCATACCTTGTCTGTTGGAATCCATTCTCCGATAAGCGCCCTGCGGTTTATGATTTTATACTATGTATGTAGAACGTGAGATGCAAGCGTTTCTGCTAGATTGATATCTATTTGTACTTAGACATTATTATAATATCACAATGATATTGCTTGTCAAAGTTGTTCAGATACTCATAAGGGAAAAACCCGTTCCGTATTTACGGCGTGGTCTTATGAAATATCCTATACCTGTTTTAAACTATTTTACTCATACCAGTCCTATGACTGACCCGGAGTTTACTTTGTTGTTTTCCCTAAACTCTTGGGTGCCTAAATTTGTACGGCAGTCAAGTAGTCGGGATTTACAGATATACTTGGAGAGCTTGGAGCAGGAGACTTCAAGATTCTATAGCTATAGTTATTTCCGCTGTGTTGTAAGTGTTGTACTCTGATAAGTGCTATTGTATATATATAACTGTTTACTTCAAAGTTATGTTATATATTATATGTTATTCGTTCCGCTGTGAGATTCGTGTTTCTCTGATGATTCTGATGTTCTTCTTCTTCTATTCTATTAGTTCTATCTTTTCTTTCTCACCTTCTAAATTCTTTCACTAACGTCTCGGAATTTCCGACTCTCGAGGAGTCGGAAATTTCCAGCCGTTACAGTTGGTATCAGAGCTTAAGGTTAAGTGATTACCTTGGCTCTGTGGCATAACTCGGTAGAGATAGGGTTAGTAATACCCTAGACTGAGATTGAGTGTATATATACGAGTGCGTATTTGTATTTGATATAAAAATGGTTTTATATTGTGGAGATTCATTGGCTGAGTTGTTTATGAGTTCTGGTCGATCAGTTTGATCCACTGTATCGGTAGGAGTAAATAAACACTCAAATACGATGGGTCGTCACGATATGTTTTGAAAGAGGGTAAGTGAATTTAACTTTACCCAAAGTATATTTTGATATAGATATATATATATATGTATCAAAATTATAATATATTGGATATATTGGTTGTTTATTATAATCGAGTAAGATTATAAATTAAATGGTTATATATATAACCAATAAGAATTCCTATAAGTAAAATACGTGGAATCAGTTGAATTAAAATCTGAAATTAAATCAGAATTGGAATTAAAATAAGGAAATTTTAAGTTCCTGAGAGATTTTGAAAATGTTTTTCAATTTGAAATAAATATAGTATCTAACTCACCTGGATGACTGGAAAATAATTCCGAGGATGGATCGATACATCGTCGGTGTGATTTTCGAGTTCCTAAGTGGCGGATTACTACCAATGGTTTTGTTTTCAAATGGTGTTGAGGAAAACAAGTTGTTTAGAAATTCAAAAGTTTTGAATTGGTGTTAGGATTTGAAATTGATTTGAAATAAAACCCAGGAATTTAAATCTTGAAATTTAAAATTTAACTTGTCAAGTTAAATGAATCAAGATGGTAAAAACAAATAAGTAGATTAAAATTTAACTTGAACCAAGTTAAATAAATCGGGATTTGGTTAGAGAATAATCTGGATTGGAATTAAGTTGACGGGTTAAGAGTTTGGAATGTAACGTTGGTTTGAAATTGAATTAGACTCGGGTATAAACAAATGGTTGGATTTATGGATAAAAACAGATTGAAGAATTTGTTGAGATGACATTAGTATATGTTGGGTTGATAACAGGTGAAAGTGATAAAGTTGATATGCCCGACAAAAAAGGTACAAGTTCATATTTGATATAAGCATGAGATTTATGAGCCGAATTGGCAAGCCGCTTGGCTGTTTGATTTTCTTTTGAGTTGGAGATGGCCTAGAGAGGCGAGTTGTGGTTTTACCGATAGGGTTGTACAAAGGAGGTTATGGCGAAATTTTCCGAAAATTTAAAGTGTTAGAAAATTTTCAGAATTTTTTTGAAAATTTTAGTTAGTCGGAAGAATAAATATTTCAGTCGATATTAATTGGTTCGGTTGAAATCAGAAATAAGGGGCAAACCAATCTTAGGAGTTCCAATATATAGGGTCATCCTCTAACTTAGCAATTTCGAGGACGAAATTATTTTAAGGGGGGAAGTCTGTAATGGCGCGTTTTGTTAGCTGTCGAATAATTAATTTATTTAATTATTAAATGTCGATTGGGCAATATCGATGACTTGAATTAAATAATATTGAATATTTAATTAAAGTGTATAATATAATAATATATTATAATGTCGAAATAATCGGAAATCACCGAATTCACAATACTGTGTGAATTGGATCAGTTAAAATATTTAATTCAGTTTAGAATTAAATTTGAATAACGAATCGATTTAATAATCGACGTTAAAACGTATTAATTATAATTTAATTATAATCGAGCCCGTAACGGCGCTGCAGTTCGCTATTTGGCGATTTAGACTTCAAGTGGATGTACAGGGTTCGTTTTAAATCGGATTTCTGTGAAACAAGAAACATGTGGAGCTGGTGGAGTATATCTTTCTAGTTGAAGAGAAAAATCGGGATTTCGTCGGGTAGATTTTGAGTTATGTCCAAATCAAAATTCAGAAAAGTCGCTGTGGAATTCCTTTATAATTTGCGATGCTTTATATACGTTATAAATCGATTTTTCGATACGAACTGAATATCGGGATAATCTGGAGTCTGGAAATCAAGTCATAAAATCTGAGGTGATATTCTGGAGCCGGACGACATTGTATATGGATATATACGATAATATTAATTTATTAATATTTAATTTAATAATATTTAAATATATTAATATATTTAAATGGGTCATCCAGAGCTTTAAAAATACGCAGTTTGAGCAGACGAAGTCAGAATTCGACGAAACCAGTTTCGTTGGGACCGTAATGTCGAACTCTAGCTACATGTCTAGTTTGGTGATTTTTAGGCATCGTATGTAATCGCTGGGATTTTTAGAAGGCAAATACAAGAAGAAAATCGATAAAATAAATTATAAAAATCAAATTCAAAATATCCTCCCCATTTTCTTTGGATCCACAACCAGCCACGCATCATCAAATTCCAACCACAATTCTTACCAACCAAACAGAGGCTTATAAAAGCCGTATAAACCAACACAGCATGTTTTTCCCACAAACAAAAATCAAAATAAAACTCAAATAAATTCTATAAATCGTGATATACACATGTATGAATTCAGCATGGAGGGAGCTCCGATTCTGTGTGCTATTCGTTGGGTTCGAACATCATGCCTGTTCGCTCATCTTTCACTGCGCGAGCTAGGGTTCAGCATCGCGTCAAAATTCAAGCATCGAATGGGGGAACGAGGAGTGTAGCCGGGTTTAGGAGGTGAGTAGCTTCTGCGTGGCCAACTTCGAGGTGCTCCGGTGGCCTCAAGAGCAAAGCAACACGGGATTTGGGCTACAGGGTGTTTTCGGAGGTGCGTCGAGTTTGGCTCTGGGGGGTCGAGCAGGCGCGAATTCAGGCGGAGAGTTGATTGGGGGTTGTTGCGCCGGAGATGGATGGTCGAGGTGGAGGGACGCGGTGGTCAAAAGGAAGGGTCAACGCCGGTTTTGGGGTATGATAGCATCGGGTTCCAGGAAACGAATTTGGGGAAGAGAAGTGTCCAACGGGGTTGGGTCTGATCTTTTAATATAAGGAATGGGCCAAATAAAAGGTGAGGCCCGTTATAAACTTTAGTTTAGTTTAAAATTAAATCGAATATTATACGAACTTGTTAATAGTATATCTTACACATACGTGGTCAGATTGACGAAGCGTAAGTTGCGTTGGGATCGTATGGACGAGCACTACACGCTGGAACAGACCGCGAGTCAATTGGAGTCCGTCACAATTTATAGAAAAATAAATTGTCTGAATCAAGCGATGGTTATCGTCATTGACGATGATCGTCAAATGTGAGTAAACTCACCAACTCTGTACAGTTCTATTTTTACAACGTGTTCTTAGAACTGTTAATTATCTGTTGTTTGACTGTGTGTTGACTGTTTGATTTAACTGCTAGTCAGTTAGTAGAAATTATATATATATATATCTGTATATATATATATATCTATATAAACTGTTAAATATTTATATGTTGATTCTGCTTAACAGAATATTATACTGGTGTTGTCTAACATCTGTGATGCAGGGAAACAGGTCGGAGGAATCCAACTGGAGTCCTCAACAGTTATTTTACTGTGATTTATATATTATGATATATAAATGTGATTTATAATCTGTTGTGATTATGTGTGTTTGGACAATATTCATCGTTGTTATAGGGTGTGTTAAACACCATAAGAAAATACCAGAATGTAATAAAGAGATTTTCAAAGTATATTTTGGAAATAATTTATTTATATAAAATCGATGGATTTTATATATAAAAGAAAAGGAGATATATTTTAAAACAAAGAAAAGGAGATATATTTGGTAAAACAAATATAGAGTAAATATATTTGGTAATTCAATTATAAAGGAGATATATTTGGTAAAACAAATATAGAGTAAATATATTTGGTAATTCAATTATAAAGGAGATATATTTGGTAAAACAAACATAGAGTAAATATATTTGGTAATTAAATTATAAAGGAGATATATTTGGTAAAACAAACATAGAGTAAATATATTTGGTAATTCAATTATAAAGGAGATATATTTGGTAAAACAAATATAGAGTAAATATATTTGGTAATTCAATTATAAAGGAATGTAAGTGGTAAATCAATGTGAATTAGTTAAGTTAAACTAAGTGGTTAATCGAAGTGAATTAGTTAAGTTAAACTAAGTGGTTAATCGAAGGGGATTAGTTAAGTTAACTAAGTGGTTAATCGAAGTGAATTAGTTGAGTTAAACTAAGTGAATCGGTTAGAGTTAATCAACGTGAATTAGCTAAGTTAAACTAAGTGGATTAGTTCAGTTAATCGAGACGAGTTAACCAGTTAGGTTAAACCATTTGAGTTAATCAGTTAGGTTAAACCATTTGAGTTAATCAGTTAGGTTAAACCATTTGAGTTAATCAGTTAGGTTGAACCAAGTTAGAGTTATCCAAGTAGAGTTAATCGAGTAGAGTTATCGAATATCACTTATCCGAAGTAGAGTTATCAAATATAGTGTATTCGAGAGAAGAGTAATCGAATATAGGTTATTCGAGTGGAGAAATCAAATGCTATTCATTTGAGAAGAGTTATCGAATATAGTTTATTCGAGTGGAGAAATCAAATGTTATTCATTTGAGAAGAGTTATCGAATATTATTTATTTGAAGAGTAGTTATCGAATATTAGTTATTCGGAGTTAGTTAATCCAAAGGAGTTATTCGAAGTTAGTTAATCCGAAGGAGTTAGTCGAAGAGTTAATCCAAAGGAGTTATTCGAAGTTAGTTAATCCAAAGGAGTTATTCGAAGTTAGTTAATCCGAAGGAGTTAGTCGAAGAGTTAATCCAAAGGAGTTATTCGAAGTTAGTTAATCCAAAGGAGTTAGTCGAAGAGTTAATCGAATATAGTTATTCGAAAGAAGGTGTTAATCGAATATAGTTATTCGAGTAAAGTTAAAAGAGTTAATCGAATTTAGTTATTCGAAATGAGTTATTCGAATTAGATATTTGAATAGAGTTAAACACATTAGAGTGATTCGAATTACTTATTCAAATAGAGTTAAACACGTAAGAGTTAATTGAATATTAGTTATTCAATTAGAGTTAAATCGAATTTAGTTATTCGAAAGGAGTTAATCAATTTGAGTTAAGTTAATCGATTTGAATTAAGTTGAATCGAAATGGAGTAAATGGATTAGAATTAAGCTAATCGAGTTAGAGTAAATCGAATATTGGTTATTCGAAGGTAAGTTATTCGAATTAGTTATTCGAAGGAGTTAATCAAATGAGTCGATCCAAAGGAGTTAGTCGAATATTAGTTATTCGAATAGAGTTAAAGGAGTTATCAATTTTAGTTTGATCGAAAGGAGTTATCGATTAGTAAATCGAAAGGAGATTTTCGAATACAGCATATTCGAAAGAAAGAGATCGAATATTGTTTATTCGAAAGAGAGAGATTTCGAATATGAGTTATTCGAAGAGAGATAATCGAATATAGGTTATTCGAAGAAGAGTAAATCAAATAGAGATTTCTCGAAAGAGAGTTATACGTCGAATTCGATTATAGCGAATTCGGGAAAGTACTATTTACTTCCCAGGGTTTAAATCAAGATTTAGTTATTGATTTAGAAATTAAGTGCCTGTTAAATTATTCGAGTTAGGAAATAAATTTAGGTTAGATATTTTAGGAGTAGGAATTATAACGTTATAGTTATAATCAAACACTGTCATATAAGAAGTGGATTCGTAACCTGAATCCGAGAATTTGCGTAAACAGATGATTGTGAAAAGTGAGTGATGAACTTCATCTATTTCACAGTAAAGGACGTTGTTCAATTAAGGTCTGAGAGGTAATTATACCCCAACTTGATTGACTTCAGAATTGACAAAGGAATAGTTATGGTTCGATAGAAAAGGTTGTTTTGAAATATAGAAGTAATAAGCGATTAATGGATTAAGCATAAAGATGTTTTATACAACGTTCATTGGAAATCCGTAAATGAGTTTTGGAAACGTTTTCCAAATATAGTCAGATATGTTTTCTAAACATAGAAAATGAAATGTTTTCATGATAAGAATTTAAGAAATATAGTTAAGCAAATTCAGAAACTGACTGGAGAGGGTAAGTTGAACGGTTTTCTAAGTGACGATCTGATGTTGGTTTCGACCTTCCGTATTGATACTTAGAGAATTGTTCTCATACTAGTTACAGTTAGGGACTGATAGTTGCGAAATAATAGTGATGTGAAAATAAGCTATGGAAATGTTTTCCAATGATTAATAACATATATTTTCTAAATATATGAAATAAGGAAATATGAACATATGATGATTGATCGATCGAATTCCCATTTGGAAATAAGATCATTGTTTGTACACCGACATGTTTTCATTTGATAGTTGAATCACAGACTATCAAAGTTTTAACCATTTTAACGTTGTTAATATGGAGAGACCTGTTGGATTATTATCCAAAGAACCACTCTGTATTGGCATAAGCGTTGCGAACAATATCAGCCAAAGATAAGTTGAAGACGGAGTGAAGTGCAAGGGCTGTTGTATAAGTCTTAGATAACAGTGACTAAGATGGATATACTGAATAGTGCCTTCGGTTTGTCCAGTCCCAGGACAACGTATATGGAAGAAGGTCTGACAGAGTATATCCAATGGATCGCGTAAGTTGATCTGTTCAAACGTATTCACGTTTGGTGGCGGAGGAATTCGTTTCTCTTAGCTGTATACCCGTGTTATTTTTGGATAAGTCAATTTGTGATTTGGCGGGTATGACGATGTGGCATTCAAAGTGAATGGTGATCAGATGTTCTGAAGATAGACGTAGCTTCTAGCCTCACACCAGGAAGTAACAAAAGTTGGGCTAGGTAGCATGGCTAGTTGGGTCATCCCCAAGCAGGGTGTATTGTCACCGATCTAGTGAATATTCATATTTATACTTCTTTTTGATTCTGTATCTTCGGATGACGGTTTGATGGCCTATAACCGTGGTGGCAATATATTCGCGACACTCAAGCTAAATGAGTGAGCGGTCATGTGTGGCCGGGTTGCAAGACGTTCTTGTTGAACCTGCAGTGTATCACCTCTAGAGTACACTGATCAGAAGGTGCTCCCATACCTTGTCTGTTGGAATCCATTCTCCGATAAGCGCCCTGCGGTTTATGATTTTATACTATGTATGTAGAACGTGAGATGCAAGCGTTTCTGCTAGATTGATATCTATTTGTACTTAGACATTATTATAATATCACAATGATATTGCTTGTCAAAGTTGTTCAGATACTCATAAGGGAAAAACCCGTTCCGTATTTACGGCGTGGTCTTATGAAATATCCTATACCTGTTTTAAACTATTTTACTCATACCAGTCCCATGACTGACCCGGAGTTTACTTTGTTGTTTTCCCTAAACTCTTGGGTGCCTAAATTTGTACGGCAGTCAAGTAGTCGGGATTTACAGATATACTTGGAGAGCTTGGAGCAGGAGACTTCAAGATTCTATAGCTATAGTTATTTCCGCTGTGTTGTAAGTGTTGTACTCTGATAAGTGCTATTGTATATATATAACTGTTTACTTCAAAGTTATGTTATATATTATATGTTATTCGTTCCGCTGTGAGATTCGTGTTTCTCTGATGATTCTGATGTTCTTCTTCTTCTTCTATTCTATTAGTTCTATCTTTTCTTTCTCATCTTCTAAATTCTTTCACTAACGTCTCGGAATTTCCGACTCTCGAGGAGTCGGAAATTTCCAGCCGTTACACGAACATAAGGAACAAATCAAGTTTCCTTCTTTTAAAGTGAAAGGGTATGCGACAATATCTGGTAACAAAATATGGTCTAAGATATTGCAGTAGTAAAATAAACTTACCAAAGATTTTGAAACAATAAAACCAAGATTTGAAAATACTGTACAAGATTTTAGAAATCTCTTTGGGTACAGAGAATCCAATGATTTATTCAATAAACATTTCAGCACAGCAGAAATAAAAGGAGTTGCTCCTGTTATTGTGCAACACACTTTCCTTCTCGTTTATTCTTCACGCAACCTTCCACCTACCCCATTTTCTTCTTCTCCAGCATAAAATTCCTCCTCACCAATTCGCAGCTTTCTGCCATTTTCAACTTAAGAAAAAAACAAACCACCCCAACATGAAACCGTGACTGTGGCCTACCTCTCTCCTCTACTTAACAGCCTTTGCTTTCCGCTAACAACCTCCTTTTCCTTACAATATCCACCCGCTAGCCAATCAACATGTAAATCACTTCAAAAACCACCTCCATGCACCCTATCCTCCACCACTAACATATCAACAGTCCATCGCTGTCCGCCAAGCCCTTCCACGTGAACCCCACTCTCCCTCTCTCCCCTCCAACTCAGCCGTTACTCCCTTTGAAACTCGCACACACTTTCCCACTTAAAAACAGTAAGCCTCCTCCTTTATTCTAGCTCTGCTGTTCACGAGCCCGACAGCTGCCACGCTTGCCACAACGTAAGCACCAACCCCCCTCTCTGTTGGCACACTGCCTTCCCCGGCAATTCACCAACAAATCTGCACCTCCTTCCCCTGAAGCGTGCTCGACTTCCTCCATTTAGTTTCCACCTCCGGCGCCATTGCCGACGCTGCACCAACCAACGTTTCTCCACTAGCCGCTGCAAACTCCAAACTGCTTGTTCCTTTTCCCCTAGAGCCATGCACAAAACAGTCGGCCATCTCTATTTCGCTTCTATCACCTTTCTCTTTTCGCACCAACCCATCTGTGCAACCAGGTGCTCCCACCAAACGCCAGCTCCAATTCAATCTATTTGTCCGTCCTCGTGACCTCGGTTCACCTATGTTGAGAAGGAGATACCAAGATAGCTTATGAGAAGGTGCTGAAAAGTTTGTATACAGGTTGAATTTTTACAAAAGAAGTAAGTACATGAATCGTGAACGAAGTGGTACAGAATTGTTCAAGTTTGCCTGTGGTGAATACGAGATTTCTATCAGTAAAAGAAATTTGGAAACCAAATATTGGTGAGAATATTGATTTAAAATTTATTTTTACAAATGAGTAGGAACCGTAAATTCTAATTAGTGATAAACATCAATGGCTTGTGCATGGTTTCTATTGTTGTGATGGTTGAATGGATGTTTTATGTAAGCTAGAAACACTAAAACACTAAGTGTTATTTACCGTGACGCTTGCACACAAATTTGATGGTTGTTTTAAATCTTGAAATGAGGTGTTCATATGTATTGATTTCATCGTATCACACATCATGGTTGTGGAGGTATATGGGTAGTTGATTCAAATCTCCATCTCATATGAATGATGATTATGAAATATAAATTAAAAAATTAAAAAGTTAATTTTTGAATTTATATAAAACTAAGTCATGATAATTAAACGATTTTTCCATAAGTATAAAATTATTTTGGAAACATCTTAAAGTTGTTTTAAGTTGTAACAAGTTCGGAAATCTAACTAAACTCAATTTTTGAGTTACATGTAAATATTTAGTAATCACTTTTAAGCTTTAAATTTTGATGTTAAGTTATATTTGTTTGTATAAATGTTTAGCTATCCATAAACTTTAAAATTAAATTAAAGTACGAATTTTCATTTAAATATATAACCAAACATTGGTTTATCAAATACTTAGTTATATTATTTTTAAAAGACTATTTGTAAGTTATAGACAACTAAATAAATTTGATAATATTATATTTATTTTCCAACAAAATTTGGAATGTGGGCTTAATTGAAGTATGGAACTTTAGTTATGGATTGGAAATGGATTTAAACAATTTTAACCACTGTTGAATATACAAAGATGTATATAGGTTAGCGACATTCTTCAAATTATATATATATATATATATATTATGCCAAAACGTTCTAGGGTGTCAGAGAGGATAGTGTCTAAGGCTTGGGTTTGGAAAATATAGTTTCCTGCTCGCCCTGGCTATCCCTAACTGATCCGATGAGCGAGATGGTTAATTTAAAAATCTGATTTGGAAATATAATTTAACCCATATGAGTAACCTTGGAAATAATTTGAACCTCTGTGGTATAAATAGCTATTCCATAACACTTTATCATTTCCTTAAAATGATTTAGTTTGAAAGTTATAAACCTAAGGACTATTATTCGAACTATAAAGGAGATTTGAAATATTTTGAGAAGACCAACATAAATCCAAATTTAGATTTGGAAATGATAAAATGAGCAAAGAAATATTGAGTATGTGATGTGTAAAGAGAAAATAAGATGGTAATGGGATTTAAAGAATTGAAAATAAATCCAACTTTATCATAAACAGCTTGATAACCATTGGGAAGGAGATTTGGATTGAAACCAGTATAGTCCATAGCTTGTTTTAAATATGCTTATTACTTAGGAAGACCGGGATCGGATTTACGTCTGAAAACCATTCCTAATAATAATAAGACGTTATTTGAAGACTTGGAAATGGCAAATGAAGAACGGTAATCTTTGGATTATTTGGATTGATTGCCGATGACTTGAATCGGTCCGTATACCCGAAATGAGGTTATAAGTGGCATGAGGTCTAAATATATTTGAGGATTTTCGTACTTTTCTCCGTTCAGACCTAGAATGGACTTGTATGGATTATGTGTCTGAAATTGTAATTGACCACGTAGCACTGATTCCCGTGAATATATATCGGACTTGTGGTAATTGATTATTCTCGTCTCTAAGTTGCGTTCTTAAAGGTTATGTATTGATTTGAATCAGTGACATGTCGAAGATTAACAATGTGGCATACTCAAGTTACAGAATGAGCTAATGATGATCAAAGCATGGCTCATAAGCAAAGCTTTGTGTGTATACCGCGACGTCGACAAGCCTCACACCCTGGATGATGAGAAACTGGAGGTTAGGTTGTTGACATATATACATGATTTTGTGATCGATAACTGTGGCGGAGGTACCTCTTTGAATTTTGGAATAGGGTATGTTCAGGGGTCCATGACAGAACGAAAACCGTTGATCTACCTCGCGATTTATAGTCGGTGTCCGTGTCTGGATGAAAAAGCCGTGTTACACTTCATTTGTATTCCGATTGATCTTTCGTGCCAGGAATCATCAAGTTGGGAACCCAATCTCCAATACGCGCCCCCACGGTATTGTTTGTATAAATATATATGGCAACATAGTAGGATGGGGTACTATGTCGACTAAGATTAATACATTTACTTTCGAAATTGTTTTCCACACTATGCACTAATGATATTATGAAACAGGATTTCGCGAATGAAAGCATGTTTGGTTATCATAAGGTAAAACTCGCCAACCTGGTGTGCACTTGCATTGTGTGATATAGGACGATCTTATGATAGCATCGTTTTCCAAGAGTCATTGCAATTTATATGCACGGGTATTCACATGGAATAAACCCGTTTCGCATTAGCGGCGTGGTCCGGTGAATTTCCCAACTTCAAAATAAACCCTAATGAAAATAACTGTTATAACACCCCACCTCCGTTAAGGTCACTCACAAAGAGAATGCCTTAACTTTGATGGAGCATTTTAGTAGACAGAACAGAATATTACAAGAACAGATACGTAAAGCAGTACTTGAAAATTTTATAACTTTATTTCAGCGGAAAACAGAAATCAGTTTGGTTACATCTTTCAAAATCACTTCACCAAGACTCAAGTACATATATATATCAGCCTTGTTCAAAAGCCCTCAGAGTTCAAAACTTTAAAATCATAATCCCCACAGAAGATGCCCTAAGAAGTCAAGCCATACTTTAAGCACTTCAAGTAGAAGAAATCCGGATCAAGCTAAAGTATTCCCTCCTTGGAAACCGGGGGGGGAGGGGGGAACGGAAGAAAAGGGGCGAAAACAAGCAAGGTCAGACATAAAGTCTGGCAAGTCCAGTGACTTTCAGCATATGAACAGACAATAATAATCATGGCATGCAAATAAAACTGGATGAGAGATAACGGTAACAGGAGTAGTAGATATACGTAGGTTAAACAGAAGAAACAGAATGATATAAGCTATTACTTTTCGCTTCTCTGCACTAATACTAGTATAACAGGATTAGGTTTCACCCCAATGTCTAAACTGAAACAGAAACGGGAATAGAATAATTTCCACACAAGAGAATGCTAGTAATGGGCCTTTACCACCCCAACAGAAAGTACAAAAACAGAATCCTAATAATGGACCTTTACCACCCGAACAGAAGGTACAAAAACAGAAACAGATTAATCCCTACGGAAACAGAATGTAGAATTAGGTGTACACTAGTAAATGGGCCTTTACCACCTCAACAGACGGTACCACGCAGAAACAGACAGGTGTTACCACCCAATAGAAAATAGACGGTATCCCACAGAAACAGACAGAGCTAAGTGTACCCTAAGTCCTATCCCCTGCGATCGGCTCCCTAATACACAAGTACCCTGTGCCAGCCCCACAGAATGGTGTATCATTCCCTAAAATGGCACCCTTTGAATGATACAGACCTATTTATAGATGTCACGGCGTCTTACATCCTCAGAGGCAGACCGGGATCCATGCACGCACATGACCCAGTTTGAACGCACCATCAACACCCCTCGCCATTACCAGAATGAACCACTTATAATTAGTTCAGTAAGCGTGCCCGGACCCTACCTACTGTTGGGTCATAGTTTTGATACCAGAAAGAATTACTAACTAATATGGATCCCAAACAACAAATGACACAAGTATTTTCCCTCCTAACCTTGTGTCCCCAGACTAACATATTTCAGATTAACTTGTTTACAATTTTCAGACGTACAGAGTTCAGATCAACTAGTTCACAGATCAGACAATCCCATTAACAAGTTTTCAGACTAACGGATCAGATATACGGATTTAACAAACTTACAAATTGTCTAACTTTGTATTGGGCCTACAGATTCATGAAACGGGTTTATTAAATTCATTAGTCCAGTTGGTTTAACCCTACCTACCCAACACGTTTTAGACATCATATTTATCTTAGATTTGCACTAATTAATTATTAATGCACAGACCTCTCACATTAGGTCGCTAGCTTGTGGCCGCTGGATGTGCCGGGCGGTTCCGGGCAGACTTCTACCACAAGCCAGACCTAACCTCGTGTCTAAGCATATTTTATTTATGCCTACGACATCTCACATTAGACTGACAGTTTGCGGTTGCTGGTTAAGCCGGTTGGGTCCGGGCAGGCTTCTACCGCAAACATGAGTCAAACCTCGTGTCTCAGCATTCTTATTATAGCCAATTTATTCTATTACAAATTATACAGATATTAGGCTGATTAGGTCCATTTAACATATTTGACTTCTTCTCAAGTCGTAGCAGATTAATCAAATTAACATGTTTTACTCAATCTTAGGTTGCCTACAAATTACAATTATTCAGCTTTTCAACAGATTTAACAGATTAGGCGACACAACAGATTTAGCAGATTAGGCAGTTTAACATAATTAGCAGATTTGGCTTTTCAACATATTTAGCAGTTTAGGCAATTCAACAGATTAAACAAATAACAGATTTAGCAGATTAGGCAATTCAACGTATTTAGCAAATCTAAAATATTCCTTAAGGTTTCATTGACAAATCTTCCCTAATTATAAATTAGGCCTAAATTCACATGCCTAAATCATGGTCATGATTCATAATATAACATATACCCAAATTTTAGTTAAATTTGCATAGTACAGAATATCTCCCAAAAACCCCAATCATGATCCACATATAAATTATGCTAAATATAGCCATTGATTACAATGCATGTCACATATCCAAAAATCCCCATTTAGGTGTATTCACACTTAATAGTTATCAAATCTTAATATAGATCTTTTTACACCTAAGTCATATGCAAATTTCTCCTCCTTCTTTAAAATTATAGACTACAATATATATAGTATGTCCAGATCTAGATCTTGAATTACAACTTATGTCTTGTCCTTAAATTAGTTACAAATCTAGATCTTAAATTTCAACATGTACTATGCATCCAAATCAATTACATGTTTACAGTTAAACTTTATGCCCCAAATCCCAAGTCATATGTCCAAAATTCTTTATGCCTCAAAACTCAAGTTATATGTTCAATACACCTCATGTTTTAAATATAACATGTCCAATTATATGCCTCAGATTTATGTTCTAAGTTACAACCTATGTTCTTTATGTTCTAAGTCATAAACCATCTCATATAATATGCCTCCGATTTATGTCCTGAATTACAACATGTGTTGTATCCTCAAATCAGTTACAGATCAGTCATGTCCAAATTATGCATCATTCATTATTTTTCCCAAATTTGGCGTTTATGCATTTCTCTTATGAGATTTTGCTCAGGCTCGTGGTATCCTGGCTATATAAAAGCAAAAGGGGAAGAACGGAGGAAGAAGTACAGAACAAACAGAACAATAACAATAAAACAGAAGAACGGATCTGATAAACAGAAAAAGACATAACCTCAGATTCAGATTTATTATCATGCTAGGATCATAATTAAATTTCATATCGGAAAATAACTGTACTTGCCTTTGTTGGATTCAAAAAGAAAAAGGTGTTGTAGCTGTTCTCTTTTAATCCCAATCAGAATTGGAGGAAAAAGAAGCATAAGTCCTAGCTTAGGTTTCAGCAGAGTAGAGACGCCATTGATTTATTATTTTAGAGAGAAAGAGAGAAATGGAGGCTAGAGAATTATGTAAGAGATTTAGGTTTAGGTTAGGGATGTATATATAGGTGTAGGAAGTTATTTAGGACCATTAGATTAACCCTGAACCATGAGAACCAATCAGATGCAAAATCTGCATTTGAGCGAATCGGCCTACGGGTTGACAGACAAACACCCTGGATTAACCCCTAGTCGACCCAGCGGAGCTTGGGTTGACCTCAAAAATGGGCCGGTTCGGTTATTCCCCCTCCCAATTCGCTGTTTTGAACTTTTTTGCATATTTATTTATTTAATTTTTATATATATCTATATATATATATATATTTCTCTTATATGCATACAGACTTCAAGGCTTAATAACTTCTTCATAATTAACCATTTTCACACTAAACCAATTTTTGAACTGCGTTCACACTAAGCCACTTTTTAGCCATTCCCCTAAAACAAAAATATGGCGCTGGCAGGGATCAAACTCTGTACCTCTTGTATGCAAGTCACATGTTCTAACCAAATGAGCTACTAAGTCTTTTGCTTACAAACCTTAGAACAATGCTATCATTCTTTTCTCATTCCTCTTTTTCAAATAAATTATTCTTTAATTTGTTATTTTAATATTCTTAGAAAATACGGGGTGTTACATTCTCCCCTCCTTAAAGGATTTCGTCCCCGAAATCTCCAAGTAAAGGATAATGTATATCCTACCATCCAATCATCCATCTATTCAATTATCAAATACAGGCATCCATTGTCCTTAAAAGATTTATAATGCCATATGAACATATCCAAAAAGTGTGTGTATATGTTCCTTATCCCATGCAAAATCAGGCGGTCTACTGATTCAGTTGACCTCCCTAATGCGAATTATGATAGTGCCATGCATCCATTATGTATGCAAAAGAACTCTATTGATACATATCATTTCTATATGAGTGCGCAAGCATACATTCAAATGCAACATCCATGTGAGGAGTCAATCATTCTGCATCCACAAAAATTGAAAAATGCACACACATCCATATGCAGTATGAGAGTGTTTTTGAGCCGATCTAGTGCCTAGTGTGTGTATATGCATCCACGAGTGTCCACTAGCAACCACTTGCATCCACTTGCAACCATCAATCATAACATGTCTCAAACACATGTTTACATCCATTAGATTATACCTAAAGGTCGAAGACTCGATCGATAGGATACAGCCGAGTGATAGAAGCAAGTACAATTAAAACAAAAGCTCTGTTCCCATTAGACATCGGTTAAGAGAATAATTCCCTAAGTATCAACCCCAAAGACCGAAATTAACATCAGATTGACACTCAGTGAATTACTACAGTTAAACAATGTCAAAATTGTAAATCTACTTCACGCTTCGAGTAAAAAACCCTATCCTTTTCAGAAATATTCAGATACTTACAAACTACTGGTACGAATCAGATTATCAAATGATTCTTAGGAAAACTAAGCATGATAAAACCCCATCATATCCCACAAAACCCAGAATGTATGTGTCATAGTCAACTTAACGCCCAACACAGATTCCCTCAAACCCCAACCTATCACAAACAGATGAGTCATAACCCTTATGGGGTTTTGAGACTATAGTGGGATCAGAAACACGACTAGTATTAAAGTGCAGAGTCTCAATTACAGAAAAATGCCAAAATCAAAAGGAGTTTTAATTCAAAATCAGATAATAAAATTAAACCTCCTACAGAAATTTTTCTATTTCTATCCTATCCATCAGCCACGAGAGCATTCGCCTGCCCTCTAAAAGTAGGTCCTATCTTCTGGCCTTGCCCTCGTTTCTTCGGGCAGTCCCTAGTGAAGTGTACCATCTCACCACAGTTGAAGCAAGCACCCTTCTTTGGATCCACTTTCTTATTGTGTGTCCTATCCATGTCTCTCATGTACATTCTCCATTCGTGACCTTCCACCAAAATGAAGCTTCATCCTTCATTAACCAATCAGCTGGTTGAACCTTCCTCCCATCGTCTATCTCAAAGGTGCCAACAAGTCCTCCACTCCATTGAGCCAACTTCTAGCCTCGACAACGTCTCAGTCCCATAAAGCGGTTTTCCACCCATCACACGAAAGTCCTTACATATCTTAGAAAAAGAATCTATACGCGGAGGAAGAGATTCAAAAAGGGAAAGAGGAAGGAACTCGAAACAAAGAATCGAAAGAAAGATATATGGCTTTTGGGGATTTTTTTTTTCAAAATAAGCTTTACTTTTTAAAATACTTCCTTTTTAAAACCTTTTTGAAAATAGTTTTCAAAAACTTTTTATCAAATCTGGTAACCTTCAGCTCTGATACCAAGTGTAACACCCCACCTCCGTTAAGGTCAATCACAAAGGGAATGCCTTAACATTGATGGAGCATTTTAGTAGACAGAACAGAATATTACAAGAACAGATACGTAAAGCAGTACTTGAAAATTTTATAAATTTATTTCAGTGGAAAACAGAAATCAGTTTGGTTACATCTTTCAAAATCACTTTACCAAAACTCAAGTACATATATATATCAGCCTTGTTCAAAAGCCCTTAGAGTACAAAACTTTAAAATCATAATCCCCATAGAAGATGCCCTAAGAAGTCAAGCCATACTTTAAGCACTTCAAGTACTTCAAGTAGAAGAAATCCAGATCAAGCTAAAGTTTTCCCTCCTTGGGAACCTGGGGAGGGGGGGGAACGGAAGAAAAGGGGCGAAAACAAGCAAGGTCAGACATAAAGTCTAGCAAGTCCAGTGACTTTCAGCATATGAACAGATAATAATAATCATGGCATGCAAATAAAACTGGATGAGAGATAGCGGTAATAGGAGTAGCAGATATACGTAGGTTAAACAGAAGAAACAAAATGATATAAGCTATTACTTTTCGCTTCTCCACACTAATACTAGTATAACAGGATTAGGTGTCACCCCAATGTCTAAACTGAAACAGAAATGGGAAAAGAATAATTTCCACACAAGAGAATGCTAGTAATGGGCCTTTACTACCCCCAACAGAAAGTACAGAAATAGAATGCTAATAATGGGCCTTTACCACCTGAACAGAAGGTACAGAAACAGAAACAGATTAATCGCTACGGAAACAGAATGTAGAATTAGGTGTACACTAGTAAATGGGCCTTTACCACCCCAACAGACGGTACCACGCAGAAACAGACAGGTGTTACCACCTAACAGAAAACAGACGGTACCCCACAGAAACAGACAGAGCTAAGTGTACCCTAAGTCCTATCCCCTGCGATCGGCTCCCTAATACATAAATACCATGTGCCAGCCCCACAGAAGGGTGTATCGTTCCCTAAAGTGGCAACCTTTGAATGACACAGACCTATTTATAGATGTCACGGCGTCTTACATCCTCAGAGGCAGACCGGGATCCATGCACGCACATGACCCGGTTGGAACGCACCATCAACACCCCTTGCCATTATCAGAATGAACCGCTTATAATTAGTTCAGTAAGCGTTCCCGGACCCTACCTACTGTTGGGTCATAGTTTTGATACCAGAAAGGGTTACTGACTAATATGGGTCCCAAACAACAAATGACACAAGTATTTTCCCTCCTAACCTTATGTCCCCAGACTAACATATTTCAGATTAACTTGTTTACAGGTTTCAGACATACAGAGTTCAGATCAACTAGTTCACAGATCAGACAATCCCGTTAACAAGTTTTCAGACTAACGGATCAGATATACGGATTTAACAAACTTACAGATTGTCTAACTTTGTATTGGGCCTACAGATTCATGAAACAGCTTTATTAAATTCATTAGTCCAGTTGGTTTAACCCTACCCACCCAACACGTTTTAGACATCATATTTATCTTAGATTTGCGTTAATTAATTATTAATGCGAAGTTCTCTCACATTAGGTCGCTAGCTTGTGGCCATAGGATGTGTCGGGCGGTTCCGGGTAGACTTCTGCCACAAGCCAGACCTAACCTCGTGTCTAAGCATATTTTAGTTATGCCTACGACCTCTCACATTAGATTGACAGTTTGCGATTGCTGGTTAAGCTGGTTGGGTCTGGGCAGGCTTCTACCGCAAACATGAGTCTAACCTCGTGTCTTAGCATTCTTATTATAGCCAATTTATTCTATCACAAATTATACAGATATTAGGCTAATTATGTCCATTTAACAGATTTGACTTCTTCTCAAGTCGCAGTAGATTAATCAAATTAACATGTTTCACTCAATCTTAGGCTGCCTACAAATTACAATTATTCAGCTTTTCAACAGATTTAACAGATTAGGTGACACAACAGAATTAACATATTAGGCAGCTTAACATAATTAGCAGATTTGGCGTTTCAACATATTTAGCAGTTTAGGAAATTCAATAGAATAAACAGATAACAGATTAAGCAGATTAGGCAATTCAACAGATTTAGCAAATCTAAAATATTCTTTAAGGTTTCATTGACAAATCTTTCCTAATTATAAATTAGTCCTAAATTCACATGCCTAAATCATGGTCATGATTCATAATATAACATATACCCAAATTTTAGTTAAATTTGCATAGTACAGAATATCTCCCAAAAACCCCAATCATGATCCATACATAAATTATGCCAAATATAGCCATTGATTACAATGCATGTCACATATCCAAAAATCCCCATTTAGGTGTATTCACACTTAATAGTTATCAAATCTTAATATAGATCTTTTTACACCTAAGTCATATGCAAATTTCTCCTCCTTCTTTAAAATTAAAGACTACAATATATATAGTATGTCCAGATCTAGATCTTGAATTACAACTTATGTCTTGTCCTTAAATTAGTTACAAATCTAGATCTTAAATTTCAACATGTACTATGCATCCAAATCAATTACATGTTTACAGTTAAACTTTACGCCCCAAATCCCAAGTCATATGTCCAATATTCTTTATGCCTCAAAACTCAAGTTATATGTTCAATACACCTCATGTTTTAAATATAACATGTCCAATTATATGCCTCGGATTTATGTTCTAAGTTACAACCTATGTTCTTTATATTCTAAGTCATAAACCATCTCATATAATATGCCTCTGATTTATGTCCTGAATTACAACATGTGTTGTGTCCTCAAATCAGTTACAGATCAGTCATGTCCAAATTATGCATCATTCATTATTTTTCCCAAATTTGGCGTTTATGCATTTCTCTTATGAGATTTTGCTCAGGCTCGTGGTAGCCTGGCTATATAAAAGCAAAAGGGGAAGAACAGAGGAAGAAGTACAGAACAAACAGAACCATAACAATAAAACAGAAGAACAGATCTGATAAACAGAAAAAAGACATAACCTCAGATTCAGATTTATTATCATGCTAGGATCATAATTAAATTTCATATCGGAAAATAGCTGTACTTGCCTTGGTTGAATTCTAAAAGAAAAAGGTGTTGTAGTTGTTCTCTTTTAATCCTAATCAGAATTGAAGGAAGAAGAAGCACAAGTCCTAGCTTAGGTTTCAGCAGAGTAGAGACGCCATTGATTTATTTTTTTAGAGAGGAAGAGAGCAATGGAGGCTAGAGAATTGTGTAAGAGATTTAGGTTTAGGTTAGGGATGTATATATAGGTGTAGGAAGTTATTTAGGACCATTAGATTAACCCTGAACCATGAGAACCAATCAGATGCAAAATCTACATTTGAGCGAATCGGCCCACGGGTTAACTGCCAAACACCCTAGATTAACTCCTAGTCGACCCAGCGGGGCTTGGGTCGACCTAAAAAATGGGCCGGTTCGGTTATTCCCCCTCCCAATTCGCTGTTTTGAACTTTTTTGCATATTTATTTATTTAATTTTTATATATATCAATATATATATTTCTCTCATATGCATACAAACTTCAAGGCTTAATAACTTCTTCATAATTAACCATTTTCACACTAAACCACTTTTTGAACTGCGTTCACACTAAGCCACTTTTTAGCCATTCCCCTAAAGCAAAAATATGGCGTTGGCGGGGATCGAACTCTGTACCTCTTGTATGCAAGTCACATGTTCTAACCAAATGAGCTACTAAGTCTTTTGCTTACAAACCTTAGAACAATGCTATCATTCTTTTCTCATTCCTCTTTTTCAAATAAATTATTCTTTAATTTGTTATTTTAATATTCTTAGAAAATACGGGGTGTTACAACTGTTTTATTCTCTCACACCAGTACCATGACTCACATAGAGTTTATTGTTCCTTCCTAAACTCTTGGTGCCCACTAATTTCCACACGTGCAGCTAGTGGTTTAGTTTTACAGTTATAGATATTTGGAGCAATATTCAGAGTGCTTTCTAAGTTGGAGACCATGCTAGAGTTTGGAGCTTCCACTATGTCGTATTTCCTCTTCCGCTAAAGAGTATATTTATTTCTTCTGCTGTATATGTGGTAACTCTGATATTCCATGAACAGTGATGTAATATTGTATTATGATGTGAAAGTTCTGCTATTTTGTTTAATATATGTTAGTACCCATAACAATCCGCCTTTGTGAATGGTTTAAATCGGTTTAATTAACGGCAAGAACCAGGCAAAAAGATAGGTTGTTACATCGTTTATAGATTATAACGTTTATTTATAATTAAAAGGGAAATTATATACAATTTCGATATCGTTTAACTCGGAAAAGTTAACGTTGAGTTATAATTCCATATTGGTTTATATTTGAAATTTTATATTATTTTATTTGGATATATATACACACTATAATAATAATTTTTTATTACTAGATTTAACTATTTTGAAAATTTAATTATATTTTATCGATATTATAGAAGCTGTAGAAATAGCCATTTTTCAAATAACCTCCGTTTTTATGAAACAAATTTTATTGAAATATATGTAGCTAGTTATTGCTAGTTTTCCAGTTTGGATCCAATCGAAGTAGTTTTATCTGTGCAGGCAATTTAAAGGTGTGCTAACAAATATGTTGAAATTAAAATAACATCATTGTGCAAAACGGAGTTAAAATTCAACGAAATTAATTCCATTATATGCGAAATGTCCAAACGTAGCAGCGTGTCTTTTTTCGACATGTATGTAGTACGTGTGTAACAGCGCGTATATTTTATCCTTCGGCATTAAATAGCATTATAAATTAAATCAACCATAATAAAATAAATTGAAGGTGCTACCCTATGTAGTTGATAAATAAAATATGCTCAAACCTTAAGTGATACAGCCTATCCTATCCTATTGCCTACTAAAACATTTCTTAAATCCTAAGCAAATAACCTTCTGCCTATATTGATTAAACAGGCTAACATATATGAAAATACGCTGGCCTGTGGAGGTGAAACCTTACACATGCTAACTCTTCTTCATGCCCACCTAAATGTTTTCGTACCCCACCTGTACAAAGGCCACCTATCGTTATTATTCACGTAATTTTTTTAATTTTATTTCACTTGTTTGCCAATCCGATTCTTTTATGCCACTCGTTATTTTTAAATGCTATCAAACAATGGATGTTTATGTAAATAGTAAAAGTCAATCTTTATTCTGGAAATTTTCGATTCAGATGAAGAAGGATGCTCTAAATATCTCTTTTGCGCGTGATGATGTTTCATTAAACAACAACCCTTAACAAACACCAAACAACTTAGGAATTTTTGTTCCAAATTCCCACAGTAGTATTTGCATAAACTATATATATACACACACTAATGCTACTAAAAATTACCACATGCCTACACTACCCTTTATGATCTAAGCATCAAAAACACATGAGATATGAAACTTCAACAGAGCTCACACATGCTCCATCATTTCATACTCTGCTTTGCTTAGTTTGGCAAGTTGGCAACTCTGTCTGTATGTACAGAGTTGGAATCAGTATAGATATCCCTTGTTGGACCAAAATCATATAATTTCTATAATGACAACAAACTTTATGCTTATGCGGATGGTGTATCTTAACTTAGGACCTCTTTTTAATAGTTTGTATTTTTAAAATAGTTAAGACAATCAATTTTTATCTTTGTTTTTTTTCCACTATTGCGCATTGTATATACATCATTCTTTTTTTTCTTATTGATGCCACTTATAGCCATTGTCAATCATTTTTTACCTAACACTAGCTAATATTACCATTGTAAGGTGACAAAGGGATCCAATGACAATTGGCTTGAAATATGTATGAATTGGTGTCATTCAGGCCCAAACCTTGTTTCTATGTTAATTGGATGTGTATAGAAAAATTTGCGTCAACCTGTCTGTAAACCTCTACCCCTGTATTTTACATAGCCGTGCATTCCAAAACTCAGTAATCAATCATAGGGTATTCACTGAAAAGCCTATTCCCCTATTCTAATGCCTACCCACTACTTGCTTGCACTCCAGACTATCGAAACCCTAATGGCCAAGGCTTCAGACACTATAAATACAGGGTAGCACTTGTTCGTTTCCACTAGACATTCGAAATGCAGTAAGCAATTAATGGTAGTCGTGTGTCTTCATAACTTTGAAAAAATTAAACAAACAATTAACTCACATAAAAATCACGATATATATATATACGTGATCACATTGAGTTACTCTTCATTCCAGTATACTTTTGTTGGGTTTGGTATTAAAAAGTGTCGTGAGTTTTCACGAGGCAGTAGGTTCAAGGCGGTTCGACGCGAGGAAGTGGGAGCTCCGAGCTGTAGTCCAATGTGTTAGGGTGGTAGAGATTTCGACGTGGACTAGCATGGTGTTGGCCTTGTGTTTTTTCATGGATTAGGGAGTGGGGGAGCATGATACAGTTGTAACAACCTGGAAAATCATAACCAATTTAAAATTTTTATTTTGGCAATTTTAATGAATTTTGAGTATTTAAAATGATTTATTTTAAATAATAACGACTAGAAATTTATTTTGAACAGAATAAGAACATATAAATTTATTTAAATCCAAATTAGAATACAAATATTAATTTTAAATATAAAAGGAATTGAAAATGGCATAGTAGTTTGAAAATTCGATTTCAATTTTCAAATGAATGTACAGAATTAAAAATAAACCAGATTTTGGTGAAATAAAAAATATTTGAATCTGTTTGAAAATATCTTTCCAACGAATGTGAAAAATCCAGATTTCATAGTGGAAATAAAAAGTTATGTCTAGCTAAAAATTCAGAATAGTCATATGGAATTTTATATAATATATAGCCTTAAAATATCGATTTTGTTAACAACCTCCGTTTTCGATGAGACCACTTTTGTTGGATTCGGAATGTCAAATTATTGCTAGATTCCAATTTTCATAATTTTTAAAATTAATATGTGAGTGTGGCAAAAGAAAACGTGTTTGGTCAATTCAATTTGAATTTAGTCGACTGTAAAATGACCGTTTTTCAAACGATCTCCAAATTCGATGAAATTAGTTTTGTTAAGACCGTATCATCAAAACATAGCTAGATTTATCTTTCTGGAATTTTTGGAGTTAGTATGTGGCCCTGGTAAATTAAAATGTACGTATAAATTGAATATACATTGATTTATATTTTAATTTAAAAGAAAACTGATTGAAACAGTCGAACTGGCTTGCGGGACATATCCCATTGTGTCCGGAATGGGGGTATTTAGTTAGGGGAGATAGTCTTTGGGTTTGATTTGGAGTTTGAATTAAAAAGTAACCTTTTTGGAGAAAAATAAACTAAATATATATATATATACACACACTTGTTCAACACACCCTCCACTCTCTCTCTTTCGTTCAAATTTAAAACGAAATAAAAAAACGCATGAACCACTCCAGCGCCCTCCCGTCACTGCCACCAACCACCTCTCCTCCTTCTCCTCCTCCTCCTCTCTTCCTCCTCTTCTTCCTACTCCTCTTTCCCTCTTTCAATTAGCAAATCCCTAAGCCTTAAATCTCCCAGACCCGCCACTACCACCGTCGCCGCCACCCACCAGAGGCCTCCCCACACCAGTCAGGGCTGGCGCCACCTCTGGCCACCCTCCCTATGGCCATGGGCCCGCCCGATCACCAAAAACCCATTTTCTCCAAAATTCCCGTTTTGCATAAAACCTCCTATCACTATTTTGCTAATAACTCTCAAACGGTGCACTTTTGGCCAAAACTCCACAGCACCAAAATCAAAGAGCACGATTTTCTCTTCGATTTGGTATATAAAAGTCCTATTTTTGATTGCGGAGCTGTCCGAAAATCGCGTCAGAAGTCAACGGACCTGCTGTTGTTTTTTGCAATTTCCGGCGAATTGTGCATTTTTGGAAGAAAGTCCACTAGGCAAAAGTTGTCCGGAATGGCGCATTTTGGCTAGTGACAAAGTTTGATGAAGATTGGAGGCTGTATGCAACTTCTAGAGCCAAAGAGGCGAATTCAAGTGCGAGAGCGACAAAACGGAGCGCAACGACAAAATCCGCCAAATCAATAATGGAGGAGTGGATCTCAAAGGTGAGAACTTCTCACTTTAATTTATTTTCTAGTTAAAAATATATTGAGACGACCCAAACTCCCCCGGTAAGGAAAGCCCGGATTGAATTGAGGACAAGCCACATCGGAACGCAAACAGAAGAACATTTCATTGTTAATTACAACAATTCAATCAGAATACAAGAATATACAGAGTATGAAAAAATATTACACATTCAATAAATATCAGAGATTTACAAATTACAATGCAGTGGAAATATAATACAAAGCACAACTGAAAAGAAAATATGGATACAGAGCTTTCCGGATATCATTCCAGCTGTAAACCAGGTTCCTGTGAATAAAAATCTGCAAAACCAAAACTACTAGCTGCCCGTGTCAAAATAAGGCACCCAGAGTTTAGGTTAAAACAATAAACTCCAGGTCAGTCATGTGACTGGTGTGAGAACTAAAATAGTTATTAATCTTTATTTTAAAGTTAGGTAAAAGGACCACGCCGTATAACACGGAACGGGTTTCCTCCCAAGAATACCAGTGCATAAAACAACAGCGCAATGCTAAATAAAGAACAATGAAGCTATTATAAGACCCAGGTCCCATCACACAATGCAATACAAGCCGGACGATAGGGGTTTTACCTTATAATAGCCAAAGAATGCTTGATATGCTAAATTTCATGTTTTATTATTACTATAAGTGTATAGTATCAAAACAATTTCAATCATAAGTATCAATCATATACGGCATAAGTGCCCCATACCACTATGTCGCCATATATGGGTATACAATCAAAACCGCAAAGTCACGTATTGGAAGTGGGTTTCCATCTATGAACCGAGGCAAAAGATAGTCCTCTACAGAATTTGAGACTCCCTAGCCTGAGCCTTAGGCAAGTACTATGTCAAGCCTTAGGAGCCATAGGGCCGGTCCACAGATGTGGATTAAAATGCATGAACATTACGTTTCCCCGCCCTTTGGGGCGTAAATGAGCCCAATGGCTCTATCGGCTCCACATAGTCACTGATATATCTGAGGCGCCTCGCAACAGCAACAACCACACAGATGAAAATAATATAAATGTCAGGGCTGGTAGGCCACTGACACCACCCTAGCTAGAAAGAAACACATGCCCTCCCTGGATCCTTCTCCCGTTTCTGGTTCACACCGGGATGTGAGGCTCGCGAATCAACGCTACATAGTGCTATGCCACATAGGCCGTGATTTGATCATCAACCACAAGACTTTGCTTTTCAACAAAAGCCTTGATCAATTGCCACTTAGGCATGCCACACAGGCAATTCAGACCATGCGACTGATGTCTATCGATATACAACCTCTGATCCCGTACGTCTCAGACAAGGGCGTTAAGCAAGAGAATAAATTCTCCGCCGCCAAACAGATATATATTTAATGGAAATCAATCACATAGAATAAAATCCAATGTCAGACACACAGTCCATACAAGTTCGTTCTGGGTCTGAACGAAACCGGAGGCACCTTGTACCTCTCATATCCATCGATCTCCAAGTACGTCTGGACGATCACCAACTGATTCCCTCCTCTTGGGTGTACAGCCCAATCAAGATCATTAGTAATCACCCAAACGATGTGAAGACCTCCGGTCTTCGACCACCATCTTCATCTTCGACACCACGTCGAATCAGTTATTCAGAATGGGATAAACCCGGTCTTTCTGAATAACTCGCGTATATAATAAACAAGTGTTACACAAACACAACATACGCCTCATTCCAATTCAGGACATTCTTTTATTCAAATATTCTTATACTTTGGGAAAGGTTCCCATTAATTTTATCAAAGATAAATTCATTGAATTTATTTTTTAATATTCTTTTGAATATCAACTCAAATTAGTTGGGATTAACAAACCACACCGAAGTAATCATTTATTTTATTTCCCAATCCCAACCTATTCATCCCATGAAGTAAAACTGGTAATACATCATATCTAACACTACAGTGTTATCGGTAAATTCAATTACAATTTCATGTTCAAATCTAATTAAAGATTTAACTATCGCCTGGAGCAAAACTGGTGATACTCCATTCTTGATCATTTCAATCTAATTAAAGATTCATTAAAACTCCACTTAGTTTTAATCTTCCCAAAAATCAATATCCTGTCTTTAACTGGGTTAAAGAACCAATGTCATCTAAAACACGGTTCACGATAAACCCAAAATCACATTCCATTAATTATCGGGTCAAAGAACAAGTGTTATTTAAAACACCATTCACGATAAACCCAAAAATCAATTCCAATTCAATTCCAATTCAACTCCAATTAAATATCATTTAATTGGTATACTTCATTAAATCTAAATAAAAAGATTTAATCTTTTTCTCAACTGGGTTTAAGAACAGTGTTAATGAAGACACCATTCACGACAAACCCAAATCACATTTGATATTAAATACAAGGCTCTGAATAGAAAATATATCGGCTTATATATTCAATATCAAATTCTACGACCAACAAATATTGTACTGGAAATAACAATATAAATATAACTTTCAAAATCCTATAGCAATATATGTATCATCACGAAATCCAACATCGAAATATTCCAAAGACAATTTCGATTCAATTCCATTCCAATTCAATTATTGGAAATTCTGGTTATTTTCAAAACCATTTCAAATCCTCTTTATTTATTTTAAAAATAAATGGGATTATAATTCTAGTTCAAAACTAGTTCATTTCGATAAAAATCTATTTTTATCTTTTCAAATTTGGAATTTTTCATCCCAATTCTTCACAAATCATTTCTTATGATTTTACACAAATTATTGATATTTTTAATAATTTTACCAAGGCCCGTACAGTCGATTTCCATGAACGGCCATCGAACTGCACTTACAACGACCTTTTCCAAATTTGATTTGGACATAATTCCAAATCCAACCGTTAGATTTCAAATCTCTAATATTCATTAGAAAGCTCTTTTCGATACGAACCCAAAGGTTCCGGTTTTAGGAGAATCCAACGGTCGGATCTCCTGTAATATCCATTCGAAGTCAATGGTCGAAATTCGCGAACTGCCGTGGCGCGGCGCGTTCTATTCAGGCCATTCTATATATATATATAATATATATATATTATATATATATATATTTTGTCGATTTCCTTTCAAAACGTATTTTATAAATCATTTAAAATTCGTTTTCAAAATGATTTCAACTTCATATTCAATTTCGAATCAAAATTGAATATTCCACATCATCGATATACAAATGATAAGATTTTCAAAACATTATATTTTAAAATCAATTACTCTTCAATATTCATTATAAAAATGAATAAAATCGATATAAATATCGTCCACATCAAAATGGCGTCAATCTAACCAACACGGCTTTATATATTTCAATAATTTCGATATTCTATTCAACAAATGAATATTTTCTTCAACACATGGATATATATTTTTATTCAACACATGAATATATATTTTTATTCAATACATGAATTTTCTTTTCTATTCAACACATGAATTTATTTTTCCATTCAACACATGAACATTTGTTTCTATTCAACACCTGAATTTATATTTCTATTCAACACATGAATATTTATTCTATTCAACACATGAATTTATATTTCTATTCAACACATGAATATTTATTCTATTCAACACATGAATTTATATTTCTATTCTCCAAATTGGAATGAGGTCCAATCAATTACCATATAACGTTAATTATATGGATTCCCTACAACACATGTATATAACAGCAACGATAAATCATCAACCATCATCCAGAGTGCACCACACAACTGCATAAGCACTAAATACAAATAATTAACGCTTACACAGTCTGTAAACCCATCGATTGACATACAACTAAACAATCGGGATTAGTGTACATCAAATATCATCCCAATACCCGTGTGGGGTTTCAAATGAACAAACACAGATTTTATTTGTGTAGTTGGGCGATGTGTAAAATTTATCGTCCCAATCAATATCAGTCAAATCAGTGTATATAAACAAATTGTCCGATTTGTTTATTACTATTTATTTTATATACACGTTAAAAATCATATTTTTAACTATAAAATATTTTCCACTATAAAATATTTTATTTCATTCCACATCACACAATAAAATTTCACAACACAGCAATCAAACAAACAAGTCATCCATGGTCTGCGGACAATGGGTGTCGGGTGCTACTAAGCACCGTCTACATCCTAGTATATATTTCAAACTAGAAATAAAAATAAAAGTGAGGAGTTCTCACCTTTAGGATCCACTCTGCCATTTCATTTCTGAATTTCTGAACCGTTTGAATTCCTTTTTGATTTCAATCCATTCCATCGCCCTCAGTTTCACGCAGTTGATATTAAAAATCACTTTTTTAATAACGCTTTCCATACATAAAAATCATATTTTTATCTTCACTTCATATATATAAAAATCAAATTTTTATCTTCACTTCGTATATATAAAAATCAAATTTTTATCTTCACTTCATATATATAAAAATCGAATTTTTATTTTGCTAACTTCATAATAGAGAACGTATTTTTATATTGATGTTCATTGCTACATTCCATATAGAAATCGAATCTTTATAATTCTAAAAATCAAATCTTTATATTAATTAAAAATTTAATCTTTTTGTAATCAAAAATATAATCTTTTTCATTTCAAAATTTTAAAGATCAAACTTTTTACTTATATAAAAATCTATATTCTCTGTTGTTAAAAATCTATATTTTCTGTTGTTAAAAATCTATACATTCTGTTGTTAAAAATCTATACTTTTTGTTGTTAAAAATCTATACTTTCTGTTGTTAAAAATTTATACTTTCTGTTGTTAAAAATATATACTTTCTGTTATAAAGTCACATTTTTAAATTACATAAATGAATTAAAAATAGAGATGAAAACTTACGAGCGATGCTGATGGTCGGAGGCTGGCTGTGGAGGCGAGCGGAGCGCTGGTTTCTCGATTTGGGGGTCTTGGGCTGTTTTGTTTAAAAGAAGAAGAAGAAGAGGGGTTTCGGAGTTTGCAGGTCGGAGGGGGGTTAGGGTTCGTCGGAGGTCATCAGAGGGGGTTGTGCGTCGGGGCTGAGGCGTAGGCTCGGCGGCGGTGGATTAGGGTTTCAAGGGCTATAGGATCGACGGGGTTGGAGGGAGAGAGGCTACGGGGATCATCGGAGAGGGGTTTCGCGGTGCCAGAGGGAGCGGCGGTGGACAGCGCCACCTGGGACAGTGGCGGTGGCGCGAGGCGACTGGGCGACGAGGAGCGGCGAACGGGTTTCCCCCTTTTTTTATTTAATTTCTTTGTTCGATCTGAAACGGGGGGGGAGGGGTGGAAGAGAGTTATATGGGTTGACCTGTATTTTTTTAATAATATAATTTATTAAATTTAATTTCAACAAGTAAGTTTTTTATTCGAACTCAAATTCAAACCCCCATTCCAAACACAATGGGATATGTCCCGCAAGCTGATTCCATCGTTTCGACCAGTTTCCGTCAAAATCAAAATATAAATTTATATATTCAATTTTAAACGTACATTTCAATTTACTGGGGCCTCATACTAACTCTGAAAATTTCAAAAAAATTATTTCTAACCTCGTATTGACGATATGGTCCTAGCAAAACTAATTTTGCCAAATTTGAAGACTGTTTGAAAAATGGCCATTTTCTGGTCGATCCAAATTGACTAAAACTGTCAAAACACGTTTTCTAGTGCCATGCTCACATACTGATTCAGAAAATTATGAATTTCGAAACCTAGCAATAATTTGACATCCCGGATCCAACAAAAGTGGTTTCGTCGAAAATTAAGGTCGTTTGCAAAATTTCCATTTTTAAGGGCATTTATATATATAATACATATGAATTCCACAGCGACTTTTCTGAATTTTAAACTAGACATATCTTACACTCTATTAAGTGAAATCTCAGTTTCTTACATCCGTTAGAAAGATATAGTTAAACAGATTCAAATATTTCTTGTTTCGTCCAATTCTGATTTAAAATGAATTCTGTATATTCATTTGAAATCGAATTTTCAAACTGCTGCGCTATTTCAGGCTCGTTATATAATTAAAATAAATTTAGTCATTCTAGCTTCGTCGAAAATAAATTTTCCATCGTTATTATTTAAAATAAATCATTTTAAATATTCAAATTCATTAAATTCACCAAAATAAATTTTTTAAATTGGTTCAAATTTCCGGGTTATTACATAATACTAGGATGCAAATGGTGCTTAGAAGCACCCAACACCTTTGTTTGAAACCATGTTTGTTTGCTTGTTCGGTTGATTGGATTATTTGGTTGAATTTGGTTTGGGAAATTAAATGAATTGATTGGAATTGGTATGTACATGACGCGAGCCATTAGTAGGCGAGGGATAAGGCTAGACCTTATTTCGGTTCTAGTATCGTGCCGTTATGTTGCCGAAATTTTCTAAAAATATTAGAACAATAAAAATATCACTTTTATTGTATAAATGAAAAGTATAAAATATTCATATGTTGAAATAAATATTTTATAGTTAAAAATTAATTTTTAACGTGTACATGGATAAAATAAGTATTCATTTACAAATCGGACGATTTGTTTATGTACACACATTTAACTGATATTGATTGGGATGATATATTTTACACATCGCCCAACTGCAAAAATAATAATTAGTGTTTGTTGTTTGAAAACCCCACACGGGTATTGGGATGATATTGGACATACGCTAATCCCAATATTTAGTTGTATATCAATCGATGGGTTGACATACTGTAGTAAGCGTTAATTATTTATATTTAACACTTATGCAGTTGTGTAATGCACTCTGGATGACGGTTGACTATGTTTGATTATTGTTATGTACATGTGTGTATGAAATCCATATAAATCAAATTATATGGTGATTGACTATGTCTGATTCCAATTCGGAAAGAACGAATATTTTAAAATGGCGAATAATGAATATTTTAAAATAACTAATTGTAACAACCCTGAAATTTGGGTTCAATTTAAAATTTTCATTTAGGGGTGTTTAAAAATTTAAAATAAATTATTTCAAATAAAATGAATGGGAATTTGTTGAGCAAATTTAATGCAAAGTTAAGCCAAAAATAAACTGCATAGAGAATTAGAAATAGGAAGGTAGTTTGAAAAGTCAAACTTGAACTTTGACCTACTGCACAGGATGCAGAATAAACCGGATTTTGGTGAAACGAAAAATATCTAAATCTGTTAATGAGTCCCTTTTTAACGAATCCGAAAAATCGAAGTTTCATAGCGGAAATCAAAAGTTATGGCCAAATGAATTTTCAGAAAGGTCGCTATAGAAATATATCGCCCTTGAAAATTGACATTTTGCATACGACCTCGGAATTCAACGAAACCACTTTTGTTGGGTCCGGAATGTAAAACTATTGCTAGGTTTCAAATTTCATGATTTTTGAAGCGAGCATGTAAGCGTGGAAAAAGAATTTGTGTTCTGTCAGTTTCGGTCAAAATTAATTGACCGAAAAATAGCCATTTTTCAAACAGTCTCAGAATGAGGTGAAATAAATTTTGTTAGGACCGTATAGACATAAGAAAGCCAAAAATAATTTTTCTGGATTTTTCTGAGCTAGTATGTGGCCCTAGTGGAATTAACAAGTACGTTCGAAATTAAATTAAATGATTTATTTTAAAAATAAAAGAAAACATGACTGTAACTTCAGAATTAGACCTTGGCAGTAGCGCCATCGCGTTTAGAAGATGTCAAAAACATTAAGTTTGACAGTCGTTGAGCTTTGGTTGGAGGTCGTACGAGAAAACACTATTTTCTATAATTAATTAATTAAATAAATAAAAATAAAACCCTAAATACTAGTATAAATACGGTATGCTACAGGGCCATCGTCTTCTTCATTTTGCACAGCCGCAAGAACCCATATTTGCTCAATTCTTTGAGCTTCGTTTTCTCCTCTGATACTCAACGAAAATCTTCGTACCAATACCCGTTTCGAAGCTCTTCGCGAGCTCTTTGATTCTAGATAAGGAGCATCCGTCACCGTGCCTCGACGAAGCCGCCATACCCCCGCAAACAGCCGCCGTTCGCACCTCCCTGGGCCCCACCGCCGCCGCCGCACACTCCCCTCTTCTGGCCGATCGTAGCTCTCTCCAAGACGGTCCACCTCCAACAAACGGTTCGTCGTTTCATCAACCGTAGCTCCCGCAATCTGAAAACAAAGATTTGAACCTCTCTTGAAGATAAAAGCTTCAGATTTAGTCACGCTTATAAGCGTCGCAGAGTCAGTTGTTAAAGGCTGATTTCTAATTTTTCATATGAACTTGAATGCTAATTGTTTCAGATCCGCAACCGTCTTGAATTCGAACACCAAATCTGACCAAACTCGATTCATCTCAGAACCAACAGCGGTGAGAATTTATTTTTAATTAAATTTAATTTATTTAATTATTTATTAATTCTTTGTTATTAAAGAATATTGACTGATCTGCTATGTAGCAATATTGAAATACGGATCTAAGTTGTTTATGACTGTATGATGTTAGATCCGCGAATCTAAACGTTAGATCTGAAATTATTGGCTAATTAAAATAGATTATTTGTTAATATTATTGAATTATGTCTCACCGATTTATCATATGCCAAAATATACATCACCCTGTATGTTATTTTGATTTGAACTGTTAGATCTAGATCTCTTGGATTATTTGAATGTTGTGGATTTGTTGATATGAAATTTACAATTTATTTTGTAAATTAAAAATTAGAAATTGTTGTTGATATGAAATTTACAATTTATTTTGTAAATTAAAAATTGTTGTTGATATGAAATTTACAACTTATTTTGTAAATTAAAAATTAGAAATTGTTGTTGATATGAAATTTACAATTTATTTTGTAAATTAAAAATTAGAAATTGTCGTTGATATGAGATTTACAATTTATTTTGTAAACTATAGTTAAAATTTGTCATTGTCATAAAATTTACATTTTATTTTGAAAATTTAAAGTTAGAACTTGGCGATGTCGTAAAGTTTACATTTTATTTTGAAAATTTAAATTTAGACTTTGCGATGACATTAAAATTACATTTTGTTTTGTAAATTTAAAATTAGAATTTCCAATGTCATGAAGATGTACATTTTATTATGTAAGTTAAAATTAGAATTTTTGATGACATGAAATTTTACATGTTACTATGTAAATAAAGTATTTTCACCGTATGCATAAATTTACATTATTTTCAATGTCAATTAAATAGTAAATTTAACCGTAGGATGCTATTAACATTTTTAATGATAATATAACACTATGGGTTGTCATTAACATTTTTAATGTTAATATTTAAAAGGAATTTAACCGTAGGAAGATTTACATTATTTTTAATGAAATAGAAAGAATGGATTTCACATTGTAATTAGAGAATGAAAATTTACATTCTCCCCAATATAAATATGTATGAATTTCACCGTGTGTACATTTTACATTATTTTTAATTTGAATTATATAGTAATTACAACGTAGGATAATTTTTCACTATTTTATAATGAAAATAAAAAGTCAACATTTTTATGTTGAAAGTAAAAAGATCATCTTTTTATGTTGTAAATAAAAAGACAACATTTTTATGTTGAAATTAAAAAGGCAATCTTTTTACGTTGAAAATAAAAAGACAATATTTTTATTGTAAATAAAAAGATGAAAATTTGACGATGTAAATAAAAAGGACAATCTTTTTGAAATTAAAATAAAAAGATGAGTTTTTTTTCGGTGAATATAGAAGAAGTTGATATTTTTGCATCGTAAAAAAAAAATATATCATTTTTACGTGGTAAAATAGAAAAGATAATATTTTTACATTGTAAAATAGAAAAGATAATATTTTTACATTGAAAAATATAAAAGGGATATTTTTACATTATAAAGAGAAAACGTTGACATCTTTACATCGTAAACACAAAAGTGAATATTTTTACATTGTAGGTAAAAGAATGAAACTTTATGATGTAAAATAAATTGCATCGTCATTTGAAGTTAAAGAATGAATTTTTGGCATGTGAAATAAATAATATTTTTATATGTTACGCAAGTTTACATTTTATCCAATGTAAATAAATAAGAATGCGTCATGTAATGCAAGTTTGCATTTTATTTTATTTTTAATGAAAATAAAAGTAAGATTCTGAGAATGCGTCGTTAAGTAAGAAATTTAATTATCTTAAATATATAAGACGAGAATTAGCCGTTATAAAATGATATAACGACATAAAATAGTTTTCCAAAAACTATAA
The DNA here is from genome assembly GCA_030737875.1 of Allium sativum. Taxonomy (NCBI): domain Eukaryota; kingdom Viridiplantae; phylum Streptophyta; class Magnoliopsida; order Asparagales; family Amaryllidaceae; genus Allium; species Allium sativum. The sequence goes on from CM060919.1 coordinate 437,796,259, forward strand.
GTATGCGAGGTTATTTGGGAAGTCCGAGATACTCTCATCCCAAATTAAACCAAACGACGTTGAAGATCGAAGTAGTAGAGTTGACGTATGAAGACCGTAAATCTTCCCTCGAATGGACGATGACTAAGACTCTGAATTGACTTGCTCCCAATTCAAGGGTCAAGGACATTGGCCAGACGTACGTGTTGATTTCACGGCTTTGACTTTCGCTCAGACCCAGAGCATAAGTATAAATGGATTGTGTGTCTGACATCGTACCCCATTGGATATCAAGTTGTTGGTTTTCTGTTAATATATAAATGATTGGTGGTGGAGGATTTATTCTCTACTTAACACCCGTTTATATATTGACGGACGATCGACGGCACGGTATGGAGTGACAGTGTGGCATACTAAGATGCAATGATCAAGGTTTCTTGTTGAAAAGCAGAACCTTGCGGTGACGATCAAAGCACCGCTTGAATAAGCAGAGCTTTGTGTATTACGTAACTTCACGAGCCTCACAAACCGGTAGAGTCTAAAACGGGAGAAGGGAACGAAGGGAGAGCAGCACGTTTCTTTCTAGCTAGAAGTGGTGTTTGGGTTTTAACACGGCCTGACATTTTACTTATGTGGATGATGGAATGAGGCGCCTCGGATAGGTCCTATAGGATCGGGAAACGTGTGTTCAGGTATAACTAATCCACTAAGCTGTATTTGTGGACCGGCCCTGCAGCTATCCAAGGGTTCTCCGCGGGGAATCCTGAGACACTAGCTAGAGTGCTCGAATCGGTAAGGAGCTCCTCCCTAGCCTTGACTCAGATGGAAATCCAAATTCCAAATACGACCCTACGGATTTGATTGTATTACTAGTACGGAGGCATAGTATATGGTACCTATGCTTCCTAGGATAGATACATTTATTTTGAAATGTTTTGTTATAAATATTAATAATATTAAACCCGTATTTGCCGTATTTAGCATGTTTAATCACCATAAGGGAAAACTCTATCCTCTGGTGTGCGTTGCATTGTGTGATGGGACTTGAGTCTTATGGTGATTTCATTTTTCAAAAAAACATTGCGTTGATTAAACGATTTATTCCTCTGCTTGTTCTGACACTTAAAATTATGCACGGCAATCCATTGAAATAAATCTGTTCCGCATTATCGGCATGGTCTTTGGATTTGCCATATTATGAATAGTATAATAGTTAAGAATTCTCACACCAATCCCACGACTGACCTATAGTTTGTTTCACCTTTTTGCAAACTTGGGTGCCCTCCTTTCTACACGGGCAGCCAAGTAACAGGTATTCTTTTGCTTGGAGTCTTTTCTTTGGAGCTGCTTATCATTTTCCTTGGACCAGCTTTTGACGTAGAGGTGATGACTTGGAGCTTCGAAGACTTTCTATCATTTGCTTTTATCGCATTTCCTTTTTCATTCCAGACATTAGACTTATTTCCATTTCATGTCATTTATTTTGGAATTGGGATTTATGTCCCTTTTCTGCAAACTTGATGTAGTAACTTAGAATTCTGTGACTGTGGATTTTCTATTGTTGATGACATTATATTTCCGCTGCTATGATGTTGTTACTATATGGATTTCCTTTACTATGTTGTTTCTGTGACTTGTTATATTATATTTATGTTGTATTCCAAATTATTACTCCTACTTTCACACCGTGGAAGTTTGGGGTTATCACAGTTGGTATCAGAGCTTTGGTTTACAAAGCGGAATATAACATAATTATAATAATTCGTTTTCGTAGAGTCACTATATTCTATGGCGAACATTTCAAGAGATACATAATAGTCAGTCATTCTATCATAATCTTTATCCATCCTTCTATCTTTATCATTTCTCAAAATCATCATTAAAGTTGTTCTGACTCTTTCTTTGACCGTACAGAAACAACTAGAAAATGAGTTCCGCTGCTGCTAGAGCTGCTAGGGCCAGGAGAAGGCAAAATACCACCGTGACTGAGGAGCCCACTGTCCAACAACAACCACCACCTCCGCCTCGGCCCTTTGATTTGGATAAGGTGGCGAAGAAGTTCAAAAACTTAGGAGGAGTGCCATTCAAAGGTACAGAAACTGTGACACAGGCTTAAGCTTGGCTGAGAAACTACGAAAAGATTTTTGAAGGATTGGAGCTACCGGATCAGAGGAAAAGATTCATGGCTTCATGGCTACTACAAGAAGAAGCTCAAAACTGGTGGGACGTAGTCACGATTGGAGGGATTGCTGATGATATGTCTTGGACAAGATTTAAGGAGCTTTTCAATGACAAATACATCCCGAGGCAGGAGGTAGAAAGACTGCATGACGAGTTCGCCAATCTAAAGCAAGGCGACAAGACCATCTCAGAGTATGTTCGAAGGTTTGAAGATCTCTCCCGTTATGCCCCTGAACTGATTCAGGATGACTTTCAGAAGAACAAAAGGTTCATAAATGGGCTTGCGAGGAAATATATTGACAGAGTCACGGCCCACATCGATCTTTCTTTCAATAAGCTAGTGGAGTTTGCTTGTCGATATGAGGAGAACGATAGGGAGATTTCTCAACAGGATAGAGAGAGAAGCTTGGCCAACAACAAAAGGAAGCAGCCAGAGAAGAAGACTGAAGGGAGCACTTCTGGGCCCGCCAAGAAGTGGGATAAGTCAAAGGTGCAATGCTTTAACTGCCAGCAATTTGGACATTATAGCTCGGAATGCAAGAACCCAAAGAAGGCTAGGAGTGATGACACCAAAGACTGCTATAATTGTCACAAGAAGGGTCACATCAAGTCTAACTGCCCACTGTTGAAGGGAGCTCAGATTGCACATGTGTATGACGGGGCAAGTGCACCATCTTCCTCCGCACCTACTGAGGGAGGTAAGCCTGATGTTTTAGATGGTATCATTTCTATTAAAAATATTCCTGTCACTGCTTTGTTTGATACGGGTGCATCAAGAAGTTTTGTCTCAAGCAACACGGTTAAGAAGTTGAAATTAAAACAAAGAAGTCTAAAGGAACCAATTAATGTTCAGAATCCTGTTGGAGGTTCTATCGCTCTTGATTCATACTGTCGAGTACCCATTTCTTTATCTTACTTTCAGTTCCCCTTTAACTTGACCATTATGAATTTTTCTGAGTTTGATATCATCCTTGGTCTGGATTGGCTAACAAAATATGACGTTGAAGTGCTATGCTCAGAAAGAATAGTAAAGGTGAAAACAGGGCTTGGAAATACTGTTACTATACCTTGCCATGGCTCGAAATCTGATAGAAAGGAATTTTGGTCTTCCCTCGAAATCACTCCTATTTCCCTAGAGAATATTCCCATGGTCAAAAATTACGCTGATGTATTCGAAGAAGTAGACAGCTTACCACCGCGAAGGGAAATCGATTTCAGAATTGATCTTGTTCCGAATGCAAGACCTGTAGTCCATGCTGTCCGAAGGATGACCCCTAAAGAAAAAGAAGAGTTGCAAGCCCAAACTAAGCAGCTCTTATTGAAGGGACTAATCCAGCCTAGTTTTTCCGAATGGGGTGCAACTGTGGTGTTTGTCCCCAAATCTGACGGTACTCTAAGGCTCTGCGTGGATTACCGTGACCTAAATAAACAAACATTGAAGAACAAATACCCCTTGCCTCGCATAGACGATTTGATGGATCAATTAAATGGGGCCAAGGTGTTTTCGAAGATGGATCTAGCCACGGGTTTTCACCAACTCCGCATAGCTGAAGAATGCATTCCTTTGACTGCTTTCAGAGGTCCTGACACATTCTACGAATGGTTGGTGATGTCGTTCGGGCTGTGCAATGCTCCAGCCTACTTCGTTGACTTAATGAATAGGGTCTTCCGCGAGGTCCTAAATAAATTTGTCCTAGTCTTCATTGATGATATCCTTATCTATTCTAAAACTAAGGAGGAGCACGAAGGGCATTTAAGAGAAGTGTTGGAGACTCTGCGAAGAAATATTTTAAAAGCAAAATTTTCAAAATGCACGTTTTGGCAAGAGGAGGTAAAATTCTTGGGCCATGTTGTGTCAAAAGAAGGAATCGCAGTTAATCCAAGTAAAGTTGCCGCCATTCGAGATTGGAAGCGACCCAGCACTCCTACTGAAGTAAGAAGCTTCCTAGGTTTGGCCGGGTATTATAGGAAATTTGTCGAAGGTTTCGCCAAGCTATCTAGCCCATTAACAAAACTTACCAAGAAGAATGCCAAATTCAATTGGACATCAGATTGTGAGGAGGCATTCCAAAAGCTAAAGGTGAGTTTGACTACTGCTCCCGTACTCACCATCATCGATGGCAACCAAGATTTAAAGGTCTATACGGATGCTTCTCAAAGTGGTGGTCTTGGCGCAGTACTTATGCAAAGGGGCAGAGTTGTTGCATATGCAAGCCGACAATTAAAGCCGCATGAGAAAAATTATCGTGTCCATGACTTAGAGTTACTGGCCGTAGTCTTTGCTTTAAAAATTTGGAGACATTATCTTTTGGGCGAAAAATTTGAGTTATACACCAACCATCAATCTTTGAAATATCTCTTCGATCAAAAGGATCTGAATTTAAGGCAGCAAAGGTGGCTAGAATTCCTTGCGGCGTACGATCTCGACATCCTATATACGCCGGGGAAAGCCAATGTGGTGGCAGACGCACTCAGTAGACAGAATGCCATTGTCGCAAGCCTTATCATTACCCCCTCTTTGATCGATAAAATTTCCGCTCTTCAAAAAGATGATAAATTTATTCAAAGAATTATTAAAAGAATCCAAGATGGAGAGAACACAAGCTTCCAAATTGATGGCAAGGGAATTCTTAGATTGCAAGGTCGGATTTGTGTTCCAAATATCCCAGAGCTCGTAAGGGAAGTTTTAGACGAAGGACACAAGTCAAAGCTTCGCATCCACCCAGGTGTGAGCAAGATGTATAAAGATTTAAAGCACACTTTTTGGTGGAAATCTATGAAGAGGGATATATCCATATATGTAAGCAGATGCCCGACATGCCAACAAGTGAAGAGCGATCAACAAAAGCCTGCGGGATTGTTGCAGCCATTAGAAGTTCCTGATTGGAAGTGGGACCAAGTCTCTATGGATTTCATAGATGGTCTGCCTCGTACTAGGAAGGGAAATGACAGCATATGGGTGATCGTGGATCGTTTCACCAAGTCCGCTCATTTCATACCCGTCAAATCCACCAGAACTGCTCAAAGTCTGGCGCAAGTCTATTTCAAAGAAATCGTCAGGCTACATGGGTAATAAAGCTAAATCTTTCCCTCTCTTCATAATTTGAATAGGAAGTTTTTCTTTTGCAAAATAAATTTTAATCCTTTCTTTCCGCAGAGTCCCTAGTAGCATTGTTAGCGATCGTGATCCTATCTTTGCTAGTAAATTTTGGGAAGCATTCCAAAACGAGTAGGGAACGAAGTTGAATCTTAGTACCGCGTATCACCCTCAGACTGACGGCCAGACTGAGCGAGTGAATCGCATTCTAGAAGATCTATTGCGAGCTTGTATACTCGATTCTGGAGGGTCTTGGGAGGATCACTTGCATTTAGTTGAATTCTCGTACAACAATAGCTATCAAGCAAGTTTGAAAATGTCTCCATTTGAAGCCTTATATGGTAGGCCATGTCGATCGCCAGCGTGTTGGGTTGAAAAAGGAAATCGGCTTGTGTTGGGTCCTGACATGATCCGAGAAGCTTCGGACAAAGTTGACTTTATTAAGAAGCGACTATTGGCGGCCCAAAGTAGACAGAAAAGTTACGCAGATGTGAGAAGGCGAGAGCTAGCTTTTGATGTGGGTGACTATGTCTATCTGAAAGTCGCTCCAATGCGAGGTGTTATCCGTTTTGGAAAAACAGGGAAACTAGCACCCAGATTCATCGGCCCTTTCCCTATTCTTGAAAAGATTGGCACCCTAGCTTACAGAATTCAGATGCCCGACTGGTTGCCTGGAGTGCACGATGTATTCCATGTATCTCAACTTCGGAGGCATGTCCATGATCCGGATCTGGTTATGGAGGAAGCTGCACAACAAGATTTGGAAATTACCCCAAGCCTAGCAGTGAGGAGAGAGCCACTGAAAATTATTGGCAAAGAAACTAGGGTGTTGAGGAATAAAAGAATCAACCTAGTCAAGGTGCAATGGAGTAGTGACCCTAGAGACTGCACTTGGGAAACGGAGGAGAGCATCAAACAGGCCTATCCCAACTGCAAATTGGATACCTCCGATTAGGTTTTGTTTTGAGGTACGTATAATCTTTTCAGTATCCCCTGTGTTGTTTCCTACCCTTCTAATTTTCCTTTTTCCTTTTCGAGGACGAAAAGTTCTTAAGGAGGGGAGATTGTAACAACCCTGAAATTTGGGGTCAATTTAAAATTTTCATTTAGGGGTGTTTAAAAATTTAAAATAAATTATTTCAAATAAAATGAATGGGAATTTGTTGAGCAAAGTTAATGCAAAGTTAAGCCAAAAATAAATTGCATAGAGAATTAGAAATAGGAAGGTAGTTTGAAAAGTCAAACTTGAACTTTGACCTACTGCACAGGATGCAGAATAAACTGGATTTTGGTGAAACGAAAAATATCTAAATCTGTTAATGAGTCACTTTTTAACGAATCCGAAAAATCGAAGTTTCATAGCGGAAATCAAAAGTTATGGCCAAAAGAATTTCCAACGAAACCACTTTTGTTGGGTCCAGAATTTAAAATTATTGCTAGGTTTCAAATTTCATGATTTTTGAAGCGAGCATGTAAGCGTGGCAAAAGAATTTGAGTTTTGTCAGTTTCGGTCAAAATTAATTGACTGAAAAATAGCCATTTTTCAAACAGTCTCAGAATGAGGTGAAATAGATTTTGTTAGGACCGTATAGACATAAGAAAGCCAAAAATAATTTTTCTGGATTTTTCTGAGCTAGTATGTGGCCCTAGTGGAATTAACAAGTACGTTTGAAATTAAATTAAATGATTTATTTTAAAAATAAAAGAAAACATGACTGTAACTTCAGAATTAGACCTTGGCAGTAGCGCCATCGCGTTCAGAAGACGTCAAAAACATTAAGTTTGACAGTCGTTGAGCTTCGGTTGGAGGTCGTACGAGAAAACACTAGTTTCTATAATTAATTAATTAAATAAATAAAAATAAAACCCTAAATACTAGTATAAATACGGTATGCTATAGGGCCATCGCCTTCTTCATTTTGCACAGCCGCAAGAACCCATATTTGCTCAATTCTTTGAGCTTCGATTTCTCCTCTGATACTCAACGAAAATCTGCGTACCAATACCCGTTTCGAAGCTCTTCGCGAGCTCTTCGATTTTAGATAAGGAGCATCCGTCACCGTGCCTCGACAAAGCCGCCATACCCCCGCAAACAGCCACCGTTCGCACCCCCCTGGGCCCTACCGCCGCCGCCGCACCCTCCCCTCTTCTGGCCGATCGTAGATCTCTCCAAGACGGTCCACCTCCAACAAACGGTTCGTCGTTTCATCAACCATAGCTCCCGCAATCTGATAACAAAGATTTGAACCTCTCTTGAAGGTAAAAGCTTCAGATTTAGTCACGCTTATAAGCGTCGCAGAGTCAGTTGTTAAAGGCTGATTTCTAATTTTTCATATGAACTTGAATGCTAATTGTTTCAGATCCGCAACCGTCTTGAATTCGAACACCAAATCTGACCAAACTCGATTCATCTCAGAACCAACAGCGGTGAGAATTTATTTTTAATTAAATTTAATTTATTTAATTGTTTATTAATTCTTTGTTATTAAAGAATATTGACTGATCTGCTATGTAGCAATATTGAAATACGGATCTAAGTTGTTTATGACTGTATGATGTTAGATCCGCGAATCTAAACGTTAGATCTGAAATTATTGGCTAATTAAAATAGATTATTTGTTAATATTATTGAATTATGTCTCGCCGATTTGTCATATGCCAAAATATACATCACCCTGTATGTTATTTTGATTTGAACTGTTAGATCTAGATCTCTTGGATTATTTGAATGTTGTGGATTTGTTGATATGAAATTTACAATTTATTTTGTAAATTAAAAATTAGAAATTGTTGTTGATATGAAATTTAGAATTTATTTTGTAAATTAAAAATTAGAAATTGTTGTTGATATGAAATTTACAATTTATTTTGTAAATTAAAAATTAGAAATTGTCGTTGATATGAGATTTACAATTTATTTTGTAAACTAAAGTTAAAATTTGTCATTGTCATAAAATTTACATTTTATTTTGAAAATTTAAAGTTAGAACTTGGCGATGTCGTAAAGTTTACATTTTATTTTGAAAATTTAAAGTTAGACTTTGCGATGACATTAAAATTACATTTTGTTTTGTAAATTTAAAATTAGAATTTGCAATGTCATGAAGATGTACATTTTATTATGTAAGTTAAAATTAGAATTTTTGATGACATGAAATTTTACATGTTACTATGTAAATAAAGTAATTTCACCGTATGCATAAATTTACATTATTTTCAATGTAAATTAAATAGTAAATTTAACCGTAGGATGCTATTAACATTTTTAATGATAATATAACACTATGGGTTGTCATTAACATTTTTAATGTTAATATTTAAAAGGAATTTAACCGTAGGAAGATTTACATTATTTTTAATGAAATAGAAAGAATGGATTTCACATTGTAATTAGAGAATGAAAATTTACATTCTCCCCAATATAAATATGTATGAATTTCACCGTGTGTACATTTTACATTATTTTTAATGTGAATTATATAGTAATTACAACGTAGGATAATTTTTCACTATTTTATAATGAAAATAAAAAGTCAACATTTTTATGTTGAAAGTAAAAAGATCATCTTTTTATGTTGTAAATAAAAAGACAACATTTTCATGTTGAAATTAAAAAGGCAATCTTTTTACGTTGAAAATAAAAAGACAATATTTTTATTGTAAATAAAAAGATGAAAATTTGACGATGTAAATAAAAAGGACAATATTTTTGAAATTAAAATAAAAAGATGAGTTTTTTTTTTGGTGAATATAGAAGAAGTTGATATTTTTGCATCGTAAAAAAAAAATCATTTTTACGTGGTAAAATAGAAAAGATAATATTTTTACATTGTAAAATAGAAAAGATAATATTTTTACATTGAAAAATATAAAAGGGATATTTTTACATTATAAAGAGAAAAAGTTGACATCTTTACATCGTAAACACAAAAGTGAATATTTTTACATTGTAGGTAAAAGAATGAAACTTCATGATGTAAAATAAATTGCATCGTCATTTGAAGTGAAAGAATGAATTTTTGGCATGTGAAATAAATAATATTTTTATATGTTACGCAAGTTTACATTTTATCCAATGTAAATAAATAAGAATGCGTCATGTAATGCAAGTTTGCATTTTATTTTATTTTTAATGAAAATAAAAGTAAGATTCTGAGAATGCGTCGTTAAGTAAGAAATTTAATTATCTTAAATAATTAAGACGAGAATTAGCCGTTATAAAATGATATAACGACATAAAATAGTTTTCCAAAAACTATAAGTATGCGAGGTTATTTGGGAAGTCCGAGATACTCTCATCCCAAATTAAACCAAACGACGTTGAAGATCGAAGTAGTAGAGTTGACGTATGAAGACCGTAAATCTTCCCTCGAATGGACGATGACTAAGACTCTGAATTGACTTGCTCCCAATTCAAGGGTCAAGGACATTGGCCAGACGTACGTGTTGATTTCACGGCTTTGACTTTCGCTCAGACCCAGAGCATAAGTATAAATGGATTGTGTGTCTGACATCGTACCCCGTTGGATATCATGTTGTTGGTTTTCTGTTAATATATAAATGATTGGTGGTGGAGGATTTATTCTCTACTTAACACCCGTTTATATATTGACGGACGATCGACGGCACGGTATGGAGTGACAGTGTGGCATACTAAGATGCAATGATCAAGGTTTCTTGTTGAAAAGCAGAACCTTGTGGTGACGATCAAAGCACCGCTTGAATAAGCAGAGCTTTGTGTATTACGTAACTTCATGAGCCTCACAAACCGGTAGAGTCTAAAACGGGAGAAGGGAACGCAGGGAGAGCAGCACGTTTCTTTCTAGCTAGAAGTGGTGTTTGGGTTTTAACACGGCCTGACATTTTACTTATGTGGATGATGGAATGAGGCGCCTCGGATAGGTCCTATAGGATCAGGAAACGTGTGTTCAGGTATAACTTATCCGCAAAGCTGTATTTGTGGACCGGCCCTGCAACTATCCAAGGGTTCTCCGCGGGGAATCCTGAGACACTAGCTAGAGTGCTCGAATCGGTAAGGAGCTCCTCCCTAGCCTTGACTCAGATGGAAATCCAAATTCCAAATACGACCCTATGGATTTGATTGTATTACTAGTACGGAGGCATAGTATATGGTACATATGCATCCTAGGATCGATACATTTATTTTGAAATGTTTTGTTATAAATATTAATAATATTAAACCCGTATTTGCCGTATTTAGCATGTTTAATCACCATAAGGGAAAACTCTATCCTCTGGTGTGCGTTGCATTGTGTGATGGGACTTGAGTCTTATGGTGATTTCATTTTTCAAAAAAACATTGCGTTGATTAAACGATTTATTCCTCTGCTTGTTCTGACACTTAAAATTATGCACGGCAATCCATTGAAATAAATTTGTTCCGCATTATCGGCATGGTCTTTGGATTTGCCATATTATGAATAGTATAATAGTTAAGAATTCTCACACCAGTCCCACGACTGACCCATAGTTTGTTTCACCTTTTTGCAAACTTGGGTGCCCTCCTTTCTACGCGGGCAGCCAAGTAACAGGTATTCTTTTGCTTGGAGTCTTTTCTTTGGAGCTGCTTATCATTTTCCTTGGACCAGCTTTTGACGTAGAGGTGATGACTTGGAGCTTCGAAGACTTTCTATCATTTGCTTTTATCGCATTTCCTTTTTCATTCCAGACATTAGACTTATTTCCATTTCATGTCATTTATTTTGGAATTGGGATTTATGTCACTTTTCTGCAAACTTGATGTAGTAACTTAGAATTCTGTGACTGTGGATTTTCTATTGTTGATGACATTATATTTCCGCTGCTATGATGTTGTTACTATATGGATTTCCTTTACTATGTTGTTTCTGTGACTTGTTATATTATATTTATGTTGTATTCCAAATGATTACTCCTACTTTCATACCGTGGAAGTTTGGGGTAATCACACTAATATTTTAAAATAATATTCAGTATTGGATCTAAATATGATTTTGATGTCCGATTTTGGATGGACACGAAAATATTTAAATATATAAAGCCATATTGATTACATTAACGCCATTTTGACGTGAATGATATTTTTATCGATTTTATTCATTTTTATAATGAATATCGAAAAGGAAGTGATTTCAAAATCTAATGTTTTGAAAATATTATCATATATATATATATATATATATATATATATTAATGGTATGGAATATTCAATTTTGATTTAAAATTGAAGATGAAGTTGAAATCGTTTTGAAAACAAATTTAAAACGATTTGTAAAATATGTTTTAAATGGAAATCGACGAGATATATATAATATATATACTTAATGGCCTGAATAGAACTCGCCGCGCCGTAGCAATTCGCGAATTTCGACCATTGACTTCGATTTGACATTACGGGAGATCCGACCGTCGGATTCTCCTAAAACCGGAACCGTTGGGTTTGTATCGAAAAGATCTTTCTAACGAATACAAGAAATTTGAAATCTAGCGGTGGATTTGGAATTATGTCCAAATCAAATTTGGAAAAGGTCGTTGTAAGTGCAGTTCGATGGCCGTTTATGGAAATCGACTGTACGGGCCTTGATAAAATTATTAAAAGTATTAATAATTTGTGTAAAATCATAAGAAATGATTTCAAAAGAATTGGGATGAAAAATTCCATATTTGAAAAGATAAAAATAATTTTTTTATCAAAATGAACTAGTTATTAACTAGATTTGAAATCCAATAATTTTTAAATAATATAAATTGGATTATTGAAATGGTTTTAAAAATAACCAGAAATTCCAATACATGAATTGGAATGGATTTGAATCGAAATTATCTTCGAAGTATTTCGCTGTTGGATTTCGTGATTATACAGTTATTGTTATGGAAATTTTAAAGATATATTTATGTATTTATTTCAAATACGATATTTTTTGGTTGCAAAATTTGATATTGAATATAAGCCGATATATTTTTTATTCAGAGCCTTGTATTTAATATCAAAATGGGATTTTGGGTTTGTCGTGAACGGTGTCTTAAATAACACCGTTCTTAAATCCGGTCGAGGAAAGAATAAATGTTTTAATTGAGATGGTTAGAGTTTCCAATTATCTTTGATAACTGGAATAAAATGGATTGTGAATTGGGTTTATCGTAAACTGTGTTTTTAACGACATTCGTTCTTTAACCCGATTTACAATGAAATGTGATTTGGAATCTATAAATCTTTTTGTTAAGATTTAAAGGAGATTTTCCAAAGTAAAGTTTTCCAATTTAGTACAATAAATTGGAATGGAATGGAATTCAATTGGATAATAATCGAAATGACCTTATGTGGAGGAAGACTGTTAATATATATGGAATTTAAAAGGCTTTGTCGTTATTCCAGTTATATTATCGGTTGGATATGGAAGTTATATCGATTATATATATTGATCTGTTTTCCGTGAAGATTCCAAAATTAACGGAATGTGATTTAGGTTTATTGTAGACTGTGTTTTAAATGACATTGGTTCTCTAACCCAGTTAAAGATAAGATTAATTTATTAACTTTGAAAAATCATTAAGTAATGATTTTTGAGATTAGAACTAAAGTAAAGTTTTAATGAATCTTTAATTAGATTGGAATGTGAATAAGATAATTAAATTTATCGAATTCATGAAATGATCGAGAATGGAGTATCACCAGTTTTGCTCCAAGCGATAGTTAAACGTTAATTAGATATGAACGTGAAATGGTCATTAATTTTACCGATAACACCGTGGTGTTAGATATGAAGAATTACCAGTTTTGTTTCATGGGATGAATAGGTTGGGGTTGGGAAATTAAGCAAATGAATACTTCGGTAAGGTGCGTTAATCCCGACTAGTTTGGATAAACCTTAATTTGGTTTGAATTGATATCCAAAGGAAGATTAAAGAATAAATTTAAAGAAGTTATCTTTAATAAAATTAATGGGAACCTTTCTTAGAGTATAAGAATATTTGAATAAAGGAATATTCTGAATTGGAATGAGGCGTATGTTGTGTTTTTATAGCATTTGTTTATGATATACGCGAGTTGTCCGGAAAGACCAGGTTTATTCCATTTTGAATAACTGAATCGGCGATGAGTCGACGATGAAGACGGTGGTTGAAGGCCGGAGGTCTTCACATAATTTGGATGATTACTGATGTTTTGATTGGGCTGTACACCCAAGACGAGGTAATAAGTGGTGATCGTCCAGACGTACTTGGAGATCGACTGGATATGCGAGGACCTCTCCCCTGTATTGGACATATGGGACGAGGAATAAGGTGCCTCCGGTTTCGTTCAGACCCAGAACGAACTTGTAAATGGATGTGTGTTTGACATTGGATTTCATTCTGTGTGATTGATAGACATCAATCACATGGCGTGAATTGCCTGTGTGACATGCTAAGATGAAAATGATCAAGCCTTCTGTTGAAAAGCAGAGTCTTGTGGTTGATGACTAAAGCACGGCTTTAATATAGCATAGCTTTGTGTATAACGTTAATTCGCGAGCCTCACACCCCGGTGTGAACCAGAAACAGGAAAGGACATCAGGGAGGACATGCGTTTCCTTCTAGTTAGGAGTGGTGTCTGGATTTTGCAAGTCAAGACGTTTTACTTATGTGGATGATGGATAGCGAGGCGCCTCGGTTATGTAACACCCCGCGTTTTATGAAATTAAAAATGTGGAAATATGTATATATATTATATACATAGATATATTTAAGAGAAAATTTAAATAATGACAATAAATATTCCGTGTAATAAGTTCATGCAGTGAAATGAAGGAAAAAATTAAGTGTAATACATGAAATGCGAAGAAACGCATGCGAACAATTAAACAAAAAAAAAGAAACAAAAAGAAAATTTCGAAGAGCTTCAGGAATTTGGTCACAAAATTAGCGTCATTGCATTCATGGCGATTTTCTAGCCAATTTAGACCTATGGTTTGCAGAAAACCGATTTAGGATAAAAAAGATATCTTTAAATTAAATATTGCAGCAAAACATGAAAAAGAGGAATGAGAAAAGAATAGTGTTTAGAATTGTTCTAAGGTTTGTAGGCAAAAGACTTAGTAGCTCATTTGGTTAGAACAAGTGACTTGCATACAAGAGGTACAGAGTTCGATCCCCGCTAGTGCCATCTTTTTGTTTTAGGGTAATGGCTAAAAAGTGGCTTAGTGTGAATGTAGTTCAAAAAAGTGGTTTAGAGTGAAAATGGTTAATTGGGAAGATAGCTAAGAAGATATATATATATATATATATATATATATATATATATATATATATATGACGCGTAGGTGTCAACACCCTGCTGCTGCGCATCATGTGGCACACGTGGCGCATTTTTGTTGGTCAAGGATTGTTTTTTTGAACGTGGCTTTTTCTGGTTGGTTGGGTGACGATTTTTCTTGTATTAGGGCTGATGTGGCTTTATTTGATTGGTCTGGTGAGGTGTCTTTGTGTCATGATGATTTGGATGGCTTAGATGAATCATAAGTAGATCTAAAGGCACATATTAATCCTAAACTTCTATATAATCACCCCAAACCTCAACCCTAAACCTCACAACACTAAACTATGATGTCATCATGTTGTTCAACTACAAACTAACCTAGCCGCCACCATAACAAATCAAATTCTAGATTAAAGATAAATGGATAAGAGATAAAGATTCAAAGCCTAAGAATTGGGAAAGGGAATTCTAGAACAACAACGAACGAATCAATGCCTACATCAACGGATTAGCTTAGCAACTTCAGAAATCAGATCCCAGAATTCAAGATCCGTTTTTCGTGAGTGCAGTTACTTTCACAAGATAATCGTTTAAATGTAATTGTGATGAGTTATGAATTGGATTGTATGAAAATGTTTTTAAATCTTATAAATTTTATGTCTTTGCAAACTATGTTTGGATTTATGCTTGATTTGATTCATTATATGCAAGTAATGTTCTATGTTAGTTAATATGCCTAATTACGTATGCAAGTTATGTATGCAAGTTTTCTCGATCTATGCAAGTTATGAAAGATTATATGACAGTCATGTTCATGCATGTAAGATCATATTATATATATTCATATGTTTAGATCTACATGTTTATATGATTAGATCCATATCAGTCCATATGTTTAGAACTATATGTTCATACGTTTAGATCTACATGTCTATATGATTAGATCCATATCAGTCCATATGTTTAGAAATATATGTTCATACGTTTAGATATACATGTTTATATGATTAGATCCATATCAGTCCATATGTTTAGATCTACATGTTTATATGATTAGATCCATATCATTCCATATGTTTAGAACTGTATGTTCATATGTCTAGATCTACATGTTTATATGATTAGATCCATATCAGTCCATATGTTTAGAACTATATGTTCGTATGTTTAGATCTACATGTTTATATGATTAGATCCATTTCAGTCCATATGTGTTGAACTATATTGTAACAACCCGAAAATCTAGGCCAGTTTAAAATTTTTATTTTGGCAATTTTAGTGAATTTTGCATATTTAAAATGAATTATTCTAAATAATATCGACGAGAAATTTATTTTGAATAGAATTCGAACGTATATATTATATACGTCGTCGTTAGAATATAATTAATTATATATAATTATAAAAAGGAATTGAAAATGACGTTGTAGTTCGATAATTCGATTTCAAAATTCAGTTGAACATACCGGGTGCAAAATAAACCGGATTTTAGTGAAACCAAAAATAATGGAATCTATTTGTGAATATCTTTCCAACGAATCCGAAAAATCGAAATTTCATAGCGGGAATCAAAAGATATGTCCAGTCGAAAATTCTGAATAGTCGCTATGGAATTTCGGCCCTTAAAAATAGCCATTTTGCAAACGACCTCGGATTTCGATGAAACCACTTTTGTTGGGTTCGTGATGTCAAATTATTGCTAGGTTTCAAATTTCATAATTTTTCGAATCAATATGTGAGCGTGGCAAAGGAAAACGCGTTTGACTAGTTTCAGTTGATTTTAATCGACTGGAAAATGGCTATTTTTCCAACGATCTCAGAATTCGACGAAACTAGTTTTATTAGGACCGTATCATCAATACAAAGCTAGAAAATATTTTTCGGGAATTTTTAGAGTTAGTAAGTGACCCCAGTAAATTGAAATGCGCGTTCAAATTCAATATATAGAGTTATATGTTGATTTTAACGGAAACTGATCGAAACGATCGAATCAACTTACGATACATATCCCATTGTGTTCGGAATGGGGGTAATTAGCTATGGACGACAGGCGGTGTGCCTCGTTTCGAGGTCGAAAATAAAAGTACCTTTTTGGAATTAAATAATTAAATAAATTAAAATTTCCCCCTTCTCTCTCCCCTTACATCACTCTGGCCCCCCGGATTTAAAATCAGAAAAACAGATCGAAGGAAAAAAAATCGAAGAGGGGCGACGCGGGGGGGGGGGACCCGCCGCCATCCCCCCCCCCCCCCCCGACCGTTTGCCGCTGCCTCCCTCTCCTCTTCTTCCTCCTCTTCCTTTCTTCTCTTCTCCGAACCCCTTCCTCCTCGCGCAGCTCCACCACGACACCCCCACAGCCACCTGCGTCGCCTTCAGTCGCACCCCCCCTGAGCCTCACCCCGACCTTCCCCTTGTCTCGCGTTAGTGAAAACCCCTCCCCCCTTCTATAATCGGTAAATTTTATTCTATTTTATTTCATTTTTATTTCAGTTTTATTTTAGGTTATTTAACCAATAGAAAATCTATTTATATATATATATATGCGAAGAAAATATAATTTTTATATAGTATAAATTAAAAAAATATGATTTTATATAATGTAGAGTAATAAAGATGTGATCTTTATAGTAGTAGCAATGTAAAGATATGATTTTTATAGTATGGAAAGCATTAAAACACGATTTTTATATTATATAGATAGTAAAAATATCATCTTTATAGATGTAGGGAAATAGAAATATTTATTTTTGAAAAGGCGAAATATTTATTTTTGAAAAGACGAAATATTTATTTTTGAAAAGACGAAATATTTATTTTTGAAAAGGCAAAATATTTATTTTTGAAAAGGCGAAATATTTATTTTTGAAAAGGCAAAATATTTATTTTTGAAAAGGCGAAATATTTGTTTTTGAAAAGGCGAAATCTTTGTATAGAGAATAGCGTGATAAAAATAGAATTTTTATCTATATAATAGCTATGTAAAAATAGAATTTTTATCTATATAGTAGCGAAGTAAAAATAGGATTTTTATATATTGAATAGCGAAGTAAAAATTCGATTTTTATATATTGAATAGCGAAGTAAAAATTCGATTTCTATATATTGAATAGCAAAGTAAAAATTCGATTTTTATATATGTAGTGAATACGGATGGCGAAAGTGACGAAAGTGACGAAAGAAGAAACGGCGGAGATTTTCTACATATGAAGAGTCGAGGCGTTTGGATTAGCTATTGGTGAGAACTCCTCACTCTAAATTCCTTTTTCTAGTTATATATATATATATACTAGGATGCAGACGGTGCTTAGCAGCACCCGACACTCGTCATCCACAGACCATGGATGGCTTGTTTGTTTGATTGATGTGTTGTGAAAATAGTTTGTGTTGTTGATATGAAATCGATAATAAAATGTGGATGGTTGAAATAAATTAATTATCGTTAAAAATATAATTTTTAACATGAAAGTGAATAAATAAATATTTATAAACAAATCGGCCGATTTGTTTATATACAATGATTTGACTGATATTGATTGGGATGATAAATTTTACACATCGCCCAACTGCACAAATAAAAATTTGTGTTGGTTGATTTGAAACCCCACACGGGTGTTGGGATGATATTTGAGTACACTAATCCCAATTATTTAATTGTATGTCGATCGATTGGTTGACAGACTGTGTAAGCGTTGATTATTTATATTTGATGCTTGTGCAGTTGTGTGGTGCACCTTGGATGATGGTTGATTGTTTATCGTTGCTAATTATATACATGTGTTGTATGGAACCCATATAATTAACGTTATATGGTAATTGATTGGGCCTCATTCCAATCGGGAAAATAATGAATATTATAAAAGAAAATTCATGTGTTGAATAATAAAAATAGTGATGTGTTGACAGTACTCATGTGTTGAGATTAGTCGTGTGTTGAAAGAAATATAGATTCATGTGTTGAATAGAATAAATATTCATTTGTTGAATAGAATAAAGAAGTTTTTGAAAAATATAAAGCCGTGTTGATTAGAGATGCGTTATTTTGACGCGAACGATATTAATATCGATTTTATTCGCTTTATAATGAATATTGAAAAGTGATTTCAAAATTTAATATTTTGAAATGAATTCGAATTGAATTAAATAGAAGGTAAATTCAAATTGAATTGAATTGAAACGAATTAGAATTTGAATTGAATTGAAACGAATTTGAATTCGAATTAAATAAAATTGAAATGAATTCGAATTAAATTGAAATCAAATCGATTTGAAATTGAAGATGAAGTTGAAATTGTTTTTGAAACGAATTTAAAATGATTTATAAAATACGTTTTAAAAGGAAATCGACGAAATATATAATATATATATATATTATATATATATATATAATGGCCTGAATAGAACGCGCCGCGCCGCGGCAGTTCGTGAATTTCGACCATTGACTTCGAATTGACGTTGTGGGAGATCCGACCGTCGGATTCTCCTAAAACTGGAACCGTTGGGTTCGTATCGAAAAGAGCTTTCCAATGAATATTAGAAATTTGAAATCTAACGGTTGGATTTGGAATTATGTCCAAATCAAATTTGGAAAAGGTCGCTGTAAGTGCAGTTCGATGGCCTTTGATGGAAATCAACTGTACGGGCCTTGATAAAGTTATTAAAAATATCTATAATTTGTGTAAAATCATAAGAAATGATTTGGGAAAAATTGGGCTGAAAAATTCCACATTTGAAAAGATAAAAATAGATTTGTATCGAAATGAACTAGTTTTGAACTAGAATTAAAATCAATTTATTTTTGAAACAAATAAATAGAATTTGAAAGTGATTTTGAAAATAATCAATATTCCAAATACGTGAATTGGACTGGAGTTGAATCAAAATTATCTTCAGAATATTTCGATGTTGGATTTCGTGACTATACAGATATTATTATGGGAATTTGAAAGATATATTTTATATCGTTATTTCCAATACGATATATGTTGGTTTCAGAATTTGATATTGAATATAAGCCGATATATTTTCTATTCAGAGCCTTGTATTTAATATCAAATATGATTTGGGTTTGTCGTGAATCGTGTTTTAGATGACATTGGTTCTTTAACCCAGTTAAAGACAGGATGTTGATTTTTGAAAAGATTAAAACTAAGTAGAGTTTTAATGAATCTTTAATTAGATTAAAATGTGAATTGATAATTTAAATTATCAAATATGAAAGGTGATCGAGAATGGAGTACCATCAGTTTTGCTCCAATGCGATAGTTAAATCTTTAATTAGATTTGAACGTGAAATGGTAATTAATTTTACCGATAACACCGTGGTGTTAGATATGGAGTATTACCAGTTTTGCTCCATGGGATGAATAGGTTGGGATTGGGAAATAAAATAAATAATTACTTCGGTGTGGTTCGCTAATCCCGACTAGTTTGAAATGATATCCGAAGGAAGATTAAAGATTAAATTTAGAAGAATTTATTTTGGATAAAATTAATGGGAACCTTTCCCTAAGAATGTGATTTTGTGAATAAAAGAATATTCTGAATTGGAATGAGGCGTTTGTTGTGTTTGTGTAACATTTGTTTATCATATACGTGGGTTATTCAGAAAGGCCGGGTTTATACCCATTCTGAATAACCGATT
The DNA here is from genome assembly GCA_030737875.1 of Allium sativum. Lineage (NCBI taxonomy): Eukaryota > Viridiplantae > Streptophyta > Magnoliopsida > Asparagales > Amaryllidaceae > Allium > Allium sativum. The sequence continues at coordinate 437,816,392 of CM060919.1, forward strand.
CGACGAGATGTCGAAGATGAAGACGGTGGTTGAAGACCGGAAGTCTTCACATCGTTTGGGTGATTACTGATGATCTCGATTGGGCTGTACACCCAAGATGAGGGAAACAGTTGGTGATCGTCCAGACGTACTTGGAGATGGATGGATATGCGAGGAAAGTGCCTCCGGTTTCGTTCAGACCCAGAGCAAACTTGTAAATGGATTGTGTGTCTGACATTGGATTTTATTCTGTGTTGATTGATCTCTATTAAATATACATCTGTTTGGCGGCGGAGAATTTATTCTCTTGCTTAACGCCCTTCTCTGAGACGTACGAGCTCAGAGGTTGTATATCGATGGACATCAGTCGCATGGAGTGAATTGCCAGTGTGGCACGCGTAAGTGGCAATTGATCAAGGCTTCTGTTGAAAAGCAAAGTCTTGTGGTTGATGATCAAAGCACGGCCTGTGTGGCGTAGCTTTGTGTATAACGTGAATTCGCGAGCCTCACACCTCGGTACGAGTTAAAAACGGGATACAGACCCAAGGAGTGCACGACGTTTCTTTCTAGCTAGGGTGGTGTCAGTGATCTACCAGCCCTGACATTTATATACTTTTCACCTGTGTGGTTGTTGGATACTAGGCGCCTCAGATATAGGTCTTTAAGGACCGGGAAACGTGTGTTCAGGAATAATTAATCCTCAAAAGTAAGAGAGGACCGACCTTGGAGGTTCCAAAGGATCAGAGTGGGGTCCTGAGACATTTGCTAGAGTGTCTCGAACGCAGAGAGGAGCTTGCCCTTGCCTCGGCTCATGACGGAAATCCAATTTCCAATACGTGATATTGCGTTTTTAATTGTAGAACTAGTACGGTGACATGATAGATGGTACCCATGCCGCCTATGATTGATATTTATGATTTGAATTGTTTTGACACTATACACCTATAATAGTATCAAATGATTTGTTTTTAAACGTATCAAGCATTATTTGGCTATTATAAGGGAAAACCCTATCCTCCGGCTTGTGTTGCATTGTGTGATGGGACCTGGGTCTTATAATAGCTTCATTTTTCCAAAGAGCATTGCGTTGTTTTGTTATATGTACTAGTATTCTTGGGAGGAAACCCGTTCCGTGTTATACGGCGTGGTCCCTTGAATTACTATATTTTAAAGTAAAGTTTTAAATAACTGTTTTAGTTCTCACACCAGTCACATGACTGACCTGGAGTTTATTGTTTTAACCTAAACTCTGGGTGCCCCTATTTTCCATACGGGCAGCTAGTAGTTTTGGTTTTGTAGATTTATATTCACAGGGTCCTGATTTACAGCTGGAACGATGCTCGGAAAGCTCTGTATTCGTGCATTACTTCTAGTTGTTCCCCTGCTGTGTAATTTATTGTAATCTCTGATATTTATCGAATGTAATTTATTCATTTATACTCTGTATATTCTTGTATCTGATGGAATTGTTGTAATATCAATGAAATGTTCTTCCGTCTGCGTTCTTTTGTGTGTTGTTCTCATCTCAATCCGGGCTTTCCTTACCGGGGGAGTTCAGATCGTTTTATATATGTTCATGTGTTTAAATCCGTGCAAGTTTATGTTTAGGTCCATGCTAGTTTGCACTCAATATGTTGATTGAATCTATGTTTATATGTTTACTAGATTTATGCCATCTTAGATCTATATTGTTTATGCCAGTTATGATGTCATGTGTTTCTTCCCTTTTTCCTTTTTTTTATGAGTTGGGCTAATTGCGAGCCTAAAGTATCACATGAACTATACATACGAACGACATGGGAACATTGGGGAAAAGTTTAGGTTGAATATTATGTAATTGACATAAAAATGGGTTGGGGCATAACTAGAAAATGTGGCATAACTTGAATTGACCACACTTATGGATAATTTACATATAAAATTGGACATGAATGGTAAATATGTAAATTGGCTAAAAGATGAACGTGCCTAACCCGAGGTTAAATTGAGTTGCGGTGTAAGACTGCCCGGAACCGCCCGGCACATCCAGCGACCGCAACAACACAGATCTAATGTGAGCGGTTAGCGCACTGTAAGGACCCGTAACTTCCCCGCGAAGGAAAGAGCGGATACTTCGAGAACAACACACATCGGAACGCAGATGGAAGAACATTTCATTGTTAGTTACAACAATTCAATCAGAATACAAGAATATACAAAGTATAAATCAATATTACACATTCGATAAATATCAGAGATTACAATACATTACATAGCAGCGGAAAATAATACAATACATAACTAGAAGAGATATACGGATACAAAGCTTTCCGGATATCGTTCCAGCTGTAAACCAGGATCCTGTGAATATAAATCTGCAAAACCAAAACTACTAGCTGTCCGTGTCAAAATAAGGGTACCCAAAGTTTAGGTTAAAACAATAAACTCCAGGTCAGTCATGGGACTGGTGTGAGAACTAAAACAGTTATTTAAAACTTTACTTTAAATAAGATATATCAAGGGACCACGCCGTATAACACGGAACGGGTTTCCTCCCAAGAATACCAGTGCATATAACAAAACAGCGCAATGCTTTTTGGAAAAATGAAGCTATTATAAGACCCAGGTCCTATCACACAATGCAACGCAAGCCGGGGGATAGGGTTTTCCCTTATAATAGCCAAACATGCTTAGTACGTTTTAAAACAAATCATTTGATACTATTATAAGTGCATAGTATATAAAACAACTTCAAATCATAAGTATCAATCATAGGCGGCATGGGTACCATATATCATGTCGCCAATACTAGGCTCTACAAACAAAATCACAAAGTCAACGTATTTGGAAATTGGATTTCCATCTGTGAACCGAGGCAAAAGATAGTCCTCACCGAATTCGAGACGCTCTAGTCCGCCTCTCAGGCAAGTACTCAGTCAAGCCTTTGAATCGTCAGGGCCGGTCCACACGGAGTGGATTAAAATGCCTGAACATGCATTTCACCGCCCTTTGGGGCATGAGTAAGCCAACGAATGACTACTCCATTGGTCCCGGATCGACCGATATATCCGAGGCGCCTCGCAACAGCAACAACCACATAATTCAAACTCATCAGGGCGTGTAAAACCACTGACGCCACTTCTAACTAGAAGGAAACGCATGCCCTCCCTGAGGTCCTCTCCCGTTTCTGGTTCACACCGGGTGTGAAACTCGCGAAGTAAACGTTACACAAAGCTACGCCACAAAGGTCGTGCTTCGTTCATCAACCACAAGACTTTGCTTTTCAACAGAAGCCTTGATCATTCGCCACTTAGGCATGCCACACAGGCAATTCACTCTATGCGTTTGATATCCATCGGTATATAACCCCTGAGCTCGTACGTCCCAGAGAAGGTCGTTAAGCAAGAGAAAAAATTCTCCGCCGCCAAACAGATATATATTTAATAGAAATCAATCACACAGACTGAAATCTAATGTCAGACACACAGTCCATTTACAAGTTCGTTCTTGGTCTGAACGAAACCGGAGGCACCTAGTACCCCACATATCCATCGATCTCTAAGTACGTCTGGACGATCAGCAACTGATTCCCTCCTCTTGGGTGTACATCCCAATCAAGATCATCAGTAATCACCCAAACGACGTGAAGACCTCCGGTCTTCGACCACCGTTGTAACAACCCGCAAATTCTGAACCAATTTAAAAAAAAATATTTTAGAAAATTTTAATGGATTTTGGGAATATAAAGTGATTTATTTTAAATAATAAATGCTAGAATTTATTTTATTCAAAGTTAGAACGAATAAATTTAATTTAAATACAAATGGAATTAGAAATAACGCAGTAGTTTGAAAAGTCAAACTTGAACTTTGACTGACCATATCGGACGCAAAATTTAACGGATTTTAGTGAAACCTAAAATATTAGAATCTATTTAAAAATATCTTTCTAACGAATCTGAAAAATTGAAATTTCATAGTGGAAATCAAAAGTTATGGCCAATTGAATTTTTAGAAAGGTCGTTGTAGAATTTGTATATGGGCCGAAGGGCTACTTTTCACATATGTAGGAATTTCGACTTGAAACCACTTCCATTGAGTTCGGAATGACGTTTCTGCATTGAAAAACAGTAAACACTTATATATTTTGAGTTTCAGAATTTATTTGTTTAAAAATGTATTTTTAATATTAAATATATTGGCCTTAAAAATAGTCATTTTTCAAACGACCTCTGTTTTTGACGAAACCACTTTTGTTGGAACCGGAATGTCAAATTATTGCTAGGTTTCAATTTTCAGAATTTTTCGAATTAATATGTGAGCGTGGCGAGAGAAAATGTGTTTTGACTATTTACTGTTAAATTTAAACGCCTTAAAAATAGCCATTTTTCAGACAGTCTCAGAATTCGACGAAAATAATTTTGTTGGATTCGTATCGGCATAAGAAAGCTAAAAATATTCTTTTTAGAATTTTCTGAGGTCGTATGTGGCCCTGGCATATTTACGGTCAATATTTAATTAATTAATTTTTAATGCAATTTTAAATAAAATATTTACATATTTCGAAATTGGGCCACGGGACCTGTCCCATTGCGTTCAGAAGGTGTCAAAACCTTAAGAACGACAGTCGTTGGGCCTAATTCTGAGTTAGTGGCTGAACGGGCCTTAATGGACTAATTAATTTATAAAATAATATAAATATACCGTATGAAATACGGTAGAAATACGAAACCTAATTCATTTCTCATGGCCGCCGTATTCTTCTATTCAATGGCCATCGTCCCTCCAAATTCAATCACTAATTTCTCTAAATCCAGACGACGAAAATCAACAAGCAATATACCAAATCGAAGAGCGTTCAGAGCTCTTCAAATCTGTACGGAGATGATGGGATGTAACGAAGCAAGGCGATCGGATTTTGGCCACGAAGGGTGCGGCTTTGGGTTCAGTTTCACGGTGATAGGGTCCACCGAGTCTGTCGGCGGTCTGGGCGAGGGTGGAGGCGAGGTCGGCGGTGCAGGCGGCGGTGTCTGATCAGGGTTTAACCCCCTCTGGTGGCGACCGACGATGAGGAAAGCAATTCGAAGGTGGGTTCTCTTGCTTCCAGGGAGAAACGAACGTGAGGAAGAAAGGGATTAGTCCCTTAAGCATGTAATTAAATTTATTTAATTATAATTAAATAAATAGTGTATTCAAATCTTTAAATGGCGATAACTCTTTCGTACAGCGACGAAAACACGAACCGTCAGTTGCGTTGGACTCGTCTTTCCGAGAGCTTCGCGATGGCATAGACCATAGATGATTCCAAGGCAGTCAAATTTTCAGCAAAAATCAATGTGAGATTCTTTATTTAAAATTAATAATAAATTAAATTATTTAAATTGCGATGTAATATATCTATGATTACGTTTCAGATCTGTTTGGTATTGGTAATGGATGATTCTGTGTTTGTATTGAATAGTATAGATCCATGTGATTGTCACTTATTCAATGTTATAACCTTGTTTAGATTTGAATTGATTTACTTGTCAATTCAAAATAAAAGAATATGGTTGTCACCATTTATATGTCGTCACCTTGTTTAGATTTGAGTTGATCAAATTTTCAATTCAAAAGAATAAAAAGATTTTATTTTGTTTGCATCCCTCGATGCGAACAAAATTACAAAAAAAAGATTATATTTTGTTTGCATTCCTTGATGCGAACAAAATGTTTAAACTAAAAGAGAATTATACTTTGTTTGCATCCCTTAACGCGAGCAAAGTGTTAGAATAAAGATTTTTAATAAAAAACTTATATTTTTATTTGTGTTCTTAAAACACAAATAAAACTTGAAAGTAAAACTTACTTTTTTTTTATATTTTATAATGTAAATATCACTTAAAAGTAAAACTTACTTTTTTATTTACATTTTATAATGTAAATATCACTTGAAAACAAAACTTACTTTTTTTTTACATTTTATAATGTAAATATGACTTGAAACTAAAATTTACTCTTTAAATTGTAAATATAACTTGGGAACAAAACTTATATTTTTATTTGTGTTCTCAAAAACACAAATATGACTTGAAACTAAAATTTACCTTTTTATTTACATTTCATAATGTAAATATAACTTGAGAATAAAATTTACCTTTTTATTTATATTTTATAATGTAAAAATAAAACTTGCTTTCTTGTTTTGCATTTACAATGCAAACAAACCTTTCAAAACAAAATTTACCTTTTTGTTCTTTTATTTGCATTTTAAAATGTAAATATACTTTGAAATAAAAACTGTCCTTTTATTTGCATTTTCGAATGTAAATATACATTGAAATTCAAGTTTATTCTTTATTTGCATTTACTAATGTAAATAAACATTAAAAATAAAATTTATTCTTTTATTTGCATTCACAAATGCAAACACATATTGGAAATAAAGTTTTGTTCTTTTATTTGCATTCACAAATGTAAACATGTTTTGAAAATAAAGTTTGTTCTTCTATTTACATTCAGCCATGTGTATATATATATATATATATATAGAAAATAGAAATTGTTCTTTTATTTGCATTTACCAATGCAAAATTTACATTGAAAACAAATTATTCATTTGCACTCACCAATGCAATACATAAATATATTGAAAATAAAGTTTATTTCTTTGATTGCATTTATCAATATATGTGCATTGAAAATTAATGTTTATTCTTTTATTTGCATTTATCAATGTAAATTTCAATGAAATTATAATCTATTTTCTTTATCTATAATTACCAACACAAATGTACACGTTTATACATTTAATAGAATTTGTTTAAATTATACTTTGAAAATAAATTTTGTTCTTTTATTTACATTCACTAATGTAAATATAATTTTGTAAACAAAACTATTATTTGTTGCATTCATAAATGCAAATACTCTTTTAAATAAATTTGTTTCTTTTATTTACATTCAATAATGTAAATACACTTTGTAAATGAGGTTCTTTTTACATGCACACAAATATAATTTTAAATGAAATAAAAGTCACATTGGTTATCTGCATTCCTTGTTGCAAATAAAACCTTAAAATAATGTTCATCTTTGTTTGCAATTCATTAATGCAAACAAACCATCAGATTTGAAATTATATTCTTGATTTATAATTTTGATATGAATAAATATTGTTTGAAATAAAGGTTAGAATTTAAAAGTTACATTTTAATAACTAAACATTCACATTTTTATCATTAAAGTAGAATAGACAAAAACACTCATTTTGTCTAAATTAAAAGAATAAAACAAAATATAGCATTGACATGTTTATTAGATTTGAAACTCAAATTATTCATTTTTGAAAATTTATATTAGTTAAAAACCAATTATTCATTTTTGTTAATTTACATTAGTTAAAAACAATTATTCATTTTAGCCAATTTATACTAGTTAAACAAAAATTTACATTTTGTTAGGAATATTCATTTTTGCCAAAATGAATTAGTTGTAGCAATTTATTTATATATAGATATATATATATATGTTGACAAGATATACACATGTCAAGATAGGTTAGTTAAATCAAAATATTTATCATTTTGCCTCATTAGAATTGCCAAAACAAAATAACCATTTTTGTTTAGAGTCTAAACTAGAAAAATAGTAATTGTCAATAGGTACAAAGTTATTATGCTTATTCATTCATTACAATAGAGATATTTGCTTGTCATCATTATATGTATTGTGTATTACACTTCCATTCACAAGTTACCGGACTTGTGTATGTGATTGGGACGATAATTTTCACACATCGCCCAAGTGCACAAATTAGTTTATCACTTGTTTCTTGGTTGAAACCGCACACGGGTGTTGGGATGAAAGTTTATATACACTAATCCCAATATTTAATTGTTTGTTGATCGTTAGATCGACAAGCTGTGATGAGCGTTATTATTTAATTTTAACACTTATACAGTGGAATTTACACTTTGGATGTAAATGGATGATTTGATGATGTGTGTGAAATCCATGTAACCCAAATTAGATGGTAAATGTTTGAGTCGCATTTCGATTCAGGTGTTCTTTTAAATAAGAATATTTTTACATTAGAAATCCTTTTTATATAATATATACATATTTTTTCAAAATACAGATTGTTAATTAAGTATATGTTAAAACAAGGAATATTTGTAAAGGATAAAGAATTTGTAATATAAAGAATACCATTCATTTAGAGTCTTTATATAAAGAATATTTTTATGATTATTTTAAAATATGTTTTTAAAAGATTACTAGCACTTGCAATCTTATTTTGTGATATGAAATAAATTGAGATGTGAAGTGGATTTATCGTGGACGGTGTTTTTAAACGACATTTGTCCTTTAATCCAATTTACATTGAAATTATTATTTGGAATTTATAAATCTATTTATAGATTTAAAAGGCATTTTCTAAAACCAAGTTTTTCCAATTTAATATATTAAATAGGAATTAAGTGGAAATTCGATTGGTAATAATCGAAATGGGCTTCTGTAAAAGAAGACCGATATTATATATGGAATTTAAGAGGTTTGCCGTTATTCCATTTATATTATTAGTCCGATACAGAAATTTATATCGATTATGTATTGATTTGATTTCTGTGGAATTCCATATTTCGGAAATTGATTTATAGATTTTATTTTCAGTGTTTATCTTTGATAAAATTAATGAGAGTCTTCTAAAACGAATATCTTATTAAAAGAATACTCGGAGTTGGAATGTGGCATAATGTGTGATTTTCCAACATTTGCTTTTTAATCCCAAAATACGCGAGATATTCTGAAAGACCGGGTTTAACCCATTCTGAATAATCATCACGACGATCAAGAGTCAAAGATGAAGACGGTGATTGAAGACCGAAGATTTTCACATCGTTGGGATGATGATGACTGGTATCTTGAATTGGGAATGGCCTTCCAAGGCAAGGTATTTGGTAATGATCGTCCAAACGCATTTGGAGATCGATGGACACGTTGTTTCGCTCAGACCCAGAGCGGACTTGTAAATGGATTGCGTGTCTGACATTGTATTCCTTTCTGTTGTATTTGTTGAACGCTACTGATTATATATTTCTGTTTGGTGGTGAAGAATTTATTCTTTACTTATCACCCTTCTCTAAGACGTATGAGCTTAGAGGTTATATATATATATATATATATTGGTAGATGATCAATAATATGGTAGGGTCTGACAATGTGACATGCTAAGATGCAAATGATCAAGGCTTTGTTGAAAAGCAAGCCTTGTGGCTAATGATCAAAGCATAGACTGTTTAGGCATAGCTTTGTGTATAACGTGACTTCACGAGCCTCACACCCCGGTATGAGTCAAAAACGGGATTAGGACTGCAGGGAGTGCACACGTTTCTTTCTAGCTAGAGTGGTGCCAGTGACCTACCAGCCCTGACATTTTACTTATGTGGATTTTGGATTGAGGTACCTCGGGGTTTTATAGGCCGGAAGTGGTCATACTTTAGGTTCATAGGAACCGGGAAACGTGTGTTCAGGCATAATTAATCCACTACCGTTAGGTGGGGACCGGCCCTGAAGATCCAAGGGTTCACTGCGGGGGATCCTGGGGCATTTGCTAGAGTGTCTCGAATCGGAAGAGGACGATCCCTAGCCTCGATTTCATGACAGAAAACCAATTTCCAATACGACACCATGGTTTTGATTGTAAACTTATATGTGGCGACATAGTATATGGTACCTATGCCGTCTAAGATTAATACATTAATATTGAAATGTTTTAAATATATACATATACACACTAATAATAATATCATTTTTACGTATCAAGCATCTCTTGACCATTATAAGGTAAAAGCCTATCCTCTGGTGTGCGTTGCATTGTGTGATGGGACCTGGGTCTTATAATGGTTTCATTTTTCTAAAAAGCATTACGTTATTTGATGATTTACTTTAATTATGCACTGGCAATCCAATGGAGTAAACCCGTTCCGCATTAGCGGCGTGGTCCTGTGATTAGCCTACTTATTAGATAAGTTAAGTATAGGATTCTCACACCAGTCCCACGACTGACCTGTAGTTTGTTTCACCTTGCAAACTCGGGTGCCCTCTTTCCACACGGGCAGTCGAGTAGCTTTTGCAGATATAGTTAAGCAGGATCCTGGATTGAAGTCTGAAGCTGGGTCCAGAATATTGATGGCCTTCCGCTGAGATTAGTTCCACTGCAATGTATTTAATTTAATGTAAATGTATCTTCCACTGTATTATTTATTGATGTACTCTGATATATTCTGTACTCTGATGTAACATTTATTATTGATGTTATAAAAGTCTGTGTTGTTGTCCTGATGTGTTGTATGCCCAAAGTTATCGTACGCGGTATTTGAACGGTTTTAATCGATCTTGCGATCGATTGGGGCCGGGCGAAATTCGGGTCGTTACAGCTGGTATCAGAGCCAGGTTTGCTCAAATCTTTGGGGTACAACTCGTTAGAACTAAACAGGAGACTCTTCAGAGGTTGGATTAGTAATATCCAATAGGAATACTCATTAGAGATAGGATCAACATTATCCTAGAATGAGAATACTCATTAGAGATGGGGTTAGCAATGCCCTAGAATGAGTCAGAGTAGAAAATTCATAATTAACGTACTTGCTATTATATATAGTTCGATTTTAGAAAATATGATTTTGAATATATAAAAGTTATATATTTTTTTTGAAAATTTAATCAACTAATTGATTGATGATTGTGTTGTGTGAATATGAGTTCAACTAATAAAATGATTAAACAATTAAAGAATGAAAATTAAATTAGTTAAATAAACAACTTTAGCTTCATTCCCTTTTCGAGGACGAAACGATCTTAAGTGGGGGAGATTGTAACAACAACCCGCAAATTCTGAACCAATTTAAAAAAAAATTATTTTAGAAAATTTTAATGAATTTTGGGAATATAAAGTGATTTATTTTAAATAATAATGGCTAGAATTTATTTTATTCGAAGTTAGAACGAATAAATTTAATTTAAATATAAATGGAATTAGAAATAACGTAGTAGTTTGAAAAGTCAAACTTGAACTTTGACTGACCATACCGGATGCAAAATTTAACGGATTTTAGTGAAACTAAAAATATTAGAATCTATTTAAAAATATCTTTCTAACGAATCTGAAAAATTGAAATTTCATAGCAGAAATCAAAAGTTATGGCCAATTCAATTTTTAGAAAGGTCGCTGTAGAATTTGTATATGGCCCGAAGGGCTACTTTTCACATATGTAGGAATTTCGATTCGAAACCACTTCCATTGAGTTCGGAATGACGTTTCTGCATTGAAAAACAATAAACACTTATATATTTTGAGTTTCGGAATTTATTTGTTTAAAAATGTATTTTTAATATTAAATATATTGGCCTTAAAAATAGTCATTTTTCAAACGACCTCTGTTTTCGACGAAACCACTTTTGTTGGAACCGGAATGTCAAATTATTGCTAGGTTTCAATTTTCAGAATTTTTCGAATTAATATGTGAGCGTGGCGAGAGAAAATGTGTTTTGACTATTTACTGTTAAATTTAAATGCCTTAAAAATAGCCATTTTTCAAACAGTCTCAGAATTCGATGAAAATAGTTTTGTTGGATTCGTATCGGCATAAGAAAGCTAAAAATATATTTTTTTTAGAATTTTCTGAGGTCGTATGTAGCCCCGGCATATTTTAATATACGGTCAATATTTAATTAATTAATTTTTAATGCAATTTTAAATAAAATATTTATAGATTTCGAAATTGGGCCTTGGGACCTGTCCCATTGCGTTCAGAAGGTGTCAAAACCTTAAGAACGACAGTCGTTGGGCCTAATTCTGAGTTAGTGGCTGAACTGGCCTTAATGGACTAATTAATTTATAAAATAATATAAATGTACCATATGAAATACGGTAGAAATACGAAACCTAATTCATTTCTCATGGCCGCCGTATTCTTCTATTCAATGGCCATCGTCTCTCCAAATTCAATCACTAATTTCTCCAAATCCAGACGACGAAAATCAACAAGCTATATACCAAATCGAAGAGCGTTCAGAGCTCTTCAAATCTGTACGGAGATGATGAGATGTAACGAAGCAAGGCGATCGGATTTTGGCCATGAAGGACGCGGCTTTGGGTTCGGTTTCACGGTGATGGGGTCCACCGAGTCTGTCGGCGGTCTGGGCGAGGGTGGAGGCGAGGTCGGCGGTACGGGCGGCGGTGTCTGATCAGGGTTTAACCCCCTCTGGTGGCGGCCGACGATGAGGAAAGCAATTCGAAGGTGGGTTCTCTTGCTTCCAGGGAGAAACGAACGTGAGGAAGAAAGGGATTAATCCCTTAAGCATGTAATTAAATTTATTTAATTATAATTAAATAAATAGTGTATTCAAATCTTTAAATGGCGATAACTCTTTCGTACAGCGACGAAAACACGAACCGTCAGTTGCGTTGGACTCGTCTTTCCGAGAGCTTCGCGATGGCGTAGACCAGAGCTGATTCCGAGACAGTCAAATTTTCAGCAAAAATCAATGTGAGATTCTTTATTTAAAATTAATAATAAATTAAATTATTTAAATTGCGATGTAATATATCTATGATTACGTTTCAGATCTGTTTGGTATTGGTAATGGATGATTCTGTGTTTGTATTGAATAGTATAGATCCATGTGATTGTCACTTATTCAATGTTATAACCTTGTTTAGATTTGAATTGATTTACTTGTCAATTCAAAATAAAAGAATATGGTTGTCACCATTTATATGTCGTCACCTTGTTTAGATTTGAGTTGATCAAATTTTCAATTCAAAAGAATAAAAAAGATTTTATTTTGTTTGCATCCCTCGATGCGAACAAAATTACAAAAAATAAATAAAAAGATTATATTTTGTTTGCATTCCTCGATGCGAACAAAATGTTTAAAATAAAAGAGAATTATACTTTGTTTGCATCCCTTAACGCGAATAAAGTGTTAGAATAAAGATTTAAAAAAAACTTATATTTTTATTTGTGTTCTTAAAACACAAATAAAACTTGAAAGTAAAACTTACTTTTTTTTTTATATATTTTATAATGTAAATATCACTTAAAAGTAAAACTTACCTTTTTATTTACATTTTATAATGTAAATATCACTTGAAAACAAAACTTACTTTTTTTTACATTTTATAATGTAAATATGACTTGAAACTAAAATTTACTCTTTAAATTGTAAATATAACTTGGGAACAAAACTTATATTTTTATTTGTGTTCTCAAAAACACAAATATGACTTGAAACTAAAATTTACCTTTTTATTTACATTTCATAATGTAAATATAACTTGAGAATAAAATTTACCTTTTTATTTATATTTTATAATGTAAAAATAAAACTTGCTTTCTTTGTTTTGCATTTACAATGCAAACAAACTTTTCAAAACAAAATTTACCTTTTTGTTCTTTTATTTGCATTTTCAAATGTAAATATACTTTGAAATAAAAATTGTCCTTTTATTTGCATTTTCGAATGTAAATGTACATTGAAATTCAAGTTTATTCTTTATTTGCATTTACTAATGTAAATAAACATTAAAAATAAAATTTATTCTTTTATTTGCATTCACAAATGCAAACACATATTGGAAATAAAGTTTTGTTCTTTTATTTGCATTCGCAAATGTAAACATGTTTTGAAAATAAAGTTTGTTCTTCTATTTACATTCAGCCATGTATATATATATAGAAAATAGAAATTGTTCTTTTATTTGCATTTACCAATGCAAAATGTACATTGAAAACAAATTATTCATTTGCACTCACCAATGCAATACATAAATATATTGAAAATAAAGTTTATTTCTCTGATTGCATTTATCAATATATGTGCATTGAAAATTAATGTTTATTCTTTTGTTTGCATTTATCAATGTAAATTTCAATGAAACTATAATCTATTTTCTTTATCTATAATTAACAACACAAATGTACACGTTTATACATTTAATAGAATTTGTTTAAATTATACTTTGAAAATAAATTTTGTTCTTTTATTTACATTCACTAATGTAAATATAATTTTGTAAACAAAACTATTATTTGTTGCATTCATAAATGCAAATACTCTTTTAAATAAATTTGTTTCTTTTATTTACATTCAATAATGTAAATACACTTTGTAAGTGAGGTTCTTTTTACATGCACACAAATATACTTTTAAATGAAATAAAAGTCACATTGGTTATCTGCATTCCTTGTTGCAAATAAAACCTTAAAATAATGTTCATCTTTGTTTGCAATTCATTAATGCAAACAAACCATCAGATTTGAAATTATATTCTTGATTTATAATTTTGATATGAATAAAGATTGTTTGAAATAAAGGTTAGAATTTAAAAGTTACATTTTAATAACTAAACATTCACATTTTTATCATTAAAGTAGAATAGACAAAAACACTCATTTTGTCTAAATTAAAAGAATAAAACAAAATATAGCATTGGCATGTTTATTAGATTTAAAACTCAATTTATTCATTTTTGTAAATTTATATTAGTTAAAAACCAATTATTCATTTTTGTTAATTTACATTAGTTAAAAGCAATTATTCATTTTAGCCAAATTATACTAGTTAAACAAAATTTTACATTTTGTTAGGAATATTCATTTTTGCCAAAATGAATTAGTTGTAGCAATTTATTTATATATAGATATATATATGTTGACAAGATATACACATGTCAAGATATGTTATTTAAATCAAAATATTTATCATTTTGCCTCATTAGAATTGCCAAAACAAAATAACCATTTTTGTTTAGAGTCTAAACTAGAAAAATAGTAATTGTCAATAGAGGCAAAGTTATTATGCTTATTCATTCATTACAATAGAGATATTTGCTTGTCATCATTATATCTATTGTGTATTACACTTCCATTCACAAGTTACCGGACTTGTGTATGTGATTGGGACGATAATTTTCACACATCGCCCAAGTGCACAAATTAGTTTATCACTTGTTTGTTGGTTGAAACCCCACACGGGTGTTGGGATGAAAATTTATATACACTAATCCCAATATTTAATTGTTTGTTGATCGTTAGATCGACAGGCTGTGATGAGCGTTATTATTTAATTTTAACGCTTATACAGTGGAATTTACACTTTGGATGTAAATGGATGATTTGATGATGTGTGTGAAATCCATGTAACCCAAATTAGATGGTAAATGTTTGAGTCGCATTTCGATTCAGGTGTTCTTTTAAATAAGAATATTTTTACATTAGAAATCCTTTTTATATAATATATATATATATATATATATATATATATTTTCAAAATATAGATTGTTAATTAAGTATATGTTAAAACAAGGAATATTTGTAAAGGATAAAGAATTTGTAATATAAAGAATACCTTTCATTTAGAGTCTTTATATAAAGAATATTTTTATGATTATTTTAAAATATGTTCTTAAAAGATTACTAGCACTTGCAATCATATTTTTTGATATGAAATAAATTGAGATGTGAAGTGGATTTATCGTGGACGGTGTTTTTAAACGACATTTGTCCTTTAATCCAATTTACATTGAAATTATTATTTGGAATTTTTAAATCTATTTATAGATTTAAAAAGGCATTTTCTAAAACCAAGTTTTTCCAATTTAATATATTAAATAGGAATTAAGTGGAAATTCGATTGGTAATAATCGAAATGGGCTTCTGTAAAAGAAGACCGATATTATATATGGAATTTAAGAGGCTTTGTCGTTATTCCATCTATATTATTAGTCCGATACAGAAATTTATATCGATTATGTATTGATTTGATTTCTGTGGAATTCCATATTTCGGAAATTGATTTATAGATTTTATTTTCAGTGTTTATCTTTGATAAAATTAATGAGAGTCTTCTAAAACGAATATCTTATTAAAAGAATACTCGGAGTTGGAATGTGGCATAATGTGTGATTTTCCAACATTTGCTTTTTAATCCCAAAATACGCGAGATATTCTGAAAGACCGGGTTTAACCCATTCTGAATAATCATCACGACGATCAAGAGTCAAAGATGAAGACGGTGATTGAAGACCGAAGATTTTCACATCGTTGGGATGATGATGACTGGTATCTTGAATTGGGAATGGCCTTCCAAGGCAAGGTATTTGGTAATGATCATCCAAACGCATTTGGAGATCGATGGACACGTTGTTTCGCTCAGACCCAGAGCGGACTTGTAAATGGATTGCGTGTCTGACATTGTATTCCTTTCTGTTGTATTTGTTGAACGCTACTGATTATATATTTCTGTTTGGTGGTGAAGAATTTATTCTTTACTTATCACCCTTCTCTAAGACATATGAGCTTAGAGGTTATATATATATATATATATATTGGTAGATGATCAATAATATGGTAGGGTCTGACAATGTGACATGCTAAGATGCAAATGATCAAGGCTTTGTTGAAAAGCAAGCCTTGTGGCTAATGATCAAAGCATAGACTGTTTAGGCATAGCTTTGTGTATAACGTGACTTCACGAGCCTCACACCCCGGTATGAGTCAAAAACGGGATTAGGACTGTAGGGAGTGCACACGTTTCTTTCTAGCTAGAGTGGTGCCAGTGACCTACTAGCCCTGACATTTTACTTATGTGGATTTTGGATTGAGGTACCTCGGGTTTTTATAGGCCGGAAGTGGTCATACTATAGGTTCATAGGAACCGGGAAACGTGTGTTCAGGCATAATTAATCCACTACCGTTAGGTGGGGACCGGCCCTGAAGATCCAAGGGTTCACTGCGGGGGATCCTGAGGCATTTGCTAGAGTGTCTCGAATCGAAAGAGGACGATCCCGAGCCTCGATTTCATGACAGAAAACCAATTTCCAATACGACACCACAGTTTTGATTGTAAACTTATATGTGGCGACATATTATATGGTACCTATGCCGTCTAAGATTAATACATTTATATTGAAATGTTTTAAATATATATATACACACTAATAATAATATCGTTTTTACGTACCAAGCATCTCTTGACCATTATAAGGTAAAACCCTATCCTCTGGTTGGCGTTGCATTGTGTGATGGGACCTGGGTCTTATAATGGTTTCATTTTTCTAAAAAGCATTACGTTATTTGACGATTTACTTTAATTATGCACTGGCAATCCAATGGAGTAAACCCGTTCCGCATTAGCGGCGTGGTCCTGCGATTAGCCTACTTATTAGATAAGTTAAGTATAGGATTCTCACACCAGTCCCACGACTGACCTGTAGTTTGTTTCACCTTGCAAACTCGGGTGCCCTCTTTCCACACGGGCAGTCGAGTAGCTTTTGCAGATATAGTTAAGCAGGATCCTGGATTGAAGTCTGAAGCTGGGTCCAGAATATTGATGGCCTTCCGCTGAGATTAGTTCCGCTGCAATGTATTTAATTTAATGTAAATGTATCTTCCGCTGTATTATTTATTGATGTACTCTGATATATTCTGTACTCTGATGTAACATTTATTATTGATGTTATAAAAGTCTGTGTTGTTGTCCTGATGTGTTGTATGCCCAAAGTTAACGTACGCGGGTTTTGAACGGTTTTAATCGATCTTGTGATCGATTGGGGTCGGGCGAAATCCGGGTCGTTACAGCCGTCTTCATCTTCGACTTATCGTCGTATCAGTCATTCAGGATGGGATAAACACGGTCTTTCCGAATAACTCGCGTATATAATAAACAAATGTTACACAAACACAACATACGCCTCATTCCAATTCATCAGTCACTAACCGTAAATTTGCCAGAGAATAATTCCCCAAATATTAACCCCGAAGGCCGAAACCAACATCAGATCAATACCCAGGAAATCACTCTGCTTAGCCAACCTACAGTTAGTTTCTAAATTTCACATTCTTAGGGAAAGGTTCCCATTAATTTTATCAAAGATAAATTCTTTCAAATTTATTCTTTAATCTTCCTTTTGAATATCACTTCAAACTAGTCGGGATTAGCGAACCTTACCGAAGTAATCATTTGTTTTAATTTTCCAATCCCAACCTACTCATCCCATGAAGTAAAACTGGTAATACTTCATATCTAACACCACGGTGTTATTGGTAAATTCAATTACCATTTCACGCTCAAATCTAATTAAAGATTTAACTATCGCCTGGAGCAAAACTGGTGATACTCCATTCTCGATCTTTTCAATCTAATTAAAGATTCATTAAAACTCCACTTAGTTTTAATCTTTAATTGGGTTAAAGAATCAATGTCATTTAAAACACGGTTCACGATAAACCCAAAATCACATCACATTTCAATCAGTCCCTAACCGTAAATTAGCAAGTGAGCAATTCCCTGAGTATTAACCCCGAAGGCCGAAACCAACATCAGATCAGTACCCTAGAAACCATTCAACTTAACTAATCTCCAGTTAGTTTCTGATTTTTTAACTCCTTTGGGTCTAAGAACAGTATTATTGAAGATACCATTCACGACAACCCAAAATCACATTCCATTAATTATCGGGTTAAAGAATAAGTGTTATTTAAAAACACTGTTCACGATAAACCCAAAAATCAATTCCAATTCAATTCCAATTAAATATCATTTGATTGGTACACTTCATTAAGTCTAAATAAAAAGATTTAATCTTTTTCTCAACTGGGTTCAAGAACAGTGTTAATGAAGACACCATTCACGACAAACCCAAATCACATTTGATATTAAATACAAGGCTCTGAATAGAAAATATATCGGCTTATATTCAATATCAAATTCTACGACCAACAAATATTGTATTGGAAATATCGATATATATATATATATCTTTCAAATTTCCATAACGCTATCTGTATAATCACGAAATACAACATCGAAATATTCCAAAGACAATTTCAATTCAAATCCATTCCAATTCAATTACTGGAATGTAACGATAAGGAATTTCGCTCGATCCGAACCAGTCGCTAAACCGATCTAGACCGTTCGAAATGCCTGATCGTTTTGAGAACAAGCCACAACAGAACGCAGACGGGAGAACATTTCATTGTACCTTACAACAATGCATCAGATTACAAGAATATACAGAGTATAAATGAATATTACACAGAAATATCAGAGATTTAAATTACATTTAAATACATAGCAGCGGAAAATAATACAATACACAACTAGAAGAGATATACGGATACAAAGCTTTCCGGATATCGTTCCAGCTGTACCAGGATCCTGTGAATATAAATCTGCAAAACCAAAACTACTAGCTGCCCGTGTCAAAATAAGGGCACCCAGAGTTTAGGTCAAAACAATAAACTCCAGGTCAGTCATGTGACTGGTGTGAGAACTAAAACAGTTATTAATCTTTATTTTTGAATTAGGTAAATCAAGGGACCACACCGTATAACATGGAACGGGTTTCCTCTCAAGAATACCAGTGCATAAAACAAACCGCGCAATGCTAAATAAAGAAAAATGAAGCTTTTATAAGACCCAGTTCCCATCACACAATGCAACGCAAGCCGGAGGATAGGGTTTTTACCTTATAATAGCCAAGAATTTTTGATACGTTGAAAAAAAATCATTTGATACTATTATAAGTGCATAGTGTATAAAACAACTTCAAATCATAAGTAGCAATCATAGGCGACATGAGCGTCCCATGCCACTATGTCGCCATATATAGGTTTACAAATAAAACCGCAAAGTTAGCATGCCACACAGGCAAACCACTCTATGCAACCGATATCAGTCACACAGAATGAAATCCAATGTCAGACACACAGTCCATTTACAAGTCCATTCTGGGTCTGAACGAAACCGGAGGCACTTTCCTCGCTTATCCATCGATCTCCAAGCACATCTGGACGACCATCGATTGATCCCCTCATCTTGGGAGTACAGCCCAATCAAGATCATCAGTAATCACCCAAACGATGTGAAGACTTCCGGTCTTCAACCACCGTCTTCATCTTCGACTTATCGTCGTATCAGTTATTCAGAATGGGATAAACCCGGTCTTTCCGAATAACTCGCGTATATTTTAAATAAGTGTTACACAAATGCAACATACGCCTCATTCCAATTCATCAGTCACTAACCGTAAATTAATCGAGAGAATAGTTTCCCAAATATTAACCCCGAAGGTCGAAACCAACATCAAATCAATATCCAGAAAACCATTCTGCTTGGCTAACCGACAGTTAGTTTCTAAATTTCACATTCATAGGGAAAGGTTCCTATTAATTTTATCCAAGATAAATTCCTCAAATTTATTCTTTAATCTATTTTTGAATATCAATTCGAACTAGTCGGGATTAACGAACTTTACCGAAGTAATCATTTGTTTTAATTTCCCAATCCCAACCTATTCATCCCATGAAGTAAAACTGGTAATACTTCATATCTAACACCACGGTGTTATCGGTAAATTCAACTACCAGTTCATGTTCAAATCTAATTAAAGATTTAACTATGGCCTGGAGCAAAACTAGTGATACTCCATTCTCGATCATTTCAATCTAATTAAAGGTTCATTAAAATTCCACTTAGTTTTAATCTTTAACGGGGTTAAAGAATCAGTGTCATTTAAAACACGGTTCACGATAAACCCAAAATCACATCACATTAATTATCGGGTTAAAGAACAAGTGTTATTTAAAACACTGTTCACGATAAACCCAAAAACCAATATCAATTCAATTAAATATTATTTAATTGGTACACTTCATTAAATCTAAATAAAAAGATTCAATCTTTTTCTCAACTGGATTCAAGAACAGTGTTAATGAAGACACCATTCACGACAAACCCAAATCACATTTGATATTAAATACAAGGCTCTGAATAGAAAATATCCCAGCTTATATTCAATATCAAATTCTACGACCAACAAATATCGTATTGGAAATAACGATATATATATCTATATCTTTCAAATTTCCATAACAACATCTGTATAATCACGAAATCCAACATCGAAATATTACGAAGACAATTTCGATTCAAATCCATTCTAATGCAATCATTGGAAATTTTGGTTATTTTCAAAACCATTTCGAATTCAATTTATTTATTTAAAATAAATAGAATTATAATTCTAGTTCAAAACTAGTTCATTTCGATAAAAATCTATTTTTATCTTTTCAAATATGGAGTTTTTCATCCCAATCCTTTCTAAATCATTTCTTATGATTTTACACAAATTATTGCAATTTTTAATAATTTTATCAAGGTCCGTACAGTCGATTTCCATCAACGACCATCGAACTGCACTTACAGCGACCTTTTTCAAATTTGATTTCGGAATAATTCCAAATCCAACCGTTAGATTTCTAATTTCTAATATTCGTTAGAAAGCTCTTTTCGATACGAACCCAACGGTTCCGGTTTTAGGAGAATCCGACGGTCGGATCTCCCGCAATATCTGTTCGAAGTCAATGGTCGAAATTCGCGAACTGCCGCGGCGCGGCCCGTTCTATTCAGGCCATTATATTATATATATAATATATATATATAATATATATATTTCGTCGATTTCTATTTAAAACGAAATTTATAAATCGTTTTAAATTCGTTTTCAAAATGTTTTCAACTTCATTTTCAAATTCAAATCAAAACTGAATTTTCCCTTTCAAATTCGTTTTAAATTCATTTCAAATTGATTCCAATTCAAATCGATTTTTAGTTTAATTTCGATTCGTTTTCAATTAAATTTCGATTCGTTTTCAATTAAATTTCGATTAGTATTCAATTCTATTAAATTTCAATTCGAATTCATTTCTATTCAAATTCAATTCGAATTCATTTCTATTCAAATTTCAATTCGAATTCATTTCTATTCAATTTCAATTCGAATTCATTTCTTTTCAAAATATCAGATTTTGAAATCACTTTCGATATTCTTTATAAAATGAATAAAATCGATATAAATATCGATCACGTCAAAATGGCGTCAATCTAACCAACACGGCTTCATATGTTTCTATTTTCAAATATTCTATTTCAAATATTTCTATTTCAAATATTTTTATTTCAAATATTTCTATTCAAATATTTCTATTTCAAATATTTCTTTTTCGAAACTGGAATGAGGCCCAATCAATTACCATATAATGTTAATTATATGGATTTTCTACAATACATGTATACAATAACAACGATGAATAATCAACCATCATCCAAAGTGCATTCTACATTGTATAAGCATCAAATATAAATATTCAACGCTTATAACAGTCTGTCAATCAATCGATCGACATACAACTAAACAATCGGGATTAGTGTACTTCAAATATCATCCCAATACCCGTGTGGGGTTTCAAACAATCAAACACAAATTTTATTTGTGCAGTTGGGCGATGTGTAAAATTTATGGTCCCAATCCATATCCTTCAAAGAGGTGTACATAAACAAACCGTCCGGTTTGTAAATGAATATTTATTTATTCACATTCACGTTAAAAATTATATTTTTAACGATCAAACTATTTTATTCAACCTATGAATATTCTATTCGGTTCATTTATTAAATAAAATGTTATCTTTATTTTTCTAACTTGTTTTTAGAAAATTTCGGCGGCATAACGGCACGATACTAGAAACGGGACAAGGCCTAGCCTTATCCCCGATCTAGTGAAGGCCCACGCCATTCACACATCAATCAAATCAATTTCATTTCACAAAACAATTCAATTCAAACCAAATAATCTAACCAACTACACAACCAAACAATTAAACAAACAAGCCATCCATGGTCTGTGGATGACGGGTGTCGGGTGCTGCTAAGCACCGTCTGCATCCTAGTATATATATAACTAGAAAAAGAAATTGAAGAGTGAGAAGTTCTCACCGATAGCTATCCCAACTTCACGACACTTCATTTATAGAAATCTTCGTCGTTCTCGCCTTTTTGTCACCTTTGTTGCCCGTAGCCACTACATATATAAAAATCGAATTTTTACCTCGCTATTCAATATATAAAAATCGAATTTTTACTTTGCTATTCAATATATAAAAATCGAATTTTTACTTCGCTATTCAATATGTAAAAATCACATTTTTAATTCGCTATTCAATATGTAAAAATCACATTTTTAATTCGCTATTCAATATATAAAAATCACATTTTTAATTCGCTATTCAATATATAAAAATCACATTTTTAATTCGCTATGCAATATATAAAAATCACATTTTTAATTCGCTATTCAATATATAAAAATCACATTTTTAATTCGCTATTCAATATATAAAAATCACATTTTTAATTCGCTATTCAATATATAAAAATCAAAATTTTAATTCGCTATTCAATATATAAAAATCACATTTTTTATTCTCTATTCAATATATAAAAATCCTATTTTTAAGTTGTTTACATGACTAAAAATGGCAATGGACGACTTACAGCTGCTGAACGATGAGGGGAAGAGACCTCCGACGATCGGGGAGGGTGCTGGTGGTCAAAGGCGGCGCTTGAAGGTCCTTCGGTGGCTGCGTTGCACTTGGGTGGAGCGATGGACACCCGCTGGTGGCTTCAGCTGGAAGTGGAGGCGGCTCGGGGAACTGTTGTGGCGCTGCGCGGGGCTGGAGAAGAAGCGGCGGCCTTCCGGTGGTTGGGGCGAAGGTGGGTGGTGGCTCCGACGATGGGAGTGCGACGGATTTGGGAGGAAAGGGGGTTGCGGTTTTACAGGGGAGAAGGAGGAGAGATGGAGGTCGGAGGCGCGGGGGTTTGGACTGAGGGGGAGGCGATAGAGGGGGGTATCGGCGAACGACGGCGGCGCCTGGCTATGGTTCGGTGCCCCTTTTTTTTTCTATACACGAGGAGAGAGAAGAGGGAATGAGGGGTGAGGTGTTTAAAAATATATATAATATAATAATTTAATATTATTTCTCCTTAAAAAAGTTGACTTTACATTCGAACACCAAACAAGGCCCAACGACTGTCGCCCCTAACTAATTACCCCCATTCCGAACACAATGGGATATGTATCGCAGGCTGGTTCGAACGTTTCGATCCGTTTCCGTTAAAATCAACATATAACTCTATATATTGAATTTGAACGCACATTTCAATTTACTGGGGTCACATTCTAACTCTATAAATTGCAGAAAAATATTTTCTAGCTTCTTATTGACGATACGGTCCTAATAAAACTAGTCTCATCGAATTCTGAGACCGTTTGAAAAATGGCCATTTTCCAGTCGATTAAATTCAACTGAAATGGTCAAAACACGTTTTCCTTTGCCACAATCACATATCGAGTCGAAAAATTACGAAATTTGAAATCAAGCAATAACTTGACATTCTGGATCCAACAAAAGTGGTTTCGTCGAATTCTGAGGTCGTTTGCAAAAATTCGATTTTTAAGGGCCTGAATTCCATAGCGACTATTCAGAATTTTCAACTGGACATATCTTTTGATTCCCGCTATGAAATTTTGATTTTTCGGATTCGTTGGAAAGATAGTCACAATTAGATTCCATTATTTTTGGTTTCTCTAAAATCCGGTTTATTTTGCACCCGGTATGTTCAATTGATGTTTGAAATCAAATTATCGAACTACCGCGCCATTTTTAATTCCTTTTATAATTATATAAGTTATATATATTCTAACGACGACGAATATAAATATATACGTTCGAATTCCATTCAAACTAAATTTTTCTCGTCGTTTTTATTTAAAATATTCATTTTAAATATTCAAAATTCATTAAAATTGCCAAAATAAAAATTTTAAACTAGCTCAGATTTTCGGGTTGTTACAATCTCCCCCACTTAAAACTTTTCGTCCCCGAAAAGGAACAAAGTCGAAAGTGGTTTGATTAATCCACTCTACGTTCGATCTGGCTTCCATTCTCCAACTTTTCAGTTTCTGAAAATTTTCAAAATTTTCAAAAATTTGGCTGACACCCGGAATTTTCGAAAAATTTCGCCATAACCTCCCCTGCACCGGGAGCCACGGGAAAATCCCGAAATTGCCATATAGGACTTCTGATCTCAAAAAGAAAAAGAAAAAGAAAAAGAAAAAGCTAAGCGGCTAGCCAATAGGCTCATAAAATCATCATCACCCAAACAAAACAGTAAATTATGATAAACTTGTACCTATTTGTCGGGCAAACAAATTTTATTCTCTGCTCTAGCCTCCTTGCTATGACCTGTTCAATGTAAGTACATGTATATGCATGCAAATGTGACCAAATTTCAATACAATTCACTATTCGGTTCAATTAGGCTAAATGGTTCAAAATTAGCAAACAAATAGACAAACAACACAAACATCAATCAATTAGTGAATTAACGTTTCAAACACATAATTTTGCTATATAGTCAAAAATCACATTTTTGATGCCAAATCACAACAATAGGCCCTATCTAATTTTGGTTCTCACACCAGTCAATAGGAAATATATAAATATCACACCTTCGAAACTCGAAAATAAATACTGGTGATGGTATACTTCATCATCAGGACAATGTCCGGGCAACTAGAGTGTGATTCTATATCTACCCAATATATTAAAACTTCGAATACACGCGGATCAGACGTATATGCAAAATCTATATATACTGGATTGTCCAAATCAATTTAAAATAAATAACCAAATACGAATAATTGATTTAAATTTCAAAACAAAAATTGTTTTCATTTTAAAAATACACTCTTCACACTCGTTCTAGGATACTACTGATCCTATCTCTAACGAGTCATTCTCGTTGGATATTACTAATCCAATTTCTGATGAATCCTTTCGTATGGTTCTAATGTGTCTTGTTCTCTAAGCTTTGTAAACCAAAGCTCTGATACCACGTGTAACGACAAGGAATTTCGCTCGATCCGAACCAGTCGCTAAACCGATCTAGACCGTTCGAAACGCCTGATCGTTTTGAGAACAAGCCACAACAGAACGCAGACGGGAGAACATTTCATTGTACCTTACAACAATGCATCAGATTACAAGAATATACAGAGTATAAATGAATATTACACAGAAATATCAGAGATTTAAATTACATTTAAATACATAGCAGTGGAAAATAATACAATACACAACTAGAAGAGATATACGGATACAAAGCTTTCCGAATATCGTTCCAGCTGTACCAGGATCCTGTGAATATAAATCTGCAAAACCAAAACTACTAGCTGCCCGTGTCAAAATAAGGGCACCCAGAGTTTAGGTCAAAACAATAAACTCCAGGTCAGTCATGTGACTGGTGTGAGAACTAAAACAGTTATTAATCTTTATTTTTGAATTAGGTAAATCAAGGGACCACGCCGTATAACACGGAACGAGTTTCCTCCCAAGAATACCAGTGCATAAAACAAACTGCGTAATGCTAAATAAAGAAAAATGAAGCTATTATAAGACCCAGTTCCCATCACACAATGCAACGCAAGCCGGAGGATAGGGTTTTTACCTTATAATAGCCAAGAATGCTTGATACGTTGAAAACAAATCATTTGATACTATTTTAAGTGCATAGTGTATAAAACAACTTCAAATCATAAGTAGCAATCATAGGCGACATGAGCGTCCCATGCCACTATGTCGCCATATATAGGTTTACAAATAAAACCGCAAAGTTAGGCAAAAGATAGTCCTCAACCAATTCGAGACTCTCTAGCCCGAGCCTCAGGCAAGTACTCAGTCAAGCCTTGGATCGTCAGGGCCGGTCCACCGATGTGGATTAAAATGCCTGAACACTGCGTTTCCCCGCCCTTTGGGGCGTAAATGATCCAACGAATGGCTCCATCGGACCCGGATCGTCCGATCTAACCGAGGTGCCTCGCAACAGCAACAACCACACAGGTAAAAGTATATAAATGTCAGGGCTGGTAGGTCACTGACACCACCCTAGCTAGAAAGAAACGCATGCCCTCCCTGAGGTCCGTCTCCCGTTTTTGGTTCACAACCGGGGTGTGAGGCTCGCGAATTCACGTTACACAAAGTTGTGCCACACAAGCTGTGCTTTGATCATCACCACAAGACTTTGCTTTTCAACAGAAGCCTCGATCAATTGCACCTTAGCATGCTACACAGGCAAACCACTCTATGCAACCGATATCAGTCACACAGAATGAAATCCAATGTCAGACACACAGTCCATTTACAAGTCCGTTCTGGGTCTGAACGAAACCGGAGGCACTTTCCTCGCTTATCCATCGATCTCCAAGCACATCTGGACGACCATCGATTGATCCCCTCATCTTGGGTGTACAGCCCAATCAAGATCATCAGTAATCACCCAAACGATGTGAAGACTTCCGGTCTTCAACCACCGTCTTCATCTTCGACTTATCGTCGTATCAGTTATTCAGAATGGGATAAACCCGGTCTTTTCGAATAACTCGCATATATTTTAAATAAGTGTTACACAAACGCAACATACGCCTCATTCCAATTTATCAGTCACTAACCGTAAATTAATCAAGAGAATTGTTTCCCAAATAATAACCCCGAAGGTCGAAACCAACATCAGATCAATATCCAGAAAACCATTCTGCTTGGCTAACCGACAGTTAGTTTCTAAATTTCACATTCATAGGGAAAGGTTCCCATTAATTTTATCCAAGATAAATTCCTATAATTTATTCTTTAATCTATTTTTGAATATCAATTCGAACTAGTCGGGAATAATGAACTTTACCGAAGTAATCATTTGTTTTAATTTCACAATCCCAACCTATTCATCCCATGAAGTAAAACTGGTAATACTTCATATCTAACACCACGGTGTTATCGGTAAATTCAACTACCATTTCACGTTCAAATCTAATTAAAGATTTAAATATCGCCTGGAGCAAAACTGGTGATACTCCATTCTCGATCATTTCAATCTAATTAAAGGTTCATTAAAACTCCACTTAGTTTTAATCTTTAACGGGGTTAAAGAATCAGTGTCATTTAAAACATGGTTCACGATAAACCCAAAATCACATCACATTAATTATCGGGTTAAAGAACAAGTGTTATTTAAAACACTGTTCACGATAAACCCAAAAACCAATATCAATTCAATTAAATATTATTTAATTGGTACACTTCATTAAATCTAAATAAAAAGATTCAATCTTTTTCTCAACTGGATTCAAGAACAGTGTTAATGAAGACACCATTCACGACAAACCCAAATCACATTTGATATTAAATACAAGGCTCTGAATAGAAAATATCCCGGCTTATATTCGATATCAAATTCTACGACCAACAAATATCGTACTGGAAATAACGATATATATATCTATATCTTTCAAATTTCCATAATAACATCTGTATAATCACGAAATCCAACATCGAAATATTCCGAAGACAATTTCGATTCAAATCCATTCTAATGCAATCATTGGAAATTCTGGTTATTTTCAAAACCATTTCAAATTCAATTTATTTATTTAAAATAAATAAAATTATAATTCTAGTTCAAAACTAGTTCATTTCGATAAAAATCTATTTTTATCTTTTCAAATATGGAGTTTTTCATCCCAATCCTTTCTAAATCATTTCTTATGCTTTTACACAAATTATTACTATTTTTAATAATTTTAACAAGGTCCGTACAGTCGATTTCCATCAACGGCCATCGAACTGCACTTACAGCGACCTTTTTCAAATTTGATTTGGACATAATTCCAAATCCAACCATTAGATTTCTAATTTCTAATATTCGTTAGAAAGCTCTTTTCGATACGAACCCAACGGTTCCGGTTTTAGGAGAATCCGACGGTCGGATCTCCCGCAATATCCGTTCGAAGTCAATGGTCGAAATTCGCGAACTGCCGCGGCGCGGCGCGTTCTATTCAGGCCATTATATTATATATATAATATATATATTTCGTCGATTTCTATTTAAAACGAAATTTATAAATCGTTATAAATTCGTTTTCAAAACGTTTTCAACTTCATTTTCAAATTCAAAATTTTCCCTTTCAAATTCGTTTTAAATTCATTTCAAATTGATTCCAATTCAAATCGATTTTTAATTTAATTTCGATTCGTTTTCAATTAAATTTCGATTCGTATTCAATTCTATTAAATTTCAATTCGAATTCATTTCTATTCAAATTCAATTCGAATTCATTTCTATTCAATTTCAATTCGAATTCATTTCTTTTCAAAATATCAGATTTTGAAATCACTTTCGATATTCTTTATAAAATGAATAAAATCGATATAAATATCGATCACGTCAAAATGGCGTCAATCTAACCAACACGGCTTCATATGTTTCTATTTTCAAATATTCTATTTCAAATATTTCTATTTCAAATATTTTTATTTCAAATATTTTTATTTCAAATATTTCTATTCAAATATTTCTATTTCAAATATTTCTTTTTCGAAACTGGAATGAGGCCCAATCAATTACCATATAATGTTAATTATATGGATTTTCTACAATACATGTATACAATAACAACGATGAATAATCAACCATCATCCAAAGTGCATTCTACACTGTATAAGCATCAAATATAAATATTCAACGCTTATAACAGTCTGTCAATCAATCGATCGACATACAACTAAACAATCGGGATTAGTGTACTTCAAATATCATCCCAATACCCGTGTGGGGTTTCAAACCATCAAACACAGATTTTATTTGTGCAGTTGGGCGATGTGTAAAATTTATCGTCCCAATCAATATCCTTCAAATAGGTGTACATAACAAACCGTCCGGTTTGTAAATGAATATTTATTTATTCACATTCACATTAAAAATTATATTTTTAACGATCAAACTATTTTATTCAACCTATGAATATTCTATTCGGTTCATTTATTAAATAAAATGTTATCTTTATTTTTCTAACTTATTTTTAGAAAATTTCGGCGGCATAACGGCACGATACTAGAAACGGGACAAGGCCTAGCCTTATCCCCGGTCAAGTGAAGGCCCACGCCATTCACACATCAATCAAATCAATTTCATTTCACCAAACAATTCAATTCAAACCAAATAATCTAACCAACTACACAACCAAACAATTAAACAAACAAGCCATCCATGGTCTGTGGATGACGGGTGTCGGGTGCTGCTAAGCACCGTCTGCATCCTAGTATATATATAACTAGAAAAAGAAATTGAAGAGTGAGAAGTTCTCACCGATAGCTATCCCAACTTCACGACACTTCATTTATAGAAATCTTCGCTGTTCTCGCCTTTTTGTCACCTTCGTTGCCCGTAGCCACTACATATATAAAAATCGAATTTTTACCTCGCTATTCAATATATAAAAATCGAACTTTTACTTTGCTATTCAATATATAAAAATCGAATTTTTACTTCGCTATTCAATATATAAAAATCGAATTTTTACTTCGCTATTCAATATATAAAAATCACATTTTTAATTCTCTATTCAATATATAAAAATCACATTTTTAATTCGCTATTCAATATATAAAAATCACATTTTAAATTCACTATTCAATATATAAAAATCACATTTTTAATTCGCTATTCAATATATAAAAATCACATTTTTAATTCGCTATTCAATATATAAAAATCACATTTTTAATTCGCTATTCAATATATAAAAATCACATTTTTAATTCGCTATTCAATATATAAAAATCGAATTTTTAATTCGCTATTCAATATATAAAAATCACATTTTTTATTCGCTATTCAATATATAAAAATCCTATTTTTAAGTTGTTTACAAGACTAAAAATGGCAATGGACGACTTACAGCTGCTGAACGATGAGGGGAAGAGACCTCCGACGATCGGGGAGGGTGCTGGTGGTCAAAGGCGGCACTTGAAGGTCCTCTGGTGGCTGCGTTGCGCCTGGGTGGAGAGATGGACACCCGCTGGTGGCTTCAGCTGGAAGTGGAGGCGGCTCGGGGAACTGTTGTGGCGCTGCGCGGGGCTGGAGGGGATGGAGATGAAGCAGCGGCCTTCCGGTGGTTGGGGCGAAGGTGGGTGGTGGCTCCGACGATGGGAGTGCGACGGATTTGGGAGGAAAGGGGGTTTCGGTTTTACAGGGGAGAAGGAGGAGAGATGGAGGTCGGAGGCGCGGGGGTTTGGACGGAGGGGGAGGCGATCGAGGGGGGGTATCGGCGAACGACGGCGGCGCCTGGCTAGGGTTCGGTGCCCCCCCTTTTTTTTCTATACACGAGGAGAGAGAAGAGGGAATGAGGGGTGAGGTGTTTAAAAATATATATAATATAATAATTTAATATTATTTCTCCTTAAAAAAGTTGACTTTACATTCGAACACCAAACAAGGCCCAACGACTGTCGCCCCTAACTAATTACCCCCATTCCGAACACAATGGGATATGTATCGCAGGCTGATTCGAACGTTTCGATCCGTTTCCGTTAAAATCAACATATAACTCTATATATTGAATTTGAACGCGCATTTCAATTTACTGGGGTCACATTCTAACTCTATAAATTGCAGAAAAATATTTTCTAGCTTCTTATTGATGATACGGTCCTAATAAAACTAGTTTCGTCGAATTCTGAGACCGTTTGAAAAATGGCCATTTTCCAGTCGATTAAATTCAACTGAAATGGTCAAAACACGTTTTCCTTTGCCACGCTCACATATCGAGTCGAAAAATTACGAAATTTGAAACCTAGCAATAACTTGACATTCCGGATCCAACAAAAGTGGTTTCGTCGAATTCCGAGGTCGTTTGCAAAAATTCCATTTTTAAGGGCATGAATTCCATAGCGACTATTCAGAATTTTCAACTGGACATATCTTTTGATTCCCGCTATGAAATTTTGATTTTTTGGATTTGTTGGAAAGATAGTCACAATTAGATTCCATTATTTTTGGTTTCTCTAAAATCCGGTTTATTTTGCACCCGGTATGTTCAATTGAAGTTTGAAATCGAATTATCGAACTACCGCACCATTTTTAATTCCTTTTATAATTATATATACTCTAACGACGACGAATATAAATATATACGTTCGAATTCCGTTCAAACTAAATTTTTCTCGTCGTTTTTATTTAAAATATTCATTTTAAATATTCAAAATTCATTAAAATTGCCAAAATAAAAAATTTAAACTGGCTCAGATTTTCGGGTTGTTACATGGAAATTCTGGTTGCTTTTAAAACCCTTACCAAGTTCAATTTATTTATTTAAAAATAAATAGAATTACAATCCTAGTTCAAAACTAGTTCATTTCGATAAAAATCTATTTTTATCTTTTCAAATATGAAGTTTTTCATCCCAATTCTTCCCAAATCATTTCTTATGATTTTATACAAATTATTACTATTTTTAATGATTTTATCAGGGCCGGTACAGTCGATTTCCATCAATGGTCATCGAACTGCACTTACAGCGACCTTTTCCAAATTTGATTTGGACATAATTCCAAATCCAACCGTTAGATTTCTAATTTCTTATATTCGTTAGAAAGCTCTCTTCGATACGAACCCAACGGTTCCGGTTTTAGAGAATCCGATGGTCGGATCTCCCGCAATATCCATTTGAAGTCAATGGTCGAAATTCACAAACTACCGCAGTGCGGCGCGTTCTATTCTGGCCATTATATTATATATATATATATAATATATATAATATATACTTCATCGATTTCCTTTTAAAACGTGTTATATAAATCGTTTTAAATTCGTTTTCAAAACGATTTCAACTTCTTTTCAAATTCAAATCAAAATTGAATTTTTCCTTATAAATTTCTTTCAAATTCATTTCAAATTGATTTCAATTCAAATTGATTTCTATTTCAATTTCAGTTCGTTTTCAATTCAATTTAATTCAATTTCAATTCGAATTCATTTATATTCAATTTCAATTCGATTTCATTTCTATTCAATTTCAATTCGAATTCATTTCTTTTCAAAATATCAAATTTTGAAATCACTTTCGATATTAATTATAAAATGAATAAAATCGATATAAATATCATTCACGTCAAAATGGCGTCAATCTAATCAACACGGCTTCATATATTTCTATTTTCAAATATTCTATTTCAAATATTTTTATTTCAAATATTTCTTTTTCAAAACTGGAATGAGGCCCAATCAATTACCATATAATGTTAATTATATGGATTTTATACAACACATGTATAAAATAACAACGATGAATAATCAACCATCATCCATAGTGCATTCTACACTGTATAAGCATCAAATATAAGTATTTAACACTCATAACAGTCTGTCCATCAATCGAACGACATACAGCTAATTATTGGGACCAGTGTATGCCATATATCACCCCAATACCCGTGTGGGG
Organism: Allium sativum; assembly: GCA_030737875.1. Classification (NCBI taxonomy): domain Eukaryota; kingdom Viridiplantae; phylum Streptophyta; class Magnoliopsida; order Asparagales; family Amaryllidaceae; genus Allium; species Allium sativum. The sequence continues at coordinate 437,849,572 of CM060919.1, forward strand.
TTTTCAAACAATCAAACATAGATTTTATTTGTGCAGTTGGGCGATGTGTAAAATTTATCGTCCCAATCAATATTAGTCAAATGTGTGTATATAAACAAATCGTTCGATTTGTTTATATTAATTTATTTTAAACACACGTTAAAAATTCTATTTTCAACTATAAAATATTTTAACTATATAAATATTTTATTTCATTTCACATCACATCACACAATCAACTACACATCAAAATCAAACAAACAAGCATACAAGCCGTCCATGGTCTGTGGACGACGGGTGTCGGGTGCTACTAAACACCGTCTACATCCTAGTATATATTATTAAGTAGAAAACAAAATTAAAAGGTGAGAAGTTCTCATAGAGGGTTCCACTCCACCGTAGAAATTTATGAAATTCAGAACAGTCTGGATTTGCCCGTACTTCCAACGTAGTCTTCTCCACACTGTTCATAAAAAAATCACATTTTTAATATGATGTTCTATGTATTAAAAATCATATTTTTATTCTTTCTATAATATAAAAATCGAATTTTTATTTCTTTCTATAATATAAAAATCAAATTTTTATTTCTTTTTCTAGATGATAAAAATCACATTTTTTTTCTCTACATCTTATATATAAAAATCAAAATTTTATATTATAAACTTCTATGCAAAAATCTAATCTTTTACTTCGCATTAGCAAAAATCATATCCTTTTTTCATTTTAAACTATTTATAAAAATCAAAACATTTTACTATCAAAAATTATTTCCTTCATAATTAAAAATCACTTCTTTTTATTACTATGTCATTATATAAACTTAAAACAATGCTATTAAAATTTTTATACAATGATATTGCTTAAAAATCATATTTCAATTTACCTAAATGAATAAAAACGATTAAATAAATATAAAAAAAGAAAGAATAGGCTCACCGGCAGAATTGGCAGCGTCGGAGGCTGCAGGTGGCGTGGGAAGGGGCGTTGGTTGTCGAGGAGGTGGTAGGGGTGTTGCGGTGGTCGGCGGTGGGCCCATCAGGTGGCGGTGTCGAAGGGGGCACGGCAGCTTACAGGCGGGTGTTTCTAGCGTTAGGGGGGCCATCGATTGGGGGAAGAGGAGATAGGGGAGAGAGAGATGGAGGGGATCGCCTGCGCTGGTGGAGTCCGGCCAAGGCGCGGCGGTGGTGGCAGATCGTGGGGGGCGACGGGTGCGATGTTCAGGTTTTTTTTTAATTAGATCTGAACGAATGGTATGGGGGGTCGTTGACTAGGAAAAGGGGAGGTTTTTTTTATTTAACTTTAATTTTCCCATAAAAAAAGTTGACTTTTAATTCGAACTCGAAACGAGACCCAACGACTGCCGTCCCTAGCTAATTACCCCTATTCCGAACACAATGGGATATGTATCGCAGGTCAATCCCATCATTTCGATCAGTATTCGCTAAAATCAAAATATAAATCTTTATATATTCAATTTAAACTCACATTTCGATTTACCAGGACCACATACGGACTCTAAAATTTCCAGAAAAATTATTTCTAGCTTCGTATCGACGATACGGTCCTAACAAAAGTAATTTCGTTAAATTCTGAGACTGTTTGAAAAATGGCTATTTTCTAGTCGATTAAAATCAACTAAAACTGGTGAAACGCGTTTTCCTTTGCCACACTCACATATTGATTCGAAAAATTACGAAAATTGGAATCTAGCAATAACTTGACATCACGAATCCTACAAAAGTGGTTTCGGCGAAATCCGAGGTCGTTTGCAAAATGGCTATTTTTAAGGGCCAGAATTCCATAGCGACTATTCTGAAAATTCATTTGGACATAACTTTTGATTCCCGCTATGAAATTTTGATTTTTCGGATTCGTTGGAAAAATATTCTCAATTAGATTCAAATATTTTTGGTTTCACTAAAATCCGGTTTATTTTGCACCCGGTACATTCATTTGAATTTTGAAATCGAATTATCGAACTACCGCGCCATTTTCAATTCCTTTTATATATATAAATAAATATTTATATTCTAACGATGATTCGAATAAATATATACGTTCGAATTCAACTCAAAATAAATTTCTCGTCGTTTTTATTTAAAAATTCATTCTAAATAACCAAAACTCGCTAAAATTGCCAAAATAAAAAAAATTAAATTGGCTCAGATTTCCGGGTTATTACAATCTCCCCCACTTAAAACTTTTCATCCCCGAAAAGGAACGAAGCCGAAAGTTGTTTAACTAATCAACTCAACTTCCGTTATTTTCTTTACGGCTTATGTTCTTCAACTTTTCAGTTTCTAAGAACTTTTCAGATTTTTCAAAAATTGGGCTAACACCCTAAATTTTCGAAAAGTTTCGCCATAACTTCCCCTGCACTGGGAGCACCGGGAAAATCCCGAAATTGCCATACAGGCCCTCTGATCTCAAAAAGAAAAAGCCAATCGGCTCATAAAATCATCATCACCCAAACAAAACAGTAAATTATGGTAAACATGTACCTATTTGTCGGGGCAAACAATTTTATTCTTCTGCTCTAGCCTCTTTGCTATGACCTGTTCAATGTAAGTACATGTATATGCAAGCAAATGCGACAAATTTTCAATATAACTCACAATTTGATTTAATTTGGCTATATGGCTCAATATTTTATTAATCATACAATAATCAAACAACACAACCAGCAATCAATTAGCTGATTAGCTTTTCAAATTCATAACTTTGATAAGTAGTCAAAAAATCAGATTTTTGATGCCAAATCACAACAATAAGCCCTATCTAGTTTCGGTTCTCACACCAGTCAATTGGAAATATATAGAAATCTCACTTTCGAAACTCGAAAATAAATACTGGCGATGGTGCCCCATCACCAGAATTATCCCCGGGCACTAGAGTGTGAATCTATAACCATCCAATACATTAAAACTTTGAATACACGTTTGCAAGACATATATGCAAAATCTTTATATATTGGATTGTCCAAATTCAATACAATATAAATATTCAAATACGTTGAATAAAGTTTAAATTTTCAAAACAAAAATCGTTTTCATTTTAAAAATATACTCTTCACACTCGTTCTAGGATACTACTGATCCCATCTCTAACGAGTCATTCCCATTGGATATTACTAATCCAATATCTGATGAATTCTTTCGTATGGTTCTAATGTGCCTTGTTCTCTGAGCTTTGTAAACCAAAGCTCTGATACCACGATGTAAGGACCCGTAACTTCCCCGCGAAGGAAATAGCGGATACTTCGAGAACAACACTCATCGGAACGTAGACGGAAGAACATTTCATTGTTAATTACAACATTTCCATCAGAATACAAGAATATACAGAGTATAAATCAATATTACACATTCGATAAATATCAGAGATTACAATACATTACATAGCAGCGGAAAATAATACAATACACAACTAGAAGAGATATACGGATACAAAGCTTTCCAGATATCGTTCCAGCTGTAAACCAGGATCCTGTGAATATAAATCTGCAAAACCAAAATTACTAGCTGCCCGTCTCAAAATAAGGGCACCCAGAGTTTAGGTTAAAACAATAAACTCCAGGTCAATCATGGGACTGGTGTGAGAACTAAAACAGTTATTTAAAACTTTACTTTAAATCAGATATATCAAGGGACCACGCTGTATAGCACGGAACGGGTTTCCTCCCAAGAATACCAGTGCATATAACAAAACATCACAATGCTTTTTGGAAAAATGAAGCTATTATAAGTCCCAGGTCCTATCACACAATGCAACGCAAGCCGGGGGATAGGGTTTTCCCTTATAATAGCCAAACATGCTTAGTACATTTTAAAACAAATCATTTGATACTATTATAAGTGCATAGTATATAAAACAACTTCAAATCATAAGTATCAATCATAGGCGGCATGAGTACCATATATCATGTCGCTAATACTAGGCTCTACAAACAAAATCGCAAAGTCAACGTATTTGGAAATTGGATTTCCATCTGTGAACCGAGGCAAAAGATAGTCCTCACCGAATTCGAGATGCTCTAGTCCGCCCTTCAGGCAAGTACTCAGTCAAGCCTTTGGATCGTCAGGGCCGGTCCACACAGAGTGGATTAAAATGCCTAAACATGCGTTTCCCCGCCCTTTGGGGCGTGAGTAAGCCAATGAATGACTACTCCATCGGTCCCGGATCGACCGATATATCCGAGGCGCCTCGCAACAGCAACAACCACATAAGTCAAACTCGTCAAGGCGTGTAAAACCACTGACGCCACTTCTAACTAGAAGGAAACGCATGCCCTCCCTGAGGTCCTCTCCCGTTTCTGGTTCATACCGGGTGTGAAACTCGCGAAGTAAACGTTACACAAAGCTACGCCACAAAGGCCGTACTTTGTTCATCAACCACAAGGCTTTGCTTTTCAACAGAAGCCTTGATCATTCGCCACTTAGGCATGCCACACAGGCAATTCACTCTATGCGTTTGATATCCATCAGTATATAACCCCTGAGCTCGTACGTCCCAGAGAAGGGCGTTAAGCAAGAGAATAAATTCTCTACCGCCAAACAGATATATATTTAATAGAAATCAATCACATAGACTGAAATCCAATGTCAGACACACAGTCCATTTACAAGTTCGTTCTGGGTCTGAACGAAACCGGAGGCACCTAGTACCCCGCATATCCATCGATCTCCAAGTACGTCTGGACGATCACCAACTGATTCCCTCCACTTGGGTGTACATCCCAATCAAGATCATTAGTAATCACCCAAACGACGTGAAGACCTCCGGTCTTCGACCACCGTCTTCATCTTTGACTTATCGTCGTATCAGTTATTCAGAATGGGATAAACCCGGTCTTTCCGAATAACTCGCGTATATAATAAACAAGTGTTACACAAACACAACATACGCCTCATTCCAATTCATCAGTCACTAACTGTAAATTTGCCAGAGAATAATTCCCAAAATATTAACCCCGAAGGCCGAAACCAACATTAGATCAATACCCAGGAAATCACTTTGCTTAGCCAACCTATAGTTAGTTTCTAAATTTCACATTCTTAGGGAAAGGTTCCCATTAATTTTATCAAAGATTAATTCTTTCAAATTTATTCTTTAATCTTCCTTTTGAATATCACTTCAAACTAGTCGGGATTAGCAAACCTTACCGAAGTAATCATTTGTTTTAATTTCTCAATCCCAACCTATTCATCCCATGAAGTAAAACTGGTAATACTTCATATCTAACACCACGGTGTTATCGGTAAATTCAATTACCATTTCACGTTCAAATCTAATTAAAGATTTAACTATCGCCTGGAGCAAAACTGGTGATACTCCATTCTCGATCTTTTCAATCTAATTAAAGATTCATTAAAACTCCACTTAGTTTTAATCTTTAACTGGGTTAAAGAATCAGTGTCATTTTAAACACGATTCACGATAAACCCAAAATCACATCACATTTCAATCAGTCCCTAACCGTAAATTATCAAGTAAGCAATTCCCTAAGTATTAACCCCGAAGGCCGAAACCAACATCAGATCAATACCCTAGAAACCATTCAACTTAACTAATCTCCAGTTAGTTTCTGATTTTCTTAACTCCTTTGGGTCTAAGAACAGTATTATTGAAGATACCGTTCACGACAACCCAAAATCACATTCCATTAATTATCGGGTTAAAGAATAAGTGTTATTTAAAAACAATGTTCATGATAAACCCAAAAATCAATTCCAATTAAATATCATTTAATTGGTACACTTCATTAAGTATAAATAAAAAGATTTAATCTTTTTCTCAACTGGGTTCAAGAACAGTGTTAATGAAGACACCATTCACGACAAACACAAATCACATTTGATATTAAATACAAGGCTCTGAATAGAAAATATATCGGCTTATATTCAATATCAAATTCTACGACCAACAAATATCATATTGGAAATAACGATATATATATATATCTTTCAAATTTCCATAACGCTATCTGTATAATCACGAAATCCAACATCGAAATATTCCAAAGACAATTTCGATTCAAATCCATTCCAATTCAATTACTGGAAATTCTGGTTACTTTTAAAACCCTTATCAAGTTCAATTTATTTATTTAAAAATAAATAGAATTACAATTCTAGTTCAAAACTAGTTCATTTCGATAAAAATCTATTTTTATCTTTTCAAATATGGAGTTTTTCATCCCAATTCTACCCAAATCATTTCTTATGATTTTACACAAATTATTACTATTTTTAATGATTTTATCAGGCCCCGTACAGTCGATTTCCATCAACGGCCATCGAACTGCACTTACAACGACCTTTTCCAAATTTGATTTGGACATAATTCCAAATCCAACCGTTAGATTTCTAATTTCTTATATTCTTTATAAATCTCTTTTCGATACGAACCCAACTGTTCCGGTTTTAGGAGAATTCGACGGTCGGATCTCCCGTAATATCCATTTGAAGTCAATGGTCGAAATTTACGAACTACCGCAGCGCGGCGCGTTCTATTCAGGCCATTATATTATATATATAATACATATAATATATACTTCATCGATTTCCTTTTAAAACGTGTTATATAAATCATTTTAAATTCGTTTTCAAAACGATTTCAACTTCTTATCAAATTCAAATCAAAATTGAGTTTTTGCTTATAAATTCCTTTCAAATTCATTTCAAATTGATTTCAATTCAAATTGATTTCTAATTCAATTTTAGTTCGTTTTCAATTCAATTTAACTCAATTTCAATTCGAATTCATTTATATTCAATTTCAATTTGAATTCATTTCTATTCAATTTCAATTCGAATTCATTTCTTTTCAAAATATCAGATTTTGAAATCACTTTCGATATTCATTATAAAATGAATAAAATCGATATAAATATCATTCACGTCAAAATGGCGTCAATCTAATCAACACGGCTTCATATATTTCTATTTTCAAATATTCTATTTCAAATATTTTTATTTCAAATATTTCTTTTTCAAAACTGGAATGAGGCCCAATCAATTACCATATAATGTTAATTATATGGATTTTCTACAACACATGTATAAAATAACAACGATGAATAATCAACCATCATCCAAAGTGCATTCTACACTGTATAAGCATCAAATATAAGTATTTAACGCTCATAACAGTCTGTCCATCAATCGATCGACATACAGCTAATTATTGGGACTAGTGTATGCCATATATCACCCCAATACCAGTGTGGGGTTTTCAGACAATCAAACACAGATTTTATTTGTGCAGTTGGGCGATGTGTAAAATTTATCGTCCCAATCAATATCAGTCAAATGTGTGTATATAAACAAATGGTTCGATTTGTTTATATTAATTTATTTTAAATACACATTAAAAATTCTATTTTCAACTATAAAATATTTTAACTATATAAATATTTTATTTCATTTCACATCACATCACACAATCAACTACACATCAAAATCAAACAAACAAGCATACAAGCCGTTCATGGTCTGTGGACGACGGGTGTCGGGTGCTACTAAACATGTCTGCATCCTAGTATAAATTATTAACTAGGAAAAAAAATTAAAAGGTGAGAAGTTCTCACAGAGGGTTCCACTCCACCATAGAAATTTCTGAAATTCAGAACAGTCTGGATTTGCCCATACTTCCAACATAGTCTTCTCCACGCTGTTCATATTAAAATCACATTTTTAATATGATGTTCTATGTATTAAAAATCATATTTTTATTCTTTCTATAATATAAAAATCGAATTTTTATTTCTTTCTATAATATAAAAATCAAATTTTTATTTCTTTTTCTAGATGATAAAAATCACATTTTTTTTCTCTACATCTTATATATAAAAATCAAAATTTTATATTATAAACTACTATGTAAAAATCTAATCTTTTACTTCGCATTAGCAAAAATCATATCCTTTTTTCATTTTAAACTATTTATAAAAATCAAAACTTTTTACTATCAAAAATTATTTCCTTCATAATTAAAAATCACTTCTTTTTATTACTATGTCATTATATAAACTTAAAACAATGCTATTAATATTTTTATACAATGATATGGTTTACAAATCATATTTCAATTTACCTAAATGAATAAAAACGAATAAATAAATATAAAAAAAGAAAGAAGAGGCTCACCAGCGGAATTGGCAGCGTCGGAGGCTGCAGGTGGCGGGGAAAGGGGCGTTGGTTGTCGAGGAGGTGGTAGGGGTGTTGCGGTGGTCGGCGGTGCGCCCATCAGGTGGCGGCGTCGAAGGGGGAACGACGGCTTACAGGCGGGAGTTTCTAGGGTTAAGGGGGCCATCGATTGGGGGAAGAGGAGATAGGGGAGAGGGAGATGAAGGGGATCGCCGGCGCTGGTGGGGTCCGGCCAAGGCGCGTCGGTGGTGGCAGATCTTGGGGGGCGACGGGTGCGATGTTCAGGTTTTTTTCTTTTTTTTTTAATTCGATCTGAACGAATGGTATGGGGGGTCGTTGACTAGGAAAAGGGGAGGGTTTTTTTTTTATTTAACTTTAATTTTCCCATAAAAAAGTTGACTTTTAATTCGAACTCGAAACGAGACCCAACGACTGCCGTCCCTAGCTAATTACCCCCATTCCAAACACAATGGGATATGTATCGTCAGTATTCGCTAAAATCAAAATATAAATCTTAATATATTCAATTTAAACTCACATTTCGATTTATCGGGGCCACATACGGACTCTAAAAATTCCAGAAAAATTATTTCTAGCTTCGTATCGACGATACGGTCCTAACAAAACTAATTTCGTCAAATTCTGAGACTGTTTGAAAATGGCCATTTTCCAGTCGATTAAAATCAACTGAAACTGGTCAAACGCGTTTTCCTTTGCCACGCTCACATATTGATTCGAAAAATTACGAAAATTGGAATCTAGCAATAACTTGACATCACGGATCCAACAAAAGTGGTTTCATCGAAATCCGAGGTCGTTTGCAAAATGGCTATTTTTAAGGGCCAGAATTCCATAGCGACTATTCTAAAAATTTATTTGGACATAACTTTTTATTCCCGCTATGAAATTTCGATTTTTCGGATTCGTTGGAAAAATATTCTGAATTAGATTCAAATATTTTTGGTTTCACTAAAATCCAGTTTATTTTGCACCCGGTACATTCATTTGAATTTTGAAATCGAATTATCGAACTACCGCGCCATTTTCAATTCCTTTTATATATATATAAATAAATATTTATATTCTAACGACGATTCGAATAAATATATACATTCGAATTCAATTCAAAATAAATTTCTCGTCGTTTTTATTTAAAATATTCATTTTAAATAACCAAAACTCGCTAAAATTGCCAAAATAAAAATTTTAAATTGGCTCAGATTTCCGGGTTATTACACGCACTAAGCCTAAAAACCCGAGGTTAGAATGAATTTGCGGTAGAAGTCTGCCCGAACCACCCGGCACATCCAGCAACCGCAAACAACAGTTCAAATGTGAGAGGTTGGTGCTTTAATAAATAAATTAAAGCTAAGGAACCGACATGCTAAAGATGGAAAGGTTAAGTAACATATGAACAGGCGAAACTTAACCAATATAATATGTTAGGTGGGTAGGTTAAGTTAACATTAACAAGAAGACAACTTAACCAATATTACATGAACAAAGTGGATAGGGTAAATGCAAGCTTAACCAATAATACATATGGACTTGATAAGGGGAAGGGTTAAGTAAATCTTAGGTAAGTGGGTAATATTATTATATATAGGCCCACAAACTTAACCATTAAATAAACATGCGTGAATCAGTGAGAAGGTTAAGTAACATATGAATATGCAACACTTAACCAGTACAACATGTTAATTAAGCAAATGGGTGGGGTTAAGTTAAATTGAGAACACTTAACCATTATAACATGTTGATTAGGAAACCCTAGTAACGGGGACCCATTTCAGAAGTAACCCACATAGATATATCATGGTACCCTGAGCTAGGCAGGGTGGGGCACGATTACTGGGTAGATTATAAGAGGTCAAAATAGAGGCCGGCGGTGCAGTAGTGCAGGTTCCGATGGAGTATGGGCGTGCACATGCTTCGGAGTGGAAAAAGCAGGCATTGGGCATCAGTAGTATACACCGTGCATCTTGAATCATGTCGGTTGCCATCACGAGAATTGATACACCCCATGGTGGGGCCAGCACAAGTATCTACATACAAGCGGGGCCGAATGACACAAGTAATGAATACATACAAGCGAGGTCGAATGACACAAGTAATAAATACATGCGAGTTATGGAGCCGATCGAACAAGGAAGGTAGTGGGTACAACTCGTGGGGGTACGAGCAAAAAGGGGCAACTACGATAGCAACCAGGAGTACACGAAACTACCATTATCATGATTGGTAAGAGGGATCAACTTTTAGTATGGGATTAGTAAGGGTATGATGTAACTAGTAATGATACGATGTTACTAGCATTGGTGCAGTGTAGTAATTATCCTGTAGTGATTAGAAGCGCAATCAACGTTATATCTTGTTCATCTTGTCTTGTTTTCATGCCTGTTTATCCTACAGTCATTTATTGCTTTCCGATTTATGTTCTTATCCTTTTACTTTAATGATTATATTGTTAAAGTCACTGGACTCACCAGACTTATATCTGACCTAGTTTGTTTCGCCTCTTTTCTTCCGTTTCCCCCTAGGTTCTTAGGGAGGAAATACTCAAGCTTAGTTCAGATATCTCTTTCTTCCAGCTTGAAGTTGAAAGGTGTATTGCTTGGTTTTGATTCTGGTATGGCATTTTTCTGTTGGGGATTATGGCTTTAAAATTATGTACTCTGAAGGTTTTGTACAAGACTGATATTATGTACTTGATTTTGGTATTTATAAATGTAATCAAACTTATTTCTGTTTCCGCTGCAATAAAATTACAAAATTTTCAAGTACTACTTTTTATGTATTGTAATATTCCATTCTGTTTACTTATAATGCTCCACGAAACTTAATGCATTCCCTTTGTGAGTGACATTAATTAACGTAGGGTGTTACACGTGGTATCAGAGCTAAAGGTTACCAGAACGGATAAAAAAAAATTGAAAACCGTTTTCAGAAGCATTTATATAAAAAGTATTTTCAAAAACATGTTTTAAAGATAGTATTTTTTTTAGAGAAATGTTTATTATGGAAAAACATAATCCCCAAAAGCCATATATCTTTGTTTCGATTCTTTGTTTCGAATCTCTTCCTCTTTCCCTTTTTAATCTCTTCCTCCACGAATAAATGTTTTTCTAAGATATGTAAGGACTTTCATACGATGGGCGGAAAACCATTTCATAGGATGAGACGTTTGTCGAAGCTAGAATTGTCGCAAGGAAGTGGAGGACTTGTTGGTATCTTTGAGATAGACGATGGGAGTGAGGTTCAACTAGCTACTTGGTTAATGAAGGATGAAGCTTCATTTTGGTGTGAGGTCACGAATGGAGAACGTGCAGGGGAAACATGGACAGGACACAGGATACGAAAGTGGATCCAAAGAAGGCACAACAACAACAAAAGAAAGGCGGTAAGGATAACAAGGGCCGAGAGAAAAGGGAAGTACCACAATTGTGGAATACCTGGCCACTTAAAGAAAGACGTCAGAAAGAAGAAGAAGACTGGATGTTACCATTGTGGTGAGGCATGACATATGATTTAGGATTACCCGAGGAGGCAAGGGCAAGGACAGAGGGCAGGATCTTCTGGAGGGCAGGTTGTGTTCTCGTGGTCAGTATATCAGAAAGAGATAGGAAGTTTCGGTTGAAGATTTGATTTCTTTTTCCTAGGACTCTTTTCGACTCTTGCGTTTTGCATTCGTTTATATCTGCTTCGTTAGTTGAAACACTGCACCTAAATACTAGTTTAGTTATGGATCCTATTGTAGTCTGATATCCTATGGGTGGTTCGGCTCATTTATCTATGGTTTGTTGGGATTTGAGAGTGTCTATCTTGGGCGTTGGGTTTGAATGCAATGCTTACGTTCTTGGTTTCATGGGCTTTGGCTTGATTCTAGGGATGGATTGGTTAGCCAGGTATGGTGCCATCCTAGACTGTGAAAGGAGGGTAGTTAGATTGTTGTCTCATTGTGGAAGAACCATTGATATTTCTTGTGACCCTAGAGGTCCGGTGATGCTTAGCTACCTAGAATCTCTAGACACATCCATCGATGATTTGGAAATTGTTCGTGTAGTCCGTGAGTATGGTGACGTCTTTGATGAGGTTCAGGGTTTACCCCCAAGGCATGAGATAGACCTCCGTATATACTTAGTAGATAATGCAAAGCCAGTTGCATTACCAGTGCGCCTCGTGGCTCCAAGAGAGAGGAGGGAACTCAGTAAGCAAGTAGGGGAGCTACTTTAGGAAGGGTTCATAAGAAGAGAGTTTGAGGAAGACAATCCTTGAAGAAGCGTTTACATGATACCGTGGAGGTGGTGGAGCCGAGCATGCTTAGAGAAGTGAAAGTGGAGCGAGATGCCACGATTAGATGAGCTCCTACATGCATCCTTGGATTGGAGGCCAAGAAGTTACGCAACCGAGAGGTCAAGTTGGTTAAAGTCCAATGTGGAGATGACCAAGGAGACGCGACTTGGGAGACGAAAGACAAGAGCTGTGCAGCGTACCCTTTCCTTTTTGAGGGTATGTTCTTAACTTCTCCTTTTTCTACCGCTTTGTTTATGCTTGTTCTATCGTTAAGTATGTCCTCTCGATTACATCTTCGATCTTTAGGTAGGAAAATCCTATGATTGTAAACATCTGTTTGAGACATGTTATGTTTGGTGGATGCAAGTGTTTGCTAGTGGTTGCTCGTGGATGCATTTACACACACATTAGGCACTAGATCGACTCAATCACTTTCATATTGCATATGAATAAGTGTGCATAATTAATTTGATGGATGTATATTGAATGTTTTATCATATGGATGTTGCATTTGAATGAATGATTGTGCACGCATGTAAAAATGATATGTATCATTAGGATTCTTTTGCATACATAATGGACGCACGTCACTATCATGAATTGCATTAAGGAGGTCGATTGAGTCAGTATACCACCTGATTTTGCATTAGAGTAAGAACATATACACACATTATGCATATGTTCATGAAAAGCATTAGAAATCTTTTAAGGACAATGGATGCTTGTGGATGATGGATGAGTAGATTAATGATTGGATGGTAGGATACATTCTTCCTAACTCAAAGATTTCGAGGACGAACTCCTTTAAGTAGGGGAGAATGTAACACCCCGCATTTTTAATGAAATTAAAAATGTGGAAATATGTATATATATTATATACAAAGATATATTTAAGAGAAAAAATAAATAATGATAATAAATATTTCATGCAATAAGTTCATGCAGTGAAATGAAGGGAAAAATTAAGTGCAATACAAGAAATGCGAAGAAACGCATGCAAACAATTAAATAGAAAAAAGAAATAAAAATAAAATTTTGAAGAGCTTCGGGAATTTGGTCACGAAATTAGCGTCATTGCGTTCGTGGTGATTTTCTAGTCAATTTAGACCTATGGTTTGTAGAAAACCGATCTAGGATAAAAAATATCTTCAAATTAAATATTGCAGCAAAACATGAAAAAGAGGAATGAGAAAAGAATAATGTTTAGCATTGTTCTAAGGTTTGTAAGCAAAAGACTTAGTAGCTCATTTGGTTAGAACATGTGACTTGCATACAAGAGGTACAAAGTTCGATCCCCGCTAGCGCCATATTTTTGTTTTAGGGGAATGGCTAAAAAATGTCTTAGTGTGAACGCAGTTGAAAAAAGTGGTTTAGTGTGAAAATGATTAATTGGGAAGATAGCTAAAAAGATATATATATATATATATATATGTGTGTGTGTGTGTGTGTGTGTGTGTGTGTATGTGTGTGTGTGTGTGTGTGTGTGTGAACTTGCGTACAAGAGGTACAAAGTTCGATCCCCGCCAGCGCCATATTTTTGTTTTAGAGGAATGGCTAAAAAATGTCTTAGTGTGAACGCAGTTCAAAAAAGTGGTTTAGTGTGAAAATGATTAATTGGGAAGATAGCTAAAAAGATATATATATGTGTGTGTGTGTGTGTGTGTGTGTGTGTGTGTGTGCGCGACGTGTGTGTGTCAACAACCTGTTGTGCATCATATGGCACACGTGGCGCATTTTTGTTGGTCAAGGATTGTTTTTCTGAATGTAGCTTCTTCTGGTTGGTTGGGTGACGATTTTTCTTGTATTAGGGCTGATGTGGCTTTATTTGATTGGTCTGGTGAGGTGTCTTTGTGTCATGATGATTTGGATGGCTTAGATGAATCATAAGTTGATCTAAAGGTCCATATTAATCCTAAACTTCTATATAATCACCCCAAACCTCAACCCTAAACCTCACAACCCTAAACTATGATGCCATCATGTTGTTTATCTACAAACTAACCTAGCCGCCACCATAACAAATCAAATTCTAGATTAAAGATAAAAAGGTAAAAGATAAGATTCAAAGCCTAGGAATTGCGAAAAGGAATTCTATAACAACAACGAACGAAACAACGCCTACATCAACGGATTAGCTTAGCAACTTCAGAAATCAGATCCTAGAATTCAAGATCCGTTTTCTGAGAGTGTAGTTACTTTCACAAGATAATTGTTTAAACGTAATTATGATGAGTTATGAATTGGACTGTATGAAAATGTTTGAAAATCATATAAAGTTTATGTCTTTGCAAACTATGTTTGGATTTATGCTTGATTTGATTCATTATATGCAAGTTATGTTCTATGTTAATTCATTTGCCTAATTACGTATGCAAGTTATTTATGCATGTTTGCTCGATCTATGCAAGTTATGAAAGATTATATGCAAGTCATGCTCATACATGTAAGATCATATTTTATATATTCATATGTTTAGATCTACATGTTTATATGATTAGATCCATACCAGTCCATATGTTTAGAACTGTATGTTCATACGTTTAGATCTACATGTTTATATGATTAGATCAATATCAGTCCATATGTTTAGAACTATATATTCATACGTTTAGATCTACATGTTTATATGATTAGATCCATATCAGTCCATATGTTTAGAACTATATGTTCATATGTTTAGATCTACATGTTTATATGATTAGATCCATATCAGTCCATATGTTTAGAACTATATGTTCATATGTTTAGATCTACATCTTTATATGATTAGATCCATATCAGTCCATACGTTTAGAACTGTATGTTCATATGTTTAGATCCACATGTTTATATGATTAGTTCCATATCAGTCCATATGTGTAGAACTATATGTTCATATGTTTAAATCCGTGCAAGTTTATGATTAGATCCATGCTAGTTCGCACTCAATATGTTGATTGGATCTATTTTTATATGTTTACTAGATTTATGCCGTCTTAGATCTATATTGTTTATGCCAGTTATAATTTCATGTGTTTCTTCCCTTTTTCCTTTTTTATGAGTTGGGCTAATTGCGAGCCTAACGTATCACATGAACTATATGTACGAACGACGTCGGAACGTTGGGGAAAAGTTTAGGTAAAGGTTGAATATTATGTAATTGGCATAAAAAGGGGCTGTAATCATTTAATTAATTTTGGGCATAACTAGAAAATGTGGCATAACTTGAATTGACTGCACTTTTGGATAATTTACATATAAACTTGGACATGAATGGTAAATATGTAAATTGGCTAAAAGATGAACGTGCCTATCCCAAGGTTAGATTGAGTTTCGGTGTAAGACTGCCTGGAACTGCCCGGCACATCCAGCGACCGCAACAACATAGATCTAATGTGAGAGGTTAGCGCACTAAGCCCAAAAACCCGAGGTTAGAATGAGTTTGCGGTAGAAGTCTGCACGGAACTGCCCGGCACATCCAGCAACCACAAACAACAGTTCTAATGTGAGATGTTTGTGCTTTAATAAATAAATTAAAGCTAAGGAATAGATATGCAAAAGATAGAAAGGTTAAGTAACATATGAAAATGCGACCCTTAGCCAATACAACATGTTAGGTGGGTGGGTTAAGTTAACATGGACAAGAAGACAACTTAACCATATTACATAAACAAAGTGGATTGGGTTAAAGAATGCTTAACCAATAATACATATGGACTTGATAAGGGGAAGGGTTAAGTAAATCTTGGGTAAGTGGGTAATATTAGTATATATAGGCCTACAAACTTAACCGTTAAATAAACATGCGTGAATCAGTGAGAAGGTTAAGTAACATATGAATAGGCAACTCTTAACCAATATAACATGTTAATTAAGCAAATGGGTGGGGTTAAGTTAAATTGAGAACACTTAACCGTTATTACATGTTGATTAGGAATCCTAGTAACGGGGACCCATTTCAGTAGTAACCCACATGGATGTATCATGGTACCCTGAGCTAGGCAGGGTGGGGCACGATTACTGGGTTGATTATAAACGGTCAAAATAGCGGTGGGTGGTGTAGCAGTGTAGGTTCCAACGGAGTATGGGCATGCACGTGCTTCGGAGTGGAAAAAGAAGGCACTGGGCATCAGTAGTATACACTGTGCTTCTTGAATCATGTCGGGTTGCCATCATGGGAATTGATACACCCCATGATGGGGCCAGCACAGGTATCTACATACAAGCGGGGCCGAATGACACAAGTAATGAATACATACAAGCGAGGTCAAATGACACAAGTAATAAATACATGCGAGTTAGGGAACCGATCGAACGAGGAAGGTAGTTGGTACAACTCATGGGGGTACGAGAAAAAAGGGGCACCTGCGATAGCAGCTAGGAATACACGAAACTACCATTATCATGATTAGTAAGAGGGATCAACTTTTATTATGGGACTAGTAAGGGTGCGGTGTAACTAGTAATGATACAATGTTACTTGCATTGGTGCAGTGTAGTAATTATCCTGTAGTGATTAGCAGCGCAATCAACGTTATTTCTTGTTCATCTTGTCTACTTTGTCATGCCTATTTATTCTACAGTCATTTCTTGCTTTCCAGTTTATGTTCTTATCCTGTTACTTTAATGATTATATTGTTAAAGTCACTGGACTAGCCAGACTTATGTCTGACCTAGTTTGTTTCGCCTCTTTTCTTCCGTTCCCCCTCCCCTAAGGTTCTTAGGGAGGAAATACTCAAGCTTAGTTCAGATATCTCTTTCTTCCAGCTTGAAGTTGAAAGGTGTATTGCTTGGCTTTGATTCTGCGTATGGTATTTTTCTATTGGGGATTACGACTTTAAAATTATATACTCTGAAGGTTTTGTACAAGACTGATATTATGTACTTGATTTTGGTATTTGGAAATGTAATCAAACTTGTTTCTGTTTCCGCTGCAATAAATTACAAAATTTCCAAGTACTACTTTTCTATCTTGTAATATTCTGTTCTGTTTACTTATAGTGCTCCACGAAACTTAATGCATTCCCTTTGTGAGTGACATTAACGGACATGGGGTGTTACAGGTTATATCAGTCACTGCGGTGCCGATGGATGGTTTGGTCGATATATGACCAGTTCACGCCCCATAAGGCGGGGAAAAGTATTGTTCAGGCATTTTAATCCACTTCGTATGGACCGACCCTAACGATCCAGGGGTCACTCGAGCTCTGATCCTGAGGCTCGGGCTACAGAGTCTCGAAGCGGAAAGAGCGATCCCTTGCCTTGGTTCACAGATGGAAATCCAACTTCCAATACGTGGCATTTCGGTTTTGATTGTAGAGCCTAGTATTGGTGACATGATAGATGGTACCTTTGTCGTCTATGATTGATACATTTATATTTGAAGTTGTTTTATACACTATGCACTTATAATAGTATCAAATGATTTGTTTTAATGTACCAAGCATGTTTGGCTATTATAAAGGAAAACCCTATCCTCCGGCTGGTGTTGCATTGTGTGATGGGACCTGGGTCTTATAATAGCTTCATTTTTTCAAAAAGCATTGCGCTCTTTTGTTATATGCACTGGTAGTCTTGAGAGGAAACCCGTTTTTTGTTATGAGGCGTGGTCCCTTGATATATCTTATTTTAAAGTAAAGTTTTAAATAACTGTTTTAGTTCTCACACCATTCACATGACTGGCCTGGAGTTTATTGTTTTAATGTAAACTCTGAGTGCCCCCATTTTTTTACACGGGCAGCTAGTAGCTTTGGTTTTGCAGATTTATATTCATAGGATCATGGTTTGCAGCTGGAACGATATTCGGAAAGCTCTGTATCCATTTATCTCTTTCAGTTGTGTTTTTGCATTATTTTCTGCTGCATATTAATTTGTAAATCTCTGTTATTTATCAAATGTATATTATTTGTTCATACTCTGTATATTCTTGTACACTGATGTAAACTGTTGTAATAAGCAATGAAATGTTCTTCTGTTTGCGTTCTGATTTGTCGTGTTCTCAACTCAATCCGGGCTTTCCTTTACGTGGAAGGTCGGGGCGTGTCGATTTGTTATCAGAGCTTTGGTTTACAGAGCTCGAGAACAAGTCACATTAGAACCAAACGAAAGAATTCATCAAAGATTGGATTAGTAATATCCAGTGAGAATGACTTGTTAGAGATGGGATCATTAGTATCCTAGAACTAGTCAAAACAGTGTTACTTTTCTAAAATAAAAATGAAAACAAATTTTGTTTTGAAAATTTACACCTTATCATACGTATTTGAATATTTTATTTTATATTGATTTGGACAATCAAGTATATGAAGATTTTGCGTATACGCCTCATGAACGTATATTCGAAGTTTTAATATACTGGATAGATATAGAATCACACTATAGTCGCCCGGGCATAATTTATGATTGACGTGTCATCATTGGCATTTATGTTCGAACTTCGAAGGTGGGATACTTATATATTTCCAATTGATTAGTGTGATAACCAAAACTAGATAGGGTCTATTGTTATGACTTGGCATCAAAAATGGATCTTTATATATATAAAGGTTATGTGTTTGAAACGATAATCAACTAATTGATTGCTGATTGTGTTGTTTGATTATTGGTTTGATTAATTAAAATTTTGAGCTATTTAGCCAAATTGAATCAAAAGTTGAACTGAATTGATTTTTTTTGGAAATTGCACACATGTACATACATGTGTATTGAACAGGTCATAACACGGAAACTAAGAAGAGGAATAAAATTGTATGCCCGACAAATAGGTACGTGTTTACTAATTTTCGTTTTCTTTTAAAGAGTTTATGAGCCTAAGGCTGGCCCCTTGGCATTTTCCTTTTCTTTTAAAGAGTTTATGAGCCTAAGGCTGGCCGCTTGGCATTTTCTTTTTCTTTTAAAGATTTATGAGCCTAAGGATGGCCGCTTGGCATTTCCTTTTTCTTTTAATGATTTTACGAGCCTAAGGCTAGCATCTTGGCATTTCCTTTTTCTATTGGATGGACGAGGGCCTTGCGTGGCTAGTCGAGGTTTTAAATGTCTCCCCGTACAAAGGAGGTTATGGCGAATTTTTTTAGAAATTTAGGGTGTTAGCTAAATTTTTGAAGAATTGGAAAATTCTTAGAAACTGAAAAGTTAAAGAATGAAAGCCAGAATAGAAGTTGAGTTGGTTTGTAAAACAACTTTCATCTCCATTCCTTTTCGAGGATGAAAAGATTTTAAGGGGGGGGGGGGAGATTGTAACAACCAGGAAAATCAGAACCAATTTAAAATTTTTATTTTGGCAATTTTAATGAATTTTGAATATTTAAAATGACTTATTTTAAATAATAACAACTAGAAATTTATATTGAATAGTAGTAGAACGTGTAAATTTATTTAAATCAAAATTAAAATACAAACATTTATTTTAAATATAAAAGTAATTGAAAATGGCGTGGTAATTTGAAAATTCGATTTCAATTTTCAAATGAATGTACAGGATTCAAAATAAACCGGATTTTGGTGATACTAGAAATATTTGAATCTATTTGAAAATATCTTTCCAAGAATGTGAAAAATCTAGATTTTATAGCAGAAATAAAAAGTTATGTCCAGTTGAAAATTCATAATAGTTGCTATGGAATTTTATATAATATATAGCCCTTAAAAATAGCGATTTTGCAAACAACCTCCGTTTTCGACGAGACCACTTTTGTTGGATCTGGAATGTTAAATTTTTCGTAGATTCCAATTTTCATAATTTTTGAAATTAATATGTGAGCATGGCAAAAGAAAATGTGTTTGGTCAATTTAGTTTGAATTTAATCGACTGAAAAATGATCGTTTTTCAAATGGTCTCCAATTTTGATGAAATTATTTTTGTTAAGATCGTACCGTCAAAACATAGATAGATTTATTTTTCTGGAATTTTTGGAGTTAGTATGTGGCCCCGCTAAATTTAAATATATGTATAAATTGAATATACATTGATTTATTTTAATTTAAAAGAAAACTGATCGAAACAGTCAAATTGGCTTATGGGACATATCCCATTGTATCCGGAATGAGTGTATTTAGTTATGAGCGACAGTCGTTGGGTTCGATTTGGAGTTCGAATTAAAAAGTAACTTTTTGGAGAAAAATTAATTAAATATATATTTACTTGGTCAACACACCCTCCACTCTCTTTCTTTCGTTCAGATTTAAAACGAAATAAAAAAAAACACGAACCACTCCAGCGCCCTCCCGTCGCTCACCGCTCCTCCTCCTTCTCCTCCTCTCCTCCTCCTCTTTCCCTCTTTCAATTAGCAAATCCCTAAGCCCTAATCAGCCAAACCCACCGCCACCCACCAGCGGTCTCCCCACCCGTCAGGTCCGGCGCCGCCTCTGGCCACCGTCCCCTTGGCCGTGGGCCCCCCGATCACCAAAATCCCATTTTCTCCAAAAATTCCCGTTTTGCATAAAACCCCCTATCACTATTTCGCCAATAACTCTCAAACGGTGCGCTTCTGGCCAAAACTCCACAATACCAAAATCGAAGAGCATGATTTTATCTTCGATTTGGTATATGAAAGTCCTATTTTTTATTGCGGAGCTATCCGGAAATCGCGTCCGAAGTCAATGGACCTGCTACTGTTTTTCGCGATTTCTGGCGAATTGGTGCGTTTTTGGAAGAAATTCCACTAGGCAATAGTTGTCCGGAATGGCGCGTTTAGGATGGTGACAAAGTTTGGTGAAGAATGGAAGCCATATGGAAGTTCTAGAAACAAAGAGGCGAATTCAAGTGCGAGAAAGCAAAAAAAAGGAGCGCGACGACAAAATCTGCCAAATCAAGAATGGAGGATTGGATCCCAAAGGTGAGAACTTCTCACTTTAATTTATTTGCTAGTTAAAAATATATACTAGGATGCAGACGGTGCTCAGAAGCACCCGACACATTTGTTTGAAACCATGTTTGTTTGGTTGTTTGGTTGATTGGATTATTTGGTTGAATTTGGTTTGGGAAATGAAATGAATTGATTAGAATTGGTATGTGCATGGCGCGGGCCATTAGTAGGCGAGGGATAAGGCTAGACCTTATTCCGGTTCTAGTATCGTGCCGTTATGTTGCCGAAATTTTCTAAAAATATTAACAATAAAAATATCACTTTTATTGTATAAATGAACAGTATAAAATATTCATGTGTTGAAATAAATATTTTATAGTTAAAAATATAAATTTTAAAATGTATATGAATAAAATAAATATTCATTTACAAATCGGACGATTTGTTTATGTACACACATAAAAGTAATATTGATTGGGATGATATATTTTACAAATCACCCAACTGCACAAATAATAATCAGTGTTTGTTGTTTGAAAACCCCACACGGGTATTGGGATGATATTGGACATACACTAATCCCAATATTTAGTTGTATGTCAATCGATGGGTTGACAGACTTTAGTAAGCGTTAATTATTTATATTTAACGCTTATGTAGTTGTGTAATGCACTCTGGATGATGGTTGACTATGTTTGATTCTTGTTGTGTACATGTGTGTATGAAATCCATATAAATCAAATTATATGGTGATTGACTGTGTCTGATTCCAATTCGGAAAAAACGAATATTTAACGAATATTTTAAAATGGCGAATAATGAATATTTTAAAATAACTAGTATTTTAAAATAATATTCAGTAATGGGTCAAAATATGATTTTGATGTCCGATTTGGGATGGACACGAAAATATTTAAATATATAAAGCCATGTTGATTAAATTAACGTCATTTAGACGTGAATGATATTTATATCGATTTTACTCATTTTTATAATGAATATCGAAAAGTAAGTGATTTCAAAATCTAATGTTTTGAAAATATTATCATTTATATATTAATGATATGGAATATTCAATTTTGATTTAAAATTGAATATGAAGTAGAAATCGTTTTGAAAATAAATTTAAAATGATTTATAAAATACGTTTTAAATAGAAATCGATGAGATATAATATATATATTTAATGACCTGAATAGAATGCACCGCACTACCGCAGTTTGCGAATTTTGACCATTGACTTCGAATTGACATTACGGGAGATCCGACAGTCGGATTCTCCTAAAACCGGAACCGTTGGGTTCGTATCGAAAAGTGATTTCTAACAAATACAAGGAATTTGAAATCTAATGGTTGGATTTGGAATTATTCCCAAATCAAATTTGGAAAAGGTCATTGTAAGTGCAGTTCGATGGCCGTTTATGGAAATCGACTGTACGGGCCTTGATAAAATTATTAATAATTTGTGTAAAATCTTAAGAAATGATTTGGAAGGAATTGGGATGAAAAACTCCATACTTGAAAAGATAAAAAAAATTATCAAAATGAACTAGTTATTAACTAGATTTGAAATCCAATAATTTTTAAATAAAAAAATTGGATTTTTGAAATGGTTTTTAAAATAACCAGGATTTCCAATATATGAATTGGAATGGATTTGAATTGAAATTATCTTCAGAATATTTCGATGTTGGATTTCGTTATTATAAAGTTATTGTTATGGAAATATAAAAGATATATTTATATATTTATTTCCAATACGATATTTGTTGGTTGTGAAGTTTGATATTGAATATAAGCCGATATATTTTCTATTCAGAGCCTTGTATTTAATATCAAATGGGATTTTGGGTTTGTCATGAACGGCGTCTTAAATAACACCGTTCTTAAACCCAGTTGAGGAAAGAATAAATCTTTTAATTGAGATTGTTAGAGTTTCCAATTATATTTGATAATTGGAATAAAATGGAATGTGAATTGGGTTTATCGTGAACTGTGTTTTTAATGATATTCGTTCTTTATCCCGATTTACAGTGAAATGTGATTTGGAATTTATAAATCTTTTTGTTAAGATTTAAAGGAGATTTTCCAAAGTAAAGTTTTCCAATTTAATACAACAAATTGGAATGAAATGGAATTCGATTGGATAATAATCAAAACGAGCTTCTGTGGAGGAAGACTGTTAATATATGTAGAATTTAAAACGCTTTGCCATTATTCCAGTTATATTATCCGTTGGATATGGAAGTTATATCAATTATTTATATTGATTTGTTTTCCATGAAGATTGCAAAATTAATGGAATGTGATTTGGATTTATCGTGGACTGTGTTTTAAATGACATTGGTTCTTTAACCGAGTTAAAGATATGATTAAATTCTTAACTTTGAAAAATCATTAAGCAATGATTTTTGAGATTAAAACTGAATTAGAGTTTCAATGAATCTTTAATTAGATTGGAATGTGAATGAGATAATTAAATTTATCTAATTCATGAAATGATCGAGAATGGAGTATCACCAGTTTTGCTCCATGCGATAGTTAAATCTTTAATTAGATTTGAACGTGAAATGGTAATTAATTTTACCGATAACACCGTGGTGTTAGATATGAAGTATTACCAGTTTTGCTTCATGGGATGAATAGGTTGGGATTAGGAAATTAACCAAGTGAATACTTTGGTAAGGTGCGTTAATCCCGACTAGTTTAGATAAACCTTAATTTGGTTTGAATTGATATCCAAAGGAAGATTAAAGAATAAATTTAAAGAATTTATCTTTGATAAAATTAATGGGAACCTTTCTCAAAGTATAAGAATATTTGAATAAAGAAATATTCTGGATTGGAATGAGGCATATGTTGTGTTTTTATAGCTCTTGTTTATAATATACGCGAGTTATTCGGAAAGACCGGGTATATCCCATTCTGAATAACTGAATCGACGATGTGCTGACGATGAAGATGTTGGTAGAAGACCGGAGGTCTTCACATCGTTTGGATGATTACTGATGCCTTGATTGGGCTGTACACCCAAGACGAGGTAATAAGTGGTGATCGTCCAGATGTACTTGGAGATCGACCGGATATGCGAGGATCTCTCTTCTGTATTGGAAATATGGGACGAGGAATAAGGTGCCTCCGATTTCGTTCAGACCCAGAACGAACTTGTAAATGGATGTGTGTTTGACATTGGATTTCATTCTACGTGATTTATAGACATCAGTTGCAAGGCGTGAATTGCCTGTGTGGCATACTGAGATGCAAATGATCAAGGCTTCTGTTGAAAAGCAGAGTCTTGTGGTTGATGACCAAAGCAAGGCTTTAATATCATAGCTTTGTGTATAATGTTGATTCGCGAGCCTCACACCCCGGTGTGAACCAGAAACGGGAGAGGACATCAGGGAGGACATGTGTTTCCTTCTAGTTAGGAGTGGAATCTAGGTTTTGCAAGCCCGGACGTTTTACTCATGTGGATGATGGATATTGAGGCGCCTCGGTTATATTGGTCACCGCGATGCCGATGGATGTTTGGTCGATATATGACCAGTTTACGCCCCATAGGGCGGGGAAATGTATTGTTCAGGCTTTTTAATTCACTTCGTGTGGACCAGCCCTGACGATCCAAGGGTCACTAGAGCTCTGATCCTGAGGCTCGGGCTAGAGAGTCTTGAAGCAGTAAGGATGATCCCTTGCCTTGGTTCATAGATGGAAATCCAACTTCCAATATGTGACATTCTGGTTTTGATTATAGAGCCTAGTATTGGCGGCATGATAGATGGTACCTGTAATGGCCCGCATTTTTCATCGATATAATAATTAATTTATTTAATTATTAAATCGTGAATTAGAGAATTTAATGGTTTAAATCAAATAACTTTGAATATTTAATTAAAATAATAACTAAATAATATATTAAATTCTGAAATAATCAGAATTGGCTGAAATGGCGATATGGTGTGAACGGGATCATCTGTGATATTTAATTCAGTTTAGAATTGAATTAGAATAATGAATATATTATTTGAACGACAATTTGAACGTATACTTATATTATAATTAAAATCGAGCTCGTGATGGTGCTGCAGTTCACAGTTTGGTGATTTGAACTTCAACTGAATGTACAGGATTCGTTTTAAACCGGATTTCTGTGAAACAAGAAACGTGTGGAGCTGGTGAAGCATATTTTTCTAATGGAAGAGAAAAATCGGGATTTCGTCGTGTGGATTTTGATTTATGTCCAAATCAAATTTTAGAAAAGTCGTTGTGGAATTCCTTTTTAATTTATAAAGGAATTATTTATATTTTAAAAAGGAATTTCAATATAAATCGAATATCGGGTTGACCCAGATTTGAAATATCAGGCCAGAAATCCATATAAGATTTTTCTAAAGCTGTATGGTATTCCACTGTGAATATATACGATAATATTTATTTTTAAATATTAAATTTAATTGTTGTAAAATATATTTATATATTTAAAATGGGTCATTCAAAGCTTTAAAAATAGCCAGTTTTGAAAATGACCTCAGTTTTCGACGAAACTAATTTTGTTGGATCTGTAATGTCAAATTATTGTTAGATGTCAAGTTTCGTGATTTTTAGAGTCAATATGTGGCCCTACCGATTTTTAATGTGAGAAACAGTCGATATTTTGACGGTTAAAAATACGCTGTGTGAGCAAACAGAGTCGGAATTCGATGAAACCAGTTTTGTTGGGACCGTGATGTCGAACTGAAGGTGTATGTCCATTTCCGTGATTTTTGAGTGTCGTGTGTGATCACATGAACTTTTAGAAGCAATGATCGGGTATAAATAAATAAAATAAAATAAACTAAAATATCCTACCCTATTTCTAAAGCCTAGAAATGGCCACGCCATCATCGTTTTTAACCTCACAAAGCCGTTATATAATATCTCTTTGAGCCGCCAACGATTCCATTTTTTCAGTAAAGTTTCTATCAAAAGAAAATCAAAAAGAAAACATAGAAAATTCTATAAATCTCATATTTAAATCTGTTGTGATCCTTGGGTGAAGAGCTTTCATTCTATGTATGTATGGTAGGGCTCGATCACCTATTTCTGTACAGCGTCTTCTTCAGCGAAGACTAGGGTTTCGAATTTAGGGAATTTTGGTGCATCGATTTATGTTTTCACTATGGTATTCATGTTTATCAAGGAGAGTAGCATCGACTAGGAAGAAATAGGGTATTCCGGTGGCAACTCATGTCGCGATTGGCCTATTCTGTCGTAGGGTATTCTGTTGACGCATCTGAAATGGATGAATCGAGTATGAGGTTGTTGGGTTGGTGATGAAGAGATCTCGACGAGGAAGACAAAGATGCTTTCGGTTTTGAGGGTCGTGGAGTAGGAAGGGAGAACGGTGCCTTAAAAGAATCGGAATTGGTTTTCCTAAACCGCGACCTGGAGTTTGTGGAAGAAGATGGTAACAGGTGGGCTTCTTCGTGGGTTTGAATGGGCCTGGGCCCGGGAATTGAAAGGTTTAAGCCAAAATTTTATTAAAATAAATTCAGGAGTTTTATTTAAAAATATATTACCTAGTATTTGAGATAACTTATGCATACGTTATTGGAAATTGACAAAACAGGAAGCATATCGAAAAGTACTACACCACGACACTGACTGGGAGTGGATTTGAGCCCGTTTGAATTTACGGCGAAATAAATTATTTAATTCAAATCAAACAAACAGTTTATCGTTCTTTAACGATGAACTGCCAGTGTGAGTAAATCTCACTAACTCTGAACAGTTTATATTTTTATGTTGTATTTTTAGAACTGTTAAAAATTGTCTGAATGATTATGTGTTGACTGTTGATTGAACTGCTAGTCAGTTAGCGGAAATTATATATATATATAAATCGTTAAATCTATATATGTTGATTCTGTTAACATAATATTTCATATTGAACTGAAAGTGATGTTGATTATATTGTGTAACATCTGTGGATGCAGGGAAACAGGTTGGAGGGACCTAACTGGGTTCCTCAACATTTGTTTTACTATTTTTCATATATTTAATATATGATGTGATATAAAATATATGGTTGTTTATGTGTGTCTGAACGATATCGATCATGGTCACTTGGAATTTTAAATACCGTGAAAAATATTGGAATGTTGTAAAGGAGATTTTCAAATGTTATATTGAAAAGAAATATTTATAAAATCAGAAGATTTTATAAAAATGAAATATTTATAAATAGGAAACAGAGTTAAAGGAAATAATTTGGGAATAAGATATTAAGAGATATTTATTTAGTAAATAAATATGATAGGATAAAAAGGAAATATTTGGAAAGCCAAATAAGGATAAAGTAAAATATATTTGAAAACCAAATGTAAAGGAAATATATTTGTAAACCAAATATAAAGGAATTATATTTGTAAAACAAAGATAAAAGGAAGAGATGTGTAAACCAAATAAAAAGAGAAATTATTTGTAAAACATTTACAAATAAAATAGAAAGAGGGATATTTGTAAAATAATTACAAATAGAATTTAAAAGGGAAATATTTGTAAACATTTACATATAAAATTGGAAGGAGTTATTTATTTAGAAAATAAATAAAAGATTAAAAGGAGTTATTTATTTAGAAAATAATAAAAAGATTTCTTTAGGAGATATTTATTTAGAAAATAAATAAAGTTAAAAGGAAATATTTATTTGTTAAATAAATAGGAAAGATAAAAGAAATATTTATTGGTAAAATAAATAGAATTGAAAAGGGAATAGTTATTTGTTAAGTAAACAAATAGAAAAGGGATTATTGGTATAAACAAACAGAAAAGGAATTAATCGAAGGAGTTAATTCAAAAGGAATAAATCGAAAGAGTTAATCGAAATGAGTTAATCTAGAGGAGTTAAATCGAATATCAGTTATTCGAATAGAGTAATTGAATAGAGTTAATAGTTAGAGTTAACCAGTTAGAATTAATCAGTTAGGGTTGACCAGTCAGAGTTAATCAGTTAGGGTTTATCAGTCAGAGTTAATCAGTTAGGGTTGACTAGTCAGAGTTAATCAGTTAGGGTTGACCAATCAGAGTTAATCAGTTAGGGTTGATCAGTCAGAGTTAACCAGCCAGAGTTAATCAATTAGAGTTAATCGATTAGAGTTAAATCGAGTTAGAGTTAATCAAACCGAGTTTGTAATAACCCGGAAATCTGGGCCAATTTAAAATTTTTATTTTGGCAATTTTAGTGAAGTTTGATTATTTAAAATGAATTATTTTAAATAATAATGATGAGAAATTTATTTTGAATAGAATTCGAATGTATATATTTATATACGTCGTCGTTAGAATATAAATATTTTATTTTAATTATAAAAGGAATTGAAAATGGCGCGGTAGTTTGATATTTCAAATTTCAATTGAACATACCGGGTGCAAAATAAACCGGATTTTAACGAAACCAAAAATATCAGAATCTATTTGAGAATATCTTTCCAATGAATCCGAAAAATTGAAATTTCATTGTGGGAATCAAAAGATATGTCCAGTTGAAAATTCAGAATAGTCGCTATGGAATTCTGGCCCTTAAAAATGGAAATTTTGCAAACGACCTCGGTTTTCGACGAAACCCCTTTTGTTGGATCCGTGATGTCAAGTTATTGCTAGGTTTCAAATTTCATAATTTTTCGAATCAATATGTGAGCGTGGCAAAGGAAAACGCATTTGACCAGTTTTAGTTGATTTTAAACGACTAGAAAATGGCCATTTTTCAAACGGTCTCGGAATTCGATGGAACTAGTTTTGTTAGGACCGTATCGTTAAAACGAAGCTAGAAAATATTTTTCGGGAATTTTTAAAGGTTGTATGTGGGGCCGGTAAATTGAAATGTGCGTTCAAATTCAATATATAGAGTTATATGTTGATTTTGACGAAAACCGATAGAAACGGCCGAACTGGCTTACGATACATATCCCTTTGTGTTCAGAATGGGGGTAATTAGCTATGGACGACAGGCGGTGGGTTCGATTTTGAAGTCGAAATAAAAAGTTGCTTTTTGAAATTAATTAATTAAATATATATTATAATATATAGCCCTCCCCGTTGTCTCTCTCCCCCAAACCCGATTCAGTTCATATATACAAAAAAGAGGGAAATCGCCGTCGCTCAGCCCCAGGAGGCCGCCGCCGCCGTCCCCCTTCGCACGCCGACGCCGTCCCCATTCGCACGCCGCTGCCATCCCCCTTCGCACGCTACCACCCCCTCCTTGCCTGATCTCCCTTCTCTCGCGTGGCTTCTTCGAGGACCCCGAACCCCCACAGCACGGCGCACCCCACCCTAGCCCACCAACGATGAACCACCCCCCCTCCGCACCCCCCTCCTCCCTTGAACGCGCTGCCGAGACCCCCTTGCTGTAAGTTCTTATTCCCCTTCAATTTTTTTTTTCTTTTCTCTTTTCTCTCTTTCTATAAAATGTTATGATTTTGCTTATGAAAATAAAACGAATGTTGTTTATAAAAATTCTGACTTTTTTTAAATAGAAGTGATTTTGTTTAATGTAGGAAAGATTAAAAATATAATTTTTATGGTAGTAGAAGATTAAAAATGTGATTTTTATAGTGTATTCATTGATTTAAAAATATAATTTTTATAAAGCAGAGATTATAAAAATATAATTTTTATAAGATATAGAATATAAAAATATAATTTTTATATAGTGGCGATAATAAAAATATGATTTTTATATAGTGGCGATAATAAAAATATGATTTTTATCATATGTGAGACATAAAAATATAATTTTTATAAAGTAGAAGTATTAAAAATATGGTTTTTATATAGTAGGGAATATAAAAATATTATCTTTATATATGTAGCGAAATAAAAATCTGATTTTTATTATATATATGTTGAAATAAAAATGTGATTTTTTTTATATAGCGATGAAATTCAATCTTTATATTGGAAATAGAAATATGATTTTTATTTATATATGAACAACGTGAAAGGAAGTGAGATGGAACAGATTGAATATCAAAAAGGAATTCAGACGGTTCAGAGATTCAGAAATGAAATGGAGGAGTGGAACCCTCGGTGAGAACTCCTCACCTTTAACTTAAATTTCTAGTTTGAAATATATACTAGGATGCAGACGGTGTTTAGTAGCACCCGACACCCGTCGTCCACAGACCATGGACGGTTTGTATGCTTGTTTGTTTGATTTTGATGTGTAGTTGATTGTGTGATGTGAAATAAAATATTTTATAGTGGAAAATATTTTATAGTTAAAAATATAAATTTTAACGTGTTTATGAAATGAATATTTATAAACAAATCGACGATTTGTTTATATACACTGATTTGACTGATATTGATTGGGAAGATAAATTTTACACATCGCCCAACTGCATAAATAAAATCTGTATTGGATTGTTTGAAACCCCACACGGGTATTGGGATGATATTTGACGTACACTAATCCCGATTGTTTAGTTGTATGTCGATCGATTGATTGACAGACTGTTCTAAGCATTGAATATTCATACTTGATGCTTATACAGTGTAGAATGCACTTTCGATGAGGGTTGATTATTTGTCATTATTGAGATATACATGTGTTGTAGAAAATCCATATAATTAACACTATATGGTAATTGATCGGGCCTCATTTAAATTTGGAAAATAAGAATAATTTCATGTGTTGAATAAAAGCCGTGTTGATTAGATTGACACCATTGACGCCATTTCGACGTGAATGATATTCATATCGATTTTATTCATTTTATAATGAGTATCGAAAGTGATTTCAAAATCTGATAAATTGAAATGAATTGAAATTCGAATTAAATTGAAATGAATTGAAATTCAAATTAAATTGAAATGAATTGAAATTCGAATTAAATTGAAAAGAATTGAAATTCGAATTAGATTGAAATAGAATTGAAGTCGTTTTGAATTGAATTTAAAACGTATTGAAATTGAACTGAAATCGATTTGAATTGAAACCAATTCGAATTAAATTGAAATTGAATTGATATCGATTTGAAATGAAATTAAAATGAATTTATATTGAAAAATTCGATTTAGATTTGAACTTGAAAAGGAAGTTGAAATCGTTTTGAAAACGAATTTAAAACGATTTATAAAATACGTTTTAAAAGGAAATCGACGAAGTATATATTATATGTATAATATATATAATATAATGGCCTGAATGGAATGCGTCGTGCTGCGGTAGTTCGTGAATTTCGACCATTGACTTCGAATGGATATTGCGGGAGATCCGTCCGTCGGGTTCTCCTAAAACTGGAACTGTTGGGTTCGTATCGAAAAGAGATTTCTAACGAATATTAGAAATTAGAAATCTAACGTTTGGATTTGGAATTATGTCAAAATCAAATTTGGAAATGGTCGCTGTAAGTGCAGTTCGATGGCCGTGGATGGAAATCGACTGTACGGGCCTTGATAGAATTATTAAAAATAGTAATAATTTGTGTAAAATCATAAGAAGTGATTTGGGAAGAATTGGGATGAAAAACTCCATATTTGAAAAGATAAAAATAGATTTTTATCGAAATGAACTAGTTTTGAACTAGAATTATAATTCTATTTATTTTTGAAATAAATAAACTGGATTTGAAATGGTTTTGAAAATAACCAGAATTTCCAATAAGTGAATTGGAATGGATTTGAATCGAAATTATCTTCGGAATATTTCGATGTTGGATTTCGTGATGATACAGATATTGTTATGGGAATTTGAAAGATATATTTATATCGTTATTTCCAATACGATATTTGTTGGTCGTAGAATTTGATATTGAATATAAGCCGATATATTTTCTATTCAGAGCCTTGTATTTAATATCAAATGTGATTTGGGTTTGTCGTGAATGGTGTCTTCATTAACACTGTTCTTAAGACCAGTTGAGAAAAAGATTAAACCTTTTTATTTAGATTTAACGAAGTGTACCAATTAAATGGAATTTAATTGGAATTGAATTTGAATTGATTCTCGGGTTTATCGTGAATAGTGTTTTAAATAACACTTGTTCTTTAACTCGATAATTAATGGAATGTGATTTTGGGTTTATCGTGAACTGTGTTTTAAATGACACTGATTCTTTAATCCAGTTAAGGATTAAAACTAAGTGGAGTTTTAATGAATCTTTAATTAGATTGAAAAGATCGAGAATGGAGTATCACCAGTTTTACTCCAGGCGATAGTTAAATCTTTAATTAGACTTGAACGTGAGATGGTAATTGAATTTACCGATAACACCGTGGTGTTAGATATGAAGTATTACCAGTTCTACTTCATGGGATGAATAGGTTAGGATTGGGAAATAAATGATTACTCTGGCGTGGTTCGCTAATCCCGACTAGTTTGAATTGATATTCAAAGAAGATTAAAGAATAAATTTAAAGAATTTATCTTTGATAAAATTAATGGGAACCTTTCCCAAAGTATAAGAATATTTGAATAAAAGAATATTCTGAATTAGAATGAGGCGTATGTTGTGTTTGTGTAACACTTGTTTATTATATACGCGAGTTATTCAGAGAGACCGGGTTTATCCCATTCTGAATAACTAATTCGACGTGGTGTCGAAGATGAAGACAGTGGTTGAAGACCGAAGTTCTTCACGCCACTTGGATAATTACTAATGATCTTGATTAGGCCATACACCCAAGAGGAGGGAATCAGTTAGTGGTCGTCCAGACGTACTTGGAGATCGATGGATATGCGAAGTACTAGGTGCCTCCGGTTTCGTTCAGACCCAGAACGAACTTGTAAATGGACTGTGTGTCTGACTTTGGATTTTATTCTGTGTGATTGATTTCTATTAAATATATATCTGTTTGGCGGCGGAGAATTTATTCTCTTGCTTAACACCCTTCTCTGAGACGTACGAGCTCAGGGGTTATATATTGATGGATATCAAACACATGTAGTGAATTGCCTGTGTGGCATGCCTAAGTGGCAATTGATCAAGGCTTCTATTGAAAAGCAAAGTTTTTTGGGTGATGATCAAAGCACAGCCTGTGAGGCATAGCTTTGTGTAACATTGATTCGCGAGCCTCACACCTCGGTTGTGAACCAGAAACGGGAGAGGACATCAGGGAGGGCATGCGTTTCCTTCTAGCCAGAAGTGGCGTCAGTGGTTTTACACGCCCTGACAAGTTTGACTTATGTGGTTGTTACTGTTGTGAGGCGCCTCGGATATATTGGTCGATCCGGGACCGATGGAGTCATTTGTTGGCTCATTTACACCCCAAAGGGCGGGGAAACGTAGTGTTTAGGCATAATAATCCACATCGGTGGACCGGCCCTGACGATCCAAAGGGTTGATGCGTTCTGATCCTGAGACATGGGCTAGATTGTCTCGAATTAGTAGAGGACTATCTTTTGCCTCGGTTCACAGATGGAAATCCAACTTCCAATACGTGACTTTGCGGCTTTATTTGTAGAGCCTAGTATGGCGACATAGTAGCATGGGATATTATGTCGTCTATGATTGATACTTATGATTTGAAGTTGTTTTATACACTATGCCTTTATTATAGTATCAAAAGATTTGTTTAAACGTACTAAGCATGTTTGGCTATTATAAGGGAAAACCCTATCTCTCGGCTTGCATTGCATTGTGTGATAGGACCTGGGTCTTATAATAGCTTAATTTTCCTTTATTTAGCATTGCGCTGTTGTTTTATGCACTGGTGTTCTTGGAAGGAAACCCGTTCCGTGTTATACGGCATGGTCCCTTGATTTACCTAACTTTGAAAATAAAGATTAATAACTGTTTTAGTTCTCACACCAGTCCCATGACTGACCTGGAGTTTATTATTTTAACCTAAACTCCGGGTGCCCTTATTTTGACACGGGCAACTAGTAGTTTTGGTTTTGCAGATTTATATTCACAGGATCCTGATTTACAGCTGGAACGATACTCGGAAAGCTCTGTATCCGTGTATTACTTCTAGTTGTGTATTGTATTATTTTCCGCTGCAATGTATTTAAATGTAATTTAAATCTCTGAAATTTTCTGTGTAATATTCATTTATACTCTGTATATTCTTGCAATCTGATGAATTGTTGTAATATACAATGAAATGTTCTTCCGTCTGCGTTCTTTTGTGTGTTGTTCTCAAAGTTTCCGCTATTTCCTTACCGGGGAAGTTACGGGTCATCACAGTTGGTATCAGAGCTCTAGTTTACAGAGCTCGGAGAACAAGATACATTAGAACCATAAGAAAGAATTCATCAGAAATTGGATTAGTAATATCCAATAAGAATGACTCGTTTGAGATGGGATCAGTAGTATCCTAGAACGAGTGTGAAGGGTATATTTTTAAAGTGAAAACAATTTTTGTTTTGAAAATTTAAATCAATTATTCGTATTTGATTATTTATTTTAAATTGATTTGGACAATCCAATATATAAAGGTTTTGCATATACGCCTTGCAAACGTGTATTCGAAGTTTAATGTACTGGATAGTTATAGAATCACACTCTAGTTGCTCGGGGATAATTCTGGTGACGGGGCACCATCACCCGTATTTATATTCGAGTGACGAAAGTGGGATTTCTATATATTCCAATTGACTGGTGTGAGAACCAAAATTATATAGGGCTTATTGTTGTGATTTGGCATTAAAAATCTAATTTTTTGACTATATATCAAAGTTAGGAATTTGAAAAGCTAATCAACTAATTGATTGTTGGTTGGGTTGTTTGATTATTGTATGTTTAATTAAATGTTGAACCTTTACCAAATTGAACCAAATATTGAGTTGTATTGAAAATTAGTCGCATTTGCATGCATGTACATGTACTTACATTGAACAGGTCATAGCAAAGAGGCTAGAGCAGAAGAATAAAATTGTTTGCCCGACAAATAGGTACATGTTTATCATAATTTACTGTTTTGTTTGGGTGATGATGATTTTATGAGCCGATTGGCTAGCCGCTTGGCTTTTTCGTTTCCTTTTGAATTGAAGAAGGCCATGTGAGGCTATATGAAATATCCCAAAGTCCCCGGTGCAGGGGAGGATATGGCGAAATTTTTCGAAAATTTAGGGTGTTAGCCAAATTTTTGAAAAATTTGAAAAGTTCTTAGAAACTGAAAAGTTGAAGAACTTAAGCCATAAAGAAAATAATGAAAGTTGAGTTGATTTGTTAAACAACTTTTGGCTTCGTTCCTTTTCGGGGACGAAAAGTTTTAAGTGGGGGAGATTGTAATAACCCGGATATCTGGGCTAATTTAAAATTTTTATTTTGGCAATTTTAGTGAATTTTGATTATTTAAAATGAATTATTTTAAATAATAATGATGAGAAATTTATTTTGAATAAAATTCGAACGTATATATTTATATACGTCATCGTTAGAATATAAATATTTTATTTTAATTA
This sequence comes from Allium sativum, assembly GCA_030737875.1. NCBI lineage: Eukaryota > Viridiplantae > Streptophyta > Magnoliopsida > Asparagales > Amaryllidaceae > Allium > Allium sativum. The sequence continues at coordinate 437,885,163 of CM060919.1, forward strand.
TAAAAGGAATTGAAAATGGCGCGGTAGTTCGATAATTCGATTTCAAATTTCAATTGAACATACCGGGTGCAAAATAAACCGGATTTTAACGAAACCAAAAATATCAGAATCTATTTGAGAATATCTTTCCAACGAATCCGAAAAATTGAAATTTCATAGCGGGAATCAAAAGATATGTCCAATTGAAAATGCAGAATAGTCGCTATGGAATTCTGGCCCTTAAAATGGAAATTTTGCAAATGACCTCGGTTTTCGACGAAACCACTTTTGTTGGATCCGTGATGTCAAGTTATTGCTAGGTTTCAAATTTCATAATTTTTCGAATCAATATGTGAGCGTGGCAAAGGAAAACGCGTTTGACCAGTTTCAGTTGATTTTAAACGACTGGAAAATGGCCATTTTTCAAACGGACTTGGAATTCGATGGAACTAGTTTTGTTAGGACCGTATCGTTAATACGAAGCTAGAAAATATTTTTTGGGAATATTTAGAGGTTGTATTTGGGCCCGGTAAATTGAAATGTGCGTTCAAATTCAATATATAGAGTTATATGTTGATTTTGACGAAAACCGATCGAAACGGCCGATCTGGCTTACGATACATATCCTATTGTGTTCGGAATGGGGGTAATTAGCTTTGGACGACAGGCGGTGGGTTCGATTTCGAAGTCGAAACAAAAAGTTGCTTTTTGAAATTAATTAATTAAATATATATTATAATATATAGCCCCCTCGTTGTCTGTCTCCCCCAAACCCGATTCAGTTCATATAAAAAAAAGTGGGAAATCGCCGTCGCTCAGCCCCAGGAGGCCACCGCCCCCCTTCGCACGCCGCCGCCGACCCGCTTTGCACGCCGTCGTCCCCCTCCGCACCCCCTCCTTTCCTGATCTCCCTTCTCTCGCATGGCTTCTGTAACGACCCGGATTTTGAGGCGCTTTGGTTATCGACGTAAGCACGACGTCGATAACCAAAACATCGAAAAATCCCGGTTGTTAGTGAAAGAAATTAGAGGGTGAGAATAGATAAGATAGAAATTTAGAATAGAAGAAGAAAAGAAGAACTTACATCATCAGAGTAACACGAACCTCACAGCGGAACGAATAACATATAATATATAACATAACTTTGAAATATAACAGTTATGTATACAATAGCACTTATCAGGGTACAGCACTTACAACACAGCGGAAATAACTATAGCTATACGATCTTGAAGCCTCCTGCTCCAAGCTCTTCCAGTATATCTGTAAAACCCGACTACTTGACTGCCCGTACAAATTTAGGCACCCAAGAGTTTAGGGAAAACAACAAATAAACTCTGGGTCAGTCATGGGACTGGTGTGAATAAACTCAAATCATTTAAACAGGTATATGATATCTCATAAGACCACGCCGTGAATACGGAACGGGTTTTTCCCTTATGAGAATCCAAACATCTTTGCAAAGCAATATCATTCTGATATTATAATAATGTCTAAGTACAAATAAATATCAGTCTAGTAGAAACGCTTGCATCTCACGTTCTACATATATAGTATACAATCAAAAATCGCAAGCACGTATTGGATGATTGGGTTTCCAACTATGACAAGGTATGGAATCACCTTCCGATCAGTGTACTCTAGGAACGATACACTGGAGTTCAACAAGAACATCTTGCAACTCAGCCACACATGACCGACCACTCATTTCGCTTGAGTGTATCGAATGTACATCACCAACGGTTGGGATCAGCAACCGTTCCCGTATATATATATGGGACAGCATTGATAGATTTAAGAAACAAATGAATATTCTCTAGATAGGTGATTATACACCCTACTTCGGTGCGACCGACTTAGCCATGCTGCCTGCCCGATTTCTGTCATTTACCGGTTGATGAGGCTAGAAGCTACGCTTTATCATTACATCAGATTCACTTCGAATGCTACATTGTCAAATCCATCGAAAATCACTAATTGATGTCTACAACCATACATTACGTGTCAGCTAAAAGAAGTTTCCTTCTCCGCTTCCACTCTTGGTACGGTTGAAGAAATCAATGTACGTGACCGTCTGGAAATACTATGTCAGACATCCATCTTCATTCACTTAGAAATGTCACATCGTCATACCCGCCAAATCACAAATTGACTTATCCAAAAATAACACGGGTATACAGCTAAGAGAAACGAATTCCTCCGCCACCAAACGTGAATACGTTTGAACAGATCAACTTACGCGATCCATCGGATATACTCTGTCAGACCTTCGTCCATACAAGTTGTCCTGGGACTGGACAAACCGAAGGCACTATTCTGTAAACAGGATAGCCCTTGCATTTTACTCCGTCTTCAATTATCTTTGGCATATATGATTCGCGACGCTTATGCCAATACAGAGTGGTTCTATGGATAATAATCCAACCGGTCTCTCCATATTAACAACGTTAAAATGGTCAAAACTTCAATAGTCGGTGAGTTAACTATCAAAGAAAAACAAGTGTGCAAACAACGATATTATTCCCAGATGGAAATTATATCGAACAAACATCATTTAACATTAATCTTCTAGTTCATTTATTTACTTATCTCCTGTTTTCCCTATATTCTAAATTCTTATTTTTCTTTTATCAGAAAACATTTCTGATTCTCGTTTGGAAAACATTTCCAAAACTCCTTTACGATCAAACCTTACCATTTCTTAGTTAAGAAGGAAGCCACTCAAGTTGGGGTATAATTACCTCTCAGACCTTAACTGAACAACGTTATAACTTCGAAATGGTCAAAGTTTATCTTTTAATCTTTAACAACTTCTTTACGCCTTTCTCGGATCCAATTTTACTAATCCATTTCTATATTTAAAACATTGGTTATAACGATAACGTTATAATCCCTACTTTCGAATTATCTAACTTTAAATTATAACTTCTATTCTTATTAGTGAATAATTAACCTAACACTTATTTATTTATAAATAAATAAATCTCTATTTAAACACTGGAAAGTATAAGTACTTTCCCGAATTCGATATAATCGAATTTGCCGATTAACTCTCTTCGAGAAATCTCTATTTGATTAACTCTTCTTCGAATAACCTATATTCGATTAACTCCTTCTCGAATAAACGATATTCGATAATCTCTCTTCGAATAACTAATATTCGATAACTCTTCCTTTTCAAATATCTCATATTTGAAAAATCTCACTTCGATCAAACTAAAATCGATAACTCCTTCGAATAAACTACATTCGAAAATTCCTCTCGAATAAACGATATTCGATAATCTTCCCTTTCGATTTAACAAATCGATAACTCCTTTTCGAATAACTAAATTCGATAACTCCTTTCGATTTAACTAATCGATACTCCCTTCGATGAAACTAACATCGATAACTCCTTTCGATGAAACTAACATCGATTTATTTAACTTAACTAACTTAACTCGACTAACTTAACTTACTTGGTTCGACCAATTCGATTCAATTAACTAGGCTCGACTAACTTGGTTTATTTAACTCAACTTGATTTACTTCTATCGAATAACTAATATTCGATTTAACTCCATTTAACTCTATTCGAATAACTACTATTCGATTAACTCTGTTCAACTCTATCCGAATAAACTATATTCGACTAACTCTATTTAACTCCATTCGAATAACTACTATTCGATAACTCTATTTAACTCCATTCGCTTGACTCTAGATCGCAGCGATCACAATGGTTACGCCTGATTCCCTCAGGAAACATCCGACCGCCTTAGGCTATTTGCAGCCCTGCGAATTACGCTAGCAGTCGTACAAGATGGCAACTTATCCTGAATACTATGTTTGACTAACTCTGTCTCAAATAACTATATTTGATTTACTCTAGTTCGTTTTAACTCTAATCGATTAACTCTAACTAATTAACTCCAACTGGTTAACCCTAACTGGTTAACTCTATTTGACTAACTCGATTTGACTAACCCCTTTCGAATAACATATTCGATTAACTAACTTTCGAATACCATATTCGATTAACTAACTTCGAATACCATATTCGATTTCTCCTTTCGAATGTCTATATTCGATTTCTCCTTTCGAATGTCTATATTCGATTAACTAACTTCGAATACCATATTCGATTAACTAACTTCGAATACCATATTCGATTTCTCCTTTCGAATGTCTATATTCGATTAACTAACTTCGAATACCATATTCGATTAACTAACTTCGAATACCATATTCGATTTCTCCTTTCGAATGTCTATATTCGATTAACTAACTTCGAATACCATATTCGATTTCTCCTTTCGAATGTCTATATTCGATTTACTTTATTCACTTTATAAAGATTTCCTTTTTAACAATGTTTTATTCATTTGAAAAGATTTACCTTTAAATAACGGTTCTACACTTTAAAAATGATTCCCTTTTTATAATGTTCCCTTTCCAATTCTATTTGTAAATGGTTTACAAATATTTCCTTTTCAAATTTATTCTTGAAATATTCTAACACCTTAAATTCCCTGAAAAATTCGCCATAACCTCTTTTGTATCGGGAGCATCGGGAAAATCCCCAAACTCGCCACACAGGCCTTTCCATTCAAAAAGAAATGTTTTGAAATTATTTCCTTTTTGAATATCTCCTATTTATAAATATCTCAATTTATAAACATTTCCTATTTATAAATATTCCACTTTATAAATATCTCTTATTTATAAATATCCCATTTTATAAATATTCTATTTTCAATATCACTTTGAAAATCCCCTTTGTCAACATCTCGTATGTTATGGTATTCAATCATATCAAATCACGATGTTCAATCTCGTCCATACACACACAAATCAACAACAGGTTATAATTCACATCATATATTAAAATATATGAAAAACAATAAAATAACTGTTGAGGAATCCAGTCAGATCCCTCCAACCTGTTTCCCTGCATCACAGATGTTAGACAATATAGATAACATCACTTTCAGTTCCATATGATGTATTCTGTTAAATAGAATCAATATAGAAATTTAACTAACTGACTAGCAGTTCAATCAAACAATCAATACACAGTCAAACAGACAATTTTAACAGTTCTAACAATACAACATGAAATTATAAACTGTTCAGAGTTGGTGAGTTTTACTCACATTTGCAGTTCATCGTTAAAGAACGATAAACTGTTATTTGATTTGAATCAAACAGTTTATTTCGCCATAAATTCCTACGGGTCCCAATCCACTTCCAGTCAGCTTCATTGTGAAGCTCCCGTCCATATGATCCCAATGCAACTTACGGTTTGTGATTCTGACATCGTATGATCGAGTTATGCATTTCCAAAGTTTGCGTATATTTAAATTAAATTAAATTTAAACATAACTTTATAATTAGGCCTTACCCTTTGATTTCTTTCCTGGCCCGTTAACACCCCTCAGGCCCAATACCCTTTTACAAAACCGGACCCGACATTTTCCTTCATTCCCCAACTCCAAGCCGTGATACCTGCTTCTCTTCGATGGCCATTCACGGTTTTAAATCCCCCACGCACCATCCATTTTCACCACCGATTGCTGAACCAAAAACACCAATGACTCCCTCATCAAAATCTCATCAACACCATACCAAGGTCTTCGAACCCGCAGCCATATTCTATATCACCTCGGACCAGAAAACTCTGCAACAGACTGTACAGGTGCGACATTGACCAGCACCATATTTCACAAAAACATCACGGCTTGTGCTATTCATCATCAGGAACCCAAAATCAACAACCAAAACACACATTACGGCTTCAAACCCAAAACAATGGCAACCCTAGTTCGTCGCATAAAATGTGGAGCTCGGAAAAATGGTACGAGCCCAGTGAAACACATATGAAATCGAAGAGCAAACTGACAGGAATCTGTTTATATGTGTATCCTAATTTAAAGGATTTATTTTGAATTCTTTTTGGATTTTCTTTTATCGCCATTTTGGGTTTTTCTGAAGGAGATACCGACGGCTCAGTTTTGACTAATGAAGGATTGGAATTTAGGTTTTAAGGGTAAGGTGTGGTGTATTTATAAGGTCCACAAATATCTAGATATTTTATTTAGATATTTATTTCAGTCAAACGCTCTTTTTTCTGTCTTCTAAAAATTCCTGTGACCACATATGATACCCAAAAATCATGAAAACCTGCATGTAGCTAGAGTTTGACATTATGGTCCCAACGAAACTGGTTTCGTCGAATTCCGACTTCGTATGCTCACATAGCGTATTTTTAAAGGTCAAAATACTGACTGTTTCTCGCTCTAAAAATCCGTAAGGCCACATACTGACTCTAAAAATCACGAAAACTGGAACCTAGCAACTATTTGACATTGCGGATCCAACAAAACTGATTTCGTCGAATTCCGACTTCGTTTGCAAAAGTGGCTATTTTTAACGCTCTAAATAGCCTATTTAAATATATAAATATATTTAAATATTATATAATTAAATATAAATAAATTTATATTATCGTATATCTTCACATATGATATCGTATAGTTCCAGAATATCATATCAAAATATACAGTTTGATATTTCAGATTTCAGATTATCTCGGTATTCAGTTTATATCGAAAATCCTTTTATAACGTATATAAAGCGTCGCAAATTATAAAGGAATTCTACAGCGACTTTTCTGAAATTTGATTTGGACGTACATCGAAATCTACACGACGAAATCCCGATTTTTCTCTTCCATTAGAAAGATATACTCCACCAGCTCCACACGTTTCTTGTTTCACAGAAATCCGGTTTAAAACGAATCCTGTATACTCAGTTGAAGTTCGAATCGCCAATTTACGAACTGCAGCGCCATTTCGAGCTCGATTTTAATTATATTATAAACTATACGTTCTAACGCCGTCGATTCCATATATACGTTAATATATTCTGAATCGAAACTCAACCACATCTCGTATACTATTCAATTCACACTCTGTTGTGAATTCTACTATTTCCGACTACCTCGACATTATAATATATTATTATATTAAAATTATTAATTAAATATTCAATATTATTTAATTAAACGATCATTAACCTCTCTAAATCACCAATTATATAATTAAATAAATTAATTATATATCTCTAAAAATGCGGGTCATTACATTCTTCCCCACTTAAAATAATTTCGTCCTCGAAATTGCTAAAAGGTAGGGGGCGACCCTATCGACTGGAATTCCTAAGATTTGTTTACCCCTTATTTCTGATTTCAACTTAACCAATTAATATCGACTAAAATATTTATTCATTCCAACTAACTAAAATCTTCAAAAATTCTGAAAATTTTCTAACACTTTAAACTTTCGGAGAATTTCGCCAGCACCTCCTTTGTACTGGTCAATAGCTCAAACTCCAACTCGCCTCTCTGGGCCTTCTTCAACCCAAAAGAAAATCAAAACGCCAAACGGCTTGCCAATTCGGCTCATAAATTCCAAACTCATATAAAATATAAACTTGTACCTTTTTGTCGGGCATATCGTTATATCCCTACCATCTGTTATCAACTCGGCATATACAAATGCCATCCCAACAAATTTTCAATCAGTCTTATCCACAAATCCAACCATTCGCTTATATCCAAGCCAAATACCCTTTCAACCTTGAGTTTGATTCTCTATGTCGAACTCTTAACTTGGTTACCAAATTACACTTCAAATTCAAATATCCCAAATCCAATTCATCTCGATATCATTCGATTTCGATTATCACTTAACTGGATTTATTTAAATTCCAATTTGTTTTCACAAATTTTAATTCCAATTTGGCTTTAAATTCAACAGTCTTTTCCTAGGAGATTTTTTTTTTATTTGCTTCACCTTTCAAAAATCAAATATTCCTTTTTGAAATTCAACACAACTTGTTTTTCCCAAAACAAATTCAAAAACAATCTCTTTGGTAGTAATCCGTCACTTACCACTCGAAAATGAACACCGGTGATGTCTAGCTCATCATCGGAATCTATTTCCCAGCGATCAAAGTGAGTTCAATACTATATCACTTTGAAAATCCTTCTCTTAAACATTCCCACTTTGAAATATATTTCAAATATAATTCACACAGCTTGTAAAACAATTTAAAATCTCCCAGGATCTTAAATTTTCCTTATTATTAATCCCAATCCATTTTCAAACACTTATCCAATTTCTGGGATTTTAATTCCTACTCTGATTTAAATTTCTGATTTAACTCATCTGATTCCACGTATTTTACTTATGTGAATTCTGGTTGGTTATTTACATAACCATTTCAACTATAATCTTACTCGATTAAAATTACAACCAATATCTAATATATTATAATTTTGATATATATATCTTCTCTATATCAAGATATACCTTGGGTAAACTTATTTTAATTTACCCTCTTTTCAAAACATCTCATGACGACCCATCGTATTCAAGTGTTCATTTACTCCTACCGATACAGTGGATCAAACTGATCGACCAGAACTCATAAACAACTCAGCCAATGAATCTCCACAATAAAAACCCATTTTTATATCAAATACAAATACGCACTCGTATATATACACTCAAACTCAATCTAGGGTGTTACTAACCCTATCTCTACCGAGTCACGCCACAGAGTTATGTCCGATCACTAAAACATAAGCTCTGATACCAACTGTAACGACCCGGATTTTGAGGCGCTTTGGTTATCGACGTAAGCACGACGTCGATAACCAAAACATCGAAAAATCCCGGTTGTTAGTGAAAGAAATTAGAGGGTGAGAATAGATAAGATAGAAATTTAGAATAGAAGAAGAAAAGAAGAACTTACATCATCAGAGTAACACGAACCTCACAGCGGAACGAATAACATATAATATATAACATAACTTTGAAATATAACAGTTATGTATACAATAGCACTTATCAGGGTACAGCACTTACAACACAGCGGAAATAACTATAGCTATACGATCTTGAAGCCTCCTGCTCCAAGCTCTTCCAGTATATCTGTAAAACCCGACTACTTGACTGCCCGTACAAATTTAGGCACCCAAGAGTTTAGGGAAAACAACAAATAAACTCTGGGTCAGTCATGGGACTGGTGTGAATAAACTCAAATCATTTAAACAGGTATATGATATCTCATAAGACCACGCCGTGAATACGGAACGGGTTTTTCCCTTATGAGAATCCAAACATCTTTGCAAAGCAATATCATTCTGATATTATAATAATGTCTAAGTACAAATAAATATCAGTCTAGTAGAAACGCTTGCATCTCACGTTCTACATATATAGTATACAATCAAAAATCGCAAGCACGTATTGGATGATTGGGTTTCCAACTATGACAAGGTATGGAATCACCTTCCGATCAGTGTACTCTAGGAACGATACACTGGAGTTCAACAAGAACATCTTGCAACTCAGCCACACATGACCGACCACTCATTTCGCTTGAGTGTATCGAATGTACATCACCAACGGTTGGGATCAGCAACCGTTCCCGTATATATATATGGGACAGCATTGATAGATTTAAGAAACAAATGAATATTCTCTAGATAGGTGATTATACACCCTACTTCGGTGCGACCGACTTAGCCATGCTGCCTGCCCGATTTCTGTCATTTACCGGTTGATGAGGCTAGAAGCTACGCTTTATCATTACATCAGATTCACTTCGAATGCTACATTGTCAAATCCATCGAAAATCACTAATTGATGTCTACAACCATACATTACGTGTCAGCTAAAAGAAGTTTCCTTCTCCGCTTCCACTCTTGGTACGGTTGAAGAAATCAATGTACGTGACCGTCTGGAAATACTATGTCAGACATCCATCTTCATTCACTTAGAAATGTCACATCGTCATACCCGCCAAATCACAAATTGACTTATCCAAAAATAACACGGGTATACAGCTAAGAGAAACGAATTCCTCCGCCACCAAACGTGAATACGTTTGAACAGATCAACTTACGCGATCCATCGGATATACTCTGTCAGACCTTCGTCCATACAAGTTGTCCTGGGACTGGACAAACCGAAGGCACTATTCTGTAAACAGGATAGCCCTTGCATTTTACTCCGTCTTCAATTATCTTTGGCATATATGATTCGCGACGCTTATGCCAATACAGAGTGGTTCTATGGATAATAATCCAACCGGTCTCTCCATATTAACAACGTTAAAATGGTCAAAACTTCAATAGTCGGTGAGTTAACTATCAAAGAAAAACAAGTGTGCAAACAACGATATTATTCCCAGATGGAAATTATATCGAACAAACATCATTTAACATTAATCTTCTAGTTCATTTATTTACTTATCTCCTGTTTTCCCTATATTCTAAATTCTTATTTTTCTTTTATCAGAAAACATTTCTGATTCTCGTTTGGAAAACATTTCCAAAACTCCTTTACGATCAAACCTTACCATTTCTTAGTTAAGAAGGAAGCCACTCAAGTTGGGGTATAATTACCTCTCAGACCTTAACTGAACAACGTTATAACTTCGAAATGGTCAAAGTTTATCTTTTAATCTTTAACAACTTCTTTACGCCTTTCTCGGATCCAATTTTACTAATCCATTTCTATATTTAAAACATTGGTTATAACGATAACGTTATAATCCCTACTTTCGAATTATCTAACTTTAAATTATAACTTCTATTCTTATTAGTGAATAATTAACCTAACACTTATTTATTTATAAATAAATAAATCTCTATTTAAACACTGGAAAGTATAAGTACTTTCCCGAATTCGATATAATCGAATTTGCCGATTAACTCTCTTCGAGAAATCTCTATTTGATTAACTCTTCTTCGAATAACCTATATTCGATTAACTCCTTCTCGAATAAACGATATTCGATAATCTCTCTTCGAATAACTAATATTCGATAACTCTTCCTTTTCAAATATCTCATATTTGAAAATCTCACTTCGATCAAACTAAAATCGATAACTCCTTCGAATAAACTACATTCGAAAATTCCTCTCGAATAAACGATATTCGATAATCTTCCCTTTCGATTTAACAAATCGATAACTCCTTTTCGAATAACTAAATTCGATAACTCCTTTCGATTTAACTAATCGATACTCCCTTCGATGAAACTAACATCGATAACTCCTTTCGATGAAACTAACATCGATTTATTTAACTTAACTAACTTAACTCGACTAACTTAACTTACTTGGTTCGACCAATTCGATTCAATTAACTAGGCTCGACTAACTTGGTTTATTTAACTCAACTTGATTTACTTCTATCGAATAACTAATATTCGATTTAACTCCATTTAACTCTATTCGAATAACTACTATTCGATTAACTCTGTTCAACTCTATCCGAATAAACTATATTCGACTAACTCTATTTAACTCCATTCGAATAACTACTATTCGATAACTCTATTTAACTCCATTCGCTTGACTCTAGATCGCAGCGATCACAATGGTTACGCCTGATTCCCTCAGGAAACATCCGACCGCCTTAGGCTATTTGCAGCCCTGCGAATTACGCTAGCAGTCGTACAAGATGGCAACTTATCCTGAATACTATGTTTGACTAACTCTGTCTCAAATAACTATATTTGATTTACTCTAGTTCGTTTTAACTCTAATCGATTAACTCTAACTAATTAACTCCAACTGGTTAACCCTAACTGGTTAACTCTATTTGACTAACTCGATTTGACTAACCCCTTTCGAATAACATATTCGATTAACTAACTTTCGAATACCATATTCGATTAACTAACTTCGAATACCATATTCGATTTCTCCTTTCGAATGTCTATATTCGATTAACTAACTTCGAATACCATATTCGATTAACTAACTTCGAATACCATATTCGATTTCTCCTTTCGAATGTCTATATTCGATTAACTAACTTCGAATACCATATTCGATTAACTAACTTCGAATACCATATTCGATTTCTCCTTTCGAATGTCTATATTCGATTAACTAACTTCGAATACCATATTCGATTTCTCCTTTCGAATGTCTATATTCGATTTACTTTATTCACTTTATAAAGATTTCCTTTTTAACAATGTTTTATTCATTTGAAAAGATTTACCTTTAAATAACGGTTCTACACTTTAAAAATGATTCCCTTTTTATAATGTTCCCTTTCCAATTCTATTTGTAAATGGTTTACAAATATTTCCTTTTCAAATTTATTCTTGAAATATTCTAACTCCTTAAATTCCCTGAAAAATTCGCCATAACCTCTTTTGTATCGGGAGCATCGGGAAAATCCCCAAACTCGCCACACAGGCCTTTCCATTCAAAAAGAAATGTTTTGAAATTATTTCCTTTTTGAATATCTCCTATTTATAAATATCTCAATTTATAAACATTTCCTATTTATAAATATTCCACTTTATAAATATCTCTTATTTATAAATATCCCATTTTATAAATATTCTATTTTCAATATCACTTTGAAAATCCCCTTTGTCAACATCCCGTATGTTATGGTATTCAATCATATCAAATCACGATGTTCAATCTCGTCCATACACACACAAATCAACAACAGGTTATAATTCACATCATATATTAAAATATATGAAAAACAATAAAATAACTGTTGAGGAATCCAGTCAGATCCCTCCAACCTGTTTCCCTGCATCACAGATGTTAGACAATATAGATAACATCACTTTCAGTTCCATATGATGTATTCTGTTAAACAGAATCAATATAGAAATTTAACTAACTGACTAGCAGTTCAATCAAACAATCAATACACAGTCAAACAGATAATTTTAACAGTTCTAACAATACAACATGAAATTATAAACTGTTCAGAGTTGGTGAGTTTTACTCACATTTGCAGTTCATCGTTAAAGAACGATAAACTGTTATTTGATTTGAATCAAAAAGTTTATTTCGCCATAAATTCCTACGGGTCCCAATCCACTTCCAGTCAGCTTCATTGTGAAGCTCCCGTCCATATGATCCCAATGCAACTTACGGTTTGTGATTCTGACATCGTATGATCGAGTTATGCATTTCCAAAGTTTGCGTATATTTAAATTAAATTAAATTTAAACATAACTTTATAATTAGGCCTTACCCTTTGATTTCTTTCCTGGCCCGTTAACACCCCTCAGGCCCAATACCCTTTTACAAAACCGAACCCGACATTTTCCTTCATTCCCCAACTCCAAGCCGTGATACCTGCTTCTCTTCGATGGCCATTCACGGTTTTAAATCCCCCACGCACCATCCATTTTCACCACCGATTGCTGAACCAAAAACACCAATGACTCCCTCATCAAAATCTCATCTACACCATACCAAGGTCTTCGAACCCGCAGCCATATTCTATATCACCTCGGACCAGAAAACTCTGCAACAGACTGTACAGGTGCGACATTGACCAGCACCATATTTCACAAAAACATCACGGCTTGTGCTATTCATCATCAGGAACCCAAAATCAACAACCAAAACACACATTACGGCTTCAAACCCAAAACAATGGCAACCCTAGTTCGTCGCATAAAATGTGGAGCTCGGAAAAATGGTACGAGCCCAGTGAAACACATATGAAATCGAAGAGCAAACTGACAGGAATCTGTTTATATGTGTATCCTAATTTAAAGGATTTATTTTGAATTCTTTTTGGATTTTCTTTTATCGCCATTTTGGGTTTTTCTGAAGGAGATACCGACGGCTCAGTTTTGACTAATGAAGGATTGGAATTTAGGTTTTAAGGGTAAGGTGTGGTGTATTTATAAGGTCCACAAATATCTAGATATTTTATTTAGATATTTATTTCAGTCAAACGCTCTTTTTTCTGTCTTCTAAAAATTCCTGTGACCACATATGATACCCAAAAATCATGAAAACCTGCATGTAGCTAGAGTTTGACATTATGGTCCCAACGAAACTGGTTTCGTCGAATTCCGACTTCGTATGCTCACATAGCGTATTTTTAAAGGTCAAAATACTGACTGTTTCTCGCTCTAAAAATCCGTAAGGCCACATACTGACTCTAAAAATCACGAAAACTGGAACCTAGCAACTATTTGACATTGCGGATCCAACAAAACTGATTTCGTCGAATTCCGACTTCGTTTGCAAAAGTGGCTATTTTTAACGCTCTAAATAGCCTATTTAAATATATAAATATATTTAAATATTATATAATTAAATATAAATAAATTTATATTATCGTATATCTTCACATATGATATCGTATAGTTCCAGAATATCATATCAAAATATACAGTTTGATATTTCAGATTTCAGATTATCTCGGTATTCAGTTTATATCGAAAATCCTTTTATAACGTATATAAAGCGTCGCAAATTATAAAGGAATTCTACAGCGACTTTTCTGAAATTTGATTTGGACGTACATCGAAATCTACACGACGAAATCCCGATTTTTCTCTTCCATTAGAAAGATATACTCCACCAGCTCCACACGTTTCTTGTTTCACAGAAATCCGGTTTAAAACGAATCCTGTATACTCAGTTGAAGTTCGAATCGCCAATTTACGAACTGCAGCGCCATTTCGAGCTCGATTTTAATTATATTATAAACTATACGTTCTAACACCGTCGATTCCATATATACGTTAATATATTCTGAATCGAAACTCAACCACATCTCGTATACTATTCAATTCACACTCTGTTGTGAATTCTACTATTTCCGACTACCTCGACATTATAATATATTATTATATTAAAATTATTAATTAAATATTCAATATTATTTAATTAAACGATCATTAACCTCTCTAAATCACCAATTATATAATTAAATAAATTAATTATATATCTCTAAAAATGCGGGTCATTACAGCTTCTTCGAGGACCCCGAACCCCCACAGCCCGCCGCACCCCACCCTGGCCCACCAACGATGAACCACCCCCACTCCGCACCCCCTCCTCCCTTGAACGCGCTACCGAGACCCCCCTGCTGTAAGTTCTTATTCCCCTTCAATTTAATTTTTTTGTCTTTTCTCTCTTTCTATAAAATGTTATGATTTTGCTTATGAAAATAAAACGAATGTTGTTTATAAAATTCTGACTTCTTTTAAATAGAAGTGATTTTGTTTAATGTAGGAAAAGATTAAAAATATAATTTTTATGGTAGTAGAAAATTAAAAATGTGATTTTATAGTGTATTCATCGATTTAAAAATATAATTTTTATAAAGCAGAGATTATAAAAATATAATTTTTATAAGAAACAGAATATAAAAATATAATTTTTATATAGTGGCGATAATAAAAATATGATTTTTATCATATGTGAGATATAAAAATATAATTTTTATAAAGTAGAAGTATTAAAAATATGGTTTTTATATAATAGAGATTATAAAAATATTATCTTTATATATGTAGCGAAATAAAAATCTGATTTTTATTATATATATGTTGAAATAAAAATGTGATTTTTTTTATATAGCGATGAAATTCAATCTTTATATTGGAAATAGAAATATGATTTTTATTTATATATGAACAGCGTGAAAGGAAGTGAGATGGAACGGATTGAATATCAAAAAGGAATTCAGATGGTTCAGAGATTCAGAAATGAAATGGAGGAGTGGAACCCTCGGTGAGAACTCCTCACCTTTAATTTAAATTTCTAGTTTGAAATATATACTAGGATGCAGACGGTGTTTAGTAGCACCCGACACCCGTCGTCCACAGACCATGGACGGCTTGTATGCTTGTTTGTTTGATTTTGATTTGTAGTTGATTGTGTGATGTAATGTGAAATAAAATATTTTATAGTGGAAAATATTTTATAGTTAAAAATATAATTTTTAACGTGTATATGAAATGAATATTTATAAACAAATCGACGATTTTTTTATATACACTATTTGACTGATATTGATTGGGATGATAAATTTTACACATCGCCCAACTGCATAAATAAAATCTGTATTTGATTGTTTGAAACCCCACACGGGTATTGGGATGATATTTGACGTACACTAATCCCGATTGTTTAGTTGTATGTCGATCGATTGATTAACAGACTGCTCTAAGCGTTGAATATTCATATTTGATGCTTATACAGTGTAGAATGCACTTTGGATGATGGTTGATTATATGTCATTGTTGAGATATACATGTGTTGTAGAAAATCCATATAATTAACACTATATGGTAATTGATTGGGCCTCATTTCAATTTGGAAAATAAGAATAATTTCATGTGTTGAATAAAATCCGTGTTGATTAGATCGACGCCATTTCGACGTGAACGATATTCATATCGATTTTACTCATTTTATAATGAGTATCGAAAGTGATTTCAAAATCTGATAAATTGAAATGAATTGAAATTCGAATTAAATTGAAATGAATTGAAATTCGAATTAAATTGAAATTCGAATTAAATTGAAAAGAATTGAAATTCGAATTAGATTGAAATAGAATTGAAGTCATTTTGAATTGAATTTAAAACATATTGAAATTGAACTGAAATCAATTTGAATTGAAACCAATTCGAATTAAATTGAAATTGAATTGAAATCTATTTGAAATGAAATTAAAATGAATTTATATTGAAAAATTCGATTTTGATTTGAATTTGAAAAGGAAGTTGAAATAGTTTTGAAAACGAATTTAAAACGATTTATAAAATACGTTTTAAAAGGAAATCGACGAATTATATATTATATATATAATATAATGGCCTGAATGGAACGCGCCGCGCTGCGGTAGTTCGTGAATTTCGACCATTGACTTCGAATGGATATTGCGGTAGATCTGACCGTCGGATTCTCCTAAAACCGGAACTGTTGGGTTCGTATCGAAAAGAGCTTTCTTATGAATATTAGAAATTAGAAATATAATGGTAGGATTTGGAATTATGTCCAAATCAAATTTGGAAAAGGTCGCTGTAAGTGCAGTTCGATGGTCGTGGATGGAAATCGACTGTACGGGCCTTGATAAAATTATTAAAAATAGTAATAATTTCTGTAAAATCATAAGAAGTGATTTGGGAAGAATTGGGATGAAAAATTCCATATTTGAAAAGATAAAAATAGATTTTTATCAAAATGAACTAGTTTTGAACTAGAATTATAATTCTATTTATTTTTGAAATAAATAAATTGGATTTGAAATAGTTCTGAAAATAACCAGAATTTCCAATAAGTGAATTGGAATGGATTTGAATTGAAATTGTCTTTGGAATATTTCGATGTTGGATTTCGTGATGATACATATATTGTTATGGGAATTAGAAATATATATTTATATCGTTATTTCCAATATGATATTTGTTGGTCGTAGAATTTGATATTGAATATAAGACGATATATTTTCTATTCAGAGCCTTGTATTTAATATCAAATGTGATTTGGGTTTGTCGTGAATGGTGTCTTCATTAACACTGTTCTTAAGCCCAGTTGAGAAAAAGATTAAACCTTTTTATTTAGATTTAATGAAGTGTACCAATTAAATGGAATTGAATTTGAATTGATTCTCGGGTTTATCGTGAACAGTGTTTTAAATAACACTTGTTCTTTAACCCGATAATTAATGGAACGTGATTTTGGGTTTATCGTGAACCGTGTTTTAAATGACACTGATTCTTTAACCCAGTTAAGGATTAAAACTAAGTGGAGTTTTAATGAATCTTTAATTAGATTGAAAAGATCGAGAATGGAGTATCACCAGTTTTACTCCAGGCGATAGTTAAATCTTTAATTAGATTTGAACGTGAGATGGTAATTAAATTTACCGATAACACCGTGGTGTTAGATATGAAGTATTACCAGTTTTACTTCATGGGATGAATAGGTTGGGATTGGGAAATAAATGATTACTCCGGCGTGGTTCGCTAATCCCGACTAGTTTGAATTGATATTCAAAGAAGATTAAAGAATAAATTTAAAGAATTTATCTTTGATAAAATTAATGGAAACCTTTCCCAAAGTATAAGAATATTTGAATAAAAGAATATTCTAAATTGGAATGAGGTGTATGTTGTGTTTGTGTAACACTTTTTTATTATATAAGCGAGTTATTCAGAAAGACCGGGTTTATCCCATTCTGAATAAATAATTAGACGTGGTGTCGAAGATGAAGACGGTGGTTGAAGACCAGAGGTCTTCACGCCGCTTGGATAATTACTGATGATCTTGATTGGGTCGTACACCCAAGAGGAGGGAATCAGTTAGTGGTTGTCCAGACGTACTTGGAGATCGATGGATATGTGAGGTACTAGGTGCCTCTGGTTTCGTTCAGTCCCAGAACGAACTTGTAAATGGATTGTGTGTCTGACATTGGATTTTATTCTGTGTGATTGATTTCTATTAAATATATATCTGTTTGGCGGTGGAGAATTTATTCTCTTGCTTAACGCCCTTCTCTGAGACGTACGAGCTCAGGGGTTATATATTGATGGATATCAAACACATGGAGTGAATTGCCTGTGTGGCATGCCTAAGTGGCAATTGATCAAGGCTTCTATTGAAAAGCAAAGTTTTGTGGGTGATGATCAAAGCACAACCTGTGTGGCATAGCTTTCTGTAACGTTGATTCGCGAGCCTCACGCCCCGGTTGTGAACCAGAAACGGGAGAGGACATCAGGGAGGGCATGCGTTTCCTTCTAGCTAGAAGTGGCGTCAGTGGTTTTACACGCCCTGACGAGTTTGACTTGTGTGGTTGTTGCTGTTGTGAGGCGCCTCGGATATATCGGTCGATCCGGGACCGATGGAGTCATTTATTGGCTCATTTACGCCCCAAAGGGCGGGGAAACGTAGTGTCCAGGCATAATAACCACATCGGTGGACCGACCCTGACGATCCAATGGGTTGATGCGTTCTGATCCTGAGACATGGGCAAGATTGTCTCGAATTGGTAGAGGACTATCTTTTTCCTCGGTCCACAGATGGAAATCCAACTTCCAATATGTGACTTTGCGGTTTTATTTGTAGAACCTAGTGTGGCGACATAGTAGCATGGGATACTATGCCGTCTATGATTGATACTTACGATTTGAAGTTGTTTTACACACTATGCCTTTATTATAGTATCAAATGATTTGTTTTAAATGTACTAAGCATGTTTGGCTATTATAAGGGAAAACCCTATTCCCTGGCTTGCGTTGCATTGTGTGATAGGACCTGGGTCTTATAATAGCTTCATTTTCCTTTATTTAACATTGTGCTGTTGTTTTATGCACTGGTGTTCTTGGGAGGAAACCCGTTCCGTGTTATACGGCGTGGTCCCTTGATTTACCTAACTTTGAAAATAAAGATTAATAACTGTTTTAGTTCTCACACCAGTCCCATGACTGACCTGGAGTTTATTGTTTTAACCTAAACTCTGGGTGCCCTTATTTTGACACGGGCAGCTAGTAGTTTTGGTTTTGCAGATTTATATTCACTGGATCCTGATTTACAGCTGGAACGATACTCGGAAAGCTCTGTATCCATGTATTACTTCTAGTTGTGTATTGTATTATTTTCCACTGCAATGTATTTAAATGTAATTTAAATCTCTCATATTTTCTGTGTAATATTCATTTATACTCTGTATATTCTTGCAATCTGATGAATTGTTGTAATAAACAATGAAATGTTCTTCCGTCTGCGTTCTTTTGTGTGTTGTTCTCAAAGTATCCGCTCTTTCCTTACTGGGGAAGTTACGGGTCATCACAGAGTTAATCCAAATGAGTTAATCCAAAGGAGTTACCGAATTAGTTTAGTTATTCGAAAGGAGTTATCGATTATAGTTTAATCGAAAGGAGTTATCGAATTAGTTATTCGAAAGGAGTTAATCGAATTTAATTATTCGAAAGTGAGATTATCGAATATAAGTTATTCGAAAGGAGTTAATCCAATATAGTTTATTTGAATAGAATTAAATGAGTTAATCGAATATAGTTTATTTGAATAGAATTAAATGAGTAAATCGAATATAGTTTATTCGAATAGAATTAAATGAGTTAATCGAATATAGTTTATTCGAATAGAATTAAAGGAGTTATCGAATATAGTTTATTCGAATAGAATTAAAGGAGTTAAGTAAAAAGAGTTAATCGAATATAGTTTATTCGAAGAAAGGTTTTCGAATCTAGTTATTCGTAAGAGAGATTATCAAATATAGTTTTTCGAAGGGAGGAGTTATCGAATAGAGATTTTTTCAAACAAGAGTTACGTAAGGAAGTTTGTTAAAGATTAAAAGATAAACTTTGACCATTTCGAAGTTAAAACGTTGTTCAGTTAAGGTCTGAGAGGTAATTATACCCAAACTTGATTGACTTCCTTCTTAACTAAGGAATGGTAAGGTTTGATCGCAAAGGAGTTTTGGAAATGTTTTCCAAATACGAATCAGAAATGTTTTCTGATAATAGAAAATAAGAAGTTAGAATATATGGAAGCAGGAGATAAGTAAATTAATGAACTAAAGAGAAAATTGTTAAATGATGATTGATCGATATAATTTCCATCTGGAAATAATATCGTTGTTTGCACACATATTTTTCTTTGATAGTTAAATCACGGACTATCAAAATTATGACCATTTTAATGTTGTTAATATAGAGGGACTGGTTGGATTATTATCCGAAGAACCATTCCTTATTGGCATAAGCGTTACGAACCATATATGCCAAAGATAATTGAAGACGGAGTATAATGCAAGGGCTATTGTATAAATCTTAGGTATAGATTGCCTAAGATGGTTGTACTGAACAGTGCCTTCGGTTTGTCCAGTCCCAGGACGACTTGTATGGACGAATGTCTAACAGAGTATATTTAATAGATCGCGTAAGTTGATCTCTTCAAACATATTTACGTTTGGTGGCGGAGGAATTCGTTTCTTTTAGTTGTATACCCGTGGTATTTTTAGGGGAATAAATTTGTGATTTGGCGGGTATGACGATGTGACATTCAAAGTGAATAAATGTGTGATCTGTCAGAGATAAGCGTGGCCTCTAGCCTCACAACCGGGAAATGACAAAATCGAGCAGGCAGCATGGCTATGTAGGTCGCACCTATTAGGGTGTATAATCACCTGATCTAGAGTTTCATTTACTTCTAAAAATCTATTGTTGATGCTGTCCCTTCGGGAAACGGTTGCTGATCCCAACCGTTGGTGATATATATTCGATACACTCAAGCGAAATGAGTGGTCGGTCATATGTGGCCGGGTTGCAAGATGTTCTTGTTGAACCCAGTGTATTCCTGTCTAGAGGTACACTAGCGAAAGGAGGTTCCATACCTTGTCATAGTTGGAAATCCATTACCCAATACGTGCTTGTGGTTTTGATTGTATATTATATATGTAGAACGTGAGATGAAAGCGTTTCTGCTAGATGATTATTATACGGTGGTTGATAGACATTATTATAATATCAAAAGGTTTTTGATATAAAGATATTTTGGATTCTCATAAGGGAAAAACCCGTTCCGTTATACGGCGTGGTCTTATGAGATATCGTTTTACTTGTTCAAACCATTTTAAACTGTTTTACTCATACCAGTCCCATGACTGACCCGGAGTTTGTTTTATTTTGTTTTCCCTAAACTCTTGGGTGCCCAATTTTGTACGGGTAGTCAAGTAGTCAGGAATTTACAGATATACTTGGAGAGCTTGGAGCAGGAGGCTTCGGGATTATATAGCTATAGTTATTTCCGCTGTGTTATAAGTGTTGTACTCTGATAAATGTTATTTTATACATATACTGATTTATTTGAGGATATGTTATCTATTATATGTTGTTCGTTCCGCTGTGAGATTCGTGTTACTATGATGTTGTATGTCTTCTTCTTCTATTCTAAGTTTCTATCTTATCTATCCTCACCCTCTAATTTCTTTCATTAACCATTCGGTATTTTCGACTCTTGATGTTCGATATGTGTTGTATATCGAATAATCAAGGTCACCTTTTTCCTGGTCGTTACAGTACCCATGCCGTCTATGATTGATACATTTATATTTAAAGTTGTTTTATACGCTATGCACTTATAATAGTATCAAATGATTTGTTTTAATGTACCAAGCATGTTTGGCTATTATAAGGGAAACCCCTATCCTCCGGCTTGTGTTGCATTGTGTGATGGGACCTGGGTCTTATAATAGCTTCATTTTTTCAAAAAGCATTGCGCTGTTTTGTTATATGCACTAGTATTCTTGGAAGGAAACCCGTTTCGTGTTATACGGCGTGGTCCCTTGATATATCTGATTTTAAAGTAAAGTTTTAAATAACTGTTTTAGTTCTCACACCAATCATATGACTGACCTGGAGTTTATTGTTTTAACGTAAACTCTGGGTGCCCCTATTTTCCACACGGGCAGCTAGTAGTTTTAGTTTTGCAGATTTATATTCACAGGATCATGGTTTACAGCTGGAACAATATTCGGAAAGCTCTGTATCCGTTTATCTCCTTCAATTGTGTTTTTGTATTATTTTTCATTGCATTTTAATTTATAAGTCTCTGTTGTTTATCAAATGTATATTATTTGTTCATACTCTGTATATTCTTGTAATCTGATGTAAATTGTTGTAATAAGCAATGAAATGTTCTTCTGTTTGTGTTCTAATTTGTCGTGTTCTCCACTCAATCCGGGCTTTCCTTTACGTGGAAGGTCGGGTCGTGTCAACAGTGGTTTAGTTTTTACTGTGAAGAGCGGGCATGGTTTCGGGGAAGAAGTAGAAACTGTAGAGTCTTAGACATTGGGCTGGGCTGTTAATTTTTTTTTTAAAAAGGGTATAAATCGAAATAGAAGGGATGGTAAGGCATGTAGCAGAATATACGGATCCCTTTTATTTGCATGGAAAAGGGATGGTATTAACAGAAAAAAGAAATGAAAACCGTTAGCTGCTATTTAAAACGTGAGCTTCTGATTGTATGAAAGGAGTCAACTTGGCCCGATATGAATATTAAGAAGTTAGATTTAATTTAAGGTTTAATTTAATTCAAAAACTGATATAATTTATAATGGGCACATTCGTTATCAGAATGGTGCAAAACCCAAAGCGTTATAATCGTTTTGTCAGGCACTACAGCAAGGAACAGATTTGGTCACAAACGGAGACAGTTGGAATATTTAGTTAAATTAAACACCTGTTTAATTTAGCTAAATAAAATCGTTCAATCAACGAACCAATTCAAGGTGAGTTTAGCTCACTCAATTCTCCCAATTATAATTATTATAAGTCGGGTTTATCATTTGTATGCCATGTTTGCTAACTGTTGGTTGATTGATGATTGTTTGGATGTTGTTAAATATTGTTATATCGGTTATTTAAATTAAACGTTGTTTAGCTTAAATGAAGCCACATCGTTATTTTTAACGATTATTTCCAATAGAGTTAACTTACCTTGTTGGTTACGTTTATAATAATATAAGCGTATTTAAATTAAATTTGATGCTTGAATTATTATTATTGGTTGATCGCTATTATTTGAATTGAATATCTATTAGCCTATGATCATTACATAAATTGTTTAACTAATATGATTGGGTTATGGGCTATTGATTTGGTTATTGATTGTTGAATCCAAATTAAACGTTGTTTTGATATTGACCAATGAGTAGTATTGGTTGAATAATTAATAGAAGATGGCCAAATATACACTGTTTTATAAAGACTAATTTATCGTTAGGTAAATCGATATAAATAAAGTTATAAAATTTATTTTATAACTGAAGATCGATTTTAAAAATCTATTATTTTAAAATGAAAGATTTAAAAAGGAAAATAGTATTTATTAGTTAAGTTATAAGAAATTATTTAATAGTTTTATAAATCAAATTCTTATGTTAATAAGATTTATGAGCAGACGGGCAGAAATTAACTTAATAGTTGAGAGTTGGATTAATTGTTTTCAAGAAACAATTAAATGTAATTTATTTAAATTAATTATTTAATTGTAATTGGTTAACGAGTCAACCATTTTTTTTGAATTGATTGAATTGGTTTGTTGTTAATTAATCTAATGAAATAGATTAACGAATATCTATTTTAAACTTTAATTAGTTTTAAAAAAACAAATTTACTGTTATTTTAGTTAAATAAGAAGTAATAATTCATACGACAGTTAAAGATGATGTATAATTATTGTTTTTAATGAATAATAATTTAAGTGATCAATTCGAAAATGAGATGCATTAAGGTAAGTAATCAAAGTGGATACCGAAATTGGATTTTTGAAAAGAATCGATGGACAATTTTTATATTAATGCCGAGTTTTTATAACTAAGTTATAAAAGAAACTTTAAGTCGATATGATAGCTTAAAATAAGTGTTTACTTAATATTTAAATTAAATAATAAGGGATTGAGATAAATAGGATTTTATAGTAAATTGGGGAGTTAGAAACAATGTTTATAAAAGGGGCGTGAGGCAAAAACATTAAGTTTAAGTCAACGGACTTAATAATTGTATTGAAACGAGATTTTTAAAAATGGAAAAATGGTTGAATTGACCACAAGTAGGATATTATAGTTTGGTGACGAGTGAAGATAAGAATTGGAACCTAATTGAAGATAGGTTGAGTTGAGAGATTTTCTGAGTATTAATCTAATATTGATTTCGGTCTTCGGGGTTAGTGTTTAGGAAATCGTTTTCTTACTCATTTTCGGTTAGGAACCGATGAAGGTATGAAATGGAAATTGGAGCGGAACCCAAGTTTTGAATTAATGTAGTTTAGCGAGTAGAGATATAAAGATAAGATTTAAATTCGCTTTAATAAATAAGAGATGAGGTTTCATTAGGATATAAATTAAAAATGGGATTTGTTTTCGATATTGGGAATGAATATCGATTTTGGTATTGCAACTGATTTTTATCTTAAGATAATAATGTTGTTAAACAAGTTCTGCGAGATAATTAAAATACCTCAACTTGAACGACTTCCGAATTATCGAAGGATAATATTAGTTGTAATGATGGAAATGTTGGAAGTAATTTATTACAGAAATAATATTGTAACGTTATTTGAAGAACTTAGGAATATATATATATAATGGGGTTCCGAAATAAAAGAAAATAAAAAGGGCTTGAGAATATGAAATGGTATTTCCATGATAAAGGAATAAAAGTAGATTTACGAGAATATAACGATCTTTTCAAAGTAAGAAATGTGATTTAGAATGAGTTCATTCTAAAAGGATAAGCGACGATTATTGTGTTCAAATAAGGGAAACAAAAGGAGATTCGTAATGATTGTTTTGTGCTGATAAGTTGAATCGATTCTGCAATTATAAATAATAAGTAATGTTATGGCGAATGTTTTGAAATAGAAGTTAATGAGGAATCAAATATGAATTTAAGATATTTTCTAAGTATATAAATGAAATGATTCGAGAATATTTATATATAAAAAACTAATACATTATTTTTGATGGCCAAGTGACGTTGTATACTAAACCAATGGATTGTGTACTCACCTATCTAGAGAAAATCCATTTCGTTGTTAAACCTATTCCGACGTTGTACCTTTTCAGGAAACGGTGGGTTGCTTTCAACTGTTGGTGATATACATTTGAAACATACAAGTGAAATTAGTGGTCGGTCATGTGTGGCTAGGTTGCGAGATGTTCCTGTTGAACCCAATGTATTCCCCTCTAGAGATACACTATTGGCAGGTGATTCAATACATTGTCATAGTCGGAATCCAATCTCCAGTTAGAGCCTGTGGTTTTGATTGTATACTATATTTGTAGAACGTGAGATGCAAGTGCTCTTCTAGATTATTTATTTGTATTTAGACCTTATTATAATACCAGAATAAGATATTGATTTCATAATGTGTTGGATCATTGTAAGGTAAAAACCGTCCGTATTTTTGTGTGGATTTGGTCTTACGATTATTCTTTTCTTTTGAAAAGAAAAGTTTTACCTTTAAAATCAAGTTGGATGATATTTTAAACATAGCGAGTTTTTTCTCACTCTTGTTCACAAGATTAATCCGGCGTTTGTAATGCTCGGGTTAGCCAGAGGTTTTACAGGTTTACGTTATCGGATGCTGTGAAGAAATGAGCTGGAAGAGTTCAGACGTATAGTATTATTGTAATAACTCGGAATTTTTAAACCAATTTAAAAAATTTATTTTAGCTATTTTATTGGATTTTGAATATTTAAAATGATTTATTTTAAATAATAATGACTAAAAATTTATTTAAATCTAAGTTAGAACTATAAATTTATTTTAATTATAAATAGAGCTTGAAATGGCGCGGTAGTTTGAAAATTCGGTTTTAATTTTCAAACCAAAAAGACGTTTTCTCTTCTTTAAGTTTTCCCAATTCCCAATTATCTAGAAGGGAGGAGCCGTATGAGATGAAAATCTCACGTACGGTTCTGGAGCGGAGATTTTTTGAATAAAATAAATGAACGACCGTAACGGATGTCAGCTCAATCCGAAGGAAATTATGCAGAAGCTTTACAGAATTATTATGAAGCTACGCGATCAGAAATTGATCCCTATGATCGAAGTTATATACTTGAAATTTTTTTTTCTGAATTCCAATCGAATGCAATCGGATCTAGTATAGTATGAACTGGCGATCAGAACATATATGGATAGAACTTATAACAGGGTCTCGAAAAGCAAGTAATTTTTTCTGGGCCTTTATTCTTTTTTTAGGTTCACTGATCAACGATAGAAAAAGATCCATTTTGCATCATATCTAACGGATTCCTTGGTTCGGACCGAAGAAGTAATGTCACTCGATTATTATCAAACTGACTGCAATCCTTTTCTGTCCGTGAGGATCCCGCCAGAGCGCCTTCTACTTCTAATAGGCCACGAACTAGATCAGAAGCATTCTCAACGAATCCATAAGAAGTGATCCTATTTTTTTCATCGGATCCGGGTCCGGGTGAAGACCAAAGATCTTGAGCGACCAATCCGGCAGAACAACTCAAAAGATAAAGAAGTATCGTTAATTTCTTCATGCTCGTTCCAAGTTTGAAGTAGATATCCCTTCAACACAACATAGGTCATCGAAAGGATCTCGGACGACTCACCAAAGCACGAAAGCCAGGATTTTTCAGAAAATGGATTCCTATTTGAAAAGTGCATAACCGCATGGTGATACTAAATCTGGTTGGAGTAATCACATTAATAGTTGTATTGATAGTTATCTTCATTTTGAAATCAGTATTCATAGTTACATTTTAGGTGATACCGAAAATTACAGTAACAGTTACATTTCTAGTTTCATTTGTAGTGAAGGCGTAAGCAATAGTGAAAATAGAAATTCTAGTATACGAACTGATGGTAACAGCCGCGATTTCACATAAAAATAAGAAAAAGAAGTTCTTTAGAGGAAAGAAGAACCTATAATTAGCTTTTCGGGAAATTTCCAAACGAACAATTTCAACGAAATCTTTCAATTTCTTATTTTACTATGTTCAACTCTATGTATTCCTCTATCCGTAGAGTACATTGAATGTACAGAAATGGCTACAGAATGAAAACTTCATTCTCGATTATACGAGAATTTTTATGAAAGCGTTTCATTTTCTTCTCTTCAATGGAAGTTTCATTTTCCCAGAATGTATCCTAATTTTTGGCCTAATTCTTCTTTCAAAATAAATCGGATTTAAGTAAAACCATAAATATTTGAATCTGTTTAATTAATCTTTGTAACGAATGTGAAAAATTGAGATTTCATAATATAAATTGAAAGTTATGGCTAGTTTAAAATTTATAATAGTCGCTATGGAATTTATATTTTTTTTAATATAATATATAGCCCTTAAAAATAGCTATTTTGCAAATGACCTCCGTTTTCGATGCAACCACTTTTGTTGGATCCGGAATGTCAAATTATTGCTAGGTTCCAAATTTCATAATTTTTGGATTTAATATGCAAGCGTGGTAAATTCAAATGTGTTTTGACAGTTTTAGTTTGAATTGGATCGACTAGAAAATGGCCATTTTTCAAATTGTCTCCAAATTCCATGAAATTAGTTTTGTTAGTATCGTATCATCAAAACATAGCTGCATTTATTTTTTTGGAATTTTTGGAGTCAGTATGTATCCCCGCTAAATTAAAATGTACATTTAAATTCAATATATATCGACTTATGTTTTAATTTTGATAAAAACTGATTGAAACAGCAGAATTGGCGTACAAAATATATCCCATTGTGTCCAGGATAGGGGTGTTTACCTGGGGACGACAGTCGTTGGGTTCGATTTGGAGTTCGAAGAATTCAATAATTTATTCACGAATAAAATATTAATAATTTATATATATAGTATCTACCCTTGAAACTAAAACCCTAGGTCAAAATGCTCTGCGCGGTCAATCCACGGAATCCGCCTCCAAATAAAATGAATGCTCCCATCTTTTTCTCCAATTCTTGTTCGATTTGTTAAATATTATTTAAAGGTTATAAAACAAAAATCTAAGTGCTTTCTCTGGTCTTCAATGCTATATAGGTTTGATGAAATTTCGTTAGGTGTTCATCAAACTCGATTCATTCAGAGGCTTCTCTAAGGAAAAGGGGGGGGGTCGAACTACAAGCAGTTAGGGGAGATGGCAGCACACATGGCAGCGCTTTATGTGGTCATGGTCGATTGTCCTAAGGAGGTGCGGAGGGGCGTGCGTGAGGAGGAGATCAAAGTTGAAGAAGGGTTACGGGGCTTCAGGAAATTACGAGAAAGAAGGGTAATTAGAAGTGGTTAATTAAAAATAATTAATTTAAGTATATTTTAATTATCTTAAAATATTTAAATGGTTAAAATGCTATAACTTGTCCATACCAAAATAGAATTCAACGAAAAAAGTTGCAATGCGATCGTGGGATCGAACACTGCAACATGGAACAAACCAAAACGAAAACAGAAGCAGTTGCATTTTTTTGATAAAATTAAACGGTCGATTTAATTTTATTAAAATCAGAAATTCAGAAATAAAGAATGGCGGAGTGGAAATTGACTATGAAAACTCTCTCTCACTTAGATTATTTTACAGTTATTATATAATAGCTTGCAAATGGGGCTTAGTAGCTCCTGACACAATTTTTTTGTATAAACCATGGTTGATTGTTTGTTTGGATTGTGATTGGGATTGTCATTGATTGATATTGTTATATATATAAAATTATTTATATAAAAAACGTATATAAAATTATCATGAAAAGAAATTAAAATAAATATCCATTTACAAGTCGGACGACTTGTTTATGTACACCGATTTAACTGACATTTACGATAATTTTTACACGTCGCCCAACTACACAAATAATAATCAGTATTTGTTGTTTGAAAACTCCACACAGGTATTGGGATAATATTTGACATACACTAATCCCAATTTTTTAGTTGTATGTCAATCAATGGGTTGACAGACTATATAAGTGTTATTTATTTATTTTAATGCTTATACAGTTGTAAAATGTACTCTAGATGTTGTATGAATTTTAATGATTGTTTATCATTATTGTTGTATACATGCGATGAATGAAATCCATATAACTAAAATTATATGGTAATTGATTGAGTCTTATTCCAGTTCAGAATTAACGAATATTTTAAAATAATATTCAGTGAATAATCAAAATGTGATTTTGATGTCCGATTTTGGATGGACACAAAAATATTGAAATGTGAAGCCGTGTTAAGTAGTTAAACGGCATTTTAACACGAACGGGATTTTCTACTGATTTTATTCATTTTATAATGAATATCGAAAAGTGATTTCAAAATCTAGTATTTTGAAAATATTATCATTTTAATATTATAATGATATAGAATATTCAATTTTGATTTAAAATTGAAATATAAGTGGGAATCATTTTAAAATGAATTTATAAATATTTTATAAATATGTTTTGAATGGAAATCGATGATATAACGGGAGATTCGACCATTGAATTCTCCTAAAACCTGAATCGTTGGGTTCATATCGAAAAGAGCTTTCCAACGAATACAAAAGATTTGAAATCTAACAATTGGATTTTGAGATATGTCCAAATCAATTTTGGAAAAGGTAGCCATGGATGAAGTGCGGTGGCTATTATTGGAAACCAATTGTACGAGCGATATTAAAATTATCAAAAATATGGAAAAATTATGTAAATTCATAATAAGGGTTTTGGAAAGATTTTGTGTGAAAAATTCCATATTTGAAAAGATAAAAATATATTTTTATCGAAATGAACTAGTTAAT
This sequence comes from Allium sativum, assembly GCA_030737875.1. Classification (NCBI taxonomy): domain Eukaryota; kingdom Viridiplantae; phylum Streptophyta; class Magnoliopsida; order Asparagales; family Amaryllidaceae; genus Allium; species Allium sativum. The sequence continues at coordinate 437,915,270 of CM060919.1, forward strand.
AACTAGAATAATAATCCAATTATTTTTAAGAATAAATAAATTGGATTTGAAAATGGTTATAAAATAACCAGAATTTTCCCACGAATAAATTGGAATGGATTTGAATAGAAATAATCTTCGGAATATTTCGATATTGGATTCCGTAATTATACGGATATTGTTGAGGAATTTGGAAGATATATATATCGTTATTCCCAATACGATATTTGTTGGTTTCAGAATTTGATATTGAATATAAGCTGATATAATTTCTATTCAGAGCCTTGTATTAGATATCAAACTGGATTTTTGGGTTTGTCGAGAATGGTGTCTTTACTAACACTGTTCTTCTACTAACACTGTTCTTAAACCCTGTTGAGAAAAGAATAAATCTTTTAATTAAAATTTAGTAAAATTTACCAATCAATTAATTTAATTGGAATGGAATTAGATTTTGGGTTTTTTATGAATGGTTTCTTAAATAACACTGTTCTTAAACCCAGTTGAGAAAAGAATAAATCTTTAAATTATGATCTAGTGAAGTTTTCCAATTAATTAATATATAATTAGAATTGAATAAAAGAATTGAACTTTTGGGTTTATCGTGAATGATGTTTTAAATAACATTGGTTCTTTAACCTAATTAACAGTGAAGAATATGATTTGAAATTTATAATCTTTTAATTAAGATTAATAGAATTTTCCAAAGTAAAGATTTCCAATTTAATATATTAAATTGGAATTGAATGGAATTCGATTGGGTAAAAATCGAGATGAGCTTCGGTAAAGGAAGGTCGTTACTATATATGGAATTTAAAAGGCTTTGCCATTATTCTATTTATATTATTAGTCTGATACGAGAATTCATATCGATTATACACTATTATGATTTCCATGTAGATTCCATTTTGATGGAAGAGGATTTTGGGCTTATCGTGAACTGTGTTTTAAATAACATTGGTTCTTTAACCCAGTAAAGACAAGATTTATTTCCTAAATTTGAATAATCATTGAATAATGATTTTTGGAGATTAAAACTAAGTGGAGTTTTAATGAATCTTTAATTAGATTGAAATGCTAATGTGGTAGTCAAATTTGCCAAATTCGAGAAGTGTTCAAAAATGGAGTATCAACAGTTTTACTTTCATGCGATAGTTAAATCTTTGATTAGATTTGAACGTGAAATGGTAATTGAATTTACCAATAACACGGTGGTGTTAGATATGGAGTACTGCCAGTTTTTCTCCATGGGATGAATAGGTTGGGATGGTATGATAAAATGAATGATTACTTCGGTAAGACCATAATCGCGACCAGTTCGATAAACCTTAATTTTGTTTTAACTATGAAAAGATACTATAAAATCTTTTGAAATGATTTCCAATGAAATGGATCAAGCAGTATGTTTAAAAGTGATAATCTTTGATAAGATTAATGACAACCTTTCCAGAATAAAGAAATATGAATAAAAGAATATTCTGAATTGGAATGAGGCGTATGATGTCCTGTTATAGCACTTGATTACAAGATGCGTGAGTTATTCAGAAAGACCGGGTTTAACCCATTTTGAATAATTAATACGATGACTAACAGTCAAAGAGGTTGAAGACGGTGCAAGACCGACGATCTTCACATCGAATGGATGGGTTGCTACTGATGCCCATGATTGGAGTAGCTACCTTAAAGGTACTACAGTGGTAGCCGTATGGACGTATTTGTTGATTGTTCATATATGCGAGGGCCTCTCTCCTGTATTGGACATACGGGATGAGGAATAATGTGCCTCAGGTTTCGTTCAGACGCGAAATGAACTTGCAAATGATGATGTATCTGACATTGTATTCCATTATGCCATATTCATTGATCTCTTCTAAATATATATATGTTTGGCGGTAGAGAATTTATTCTCTTACTTAACACCCTTGTCTGATATGTACGAGCTTAGAGGTTATATATTGGTAGAAATCAATGGTATGACATGGATTGATAGTGTGGCATGCTGAGATGCAGTGATCTAAACTTTTTTTGAAAAGCAAATTTTGGTGGATGATGATCAAAGCATAGGTTTAATTTGCATAGCTTTGTATAGCGTTAATTCGCGAGCCTCACACATCGGTATGATGGTGAACTGATGGTTATATAAGTATATTTTCGAGAGGAGGATGGATTCGGTCAACCAAGATAGGCTGGGTGTGGTTGCTCATCATCTGGTAGAGATAGGGCACACCCCCCGATTCCTAGAAGGATAGAGTAAGCGACATTTTCTCATGCATGGGACATAACTTGCAGAGATACTCAATATCCTGGATATAGTGCGGATGTGCATTACGACGTTTTCTCATGCCTGGGACATAAGCCGTAGGGAATTGCACTACGTGATCGATCTTTTGGATCAGCAGCCATCATGATGGAAATCCAAACTTCCAATATGGCATTTTGTGGTTTTAGTTGTAAACCTATATATGGCGACATAGTGGGATGGTGCGCTCATGCCGTCTACGATTGATATATTTATATTTGAAGTTGATTTCTTCACTTATAGTAATAATAAAAGATATATTTCGCATACCAAGCATATTTGGCTATTATTAGGTAAAACTCTATCCTCCGGCTTGCGTTGCATTGTGTGATGGGACCTGAGTCTTATAACAGCTTCATTGTTCTTTATTTAGCATTGCGCTGTTTGTTTTATGCACTGGTATTCTTGGGGGTAAACTCGTTCCTTGTTATACGGTGTGGTCCCTTGATTTACCTAACTTTAAAATCCAGTTAATTACTGTTTTAGTACTCACACCATTCCCATGACTGACTCAGAGTTTATTGTTTTAACCTAAACTCTGGGTGCCCATATTTTCTATACGAGCAGCTAGTAGTTTTTGTTTTTGAAGATATTTATTTTCCCAGGATCCTTGATTACAGCTAGAGCTATATTCAGAAAGCTTTATATCCTTGTATTTCATTTAGTTATGTTAGTCATTGTATTTATACATTTTAATTCCACCGTTATGTAATTTGAACTCTGATATTTTCCAATGTATATTATTTATTTATGCTCTGATATCTTGTAATATGATGTAATGTTAGTAATAGCAATGAAATTTTCTATTGTTTGTGTCTGATGCATCGCGTTCTCAATTCAGTCCGGGCTTTCCCGTAAGGGAGAGTTTGGGTCGTCTTAATTATCTAGTATTTATTCCATTGTACGTTGTATATGAGGACAAATTATTATAACTGCCCAGATGTATTGATGTACACCGATGATTGTAAGTTTTTATTTCAAAGCTCTCAATAAAGTTTATTTATATATTATATTTTGGTCCGCTACGATGGGAGACTCTGTGTTATACTAGTTCTTCTTATTCTTCTATTCTTAACATTTCTTTCTTATCCCACCCTCTTATTTCTTTCTCCTAGCTTTCTAGGTTTTTGATACTTGAGTTAGACACGGGATGTATAAATGTCTAGATTCGAGTGTCAAAATACCCGGGCCGCTACAATGACTGGAACTATACTCTAGATCATTTCTTAGTCTTCCGTTGAGAGTTTTATATTTTCACTGTGCATGTATTTTCGGTATACTCTGATATCTTTTGTACTCTGACATATTATTGTACTCTGATGTAATATTGTGATGATATTAAGGGAAAAGTTCTTTTGTTTTGTGCAAATGTGCTAGTACCCCGACAATCCACCTTTAAGAATGGTTTAAGTCGATTTAAGTACCGGGTTGAACTAGACCCAGAAGTGGGATGTTTCAAATAATGTAATATGCAACACTTTTTAATTTTAAAAGAAATTGAAATGATAAATTAAATAGCACTTAATTAAATAATTGGAATTAAGTGAAACAGACTGCACCATTGCGTTCATCTCGGAATTCTGGTCAAGATAGACACATGGTTTGCATAAAACGGACATCGTATGAAGAAGTTATTTAGGTCAGAAGTTTGTATATGCATAAGAGAAATATATATGAACAAATTAATCTAGAAATTCAGTTTAATTTGAAAATCAAACGAGGCAGGAGTATGCGGGAAATCGGCCCGTTGGGGGTCAACCCTGTGCCCTCAGGGTGTCGACCCATAGGTCGACCCCTCAACAGGGGTGTCGGCCCCATGGTCGACCCCCCTAGGCGCACCTGGATGCTTTTCTGGCTTTGTTCGTCGATTGATGGCTATATAAAGGACCCTATACCCATTGTTTTATTCATCTCAATCAGTGGTGACAATGAGATGCTGCTCCAAATTGAGATTAAATTAGCCTTTTTTTTCAGCAACGACGATTCATACGTATTTAAAGATCACTGATTCAACATCAACACGCTTTTCTCATTTTTCTTATATCCATTCCATGCGAGTTTATGTTGCTTTTATATATAAACACCTAATGTAATCTTGACATGTATATGAATTTGGATCTAAAACTATGCCCAATCAGTTATGTTATCACATGTTCATCAGATCTGTTATTATATACCTATCTTGTCATTATGCCCAATTTTATCACTATATGCTCATTTGGTTGCTATGCCTATTTTTTCCATCATATGTCTATTTTGTTATTGTGCTTATTTCTGTTCTCTTCCCTTCTTATTTCCTTTTTTACTTTTATATCCAGGCTGCCTTCGAGTGCGAATGCGTGAAATTGGGAACGAGGGGAAAACGTTAATTTGGGGCATAACTTGTATTAGGAAATTGGGGCATAACTTGAATTGAAAATATGAATATGGATTTGGGGCACAAACAAAACTGTGATTAAAGACCTTAATTTGGGGCATATGGTACATGATGAATATGACTTGGGAAATGGGCATGAAAACCTATAATGAAATAGGAATAATTGTTAAAGAATGAAAATGCCTTGATTTACAGTAACTAGAAATATAACCGTGCTTAGATACGAGGTTCGATTACACTTGCTATAGAAGCCTGCTTGGAACCACCCAGCATATCCAGCATCCACAAGTGGTAAATCTAATGCGAGGCGTCTGAGTGCATAAACACGTGACAGTGCTAAGACACGAGGTTAAGTCCGACTTATGGAAGAAGTCTGCCCGGACCCAACCATCATATCCAGCATCCATAAGTGGTAGACTTAATGTGGGAGGTCTAGCACATTATAACCATAAATAAATGAATGGTAATGAACTTGTAATACTTAACCTGTTTGAATCCATAAGGATTGCATGAACCTGTTAACTTGAGCAGGGATTAAGTAGACTTGCTTGAATCTGTGAGAGGGTTAAGCTAATCTTGTTAAATATGTGGGGATATGAACCCAACAACCTTAACCAGTTGGGGTTATGTGATCTTGTTAAACTAGTGGACATAACCTGTTGAAATCCTAGTAGTAGGGATGCAAGCCTTGGGGGAAGCTTGTATTATCTAGTGTGTGGGACCCGTATCAATCAGTAACCTATATCGGTATCATACGGAGAACCCCGAACTAGGTCAGAGTCAGGGCACGCTTAATGAGCTAGTTATAAGAGGTCACTTGGGAGAAAGGTGTCTGATGGCACGTTCCATCAGGATCATGTGCGTGCATGGGTCCTCCTGCTCGGGAAAATAAGACGTTGTGACATTAGTAGATATAGTTGTGCATCTTAGAAATAATGGGGTTTCCACTTTAAGAAGTGATACATCCTACTGTGTGGCCAACACGGGTATCTATGGGTTACGAAGCCGATCGATTGGGGTAGTAATTAGGGTACATCTAGTCTTGCTTGTTTAGGAACCCGTTATTATCGTTGGCGGTAACGCCCGCCAGTTCTGTTGGGCTACCTGTTATTGTATGGGGGTAACACCTCTCACTAGAAGTACACCTAAGTCTACCATCTTATACTTATTGGGATCATCTTGTTTCGGTTATACTAGTATTGGTGCAGAGAGAGAAAATTATTAGAGAAGCGCTATTTATTCTATTCTGTTTATCCTGTTTACCTTCTCATACCTGCCTTATATGATGTATCTCTCTTATCTAGTTTGTATGCCTATCATGATGCTTTTACTTATTTATATACTAAAAGTAACTGGACTCTCCAGACTTATGTATGACCTATTTTGTTTCCTCTTCTTTCTATTCTCCCTTCCCCCTTCCACTAGGTTCTCAGGGTAGGAATGCTCAAGCTTGATCAAGATTCTTCTTTCATTCTGCTTGGAGCTGCTTAGATGTACTACTTGATTTCATATCTCCTCTACTATGGCTATGTTTTGGGGATTATACTTGTTAGCCCACTTTGTGAACTGGGCAACACAAAGTCAAGATGTGAAACATTGAAAAACTTGGAAAGCACAGAAGCGGGTCAGATCGAAGCACTGAAGCGGGTCGGATCGGATAAATTTTGCTGTTCGGATCGGTGAATTATTACTGTTAGAATCAGAGAGGTATAGCTGTTCAGATCAGAGAGCAACCTACTGCCAGTTGGAGCGGAGAGCTACTTGCTGCGAAGACAGATCGGAACGGAGTGGAAGTGAACGAAGACTTAGCCTTGGGACAAAACCGGATCGGATCGGGTACCCCGATCCGAACCCCTCCTGTACACTCTTCCGATCCGAACCCATCTTCCACGTCATTCTCCTGCATGATCGCCAAGCTATTCGGAGCGGCTATGACCAGTTCCTACCTACAACGTCCACTTCTCTGATGCGTTGTCAACACAGAAATCCATCCGAACCCGAGGCTAATGGGATGGATGACACGTGGCTCCGATCCGGATCGGGTTCTGAGCGAATTTTCACCTATAAATACCCTGTCTGGAGACAAAGAAAAGGATCTTCTTTTTGGCACTTTGAGAGTTCAACCACTTTCATAACTCGAATTCCAGCACTCCCGGATAATCCAAATCGTCTTCCAACATTTGTTTTTAGACAATTGAATGAATGTATGTGAGTTGTGAGAGAAATTGAGTGAATATCTCATTGTAACTGCAACAATATTATAGAGAATAGTGATTAACAAGTGGACGTAAGCTTTTCTTTGCCGAACCACTATAAATTCTGTGTCTCTATTTTACTTTTGATCTTATTTCATTCTGTTTTTAGTCAATTTGGGTGTTAGAACCACTTTTTGGTCTAACATTTTGGTGCTTTCACTGAGAAATATCTGAATTCTTTGTTTTTCGGGATTATCGTTCTACTTTTTGGACCGTTGAGTTCAAAAAAGTTAATCCTCAAGTTTCGACGCTCTTGGATATTTGTTGAATTGATTGTTGAAGAACCATGGCCAAAGGAAAAGACAAAGAAGTTCAATCTGGTCGAGGAAATGGAGTTGGCGAAGATCAGCAAAATGCGGTCGTGACAAGGTCTCGTGGGCAGAGCTCAGCAGCAGGACGAACCGATACAGGAAACCCGAACCGCCTTCAGGGGGACAGCTCCGATCCGATCCGGGTAGGAGATTCTGAAGCAGTGCATTCCCCCAACCTGAACTGACCCGAGCAACTTGCCCTACACCGACCTGACCTGGCTTTCCAGCTCCGACCCGAACAGGCTTCCCAGCTCCGACCCGACCCGATTTCCCATCTCCGAACCACCCCGTCACTTGGTGATGTTGGAACCTCTACTCGAGCCCCTACAAATGCTCCGATTCCAGCCACCAGGGTCAATGATCAGGTCAATCCATCCGCGCCCATTACTCAAGGAGATTTCTCGCGCCTACTTGACATGCTTGAGAGTACTAGGGAGGCTATGAAGATCCACGAGCGCACCAATCTCATGATGCAAGAAAATATGAGACTCATGAGAAAGGAAATTAGCGAACTCCGTAGACAGAGAACCCCATCCCCGGTTCGTCACACACCAGTGGATCAGTCTTCTTCTTCCGAGGAAGAGCGTGTGATAACCCCAAACTTCCACGAGTGAAAGCAAGGAGAAATCATTTTTGGAATACAACATAAATACAATAAAACAGAACACAGACACAATATAGCAAAGGAGATTCATAGAGTAATAACATTATAGCAGCGGAAAAATATAATGTCATCAATCACAGAAAATCCACAGTCACAGAATCTAAGCTATTACAACAAGTTTGCAGAAAAGAAATAAGTTTGATGTCTAAAAAGAAAAGAAAAGATGCCATAGAAACAAAAGATCTTCAAGCTCCAAGTCATCACCTCTTCTCCCAAGCAGAATCCAAGAGAGAGAAAATAAGCAGCTTCAAAGAAACTCCAAGCAAAGAAAGAACCTGTCTACTTGGCTGCCCGTGTAGAAGAGAGGGCACCCAAGTTTGCAAAAAGGTGAAACAAACTATGGGTCAGTCGTGGGACTGGTGTGAGAATTCTTAAATAACTTATACTAATAAGGCAAATCCAAAGACCACGCCGCTAACGCGGAACGGGTTGTACCAATGGATTGCCGTGCATAACTATAGTGTCAATACAGATAAGTAAAACGTAACAAAACGCAATGTCTTTTAAAAATGGAACCACCATAAGACTCAGGTCCCATCACACAATGCAACGCACACCAAGAGGATAGAGTTTTACCTTATGGTGGTTAAACATGCTAAATACGCCAAATACGAAACTAATACTATTATTAGGGTGTATATGTTTTAAAACAATTCAAAGCAATGTATTAATCCTAGGAAGCATAGGTACCATATATTATGCCTCCAATACTAGTAATACAATCAAATCCGTCGGGGTCGTATTGGAAATTTGGGTTTCCATCATGAGTCCAGGCTAGGGAGGACTCCTTACCGATTCGAGACGCTCTAGTTAACGTCTCAGGATTACCCGCAGTTAACCCTTGGATCCTGCAGGGCCGGTCCTCACATACAGCTTAGAGGATTGGCAATTCCTAAGCACACGTTTCCCGGTCCTATAGGACCTATCCGAGGCGCCTCATTTCATCATCCTCCAAAAGTAAAATGACTACTAACTAGAAAGAAACGTGCTACTTTCCCTGCGTTCCCTTCCCCCTTTTTAGACTCTACCGGTTTGTGAGGCTCGTGAAGTCATGTTCTTCATACCACAAGGTTCTGCTTTTCAACAAGAAACCCTGATCATTGCATCTTAGTATGCCACACCGTCACTCCATACCGTACTATTGATCTTCCGTCACTATATAAACGGGTGTTAAGTAGAGAATAAATTCTCTACCACCAATCGTTTATATATTGACTGAATATCAACAACATAATATTTTGTGGGGTACGATGTCAGACACACTATCCATTTATACCCATGCTCTAGGTCTGAACTAGGGTCAAACCCGTGAAATCAACACGTACGTTTGGGCAATTATCCCGACCCTTGAATTGGGATCAAACCAATTCAGAGTCTTGATTGTTGTCCATTCGAGGGGAGATTTACGGTCTTCATACGCCGTCTTCATACTTGAATTCTTGAAATCGTACGATCATTTGGAATGGGATTAACCCGGACTTTCCAAATAATCTCGCATTCATATATTTTGAGAAAAACATATTTCATATCGTTATTTTAATTATATATATAAATATATATATATATATAATTCGTTTAGTTTGTCGTCCCTACGTGCAGCTTACATTTCTCTTAACTTTCACCTTTCTACTTACATGACAATGTAGTTTAGGATTAGACGATAATTCTTCCCTTTTTAATTCATTATTATTTATTTTATACTTTATAATTTTCATTTAAGAATGTAAATTATAATGTGCCATCCCATTCATTTCTTTATATATTTCTTTTCCAATTTCATTATGAATAATGAACACTTTCCTATGGTGTAAGTTCCCTTTTACCTACATTATAAATAATGTTAATGTTTCAATACAGTTCCTTACCTTTCATTTAACATTATAAATAATGTTATTCTTACATAGGTTTCATTTCTTTTATTTAACATTATAACTAATGTTAAACCTTACATACAGTTTCTTTTCTTTTATTCAACATTATAAATAATGTTAATTCTTCCTACGGAGCGAATTCTCTTTTTATATACATTATGAATAATGTTTATTATCTTACAATGCAAATTCTCTTTTCTGTTTACATTATAAATAATGTATAAAATCTTACAATGCCCATTCTCTTTTAATAACCATTAAAATAAAGTTACATTTACATGCCATGCACCTTCTATTTATTAACATTGAAACTAATGTTAAATTTACATGAAATGAAAATTCTTTTCTTTTAACATTAAAAATAATGGTAAATCATCCTACGGTGTAAATTTCCTTTTCATATACATTTACAAATAATGTACATTTTTTCCTACGAGGTAAATTCTCTTTTTTTATACACATTATGGATAATGTGTATTTTTCCTACGAGGTGAGTTTTCTTTTCATATACATAATAAAATAATGTACATTTATCTTACAATGCAAATTCCTTCTTAATTAACATTAAGAATAAAGTTACATTTACATACAATGCGTTTTTTTGTTTTAACATTGAAAGTAATGTTAAATTTACATAAAATGAAAATACTTTTATCTTAACATTAAAATTAATGCTAAATCATCCTTTCGTTTTATATAACAATCAAAATGAATGTTAACTTAATATGCATTAAAAATAAATGTTAATCTAACCTACAATACGTTTTCCTTTTTATTAACATTAACAATAAATGTTAATTTATATGCATTATATTTCATATTTATTAACATTAAAATAAATGTTAATCTTACATGTCTACATTTCATATTTGGTAACATTAAAAATAAATGTTAATCTTACATGCGATGAAAACTTCCCATTCTAACATTGACAAAAATGTCAGTTCAACACACGGTGAAAATTTTCTATAATTCTAATATTAACAAAAACGAATATTAATCTCATACGGTTCATTTTCTTAATACATAACATTAAAAAAAAATAATGTTAATGAATCATACGGTGAATAATTTCATATGATGAAATTTCTATTTTTAACATTTAAACAAAAATGTTATTTTTCTTGCAATGCATTTTCTATGTTTACAACATATCAAAAATGCTATTTTTCATACGATGCATTCTTATATCATAACATGACAAAAATGTTATTTTTCATTCAATCCATTCATCTAATTTTAACATATCAAAAATTCTATTTTACATAGAATGCATTTTTATATTTATTAACATTGCAAAAATGCTATTTTTCATACCATGCATTTTTATATTTTCTTATATTAACATTTGACACAAATGTCATTTTCATACGGTGACCATTTTCTTTTATTAACATTAATAAAAATGCTAATTTAACATGCGGTGACATTTCCTTTTATTAACATTAATAAAAATGCTAATTTAACATGCGGTGACATTTTCTTTTATTAACATTAATAAAAATGCTAATTTAACATGCGGTGACATTTTCTTTTATTAACATTAATAAAAATGCTAATTTAACATGCGGTGACATTTTCTTTTATTAACATTAATAAAAATGCTAATTTAACATGCGGTGACATTTTCTTTTATTAACATTAATAAAAATGCTAATTTTAACATGCGATGAATAATTTCTATATTAATATACAAAAATTTGTCAATTAACATACGATGGCAATTGCTATTTTAATATGGACAAAAATTGTCAATTAACATACAGTGAGTAATTTTCTATTTTAAACAGTGACAAAAATGCCAATGAACATACAATGAATAATTCTATTCTAATATTGACAAAATTTGTCGATGAACATATGGTGAGTGATTTTCTATTTTAAACAGTGACAAAAATGCCAATGAACATACAATGAATAATTCTATTCTAATATTGACAAAATTTATCGATGAACATATGGTGAGTGATTTTCTATTTTAACATTGACAAAAATTGACAATTCAATCATACGGTGAAAATTTACCATATCGCATTAACAAAGATGCTAAATTATCATACGGTGAATAATGTCTTGTTTAACATTAAATGAAAATAAATGTCCATTTAACATACGATGACATTTCTATTTTAATATTTAACAAAATCTATCCATTTTCTATCTTAATATTTGACCAAAAATGCTAATTTCGCATGGTGACAGTTGTCTAATTTTTAACATTAACATAAATGTCATTTTCCTACGATGAGCATTTCAAAAATTTGTTCATCAACATTCAGTGAATAATTTCTTATTTAACTTTGAACAAAAATTTGTCCATAAACATATAGTGACATATTCTGTTTTATACATACCAAATGTCATTGAACATACAATGAATAATTTTCTATTTTTAAACATTGACAAAAATGCCAATGAACATACCATGAATAATTTTCTATTAAATATTGAACAAATTTGTTCATTAACATAGTAAATTCTATTTACCTATGAACATGAAATCAAGGGATCTAATATTAGCCATTCAATCATATAACAAGGCATCACCAAATCATGACCAACAACAGATCAGAATCATATTATAATCGCATCATATACTGAATAGTTTATTTTAATGTAAAATTTTTAAATAAAGGATTCTCACATTGAATTTTTTTGGCCAAAATTTTACTGTCTCCTTTTCAGCTGCGGTCTGCGCCATCGCGAAGCTCTTAATTTTGTGATTCCAACGCAATTTACGGTTCATCAAACGGACCTCGTATGAAAGAGTTATGAATTTTTAAAGATCGGGTAATTAAATAATTAATTAATATTCGTGAAAATACCTAAAAATTTCACTGTCTCAGAATTGGACAAAATTAGTGTCCACGCGTCCATCTTGTCGCCACGATCCCAACGCACCTGAAATCGTCGATTTTCGACTTCGTATGAGTGAGTTATGCAATTTTAAAGTTCTGGAAATTAATTAAATAATTTAAAAAATAAAATAGAAAATACCCTCAGCCCATTGACCGAAAAACACTGTTCACCGCCGAACTTTGACCGCGATTTGCCGCTTCTTCAGGCCACCTGACGCCACGGGACCACTGCCAATGTCTTCGTCTTGGCGAGACGCACCACCACCAGAAAGAGCCGCCCCTAAAGCTTCTCCGATCATCGGGAAATCGCCTAGAAAGGATTTCGCCTCGCGGGTCCCACAGGCCGCCTCACACCTCCAAACTGCCTGAAATTTGGCGAGCACCTCCACCTCACGTAGACGAAGAACTTCCGTGTTCGTGACTTCGTCTAATTCTTCCTCGATTCACGGGAATTTCTTGATTTACGTTTTGAGCTTTTGAATTTCGAAAACAGCGAGCTTTAAGACGAGATTCCGGCGAATCCGAGCGCTGTTTGACAAAACCGACTACACCATTAGCTTCGTATTGTCGAGACCTTCGAGAGGACATATAATTTGCTATGGTTTGAAGAGATTTTATTTTCGACAAATTTTAGAGGAAGAGAGAGCCGCCATGGAAATTGAGAAAAATGATGGAAAATAGAAGTGGCTGCTGAGCATTTCGAATTTCAGCCCTAAATCTCAGAAAAAAGATAATATATACCATGGGTTTAATTTTGGTTTGGGCCCAAATATCATTACGTGCCCAATTACTCAATTTTCAACTGTTTTCTTCAATTCAGAAATTCTTATAAATACATGCTGATTTCAAAATTAATAAAATTTTAAACATAATTATTTCAGGTCATTACGAACCCAACGAACCTGATTTCGTAATTTTCCGATTCCGTATGAATTTATTATAAATTTCCGAAGTCTGAAAATAGGCTGTATTTCCACTGTAAAAATTATACAGGCCACAAAATAATTCCAAAAATTATAAATTTTATAATTTAACCTTAATTTAATATTACGAATCCATAGAAACTGGTTTCGTCGAATTCGGAGTTCGTTTGCAAAAATTCTATTTTTCAGGTGTATATTTTAATATTTAAAAATACCAAAAATAGTGGAATTTTTCCGAAACTCAAAAATATAAGTTTTTATAGTCATTTTTATATGAAAACAACATTCTAAAACCAATGGAGATGGTTTCGGGTCCTAATTCCTTATTCTGCAAAATGTAGCATTTTGGCCCTTATAAATTTCATAGCGACCTTTCTAAATATTGAATTGGCCATAACTTTTGATTCCCGTTATGAAATTTCGATTTTTCGGATTCGTTGGAAAGATATTTTTAAATAGATTCCAATATTTTTGGTTTCACTAAAATCCGTTAAGTTTTGCGTCCTGTACATTCAGTTAAAGTTTCAAATCAAAATTTCAAACTGCAGCGCTTGTTTTCAATTCCTTTTATATATAAATTAAATTTATTCGTTTTAACTTCGATTAAAATAAATCAATCATTTAAAATACTTTAAATTCATTAAAATAAAAATTTTAAATTGGCCCTAAAATCCTGGGTCGTTACAATCTCCCCCACTTAAGAACTTTTCGTCCCCGAAATGGAAAAAGAAAATAAAAGAGGAGAAGAGGAAGAATAAACACAGAGAATGTTGAAACGTTTTAACAGAAATAGTACCGCCTATAACATCAGGCCTTCCACCGAAGAAGTTGGTCCTTTCGCTCCTTCGTACACATGTGCCAATTGAGCATCGCCACTTCTCTTAGTCTTCTTCGAACGTATGATCAAGGAAGGAGTCAAAACAACAGAAAAGGTGATTCTAAAAGATCGAAGGATGAATGAAAAGATGACGATAAAGTGACTGGCTATTATGTATCTCATGAACTGTTCGCCATAGAATATAATGATTCTATGTAAACGAATTATTATAGATATGTTGTACTCCGCTTTGTAAACCAAAGCTCTGATACCAACTGTGATAACCCCAAACTTCCACGAGTGAAAGCAAGGAGAAATCATTTTTGGAATACAACATAAATACAATAAAACAGAACACAGACACAATATAGCAAAGGAGATTCATAGAGTAATAACATTATAGCAGCGGAAAAATATAATGTCATCAATCACAGAAAATCCACAGTCACATAATCTAAGCTATTACAACAAGTTTGCAGAAAAGAAATAAGTTTGATGTCTAAAAAGAAAAGAAAAGATGCCATAGAAACAAAAGATCTTCAAGCTCCAAGTCATCACCTCTTCTCCTAAGCAGAATCCAAGAGAGAGAAAATAAGCAGCTTCAAAGAAACTCCAAGCAAAGAAAGAACCTGTCTACTTGGCTGCCCGTGTAGAAGAGAGGGCACCCAAGTTTGCAAAAAGGTGAAACAAACTATGGGTCAGTCGTGGGACTGGTGTGAGAATTCTTAAATAACTTATACTAATAAGGCAAATCCAAAGACCACGCCGCTAACGCGGAACGGGTTGTACCAATGGATTGCCGTGCATAACTATAGTGTCAATACAGATAAGTAAAACGTAACAAAACGCAATGTCTTTTAAAAAATGGAACCACCATAAGACTCAGGTCCCATCACACAATGCAACGCACACCAAGAGGATAGAGTTTTACCTTATGGTGGTTAAACATGCTAAATACGCCAAATACGAAACTAATACTATTATTAGGGTGTATATATTTTAAAACAATTCAAAGCAATGTATTAATCCTAGGAAGCATAGGTACCATATATTATGCCTTCAATACTAGTAATACAATCAAATCCGTCGGGGTCGTATTGGAAATTTGGGTTTCCATCATGAGTCCAGGCTAGGGAGGACTCCTTACCGATTCGAGACGCTCTAGTTAACGTCTCAGGATTACCCGCAGTTAACCCTTGGATCCTGCAGGGCCGGTCCTCACATACAGCTTAGAGGATTGGCAATTCCTAAGCACACGTTTCCCGGTCCTATAGGACCTATCCGAGGCGCCTCATTTCATCATCCTCCAAAAGTAAAATGACTACTAACTAGAAAGAAACGTGCTACTTTCCCTGCGTTCCCTTCCCCCTTTTTAGACTCTACCGGTTTGTGAGGCTCGTGAAGTCATGTTCTTCATACCACAAGGTTCTGCTTTTCAACAAGAAACCCTGATCATTGCATCTTAGTATGCCACACCGTCACTCCATACCGTACTATTGATCTTCCGTCACTATATAAACGGGTGTTAAGTAGAGAATAAATTCTCTACCACCAATCGTTTATATATTGACTGAATATCAACAACATAATATTTTGTGGGGTACGATGTCAGACACACTATCCATTTATACCCATGCTCTAGGTCTGAACTAGGGTCAAACCCGTGAAATCAACACGTACGTTTGGGCAATTATCCCGACCCTTGAATTGGGATCAAACCAATTCAGAGTCTTGATTGTTGTCCATTCGAGGGGAGATTTACGGTCTTCATACGCCGTCTTCATACTTGAATTCTTGAAATCGTACGATCATTTGGAATGGGATTAACCCGGACTTTCCAAATAATCTCGCATTCATATATTTTGAGAAAAACATATTTCATATCGTTATTTTAATTATATATATAAATATATATATATATATATATAATTCGTTTAGTTTGTCGTCCCTACGTGCAGCTTACATTTCTCTTAACTTTCACCTTTCTACTTACATGACAATGTAGTTTAGGATTAGACGATAATTCTTCCCTTTTTAATTCATTATTATTTATTTTATACTTTATAATTTTCATTTAAGAATGTAAATTATAATGTGCCATCCCATTCATTTCTTTATATATTTCTTTTCCAATTTCATTATGAATAATGAACACTTTCCTATGGTGTAAGTTCCCTTTTACCTACATTATAAATAATGTTAATGTTTCAATACAGTTCCTTACCTTTCATTTAACATTATAAATAATGTTATTCTTACATACGTTTCATTTCTTTTATTTAACATTACAACTAATGTTAAACCTTACATACAGTTTCTTTTCTTTTATTTAACATTATAAATAATGTTAATTCTTCCTACGGAGTGAATTCTCTTTTTATATACATTATGAATAATGTTTATTATCTTACAATGCAAATTCTCTTTTCTGTTTACATTATAAATAATGTATAAAATCTTACAATGCCCATTCTCTTTTAATAACCATTAAAATAAAGTTACATTTACATGCCATGCACCTTCTATTTATTAACATTGAAACTAATGTTAAATTTACATGAAATGAAAATTCTTTTCTTTTAACATTGAAAATAATGGTAAATCATCCTACGGTGTAAATTTCCTTTTCATATACATTTACAAATAATGTACATTTTTTCCTACGAGGTAAATTCTCTTTTTTTATACATATTATGGATAATGTGTATTTTTCCTACGAGGTGAGTTTTCTTTTCATATACATAATAAAATAATGTACATTTATCTTACAATGCAAATTCCTTCTTAATTAACATTAAGAATAAAGTTACATTTACATACAATGCGTTTTTTTGTTTTAACATTGAAAGTAATGTTAAATTTACATAAAATGAAAATACTTTTATCTTAACATTAAAATTAATGCTAAATCATCCTTTCTTTTTATACAACAATCAAAATGAATGTTAACTTAATATGCATTAAAAATAAATGTTAATCTAACCTACAATACGTTTTCCTTTTTATTAACATTAACAATAAATGTTAATTTATATGCATTATATTTCATATTTATTAACATTAAAATAAATGTTAATCTTACATGTCTACATTTCATATTTGGTAACATTAAAAATAAATGTTAATCTTACATGCGATGAAAACTTCCCATTCTAACATTGACAAAAATGTCAGTTCAACACACGGTGAAAATTTTCTATAATTCTAATATTAACAAAAACGAATATTAATCTCATACGGTTCATTTTCTTAATACATAACGTTAAAAAAAAATAATGTTAATGAATCATACGGTGAATAATTTCATATGATGAAATTTCTATTTTTAACATTTAAACAAAAATGTTATTTTTCTTGCAATGCATTTTCTATGTTTACAACATATCAAAAATGCTATTTTTCATACGATGCATTCTTATATCATAACATGACAAAAATGTTATTTTTCATTCAATCCATTCATCTAATTTTAACATATCAAAAATTCTATTTTACATAGAATGCATTTTTATATTTATTAACATTGCAAAAATGCTATTTTTCATACCATGCATTTTTATATTTTCTTATATTAACATTTGACACAAATGTCATTTTCATACGGTGACCATTTTCTTTTATTAACATTAATAAAAATGCTAATTTAACATGCGGTGACATTTCCTTTTATAAACATTAATAAAAATGCTAATTTAACATGCGGTGACATTTTCTTTTATTAACATTAATAAAAATGCTAATTTAACATGCGGTGACATTTTCTTTTATTAACATTAATAAAAATGCTAATTTAACATGCGGTGACATTTTCTTTTATTAACATTAATAAAAATGCTAATTTAACATGCGGTGACATTTTCTTTTATTAACATTAATAAAAATGCTAATTTAACATGCGGTGACATTTTCTTTTATTAACATTAATAAAAATGCTAATTTTAACATGCGATGAATAATTTCTATATTAATATACAAAAATTTGTCAATTAACATACGATGGCAATTGCTATTTTAATATTGACAAAAATTGTCAATTAACATACAGTGAGTAATTTTCTATTTTAAACAGTGACAAAAATGCCAATGAACATACAATGAATAATTCTATTCTAATATTGACAAAATTTGTCGATGAACATATGGTGAGTGATTTTCTATTTTAAACAGTGACAAAAATGCCAATGAACATACAATGAATAATTCTATTCTAATATTGACAAAATTTGTCGATGAACATATGGTGAGTGATTTTCTATTTTAACATTGACAAAAATTGACAATTCAATCATACGGTGAAAATTTACCATATCGCATTAACAAAGATGCTAAATTATCATACGGTGAATAATGTCTTGTTTAACATTAAATGAAAATAAATGTCCATTTAACATACGATGACATTTCTGTAACAACCCGTAAAATCTGGGCCAGTTTAAAATTTTTATTTTGGCCATTTTAGCGAATTTTGATTATTTAAAATGAATTATTTTAAATAAAATCGACGAGAAATTTATTTTGAATATAATTCGAACGAATATATTTATACGCGTCGTCGTTAGAATATAAATATTTATATATAATTATAAATAGAATTGAAAATGGCGCGGTAGTTCGATAATTCGATTTCAAACTTCAATTGAATGTACCGGGTGCAAAACAATCCGGATTTTAGTGAAACCAAAAATAATGGAATCTAATAGTGAATATCTTTCTAACGAAGTTAACAAACCGAGATTTCACTTTAGAAATGATAAGATATGTCCAGTTGAAAATTCAGAATAGTCGCTGTGGAATTTATATATATTTTATATAATATATAGCCCTTAAAAATAGCCGTTTTGCAAACGACCTCGGATTTCGACGAAACCAGTTTTGTTGGGTCCGTGGTGTCAAGTTATTGCTAGATTCCAAATTTCATAATTTTTCGAATCAATATGTGAGCGTGGCATAGGAGAACGCGTTTGACCAATTTCAATTGATTTTAATCGACTGGAAATTGGCCATTTTTCAAACGGTCTCAGAATTCGACGAAACTAGTTTTGTTAGGACCGTATCGTCAATACGAAGCTAGAAAATATTTTTCTGGAATTTTTCTAGTTAGTATGTGACCCCGGTAACTTGAAATGTACGTTTAAAATTCAATATAGCGATTTAAATGTAGATTCAACGGAAACTGATTGTAACTATTGAATCAGCTTGCGATACATATCCCATTGGGTTCGGAATGGGGGTAAAACGCTATGGACGACAGGCGGTGGACCTCGTTTCGAGGTCGTATGTAAAAGCCAACCCTTTTGCAAATTTAAATAATAAAATAATAATAAAAAAAAAACCTCTTCCCTCCCTCCTTATCTCCTGCTTGGCCCCCCCCTCATTCGATTATAACCAAAAAAAAAAAAAAAAAAAAAAACCCTGGGGGCGATCGACAGACCGCCGCCCCCTAAAGCGAACGCCGCCGCCCATCTTCACCCCCCCCATCGATCGGTGAACCGAAGCCCCCCCCATCGATTGAAGACCCGAAGCCCCCCCCTCGTTAGCGACGCTGAAGCCGCCGCACCTCCCCAAAGCCGCCAGCCCCGACGAGCTCCGCCGCCCCAAGGCCAACCGCCACCTCAGCAAGCGCACCCCCCAATCCGACGTCAACAAGGAAGATCCCCTCCCTCTTATAAAAAAAAAAACCCGCTGTAAGTTAATTTACTTTATATTTCTTTATTTTTATCTTTATTGTTTAAAACTGTTTTTTTTATATTGCAAAAACTGATTTATGTTAATTGCAAAAACTGATTTTTATATTTTGTTAAAACTGATTTTTGTTAAAGGTTTAAAACTGAAATTTTTACAAAATATAAAAACTGTTTTGAAAAGTAAATTAAAAACTGAATGAATTAAATAAAGTTTAAAACTGAAACTGTTTTAAAAATAAAGAAATAAAACTGATTTATTTTATAAAGTATAAAACTGATTTCAAAAGAATTTAAAAACTGATCTATAAAGAAAATAAAAAAAACTGATTTTTATAGGAAGTAAAACTGATTTTATTTTGAAAGGGAAAATGATTTTTAAACTGAATTTAAAATGATTTCTAAACTAGGAAGAGATTAGAAATTTAAAAGGAAAAAATCAGATTTCTATATATCGAAAGTTCGAAAGAAAAATATAGTTTTTATGTTTTGAACTTCGAAAGTATGTTTTGAAGTTCGAAAGAAAAAAATATAGTTTTTATGTTTTGAACTTCGAAAGAAAATAGAATTTTTATATATTGAACTTCGATAGAAAAATGGAATTTTTGTATATTGAACTTCGAAATAAAATTCGATTTTTATATATTGAATAGCGAAGTAAAAATTCGATTTTATATATTGAATAACGAAGTGAAAATTCTATTTTCACAATATGAAGTTAGCGATAAAAATATGTTTTTTATATAATAAAGAATATAAAAATGTGTTTTTTTTTATATACAGTGTATACGGGCAACGATGGTGACAAAAAAAAAAGCGAAACGACGAAGACTTCTGCAAAGAAGAGCCGTGGAGCTAGGATAGCTATACGTGAGAATTTCTCACCTTTCAATTTACTTTTCTAGTTATATATATATACTAGGATGCAGACGGTGTTTAGTAGCACCCGACACAATCGTCCACAGACCATGGACTTGTTTGTTTGGCTGTTTGGTTATTGATTGTGATATTGGTTTGAATGTGGTTTGTGGTGTGAAAAATCGAATCGATAAATTGGTTAGGATTAGACGTGCGCCGTTATAAGGCGAAGGAGTAAGGCTAGGTTAGACCCTTACTCCAAATTTTGTGGTTTGCATAACGAAAGTGAATTTGATTGATGTGTGAATGGCGTGGGCCTTCACTAGACCGGGGATAAGGCTAGGCCTTGTCCCGTTTCTAGTATCGTGCCGTTATGCCGCCGAAATTTTCTAAAATAAGTTAGAAAAATAAAAATGGCATTTTATTTAAAGAATGAACTGAATAGAAATTCATATGTTAAAATAAAATGTGTTATCGTTAAAAATATAATTTTTAACGTGAATGTGAATAAATAAATATTCATTTACAAACCAGACGGTTTGTTTATGTACACCTATTTGAATGACGTTGATTGGGTCGATAAATTTTACACATCGCCTAACTGCACAAATAAAATATGTGTTTGATTGTTTGAAACCCCACACGGGTGTTAGGATGAAATTTGAAGTTCACTCATCCTGATTGATTAAATATGTCGATCGATTGATTGACAGGCTGTTATAAGCGTTGAATATCTATATTTGATGCTTATACAGTGTAGTGCACTTTGGTTGATGGTTGATTATTTTCAATGCTATTATATACATGTGTTGTATGAAAATCCATATAATTAATTTTATATGGTAATTGATTGGGCCTCATTCCAATTTTGAAAAAGAAATATTTGAAAAAGAAATATTTGAAATAGAATATTTGAAAATAAAGGAATATATGAAGCCGTGTTGATTAGATTGACGCCATTTTGACGTGAACGATATTTATATCGATTTTAAAAACGATTTCGAAATGAATTGAATTGAAAACGATTTCGAAATGAATTGAATTGAAAACGAATTCAAAATGAATTGAAAACGATTTCGAAATGAATTGAATTGAAAACGAATTCAAAATGAATTGAAAACGATTTCGAAATGAATTGAATTGAAAACGAATTCAAATGGAATTGAAAGCGAATTGAAATGAATTCAAATTGAATTGAAATTCGAATTGAATAGAAATGAATTTTAAAACGAATTTATAAAGAAGAATTCAATTTTGGCTTTGAATTGAAATAGAAGTTGAAATAGGTTTTGAAACGATTTTAAAACTATTTATATAATTCGTTTTGAATGGGAATCGACGAAATATATATTATATATATTATATATAATATAAGGGCCTGAATAGAACGCGCCGCGCCGCGGCAGTTCGCGAATTTCGACCATTTATTTCAAACGGACATTACGGGAGATCCGACCGTCGGATTCTCCTAAAACCGGAACCGTTGGGTTCGTATCGAAAAGAGCTTTCTAACGAATATTAGAAATTTGAAATCTAACGGTTGGATTTGGGATTATGTCCAAATCAAATTCGAAAAAGGTCGCTGTAAGTGCAGTTCGATGGCCATTGATGGAAATCGACTGTACGGGCCTTGATAAAATTATTAAAAATAGTAATAATTTGTGTAAAATCATAAAAAATGATTCAGAAAGATGTGGGATGAAAAACTCCCTATTTGAAGAGATAAAAATAGATTTTTATCGAAATGAACTAGTTTTGAACTAGAATTAAAATTCTATTTATTTTTAAATAAATAAATTGAATTTGAAAAGGGTTTTAAAAATAACCTGAATATCCAATGATTGCATTGGAGTGGATTTGAATCGAAATTGTCTTCGGAATATTTCGATGTTGGGATTCGTGATTATACGGATGTTGTTATGGAAATTTGAAAGATATATATATATCGTTATTTCCAATGCGATATTTGTTAGTCGTGAAATTTGATATTGAATATAAGCCGGTATATTTTCTATTCAGAGCCTTGTATTTAATATCAAATGTGATTTGGGTTTGTCGTGAATGGTGTCTTCACTAACACTGTTCTTGAACTCAGTTGAGAAAAGATTAAATCTTTTTATTTAGATTTAATGAAGTGTACCAATTAAAGAATATTTAATTGGAATTGAATCGATATTGATTTTTGGGTTTATCGTGGACAGTGTTTTAAATAACACTCGTTCTTTAACCCGATCATTAATGAAATGTGATTTTGGGTTGTCGTGAACGGTATCTTCAATAATACAGTTCTTAGACCTAAAGGAGTTAAGAAAATCAGAAACTAACTGGAGGTTAGTTAAGTTGAATAGTTTCCGAGGTATTGATCTGATGTTGGTTTCGGCCTTTGGGATTAATACTTAGGGAATTGCTCACTTGCTAATTTACAATTAGGGACTGATTGAAATGTGATGTGATTTTGGGTTTACCATGAACCGTGTTTTAAATGACACTGATTCTTTAACCCAGTCACAGATTAAAACTAAGTGGAGTTTTAATGAATCTTTAATTAGATTGAAATAATCGAAATGGAGTATCACCAGTTTTGCTCCAGGCGATAGTTAAATCTTTAATTAGATTTGAACGTGAAATGGTAATTGAATTTACCGATAACACTGTGGTGTTAGATATGAGGTATTACCAGTTTTACTTCATGGGATAAATAGGTTGGGGTTGGGAAATTAAAACCAATGATTACTTCGGTAAGGTTCGTTAATCCCGACTAGTTTGAATTGATATTCAAAATGGATTAAAGAATAAATTCAAGGAATTTATCTTTGATAAAATTAATGGGAATCTTTCCCTATGAATGTGAAATTTAGAAACTAACTGTCGGTTGGCCAAGCAGAATGGTTTTCTGGATATTGATCTGATGTTGGTTTCGGCCTTCGGGGTTAATATTTGGGGAATTATTCTCTTGATTAATTTACGGTTAGTGACTAATGAATTGGAATGAGGCGTATGTTGTGTTTGTGTAACACTTTTATAATATATACGCGAGTTATTCGGAAAGGCCGGGTTTATCCCATTCTGAATAACTGATACGACGATAAGTCGAAGATGAAGACGATGGTCGAAGACCGGAGGTCTTCACGTCGTTTGGGTGATAACTGATGATCTTGATTGGGCTGTACACCCAAGAAGATGGAAACAGTTGGTGATCGTCCAAACGTACTTGGAGATCGATGGATATGCGGGGTACTAGGTGCCTCCGGTTTCGTTCAGACCCAGAACGGACTTGTAAATGGACTGTGTGTCTGACATTGGATTTTAGTCCGTGTGATTGATCTCTATTAAATATATATCTGTTTGGCGGCGGAGTATTTATTCTCTTGCTTAACGCCCTTCTCTGAGACGTACGAGCTCAGGGGTTATATATTGATGGATATCAAACGCATGGAGTGAATTGCCTGTGTGGCATGCCTAAGTGGCAATTGATCAAGGCTTCTGTTGAAAAGCAAAGTCTTGTGGTGATGATCAAAGCACGGCCTTTGTGGCGTAGCTTTGTGTAACGTTTGCTTCGCGAGTTTCACACCCGGTATGAACCAAAAACGGGAGAGGACCTCAGGGAGGGCATGCGTTTCCTTCTAGCTAAAAAGTGGCGTCAGTGGTTTTACACGCCCTGACGAGTTTGACTTATGTGGTTGTTGCTGTTGCGAGGCGCCTCGGATTGATCGGTCGTTCTCGAACCGATGGAGTCATTCGTTGGCTCATTGACACCCCAAAGGGTGGGGAGACGCATGTTCAGGGTTTAAGTTTAATCCACATCGGTGGACTGGCCCTGACGATCCAAGGGTCACTCGAGCTCTGATCCTGAGACACGGGCTAGAGCGTCTCGAATCGGTTGAGGACTATCTTTTGCCTCGGTTCATAGACGGAAATCCAATTTCCAAATACGTGACAATTGCGGTTTTATTTGTAAACCTATATATGGCGACATGATATATGGTACCCATGCCGCCTATGATTGATACTTATGATTTGAAGTTGTTTTATACACTATGCACTTATAATAGTATCAAATGATTTGTTTTAAACGTATCAAGCATTCTTTGGCTGTTATAAGGGAAAACCCTATCCCCCGGCTTGCGTTGCATTGTGTGATAGGACCTGGGTCTTATAACAGCTTCATTTTTCTTTATTTAGCATTGCGTTGTTAGTTTATGCACCGGTATTCTTGGGAGGAAACCCGTTCCGTGTTATACGGCGTGGTCCCTTGATTTACCTAGTGATTTAAAATAAAAGATTAACTGTTTTAGTTCTCACACCAGTCCCATGACTGACCTGGAGTTTATTGTTTTAACCTAAACTCTGGGTGCCCTTATTTTGACACGGGCAGCTAGTAGTTTTGGTTTTGCAGATTTATATTCACAGGATCCTGGTTTACAGCTGGAACGATATCCGGAAAGCTTTGTATCCGTATATCTCTTTCTAGTTGTGTATTGTATTATTTTCCGCTGCTATGTATTTAAATGTAATTTAAATCTCTGATATTTCTGTGTAATATTCTTTTTACTCTGTATATTCTTGTAATCTGATGCATTGTTGTTATATACAATGAAATGTTCTTCTGTATGCGTTCTGTTGTGGCTTGTTCTCGAACTATCCGACACTTTCCTTTACGGGGAAGTTACGGGTCTTCACAGTTGGTATCAGAGCTTTGGTTTACAAAGCTAGAGAACAAGGCACATTAGAACCATACGAAAGAATTCATCAGATATTGGGTTAGTAATATCCAATTAGAATGACTCGTTAGAGATAGGATCAGTAGTATCCTAGAACGAGTGTGAAGAGTATATTTTTAAAATGAAAACAAATTTTTGTTTTGAAAATTTAAATCAATTATTCGTATTTGATTATCGATTTATATTGAGTTGGACAGTCCAGTATATATAGATTTTGCGTATACGTCTGATCCGCGTGTATTCGAAGTTTTTATATACTGGATAGATATAGAATCACATTCTAGACACCCGGAGATGGTTCTGATGATTGATCGATCATCATCAGAATCTATGTTCGTGTTTTGAAGATGTGATATTTATATATTTCCTATTGATTGGTGTGAGAACCAAAATTAGATAGGGCTTATTGTTGTGATTTGGCATCAAAAACATGATTTTTGTATATGTATCAAAATTATGAATTTGAAACTCTAATTCAATAATTGATTGATGTTTGTGTTGTTTGTTTATTTGTTTGCTAATTTTGAACTATTATGCCTAACTGAATCAAATATTGACTTGTATTGAAATTTGGTCGCATCTGCTTGCATATACATGTATATCATTGAACAGGTCATAGCAAGGAGGCTAGAGCCAGAGAATAAAATTTGTTTGCCCGACAAATAGGTACATGTTTACTACATAATTTCCTGTTTTGTTTGGGTGATGATGATTTTGTGAGCCTATTGGCTAGCCGCTTGGCTTTTTCTTTTTCTTTTTGAGATCTGAAGGACCGGGGAAGCTATTTGAAATTCCCCGATGCTCCCATTGCAGGGGAGGTTATGGCGAAATTTTTCAAAAATTTAGGGTGTTAGCCAAATTTTTGAAATTTTGAAAATTCTCAGAAACTGAAATGTTGGAGAATGGAAGCCAGATCGATCGTAGGGCTGATTAATCAAACTACTTTCGACTTTGTTCCTTTTCGGGGACGAAAAGTTTTAAGTGGGGGAGATTGTAACAACCCGTAAAATCTGGGCCAGTTTAAAATTTTTATTTTGGCCATTTTAGCGAATTTTGATTATTTAAAATGAATTATTTTAAATAAAATCGACGAGAAATTTATTTTGAATATAATTCGAACGAATATATTTATACGCGTCGTCGTTAGAATATAAATATTTATATATAATTATAAATAGAATTGAAAATGGCGCGGTAGTTCGATAATTCGATTTCAAACTTCAATTGAATGTACCGGGTGCAAAACAATCCGGATTTTAGTGAAACCAAAAATAATGGAATCTAATAGTGAATATCTTTCTAACGAAGTTAACAAACCGAGATTTCACTTTAGAAATGATAAGATATGTCCAGTTGAAAATTCAGAATAGTCGCTGTGGAATTTATATATATTTTATATAATATATAGCCCTTAAAAATAGCCGTTTTGCAAACGACCTCGAATTTCGACGAAACCAGTTTTGTTGGGTCCGTGGTGTCAAGTTATTGCTAGATTCCAAATTTCATAATTTTTCGAATCAATATGTGAGCGTGGCATAGGAGAACGCGTTTGACCAGTTTCAATTGATTTTAATCGACTGGAAATTGGCCATTTTTCAAACGGTCTCAGAATTCGACGAAACTAGTTTTGTTAGGACCGTATCGTCAATACGAAGCTAGAAAATATTTTTCTGGAATTTTTCTAGTTAGTATGTGACCCCGGTAACTTGAAATGTACGTTTAAAATTCAATATAGCGATTTAAATGTAGATTCAACGGAAACTGATTGTAACTATTGAATCAGCTTGCGATACATATCCCATTGGGTTCGGAATGGGGGTAAAACGCTATGGACGACAGGCGGTGGACCTCGTTTCGAGGTCGTATGTAAAAGCCAACCCTTTTGCAAATTTAAATAATAAAATAATAATAATAAAAAAAAAACCTCTTCCCTCCCTCCTTATCTCCTGCTTGGCCCCCCCCTCATTCGATTATAACCAAAATAAAAAAATAAAAAATAAAAAAAAAAACCCTGGGGGCGATCGACAGACCGCCGCCCCCTAAAGCGAACGCCGCCGCCCATCTTCACCCCCCCCATCGATCGGTGAACCGAAGCCCCCCCCATCGATTGAAGACCCGAAGCCCCCCCCTCGTTAGCGACGCTGAAGCCGCCGCACCTCCCCAAAGCCGCCAGCCCCGACGAGCTCCGCCGCCCCAAGGCCAACCGCCACCTCAGCAAGCGCACCCCCCAATCCGACGTCAACAAGGAAGATCCCCTCCCTCTTATAAAAAAAAAAAAAACCCGCTGTAAGTTAATTTACTTTATATTTCTTTATTTTTATCTTTATTGTTTAAAACTGTTTTTTTTATATTGCAAAAACTGATTTATGTTAATTGCAAAAACTGATTTTTATATTTTGTTAAAACTGATTTTTGTTAAAGGTTTAAAACTGAAATTTTTACAAAATATAAAAACTGTTTTGAAAAGTAAATTAAAAACTGAATGAATTAAATAAAGTTTAAAACTGAAACTGTTTTAAAAATAAAGAAATAAAACTGATTTATTTTATAAAGTATAAAACTGATTTCAAAAGAATTTAAAAACTGATCTATAAAGAAAATAAAAAAAACTGATTTTTATAGGAAGTAAAACTGATTTTATTTTGAAAGGGAAAATGATTTTTAAACTGAATTTAAAATGATTTCTAAACTAGGAAGAGATTAGAAATTTAAAAGGAAAAAATCAGATTTCTATATATCGAAAGTTCGAAAGAAAAATATAGTTTTTATGTTTTGAACTTCGAAAGTATGTTTTGAAGTTCGAAAGAAAAAAATATAGTTTTTATGTTTTGAACTTCGAAAGAAAATAGAATTTTTATATATTGAACTTCGATAGAAAAATGGAATTTTTGTATATTGAACTTCGAAATAAAATTCGATTTTTATATATTGAATAGCGAAGTAAAAATTCGATTTTATATATTGAATAACGAAGTGAAAATTCTATTTTCACAATATGAAGTTAGCGATAAAAATATGTTTTTTATATAATAAAGAATATAAAAATGTGTTTTTTTTTATATACAGTGTATACGGGCAACGATGGTGACAAAAAAAAAAGCGAAACGACGAAGACTTCTGCAAAGAAGAGCCGTGGAGCTAGGATAGCTATACGTGAGAATTTCTCACCTTTCAATTTACTTTTCTAGTTATATATATATACTAGGATGCAGACGGTGTTTAGTAGCACCCGACACAATCGTCCACAGACCATGGACTTGTTTGTTTGGCTGTTTGGTTATTGATTGTGATATTGGTTTGAATGTGGTTTGTGGTGTGAAAAATCGAATCGATAAATTGGTTAGGATTAGACGTGCGCCGTTATAAGGCGAAGGAGTAAGGCTAGGTTAGACCCTTACTCCAAATTTTGTGGTTTGCATAACGAAAGTGAATTTGATTGATGTGTGAATGGCGTGGGCCTTCACTAGACCGGGGATAAGGCTAGGCCTTGTCCCGTTTCTAGTATCGTGCCGTTATGCCGCCGAAATTTTCTAAAATAAGTTAGAAAAATAAAAATGGCATTTTATTTAAAGAATGAACTGAATAGAAATTCATATGTTAAAATAAAATGTGTTATCGTTAAAAATATAATTTTTAACGTGAATGTGAATAAATAAATATTCATTTACAAACCAGACGGTTTGTTTATGTACACCTATTTGAATGACGTTGATTGGGTCGATAAATTTTACACATCGCCTAACTGCACAAATAAAATATGTGTTTGATTGTTTGAAACCCCACACGGGTGTTAGGATGAAATTTGAAGTTCACTCATCCTGATTGATTAAATATGTCGATCGATTGATTGACAGGCTGTTATAAGCGTTGAATATCTATATTTGATGCTTATACAGTGTAGTGCACTTTGGTTGATGGTTGATTATTTTCAATGCTATTATATACATGTGTTGTATGAAAATCCATATAATTAATTTTATATGGTAATTGATTGGGCCTCATTCCAATTTTGAAAAAGAAATATTTGAAAAAGAAATATTTGAAATAGAATATTTGAAAATAAAGGAATATATGAAGCCGTGTTGATTAGATTGACGCCATTTTGACGTGAACGATATTTATATCGATTTTAAAAACGATTTCGAAATGAATTGAATTGAAAACGATTTCGAAATGAATTGAATTGAAAACGAATTCAAAATGAATTGAAAACGATTTCGAAATGAATTGAATTGAAAACGAATTCAAAATGAATTGAAAACGATTTCGAAATGAATTGAATTGAAAACGAATTCAAATGGAATTGAAAGCGAATTGAAATGAATTCAAATTGAATTGAAATTCGAATTGAATAGAAATGAATTTTAAAACGAATTTATAAAGAAGAATTCAATTTTGGCTTTGAATTGAAATAGAAGTTGAAATAGGTTTTGAAACGATTTTAAAACTATTTATATAATTCGTTTTGAATGGGAATCGACGAAATATATATTATATATATTATATATAATATAAGGGCCTGAATAGAACGCGCCGCGCCGCGGCAGTTCGCGAATTTCGACCATTTATTTCAAACGGACATTACGGGAGATCCGACCGTCGGATTCTCCTAAAACCAGAACCGTTGGGTTCGTATCGAAAAGAGCTTTCTAACGAATATTAAAAATTTGAAATCTAACGGTTGGATTTGGGATTATGTCCAAATCAAATTCGAAAAAGGTCGCTGTAAGTGCAGTTCGATGGCCATTGATGGAAATCGACTGTACGGGCCTTGATAAAATTATTAAAAATAGTAATAATTTGTGTAAAATCATAAAAAATGATTCAGAAAGATGTGGGATGAAAAACTCCCTATTTGAAGAGATAAAAATAGATTTTTATCGAAATGAACTAGTTTTGAACTAGAATTAAAATTCTATTTATTTTTAAATAAATAAATTGAATTTGAAAAGGGTTTTAAAAATAACCTGAATATCCAATGATTGCATTGGAGTGGATTTGAATCGAAATTGTCTTCGGAATATTTCGATGTTGGGATTCGTGATTATACGGATGTTGTTATGGAAATTTGAAAGATATATATATATCGTTATTTCCAATGCGATATTTGTTAGTCGTGAAATTTGATATTGAATATAAGCCGGTATATTTTCTATTCAGAGCCTTGTATTTAATATCAAATGTGATTTGGGTTTGTCGTGAATGGTGTCTTCACTAACACTGTTCTTGAACTCAGTTGAGAAAAGATTAAATCTTTTTATTTAGATTTAATGAAGTGTACCAATTAAAGAATATTTAATTGGAATTGAATCGATATTGATTTTTGGGTTTATCGTGGACAGTGTTTTAAATAACACTCGTTCTTTAACCCGATCATTAATGAAATGTGATTTTGGGTTGTCGTGAACGGTATCTTCAATAATACAGTTCTTAGACCTAAAGGAGTTAAGAAAATCAGAAACTAACTGGAGGTTAGTTAAGTTGAATAGTTTCCGAGGTATTGATCTGATGTTGGTTTCGGCCTTTGGGATTAATACTTAGGGAATTGCTCACTTGCTAATTTACAATTAGGGACTGATTGAAATGTGATGTGATTTTGGGTTTACCGTGAACCGTGTTTTAAATGACACTGATTCTTTAACCCAGTCACAGATTAAAACTAAGTGGAGTTTTAATGAATCTTTAATTAGATTGAAATAATCGAAATGGAGTATCACCAGTTTTGCTCCAGGCGATAGTTAAATCTTTAATTAGATTTGAACGTGAAATGGTAATTGAATTTACCGATAACACTGTGGTGTTAGATATGAGGTATTACCAGTTTTACTTCATGGGATAAATAGGTTGGGGTTGGGAAATTAAAACCAATGATTACTTCGGTAAGGTTCGTTAATCCCGACTAGTTTGAATTGATATTCAAAATGGATTAAAGAATAAATTCAAGGAATTTATCTTTGATAAAATTAATGGGAATCTTTCCCTATGAATGTGAAATTTAGAAACTAACTGTCGGTTGGCCAAGCAGAATGGTTTTCTGGATATTGATCTGATGTTGGTTTCGGCCTTCGGGGTTAATATTTGGGGAATTATTCTCTTGATTAATTTACGGTTAGTGACTAATGAATTGGAATGAGGCGTATGTTGTGTTTGTGTAACACTTTTATAATATATACGCGAGTTATTCGGAAAGGCCGGGTTTATCCCATTCTGAATAACTGATACGACGATAAGTCGAAGATGAAGACGATGGTCGAAGACCGGAGGTCTTCACGTCGTTTGGGTGATAACTGATGATCTTGATTGGGCTGTACACCCAAGAAGATGGAAACAGTTGGTGATCGTCCAGACGTACTTGGAGATCGATGGATATGCGGGGTACTAGGTGCCTCCGGTTTCGTTCAGACCCAGAACGGACTTGTAAATGGACTGTGTGTCTGACATTGGATTTTAGTCCGTGTGATTGATCTCTATTAAATATATATCTGTTTGGCGGCGGAGTATTTATTCTCTTGCTTAACGCCCTTCTCTGAGACGTACGAGCTCAGGGGTTATATATTGATGGATATCAAACGCATGGAGTGAATTGCCTGTGTGGCATGCCTAAGTGGCAATTGATCAAGGCTTCTGTTGAAAAGCAAAGTCTTGTGGTGATGATCAAAGCACGGCCTTTGTGGCGTAGCTTTGTGTAACGTTTGCTTCGCGAGTTTCACACCCGGTATGAACCAAAAACGGGAGAGGACCTCAGGGAGGGCATGCGTTTCCTTCTAGCTAAAAAGTGGCGTCAGTGGTTTTACACGCCCTGACGAGTTTGACTTATGTGGTTGTTGCTGTTGCGAGGCGCCTCGGATTGATCGGTCGTTCTCGAAGCGATGGAGTCATTCGTTGGCTCATTGACACCCCAAAGGGTGGGGAGACGCATGTTCAGGGTTTAAGTTTAATCCACATCGGTGGACTGGCCCTGACGATCCAAGGGTCACTCGAGCTCTGATCCTGAGACACGGGCTAGAGCGTCTCGAATCGGTTGAGGACTATCTTTTGCCTCGGTTCATAGACGGAAATCCAATTTCCAAATACGTGACAATTGCGGTTTTATTTGTAAACCTATATATGGCGACATGATATATGGTACCCATGCCGCCTATGATTGATACTTATGATTTGAAGTTGTTTTATACACTATGCACTTATAATAGTATCAAATGATTTGTTTTAAACGTATCAAGCATTCTTTGGCTGTTATAAGGGAAAACCCTATCCCCCGGCTTGCGTTGCATTGTGTGATAGGACCTGGGTCTTATAACAGCTTCATTTTTCTTTATTTAGCATTGCGTTGTTAGTTTATGCACCGGTATTCTTGGGAGGAAACCCGTTCCGTGTTATACGGCGTGGTCCCTTGATTTACCTAGTGATTTAAAATAAAAGATTAACTGTTTTAGTTCTCACACCAGTCCCATGACTGACCTGGAGTTTATTGTTTTAACCTAAACTCTGGGTGCCCTTATTTTGACACGGGCAGCTAGTAGTTTTGGTTTTGCAGATTTATATTCACAGGATCCTGGTTTACAGCTGGAACGATATCCGGAAAGCTTTGTATCCGTATATCTCTTTCTAGTTGTGTATTGTATTATTTTCCGCTGCTATGTATTTAAATGTAATTTAAATCTCTGATATTTCTGTGTAATATTCTTTTTACTCTGTATATTCTTGTAATCTGATGCATTGTTGTTATATACAATGAAATGTTCTTCTGTATGCGTTCTGTTGTGGCTTGTTCTCGAACTATCCGACACTTTCCTTTACGGGGAAGTTACGGGTCTTCACAGTTTCTATTTTAATATTTAACAAAATCTATCCATTTTCTATCTTAATATTTGACCAAAAATGCTAATTTCGCATGGTGACAGTTGTCTAATTTTTAACATTAACATAATGTCATTTTCCTACGATGAGCATTTCAAAAATTTGTTCATCAACATTCAGTGAATAATTTCTTATTTAACTTTGAACAAAAATTTGTCCATAAACATATAGTGACATATTCTGTTTTATACATACCAAATGTCATTGAACATACAATGAATAATTTTCTATTTTTAAACATTGACAAAAATGCCAATGAACATACCATGAATAATTTTCTATTAAATATTGAACAAATTTGTTCATTAACATAGTAAATTCTATTTACCTATGAACATGAAATCAAGGGATCTAATATTAGCCATTCAATCATATAACAAGGCATCACCAAATCATGACCAACAACAGATCATAATCATATTATAATCGCATCATATACTGAATAGTTTATTTTAATGTAAAATTTTTAAATAAAGGATTCTCACATTGAATTTTTTTGGCCAAAATTTTACTGTCTCCTTTTCAGCTGCGGTCTGCGCCATCGTGAAGCTCTTAATTTTGTGATTCCAACGCAATTTACGGTTCATCAAACGGACCTCGTATGAAAGAGTTATGAATTTTTAAAGATCGGGTAATTAAATAATTAATTAATATTCGTGAAAATACCTAAAAATTTCACTGTCTCAGAATTGGACAAAATTAGTGTCCACGCGTCCATCTCGTCGCCACGATCCCAACGCACCTGAAATCGTCGATTTTCGACTTCGTATGAGTGAGTTATGCAATTTTAAAGTTCTGGAAATTAATTAAATAATTTAAAAAATAAAATAGAAAATACCCTCAGCCCATTGACCGAAAAACACTGTTCACCGCCGAACTTTGACCGCGATTTGCCGCTGCTTCAGGCCACCTGACGCCACGGGACCACTGCCAATGTCTTCGTCTTGGCGAGACGCACCACCACCAGAAAGAGCCGCCCCTAAAGCTTCTCCGATCATCGGGAAATCGCCTAGAAAGGATTTCGCCTCGCGGGTCCCACATGCCGCCTCACACCTCCAAACTGCCTGAAATTTGGCGAGCACCTCCACCTCACGTAGACGAAGAACTTCCGTGTTCGTGACTTCGTCTAATTCTTCCTCGATTCACGGGAATTTCTTGATTTACGTTTTGAGCTTCTGAATTTCGAAAACAGCGAGCTTTAAGACGAGATTCCGGCGAATCCGAGCGCTGTTTGACAAAACCGACTACACCATTAGCTTCGTATTGTCGAGACCTTCGAGAGGACATATAATTTGCTATGGTTTGAAGAGATTTTATTTTCGACAAATTTTAGAGGAAGAGAGAGCCGCCATGGAAATTGAGAAAAATGATGGAAAATAGAAGTGGCTGCTGAGCATTTCGAATTTCAGCCCTAAATCTCAGAAAAAAGATAATATATACCATGGGTTTAATTTTGGTTTGGGCCCAAATATCATTACGTGCCCAATTACTCAATTTTCAACTGTTTTCTTCAATTCAGAAATTCTTATAAATACATGCTGATTTCAAAATTAATAAAATTTTAAACATAATTATTTCAGGTCATTACGAACCCAACGAACCTTATTTCGTAATTTTCCGATTCCGTATGAATTTATTATAAATTTCCGAAGTCTGAAAATAGGCTGTATTTCCACTGTAAAAATTATACAGGCCACAAAATAATTCCAAAAATTATAAATTTTATAATTTAACCTTAATTTAATATTACGAATCCATAGAAACTGGTTTCGTCGAATTCGGAGTTCGTTTGCAAAAATTCTATTTTTCAGGTGTATATTTTAATATTTAAAAATACCAAAAATAGTGGAATTTTTCCGAAACTCAAAAATATAAGTTTTTATAGTCATTTTTATATGAAAACAACATTCTAAAACCAATGGAGATGGTTTCGGGTCCTAATTCCTTATTCTGCAAAATGTAGCATTTTGGCCCTTATAAATTTCATAGCGACCTTTCTAAATATTGAATTGGCCATAACTTTTGATTCCCGTTATGAAATTTCGATTTTTCGGATTCGTTGGAAAGATATTTTTAAATAGATTCCAATATTTTTGGTTTCACTAAAATCCGTTAAGTTTTGCGTCCTGTACATTCAGTTAAAGTTTCAAATCAAAATTTCAAACTGCAGCGCTTGTTTTCAATTCCTTTTATATATAAATTAAATTTATTCGTTTTAACTTCGATTAAAATAAATCAATCATTTAAAATACTTTAAATTCATTAAAATAAAAATTTTAAATTGGCCCTAAAATCCTGGGTCGTTACAGAGCGGCCCCGTGAACGAAGGCCGCTCGAACGACCTCAAAATTTGGAGCAGTTGACATTCGGATCTTTGGGGTCTCGCGAGGATATTGCACGAGCACTAGGAAACAATGATCCCACTCAGGGGCAAAGGCTCCAGTCCCCTCCTCCCGAGATTGACCGGGAGCGTAGGGAACGGAATAGAGCAGAAGCAGCTCAAAGAAGAAGGGCATCTCCTGAATAAGAGCCCAGAAGGAACCTGGATACCAGGGCCAGGGAACCTGAACGGCCCCTAACTAATGCTGATGTACAGGCAATGGTACGCCAGATTATGTCCGAGAGCCGGAACTATACCAATGAAGATTATGGCATTGAGCGAAGCCATACTCCTTTCACTGACGACATCCTCGACTTTCAGTTTCCCCGGCGTTTCAACCTGCCACAAATGGACAAGTACAATGGGAGAACTGATCCAGGACAGCATTTGATGCGATACTCGTGGCTCATGAATGCTGCTGCTGTTCCTGATGCAGTAAAGTGTAAGGCATTCCCGATCTATTTAGAAGATGTGGCGCTGTTATGGTTTACCCGACTTCCCCCTCGTTCGGTATCGAATTATAGGGAATTGAGCGAACGTTTTATGAATCAGTTCCGACTCCATACCCGAAAGTCCAAAAGTGTCATTGAATTATCAAGAATTAAGCAGGCGCCAGGAGAGTCTTTGAGGTCATATCTTGACCGTTTTAACTTAGCTGTGATTGAAGTTAGTGACCCGCGTGAGTCCACCATCTTGATGGCATTAAAGGAAGGAGTCGATCCTGAATCCGAGTTTGGAGATTACCTTTCTGGGAAGACACCCTCCACAAGAGAGATATTCTATGAAAAGGCTGATATTTATTTAAGACGAGAGGAGGCCAGGGCAAACCGAAAGAGGAAGTCTGAAGCGGCTTCAAAAGAAAATGTTCAGAGTAACGTCGCCGTGAAGCAGTCTGGGGAAAGTTCCGGAAAAGTTGAAGTAAATGTGGGAAACAAGAGTGGAAACGACAATTCTGGAAACGGGGGCAACAACAATAACCGTAATGCGAATGGTAACAGAAGAAATAGAAATAGAGGAAGTGATCCTAGCAAAAGGCCCCGATTCCAGACTTATGAGAATTATACACCATTGAATGACACTCTGGAGAACATCTACCTGGATACGTACAACGTTTTACAATACAAAAGACCGCCACCTCGTGACTCGACAGAGAAAGAAATGGCAACTGGGAAGTTTTGTTTGTTTCATGGAACTCATGGGCATTCAACCAATGAATGTCGGCATTTGAGAGATGTGATTGAGAAGCTGCTGCGCGAAGGGAAACTGGATGAATATAAGGTTGCCCCGAGGGACAGGGGGCAAGGAGAGCAGGCTCCAAAACTGATTCAATCTGCTCCCAAGCCTACAGCGCAGCAGAAAGGCAAGGGAATTGTTATCAACTCCATAGTGGGTGGACCTCACCCAGCAATCCGTAGTTTTAGAGCAATGGATCAATATGTAAATGCTGCTAAGCACGTAGATGTGAATGAAGGTGATGATTTGGAAGATATCGCCCCCATAAAACAACAGAAGACAATGTTTGACGACGTGGTATTCCGTAGCAGAGATAATACTGGGATCCAATCACCCACTGATGATCCGTTGGTCATTACTACCACCATTGGGCCGGCCTTGGTTCATAAGGTGTTAGTAGACAACGGAAGTTCAGTCAATATTTTATTTAAAAAGTCATTCGATCAGATGAAGCTTGAATCTGAAGATTTGAAACCATGTGGAGGATGGATCAGAGGCTTCAACGGGGCGTCAACAGCTCCCATGGGGTACATAGAATTGCCCGTGACATTGGGGCAAGGAGAACGCCGAAGAGTGTGGATGCTTCAGTTCGTAGTGTTGGACGTAGATTCGCCTTATAATGCATTTTTGGGGAGGCCTGCCCTTGCTGAGTTCAGGGCTTGCATCGCCCCTTGGTGTTTATTGTTTAAGTTCCCAACTGAAGCCGGAACTGGAGTAATGAGAGGGGATCAAGTTTCCGGACGGGCCTGCTATGTTGCCGAATTAAAGATGTTGATGAAAGGACTTAACATCGAGAGTAAAGATGCCTCGCCTCCCCCAAAGGTGGGATCGGCATAGCAATTAGTGAGATCAACCCCGAAGGAGTTGCCCAAAGGAACACCTGAAGACCTGGATCCCAGAAAAGA
The DNA here is from genome assembly GCA_030737875.1 of Allium sativum. Taxonomy (NCBI): domain Eukaryota; kingdom Viridiplantae; phylum Streptophyta; class Magnoliopsida; order Asparagales; family Amaryllidaceae; genus Allium; species Allium sativum. Next base: position 437,953,262 of record CM060919.1, read on the forward strand.
CGAGGAGCCAGAGACTAGAAATGCAACTCCTAATGAAACGACAGTGGAAATTCCCATTGATGAAGCTGATCCAACAAGAGTTTTGAAGATTGGATCTCAATTGGATCCACGTCGGGCCAAAGAACTAACGGACTTCTTGAAGGCGAACTTGGACGTGTTAGTCTGGACCCACGCTGACATGTGTGGGATATCGCCATCCATCATAAGTCACACACTAAATGTAAACCTGAAGCATCCGCCTGTGAAGCAAAAGAGACGTATGCTGGCCCCAGAGAGGTCGGCTTCTCTCAAAGAAGAAGTGGAGAAGCTGAAACAGAACGGATTTATTCGAGATTCGACATATCCCGACTGGATATCGAATCCCGTCTTAGTAAAGAAGCCGAATGGAAAGTGGCGGACTTGCATTGATTTTTCGGATTTGAACAAAGCTTGCCCAAAAGACAGTTTCCCACTTCCCAGGATTGACCAGCTTGTAGATTCGACAGCGGGTCATGAACTTCTCTCTTTCATGGACGCATATTCTGGGTACAACCAAATTCCTATGCACGTGCCGGATCAAGAACATACGAGCTTCATTACAAATTTGGGGTTATATTGTTATGTTGTAATGCCATTCGGATTGAAAAATGCCGGAGCCACTTATCAGCGCTTGGTGAACAGAATGTTTTATAATCAAATAGGGAAGATTATGGAAGTTTACGTGGATGATATGCTTGTCAAATCGAAACAGTCCTCCAGCCATACGCAAGACTTGGCAGAAATGTTTGGTATCCTGCGAAAGTATCGGATGAAGTTGAATCCTTTGAAATGTTCATTTGGAGTGGCATCGGGAAAATTTCTAGGCTTCATTGTGAGTTCCCGAGGAATTGAAATCAATCCTAGCCAAATAGCAGCGATTAGAAACATTGAAGAGCCGAGGAGAATTAAAGACGTCCAAAGTCTTGCGGGGAAAGTAGCTGCGTTGAGTAGGTTTATCTCCAAAGCCACGGACAAATGCATCCCGTTTTTTGATTTGATAAAAAGGGGAAAGAAGAACTTCGAGTGGACTCCGGACTATGTTGAGGCCTTTCGAAATTTATTGGAACTACTAGAAAAACCACCGATTTTATCAAAGCCAATGGATCACGAAGAATTGTTTGTTTACTTGGCAGTTTCGGCTCACGCCGTTAGCACAGCCTTGGTTCGAGAAGAGGACAAAGTGCAAAGGCCAGTATATTATGTAAGCAAGAAATTGGTAGCGGCAGAACGCAACTACCCGAAGATTGAGAAGCTCGCTTACAGCCTCCTAATCGCATCCCGAAAACTTCGTCACTATTTCCAAGCTCATCCAATAACCATATACACTGACCAGCCCCTGAGGCAGGTGTTGCAGAGACCCGAAGCATCGGGAAGGTTGATCAAATGGAATATAGAATTAAGTCAGTTTGATTTAAATTTTCAGCCACGAAGGTCAATAAGGGGGCAAGCTCTGGCAGACTTTATAGCAGAGTTCACCATCCCAGAGGAGGAAGTGATCAACGACAAAGTGATCAAGTCCGAAGATGAGTTAAAGATAGATCCATGGAAGCTATACACAGATGGAGCCAAGAACGACCGAAGGTCCGGAGCTGGAATCGTCTTAGTCACTCCTGAAGGACGGTCGTTATATTACGCTCTACGATTAGAATTTTCGGCGACTAACAATGACTCTGAATACGAAGCCCTGATTTCCGGGTTGAAGCTTGCTAAAGACCTCGGAGTAAAAATGTTGGACATATTCTGTGACTCCAAGATCGTTGTTTTCCAAGTGCGAGAGGAATTTGTGGCTCGGGGACCTCGACTTATCGCCTACCTCGGGAAAGTGAGAGAGCTATTGAGCAACTTGGAGCGGTACAATATAACACATATCCCAAGAGCCGAAAACCAGAAGGCGGACAGGCTGGCAAAGCTAGCTAGTTCCGACAATCCAGAAGAGACTGAAATAATTCCAATTGAAATGTTGGAATCGCCAAGCTTTGAGTCGATGGAGATTGAGCTCGCTTTCGAAGCGGAACCGGAGAAGGAGTCGTGGATGACCCCAATTAAGAACTTTCTTAAGAATGGGACACTCCCATCAAATAAGAGTGAGAAAAGAGCTATAGTTCGCAAGGCTACCAGATATGTCATACAAGATGATATTCTTTATAGGCAAGGATTTTCTATGCCCCTGTTACGATGTATAGCACACGACGACATCAAACGTGTACTGAGAGAAGTGCACGAAGGTGAGTGTGGGGATCATACAGGAGGTCAGACTTTAGCGAAAAATATATTGCGATATGGATACTTCTGGCCCATAATTAATAAAGATGCAGCTGATTATTCACGATGCTGCGATAAGTGCCAAAGATTCGCCAAAATCCCCAGAGCACCATCGACCCAACTCAAATCAATGGTGAGTCCTTGGCCATTTGCCACGTGGGGAATTGATATCATTGGAGTTCTACCGATTGCTAAAGGAGGAGCGAAATATGCAATAGTCGCTGTGGACTATTTTACGAAGTGGGTGGAAGCTGAGCCCTTAACTAAAATCACGGCGAGAAAGGTGATAAGTTTCGTGGTTAGAAATATTATATGCCGATTCGGGATCCCAAGGACCATTATAACTGACAACGGAACCCAGTTCGATGGTACTGAATTCAGAAATTTCTGCCAGAAGTATAAGATCGACAAGCGATACACTACGGTTGCTTATCCGCAGTCGAACGGGCAAGTTGAAGCAATAAACAAAGTAATAAAATCCATCCTCAAGAAACGGTTAGAGCGCGCAAAGGCAAAATGGGTTGACGAATTGCCCCTAGCTTTGTGGGCTTATCAAACAACATTTAAGACGGCTACCGGTCATACCCCTTTCTCTCTCTCTTTTTGGTTCAGAAGCAGTAATTCCAGTAGAGCTTGAAGTTCCTTCCCACAGGGTGACGTATTATGACCCGATGACGAATCGGGCACTCTTACTCGAGTCTCTTGATGAAATCGAAGAAAAAAGGGACGAAGCGGATTTGCGTGCAGCAAGACATCGACGTCAGATGGCACGCTATTACGACAAAAAAGTTCGCCTTTGGACTTTTGAACCAGGAGATTTGGTGCTAAAGAGAGTCTTTCCATCCCTTCCTCACCTCGGTCCAAAGTGGGAAGGACCCTTTGTCATCCAACGGAAACTTGAAAAAGGAACCTTCAAGTTAACGACCGTAGATGGCGAAGAAGTCCCTAGGGCATGGAATGCCCAACACTTGATGCGATATTTGGATTAGAAATGTTGTACTCTTTGTTATTTTTCTTATGAACTCTGTAATAAGGCACGACTTGCCTTGGGAAAATCTGATGATATGAATAAAGGACTATAAAGTGGATGTAGGCTACGACTTAGCCGAACCACTATAAAAATATCGTGTGTTATTTACTTTTATGCATTATATTTATACATTCATTGACTATTCTGTTGTGATTATGGAATATAAGATGATTCAAAACCTGAAAAGGTTGAAAACAGTTTAAACATAAGAAAAAGCACAACGACTATTTGTGCGACAAGACATAAAAGAATGAGAAAACGACATTCTTAACTCTAACTCTCCAGAGAGAGAGAGAGTATAAAAGCGTCTCCGACTGAGCGCTGAGAAAGAGATCCTTCCCCGCTGAAAGACCGGGGGGTGAATAGATTGCTGAGCTTGAACTCTAACTCTCTAGAGAGAGAGAGAGTATAAAAGGACGGGAAGATGACGTCCTCTGAGGCGTGAAGGTGCACCCAGACAGGAGACCGCCTCAGTAAGAACTCTAACCTGAGTACAAGACAGGAGAGTATAAAAGAAATGCCAGAAAAAACGACAGGCATTGACGACACAGAAAATGCAATCCTGTCAGAAAATCGGGAGCATTCAGATTGCTTGATTAAGCCTTAAATAATTTTTTGAGATTGACTGGGGGCATATATGTATACACATATTTCCTCCCTCCGTAACTTCATTTCATAACTATAGTAAGACATGCATTTTTACATAAGTGCAGAACTACTGACAAACAGACATTGCAGAAAATGAATTATTTTTTTATTTACGAATGAATGAATTTGTACAGGAAAATAGCTAAAAAAGAAGGTGCAAGAGCCACTCTTGTAGCAGCAATTGTTGGTTCACTAAATGCTAAAACGACACAAGACAACCCACTATTTAGACTTCGAGTGAGGCTTGGACTTTTTGGCGGCTTTCTCCGCATCCTTCGCCTCTTTCTCGGCTTCAGTCAAGATGCGCTTTGATTTTTTCTTTCCTAAAGATGCGGTGCTGGAACCGGTTGACTTCTTCCCGGAGGGCGGAGCGCTGGAATCAAGAGAAGATTTTTTAGCGAGTTCTTCTGTAATAGATCTAGTTGAGAGCTTAACAACTAACCTTGATCCCGCATCCACAACTGCGAGAGGCTTGAGGGCTTCAGGGTCTAGGTCTTCAGCTTTTAACTGCAAGCGTTTATCTTGATCAGCTTTCATTGCAGCCAAAGTAACATCATCTGCACTTTTCGACTCCCCGACTATTGCCACCTCTGGATCTTCCTCATGTCCTCCATCACCGTCATCATCCTTTAAGGCTGCTATCATTTCTTCATCATGGGGAGTGTCAGCCTTAGTCGGCTCACTTCCTTCTCCCAAGTCTATAGGAGCAGCCTTGTCCTTCCCTCCTTTTGCCTTTTCCGTAGGCTCTGCCCCAGAGGCGGCTCCCTGAGTGGCATCTGTCTTTCCGGATGGCTCAATACCTACAGAGTGAGAAGCAATAGTTATCAACTCAGGAGAAAATAATGGGTTTTTCATCGATTGCTCAATCACGTGGCGAAAGGTAGAAATAGCCTTGACGAACTGAGGAGAAAAGGTAGGGATACCTTCCGAAGACTTCTCGGCAGGAGTAACTGCTGTCTCTGATGCCGTTTCGGGAATAGGGGATAGCAGAGTTGTTCGAGGGATTCCCGGGTTTTCAGGATCATACCCCTCCACTTCAGAAGTTGCGGGGGCAGTAGAAGAGGAACCAGCCTCGGGAACGTTCTTCTGTTTAGCCTTCCGCTTCTCTTCTTCCATAGCATCAGCAATGAGGCGGCGCCCTTCAGCTAGGCGTTCTGGCTCATCATCCCTTAAGTATTTCTCCATCAGCTTGTCCTCATCGATGGAGTCAACCTTGAGCTCCTCTTTTTCCCACTCAACGATTTGACTCCATACTTGGACTAGAGTAGATGGATAATCCTCAATCCAAGAAATGTTCCGGCGACGGATGATATGTGCGAAGAATTCAATCATTAATTCGCCGAAACCCTGAATCTCTGCCTCCGCCTCTGACAATTGTTTGCGGGCCTCCTCCGCAGATTTGATAGCACACTCAACGTTGCCCTCCGCCAGGGCAGCTCTGTTTTCTGCCTCCAGTAGCTTTGAAGCCAAGTCAGCATTTTTCTTTTCTAGCTCAGCATTCCTCCTTGCCAACTTGGCATTTTTCCATTCAAGATCAGTGTAAGCAAGGCGCGTCTTAGCGGCTTCTGATTTAGCATCATTAGCTTGCTTTTTTAACTCAGAACGCTCTTGAGTGTGAGATTCAAGCAAATCATGATAACGTTTTTGCATGTCTTCAAATTGTTGTTTGAAATTAGAAGCATCCCTTTGAGCAACAGCGAGCTGGGCTTGTGTGTCCTCTAAATATTTTCCTAGATTCTTTAAGGCCTTTGCATCTTCTTCCGCGGTTTTTTGCATTGGATCAGCATTCGTGATTAGAGTACGGATAATTCTGGAAAGGTTGCGTGAATATTTGAACATTTCAAAATACTGTTTTTCAACCGCGTCTATTTTGCTTTGGCCTCGTCTACCCACCTGGAAGAAATAGGTTCGAGGGCAGGTAAAAAAGTCAGAGTCTCGAAGTAATGTTCGGGAAATTGCTCCACCAAATACGCCCGCTTGATTGCAGTTTCCGCATCTAGTGGTGGAGGAGCGGGAATCGTCAGTTCAGTGTCCCTATGTGTGGAGGATTCAATTGTTTCTTTATCTGTCCTAGGCCGTTTAGTAGCAGGGACCTTGCGTTTACTTCGAGACTCAGTATCTTTTGGAGGACTTCTCTCTCTGCTGCGCTTTTCGTGGGAAGAGGTGGAGTCTTTCGATTGTGGCATGTCCTCTTCCCTACGATTTTGATAACCTTTATATTTCTCTTGGTCCGACCGAACGGGAGAGCGAGAAATTGAGGTTCGAGAGCGATAGGGTTCATAAGGCCTTCTCTCCTCCCTACCGCGATCATCGCGACGATCATACTCGATATCCTGAGGTGGATTAGACATGCTGCGGTGGAGCTTTCTGATATCATAGTAAGATCGGAACATCGTGCCTGCACAATAAGACAAATGAAATTCAGAATCAATAGTTTCACTGAGAGAGAGATGCAATGAATGCTAATGCTATTGTGTAAAGCGTGTCCTAAGTGGTGTGTTTCCCCCCAACCAACCCGAGTCCGAAGCTAGACTAGTACGGGTAGGCTCTTTGGCCTTAGCAGGAGTGGTCTCTTCAGAAGAGGTGAAGACTAAAGGATCCTTCCTAAAATCCTCTGAGGTGTATATAGTTTCAGGTAAAGGGAGATCCCCCAAACCCTAAAATAATGGATCATCAGTACTAGGGACGTCTCCTTCGGAAGCATCAATCGGCGACTCTTTAGAAGACGTTGACTTTTCTGGAGAAATGGTATCCTCAGGAGCAGTATACCCTTCACGATGCTTTTCGGCCAAGTTAGCCAATTCGTCGTCTTGAGTAGAAGATGGAGAAGGTGACGTTTGAAGAGGCACTGTAGGAGCTCCCGAACCTTCTCCTATTTCTGGGACTACCTCCACTGGAGGAATATATACGTATGGAGCCGTCCCATGACCGATACTGCGAAAAACGGATAGCAGCCCATGAAAATGAAGATATTCGTCCTTAAGGACTTCATCAATAGTCAGGAACTTTTGATCGCCATTGAGGAGCTGGTGCATCCGGTCAAAGAACACTTGGTCTGATATTTGTTTTGGATTGTCGACTGCAAACAAAAAGAAAAACGAGTTAAGGCAATGACGTGAAGGTATAGAGCCAAGATGTAGATAATCAGTGCTTTACTTGATTTCGTCCATCTCCTGGCACACCCAGGTTGCCGCTTCACATAAAACCATTCCAGTCTGGAATCTCCAGCTTTACTACTGAATGGCGTTGAAATTATCTTCCTCTTAGGAACAGACTCAAAATAGCAGAAAGAAGGAGTCTCTCGAGTCCGATGCTTGAAGTTGTAGAAGAAATGAACGTCATCGAAAGTGAGCTCTATGCCTAAGATATCACGGTATGCTATGTATAAAGTGTGTAAGTAGGCATAAGAATTGGGATGCAGCTACATGGGGGCAATCCGCATTTGTCTTAGAAAATCAACGATGAAGGGAGAAAATGGAGGAATAGCACCGACCATGCACATCAACCGAGTAATTGTCATATATCATTCTGGAGGGTTGTGGGGACGGTCAGTTCTCGAAGGCACCAGGGTGTCCCTTTTCATTATCCCGTATTTTAAACAAATTCGGATAAGCCAGTCGTTGTCGATTGTTGATTCAACAGAATCTTGGGGTGATTCCAATATGACAGCCGATTCAAATTCATCAGGAGCCCGGTCGTCACCAATCCCTCCTTCCTCTTCAAAGCCTAGAGAAGCTTTATCCTCTGAAAACACATTATCACTTTCGCGATTTCCAGCCTCGTAATCTGAACCTTCATCATTCCATTCTGGATCCGAAGGGGAAGATATGTCTTCGAGAGTGACTTTGTTGGATGTCTCCGGGGCCTCTTTTTTCTCAGCTAGTCTAGAAGAGCGTCTAGGTCTCATGGTCATAAAACTATTGAAGAAGCAATAGCACAAATTAGAGCAAATTAGCCCGTATCCCCCCGTGTATGTGTGCAAACTAAAGTGTAAACAATGCATGCGGAAAGTGCAAAGTAAATGTTTAAAAGTGCAACGAAAAAGTTTGGCCAAATATAAAGGATTGAAGTAATTCTTGATGTCCAGTTACGTTCGCAAGGCACTATCCTAACTGTCCATTAAGTTAAGGATTATGCCAAAAGTTGATTGGGCCAGTTAAACGAGCTTTTATGCATTAAGGTGGACTGCCCTTCGGTTCGGTTCGGGCGCGTTCATTGGGATCGGATCGGGGATGCGGCCTCGACTTGGGCTCGGATAAACTGTGGAACTCAGAAATCAGAATCGGATCGGCTCGGAGGTAGAGTTCCCTGGCGGTTCGGATCGGATCACGTAGTCGTACTTCTCCTCCTTTTATCTTACGATCCGACCCGATCCGGTTAGGTATGCTCCCTTCCCCCCTTCTACAAATACTTGCTCCAACCCGATCCGATCTCCTGGATTTCTTTTCTTTTTTCCTTTTCTTTACTTGCCCGACCCGATCCAGCTTCCTGAACTTCCTTTCTTTTTCCCTTATTTTTTCACCTTCCATATCCTACCGCCCGAACCGATTCCCCACTATCTTCTTCTTCTCCTTCATCCTCTTTCTTCTCTAACCAACGCCAAGGCCAGTTTCGTGCCAATCACCCAAATCAAAGCCAAGCAATTATGCGCTGGCGCACTCAACAACGGATTCTAACCCCCTCTGTTACTACCTCGAGATGACGACGAGTCTACTGACGACGATGACGAGGGGGGTCACGGTGGCAAGGTCATCCAAGTTCCATGCTCAAATCGTCCTAATCATCTACGAATTCGAATCGAAATCAGTTAAAAAAGGAATTATCTAAATTTTTATAACCTACCAATGTAATTACTTCGAGAATTAAAAGGAATTTCGATGCTTCAGGAGTTAGGTTTTTTCGTTTTGCAGAACTTGGGGAACGGTAAAACAGTAAAAATGAGAGAAGGAAGAAGGCTCAGCTTATATAGAGGAGTAGAGTGTCTATTCGTCTCCCCATTCGGATCGGACCGACAGTCCAGTAGCAGAGCCCCTATTTGGATCGGATTGATAGTCCAGAAGCAAAGTTTGGCCCAATAGTCCGATGAAAAATAGAAAGAAGAAGGGGTCTATTCGGATCGGATTCCGAACCGAACCGAATTCTTTAGCTCAGCAACGAATTAAATTGAAATTTGAAGAAAAAGATGAAAACACAAGGAAAATCAAAAGAAAAATTACCTCGAAGAGCGCTGTGCAATGATAGTCAAAGCATACTCCGTCTCCAACAGAAGCATCCTTTGAGGGGGCAAAATGTTAGCCCACTTTGTGAACTGGGCAACACAAAGTCAAGATGTGAAACATTGAAAAACTTGGAAAGCACAGAAGCGGGTCGGATCGAAGCACTGAAGCGGGTCGGATCGGATAAATTTTGTTGTTCGGATCGGTGAATTATTACTGTTAGAATCAGAGAGGTATAGCTGTTCGGATCGGAGAGCAACCTACTGCCAGTTGGAGCGGAGAGCTACTTGCTGCGAAGACAGATCGGAACGGAGTGGAAGTGAACGAAGACTTAGCCTTGGGACAAAATCGGATCGGATCGGGTACCCCGATCCGAACCCCTCCTGTACACTCTTCCGATCTGAACCCATCTTCCACGTCATTCTCCTGCATGATCGCCAAGCTATTCGGAGCGGCTATGACCAGTTCCTACCTACAACGTCCGCTGCTCTGATGCGTTGTCAACACAGAAATCCATCCGAACCCGAGGCTAATGGGATGGATGACACGTGGCTCCAATCCAGATCGGGTTCTGAGCGAATTTTCACCTATAAATACCCTGTCTGGAGACAAAGAAAAGGATCTTCTTTTTGGCACTTTGAGAGTTCAACCACTTTCATAACTCGAATTCCAGCACTCCCGGATAATCCAAATCGTCTTCCAACATTTGTTTTTAGACAATTGAATGAATAAATGTGAGTTGTGAGAGAAATTGAGTGAATATCTCATTGTAACTGCAACAATATTATAGAGAATAGTGATTAACAAGTGGACGTAGGCTTTTCTTTGCCGAACCACTATAAATTCTGTGTCTCTATTTTACTTTTGATCTTATTTCATTCTGTTTTTAGTCAATTTGGGTGTTAGAACCACTTTTTGGTCTAACAATACTTTTTTATGTTTATTGTACTCTGATGACTTTAGTACCAGACAGAAGATTTAAGTTGATGTATTGGGCTTTATGTATTTCATACTTATGATGTAACTATGTTTTGAACCATGATGTTTTCTGCTTAATAAAGTTTTAGATTCCGCTACTATTTTATATCTGTCTTGTAATGTTTCTATTTCTGTTTACCTATAACGCTTCACGAAACTTAATGCATTCTGATAAAGAGTGATATTAATGGACGTGGGGTGTCACATTTGGTATCAGAGCTGAAGGTTGCCAGATCGGATAAAAGAATTTAAAAATTGTTTTTAAAACGGTTTCAAGAGAAAGCATTTTCAAAAGAAAAGTCTGTTTTGAAAACATATTCCCCAAAGCCATATGAAATATCTTTCGATTCTTTGTTTGAATCCCTTTTTCCTTTTCCTTTCAGCATGTCCGGGGAACCTAATATTCCGGAGGGCGTTCAGATACCAGCTTGGTTCCGTAGGTATTTAGAGGCTACGACACCTGTTGGAAGCCAAGCAGATGCCCCTCTGCCAGCTGCAGCCGCTGTTCCTCCTCCTTCCCCTCCACAGGTAGATAATTTCTCCAGGATATGGAAGGATTTCTACGCTATGGGTGGAAAGCCATTCCGGGGGCAAAGACTTTTGTAGAAGAAAGGAATTGACTCAAAGAGATGGAGGATTTGTTTGGGATTTTTGACGTTGACAATCGTAGGAAGATTCATTTGGTCATTTGGCATTCTGGTGGGAAGTGACGCAAGCAGGGTGTGCAGTGGACATTTGGGATGATTTCCAATAGAGATTTGAAATGAAGTTTCTCTCTCAAGCCGAGCAAAGCATGCGAATGGAAAAGTTTTTGGCGCTTAAGCACGGGAGCATGTCTGTGAAAGAATATGTTAATAAATTCAATCAATTGGCGAGGTTTGGTTTGAAGCTAATGAATACCCTGCACAAGAAGGCTTTGAGGTTTCCTAGGGGATTGAATGAACCCCTTCATGGGTTGACTATGCCTCGTATTCCGATGGGGGCAACCTTTGAGAAACTCATTGATATGACGAAGATAAAGGAGAAAAGAAAGAGGCTAAGGTTGAGGAAACACAAAATAAGAAAGTGTAGCCAAAGAAAGGAGAATAACAACAATAAATTAAGGGCAGAAAGAACGACAAGTCGAAAGATAAGAGGAAATGTCATAATTGTGGACGCGAGGGTCATTTGGTCAAAGACTGTAAAAGGAGGAAAAATGCTTGTTTCAATTATGGAGAGGTCGGGCACTTTTTTAAGGAGTGCCCGAAGAAGCAAGGTGTGACACCCAACGTCCATTAATGTCACTCATTAAGGGAATGCATTAAGTTTCGTGAAGCGTTATAGGTAAACAGATACAGAAACATTACAAGATAGATATAAAATAGCAGCGGAATTAAAAAGTTTTATTAATCATAAAGCATAACTTTGTGGTTTAAAACATCATGAGTCTAAAAATACATCAACTAAGTACATCATCTTAAACATTTCTATCTTGTACTTAAAATACCAGAGTACTATAAATAAAGAAGCACATTTGCCAAACAAGGACATAGCCATAGTAGAAAGGGATATGAGCTCGAGCAATACATCTAAGCAGCTCAAAGCAAATGAAAGCATAATCCTTGTCAAGCTTGAGTATTCCCACCTTGAGAACCTAGGGAGAACGGAAGAGAAAGAAGAGGAAACAAAATGGGTCAGACATAAAGTCTAGCGAGTCCAATTACTTTTAGCATATAAATAGGTAAAAGTATCATGATAGACGTATAAAATGGATAGGAGAGAGATAACAACATCATAAGACATGTATAACAGACTGAGCGAGATAAGCAGAATAAACATAATAGAATAGGTTACACTTCCCTAATACTTTCCTCTTTCTCTGCACCAATAATAGCATAACAAATATGTAACAGGATTACATACTCCCTAATTACTTTTTTAACAGAAATAGGATGATCCCAACAGAAACATAATGGTAGTTTCAGGTGTACTCTAGTAATGGGTTTTAACCCAAACAAAATTAACCGTTACCTAAACAGAAATAATGAGTATTAGCCCAGACAGAAATATAGGTACCTCATATAAACAGATAGGACAAGATGTACCCTAATTACTACCCCTCCAATCGATCGGCTCTCTATCCCGTAAATACCCTGTGTCGGCCCCACAATAGGGTGTATTACTTCCTAAAGTGGCAACCTACGGAAGGACAAAGACCTATTTACTGGTGCTACAACGACTTATTTTCCCAGATGCAGGTCGTACTCATGCACTCACATGAGTTCGTTTGAACATGCCAGTACACACCTCCTCTCAGATGAACCTCTTACAATTAGTTTACTATGCGTGCCCTGACACTTACCTAGTGCGGGGTCCACCTTTAATACCAGAATGGATTACTGACTAATATGGGTCCCACAAAATAGATGACACAAGCCAACCCTTACAGATCTTGTGTCACCAACTAACTAGGATTTTGACAGGTTATGCCTAACAGATTTAACAGATTCACATAACCCCCTACTGATTTATGGGTTAAACTGTACAAATAAATGGGTCCATATAACCCCGACAGATTTAACAGGCTAAGTTTTCTAAATTAATAGGTTCGTATAACCCCCACAGGTTTAACAGGTTTACTTAACTTCACGGATTAAACAGGTTTACTTATCCCCACCAATTTAACAGGCTTACTTAACCCTACATATTTAATAGGTTTACTTAACCCCTCAAATTTGACAGTCTCATACAATCCTTATAGATTTGAACAGGTTAAGTATTACAAGTTCATTACCATACGTTCATTTATGGTTATAATGCGCTAGACCTCCCACATTAAGTCTACCACTTGTGGATGTTAGATATGTCGGTTGGGTCCGGGCAGACTTCTTCCACAAGTCAAACTTAACCTCGTGTCTTAACACTGTCACATGTTTATGCACTTAGACCCCTTACATTAGATTCGCCACTTGTGGTCGCTGGATGTGCCGGTCGGGTCTGGGCAGTCTTCCACCACAAGTTTAATTTTAGCTCGTGTCTAAGTGCGGTTACAAATTTCTAATTACTGCAATTCTAGGCATCTTCATCCATTAACAAGTATTCATATTTCATTATAGGTTTTCATGCCCCTTTCCCAAGTAAAATTCATCATGTGGTACATGCCCAAATTTATATCTTTAATCACAGTTTGGCTTATACCCAAAATCCATATTTATGCTTTCAATTCAAGTTTTTCCCCAAATTTCCCATAAGTTATGCCCCAATTTTAATGGATTAAACAAGCTTCACAGATTCTTTACAGTTCCGATAACATGTTTCGCTTAATCTTAAATTAAGCCTACAATTTTTTATGTCCCAAACCACAAGTCATAATTTACCATATAAATCATGCCCCAATTTATAGTCTAATTTCTCAATATAGTTTATGCCCCCAGATCCCAATCGTGATTCAAAGTACAGGTTATGCCCCAAAATTACCATTTCCAATCATTCCCAATATAACCCAATTTCGTTCGTACGCATATTTCAGCGATATCGGCCTAGGCTTGAAATTAGCCTGGCTATAAAAATAAAAAGGGAATGAGAGGGGAAGGACAGAATAGGCATAAAACCAACAGTAACAGAAATGGGCATATGATAGCAAAAGTAGGCATATAAGAACAGATCTGATGAACAAAAATAGGCATATAAGAACATATCTGATGAACATGTAATAACAGGATTGATTATGCATAGTGTCATGATCATAAACAAGCATGATGAGATCTAATCGGTGAATTAGATATACATTCCAATAGTCACAGGCTTAGATTTAATTCATAGGCATGTCAAGATTGCATTTTAATTATTTCTATCTAAAAATAACGTAGACTCACAAAGAATAGATCTAAGAGACAGAAGAATAGTTGTAGATGTTGAATCACAGATCTCTAAACTTGAATGACTTGATTGTTGAAGAAGAAGAAAAGGCTTGATTTAATCTAGGCAGAGGCAGCATCTGGTCCTCCATTGTTTTTGGTGTGTGAAAACAAGAGGAATGAGGTCTTATTTATAGTCATCAGCCAATGAACCAAGCCACAAAACAAGCCTATGTTTAAAAACTGAATTCTACCCAGATCTGAGGTAGGTTGACCCCGCGGTCGACCCTTGTGGGTCCGAAGGCCGAAAACTAATATGGGTGCACTTCACAAGTGCGCTAGTGCAAAAATGCCTTAGCGCCAGTTATGGTGACCTACATCCTGCTTTCTTCTTCAAACTTCTACCGTCCATAACTTCTTCATATGTTATCCGTTTTACACAAACTCAGAGTCTATCTCGAGTAGAATTCCCAGATGAATGCAATGGAACAATCCATTTTACTGAATTTACAATATTTACTTAAGTATTCTTTAATTTATCATCTTTAGTATTGTTAAAATTACGGGGTGTTACATTCTGTCCTACTCTAAGGATTTTGTCCCTGAAATCTCTAAGTTAAGAAGAATGTATATCCTAACATCCATCACCCATCTACTCATCCACCCACCATAAGCATCCATTGTCGTTAAATATTTCTAATGCTTATATAAACATATGCAAAGGTGTGTGTATATGTCCCAATACTAAAGAAAAGACCAGGCGGTCTACTAATTCAGTCGACCTCCTTATTGCAATGTATGTTAGTGCCCTGAATCCAACATGTATGCAAACAATCTTATTATAACATGTAAGTTCTATATGTGTGTGCAGTTATTCATCCAAATGCAACACTCATATGATTATACATCCACTTTCATCCATTAGAAGAAGAAAAATGCACACACATCCATATGCAGTATTAGAGTGATTGAGCTGATCTAGTGGCTAATGTGTGTGTATATGCATCCACGAGAAATCACTGGCAAACACTTGAATCCGCTTACATCCATCAAACATAACATGTCTCAAACACATGTTTACATCCATGGGACTTCTACCTAAAGGTCGAAGATTCGATCGATAGGATACACACGAAGGACAGAAGCAAGTACGAATAAAAGCTTGGAAAAAGAAGTTAAGCACATAGTCCCAAAAAGGAAAGGGTATGAAGCGCGATCCCTGTCTTCAGTCTCCCAAGTTGCATACTCGTTGTCTTCTTCCCATTGCACTTTTATTAACCTAACCTCTCTGTCGCGCAGTTTCTTAACCTTGATCCAAGTATACGGGTAGGAACTCGTCTAATTATCGCCTCATGTTCTATCTCTACTTCCTCAAGCATGTTCGGCTCAACTACCTTTGCTGTATCGTGCAAACACTTCCATAAACAATAAATGAGGAAAAACATCATGAATATCAACACATATGCGAAGCGAGCTGTACGCCTTAGCTGTGAATACCACCGGAGCACCCCATTCAGATATGCTTTGCCTAATAAACCCTTTCTCAAGCAGCTCCCCTACTTGCTTGCTAAGCTCCCTTCTTTCCTTAGAGCCATATGGCGCACATGCAATGAAACTGGCTTTACAATGTCCATCAAGTATACACGGAAATCAATCTTGCGCCTCAGCGTTAACTACCGAACCTCATCAAAAACATCATGATACCCACAGACTACCGATTGCAGATCATCAATAGATTCATCAAGTGACTCTAGGAAACTAAGCGTGATAGACCACTTAGGGTCACAAGAAATCTCGAGGGTCCTCCCATTGCAAGTCAAAAAGTCTAACGACCTTTCTCTCACAATCCAGAATGACACCATACATGGCTAGCCAATCCATTCCTAGAATCAAACAATATCCCATAAAACTAAGCACATATGCATCGCATTCAAACTCGATGCCTAATACAGATATTCTCAAACCCCGACAAATCATAAACAGATGAGTCGTACCCCTAATGGGGTTTGAGACAATAACGGGATCCAAAACCATAGTAGTACTAACGTGCAGAGACTCAACTATAGAATCAGATATAAATGAGTGAGAAGCGCCAGAATCAAAAAGAGTTCTAACAGGATGTTCGGAAAGAGAAATCAAAATTTCAACAAAAAATTTCCTACCTCTATCTAGTACATCATCCACGAGTGCATGTACTTGCCCTCCAGAAGATCCTGCCCTTTGGCCCTGCCCTTACTTCTTTGGGCACTCCCTAGTATAGTGTCCGACTTTACCACAGTTGAAGCAAGCATTCTTCCTTTTTCTGTAGTCTTTGACCAAATGACCCACGTTCCCGCAACCATAACATTTCTTTATACCTTGAGCTTTATCGTTCTTCCCGCCCTCTTGTTGTTCTTTCTTGGGCCACACTTTCTTGTTTTGTGTTTCCTCAACCTTAACTTCCTTCTTTTCAGCTTTATCTTCCTCAAGCATTAAGACCATATCAACGAGCCCTTCAAAAGTTGCTCCTATCGGAATATGAGACATAGCCAACACATTGAGGGGTTCATTCAATCCTCTAGCAAACCTCAAAGCTTTCTTGTGCGGAGTATTTACTAGCTCCAAACCAGGCCTCGCTAATTGATCAAACTTATTAATATTCTTTCAAACAGACATGCCTCCTTGCTTAAGCACCAAAAACCATTCCATTTGCATAATTTTCTCATATTGAGAGAGAAACTTCATTTCAAACCTTTATCGGAAATCATCCCATGTCTCAACTGGACGTCCCGCTTGCGTCACCTCCTACCCGAACAAATCCTCATCTTTCAGCTGCCAAACGACTAACTGAATCTTCCTACGATCGTCTACTTCGAAAATTCCAAACAAATCCTCCTTCTCTTTAAGCCAATTCTTTGCCTCTACAAGCGTCTCGGATCCACGAAATGGCTTTCCTCCCATAGCACAGAAGTCTTTGTAGATCTTAGAGAAATTATTTGCATGTAGAGGAGGAGGAATGACGGGTGCAGCTGGGGGAGGAACGTTTGCTGGGCCGCCGATAGGCGCCGTGGCCTCTAAATACCTATAGAACCAGCCTGGTATCGTATCCCCAGATATGATGAAACGAAAAGGAAAGGGATTCAGACAAAGGATCGAAAGATATTACATATGAATTTGGGGAATATGTTTTTTATAACAGACTTTTCTTTCTGAAAATGCTTTTTTTAAAACCTTTTTGAAAATAATTTTCAAAAACTTTTTATTAATTTGGTAACCTTCAGCTCTGATGCCAAGTGTGACACCCGACATCCATTAATGTCACTCATTACGAGATTGCATTAAGTTTCGTGAAGCATTATAGGTAAACAGAAACATTACAAGATAGATATAAAATAGCAGCGGAATTAAATGTTTTTATTAATCATAAAGCATGACTTCGTGGTTCAAAACATCATTAGTCTGAAAATACACAAACCCAGTACATGATCTTAAACATTTCTGGCTTGTACTTAAGATATCAGAGTACAATAAATAAAGAAGCATGATTCCCCAAACAAAGATATAGCCATAGTAGAAAAGGATAAGAGCTCGAGCAATACGTCTAAGCAGCTCTAAGCGGATGAAAGCAGAATCTTGGTCAAGCAAGAGTATTCCCACCTTGAGAACCTAGGGGGAAACGGAAGAGAAAGAATAGGAAACATAAAGAGTCATACATAAAGCCTGGCGAGTCCAGTTACTTTTAGCAAGTAAGTAAGCAAAAGTAGCATGACAGGCATAAAAGTGGATAAGAAAGATAACATCACAAAATGTAGGTGTGACAAGGTAAACATGACAAAGTGCATACGCTTCCCTAATGATTACTTTGATTCTCTACACTGATACTAGTATAACCAGAATGAGATGATCCCAACAACTATAAGATGGTAGACTTAGGCGTACTTCTGGTGAGAGGTGTTAACCCCATACAACCCACAGGAAGCCCAACCTAACAGGCTCCTAAGCTTTTTGCCAAAGTCTAGGCGTACCCTAACCACTATCCTAATCGGTCGGCTCCCTACTCCGTAAATACCCTGTGCCGGCCCCACAGTAGGAGGTGTCACTTTCCTAATGTGGAAACCCTTCGTAATGTGCACAACCATATCTACTAGTGTCACGGTCGTCTTATCCCCTTCTGCCCGGCCCATGCACGCACATGTCCCCGATTGGTTTGCCCCGCCCACACCATCCACTACATTTAGATCTCTTACAGTCAGCCTAGTAAGCGTGCCCCAACTCCGACCTAGGGCAGAGTACTCGTTCGATACCGTTATATGGGTTATTGACTGAAACGGGTCCCACACAGAAAATGATACAAGCTCTCCTGCTTGTCTTGTATCCCCACTAGGATTTCCTCAGGTTATGTATACCTACTGGTGTCTTTGATTACATAACCCTTAGGTTAAGTTTGCGGGCCAATATATAAATATTACCCACCCCCTCAGATTTACTTAACCCATCATCTAATTCAAGCATTTTTATTTAACAGTTATGTTTGTGGGCCTATATATAAATATTACCCACTCCCCTCAGATTTACTTAACCCCAACATTTCCACAGGTTATGCTTACCTGACAGTATCTTTCATTACATAACCCCATCTAGTTAAGTTTTGTGGGCCTATATGTAATTATTACCCACCCAACCCAGATATACTTAATCCTCCCATTGTTTTAAACCAAGTTTAATTAACCCCTACTCAAGTTAACATGTTCATACAATCCCTATGGATTCAACTGGGTTAAGTATTACAGACTAACAGGTTATCCCTATTCACATTGACTTCTTTTTAGTTGCCAAAATTCCACTTGCTTATTAATTTCATATAAATATAACTTAATCCTTTTAAGTTTATTAATAAGCCCATCACATGTTATTCTTTAGATTGTACTTAACGGAAGAAATCTTAACCCCTGGATTGTAATTAACGGAAGTAATCTTACAATCCCTTTGTATTATTCACTATCTGATTCCATAGTTACAATAACATGTTTTACTTAATATGTAATTAACTATACTGCATCTAAGTTCACCTGTTTTCTGTTCAATGTAACACTACAACTTGACGTTGTTTACTTATAAACTTAGTTTTTTTAACTAAGGTTTACTAATAAGCTTTCTTTCCTTCTATTATAACCTATGTTTTAATTTCTACTTGTCCCTAGGACAAGACTACCCATTATATAACAATCTTATTAGAGTAACTAATTATAATAGGTTACTATAATTCCCCGTTTACCCCAATTCATTACCATATATCCATTTACGGTCGTAATGCACTAGACCTCCCACATTAAACCTACAGCCTGTGGATGCTGGATATGCCGGGCAGCTCCGGGCAGACTTCTTCCATAAGTCGGGTTTAACCTTGTGTCTTAGCACGTCTCGTGTTTATGCACTTAGACCACCCACATTCAATTGACCGCTTGTGGTCGCTGGTTATGCCGGGCGGCTCCGGGCAGACTTCCACCACAAGTATAATCTAACCTTGTGTCTAAGAGTGATTATAATTTCAGTTATTGTAATTATAAGCATTTTCATTATTAACCCATTTTTATCTATGTCGTTATAGGTTTGTAACAACCCGAATTTTATAACATGTTAAAACAAGAAATTAGGGCAGAATTAAATTATAAATTAAGAATCAATAGGAACGGGTTATGCCATTGCGTTCGTCTCGAAATTCTGCTTGAAAACGAGTCCGAAATTTCGCAAATCGGAGTCTGTATGACCAAGTTATGGCCCATAGAAGATTTCAGAAAATTCAAAATTCAGCCTGAAATTCAAATTCAACCCCAAACAGATTGGGCGAGAAAGTTTACCGCCCAGCCCCAGGTCGACTGGGGAGTCGACCTGCCCCAGCTCAGGTCGACTGCCCAGTCGACTTGGGTGTCGACCTGGGGGTCGACTTCCCTGGTCGGCCATGTTTGCCTGGTGCACCTATTTGCTCCTTTGGGTCTGTTCAGTTGGCCTGTGACGGGATTTGATGGTTCAGATCTAAATTAGGGTTAATCCTATGGCCTAAACTTGTCTCTACACCTATAAAAACACCCTAAGACCTAGCCTAAACCACCACAAATCATCCTAACAACTAAGTGCTGCCAAAATGCTCCTAAATCATGGCCTCCATCTTCATCATTAAGAGCTTGAGAGTTCTAAACTAAAGCTAAGGAAAAGGAGCAATCTTTCTCCATCCAATCAAGGAGCTACTTATATTCTCAAGGCTTCTAGTGTTGCTACATCATTCCTAGAGCTTCTACAACGATTCTATGACGATTCTTGCTCCTAATCACTAGCCACGCTTTGTAAGTTCTAGATGCTTTTAGATTGAAACGATAACTTGAATATGACATGTGATAAAGTTGAAATTGGATCTATGCATGATAATCGATCCATGCTCATTCTTGTTCATTTTGGATCTTGACCTTTGGGGATGTTGCTATGACATTAATTTGGACCTATGCATGTTGCAAATCACTCTTTCATATCCTTATCATGCATGTAATGAAGCTTTTCTCTCGAATCTTGTTTTATGCAAAGTTTCTACCTTCCCCTATTTCTCTTCTTTTGATGAACCTTGGTCGATTTCGGACCTAGGCCTAAACTATGATTTACATGCGGTTTGTATACGGGGGAGTATTGGGATTTCACCTATTTGGACATGGGTGTGTGGTAGAATTGATTTCATAACATGAACAAGGGGAATTTGGGGTATTGCCAATGTAATTTGCAAGTTTGGGCATACATGAATTGGCATATGAGTTAAATCATGAGTTTTGGGGACTATGTAAGTTAAATCAAGGGATTGGGCTTATGTAAATTAGGCATAAGTGGAATTGGGAACATGAACCATGATGTGGGTTTATTTGGGCATGAACGTGACAACATGTAACTTTGGCTAGAACATGATTTAGGGTAAATTGGCATAAACTTGACATACATGCAAATAAGCGAGAATTGGACATATGTGAAGTGGCTAGAATTGGGTACACATTTTGATGGACATGTAATTGGGAACTTGGGAATATGCTTAGTAATATGTAAAGTGGGGATCTTGACTTAGATGACACATATGTAATTTACAATCTAACGGATGCCTTCGACACAAGGTTAGACTTGAGTTGTGGTGTAATTCTGCCCGGAACCGCCCGGCATATCCAGTGACCACAACAACAATAGTCTAATGTGAGAGGTCGTAGGAAAAGATTAGATTGTGGTAATGCTTGAACCCGAGGTTGGAATGGGTTTGCGGTGTAATTCTGCCCGGAACCGCCCGGCATATCCAGTGACCGCAAATAAGTCCAATGTGAGAGTTTGATGCATTAGTAAATAATAAATGAATATGACATGGACGGGTGGGTTAAGTAACTTGATTTGACTAATGACACTTAACCAATATGACATGGATGGGTGGGTTAAGTAACTTGATTAGACTAATGACACTTAACCAATATGACATGGACGGGTGGGTTAAGTAACTTGATTAGACTAATGACACTTAACCAATATGACATGGATGGGTGGGTTAAGTAAAACCGGACTTGATTTCTTGATGACACTTAACCATATAACATGATTAGAGGATAGGTTAGTCTAACCTGAATGGGTCGATAACACCCGACTAGTATAACGCGATGCATGGTAAGGTTAAGTAAGCTCAAATGGGTAACACTTAACCGTTGTAATTTGACTAGTGGATGGGGTTAGGTTAACATATACTTAATCAATCTAACATGATAACTTGATGGGGTTAAGTCATGAATCGCTTGAATATACTTAACCAATCTAACACGGTAACTTGATGAGGATTAAGTCATGAGTCACTTGAATATACTTAACTAATCTGACACGGTAATTTGATGGGGTTAAGCTTGAATATACTTAACCAATCTGACACGGTAATTTGATGGGGTTGAGCTTGAATATACTTAACCAATCTAACACGGTAATTTGATGGGGTTAAGCTTGAATATACTTAACCAATCTAACACGGTAATTTGATGGGGTTAAGCTTAAATATGCTTAACCAACTTGACACGTGATTCGTAGGGCTAAGTCATGAACTTGAATGACAACAATTAGCCAACTTGACATGACATGTAGACGGGTTAAGTCACGAACTTGAATGACCACACTTAACCAACTTGACATGTTAGACTGATAGGGGTTAAGTCTTGAATTTAGATAACAACACTTAACCTGCTGGACAAAAACCCTGGTTACGCGGTCCTTTTCAGCAGTAACCCTCTTGAAGGTATCACGATACCCTAGGGATTAGGCTAGGGTGGGGCACGATTACTAGGCTGATTGTAAGCGACCAGAACGATGGCTGAGTTGGTGCGCCATTGTAGGTTCAGGCGGACTATGGTCGTGCACATGAGTCCGGAGTTGAAAAAGCAAGCATGGGCACCAGTAGTTGTACACTGTGCGTGCTTGGAATGGTGTCAGCGGTTGACACCCTAGGCCTTGATACACCCTAGGGTGGACCTAGCACAGAGTAGCTACATTCGTGATTGGGCCTTATGACACCGACACACGACGAGTTAGGACTTGTAGGGAGCCGATCGATTAGATCGTTACATGGAAAAAGGGCGTTGTTCGATAGGTAGCATAATCCCTAGTGGTCCTAGGTGGCATAAACCCTGATCGATTCTAGAAAACGTCCAATAGGTAGCATAATCCTTAGTGGTCCTAGGTGGCGTAAATCCTAGATGAACACACGATAATTCATGATAAGGGAATCTGGCCATAACAAGGATGGCAGTCCGAGCGATTTCAAGGATGGTGACACTACTTTGTAGTGGTATAGAATAACGTGATGGAACCCGTACGATATATGGCAAGGGACTATACATATACATGGAAGGGATGATACGAGTTAGGATGCTAGTACGGTTGGTGCAGAGGACGTTAGACATGCGATGCTATTCTGAGTTTATCTTGTTATCTTGTTACCTTGGTTATCCTGTTACCTTGGTTATCTTGTTACTTGAGTTTATCTTATTATCTTAGTTTGATCTGTTTATCTTGTCATCATGTTTATGTTTACTTTCAGTTTATACATGTCATGTTAACTTTACCTATTTTTAGGCTGAAAGTAGCTAAGACTTACCAGTCTTTATGACTGACCCCGTTTTGTTTCGCCTCTTTTTCTTCCGTTCCCCCCCCCCAGGTTTACAGGGAGGAAATGTTGCTACTTAGTGCGGATTTTCTGCTTCAAGATCATCATCTATGGCTTGGACTTTTCTTGGCTATGGCTATTTTACTGTTTTACTTGGGGAATAATTTATGACCATGGTTTTATGCTTCTTTATTATTGCAAGACAGGTTTCGATGTAAGTAATTTAATGACACTTTGATGTAAAAGGTTTTAGACCTTACTACTTTTATAAAGTAATAAAATCATGTTTTCTTCCGCTGTTTTATATGTTCTGTCTTGTAATATTTCTGTGCATGTTTACCTAGATAATACTTCACCAAAGCTAGTGCATTCCCTTTGTGAGTGAACCTAGCAGAGGTGGGGTGTTACATTTGGTATCAGAGCAGAAGGTTACCAGACTGGGCAAAAGTTTTTAAAACCTTCTGAAACTATTTTCAAAGCCATTTTACAAAGAAGCATTTTCCAAGAAAAGTTTTAAAGAAAAAAGGCTATTCCCCAAAAAGCCATTAGCACTATCCTGTGTTCCCTTGATCGAATCTCTTTTCCTTTCTTTCCTCCGCCTGTAGTCACAGTAGTTTTAACTGTGACTAATCCTTTTCTAGCTACGTAAATGTTTTCCGTGCGATGGAGGAAGTTCTCAAGAGACCCGTTACCGCGTTATACAAGAAATGATAGGAGTGGTTAAGGCGAATGAGGCTCAGAACAAGAAGGTAGTTAAGTACTATAGGACAAGGACATGGGCAAAGAACAAGATCGTCGAGAGGGCAATTGTATACTCTCACCTAATAGGGATGGTAACGTTTCTGTTAAAGGTTTTCCTTTCTATCATCCCGTCAGGACTTTGTTTTGTACATAGCATCCTTTTTTTTAAATCTTGCTTCGAGAGTTGAGTCTCTGCACCCTAGTACTAGCACAATTGAGGGTCCCGTTTTGTCTCAAATCCTGTTGGGGGATCGTCCCATTTATTCATGACTTGTTTGTATTTGAGGACATCTATGACTTTTGGGAATTATGCTTATGTTTTTGAGCTATGGGTTGATTCTAGGGATGAAGTGGTCATCCCGTAAGGGTGCCATCCTCGGGTCGGAAAGGAGGGTAGTTAGACTCTTGACTTGCCTCGGTAATACCCTTGAAGTCTCGTGTAACCTTTAGGGTTCTGTCATGATTGGTTACCTAGAATCTCTTGATGCATTTGTTGGTAATCCATTCTAGTAGTGTTCGCCACTAAGGCGGACGATTCATTTCGCTTGTGCATGCGTTATGGAAATCACTCTAGTAAGTACACTTGGTAACATAGTTGGCATCTGTTTGTTTTCAAGAGATAGTGAGTAAACGAGATGCAGAGTTCACTAGTGAATTTTGGAGAGCTTGCATGAAAACCAAGAGTACACAGATATGGTTGAGCCAAATATACCATAGGGAGAATAAGTAAAAGTGGAACGAGAGGCGACAATGAAGTGAGACACAACTCATATTCGGAAATAGGAGTTAAGAGGCCACGAAATCATGAGGTTAAAGATGCTCAAAGCACAATGGAATAAAGCTCAAGGAAATGCGACTTAGAAGATTGAAGACAAGATACACGCATCATATCTCTTTTTAAGAGTATATTCTTGATCCTTGTTTTCCTGTAAAGCTTACCCGCATGTTATCTTTTATGTATATCCTCTCGGTCCTATTCTCGATCTTATTTCTGTTGCAAACTCCATAGGGGGTATGATTCATCGGTTAATAATACCTGTCATGGTTTGAAGGTGTCCGTTAGGTTGACTAAACCTTTTGGGCTTTATAGGATATGGGTTGGGTTTAGAAAGGGATTTCTTGTAATCCAAAAAGGAGTTTATCTTGCTTATCTTCTCGATCCTTTCTTGAGGACCTTAGGTAGAACCCTATGGATGCAAACATGTATTTGAAACATGTTATGATTGATGTTTGCGAAATGGTTGCAAGTGGTCGCAAGTGGTTGCTTGTGGATGCATGAATACACATTAGGCACTAGATCGGCTCAGACACATTTTCATGTTGCATATGCATGAGTGTTTATACTTGTTTATGGATGAAATTGAATGTGTTATCATGTGAATATTTCATATGGATGAATGTCTGTGCACACATATAGTGTTTATGTGACTAGGACTATTTGCATAGATGTGGATTCATGGCACTAAACATATTTTGCATTGAGGAGATCAATCAGGCCTGATCATTTGCATTAGATAAGGAACATATACACACACTTTCTGCATATGTTCATATGGCATTATAAATCTTTTAAGGACAATGGTTGCTTGTGGATGATGTTTTGAGTAGATGGATGATGGATGGTAGGATACGTTCTTCCTAACTTATAGATTTCGTGGACGAAATCCTTTAAGGTGGGGAGAATGTAACAACCCGAATTTTATAACATGTTAAAACAAGAAATCAGGGCAGAATTAAATTATAAATTAAGAATCATTGGGAATGGGTTATGCCATTGCGTTCATCTCGAAATTCTGCTTGAAAACGAGTCCAAAATTTCGTAAATCGGAGTGCGTATGACCAAGTTATGGCCCCTAGAAGATTTCAGAAAATTCAATATTTAGCCCGAAATTCAAATTCAGCCCCAAACAGATTGGGCGGGAAAGTTTCCCGCCCAGCCCCAGGTCGACTGGGGAGTCGACCTGCCCCAGCCCAGGTCGACTGCCCAGTCGACTTGGGTGTCGACCTGGGGGTCGACTTCCCTGGTCGGCCATGTTTGCCTGGTGCACCTATTTGCTCCTTTGGGTCTGTTCAGTTGGCTTGTGACAGGATTTGATGGTTCAGATCTAAACTATGGTTAATCCTATGGCCTAAACTTGTCTCTACACCTATAAAAACACCCTAAGACCTAGCCTAAACCACCACAAATCATCCTAACAACTAAGTGATGCCAAAATACTCCTAAATCATGGCCTCCATCTTCATCATTGAGAGCTTGAGAGTTCTAAACTAAAGCTAAGGCAAAGGAGCAATCTTTCTCCATCAAATCAAGGAGCTACTTATATTCTCAAGGCTTGTAGTGTTGCTACATCATTCCTAGAGCTTCTACAACAATTCTATGACGATTCTTGCTCCTAATTCACTAGCCACGCTTTGTAAGTTCTAGATTCTTTTAGATTGAAACGATAACTTGAATATGACATGTGATAAAGTTGAAATAGGATCTATGCATGATAATCGATCCATGCTCATTCTTGTTCATTTTGGATCTTGACCTTTGGGGATGTTGCTATGACATTAATTTGGACCTATGCATGTTGCAAATCACTCTTTCATATCCTTATCATGCATGTAATGAAGCTTTTCTCTCGGATCTTGTTTTATGCAAAGTTTCTACCTTCCCCTATTTCTCTTCTTTTGATGAACCTTGGTCGATTTCGGACCTAGGCCTAAACTACGATTTACATGCGGTTTGTATACGGGGGAATATTGGGATTTCACCTATTTGGAGATGGGTGTGTGGTAGAATTGATTTCATAACATGAACAAGGGGAATTTGGGGTATTGCCAATGTAATTTGCAAGTTTGGGCATACATGAATTGGCATATGAGTTAAATCACGAGTTTTGGGGACTATGTAAGTTAAATCAAGGGATTGGGCTTATGTAAATTAGGCATAAGTGGAATTGGGAACATGAACCATGATGTGGGTTTATTTGGGCATGAACGTGACAACATGTAACTTTGGCTAGAACATGATTTAGGGTAAATTGGCATAAACTTGACATACATGCAAATAGGCGAGAATTGGACATATGTGAAGTGGCTAGAATTGGGTACACATTTTGATGGACATGTAATTGGGAACTTGGGAATATGCTTAGTAATATGTAAAGTGGGGATCTTGACTTAGATGACACATATGTAATTTACAATCTAACGGATGCCTTCGACACGAGGTTAGACTTGAGTTGTGGTGTAATTCTGCCCGGAACCGCCCGGCATATCCAGTGACCACAAAATTAATAGTCTAATGTGAGAGGTCGTAGGCAAAGATTAGATTGTGGCAATGCTTGAACCCGAGGTTGGAATGGGTTTGCGGTGTAATTCTGCCCGGAATCGCCCAGCGTATCCAGTTACCGCAAATAAGTCCAATGTGAGAGGTTGATGCATTAGTAAATAATAAATGAATATGACATGGACGGGTGGGTTAAGTAACTTGATTTGACTAATGACACTTAACCAATATGACATGGATGGGTGGGTTAAGTAACTTGATTAGAATAATGACACTTAACCAATATGACATGGACGGGTGGGTTAAGTAACTTGATTAGACTAATGACACTTAACCAATATGACGTGGATGGGTGGGTTAAGTAAAACCGGACTTGATTTCTTGATGACACTTAACCATATAACACGATTAGAGGATGGGTTAGTCTAACCTGAATGGGTCGATAACACCAGACTAGTATAACACGATGCATGGTAAGGTTAAGTAAACTCAAAAGGGTAACACTTAAGCGTTATAATTTGACTAGTGGATGAGGTTAGGTTAACATATACTTAATCAATCTAACATGATAACATGATGGGGTTAAGTCATGAATCGCTTGAATATACTTAACCAATCTAATACGGTAACTTGATGAGGATTAAGTCATGAGTCACTTGAATATACTTAACCAATCTGACACGGTAATTTGATGGGGTTAAGCTTGAATATACTTAACCAATCTAACACGGTAATTTGATGGGGTTAAGCTTGAATATACTTAACCAATCTAACACGGTAATTTGATGGGGTTAAGCTTAAATATGCTTAACCAACTTGACACATGATTCGTAGGGCTAAGTCATGAACTTGAATGACAACACTTAGCCATCTTGACATGACATGTAGACGGGTTAAGTCACGAACTTTAATGACCACACTTAACCAACTTGACATGCTAGACTGATAGGGGTTAAGTCGTGAATTTAGATAACAACACTTAACCTGCTGGACGAAAACCCTAGTTACGCGGTCCTTTTCAGCAGTAACCCTCTTGAAGGTATCACGATACCCTAGGGACTAGGCTAGGGTGGGGCACGATTACTGGGCTGATTGTAAGCGACCAGAACGACGGCTGAGTTGGTGCGCCATTGTAGGTTCAGGTGGACTATGGTCGTGCACATGAGTCCGGAGTTGAAAAAGCAGGCATGGGCACCAGTAGTTGTACACTGTGCGTGCTTGGAATGGTGTCAGTGGTTGACACCCTAGGGCTTGATACACCCTAGGGCTTGATACACCCTAGGGTGGACCTAGCATAGAGTAGCTACATTCGTGATTGGGTCGTATGACACCGTCACACGACGAGTTAGGACATGTAGGGAGCCGATCGATTTGATCGTTACGTGGAAAAATGGCGTTGTTCGATAGGTAGCATATTCCCTAGTGGTCCTAGGTGGCATAAACCCTGATCGAATCTAGAAAACGTCCAATAGGTAGCATAATCCCTAGTGGTCCTAGTTGGCGTAAATCCTAGATGAACACGCGATAATTCATGATAAGGGAATCTGGCCAGAACAAGGATGGCAGTCCGAGCGATTTCAAGGATGGTGACACTACGTTGTAGTGGTACAGAATAACGTGATGGAACCTGTACTATATACGGCAAGGGACTATACATATACATGGAAGGGATGATACGAGTTAGGATGCTAGTACAGTTGGTGCAGAGGACGTTAGACATGCGATGCTATTCCGAGTTTATCTTGTTATCTTGTTACCTTGGTTATCCTGTTACCTTGGTTATCTTGTTACTTGAGCTTATCTTGTTATCTTAGTTTGATCTGTTTATCTTGTCATCATGTTTATGTTTACTTTCAGTTTATACATGTCATGTTACCTTTACCTGTTTTTAGGCTGAAAGTAGCTAGGACTTACCAGTCTTTATGACTGACCCCATTTTGTTTCGCCTCTTTTTCTTTCGTTCCCCCCCCCCAAGTTTACAGGGAGGAAATGTTGCTACTTAGTGCGGATTTTCTGCTTCAAGATCATCATCTATGGCTTGGACTTTTCTTGGCTATGGCTATTTTACTGTTTTATTTGGGGAATAATTTATGACTATGGTTTTAGGCTTCTTTATTATTGCAAGACAAGTTTCGATGTAAGTAATTTAATGGCACTTTGATGTAAAAGGTTTTAGACCTTACTACTTTTATAAAGTAATAAAATCATGTTTTCTTCCGCTGTTTTATATGTTATGTCTTGTAATATTTCTGTGCATGTTTACCTAGATAATACTCCACCAAAGCTAGTGCATTCCCTTTGTGAGTGACCCTAGCGGAGTTGGGGTGTTACAAGGTTTCATGCCCCTTTTTCCAATTATGTTCATAATGAATTATATGCCCTAAATTCATATACATCAACATTATTCAAGTTATGACAAATTCCCTATTTACAAATTAGGCCCAATTTCAATGTTTTCCATCGTTTTCCCCGTTTAACGTATTCGCATTTCTTAGCGGCATGCCTAGGCTCGAAAGTAGCCTGACTATATAAAATAAGAAGGGAAAGATAAAAGGGGAGAACACAGAAATGATTATTCTAACAAAATTGTCATAAACATATAATGGCATAATGATAAGACGGGCATATGAGAACAGATCTGGTGAACGTAAGATGATAGAACTATTTATAACATAGTATGGATGTTATAATAGGCATGATAAGATCAGAACAAGGATTTAGATGTCCAACTAATAACAGATCCAAATTAACCACAACATGATAGATACAAGATGATCTAAATAGTAAATTAGATCTATAATCAAAAGTAGATTTGACATGATAAAGGTTGAGATCCAAATCGTAGATAGTTCAGAATATCATAGGTTCACAAATTATTACATATCTGACATGATAAAGGTTAAGATCCAAGTCATAGTTATGTCAGAATATCATAGATTCGCAAATTATTACAGATCTGATATGATCCAAGCAGTTACAGGCATAGATTCAAATTACAATCATATCATGTTTCACTTTTTAATTATTCAAATCTAAAGGAAACTTGAAACTCACAACATTTGGATCTAGAAAGATAAAAGAAGAATAGCAAAGGTTGAATCACAGATCTACACTTAAATCTCTAAACTTGATTACAGAAGAAGAAAAAGATTAGGTTCAGTCCAGGGACAAACGACATTTAGGCATCCATTGATTTAGGTGTGGAGAAACAAGAGAAATAGGGCCTTATTTATAGCATAGGATCAATGAATCAAGCAACAAAACAATCAACGTTCAAAAACAAAATCTGCCCAGATCTGTAGGGGGGTTGACCCTTCCCCCTACTTTGGGTGTCGACCCCGGGGTCGACCCTAAAAAGCCTGGGGCAATCCCTGGGTCGACCCGAGGGTCGACCCACAGAAATGGCCAGTTCACTGTTTTCCCGCTTCTGGTCTTCCCGCCTGGCTACTTAGAATTAATTTGAATATTTTGATTTGTTTGTATATATATATATATAATTCTCTTGTGTATATACAAACTTCAAACCTTCATAACATCTTCATATGGTGTCCGTTTTACGCAAACCAAATGTCTATCTTAACCAGGAATTCGAGACGGACGCAATGACATAGTTCGTTTCTCTTAATTCTAAATAATAAATCAATTATTCTTTAATTTATCCAATTTAGTTTTGTTAAAATTACAGGGTGTTACATCTTATTAAAACTGAGGAGTAAAATCATTTAAATGTTACTCATGGAAATAAAAGTGTTAGGGAAGAAATTCTAGAGGGAAATGGTAAAGAGGATGTAACAACCCACGTCCGTTAATGTCACTCACTAAGGGAATGCATTAAGTTTCGTGAAGCGTTATAGGTAAACAGAAATAGAAATATTACAAGACAGATATAAAAGCAACGGCGGAATTTAAAACTTTATTTATAATGAAGCATCATGGTTCAAAAACAACACATGTCTGAAATATAAATAACCATTTCATCATAAAAACTACTGTCTTGTACTTTAAAACATCAAAGTACATAAAAAGCTTAATTCCCCAAATAAAGCATGGCTATAGTAGCAATGATAAAAGATTGAGCCATACATCAAAGCAGCTCCAACAAAAGTAAGCAGAAACATGGTTAAGCCTAAGTATTCCTGGCCTGAGAACCTGGATGGGTGGGGGGGGGGGGGAACAGAAGAAAGAAAAGGAAACAAAAGGTTCAGACATAAAGTCTGGCGAGTCCAGTTACTTTTGGAAAGTAAATAAATAAAGGTAGCATGACAGGCATATTAAGTGGATAAGAGAGAGATAACTACATAAAAGGCAAGTACGACAAGGTGAACAAGATAGGGTGTATACGCTTCTAATGATTACTCTGCACTACGACTAGTATATCCAAAATGAGATGATCCCGAATATGTATGAAATGGTAGACTTAGACATACTTATGGTAAGAGGTTTTAACCCCATACAATCCATAGGCAGCCCCAATAATAGACTCCTAAACATACCAGAGTCTAGATGTACCCTAACTACTACACTAATTGATCGGATCCCTACTTCGTAGATACCCTGTGCTGGCCCCATATTAGGATGTATCACTTCTTAAAGTGGCAACCCTTCATTTTCAAGATGTGAACAACCATATCTAATGATGTCATAGCGTCTTAATTCCTATGGCAAGCCAGACCCATGCATGCACATGACTCCATTGGTTTCGTGCGCTATTGACACCGCCCCTTTGTTTTGGATCTCTTACAATCAGCCCAGTAAGCGTGCCCCTACTTCGACCTAGTTCGGAGTACTCGTTTGATACCTAGACGGATTACTAACTGAAATGGGTCCCACACACAAGATGATACAAGCTCCCCCTAGGCTTGCATCCCCGCTACTAAGATCTCAAGTGGTTATTTTTAACAGTCCAACATGTAAAACAGGTTAAGTTGTCGATCCTATATATGTAAATATTACCCCACCGCCACAACATTTACTTAACTCTCACTATTTCAACCAAGTTTACTTAACTCCTATTCAAGTTAGCATGATCATAATAACCCTATGAATTCATCTAGGTTAAGTATTACAATTCATTACCAAGTCCATTTATGGTTATAGTGGGTAGACCTCCCACATTTGGCCTACAACTTGTGGATGCTAGATATGCCTGTCAGGTCCGACATACTTCTTCCACAAGTTGGGTCTTCGCCCGTCTCGTATTTGTGCACTTAGACCCCTTATATTAGATTTGACATTTGCGGTTGTTGGATATGCAGGTCGGGTCCGAGAAGACTCCCACCACAAATGCAATCTAACCTCGTGTCATAAGTGCCATTATAGTTTTCTAATTACTGTAATCCTAGGTATTTTAATTATTAACCAATTAATTATACCTACCCAATTATATTCATAATGGATTATATGTCCAAATTCATACTTGTCATTCAAGTTATGCCAATTCTAATGTTTTCCCCCATCCCATAACTAACGCACTCACATATATTTGTCATCATGTCTAAGCTAGAAAGTAACCTAGCCATAAACAATAAAAGGGAAATATGACAATAGTGATTATTTTAACAAAAGCGACATAAACATGTAATTGGCATAGTGATAAGGTGGACATATAAAAATAGATCTAGTGAGCATGTGATAATAAAACTAGATCTAACATACCAAGGATGTTATAATAGGCATGAATAAATAAGGATTCATATTTCCAATTAATGATAGATCTAAATTAATCACCACATGATAGGTAAAGATTAAGATCCAAAAATGTGACATGATGAATTAACCACAAGCGAATTAGATCTATAAAGGTAGATCTAGCATGACATGATAAATTAACCACAAACAAATTAGATCTATAAAGATAGATCTAGCATGACATAATAAATTAACCATAAGCGAATTAGATCTAAAAAGATCTACATTGACATGATAAATTAACTACAAGTGAAATAGATCTATAAAGGTAGATCTAGTATGACATGATAAATTAACCACAAGCGAATTAGATCTAAAAAGGTAGATGTAGCTTGATAATAATTTAAGATCCACAATTCTAACATGACAAATTAACCACAAGCGAATTAGATCTTAAAAGGTAGATCTAGCATGACATGATAAGGTCTAGGCTCCAAGAATATTATAGATTCACAAATTATGCTAGATCCAATATGATTCAGTCATAGGCATGTATATATACAAATAACAATCATATCACAAGTTACTTTTAATTATTTAATTCTGAAAGTAACTAACTCACAGTGTTTGGATTAAGAAGAGAGAACTAGAAAAGAAGCTTGTTGGGTGGTAGATCTACACTTGAATCACTAATTGATTTGCTTTAGTTGATTGTTGTAGAAGATAATTCGGTTCAGCTTAGTCACCGGCAGAGTTTGGCCCTCATGGATTCTCAAATGAAGAAAATAAGAGAAATGGACCTCTATATATAGCTGCCAACCCCTTTGAAACCGACCGCCACCTCAGCCCAAGGGGTGTCAACACCCCTGTTGGGGGGTCGACCCTGGTGTTGACACCCCTTAAGGGGTCGACCTCGGTGTCGACACCCCTCTAGGGGGGTCGACCCCTAGATCGGGAAAACTGCCACCACTTCTTTTTTTAAATTTTTGAATGATTTTGGATAAGGTTCTAACTCTATGTATATATATTTTTCTTCTGCGCATATACAAACTTTAAACTCTCATATCTTCTTCATACAATGTCCATTTTATAGAAACCAAATGTCTATCTTGACCAGAATTTCGAGATAGACACAATGGTGCCGTCCATTTTCTACAATTCTTAATATTAAATTAATTATTATTTAATTTATCCTCTTTTAGTGTTGTTAAAAACACGGGATGTTACATTCTCCTCTACTCAAAGGATATCGTCCCCGAAATCTCCAAGTTAAGAAGAATGCATATCTTATCGTACATCGTTCATCTACTCATCCATAAATCACTAGCATCCATTGTCCTTAAAGACTTCTAATGAACATATGAATATATGCAAAGGTGTGTGTGTATATATCCCAATACTGATGCGAAGATCTGGCAGTCTACTGATTCAGTTGACCTCCTTAATGCAAAGTATGTTAGTGCCATGAGTCTAGTATGTATGCAAATAATCCTATTATAATATGTAATTTCCATATGTGTGCATAATCAATCAACCAAATGCAACATCCACTTGATAATACTTCCATTTTCATCCATTAAAGGAAAAGAAAAATGCACACACATCTATATGCAGTATGAGAGTGACTGAGCCGATTTAGTGCCTTATGTGTGTGTATATGCATCCGCAAGCACCCACTAGGAAACACTTGCATCCATCAAACATAATATGTCTCAAACACATGTTTACATCCATGGGTTCCCTACCTAAAGTTTGAAAATTCGATCAACAAGATACAAACTAATGATAGAAACAAGTGTGAATAAAAGCTTTGGAAAAAAAATTAAAAACATATTCCCAAAAAGGAAAGGGTATGAAGCGTGATCTTTGTCTTCAGTCTCCCAAGTCGCATCCTCGTTGTCTTCTCCCCATTGCACTTTTATTAACCTAACCTCTTTGTTGCATAGTTCCTTAACCTCTGATCCAAGTATACGGGTAGATTCTACCTCTACTTCGTCACGCATGTTCGGCTCAACTACCTCTACTGTATCGCGTAGACACTTCGATAAATAAGAAATGACAAAAAACATTATGAATATCCACACGTATGCGAAGCAAGCTGTATGCCTTAGTTGCGAATACCATCGGAGCACCCCCATTCAGATATGCTTCACCTAATAAACACTTTCTCAAGCAGCTCTCCTACTTGCTTGCTAAGCTTCCTCCTTTCTCGTAGAGCCATGTGGCGCACGGGTCATGCAACTAGCTTTGCATTGCCTACCAAATATATACAAAAATCGATCTCGCGCCTTTGAGATAAACCCCGAACCTCCTCAAAAACATACGGATACTCACGGACTACCACTACAGACCGTAGATCATCGATGGATGCATCAAGAGATTCTAGGAAACTAAGCATAATAGACCATTTTGGGTTAAAAGAAATCTCGAGGGTCCTCCTATGGCAAGTCAAAAGTATAACGATCCTCCCCTCACAATCGATAATGGCACCATACATGGCTTGCCAACCTATCCCTAGAATCAAACCATAGCCCATAAAACCGAGCACATACGCATCGCACTCGAACACGATGCCCAATATAGATATACTTAAACCCCGACAAATCATGGATAAATGAGCCAACCACCGATAAGGTTTGAGATAACAACGGGATCCACTACAATACTAGTATTTAAGTGTAGATATTCAAACACATAACTAGATATAAATGAATGTGAAGCGCTAGAATCAAAAAGAGTTCTTATAGGATGATTGGAATGAGAAATCAAAACTTCCACATAAACTTTCCTACCTCGATCTAGGGCACCGATCGTGAGAGCATGCACTTGCCCTCCAGAAGCTCCTACCCTTTGACCTTTTCCTTGTTTCTTCGGGCAATCCTTAATAAGATGCCCAACCTCTGCACAATGGAAACATCCTTTCTTCCTTCTTTTGCAATTTTTTCTTATATGACCCACTTGTCCACAATTAAAACATTTCCTTTTGTCTCGAGTCTTGTCATTCTTTCCTCCCTTCATTTGTTTCTCCTCAACCTTAGCTTCTTTCTTTTCAGCTTTATCTTCCTCATGCATTAATGCCATATCAACGAGTCTTTCAAAAGTAGCTCCCATTGGAATATGGGACATAGCTAACCCATGAAGGGGTTCATTTAGTCCTTTAATGAACCGCAAGGTCTACTTATGCGAAGTGTCTACTAGTTCCAAACAGAATCTAGCTAGCTGGTTGAATTTGTTCACATATTCTTTAACAGTTATGTCTCCTTGTTTGAGCGTCAAGAACCTCTCCATTCACATGCTTTTCTCAGCTTGAGAAAGAAACTTCATTTCAAACCTCTATCTAAAGCATCCCAAGTTTCCACCGAACGCCCCGCTTGAGTTACTTCCCACCATAACGAAGCTCCATCCTTAGTAGCTAGGTAGCCAATTGAATCTTCCTTCGATCTTCCACTTCAAAGATTACAAACAAGTCCTCAGTCTCCTTGAGAAAATTCTTGGCCCCTATGAATATCTTAGTTCCATGGAATGGCTTTCCTCTCATAGCACGGAAATCTTTACAGATCTTAGAAAAGTTGTCTACAGGGAGATGAGGAGGAGGAACAACAGGTGCTGCTGGGGGAGGAACGTTTCCTTGGCCTTCGGCAGGCGCCGTGGCCTCCAAATACCTATTGAACCAGCCTGGTATCATAACGTCGTCTGGGATATTAGGTTCCCCAGACATGCTGAAAAAGAACAGGAAAGAGATCCAGACAAGGGATCAAAAGATATTACTTATGGCTTTTCGGGGAATGTTTTTCAAAACAGACTTTTCTTTTGAAAATGCTTCCTTTTTAAAACCTTTTTGAAAACAGTTTTGAAAAACTTTTATCTAATCTGGTTGCCTTTAGATTTGCTACCAAGTGTGACACCCCATGTCCATTAATGTCACTCACTAAGAAAATGCATTAAGTTTCGTGAAGCGTTATAGGCAAACAGAAATAGAAATATTACAAGATAGATATAAAAGCAACAACGGAATTTAAAACTTTATTTATAATAAAGCATCGTGGTTCAAAAACAGCACATGTCTGAAATACACATAAACCATTACATCATAAAAACTACTATCTTGTACTTTAAAACATCAGAGTACATAAAAAGCATAATTCCCCAAATAAAGCATAGCCATAGTAGCAAGGATAAAAGCTTGAGTCATACGTCAAACAGCTCCAATAAAAGTAAGTAGAATCACGGTCAAGCCTGAGTATTCCCGCCCTGAGAACCTGGGGGGGGGGGGGGGGGGGACGGAACAAAGAAGAGGAAACAAAAAGGGTCAGACATAATGTCTGGCGAGTCCAGTTATTTTTAGCAAGTAAATAAATAAAAGTAGCATGACAGACATATAAAGTGGATAAGAGAGAGATAACTACATAAAAGGCAAGTATGACAAGGTGAACAGGATAGGGTGTATACGCTTATAATGACTACTTTGCACTATTACTAGTATATCCAGAATGAGATGATCCCCAAGATGTATGAAATGGTAGACTTAGGCGTACTTCTGGTGAGAGGTTTTAATCCCATACAATCCACAAGCTGTCCCAATAACAGACTCCTAAACTTACCAGAGTCTAGACATACCCTAACTACTAACCTAATCGATCTGCTCCCTACTCCGTAGATACCCTATGTTGGCCCCACAGTAGGATGTATCACTTCATAAAATGGTAACCCTTCATTTTCAAGATGTGTACAACTATATCTACTAATGTCACAGCCTCTTAACTCCCATCGCAAGCCGGACCCATGCACGCACATGACTGCATTGGTTTCCTGTGAAGTTGACACCGCCCCTTCGTTTTGGATCTCTTACAATCAGCTCAGTAAGAGTGCCCCTACTCCGACCTAGTTCGTAGTACCCGTTTGTTACCTAGATGGGTTACTGACTGAAATGGGTCCCACACAAAAGATGATACAAGGTCCCACTAGGCTTGCATTCCGACTACTAGGATTTCAACTGGTTATGCCTAACAGTTCAACATGTAAAATGGTTTAAGTTGTCAGGCCTATAAATGCAAATATTACCCCACCACCACAAAATTTACTTAACTCTCACTGATCCAAGCAGGTTTACTCAACAAAGTTGCATAACCCCAAGGTATAAAATAGGTTAAGTTTCTGGGCCTATATATATAAATATTACCCATCGCCACAAGATTTACTTAACCCACCCACTCTTTCAACCAAGTTTACTTAACCTCTATTCAAGTTAACGTGTTCATACAATCCCTATGGATTCATCTAGGTTAAGTACTACAATTCATTACCAAGTCCATTTATGGTTATAATGGGCTAGACCTCACACATTAGGCCTACAAATTGTGGATGCTGGATATGTCGTTCGGGTCCGGGCAGACTTCTTCCACAAGTTGGTCCTAACCTCGTGTCTTAGCCCATCTCGTATTTGTGCACTTAGACCCCACACATTAGATTCAATATTTGCAGTTGGTGGAAATGTCGGTCAGTTGTGGGCAGACTTCAACCACAATTGCAATCTAACCTCGTGTCATAAGTTCCACTATAGTTTTCTAATTACTGTAATCCTAGGCATTTTAATTATTCACCAATTAATTATACCTATATCTATATAGGTTTTCATGCCCATTTACCCAATTATATTCATAATGGATTATATGTCCAAATTCATACTTGTCATTCAAGTTATGCCAATTTTAATGTTTCCCCCGTTCCCTAACTAACACATTCGCATATATTTGGCGTCATATCTAGGCTAGAAAGTAGCCTAGACGTAAATAATAAAAGGGAAAGATGACAATAGTGATTATTTTAACCAAAGTGACATAAATATGTAATTGGCATAGTGATAAGGTGGACATATAAAAATAGATCTAGTGAGCATGTGATAATAAAACTAGATCTAACATACCAAGGATGTCATAATAGGCATGAATAAATAAGGATTCATATTTCCAATTAATGATAGATCTAAACTAATCACCACATGATAGGTAAAGCTTAAGATCTAAAAATGTGACATGATGAATTAAACACAAGCAAATTAGATTTATAAAGGTAGATCTAGCATGACATGATAAATTAACCACAAACAAATTAGACCTGTAAAGGTAGATCTAGCATGACATGATAAATTAACCACAAGCGAATTAGATCTAAAAAGATCTAGAATGACATTATAAATTAACCACAAGTGAAATAGATCTATAAAGGTAGATCTAGTATGACATGATAAATTAACCACAAGCGAATTAGATCTAAAAAGGTAGATCTAGCTTGATAATAATTTAAGATCCACAATTGTGACATGTCAAATTAACCACAAGAGAATTAGATCTTAAAAGGTAGATCTAGCATGACATGATAAGGTCTAGGCTCCAAGAATATTATAGATTCACAAATTATGCTAGATCGAATATGATTCAGTTACAAGCATGTATATACCTAAATTACAGTCATATCAGAAATTACTTTTAATTATTTAAATCTAAAAGTAACTAACTCAAGTGTTTGGATTAAGAAGAGGGAAATAGAAAAGAAGCTTGTTGGGTTGTAGATCTAAGCTTGAATCTCTAATTGATTTGCTTTAGTTGATAGTTGTAGAAGATAAATCGGTTCAGTTTAGTCACCAGCAGAGTTTGCCCCCCATGGATTGTCAAATGAAGAAAATAAGAGAAATGGACCTCTATATATAGCTACCAGCCCCTTTGAAACCGACTGCCACCTCAGCCCTAGGGGTGTCAACACCCCTGTTGGGGGTCGACCCTGGTGTCGACACCCATTAAGGGGGGTCGACCCCCTAGAGCGGGAAAACTACTGACACTTTTTTTTCAATTTTTGAACAATTTTGGATAAGGTTCTGACTCATATGCATATATATTTTTCTTCTATGCGTATACATACTTTAAACTCTCATATCTTCTTCATACAATGTCCGCTTTACGTAAACCAAATGTCTATCTTGACCAGAATTTTGAGACAGATGCAATGGAGCAGTCTATTTCCTTTAATTCTGAATATTAAATTAATTATTATTTAATTTATCCTCTTTTAGTGTTGTTAAAAATACTGGGTGTTATAGAGTATGCAAATGATATTACTATCATTTATGATGTTGCGGAATGTAGTCGAAAAAAACTATTGATAAAACCGTGACTGATAAAAATGGTACATGCACTTGTGATATTGTGAGTGGCATGAGCAAAGACGATTTAATAATTGAAACTTTTAATTCTTTTGAAAACTTAATGTCAGAAGATGACAATAATGAAATAAATGAAGGGACCACTTATTATACTTCAGACGATAAATTTATATAAAACGTAATGTGGTATATTAGTATCTTGTGGCAGGAAACAAAAGCAACAACACTAATGTAGTTTTAATTAATAATGGAATTATAAAAGAAGGAAGCTCAAATGGTACTAGAAATCTAGTTCAAAGCAGTAAGGAAAGAACCTCAAAGAAAGGTAAAGAGATTGAAATGGAGGAGACTAATTTAAGCAAAGAAATTTTAAGGGATCAATAAGTATTAGAAAGCATAAACAATTTACTTTTGACAATTATAACATTTCAGATACATAAAGTAATAAAAGCAGGCCAGGGTGTAAACCTAAAAAATTGAGTATGCATGTTAATAATAGTAATCCTAAATAAAACTCAAACATTCAAAACCAAGCTAAAAATTCCAAGGTAGACATTTTTTAGAACAATTGTAAACTACTAACAAATAGAGATAGTCCATATGAATACTTGCTACCTTCTATAGCTTATAAACCTCCACCAGATTTACCTCATTCTGATGTTAACACCGAAGAAGGTCAAATAAATCTCTGATGATTTAAACCATGAAAATTCAACAGCTAACAATAATGCTAATTCATTGTTTGTTGGACCCTCTAACAACATTAAATCCCCATTAACTAAAGAAGCTGCCAATCTAACTAGAATTCAAACACTAGTTAATTGAAGCAAGTCAAATGCAAGTGGAAAAACCAATAAGTTTATATTATGACACATAACATAGGAGTTAGGAATCCTATCATGATCTAGACTTCCCCGCTCCCGGAAGAGACGGAGGAGCTCGGATTGTGTTGAGAACACGTTGCATCATAAAACAAACATGAGAACTTTTAATTGCTATTACAACAATTTACATTAGAGTACAAGAATATATCAGAGTATGAATAAATATTACATAACGAAAAAATACAATATCAAAAATTAACATACATAAATTTAAAGTATATAAATACAATGTACAGCGAAAATACATCAACTACCACAACCGAAAGAAATACACGGATACAAAGATTTCTGAATATATCTCCAGCTATAATACAGGATCCTGTGAAAAGAAATATCTGCGAAAACCAAAACAACAAGCTGCCCGTGTGGAAAATATGGGCACCCACAGTTCTGGTAGAAACAATAAACTCTGATCAGTCATGGGACATGGTGTGAGAACTCAAAACAGTTATTAAACTTTTATTTTAAAATAGGGTAAATCACGGGATCACGCCGTATGTCACGGAACGGCTTCACTCCCATGAATACTTTGAAATAAACAATTTGTAAACAACGCAATGCTTTGAAAAAATGAAGCTATTATAAGACTCAGGTCCCATCACACAATGCAACGCAAACCAGTGGATAGATTTTTCCCTTATAATAGCCAAACATGCTTGATACGCTTAAATCATTTTGATATTACTATAAGTGCATAGTGTCAAAACAACTTCAAATATAAATGTATCAATCATAGACGACATAGGTACCATATATTATGTCGCCATACATAGGTTTACAACTAAAACCGAAAGGTCTCATATTAGAAATTGGATTTCCATCATGAGTCAAGGCGAGGGATTATCCTTGCTGATTCGGATCACCTCTAGCTAGATGACCCAGGATCACACACTCTGGGAAACCCTTGGATCTTACAGGGTCGGTCCTCTCTTACTTTTGAGGATTGGTTATTTCGGAACAATACGTTTCCCAGTCCTATCAGACCTGTCTCTGAGCCTTTTAGTCGGCTCGATATCCGAGGTGCCTCGCAATCAATCAACCACATAAGTAAAAAGGTCTGGGCTCCATACCATGACACAACTTCTAGCTAGAAAGAAACGCGTGCACTCCCTACTGTCCCTAATCTCATTTCTGACCCATATCGGGATGTGAGGCTCGCGAATTAATGTTATACACAAAGCTATGCTACTTAATGTCGTGCTTTGATCATCATACACAAGGCCCGTCTTTTCAATAAAAGCCTTGATCATTTGCATCTTAACATGCCACATTGTAAATTCATGCCATACAACTGATATCTACCAATATATAACCTCTAAGCTCGTACGTCTCAGAGAAGGGTGTTAAGCACGAGAGTAAATTCTCCGCCACCAAACAGGTACATATTTAATAGAAATCAATCAATACAGAACGAAATACAATGTCAGACATAATCAATTTACAAATTTGTTCTGAGTTTGAACGAAACCAGAGGCACCTTATTCCTCGTCCTGTATGTCCAATACAAGAGAGAGGTCCTCGCATATCTGGTCGATCTCCAAGTACGTTTGGACGATCACCACTTATTACCTCGTCTTGGGTGTACAGCCCAATCAAGACATCAGTAATCATCCAAACGATATTAAGATCTCTGGTTCTCGACCACTATCGTCATCGTTGACTTTTGGTCGTCTTATTAGTTATTCAGAATATGTTAAACCCAGTCTTTCTGAATAACTCACGCATCTTTATATTCATGTGATAAATACAAAAAAATAATACACATCTCATTCCAATCCAGAATATTCTTTTATTCAAATATTCACATTTTTAGGGAAAAGTTCCCAATAATTTTATAAAAGATAAGTTCTTTCAAACTTTTTCTTTAATCTTCCTTTGGATATCATTTTTTGTAGGTTTTATTTTATCTTTTCTCAACTTAAACCCAATTAAGGTTTATCAACTAGTCGGGATTATCAAACCTTACCAAAGTAATCATTTATTTTACTATTCTAATCCTAACCTATTTATCCCATGAGCGAAACTGGTAGTACTCCAGTCTAACACCCACTGTGTTATCGGTAAAATTAATTACCCTTTCACGTTTCAAATCTAATTAAAGATTTAACTATCGCATGGAGCAAAATTGGTGATACTCCATTCTCGATTATTTCATGAGTTTTGTAACGACCCATATTTTTACCATTTGTTTGAACATTTAATTTGGTTTTAAATGTTGATTTGGGGATATAAAAGGAATTTTCTTTTTAAAATCAAAATTTTTGTAAATAAGTTTCATGTAAAGCATCATACTAATCTAAATCTTTAATGGATTAATTATTATGAGTATTAGTAAGAATATGCTAATAAATTAATACCATTTAGATAAGAATTTTAGTTAGGCAACCTAGATTATGTTAGCAAATCAAAACCTGGTCAAAGAAGTTAGAAAATAATAGAGTTGCAAGTTTGAAATAAAAGAACAAAAGTACAAAGAAATATTTTGCTAGAAAACAAGACATTGAACCAAAGGAATTAAAAGTATAAATATATTGGAAGATATGATAGTATAGAAAACTAAATGACCTAGCAAATCCAAATCAACTCACATAAAAAAGGGACCTGCAAAGTTATACAGACGTTAAGTAGGAAATATATACAAAACCTAGTCATAACGTTTAATTGGAAAGAAAGTCCGGGGCAATTAATTGTAAGATATGTCTGAAAATTTAATACAAATCAAAAAAAGCATGGGCAATAAATTTGAAAAGAAAGAAAACAATGTACAAAGAAGGAAACCTGCAAGTTCGATACAAGATTTGACCAATACAGTATAAACCATGTGCAAGCCGACCTTTAGTATTAAGTTGAGATGAAAGAAATCACTCTATTGGTTGACCGAAGGAAACTAAAACAGTGCAGTCCCTGTAGCCTAGTAAGCTCAGATGAAATGAATGTAAGCAAAGCATGTGAAGTTACCGTAGGATGAAAATGATGTTTACACAGAGTGTGTATATAATAGACCAACTAGAACTTGTAACACTACATCAAATATTAAAGAAAGCTGGTGTAAGATACTATTGAATGAAAGTGAAATCATATGGCCTTGTATTAAATATAAGGCCAGCTAAACATAAGGTGTTCATATCAAATTATGGACAATAGAATCATATGCAATTTCTGTA
The DNA here is from genome assembly GCA_030737875.1 of Allium sativum. Classification (NCBI taxonomy): domain Eukaryota; kingdom Viridiplantae; phylum Streptophyta; class Magnoliopsida; order Asparagales; family Amaryllidaceae; genus Allium; species Allium sativum. Next base: position 437,997,236 of record CM060919.1, read on the forward strand.
TAAACATAGCTGGAATTTAAAGATGATTGAGTCAGTGTTCGAAACTAGCAAAATTAAAACGTAGCACATTAAAATCTTAGTAAATCAAAAAGGTTCTGATATGTTTTCTATATACGCGAAATCTTGGATAAATGATTTCAGTCCTTGTCAAATATTGTGGTATCAGTATGTAAGATCTGAAGATTTGGTTGCATAAAAACTATTAATAAAAGATATCATTTTCCTTATCAGTAGACGTCCTATGTGTCTACAATAAATACTGTCGACACATATAAATAATGATGATGAAATTAAATAATATATCATCACTTATATATATCAACATGCCCCACAATCTAAATTCCCAAAATCCTCTGCTACTCGTTTTGTTATTTCTCCAGTAAACCACGATGGAAAAACCATTCCTTCAAAATCATAAGTAATTCAAATAAAATAGTAAAATATATAAAACTGATTTCTCTGAGTATGAACTGTTGAAATTTTCATCTCGACCATGGCTCCGTACGATGCGATGTTGAATCCAGCGTTGTTCGAACTCATCAACGAGGTTAAGGTTTTTATTTCTGGGATTGTGGTATTTGAATTGATGGATGGAATCGCATCTATATACTAAAATTTGGGGTTTTCGATGATAATTATATTCGTTGGTTTCTTCTGTATCAATGATAGTTTACATTTGTTAATTATAAAATCAATCAATATGCATATTTTGAAAAAAAAAATTAAAAAAATGATGATGAGTTGACCATGGTACAGTTAACTGTGATTGATCTTGTTCTGTTTAAATATCACTGGCCCTAGAATTTTGGTATTTAAATACCGTAAAATATATTCGAACATAGAAAATAAAATTTGAGTTTTAAAAAGGAAATTTATTTCCAAAAATAGAAATGTAATTCCGAATAGAGTTGAAATTAAAAACATGTAAATGGAGAAAACAAGAAGTTGTTTAAACAAGAGTATAAATTAAGTGAATTATTTATCATTGGATAAACTAAATATAAATTCAAATTGGAATTTATATGAAAAAGGTGGAAATCGGTTTTGAAGCCAATATTTGAAATGAGATTTGAACCTAGCTATTATTAAGGAAATTTAAACGAGATTTTAAATGAGTGGAATAAAAAAGATGAGGCTTGTATGAATAACTCTGAATAGAAGTTATAAATAAAATTTGGGTTTAAGATAAGTTTATAAGTATGTAATCAAATTATATATAAAAGAAATATATTCAAAACTTAAGTGAATGGTTTAAAGAAAATATTTTGCAAATGAAATATCTCTAAAGAAAATTCAGATTTGAAATATGAATCCAAATTGGAAATTGAATGAAAAAGGAAATGGGTAATCGTTTTAAAGAAAACGATGAGTTTTAGTTCAAAATTCGGAATATAAAATAAAGTGTGATAACGGTTGGTAGACTGGAATGGTTATAAAGGAATTTGTTAATGATTTGTAAAGGATAGATTCAAAAGTGAATTTGGAATTTGAATTAACTTGAAATGGTAGATAAATTCCGAAGTTAGGAATATAAATCGAATTTAAATTATTCGAGAGAGAGTTATTTATTGGAATTCTATTATATCAAATTTATGGAAGTATTTATTTTTACATTCCATTTTGAATCAAATTTAATTATTTAATTATTTACTTATTAATTTATTTGTTGAAATTAGTAAGTATAAGCTATATTTTTATAAAGCGAATATTTGGGAACAACTATTATAATGTAGTCGTTATAACAAATGTTTTTATAAATCTAAATAGCGATATAATGCTACCGTTATAATAAATGTTTTGTAAATCTAAATAGTGATTTTAACACTACCATTATAGTTAATGTTTTATAAATCAAATATTTGGAAGCAGCGGTTATAATGCTACCGTTATAATCAATGTTTTTCCCTAAAAGAAGTGGATTCTTAGATTGAATCTGAGAGTAGCATAAGCGATATTTTGTTTGAAGTTGTGAGGTTTGACTATTTCAAAGTTGAGAATGTTGTTCATTAAGGTCTACGAGGTAATTATACCCCAACTTGATTGACTTCATGATTAATGAAGGAATGGTTAAGGTTCGATTGTGAATTTTTTTTAGCATTATGGTTAGTAAATAAATGATTAATGGTTTGAGTTATAATAATGATGTTTTATAACATCGCGTTAATTTAAAGGATTTTGAACTGTTTCCCCAAATAAAATGAAGGATATTTTCTACGCATAGAAAATGAAATTGAATTGGTCAACGAGGAATCAAGAAATGGAATATGGAAATATTTTCCGATATGAATAAGGTATATTTTTTGAATATAGAAAATAAGGATTCGTGAATATTTAGAAATGTTTTCAACTGGAATAAGAGATATTTTCTCGAATAAAGAAATTAGCATATTAGTAATGTTTTTACAAGAATCGAGACAGAAAATAGAGCTTTGAAAGGATAAGAAAGATGGGAAATGGGAAATGATAATATAGAACGGAATTGATTTAAAAAGGGGCCAGTGTTGTTTGATGGTTGATCGATAAAATTTCCAATTAGAAAGAAAATCGTTGGTTATATGGATGCTTTCTTTGATAGTTAAACCATCGACTATCAAAGTATTAATTTATTTTATACCTCCGTTGTCAACACGAACAGCCCGGGATCAGATTAATTATCTGAAAACCACTTTGTATTGGCATAAGCGTTACAAATCAACTTATGCTGAAGATAATTGTAGACGGAGTAAAGTGCATGGGTTGATCTGTTAACCCTAGGTAGAATTGCCTAAGGTGGATTAATTGAATGGTGCCTTCGGTTTGTCCAGTCCCAGGACAATGTATATGAACGAATGTATGACGATGTGGCATTAAAAGTAAATGGTGGTAAGATGTTATAAAAGGATAATCGTGACCTCAAGCCTCGTCAACCGGGAAATGACAGAAATCGTGCAGGCAGCATGGCCAAGTGGGTCATTCTCATTAGGAGTATTATCACCTAATCTAGAGAAATTCCATTTGTTTCTTATTCTATTCGCTGCTGTATGCTTTCGGTAACGGTTGCTGATCACAACCGTTAGTGATAATATGCTCGGTACACTCAAGTTAAATGAGTGGCCAGCCATGTATGGCCGGGTTGCAAGAGTTCTTATTGAACCTCAGTGTATCCCCTCTAGAGTACACTAATCGGAAGGTGGTTCCATACCTTATCATAGTCGGAATCCAATCTCTAATAAGCGCCCTACGGTTTTTGATTTTATATTATATATGGAGCGTTAGATGCAAGCGTTCCACTAGATTTCTATTTATTTGACTTAGACACTATTATAATACCGCTGGATTTTGATATCAAAATGTTTTTTGTTATCGTAAGGTAAAACCATCCGTATTTATCTGTGGATCAGTTTACGATTATCAATTCTTTCAAAAAGATTTTGAAAATTAAACAAATGGTTGGAGTTTACTCACCCCAGTCCCATGACTGACCCAGAGTTTATTTGTTTTGTTTTACCCTGAACTCTTGGGTGCCCAAATTTGTACAGGCCGCCAAGTAGTCGGGATTTTTTAGAAACACTTGGAGGAGTTTGAAGTAGGAGGATTCATCAGTTAGCTATAGACTATCATAGTTTCCGCTGTGTACTATGTCGTATCTGGAAATAGGTGTATATAACTGTTCTAGGAATAACTGTTGTGCTCTGATGATGGTATGTATATACAGTTACCGAATTTGTATTTCCAACGTTATGTTATATAATCTATTTTATTCGTTCCACTGTGAGATTTTTGTTCTTTGTTTTCTTCTATTCTAGTTTTTCTTTCTTTCTATTTCTCATCCTCTAACTTCTTTCTTTTGAATAACGAGATTTTGATCGATGTCAACGAATAAAGCTACCATGAGAATCGAATCATAAAGATAAGGTTATATATATATATGTACATTGAGTCAAGATAGAATTATGTAAAAATCTATCCTTAAGTATACATGAATGTGCTAATCAAAGTTATATATATATTATAAACCATTAAAAAGCCAGAAATATACCAAAACTGGCCTACCAGTCGACTGGTCGACCTATTTTGGTATATAACGGATAGTTTTAAATTATATATATATATACGTTTTAATTCTACCAATCAACTGATGATTTTTAACCAGCCGACTGATTCGACCTAGATTTTATTTTCAGAAGAGTTTCTTCCATTCATGAAGGGAGTCCTCTTCATTAATCAAAGGAAATGGACATATCTTTTTATGGAAACTATTCATGAATGTTTTCTACTCTTAGACCATTATATAAACGACTTCAATCTTGTTTTACAATCACCAATTTTCATTCTATTTTCTCTACTCTTTGAAAGTATATTTCTATATTTTTTACAAACAAAAAACTTTCCAATTCAAATACTTTTTGAATCCTTGATTTGATTTTAATATCACTTGATTCAATAAGCCATTCTACTTCCTTACATCTACGCATTCAAAGTATATACTCGAGGATCATATTATAGGAAGGTTGTACTTAAGCTATTGGCTAATCAGTGTTGAAAGAAGAACACATCCAGAAGTCAAACTCTTTGTAATTGTTGAAGAACTGTGTAGTTGCTCAGGCGAGAGGCATCCTTGTTGGGGCTCGGGTGTACTGACCTATTCCTCCGGGTTAAGAGAGGGCATTGTTAGTGAATTCCGAAGAGGAGCTTCGGGACTGGAAGTAGGGCGAGAAGTATGAACCAGTATAAAAATTCCTGGTGTCACTTTACTTTACTTATTACTTTTATTTACTTGTGATATATTATATTAGTTCTTGTTTATTTGCATAACTATTGTAGCATACAAGTTCATCTATTATACATTTCCGCAATATCCATATAAAGATCCTGCTTAATTCGTACACATCAACTTTTAATTTGGTATCAGAGCAAGGCTATCATAAAACCGTAAAACCGTTATTTGATACATAAACATTATGGATAGTAACTCTAGCGTTAGCAATAACACCGGATATGCCGAAGGCCAATCCACTTCTAGACCACCTTTCTTTAATGGCATGAATTATAGTTACTGGGCTACTAGAATGAGAATATATATGCAAGCTAATAGCTATGATGCATGGAATATTACTCAAAAAGAATATACATCACCTACTACTACATACACTGTATGGTCAAACACTGAGAAAAATGAAGCTACTGCAAATGCTAAAGCCATGAATATGCTACGTTGTGCACTTGATAGAAATGAGTTCAATCGGATTTGTATGTGCAACACTGTATATGAAATCTGGAGAACACTTAAGATTACTCATGAGGGCAACAAAGTTAAACAAAGTAAAATTTCTATGCTCAAAAATCAATTTCAAAATTTTAAAATGAATGAGAATGAATCCATCAATGATATGTATTCACGTTCCGAAAATATTTATCATTCATTATTAGGACTAGGAGAAAAATATTCTGAATTTGACACAGTTTCAAAAAATTTAAATTCTTTAACCGATGAATGGGAGAGAAAAGTATTAGTGATCGAAGAAGCCAATGATCTCTCTTCCATGAAACCGGAAGAATTGATCGGTAATCTAATGTCATATAAAGTGAACTTGCAGGAAAAGAAAGCATAGGTAAAAGATAAGAAGAATTTAGCTTTCCATGTAGAAAAGGAAGATTCCGATTCAGATGAAGAAGATGTAGCATTTGTTGCTAAAATGTTTAGAAAATTTCTAAAATACTGAAAGAGTCAAAGAAAAAATATAAAGAAAAATTCATCAAAAGAACCTGATCTAGCTTTAGTAGAATGTTTCAACTGTCACAAGACCGGACACTATCAAAAGAACTGTCCAGAGCTAAAAAGAAATCGCAAAAGCGAAAAATTAAAGAAATGAGCTTTCTCAGTCACTTGGGATAATTTAGACTCATCTTCCAAAATGATAGCGACAACGATATTGAGCAAGCAAATGTGTGCTTTGTGGCAAAAGACAATGATGTAAGTGATTTTACTTTTGATGAATTAGTAGAAATAAATACGAAAATTTTAGAATCTAGAAAAATGTTTAACAGAAAATTTGAACAAGCTAACGAAGACAAAAACAAAGCTGAATTTAAGAGAGACCTTTTGAAAGGTGAAAAAGAAATCTTAGAAGATGAAATTAGAAGATTACAAGATTCTCTTTCAAATGCAAATTCTCAAATTTCTTTGTTAAGTCAAGAATTAAAAATTCAAAAGAATAAAAATGATTTACTGGTTTCCGAAAATCATGATTTAAATAATAAAGTTAAAATGATAGAGTTAGAGAACTTTACTTTAAAAACTAAGTTAGAAAGCATTTCTAAAATTGTAAATAATTTTAACAAGGGATGAGAGAATTTATCTAGAATTTTAGAAAATTCTCAACCAGCTTTTAGTAAAAAAGGACTTGGTTATAATAAAGAAACTATTTCAAAAAGGAAATCGAATTTTAATACTAAACCAAAAATTTCTAGTAGTAACATTTCTACTAAAAAGCAAAATTCGGGTAATATTAGAATATGGATTCCTAAGACAAATAATACTCTTATTAGGAATAAATATATTAAAAATTTCTTAGATTTGGTTCATTATAATAGTAATAATTTTTTCAAAAAGGAGCCTAAGCCCTCTTGGGTTTGGCTTCCTAAGATTTAACCCTTAGGACCCTAACGGAGGAAGTGGCTACCATATTTACTTTTATTTTGTGCAGGTACCACTAAGTTTATATTTATGACTAGCTCAACCAAAAAGGATTACTAAAACACTTATTCTTTTCTGCAAGTAATTTATTTTAGCTCTGTTTTTTAGATAAAATAAGTATATTGTAACACCCCGGAAAATCTGAACCAGTTTGAAAATTTTAATTTGGCTATTTTAGTTAATTTTAAAATAATTATTTTAAATAATAATGACGAAAAGTAAGTTTGAGTCGATGTTTGAAAACAAATATAATTAATTCTAATTATAAACAAGGCCTGAAATGGCGTGATAGTTTCAAAATTTGAATTCAAACTTTGGATGACTGTACCGGGTGCAAAACAAAACGGATTTGAGTGAAATGAAAAATATTTAAATCTGTTAGTGAATATCTTTCTAACGAATCTGAAAAATCGAAGTTTTGTAGCGGGAAGAAAAAGTTACAGCCAAATGAATTTTCAGAAAGATCGCTATAAAGTTTATATAGCCCGTGAAAATTGCCATTTTGCAAACGACCTCAAAATTCGAGAAACCACTTTTGTTGGATCCGGGATGTCAAATTATTGCTAGGTTTCAAATTTCATAATTTTTAAAGCTAGTATGCGAGCGTGACAAAGGAAAATGTGTTTGGTCGATTTCTATTGAATTGGATCGACCAGAAAAGGGCCATTTTTCAAACTTCTCAGAATTCGACGAAACTAGTTTTGTTGGGACCGTATCGTCAAAATATAGCTAGATTTATTTTTCTGGAATTTTTAGAATCAGTATGTGGCCCCGACAAATTGAAATGTATGTTCAAATTAAATATTGAATGTTTTATATTTTAATTTGAAGGAAAACTGACTGAAACAGTCGAATAGGCCTTCGAAACATATCCCATTGTGTTCGGAATGGGGTATTTAGCTAGGGACGACAGTCGTTGGGTTTGGATTGGTGTTCGTATGAGATAAGGGGTATTATTGGATTTTTAAAATTTATAAATATGAAAAAAAACTCATTGGGCCAGGTCAACATTCTCTCTCCCCGATCCTCCTGAAATGATCAACGGAAAGCATCCAAACCTTCCCCCTCCGATTCCTCCTCCTACACGCAATAAAACACCATGCGCCAGTGGAAGATTTTGTACAGCTAGAAGAGAACTTCAAATCCATACCCGCCAGGGATTTTTTTGTTGAGTATCGGGGGGATCTCAGGCTCGAAAGTCGAGCCGTTCAACTCGCCGTCGCCGCCGCAGTTCACCACCGGAGTCCACCGCTCCATCGCGCGCGGGTGCGCCCCACCTTCCCCTTCGACGCTGCATAGCCCAATCCTCTTCAAGATGCACAGATTCGAAGGAAAATCGAAACCTAGTTTCGAACCTTTCAGCCGAGGTACAGCTGATTTTAAAATAAACTATATTATAGCACTTTAAAGCGCTCGATTTTTGATTTCACTGTAAAAATCATATCTTTTTCGTTTGTTGATGACATTTAGTGAAACAAGAGACAGTGGATTCGTGTGGACGTCTTCTACATTCTAGAAGAGACCACATATTTTTCTAAGCCTCCTGCTATTTTTGGTGGAGTGGAACCCAATGTGAGATTTCTAAATTATAAACGATATGGAAAACGACGATGTATAAATTATATAGTCGATGTATGAGTTATATAAGCACTGTACACCTCATGTATAAGCGTTGTATAAGTTGTACATTCGATGTATAAGTTATATATGTGTTGTAAAAGTTATATATGTGTTGAATAGAAGTTAAATATACTTATATATATATATATATACCAGTACAAAGGCACGCGCTTTGCGCGTATATTTAAGAAAAATGGCGCTATTTCAACCCGCCACCATGTTCTGTTGCATTCCTATTTGCTGCTTTAATTTTACATAATGTGACACTGAAGCTAAAAAGAAACGATACTTTTAAGAGCAAGCAAATAAAAGGTTCAACAAATACAACAGTGATGAATACTGATATTATACATTATCTTGTATAATGTGCAATCAGTTCTCATGTGGTGGGTTTACAGATACAAACACTTATCAACAGTTTAGGTAAAAGGTACATTATATTTCATATCAAAGAACTCTTCAGCTAATGAAACCAAAAAAAAAAAAAAAACTTCCAACATCCGCATCCCAGTTCTCTCCATTGGGGGTATGTATTATCTTCAATGTTCAAACCTGTAAATCACTCATATATTAGTACAGTTGAATAGCATATAAACAAAAATAAAAAAAATGACTTCCAAGTTAATTTGGTTTTCTGTAGTCCAGTTTTACTTCTCATTGGAAAAATCATTGAGCTGCTTTAATCAAGAAGTAACTCAATCCAAACTGAGAAAGAGCAGCAAGGAAGCACAAATATTATATTATCATTATAAAGTGTGTATTCAAAGATAGTAAAAGTGGAAAAAAGCTAATGATATATACATATATATGATGTAGACACACACATAGAGAGATCATAGTATTGAACAAAATTTACGTAAAGATCAGGGTTGATGAAAGCTCACATAACTTATAACAGCTGACATGGATTTCCACTTCTCGCCTGCTCCTTTACCTGCTTATTTCAGCAAATAAAAAATTGTAACTAATCTGAATTAGTATTCAACCAATCAACAAAGATATAGATCAAACCATACAAATGAATAGCAACTACTCACAGCTGAAACTTGCATTTTGCTAGGGAACTCCGCTGCGAACTATTTCTGGAATTCTTCCCTAAAGATCAACAGATTCAAACAGCCTAAGTCAAACATAAAAAAGACAAATTAAAAGAAAACGTAAAATTATGTAATATTAAATACAATATGGCTGCTTAATATGCCTTACCATCAAATTTGCTTTGGAGTTGAGGCGGATTTGTTTACGGTTGGTACCAACATAACCTTTCAATCAACCTCTCAATTACGGATTCTCCTATGATTAGCTTGAGATTGGAGAGTCTGAGATATACTCATCTGAGCTATTCTACATGCAAATGTTGTTTTCATGCATTTGAACTATATCCAAATAAGTATCCTGATCCTAAGGAGTGCATGAATCTGTTTATATATATATGCTGAAGCTGGAAATATTAATAAAGAAAACCTTATTCTCTTTTATTCCTCTTGTGTTTGCTGTTGTATATCGCGGTATTTTTTTTCAAAGAAAAAGATTTGTTTCTTTATTTGATTTGTATATTGACAGTTGAACAAAATTTCCCTGATTATATTTGCAATTGGTAATCATCCATTTCTTTAGGGCTATATTATAGTAAGAAGTAAAATGGTAGAAGAAATCAGTATTGTTGAGTAAAGGAAATGATCAGGCAAATTTTTTGTGTATGTTAATTTCATATTTTGATTATGCACCAAGTATACTGATAAATAAATAAAAATACATTGTAAAATTTGATAATGTTATTGTTAAATAACTTGTAAATTCTGATTTTTTTTATATTAAAATCTACTGCTATTAAATGGCCCATCGTTTCATTTTAATTTTTTCTATGTTGCATGGTAAGATTCAACATCACCATTGCAAGCAGCAATATGTTGAATATAGTGGTTACCAAATAAACGGAAAGTAGTAGCAAAATACATAAAGTAAAGAACAACTACCCAAACTTTAGAGGCAGTTTGTGTAAAGCACATCACAAAGCAAAAGCCAGCAGCCCCGGAAATTAAAACCAAATTTTGTAGAATATAATCTGAAATGGAGTTTTGATGCTAAAGTAGATATAGTTCAAAGCAAAGGAAGATTGGAAGAACACACTAATGATTTTCTGTCTGGAAGTTGTCTGCAAAAGTGAAAAAACATAAGTTTTCATTTTAGTATGAAATTTCAGACCTTTCATTACACAGTGAAAGCAGTGATGGTCACCTCATAGCAACTCGGTTCATAATCGAGTCGATAATGTTTTCATGCCAATAACTTTCCGTACTTTAGATTCGGCAGACTTCAAATTAAATTATTCGGGCTCACGATCTGAATTCAAATTCAATGTCATGCATCAAAGTGGAAACGGAAATTGCTAAAGGATATAAATGAACCTATTAAAATTCAAGTAATTAAAGTGCAATATAGGAACAATTGTCAAAGGAGGATAAATATTGTACCATATTGTTATAAGCATTACATGAGCGAATAGATCTACCTGATCACCAATTCATGTCAGTAATTGAATCAGCAATTTGCTAATGTTTTTTGGTACTGTCTAGCATAGAGGTTTCTCTGAAAGCACTATAGATATATTTCAGGTAAAAATTATCATGAATTAAACTAAATTTAGCGAACATAGTTAGGATATCTACACTAAATTTAGAAAATAATGTGCAATGCATTTTATTTAGTCAAATAGTTTGTATGTCTTGTCATTGTTTGTAGTAAATAATCAGTGCAATGCATTTTAGTAAACATTTAATTATCAATTTTGGGGATGTAAGACCAAAAAATACATTTTAGTTTCTCATTGTTTTAGTAAATAATCACTGTTTACTTTCTCATTTATTTAGCCAAATAATTTGTATTTCTTCTCATTGTTTATAGTAAATAATCATTGCAATGCATTTTAGTAAACATTCAATTATCAATTTTGGGGATGTAAGACCAAAAAATACATAGGACATATGACAAAGGAATGCACAAAAAATTGATGCATATTTTGTATTGCTAATTGTTGATTTAGTGATCTAAGCAAAAGATACTTAAAATGCTATGTTAATTATAAATAAAGGGCTACAAAAAAGGAAATTAGAAGAATATGCGTTTAAAAATGCAAAAGATGGAAAGAAAATGCATGGAAAGGTGTTTAGTTATTGTGTATTAGGGTAAAGCCGGGGAAAAATACTTGATAAATAATACATGTTATGGTAAGCATTAAGAAAGGAATTGCAAATAGAAAATGTAATCAAAGATTATAAGAAGGAATTTTATTCAATTGCCGTGGAGTTTGGAAGAAAATGAAAATTTGTCCAAATGTAGACGAAAGTTCTGCACAAAGAAAAGTTAGAAAAATGAGGATGAAAAAAATAGCAATATATGAAAAATAGTAGTATATGACACAATGAAAGCTACTTTAAGAACCATGAGGTATATGATTGTGATTGAAAACAATTGCATTGCATGTGAAAGCCGAAAAGGCAATCGTGGATAATGTGTATATTTAGTAACTCTTTAAATGCTTGATAATAATTCGTTATAATAAGATGAAACTTAAATCGGGTAATGTAATTAAACATGTCATTGAGATTTCCATTTTTTTATATTTGGTAAGTATCAATTGTCATAAAACAATTTTAAAGATCAAAACAATGGCAATATAAATAAAAACATCAATAAACATACCACCTGAGCTTTAGCAAGACATTAAGCAACCAAGCTTTTTGGTAATGTAGCCACGATATCAAATTGTATATTGTTTACTGCAAAATAATAAGATTATTTGAAGCTATCAATTATCATAAAACAGAACTATAAGTAACTATGCATAGACAATGGGAAAAAAGAAAATGTTCTGACAAATGGAAGTATTAATTACTATTAAGGAGAGTGACTAAATTGGTGAAGACATAAGTAAAGAAAATGTTGATTTTTCTTGCATCTACAAATTTAAATGCACAATTTGCATGTCAATGTAAATTTCTTTCCACTTCTTGAAGTCCATTCACACTTGCAGGAGAAAACCATCCAGCAAGAGAGTTAAAAAATAGAGTAAAAAACATACCCTTGGATTGCCTCTGCACCAAATTGAAGAACTGCTTCCAACTTGAATGTCCCCGATAACAGCAGCAGTTGGAGACACAATTCATCCTTTTCAGTACTGAGAAAGCTTGCACAGATTTAATTTGAGCTCTAAAATTGTAGGGTCTAAAACAGAAATTCAATTTACGTTCTACCTGGAAAAAAAATAGTATAAATGAATGACCTTATATACAAAGTTCAATAGCAGAACTGGCATATAAGAAAAAAATATCCATGTAGAACTAAATAATAAGAGAACAAATGCTATCAGCATAAAAGGTAAAAAAAAAATCATTACAATATCACCAATACACAAAACATGCTACCACGTGTATACATATGTACTATGCAATACTTTCGATTTGAGTTCGTCATCAACTCATTATCTGTCACAAAGGATGAGAAGGTGGAACATGAGCAGCATAGTATGTAGAAGAGAGCGTACAGCACAAACATGTAAACGTGTGTACCAATTACAACGAAGTATTGTAAAAAATGGTACGAAGAGGTTAAAAAAAGAAGAAGAAATACCTTTGCAGTTCACCCAGCGGCAGATCGGAATATGGGTGTCAGATCTGAAGAAGACATGGTACGTGAAGGGGAAACTGTGGTGTAAACATATCGACATCGGGTAGGTTGAGCTGGAATGTCGAGCGGTTACTTGAGGACGATGGAAGGTTATAGATCTAAGAAGGAAAGGACCGGAGGAGGTAAAAGTAGAAGGGATCGAGTAGGTTGAGCTTGGATCTCGCGCGGTTACATGAGGACGATGGAAGCTTGTGCATTTGAGAAACAAAGGGTTAGAGGATATAAAAATAGAATGAATTAACGGTGGAAGGTGTTATAGCCGGCGATTTCGCAGTAGATAGGGTTGGGAAAGGGGGAAGAAGTGGGGAAGAAAAGGAAAAGACGTGGAAGACGGAAGAAAAACAAAGAGAAAACGGGAGACAGCCGTGTAACCGCAAAGCGTAGTGGAAACAGGGCAGGCGAAATACCGTGTATGCCCTCATGTAAATGGAATACCATAGTCAACTGTATGGATAAGTAATGGGTTTTTTGGTAGTGCGAAAAAGCTTCACCACAAAGAAGTATTCCTATTATTATAAAGATATATATATATATATATATATATACGCCACTCGTCCACAAACCATGGACGATATTTATTGGTTGTGATTGGTGTGAAAATTGGTTGATAACGAATGGTTGATTAGAATTTTTTGTGGTTGAAATTGATTGATTGTGGTTGAAAAATACCCGTTTGTGGTTGAGAATTATTTTGTTGTAACCACATAGGATTAGTTTGTGGAAAAGAAAAAAAATATACATGCCGCCTGCGTGCGAACTAGATGCATGAAATCCCTATTGTCAAAAGCTGCGAGGCTTTAAGGTAGAGCGAGGAGCCGTACTAGGGACGGCCCCGGTTTTAACTACCCTGTCGTTATGCTGCCAAAAATTTGAATAATATTCATGTGTTAGAATTATTTTCATGTGTTGAAACTATATTCGTGTGTTGAATAGAAAACCTTCATGTGTTGAATAGAAATTCATTCGTTGAATAATATTCATGTGTTGAATGGTATTCGTGTTTTAAATAAAATGTTTTAACAATAAAAATCACATTTTTATTTTATATATACGAACTATAGAAAACCTTCATGTGTTGAATAGAAATTCATTCGTTGAATAGAAATTCATGTGTTGAATGGTATTCGTGTATTAAATAAATTGTTTTAACAATAAAAATCACATTTTTATTTTATATTTACGAACTATAGAAAACCTTCATGTGTTGAATAGAAATTCATTCGTTGAATAGAAATTCATGTGTTGAATGGTATTCGTTTTTGAAATAAATTGTTTTATAATAAAAACCATATTTTTATCATCTATATGTGATTTTTATTTTATATTTACGAACTATAGAAAACCTTCATGTGTTGAATAGAAATTCATTCGTTGAATAGAAATTCATGTGTTGAATGGTATTCGTTTTTGAAATAAATTTTTTTATAATAAAAAACATATTTTTATCATCTATATGAACTATATAAAATAGTCGTGTTTTGAAATAAATTGTTTTATAATAAAAATCAAATTTTTATCATCTATATGAACTATATAAAATAGTCATGTTTTGAAATAAATTGTTTTACAATAAAAATCATATTTTTATCATCTATATGAACTATATAAAATAGTCTTGTTTTGAAATCAATTGTTTTACATTAAAAATCTCATTTTTATTATATACATGAATTGTTAAAAATAGTGAAGTGTTGAAATAAAAGTCTGTTGGATAAAAATATCATTTTTATCAAATGTATGGAAAGAAACTGGTTTTGAAATGAAAGAATAGATTATATTTTATATATATATATAAATATATTTAAATTAAATCGAATAATGAATCTGTAGTTCGTGTTTTGAAACCATGATTTCAAACGATTAGTGTGGGAGATCCGACCATCGGATTTTCCCGAAACCGAAACCGTTGGGTTCGCTTTGGAAATATCTTTCCAACGACACCAACTTTGTAAAGATCCAACGGTTGGATTGTCTGGAATGTTTAATTCAAATCTGAAGAAAAACAGCGCTAGAATCGATTATATATATATAATTAAATTAAATCGAATAACGACGCTGCAGTTCGTATTTTGAAATTGGAACTTCAAACGAGTGTACCGAGAGATCCGACCGTTGGATTTTCCCAAAAATGGAACCGTTGGATTCTTTTTGAAAAGTTCTTTCTAATGATATAAATTTTGTGAACATTCAACGGTTAGATTTTCAGATATGTGTAAATCAAATATGAAGAAAAACAGCGCCACGACAACGTTATGGCCTTAACCGTCGTTTGATTAAATAGGCTATTTTTAAATAAATAAAATTAGCGATAAATAGTTACAAAATATTATAAACGATATGGAATGTGAAATTTAGAAATTAACTGAAGGTTAGCTAAGTCGAATGGTTTCCTGGATTTTGATCTGATGTTGGTTTCGGCCTTCATGGTTAATATTTGGGGAATCGTTCTCTTACTGATTTACGGTTAGTGACTAATGAATTGGAATAAGGCGTGTGTTGTGTTTGTGTAGCACTTGTTTATTATATACGCGAGTTTCTCAGAAAGACCGGGTTTATCCCATTCTGAATAATTGAATCGACGATAAGAAATCGAAGATGATGACGGTGGTTAAAGACAGGATATCTTCACCTCGGTTGGATGATAACCGACGGCCTGATTGGTAGGCATCCCGAAATATGGATAATGAGTGGTGATCGTCCTGACGTACGTGGAGATCGAGGGATATGCGAGGTATATAGTGCCTCCGGTCTCATTCAGACCCAGAACGGACTTGTAAATGGAATGTGTGTCTGACATTGGAATTCATTCTGTGTGATTGATAGCCATTAGTTACATGGCGTGAATTGCCTGTGTGGAATGCTAAGATGCAGTGATCAAGGCTTCTGTTGAAAAGCAAAGTCTTGTGGTTGATGATCAAAGCACCGCCTGCGTGGCGTAGCTTTGTGTATAACGTGAATTCGCGAGCCTCACACCCCTGTATGAACCAGAAATGGGAGAGGACCTCAGGGAAGGCATGTGTTTCCTTCTAGCTAGAGGTGGTGTCAGTGCTTAAACAGGCTGACATTTATATTATTTTCACCTGTTTGGTTGTTGCTGTTGCGAGGCGCCTCGGTTATATCGGTGACTATGTGAAGTCGATGGAGTCATTCGTTTACTCATTTACGCCCCAAAGGGCGGGGAAACGTAGTGTTCAGGAACTTTAATCCACATCGGTGGACTGGCCCTGTCACTCCAAGGGTCACTCGAGCTCTGATCCTGAGACATGGGCTAGATTGTCACGAAGTCGGTAGCAACTATCTTTTGCCTTGGTTCATGACGGAAATCCAATTTCCAAATACGTGATTGTGCGGTTTTGATTGTATATCTATATATGGCGACATAGTGGTATGGGGCATTAATGCCGTCTATGATTGATACTTATGATTTGAAATTGTTTTTGAAACATATAAACACTAGTAATAATATCAAATGCTTTTTATTTATTCGTATCAAGCATATTTTGGCCATTATAAGGTAAAAACTCTTTCCTCCGGTTTGCGTTGCATTGTGTGATGGGAACTGAGTCTTATAATGGCTTCATTTTTATAAAAAGCATTGCGATGTTTTAAAGAATTACTTGTTTTAAAGCACTAGCAATCCAGTGGAGTAAACTCGTTCCGCGAAAGTGGCGTGGTCCTGTGATTAGCCAAATTATAAAATGTGTTAAGTAGATTTCTCATACCAGTCCCATGACTAACTCGTAGTTTGTTTCACTTGCAAACTCGGGTGCCCCTTTTTCTACACGGGCGGCCTTGTGTTCAGGTTTTAGCAGGCCCTTTCTGGATAGCTGGAGCTGAAGATGGATTCTATCATTTATCTCTTTTTATGCTGTTCAGCTCCTATTGTACATATTATGTTTGTTTTCCGCTGTAGACATTTATGTATAGCTAAACTGTATTTGTACTAAGTATGATCCTGTATATTGTGTGACTCTAATGATTACGTTTATCCAGTGTTTTATTTGTGCATTATCTGGTGTATTTATTTAATTCTGTTATGCTATTATCTGTTTATGTGTTATATTCCAAAGATTACCCTTGACACCGTCGTACGGGGTTTTGGGGTCGTCACAACGTGGTATCAGAGCTTTGGTTAAGCTTAGTGCTGGAATATAACATATTAACGAACTCGTCAGAAATAGAACCAGTAGTGTTCTAGGACGAATAACTCATTACAGATAGGATTAGCAATATCCTTGAATGTGTAAAGCAGAATGAAATACACCCCACTATACACATTTACATTTGAAGTATATGTCTCTATGTTTTGAAATATCTTTTCTGTGACCTGACATTTGATCTGCTATTTGCAGAAGTACTAGAAAATGAGTGTCAGAAACAGAAGGAATGCAGAACCAGATCTAGACGCTCTATTTAAGAGATATTGAAATCTGGGTGGAGCACAATTCTCGGGTAATGAATCGATTATTCAAACTCAAGCTTGGATGAGTTCTGCTGAAAGAATTTTCGAGCGTTTCCAACTGAGAGATGATCAGAAAAGATTAGTAGCATCTTGGGCGCGCAAAGATGAAGCTTTAATTTGGTGGGAAACAATCACCAAAGATAATCCAGAAGGTGATATTACCTGGGATAGGTTCAAAGAGATTTTCCTAGAAAGATTTACTCGTCCTGAAGCAACTGAGCGGTTATGTGATGAATTCTCTTATCTGATACAAGGAG
The DNA here is from genome assembly GCA_030737875.1 of Allium sativum. Lineage (NCBI taxonomy): Eukaryota > Viridiplantae > Streptophyta > Magnoliopsida > Asparagales > Amaryllidaceae > Allium > Allium sativum. Next base: position 438,014,937 of record CM060919.1, read on the forward strand.
ATATGACCATTCTAGAATATCATAAGAAATTCAATGAACTTTCTCACTTTTCCCTGCATCTGATTCAAAATCCGAAGAGGAAGAATATGAGGTTTATTCATGGCCTGCAAAGAAAATACCAAAGTAAAGTTATGGGGCATGTGAAGCTTCCTTTTTCAGAAATGATATATATGGCTTATCAGTATGAAGATCTCCATAAGAAAGGTATGTTGCGGGACGAAGAGGAAGTCAGTTCTAGCTATAAAGGTGAGTCTGAAACTGATCATCCTGAGGCCAGTACGATGTCTGAGGCGAGTAAGAAGCCTAAAGTCAATCGGAAAAGGGTAAGATCTGAGAAAGAACCATTAACGACTGCCATATGCAATAACTGCCATAAGCAAGGGCATTTGTAGGGAAATTTCAAACCCTTGAAGAAACAAATAAAGAGTGGATCTAAATCCAAGAAGAAGTTTCAAGAGAATAGAAAATGTGGTGGATGTCATCAGACTGGTCATCTTTTAAAGGCCTGCCCGCTATTCAGAAAACCTGAAGCAGTGCATGTAAATGAAGTGGCAGAAGTGCCTGCATCTTCCTCTGCTCAGGAAAGGGCTGATGTTTTGGAAGGTATGCTTAATGTCAAAAATATTCCAGTTAAAGTACTGTTTGATACAGGCGCGTCGTGAAGCTTTATTGCAAAGAATGCAGTTAAGAAGTTGGATTTAAATTTGAAAAAGCTCAAAGAACCCATCACTGTTCATAATCCAGTTGGGAGTTCCCTTGATCTTAGTTTGGTTTGTGTGGTGCCTATCTCTTTTTCCTATTATAAGTTCCCTACTATCTCTATCGTCATGAATTTTACTGAATTCGATCTTATTTTGGGATTGGATTGGTTAACCGAATATGAGGCAGAGGTTAGATGTGCCGAGAGAGTTGTTAAGGCAAAGACCCAATCAGGGAATTATATAACCATACCATGCGAAGGTACGAATTCAAATAGAAAAGACTTTTGGTCAGCTCTAGATGTTTCTCCTGCTCAAGTAGAAAATATCCCTGTAGTCACAGAGAATATTCCGGAACTCATCAAAGATATTCCTGTCATAAAGAATTACGCAGATGTGTTCGAAGAAGTGATTAGCTTACCTCTACAAAGAAATTGATTTCAAGATCGCTTTAATTCCGAACGCAAGGCCAGTAGTGCACGCTATTCGGAGAATGACCTTGAAAGAGAAAGAAGAACTAGACAATCAAACTCGACAGCTTGTATGGAAGGGTCTGATCAGGCCTAGTTTCTCTGATTGGGGAGCAGTAGTGGTGTTTGTCCCAAAGTCAGATGGTACTCTTCGACTATGTGTGGATTATCGTGATTTGAACAAACAAACAATAAAGAATAAATAGCCATTTCCGCGAATTGATGATTTATTGGATCGTCTGAATGGAGCACAAGTATTTTCAAGGATGGACCTAGCTACAGGTTTCCATCAGCTTCGTATTGCTGAAGAGTGTGTTCCTATGACAGTATTCAGAGGTCCAGACATATTCTATAAGTGGTTAGTAATGCCGTTCGGCTTATGTAATGCTCCAACTTACTTCGTCGATCTGATGAATCGAGTGTTCAGAGGAGTCTTGAATAAGTTTGTTCCGGTTTTTATTGACGATATTCTAATCTTCTCTAAGTCAAAAGTCGAACATGAAAAACATTTGGAACAAGTTCTAGAAATTCTCAGAAGGAATGTATTGAAAGCCAAACTGTCCAAATGTATATTCTAGCAAGATGAAGTAAAGTTCCTTAGCCACGCCGTATCAAAAGAAGGAATTGCTGTGGATCCAAGTAAAATCACAGCTATTCAAAATTGGAAATAGCCTATACTACCACAGAAGTCCGAAGTTTTCTTGGACTGGCTAGTTATTACCGGAAGTTCGTTAAAGATTTTTCAAAGATATCTAGTCACTTAACGAAGCTTACAAAGAAGCATTCAAAACTCAAGTGGACTCAAGAATGTGAGGAGGCTTTTGAGGAGCTAAAGTTAAGATTAACAACGGCTCCGGTGTTAACGATAATCGATGGCAATCAGGACTTGAAAGTCTGGACAGATGCCTCTAGAGAAGGCCTTGGAGCAGTATTAATGCAAAGAGGTCAGGTTGTTGCTTAAGCTAGCCGTCAGCTGAAGCCACATGAAAAGAATTACGTCACTCATGATCTTGAGTTGTTGGCCATTGTATTTGCTTTGAAAATATGGAGGCACTATCTTCTGCGTGAGAAATTCGAACTGTTTACAGATCACCGGTCGCTAAAGTATCTTTTCACCCAGAAAGACCTGAATTTGAGGCAGCAACGTTGGCTAGAGTTCCTTGAAGCCTACGATTTTGAGATTCTGTACACTCCAGGGAAAGCCAATGTCGTGGCCGATGAGTTAAGTCGAAATAATGTAATGATCGCCAGCTTTATTATTACGACTTCCTTGATTGACAAAATATCTGTTCTTCAGAAGGATGATAATTTTATTAAGGATATGATCAAAAGGATTTAGAAAGGCGAACCCACGTGTTTTCAAATAGATAACGATGGGACCCTGAGATTGGGAGGAAGGATTTGTGTTACCAACATCCCCGAGTTAAAAAGGGATGTGTTAGACGAATGTCACAAGTCCAAGCTGAGTATCCATTCCGGTGTGACCAAAATGTATAACGATCTCAAGCGAACATTCTGCTGGAAGGCTATGAAAAGGGACGTTTCAATATTTATTAGCAGGTGCTCTACTTGCCAACTAGTCAAAAGCGACCAACAGAAACTTGCTAGATTGTTGCAACCGCTAGACGTTCCAGGTTGGAAGTGGGAACATATTTCCATGGACTTCATAGATGGTTTGCCCAGAACCAGGAAAGGAAATGATAGTATTTGGGTGATCGTAGATCGCTTCACGAAGACCGCCCATTTTATACCTGTCAAATCCAATAGAACTTCTCAAAGTCTGGTGCAGATATATTTCAAGGAAATTGTTAGGTCACATGGAGTGCCGATCAGTATAGTGAGTGATAGAGATCCAATATTTACTAGCAAATTCTGGGAGGCATTTCAAGTAGAACTAGGAACGAAGCTAAACCTAAGCACCGCTTATCATCCTCAGACAGATGGTCAAACTGAGAGGGTGAATCGTATACTAGAAGATTTATTGTGGGCTTGTGTTCTTGACTTTGGTGGATCATGGGAAGACCATTTGCATTTGGCTAAGTTCTCATATAATAACAGCTACCAACCGAGCCTGACAACGTCACCATTCGAAGCATTGTATGGTAGACCGTGCCGATATCTTGCTTGTTGGGTCGAACCTGGTAATAGACTTGTATTGGGACCTGATATGATCCGTGAAGCTGCGGACAAAGTCGATTTCGTTAAGAAACGATTACTCGCCGCTCAAGCCGACAGAAGAGCTATGCCGATAAGAGAAGAAGAGATATATCATTTGTTGTGGGCGACTATGTATATTTGAAAGTATCACCGATGAGAGGAGTTATCCGGTTCGGTAAAACAGGGAAATTGGCGCCCAAATTCATTGGTCCGTTTCCTATTCTTGAACGGATTGGAACTCTCGCTTATAGAATTCAATTATCGGATTGGTTGCATGGAGTGCATGATGTATTTCACATATCTCAACTTAGAAAGCATGTTCATGATCCAGACTTGATCGTGGAAGAAGCAGCGCAACAGGATATTGAAATTACTCCAGAATTAGCTGTGAGAAGAGAGCCGCTAAAAATTATTGGTAAAGAAACCAAAGAGCTGAGGAACAAGAAGGTTCACTTAGTCAAAGTGCAATGGAGTGGAGATCCGCGAGATTGTACTTGGGAAACTGAGGAGAGCATTCAAAAAGCCTATCCTAAGTGTAGAGTAGATATCTCTGATTGACTCCGGTGCAAGCTACATTTACCATATTTTGAAATTTCCAGTAGTTCTCTACTTTGTTACTTTGTTGTTATTTTATTTCCGTGGATGTGCACTTGTAATTCTATAGTCTGATTAATTTAAAAAGAGTGTATGAATTAATTTGTATGATTTTGAAAAGTTAAAAACAAATTGCTTGTTGTTTGTGTTATGTGACAGTGGGTTGGATTAATTAAATTATTAGAACGACAGTTAATTTAATTAATATGAGAATGAATGGCAGAATTTATTCGATTAAATCACACATTGAACTGATATAAAAGTAGATAGAAATATATACATGTGTATTATATATGTTTGAACAGGTAAATGGATTAGCTGTTGAGTAAAGAATTTATTTGCGTGCCTGACAAATACGTAAACCTTAATGAGTTGGATGAGAAATATTATTATATCAACTCCTGTGAATGCTATTGAATGCGGAGTGCTGGTAATTCTGTGTGTAATAATAAACGTCTCCATAGGATAGTAACAATTAATTTTGAACTACACTACATGGCATACTTCTCGAAGATAAGCATACTTCATCATATACCACATAAGCATTTGGAGCTTGTGTGACGAGGTTGAAGAATTACCATACGAGCGAGATGCTCGTATGGCGATGACTATATTTTACAGGTTGAACTGATGACTGATATGGACGATATAAAATGTAACGGTAAATTGCCAGATTAAAAAAAACCCCGAGATGACAATAAACACGTCTCCCTGGTCATTAAGGCACAAAAACCATTTATAGGGTGACGAGAATTTATTCTCTGGAGTTATGATCTATACACACTCCCCGGTGGACACTATAATATATCACTATAAATATGTGCATGCTTATTAGGATTTATTGGGTACCTAATACGGCCCAATAAATTTCCAAACCCCTCCCCGTACAAAGGAGGTTATGGCGAAATTTTTCAAAAATTTAGGGTGTTAGCCAAATTGTTGAAGAATTTGAAAATTCTCAAAAACTGAAAAGTTGGAGAAAGGAAGCAGGATTGAAATGAGAGTTGATTAATCAAACCACTTTTGACTTTTTTCCTTTTCGGGGACGAAAAGTTTTAAGTGGGGGAGATTGTAACAACCCGGAAAATCTGAACTAGTTTGAAAATTTTAATTTGGCTATTTAATGAATTTGAAATATTTAAAATAAATATTTTAAATAATAACGACGAAAAGTAAGTTTGAATCGACGTTTGAAAACAAATATAATTAATTCTAATTATAAGCAAGGCCTGAAATGGCGCGGTAGTTTCAAAATTTGAATTCACACTTTGGATGACTGTACCGGGTGCAAAACAAAACGGATTTGAGTGAAAACAAAAATATTTAAATCTGTTAGTGAATATCTTTCTAACGAATCTGGAAAATTGAAGTTTCGTAGTGGGAAGCAAAAGTTACGGCCAAATGAATTTTCAGAAAGGTCGCTATAGAGTTTAGATAGCCCGTGAAAATGGCCATTTTGCAAACGACCTCGGAATTCAAGAAACCACTTTTGTTGGATCCGGGATGTCAAATTATTGCTAGGTTTCAAATTTCATAATTTTTGAAGCTAGTATGTGAGCATGGCAAAGGAAAATGTGTTTGATCGATTTCTATTAAATTGGATCGACCAGAAAAGGGCCATTTTTCAAACGGTCTCAGAATTCGACAAAACTAGTTTTGTTGGGACCGTATCATCAAAACACAGCTAGATTTATTTTTCTGGAATTTTTAGAATCAGTATGTGGCCCTGGCAAATTGAAATGTACGTTCAAATTAAATATTGAATGTTTTATATTTTAATTTGAAGGAAAACTGACTGAAACTGTCGAATGGGCCTTCGAAACATATCCCATTGTGTTCGAAATGGGGGTACTTAGCTAGGGACAATAGTCGTTGGGTTTGGATTGGTGTTCGTAGGAGATAAGGGGTATTTTTGGATTTTTAAAATTTATAAATATATAAAAAATCTCATTGGGCCAGGTCAACGTTCTCTCTCCCCAATCCTCCTCAAACGATCGACGAAAAGCATCCAAACCTTCCCCCTCTGATTCCTCCTCCTACACGCAATAAAACACCATGTCCCAGTGGAGGATTTTGTAGAGCTAGAAGAGAACTTCAAATCAATACCCGTTAGGGATTTTTTCGTTGAGTATCAGGGGAGATCTCGGGCTCGAAAGTCGAGTCGTTCAACTCGCTGTCGCCGCGACAGTTCGCCACCGGAGTCCACCGCTCCACCGTGTGCGGGTGCGCCCCACCTTCCCCTTCGACGCTGCATAGCCCGATCCTCTTCAAGCTGCACGGATTCGAAGAAAAATCGAAACCTAGTTTCGAACCTTTCAGTTGAGGTACAGCTGATTTTAAAATAAACTATATTATAGCCCTTTAAAGCGCTACGGTTTTTGATTTCACTGTAAAAATCATATCTTTTTCATTTGTTGACGAAATTCAGTAAAGCAAGAGACAGTGGCCTCGTGTGGACGTCTTCTACATTCTAGAAGAGACCGCATATTTTTCTGAGCCTCCTGCTATTTTTGGTGGAGTGGAACCCAATGTGAGATTTCTAAATTATAAATGATATGGAAAACGACGATGTATAAATTATATAGTCGATGTATAAGTTATATAAGCATTGTACACCTCATGTATAAGCGTTGTATAAGTTGTACGTTCGATGTATAAGTTATATATGCATTGTAAAAATTATATATGTGTTGAATAGAAGTGAAATATACTTATATATATATATGCCCCTCGCGATATTTATTGGTTGTGATTGGTGTGAAAATTGGTTGATAACGAATGGTTGATTAGAATTGTTTGTGATTGAAATTGATTGATTGTGGTTGAAACATACCCGTTTGTGGTTGAGAATTATTTGGTTGAAACCACATGGGATTAGTTTGTGGAATAGAAAAAAAATATACATGCCGCCTGCGTGCGAACTAGATGCATGAAATCCCCATTGTCAAAAGCTGCGAGGCTTTACGGTAGAGCGAGGAGCCGTACTAGGGACGGCCCCAGTTTTAACTACCCTGCCGTTATGCTACCGAAATTTTGAATAATATTTATGTGTTAGAATTATTTTCATGTGTTGAAACTATATTCCTGTGTTGAATAGAAAACCTTCATGTGTTGAATAGAAATTCATTTGTTGAATAATATTCATGTGTCGAATGGTATTCGTGTTTTAAATAAATTGTTTTAACAATAAAAATCACATTTTTATTTTATATATACGAGCTGTAGAAAACCTTCATGTGTTGAATAGAAATTCATGTGTTGAATGGTATTCGTGTTTTAAATAAATTGTTTTAACAATAAAAATCACATTTTTATTTTATATATACGAATTATAGAAAACCTTCATGTGTTGAATAGAAATTCATTCGTTGAATAGAAATTCATGTGTTGAATGGTATTTGTGTTTGAAATAAATTGTTTTATAATAAAAATCATATTTTTATCATCTATATGAACTATATAAAATAGATGTGTTTTGAATAAATTGTTTTATAATAAAAATCATATTTTTATCATCTATATGAACTATATAAAATAGTCGTGTTTTGAAATAAATTGTTTTATAATAAAATTCATATTTTAATCATCTGTATGAACTATATAAAATAGTCGTGTTTTAAATACAATTGTTTTACATTAAAAATCACATTTTTATTATATACATGAATTGTTAAAAATAGTGAAATGTTGAAATAAAAGTCTGTTGGATAAAAATATCATTTTTATCAAAGGTATGGAAAGAAAATGGTTTTGAAATCGAAGAATAGATTATATATATATATACAATTAAATTAAATCTAATAACGAAGCCGCAGTTCGTGTTTTGAAACCGTGATTTCAAACGATTAGTGTGGGAGATCCGACTATCGGATTTTCCCGAAACCGAAACCGCTGGGTTTGCTTTGGAAATATCTTTCCAACGACATCAACTTTGTAAAGATCCAACGGTTGGTTTGTCTGGAATGTTTAATTCAAATCTGAAGAAAAACAACGCCAGAATCGATTATATTTATATATATATGTAAATATAACGCTGCAGTTCGTATTTTGAAATCGGAACTTCAAACGAGTGTACCGGGAGATCCGACCGTCGGATTTTCCCAAAACTGGAACCGTTGAATTCGTTTTGAAAAGATATTTCTAATGATATAAATTTTTTGAAGATCTAACAGTTAGATTTTCAAATATGTGTAAATCAAATCTATAAAAAACAGCGCCACAACTGCGTTATGGCCTAAAGCGTTGTTTGAATAAATAGGCTATTTTTAAATAAATAAAAATAGCGATAAATCATTATAAAATATTATAAATGATATGGAATGTGAAATTTAGAAACTAATTGAAGGTTAGCTAAGTCGAATGGTTTCCTGGATTTTGATCTGATATTGGTTTCGGCCTTCTGGGTAAATATTTGGGGAATCGTTCTCTTACTGATTTATGGTTAGTGACTAATGAATTGGAATATGGCATATGTTGTGTTTGTGTAGCACTTGTTTATTATATACGCGAGTTGCTCAGAAAGACCGGGTTTATCCCATTCCGAATAACTGAATCGACGATAAGAAATCGAAGTTGAAGACGGTGGTTGAAGAAAGGAGATCTTCACCTCGGTTGGATGATAACTGATGTCCTGATTGGAAGGCATCCTGTAAAATGGATAATGAGTGGTGATCGTCCAGATGTACGTGGAGATCAAGGGATATGTGAGGTATATGGTGCCTTCGGTTTCGTTCAGACCCATAACGAACTTGTAAATGGACTGTGTGTCTGACATTGGAATTCATTATGTGTGATTGATAGCCATCAGTTACACGGCGTGAATTGCCTGTGTGGCATGCTAAGATGCAGTGATCAAGGCTTCTGTTGAAAAGCAAAGCCTTGTGGTTGATGATCAAAGCACCGCCTGTGTGGCGTAGCTTTGTGTATAACGTGAATTCGCGAGCCTCACACCCCGGTATGAACCAGAAACGGGAGAGGAACTCTGGGAGGGCATGCGCTTCATTCTAGCTAGAGGTGGTGTCAGTGCTTAAACTGGCTAACATTTATATTATTTTCACCTGTGTGGTTGTTGCTGTTGCGAGGCGCCTCGGTTATATCGGTGACTATGTGAAGCCGATGGAGTCATTCGTTGGCTCATTTACGCCCTAAAGGGCGGGGAAACGTAGTGTTCAGGAATTTTAATCCACATCGGTGGACCGGCCCTGTCTCTCCGAGGGTCACTCGAGCTCTGATCCTGAGACATGGGCTAGATTGTCTCAAAGCCGGTAAGGACTATCTTTTGCCTTGGTTCATGACGGAAATCCAGTTTCCAAATACTTGATTGTGTGGTTTTGATTGTATATCTATATATGGCGACATAGTGGTATGGGGAATTAATGCCGTCTATGATTGATACTTATGATTTGAAATTGTTTTTGAAACATAGAAACACTAGTAATAATATCAAATGCTTTTGATTTATTCGTATCAACCGTATTTTGGCCATTATAAGGTAAAAACTCTATCCTCCGGTTTGCGTTGCATTGTGTGATGGGAACTGAGTCTTATAATGGCTTCATTTTTATAAAAATCATTGCGATGTTTTAAAAGATTTACTTGTTTTAAAGCGTTGGCAATCCAATGGAGTAAACCTGTTCCGCGAAAGTGGCGTGGTCCTGTGATTAGCCAAATTATAAAATGTGTTAAGTAGATTTCTCATATCAGTCTCATGACTGACTCGTAGTTTGTTTCACTTGCAAACTCGGGTGCCCCTTTTTCTACACGGGCAGCCTTGTGTTCAGGTTTTAGCAGGCTCTTTCTGGATAGCTGGAGCTGAAGATGGATTCTATCATTTATCTCTTTTTATGCTGTTCAGCTCTTGTTGTACATATTATGTTTGTTTTCCGCTGTAGACATTTATGTATAGCTGAACTGTATTTGTACTAAGTATGATCCTGTATACTGTGTGACTCTGATGATTACGTTTATCTAGTGTTTTATTTGTGCATTATTAGGTGTATTTATTTAATTATGTTCTTCTATTATCTGTTTATGTGTTATATTCCAAAGATTACCCTTGACACCGTCGTACGGGGTTTTGGGGTCGTCACATATATACTATATTTTTTGCATAAATCTAGGAGTTCATGACCTTTCTTCTATAAGTATTTTAGTTTTGGTCTACATATATGTTGTTAAAAATTTATGAGAACATAAATATCCTATAATTACACATTTTTGTTTTCTATCATACAAATCATTTTTTTAAAAGAATGGTTAAGTTTCACATAGCCATTTGTCTTGTATACCATGTTTAGTAAATATGTTAATATCAATACAAGAGAAAAAGAGATCTTATTCTCAAATCAAATAATAATACAATAACCGGAATCTATATAGTATCATGACAAAACAAAAAAAACACCCTCTCCCTCAACTCCAACCAAATCATCCGACAAAACGTCATCGGATTCGATTAACATCCTTACATCTCCAACTCCAAACGAAGAACCGTTCTCCATTGGCAAGAATATCACACCGGATAACTCCAGAAGGAAAGAAAAGAAGAGAGAGTTATGGATCTCCATCAGTAAGGGATAAAATTGACGCATAAAACACTACCAAAATGAGCAATTAAAGCTAAAAATAGACCTATATTTTGAACAAAAGAAAACATCAGATAGACTTACGTTTCTCGAAACAGTAGCAATACGAATATGTGGTCGATCAGTGGTTTTAGAACCAAGACACTATCCTTATTCTACAACTTTGGATTCATCAAGGAGACCTTCTACACTATGGAGTTCATGGAAGAAAACAAATAAGAGTAAGAAGGATAGTCCTAATTCTTGGGAGAAGAATTATCAACAAAATGAAGGAGCTAGAACACCAAGAAAATCGACCGCCTCCGAAGATTAGTTATTGGATAATAGGATTTCTTTTTTTTTAAATAACACTTGCATTGATCGATAATGCAAATATTCTTATGGTTTGTCTAACTCAAAAGAGTCATTTAGTTCATCATTGTTGCATAAATAAAAACATTTTCCTATATATAAAGTTTATTATTGAGTTTCATATAAAAAGCAGGTTACTGGGCATTTTTCCAATAACCAGTCGACTGGTAATTTATCAACCAGTCATCTGGTTAACAGAAAACCCTAAAACTGGGTTTTATCTTTTAACGTGAGTTATATACCTTTATACCTTTTTTTTACTCATTACTAAGCCTTTTAAAAACATTCAAAATCCATAGAAAATTTCAAATTATCCTCATGCCTCCTCCCAAACGCCAATTAGACCTAGGATCTTCCTCAATAACACGTTCAAAGAAGCCAGCAACATCATCAACAACCTCAATAGATCAATGGATTTGGAATGACTTTGCTAAGAAAAGATGAAAGATTTTATCCAAATTGAAGTTCATGGCTAGCCCTTTCGCAAAAATTGATGATTTCAACTCCTATGGACTACAACTCTTGGAAAATCAAGGTAGAATTACATCCCTTATAGACTATAATCAAAATAACATCAATATCAATGTCACCATAGTCAAACTTTTCTTAGCCAATATGAATTTAGATCATCAAAATCCTAGTAATACACATAATTGTGTATGGAGTCTTGTGTGTGGACAACCCATTTTCATCACTATTGATAGGCTAGGTCAAGTATTAAATTCACCAACAGATGGAATTGCCTTGAACGAATTCCTTTATGACTATGGTGTATGGGATGAAGTTAGCCATCTTTTCATGGATGATGATTCAAATGGAACTAAAACTAAGGGACTATGACCTAATGCAAGGGTACTTCATCATGTGCTTACTAGAACAATTCTTCCAAGATCCGGAACCCATGACCTTGTGTATTCGGACACTTTTAGGGCTTTATATGCTACTTTTAGCAATACTCAAATCAACTGGATGAAAACCTTCAGGGATCAGCTTCTTATTTATGTACAAAAAATGACAACTTACATTCATTATGGTGAATATTTGATGCGAATTTTTGAAAGTGCAAAAATTCCAAAACCAGACTCGGAATTAATTGAAATAAAAGTACTAGACAAAAAGAATTTAAAACAAGTGCACATGCCTCCTCTACAAGTCCGGATCATGAGCTTAGAAGAATGGAGAAATAGAAATTCAGATCAACCTTCCTCAGTACCATTCGAGCTAATTCAGAAGATGTCCGACACACGGACCCAAATCAAACACAAGACAAGCCATTGATGTAGTTGCACAAAATCAACTTCTTTTAGAAGCAAGACTCAAGAGGATGGATATGAAAATTGATAAAGTAAAGGATTTCTTAGGATGAATGTGGAAGCCTATCTCATGTTCTCTTGAAGCTACTAGTCATGTAACGAATCCAGAAATGCAACCCATTTCACATATTAATTGGACCTCTTCCGAAGAAACTGAATCTTAGGAAGAATAAAAAGGAAGTGTGTACAAACTTTTAGTTTGTTTTTTGTATTATTTCATATTTTGGTTGTGTAATAATATTTTTATTGTGACCCTCTTAGCTTGGAAGTGTTATGACTCTTCTAGTTTAAGATGTTTTGTGACTTTCTTAGTATGGTTGTGTAGTTAACTCTATATTTTGTTTGTGCAATCTATGTTTGGGCTTTCTATGTGTATTAAACATCATGCAGTCTATCTTCTCTTACTATATGGAATTTATGTTCCTCTTCGATTATAATGTGCTTATAATGTCTTCATTTCTTTTTAATCGATGACAAAGGGGGGGAAATATCGCTATTATTTTGTTTCCATGCTATTATATTTTCCCTACTATTGGAAATTGTGCTAACATTTGTGAACGTAGGAATCAAACGGTAAGAATATACAACTATGAACTAACAAGTTTATGCAGAAATTCAGGGGGAGCTATACATTTTGGAGGAGAAAATCCAAAAGTGCAGAAATTCATGGGGGAGCTATACATTCGAGGAGAGAAAATCCAAAAGTGGTGTCATCAATCAAAAAGGGGGAGAATGTTGAATAACAAGATTTTGATAAATGTCAACGAATAAAGCTACCATGAGAATTGAATCATAATGATAAGGTTTTATATATATATGTACAATGAGTCGTGTTAGAATTATGTTAAAATCTATCCTCAAGTATACACGAATGTGCTAATCAGAGTTATATATATATTTATAAAACCATTAAAAAGCCAGAAATATACAAAAACTGGCCTACCAAATCGACTGGTAGGAAATATACCAGTCGACTGGTCGACCTATTTTGGTATACAACTGCTAGTTTTAAATTTTATATATATACGTTTTAATTCTACCAGTCAACTGATGATTTTTAAACAGTCGACTAATTCGACCCATATTTTATTTTCTGACGAGTTGCTTCCATTCATGAAGAGATTTCTCTTCATTAATCAAAGGAAATGGACATATCTTTTTATGGAAACTATTCATGAATGTTTGCTACTCTTAGACCATTATATAAACAACTTCAATCTTGTTTTACAATCACCGATTTTCATTCTATTTTCTCTACTCTTTGAAAGTATATTTCTATATTCTTTGCAAACAAAAAGCTCTCCAATTCAAATACTTGTTGAATCCTTGATTTGATTTTAATATCACTTGATTCAACAAGCCATTCTACTTCCTTAAATCTTCGCATTCAAAGTATATACTCGAGGATCAGATTATAGGAAGGTTATACTTAAGCTATTGGCAGTATTGAAAGAAGAACACACCCAGAACTCAAACTCTTTGTAATTGTCGAAGACCTATGTAGCTGCTCGGGTGAGAGGCATACTTTTTGGGGCTCGGTTTTACTGACCTATTCCTCTGGGTTAAGAGAGGGCGTCGTTAGTGAGTTCCGAAGAGGAGCTTCGGGACAGGAAGCAGGGCGGGAAGTCCGAACCAGTATAAAAATTCCTGATGTGACTTTACTTTACTTATTGCTTTTATTTACTTGTGATATATCATATCAGTTCTTATTTATTTGCATAACTATTGTAGTATACAAGTTCATTTATTGTAGATTTCCGCAATATCCATATAAAGATCATGCTTAAGTTGTACACATCGACTTTTCACTTTCAACCAATAATTCGTATCTTTTTGCAATTTGGGTTGGACGTGTGGTGTAATTTGTCAACTCATAGGGTACGAAAATTCAGGCCATTACATTTGGCATTAGAGCTGAAGGTTGAGTAGTAACTTTGGCTGTGTGGCGTAACTCTATAGAGATGGGGTTAGTAATACCTTAGATTGAGTTTGAGTGTATATATATGAGCGTGTATTTGTAGAATGTATAAACATTGTTTATATTGTGTTGACTGGTTTGTTGAGTGGTTTATGAATTTTGGTCGATACAGAATGTACAACTGTATCGATAGGTGTTTCTAAACTCTCGAACAAAGTAATTCGATACAATGTTTTAAAATGGGTAAATGACATAATTTTGCCCAAAATTATTTTGATATAAACGGAATAATTTTCAAAGTATTATAGTATATAGATATATTGATTGTTACTATAATCAAATGAGATTATAAAATGGGAATAGCTATATAAACCAAATTGAATTTATATAAGAATAGAATGTACAAATAAGCTGAATTATAATTGGATTCAAACCAACATTTGGAATTTTAAATCCCGAATGATTTAAAAATATTTTCTAAAATATTATAATTATTTGGAAGAAAATTCTAAATAGAAATCATTATTAAATGGATTTCGAAATTGATTAAGCATTGAAGTCACTTCAGTGACGAGAAAACAATTCTGATAATGGGTAACAACATTATCGATGTTCATTTTCAAGTTTCTAAGTGATGGATTGCTACCATAATAATTTGTAAATGGAAACTTATTTTGGAAAGAATAAGTTATTCAAATGTTTGAAATTTGCAAATGGTTATAAATATATGTGTATATATTTATATTATTTTAAGGTTGTTTGAATAAAAGCCGGAAATTCGAATTCTCAATTTAAAATTTAACTTGTGTATGTTAATGTGAATCAAATGAAGTGAAATTAACTTAAGATAAGTTAAATAGAATTGTATTGGATTGGAAATTAAATTGAGTAACTTATTAGATGAGAGTCAGCTGATTTGAATTAATTTGGATGGATGGTGAATTGAATGTTAGTTATTGAATGAAAATCATTTAAAACTAAACGGAATGATGTTTGAAATCGATTTAAATAAAATTTGGTTGCAATTGGATGGAAACTTGGCCAAGTGAATTTATGAATTGATTAATAAGTAAATGATATGAGTTGGATTGTCATTTTGATAAACCGAAGCAAATTAGATTATTTGAACCCATGAGAAGTAAATAAATTGTTTAAAAACCAACATTAGAAACGAATAATTGAATAATGGAATTGAGTTTGCTTATAAATCCATATAAAGGATGTAGAATTTGGAAATTTGGTGTTTTTGCTCGAATTAAAAGGATGAATGATTATTTAAACTTCATGATTTGAGACTCACTTATTGAATTGAGTTAGTATAGGTATTTGCAACCATTAGCTTGATCTCGGCTGCGTAAATAGCATATGAATTGAGCGACTTCGATTAATAGCGCTTATAAAAGGTACGCCTATGCGAAAATACAAAAATTGAGTTTTGAATTTTGTTTTCCGACCATGTGGTTCGATGTATATATATTTGTTGTTTATGCGATGTCATAGATGTCCCTCCTTATAGGGGAGACTTTGCCAAAAAAATTCGAAAATTTAAGGTATTAGAAATTTTTTAGAATCATTGAAATATTTTTCTTTAGCAGGAATAAATTAATATTTTAATTGAAATAAATGGGTTCGGTTGAAACTAAGGTTTAGAAGTAAACCAGAAGATTTTAAGTTAATAGGTTGAAGCGTTTTTCCTACCTTAGCAATTTCAGGGACAAAATTCTTTTAAGGGGGAGGAATGTAACGACCCGAATTTTGACCATTTACAGTTAATTTGGTTTTAAATGTTGATTTGGAGATATAAAAGGATTTTTCTTTTTAAAATCAAAATTTTGGTAAATAATTTTCATGTCAAGCATCATACTAATCTAAATCTTTGATGAATTAATTATTATGAGTATTAGTAAGATTATGCCAATAAATAAATACCATTTAGATAAGAATATTAGTTAGGCAACCTAGATTAAGTTAGCAAATCAAAACCTAGTTAGATATGACACCCCATGTCCGTTAATGTCACTCACTAAGAGAATGCATTAAGTTTTGCGAAGCGTTATAGGTAAACAGACACAGAATAATTACAAGACAGATATAAATAAGATAGCTGTGGAAATTTATTTATTTTTATTTCAAACATAAATCATAATGTCGTGGTCCACAATACCATAAATCACAAAAACCATTACATTAAAATAACTTATGTCTTCCACAATCAGAGTACATAAGTATACAAAAAGCATAATTCCTTAAATAAAAGGGTTAAGCCATAGTGGAGACAAGAACTTGAGCCATACTGTAACACCCCTGTTAATGCCACTCACAAAGGGAATGCATTAAGTTTCATGGAGCATTATAAGTGTATAGAACAGAATATAACAAGACAGATACATAGATTGGTACTTGAAAATTTTAAAACAACTTTTATTGCAACGGAGAAATAGTTTGATTACATCAACTTCATAAACCCAACTTCATAAACCAACAGTAAAACCAAGTACACTTAATATCCATCTTGATAGATTGTTTCTGAGTACATAAAGTAAAAAGCATAAAACCCCAACACAAGTAGCCATAAAAGAGATGAGCTGAACTTTACTTTCAGCAATTCAAGCACTTCCAAAAGAGAGAAAGAGATCCAAGATCAAGCTCCACTAGTACTGGTCCCACCCAGAGAACCTGGGGGTGGAGGAAAGGAAGAAAATAGGAGAAAACAACGGGGGTCAGACATAAAGTCTGGCGAGTATAATAACTTTAACAATATAATTATTAAAGGAACTAGGATAAGGCATAAACTGGTAGAACAAGGTATGACTGTGAAACAAGTGGACATGACAAAGAAATCAAGAGGAATATTCTGGCGTTAATCTTGTTCCTAATCACTTATAGGATAATTACTAAACTGCACCAATACTAATTACACTACACCATTACTAGTCACCCTAAAAGTTGATCCCGCTTACAGAACATAACAATGAAAATGGTAGTTTCGTGTACCCTTAGTCACCTTTAGAGGTACCGCCTGCCCCTATCTCCACTAGTTGTACCCACTACCCCTATGTGATCGGCTCCCTAACTCGTAGACACCCGTGCAAGTCCCACAGTGGGGTGTACCACTCCCCAAAGTGGAAACTCAATACCACAAAAGATGAATGGCTTATATCTACATGATGCAACAACGTCTTACCTACCAGCTCGGGCCCACACATGCACATGACCCCGTTGGACTTGCGTTGCCACCGCTAACCCGTTTTGACCTCTTACAATCAAACCCAGTAAGCATGTCCCATCCTCGACTTGGGTCGAGCTCACAAAGATACTTAATGGGTTACTGGTTTGAAAAGGGCCCCATGCCTGACATAAGCTTTCCACCTATGCTTGGTCCCCACTAGAATTTCCCATTTAACCACTTCTTAGTCATGTCTTCTTACATGTTTTCAAATTGGTTAAGTGTTTCTAAACGTATTTCACAAGCCACCCAAGGCCACCCACTTAACCCCCATTCCCCACCACATGTTTGTCTGGTTAAGTGTTAATTTATTAGAACCGTAACCTTGTATAGACCTCCCACATTAGATTAACATTTGCGGTTCTTGGATTTGCCGGACGGTCCGGGCAGTCTTATATCGCAAAAGAGCCTAACCTCGTGTCTTTACAATCGTTATGCTTTTAATTCGCGCCCTTGACCTCTTACATTAGACTACCATTTGTGGTTGCTGGATTTGCCAGGCGGGCCCGGGTAGTCATACACCACAAATGAGTCTAACCTCATGCCTTAGGCGGTTAATTATTACACATCTTTATATAACCACAAATTGGATTAATATCCCTATTCAAATTTGTCAATAGATTCCAAATTTATTTATTTCCATAATTGTCACTTAAATTATGTCCATAAATACCAATTATGCCAATTAATGCCTCAAATTAATTATATGCCTTTAAAGGCCATTTGCCAATTCACCATTTTGTATATTTAATGTTTTCCCATCGTCCCCACGCTATTCGTACGTTTCAATATGACATATGTTAGACTCGCGCATAGTCTAACTTATAAAATAAAAGCAAAATCACAACTTGCATAACACATAAAACAGATCTAAGAATCATAACATAAATTTACATAGCCAATAACTTGCATATATGGATATGGTTTTCCTATAACTTGCATATGAATTTCTAGCATATGATTCACATATGAAACTAGCATAGACAATGGGCATATAGAACATAAATTTTCATAACTATGTATTGCCATGGATCTAAATATAGGTCTACAACATAAAGATGTGAACTTACATATGGATCTAATCGTAAAGGTGTAAACTTGCGTATGGATCCAAACATCAAGGTGTAAACTTGCATATGGATCGAAACATAAAGGTGTAAACTTGCATATGGATCCAAACATAAAGGTGTAAACTTGCATATGAATCCAAACATAAAGGTGTAAACTTGCATATGGATCTAAATATAAATGTGTAAACTTGCATATGGATCCAAACATAAAGGTTAATGTCACATAAACTAGCATTTGTATATACATGATTCACATATGTTTTAACATCCCAAACTTGCCTAAGAGTCACATATGTCTTAATATCCCAAACTTGCATAAGATTCATATAAGAACATATAGTCGAACATCAAAAACTTGCATATAATTCACATAAGAACATATCATAAACTTGCATATAATTCACATAAGAACATATAATCCCAACATAACAAACTTGCATATAATTCAACATCACATGATTCAAAATCATATTCATAATCCCATTTATAACTTACCATGATTAAATTAATTAATTATTTTGTGAAAGCTATTATACTCACAAACAAAAGAATAGTCTTCTTTCTAGGATCTATATTCTGAAACTGAATTGCTCTTCTTTGATGTAGACTAATCATTATTTAGATTTAGATTTAATTTGATTCTAGCTTCTATCTTATTTTTGAGTTGAAAGAGACGGAAGCAACTCTAGGTTCCCCAATGACGGCATGGCGGCACTTCGTATGAATTAGTACGATTTTAGGTTGAGATTTAGGTTGCTTATATAGAGTTTTAGTTAATTAAGAGCCGTCTGATTAACTTAGAATCAATCAAGACCATCCAGTCAAGATAGAATAACACCTCAGCCCTAATGACTCAGTGCTAAGTCGAAACGACGTCATCTTTCGGATCTTCCCCGGGGGGGGGGGGGGGGGGGGTGGAGGGGGAAGGTCGAAACTAAGGTCGACCTGTATAGGGGAGGTCGACCCCCTGGTCCCTGGGTAGGAAATTTCCCGCCCAGCCTGCTTCCCTGTTTTGAATTCCTGAACCTGAGCTGTTTTAAATTTAATTAAATTCTGAAACTTCGGAAGGCCATACCTTCTTCATACGAAGTCCAGTTCACACAAACTCGGACTCTATCTTAATCAGAATTCCGAGACGAATGCAATGGCGCAACCCATTTCTTTTAATTCCCATATTTGAAATTAAGCATTCTTAAATTCGTTAACATTAATATTTAAAATCACAGGGTGTTACATTCTCCCCTCCTTAAAGGATTTCGCCCCCGAAATCTCTAAGTTAAGGAGAATGCATATCCTAACATTCAATCATCCATCTACTCAACCATCAAACACAGGCATCCACTGTCCTTACAAGACTTCAAATGTTGTATGAACATATGCAAAAAGTGTGTGTATATGTTCCTTTTCTAATGCAAAATCAGGCGGTCTACTAATTCAGTTGACCTCCTTAATGCAAATCGTGATAGTTCGATGCGTCCATTATGTATGCGAAAAAATCCTATCGATACATATTATTTCTACATGCGTGCACAACAATTCATCAAAATGCAGCATCCATATGATAACACAACCATTATACATCCATCGATTTAGATATGCACACATATTTATATGCAATATGAAGGTGATTGAGCCGATCTAGTGCCTAAGGTGTGTGTACATGCATCCATGAGCAAGCACTAGCAACCACTTGCATCCATTTGCATCCACCAATCATAACATGTCTCAAACACATGTTTGCAACCGTAGGGTTCCTCCTAACTAAAGATCTAAGATATGATCACAAAGGTAATACTAAATGATAGGACAAGTATCAACAAAGCGTTAGAAAGAGGAGAAAAAAACACATACCCTCAAAAAGGAAAGGGTACAACGCACGAATCTTGTCTTCTGTCTCCTAAGTCGTGTCTCTTTGATCATCTTCCCATTGTACTTTGACCAACTTGACCTCTTTGTTGCGTGGCTTTTTAACCTCCGATCCAAGAATGCGTGTAGGTGCTCGTCTCACCGCGGCATTGCACTCTACTTCCACTTCTTCGACCGTGCTCGGCTCTACCACTTCCGCCGTATCGTGTAAACACTTACGCAAACGCGAAACGTGAAACACGTCATGAACTCCACTGAGCTTCTTTAGTAACTTTACTCTATACGCCATCTGCCCAATCCTCTCTATAATTGGAAAGGGTCCTACGAACCTTGGTGCCAACTTCCATACTGATCCAATGAGGACTACGTTTCTCAACGGTGACACCTTAATAAAAACCATGTCCCCAACATCGAACTCAAGATCGGTTCGTCTCCTATCAACATATGACTTCTGTCCGGCCTGCACTGTCTTCATTCGCCGTTGAATCAGATCTATCTTCTCCGAAGTCTCCCTAATCATGTCAGGTTCAAGAAAAACCTTATCCGTGGATTCCCACCAACACACATCGGAACACAAACAAAAGAACATTTCATTGTTTATTACAACAATTCTATCAGAATACAAGAATATTACAGAGTATGAATGAATATTACACAGAAAAATATCAGAGATTTAACATACATTTAAATGCATCGCAGCGGAAAATAATACAAAACACAACTAGAAGTAATACACGGATACAGAGCTTTTCGAGTATCGTTCCAGCTGTAAATCAGGATCCTGTGAATATAAATCTGCAAAACCAACACTACTAGCTGCCCGTGTCAAAATAAGGGCACCCAGAGTTTAGGTTAAAATAATAAACTCCAGGTCAGTCATGTGACTGGCGTGAGAACTAAAACAGTTATTAATATTTATTTTAAAGTTAGGTAAATTAAGGGACCACGCCGTATAACACAGAACGGGTTTCCTCCCAAGAATACCAGTGCATAAAACAACAGCGCAATGCTAAATAAAGAACAATGAAGCTATTATAAGACCCAGGTCCCATCACACAATGCAACACAAGCCGGAGGATAGGGTTTTACCTTATAATAGCCAAAGAATGCTCGATACGCTAAATTTCATCTTTTATTATTACTATAAGTGTATAGTGTCAAAACAATTTCAATCATAAGTATTAATCATAGACGGCATGGGTGCCATATATCATGTCGCCAATACTAGGCTCTACAATCAAAATCGCACATGTCATGTATTGGAAGTTGGATTTTCATCTGTGAACCAAGGCAAGGGATTGTCCTTACCGAATTCGAGATGCTCTAGCCCATGTCTCAGGAACAGAACGCATCGTGCCTTGGAGCGACAGGGCCGGTCCACCGATGTGGATCAAAATGCCTAAACACTACGTTTCCCTACCCTATAGGGTGTCAATGAGTCCAATGACTCCATGGGCTCCACATAGTCACCGATATATCCGAGGCGCCTCGCAATCCAACAAGCACATAAGTCAAACTCGTCAGGGTGTGTCAAACCACTGACGCTACTTCTAGCTAGAAGGAAACGCATGCCCTCTCTGAGGTCCTTCTCCCGTTTCTGGTTCACAACCAGGGTGTGAGGCTCGAGAATCAACGCTACACAAAGCTATGCCACACAGGCCGTGCTTTGATCATCAACCACAAGACTCTGCTTTTCAACAGAAGCCTTGATCATTTGCATCTTAGCATGCCACACAAGCAAACCACTCCATGCAACCAATATCTATCAATTACACAGAATGATATCCAATGTCAGACACACAGTCCATTTACGAGTCTGTTCTGGTTCTGAATGAAACTGGAGGCACCTTGTACCTCGCATATCCATCGATCTCCAAGTACGTTTGGACGATCACTAACTGATTCCCTCCTCTTGGGTGTACGACCCAATCAAGATCATCAGTAATCACCCAAACGATGTGAAGACCTCCAGTCTTCGACCACCGTCTTCAACCTCGACACCACGTCGAATCAGTTATTCAGAATGGGATAAACCCGGTCTTTCTGAATAACTCGCGTATATAATAAACAAGTGTTACACAAACACAACATACGCCTCATTCCAATTCAGAATATTCTTTTATTCAAATATTCTTATACCTTGGGAAAGGTTCCCTTTAATTTTATCAAAGATAAATTATTTAAATTTATTCTTTAATCTTCTTTTGAATATCAATTCAAATTAGTCGGGATTAGCGAACCACATCGAAGTAATCATTTATTTTATTTCCCAATCCCAACCTGTTCATCCGATGAAGTAAAACTGGTCATACTTCATATCTAACACCATAGTGTTATCGGTAAATTCAATTACCATTTCACGTTCAAATCTAATTAAAGATTTAACTATCGCCTGGAGTAAAACTAGTGATACTCCATTCTCGATTATTTCAATCTAATTAAAGATTCATTAAAACTTCACTTGGTTTTAATCTTCCCAATAATCACTATCAATGATTATTTAACTTGGAAATCATATCCTGTCTTTAACTAGGTTATAGAACCAATGTCATTTAAAACACGGTTCACTATAAACCCAAAATCACATTCCATTCCAATTCAATTATTGAAACTTCTGGTTACTTTTAAAACCCTTTCAAATCCAATTTATTTATTTAAAATAAATAAATTATTATTCTAGTTCAAAACTAGTTCATTTCGATAAAAATCTATTTTTATCTTTTCAAATATGGAATTTTTCATCCCAATTCTTCACAAATCATTTCTTATGATTTTACACAAATTATTACTATTTTTAATAATTTTATCAAGGCCCGTACAATCGATTTCCACAAATGGCAATCGAACTGCACTTACAACAACCTTTTCCAAATTCGGTTTGGACATAATTCCAAATCTAACAGTTAGATTTCAAATCTCTAATATTCGTTAGAAATCTCTTTTAGATACGAACCCAATGGTTCTGGTTTTAGGAGAATCCGATGGTCGGATCTCCCGCAATATCAATTCGAAGTGAATGGTCGAAATTCGTGAACTGCCGCGGCGCGGCACGTTCTATTCTGGCCGTTCTATATATATAATATATATTTCATCGATTTCCTTTTAAACCGTATTTTATAAATCGTTTTAAATTCGTTTTCGAAATGATTTCAACTTCATATTCAATTTCGAATCAAAATTGAATATTCCACATTATCGACATACAAATGATAATATTTTCAAAACGTTATATTTTGAAATCACTTCCTTTTCTATATTCATTATAAAAATGAATAAAATCGATATAAATATCGTTGACGTCAAAATGACGCGTATCGAAACAACACGGCTTTATATATTTTTTAATTACTTCATTATTCTGTTCAACACATGAATATTTTCTTCAACAAATGAATATATATTTTTATTCAACACATGAATATATATTTTTATTCAACACATGAATATTTATTTTTCTATTCAGCACATGAATTTGTATTTCTATTCAACACATGAATATTTATTTTTCTATTCAACACATGAATTTATATTTCAATTCAACACATTAATATTTATTCTATTCAACACATGAATTTATATTTCTATTATAATATTCCTTATATTCCAAATTGGAATGAGGCCCAATCAATTACCGTATAACGTTAATTATATGGATTCCATACAATACATGTATATAATAGCAACGATAAATAATCAACCATTATCCAGAGTGCACCACACAACTGCATAAGCATTAAATATAAATAATTAACGCTTACACAGTCTATCAACCCATCGATTGACATACAACTAAACAATCGGGATTAGTGTACATCAAATATCATCCCAATACCCATGTGGGGTTTCACATCAACAAACAAAGATTTTTATTTGTGCAGTTGCGCGATGTGTAAAATTTATCGTCCCAATCAATATCAGTCAAATCGGTGTACATAACAAAATCGTTCGATTTGTAAATGAATATTTATTTTACTTCAACACATGAATATACATTTTATTTCAACACATGAATATATATTTTATTTCAACACATGAATATGTATTTTATTTCAACACATGAATATATATTTTATTTCAACACATGAATATATATTTTATTTCACCCTCACAATAAATTTTCGCAACACAACAAAATCAAACAAGTCGTCCATGGTCTGTGGACGACGGGTGTCGGGTGCTACTAAGCACCGTCTGCATAAAGTGAGGATTTCTCACCAAGAGCTAAACCATATGCCACGACTCTTCATATGTAGGAAATCTTCGCCGTGCTCATCCGTTGTTACTTTCGTCGTCCGTATCCACTACATATATAAAAATCGCATTTTTATATTATCACTTCATGTATAAAAATTATATTTTTATATCGCTCTTCTTCTAATAAAGATTATATTTTTATAGCTCTACCAAAATAAAAATCAGATTTTTATTTTATAAAAAAATCGTATCTTTATTATGCTATCGTATAAATAAAAATCACTTCTTTTTCAGAATAAAAATCACTTCTTTTACATGCTACTAGTATAAAAATCATACCTTTAATATGCTACAGGCATAAAAATCATATCTTTATTATCATACATATATAAAAATTATATTTTTACTATCACACATATATAAAAATTATATTTTTAACCTCTCCATGATATATAAATTATATTTTTAACCTACTACTTTAAAAATAAAAATCCCATTATCATGTCACTTTTATATTCATCAAGATCTAATCCGTAATTCGCTAACTTGTGCATAAAAATCTAATTTTTATATCATTACAAATCAAATTTTCATGCGATTAAAAATCAATTCTTCTTATATTTTTCATATGAATTAAGATCTACTCCTTTCTTGTTTAAAAATCTAAACCTTACTTCATGAAAAATCCAATCTTTACTATATAAAAATCTCGTCTTTATCATAGAAAAAAAATCCCATCTTTATGTGTATAAAAATCTGAATTTAAATATATGAAATTATATATATAACTGGAATTAAAATCAACTTTGTTTAACTCTTTTTTATTTATTTTTATACTTGCAGGGGGCCCCACGGTCAGGGGAGGATCGGCGCCGGAGTGTTGATGGGGTGCGGAGGCGCTGCAATGGCGGTGGATTTGGTGGCGGCTTCCTTCGAGTTGGTTAGGGTTCGGGTTGTAGAGTTTTTAGAGGACGGAGGAGCTTAGGGGGTTGCGGCGCCTGGGCTGGAGAGGGAGGGGGTTTCACCGGAGTTCGGCGGTGGCCAGTTCCGGCGGCGCGATGGAGAAGAAAGGGGGGCGCGATGGATCTGAGGGTAACGGGGTGGTGTTTGTTCGGGTATTTTTTTTCTATTTTTAATTTGAACGACGTATTTGGGAGGGGGGTTGACTTTTGAAAAGAAAAGGAGAGGGGGTAGGGAGTTTATTTATATATATTATTTTATTTATTTATTTATTTCTATAAAGTAAATTTTTATTTCGAACTCTAAATCGAACCCATCGACTGTTGCCCCTAGCTAATTACCCCCATTACGAACACAATGGGATATGTCACGTTATCCAATTCAACTGTTACGATTAGTTTCCATTCAATTTAAAATATAAATCAATGTATATTGAATTTGAACGCACATTTCAATTTACCGGGCCCACATACGGACTCTAAAAATTCACAAAAAATATTTTCTAGATTCGTATTGACGATACGGTCCTAACATAACTGATTTTGTCGAATTCTGAGACCGTTTGAAAAATGGCCATTTTCCAGTCGATTAAATCCAACTGAAATTGGTCAAACACGTTTTCCTTTGCCACGCTCACATATTGATTCAGAAAATTAAGAATTTTGGAATCTAGCAATAATTCGACATCACAGATCCAACAAAAGTGGTTTCGTCGAAAACAGAGGACATTTGCAAAATTTCCATTTTTAAGGGCCAGAATTTCATAGCGACTATTCTGAAATTTCAACTGGGCATAACTTTTTATCCCCGCTATGAAATTTTGATTTTTCGGATTTGTTGAAAAGATATTCTCACATAGATTCTATTATTTTTGGTTTCACTAAAATCCGGTTTATTTTGAATCCTGCACATTCATTTGAAATTTGAAATCGAATTTTCGAACTACTGCGCCATTTTCAGTTCCTTTTATAAATAGAAATAAATATTTATATTCTATCATCGATTCAAATAAATATATATGTTCTAATTCTATTTAAAATAAATTTCTCGTCATTATTATTTAAAATAATCCATTTTAAATATTCAAAGTTCACTAAAACTGCCAAAATAAAAAATTTAAATTGGCTCGGATTTCTGGGTTATCACAATCTCCCTCACTTAAAACTTTTGTCCCCGAAAAGGAACGAAGTCGAAAGTTGTTTTACAAATCAACTCAACTTTCTTTATTTTCTTTACGGCTTAAGTTCTTCAACTTTTCAGTTTCTAAGAACTTTTCAAATTCTTCAAAAATTTGGCTAACACCCTAAATTTTTGAAAAATTTCGCCATAACCTCCCCTGCATCGGGGGCTTCGGGATATTTCAAATAGCCTCCCATGGCCCTCATCAATCCAAAAAGAAAAAGAAACAGCGAAGCGGCTAGCCAATCGGCACATAAAATCATCCAAACCCAAGAAATTAGTAAACATGTACCTATTTGTCGGGCAAACAATTTTATTCTTCTTCTCTAGCCTCCTTGTTATGACCTGTTCAATGTAAGTACATGTACATGCATGCAAATGCGATAAATTTTCAATACAATTCACTATTTGATACAATTTGGCTAAATGGTTCAAATTTTAATTAATCAACCAATAATCAAACAACACAACCAGCAATCAATTAATTGATTAACATTTCAAATTCATAATTCTGATATATAGTCCGAAAATCAGATTTTTGATGCCAAATCACAACAATTAATCCCTATCTAGCTTTGGTTCTCACACCAGTCAAATGGAAATATATAGAAATCCCACTTTCGTCACTCGAATATAAATTCTGATGTTGATATATCAATCATCAGAATCATCCTTGGGCGGCTAGAGTGTAATTCTATATCCATCCAGTATATTAAAATTTCGAATACACGTTTGCAAGGCATATATGCAAAATCTTTATATATCGGATTATCCAAATCAATTAAAAATAATATTCAAATACGAATAATTGATTTAAATTTTCCAAACAAAAATTGTTTTCAATTTAAAAATATACTCTTCACACTCGTTCTAGGATACTACTGATCCTATCTCTAACGAGTCATTCTCATTGGATATTACTAATCCAATTTCTGATGAATTCTTTAGTATGGTTCTAATGTGTCTTGTTTTCTGAGCTCTGTAAACCAAAGCTCTGATACCAACTGCAGTAACCCGTAACTTCCCCGTGAAGGAAAGAGCGAATTGCTTTGAGGACAACAAACATCGGAACACAAACAGAAGAACATTTCATTGTTTATTACAACAATTCCATCAGAATACAAGAATATTACAGAGTATGAATGAATATTACACAGAAAAATATCAGATATTTAAATTACATTTAAATACATCGCAGCGGAAAATAATACAAAACACAACTAGAAGTAATACACGGATACAGAGCTTTTCGAGTATCGTTCCAGCTTTAAATCAGGATCCTGTGAATATAAATCTGCAAACCCAAAACTACTAACTGCCCGTGTCAAAATAAGGGCACCCAGAGTTTAGGTTAAAACAATAAACTCCAGGTCAGTCATGTGACTGGTGTGAGAACTAAAACAGTTATTAATCTTTATTTTCAAAGTTAGGTAAATCAAGGGACCACGCCGGAGGATAGGGTTTTACCTTATTAATCATGTTGCCAATACTAGGCTCTACAATCAAAACCGCACATGTCACGTATTGGAAGTTGGATTTCCATCTGTGAACCAAGGAAAGGGATTGTCCTTACCGAATTTGAGACGCTCTAGTCTGTGTCTCAGGAACAGAACGCATCGTCCCTTGGAGCGATAGGGCCGGTCCACCGATGTGGATTAAAATGCCTGAACACTGCGTTTCCCCACCCTATGGGGTGTCAATGAGTCCAATGACTCCATCGGCTCTACATAGTCACCGATATATCCAAGGCGCCTCGCAACCCAACAACCACATAAGTCAAACTCGTCAGGGCGTGTCAAACCACTAACGCCACTTCAAGCTAGAAGGAAACGCATGCCCTCCCTGAGGTCCTTCTCCCGTTTCTGGTTCACAACCGGGGTGTGAGGCTCGCGAATCAACGCTACACAAAGCTATGCTACACAGGCCGTGCTTTGATCATCAACCACAAGACTCTGCTTTCCAACAGAAGCCTTGATCATTTGCATCTTAGCATGCCACACAGGCAAACCACTCCATGCAACCAATATCTATCAATCGCACAAAATGATATCCAATGGCAGACACACAGTCCATTTACAAGTCCGTTCTGGGTCTAAACGAAACTGGAGGCACCTTGTACCTCGCATATCCATCGATCTCCAAGTACGTCTGAACGATCACTAACCGATTCCCTCCTCTTGGGTGTATGGCCCAATCAAGATCATCAGTAATCACCCAAACGATGTGAAGACCTCCGGTCTTCGACCACCGTTTTCATCCTCGACACCACGTAGAATCAGTTATTCAAAATGGGATAAACCCGGTCTTTCTGAATAACTCGCGTATATAATTGTTAGACCAAAAATTGGTTCTAACACCCAAACTAGTTATGATTTCAATGAAATAGAATCAAAAAGCAGTAAAAAAACACCCGATTTATAGTGGTTCGGCATTAAGGAGCCTACGTCCATTTTGTTTTCTTTTATTGGATGATTTGAATACAAAGACAGCAATAATTCTCACTCAACTTCACAATTACAATGCATAAACTCACTCAAATCTCTCAAATATAGACTTTAAGAGATGGTTTTGGTCTGAATATGATTGTAGAATTCAGTTATGGAGGAAGTAAGAACAGAGAATTTGCAAAAAGATCCTTTCAAATGCCTCTAGATGGTGTATTTATAGGTGAAAAATCTCTTAGAAGTGGCTCCGGTTCGGAATTGTATGGCATCCATCCCTTGAGAGTCGGGTTCTGAGGCTCCAAGATGGCTACAACGCATTGATTTAGTAGGAGATCGTGGGAGAAATGGTCAGACATTGTCCGAGTCTTCAGGAGATATGCGCAGCAACAGTCACAAATTCAATGGGAAAAAAGGGGTTCAGATTGGGCCCTCTAATCCGATCTGGTGAGGCTGCATGCTATCCCTTGATGTTATTTGTGTATTCCTCCGACCCGACAAGGCCGTTTGTTGTTTAATGTGCTGACGCATCTCTCTGATCCGATCCAATGAGGTCACTTGATATCTTTTGTTATTGATGACATATTACCGATCCGATCCATTTCTGCGTCTTTGATCTCTACTCACTTCCTGTGCTACTTTCCTCCGATCCGAACCGAGTGATGACTTTTTCGTTGTTTGCTCTTTGTGTAGCCTAGTTCACAAAGTAGGCTAACATTTTTCCCCCTCGAAGTACACTCTTATCTGAGATAAAGTGTGCTTCGAAGCAGTTTACGAAACATCCTTGATCACTTCCATCTGCTTGTAGTGTCACTTCATGAAGTCTTGGATTTTGCTGCTTATATATATCCATAATCCATATGAATTACTTTCTTCATTTTCAAACAACTTTGAGAGCTTTTATTTAACATCCAGTGATTCTTCCAGGTACGCTTTTTCTTTACTTTTCCTCAAATTCACCCCGCGTGTCAAATCAGTGTTTATAGCCTCCTTCGGTTCGGATTCCGATCTGAATGGATTTTCTCTAGTGGCACATCCGAACAGACACACTGGTATTACTTCACCATGGATCAACAGGCCATAGGGCCTTTGTGGGCTTGACTCTCGTTCCGAACGAGTTGGGAGAAACTGGGAATACGAGTGGTCACTATGATTTCATATAAGTATCCCCCCGTCTCCCTCTTCCTCTTCCTCTTTTATTATCCTCTTCCAACAAAATTTGCATCAAAACCCTAGAATTTTAAAAAATCTGAAACTCTCTCGTTTTAATCCCCGAATCCTACACATAGGTAGTTTTATAATCTCAAATCTCATCTTTATAATTGCTTTTAGCTTAGATTCGCGGTTTCCTTGAGCGATTCTAGCGAGGTATTCAATGGATTTCGTCGCCATGACCTCCTCCACTCTGCCATCGTCGTTAATGGCGTTAAATCTCTCTCGAGGCGACGGTGGAGGGAGTTAAGATTCTTCATTGAGCGTTTGAATGCATCAGTACTCGACTTCAGCTGGGACTTTCAACATAGGATCGAGCTTGACCCAAAGAGGAGGGAAAAAGGGAGAGAAGAAGTGCAGGGGATCGGTTCGGGTGACAAGGAAGAGATGAGAAAAAAGGGAGAAGAGAAGTGCAGGGGATCAGTTCGGATGACAAGACTGAGACGAAAATGGGGTTCAACTGACCGGTTCGGGTCGGTGTTGCAAGCCAAGAGAAGAACAAGATTTACTTGACCGGACCGGATCGTAATGTGAAACAAAGAAGGGGAGAAGCATGGTTGTTCAATTAGATCCGGACCGTCCAAGTACTCACCTCTGAACCGATCCGACTTTGGTCACTGGGCATCAACTCTTGTCCCAGGCTACCACAAGGTTTTCTCCCCGATCTGACCCTAGTGCGTGTATCTGAACCGAACAAAAAAATAGTCCGAGATTGCACATAAAACCTTGCTTAGCTGGTTAAACCAATTCTTAATATAATCTTCAACTTAATGGACAGTTAGGATAGTGCCTTGCGAACATAAACAAATATCAAGAACCGTTCCGAACATTACTGCTTCCTTGGACCTTTACATTATGCTTTCATGTATTTGCTTTGCATCTTTGTCACACGTAGCACACACTTTAGTTCACATACACACACGGGGGACACGGGCAACTTTACTCTAATCCTTGCCATTGTTTCTTCAATAGTCTAGTGATCATGGCCAAGAGACGTTCTTCTAGATTAGCATAGAAGATGGAAATTGCAAAAAATTCTGCGAAATATACTATCGATGACATATCTTCTTCTTCGGACCCTGAATGGGACGACGAGGGCTCAGATTATGAAGTAGGAGCGCATAACAGCGAAACGCCTTCTGGCAGCAAAGTTTCTCTGGGCTATGAAGAGGAAGGAGGGATTGGAGATAATCGAGCTCCTGACGAATTTGAGTCTGCCATCATATTGGAATCACCTCAAGATTATGTTGAATCGACGATTGACAACGACAGACTTGTTCGAATACGCTTAAAGCACGGGATACTGAAAAGGGATACCCTGGTGCCATCGAAAACTGGCCGTCCTCACAATCCCCCAGAAGGATTTATGGCAGTTACTCGCTTGATGTGTATGGTTGGGGCTATTCCACCGTTTCCGTCTTTTGTTGTCGACTTCCTGAGACAGCTGCGGATTGCCCCCATGTAGTTACACCCCAACTCCTATGCTTACTTATATACCTTATATATAGCATACAGAGAGATTTTAGGTACAGAGCCCACTTTCGACGATGTTCACTTTTTTTTATAATTTCAAGCATCGGACTCGAGAAACTCCCTCCTTTTCTTACTTCGAATCAGTCCCAAAAAGCAAAATCATTTCAATGCCATTCAGCAGTAAGACTGGTAATTCTAAGCTAGAATGGTTTTATATAAGGCAATAGCCGGGATGTGCCAGGAGATGGACAAAATCAAGTAAAGCATTGGTTTCCTAGATCTCAACTTTAAATGTTCAAACCAACACATTAATCCGTTTTCTTCTTGTTTGCAGTTGATAATCCAAAACAAATATCGGGTCAAGTGTACTTTGATCGGATGCACCGGCTCCTCAATGAAGACCAAAAATTTCTAACCATCGATGAAGTCCTTAAGGATGAATATCTTCATCTTCACGGGTTGCTGTCCATTACCCGTAGCGTAGGCCACGGGTCGGGTCCATATGTATACATCCCCCCGGTGGACGTAATTCCAGAAACGGGCGAGAGCTCAAAAACCCCCACAATGCCACTTCAAACTTCACCTTCTCCATCTTCAACTCAAGACGATGAGCTGGCCAACACAGCCAAAAAGCACCGAGAAGGGTACATAGTCCCTGAGGATGCTATCTCTCCTGAAAAGTCGACGTCTTCCAAAGAACCGCCAATAGATGCTTCCCAGGGAGATGCCCCTAGTACCGATGATCCTACATTTAAGGGTTTAGGAGATCTCCACTTACCTGAATCTATCTACACTTCAGAGGATTTTGGTACAAATCCTTTAGTTTTCACTTCTTCAGAAGAGACCACTCCCGCTAAGGCCAAAGAGCCCACTCGCACTAGTCTGGCTTCGGACTTGGGTTTGTCGGGGGGAACACCACTTAGGATGTACTTAACACAATAGCACCACACTTCACAGCACTTACTTTTTATGAGAACACTAATTCTGAATTCCATTTACATTGTGGTGCAGGTTCAATGTCTCGTTCTCACTATGACATCAGGAAAATACGTCGCAGCGTGGTCAGGCCCCCTTCCGATGCTGAGCATGACCGTCGTGAAAGCCGGGGTAGAGAGGATAGAAGGCCTCGTGATTCTTATCAATCGCGCACCTCGCGCTCTCGCTCCCCCGTCCGGTCGAACCCAGACCGACATAAAAGCTACCAGAGCCGTCGGGGAGAAGACGCATCGCAACCGAAAGACCAAACTTCTCCTCAGGAAAAACACAGTCGGGAAAGAAGCCCGCCGAAGGACACTAGCTCACGAGGCAAACATAAGGATTCTGATAAACGGTCTGGAAAGAGCAGTGCAGTCATCGTGCCCGCTAAACATAAGGATACTGAGCTAACGTACTGCCCGCCTCCACCGCTGGATGCTGAGTCTAAAGTTAAGCAGGCATATTTGGAGAAACAATTCACCGAACACTACTTTGAAAATATGAATTTCTTACCTGCTCTCGAGCTTATTTCCTCGAGGTGGGCAGACGAGGCCAAAGCAAAGATTGATGCAGTCGAAAAACAATATTCAGAGATGTTCAAGTATTTGCGTAACCTCTCCAGAGTCATTCGAATTTTAATCACGGATACTGAGTCGATGAAAAATACTGCAGCGGCTGACGCAAAAGCCTTGAAAATTTTGGGGAAAGACCTTGAGGATACACAGGCCCAACTTGTCGTCGCTCAATGGGATGCTACCAACTTCAAGCAGCAATTTGAAGAGCTTCAAAAACATTATCATGACTTGCTCGAGTCTCATAGTCAAGAGCGCTTGGAGCTGAAAAAGCAAACAGATGATGCTAAGTCGGATAATGCCAAAATGCAACTTGTTTACACTGCTCTTGAGCGAGAAAAAGCCGAGTTAGCGAGAAAGAATGCCGAATTGGAGAAGAGAAATGCTGACTTGGCTTCCAAGTTGGTGGAGGTCGAGAATAGGGCTGCTCTAGCAGAGGGTAATGTAGAAAGTGTTATTAAGTCAGCCGAAGAGACCCGCAAGCAGCTGTCAGAGGCCCAGGAGGAAGTGCATGGTTTCAGCGAATTACTGATCGAATTCTTTACGCATATAATTCATCGCCGAAACATCTCTTGGATTGAAGATTATCCGACTACCTTGGTTCATGTATAGGGCCAAATTATCGAATGGGAGAAAGAGGAACTCAAGTTAGACTCCGTCGACGAGGACAAGCTTATGGAACAATATCTAAGAGATGATGAACCGACACGCCTAGCCGAGGGACGCCGCCTCATCGCTGCTGCTATGGAGGAAGAGAAGCGGAAGGCCAAACAAAAGAATATCTCTAAGGCTGGTTCTTCTTCCACTACCTCTGAAACTTCTGAAGTAGAGGGATATGACTCTGAAAACCCGGGGATCCCTCAGGCATCTCTTTTATCCCCCATACCCGAGACGGCGTCGGAGACGGCAGTTACTCCAGTTGAGAAATCATCGAAAGGTATTTCTACCTTTTCACCTCAATTCATCAAAGCCGTCTCTACTTTTCATCACATAATCGGACAATCGATGGAGGACCCTTTATTTTCTCCTGAGTTAATAACTGTCGCTTCTCATTCTGTAGGTGTTGAACAGACCGAGAAGGTTGATGGGCCTCAGGGAACCAC
This sequence comes from Allium sativum, assembly GCA_030737875.1. NCBI lineage: Eukaryota > Viridiplantae > Streptophyta > Magnoliopsida > Asparagales > Amaryllidaceae > Allium > Allium sativum. The sequence goes on from CM060919.1 coordinate 438,049,293, forward strand.
CACTGGAGCAAAATCCGCGGAGAAGGCTCAAGGAGAAAAAGACAAGGCTGCCACTATTGATTCAGGAGAGGGAGCTGAACCGTCTAAGGCTGATGCTCCTCACGATGACGAGATGATAGACGCCTTGAAAGACGATGGCGGCAACGAGAGACATGAGGAAGACCCTGAGGTGGCTATAGTTGGGGATTCAAAAAGCGTTGATGACATCACTTTGGTTGCATTGAAAGCCGAACAAGACAAGCATATGCAACTTAAAGTTGAAGACCTGGACCCCGAAAGGCTTAAGCCTCTTGCAGTGGTGGATGCTGGATCAAGTTTAGTTGTTAAGCTTTCAACTAGGTCTATTACAGAAGAGCTTGCTAAAAATTCTTCTCTTGATTCCAGTGTTCCGACTCCCGGGAAAAAATCAATCTATTCCAGCACTTCGGTCACAGGGAGGAAAAAGCCAAAGCGCATTTTAACTGATGCTGAAAGAGAGGCGAAGGATGCTTAGAAGGCTGCTAAAAAATCCAAGTCCACTCCAAAGCCCAAGTGATGAAGTGCTCTGTTTTATTTTAGCATCTAATTGGCCCGCAATTATTGCAGCGAGTGCGGCCCTCGCATCTTCTTTTTCGCTTGTTTTCCTTGTACAAACTCACATGTTTGTGAATAAAAATAGTTTATTTCCTGCAATGTCTGATAGTCGTTAGTTCAGTACTTAAATGAAAATACACAAGTATGTCAAATTAAAGTCATATAATGAAGTCATTGTTGGGGGAAATATGTATGTGCATATATGCCCTCAGTCAATCTTGCGTAACTAAGCAAGGATCATTCAAGATTGGCTAAATCAAAAATCCAATTGCCCCGACGTGGCCATATTCCTTTTGTCGTTGATGCCTATTCTTTCTAGCATCTTTATGCTCTCCTGTCTCGTAGCCAGGTTAGAGTTTCGTTGAGGCGGTCTCTCATCTGGGTGCACCTTCACGTCGTAGAGGACGTCGTCTTCCCGTCCTTTATACTCTCTCTTGTTTCTTGAGAGTTAGAGTTAAGAATGTCGTCTTCCCATTCTTCTGTATTTTGTCGTACAGACAGTCATCTTATTTACTCCTGCACATGGGTCATCCCCAACCTTCTAAATTTAGTTTAACATTTCGTGTTTCACAGTCATGATAGAATAATTGTCGAACGTATAAATAATGCAGGAAAGTAAATGACACAGGATATTTTTATAGTGGTTCAGCTAAGTCGTAGCCTACATCCACTTTATAATCCTTTGTTCACATAAATAGACTTTTTAAGGCAAGTCGTGCCTTTTTACATAGCTTATGAAAACAAAAGAAATGACAATTCATATTTAGCTCGGATATCGTCATAAGTGTTAAGCGTTCCAAGCTCTGGGAATCTCTTCACCGTCCACGGTCGTTAACTTGAATGCTCCTGTATCAAGCTTCCGTTGGATGGTGAATGGCCCTTCCCATTATGGACCCAGTTGGGTCGACGTCGGGAAGACTCGCTGCAGTACTAGGTCTCCTGGTTCAAAGGTTTTGAAGCGAACTTTTTGGTCATAATAGCATGCTACTTGATGTCAATGTCTTGAGGCACGCAAGTCGGCTTCATCTCTTTTCTCTTCAATCATATAAGGAGATTCTAGGAGAAGTGCTTTATTCGTCATCGGGTCATAGTACGCAACTCAATGAGAAGGGACTTCTAATTCTACCAGGATCACTACTCCTAACCCAAAGGAAAGTGAATAGGGAGTATGGCCGGTAGCTGTCTTAAAGGTTGTCCTGTAGGCCCACAGAGCTAATGGCAACTCGTCCACCCATCTAGCTTTGGCCCGCTCCAACTGCTTCTTCAAAATTGATTTAATGACTTTGTTTATGGCTTAGACCTGGCCATTTGATTGCGGGTGAGCTACTGCAGTATATCGTTTATCAATCTTGTATTTCTGGTAAAAAAATTTGAACTCGATGCTGTCAAACCGTGTCCCATTATCAGTTATGATGGTCTTCGGTATCCCAAATCGACAAATAATTTTTGTCACCACAAAGCTGATCACTTTCCTTGCCGTGATGGTTGTTAGAGGTTCTACTTCCACCCACTTTTTGAAGTAGTCCACGACAACGATCGCATACTTAGCTCCTCCTCTGGCAATAGGTAGCACTCCAATAATATCAATCTCCCACATGGCAAACGGCCACGGACTTACCATCGACTTGAGCTGAGTTGGAGGTGCTCTGGGAACTTTGGAATATCTTTGATCTAACGCAGCGTCGTGAATAATCAGCCGCGCCTTTATTCACGGTAGGCCAGAAATATCCGTACCGTAATTTTTTCTTTGCCAGGGTTTGACCCCCAGTGTGATCTCCACACTCACCTTCGTGCACTTCTCGCAGTACACGTTTAATGTCGTCTTGTGCGATACACCACAATAGGGGCATTGAAAACCCTTGACGATAAAGGACGTCATCCTGTAACACTTATCTTGCAGCCTTACGTATTACAGCTCGTTTTTCGCTCTTTTTTAACGAGAGTGTTCCGTCCTTGAGAAAATTCTTAATTGATGTCATCCAAGATTCTCTTTCTGGTTTGACTTCCAAGGCTAGCTCTGCTTCCATTAGGTCGAAGCTTGGTGAGTCCAACGCCTCGATCGGGACCATTTCGATTTTTTAGGGTTATCATAACTTGCTAATTTCGCCAGTCGGTCTGCTTTCTGATTTTCTGTTCTTGGAATGTGTGTTATGTTATAATGCTCCAATCCTTCCAATAATTCCTTTACCTTTTTGAGATAAGCACTGAGTCGAGGTCCTTTAGCAGTAAATTCTTCCCGAACTTGACATACAACTATCTTGGAATCGCAATATATATCTAATGTCTTCACTCGTAAATCTTTGGCGAGTTTCAGCCCAGCAATTAGGGCTTCCTACTCAGAATCATTGTTAGTAGCAGTAAATTCCAACCGTAATGCGTAATAAATAGATCGTCCTTCAGGAGTTATTAAAACAACTCTGGCGCTGGACTTTCTATCGTTCTTGGCTCTGTCCGTATATAGTTTCCACGGACTGAGCTCCAACTCTTGATCCAAAGTAACTGTCTTGTCACCCACCATTTCTTCTTCAGGAATTGTAAATTCAGCTATGAAGTCGTCCAAGGCCTGCCCCCCTTATTGATCTTCGAGGCTGAAAGTTTAGATCAAACTGACTCAGCACGATATTCCATTTGAGTAACTGCCCTGATGCTTCAGGTTTCTGCAGCACTTGTCTCAAAGGTTGATCGGTATATACAATTATCGGGTGTGCCTGGAAGTAATGGCGGAGTTTACGGGAGGCAATCAGGAGGTTATAAGCAAGCTTCTCTATCTTTAGATAGTTACGTTCTGTAGCAGCTAGTTTTTTTTACTTACGTAATACACAGGTTTCTGGACTTTATCCTCTTCACGTACTAATGTTGTGCTGATGGTGTGAGACGATACTGCCAATAGACGAACAAATCCTCGTGTTCCACAGGCTTTGATAATATGGGAGGCTTTTCTAAAATGTCTAACAAATTCTGGAATGCCTCTACACAGTCGGGAGTCCACTCAAAATTTCGCTTTCCCCGTTTTATGAGATCGAAGAAAGGTACACACTTGTCTGTTGCCTTGGAGATGAACCTGCCTAGTGCTGCGACCTTGCCAGCTAAGCTTTGAACATCCTTAATCTTCCGTGGCTCCTCTATGTTCTTGATTGCTGCTATTTGGTCCAGATTGATTTCATTTCCTCTGGAACTCACGATAAAGCCGAGGAACTTGCGTGACGCCACGCCAAAGGAACATTTCAAAGGGTTCAACTTCATCCCATACTTTCGTAGTATGCCGAATATTTCTGCTAAGTCCTTCGTATGATCGGGAGATTGCTTGGATTTCACGAGCATATCATCCACGTACACTTCCATGGTTTTCCCGATTTGGTTGTAAAACACGCGGTTGACTAGGCGCTGATACGTGGCTCCCGCATTTTTCAGCCCAAATGGCATTACCACGTAACAATACAATCCCAAGTCTGTGATTAAGCTTGTATGCTCTTGATCTGGTATGTGCATGGGAATTTGATTGTACCCGGAATAGGCATCCATAAAGGATAAGAGTTCATGCCTGGCCGTTGAATCTACTAGTCGATTAATTCTGGGGAGGGGAAAGCTATCCTTCGGGCAAGCCTTGTTCAAATAAAAAAAGTCAATGGACGTTCTCCACTTCCCATTTGACTTTTTGACCAGGACAGGATTCGATATCCAGTCGGGATATTTTGAATCCTTAATGAATCCATTGCCTTTTAATTTTTCTTCTTCTTCTTTCAAAGCTGCTGACCGCTCTGGACCTAACGTCCGTCTCTTCTGCTTGACTAGTGGGTGCTTTGGATTGATACACATAGAGTGGCTCATGATGGTAGGCGAAATCCCACACATGTCAGCGTGAGTCCAGGCAAACACATCCAGATTTTCCTTCAAGAAATCAGCCAATTTGCTTGCTCTAACTAGATCTAGTTGCAAGCTGATCTTTAGTACTTTTGTTGGATCAGTTTCATCAATAGGTATGTCGATTGTTATTTCGTTGGGAGTTGCCTTCATGTCCCCGGGTTCTCTATCCTCTCTGGGATCTATATCCTCGAGCACGTCTGAGGGCGACTCTCTTGGGGTAGGACCCCTTAGTTGCTATGCTGAGGCCCCATTTGGAGAGGCGGAATCGTCTTTAGCATCTATATTCAGCCCCTTCATTAGCATCTTTAACTTTTCCACGTAACAAGCTCGTCCCGTAGCTTGGTCGCCTCTCATCGTCCCAACTCCCGAATCAATCGGTAATTTTAGCAGCAAACACCAAGGCGCAATACATGCCCTAAATTCGGCAAGGGCTGATCGGCCTACGAAGGCATTATAAGGTGACTCCAAATCCAGACCTACAAACGGAAGGATCCTTACTCTCTGGAGGTCCCCCTGCCCTAGTGTGACTAGTAATTCCACAAAACCCATTGGAGCAGTAGATACTCCGTTAAAACCGCGTATCCATCCTTGACATGGCTTCAGATCTTTTGCTTCGAGCCTCATTTGTTTGAAGGCTTTCTTGAAGAGGATATTGACCGAGCTTCCATTGTCCTCTAACACCTTATGGACCAGAGCGGGGCCAATTGTCGTGGTTATCACTAGCGGATCGTCGGTTGGGGATTGAACTCCAAACTCGTCTCTATTGCGGAATACGACATCATCGGACATCGTTTTTTGCTGTTTTATTGGCGTGGCGCCTTCAAGGCTGCTGCATTATCCTACTTCATGATGCTTGGAGGCATTGAAGTACTGGTCCAGTGCTTTAAAAATACGACAAACCAAGTGAGGCCCGCCTATAATGGAGTTAATGACGATCCTCTTACCTTTTTGCTGAGCCGTGGGTTTTGGAGCATGCCGTTCTTGGTTCGGGCTTGTCCCCCTTGCCCCCTGTCCCTTGGGGCTGCTTTGTACTCATCCAACTTCCCTTCTAGCAGCAATTTTTCGACGATATCCCTCAAATGACGACACTCATTAATGGAATGACCGTGCGTGCCATGAAACAAGCAAAACTTTCCTGTTTCAATCTCCTTCTCAGTAGAATCTCTGGGTGGTGGTTCTCTGTACTGCAATATGCTGTATGTGTCTAGATAAATGTTCTCCAACGTATCATTTAACGGCGTATAATTTTCAAAACTCTAGAATCTGGGTCTTTTATGAAGATGTATGCGTTTACTTGCCGAGTATAATAAACACAAGGATCGTGTAATATGACAAACAATATTCAAGTATAAAGTAATAGCTAATCGCAGATAAGCAAATAAAGTAAATGCAATAAAAAGGAAAAATCACACTAGGGCTTTTTATACTGGTTCGGAGCACCGTCCTACGTCCAGTCCCAGACCTCTCTCTGGATTTTCACTAATCAACAACCTCGCTTCACCCGGAGGAACAGGTTCACAACACACCACTTGATTTCACGAGCCACAAGCTTACCCACTTGATTTCACGGGCCACAAGCTTACCCACCTGATTTGAACGGCTACAGGCTTACCGGAATTTCAATACAAAGTAGTTGATGATTGACTATATACTGTGTCTTCAATACACAGACTAGTCACTTGTAGTACACCCTTCCTATAATCTTATCCTCGAGTATATACTTTGAATACGTAGATTTAAGGAAGTAGAATGCTTATTTAATCAAAAGATATGAAATAATTTCAATGATTCAATAAGCAATTGAAATATTTGAGAGCTTTTAGAATGCAAGAATATTTAGAAAGTAAGATCAGAATTTAGAGCAAGAATCGGTGATTTGAATGTATGATTTCAAGTCTATTTATAGTGTAGAATAGTTGCATTCCTTCATGAAGAGTTTCTACAAAAGATTGCATCTGTTTCCATTGAAAATTGAAGAGAAAACTCTTGATGAATGGAAGCAACCCTTCATAAAAAAGCTTGCTGTTCGGAACCGGTCGACTGGTTGAAAATCACCGGTCGACTGGTTGAAAATCACCGGTCGACTGGTTAAGTTTCTGGAAATTTAAATAATCAAAAAAATAGCCGTTATATGCAAACACAGTAAAACCGGTCGACCGGTCCTTTTTTGGGCGGTCGGCCGTTTTCTGGCTATGGACCAGAGGACATCGGTCCATAGTCTATATCACTCTGCACTCTTTCCCGGTCAGATCCTGGACCGTTTGGGCTTTTTCTATGACTTTTCAATTCCTCAAATATACAGATTTCAGCAACGAAGATATGATATTGTTTTGTGCATTCGTGTTATACTTTGAGGATAGATTTTAACATATTTCTAACACGACTCAAAGTAAAAAAAACTTGTCTCTATGAAATAATCTTCATTGCACCTTTATATGTTGGCATCGATCAAAATCTTGTCTCAACATTCTCCCCCTTTTTGATTGATGACAACACCTTGGATTTTCTCCCTCTAAATATAAAGCTCCCCCTGAATTTCTCAACATTTGTTAGTTCATAATATAAATAATCTTACCTTTTGATTCCTGCATTAACAAATGTTAGATCACATATACTATTACCATGTTAAGCACATAATTTTAAATGATAGTATATGTAACATGAATGATATGAATAATCATAAGAGAAAATATTTCTCCCCCTTTGTCATCGATTAAAAAGAATAAATACCATAATAAGAACAGTAATCGAGAGTAGTAGAGAATACAAATAATTAGCACCTTTAGGGATATTGAATCATGTGATTTTTTTTGATAAGCTGAGTTTTCAACGATATTCAGAGAGGTCGAATAACCTTCTCTTTATTGTGGTGTACCTGCGAAAAGTATAAGATATATAGTTTTGGTACCCACTTGCTTTGTTTGGGTCCATGGGTTAGATGGAAGGTAACCATACCCAAGAGGGTTTAATGGAACCTTTAAAGATAAAATTTTCATTATTAACCACTGAATCAAAATAATCATCGATATATTTTTCTCTGTTTTCCCAACTTACAGGAACCCAAATACTTAAGTAATCTCTAGTGATATTCCTATTCGTACTTCTATATTTATTATAAATATCGCTAGTCATAGAAGTATTTGAATTTCTATAATAATTGGGTTTTGGATGTGCATTAGTACTAGCAGTGATATTCTTATTGTACATAAAAGCATATCTAGTACTATTTCTATGATTATTATATCCTATACCACTTTTGTCATGTAAAGGTCGAGATCTAGATAAAATCAGGTTTAAATCATTTTGACCTTTATTAAATTTCGCGAATTTATTTGTACATTTGATTCCACAGTCGCGATTGATATTTTCAAAAGAAACTTTGCTATTAATACCCTTATTTAATTCAGAATTCTTCCTTTTTAAAGTTCTATTCTCATTTTCGAGACAAGTAATTTGAGATTCTGAATTATATAACGATGATTGTAATTTTTCAACATTTTCTTTTGATTTAGAGATTGCTTTTTGCAAAATATTATTATTCACCTTTAAAATCTCATATTCTTTAGATAATTCTAAATTCTTTTCAGTTAAAGCTCCATTCTCTTTTTCAAGAGACGAAATTAAAGAACTAGAATTATTTAAAGAATCTTCTAATGATATATTTCTATTTTGCAAAAGATCGATTTCCTTTAAAAGAACATTGTTTTTATCTTCTAGTCGCTCATTTTCTTTTTGAAGTAAATCTTTTTGAGAAACAAGCTCTTCTAAGATATTTTCAAAATATTTGGCTTGCTTTCCGAACGATTGTTTTCTTCTTTTAATTTGGAATTTTCTTGCTTGTAATTTTTTGACATAGCTAAAACGACTGTATTGAGTTTCAATAATTTTTCATGGTCTAACAAAAGATCTTTATATAATGAATCTGTACATACCGATTGTGATCTGACTTTAGCCATGAGACACTTGTTTCCTTGCTCACCTGATTCTGCTTTGTTGCTCTTCCATTTTCTAATTCCCTGACTAGATTTCTTTATAGCCATTTGTTCTAGGATGTTGTTACGATCTCTAGAATGCCAGGCTCTGATACCAATTGAAGATGTATGCGTGTACTTGCCGAGTATAATACACACAAGGATTGTGTAATATGACAAACAATGTTCAAGTATAAAGTAATAGCTAATCGCAAATAAGCAAATATAGTAAATGCAGTAAAAAGGAAAAATCACACCAGGGCTTTTTATACTGGTTCGGAGCACCATCCTACGTCCAGTCCCAGACCTCTCTCTGGATTTTCACTAATCAACAATCTCGCTTCACCCGGAGGAACAGGTTCACAACACACCACTTGATTTCACAGGCTACAAGCTTACCCACTTGATTTCACGGGCCACAAGCTTACCCACTTGATTTCACGGGCCACAAGCTTACCCACTTGATTTCACGGGCCACAAGCTTACCCACCTGATTTGAACGGCTACAGGCTTACCGGAATTTCAATACAAAGTAGTTGATGATTGACTATATACTGTGTCTTCAATACACAGACTAGTCACTTGTAGTACACCCTTCCTATAATCTTATCCTCGAGTATATACTTTGAATACGTAGATTTAAGGAAGTAGAATGCTTGTTGAATCAAAAGATATGAAATAATTTCAATGATTCAATAAGCAATTGAAATATTTGAGAGCTTTTAGAATGCAAGAATATTTAGAAAGTAAGATCAGAATTTAGAGCAAGAATCGGTGATTTGAAAGTATGATTTCAAGTCTATTTATAGTGTAGAATAGTTGCATTCCTTCATGAAGAGTTTCTACAAAAGATTGCATCCGTTTCCATTGAAAATTGAAGAGAAAACTCTTAATGAATGGAAGCAACCCTTCATAAAAAAGCTTGCTGTTCGGAACCGGTCGACTGGTTGAAAATCACCGGTCTACTGGTTAAGTTTCTGGAAATTTAAAGAATCAAAAAAATAGCCGTTATGTACAAACACAGTAAAACCGGTCGACCGGTCCTTTTTTGGGCGGTCGACCGTTTTCTGGCAATGGACCGGAGGACTCGGTCCATAGTCTATATCACTCTGCACTCTTTCCCGGTCGGATCCTGGACCGTTTGGGCTTTTTCTGTGACTTTTCAATTCCTCAAATATACAGATTTCAACAACGAAGATATTATATTGTTTTGTGCATTCGTGTCATACTTTGAGGATAGATTTTAACATAATTCTAACATGACTCAAAGTAAAAAAAACCTTATCTCTATGAAATAATCTTCATTGCACCTTTATATGTTGGCATCGATCAAAATCTTGTCTCAACATTTTATTAGAGCTATTCCCATGGTTTCTGTTCCTTCTATTGCCGTTCCCATTTCTGTTGCTATTACCACCACTCTGGTTGCCAACATTTACTTCCACTTTTCCTGAACTGTCACCAGACTGTTTCACGGCGACATTGCTCTGGACACCTTCCTTCGAGGCCCCTTTGGACTTTCTCTTTCGATTTGCCTTAGCTTCTTCTCGCCTTAAACGGACATTAGCCTTTTCATAGAATAATTCTCTTGTAGGAGGTGGTTTTCCAGCCAAGTAATCCCCGAACTCTGTGTCGGGATCTACTCCTTCTATCAAGGCCATCAGGATAGTGGGCTCATGGGGATCAGTGATTTCGGTGACGGCCAGGTTGAAGCGATCCAAATATGACTTCAAAGATTCTCCTGGGCCCTGTTTAATTCGTGACAATTCTATGACGGTCTTGGACTTTTGGGCATGGAGTCGGAACTGATTCATGAAACACTCACTCAATTCTATGGAATTTGACACCGACCGAGGAGGAAGTCGAGTGAACCACATTAACGCTACATCTTCAAGATAATTGGGAAAAGCTTTGCATTTTATGGCATCTGGAGCTGCTGCTGCGCTCATAAACCATGTATATCTCATCAGATGCTGCCCTGGGTCTGTTCTTCCTGAATATCGATCCATCTGAGGCAAGTTGAATCGTCGGGGGAACTGGAAATTCTGGATGTCATCTGTAAAAGGGGTATAACTTCGCTCAATGCCACAATCTTCATTAGTATACCACCGGCTTTCAGACATAATCTGGCGCACCATTGCCCAAACATCGGCATTGGTTAATGTCTGCACTGGCTCTCTAGATCTGATGTTCGGATTACCCCTGTGTTCCTGATCAGTGGATAACCTTCTGTTTTTGGCGGAAGCCCCTTTACGTTGTTCTCTGCGCTCCCGATCAACCTCTGAAGGTAGAGGTTGGAGAAGTTGTTGCTGTGTGGGGTTAGTAATATTAGGATCCCTGGGTAAGATGTGGGATCCGCGCATAGGTAGTAACATAGGCTGTTGCGGACTCGGGTCATCAGGGCCCAATACAAGAGAAGCATCTTCTCGGGATCCTAAAGATCCGAAAGTCAATTGATCTAAGTTCTGAGGTCGTTCAAGCAGCCTTCTCTCGCGAGGACATTCCTCCTCCGAAGAAGACGAATCATCTGTAGGAATACAGTACAGTGGGGAAGGAGTTCTCTGCCTCCGGAGTTCTTGTAATTATCTACCCATGGTGGTCATGTTTTCCTGCATGCTAAGGTTGTCACGCCTTTGGGCTTCCAATGCTTCTTTAGTGCTCTGAAGTATGTCAAGAAAACGTGAAAAATCTCCCTGAGTAATGGGCGCATATGGATTAGGCTGAACATTAGTCACCGTGGCCGGAATCGGATCATTGGGGGGAGCTCGAGTAGAAGTTCCAGGCTCACTCTGGTTCGGATCGGTTTGGTTCACAGCAGCCTGGTCAGTGCGGTTCGGATGGAGAGAGTGAGAGCCCCAACATCATTGGTTTGGATCGGATCACCACCACGGATCGGATTGTCAGTTCGGATCGATGTTAACACGATCCGGTTCGTTTTTTCTTGATTAGAATGATCTGCTCCAGAGCTTTGATCGCGTGACCTTGTTAACACGATAGCTTGTTGATCTTCTCTGGAATCATTTCCCTTTGCACCTTGCACTTCTTTTACTTTGGTCTTAGCCATAACACTTGATTCTTCAACGGTTAGTCAACAAATACTGAAAGATGTCAGAGAGAAGGGATTACTTCTTTGAACTTGAAGGTCCAAATAGTAGAATGATAATCCCGAAAAAGCTGAGAAGTAAAAAGTTTCTCAGTGAAAGCACCAAAATGTTAGACCAAAAATTGGTTCTAACACCCAAACTAGTTATGATTTCAATGAAATAGAATCAAAAAGTAGTAAAGAACACATGATTTATAGTGGTTCGGCATTAAGGAGCCTACGTCCACTTTGTTTTCTTTTATTGGATGATTTGAATACAAAGACAACTATAATTCTCACTCAACTTCACAATTACAATGCATAAACTCTCTCAAATCTCTCAAATATAGACTTTAAGAGATGGTTTTGGTGTGAATATGATTGCATAATTCGGTTATGGAGGAAGTAAGAACTGAGAATTTGCCAAAAGATCCTTTCAAATGCCTCTAGACGGTGTATTTATAGGTGAAAAATCTCTTAGAAGTGGCTCCGGTTCGGAATTGCGTGGCATCCATCCCTTGAGAGTCAGGTTCGGAGGCTCCAAGATGGCTACAGCCCATTGATTTAGTAGGAGATCGTGGGAGAAATGGTCAGACCTTATCTGAGTCTTCAGGAGATATGCGCAGCAACGGTCACAAATTTAATGGGAAAAAAGGGGTTTGGATCGGGTCCTCCGATCCGATCCGGTGAGGCTGCATGCTATCCTTTGATGTTGTTTGTGTATTCCTCTGATCCGACGAGGCCGTTTGTTGTTTAATGTGCTGACGCATCTCTCCAATCCGATGAGTCACTTGATATCTTTTGTTATTGCTGACATATTACCGATCTGATCCGATGTGATTTCTGCGTCTCTGATCTCTACTCACTTTCTGCGCTACTTTCCTTCGATCCGAACCGATTGATGACTTTTTCGTTGTTTGCTCTTTGTGTAGCCTAGTTCACAAAGTAGGCTAACAATAATAAACAAGTGTTACAAAAACACAACATACGCCTCATTCCAATTCAGAATATTCTTTTATTCAAATATTCTCATACTTTGGGAAAGGTTCCCATTAATTTTATCAAAGATAAATTCTTTAAATTTATTCTTTAATCTTCTTTTGAATATCAATTCAAATTTGTCGGGATTAGCGAACCACACCGAAGTAATCATTTATTTTATTTCCCAATCCCAACCTATTCATCCCATGAAGTAAAACTGGTCATACTTCATATCTAACACCACGGTGTTATCGGTAAATTCAATTACCATTCCACATTCAAATCTAATTAAATATTTAACTATCGCCTGGAGCAAAACTGGTGATACTCCATTCTCGATTATTTCAATCTAATTAAAGATTCATTTAAACTCCACTTGGTTTTAATCTTCCTAATAATCACTATCAATGATTATTTAACTTGGGAAATCATATCCTGTCTTTAGCTGGGTTAAAGAACCAATGTCATTTAAAACACGGTTCACTATAAACCCAAAATCACATTCCATTCCAATTCAATTATTGAAACTTCTGGTTACTTTTAAAACCCTTTCAAATCCAATTTATTTATTTAAAAATAAATAAATTATTATTCTAGTTCAAAACTAGTTCATTTCGATAAAAATCTATTTTTATCTTTTCAAATATGGAATTTTTCATCCTAATTCTTCACAAATCATTTCTTATGATTTTACACAAATTATTACAATTTTTAATAATTTTATCAAGGCCCGTACAGTCGATTTGCACAAACGGCCATCGAACTGCACTTACAACAACCTTTTCCAAATTCGATTTGGGCATAATTCCAAATCCAACTGTTAGATTTCAAATCTCTAATATTCGTTAGAAAGCTCTTTTCGATTCGAACCCAACGGTTCTGGTTTTAGGAGAATCCGACGGTCGGATCTCCCGCAATATCAATTCGAAGACAATGGTTGAAATTCGAGAACTGCCGTGGCGCGACGAGTTCTATTCTGGCCATTCTATATATATAATATATATATTACATATTTTCGTCGATTTCCTTTTAAATCATATTTTATAAATCATTTTATATTCATTTTCGAAATGATTTCAACTTCATATTCAATTTCGAATCAAAATTGAATATTCCACATCATCGATATACAAATGATAATATTTTCAAAACGTTATATTTTGAAATCACTTCCTTTTCTATATTCATTATAAAAATGAATAAAATCGATACAAATATCGTTCATGTCAAAATGGCGCGTATCTAACCAACACGGCTTTATATATTTTTCAATTACTTCATTATTCTATTCAACACATGAATATTTTCTTCAACACATGAATATATATTTTTATTCAACACATGAATATATATTTTTATTCAACACATGAATATTTAATTTTCTATTCAACACATGAATTTGTATTTCTATTCAACACGTGAATATTTATTTTTCTATTCAACACATGAATTTATATTTCTATTCAACACATGAATATTTATTCTATTCAACACATGAATATTTATTCTATTCAACACATGAATTTATATTTCTATTATAATATTCCTTATATTCCAAATTGGAATGAGGCCCAATCAATTACCGTATAACGTTAATTATATTGATTCCATACAACACATGTATATAATAACAACGATAAATAATCAACCATCATCCAGAGTGCACCACACAACTGCATAAGTATTAAATATAAATAATTAACGCTTACATAGTCTGTCAACCCATTGATTGACATATAACTAAACAATCGGGATTAGTGTACACCAAATATCATCTCAATACCCGTGTGGGGTTTCACATCAACAAACACAAATTTTTATTTGTGCAGTTGGGCGATGTGTAAAATTTATCGTCCCAATCAATATCAGTCAAATCGGTGTACATAAACAAATCGTTCGATTTGTAAATGAATATTTATTTTACTTCAACACATGAATATATGTTTTATTTCAACACATGAATATGTATTTTATTTCAACACATGAATATATATTTTGTTTCACCCTCAAAATCAATTTTCGCAACACAACAAAATCAAACAAGTCGTCCATGGTCTGTGGACAACGGGTGTCGGGTGCTACTAAGCACCGTCTGCATCCTAGTATATATTTCAACTAGGAAATAAAATAAAAGTGAGGAGTTCTCACCAAGAGCTAAACCATACGCTACAACTCTTCATATGTAGGAAATCTTCCCCGTGCTCGCCTTTTGTTACTTTCATCGTCCGTATCCACTACATATATAAAAATCGCATTTTTATATTATCACTTCATGTATAAAAATTATATTTTTATATCGCTCTTCTTCTAATAAAGATCACATTTTTATAGCTCTACTAAAATCAGATTTTTATTTTATATAAAAATCATATCTTTATTATGCTATCATATAAATAAAAATCACTTCTTTTTCAGAATAAAAATCACTTCTTTTACATGCTACTAGTATAAAAGTCATACCTTTAATATGCTACAAGCATAAAAATCATATCTTTATTATCATACATATATAAAAATTCTATTTTTATTATCATACATATATAAAAATTATATTTTTAACCTCTCCATGATATAAAAATTATATTTTTAACCTACTACTTTAAAAATAAAAATCCCATTATCATGTCGCTTTTATATTCATCAAGATCTAATCCTTAATTCGCTAAATTATACAGAAAAATCAAATTTTTATATCATTACAAATCAAATTTTCATGCGAATAAAAATCACATCTTCTTATATTTTTCATATGAATAAAGATCTACTCCTTTCTTGTTTAAAAACCTAAACCTTACTTCATGAAAAATTCAATCTTTACTGTATAAAACTCACGTCTTTATCATAGAAAAAATCTCATCTTTATGTGTATAAAATTCTAAATTTAAATCTATGAAATTATATATATATAACTGAAATTAAAATCAACTTTGTTTACCTCTTTTTTATTTTATTTTTATACTTGTAGGGGGGCCCACGGTCAGGGGAGGATCGGCGCCAGAGTGCTGATGGGGTGCGGAGGCACTGCAATGGCGGCGGATTTGGTGGCGGCTTCTTTCGAGTTGGTTAGGGTTCGGGTTGTAGAGCTTTTAGAGGAGGGAGGAGCTTAGGGGGCTGCGGCGCCTGGGCTGGAGAGGGAGGGGGTTTCACCGGAGTTCGGCGGTGGCCAGTTCCGGCAGCGCGACAGAGAAGAAAGGGGGGGCGCGATGGATCCGAGGGCGACGGGGTCGTGTTTGTTCGGGTATTTTTCTCTATTTTTAATTTGAACAACGTATTGGGGAGGGGGTTGACTTTTGAAAAGTAAAGGAGATGGGATGAGGGAGTTTATTTATACATATTATTTTATTTATTTATTTAATTCTATAAAGTAACTTTTTATTTCGAACTCTAAATCGAACCAACTGACTGTCACCTCTAGCTAATTACCCCCATTCCGAACACAATGGGTATGTCACGTTAGCCAATTCAACTGTTACGATCAGTTTCCGTGCAATTTAAAATATAAATCAATGTATATTGAATTTGAACGAACATTTCAATTTACGGGCCCACATACGGACTCTAAAAATTCCCAAAAAATATTTTCTAGCTTCGTATTGACGATACGGTCCTAACAAAACTAATTTCGTCAAATTCTGAGACCGTTTGAAAAATGGCCATTTTCCAGTCGATTAAATCCAACAGAAATTGGTCAAACACGTTTTCCTTTGCCACACTCACATATTAATTTAGAAAATTAAGAATTTTGGAATCTAGCAATAATTCGACATCACGGATCCAACAAAAGTGGTTTCGTCGAAAACAGAGGTCGTTTGCAAAATTTCCATTTTTAAGGGCTAGAATTCCATAGCGACTATTCTGAAATTTCAGCTGGGCATAACTTTTTATCCCCACTATGAAATTTTGATTTTTCGGATTTGTTGAAAAGATATTCTCACATAGATTCTATTATTTTTGGTTTCACGAAAATCCGGTTTATTTTGAATCCTGTACATTCATTTGAAATTTGAAATCGAATTTTCGAACTACCGCGCCATTTTCAATTCCTTTTATAAATAGAAATAAATATTTATATTCTATCGTCGATTCAAATAAATATATATGTTCTAATTCTATTTAAAATAAATTTCTCGTTGTTATTATTTAAAATAATCCATTTTAAATATTCATTCACTAAAATTGCCAAATAAAAATTTTAAATTGGCTCGGATTTCCGGGTTATTACGGCTAGCCTAAAAACTATTATTGGCGAACTCCACTAGTGGAAGGTGCTCTTCCCATGTTCCTCTGAAGTCTAGAATGCATATGTAACACCCCGAATTTTAGTGAATACTAAAATTCACTAATTACAGGATAAATAATCTCAGATGTGGGAATTGGGGGAAACGGGCTGCGTCATTGCGTTCGTCTCGAAAAAAATACGCGAAATAGAGTCCGAGTTTGCGTAAAACGGGTACCGTATGAAAGAGATAAGGACGAACGAAGTTAGGCAGAAAAACCAGAAACAGGCCAGAAATGCACTGGCGCACTTATGAAGTGCGCCAGAACAAAGATGCACTGGCGCACTTGTGAAGTGCGCCAGTACAAAGATACACTGGCGCACTTGTGAAGTGCGCCCGTGCCGAGCCAAGAAACCTGCACAGTTTCTAGAGAGTTCTGTGGTTGGGTGCACCAGTTTGGGGTTTGGGCTTGGTCTTAGGGCTGGTTTCTAGAGATTTCCTAAATCTAAGGGTCTTAATCTAATCTAGGGTTAATCTAAGGGCCTAAAACACTCACCTAATCCTATAAATAAGACCCCAACCCTACCCTAATTCATCCATAATTAAGTCTTGTAACTAAACTATGGCAAAATGAAATTTGAGCATGGCCTCCACTAGTTCATAAAGAAAGTTGCAAGCTAATCCCTCTCTAATCAATCTCTAATCATCATTATCTTCATAGTTTGCAACTAATTCTACTTCATAAGGTTGCTAATCTTAAGTTTGGTGAGTTTCTATCACTTTAACATCAATTGTTAAAGTAAGTAGATTAGGTGTAATGAGACTTATGGTCTTAAATGCGGATTAGTGAGTTTGAATCATGTATAATGATATGTTACTCTATGTTGTTCTATGTTTATGAATATTTGATAAGATGGTTTATGCATGCTTAATAAGTTGATTTATGCATGTTTAACAAGTTGATTTATGCATGTTTAACAAGTTGGGTTATGCATGTTTAACAAGTGGGTTTATGCATGTTGAGTATGTACGTTTATGCAAGTTTAGTATGATATATGTTATGTTTACATGATGCTAAATATGCTAGTTGTGGACTATGTGATCATATACATGTTGTGCAAGTTCATGAAGATATGCTATGCAAGTTACATGTATGTTAATATGCAAGATATGCTATGAAAGTTACATGTATGTTAATATGCAAGATATGCTATGAAAGTTACATGTATGTTGATATGCAAGATATACTATGCAAGTTACATGTTTGTTAATATGCAAGTTCATGATGACACATTATGCAAGTTTAAGAGTTAATGTGCAAGTATATGGATGCTTATGCAAGTCATGTATATGTTTAAAAGCAAGATCTATGTGATATGCAAGTTATGCATGCTTATGCGAGTATATGAATGCTTATGCAAGACATGATATGCATAAAAGACATGATATGCAAGTTATGCATGTTATTGCAAGTGTGTGAATGCTTATGCAAGTATGTGGATGTTTATGCAAGTATGTGAATGCTTATGCAAGTTATGTGTATGCTTAAATGCATGATTAACATGTTATGCAAGTTATGAGAATGCCTATATGCAAGTTCAATATGCTATGCAAGATATGTGTATGATAATATGCAAGCTCATATGCAACATGTTATGCAAATCATGTGTATGATAATATGCAAGTTTGGGGTTAAATGTAGTTGGGTTAATATATGCTCATATATGCAAGTTGACATCCTCTTAACCCATGACAAAGTTGTATGCTAAACCCATGATATTTGTGATGATCTTCCCCTTATTTATGCCATGGAATGAGAACGATTTACGTGGGGAACGATGGGGTTGGTAAATATGTTAATAAAAATATGATTGGGTATGATTAAGCATACCATAAAAATAAATTACCATAAGTGGGAATTTACCTATTGAGTTAGGTCTACCCCATGGGAATTTACCTATTGAGTTAGGTCTACCCATGTTATGGAAAATTTGATATTAATTAGGGATAATTAATATGGGGGTGATTAATTAGGTTTAATTAATCAACTAAGACACGAGGTTGGACCCTTTTGTAGCGGAAGTCTGCCCGGAACCGACCGGCCATCCAGCGGCTACAAATGATTGGCCCAATGTGAGAGGTCTTAGTCATAAATTAAATACATGATTAAAGTAAAGACACGAGGTTAGGCCCTTTTGATGACAGAAGTCTGCCCGGAACCAACCGGCATATCCAGCAGTCATAAAAGACGGTCTAATGTGAGAGGTCTTTATGAGGTCATGATCTTAATTAATGAATTAAGAAACACTTAACCATATTAGCATGTAGTGGGACATGAGGGGTTAAGTGGGTGCCTTGGGGGGGGCATGATGAGACTAATGGGTTGCCTTGGGTGGCAATAGAAAAATACGATTAGAATACTTAACCAAGGTGGAACATGTAATTAAACATGATAAAAGGGTTAAGTAAGTGCCATGGGTGGCATGTGAGAATACGATTAGAATACTTAACCAAGGTGGAACATGTAATCAAACATGATTAAGGGGTTAAGTAAGTGCCATGGGTGGCATGTGGAAATCTAGTGGGTGCCCTAAGTGGCAATTGAAATATGATTAAAGGACTTAACCAAGATTTATAACATGTAAGGGGACATGGTTAAAGGGTTAAGTGGGATGCACTAGATAAAAATAGCAAGCTTAAGTAGTAGCTTGTGGGGGCCCATTTCAACCAATATCCCAAACGTATCTTTGTGGGCTCGACTCTGGTCGGGTGACGGGACACGCATATTGGACTTGACTATAAGCGGCCAAAACGGGTTAGCGGTGGCAACGCGGGATCAACGGGTTTCATATGCGTGTGTGGACCCGGGCTGGTTGGTAAGTCGTTGTTGCATCGTGTAGATATAAAGCCGTGCACAGTGATATTATATGGTAGCCACTTTGGGAATGATACACCCCCTTTTGTGGGACCAGCACGGGTATCTACGGTAGGGAGCCGATCGCTTGGGGGTAGTGGGTACACCTAGTAAAAATAGGGGCAGACGGCACCTGTGTAGGGGTACAAGAAACTACCGGGTAAAAATTACTAAGTACACTTAGTGGGATCAACCTTTAAGTAGGAATTACTCTTGGTGGGTAGAACTGGTGTGGTGCAGTGTAGGAATTACCCTTGGGTGAATAAATCTGGGGTGGTGCAGTTAGCAATTATCCTTGGGTGGGTAGATGCGTCCTTACGGTTATCTTAGTTTATCCTAAGTCTACCAAGCTGCTTAGTGTAGCCATTCATCCCCAGATATTACCGTAGGTCAAGTTTATATCTTCTCTGGTTACCTTAATGATTGTATTGTTAAAGTTATAGGGCTCACTCAGACTTATGTCTGACCCCGTTGTTTTTATCTTTTTCCCAACCCTCAGGTCCTACGGTGGATCCTAGCGGTAGTAGAGCTTGATCGGATAGCTGTTCCAGTCTTTAGGAGCTTGGGTAGATGTAAAGCTCCAGTTATCCAGTTATCTTTTCTTTTGTTATGGCTATTGTATGAGAAAGTGGGATTATGTACTTCTTTATCTTGATGGATATTGTACTTGACTTTTATCATGATTTTATGATGTAACCAGACATGTTTATTTCCGCTGTTATAAGATGATGTTTTAAAATTTCAAGTACTATTTATATCTGTCTTGTTGTAATTTTTCTGTTCTATATTCACCTAAAATACTCCACCGATGCTATGGCATTCCCTTTGTGAGTGACCCTAGCGGGCGTGGGGTGTTACACGTGGTATCAGAGCAAAGGTTACCGGAACAGATAAAATTTTTAGAAAACTATTTTTCTAAAAACATTTTTTGGAAAAGATATTTTCAAAAACATGTCTTTTAAGAGAAAAGTTTTTGAAAGAAAAGCATAATCCCCGATAGCCATATCTTTATCTCTCGAATTCTCCGTTTTGAATCTTTCCCTTTTTCGTCTCAGCATGGCTGAAGATCTTTTTCTTCCGGATAGTGTAGCGGTACCAGTATGGTATAGGAGGTTGTTAGAGGCTAGGGCCGCCGCTGCAGGTCCAGCAAATGTTCCTCCTCCACCCGTTGCACTCGTTTCTCCTCGCGCGGATACTTTTGCTATGACTTGTAGGAAGTTTAAGGCTATGGGAGGAAAACCTTTTGTGGGAGCTAGGGATTGGCTTAATGAGACGGAAGAATTGATGGAAATCTTGGAAGTAGAAGAGGGAAAGAAAGTCAGGTTGGCCGCTTGGTTAATGGAAGGAGAGGCCTCGTTCTGGTGGGAGGTCACTAATGGAGAACGCCCGATTGACTCTTGGGTGGATTTCAGGCATAGGTTTGAGGCAAAGTTTCTCTCAAAATCAGAAGAAAATATGCATAAGGAAGAGAAGGGTCCCAATGCTAGTAAAGCACCCGAGAAGGAAGGAGATCAGAAGAGACCTCAACAGCAACAGCAAAACAAAGGTGGGAAAGGCAACGGTGGCAAGGGAAAGAAGAGGTGCTTCAATTGTGGGACACTAGGCCACCTAAACAAAGATTGTCGCAAGAAGACTAAGACTGGCTGCTTCCACTGTGGCGAAGCAGGGCATCTGATGAAAGACTGTCCAAAGAAGGAGCAAAGGACGGGGTCTACCTCAGGAGGACAGGTGCAAGCTCTTATGGCACCAAGTCAGGCTAGGGGGCAAGTACAGGCTCTCGCGATTCGGGAAAGAGGTAGAACTACTGCTATTGAAAGTCTAGTTTTTCTGATCGATCATCCTGTCCGTACTTTATTTAATTTTGACGCATTGAGTTCGTTTATCTCATCATTACTAGTAGAGTTACTGCACTGAGACACCAGTTGGTAGATGATCCCTTAGTTGTTTCAAACCCAATTGGGCTCCATGATGTGTTTGGGTTTGAAAGTTCCTATACTTAGCGTTGGGTTTAGATGTGATGCTTGTTGGGCTTCACGGGCTATGGGTTAGTGGGCATGGACTGGTTATCCAGTAGGGGTGCCGTTCTTGACTCTGAGGGGAGAGTTGTTAGGCTTATGGGCCGCTTGGGTGACACTCTTGAGATCTCTTGTAATCCCATAGAATCTGTTATGCTAAGTTATCTAGAATCGCTTGACACGTCGGTCGAGAGTTTGCAAATTATAGAGTGGTCCGGGAATACTCGGATGTGTTTGG
The DNA here is from genome assembly GCA_030737875.1 of Allium sativum. Taxonomy (NCBI): domain Eukaryota; kingdom Viridiplantae; phylum Streptophyta; class Magnoliopsida; order Asparagales; family Amaryllidaceae; genus Allium; species Allium sativum. The sequence goes on from CM060919.1 coordinate 438,071,148, forward strand.
AGGAGGTGAAGGGTTTACCTCCGGAGCAGGAAATTGACTTCCAAATATATCTGGTAGACAAAGCCAAACCAGTGTTTTGGCCAGTGTGCCACGTGGCTCCTCGTGAGAGGAGGGAACTCCACAAGTAAGTAGGCGATTTGCTTAAGAAGGGGTTCATAAGACGAAGTATATCGGAGTGGGGCGCTCCAGTAGTTTTTGGTTACGAAGGCGGATGGGTCCCTTAGACTTTGTGTAGGCTAAAGAGAACTTAATAAACTCACAAAGAAGAATAGATACCCATTGCCGAGGACAGATAATCTCTTTGATCAGTTAATGGGCGCCTCAGTATTTTCGCAGTTGGACTTAACCACGAGGTTTCGTCAGTTGGGAATGACCGAGGATAGTATAGAGAAGACTACCTTTAGGACTCCGAATGATTTTTTTATGAGTGGCTGGAGATGCCATCTGGTTTGACGAACGCCCCCGCATATGATGAGAAGGGTGTTCAGGGAGTACCTAAATAAGTTCGTGATGGTCTTTATGGATGACATTTTGGTCTCTTCTAGGAACGAAATAAGTTTTCGTATGTGCTCAATAGGCTGAGCAGAGCCAGTATAGGATAAACGACGGTTTTGGAGCGAGACTGGCGAGAACATCCAGAATTGGTCAAGGGCTTAATTATTTAGCCATTTTTATTAGTATCATCTCACGTAGGTCGTCTGAATTCGAAAGAGGTATCCCTTGGGTGTTTGTCTGATATTGGTTTAGGCCTTTGGGGCTTGCATTTGGGGGATGCCGAATTCGACTAGGGTGATCTGCGTGGGAGACGGTTGTGATGATTTTGGATGATATCCTGGTGGAGAAGAGCATGCCCTACATCTTAGGGAAGTGTTGGAGACTCTTCGAGCGCATAGTCTTAGGACAGCAAAAGTGGATAGGATCCTTAGCATCCTATGAGTAAGGGTTACATGGTAGCAGACGCCTTAAGTAGAAAAAGGTTGTCCTTGAGTTCATTGTTCGATGAACGACGGAGCTTAGAGTTTATTTCTAAGTTTGACTTTAGACCTTCCGTTGACTTTGTACCCGGTTTGCTAGCCTCCTTGGAGGTTAGACCTACTCTTTTGGGGCAGATTGTAAGAGCACAGAGGGACGATCCACAGTTGGTTGAGTTGGTAGAGAAGCTCATAAGGGGGAAAGTCGTCCAGCCATTTGAGTAGGAACACCCTAGACGATAGGGGTGTTTGCGTAGAGACGGTAGACTTTGTGTACCGCAAGACGAGGGTTTGAGGAAAGCTATTCTTGATGACGCACACCGTTCTAGGATAACCATTCATCCCGGTGGGGATAAGATGTACCAAGACATGAAGAGGGTTTTCTTCTGGGCCGGTATGAAGAAAGATGTGGCCGAGTATGTCGCTCGATGTTTGGTGTGCCAGCAAGTGAAGGCGGAGCAAAGGAAACCAGGTGGGTTGCTTCACCCATTGGAGGTTCCGCAATGGAAGTGGGATAGCGTCTCGATGGATTTTATTGACGGGTTACCCAGGTCGAGGAAGGGTAATACAGGAATTTGGGTAGGGGTAGATAGACTTACTGAGAACACCCATTTCATACCTATGAAGAGCAAGAGGACTGCTCCATGGCTAGCTTCAGTATATCTTCGAGAGATAGTTCGATTACATGGGGTACCCTCTAGCATGGTGAGTGATCGAGATCCTATCTTCACTAGAGAGTTTTTTTGAAGAATTTGCAAGAGGCGGTATGGACTCAGTTGTGTATGAGTACCGCATATCATCCTCAGACGGACAGCCAGACTGAGAGGGTGAATCATGTTTTAGAAGACCTTTTGAGGCTATGTATCTTGGATTTTGGAGGTACAGGGGAGGAGCATCTTCCATTGGCGGAGTTGCCCGACAGACTTAGTGATGTATTCTATGGGAGGAAGTGCCTACATGAGACCGCAGAGGTGGTAGAGCCGAGTTTGCTTAGAGAAGTGGAAGCAGAGCGTGATGCGACGATTCGACGAGCTCCTACTTGCATCCTTGGGTCAGAGATTTGGAAGCTGAGAAACAGAGAGGTTCAACTAGTCAAAGTACAAAGGGGAGATGAAGAGAGTGACGCTACCTGGGAGACGGAAGCGAAGATGCGTTCGAGGTACCCTTTTTCTTTCGGAGGGTATATCCTTTTGCTTCTCCTTCATCACATATCTTGTGCTTATCTTATCCTTAGTATGTCCTCTCGTTAGTACTTTTGACCTTTAGATAGGGTAAACCTATGGTTGAAACATGTGTTTGAGACATGTTATGTATGATGGATGCAAGTGGATGCAAGTATTTGCTAGTGGTTGCTCGTGGATGCATATACACACACTCTAGGCACTAGATCGGCTCAATCACTTCATATTGCATATTGCATAAAATTGTGTGTAGGAAGCTATATTTATGGATGTATAATGATTGTGTTATCATATGGATGATGCATTTTGGTGAATGATTGTGCACTCATGTAGATATTGTATGTGTCGATAGGGTTCCCTCGCATACATAATGGATGCATGGCACTATCATGGTTTGCATATGTTCATACATTAGATAGGGAACATATACACACACTTTTTGCATATGCTCATACATCATTAGAAATTGTTTTAAGGACAATGGATGCCCGTGTTTGATGGATTGAGTAGATGGTTGTTTGGATGGTAGGATATGCATTCTCCTTAGCTTAGAGATTTCGGGGACGAAATACTTTAAGGAGGGGAGAATGTAACACCCCGAATTTTAGTGAATACTAAAATTCACTAATTACAGGATAAATAATCTCAGATGTGGGAATTGGGGGAAACGGGCTGCGTCATTGCGTTCGTCTCGAAAAAATACGCGAAATAGAGTCCGAGTTTGCGTAAAACGGGTACCGTATGAAAGAGATAAGGACGAACGAAGTTAGGCAGAAAAACCAGAAACAGGCCAGAAATGCACTGGCGCACTTGTGAAGTGCGCCAGAACAAAGATGCACTGGCGCACTTGTGAAGTGCGCCAGTACAAAGATACACTGGCGCACTTGTGAAGTGCGCCCGTGCCGAGCCAAGAAACCTGCACAGTTTCTAGAGAGTTCTGTGGTTGGGTGCACCAGTTTGGGGTTTGGGCTTGGTCTTAGGGCTGGTTTCTAGAGATTTCCTAAATCTAAGGGTCTTAATCTAATCTAGGGTTAATCTAAGGGCCTAAAACACTCACCTAATCCTATAAATAAGACCCCAACCCTACCCTAATTCATCCATAATTAAGTCTTGTAACTAAACTATGGCAAAATGAAATTTGAGCATGGCCTCCACTAGTTCATAAAGAAAGTTGCAAGCTAATCCCTCTCTAATCAATCTCTAATCATCATTATCTTCATAGTTTGCAACTAATTCTACTTCATAAGGTTGCTAATCTTAAGTTTGGTGAGTTTCTATCACTTTAACATCAATTGTTAAAGTAAGTAGATTAGGTGTAATGAGACTTATGGTCTTAAATGCGGATTAGTGAGTTTGAATCATGTATAATGATATGTTACTCTATGTTGTTCTATGTTTATGCATATTTGATAAGATGGTTTATGCATGCTTAATAAGTTGATTTATGCATGTTTAACAAGTTGATTTATGCATGTTTAACAAGTTGGGTTATGCATGTTTAACAAGTGGGTTTATGCATGTTGAGTATGTACGTTTATGCAAGTTTAGTATGATATATGTTATGTTTACATGATGCTAAATATGCTAGTTGTGGACTATGTGATCATATACATGTTGTGCAAGTTCATGAAGATATGCTATGCAAGTTACATGTATGTTAATATGCAAGATATGCTATGAAAGTTACATGTATGTTAATATGCAAGATATGCTATGAAAGTTACATGTATGTTGATATGCAAGATATACTATGCAAGTTACATGTTTGTTAATATGCAAGTTCATGATGACACATTATGCAAGTTTAAGAGTTAATGTGCAAGTATATGGATGCTTATGCAAGTCATGTATATGTTTAAAAGCAAGATCTATGTGATATGCAAGTTATGCATGCTTATGCGAGTATATGAATGCTTATGCAAGACATGATATGCATAAAAGACATGATATGCAAGTTATGCATGTTATTGCAAGTGTGCGAATGCTTATGCAAGTATGTGGATGTTTATGCAAGTATGTGAATGCTTATGCAAGTTATGTGTATGCTTAAATGCATGATTAACATGTTATGCAAGTTATGAGAATGCCTATATGCAAGTTCAATATGCTATGCAAGATATGTGTATGATAATATGCAAGCTCATATGCAACATGTTATGCAAATCATGTGTATGATAATATGCAAGTTTGGGGTTAAATGTAGTTGGGTTAATATATGCTCATATATGCAAGTTGACATCCTCTTAACCCATGACAAAGTTGTATGCTAAACCCATGATATTTGTGATGATCTTCCCCTTATTTATGTCATGGAATGAGAACGATTTACGTGGGGAACGATGGGGTTGGTAAATATGTTAATAAAAATATGATTGGGTATGATTAAGCATACCATAAAAATAAATTACCATAAGTGGGAATTTACCTATTGAGTTAGGTCTACCCCATGGGAATTTACCTATTGAGTTAGGTCTACCCATGTTATGGAAAATTTGATATTAATTAGGGATAATTAATATGGGGGTGATTAATTAGGTTTAATTAATCAACTAAGACACGAGGTTGGACCCTTTTGTAGCGGAAGTCTGCCCGGAACCGACCGGCCATCCAGCGGCTACAAATGATTGGCCCAATGTGAGAGGTCTTAGTCATAAATTAAATACATGATTAAAGTAAAGACACGAGGTTAGGCCCTTTTGATGACAGAAGTCTGCCCGGAACCAACCGGCATATCCAGCAGTCATAAAAGACGGTCTAATGTGAGAGGTCTTTATGAGGTCATGATCTTAATTAATGAATTAAGAAACACTTAACCATATTAGCATGTAGTGGGACATGAGAGGTTAAGTGGGTGCCTTGGGGGGGCATGATGAGACTAATGGGTTGCCTTGGGTGGCAATAGAAAAATACGATTAGAATACTTAACCAAGGTGGAACATGTAATTAAACATGATAAAAGGGTTAAGTAAGTGCCATGGGTGGCATGTGAGAATACGATTAGAATACTTAACCAAGGTGGAACATGTAATCAAACATGATTAAGGGGTTAAGTAAGTGCCATGGGTGGCATGTGGAAATCTAGTGGGTGCCCTAAGTGGCAATTGAAATATGATTAAAGGACTTAACCAAGATTTATAACATGTAAGGGGACATGGTTAAAGGGTTAAGTGGGATGCACTAGATAAAAATAGAAAGCTTAAGTAGTAGCTTGTGGGGGCCCATTTCAACCAATATCCCAAACGTATCTTTGTGGGCTCGACTCTGGTCGGGTGACGGGACACGCATATTGGACTTGACTATAAGCGGCCAAAACGGGTTAGCGGTGGCAACGCGGGATCAACGGGTTTCATATGCGTGTGTGGACCCGGGCTGGTTGGTAAGTCGTTGTTGCATCGTGTAGATATAAAGCCGTGCATAGTGATATTATATGGTAGCCACTTTGGGGAATGATACACCCCCTTTTGTGGGACCAGCACGGGTATCTACGGTAGGGAGCCGATCGCTTGGGGGTAGTGGGTACACCTAGTAAAAATAGGGGCAGACGACACCTGTGTAGGGGTACAAGAAACTACCGGGTAAAAATTACTAAGTACACTTAGTGGGATCAACCTTTAAGTAGGAATTACTCTTGGTGGGTAGAACTGGTGTGGTGCAGTGTAGGAATTACCCTTGGGTGAATAAATCTGGGGTGGTGCAGTTAGCAATTATCCTTGGGTGGGTAGATGCGTCCTTACGGTTATCTTAGTTTATCCTAAGTCTACCAAGCTGCTTAGTGTAGCCATTCATCCCCAGATATTACCGTAGGTCAAGTTTATATCTTCTCTGGTTACCTTAATGATTGTATTGTTAAAGTTATAGGGCTCACTCAGACTTATGTCTGACCCCGTTGTTTTTATCTTTTTCCCAACCCTCAGGTCCTACGGTGGATCCTAGCGGTAGTAGAGCTTGATCGGATAGCTGTTCCAGTCTTTAGGAGCTTGGGTAGATGTAAAGCTCCAGTTATCCAGTTATCTTTTCTTTTGTTATGGCTATTGTATGAGAAAGTGGGATTATGTACTTCTTTATCTTGATGGATATTGTACTTGACTTTTATCATGATTTTATGATGTAACCAGACATGTTTATTTCCGCTGTTATAAGATGATGTTTTAAAATTTCAAGTACTATTTATATCTGTCTTGTTGTAATTTTTCTGTTCTATATTCACCTAAAATACTCCACCGATGCTATGGCATTCCCTTTGTGAGTGACCCTAGCGGGCGTGGGGTGTTACAGCATAGCCCCAGAAGGTCTTCTAGAATCCGATTCACTCTCTCGGTCTGGCCGTCCGTCTGAGGATGATAAGCGGTACTTAAGCATAATTGCGTTCCAACTGCCTCTTGTAAGCTTTTCCAAAATTCTCTTGTGAAAATGGGATCTCTGTCGCTCACAATGCTACTGGGTATGCCGTGTAAACAAACTATCTCTTGAAGGTAAATGGACGCTAACCATGCGGCGGTCCTTCTACTTTTAACGAGAATAAATTGGGCACTTTTGGTAAGTTTGTCTACAATTACCCAGATCCCCATATTGCCCTTCCTTGATCTTGGCAATCCATCTACAAAATCCATGGAAACACTTACCCATTTCCATAACAGAATCTCTAAAGGGTGGAGCAAACCTCCGAGCTTCTTTTGCTCCGCCTTGACTTGCTGGCACACTAAGCATCTAGAAACGAACTCAGCCACGTCCTTCTTCATTCCAGCCCAAAAGAAAACTCGCTTCATATACCTATACATCTTATCACCACCAGGATGTATGGTCATGTTAGAGCGATGTGAGTCTTCAAGAATTGTCTTCTTCAAACTCTCGTCTTGTGGTACGCAAAGTCTCCCATTTCTACGCAGCCAGCCTCCCTCATCAATAACATATCTATTAAGATAACTCGAAGACTCCCCTCCTATAAGCTTGCCTGCTATCCAACCAACTGTGGGTCGTCTCACTGTGCCTCTCCAACTCGACCCAAAAGTGTAGGTTGCACTTCTAACGATGCCAACAATCCGGGTACATAATCAACAGAGGGTCTGAAGTCAAAAGTAGATATATACTCCAAACTCTGCCGCTCTACAAACAAAGGACTTAAAGTTAACTTCTTTCTACTTAAGGCGTTTGCTACAACGTTACCCTTACCAGGGGTATATGCGATCTCGAAATCATAGGATGCCAAAAACTCCATCAATCTCTGTTGCCTCAAGTTCAGGTCCTTCTGAGAGAATAAGTACTTTGGCGACTATTGGTCTGTATACAACTCAAACCTCTTACCAAGCAAATAATGACGCCATGAGTTAAGTGCAAAAACTATGGCAGGCAACTCTAAGTCATGGGTAGGGTAATTTTTCTCCTGGGATTTCACCGGCCTTCCCCCATAGCATATCACGCTTCCCTCTTGCATTAAAACTGCGCCAAACCCTGTCCCGCAAGCATCGGTGTATACCGTGAATGGCTTACTCCCGTCTGGCAAAACTAAAACTGGAGCTGTCGTCAAAGCCCTCTTCAGACGTTGGAAAGCATCGTCACAATCAACGTCCCAAGCAAAAGTCAAATTCTTCTTCGTTAATCGAGTAAGTGAGGCTGATATCTTCACGAAGTCCATAATGAACTTCCTATAATAACCAGCCAGCCCTAAAAAGCTTCTTACTTCTTTTGCGTTCTTAGGAATTTTCTAATCTTCGATCGCCACCACCTTTGTGGGATCCACAGCTATCCCTTCCTTAGAGACCACATGTCCTAAGAACCTCACTTCTTTTCTCTAAAAATGGCACTTGGAGAACTTTACTTTAAGTTAATGAGCTCGTAGGGTCTCTAAGACTTCCCTAAGATGTAGGACATGCTCTTCCTCATTTTTAGAGAAAATCAAAAAATCATCTACAAAGACAACCACAAACTTGTTCAGAAACTCCCTAAACACCCTACTCATTAGGTCAACAAAGTATGCGGGTGCATTCACCAAACCAAAAGGCATGACGAGCCACTCGAAGAAACCATCAGGAGTTTTAAATGTAGTCTTATCTATGCTGTCCTCGGCCACCCTTAGCTGATGAAACCCCGTAGCTAAATCCAGTTGCGAGAAAACCGAAGCACCCAACAACTGATCGAATAAATCGTCTATCCTCGGCAATGGGTGTCTGTTCTTCTTTGTTAGCTTATTTAGTTCTCTATAGTCCACGCACAATCTAAGTGAGCCGTCAGCTTTCGTACCAAAAAACGACTGGAGCACCCCACTCTGAAATACTTCTTCTTATGAACCCCTTCTCAATCAACTCTTTCACTTTCTTACTGAGTTCTCTTCTCTCTCTCTCTCTCTCGGAGCCATGTGGCACACTGGTAATGCAACTGGCTTTGCATTATCTACTAAGTATATTCGAAAGTCTATCTCGCGCCTCGGGGGTAAACCTCGAACTTCATCGAAGAAGTCACTATATTCATGGACCACACGAACAGATTCCAGATCATCATTGGATGCGTCAAGGGATTCTAGGTAGCTAAGCATTACCAGACCTCTAGTGTCACAAGAAATATCAAGGGTCTTTCCACAACGAGTCAATAATCTAACTACCCTTCTTTCACAATCTAGGATGGCACCGTATCTAGCTAGCCAATCCATACCTAGAATCAAGCCGTAGCCCATGAAGCCAAGAACAAAGGCGTTGCATTCAAACCCAACGCCCAAGATAGACACTCTCAAATTCTGACAAATCATAGAAAGATAAGCCGACCCACCAATAGGATTTGAGACTACTATGGGATCCGTAACTAGACTAGTATTTAGGTGTAGTTTTTTAACTAATGAAGCAAATACAAATGAGTGTGAAGCGCCATGGTCAAACAAAGTACGAACAGGATGATCAAACAGAAAAACTAAATTTTCAATAGAAATGTTTCTACCTCTCCCTTGTCCTGGTGCCATGAGACATGAGCCTGCCCTCTTGCCTATCCTGGTGCCATGAGAGCCTGAATCTACCCTCCAGAAGTGGACCCTGTCCTTTGCCCTTGCCCTTGTTTCCTTGGGCAGTCTTTTATTACATGTCCTACCTTTCCATAGTGGAAGCAGCCAGTCTTCTTCTTTTTCCTACAGTCCTTGCTCAGATGGCCTAGTGTCCCACAATTAAAGCACCTTTTCTTTCCTTTGCTAATGTTATCCTTACCACCCTTCTTATTTTGCTGTTGTGATTTCTTTTGATCCCCTTTCTTCTCCGGTGCCTTATTGGCATTTGCACCCTTCTCTTCTTCATGCATAAGCACCATGTCAACCAATCTCTCAAAGGTAGCCCCCATCGGAATGTGGGTCATAGCCAACCCATGTAGCGGCTCATTCAAGCCTTTAACGAACCTCAGAGCCTTCTTCTCAGGTGTGTTTACTAAGTCTAAGCCAAATCTCGCCAACTGATTGAACTTGTTGATGTACTCCTTTACTGACCAATTTCCTTGCTTCAACACTAAGAACCTTTCCATATATAGATTTTCTTCTGCTTGTGAGAGAAATTTCATCTCAAACCTACGCCTGAAATCCACCCATGTCTCCATTGGACGCTCTCCATTCGTGACCTCCCACCAAAACGAGGCTTCGTCCTTCATTAACCAAGCAACCAATTGGACCTTCCTTCCATATTCCACCTCGAAAATACCAAATAGATCTTCCACCTCCTTAAGCCAATTTCGAGCTTCAACAAACATTTCTGATCCGTGAAAAGGTTTCCCGCCCATTACCCTAAAATCCTTGCATATCTTTGCGAAAGTATCAACACGGGGAGGAGAAGGAGGGGGAGGAGGGGGAGGAGGAGGAGCATTTGCTGGGCCTACGACATTGGCCCTAGCTTCTAGATACTTCTAAACCATCCTGGTATCGGTATCCCCTCGGGTACCTCCGGAATTCCAGACATGCTGAAAAGAAAATGAAGAGATTCAAAACGGAGGATTCGAAAGAAAGATAGATGGCTCTTGGGGGTTATGTTTTTAAAACAACTTTTCCCTTGAAAATACTCTCCTTAAAACATACTTTTGAAAATATTCCTTTATAAAATGCTTTTGAAAAATAGTTTTTCAAAATTCATATCTGTTCTGGTAACCTTCAGCTCTGATACCACGTGTAACACCCCACGTCCGTTAATGTCACTCACAAAGGGAATGCATTAAGTTTCATGGAGCATTATAAGAGTATAGAACAGAATATAACAAGACAGATACATAGATTGGTACTTGAAAATTTTAAAACAACTTTTATTGCAGAGGAGAAGTAGTTTGATTACATCAACTTCATAAACCAATAGTAAAACCAAGTACACTTAATATCCATCTTGACAAATTGTTTCTGAATACATAAAGTAAAAAGCATAAACCCCAACACAAGTAACCATAAAAGAGATGAGATAAACTTTACTTTCAGCAATCCAAGCACTTCCAAAAGAGAGAAAGAGATCCAAGATCAAGCCCCACTAGTACTGGTCCCACCCTAAGAACCTGGGAGGGAAAGGAAGAAAAGAGGGGAAAACAACGGGGGTTAGACATAAAGTCTGGTGAGTATAATAACTTTAACAATATAATTATTAAATTAACTAGGATAAGGCATAAACTGGTAGAACAAGGTATGACTGTGAAATAAGTGGACATGACAAAGAAATCAAGAGGAATATTCTGGCGTTAATCTTGTTCCTAATCACTTATAGGATAATTACTAAACTGCACCAATACTAATTACACTGCACCATTACTAGTCACCCTAAAAGTTGATCCCGCCTATAGAACATACCAATGATAATGGTAGTTTCGTGTACCCCTAGTTACCTTCATAGGTGCCGCCTGCCCCTATCTCCACTAGTTGTACCCACTAACCCCATGCGATCGGCTCCCTAACTCGTAGATACCCGTGTTGGTCCCACAGTGGGGTGTATCACTCCCAAAGTGGCAACCTGATACCACAAAAGATGCACGGCTTATATCTACACGATGGAACAACGTCTTACATACCAGCCCGGGCCCACGCACGCACATGACCCCGTTGGACTTGCGTTGCCACCGCTAACCCATTTTGACCCATTACAATCAAAACCAGTAAGCGTGTCCCGTCCTCGACTTGGGTCGAGCTCACAAAGATACTTAATGGGTTGCTGGTTTGAAAATGGCCCCCATGCCTGACACAAGCTTTCCACCTATGCTTGGTCCCCACTAGAATTTCCCACTTAACCTCTTCTTATTCATGTCTTCTTACATGTTTTCAACTTGATTAAGTGTTTCTAATTGTATTTCACAAGCCACCCAAGGCCACCTACATAACCCCATGCCCCACCACAAGTTTATATGGTTAAGTGTTACTTAATTTATTAGAACCGTAACCTTGTAAAGACCTCCCACATTAGACTGGCATTTGTGGTTGCTGGATTTGCCTGGCGGGTCCGGGCAGTCTTATACCACAAAAGAGCCTAACCTCGTGTCTTTACAATCGTTACGCATTTAATTTGTGCCCTTGAAAAGATGACCGTTTGTGGTTGCTGGATTTATCGGGCGGGTACGCGCAGTCTTACACCACAAACGAGTCTAACCTCGTGTCTTAGGCGGTTAATTATTACACATCTTTATTTAACCCCAAATTGGATTAATATCCCTATTCAAATTTGTCAATAGATACCAAATTTATTTATGTCCATAATTGTCACTTAAATTATGTCCATAAATACCAATTATGCCAATTAATGCCTTAAATTAATTATATGCCTTTTAAGGCCATTTTATGCCAATTCACAATTTTGTATATTTAATGTTTTCCCATCGTCCCCACGCTACTCATATGTTTCAATATGACATATGTTAGACTCGCGCATAGTCTAACTTACAAAAAGAAAACAAAAATCACAACTTGCATAACACATAAAACAGATCTAAGAATCATAACATAAGTTTACATAGCCAATAACTTGCATATATGGATATGGTTTTCCTATAACTTGCATATGAATTTCTAGCATATGATTCACATACGAAACTAGCATAGACAATGGGTGTATAGAACATAAATTTTCATAACTATGTACTGCCATGGATCTAAATACAGGTCTACAACATAAAGATGTGAACTTGCATGTGGATCTAATCATAACGGTGTAAACTTGCGTATGGATCCAAACATAAAGGTGTAAACTTGCATATGGGTCTAAACATAAAGGTGTAAACTTGCATATGGATCCAAACATAAAGGTGTAAACTTACATATGGATCTAAACATAAAGGTGTAAACTTGCATATGGATCTAAACATAAAGGTGTAAACTTACATACGGATCTAACATAAAGGTTAATGTCACATAAACTAGCATATGTATATTCATGATTCACATATGTTTTAACATCCCAAACTTGCCTAAGATTCACATATGTCTTAATATCCCAAACTTGCATAAGATTCATATAAGAACATATGGTCCAACATCACAAACTTGCATATAATTCACATAAGAACATATCACAAACTTGCATATAACTCACATAAGAACATATAGTCCAACATCACAAACTTGCATATAATTCTACATCACATGATTCAAAATCATGTTCATAATCCCATTTATAACTTATCATAATTAAATTAATTAACTATTTTGTGAAATCTATTATACTCACAAACAAAAGAATAGTCTTGTCTCTCTGGATCTGTATTCTGAAACTAAATTGCTCGCCTTTTAATGTAGACTAATCGTTATTTAGATTTAGATTTGATTTGATTCTAGCTTCTATCTTGTTTTTGAGTTGAAAGAGACGGCGGCTACTCTAGGTTCCCCATTGACGGCATGGCGGCTCTTGGTATGAATTATTATGATTTTAGGTTGAGATTTAGATTGATTATATAGAGTTTTAGTTAATTAAGAGCCGTTTGATTAACCTAGAATCAATCAAGACCATCCAGTCAAGATAGAATAACACCTCAGCCCTAATGACTCAGCACTGAGTCGAAACGTCGTCATCTTTCAGATCTCCCGGGGGGGGGCAGATCGACCACCAGGTCGACCTGTATAGGGGAGGTAGACACCAGGGTCGACCCCCTGGTCGACTTGGTCCCTGGGCGGGAAATTTCCTGCCTAGCCTGCTTCCCTGTTTTGAATTCAAATTTTGAATTCCTGAACCTGAGCTGTTTTTAATTTAATTAAATTCTGAAACTTCGAAAGGCCATATCTTCTTCATACGAAGTCCAATTCACACAAACTCGGACTCTATCTTAATTAGAATTCCGAGACGAATGCAACGGCGCAACCCGTTTCCCTTAATTCCCATATTTGGAATTAAGCATTCTTAAATTCGTTAACATTAATATTTAAAATCACGGGGTGTTACACATACTTCAGAGGTAGCTCCTAGCAAGATAATATCTGAGTCCTGACTAAGCCTGAGTGTTTCCTCCGTGAGAACCTTAGGGGGAGAAACAGAAGAAAGAAGAAGAAAAAAGGGTCAGACATAAATTCTGGCGAATCTAGTTACTATTAGCCAGTAAATAAATAAAAGTAGCATGACAGGCGTATAAAGTGGATAAGAGAGATCATTACATAAATGGCAGGTGTGGCAAGGTAGACAGGATAAGGTGTATACACTTCTCTAATGATTACTCTGCACTATTACTAGTATAACTAGAATAAGATGATCCCTTTACACTTCATGGCGGTAGACTTAGGCATACGTCCAAATATGCCCTAGCTACTACCCTAATCGATTGGCTCCCTACTCCGTAGATACTCTGTGCCAGCCCCACGGTAGGATGTATCACATGGCAACCCCTCACTAATATGCACAACCTCATATCTATAGGTGTCACGGTCGTCTTATCCCCGTCTGCCTGGCTCATGCACGCACATAGCCCGGTCAGTTTGCGCCGCCCACACCGCCCTCCATGTTTGGATCTCTTACAACCAGTCAGTAAGTGTGTCCCCTTTCCGCCTAGTACGGAGTACTTTTATTTGATACCTACTCCGGGTTACTGACCAAAATGGATCCCATACAATATGATACAAGCTCTCCCCTTTGTCTTGTATCCTCCACTAGATTTTCACTGATTGTGTATACCATTAGGTGTCTTTAATTACATAGCCCTATACCAGTTATGCTTACCCTAAAAGGTGTCTTTAATTACATAACTCAATTATTTCCCCCGGTTATGTATACAACTAGGTGTCTTTAATTACATAACCTTATCGGGTTAAGTTTGTGGGCCTATATGTAGGTATTACCCACCCCCTCCAGATTTTGCTTAACCCATCCACTATCCAATCAATTTACTTAACGCTAACCTTAGTTAACAATCATGCAATCCCTATGGATTAGATTTGGTTAAGTAGTCCAATTCATTACCATGTCCACTTATCGTTTAAAATGGGCTAGACCTCCCACACTAGGCCTACAACTTGTGGATGCTGGATATGGCAGTCGGGTCCGGGCAGTCTTTTTCCACAGTTGGGCCTACTGGTGTCTTAGGTTGATTCGTATTAGCGTACTTCGACGTCGGGTCCGGGCAGTCTCATTCCACAGTTGGGCCTATTCGTGACTTAGGATGATTCGTATTTGCATACTTAGACCTCCCACATTAGGTTCAACATTAGTGGCTACTGGATATGTCGGTCGGGTCCGGGCAGGCTTCCACCACTAATGCAACCTAACCTCGTGTCATAAGTACAATTACAGTTCCTAATTGTAATTACTAGACATTCCATTATTAATTAATTAATCAATTATTTAAATAATTAAACCTTTCCCTTTATAGGTGTTAATGCCCACTCTGCCCAATAGTTTGAATTATACGTCCAAAAATGTTCATATTCAAATTATGCCATATTAACCCTTTTTCCCTCGTTCCTTAGCTAGCGTCCTCACAAAATTGGCAGCATGCCTATGCTAGGTAAAGCCTTGCGATAAACGATAAAAAAGAGAAAAATAGTAGGAGTGTAACAAAAGTGATTATTCAACTTGGCATAGGCATAAAGTTGAATATACATACTGGCTTGGACATGTAAATAACATCATAACAAGATAGATATAAGACAGGTGAACTTGTGGTACTCAATTGATTCTAACATAACTATGATGTCCCAATAAACATAGTAAGATCTAAATTAGCAATTTAGATGTACAATTGGTTTAGATCTAACATGATAAACAAAGGGGATAAATTAGATCACATAATTCAGATCTAAAGGTTAAAATAGATCTAACATCATTAGGGTGACATAATAGCATGATTAGATCTAAATACAGGTTCACATGTCCAATTTACAACATATCTAAGTTGATCACAATATGACAGGTGATAGTTGATTTTCATAAAGAATTAGATCTAACCAACATTGTAACTGTCCAAATTAACATATTTACATTAACTACAATATAGTTACAATTCAATATCCACAAAGGAGACTTAATAGAATAACCACAATTGCATTAGATCTAGAGAAATAGATCTATCATGACATAGTTTAAGGTTTAACAGTAGCATGGATTCATTGTTTACGACATATCCAATTCATAGTCTTTCACAATTTGTTTCTATTTATGTAAACCTAAAAATAACCAACTCACTGTGTTTGGATTGTCAGGATGATAGAAAAGAAGTTGGTGATGAATCTATGCTTGAATCTCAGAATTTGATTTGCAAAACTGATAGTTGTTTGAAGAAAACGGATTCGTCTCAGTTTGGACACCGACAACATTTGGATCCCATGATTTCCAATGAAGAAATAAGAGAATTAGACACACATATATAGATGCAGAACCCTATGAAATCGACTGCCACCTTAGCCCTAGGGGTGTCGATACCCCTATGGGTGGGTCGACCCATAGTTCGACACCCCTTAAGGGGGGTCGACCCCGGTGTCGACACCCTCTATGGGGTCGACTCCCTAGAGCGGGAAATTTTACGCCTTGACAAATTTTTGATTTTCGAACTATTCTGGATAGGATCTGACTCATATCTGACTCATAAGTGACTCATATGTGTATATATGTTCTTTCTGCGCATATACAAACTTAAAACCCTCATAGCTTCTTCATACGGTGTCCTTTTTACACAAACCAAATGTCTATCTTGACCAGAATTTCGAGATGGACACAATGGCTCACTCCGTTTCCCTTAATTCTAAATATTAAATAAATTATTATTTAGTTTATCCTCTTTTAGTGTCGTTAAAAATTCAGGGTGTTACATTCTACCCTACTCAAAGGATTTCGTCCTCAAAATCTCTAAGTTGAGAAGAATGCATATCCTACTATCCATCATCCATCTACTCATCCAATAACCACTGGAATCCATTATCCGTAAAGACTTCTAATGCTTATATGAATATATGCAAAGGTGTGTGTTTATATCCCCAAACTAGTGCGAAAAATCAGGAGGTCTACTGATTCAGTTGACCTCCTTAATGCAATGTATGTTAGTGCCATGAATCCGATATGTATGCAAATAATCCTATTATAACATTTAAGCTCTATATGTGTGCACACTCATTCGTCCAAATGCAACATCCATATGCTAATACATCCATTTCCATCCATAGAAGAAAAAAAATGCACACGCATCCATACATAGTAAGAAAGTGATTGAGCCGATCTTAGTGCCTAGTGTGTGTGTATATGCGTCCATAGGCAACCACTAGAAAACACTTGCATCCACCAAGAATAACATGTCTCAAACACATGTATACATCCATAGGATTCCTATCTAAAGGTCGAGAAATACTACGGATAAGATATACTCAAATGATAGAACCAAGCACTGATAAAACTTTGGAAAAATGAATTAAGAACATACCCTCGAAAAGAAAAGGGTACAAAGCACGAATCTTGTCTTCGGTTTCCCAAGTTGCATCCTCTGGGTTATCTCCCCATTGAACCTTTAGCAACTTGATCTCTTTATTGCGTACCTTCCTAACTTCTGATCCAAGAATACGGGAAGGAACTCGTTTGACTATCGCCTCCCGTTCCACTTCTAATTCTTCCAACACACTCGGCTCAATGATTACTACGGTGTCATGCAGGCACTTCCGCAGATGAGAAACGTGGAAAACATCACAAACGTCGGATAGATTTTCTAGGAGCTATATTTTGCAGGCCATTTGGCCAATCCTCTCGGTTATGGGAAATGGTCCCACAAACCTAGGTGCCAACTTCCCTACCAATGCGAAGCGAACCACATTCCTCAGAGGTGATACCTTGATAAAAACTAAGTCTCCCACTTCAAATTCGACATTAGTCTTCTCTTGTCTGCATAGGACTTCTGCCTATCTTGAGCTGTCTTCATCCGCCGTCGAATAAGGTCAATATTTTCGGACATTTCTCTAACCATATCTGGTCCAAGTAATAATCTTTCTGTAGATTCCCACCAACAAGTTGGTGATCTACAGGGTTGTCCGTACAATGCTTCGAAGGGTTCCATGCCGATGCTGGACTGATAGCTTTTGTTATAGGCAAACTCTACTAAAGGAAGATGCTCTTCCCAAGTCCCTCCGAAGTCTAGGATACACAGCCTCAAAAGATCTTCAAGAATCCTATTCACCTTCTACGTTTGTCCATCGGTCTGAGGATGATAAGTGGTGCTAAAACATAACCGTGTACCTAATGCTTCTTGCAAGCTCCTCCAAAATTCG
The DNA here is from genome assembly GCA_030737875.1 of Allium sativum. Lineage (NCBI taxonomy): Eukaryota > Viridiplantae > Streptophyta > Magnoliopsida > Asparagales > Amaryllidaceae > Allium > Allium sativum. Next base: position 438,088,949 of record CM060919.1, read on the forward strand.
CTGGTAAAGATGGGGTCACGATTGCTCACGATGTTGGAAGGTTCTCTATGAAGATGAACTATCTCACGCACATAACTTGCTGACAACCATGATGTCGTTCGCTTACTCTTAACTGGAATAAAGTGAGCGCTCTTAGTGAGTCTATCTACCATAACCCAGATACTGGTGTTGCCTTTCTTCGATCTAGGCAAACCATCTATGAAATCCATAGAGACACTCTCCCATTTCCACTACAGAACCTCCAATGGATGAAGTAATCCACCGGGCTTCTTTTGCTCAGCTTTGACTTGCTGGCAAACTAAACATTGAGAAACGAATTCGGCCACATCATTCTTCATCCCAGCCCAAAAGAAAACACTCTTCATGTCCCTATACATCTTATCACCTCCTGGATGAATGGTCATCTTAAAATGGTGGGCTTCTTCTAGGACTGCCTTTATCTAGCTTCCAATTTGAGGAACACAAAGCCTTCCATCTCGTCGCAACAAACCCTTTTCATCTATAGCATGTCTACTGAGGTGAATAGAAGTCTTCCCTCTTCTGAGCCTTCCCATGATGTCTAAAATATGTGGGTCGCCTTGTTGCGAAGCTCCTATTTGATCCATAACAGTTGGTCGTATCTCTAAGGATGCAAACAAATCAGGCAAATTTCGATGGAGGGTATAAATTCAAAAGCTGATATGAACTCCAAGTTCTTTCTTTCCACAAACAGAGGACTCAGGGCCACCCTCTGCCTATTTAGTGCGTCTCCCACCACATTACCCTTACCAGGGGTATAAGCAATCTCAAAATCATTAGAAGCTAGAAACTCCATTCACCGTTGTTGCCTTAAATTGAGATCCTTCTATGAGAAGAGATACTTAAGAGATTTGTGATCGGTGTATAACTCGAACTTCTCTCCAAGTAAATAATGACGCCACGTCTTTAACGCAAATACTATGGCAGCTAGCTTTAGATCATGGGTAGGGTAGTTCTTTTCATGAACCCTCAACTGCCTACCCTCATAACACACTACTTTCCCATCTTGCATTAGAATCGCACCAAGCGCTGTACCACACGCATCAATATAAATGGTAAACACCTTACTCCCGTCAGGAAAGGTCAAGACTACGGCTGTTGTCAGAGCCCTCTTCAGTCGTTGGAAAGCAATGTCACAGTTTATATCCCACGAATATGCCAAGTTCTTCTTCGTCATCCTGGCGAGTGGGGCTGATATCTTTGCGAAGTCCTTAATGAACTTTCTATAGTAACCTTCCAAACCAAGAAAGCTTCTCACCTCTGTTGCATTTTTAGGAATCTGCCAATCTTGCACCGCAACCACCTTCGCGGGATCTACAGCTATCCCTTCTTTGTAGACACATGCCCTAAGAATCTCACCTCTTTTCTCTAAAAATGGCATTTGGAGAACTTCGCCTTAAGCTGATGGTCATAGAGAGTTTTCGAAACTTCTCTCAAATGTTGGGTATGCTCTTCTTCGCTTTTGGAGAAGATCAAAATATCATCAACAAAGACTACAACAAATTTATTTAGGAATTCCCAAAACACCCTACTCATCAGATCGACAAAATAGGCGGGTGCATTCGTAAGCCCAAAAGGCATAACTAGCCATTCAAAGAAACCGTCCGGAGTCCCAAAGCAGTCTTATCTATGTTGTCCTCAGCCACCATCAACTGATGGAACCCCATGGCCAAGTCTAACTGGGAAAATACCGAGGCACCAACAAGCTGATCAAATAAATCATTAATCCTCGGAAGCGGGTTCCTATTCTTCTTAGTGAGTTTATTCAGCTCTTTGTAGTCAGCACACAAACGAAGTGAACCATCCGCCTTAGTCGCAAATACTACTGGAGCTCCCCATTCAGATATGCTTCGTCTTATAAATCCTTCTCAAGTAGCTCCCCTATTTGCTTACTCAGCTCCCTCCTTTCCATTGGAGCCATGTGGCACATTGGCAGTGCAATTGGCTTTACATTATCCACCAAATATATATACATATATATATATATATATATATATATATATATATGAAAGTCGATTTTGCGCCTTGGAGGTAAACCCCGACCTCATCAAAGACATCGGAAAAACCTCGGACTACTGGAACAGATTGTAGATTGTCGATAGATGCATCAAGAGACTCTAGGAAGCTAAGCATAACAGACCCTTGAGGGTTACCAGAAATCTCGAGGGTCCTCCCATGGCAAGTCAGAAGCCTAACGACCCTCTTCTCATAATCCAGAATGGCGCCATAATTGGTAAGCCAATCCATTCCTAGAATCAACTCATAGCCCATAAACCCGAGCACGTATGCGTCGCGTTCAAACTCGACGCCTAACACAAATATTTTCAAACCCCGACAAATCATAGATAAATGAGTCGAACCGCCAATGGGGTTTGAAACAACTATGGGATCCACTACCATACAAGTAATTAAATGTAGAGATTCAACTACGGAACTTGATATAAATGAATGTGAGGCACCAGAATCAAAAAGTGTTCTAATAGGAAGGTTTGAAAGAGAAATTAAACCTTCCACAGAAATTTTTCTACCTCTATCAGGAGCACTGATTATGAGATCAGGCACCTACCTTCCTGAAGTCCCTGTCTTTTGACCCTGTCCCTGTGATCCCTGTTTCTTCGGGCACTCTCTAGCAAAGTGTCTGACATCTCCACAGTGGTAGCAAGAGTTCTTCCTTCGCTTACAGTCTTTAATCAGGTGACCTTCCTTCCCACAATTGTGATATTTTCTCTTATCCTTGCCTTTATCATTTTTCCCTCCTTTCTTCTATTGTTGTTGCTGTTGCTGATGCTCCTTCTTGAGCCACACCTTCCTATTTTGCGATGTCTCCTCAGCCTTCTTTTCTCCCTTCTCTTCCTCATGCATTAAGGCCATATCGACAAGCTTTCCAAAAGTGGCCCCCGTTGGAATATGGGACATGGCTAACCCATGCAGAGGCTCATTCAACCCTTTAGAAAACTGCAAAGCTCTTTTGTGCGGTATATCCACTAATTCTAAACCGAACCTTGCTAACTGGTTGAATTTATTCACATACTCCTTTACCGATAAGTTTCCTTGTTTGAGTGCTAAGAATATCTCCATCTGCATGCTTCTTTCGGCTTGGGAAATAAATTTCATTTCGAACCTCTATCTAATATCTTCCTAAGTTTCCACCGGACGTCCAGCTTGGGCGACTTCCCACCAAAATGAGGCTTCGTCCTTTACTAGCCAGGCGGCTAATCGAACCTTCCTTCTATCCTCTACTTCGAAGATTACGAACAAGTCCTCGGTCTCCTTGAGCCAATTTCGCGCTTCTACGAATGTCTTATTCCCATGGAATGGCTTCCCTCCTATAACACGGAAGTCTTTACAGATCTTGGCGAAGTTATCTGCTCTTGGAGGAGGAGGAGGCATAACGATCGGTGCAGTTGGGGGAGGAACATTTCCTTGGCCCTCGGCAGGCGTCGTGGCCTCCAAATACCTACGGAACCATACGGGTATTGTGATGCCCTATGGGATATTAGAATTGTTTTGTTCCCCAGACATGCTGAAAAAAGAAAAGGAAGAGATTAAGACAAGAGAACAAAGGATATTATATATGGCTTTTTTGGGAATGTTTTTCAAAACAGACTTTTCTTTTTGAAAATGTTTTCTTTTAAAACCTTTTTGAAAATAATTTTCAAAAACTTTTATCTAATCTAGTAACCTTCAGCTCTGATACCAAGTGTGAAACCCCACGTCCGTTAATGTCACTCACTAAGGGAATGCATTAAGTTTCATGAAGCATTATAGGTAAACAGACACGGAGTAATTGCAAGACATATATAAATAAGATAGCAGCGGATTTTATTTATTTATTTCAAACATAAATCACAATGTCGTGGTCCATAATACCAGAAGTCACAAAAACCATTACAATAAAATAACTTCTGTCTTGCACCATCAGAGTACATAAGTATATAAAAAGCATAATTCCCCAAATAAAAGAGTTAAGTCATAGTAGAGACAAGAACTTGAGCCATACTTCAGAGGTAGCTCCTAGCAAGATAATACCTGAGTCTTGACTAAGCCTGAGTGTTTCCTCCTTGAGAACCTAGGGGGGAACGAAAGAAAGAAGGAGAAACAAAAGGGTCAGACAAAAAGTCTGGTGAGTCTAGTTACTTTTAGCCAGTAAATAAATAAAAGTAGCATGACAGGCATATAAAGTGGATAAGAGAGATCATTAAATAAATGGCAGGTGTGACAAGATAGACAGGATAAGTTGTATACACTTCTCTAATTATTACTTTGCACTATTACTAGTATAACCAGAATGAGATGATCCATTTACACTTCACGGTGGTAGACTTGGGCATACGTCCAAATAAGCCTAGCTACTACCTTAATCGATCGGCTCCCTACTCCGTACTACTTTGTGCCAGCCCACGATCGGCTCACAATCATACAATCCCCGTGGATTAGATTTGGTTAAGTAGTCCAATTCATTACCATGTCCATTTATGGTTTATAATGGGCTAGACCTCCCACATTGAGCCTACAACGTGTGGATGTTGGATATGTCGGTTGGGTCTGAGCAGTCTTATCCCATAGTTGGGCCTAACCTCATGTCTTAGCCCGATTCATATTTGCGTACTTAGACCTCCCACATTAGGTTCAACATTAGTGGCTGCTGGATATGCCGGTCGGGTCCGGGCAGACTTCCACCACTAATGCAACCTAACCCCGTGTCATAAGTACAATTACAGTTCCAAATTGTAATTACTAGACATTCCATTATTAATTAATTGTTCAATTAATTAAACATTTACCTTTATAGGTGTTAATGCCTACTCGATCCAATAGTTTGAATTATACATCCAAAAATGTTCATATTCAAATTATGCCATTATTAACCGTTTTCCCCCCGTTCCTTAACTAGCGTCCTCACAAAATTGGCAGCATGTCTAGGCTAGATAATAGCCTAGCCATAAACTATAAAAAAAGAAAAATAGTAGGAGTGTAACAAAAGTGATTATTCAACTTGGCATACGCATATACTATCATGGTGACAAGGTGAATATACATACATGCATGGACATGTAATTAACATCATAACAAGATGGACATAGGACTGGTGAACTTGTGGTAGTCAATTGATTCTAACATAACTATGATGTCCCAATAAGCATAGTAAGATCTAAATTAGGAATTTAGATGTCCAATTGGGTTAGATCTAACATGATAAACACAAGGGGATAAATTGAATCACATAATTCATATCCAAAGGTTAAAATAGATCTAACATCATTAGGGTGACATAATAGCATGCTTAGATCTAAATATGGGTTCATATGTCCTATTTACAACATATCTAAGTTGATCGCAATATGACAGGTGAAAGGTGATTTTCATAAAGAATTGGATCTAACCAACATTGTAACTATCCAAATTAACATATTTACATTAACTAAAATATAGTTACAATTCAAGATTCACAAAGACGACTTAATAGAATAACCACAATTGCATTAGATCTAGAGAATAGATCTACCATGACATAGTATAAGATTTAACAATAGCATGGATTCATAGTTTACAACATATCCAATTCATAGTCTTTCACAATTTACTTCTATTTATTTAAGCCCAAAATTAACCAACTCACTATGTTTGGATTGTCAAGATGATAGAAAAGAAGTTGGTGTTGAATCTATGCTTAAAACTCAGAATTTGATTTGCAAAACTGATGGTTGTTTGAATAAAACGGGTCTGTCTCTGTTCGCATACCGACAGCATTTGGCTCCCATGATTTCCATTGAAGAAATAGGAGAAATCGACATATATATATAGCTGCAGAACCCTTTGAAACCGACTGCTACCTTAGCCCTAAGGGTGGGTCAACCCATAGGTCGACACCCCTTAAGGGGGGTCGACCCCGGTGTCGACACCCCTCTAGGGGTGTCGACCCCTTAGAGCAGGAAATTTGCCGACTTGACGAATTTTTGATTTTCGAACTATTCTGGATAGAGTCTGATTCATATCTGACTCATATGTGTATATATGTCTTTCCGCGCTATACAAACTTAAAACCCTCATAACTTCTTCATACGTTATCCGTCTTATGCAAACCAAATGTCTATCTTGACCAGAATTTCGAGATGGATGTGATGGCAGAGTCCATTTTCCTTAATTCTGAAAACTATGTAAATTATTATTTAATTTATCCTCTTTTAATGTCGTTAAAAATTTAGGGAGTTACATCAGAGAAGTTAGAAAAAATAGAGTTGTAAGTCTGAAAAAAAAGAACAAAAGTACAAAGAAATATTTTACTGGAAAACAAGACTTGAAACCAATGGAATTAAAAGTATAAATACATTGGAAGATATGATAGTATAGAAAGTTAATTTATCTAGCAAATCCAAATCAACTCACATAAAAAAAGGGACCTGCAAAGTTATGTAGACATTAAGTAGGAAATATATACAAAACTCGGTCTTAGCGTTTAAGTAGAAAAGAAAGTTTGGGGAAATTAATTGTAAGATATGTCTGAAAATTTAATACAAATCAAACAAAGCATGGGCAATAAATTTGAAAGGAAAATGAACAACGTACAAAGAAGGAAACCTGCAAGTTCGATACAAGATCAGACCAATACAGTATGAACAATGTGCAAGCCTACCTTTAGTATTAAGTTGAAATGAAAGAAATCACTCTATTGGTTGACCGAAGGAAACTTAAACATTGCAGGGACTATAGCCTAGTAAACTCAGACGAAATGAATGTAAGCAAAGCATGTGAAGTTACCGTAGGATGAAAATGATGTTTACAAAACCTGTTTATATAATAGACCCGCTAGAACATGTAACACTCTATCAAATATTAAAGAAAGCTCGTGCAAGATACTGTAGAATGAAAATGAAATGATACGGCCTTGTCTTAAATATAAGGCCAGCTAAACATAAGGTGTTCATATCCAACTCTAGATAGTATAATCATGTGCAATCTCTCTATAAACATAGCTGGAATTTAGAGATGACTGAGTTACTGTTTGAAACCAGCAAAATTAAAACGTAGCACAGTAAAATCTTAGCAAATCAAAAAGGTTCCGATATGTTTGCCATATGTGAAATCTTGGACAAGAGATTTCAGTCGTTGTCAAATATTACGGTATCGGTATGTAAGATCTGAAAATTTGGCTACATAAATTCTATTAATAAAAGATATTGTTGTCCTTATCAGTAGACGTCCAATGTATCTACAATAAAGGTAGTCAACACATATAAATAATAATAAAAAATGGAACTAAATAATATATTATCACTTATATATATCAGCATGCCTCACAGTCGAAATTCCTAAAACCTCTGCTACTCATTCTGTTATTTCTCCAGTAAACCACAAAGGAAATATCATTCCTTCAAACTAAAAAATAATTCAAATAAAATAGTAAAATATATAAAACTGATTTCTGAGAGTATGAATTGATGAAATTTTCATCTCGACCATGGCTCCATACGAAGCGATGTTGTATCCAGCGTTGTTCGAACTCATCAACGAGGTTAAGGTTTTTATTTCTGGGATTGTGGTATTTGACTTGATTGATGGAATCACATCTATACACTAAAATTTGAGTTGTCGATGATAATTTTATTTGGTTGGTTTCTTATGTAACAACGATAGTTTACATTTGTTAATTATAAAATTAGTTAATACGCATATTTTTAGACAAAACAAAAAAATGATGATGAGTTGACCATGGTACAGTGAATTTCAGCGTGAATATACGGGGATGAAAGAAGGAATGGATTATCGAAAAGATCAGGCACGACTAATCTTTTTAATTAAGGGTAATGGTATATTAGTGATTAATTTAATGATCTTAATTTAATTTAAAAACTTATATAAATCGTATTTAACACATTCGTGAATAGAATCAAATGCCATCAGAACCGTTGGAATCGTAACAACACTGTCTACGTTATGGAACTGGCGTGGTTGAGAATTGTAACGACCCAGAAAATCTAAACCAATTTAATTTTTTTTAAATTGGCTAAAATAATGGATTTTAAATATTTAAAATAAATATTTTAAATAATGGCGATGAAAACTGAGTTTGAATCGACAATTGAAAACGAATATAATTAATTATAATTATAAACAAGGCCTGAAAGGGCGCTGCAGTTTCAAAAATTGAATTCAAACTTTGTCGGACTATACCGGGTGCAAATCAAAACGAATTTTAGTGAAACCAAAAATATTAAAATCTGTTAGTGAATACCTTTCTAACGAATCTGAAAAATCGAATTTTCATAACGGAAAGCAAAAGTTATGGTCGAATGAATTTTCAGAACGGTCGCTATGGAATTTATATAGCCCGTGAAATTGGCCATTTTGCATACGACCTCGGAATTCGACGAAACCACTTTTGTTGGATCCGGGATGTGAAGTTATTGCTAGGTTTCAAATTTCATAATTTTTGAAGCTAGTATGTGAGCGTGGCAAAAGAAAATGTGTTTTGGTCAATTACAGTTAAATTAGATCGACCAAAAATGGGCCTTTTTGCAAACAGTCTCAGAATTCGTCGAAACTAGTTTTGTTGGGACCGTATCGTCCCAACATAGCCAGATTTATTTTTAGGGAATTTTTAGAATCAGTATGTGACCCCGGTAAATTGAAATGTCCGTTTAAATTGAATATATAAAGAATTATACTTTAAATTCAACGGAAATTGATTCAAACAGTCGAATTGGCCTACGATACATATCCCATTATGTTCGGAATAGGGATAAAACGCTAGGGACGACAGTCGGTGGGTTTAATTTCGTGTTCGAATTAAAAAGTTACCTTTTTGTAATTAAAAATATTAAAATAATATATAAATAACCCTTCCCTTTAACTACCTCCCTCTCCCCTTACCGTTGACCATTCCAAATCAGATCAAAAAGAAAAAAAAACACGGGTTTCCTCCAAATCGAAGTGGCGACGCCTTCGTCATCGCCACCCCCCACCTCGCGCACACGCCGACACCGCCCTCCCCCACGACCACCTCGCTCCGCCTCAAGACCCCCCCTCTCGTTCTCTCTCTCTCCTCCTTCAGGCGAGCTCCCATTCACGAACTCCGGGACCAACGAGCACCATCGAAGACCGCGCCGCCGAGGCCAACGACCACCGCCCTCCTCCGTAAGCCCCTAGCCACCACTAGCGCCACTTCCGACGTCCCCAGCCCCCCTCCCCCCCGGCGCGGCTCAGCCCTCCTCCGACAGTGAGCCTTTCTGTCGTGACCTCCTGAAGCAAAACAGTGAGCGTTCCTTCCTCTTTTTATTTAAATAATTAAACACTGAACTTCCTTTTCATATTTTGATTTTTATATATTTATATAACATAGAAAGGTCGGATTTTTATATGCGATATTAACATAGAAAGGTCGTATTTTTATATGCGATATTAACATAGAAAGGTCGGATTTTTATATGCTATATTAACATAGAAAGGTCGGATTTTTATATGCGATATTAACATAGAAAGGTCGGATTTTTATATGCGATATTAACATAGAAAGGTCGGATTTTTATATGCGATATTAACATAGAAAGGTCGGATTTTTATATGCGACATTAACATAGAAAGGTCGGATTTTTATATGCGATATTAACATAGAAAGGTCGGATTTTTAATGAAGTAAAGTTTTGATTTTTCAAAATCAAAAGATTAGATTTTTATACGAAGAAAGTTATGATTTTTCGTCATAGAAAAGATCGAATTTTCCATATGGAACAGTGAAGTAAAAATTAGTTTTCTCCAGATAGAAGTGGCGATAAATATTATATTTTTATAAATATGAAATGGCGATGAAAAAATTCTATTTTTACATTATAGAAGTAGCGATAAAAAAAATTTCGATTTTTCTATATATGAATGTGAAGTAAAAATTCGATTTTTATATATGTAGTGAATAAGAATGACGAAAGTGACAGAAGAAGAAACGACAAAGATTTCCTACATATGAAGAGTCGAGACGTTTGGTTTAGCTATTCGGTGAGATTTCTGATTTAAAAACAATATGGAAAACGACGATGTATAAATTATATAGTCGATGTATAAGTTATATAAACGTTGTACACCTCATGTATAAGCGTTGTATAAGTTGTATGTTCGATGTATAAGTTATATATGCGTTGTAAAAATTATATATGTGTTGAGATAAAAGTGAATTGCTATATATATATATATATATATATATATATATATATACACGCCCCTCGTCCACAAACCATGGACGATATTTATTGATTGTGATTGGTGTGAAAATTGATTGATAGCGAATGATTGTTTGGGATTGTTTGTGGTTGATATTGATTGATTGAGGTTGAAAAATACCCGTTTGTGGTTGAGAAATATTTGGTTGAAACCACATAGGATTAGTTTGTGGAAATGAAATAAATATATACATGCCGCCTGCGTGCGAACTAGATGCATGATCCCCATTGTCAAAAACCGCGAGGTTTTAAGGTAGAGCGAGGAGCCGTACTAGGGACGGTCCCGGTTTTAACTACCCTGCCGTTATGCTGCCGAAATTTTGAATAATATTCATGTGTTTGAATTATTTTCATTTGCTAGAACTATATATAGAAACTATAGAAAACCTTCATGTGTTGAATCGATATTCATTCGTTGATTAGAAATTCATGTGTTGAATGGTATTCGCGTTTTAAATATAAAAATCACATTTTTATCTATATATAGAAACTATAGAAAACCTTCATGTGTTGAATCGATATTCATTCGTTGATTAGAAATTCATGTGTTGAATGGTATTCGCGTTTTAAATATAAAAAGCACATTTTTATCTATATATAGAAACTATAGAAAACCTTCATGTGTTGAATCGATATTCATTCGTTGATTTGAAATTCATGTGTTGAATGGTATTCATATTTTGAAATAAATTGTTTGATAATAAAAATCACCTTTTATCGACTATATGAACTATGTAAAATAATCTCGTTTTGAAAGAAATTGTTTTATAAGAAAAATCCTATTTTTTTATCACCAATATGAACTATATAAAATAATAGTGTTTTGAAATGAGTTGTTTTACAATAAAAAATCACATTTTTATTATATGCATGAATCGTTGAAATGTGAAGTGTTAAAAATAACCACTTGTTCAAATAAATATATATGAGTTGAAATATTCATTAATTAGCTAATGATATGATTTGTACCTATGTATGTAACATTAGAATGAATGGTGTTTTTAAACCAAATAGAAATCAAATATGAAGTTGAATAGAAAATGATAAATGATAAGAACTGTATATATGTACATGCATATTTATTGAACAGGTTATAACAAAGGGGCTAGAGAAGAGGAATAAAATTTTGTGCCCGACAAATAGGTACACATTTACTGTTTTGTTTGGGTGATGATTTTATGAGCCTGTGGGATAGCCGCTTGGCTTTTTCTTTTTCTTTTTGACATGAGACGCCCATGTGGCTATTTGGGAATTTTCCTAGCCCTCCCGTACAAAGGAGGTTATGGCGAAATTTTCCAAAATTTTAGGGCGTTAGTGAAATATTTGAAGTGAAAACGATATTGAAATCATTGAATGAACTATATTTATATAAATATATAAATATAAATAAAATTAAAACAAAACGAGGCCGTGCAGTTCGTATTTTGAAATCGTGATTTCAAATGACTAGTGCGGGAAATCCGACCATTGGATCTTCCCGAAACCTCAACCGTCGGGTTCGCCTTGGAAATATCTTTCCAACAGCACCAACCTTGTAAAAATACAACGGTTGGATTGTCTGGAATGTTTAATTCAAATCTGAAGAAAAACAGCGCCAGAAACGATTATATTTTTATATATATAAATATAATTATATTAAATCGAATAACGACGCTGCAGTTCGTATTTTGAAATCGAAACTTCAAACGATTGTACCGGGAGATCCGACCGTCGGATTTTCCCGAAACTGGAACCGTTGGATTCGTTTTGAAAAGACCTTTCTAATGATATAAATTGTGTGAAGATCCAACGGTTAGATTTCCAGATATATGTAAATCAAATCGGAAGAAAAACAGCGCTACGGCCGTGCTATGGCCCGAAGCGTCGTTTTGAATAAATAGGCTATTTTAAAATAAATAAAAATAGTGATAAATCGTTATAAAATATTGTAAATGTTATGGAATGGAAATAAACTGAATTTGCTCGATTTATGTGGCTTGTGATGGTTGAATGTGTTTGGTGTGAAAATTACATTAAAGAACACAATTGGTGTTGTCGAATAATTTAACCATTGAAATAAATTGATTTGAAATTCTAAATATACATGAATTATTTGAAAAGGCCGAGTTAATTCTCATTTCAAATAATTGACCGACGATTGAAAGTCGAAGATGAAGACGGTGGTCGAAGACCGGAGATCTTCACCTCGTTTGGATGGTAACCGAGGTCCTGATTGGGAGGCATCCCGAAATATGGATAATGAGTGGTGATCGTCCAGACGTACGTGGTGATCGATGGGTTTGCGAGGTATTTAGTGCCTCCGGTTTCGTTCAGACCCAGAACGGACTTGTAAATGGACTGTGTGTCTTACATTGGATTTTATTCTGTGTTGATTGATCTCTGTTAAATATACATCTGTTTGGCGGCGGAGAATTTATTCTCTTGCTTAACGCCCTTCTCTGAAACGCACGAGCTCAGAGGTTGTATATCGATGGACATCAGTCGCACGACATAAATTGCCTGTGTGGCATGCTAAGATGCAAAGATCAGGGCTTCTGTTGAAAAGCAAAGTCTTGTGGTGATGATCAAAGCACCGCCTGTGTGACGTAGCTTTGTGTATAACGTGAAATCGTGAGCCTCACACCCCGGTATGAACCAGAAACGGGAGAAAGGACCTCAGGGAGGGCCTGCGTTTCCTCCTAGCTAGGGTGGTGTCAGTGACCTACCAGCCCTGACATTTATATACTTTTCACCTATGTGGTTGTTGCTGTTGCGAGGCGCCTCGGTTAGATCGGACGATCCGGGTCCGATGGAGTCACTTGTTGGCTCGCTTACGCCCCAAAGGGCGGCGAAACGTAGTGCTCAGGCATTTTAATCCACTCCGTGTGGACCGGCCCTGACGATCCAAGGGTCGATGCGTTCTGATCCTGAGACTCGGGCTAGGCAGTCTCGAATTTGGTAAGGACTATCATTTGCCTTGGTTCATGACGGAAATCCAATTTCCAAATACGTGACTGTGCGGTTTTGATTGTATACATATATATATGGCGACATAGTGGTATGGGGCATTAATGCCGTCTATGATTGATAGTTATGATTTGAAATTGTTTTCAAAACATATAAACACTAGCAATAATATCAAATGCCTTTGTTTTATTCGTATCAAGCATATTTTGGTCGTTATGAGGAAAAACTCTATCCTCCGGTTTGCGTTGCATTGTGTGATGGGAACTGAGTCTTATAACGGCTTCATTTTTATAAAATGCATTGCGTTGTTTTAAAAGAATGATTTGTTTAAAGCACTGGCAATCCAATGGAGTAAACCCGTTCCACGAAAGTGGCGTGGTCCTGTGATTGGCCATATCATATATGTTTTGAATAGATTTCTCATACCAGTCCCATGACTGACTCGTAGTTTGTTTCACTCTCAAACTCGGGTGCCCCTTTTTCTACACGGGCAGCCTTGTATTCAGGTTTAGCTGGTTATTTCTGGATAGCTGGAGCTGAAGATGGATTCTATCATTTATCTCTTTTTATGCTGTTCAGCTCCTATTGTACATATTTTGTTTGTTTTCCGCTGTAGACATTTATGTATAGCTGAACTGTATTTGTGCTAAGTAAGATCCTGTACTGTGTAACTCTGATGATTACATTTATCCAGTATATTCTATTGTTCATTATCTGGTGTATTTATTTAATTTTGTTCTGCTATTATCTGGTTCTGTGTTATATTCCAAAGATAACCCTTGTCTCCGTCGGAGCAGGATTTCGGGTCGTCTCAAGAATGGAGAAACTAGATTTTTGTGATAAAATCAAATGCAATGCTTGTTTTATTGTAAATAAAATAAAAACAGAATGGTCAATTGCAAACCAAGGTGAGTAAACTCACTAACTCTGGCTCGCTTATTTTTTATATAAATGAGTATTAAATTTATTTATAGTAATTTTATATTGTGTGATGGTTCTTTGGTCGAAATGGTTGATATAGTTATATCGTTGATTGATTATTAATTATGTTAGCTATAATATTTCATATTTATGTGAAATTAATATTATTGATGTTGATTAACATATGTGGATTTAGGAAACAGGTTGGAGGGATCCAACTGGATTCCTCAATATTTATGTTACTGTGTTTGCATTGATTGTGACATATGCTGTGATATATTAACTGTGATTGATCTTGTTGTGTTTAAATATCACTGGCCCTGGAATTTTGGTATTTAAATACCATAAAATATTTTCGAATATAGAAAATAAAATTTGAGTTTTAAAAAGGAAATTTATTTCCAAAAATAGAAATGTAATTTCGAATAGAGTTGAAATCAGAAACATGTAAATCGAGAAAACAAGAAGTTGTTTATAAACGGGAGTATAAACTAAGTGAATTATTTGTCATTGGATAAATTGAAATATAAATTCAAATTTGAATTTATATGAAAAAGGTGGAAATCGGTTTTGAAGCCAATATTTGAAATGAGAATTAAACCTAGCTATTATTAAGGAAATTTAAACGAGATTTTAAATGATTGGAATAAAAAGAGATGAGGCTTGTATGAATAATTCTGAATAGAAGTTATAAATAAAATTTGGGTTTAAGATATGTTAATAAGTATGAAATCAAACTGTATATAAAAGAAATATATACACGATTTAAGTGAATGGTTTAAAGAAAATATTTTACAAATGTAATATCTTTAAAGGAAATTCAGATTTGAAATATGAATCCAAATTGGAAATTGAATGAAAAGGGAAATGGGTAATCGTTTTAAAGAAAACAATGCGTTTTAGTTCAAAATTCGGAATATAAAATAAAGTATGATAACGTTTGGTAGATTGGAATGTTTATAAAGGAATTTGGTAATGATTTGGAAAGGATAAATTCAAAAGTGAATTTGGAATTTGAATTAACCTGAAATGGTAGATAAATTTTGAAGTTAGGAATATAAATCGAATATAGATTATTCAAGGTAGAGTTATTTATTAGAATTCGATTATATCGAATATAGGGAAGTAGTTATTTTTACTTTCCATTTTGAATCAAACTTAATTATTTAATTATTTATTTATTTACTTATTAATTTATTTGTTGAAATTAATAAGTACAAGTTATACTTTTAAAAATCAAATATTTGGGAACAGCGATTATAACGTTGTCATTATAACAAATGTTTTTATAAATCTAAACAACGATTATAATGCTACCGTTATAATAAATATTTTGTAAATCTAAACAAAGATTTTAATGCTAGCATTATAGTTAATGTTTTATAAATCAAATATTTGGAAACAACGATTATAACGCTACCGTTATAATCAATGTTTTTCCGTAAAAGAAGTGGATTCCTAGATTGAATCTGAGAGTAGCGTAAGCGATATTTTCTTTAAAGTTGTGAGGTTTGACTATTTCAAAGTTGAGAATGTTGTTCATTAAGGTCTAAGAGGTAATTATACCCCAACTTGATTGACTTCATGATTGATGGAGGAATGGTTAAGGTTCGATAGTGAATATTTGTCAGCAATATGGTTAGTTAATAAATGGTTAATGGTTTGAGTTATAATAACGATTTTTTATAACATCACATTAATTTAAAGGATTTTGAACTGTTTCCCCGAATAAAATGAGAGATATTTTCTATGCATAGAAAATGAAATGAATTGGTCAACGAGGAATTAAGAAATGGAATATGGAAATATTTTCCAATATTAATAAGGTATATTTTTTTATTATAGAAAATAAGGATTCGTGAATATTTAGAAATGTTTTCTAACTGGAATAAGAAATATTTTCTCGAATATAGAAATTAGGATATTAGAAATGTTTTTCCAAGAATCGAGAGAGAAAATAGAGCTTTGAAAGGATATGAAAGATGGGAAATGGGAAATGATGATATAATAAGGAATTGATTTAAAAAGGGGCCGGTGTTGTTTGATGGTTGATCGAATAAATTTCCAATTGGAAATAGGATCGTTGGTTGTATGGATGTTTTCTTTGATAGTTAAACCACCGACTATCAAAATCTTAATTTATTTTATACCTCCGTTGTCAATTCGAAGAGACTGGGATCAGATTTATTATCTGAAAACCACTCCGTATTAGCGTAATTGTTACGAATCAACTTATGCTGAAAATAATTGAAAACGGAGTAAAGTGCAAGGGCTGTTCTGTTAACCCTAGGTAGAAATTTGCCAAGATGGATTAATAGAATGGTGCCTTCGGTTTGTCCAGTCCCGAGACAACGTATATGGACGAATGTATGACGATGTGGCATTCAAAGTAAATGGTGGTAAGATGTTATAAAGGATAATCATGACCTCAAGCCTCGTCAATCGGAAAATGATAGAAATCGGGTAGGCAGCATGGCCAAGTGGGTCATTACCATTAGGGGTATTATCACCTGATTTAGGGAAATTCCATTTGTTTCTTATTCTATTCGCTGTTGTATGCTTTCGATAATGGTTGTTGATCACAACCGTTAGTGATAATATGCTGGATACACTCAAGTTAAATAAGTGGCCAGCCATGTGTGGCTGGGTTGCAAGATGTTCTTATTGAACCTCAATGTATCCCCATTAGAGTACACTGATCGGAAGGTGGTTCCATACCTTGTCATAGTCGAAATCCAATCTCCAATAAGCACCCTACAATTTTTGATTTTATATTATATATGGAGTGTGTGATGCAAGCGTTCCGCTAGATTTCTATTCATTTGATTTAGACACTATTATAATACCACTGGATTATGATATCAAAATGTTTTTTGTTATCGTAAAGTAAAAAACCATCTATATTTATATGTGGATCGGTCTTATGATTATCAATTCTTGCGAAAAGATTTTTGAAAATTAAACAAATGGTTGGAGTTTACTTACACCAGTCTCATGACTGACTCAGAGTTTATTTGTTTTGTTTTACCCTATACACTTGGGTGCCCAAATTTTTACGGGTAGCCAAGTAGTCAAGATTTTTCAGATACACTCGGAGGTGCTTGAAGTAGGAGGCTTCATCAATTTGCTATAAACTATCATAGTTTCCACTGTGTACTATGTTGTATCCGGAAACAAGTGTATATAACTGTTCCAGGAATAACAGTTGTGCTCTGATGATGGTATGTATAAACAGTTACCAAATTTGTATTTCCAAAGTAATGTTATATAATATATTTTATTCGTTCCGCTGTGAGATTTGTGTTCTTCTTTTTCTCCTATTCTAATTTTTCTTTCGTTCTATTACTCATCATGTTACTTCTTTCTACTAATGATTTGTATTTTTGTGCAATTTGGGATGGATGTGTGGTGTAATTTGTCAACTCAAAGGATACAGAATTCGGGCCATTACAAGTTCGGTAAATTTAATTACCTTATTCACATTCCAATCTAATTAAAGATTCATTAAAACTCCATTTAGTTTTAATCTCAAATATCATTACTTAATGATTATTCAATCTTAGGAAAATTAATCCTACCTTTAATTGGGTTAATGAACCAATGTCATTTAAAACATAGTTCACGATAAACCCAAAATCAACTTCCATTTTATTCCAACTATATGTATTAATGGGAAAACTTCCTTATTTAAAAGATTTATTCTTTTCTCAACTGGGTTTAAGAATAATTTATTGGAGACACCATTTGCGACAAACCCTAAAATTCAATTTATTCACATTTTTAAATAATTTTATTAAGGCCCTTACAGTCGGTTTCCAATATCGGCCACCGAACTGCATCCATAACGACCTTTTCCAAAACCGATTTGGACATATTTGAAAATCATACCCTTAGATTTCAAATCTCTTATTTTCACTCGAAAGCTCTTTTCGAGTCAAACCGAACGGTTCCGGTTTTAGGAGAATCCAATGGTCGGATCTCCCATTATGCAAATTCGAAATTAATGGTTGAAATTCACGAATGGTCGCTACAGTATACGTTCTATTCAAACCATTTAAATATATATAATATATTTCATCGATTTCTTTTTTTAAAACGTATTTTATAAAATGTTCATAAATTCATTTTAAAAACGATTCCTACTTCCATTTCAATTTTGAATCCAATTGAACTTCTTATATTATTATAATATAAAAATAATAATAATTTCAAAATATCAAATTTTGAAATCCCTTTTCTTGATATTCATTATAAAAATAAATGAAATCGATAGAAAACTCTATTCGAGTTAATATGGCATTTACTAACTTAACTCGGCTTCATATTCATTTCATTTATGAATAATTCAATATTTTCGTGTCCATCCAAAATCGAATATCAAAATCATATTTGGATTTTTCACTGTATATTATTTTAAAATATCTGTTTATATTCTGAATTAGAATGTGACTCATTCAACTACCATATAATTTAAATTATATGGATTCCATACATCGCATATATTCAAAAATAGTGATGAACAACTATTAAATATTCAATTTACATCCAGAGTGCAATCTACAATTGTACAAGCATTAAATAATTAAATAACGCATACTACGATATGTAAATCAATCATACAACTAAACACAAGGGAGATGTGTGAAGTTATTATCATCCCCAGATCCGTGTGGGATTTACATCACAATCCATGTGAACTTATATACTATTTTCACAGTTTAATAATGATAAAATTTAAAATTGTAACATCCATCAACCACCAAACAAATATTCCAATCACAGGCAATCAACATATATTCAGTTATAAAAATATATAAATAAATGTACAAAATATTCTAGTGAGAGAGTTCTCATTATTGGCTTCCACTCCATCATTCTTTAATTGATGATTCATAAAAATGATTTTGCAAAAATAGGGCTGTTGAATTCTGTGAATTAGAGAATTGAAAAGTCCCAAACAATGGCCAAACATGTAACGACCCGTGTTTTTCGACCATTTGAATCTGATTACTTAAATTAGTTTTAAATATTATATTTGGAATATCGATGGGATTTAGAATTTAATTCGCTGCTTAAAAACGAAGATTGAAAATTATTTATTTATATAATTATAAATCGAGCTTGAAAACGGCGTGCAGTTCGTAAATTCGAGCTTTGAACTTCAATAGAGAATACAGAGTCCGATATGAGTCGGAATTCTGTGAAACGAGAAACGCTGGGAGCATGTTGACGATAATTTTCATATTAAAGAGGAAAATCCAGATTTCTTGTTATATATTGTCAACTATGGCTAAATCAAAATTTGAAATAGTCGCTATAGAATCGTCCACCGACCGTAACGTTTTATTGGATCTAACTACATGTCGGTTTCGAATTTAGAATAGGTTCTTTTGAGGCGTAGTGATAATTTAATTTTTAGAATTTTATGGTAATTTTTAATTAATTAAATAAGCAACTTTTTATGTGGAGTATTTTGCACCCTGTAATCAACATTTTGGGGTTTCACAATATGAGTCAAACTACCGGTATTATTATATTTTTGGAATCCTGGCACATCGCTGATTACAACGATATTTTTATTTTCGTCAATTGAGGTCCGAAAAACGAGTGGAGTTTTCTTTTGAAACAGGGGTAACTTTTATTTAATGGTTAACGGGTCAAACAAACTCCAAATTCAACGAAACAAGTTTCATACGAAACCTTAGGAAGAGGTCTAGTGAAACGTCAAGGCCTCATATTTTTAGGATTTTTTCTGTAATTTTTAGGAATTAAAGCTCGGTGTTTTTCATCGATATTTTCTAAGAGATTTTCGCAAAAAGTGTCGGAATTCGACGAAACCAGTCCCATTGGGTCCGGAATATCTTTTTATGCTAGAATTAGGTATCACTTCTTGGATTAGGAGTCAAATGGGATGTTATTTTTACGAAAATCTCCATGCACATTTCATAATATTAAAATATTATTAAATCGATCCACTTGAAGGTAATCTTTCCTTTTTGCTTTCTCTGGTTACGTACGCCTTTTGGGTTCTTGCATCTCAAAACATTTGTTTACCTTTCGTTTCGTGCCAAACAGGTCCATTTCCTTGTCTGAAAGCCTTTCTTTCCTTGCACCCAACTCTCCATTGCCTTGCGCCCCAAATATTTTAGTTTCTTGCCTGCCAAATTACTCTTACGTGCCGACCAAGCTGTTCGAAATCCAAAGTCCACGCATACAGCTACCTATGAAGCACTGCAAAACCTATACCCTATCATTTCTTGTATCCCACGTACTTACCCTATAAAAGCACTGCTGTTTTCCCTTCCTCCTAAAAATAAAACAGGTCTTCCTTCTGAAAAACAAAACTCCATTCTTTCATTTCCGCTTCAGCAGGAACTGTATATCTCAAATTTCAAAAAAAAAAGAGAAAGAAAGAAGCAACGTAACTGGAAGGACAAGAGAGGGGCGAGCAGCATGCGTTTGTGGGAACCATGCTGTAGATGATGCGTTAAACCAATGGGAAGGGGGAGTGCGTTCCAAAGAGAAGGGGCGGTCATCCTGTAATGGAGAAGCAGGAGATTTAATCTATACTAGAAGTTGCGAAGGGGGTCCAGTTATGGGCTGCATGAGAAGAGCAGGGCAGGTGGAAAATACCAGTGAGAAGTGCTGTCCATTTTTCATTTGGGGGAGAAGCTATTTGCATGGCTTAAACATGGTTAGCGGGCTTAAGGTTAATGAATTTGCACAAAATAAAGGACGTCGGTATCGCCTGGTTGAACGCTTCAGTCTAGAAACAGTTTTGATGATTTTGGTAGCAGCAGGAGTTTTGGTCAGATTTAAACGACCGTTTTATGGAAACCGAACCGCTTCAGGATTCAAGGTGAGTTAAACTCACTCAGTTACCCTTTTTATATTTTATATAAATTGGGTATTTTTATTTTGTGTGCTCTGCTTGCCAATGGTTGACTGCTTTGCTAGTTATTTATTTAACTGTTGATTTAACCGATGAAATTAAACTGCGTTTAATTTCAGTGGAATACCAAATCGTTATTTTAACGATTGGACCCAACGGAGGTAACTCACCCTGTTGGTTACGTTTATTTATAAGCGTGCTTAGTTGTTGGTGCTAAATGGTTGTTATTTATTATCAGTTGCATGTGATTAATTTGATTTGTTAATTTTGACTGCATGTTCAACATCTGGTTGGTTTAGACTAATAAGTGGGATTGGTTGGGTATTTGGCAAAGTATGGCCTATTAAATCAATTGTTTACAAATGGTGGTTCACCGTCAGGTGAATCGATAGAGTTGAGGTTAAAAATTTATTTTAACCAGAGTTAGATTTTGAATTATAATATTTTGAATAAAAGATATTAAAGAGATAAACAAATATTTTATTTTATTTATTTAAGACCTTGATTTGTTATTAATTTATTTTATAAAATAAATGCTGATGTTAATTGGATTTACAAGTAGGAGTATGAGAGGGGAATCGAGTGGTTAAACTGTGATAATTGTTGTGTAAAGGAAATAATCAAAGGGATTATTTAAATTAATTATATACTTAATAAATTTAAAGTGTGGATTAAGTGGAATTGGTTAAAAAATAAATCGAGTTTTTGAGAGAATTAAATCGACCGTTTTGAATTGATTTTCAAATTAATGTGTGTGGATTAAAATAGTTGGTTAAATATTGTTTAAATTCAAATAAGATTTTAAAGAAGGGATTTGCCATTAATTTAGTTAATAGGGAAATTAACTACTGAGGTAGTTAATGATTGAAATAAACTATTATTCTAATTAACTTAGAAAACTACTTTGTAATTGAGATGCATTTAAGAAGTAACGATTTTGGAAAATAAAATCCAAGAGAACGGTGAAAGAAGTTATGAACATGTTTTATGTTAAACTTGAGTTTTATACCAAAGTTATAAAGAGAATTTTAGGCCAATGCGATAGCTTAGATTAGACGGACCAAATATTTGGGTTGAGTAAAAGAAGATGGGGATAAAAGGATCGATATAGACCAATGTTATATATACTTGAGGTTCAAGATGGGAAAGCGAAATTTTAGGTTAATGTTACTTAAAATTTGGATTAAGCAAGAAAGGGAAATTGAAATAAGATTCCTAAGTGGGTAATGCTTAAATATATGTTTGAAAGGAGATTGGTAAAACTGATTTTGGGTAAAGACGTGGGTCGTAGAGTTGTATAACCAAATCCAAATTATAAAGGGAAATGGATTTGAGACTGGAATAGAATAGTGGTTTGATTACAACTTATATTTGTCCAAGGATGAGAACGGTGTTGATCAAGGTCTGAGAGGTAATTAAAATACCCCAACTTGAACAACATCGGGATTATCTGAAGATAGTATTAGTTGGTAATCGTAAGAAACGTTAGTGGATATGTTTGAAAATCTAAACAGCGATTTTAGCGCTGTTGTTATAATATATGTTTTGTAAATCTAATATAGCGATTGTAGCGCTTTTGCTATAGTAAATGGGTTGTAAACCTAAACAGCGATTATAGCGCTGCTGTTTTGTAAATCTAATATAGTAATTATAACGCTATTATTATAAAATATGTGCTATAAATTTCTTTGTTAAAAATAATGGATTTCCGGATTTAAAGGATGATTTGAAGAAAGAATTAAGTGGGAAATTGAATATAGTTATTCGAGATAGAATTAGCCAGACATAATTATTCGGGCTGAGTTGCCATTTCGTACGACTGCTAGCGTAAATTCGCAGGGCTGCAGATAGCCTACGGCGGTCGGATGTTTCCTGAGGGAATCAGGCGTAACCATTGTGATCGCTGCGATCTAGAGTCAAGGGAATGGAGTAAAGTAAAATAGTAGTAAATCGATAAGGTTAAAGAAGTCGAGTTAATCAGTTAGAGTTAACCACTTTGAGTTAATCAATTGGAGTTAATCGATTGGAGTTATATCGAATTAGAGTTATTCAAATATCATATTTTTAAATATTAACAGAGTTAGAAGTTTTAATTTAACAAAGTAAATCAAGTGTTAAAAGGCCAAGTGATGTTGAATACTGAACCAGTGAACTCATTGGAGTGTCATGATTGAAACACTGTATATTTTGATAGTTAAAACACCAACTATCAAACCTGTCCAATACGATTGTTGGTATGGAAAGACCGGGATCGAATTTATATTCAAAAACCATTCCGACCAACAAATACGAGAAGATATCAGAAGATGATCGAGATGGAGCATTGAAGACCGTGGATTTTCATACACAGAAGAACCACTAATATTCTCTGCCTGGAAAGCAGGGACAAGATGTGATTCTGTCGTGGTTGGAATCTACGGGTTGCAAGGACTTCTCGCTACTGATCAATGGGGTGATTTCTATATTGGATGCAGTAGGAGAGTACCTTCGGTTCATCCTGTTCCTGGATGACGTATATGGACGAATGTCTGACAGAGTATTTCCAAAGGATCACGTACGTTGATTTCTTCAAACGTGCTATAGTTGTTGGCGGAGAATTGCCGCTCTCTTAGCTTCCAGCTAGAGTATTTTTGTGGACGTCAATTAGTGATATCTGACGGATCTGACGATGTGGCATTCAAAGTGAATGGTGATCAGATGTTTCAAGATAAACTCTGACCTCAAGCCTCATCAACCGGGAAATGATAAAAATCAGGCAGGCAGCATGGCTATGTAGGTCGCTCCCATTAGGGTGTATAATCACCTATCTAGAGATTCATTTCATTCTTTATCTATTTTGATGCTGTCCCTTTTTGGGAGACGGTTGCTGATCCCAACCGTCGGTGATATACATTCGATACACTCAAGCGAAATGAGTGGTCGTTCATGTGAGGGCCGGGTTGCAAGATGTTCTTGTTGAACCCAATGTATTCGTCTCTAGAGATACACTATCGGCAGGTGGTCCCATACCTTGTCATGGTCGGAATCCAATCTCCAATAAGCGCCCGCGGTTTTTGGTTTGTATACTATAAATGTGGAGCGTGAGATGCAAACATTCCACTAGATTCTATTTATTTGTATTTAGACATTATTATAATATCAGAAAAGATATTGGTTTCAAAAACTGTTTTGGGTTATCGTAAGGTAAAAACCGTCTGTGTTTATGTGTGGATTTGGTCTTACGATTATCTTTTTGTTTCGAAAGGATTTTTGAACTTAAAATCGAGTTGGATGATCACCTTTAATACTGTGCGAGTTTATCTCACTCTGGTTCACCAGACTGACCCGGTGTTTTGTAAATGCTCGGGTTAGCCCGGGTTGACAGGACCAGGTTATCAAAAGCTGTGAAGAGACGAGCTGGAGATGTTCAGACGTATGATATTACTATTCCGTTGTGTTTTATATGAGGACAGGCTACTGTCCAGATGTGTGATACTCTGATAAATGTAAGTATTTCAGAAGTTTTCAATAAAGATTTATTTCTGTATTATATTTTGTTCCGCTGCGATGTGAGACTTTGTGTTGTGTTGGTTCCTCTTCTTCTTCTATTCTACTATTTCTTTCTTTCTTATCTCACCCTCTAATTTCTTTCTAATAACTATCCAGTGTTTCGGTGCTTGGACGATCGACATGAGATACAGTAGAGGTATTTATGTTGATTTTCGAGGCCGAAACCCCTGGGTCGTTACAGTGGTATCAGAGCTGAAGGTTATGTGATTACCTTGGCTCTGTGGCGTGACTCAGTAGAGATGGGGTTAGTAATACCCTAGATTGAGTTTGAGTGTATATATACGAGTGAACGTATTTGTAGATTTGATATAAAAATTGTTTTATATTGCAGAGATTTATTTGGTTGAGTTGTTTATAAGTTTTGGTCGATCAGTTTGATCCACTGTATCGATAGAGGTTTCGAAACACTCAAGTACGATAAACTGACACAGTATGTTTTGAAAGAGGGTAAATGAAATAATTTACCCAAATAATATTTTGATATAAAGAAAATATATATATTAGAAATATTATAATATATTGGATGTGTTGGTTGATTATAATTGAAATGGTTATTTAAATAACCAATTAGAATTCGTATAATATAAAGGCAGATTAATTAAATCTGTAATTAAAATCAGAATTGGAATTAAAATTCCTGAAAGTGGGAAAAGTGATTGCAAATGAACTTGGATGGTATATATGAGAATTTTAAGATCCTGGGAGATTTTAAATTGTTTACAAATATTGTGAATGATATTTTGAAAAGGATTTCGAAATGAAAGTGTTTAACATATGAGTTTTGAAAAGTGATATAGTATTAAACTCACTTTGATCACTGGGAAATAACTCTGATGATGCTGGCCACATCATCAATGTTCATTTTCGAGTTATAAGTGACGGATTACTACCACGGGTTTTGTTTTCGAATTATTTTGGAAAAAGAAAGTTGTTTTGAATCCCGAAAGGGAATAATTTATTTCAGAAAAACTAAACTGTTTAAAACTCCCACGGGAGATAGCATGAATTAAAACAAATTAAAGAAATTTGTGAAAGCAAATATGAATTGAATTGAAAACAAATTAACTGGAAATTGAATCAGGATATATCAAGCCGAATCAGATTTTGAATTATGAGACAGGAATCTGAAATGGTGTTGGACTGGTAAGTTAAGAGATGGAATTGATAATGGATGGAAATTGAGCTAAGAATGGGATTTGGCTGGGACTCGTAAAGGATTTGGTTTTGGGGATAAAATTGGAATTTTGTTGGGAACGCATTTGTATATGCTGACAGGGTAGCAGATGGAAAGGATATAATGATATGCCCGACAAAAAGGTACACGTTTATTTTTATATGGGTTTGGAGATTTATGAGCCGATTTGGCAAGCCGCTTGGCTGTTTTATTTTCCTTTGGATTGGAGAAAGCCTAGAAAGGCGAGTTGTAGTTGTACCGATTGAGCCATACAGAGGAGGTGCTGGCGAAATTTTTCGGAAATTTAAGGTGTTAGAAAATTTTAAATATTGTTGAAAATATTTATTTACAGTATTTAATTGGTTGTTGATTTAAACCAAATTGGATTTGAAAATTAATGGGTTATAGCATTTTTTTTACCTTAGCAATTTCGAGGACGAAATTATTTTAAGGGGGGAAGAATGTAACGACCCGTGTTTTTCGACCATTTGAATCTGATTATTTAAATTAGTTTTAAATATTATATTTGGAATATCGATGGGATTTAGAATTTAATTCGCTGCTTAAAAACGAAGATTGAAAATTATTTATTTATATAATTATAAATCGAGCTTGAAAACGACGTGCAGTTCGTAAATTCGAGCTTTGAACTTCAATAGAGAATATAGAGTCCGATATGAGTCGGAATTCTGTGAAACGAGAAACGCTGGGAGCATGTTGACGATAATTTTCATATTAAAGAGGAAAATCCAGATTTCGTGTTATATATTGTCAGCTATGGCTAAATCAAAATTTGAAATAGTCGCTATAGAATCGTCCACCGACCGTAACGGTTTATTGGATATAACTACATGTCGGTTTTGAATTTAGACTAGGTTCTTTTGAGGCGTAGTGATAATTTAATTTTTAGAATTTTATGGTAATTTTTAATTAATTAAATAAGCAACTTTTTATGTGGAGTATTTTGCACCCTGTAATCAACATTTTGGGGTTTCACAATATGAGTCAAACTACCGGTATTATTATATTTTTGGAATCCTGGCACATCGCTGATTACAACGGTATTTTTATTTTCGTCAATTGAGGTCCGAAAAACGAGTGGAGTTTTCTTTTGAAACAGGGGTAACTTTTATTTAATGGTTAACGGGTCAAACAAACTCCAAATTCAACGAAACAAGTTTCATATGAAACCTTAGGAAGAGGTCTAGTGAAACGTCAAGGCCTCATATTTTTAGGATTTTTTCTGTAATTTTTAGGAATTAAAGCTCGGTGTTTTTCATCGATATTTTCTAAGAGATTTTCGCAAACAGTGTCCGAATTCGACGAAACCTGTCCCATTGGGTCCGGAATATCTTTTTATGCTAGAATTAGGTATCACTTCTTGGATTAGGAGTCAAATGGGATGTTATTTTTACGAAAATCTCCATGCACATTTCATAATATTAAAATATTATTAAATTTATCCACTTGAAGATAATCTTTCCTTTTTGCTTTCTCTGGTTACGTACGCCTTTTGGGTTCTTGCGTGTCAAAACATTTGTTTACCTTTCGTTTCGTGCCAAACAGGTCCATTACCTTGTCTGAAAGCCTTTCTTTCCTTGCACCCAACTCTCCATTGCCTTGCGCCCCAAATATTTTAGTTTCTTGCCTGCCAAATTACTCCTACGTGCTAACCAAGCTGTTCGAAATCCAAAGTCCACGCATACAGCTACCTATGAAGCACTGCAAAACCTATACCCTATCATTTCTTGTATCCCACGTACTTACCCTATAAAAGCACTGCTGTTTTCCCTTCCTCCTAAAAATAAAACCGGTCTTCCTTCTGAAAAACAAAACTCCATTCTTTCATTTCCGCTTCAGCAGGAACTGTATATCTCAAATTTTCAAAAAAAAAGAAAAAAAGAGAAAGAAAGAAGCAACGTAACTGGAAGGACAAGAGAGGGGCGAGCAGCATGCGTTTGTAGGAACCATGCTGTAGATGATGCGTTAAACCAATGGGAAGGGGGAGTGCGTTCCAAAGAGAAGGGGCGGTCATCCTGTAATGGAGAAGCAGGAGATTTAATCTATACCAGAAGTTGCGAAGGGGGTCCAGTTATGGGCTGCATGAGAAGAGCAGGGCAGGTGGAAAATACCAGTGAGAAGTGCTGTCCATTTTTCATTTGGGGGAGAAGCTATTTGCGTGGCTTAAACATGGTTAGTGGGCTTAAGGTTAATGAATTTGCACAAAACAAAGGACGTCGGTATCGCCTGGTTGAACGCTTCAGTCTAGAAACAGTTTTGATGATTTTGGTAGCAGCAGGAGTTTTGGTCAGATTTAAACGACCGTTTTATGGAAACCGAACCGCTTCAGGATTCAAGGTGAGTTAAACTCACTCAGTTACCCTTTTTATATTTTATATAAATTGGGTATTTTTATTTTGTGTGCTCTGCTTGCCAATGGTTGACTGCTTTGCTAGTTATCTATTTAACTGTTGATTTAACCGATGAAATTAAACTGCGTTTAATTTCAGTGGAATACCAAATCGTTATTTTAACGATTGGACCCAACGGAGGTAACTCACCCTGTTGGTTACGTTTATTTATAAGCGTGCTTAGTTGTTGGTGCTAAATGGTTGTTATTTATTATCAGTTGCATGTGATTAATTTGATTTGTTAATTTTGACTGCATGTTCAACATCTGGTTGGTTTAGACTAATAAGTGGGATTGGTTGGGTATTTGGCAAAGTATGGCCTATTAAATCAATTGTTTACAAATGGTGGTTCACCGTCAGGTGAATCGATAGAGTTGAGGTTAAAAATTTATTTTAACCAGAGTTAGATTTTGAATTATAATATTTTGAATAAAAGATATTAAAGAGATAAACAAATATTTTATTTTATTTATTTAAGACCTTGATTTGTTATTAATTTATTTTATAAAATAAATGCTGATGTTAATTGGATTTACAAGTAGGAGTATGAGAGGGGAATCGAGTGGTTAAACTGTGATAATTGTTGTGTAAAGGAAATAATCAAAGGGATTATTTAAATTAATTATATACTTAATAAATTTAAAGTGTGGATTAAGTGGAATTGGTTAAAAAAATAAATCGAGTTTTTGAGAGAATTAAATCGACCGTTTTGAATTGATTTTCAAATTAATGTGTGTGGATTAAAATAGTTGGTTAAATATTGTTTAAATTCAAATAAGATTTTAAAGAAGGGATTTGCCATTAATTTAGTTAATAGGGAAATTAACTACTGAGGTAGTTAATGATTGAAATAAACTATTATTCTAATTAACTTAGAAAACTACTTTGTAATTAAGATGCATTTAAGAAGTAACGATTTTGGAAAATAAAATCCAAGAGAACGGTGAAAGAAGTTATGAACATGTTTTATGTTAAACTTGAGTTTTATACCAAAGTTATAAAGAGAATTTTAGGCCAATGCGATAGCTTAGATTAGACGGACCAAATATTTGGGTTAAGTAAAAGAAGATGGGGATAAAAGGATCGATATAGACCAATGTTATATATACTTGAGGTTCAAGATGGGAAAGCGAAATTTTAGGTTAATGTTACTTAAAATTTGGATTAAGCAAGAAAGGGAAATTGAAATAAGATTCCTAAGTGGGTAATGCTTAAATATATGTTTGAAAGGAGATTGGTAAAACTGATTTTGGGTAAAGACGTGGGTCGTAGAGTTGTATAACCAAATCCAAATTATAAAGGGAAATGGATTTGAGACTGGAATAGAATAGTGGTTTGATTACAGCTTATATTTGTCCAAGGATGAGAACGGTGTTGATCAAGGTCTGAGAGGTAATTAAAATACCCCAACTTGAACAACATCGGGATTATCTGAAGATAGTATTAGTTGGTAATCGTAAGAAACGTTAGTGGATATGTTTGAAAATCTAAACAGCGATTTTAGCGCTGTTGTTATAATATATGTTTTGTAAATCTAATATAGCGATTGTAGCGCTTTTGCTATAGTAAATGGGTTGTAAACCTAAACAGCGATTATAGCGCTGCTGTTTTGTAAATCTAATATAGTAATTATAACACTATTATTATAACATATGTGCTATAAATTTCTTTGTTAAAAATAATGGATTTCCGGATTTAAAGGATGATTTGAAGAAAGAATTAAGTGGGAAATTGAATATAGTTATTCGAGATAGAATTAGCCAGACATAATTATTCGGGCTGAGTTGCCATTTCGTACGACTGCTAGCGTAAATTCGCAGGGCTGCAGATAGCCTACGGCGGTCGGATGTTTCCTGAGGGAATCAGGCGTAACCATTGTGATCGCTGCGATCTAGAGTCAAGCGAATGGAGTAAAGTAAAATAGTAGTAAATCGATAAGGTTAAAGAAGTCGAGTTAATCAGTTAGAGTTAACCACTTTGAGTTAATCAATTGGAGTTATATCGAATTAGAGTTATTCAAATATCATATTTTTAAATATTAACAGAGTTAGAAGTTTTAATTTAACAAAGTAAATCAAGTGTTAAAAGGCCAAGTGATGTTGAATACTGAACCAATGAACTCATTGGAGTGTCATGATTGAAACACTGTATATTTTGATAGTTAAAACATCGACTATCAAACCTGTCCAATACGATTGTTGGTATGGAAAGACCGGGATCGAATTTATATTCAAAAACCATTCCGACCAACAAATACGTGAAGATATCAGAAGATGATCGAGATGGAGCATTGAAGACCGTGGATTTTCATACATGGAAGATCCACTAATATTCTCTGCCTGGCAAGTAGGGACAAGATGTGATTCTGTCGTGGTTGGAATCTACGGGTTGCAAGGACTTCTCGCTACTGATCCATGGGGTGATTTCTATATTGGATGCAGTAGGAGAGTACCTTCGGTTCATCCTGTTCCTGGATGACGTATATGGACGAATGTTTGACAGAGTATTTCCAAAGGATCACGTACGTTGATTTCTTCAAACGTGCTATAGTTGTTGGCGGAGAATTGCCGCTCTCTTAGCTTCCAGCTAGAGTATTTTTGTGGACGTCAATTAGTTA
Organism: Allium sativum; assembly: GCA_030737875.1. Taxonomy (NCBI): domain Eukaryota; kingdom Viridiplantae; phylum Streptophyta; class Magnoliopsida; order Asparagales; family Amaryllidaceae; genus Allium; species Allium sativum. Next base: position 438,119,688 of record CM060919.1, read on the forward strand.
TATCTGACGGATCTGACGATGTGGCATTCAAAGTGAATGGTGATCAGATGTTTCAAGATAAACTCTGACCTCAAGCCTCATCAACCGGGAAATGACAAAAATCGGGCAGGCAGCATGGCTATGTGGGTCGCTCCCATTAGGGTGTATAATCACCTATCTAGAGATTCATTTCATTCTTTATCTATTTTGATGCTGTCCCTTTTTGGGAGACGGTTGCTGATCCCAACCGCTGGTGATATACATTCGATACACTCAAGCGAAATGAGTGGTCGTTCATGTGAGGGCCGGGTTGCAAGATGTTCTTGTTGAACCCAGTGTATTCGTCTCTAGAGATACACTATCGGCAGGTGTTCCCATACCTTGTCATGGTCGGAATCCAATCTCCAATAAGCGCCCGCGGTTTTTGGTTTGTATACTATATATGTGGAGCGTGAGATGCAAGCGTTCCACTAGATTCTATTTATTTGTATTTAGACATTATTATAATATCAGAAAAGATATTGGTTTCAAAAACTGTTTTGGGTTATCGTAAGGTAAAAACCGTCCGTGTTTATGTGTGGATTTGGTCTTACGATTATCTTTTTGTTTCGAAAGGATTTTTGAACTTAAAATCGAGTTGGATGATCACCTTTAATACTGTGCGAGTTTATCTCACTCTGGTTCACCAGACTGACCCGGTGTTTTGTAAATGCTCGGGTTAGCCCGGGTTGACAGGACCAGGTTATCAAAAGCTGTGAAGAGACGAGCTGGAGATGTTCTGACGTATGATATTACTATTCCGTTGTGTTTTATATGAGGACAGGCTACTGTCCAGATGTGTGATACTCTGATAAATGTAAGTATTTCAGAAGTTTTCAATAAAGATTTATTTCTGTATTATATTTTGTTCCGCTGCGATGTGAGACTCTGTGTTGTGTTGGTTCCTCTTCTTCTTCTATTCTACTATTTCTTTCTTTCTTATCTCACCCTCTAATTTCTTTCTAATAACTATCCAGTGTTTCGGTGCTTGGACGATCGACATGAGATACAGTAGAGGTATTTATGTTGATTTTCGAGGCCGAAACCCCTGGGTCGTTACAAAACATTCCAGGGTCCTCCAATCCACAATCATTTACTAGTCGAGTGGTCCATTTCTGACTAGTCAACTGGTCCGCACTATGGTTTCTGCCTAGGTTGATACCAGTCGACTGGTGGCTGTTAGTGAGCCCGATTTGTTTTTTTTCTTTCTTTACATGAATCATTTCTGGCGAACCATGGAGGCTATGCACTTGAGTTAGATGATAATAAGGCCTCATAAGCTCATCGAAACAACTCACGAAACAAACAAACATGCATAAATATATGTATACATGAGATTGGAATGATTTTGGTTTTAAGTTCTAAAATGAACATAACATTAAACCAAGGCAATCAAATATGGTTTAAGCGAATTGTGAAGTCTTAGAACTTGCCGGTGAGACAAAAGCGCTTCACAATATCGCCAAAACAACTCCTAACGTATGCATTTTATTGTGTGGACAATTCTAATCACAGTTTTCAATTTTATGGAACTAACTCGAATGAACCTGTAGTAACCTGTAACTTCCCCGTGAAGGAAAGCACGGATTGAATTGAGGACAAGACCAATCAGAACACAAATAGAAGAACATTTCATTGTTTATTACAACAATTCCATCAGAATACAAGAATATACAGAGTATGAATAAATATTACACATTGAACAGATATCATAGATCTAAATTACATTTACATACATCGCAGTGGAAAATAATACAAAACACAACTAGAAGTAATACACGGATACAGAGCTTTCCGAGTATCGTTCCAGCTGTAAATCAGGATCCTGTGAATATAAATCTACAAAAACCCAACTACTAGCTGTCCGTGTCAAAAATAAGGGCACCTAGAGTTTAGGTTAAAACGATAAACTCCAGGTCAGTCATATGACTGGTGTGAGAACTAAAACAGTTATTTAAAACTTTACTTTAAAAGAGAGTAATCCAAGGGATCACGCCATATAACACGGAACGGGTTTCCTCCCAAGAACACTAATGCATATAACAAAACAGCGCAATGCTTTTTGGAAAAAATGAAGCTATTATAAGACCCAGGTCCCATCACACAATGCAACGCAAGCCGGAGGATAGGGTTTACCCTTATAATAGCCAAACATGCTTGGTATGTTTGAAACAAATCATTTGATACTATTATAAGTGTATAGTGTCAAAACATTTCAATCATAAATATCAATCATAAATGGCATGGGTACCATATATCATGTCGCCATACTAGGCTCTACAAATAAAACCGCAAGTCACGTATTGGAAATTGGATTTCCATCATGAGTCGAGGCAATGGGCAAGCTCCTCTTCGCTTCGAGACACTCTAGCAAATGTCTCAGGACTACTCTCTCTGGGCAACCCTTGGAATCGGCTGGGCCGGTCCTCCCTTACGTTTGAGGATTGGCAAATCCTGAACACACGTTTCCCGGTCCTTACAGACCTATAATCGAGGCGCCTCGCAATCCAACGTCCACATAGGTATAATAATCAACGATGTCAAGGCTAGTAAAACGCTGACACCACCCATAACTAGAAAGAAACGTCGTGTTCTCCCAGTTGTCCGTATCCCATTTTTAACTCATACCGAGGTGTGAGGCTTATGAATTCACGCTATACAAAAAGCTACGCTGCATTAAAGCCATTCTTTGATCATATACCACAAGACTCTGCTTTTCAACAGAAGCCTTGTTCACTGCATCTCAGCGTGCCACACAGGAAATTCATGCCATGTGACTGATATCTATCGATATATAACCTCTGAGCTCGTACGTCTCAGAGAAGGGCGTTAAGCAAGAGAATAAATTCTCTGCCGCCAAACAGATATATATTTAACAGAAATCAATCAACACAGAACAAAATCCAATGTTAGACACACAATCCATTTACACGTCCGTTCTGGGTCTGAACGAAACCGGAGGCACTTTATACCTTGCATATCCATTAATCTCCAAATACGTCTAGACGATCACTAACTATTTCCATCTTCTTAGGTGTACAGCCCAATCAAGATCATCAGTAATTATCCAAACGATGTGAAGACCTCTGGTCTTCGACCACCGTCTTCATCTTCGACTTATCGTCGAAACCGTTATTCAGAATGGATATAGACCCGGCCTTTCCGAATAGCTTGCGTATATAATAAACAAGTGCCAGAAAACACAACATACGCCTCATTCCAATCCATCAATCACTAACCATAAATTAGTAAGAGAGCAATTCCCCAAATATTAACCCCGAAAGCCGAAACCAACATTAGATCAATACCCAGGAAACCATTCTTCTTAGCTAACATACAACTAGTTTCTAAATTTCATATTCTTAGGGAAAGGTTCCCATTAATTTTTTCAAAGATAAATTCTTCTAAATTCATTCTTTAATCTTCCTTTGGATATCATTTCAAACCAAATTATTGTTTTCCAAACTAGTCGGGATTAGCGAACCACACCGAAGTAATTATTTATATTATTTCCCAATCCCAACCTATTCATCCCATGGAGCAAAACTGGTAATACTCCATATCTAACACTACGGTGTTATCGGTAAATATTAATTACCATTTCATGTTCAAATCTAATTAAAGATTTAACTATCGCTTTGGAGAAAAACTGGTGATACTCCATTCTCGATCTTTTCAATCTAATTAAAGATTCATTAAAACTCCACTTAGTTTTAATCTTCTCAAAAATCAATATCCTGTCTTTAACTGGGTTAAAGAAACAATGTCACCTAATACACGATTCACGATAAACCAAAAATCACTTTCAAAATCAATTCCAATTAAATATTATTTAATTGGTACACTTCATTAAATCTAAATAGAAAGGTTTAATCTTTTCTCAACTGGGTTTAAGAACAGTGTTAATGAAGACACCATTCAAGACGAACCCAAAATTCCATTTGATATTAAATACAAGGCTCTGAATAGATAATATATCGGCTTATATTTAATATCAAATTCTGGAACCAACAAATATCGTATTGGAAATAACAATATAAATATATCTTTCAAATTTCCATAACAATATTCATATAATCCCGAATCCCATCATCGAAATATCCCGAAGATAATTTCGATTCAAATCCACTCCAATTCATATATTGGAAATTCTGGTAATTTTTAAAACCATTTCAAATCCAGTTTATTTATTTTAAAAATATTGAATTTATAATTCTAGTTCAAAACTAGTTCATTTTGATAAAAATACATTTTTATCTTTTCAAATATGGAATTTTTCATCCTAGTTCTTTCCAATTCATATATTATGATTTTACACAAATTATTAATATTTTTAATAATTTTATCAAGGCCCGTACAGTCGATTTCCATCAACGGCCATCGAACTGCACTTGCAGCGACCTTTTCCAAATTTGATTTGGCCATAATTCCAAATCCAACCGTTAGATTTCAAATTTCTAATATTCATTGGAAAGCTCTTTTCGATACGAACCCAATGGTTCTGGTTTCAGGAGAATCCGACGGTCGGATCTCCCGTAATGCCCATTTAAAGTAAATGGTTGAAATTCATGAACTGCTGCGGCGCGGCGCTTTCTATTCAGGCCATTATATATATATATATATATTTCATTGATTTTCTTTTAAAACGTATTTTATAAATCATTTTAAATTCGTTTTCGAAACGATTTCAACTTCATATTCAATTTCGAATCAAAATTGAATATTCCACATCATCGATATACAAATGACACTATTTTCAAAACGTTATATTTTGAAATCACTTCCTTTTCTATAATCATTATAAAAACGAATATAATCGATATAAATATCGTTTGCGTCAAAATAGCGCATCTCTAATCAACACGGCTTTATACTTTTCAATAAGTTCGTTATTCTATTCAACAAATGAATATTTATTCTATTCAACACATGAATCTATATTTCTTACAACACATGACCAATCTCAACACATGAGTACTGTCAACACATGACTATTTTTGTTATTTAATATATTTTATAAAATTATGATTTCTATCGTTTAATTCTTAATCAGACTTCAACCGTAAATTAGTAAGAGAACGATTCCCTAAATATTAACCCCGAAGGCCGAAACCAACATCAGATCAATACCTATGAGACCACTCATCTTATCTATTTTCCAGTTAGTTTCAAATTTCGTATATGATAAAGATGTAAATTTTATTATTAAAATATTTCGTTCAACACATGATAAGTTTCAACACATGAATATTCTCAACACATGAGCATCATCAACACATGACTATTTATTCTATTCAACACATGAATCTTTATTTTATAATATTCTTTATTTTCCCAATTGGAATGAGGCCCAATCAATTACCATATAATGTTAATTATATGGATTACATACAACACATGTATATAATAGCAACGATAAATAATCAACCATCATCCAAAGTGCACCACACAACTGCATAAGCATTAAATATAAATAGTTAACGCTCGTACAGTCTGTCAATCTAACGATCGACATACCACTAAACAATTGGGATTAGTGTACGCCAAATATCATCCCAACACCCGTGTGGGGTTTTAATCCAAAACACCGAATATTATTTGTGCAGTTGGGTGACGTGTAAAATTTATCGTCCCAATCAATGTCCTTCAAATAGGTGTTCATAAACAAACCGTCCGGTTTGTAAATGAATATATATTTATTCACATTCACGTTAAAAATTATATTTTTAATGATAATTAATTTATTTCAACACATGAATGTTTATTTATCCATTTCACATCAACATCACAAACAAACTTCACAACACATCAAACAAGCATACAAGTCGTCCATGGTCTGTGGACGACGGGTGTCGGGTGCTACTAAGCCAAACGCCACGACTCTTTTATGTAGAAATCTTCGTCGTGCTCGCCTTTTGTCGATTTCACTGTTCGTAGCCACTACATATATAAAAATCACATTTTTATATTATCATTTCATGTATAAAAATTATATTTTTATTTCCACTTCATATATATAAAAATTGAACCTTTATCTTCACTGTTTATATATAAAAACGAATTTTTATCTATATAAAAATCTCAACTTATATTTTAAACAAAATCACTTCTTTATATTGTTACTTCGCTACAACACATGTAAAGGTCATATTTTTATAATCTCTACTATATAAAAATTATATTTTTATATCGCTCTTTTCATTGTTAAAAATCACAACTCTTTCGCCTTTAAAAATCATAACCTCTCATGTTAAAAATCACTACTCTTTCGCCTTTAAAAATCATAACCTCTTATGTTAAAAATCACTACTCTTTCGCCTTTAAAAATCACAACCTCTCATGTTAAAAATCACTACTCTTTCGCCTTTAAAAATCATAACTTCTCATGTTAAAAATCACTAATCTTTTTAAGTCGATGTAATATAATAAAAAAAATCATTCCTTTTCTATATTTACAAACCTAAAGATCACATATTTTTTCAGCTAATCAGGTAGAAAACAAGTAAAGAAATTAAATTAAAAATAAATAAACTTACTGTTGTAATCTTAGAGGGGGATGTAGATGGCGGTTGAGGGGTGGAGGGGGTTGCAGTTGGCGGAGGGCTCAATCGGCAGGTGGTGGGCCAAAGGGGAGGTGGAAGCGGTGGTTTTTGGCTGTGGAGGGGGGGGGTCTCGCACGAAGCATTGCAATAGGGGAGAGGAGGGAGGAAGAAGAAGGAGAAGGATCAGAGGGGGGCGTCATCACCTGGGGCGGAGCGATGGTGGGGAGGCGCATCGCGCCGGCGACAGCCTGGGTTAGGGCTTTGTGCCCTTCTTCTTCTTTTTTCTGAAATTAACTTTAACGGGGAGAGAGAAAATAGAGAGGGAGGGGGGTGTTTGTAAAGGTTTTATATATTTTATTTATTTATTATTTTTAATTTTGAACTCTATAAAGTACCCTTTCCATTCAAACTCAAAATCGAACCCGCCGACTGTCGTCCCTAACGTATTACCCTCATTCCGAACACAATGGGATATGTTTCACAGGCCAATTCAATCGTTTCAATCAGTTTTCATCAAAATCAAAATATAACTCTATATATTGAATTTGAATGCGCATTCCAATTTTCCGGGGCCACCTACTAACTAGAAAATTCCCGAAAAATATTTTCTAGCTTCTTATTGACGATACAGTCCTAGCAAAACTAATTTCGTCAAATTCTGAGACCGTTTGAAAAATGGCCATTTTCCAGTCGATTAAAATCAACTAAAACTGGTCAAACGCATTTTCCTTTGCCACACTCACATATTGATTCGAAAAATTACGAATTTTGGAATCTAGCAATAACTTGACATCATGGTTTCAACAAAAGTGGTTTCGTCGAAAACCGAGATCGTTTGCAAAATTTCCATTTTTAAGGGCCAGAATTCCATAGCAACTATTCTGAATTTTCAACTGGACATATCTTTCCTGCTATGAAATTTTGATTTTTCAGATTCATTAGAAAGATATTCTTAAACAGATTTAAATATTTTTGGTCTTGCAAAAATTCGGTTTATTTTGAATCCTGTACATTCACTTGAAATTTGAAATTGAATTTTCAAAGTACCACGCCATTTTCAATTCCTTTTATACTTAAAATAAAATATTTATATTCTAACGACGATCTATATAAATATATACGTTTGATTCTACTCAAAATAAATTTTTCGTCGTTATTATTTAAAATAATTCATTTTAAATATTCAAAATTCATTAAAATTGCAAAAATAAAAAATTTAAATTGGCACAGATTTTCCGGGTTGTTACAGAACCGGAAAGTGTGTATATCTCGAACCAATTCGTATGCATACGCACAACTCTAAATGAACCTAAATGACATATATAAGCTAATAGCTTGTGGCATAGACATAAAGAACTCGCAAAGATCCCACCTTTGCTTGCAAGAAGTAAGAGAACAATCCATTGACAAGCTAGAACAACCTCTCTTTGACAAAAACACTATACTCAATATCTTAGGATCATATGAGCATGTTTCCTGAGAATTAGGTCATAGGAAATCTTAGAAATCAAAGAGGAAAAAAGTAGTAGAAGATGGAGAAATGAAGAGGAGCATACCTAAGCTTCTACACTTGATTTGCACTTAATTTCAACAAGAATTGGAGCTCCTAGATTAAGCTAGGGCTTAGGGAATTTTAATTTCCCATTCCTTATCCCCATTTTTCTAATTTCGATGAAGTGAGGAGGTGAGTGAAGAGGAGGGGATGATTTCACTACAACAAAATGACCCTATTACAACGGTGGAACACCGTTGTAATATACATTTTACAACGGTGGGCAAACCGTCGTGTATTAAGAAGTTGTAATAGACTCATATCTTTTACAACGTTTTTACACTGTTGCAACACCGTTGTAATATGTATATTTTACAACTTTTTTACACCGTTGTAGTAATACATATTACAACATTTTTGCACTGTTGTAGTAGTACATATTACAACTTTTTTCACCGTTGTAGTAATTCCTGCAACAATTAATTATAACAATACGATTTTTGTTTCGTTATACATTACATTTCATATAAAAATAAATATTTATATTGAATAAAATGATACTACACTGATCTGAAATAATCAATTAAATATTTTATTTCAATATTTGAATTAGTACAACTTTCTGATCCACTATCGTACAACTCACTTTTACATAATACAGTCATAACAATACATACATTCCTCACTACAAACTGATCACTCAATGCACTCAGTTACATACGCACTTTCGTATAAATATACATACACACTGACATACACCGAGTCTTTATGCTCCAGCATCCCCAATCGATCATCCATTTCAACATCATGCTCATCGTCAAATATCCTTGTGCATTCATTCATGAGTACAGTGATGCCCAAATGCATATATATTTTGCATTTCAACATACATGCGCTATTGCAACGGTGGAATGCACGAAACATACATGCGCTATTGCAACGGTGAAAATCAACAATAATACATCTAAAACAACATGATGCTTGCTCTGCAAAAGGAAAAAAAATCAAAACAAGCTCACTGTCTAATTAGAATCAAAATCCCAATCAACGAAAGAATCAAATCAAGCAAAATTAACTGAATTTCCAAAATCAAAGGCGTATTGGATGGAACTCTTTTGGTAACCCAAGGCTAAAATAATGATATGAATTTTCTTGTTAGATTGAAAAGAGAAGAGAAGAATAAAAAACCAAACAAAAATACGAGAGAACGCAGCTGCCAAAATGGAATGCTGGAATCCATTTCAATCTTTTATTTCTTTGTATTCTTATTATTTCACTCAAATACATTGCTCAAGCTGAACAACAAATAACATTGCTCAAGATGAACAGATCACTCAAAAGAAGCAATTCAGGCATACAATTACAAATGATATTCATAATAGCAACCTGCATATTAAACAACTACGTGTAGCGAATGACCATCACTTGCCAATATACAAACAGAAAGGAAAAAAAACAATCTCAAATTTAAACATTGGAAATTTGGAAACATCAAGCTGTGAAATTGAACTATTGGAAATTTGGAATCATCAAGTTGTGAAATTGAAGACATACTTACTGCTATGGAGGAACCCCATTATAGTGATTTCGTTCGTCCCTCTGTGAGCCAAAAATAAAATAAACATTCCACCAAATCAGCAGGTTTTCCTTTGTGGTTTAGATGAAAATAAACTTTCTGCAAGAAATATACAAAACATTATGTCGACTATGGGAAATGGATGTAAATTTAGTCATTTACATCTGGATGATAATAGAAGTTGAATTTTCATTTTACAGGATAATCTCTACTGGTCAAATAGGGGAAACCAGTAAACAAGAAAAATACGGGAAACCAGTCCATTGTTCACAATCTAATATTTACATAGAAGGGAGATAATCGATCAAAATAAAAATAAAATAAAATATACGTAATGTGATTGGAGGTCTTCCAGATGGCGTATGGCCATCCAGTATCACCTTGCCAAACCCAGGAACACCGTGAACAAACAGACGGCACCCCAAACCATTGTTTTCCACAAACAGCGCCTTTGAAAGAGCAAACAAGCTAACACATACCTAGAACATACCAATCCAACTTCAGCTCAAAAAAATGTAATAACCATATTGAAATTAATACTTACCTAGAACATACCAATCCAACGCATCTCTGCATAAGGAACAACCTGGAAATAGATTTCCTTTTTCAATCGAATCTTTTATTTATGTTTTCAGCTTAGTGAGTATACCCGAAACGATATTTTAATGTCGATCTAAAATCCATAAAGGGCGCGGGATTCGGCTATTTTAACTCCGTCATGAATCTGACAGCGATGTTTTTCTAGACTATGATGTCGAAGATGATGAGGCAGACAAGCACATAAAGAAATCATTTTGATGGCTTCAAAGGCGAAATCGATTAGGGTTTCTCGATGGTTGACTACGAACAAGAAAAATCGATTAGGGTTTTTGGCTATGATGACATTAGAGGCGACGATTGAAATGGGAAGAAGAGAGGGGACAAGAGGAATGGATACGACGAGGAAAAGAAGAGCAGAAGAGCGGAAACTGAGGAAGAGAATGGGGCGGCGGAAACCCTAGTCACCATTGTAGGACAGGAAAGCTCGATTGCGTTTTAGTTTTTGATTTGGGGAAACGAATGGTTGGAGGCAGGTAGATATTGATTTAGGGAAAGAATGGGTGGACGCAACTGTTAAAAAAAATACGAAGTAGGTCGGTGCTAATTTTTCGGTTTCCTTCTTAAACTTAAGTAGTTGGAGCCAATTTTTTGGTTTTTCGCTTAAAATTTGGATTGAACTATTAAAGTGTCCCTAAAAATAGCTGCAGCACGGAGCTATTACTTATTTAATATATGTTTTTATCATTAATTTCAATTATTATTTTAGTTAATTACAAATTATTATTATTATTTACTACTGATTTTTAACTTACAATTGTTACTTAATTAACGATTGTTGTTAAATTTTGAGTAAGATTCAAATTCAACATTACACAAAATGTACCGTTTCGGACGGGGCGCTGCCCCCTGGACCCCCGCGACCTGACCGGGCAGGTCGAACCCCGTTAGCGGGGGCGTTGCCCCCGCACCCCCACCTTGGGGGGTTGCCACCCCCCTCCGTAGGGATCATATTTGACAAAAGATTTTGGAAAAACTTTCAACAACGATTACTTATTAAAAAATATTATATACTAAATATTAATTACTACTAATAGTCATGATTAATTATAAATTAAATATTAATTAATTGTTATTTACTTATTGATTATTAATTAATTGATTATTAACCGCTCATTAGTTATTACTTACTAATTAATTACTAGTACTTAATAATGAAGTAGTTATAAATAATTATTTTTAATTAAATATTTAATATTTATATATTGATTATTATTAAATAATTACTAATTGGTTGTTAATTAGTAATTAATAGTAGGAATTATTTATTTATTGATGTTTTTTTAATTAAATATTTAATATGTATTTATTGATTATTAATTAATAATTATTAATTGGTTGTCAATTACTAATTATTAGCATGAATTATTTATTTATTGAAGTATTTTTAATTAAATATTTAATATTAATATATAGGTTATTAATTAATAATTACTAATTAGTTGTTAATATTAATTATTAAAAATTATTTAATGAAAATAATTAATATTAAAATATAGTCATATATTACAACAGTCAAAAAATAAAAGTTGTGATAGGCTTTTATTACAACGGTGCTTTAACCACCATTGTAAAATTAAAGTTGTAATATGGTGTTTTTGTTGTAGTTACAACGGTGTTTATACCACCGTTGTAAAAAACCATTTATTACAACGGTGCTTTTACCACCGTTGTAAAAACCCATTTATTACAACGGTGCGTTTACCACCGTTGTAAAATTAAAGTTGTAATATGGTGTTTTTGTTGTAGTGTTTGGGGTTATATGTTGTGCTAGGTTTAGCCAAACCAAGACCCAACCCAAGTGCAAAAGCTCCAAAGCTCGGAATACATCGAAGTTTATAATTATCGAGCATGTAAACAACGTTTTGAACTCAATGGAAAAGGTTTCGAGTCCAAATTCGTCCATATGCAAAAAGTGATATTTTGGTCATACATCCAATGAAAAGGACCAAATTTGTCCAACACCAAAAGTATCGAAGTTTATAGTTTTCGAGCACAAAAACGACATTTTGAACTCAATGGAAGTAGTTTCAAGTTCAGATTCATCCGTATGCAGAATGTGACTTTTATACGGGCTATATATACCTTTTAAAAATATATTTAACTTCCCTAACAACCATTCTAAATTTTATTTTTGAAATCTCAATTTAATATACTTGTTAGAAAATTACAATTCAAAACATTCCAATGTTTCTTGTTTTATCAAATTTTGGTTTATATTGAATTCTATACATTCATTCAAAGTTTAAAATCAAAATTTCAAGCTATCGCACCATTTAAAGCTCGTTTTAATTAAATTTTAAATTTATATGTTCTAACTTCGAATTAAATAAATATTAAGTCATTTATTCACAAAATAATTCATCTAAAATATTTAATTTTTGTTAAAATCAATTAAAAATATATTTTAAATTGGTTCCAAAATTTTGAGTTGTTACAATCTCCCATAGTTAAAATCTTTTCATCCCCAAAAAGGAAGAAGGAACTGAAGGTCATTTACTTAATCAACTCAACCTTTGCTTGACTCAAGTTCTTTAACTTTTCAATTTCTAAGAACTTTCCAATTTCTCAAAATTTGGCTAACGCCTTAAATTTGGAAAAATTTCTCCATAACCTCCTTTGTACGGGTTGATCAGTACAACTATAAATGGCCTCTACACGCTCTCGTATATCAAAAGAAAATCAAAAGGCCGAGTAGGTAGCCAACCGGCTCATAAAATCAACAAACCCAATAAATACAATAAATATGTACCTATTTGTCGGGCATACAATTTTATTCCTCTTCTTAGCCTTCGCGCAATAACCTATTCAACATACATACATATATATATATATATATATATATCCAATTTGAACAAATTTTCAATTCAGTTCAACGCTATATTTGATTTGGTTTAATTTACCTTTTTCTCTTATTGTTTTTATTATTCCAATATTTTTATTAGTTAAACTAATAATCACACATCACAACTAGCAATCAATTAGTTGATTAGCTTTTCAAATATATAACTTTTATATATTTAAAATATATTTTCAATGCCAAATCACAAGCAATAAATTCTAAATAGGTTTTGGTTCTCACACCAATCAATAAGAAATATATAGATATCCCACTTTCAAAACTCGGATATAAATATTGATCATGCCGCTGTTATCATCAGAATCATTCCCCGACGACTAGAGTGTGATCCTTTATCTACCCAGTATACTTGAGACTTCGAATATACGTTCATGATGCGTATATGAAAAATCTTCTTATACCCAATAGTCCAAAATCAATATCAAATATAATATCTAAATCTTTATAATAATATATAATTTTCAAAACAAAAACTCATTTTCTTAGAAATACCACTCTTCAAACTCATTCTAGGGTTTTACTAACCCTATCTCTAACGAGTAACTCTTATAGGATATTACTGATCCTATATCCGATGAATTCTTTTGTTCTGTTCTAACGTGTCTTGTTTTCGGTCTTTGTAAACCAATGCTCTTATACCACCTATCACGATCTAGACTTCCCTGATCCCAGAAGGGACGGAGGAGCCCGGATTGTGTTGAGAACACGACGCATCATAACAAAAACATGAGAACTTTTCATTGCTATTAAAACAATTTACATTAGAGTACAAGAATATATCAAAGTATGAATAAATGTTACATAGCAGAAAAATACAATATCATAGATTAATACACATAAATTTAAAGTGTATAAATGCATGTACAACGAAAATACATCAATTACCACAACTGAAAGAAATAAACGGATACAAAGCTTCCCGAATATAGCTTGTAATCCAAGATCCCATAAAAAGAAATATCTACGAAAAACAAAACTAAAACTTGCCCGTATGGAAAATATAGGCACCCAGAGTTTAGGTAGAAACAATAAACTCTGAGTCAGTCATGAGACTAGTGTGAGAACTCAAAACATTTATTAAACTTTTATTTTAAAATAGGGTAAATCACGGGACCACCCTATATGTCATGGAACGGGTTCACTCCCATGAATAACTAAAAGAAGCAATTTGTAAACAATGCAATGCTTTTGAAAAAATGAAGCTATAATAAGACTCAGGTCCCATCACACAATGCAACGCAAGCCGGAGGATAGAGTTTTACCTTATAATAGCCAAACAAGCTGGATACGCTTTAAAACAAATCATTTTGTTATTACTATAAGTGCATAGTGTCAAAACAACTTCAAATATAAATGTATCAATCATAGACGGCATAGGTACCATATATTATGTCGCCATACATAGGTTTACAACTAAAACCGAAAGGTCGCGTATTGGAAATTGGATTTCTAACATGAGTCAAGGCAAGGGATGTCTCCTTGCCGATTTGGATCACCTCTAATAAGATGACCCAGGATCACACACTTTGGGCAACCCTTGGATCTTGTAGGGTCGGTCCTCTCTTACTTTTGAGGATTGGTTATTCCTGAACAATATGTTTCCTGGTCCTATCAGACCTATCTCTGAGCCTTTTAATCGGCTCGATATCCGAGGCACCTCGCAATCCATCAACCACGTAAGCAAAATTGTCTGGGCTCCATACCATGACACAACTTCTAGCTAGAAAGAAACGCATGCACTCTCTATTGTCCCTAATCCCGTTTCTGACTCATACCAGGGTGTGAGGCTCGCGAATTCACACCATATACAAAGCTATGCTACTTAAAGCCATGTTTTTATCATCATCCACAAGGACCTTCTTTTCAACCACCGTCTTCATCGTCGACTTTTAGTCATTGTATTAGTTATTCAGAATGGGTTAAACCCGTTCTTTTCGAATAACTCGCGTATCTTTATAATCATGTGATAAATACACAAAGACAGCACACATCTCATTCATCCAAAATATTCTTTTATTCAAATATTCACATTTTTAAGGAAAGGTTCCCATTAATTTTATCTAAGTTCTTTCAAATATATTCTTTAATATTCCTTTGGAAATCATTTTCGAAGATTTGATTTTATCTTTTCTCAAATTAAATCCAATTAAGGTTTATCAACTATTCGGGATTATCGAACCTTACCAAAGTAATTGTAACGACCCGCATTCTACGCATCGGAGGATCGTAGAATATTTCTTTCTTTCTTATACGAAGTCGTATAGCCATGGAAATTTGCGGAACAACTATTGGGGTCATTTTCCATGTTCATGATTTTTGTCAATTTTTAAATGATCGTTTTTCCCCTAGCTGATCTTGTTTCAGCTAAAACTTTTGATTGGAAAGGATTTTTGGCCTGAAACCACTTCCATTAGATCCCAATGATAGTTTACCTTTCTGTAGAGTGGTCACATTGAAAAACGGACTTACCGTTTGGGAGATATGGCTGAAATAAGGTTTGGAAGGTGAAAAACTGCTTAATCGGGCCAAATAAGGTGATTAGTGAATGGGCCCATAACCCATTTCGGGATTAGGGTTATGGGGAGGATGAAATGAGTTAGGTTTTCATTTCATTTCAGTTTTCTAGCTGCCAATTACACCTTAAAGGCCCTAACAATGGCCTCCACCTTCTAAAATCATCCTAAATCGCTCTCTAATCCAGGATTAAGCTTAGCAACATCAAATCAAAGGGAAATAGCACCAAATCAAGGTCGGATGTAATGACTCGTGTTTTCAGTGATATAATAACTAATTTATTTAATTATTTAAAGAGTAATTTATAGATTTAAATGGTTTAAATTAAATAATGGTGAATATTTAATTAATATAATAATTAAATAATATATTTTATTCTGAAATAATCAGAATTAGTGAATTGGCAATATAATGTGAACTGGGAAATTCAAATTATATAATTCAGTTTATAATTGAATTAGAATAACGAATGTATTATATAAACGAAGTTTGAACGTATAATTCTATTATAATTAAATTCGAGCTTGAAATGGCGCGGCAGTTCGCTATTTGGCGATTCGAACTTTAAACGAATATACAGAAGCTGTTTTAAATCGGATTTCTGTGAAACGTTAGGAGCTGGTGAAGTATATTTTTCTAGTGGAAGAGAAAAATCGGGATTTCATCGTGTAGATTTTGATTTATGTCCAAATCAAATTTTAGAAAAAGTCGTTACGGAATCGTTATCAACCATAATGATATATTTAATTATAATTAAATATTGGCCTAAAATTTAGACAAGCCTTTGAGGCGTAGTGATAATTTAATTTTTAAAATTTTACTGTAATTTTTAATTAAATAAATAAACAACTTTTTATTTGGAGTATTTTGCACCCTGTAATCAACATTTTGAGGTTTCACAAAATGAGTTAATCTACCGATATTATTATATTTTTGGAATCGTAGCACCTTGCTCGGTACGATGATATATTTATATCTATCAATAGAGTCTAATAACGAATGGAGTTTGATGTAACGGATACGCTAAACGTTTTGAAAACAAGGTATATACTTAAAACAAATTAAACCATCCATGTTACTAACGTATGTTGTGTTTGCACCAAGTGTTCATTTAATGGGTAAGATTAGTGATACGATGACAGGAAAGAATGAGAGGCAGTGAAAGAATAAAGAACATTGGCCCATACATGAACACATGCTGTAATTAACTAAGGAAAACTTTCCTTTTATCTTTTTGTTTAAGCTTTTCAAATGGCAAAATCCGCACCTTTTAAACAGAAAGAAAATCAAACAAATCAAAACGTGGACATTTCCACTCATCCAATCCCTTTTCCGATCAAAAGGATGGCCACGCCTTCATTTTTCTTGGCCACCACGAGAAACAAATATCTAAATGCCTATCCCTATAAATAGACATTAACTACTCCTCCTTAAGACCTATTTCGCATCTACAGCAAACAAGAAAAACAAGTCGCCAGTTTCTTTCTTCCAAAAACTAAAATTGTGACTTTGAATATTAAAGTAAATCCTATAAATCATGGGATGTATATATTCTTGATCACTTAGGGATGCTCTTCGTTCAGATCTGGGTTTTGGGTTTCTCGAAGTACTTTCCATCACTGTTCTTGTGTACAGCGTAGAGGCATCGTGAGCTAGGGTTCCTAGTACTGACCGATACAAACATCGATTTGGTAATTGAAGTATGTAGTAGGGTTTAAGGTGTAAAACCACATCTCACTGCAAAAACTCAGGGGTTTCCACGATCAAAACTGTCGCTGTCTGTAGTTGCGATGAGGAAGTCGCGTTCAGCTGGGTGAATGCGAGTTCATCATGGAAGGTACGTTTGTGTCAAGATTTGGACGGAGAGTTCAATGGTGTATTTGGTTTGGTTTATTATGTTGTGGAGTGGGAGATGTTTGGCATTAAAGATTTGGAAATGGCCATGTATTTCCTATAGGAGGAGTGCGGTCTCCAGTTTTGAGGAAGAAGGATACGGTTTGGGTTGGTAAGGATGTGGTGGGCCAAATTTATATGGTGAGAGGCCCAATAACCATATTTGTTTAGATTTAAACTATTTTATTGTATATTAAACTTAGAAAATACATAACTGTCTCATACGTGAACGAAATTCAACGAAACAAGATCCGATAGTATCGTATGGACGGACACTACCCAATGGGACTGAGTGGGAGTGGATTGGAGCTCCTTTGAATTTATGGCAAAATAAATTGTTCGATTCAAATCAAACAATAGTTTATCTTTCTTTAACGATGAACTGCCAAAGTTAATAAAACTCACCAACTCTTAACAGTTATATTTGTATAGCATACTTTTAGAACTGATAATTATATGTTGATTGCTGTGTGTTAACTATTTGGTTGAAATGTTGATTGATTGGTTGAAATTATTGATAACGATATATAAATAAATCGCTAATCAAATATTGATTATGTTTATCAGAATATTTCATATCGAAGTGAAATTGATGTGAATTATATTGTGTAACATTTGTGGATGCAGGGAAAAGGTCAAAAGAATTCAACTGGATTCCTTAACATTTATTTTACTATTTTCATATATGGTGATGTATGATGTGATATATAATCTGTTGTTGATTATGTGTGTTTGAATGATATCGATCATTGTGAATTGGTATTTTAAACACCGTAAGAAATACTGGGATGTAGAAAAGAGGATGTTCAAAGTGTATTTTGAAAGTAAATTATTTATATAAAATCAATGGATTTTATATATAAAATAAAAATGATTTTTATAAGAGAAAATAGTTATAAAATCAAAAGGGTTTAGAAAAGGAAATATTTATGGAAAATAAATATGTTAAATAGAATAGAAAAGGAAATATTTATGGGAAATAAATATGTTAAAATAGAAATGAAAAGGATATATTTGTAAACCATTTACAAATAGATTTGGAAAGGAAATATTTGTAAAACATTTACAAATAGAATTGAAAAGAAAATATTTATTTGTTAAATAAATAGGATTGGAAAATAATATTTATTTGTAAAATAAATAGAGTTATAAAAATTGAAATATTTATTTAGAAAATAAATAGAGTTATTAAAGGGATTTATTGGGAAATGAAAAGAATGTCATATAAGGAAATATTTGGCAAATGAATAGAATTATACATTAGGAAAGTTTAGACCCGTGCTTCGCACACGGGTATAACATGGTATAGATTTAAAGCAAAGATTTTAAATAGAATCTGTTGTAACTAATAGATTGAGAAGACTAATTTATAAATAATATTTTATAAATTAAATAAAATATTTATCATTGGATAAATAGGATATATAAGTCAGGGCTTATATAGAGAAGTAAGAATCGATTTCAACATCGATATTTGAAACTGAATATGGACGTAGAGTTAATCAAAGGAGTTAATCAAAATGAGTTAGAGGAGTAAATCGATTAGAGATAGAGTTAACCAGTTAGAGTTAACCAGTTAGAGTTAATCAGTTAGAGTTGATCAGTTAGAGTTAACCCATTAGAGCTAATCAGTTAGAGTTAATCGATTAAAGTTAATCAATTAGAGTTATATCGAACTAGAGTTATTCGAATAGAGTTAATCGAATAGAGTTAATTAGATTAGAGTTAATCGAATATAGTTTATTCGAAAGGAGTTAATTAATAAGAGTAAATTAGTTAGAGTTAATCAAATAGAGTTAATAGAATTGAGTTAAACAAATAGAGCTAACTGATAAGAGTAAATCGATTAGAGTTAATCGAATAGTGTTAATTGAATAGAGTTATTCGAATATAGGTTATTCGAAGAAGAGAGATTGCCGAATATATTTTATCCGAAGGAAAGAGTTATCGAATAGAGATTTATTCGAAAGAGAGTTACGTAAGGAAGTTTGTTAAAGATTCAAAAGGTAAACTTTGACTATTTCGAGTTAAAACATTGTTCAGCTAAGGTCTGAGAGGTAATTATACCCCAACTTGATTGACTTCCTTCTTAACTAAGGAATGGTAAGGTATGATAGTGAATGATGGTTAAGTGAATTTAGTTAATGAGTGAAATGGTTTGAGTTGGCATGGCGATGTTTGATTTAAACATCAATTTAAATCCAGTGAAGGAGTTTTGGAAATGTTTCCAAATAAGAATCAGAAATGTTTTCTGATAATAGAAAATAAGAATTTAGAATATATGGAAATAGGAGATAAGTAAATTAATGAACAAAAGAGATAAATGTTAAATGATGATTGATCGATAAAATTTCCATCTGGAAATAATATCGTGGTTTGCACACGTGTTTTTCTTTGATAGTTAAATCACAGACTATCAAAGTTTTGACCATTTTTCCATCGTCAATACGGAGAGACCGATTGGATTCTTATCCAAAGAACCACTCTGTATGGGCGTTAGCGTTTCGAATCAAATAGATCGAAGGCAAATTGAAGACGGAGTAAAGTGCAAGTGCGGTTGTATAAATCTTAGGTAAAGATTGCCTAAGATGGATGTACTGAATAGTGCCTTCGGTTTGTCCAGTCCCAGGACAACTTGTATGGATGAATTCTGACAGAGTATATCTAAAGGATCACGTAAGTTGATCTCTTCAAATGTTGTTACGTTTGGTGGTAGAGGAATTTGTTTCTCTTAGCTGTATACCCGCGGTATTATTAGGGAAATCAATTTCTGATTTGGCGGGTATGATGATGTGGTATTCCAAGTAAATGAAGATATGATATGTAAAAAGATAAGCGTAGCTTCTAGCCTTACAACCGGGAAATGACAAAAATCGGGCAGGCAGCATGGCTATGTAGGTCGCACCTATTATGGTGTATAATCACCTGATCTAGAGTTTCATTTACTTCTAAAAATGTACTGTCAATGTTGTCCCATTCGGGAAATAGTTGCTGATCCCAACCATTGGTGATATAAGTTCGATACACTCAAGCGAAATGAGTGGTCGGTCATGTGTGGCCGGGTGGCAAAATGTTCTTGTTGAACCCAGTGTATTCCTCTCTGGAGGTACAATAGCGAAAGGTGGTTCCATACCTTGTCATAGTTGGAAATCCATTAACCAATACGTGCTTGCGGTTTTGATTGTATACTATATATGTAGAACGTGAGATGAAAGCGTTTCTGCTAGATGATTATTATATTGTGGTTGATAGACATTATTTTAATATCAAAAGGTCTTTGATATAAAGATAATTTGGATTCTCATATGGGAAAAACCCATTCCGTTATACGGCGTAGTCTTATGAGATATCGTTTACTTGTTCAAAATGTTTTGAACTGTTTTACTCATACCAGTCCCATGACTGACCTGGAGTTTATTTTGATTTGTTTTCCCTAAACTTTTGGGTGCCCAATTTTGTACGAGCAGTCAAGTAGTCAGGATTTTACAGAAATACTTGAAGAGCTGGAGCAGGAGGCTTCAGGATATTATATAGCTCTAATTATTTCCGCTGTGTTGTAAGTGTTGTACTCTGATAATGTTACTGTATACATATATTGATTTTATTTAAAGGATATATTATCTATTATATGTTGTTCGTTCAACTGTGAGATTCGTGTTACTCTGATGTTGTATCTTCTTCTTCTATTCTAAGTTTCTATCTTATCCATTCTCACCCTCTAATTTCTTTCATTAACTACCGGTATTTTTGATCGTTGGATGTTCGATATGTATTGTATATCGGATAACCAAGATCGACTTTTTTTGGGACGTTACAGCTGGTATTAGAGCTTAAGGTTAAGTGAATTACCTTGGCTCTGTGGCATGACTCGGCAGAGATGGGGTTAATAGTACCCTAGATTGAGTTTGAGTGTGTATATATATATATATATATGAGCGTGTATTTGTTATTCAATATTAAAATGATTTTATATTGTGAAGATTTATTGGTTGAGTTGTTTGTGAATTCTGGTCGATCAGTTTGGTCCACTGTATTGATAGGAGTTTCTAAACACTCGAATACGATGAACCGGCGCGGTATGTTTTGAAAAAAGGGTAAATGGAATAATTTTGCCCAGATTATATTTTGATATAAAGGAATTATTAATATTTGAAATATTAGTATATTGGATGTGTTGGTTGTTATTATAATTGAGTAAGATTATAAAAGTGAAACGGTTATGTAAATAACCAATCAAGATTCGTGTAAGTGTTGTGAATGAGTTAAATCTGAAATTAAATCAGAATTGAAATTCAACCCTGGAAAAGTTGGAAAGGTATTTGTAAATGAATCTAGATTTAATATATGAGAATTTTAAAATCCTGGGAGATTTTAAATTTGTTACAAGCATTGAAATGATGCTTTGAACTGATTTCAAAATGGAAGTATGTGGAAATGATTTTGAAAGTGGTATAGTATTGAACTCACTTAATCGTTAGAAAATAGATTCCGATGATGATAGCTACATCACCGGTGTTCATTTTCGAGTTGTAAGTGACGGATTACTACCAAGGATTTTGTTTTCGAATTGTTTTGCGAAAACAAGTTATTCAGAAATTCAAAGGTTTTGAATTGGTATTATGATTTCAAATTGATTTGAAAGAAAACCCAGGAATTTAAAATTTCTAGAATTTAAATTTAACTTGTAAAGTTAAGTAAGAGGAGATTGATAAAAGTGTTTGAAATCTGGAATTGATCAGAGAATAATCTGAACTGGAATTGAGGGATAAGTTAAGAGTTCGGAAAATCTTGATTTGGAGTTAGAATGAAATTGGGCTTCGATATAAGCGAATAATTGTGTTGAGATTTGGTTGATTGAAATTGATTGGAAATCGATTGCTATAGATGGATATATGGTCTATAGGTATTGAGTAGAATCAAGTGAAAGTGATATACTGATATACCCGACAAAAAGGTACAAGTTTATATTTCATACGAGTTTGGCGATTTATGACCCGATTTGGCAATTCGCTTAGATGTTTGATTTTCTTTTGGGTTGGAGAAGGCCCAGAGAGGCGAGTTGTAGTTGTACCGATTTCCCATACAAAGGAGGTGCTGGAAAAAAAATTCGAAAAGTTCAGGTGTTAGAAAATTTTTAGGATTTTTGAAAATTTTTCGTTGATAAGAATTAATTAATATTTTAATTGAAATTAAATTAGTTCAGTGAAATTGGAATTTAAGAATTAAACAAATAAATCTTTAACCAGTTAGTAGGGTTTGTTTTCTACCTCCAGTTTCGAGGACGAAATTATTTTTAAGGGGGAAAGAATGTAACGACCCGTGTTTTCAGTGATATAATAACTAATTTATTTAATTATTTAAATAGTAATTTATAGATTTAAATGGTTTAAAATAAATAATGGTGAATATTTAATTAATATAATAATTAAATAATATATTTTATTCTGAAATAATCAGAATTAGTGAATTAGCAATATAATGTGAACTAGGCAATTCAAATTATATAATTCAGTTTGTAATTGAATTATATTAACGAATATATTATATAAACAAAGTTTGAACGTATAATTCTATTATAATTAAATTCGAGCTTGAAATGGCGCGGCAGTTCGCTATTTGGCGATTCGAACTTTAAACGAATATATAGAAGCCATTTTAAATCGGATTTCTGTGAAACAAGAAACGTTAGGAGCCGATGAAGCATATTTTTCTAGTGGAAGAGAAAAATCGGGATTTCGTCGTGTATATTTTGATTTATGTCCAAATCAAATTTCAGAAAAAGTCGTTATGGAATAGTTATCAACCATAACGATATATTAAATTATAATTAAATATTAGCCTCAAATTTAGACAGGCCCTTTGATACGTAGTGATAATTTTATTTTTAGAATTTTACTGTAATTTTTAATTAATTAAATAAACAACTTTTTATTTGGAGTATTTTGCACACTGTAATCAACATTTTGTGGTTTCACAAAATGAGTTAATCTACCGATATTATTATATTTTTGGAATCGTAGCACCTTGCTCGATATGATGATATATTTATACCTGTCGATAGCGGTCCAATAACGAATGGAGTTTGATGTAACGAATACGCTAAACATTTTGAAAACAAGGTATATACTTAAAACAAATTAAACCATCCATGTTACTAACGTTTGTCGTGTTTGCACCAAGTGCTCATTTAATGGGTAAAATTAGTGATACGATGACAGGAAAGAATGAGAGGCAGTGAAATAATAAAGAACATTGGCCCATACATGAACACATGTTGTAATTGACTAAGGAAAACTTTCCTTTTATCTTTTGGTTTAAGCTTTTCAAATGGCGAAATCTGCACCTTTTAAATAGAAAGAAAATAAAACAAATCAAAACGTGGACATTTCTACTCCTCCAATCCCTTTTCTGATCAAAAGGATGGCCACGCCTTCATTTTTCTCGGCCACCACGAGAAACAAATATCTAAATGCCTATCCCTATAAATAGACGTTAACTACTCCTCTTTAAGACCTATTTCACATCTGCAGCAAACAAGAAAAACAACCCGCCGGTTTCTTTCTTCCAAAAACTAAAATTGTGACTTTGAAAATCAAAGTAAATCCTATAAATCGTGGGATGTAAATATTCTTGATCACTAAGGGATGCTCTTCGTTCAGATCTGGGTTTTGGGTTACTCGAAGTACTTTCCGTCACTGTTCTTGTGTACAGCGTAGAGGCAATGTGAGCTAGGGTTCCTAGTATTGACCGATACAAGAATCGATTTGGGAATTTGAAGTATGTAGTAGGGTTTAAGGTGTAAAACCGCATCTCACTGCAAAAAACTCGGGGGTTTCCACGATCAAAACTGTCGTTGTCTATAGTTGCGGTGAGGAAGTTGCGTTCAGCTGGGTGAATGCGAGTTCATCATGGAGGGTACGGTTGTGTCAAGATTTGGATGGAGAATTCAATGGTGTATTTGGTTTGGTTTATTATGTTGTGGAGTGGGAGAGGTTTGGCATGAAAGATTTGTAAATGGCCATGTATTTCCTACAGGAGGAGTGTGGTCTCCAGTTTTGAGGGGAAGGATACGGTTTGGGTTGGTAAGGACGTGGTGGGCCAAATTTACATGGTGAGAGGCCCAATAACCATATTTGTTTAGATTTAAACTATTTTATTGTATGTCAAACTTAGAAAATACATAACTATCTCATACGTGAACGAAATTCAACGAAATAAGATCCGACAGGATCGTATGGACGGACACTACCCAATTTGACTGACTGGGATTGGACTAGAGCTCATTTGAATTTATGGCAAAGTTAATTGTTTGATTCAAATCAAACAACAGTTTATCGTTCTTTAACGATGAACTGCCAAAGTTAGTAAAACTCACCAACTCTTAACAGTTATATTTGTATAGCATACTTTTAGAACTGATAATTATCTGTTTATTGTTGTGTGTTAAATGTTTGGTTGAAATGTTTATTGATTGGTTGAAATTATTGATAACGATATATAAATAAATCGTTAATCAAATATTGATTATGTTTATCAGAATATTTCATATCGAAATGAAATTGATGTGAATTATATTGTGTAACATTTGTGGATGCAGGGAAACAGGTCGAAAGAATCCAACTGGATTCCTTAACATTTATTTTACTATTTTCATATATGGTGATGTATGATGTGATATATAATCTGTTGTTGATTATGTGTGTTTGAATGATATCTATCATTGTGAATTGGTATTTTAAACACCGTAAGAAATACTGGGATGTAGAAAAAAGGATTTTCAAAGTGTATTTTGAACGTAAATTATTTATATAAAATCAATGGATTTTATATATAAAAGAAAAAGGATTTTTATAAGAGAAAATAGTTTTAAAATCAAAAGGGTTTAGAAAAGGAAATATTTATGGAAAATAAATATGTTAAATAGAATAGAAAAGGAAATATTTATGGGAAATAAATATTTTAAAATAGAAATGAAAAGGATATATTTGTAAACCATTTACAAATAGATTTGGAAAGGAAATATTTGTAAAACATTTACAAATAGAATTGAAAAGAAAATATTTATTTGTTAAATAAATAGGATTGGAAAAGAATATTTATTTGTAAAATAAATAGAGTTTTAAAAATTGAAATGTTTATTTAGAAAATAAATAGAGTTATTAAAGGGATTTATTGGGAAATGAAAAGAATGTCATATAAGGAAATATTTGGCAAATGAATAGAATTATACATTAGGAAAGTTTAGACCCGTGCTTCGCACACGGGTATAACATGGTATAGATTTAAAGCAAAGATTTTAAATAGAATCTGTTGTAAGCAATAGATCGAGAAGATTAATTTATAAATAATATTTTATAAATTAAATAAAATATTTATCATTGGATATATAGGATATATAAGTCAGGGCTTATATAGAGAAGTAGGAATCGATTTCAACATCGATATTTGAAACTAAATATGGACGTAGAGTTTACCAAAGGAGTTAATCAAAATGTGTTGATCAAAATGAGTTAGAGGAGTTAATCGATTAGAGCTAGAGTTTACCAGTTAGAGTTAACCATTTAGAGTTAATCAGTTAGAGTTAATCAGTTAGAGTAAACCCGTTAAAGCTAATCAGTTAGAGTTAACCGATTAGAGTTAATCGATTAGAGTTAAATCGAACTAGAGTTATTTGAATAGAGTTAATTGAACAAGAGTTAGTCAAAAATTTGTTATTCGAATAGAGTTAATTAGATTAGAGTTAATCGAATATAGTTTGTTCTAAAGGAGTTAATTGATAAGAGTTAATTAGTTAGAGTTAATCAAATAGAGTTAATAGAATCGAGTTAAACAAATAGAGCTTACTAATAAGAGTAAATCGATTAGAGTTAATCAAATAGTGTTAATTGAACAGACTTATTCGAATATAGGTTATTCGAAGAAGAGAGATTATCAAATATAGTTTATTCGAAGGAAAGAGTAATCGAATAGAGATTTATTCGAAAGAGAGTTCTGTAAGGAAGTTTGTTAAAGATTTAAAAGATAAACTTTGACTATTTCGAAGTTAAAACGTTGTTCAGTTAAGGTCTGAGAGGTAATTATACCCTAATTTGATTGATTTCCTTCTTAACTAAGGAATGGTAAGGTTTGATAGTGAATGATGGTTAAGTGAATTTAGTTAATGAGTGAAATGGTTTGAGTGGGCATGGCGATGTTTGATTTAAGCATCAGTTTAAATCCATTGAAGGAGTTTTGGAAATGTTTCCAAATAAGAATCAGAAATGTTTTCTGATAATAGAAAATAAGAATTTAGAATATATGGAAATCGGAGATAAGTAAATTAATGAACTAAAGAGATAAATGTTAAATGATGATAGATCGATAAAATTTCCATTTGGAAATAGTATTGTTGTTTGCACACGTGTTTTTCTTTGATAGTTAAATCGCAGACTATCAAAGTTTTGACCATTTTTCCGTCATCAATACGGAGAGACCGTTTGGATTCTTATCCAAAGAACCACTCCGTATGGGCGTTAGCGTTTCGAATCAAATAGATCAAAGGAAAATTGAAGACATAGTAAAGTGCAAGGGCTGTTGTATAAATCTTAGGTAAAGATTTCCTAAGACGGATGTACTGAATAGTGCCCTCGGTTTGTCCAGTCCCAGGACAACTTGTATGGAGGAATATCTGACAGAGTATATCTAAAGGATCGCGTAAGTTGATCTCTTCAAACGTAGTTACGTATGGTGGTGGAGGAATTCGTTTCTCTTAGCTGTATACCCGTGGTATTTTTGGGGAAATCAATTTGTGATTTGGCGGGTATGACGATGTGGTATTCCAAGTAAATGAAGATATGATATGTAAAAAGATAAGCGTAGCTTCTAGCCTCACAACCGGGAAATGACAAAAATCGGGCAGGCAGCATGGCTATATAGGTCGCACCTATTAGGGTGTATATTCACCTGATCTAGAGTTTCATTTACTTCTAAAAATGTATTGTCGATGTTGTCCCATTCGGGATATGGTTGTTGATCCCAACCGTTGGTGATATACATTCGATACACTCAAGCGAAATGAGTGGTCGGTCTTGTGTGGCCGGGTTGCAAGATGCTCTTGTTGAACCCAGTGTATTCCTCTCTAGAGGTACAATAGCGAAAGGTGGTTCCATACCTTGTCATAGTCGGAAATCCATTACCCAATACGTGCTTGTGGTTTTGATTGTATACTATATATGTAGAACGTGAGATGAAAGCGTTTCTGCTAGATGATTATTATATTGTGGCTGATAGACATTATTATAATATCAAAAGGTTTTTGATATAAAGATAATTTGGATCCTCATAAGGGAAAAACCCATTCTGTTATACAGAGTAGTCTTGTGAGATATCGTTTACTTGTCCAAACTGTTTTAAACTGTTTTACTCATACCAGTCCCATGACTGATCCGGAGTTTATTTTGATTTGTTTTCCCTAAACTCTTAGGTGCCCAATTTTGTACAGGCAGTCAAGTAGTCAGGATTTTACAGATATACTTGAAGAGCTGGAGCAGGAGGCTTCAGGATATTATATAGCTCTAATTATTTCCGCTGTGTTGTAAGTGTTGTACTCTGATAATGTTACTGTATACATATACTGATTATATTTAAAGGATATATTGTCTATTATATGTTGTTCGTTCTGCTGTGAGATTTTTGTTATTCTGATGTTGTATCTTCTTCTTCTTATATTCTAAGTTTCTATCTTATCTATTCTCACCATCTAATTTCTTTCATTAACTACCGGTATTTTCGATCTTTGGATGTTGAATATGTGTTGTATATCGGATAACCAAGATCGACTTTTTCTGGGATGTTACATCGGATCTGTTGTGTTGTCTTAGGAACAGCGCCAAATCAGAGGATAGTTCAGTTTTGAAAGTTTATTTTTGGCTAAGGTGAGTGATTAACATTGTTTTTACACTAATTACAGTTAACTAGGGTGATTAGTGTTAATTAACGAAATTATGCATGTTAAAAATCTGGAAAAATATTTATAAATCTCGAAATATTATTTTAGGCCTCTGTTAGATAAATTGGTTAGTTTGGTTAAGTTTTGTTAATCCTAATGTTAGTTATGCTTAAACATAATTAAGGGAAAATATGCGGTTTTGGCTATGTTTGATCCATTTTAACTTATCAAGTTGTTGTTTTGGTGTTTGTGGTCAATTCTCTATGTTGCTATGACTGTATGGTATGCTTTGTGATTGATTAGAAAATTAGATTTGGTCGAAAATGTCGTCGAATGGCGTAAAACAGTCGCTGGAAAGAAGTGCAGGAAATTAGCCGAACTGGATCAGATCGGAGGGGAAGCACGAACCGAAGCACTCTCCCCAAACTGTTGCATCACGAGTCGCCACGAGATAAGAGCTCACAACCCGACCTACTTGAGGAAAGGAGCACGATCCGAACTGCATCACACGACCTGAACCCCTTCCACGACCCAAACTGATGCACCATGGATGGACTTGAGGGACTCGACCCGACCCGGGTTGCTTGGAGAGGAGGACTGAACTGGGGATGCTTATCACAAACCGATCAGACCAGGAAGAAGACGAGCCGATTCGAATCGAAGGAGTAACCACGAACCGATGAGTGGCATCAATCATGAACCGAGGAGCACTATCCGAGGAGGAGCGAAGTGAAGAAACGAACTGATCCGATGATGAAAAAAAACCCGAGATGCAAAGGTAGTCCAAATGGGAGGTTTGTACTCAGGATCCAGTTGGGAACCAACGAGTTAACTTCATGAGTTGGGCTTTGTTGCGGGACGTGCGCTAAGGGGTTATCAACATCCATAACTTTGATTCACCACCAAGACGGATGTTAGGCTATGGATCAGTGCAGTGGGGTAGATATTACTCCATGGGGCAGAGTGATCATAGCAAGGCTATGAGCCAGTGCAGTGGAGTTGTTATGACTTCATGAGGGCAAAGTGGACATAGCAAGGGCTAGTGGCTATGGATCAGTGCAAGGGGATCGCCATGACTCCAAGTGGCAGAGTGATCATAGCAAGGATTTGGGTGATCAAAGCTGTGGATATCGTATGCTTTATGCATAGAGTGAGAGATGTGAGGATGGTTGCTATGCTTGATTATTTGCCAACACTATGACATGCACACCCCGCCCCCGTTATCTTTACATCATATGTTAATGGCACCTTAGAGTATTGTACAGTATGTAGTGCTAACTCTTTGGTTGCAGGTCCAGGTCCAGGTCCAGGTATGGTTTAATATACATGTTATTATTCTGTTTTGCTACTTATCGCTCATACCAGACTTTTGTCTGACCAAAAGTTTTATGTCTCTTCTTATTACTCTGGGTGCTCTTAAACCGGCAGACTAGAGACAGGTCAGGTGAGTATGCACGAGTAGCTATACCGGAGACGAGCAGGAGGCTCCCAAGTATGATATATATAGATATTCTCCCTGTGTTGTTGATAGTCGTTGCTTTGGGCATTAGTAGCATACCTTTTCTTTCTTTTGCTTTAGAGACAGTATTTTGTAGTTGTAATAATGTTGTTAGATCATAAGCTATATCTTTGGATTTCCGCTGCTATGATGGTTTAGTTATCAGCTTATGCACTGTCTCGCCTGTTTTATGTCAAAGCTATGTTTTTATTATATTTTGTTCCTTGCACTGTGGGACATTCTACAGGTTCCTTATTAGCTCAAATCCCTTTCTTTGGCGACCATCCTGTGCTGGTTGGACATCGGCACAGCGCGTTTCTTTGGAAATGTCGGCTGGTGCGGGGCGGGCCGTCACACTTGGTATCAGAGCTCTTGGTTGCATAGTTAACCTAAGGAAAGACACCAGGGAGAGATAATACGTATATAAGAGCGCGTATTTGTGATTATTTTGGTTTTCAAAAGTTATATATATACCATTAGTATATCTAAGGATGGAGTCGCACCGCACTAACACCACTGAAGAGATGGTTAATTATCTTCTCCTTACAGATTGAACGCTGAGCCGACATACGAAGGGTACTGGTATGGGAGCCAATAATGGGAATGCTGCTGACATGAGGACGATGTTCACTGACTTCATGAGAGAGATGCTTAGGTATGTTCAAAGGGCAGTTCCCAATGCTGCAAATGGTGGTGGTGCAAAGGTGCAGGTGCCTAGGACCGATTTCGCCAAGCTCTGTAAGGATTACACTAGCCTTGGTGGGAAGTCGTTCCGTGGAATGAAGTCGGTTATGGATGTTCAAGATTGGTTGGATAGCTGTGAGCGTATCTTCGAAGACTCGGGTATCGAGGATGCAATGAAGAGAAGGCTAGCATCCCGTCAGCTGCAAGGACGGACTATGAATTGATGGAACGCTATTAAGGCAGCTACCCCAGAGGATCAATTTTCTTGGGATCATTTTAAGGCCTGATTCAGTGATAAGTTTATCCCAGCTTCCCAAAAGTCAGAATTGCTTAGGAAATTTCTGGAGCTTAAGCAGAATGGTAGGGCAGTCTCGGAGTATATTGCCGAGTTCAATACTTTATCGAAGTATGGATTATCCCTTATTGACACTCCCGAGAAGAAGAATGAGAAGTTCATAACAGGTTTAGATTAGTACTTGGGTGAAAGGCTTATAAACCATATTGATGAGACTTTTGAATCGATTGTTGGGAAAGTAATGAGGTCAGAGAGCCTTTATCCTAAGCCCAAGGCTGAATTCGCTATTGCATCTGCAGAGGGGCCAAAACCGCAAGTAAGCGGTGGAGGCAAGAATAATTCTCAGAATAAGAGGAAGCAGAACCATGCTAAGGATGGTCAGAAGAAGAGTAAGAAAGATGTTGAGTGCTTCAGCTGTGGTAAGAACGGCCACTATGCAAAAGAGTGTCGGGCCAAGCCAGCGGATAGGAAGTGCTTTAACTGCGGCCAAGTGGCACATCACAAGGATAAATGTCTGCAACCCCATAAAGAGAAGCAGATTGTGAAAGTATATGCCATCGATGCTGTCCCTTCTTCGTCGAATGCCCCAACTACGGCAGAGAAAGGAAATAATGTCGTTATCCAAGGTATGCTTTCCATTTATGATGTTCCAGTAAGAGTTTTGTTTGATACCGGAGCTTCCAATCCCTTCATATCTAGAGCCCTGGTAGATAGATTGGGATTGGAGCCCGAGATAGTCGATAGACCTTTAGTAGTGATGAACCCGATTGGTGGTTCGACTAGTCTTAGTATGATCTACCGTGATGTGGTCTTATCGAGTCATGGATGCATGTTTGTTTGTGATTGTTTTGTTTTGGGCTTTACTGGGTTTGGCATTATTTTGGGAGTCGATTGGCTCTAAAGATACGGGGTGGTGGTAGACTATGAGGGCTTTTTGGTGACAGCTAGAGAGGATGATGGGCGGAGGGTAGTGTTTGGTGGTCTACCCAGTGATGGAGTAATGACAAGTTTTCTAAATTCCCTCGACATCCCGCATGGTGAGTTGTCAGATGTGCCCGTGGCTGGCCAGTATCTGGACGTCTTCGAGGAAGTGACTGGACTTCCACCACACCGAGAGATTGAGTTCCGTATTGATTTAGTGAAAGATGCCAGACCTATAGTGATGCCACTTCGTTATATGGCACCAAGGAAGCAAAGAGAGCTCGGGGTGCAAGTAAGCGATCTTTTGAAGAAGGGATTTATCAGAAGTGTTTCTGAGTGGGGAGCACTGGTTGTGTTTGCTACCAAAGCAGATGTTTCCCTTCGATTGTGTGTAGACTACCGCGAGTTGAATAAGGTGACGAGGAAGAATAAGTATCCCCTACCACGGATAGATAATTTGTTTATCAGTTGAGTGGCGCGAGAGTGTTCTCCCAGTTGGATCTCGTGACAGGTTTTCATCAGCTTAGGGTAGAAGCTGAGAGTATAGCTAAAATGGCATTTCGGACGCCGTTTGGATTCTATGAGTGGTTGGTAATGCCATTCGGGTTGACCAATGCACCAGCATATTTTTTGTATCTTATGAATAGGGTATTCAGGGATCAATTGAATAAGTTTGTTCTTGTGTTCATGGACGTTATCTTGGTTTATTCGAGGACAGAGGAAGAACACAAGAAACATTTGAAGATAGTGATAGAGGTGTTGAGAAAACACCAATTGAAAGAAAAGTTTTCTAAGTGTCATTTCTGGAGGAGGGAAGTGAGATTCTTAGGCCATGTTGTTTCAGAGAATGGTATTGCCGTGGACCCTACGAAGGTGGCTACGGTACAAGATTGGTCTAAGCCCAAGAATGCAACAGATGTACGAAGTTTCTTGGGATTAGCTCGATATTATCGTAAGTTTATCCAAGACTTCTCCAAGATAGCAGCACTGTTGACTCAATTGACTAAGAAGAATCAAGCTTTCATCTGGGGCGAAAAGCGCGAGAATGCATTTAAGAGTCTAAAGGAAAATTTGATATGTGCACCAGTGTTAGTCATTCCTAAAGGTAATGAAGAGATGACTGTATACACAGATGCCTATGGCACCAGACTAGGTGTTGTATTGATGCAATGAGGTAGGGTTGTAGCTTATGCTAGTCGGCAACTGAAACCGCATGAGAAAAGATACCCTACCCACGATTTGGAATTGGCAGCGATCGTGTTCGCATTGAAGATGTGGAGACATTATCTCTTAGGAGAAAGATTCGAGTTGTTTACCGATCATAAATCGTTAAAGTATCATTTCTCTTAGAAGGATCTAAATCTCCGACAGCAAAGATGGTTAGAGTTCTTGGCTTCCTATGATTTCGATATCGCATATACACCAGGAAAGGGAAATGCGGCAGTTGATGCATTGAGTAGAAGACATGCCAGTTTAGGAGCTATGTTTCTTGAATGGAAGCAACTGGAGTACATTGTAGGGTGTGATTTTAGACCAAAGTGCGAATTGGATCCAGAAATGTTAGCAAGTTTGACGATCAGACAGACTTTGATTGAGAGGATTGGTTCCAGTCAAAGGGACGATCCTAATTTAATGAAAATCATCTCCAAGTTAGAGATGGGCATCGACAAGGAGATGAATGAGTATGGGCTTGATCGAGATCGATGGCTTAGAAATAATGGAAGACTGGTTATACCCAACGTGAATGGGTTGAGAGATGACATGCTGAGAGAATGTCATCACTCAAAACTGACTATACACCCCGATGGTAACAAAATGTATCGAGACATGAAGCAGACCTACTACTGGGAAGGAATGAAAAGAGATGTTGGGAAGTTTATATCTAAATGCATGAATTGCCAGCTAGTTAAAGCTGAGCAAAAGAAGCCTAGTGGTTTGTTGCAACCATTAGAAATTCCCGAATGGAAATGGGAACAGGTCTCAATGGATTTCATTGATGGTTTACCAAGGACTAGATCGGGTCATGATAGCATTTAGGTGATTATGGACCGATTGACCAAGAGTGCAAGGTTTATACCCATCAAGGCGAATAGAACAGCAGCTAAATTAGCAGAACTGTATATGAAATGGATAGTGAGATTTCATGGAGTACCTAAAAGCATTATGAGTGACCGAGATCCTTTGTTTACTAGTGGATTTTGGAAGAGCTTACAAGAGGCTTTAGGATCAGAATTACATCTCAGTACTGTGTATCATCCTCAAACCGACGGACAGACAGAGAGGGTGAATCAAGTATTAGAAGACCTCCTAAGAGCTTGTATTTTGGATTTTGGTGGATCATAGGATGACCATTTGCATCTAGTAGAGTTTGCATATAATAATAGTTATCAACCAGTATTGGTATGGCTCCATTTGAAGCCTTGTACGGAAGACCGTGCAACTCACCGTCATGTTGGCTAGAAACCGGTGAGAAATTTGTGCTTGGGCAAGATGTGATAAGAGAAACTTCAAGCAAGATTAAAGTCATTCAACAGCGAATGAAGGCTGCCCAAGATAGGCAGAAGAGTTATGTTGATAAGAGACGAAGGGACTTGAAATTCTCCGTTGGCGACTTAGTATTTGTCAAGATCTCCCCATTAAAGAATGTTATTTGATTTAGTAGGAGAGGAATGTTGGCACCAAGATTTGTTGGTCCATTCCCAATCCTTGAGCAAGTTGGGAATCTGGCGTATAAAGTTAAATTACCAGAGAAGATGGCGGAAATTCATAACGTATTTCATGTTTCCCAGTTAAGGAAATTCGTGTGCGACCTCGATATGACTATTTCACTTGATCAGTTGGATGATATCGAAGTTGAACCCGAGGCGGTTGGGAACCACATGCCTACGCATATTATCGGGCACGATACGAAAAAACTTCGAAGGAAAGCGGTGAGTCTAGTCAAGGTTCAGTGGGGCGAGGATGAGAATGACTATACTTGGGAGACAGAGGAGAGCATTAGGAAGACGTATCAAGAACTCTTTGCTTGCTAAGATTCTTATTGCAATTTAGTTTTTCGCATGCTAGGATAGACTTGTTTGTTTATTTTTGTATGTTTAATTGTTGTGAATGGTTGATAGCCATGCAGGATCCTTTGCTGGTTTCTTAGTTAAGGAATTTCGGGGGCGAAATTTTTTAAGGAGGGGAGAATGTAACGACCCGCATTCTACGCATCGAAGGATCGTAGAATATTTCTTTCTTTCTCATATGAAGTCTTATAGCCATGTAACTTTGGGGAACGACTATTTGGGTCATTTCCCATGTTCACGATTTTTGCCAATTTTTAAATGACCGTTTTGCCCCTAGCTGATCTTGTTTCGGCCATAACTTTTGATTGGAAAGGAGTTTTGGCCTGAAACCACTTCCATTAGATCCAAATGATAGTTTAAGTCTCCGTAGAGTGGTCACATGTGAAAAATGGACTTACCGTTTAGGAGATATGGCTGAAATAAGGTTTGGAAGGTGAAAAACTGCTTAACCGGGCCAAATAAGGCGATTAGTGAATGGGCCCATAACTCATTTCAGGATTAGGGTTATGGGGATGCTGAAATGAGTTAGGTTTTCATTACATTTCAGTTTTCTTGCCACCGGTTACACCTTAGAGACCATAACAATGGCCTCCACCTTCTAAAATCATCCTAAATCGCTCTCTAATCAAGGATTAAGCTTAGCAACATCAAATCAAAGGGAAATAGCACCAAATCAAGGTCGGAGCTACTGTTTTGTCGTGGGAACAACACCAAATCAGAGGATAGTTCAGTTTTGAAAGTTTATTTGTGGCTAAGGTGAGTGATTAGCTTTGTTTTTACATTAATTACAGTCAATTAGGGTGATTAGGGTTAATTAACAAAATTATGCATGCTAAAAATCTGGAAAAATATTTATAAATCTCGAAATATTATTTTAGGCCTCTGTTAGAAAATTTGGTTAGTTTGGTTAAGTTTTGTTAATCCTAATGTAAGTTATGCTTAAACATGATTAAGGGAAAATATGGGGTTTTGTCTATGTTTGATCCATTTTAACCTATCAAGTTGTTGTTTTGGTGTTTGTGGTCAATTCTCTATATTGCTATGACTATATGGTATGCTTTGTGATTGATTAGAAAATTAGATTTGGTCAAAAACTCCGTCGAATGGCTTAAAACAGTCGCTGGAAAGAAGTGCAGGAAATTAGCCGAACCGGATCGGATCGGAGGGGGAAGAACGAACCGAACCGCTCTCCCCAAACTATTGCATCACGAGTCGCCATGAGATAAGAGCTCACGACCCGACTCGCTTGAGGGAAGGAGCCCGATCCAAACCGCATCACTTGACCTGAACCCCTTCCACGACCCGAACCGATGCACCATGGATGGACTTGAGGGACTCGACCCGACCCGGGTTGCTTGGAGAGGAGGACCGAACTGGGGATGCTTGTCACGAACCAATTCGACTAGGAAGAAGACGAGCCGATCCGAACCGAAGGAGTGACCACGAACCGAACTGATGAGTGGCATCAATCACGAACCGAGGAGCACGATCCGAGGAGGAGCGAAGTGAAGAAACGAACCGATCCGGTGATGGCCAGAAACTCGAGATGCAAAGGTAGTCCAAATGGGAGGTTTGTACTCAGGATCCAGTTGGGAACCAACGAGTTAACTTCATGAGTTGGTCTTTGCTGCGGGACGTGTGCTAAGGGGTTATCGACGTCCATAACTTTGATTCACCACCAAGACAGATGTTAGGCTACGGATCAATGTAGTGGGGTAGTTATTACTCTATGGGGCAGAGTGATCGTAGCAAGGCTATGAGCCAATGCAGTGGAGTTGTTATGACTTCATGGGGCAGAGTGGACATAGCAAGGGCTAGTGGCTATGGATCAGTGCAGTGGAGTCGCCATGACTCCATGGGGAAGAGTGATCATAGCAAGGATTTGGGTGATCAAAGCGGTGGATATCATATGCTTTACGCACTGAGTGAGAGATGTGAGGATGGTTGTTATGCTTGATTGTTTGCCAACACTATGACATGCACACCCCACCCCTGTTATCTTTACACCATATGTTAATGGCACCTTAGAGTATTGTACAGTATGTAGTGCTAACTCTTTGGTTGCAGGTCCAGGTTCCGGTATGGTTTAGTATACCTGTTATTATTCTGTTTTGCTGCTTATCGCTCATACCAGACTTTTGTCTGACCCTGAGTTTTATGTCTCTTCTTATTACTCTGGGTGCTCTTAAACAGGCAGACTAGAGACAAGTCAGGTGACTATGCACGAGTAGTTGTATCGGAGACAAGAAGGAGGCTCCCACATATGATATATATAGATATTCTCCCTGTGTTGTTGATGGTCGCTGCTTTGGGCATTAGTAGCGTACCTTTTCTTTCTTTTACTTTAGAGACATTATTTTGAGGTTGTAATAATGTTGTTAGATCATAAGCTGTATCTTTGGATTTCCGCTGCTATGATGGTTTAGTTTTCAGCTTATGCACTGTCTCGCCTGTTTTATGTCAAAGCTATGTTATTATTATATTTTGTTCCTTGCGCTGTGAGACATTCTATAGGTTCCTTATTAGCTCAAATCCCTTTCTTTGGCGACCGTCCCGTGCTGGTTGGACATCGGCACAACGCGTTTCTTTGGAAATATCGGCTGGTGCGGGGCGGGCCATCACAGTAATCATTTATTTTATTATCCTAATCCCAACCTATTTATAATAACCCGGGAAATCAGAACCAATCTAAAAATTTTATTTCGGCAATTTTAATGAATTTTGAATATTTAAAATGATTTATTTTGAACAATCACGACAAGAAATTTATTTTGAATAGAATTAGAAGGTATAAATTTATTTAAAACAAACTTAGAATATAAATATTTATTTTAATTATAAAAGGAACTGAAAATGGCGCGGTAGTTTAAAAATTCGATTTCAAATTTCAAATGAATGTACAAGAGTCAAAATAAACCGGATTTTAGTGAAACCAGAAATATTAGAATCTATTTGAGAATATCATTCCAACGAATCCAAAAAATTGTAATTTCATAGCGGGAATAAAAAGTTATGTCCAGTTGAAAATTCAGAATAATCGCTATGGAAAATTTAGCCCTTAAAAATAGCGATTTTGCAAACGACCTCCGTTTTTGATGAGACCATTTTTGTTGGATCCAGAATGTCAAATTATTGCTAGAATCCGAAATTCATAATTTTTGGAATCAATATGTGAGCATGGTGAATTTAAACGTGTTTGGTTATTTCAATTTGAATTTAATCGACTGGAAAATGACCGTTTTTCAAACGGTCTCCAAATTTAACGAAATTAGTTTTGTTTGGACTGTATCATCAAAACATAGCTAGATTTATTTTTTGGGAATTTTTGGAGTCAATATGTGTCACCAGTAAATTGAAATGCACGTTTAAATTCAATATATACTGAATTATATTTTGACTTTGACGAAAATTGATTGAAACAGTCGAATCAGCTTACGAAACATATCCCATTATGTTCGGAATGGGGGTAATTAGTTAAGGACGTCAGTCGTTGGGTCTCGTTTGAAGTTCAAATTTGAAGCATACTTTTTTTTGGAAATAATAATATAATAATATATAAATTATATATATCCCTTTCTTTCCCTCCTCTCTCTCTTCTATCTTTCCCGCCAGTTTCAAAATAAAATAAAAAACCGAAACCGTGCTAGCCCTAGCCGCAGCCTGCGTCGATGTCGCGCCCCAGCCTCCCCTCGCGCGCCGCTCAGCCGGAGTTCCCTACTTGCCTCGCCACCAGCTTCCCCCTCTCTCTCCGATTTGAAGAATCCCCAAGCCGTACAACCCTAGCGTGCCTCCCCCCTTTGACCGCCAGACCCCCTGCCACCCTCCTCTGCCTTAGGCAAACCAGACCCCCCTCCTACGCCACCAGTTCACGACGCAGCCCTCCCCCTTCAAAAAAAAAGAAAGAAACTGAATTCAAAGGTAAGTTTTTTTATTTATTTATTTACATTTAGTTTATTTTCAGTTTTATTATATATAACCATGTTAAAAAAATGATTTTCGTTCGTATAAAAATTTGATTTTTACTTTAAAAAAAAGATTAGATTTTTGCAAGTAAAAAGATTATATTTTTTAATGAAGAAGATTATATTTTTATAATGAAAAGATTATACTTTTATAATGAAAAAGATTATATTTTTATAATGAAGAGGATTATATTTTTATAATGATGAAGATTATATTTTTATAATGAGGAAGAATATATTTTTATAATGAAGAAGATTATATTTTTATAATGAAGAAGATTATATTTTGTTAGTGAAAAAGAATTGATTTTTAAATGAATGATTCTGAAATAAAAATGCGTTTTTATATAAGAAAACAAAGAATAATATATATATGATTTATATCTATATAAATTTGAAATAAAAATTCGATTTTTATTATTTGAATATCGAAATAAAAATTCGATTTTTATATGTATGAAGTAGCGATAAAAATTCGATTTTTATATATATGAAGTAGCGATAAAAATTCGATTTTTATATATATGAAGTAGCGATAAAAATTCGATTTTTATGTGTATGAAGTATAAATAAAAATATAATTTTTATTTATAAAATAGCGATATAAAAATGTGATTTTTACTATGAACAAGGTGGAAAGGATTGCGTTGGAATTTCGGGCAAATCCAAATAATTCAGAAATAAGAATGGAGGAATGGATCCCAAAGGTGAGAACTTCTCACTTTAATTTTCTTTTCTAGTTAAAATATATACTAGGATGTAGACGGTGCTTAGCAGCACCCAACACCATCGTCCACAGACCATGGACGACTTGTTTGATTGTATGTATTGTGAAAATTGATTGTTATGTGTAATGGAATAAATAAAATATTCATGTGTTGAGATAATTATTTTATCATTAAAAATATAATTTTTAACATGTATATGAATAAAATAAATATTCATTTACAAATCGGCTGATTTGTATTTGTACACACATTTGACTGATATTGATTGGAACGATATATTTTACACATCGCCCAACTGCACAAATAATAATCAGTGTTTGTTGTTTGAAAACTCCACATGGGATTGGGATGATATTTGACATACACTAATCCTAATTGTTTAGTTATATGTCAATCGATGGGTTGACAGGCTGTTGTAAGCGTTAATTATTTATATTTAACGCTTATGCACTTGTCTAATGCGCAATGGATGATGGTTGATTGTTTGTCATTGTTGTTCTATACACATATTGTATGAAATCCATATAATCAACATTATATGGTAATTGACTGTGTTTGATTCCAGTTCAAAAAAATGAATATTTTAAAATAACAAATATTTTAAAATAGTGAATATTTTAAAACTAATATTCAGTAAAAGAACAAAATCTATTTTTGATGTCTGATTTGGGATGGACACAAAAATATTTAAATATATAAACCCATGTTGATTAGATGTGTGCCATTTTGATGCGAACGATATTTATATCGATTTTATTCATTTTTAAAATGAATATAAAATGGGAAGCGATTTCAAAATCTAATGTTTTGAAAATATATCATTTATATATTAATGACATGGAATATTCAATTTTGATTTGAAATTGAATATGAAGTTGAAATCATTTTGAAAACAAATTCAAAACAATTTATAAAATACGTTTTAAATGGAAATCGACGAAATATATAATATATATATATATATATATTGTATATATAAATTGTATATATATAATGGCCTGAATAGAACGCGCTGCGCCATGGCAGTTCGCGAATTTCAACCATTGACTTCGAATGGACATTACGGGAGATCCGACCGTCGGATACTCCTAAAACCGGAACCGTTGGGTTCATATCGAATAGAGATTTCCGACGAATATGAGAGATTTGAAATATAACCGTTGGATTTGGAATTATGTTCAAATTAAATCTGAAAAAGGTCGTTGTAAGTGCAGTTCGATGACCGTTTATGAAAATCGACTGTACGGGCCTTGATAAATTTATTAAAAATATTAATAATTTGTGTAAAATCATAATAAATAATTTGTAAATAATTAAGATGAAAAATTCCATATTTGAAAAGATAAAAATATATTTTTATCGAAATGAACTAGTTATGAACTAGAATTATAAATCCAATATTTTTAAATAAATAAATTGAATTTGAAATGGTTTTAAATTAACCGAAATTTCCAATATATGAATTGGAATGGATTTGAATTGAAATTATTTTCAGAATATTTCGATATTGGATTCCGTGATTTTACGGACATTGTGGAGGAATTTGGAAGATATATGTATCGTTATTCCAACACGATATTTGTTGATTTCTGAATTTGATATTGAATATAAGCCGATATATTTTCTATTCAGAGCCTTGTATTTAATATCAAATGGGATTTTGGGTTTGTTGTGAGCAGTATCTTTACTAACACAGTTTTTAAACCCAATTGAGAAAAGATTAAATCTTTTATTAAGATTTAAGGAAGTTTACTAATTAATTAATATTTAATTGGAATAGAATTGAATTGAATTTTGGGTTTGTCGTGAATGGTATCCTTAAAAATGTTGTTCTTAAACCCAATGGAGTTAAGAAAATTAGAAACTAACTGAAGATTAGCTAAGTTGAATGGTTTCCTGGGTATTGATCTGATGTTGGTTTCGGTGAGATTAACACTTAGGAAATTGTTCTCTTACTAATTTACGGTTAGAGAATGATGGAATAGTGTCTCCAGTAACACTGTTCTCAACCCCCGTTTGAAAAGAACAAATCTTTTAATTAAGATTATTTGAATTTCCAGTTATATTTAGTAATTGGAATAAAATGGAATGTGATTTTGGGTTTATCGTGAACCGAGTTTTAAATGACATTGGTTCTTTAACCCTGTTAAAGACAGGATATGATTTCCCAAGTTATATAATCATCAATATTGATTTTTGGGAAGATT
The DNA here is from genome assembly GCA_030737875.1 of Allium sativum. Lineage (NCBI taxonomy): Eukaryota > Viridiplantae > Streptophyta > Magnoliopsida > Asparagales > Amaryllidaceae > Allium > Allium sativum. The sequence continues at coordinate 438,161,470 of CM060919.1, forward strand.
AAAAGTAAGTGGAGTTTTATTGAATCTTTAATCAGATTGAAATGATCGAAAATGGAGTATCACCAGTTTTGCTTCAAAGCGATAGTTTAATCTTTAATTAAATTTTAACGTGGAATGGTAATTAATATTTACCGATAACACTGTGGTGTAAGAGATGGAGTATTACTAGTTTTGCTCCATGGAATGAATACGTTGAGATTGGGAAATAAAATAAATGATTACTTCGGTGTGGTATGCTAATCCCGACTAGTTTGGAAAACCTTAAGATGGTTTGAAATGATATCCAAAGGAATATTAAAGAAAAAATTTAAAAGAATTTATATTTGATAAAATTAATGGGAACCTTTCCCAAAGAATATGAATATTTGAATGAAAGAATATTCTGGATTGGAATGAGGCGTATGTTGTGTTTTTATAACACTTGTTCGGAAAGGCCAGGTTTATACCCATTCTGAATAACTGATTCGACGATAAGTCGACGATGAAGACGGTGGTTGAAGACCGGAGGTCTTCACATCGTTTAGATGATTACCGATGTCTTGATTGGGCTGTACACCCAAGACAAGGTAATAAGTGGTGATCGTCCAGACGTACTTCGAGATTGACCGGATATGTGAGCACCTCTCTCTTGTATTAGACATGCAGGACGAGGAATAAGGTGCCTCCGGTTTCGTTCAGACCTAGAACGAACTTGTAAATGGATGTGTGTATGACACTGGATTTTATTCTGTGTTGATTGATTTCTATTAAATATATATCTATTTGGCGGCGGAGAATTTATTCTCTTGCTTAACGCCCTTCTCTGAGACGTACCATCTCAGAGGTTATATACCGATAGACATCAGCCGCATGGCGTGAATTGCCTGTGTTGCATGCTAAGATGCAAATGATCAAGGCTTCTATTGAAAATCAGAATCTTGTGGTTGATGATCAAAGCATAGCTTTAATATAACGCCTTTTTGTGTATAGCATAATTCGCGAGCCTCTCACCTTGGTATGAGTCAAAAACGGGATAAGGGAACGCAGTGAGTGAATGACGTTTCTTTCTAGCTATGGGTAGTGTCAGGGTTTTGCAAGCCCTGACATTTTTATATTTTTACCTATGCGTTGTTGGATTGCGAGGCGCCTTGGATATATCGGTCTCTACAGAGCCGATGGATAGGTCCGATAGGACCAGGAAACGTGTGTTCAGGAATAACCAATCCACTGACGTAAGTGTGGATCAGAACTGCATGATCAAGGGGTTACCCAGAGTGTGTAGTCCCGAGGCATTTGCTGGAGTGTCTTGAAGCAGAAAGGAGTACATCCCTTGTCTAGACTCATGACAGAAATCCAATTTCTAATACGTGACATTTCGGTTTTGATTGTAGAGCCTAGTATGGCGACATGATATATGGTACCCGTGCCGTCTAGGATTGATACATTTATATTTGAAGTTGTTTTGACACTATGCACTTATAATAGTATCAAATTATTTGTTTTAAACGTGCCAAGCATGTTTGGCTGTTCTAAGGGAAAACCCTGTCCTCCGGCTTGCGTTGCATTGTGTGATGGGACCTGGGTCTTATAATAGCTCCATTTTTCAAAAAGCATTGCATTGTTTATAACTGTATATACACCGGTAGTCTCGGGAGAAAACCTGTTCCGTGTTATACGGCGTGGTCCCTTGATTTATTCCATTTTAAAGTAAAGTTTTAACTAACTGTTTTAGTTCTCACACCAGTCACATGACTGACCTGGAGTTTATTGTTTTAACCTAAACTCTATGTGCCCTTATTTTCCATATGGGCAGCTAGTAGTTTTGGTTTTGCAGATTTATATTCACAAGATCCTGGTTTACAGCTGGAAAAATATCCGAAAAGCTCTGTATTTGTTTATCTCTTTCAGTTGTGTTTTGTTTTATTTTCCACTGCTAGGTAATGTATTTTAATCTCTGATATTTTACAATGTGTAAATAATTCATACTCTGTATATTCTTGTACTCTGCTGTAAATTGTCGTAATAAGCAATGAAATGTTCTTCTGTTTGTGTTCTGATTTGTCGAGTTCTCATTACAATTCGTCCTTTCCTTTGCGGGGAAGTTCGGGATGTTACACGTGGTATCAGTGTAATAACCCGAAAATGCGGTCCAATTTGAGCTGACCAAAAACACAAGTCCAACCCCAAATTAAACTGAAAATCGGGAAATTAATAGAAAGAAAACAGAGGGAGGAAGATAAGATAGAAATTTAGAATAGAAGAAGAAGAAGAAGAACACAACATCAGAGTAACACTAATCTCACAGCGGAACGAATAACATATAATATATGTAACATAACTTTGAAATAAACATTTGTATTTGAATATACATCATTATCAAAGTACAACACTTACAACACAACGGAAATAACTATAGCTATACGATCCTAAAGCCTCCTGCTCCAGCTCTTCAAGTATATGTAAATCCCGACTACTTGACTGCTCGTACAAAATTGGGCACCCAAGAGTTTAGGGAAAACAAAACAAAATAAACTCCGGGTCAGTCATGGGACTGGTATGAGTAAACCAGTTTTAAAATAGTTCGATCAATTAAACGATATCTCATAAGACCACGCCGTATAACGGAACGGGTTTTTCCTTTATGAGAATCCAAAATATCTTCATATCAAAAACCTTTTGATATTATAATAATGTCTATCAACCACAATATAATAATCATCTAGCAGAAACGCTTTCATCTCATGTTCTACATATATAGTATACAATCAAAACCGCAAGCACGTATTGGGTAATGGATTTCCAACTACGACAAGGTATGGAACCACCTGTCGCTAGTGTACCTCTAGAAAGGAATACACTGGATTCAACAAGAACACCTTGCAACCCGGCACACATGACCGACCACTCATTTTGCTTGAGTTTATCGAATGTATATCACCAACGATTGGGATCAGCAACCGTTTCCCGAATGGGACAACATCAACAATAGATTTTTAGAAGTAAATGAAACTCTAGATCAGGTGATTATACCCCCTACTTCAGTGCGACCGACTTAGCCATGTTGCCTGCCCGATTTCTGTCATTTACCGGATGACGAGGCTAGAAGCTACTCTTTATCATCACATCAGATTCACTTTGAATGCCACAATGTCAGATCCATAGAAAATCACTAATTGACGTTTACAATAGTACATTACGTGTTAGCTAAAGAAGTTTCCTTCTCCGCTTCCACTCTTGGTACGGTTGAAGAAATCAATGTACGTGACCTTTCTGGAAATACTCTGTCAGACATTCATCCATACAAGTCATCCAGGAACAGGATGAACCGAAGGCACTATCAATACATCCATCTTAGACACTGTTATCTAAGACTTATACAATAGCCCTTGCACTTTACTCTGTCCTCAATTATCTTTGGCATATATGATTCGCAACGCTTATGCCAATACAGAGTGGTTCTTTAGATAATAATCCAACCGGTCTCTCCATATTAACAACGTTAAAATGGTCAAAACTTCGATAGTCTGTGATTTAACTATCAAAGAAAAACACGTGTGCAAACAACGATATTATTTCCAAATAGAAATTCTATCAATCAATCATCATTTAACATATATATATATATATATATATATATTTCCTTATTTTCTATGTTTAGAAAATATACGTTATTAATACTGGAAAACATTTCCATTGTTATTTACATATCACTATCATTTCACAACTATCAGTCCCTGACTGTAAACCAGTAGGAGAACAATTCTCTAAGTATAAACCCCGAAGGCCGAAACCAACATCAGATCGATACTCTGAAAACTATTCAACTTAACTAATCTCTAATCAATTTCTAATTTTTCTTAACTCTATTTCTTTAATTCTATTCGATTAATTCTATTTGATTAACTCTAATTGAATAACTCTAATTGAATAACTCTATTCTGTTTTAACTTTATTTTCGAATAACTATATTCGATTTAACTCCTACGAATATAAACTATATTCGATTAACTACTTCGAATATAAACTACATTCGATTAACTACTTTTTGATATACTCTAGTCGAATAACTTTATTCTATTTAACAATATTCCCTTTTTATAATTCTATTTGTTTTCTAAATATTCTCCTTTATAATATCCTATTTATTTTCTAATAATATTCCTTTATCCTATTGTATTTATTTTAACCAATAAATATTCCCTTTATCTTTTCTATTTATACTAACAAATAAATATTTCCCTTTTTTATAATTTATCCTTCGATTTTATAATTATTTTCTTTTATAAAAACACATTTCGTTTTCTATATAAAATCCATCTATTTTATATAAATAATTCATTTTCAAAATACAATTTGAAAATCCCCTTTCCCACATCCAGGTATTTCTATGGTACTTAAGACACCATATAACAACGATAAATATCGTCCAAACACACATAATCAACAACAGAATATATATCACATCATATATCACAATATATGAATCACAGTAAAATAAAGGTTGAGGAATCCAACCTGTTTCCCTGCATCGCAGATGTTAAACAATATAGATAACATCACTTTCAGTTCCATATGATATATTCTGTTAAACAGAATCAATATAGAAATTTAACTAACTGACTAGCAGTCCAATCAATAGTCAACACACAAACAATTAGACAATTTTTAACGGTTCTAAAAATACAATATGAAATTATAAACTATTCAGAGTTAGTGAGATTTACTCACATTGGCAGTTCATCGTTAAAGAACGATAAACTGTTTATTTGATTTGAATCAAACAATTTATTTTGCCTTAATTTCAAACGAGCTCCAATCCACTCCCAGTCAGTTCTATTGTGAAGCTCCCGTTCATATGATCCTAACGCAATTGACGGTTCTCAATTTCGACTCCGTATGAGCTAGATACCGCGTACACAAGTTAACACATTTTAATTTAAAATAAAAACTTGAATTTCTATTTCTTATTGGGCTTTACCCCTTTCTACGGCCCATCCTCCTTCTTAAATCCACGGCTCATCTTCTTTCCTTCTTCCCCAATTCAAGCTCCAGGTCGCGACTTCACTCGCTGCCATTTCCGCGATTTCATCTTCCAACACCACATTCATTCCATCATGATTTCTAAATTCGAGTATACCATTTCCTTCTCCTTCGAAATCTCCTCCTACCTATCCTTTCTTTTCCTAGTTCAAAGTCATGTCTGATGTCGCGACAGCAGGTACAACCCCGACTATAATCTGCAACGAAACCCTCACAACTTGCACACTAGGTGCGGAATTCCTAGCCAAACCCTAATCTCATAACAAAAACACGAATTGAAACCCGAATTGAAACCCGAATTGAAACATTGGTTGAACCCTAGGTTCGCTGTTCGTTTCATGAACCTACGGAAATTGCATCGCACCCTACAATAGTGGTATTGAATCGAAGAGAAAGTGATGAGGATCGCGACTATATATATTTAAGGATTTATAACTTTTGTTTGATTTCGTTCTTGATTTTCAAAGTTGATTTTCTCGTTTGGAAAAATAAGAACAGCGGCGGATTTTTTTCTGTTTTGACTTGTGAATGAAAAACTTAGGGTTTAGGGATTTTAGTTAAGGGTTATTTATAGGAAAAATAAATATCTAGATATTTTATAAAAGGAATATTCCCGGTATATTCTCATTAATATATTCATTTTGCTTTCTAAAAATTCTCGTTATTACATACGATACCCAAAAATCACGAAACTGGACATGTAGCTAGAGTTCGACATTACGGTCCCAACGAAATTGGTTTCGTCGAATTCCGACTCCGTATGCTCACACAGCGTATTTTCAACCGTCAAAATACTGACTGTTTCTCACATTAAAAATCGGTACGACCACATACTGACTCTAAAAATCACGAAACTGGACATTTAACAATAATTTGATGTTGCGGATCCAACAAAATTAGTTTCGTCGAATTCCGACTTCGTTTGCAAAAGTGGCTTATTTTTGCAGCTCTGAATGACCCATTTAAATATATAAATATATTTAAATATAATTAAATTAAATATAAATAAATTTATATTATCGTATATATTCACCGTGGAATACCATACAGCTTCAGAAAAATCCTATAAGAATTTCTAGCTTGATATTTCAAATTTGATATAAATCGATATTCGATTTATAACGAAATCCCTTTTTAAAATATAAATAATTCCTTTATAAATTATAAAGGAATTCCACAGCGACTTTTCTAAATATTAGTTTGGACATAAATCGAAATCTACTCGATGAAATCTAGATTTTTCTCTTCCACTAGAAAGATATACTCCACCAGCTCCACACGTTTCTTGTTTCACAGAAATCCGATTTAAAACGAGCCCTGTACATTCAGTTGAAGTTCGAATCGCCAATTTACGAACTGCAGCGCCATTTCGAGCTCAATTTTAATTATAATATAATTATACGTTCAAACTGTCGTTCAAATAATATATTCGTTATTCAAATTCAATTCCAAGTTGAATTAAATATCACAGATGATCCAGTTCACACCACATCGCCATTTCAGCCGAATTCTGATTATTTCAGAATTTAATATATTGTTTAACTTATTATTTTAATTAAATATTCATCATTATTTAATTAAACCACCATTTAATTCACTATATCACTATTTATATAATTAAATAAATTAATTATAGTACCCTTTGTGAATGCGGGTCATTACAATCTTCCCCACTTAAAATAATTTCGTCCTCGAAATTGCTATGGTAGAGAACGACCCTATCGACTGGTTAGAACATATTTGTTCACTTCTTAACTTCAGTTTCAACTGAACCAATTTAATTTCAATTAAATTATTAATTAATTCTTATCAACGAAAATTTTCAAAAATCCTAAAAATTTTCTAACACCTTAACTTTTCAAAAAATTTCGCCAGCACCTCCTTTGTACTTGTCAATAATTCAAACTCCAACTCGCCTCTCTGGGCCATCTCCAACCCAAAAGAAAATCAAACAACTAAGCAGCTTGCCAATTCGGCTCATAAATCTTATATCCAATAGAAATATAAACTTGTACCTTTTGTCGGCATATCATTTTATCCTTTCCACCTGTTATCAATTCAACGGATACAAGGGTTATCCCAATCAAATTACAATCTGCTTTTATCCACAACACCACCATTCTCTTATATCCGAGCCAAATATCATTTCAACTCGAGTTCCTTCTCGATTCCCCACCCTTGATTATCACATTACACTTCAAATTTGAATCTCACATTCCAATTTGTCTTGGTATTACTCTAATTCAATCTCAGTTACCACTTTACTGGCTTTACTTTAATTCAAATTTGCTTTCACAAATTTCTGTTAAATTTGTTTTTAATTCAAACAGTCTTTCCCTGGGAGTTTTTAAATAGTTTACACTTTTCAAAAATCAAATTTTCCTGAACATGTCATTGAGCCCTTAATTAATATTCCATTAGTTAAATCACTTCTCTATTTCTTTATCAATATTTGTTAGCCAAATATTTTCAATAACCATATTGGCCTTTTATGTTATTTGGAAAACATTTCCGAATATCGCCTTCCTTTATTTTCTAAACTTTAGAAAATATATGCTATTTATTGGAAAATATTACAATTACTTATCTCTTTTCTAATCTCGTTTATTTCTATACTTAGGAAATATTCTTTATTATATTTCCAAGCTTACACTTATTTGGGTTAAAACGGATGTTGTGTAAAACATCGTTACGACAACACAAATACTATATTCAACTAACTCTTATTCAACCTTGATCTTCGAGCCTGAAATCTTACTATTTATTTGTTAATAATGAAATCAATCAAGTTGGGGTATAACTACCTCTCCGACCTTGACTGAATAAAATTTATAACGTCAAAACAGATATGACTACTTACTCGAATAAATAAATACCATACAACTACTTATTCACTTTTAAACACGTATACGCTTCCTCTTTATATTCTTACTACATTTTATTCTTAGACTTCCTTTTTTTACTATTCTATTTCTAAGTTTGTTTCCTTATCGACTTCTATATATATATCGATACGTTGATTTCTAACTATCAATTTATCTTAAAAATATTCTAACTCCTTAAATTCCCAAAAAAATTCGCCATAACCTCCTTTTTACCAGGAGCATCGGGATATTTCAAATAGCCTCCCATGGCCCTCACCAATCCAAAAGAAAAAGAAAAAGCCAAGCGGCTAGCCGATACGGCGCATAAAATCTCATATATGAATTAAATACATACCTTTTCGTCGAGCAGTCTATTTATATACCTTCATACCCTATCCATACCTATCTCATCATATTTATACCTGCCCAATCTATTTTAACTATACCTGATCGTTTTAACTCAATTCGTTAATTAATTTGTTAATTAACTCTTTAGTCTATTTCACTTTTATATTTGAACATGACATGTTAAAATATATTTTAACTTGCTTATTAACTAATTTGAATCCAAATTTCAAATTTAAGTTCTACATTTGATTTCGAATATCCATTTACAAATCCAATTCACCTTTTAAAGTTCAACTTCAAATTCAAAACTCGATTAACTAATTCCTCTTCGACTTAGTTAATTCTATTCAATTTCTATTCAAATTTTATATCACTTCTATTATTCAAATCTATATATCAAATTCTATTATTCAAATTATATATATCGAATTTTATTTGAATTCTATATTCATATTCCATTTGAATTTCTATATTCAAATTCCATTCCACTTTCGATATTCAAATCCTATATTTGAATTCCTTTTGAATTTCTATATTCAAACCCCATTTGAATTTCTATATTCAAACTCTATTTCAATTCCATTGAATCTCATATATTCAAACTCCCTTTGAATTTCTATATTCAATTTCTATATATTCAAATCCTATATTTTAATTCCATTTTGAATTTCAACACAACTTGTCTTTCCCAAAACAAATTCAAAACAGTATCTCTGGTAGTAATTCGTCACTTACAACTCGAAAATGAATACTGATGATGCAGCTATCATCATCGGAATCTATTTTCTAGCGATCGAAGTGAGTTCAATACTATAAAACCATTTCTAAACATTTCCACTTTGAAATTCATTTCAAAATATAATTCACACTGCTTGTAAAATAATTTAAAGTCTCACAGGATCTTAAATTTTCCTTATTTTTAATCCAAATCCATTTACAAACACTTATCCAATTTTCCAGAATTTTAATTCAATTTTTGGTTTAAATTCAGATTTAATTCATTTCAATTTCATATGTTTCACTTATATGAATTCTGATCGATTATTTACATAACCGTTTCACTTTATAATCTTACTCGATTATATTAACAACCAATATATCCACTATATTATAATTTTGATATATATATATATCTTCTCTATATCAAGATATACCTTGGGTAAACTTATTTTGATTTACCCTCTTTTCAAAACATATCGTGACGGTTCATCGTATTCGAGTGTTTAGTAACTCTTACCGTTACAGTGGATCAAACTGATCAACCAGAACTCATAAACAACTCAACTAATAAATCTCCACAATATAAAACAAATTTTTATATCAATAACAAATACGTTCACTCGTATATATACACTCAACTCAATCTAGGATACTACTAACCCTATCTCTACTGAGTCACGCCACAGAGCCAAGGTAATTCACTTAACTTAAGCTCTGATACCAATTGTAATGACCCAAAAATCCGGTCCAATTTGAGCTGACCAAAAACACAAGTCCAACCCCAAATTAAACTGAAAATCAGGAAATTAATAGAAAGAAAACAGAGGGGAGGAAGATAACATAGTAATTTAGAATAGAAGAAGAAGAAGAAGAACACAACATCAGAGTAACACGAATCTCACAGCGGAACGAATAACATATAATATATGTAACATAACTTTGAAATAAACATTTGTATTTGAATATACATCATTATCAAAGTACAACACTTACAACACAGCGGAAATAACTATAGCTATATGATCCTGAAGCCTCCTGCTCCAGCTCTTCAAGTATCTGTAAATCTCGACTACTTGACTGCCCATACAAAATTGGGCACCCAAGAGTTTAGGGAAAACAAAACAAAATAAACTCTGGGTCAGTCATGGGACTGGTATGAGTAAAACAGTTTTAAAACAGTTCGAACAATTAAACGATATCTCATAAGACCACGCCGTATAACGAAACAGGTTTTTCCCTTATGAGAATCAAAAATATCTTTATATCAAAAACCTTTTGATATTATAATAATGTCTATCAACCACAATATAATAATCATCTAGCAGAAACGCTTTCATCTCACGTTCTACATATATAGTATACAATCAAAACCGCAAGCACGTATTGGGTAATGGATTTCCAACTATGACAACGTATGGAACCACCTTTCGCTAGTGTACCTCTAGAAAGGAATACACTGGATTCAACAAGAACATCTTGCAACCCGGCCACACATGACCGACCACTCATTTTGCTTGAGTGTATCGAATGTATATCACCAACGGTTGGGATCAGCAACTGTTTCCCCAATGGGACAGCATCAACAATAGATTTTTAGAAGTAAATGAAACTCTAGATCAGGTGATTATACCCCCTACTTCGGTGCGATCGGCTTAGCCATGCTGCCTGCTCGATTTCTGTTATTTACCGGATGATGAGGCTAGAAGCTACGCTTTATCATCACATCAGATTCACTTCGAATGCCACATTGTCAGATCCATAGAAAATCACTAATTGACGTCTACAACAGTACATTACGTGTTAGCTAAAGAAGTTTCCTTCTCCGCTTCCACTCTTGGTACGGTTGAAGAAATCAATGTACGTGACCTTTCTGGAAATACTCTGTCAGACATTCATCCATACAAGTCATCCAGGAACAGGATGAACCGAAGGCACTATTCAATACATCCATCTTAGACACTGTTATCTAAGACTTATACAGTAGCCCTTGCACTTTACTCCGTCTTCAATTATCTTTGGCATATATGATTCGCAACGCTTATGCCAATACAGAGTGGTTCTTTGGATAATAATCCAACCGGTCTCTCCATATTAACAACGTTAAAATGGTCAAAACTACGATAGTTTGTGATTTAACTATCAAAGAAAAACACATGTGCAAACAACGATATTATTTCCAAATGGAAATTCTATCAATCAATCATCATTTAGCATATATATATATATATCCTTATTTTCTATGTTTAGAAAATATACGTTATTAATACTGGAAAACATTTCCATTGTTATTTACATATCACTATCATTTCACAACTATCAGTCCCTAACTGTAAACCAGTAGGAGAACAATTCTCTAGGTATAAACCCCGAAGGCCGAAACCAACATCAGATCGATACTCAGAAAACTATTCAACTTAACTAATCTCTAGTCAGTTTCTAATTTTGCTTAACTCTATTTCTTTAATTCTATTCGATTAATTCTATTTGATTAACTCTAATTGAAGAACTCTAATTGAATAACTCTATTCTGTTTTAACTTTATTTTTGAATAACTATATTCGATTTAACTCCTTCGAATATAAACTATATTCGATTAACTACTTCGAATATAAACTATATTCGATTAACTACTTTTTGATATACTCTAGTCGAATAACTTTATTCTATTTAACAATATTCCCTTTTTATAATTCTATTTGTTTTCTAAATATTCTCCTTTAAAATATCCTATTTATTTTCTAATAATATTCCTTTATCCTATTCTATTTATTTTAACCAATAAATATTTCCCTTTATCTTTTCTATTTATTCTAACAAATAAATATTTCCCTTTTTTATAATTTATCCTTCGATTTTATAATTATTTTCTTTTATAAAAACCTTTTTCCTTTTCTATATAAAATCCATCGATTTTATATAAATAATTCAATTTCAAAATACACTTTGAAAATCCCTTTTCCCACATCCAGGTATTTCTATGGTACTTAACACACCATATAACAACGATAAATATCGTTTAAACACACATAATCAACAACAGAATATATATCACATCATATATCACAATATATGAATCATAGTAAAACAGTTGGATTCCTCCAAACTGTTTCCCTGCATCATAGATGTTAAACAATATAGATAACATCACTTTCAGTTCCATATGATATATTCTGTTAAACATAATCAATATAGAAATTTAACTAACTGACTAGCAGTTCAATCAACAGTCAACACACAATCAATCAGATAATTTTTAACAGTTCTAAAAATACAACATGAAATTATAAACTGTTCAGACTTAGTGAGATTTACTCACATTGGCAGTTCATCGTTAAAGAACGATAAACTTTTTGTTTGATTTGAATCAAACAATTTATTTTGCTGTAAATTCAAACAAGCTCCAATCCACTCCCAGTCAGTTCCATTGTGAAGCTCCCGTTCATACGATCCCAACGCAATTGACGGTTCTTGATTTCGACTCCATATGAGCTAGATACCGCGTAAACAAGTTAACACATTTTAATTTAAAATAAAAACTTGAATTTCTATTTCTTATTGGGCTTTACCCCTTTCAACGGCCCATCCCCCTTCTTAAATCCCCGGCCCATCTTCTTTCCTTCTTCCCCAATTCAAGCTCCAGGTCGCGACTTCACTCACTGCCATTTCCGTGATTTCATCTTCCAACACCACATTCATTCCATCATGATTTCTAAATTCGAGTATACCATTTCCTTCTCCTTCGAAATCTCCTCCTACCTATCCCTTCTTTTCCTAGTTCGACGTCATCTCTGCTGTTGCGACAGCAGGTACAATCCTGACCATAATCTGCACTGAAACCCTCACAACTTGCACATAGGTGCGGAATTCCTAGCCAAACCCAAATCTCATAACAAAAAGACGAATTGAAACCCGAATTGAAACATTGCTTGAACCCTAGGTTCACTGTTCGTTTCGTGAACCTACGGAAATTGCATCGCACCCTACAATAGTGGTATTGAATCGAAGAGAAAGTGATGAGGATCGCGACTATATATTTTTGAGGATTTATAACTTTCGTTTGATTTTGTTCTTTATTTTCAAAGTTGATTTTCTCGTTTGGAAAAATAAGAACAGCGGCTTATTTTTTCCTGTTTTGACTTGTGAATGAAAAACTTAGGGTTTAGGGATTTTAGTTAAGGGTTATTTATAGGAAAAATAAATATCTAGATATTTTATAAAAGGAATATTCCCGGTATATTCTCATTTATATATTCATTTTGCTTTCTAAAAATTCTCGTGATTACATACGATACCCAAAAATCACGAAACTGGACATGTAGCTAGAGTTCGACATTACGGTCCCAACGAAACTGGTTTCGTCGAATTCCGACTTCGTATGCTCACACTGCGTATTTTTAACTGTCAAAATACTGACTGTTTCTCACATTAAAAATCGGTACGACCACATACTGACTCTAAAAATCATGAAATTGGACATCTAACAATAATTTGATGTTGCGGATCCAACAAAATTAGTTTTGTCGAATTCTGACATCGTTTGCAAAAGTGGCTTATTTTTACAGCTCTAAATGACCCATTTAAATATATAAATATATTTAAATATAATTAAATTAAATATAAATAAATTTATATTATCGTATATATTCACAGTGGAATACCATACAACTTCATAAAAATCCTATATGAATTTCTAGCTTGATATTTCAAATCTGATATAAATCGATATTCAATTTATAATGAAATCCCTTTTGTAAATATAAATAATTTCTTTATAAATTATAAAGGAATTCCACAGCAACTTTTCTAAAATTTGATTTGGACATAAATCAAAATCTACACGACGAAATCCAGATTTTTTCTCTTCCACTAGAAAGATATACTCCACCAGCTCCATACATTTCTTGTTTCATAGAAATCCGATTTAAAATGAGCCTTGTACATTCAGTTGAAGTTCGAATCGCCAATTTACGAACTACAGCGCCATTTCGAGCTCGATTTTAATTATAATATAATTGTACGGTCAAACTGTCGTTCAAATAATATATTCGTTATTCAAATTCAATTCCAAGTTGAATTAAATATCACAGATGATCCAGTTCACACCATATTGCCATTTCAGCTGAATTCTGATTATTTCAGAATTTAATTATTTAATTTATTATTTTAATTAAATATTCACCATTATTTAATTAAACCACCATTTAATTCACTATATCACTATTTATATAATTAAATAAATTAATTATAATACCCTCTGCGAATGCGGGTCATTACAATCGAGCTTTGGTTTATAGAGCTCGAGAACAAGACACGTTAGAACCAAACGAAAGAATTCATCAGAGATTGGATTAGTAATATCTAATGAGAATGATCGTTAGAGATGGGATCAACAGTATCCTAGAATGAGTTGAAAGAGTGTTATTTTTAAAATAAAAATGAAAACAAATTTTGTTTTGAAAATTTAAACCTTATTCAACGTATTTGAATATTTATTTTAGATTGAATTTGGACAATCTAGTATAGGGAAATTTCGAGTATATGCCTAACGAGAGATATATTCGAAGCCTCAGATACTAGATATATATAGAATCACACTCCAGTCGCCCGGAGATGGTTCTGATGATGAGGCATCATCATCAGTACTTATGTTCGGGTGCGATAGTGGGACACCTATATATTTCCAATTGACTGGTGTGAGAGCCAAAATATAGTTAGAATATATTATTGTGATTTGGCATCAAAAATAAATTTTTGAGTATATATATTAAAGTTATGTGTTTGGAACGTTAATCAACTAATTGATTGTTGATTGTGTTATGTGATAATCCATTTAAACCAACATGTGAAGGAAAGACGAATATTTAGCCAAATTGAATCAAATATTGAACTGACTTGAAAATTGATTGCAGTTGCATGCCTATACATGTATATACATTGAACAGGTCATTGCAAGGAGGCTAGAGAAGAGGAATAAAATTGTATGCCCGACAAATAGGTACATTCTTACTAATTTATTGGGTTTGGATGATTTTATGAGCCGACTTGCTAGCCGCTTGGCTTTTTCTTTTTGAGATGAGAGGGCCTATGTGGCGGTTTGGGGATTTTCCCGATGCTCCCCATACAAAGGAAGTAATGGCGAAATTTTTCAAAAATTTAGGGTGTTAACCAAATTTTTGAAGAATTGGAAAATTCTTAGAAACTGAAAAGTTGAAGAACGAACGCCAGAATGAAAGTTGAGTTGATTAATTAAACAACTTTCAGATCCGTTCCTTTTCGAGGATGAAAAGATTTTAAGAGGGGGAGACTGTAACAACCCAGAAAATCAGAACCAATTTAAATTTTTATTTTGGCAATTTTAATGAATTTTGAATATTTAAAATGATTTATTTTGAATAATCACAACAAGAAATTTATTTTTAATAGAATTAGAACATATAAATTTATTTAAAACGAAATTAGAATATAAATATTTATTTTAATTATAAAAGGAATTAAAAATGGCGCAGTAGTTTGAAAATTCGATTTCAAATTACAAATGAATGTACAGGATTCAAAATAAACCAGATTTTAGTGAAACCATAAATATTAGAATCTATTTGAAAATATCTTTCCAGTGAATCCGAAAAATTGAAATTTCATAGCGGGAATAAAAAGTTATGCCCAGTTGAAAATTCAGAATAGTTGCTATGGAAAATATAGCCCTTAAAAATAGCAATTTTGCAAACGACCTCCGTTTTCAATGAGACCACTTTTGTTGGATCCGGAACGTCAAATTATTGTAGATTACAAAATTCATAATTTTTGGAATCAATATGTGCGCGTGGTGAATTTAAACGTGTTTGGTCATTTTAGTTTGAATTTAAATGACTGGAATATGACCGTTTTTCAAACGTCTCCAAATTTGACGAAATTAATTTTTTAGGACCATATTATCAAAACATAGCTAGATTTATTTTTTGGAAATTTTTGGAGTCAGTATGTGGCCCTAGTAAATTGAAATGTACGTTTAAATTTAGTATATACTGAATTATATTTTGACTTTGACGAAAACCGATTGAAACAGTCGAATCAACTTAC
This sequence comes from Allium sativum, assembly GCA_030737875.1. Classification (NCBI taxonomy): domain Eukaryota; kingdom Viridiplantae; phylum Streptophyta; class Magnoliopsida; order Asparagales; family Amaryllidaceae; genus Allium; species Allium sativum. The sequence goes on from CM060919.1 coordinate 438,177,498, forward strand.
GAAACATATCCAATTATGTTCGGAATGGGGGTACTTAGTTAAGGACTTCAGTCGTTGGGTCGTCTCGTTTGGAGTTCGAATTGGAAACATACTTTTCTTGGAAATAATAATATAATAATATATAAATTATATATCCCTTTCTTTCCTTCCTCTCTCTCTCTTCTATTGTTCCCGTCAGTTTCAAAATAGAGAAAAAAAACTAATACCACGCTAGCCCTGCCCGCCGCCTGCGTCGACACCGCGCCCCAGCCTCTTCTCGTGCCGCCGCTCAGCCGGAGTTCCCCCTTGCCTCGCCGCCAGCTTCCCCCTCCCTCTCCGATTTGAAGAATCCCCAAACCGTACAACCCTAGCGCGCCTCCCCACCTTTGACCGCCAGACCCCCGCCACCCTCCTCCGCCTCAGGTGAACCAGACCCCCCACTTACGCCACCAGTTCACGACACAGCCCTCCCCTTCAAAAAAAGAAATCGAATTCAAAGGTAAGTTTTTTATTTATTTATTTACAGTTAGTTTATTTTCAGTTTTATTATATATAACCATGTTAAAAAAATATAGATGATTTTTATTTGTATAAAAATTTGATTTTTACTTTAAAAAAAAGATTAGGATTTTGTAAGTAAAAGATTATATTTTTGTAATGAAGAAGATTATAATTTTATAACGAAAAAGATTATATTTTTATAATGAAAAAGATTATATTTTTATAATGAAGAAGATTATATTTTTATAATGAAGAAGATTATATTTTGATAATGAAAAAGAGTTGATTTTCATATGAATGATTCTAAAATAAAAATGCGATTTTTATATATGAAAACAAAGAATTAAATATATATATATATATATGATTTTTATCTATATAGATTTGAAATAAAAACTCGATTTTTATTATTTGAATATCGAAATAAAATTCGATTTTTATATACATGAAGTAGGGATAAAAATTCTATTTTTATATATACATGAAGTAGGGATAAAAATTCGATTTTGATATATATGAAGTAGCGATTCAACTTTTATATATATGAAGTATAAATAAAAATATGATTTTTATTTATATAATAGTGATGTAAAAATGTGATTTTTACCATGAACAGCGTGGAAAGGATTGCGTTGGAATTTCGGGAAAATCCAAACAATTCAAAAATAAGAATGGAGAAGTGGATCCCAAAGGTGAGAACTTCTCACTTTAATTTTATTTTCTAGTTAAAATATATACTAGGATGTAGACGGTGCTTAGCAGCACCCGACACCGTCATCCACAGACCATGGACGATTTGTTTGATTGTATGTTTTATGAAAATTGATTGTGATGCGGAATGGAATAAATAAAATATTCATGTGTTAAAATAAATATTTTGTTGTTTAAAAAAATATAATTTTTAACGTGTATATGAATAAAATAAATATTCATTTATAAATCGAACGATTTGTATTTGTACACACATTTGACTGATATTGATCAGGACGATATGTTTCACACATCGCCCAACTGCACAAATAATAATCAGTGTTTGTTGTTTGAAAATCCCCCACGGGTATTGGGATGATATTTGACATACACTAATCCCAATTGTTTAGTTATATGTCCGTTGATGGGTTGACAGGCTGTTGTAAGTGTTAATTATTTATATTTAATGCTTATGCAGTTGTGTAATGCACTCTGGATGATGGTTGATTGTTTATCATTATCGTTCTATACATGTATTGTATGAAATCCATATAATCAACATTATATGGTAATTGATTGTGTCTGATTATAGTTCAGAAAGAATGAATATTTTAAAATAACAAATATTTTAAAATAGTGAATATTTTAAAAATGATATTCAGTAAAAGATCAAAATCTGATTTTGATGTCCGATTTGGGATGGACATGAATTTTTTTTAAATATATAATGTTGTGTTGATTAGATGTGCGCCATTTTTATGTGAATGATATTTATATCGATCTTATTCATTTTTAAAATGAATATCGAAAAGGAAGTGATTTCAAAATCTAATGTTTTGAAAATATATCATTTGTATATTAATGATATGGAATATTCAATTTTGATTTGAAATTGAATATGAAGTTGAAATCATTTTGAAAAAGAATTTATAACGATTTATAAAATACGTTTTTAATGGAAATCGACGAAATATATAATATATTCTATATATATATATAATGGCCTGAATAGAATACGCCGCGCCGTGGCAGTTCGCGAATTTCGACCATTGACTTCGAATGGACATTACGGGAAATCCGACCGCCGGATTCTCTAAAACCAAAACCTTTGGGTTTGTATCGAAAAGAGCTTTCCGATGAATATAAGTGATTTGAAATCTAACGGTTGGATTTGGAATTATGTCCAAATCAAATTTGGAAAAGGTCGTTGTAAGTGCAGTTCGATGATCGTTTATGGAAATCGACTGTACGGGCCTTGATAAAATTATTAAAAATATTAATAGTTTGTGTAAAATCCTAATAAATAATTTGGAAAGAATTGGGTTGAAAATTTTCATATTTGAAAAGATAAAAATATATTTTTATCGAAATGAAATAGTTATGAACTAGAATTATAAATCCAATATTTTTAAATAAATAAATTGGATTTGAAATGGTTTTAAAATTAACCGGAATTTCCAATATATGAACTGGAATGGATTTGAATCAAAATTATTTTTGGAATATTTCGATATTGGATTCCGTGATTATACGGACATTGTGGAGGAATATGGAAGATATATATCGTTATTCCAATACGATATTTGTTGATTTCAGAATTTGATATTGAATATAAGCCGATATATTTTCTATTCAGAATCTTGTATTTAATATCAAATGGGATTTTGGGTTTGTCGTGAACGGTGTCTTCACTAACACTGTTCTTAAACCTAGTTGAGAAAAGATTAAATCTTTTATTAAGATTTAAGGAAGTTTACCAATTAATTAATATTTAATTGGAATTGAATTGAATTTTGGGTTTGTTGTGAATGGTATCTTTAAAAATGCTTTTCTTAAACTCAATGAAGTTAAGAAAATTAGAAATTAACTGGAGATTAGCTTAGTTGAATGGTTTCCTGGGTATTGATCTGATGTTGGTTTCGGCCTTTGGGATTTATACTTAGGAAATTGTTCTCTTACTAATTTACGGTTAGAGACTGATGGAATGGTGTCTCTAGTAACACTATTCTCAAACCTTGTGTGAAAAGAATGAATCTTTTAATTAAGATTATTAGAATATCCAGTTATATTTAGTAATAGGAATAAAATAGAATTTGATTTTAGGTTTATCGTGAGCCGAGTTTTAATTGACATTAGTTCTTTAACCCAGTTAAAGATAGAATATGATTTCCCAAGCTATATAATCATCAATATTGATTTTTGGGAAGATTAAAACTAAGTGGAGTTTTAATGAATCTTTAATCAGATTGAAATGATCGAGAATGGAATATCACCAGTTTTGCTTCAAAGCGATAGTTAAATCTTTAATTAGATTTGAACGTGGAATGGTAATTAATATTTACCGATAACACTGTGGTGTTAGAGATGGAGTATTACCAGTTTTGCTCCATGGGATGAATAGGTTGGGATTGGGAAATAAAATAAATGATTACTTCGTTATGGTTCGCTAATCCCGACTAGTTTGGAAAACCTTAAGATGGTTTGAAATGATATCCAAAGGAAGATTAAAGAATAAATTTAAAAGAATTTATCTTTGATAAAATAAATGGGAACCTTTCCCAAGGAATATGAACATTTGAATAAAAGAATATTCTGGATTGGAATGAGGCGTATGTCGTGTTTTTATAACACTTGTTTATTATATACGCGGGTTGTTCAAAAAGGCCGGGTTTATACCCATTCTGAATAATTGATTCGACGATAAGTCGACGATAAAGATGGTGGTTGAAGACCAGAGGTCTTCACAGCGTTTCGATGATTACTGATGTCTTGATTGGGGTACACCCAAGACAAGTTAATAAGTGGTGATCGTCCAGACGTACTTGGAGATCGACCGGATATGCGAGGACCTCTCTCCTGTATTGGACATACAGGATGAGGAATAAGGTTCCTCTGGTTTCGTTCAGACCCAGAATGAACTTGTAAATGGATGTATGTCTAACATTAGATTTTATTCTGTGTTGATTGATTTCTTTTAAATATATATCTGTTTGGCCGCGGAGAATTTATTCTCTTGCTTAACGCCCTTCTCTGAAACGTACGAGCTCATAGGTTATATATTGATAGACATCAGTCGCATGTCGTGAATTGCCTATGTGGCATGCTGAGATGCAAATGATCAAGGCTTCTGTTGAAAAGCATAGTCTTGTGGTTGATGATCAAAGCATAGCTTTAATATAGCGCCGCTTTGTGTACAACGTTAATTCGCGAGCCTCACACCTCGGTATGAGTCAAAAACGGGATAGGGAATGTAGTGAGTGCATGACGTTTCTTTCTAACTATGGGTGATGTCAGGGTTTTGCAAGCCCTAACATTTTTATATTTTTACCTATGTGGTTGTTGGATTGCGAGGCGCCTCAGATATACTGGTCTCTATGGAGTCGATGGATAGGTCCGATAGGACCGGGAAATGTGTGTTCAGGAATAACCAATCCACTAACATAAGTGTGGACCGGCACTGCAGGATCTAGGGGTTACCCAGAGTGTATACTCCTAAGGCATTTGCTAGAGTGTCTCAAAGAGGAAAGTTGTACATCCCTTGCCTAGACTCATGACGGAAATCCAATTTCCAATACGTGACATTTCGGTTTTGATTGTAGAGCTTAGTATGGCGACGTGATATATGGTACCCGTGCCGTCTTGGATTGATACATTTATATTTGAAGTTGTTTTGACACTATGCACTTATAATAGTATCAAATGATTTTTTAAATGTACCAAGCATGTTTGGCTATTATAAGCGAAATCCCTATCCTCCGGCTTGCGTTGCATTGTGTGATGAGACATGGGTTTTATAATTGCTCCATTTTTCAAAAATCATTGCATTGTTTATAACTGTATATGCAATGGTAGTATCGAGAGAAAACCCATTCCGTGTTATACGGCGTGGTCCCTTGATTTACTCCATTTTAAAGTAAAGTTTTAAATCAGGCTGCTGAAATATATGAATTAGAGAACTGAAAAGTCACAAACGAAGGCTAGACGGTCCGGGCTCCGACCGGGAAAAATCCTGAATCAAACTAGACCGTGGACCAGTCGACTGGTCCATGGACATTTACCAGTCGACTAGTCCATTTCTGATCAGTCGACTGGTCAGAACCTTGGTTTCTGCCCAGGTTGATACCGGTCGACTGGTCTGAAATGGACCAGTCAACTAGGGGCTGTTAATCAGCCCAATTTGGTTTTCCTCTTTCTTTACATGAATTGTTTTCGGCGAACCATGGAGGCTATGCACTTGAGTTAGATGATAATGAGGCCTCATTAGCTCATCGAAACAACTCACGAACACAAACAAACATGCATAAACATATGTATACATGAGATTGGAATGATTTTGGTTTTATGTTCTAAAATGAATATAACATTAAACCAAGGCAATCAAATACGATTTAAGCGAATTGTGGAGTCTTAGAACTTGCCAGTGCGACAACGGTGCTTCACAATATCGACAAAACAACTCCTAGCATATGCATTTGATTGTGTGGACAATTCTAATCATAATTTTCAATTTTATGAAACTAACACGAATGAACTAGAATGTGTATACATCTTTAACAAATTCATATGCATATACACAACTCTAAATGAACCTAAATGACACTATATAAGCTAATAGCTTATGGCGTATACAAAAAGAACTCACAAAGATCTTACCTCTGCTGGCTAGAAGCAAGAAATCAATCCAATAACAAGCTAGAACAACATCTCTTTGACAAAAACACCATAATCAACAGCTTAGGATCATATGAGCATGTTTCCTAAGAAGTAGGTCATAGAAAATCTTAGAAATCAAAGAGGAAAATGAAGAGGAGCTTACCTAAGCTTCTACACTTCATTTTCACTTGATTTCAACAAGAATTGGAGCTCCTTGATTAAGCTAGGGCTTAATGAATTTTAATTTCCCATTCCCTATACCCATTTTTTTAATTTTGATGAAGTGAGGAAGTGACCGAAGAGGAGGGGCTGATTTTGGGTTATATGGTGGCTAGGTTTAGCCAAACCAAGACCCAACCCTTGTGCCAAAACTCACTCGATTTGGGGTTATATGCATTTTATTGTGTGGACAATTCTAATCATAGTTTTCAATTTTATGGAACTAACTCGAATGAACCGGAAAGTGTATACATCTCGAACAAATTCGTATGCATATGCACAACTCTAAATGAACGTAAATGACATATATAAGCTAATAGCTTGTGGCATAGACACAAAGAACTCGCAAAGATTTCACCTTTGCTTACAAGAAGCAAGAGATCAATCCAATGACAAGCTTGAATAACCTCTCTTTGACAAAAACACTATAATCAATAGCTTAGGATCGTATGAGCATGTTTCCTGAGAATTAGGTCATAGGAATTCTTAGAAATCAAAGAGGAAACAAGTAGTAGAAGTTGGAGAAATGAAGAGAAGCATACCTAATCTTCTACAGTTGATTTGCACTTGATTTCAACAAGAATTGGAGCTCCTAGATTAAGCTAAGGCTTAGGGAAATTTATTTTTCCATTCCTTATCCCCATTTTCTAATTTTGATGAAGTGAGGAAATGGTGGGCTAGGTAAAGATACCCTTAGAATATGGTATATAAACAAATTTGACAAAGGAAATAAACAATATGAGATATGGAGAATGAAGCTTGAGGAAATCCAAAGCAAGATGCAACATGATCCTTTAAACTCTGTTTTAGCTGAGAGTGAAACTGAAATTAATAAACAATATCTTGAAGCCCTAATCACTTAAGCTAAAATGATCAAACATAAAGCTAGAATTAAATGGAGTAAAGAAGGGGTCGAAATACTTCTTATTTTCATGCTACACTTAAAGCTAAACACACTCAGAGTAATATTTTTGGAATTATTGATAAAGATAGTCAACTTCAAACTCCCCATGGCATTGATGATGCTTTTATATATTATTTTTCTGAGCTACTTCGGAATGCTAAAGGTTTTTCAACAAATTTTGATGGAATTGACCTTTTACTCCTTCCCGAGATTAGTATCTTGACATATACAAATTATCAATAGAGGTCACTGTTGAAGAGATTTGTCTAGCATTCAAATAATTAAATAAAAATTATTGTAACAACCTGGAAAATCTAAGCCAATTTAAAATTTTTAATTTGGCTATTTTTGTGAAATTTAGATATTTAAAATAAATATTTTAAATAATAACGATGAAAAGTATGTTTGAATCGATGTTGGAAAATAAATATAATTATTTTTAATTATACACAAGGCCAGAAATGGCGCGGCAGTTTCAAAATTTCAATTCAAACTTTGACTGACTATACCGGGTGCAAAATAAAACGGATTTTAGTGAAACCAAAAATATTTAATTCTGTTAGTGAGTATCATTCTAACGAATCTGAAAAATCGAAGTTTCATAACGGGAATCAAAAGTTATGGCCAAATGAATTTTCAGAAAGGTCGCTATAAAGTTTATATAGCCCTTGAAAATAGACATTTTGCAAATGACCTCAGAATTCGACGAAACCACTTTTGTTGGATCCGGGATGTCGAATTATTGCTAGGTTTCAAATTTCATAATTTTTGAAGTTAGTATGTGAGCGTGGCAAAAGAAAATGTGTTTGGTCGATTTTTGTTAAATTGGATCGACCAGAAAATGGCCATTTTTCAAACGGTCTCAGAATTCGATGAAACTAGTTTTGTTGGGACCGTATCATCAAAACATAGCTAGTTTTATTTTTTAGGAATTTTTGGGACCATTATGTGGCCCCGGCAAATTGAAATGTACGTTCAAATCAAATATTGAATGTTTTATATTTTAATTTGAAGAGAAACGGACTGAAATAGTCGAGTGGGCCTACGAAACATATCCCATTGCGTTTGGAGTGGGGGTATTTAGCTGAGGGCGATAGTCGTTGGGTTTGTATTGGAGTTAGTATGTGAAGAGGGGTATTTTTGGATTTTTAAAAAAATATATAAATATAAAAAAATCCATCATCCAATCACATCTCGACACCCCAGCTTTCTCTCTCCCCGTAAGCCGATCACAGGCGGAAACCACATCCATCCTTCCCAGGCGAATTTCGACCAAACCACGAAGAATTACACCCCGACCCAGTTGAACTTTTTGAAGAACTCTCTCTCCTCTTCAAATCCATATAAGGAGCATCATTTATCGTTGAGTGTTTGAGGAGAACGACCGCTGATAAGTCGACGACTTCACATCGTCGCCACCGCCTGTACAGGCGATCGATTTGAGCGCCACCTCCAGGCGCGGGTGCGCGACTCCAAGCCCTACCTCGTGGTACTACCTGATCGACGCAACGCTACCCCGTTTGATCGCAAATCCGATACCTAGTTTGGAAGAATTTTGAAAGGTAACGATTTAAATTATATTAAACTATTCTATAGCACTTCTAAGCGCTATGATTTATGATTTTACAATAAAAATGATATTTTTTTCGTTTCTTGTCGAAATCCAGTGAAACAAGAGACAGTGGACTTGTGTGGACATCTTCTACATTCTAGAAGAGATCGGATATTTTTCTTAGCCTTCTACAATTTTTGGTGGAGTGGAACCCAATGTGATATTTCTAATTTATAAACGATATGGAAAACAACGATGTATAAATTATATAGTCAAAGTATAAGTTATATAAGCGTTGTACACCTCATGTATAAGCGTTGTATAAGTTGTATGTTCGATGTATAAGTTATATATGCGTTGTAAAAGTGATATATGCATTGAAATAAATTGAAATGATATTGAAATGAAATCGGAATATAGTTATATACGTATATCTATATATATATACTCCCCTCGTCCACAGACCATGGACGATATATATATTGGTTGTAAAATTGGTTGGATTATTGGTTGATGTGAAAATTTAGTGAATATCATGAATGGTTGATTTGAAATGATTGATTGTGGTTGAAATCCCAATAGGATTAGTATATGGGAAAATTCGTCTGCGTACGAACTAGATATTGAAAATCCACATTGTCAGAAGCTACGAGGTTTTAAGGTAGAGCGAGGAGCCGTACTAGGGACGGTGCCGGTTTTAACTACCCTGTCGTTATGCTGCCGAAATTTTCTGAAATATTCATGTGTTAAAATTAAATTCATGTGTTGAAATAAATTCATGTGTTGAAATAAAATTCATGTGGTGAATAAAATTCATGTGTTGAATGGAAATTCATGTGTTGAATTAAGTTCATGTATTCAATAAATTCTTTGAAAAATAAAAATAACATTTTTATTATATATATAGACTATGTAAAATATTAGTGTTTTAAATAAATTGTTTTAACACCAAAAATAACATTTTTACCTTATGTATAAACTATATAAAATAATCGTGTTTTGAAATAAATTGTTTTACAATAAAAATCACATTCTTATGATATATATGAACTGTTAAAAATAAAATTCATGTGTTGAATAGAAATTCATGTGTTGAAATAAATTGCTACTGGATAAAAATACTGTTTTTATCAAATGTGTGAATTGAATATGGTTTTGAAATTGAAGAATGAATTATATTTATAAATATAAATATAATTGAAATAAATCGAATAACGAAGCTCCAGTTCGTGTTTTGAAACCGTGATTTCAAACGATTAGTGCGGGAGATCCGACCATCGGATTTTCCTGAAACTGAAACCGTTGGGTTCGCTTTGGAAATATCTTTCCAACGACACCCACTTTGTAAAGATCCAACGGTTGGTTTGTCTGGAATGTTTAATTCAAATCTGAAGAAAAACAAAGCTAGAATCGATTATATATATATAATTAAATTAAACCGAATAATGACGCTGTAGTTCGTATTTTGAAATCGTAACTTCAAATGGTTAGTGCGGGAGATCCAACCGTCGGATTTTCCCAAAACTGAAACCGTTGGATTTGTTTTGAAAAGATCTTTCTAATGATATAAAATTTGTGAAGATCCAACAGTTAGATTTTCAGATATGTGTAAATCAAATCTAAAGAAAAACAGCGCCACGGCCGCATTAGGGCCTGAAGCGTCATTTGAATGAATTGGCTATTTTCAATTGAATAAAAATTGCGATAAATCATTATAAAATATTATAAACGATATGGAATGGAAATAAACCGAATTTACCCAGTTTATTGGATATTGATGGTTGAATGTGTTTGGCGTGAAAATTACATCTAAGAACAGAATTATTGATGTCGAATAATTTAACCATTGAAATGAATTGATTTAAATTCTAAATATACGTGAATTATTTGAAAAGGCCGAGTTAAATCCCATTTCAAATAATTGATCAGCAGTAAGAAGTCGATGATGAAGACGGTGGTTGAAGACCAGAGATCTTCACCTCGGTTGGATGATAACTGATGTCTTGATTGGGAGGCATCCCGAAATATAGATAATAAGTGGTGATCGTCCAGACGTACTTGGAGATCGATGGATATGTGAGGTATATGGTGCCTCCGGTTTCATTCAGACCCAAAACGAACTTGTAAATGGACTGTGTGTCTGACTGGATTTTGTTCTGTGCTGGTTGATCTCTATTAAATATATATCTGTTTGGCGGCGGAGAATTTATTCTCTTGCTTAACGCCCTTCTCTGAGACGCATGAGCTCAATGGTTATATATCGATAGAAATCAGTCACAAAAAGTGAATTGCCTGTATGGCATGCCTAAGTGGCAGATGATCAAGGCTTCTATTGAAAAGCAAAGTCTTGTGGTTGATGATCAAAGCACGGCCTCTGTGGCATAGCTTTGTGTATAACGTTGATTCGTGAGCCTCACACCCCGGTATGAACCAGAAACGGGAGGGGACATCAGGGAGGGCATGTGTTTCCTTCTAGCTAGGGTGGTGTCAGTGACCTACCAGCCCTGACATTTATATTTTTTCACCTGTGTGGTTGTTGCTATTGCGAGGCGCCTCGGATATATCGGTGACTATGTGGAGCCGATGGAGTCATTTGGCTCATTTACGCCCCAAAGGGCGGGGAAACACAGTATTCAGGCATAATAATCCACATCAGTGGACCGGCCCTGACAATCCAAGGCTTGCCTGCGCGCTTGCCTGAGACTCAGGCTAGGCAATCTCGAATTCGGTAAGGACTAACTTTTGCCTTGGTTCACGATGGAAGTCCAATTTCCAAATACGTCACCGTGCGGTTTTGATTGTGTACCTATATATGGCAACATAGTGTTACGAGGCATTAATGTCGTCTATGATTGATACTTATGATTTTAAATTGTTTTTGAAACATATAAACACTAGTAATAATGTCAAATGCTTTTGTTTTATTCGTATCAGGCATATTTTGGCCATTATAAGGTAAAACTCTATCCTCCGGTTTGCGTTGCATTGTGTGATGGGAACTGAGTCTTATAATGGCTTCATTTTTATAAAAAGCATTGCGATGTTTAAAAGGCTTACTTGTTTCAAATCATTGGCAATCCAATGGAGTAAACTCGTTCCGTGAAAGTGGCGTGGTCCTGTGATTGGCCATATTATAAAATGTGTTAAGTAGATTTCTCATACCAGTCCCATGTCTGACTCGTAGTTTGTTTCACTTGCAAACTCGGGTGCCCCTTTTTCTACCCGGGCAGCCTTGTATTCAAGTTTTAGCAGGCTCTTTCTGGATATCTGGAGCTGAAGATGGATTCTATCATTTATCTCTTTTTATGTTGTTCAGCTCCTATTGTACATATTATGTTTTGTTTTCCACTGTAGACATTTATGTATAGCTGAACTGTACTTTGTACTAAGTATGATCCTGTATACTGTGTAACTCTAATGATTATGTTTATCCAGTGTATTATTTGTATATTATCTGGTGTATTTATTTATTTCTGTATAGCTATTTCTATTTCTGTGTTATATTCCAAAGATTACCCTTGCCACCGTCGTACGGGGTTTTGGGGTCGTCACAACATGGTATCAGAGCTTTGGTTAAGCATAGTTCTGGAATATAACATATTAACGAACTCGTCAGATATAGAACTAGTTGAGTTCTAGGACGAATAACTCATTATAGATAGGATTAGTAATGTCCTAGTATGAGTATAGCAGAATCAGAATAACTCATTAGAGATGGGGTCAGAAGTGCCCCAGAACGAGTTGAGAGTTATATGTTTATAAATAACGTATTTGTGATTATATATATAGTCTGGTTTTAGAAATATGATTTTTTAATATATAAAAGATATATATTTGAAAAGTTAAAAACAAATTGATTGTTAATTGTGTTGTGTGATTGTGGATTTGATTAATTAAATTATTAGAATGATAGTTAATTTAATCAATGAATGAAGGGTAAATCTATGCAATTAAATCAAGTATTGAACTGATTTAAAAATAGATAGAAATATATACATGTGCATAATATATGTTTGAACAGGTAAATGGATTAGCTGTTGAGTAAAGAATTTATTTGCGTGCCCGACAAATAGGTAAACCTTAATGAGTTGGATGCGCAATTTTGTTATTATATCAACTCCTGTGAATGCCATTGGATGCGGAGTGCTGGTTGTTCTGTGTGTAATAATAAATGTCGCCATAGGATAGTAACAAATAATTTTGAACTACACTACATGGCATACTTCTTGAAGATAGGCATACTTCATCATATACCACATAAGCATTTGGGGCTTGTGTGACGAGGTTGAAGATTTACCATACGAGCGAGAGGCTTGTATGGCGATGACTATATATTACAGGTTGAACTGATGACTGATATGGACCATATAAAATGTAACGGTAAATTGCAAGGTTAATAAAAACCCCATAGGGGCTGGAGATGACAATAAACACGTCTCTCTGGCCATTAAGGCACAAAAACCATTTGTAGGGTGACGAGAATTTATTCTCTGGAGTTATGATCTATACACACTCCCCTGTGGACACCAGAATATATCACTATAAATATGTGCATGCTTATTAGGATTTATTGGGTACCTAATACGGCCCAATAAATTTCCAAACCCCTCCCCGTACAAAGGAGGTTATGGCGAAATTTTTCGAAAATTTAGGGTGTTAGCCAAATTTTTGAAGAATTAGAAAATTCTTAGAAATTGAAAGGTTGAAGAATGAAAGCCAGAAGGAAAGTTGAGTTGGTTAATTAATCAACTTTCGACTTCGTTCCTTTTCGAGGACGAAAAGTTTTAAGTTGGGGAGATTGTAACAACCCGGAAAATCTGAGCCAATTTAAAATTTTTAATTTGGCTATTTTTGTGAATTTTAGATATTTAAAATAAATATTTTAAATAATAACGATGAAAAGTATGTTTGAATCGATGTTTGAAAATAAATATAATTATTTTTAATTATAAACAAGGCCTGAAATGGCGCGGTAGTTTCAAAATTTCAATTCAAACTTTGACTAACTGTACCAGGTGCAAAATAAAACGGATTTTAGTGAAACCAAAATATTTAAATCTGTAAGTGAATATATTTCTAACTAATCTGAAAAATCGAAGTTTCATAGCGGGAATCAAAAGTTATTTTTCGGGAATTTTTGGGATCAGTATATGGCCCCGAAAAATTGAAATGTACGTTCAAATCAAATATTTAATGTTTTATATTTTAATTTGAAGAGAAACTGACTGAAACAGTCGAATGGGCCTACGAAACATATCCCATTATGTTCGGAGTGGGGGTATTTAGCTAGAGGCGACAGTCATTGGTTTGGATTGGAGTTAGTATGTGAAGAGGGGAATTTTTGGATTTTTTAAAAAATATATAAATATAAAAAAATCCATCGACCAATCACATCTCGACACCCTAGCTTTCTCTCTCCCCATAAGCCGATCACAGGCAGAAACCACTTCCATCCTTCCCAGGCGAATTCCAACCAAACCACGAAGAACTACAACCCGACCTAGTTGAACTTTTTGAAGAACTCTCTCTCCTCTTCAAATCCATATAAGGAGCATCATTTATCGTTGAGTGTTTGAGTAGAACGACCGCTGATAAGTCGACGAATTCACATCGCCGTCACCGCCTGTGCAGGCGATCGATCTGAGTGTGGCCTCCAGGCGCGGGTGCGCGACTCCAAGCCCTACCTCGTGGTACTACCTGATCGACGCAACGCTACCCCGTTTGATCGCAAATCCGATACCTAGTTTGGAAGAATTTTGAAAGGTAACAGTTTAAATTATATTAAACTATTCTATAGCACTTCTAAGCGCTACGATTTATGATTTTACAATAAAAATCATATCTTTTTCGTTTTTTTATCGAAATCCAGTGAAACAAGAGATAATGGACTCGTGTGGACGTCTTCTACATTCTAGAAGAGACCGGATATTTTTCTGAACCTACTACAATTTTTGGTGGAGTGGAACCCAATGTTTGATTTCTAATTTATAAACGATATGGAAAACAACGATGTATAAATTATATAGTTGAAGTATGAGTTATATAAGCGTTGTACACCTCATGTATAAGCGTTGTATAAGTTGTATGTTCGATGTATAAGTTATATATGCGTTGTAAAAGTGATATATGAGTTGAAATTAATTGAAATGGTATTGAAATGAAATCGGAATATAGTTACATACGTGTATATATATATATATATGCATACCCCTCGTCCACAGACCACGGACGATATATATTGGTTGTGATATTGTTTGGATTATTGGTTGATGTGAAAATTTGGTGAATATCATGAATGGTTGAATTGAAATGATTGATTGTGGTTGAAATCCCAATAGGATTAGTATATGGGAAAATTCGTCTGCATACGAACTAGATATTGAAAATCCCCATTGTCAAAAGATGCGAGGCTTTAACGTAGAGCGAGGAGCCGTACTAGGGACGGTGCCGGTTTTAACTACCCTGCCGTTATGCTGCCGAAATTTTCTGAAATATTCATGTGTTGAAATTAAATTCATGTGTTGAAATAAATTCATGTGTTGAAATAAAATTCATTAGGTGAATAAAATTCATGTGTTGAGATAAAATTCATGTGTTGAATGGAAATTCATGTGTTGAATTAAGTTCATGTATTCAATAAATTCTTTGAAAAATAAAAATAACATTTTTATTATATATATAGACTATGTAAAATATTAGTGTTTTAAATAAATTGTTTTAACACCAAAAATAACATTTTTACCTTATGTATAAACTATATAAAATAATCGTGTTTTGAAATAAATTGTTTTACAATAAAAATCACATTCTTATGATATATATCAATTGTTAAAAATAAAATTCATGTGTTGAATAGAAATTCATGTGTTGAAATAAAATTCATGTGTTGAATAGAAATTCATGTGTTGAAATAAAATTCATGCGTTGAATAGAAATTCATGTGTTGAAATAAATAGCTGCTGGATAAAAATACCGTTTTTATCAAATGTGTGAAATGAATATGGTTTTGAAATCGAAGAATGAATTATATTTATATATATAAATATGTAAATATAATTGAAATAAATCGAATAACAAAGCTGCAGTTCGTGTTTTGAAACCGTGATTTCAAACGATTAGTGCGGGAGATCCGACCATCGGATTTTCCGGAAACAGAAACCGTTGGGTTCGCTTTGGAAATATCTTTCCAACGATACCCACTTCGTAAAGATCCAACGGTTGGATCGTCTGGAATGTTTAGTTCAAATCTGGAAAAAAATAGCGCCAGGATCGATTATACTTATATATATATAATTAAATTGAATTGAATAATGACGCTGCAGTTCGTATTTTGAAATTGTAACTTCAAATGATTAGTGCGGGAGATCCGACCATTGGATTTTCCCGAAAAAAAACCGTTGGATTCGTTTTGAAAAGATCTTTCTAATGGTATAAAATTTGTGAAGATCCAACGGTTAGATTTTCAGATATATGTAAATCAAATCTGAAGAAAAACAGCGCCACGGCCGGTTTAGGGCCTGAAGCGTCGTTTGAATGAATTGGCTATTTTCAATTGCATAAAAATAGCGATAAATCGTTATAAAATATTATAAACGATATGGAATGGAAATAAACCGAATTTAACTGGTTTATTGAATATTTGATGGTTGAATGTGTTGGCCGTGAAAATTACATTTAAGAACAGAATTATTGATGTCGAATAATTTAACCATTGAAATGAATTGATTTAAATTCTAAATATACGTGAATTATTTGAAAAGGCCGAGTTAAATCTCATTTCAAATAATTGATCGGCGGTAAAAAGTCGATGATGAAGATGGAGGTTGAAGACCGGAGATCTTCACTGATGTCTTGATTGGGAGGCATCCCGAAATATAGATAATAAGTGGTGATCTTCCTGACGTACTTGGAGATCGATGGATATGCGAGGTATATGGTGCCTCCGGTTTCGTTCAGACCCAGAACGAACTTGTAAATGGACCGTGTGTCTGACATTGGATTTTGTTCTATGCTGATTGATTTCTATTAAATATATATCTGTTTGGCGATGGAGAATTTATTCTCTTGCTTAACGCCCTTCTCTAAGACACACGAGCTCAGAGGTTATATATCGATAGAAATCAGTCGCATAGAGTGAATTGCCTGTGTGGCATGCCTAAGTGGCAGATGATCAAGGCTTCTGTTGAAAAGCAAAGTCTTGTGGTTGATGATCAAAGCACGGCCTCTGTGGCATAGCTTTGTGTATAACGTTGATTCGCGAGCCTCACACCCCGGTATGAACCAGAAACGGGAGGGGACATCAGGGAGGGCATGTGTTTCCTTCTAGCTAGGGTGGTGTCAGTGACCTATCAACCCTGACATTTATATTATTTTCACCTGTGTGGTTGTTGCTGTTGCGAGGCGCCTCGGATATATCGGTGACTATGTGGAGCTGATGGAGTCCTTTGGCTCATTTACGCCCCAAAGGGCGAGGAAACACAGTGTTCGGGCATAGTAATCCACATCGGTGGACCGGTCCTGACGATCCAAGGCTTGCCTGCGCGCATGCCTGAGACTCTGGCTAGACAGTCTTGAATTCGGTAAGGACTATCTTTTGCCTTGGTTCATGACGGAAATCCAATTTCCAAATACGACACCGTGCAGTTTTGATTGTGTACCTATATATGGCGACATAGTGGTATGGGGCATTAATACCGTTTATGATTTATGCTTATGACTTGAAATTGTTTTTGAAACATATAAGCAGTAGTAATAATATCAAATGCTTTTGTTTTATTCGTATCAAGCATATTTTTGCCATTATAAGCTAAAACTGTATCCTCCGGTTTGCGTTGCATTGTGTGATGGGAACTGAGTCTTATAATGGCTTCATTTTTATAAAAGCATTGCAATGTTTAAAAGGTTCACTTATTTTAAAGCACTGGCAATTCAGTGGAGTAAACCCGTTCCGCTAAAGTGGCATGGTTCTGTGATTGGCCATATTATAAAATGTGTTAAGTAAATTTCTCATACCAGTCCCATGACTGACTCGTAGTTTGTTTCACTTGCAAACTCGGGTGCCCCTTTTTCTACCCGGGCAGCCTTGTATTCAGGTTTTAGCAGGCTCTTTCTGGATAGCTGGAGCTGAAGATGGATTCTACCATTTATCTCTTTTTATGCTATTCAGCTCCTATTGTACATATTATGTTTGTTTTCTGCTATAGACATTTATGTATAGGTGAACTGTATTTTGTACTAAGTATGATCCTGTATACAATGTAACTCTGATGATTATGTTTTTCCAGTGTATTATTTGTACATTATCTGGTGTATTTATTTATTTCTGTTCTGCTGTTTCTGTTTATGTGTTATATTCCAAAGATTACCCTTGCCACCGTCGTACAGGGTTTTGGGGTCATCACAATTCATGTGATGGACCAAATGGTTTTATTACCCAATATTTTAAAGCTACCTAGAACAAAAGTGGACCTGACGTTGTCAAAGCTATTCAATAATTTTTTAAATGTGCCAGAATGTAGAAATCTTTCAATAAAACAAATATAGCTCTGATTCCCAATGGTCAGAATCCTGATCAGTTACATTCCTTTAGACCAATCTAATGTTGTAATGCTATTTATAAAGGAATGTCTAAAGTGATAGCTACTAGATTGAACATGTGCTTCCTTTAGTTATTTCAAGAAATATGTATGCCTTTTTGAACTAGAGAAACATTCATGATAATGTTATGTTATCAAATGAATTCTTGAGTGGTTATAAAAGCACCCAAATTTCTCCATGTGCTATACTAAAATTATCTATTTAAAAGGCATTTGACATAGTTCAGTGGGAAGCAATTGTAAGAATCATGGATTATATGAATTTTTCGTACCTACCATAGTTTGGATATATGAATGTTTATCCACTGTAAACTATTCTATAGTTCTCAATGGAGTTAGTACAGGAAATTTTTATGGTAGACAAGGCATTAGAAAAGGGGTCCCATATCTGCATATATATTAATAATTATTATGGAACTTCTTACCCAAATGCTGAACAATTTGGTCTAGATTAAAAAAATTCAATCTCCACTCAATATGTAAAAATCCTTAGGTTGTCTCTCTTCTATTTGCTGATGATCTGGTCATCTTTTGCAAACAAATATAAAAATATCAAAATATCCTTCAATGTTCATAAATCTTTTATTTTATCACTGGCCATAGAATCAACCTAGACAAATCCGAGTTTGTTTCTGTTGGTTTGACTGGTACTCAAATTGAAAACATTGTCAAAGTCACTAGGATCAAAGAGAATCTTGAAACCATAACCTAAGTAGGTCTTGCCTCGTCACACCTAGAATATATTTAAGTCAATGTTTACCCCTATATTATAAAATTATAAATAGACTTGACTATTTGTCTAATAGATTTCTAAGCCAAGTTTGGAGAATAACACTTATTAAATTTGTCATCTTTTCAAAGCAAGTCCATTAGGCTAGTGCCTTTATCTTACCTCTTAGACTTGTCAAAATGATATATTCTACCGTTATGAGATTTGTTTGGAAAGGTAACACTACTTGTAAATTCACTACCTCTGTAACTTGTAGCAAACTAAAAATTCGTATAAAAAAGGAGGTTTAGGCTAACATAATATTGTTTCTTGGAACAAAGCCTCCTAAGATAAACTTCTTGACTGCCTTATGAATAATAGAAACAACAATTGGGTTAAAAGCATAAGAAAGCACTACTCAAAAAAAAAAAATTGGCGCATGGAAATTACTTAGAGATGCAACTGGTCCTGGAAAAGTCTGCAGAAGATTAGGGAAGTATTTCTACCTATGAAAAAAATACAATTTGAATAACACTAAAAGAGTTAATTCCTGGTCGGGCATTTGGCTCAATTTTGCAAAAATTCTTAGTAGGAACATGACATATCAAGAGATAACTGAATCTGGAATTTCCCTTGACACCATTGTCAATAGTTTGATGAGAGGGCTTGATTTCCTGCTTCTTACCACTTCTAATCAAAGGATCAGTGGCACACGGAGGACCATGCTGAAAGCTTAAGATGTGGAGTAAAGGGGAGATCTTTCACTATTTTTGATGCATATGCTTTTATCATGAAAAATGAAGAACTTGAGAAATGGAAATGGAGAAAAACGAATATGGAAAAGTGATAATAGTGCTAAAGAAAATTTACCTATATAGAAGGTTCTTAATAATTCTCTTCTCACCAAAAGAAAATTAAGGGAAAAAGGCATGAATATTGATGAGATTTACGCTTTTTGTGAACAGTTGTAGGAAACTACCAATCGTATTTTTTTTAAGTGTCAGTTTATTTGTTGTTACTGGACTTTGATCATGCAGAATATAAGCGGACCTTTTAGTCCTTCAACAAGCAATGAAACATGGGATCATTTATTTAGAGGAACAGAAGATTAAAATGACAAGGGTAGACTTCTGAACTTCATTCTCAAGAAAAACTTAATCCGAATGAAAGAAATGTTATCATTTTCAAACCTGGAAAGAGGAAAATAGTGGAGAAGTTTAAAGCTTTCATGAAGTATGAGATGAGTATGGCAAGAAGTAAGCCTACCACTAAGATGAATTTTGGATGTTAGCTTTTCCTTTTTTGTATTTCTCTTTGGTTTTTCTTTTTTTACCAGTATGTTAAATCTTGATTCTCTCTGTTTTCTTGGTTTGTAGGTTTGTCTACAAGCCTCATGTGTTTTTTTAGAATAACATCAATAAAAAGGTAGGGGTACTTTTAACCTTGTCGCCATGCCAAAAGAAACTTATACAATAAAATTTGATATTATATGAATTTATTTAAAAAATATATAGATTTCAAAATATTTTTATTAAATCAAAATATTTTT
This sequence comes from Allium sativum, assembly GCA_030737875.1. NCBI lineage: Eukaryota > Viridiplantae > Streptophyta > Magnoliopsida > Asparagales > Amaryllidaceae > Allium > Allium sativum. Next base: position 438,197,850 of record CM060919.1, read on the forward strand.
ATAAATTCAGAAAATGCTTTTCAAAATTGACCAACTGTATACATATATAATTTTCTACCTAGGCCAAATAATATGGATATATATCATTTCAATTCATTTAATCTTCAAATTTATGGCTATTTATCATTTCAACCTACATCCCAATAAATTTAGTGTTATATTGTTTAATCTATACGGTGATTCGGGTATATATCATTTCAACCCAATCTATACGGCGATTCGAGTATATATCATTTCAACCCATAATGATTTACACATCTATAAGGAACTTGCAATATGAGAATAAAATGAATATAACATTTCAAATAACACATATAAATCATCACATATCATAACCATCAGATTCATGATATATATATACATATATATATATCAGAAGTATGTGTCTCACATGTGTATAAGTGGCATAATAAATATATCGAGTTTTCTAGAGCAATCCTAACATTTCATTTCAAGTAATGTAAATTCACATATTGAAATTGTTAATCATCAGCGAGGATTCTAAACTTGCACTGAAAATAAGTTTGATAACCAAAGCTGAATAGACATGAGAACTCAAATGGAATCACAAACCACTACAAATGAGCAACACGACAAAACCAAGCAACCATTGAACCAAGCGAATTGAACTACTAAGTTAAATCAAAACTCCTCCATGACAAATCATGATAAACAACCCAAGATCTAACCAAAATTCTAAATCAATATTCTTGTTATTTCATAAAAATGTACATTTATATAAAATAGGACACATAAAAATATGCAAAAATAGAACAGAAATTTGATCATTTTAAAGAAAGTTTTTGAACCAGTATTGACATAATTGGAAAAAGTAGTCTACTGCAAACTTTTAGAAAATTATTTTATCTTTAATTTAAAAAAAATGAGATTTTGATAAAATTTAAGGAAGATACGACTGAAACATTGTTAGACAATTTTCTAGTCAGAAATCTAAGCCTAAAAATGAGTCTGAAAGATTCGAGATTTCGACTTAGAAAATATCGAAATCTGAAAAAGTATTCAACATGAAATTTATTGCTATTTTAATTCTATACTTTATGAACAAAACAAAAGGTGAATTTGGATTTATAACAGTAAGTTACAACCCGTACGACTGAAACAACCCAAATTTCCCCATTCCCCGAAGAGACGGAGGAGCCCGGATTGCTTTGAGAACAAGGCTCATCGGAACACAAACAATAGAACATTTCATTTCTATTACAATGATTTACATCAGAGTACAAGAATATGTCAGAGTATGAATAAATATTATATAGTAGAAAAATAAATATCAGAGATTTAAATTATATTTAAATATAAATACAATGTACAGCGGAAAATACATCAACTGCCACAACTGAATGAAATACACAGATACAAAGCTTTCCGAGTATATCTCCGGTTGTAATCCAGGATCCTGTGAAAAGAAATATCTGCAAACCAAAACTACTGGCTGCCCATGTGGAAAATGTGGGCAACCAGGTTTTAGGTAGAAACAATAGACTCTGAGTCAGTCACGGGATTGGTGTGAGAACTAAAACAGTTATTAGCTATTATTTTAAAGTTAGGTAAATCACGGGACCACGCCGTATAACACGGAACGGGTTTATCCTCCATGACTACCAGTTCATTAAACAAACAACGCTATGTTAAATAGAAAAATGAAGCTACTATAAGACTCAGGTCACACCACCTAATGAACGCAGTCGAGGATAGAGTTTACCTTATAATATCCAAATATGCTTGATATGCGGAATTTCATCTTTTATTATTACTATAAGTGAAGAAATCAACTTCAAATATAAATGTACCAACCATAGGTGGCGTAGGTACCATTATATTACGTCGCCATATATGTTCGCAACTAAAACCGTAAAATCGTGTATTGGAAATTGGGTTTCCATCTATGAACCGAGGCAAGGGATCATCCTCACCGAATTTGAGACACTCTAGCAAATGCCTCAGGATAACACCTACTGGTAACCCTTGGATTTTCATGGCCTGTAACACCCCACCTCCGCTAGGGTCACTCACAAAGGGAATGCACTAGGTTTGGTGAAGTATTATCGAGGTAAACATGCACAGAAATATTACAAGACAGAACATATTTAAAACAGCGGAAGTAAAACAAATTTCATCACTTTATAAAATAAGGTCTAAAGTCTTTTTCATCGGAATACATCAAAACCTGCCTTGCAATAGTAAAGAAGCATAAAACCTTTTCATAAATTATTCCCCAAAACAAAGCGGTGAAGCAGCCATAGCCAAGAGAAGACCAAGCTATACATGATAACCTTCAAGCATAAGAGGTCCGAACTAAACAACAGCATTTCCTCCCTGAAAACCTGGGGGGGAAACGGAAGACAAAGAGGCGAACAAAAACGGGGTGAGTCATAAAGACTGGTAAGTCCTATCTACTTCCAGCATAAAAACAGGTAAAGGTAACATGACATGCATAAACTGAAAGTAAACATAAGGATGACGACAAGATAGATAAACTAAACCAAGATAACCGGATGAACTACTGTAGCAAGATAAACTAAGGTATCATGATAAATTACGGTGTCCAGATAAATCAAGGTATCACATCGTCAGGTTTCTATCAAGTATACTATCCCAAGGTATCTATCATGTATAACATTCCACGGTGTCTATCATGTATAACATCCCAAGGTATTTATCATGTATATTTGCTCTGCACCTCTCGTACTAGTATCCCAACCCGCGTCATGTGTTAACTATGAATGTCCCTTTTCCAATGTCATGGTCCATGTCAACCTAATATATAGCATATGTAGGTTTTCCCAACTCGTATGTTTCTCTCCATGTATAAGTTCAGTCCTTTGTCGTAGGCCGTACGGGCTTCCCCATGTAAATCTATACCACCTCAACGTAGTACCATTTTATCCTTGAAGTTGTTTTGGACTGCAACCCTCAATCTGGTTATATTTCCTTACCATGAACTATCGCGCGTTCACCTAGGATTTATGCCACCTAGGACCGCTAGGGATTATGCTACCTAATGAACGTTTTCGTATCTCGGTTTGGGTTTTAGCCACCTAGGGCTACTAGGGATCATGCTACCCGTCAACCGCCCCTTTATCCCACGTATGAATCGTGAATCATTTTCCATGTCTAGACGCACATGTATCTCAATGTGCCATCCGAGTTCCGTGCCAGGGTAAATCAAGAAATACGGAACTCGGTCGAGAGCTTTAAGTCATCTGCCGATGCAGATATCAAGGTCTGTTTTTGTATTCGTGGCTATGGTCCCACGTGACCCCTCCCTCAACTACTGAAAGGCAAAACAAGAAAAGTCATGTATGAGAACTACACTAAGGCCATCGATGCCCCCTTCCCGGACGGCCAACCTCACCCATACCTAGATAGCAAGTATGGTTTGTTGGGTGTTCTCTGCCTTTCCGTACGTACACGATTGACTAAAGATGGTAGGTGGCCGACGAATGTGCTACCTAGGGCTACCGTGAAAATATCGTCGACCCCACGCTAATCCACCCCAGTCTTTAGGTTGCTCGCACAGCAACCAAGGCATACCCTTGGTTCTTCCACTGCAGACCTTAACCTCTGTGAGCCCAGGTTTCATGGACCATCCGCAACCTCACAGAGGGATACCAAGAGTACCCTCACGTCCCTCGAAGCTTCCGCTTCGTTACCCAGTTCGTTGGAGCCTTTATCTTAGTCAGATATTGCTCCGCCTCGTGTAATTAAGCGATAACCTACCGTATCGGGTTCCTCATCCGTTTATGAACTGGTCTAATTTCCTTGGCTAAGAATTATTACTTAGTTATCCTTAACTAAGGTTTACCACTTAGCTTCTTTTCCCGTTATCCTTGTTAACTACGGTTTTCCACTTAATCCCCTGAACTAGGGTTTTGTCTAATGGGTTAAGTGTTGTCATTCCAGTTCATGACTTAACCCGCCTACGAATCATGTCAAGATTGGTTAAGTATTTAAGCTCAAGGCTTAGCCCTACAAGTTGGTTAAGTATACCAAGAAGCTCATGACTTAACCCTATCAAGTCAAATTGGTTAAGTATTTGTTTGTCTTAACCCTATCAGATTATCGTGTTAGATTGATTAAGCATAGATTATCTTAATCTCATCAGATTATCGAGTCGGATTGATTAAGTATGGGTTAGTTTAACCCCATCCACTAATCGTATTACAATGGTTAAGTATATCTAAACGGTCTTATGACTTAACCCTATCAAATTCTCATATTAGATTGGTTAAGTATAAGTTACTTAACCTCATCAAATCATCATGTATAATTTGTTAAGTATAAGTTACTCAACCTCCTTAAATTATCGTGTTAAGTTGGTTAAGTATTGGTTACTTAACCCCATCACCTTACTGTGTTAGATTAGTTAAGTCTAGGTTACTTAACCCCATCTAATCACCGTGTTTAGCTTAGTTAAGTGTGGATTACTTAACCCCAACGAATTTACCGTGTTAGATTAATTAAGTATGGATTACTTAACCCCATCGAATTTACCATGTTAGATTAGTTAAGTATGGATTACTTAACCCCATCGAATTTACCGTGTTAGATTAGTTAAGTCTAGGTTACTTAACCCCATCGAATTTACCGTGTTAGATTAGTTAAGTCTAGGTTACTTAACCCCATCGAATTTACCGTGTTAGATTAGTTAAGTCTAGGTTACTTAACCCCATCGAATTTACCGTGTTATATTAGTTAAGTCTAGGTTACTTAACCCCATCGAATTTACCGTGTTAGATTAGTTAAGTCTAGGTTACTTAACCCCATCCCCTAATTGTCTTATATGGTTAAGTGTCATTAAGAAATCAAGTCCGGTTTAACTTAACCTACCCATTCATGTCATATCAGTTAAGTGTCATTAGTCAAATTTACTTAACCTTATCATGTGGCATTAATTAAATTAATGCACTTTTAACCTCTCACATTAGACCTTGTTGTGGTTACTAGTTAAGCCGGGCGGGTCCGGGTAGATTTACACCACAACCTAGTCTATCCTCGGGTTTTAAGTGCTATGTGACCAACTACTCACATTGGGTCCTATTGTTTGTAGCCACTAGTTGAGCCGGGCGGTCCGGTTAGATTTATGCTACAAACTCAACCCAACCTCGAGTTGGCCACTTTCATGTTTGGTCTAGTGTCATATTACACTTACAACCCATACGTGTCTAGTTTCAAGTCCCATGTTTACCCCCACATGTCATGTCCACATTTAGGTGTATCATGAGTGTCATATTTTCATGAAATCCCATGTCAAATTATCGTGTCATAATCACGCTCGTCTAACCTACCCCAAATTGTGTTTCCAACCCAAATAAAAGCGAGTCAACAAAGTAAGGATACTATGCTACATATTGGCCTCGAAACATGCACGATGCCAAAAAGGGATTGGCCACAAACATGCATAGTATCATAAGGGAAGTTGGCCACAAACATGCATAATAACATAAGGGGTTTGGGTTCATTTACATGCATAAGCCCCAAAGTCAAGTCTTTGCCAATGTTCCACAAGTCAAATGGTTCCCAAAGGTTCATGCTAACATTCCATAGATAAAGATTCAAACATGCAAGATAAACTAGGTTAAACATAACATGAGTGGCATGATTAAGTCGCTAAAACTTAGCCCAAGGTCATAGATCATAGAAAAGGGGCAAAGTTAGGTAGGCTAGCATACTTATGTTTCATCGCATTTTATTCCATGTCACATTAGAACCACCGTTAGAATCTACAAGTAGCTAGAACTTACATAGCATGGCAAGAGGGCTAGGAACATGAATCGTCTTGACGAAGAAAGGTGGCTCCTTTGTTGAAGAATCGTCATGAAATTTGAGTAGCAACGTTGATCCACTCCCTTGATTTGATGTAGGAAGCTTGCACCTTTTGATTTGAACCCGATTTGAATGCATAAGCCCTTGGAGTTGGAGATGGAGGCCATGATCAAGATAGATTTTGGCAGCACTTAGTTGCTAGAATGATTTTTAGTGATTTAGGTTAGGTCCTAGGGTGTTTTTATAGAGATTAGGAGTAGTTTAGGCCCTTAGATTAACCCTAGGATAGATCTGAACCCTCAAAACCCGTCACAGGCCAATAGACCAGACCCAAAAGCATGTCTTGAGGAACAAGTCAGGCACACCCAGGCTAAACTGGCCGACCACCCAAGTCGACAGGGGTGTCGACTGGGCAGTCGACACCACCTGGGGTGTGTCGACTCCCAAGTCGACTCCCCAGTCGACTTGGGGGTGGCGGGAATTTTCCCGCCTGTCCTGCTTGGTTGAATTTGAATTCTGAATTCAAATTTGAACTGTTTTTGAACTTGAAATTTTCTGAAAACTTTGACGGGCCATAACTAGGTCATACGGACTCCGATTTTCGAAAACTCGGACTCTATTTCGCGTATTTTTCCGAGACGAACGCAATGGCGCAACCCGTTTCTCCTAATTCAGATTTTATAATTAAATTCTTCCTTGATTTTTTTTAGCATGTTGTAAAAATCCGGGTTGTCACATTCTCCCCAACTTAAAGGATTTCGTCCCCGAAATCTCCAAGTTAGGAAGAACGTATCCTACCATCCATCATCCATCTACTCAAAACATCATTCACAGGCAACCATTGTCCTTAGACGATTTCTAATGCCATATGAACATATGCAGAACGTGTGTGTATATGCTCATTAGCTAATGCTAATGATCAGGCCTGAATGATCTTTCTAATGCAAAATATGTTTAGTGCCATGAGTTCAACATGTATGCAAATAGTCCTAGTCATATAAACACTATATGTGTGCACAAACATTCATTCATATGCAACATCCGCATGACAACACATTCAATTTCATCCATAAACAAGTATAAATACTCATGCATATGCAACATGAAACGTGACCGCGTCATTCTAGTATCTAATGTGTATTCGCGCATCCACGAGCAACCACTTGCAACCATTTGCAACCATATCAATCATAACATGTTTCAAATACATGTTTACATCCATAGAGTTCTATCTAAGGTTCCCAAGATAAGATCGAGGAGATAAACAAGACAAACTCCTTACGGGGTTTGTAACAGAAACAGGACCGAGAGGATATCCACCAAGCGATAGCATGCAAGTAAGCTCTACAGGTGAACCAAGGATCAAAGATATACTCTTAAAAAGAGACATGATGCGCGTGTCTAAGCCGCATTTCCATGAGCTTAATTTCATTGTGCCTTGACCGCCTTTGACTTCATGATTTCGTAGCTCCTTGATTCCTATTTCCAAGGTATGAGTCGGAACTTATTTCACTATCGCCTCTCGTTTCACTTTCACTTATTCTTTCCCTAGTATACTCGGCTCAACCATATCTGCGTACTCATGCAAGCTCTCCAAAATTCACTAGTGAATTCTGGATCTCGTTTACCGATGCCAATCCATGTTACCACGTGCACTTATTAGGGTGATTCCTATAACCCATGCTCAAGCGGAATGAACCATCTGTCTTATTGGTGAACGTTACTCGATTGGATCAGAGATTTCCGATAAATGCATCAAGAGATTCTAGGTAACTAACCATGACAGAACTCATAAGGTTACACGAGACTTCGAGGGTATTACCAAGGCAAGTCAAGAGTTTAACTATCCTCCTTACAAAACCGAGAATGGAATCCATTGCTGGATCACCACTTCATCCCTAGAATCCATCCATAGCTCAACAATAGAAGCATTGGTTCTAATCTCAACACTTGGCATAGACGTTCTCAAATCCTAAACAAGTCATGAATAAATGGACCGACTCTCCAACCCGATTTTGGGACAAAAGTGGGATCTTTTACCATGCTAGTACTAAGGTGCAGAGACTTAACTATCGAGGCAGACTTAAATGATGCGATGATCAAAACAAAGTCTAGACGGGACGATAGAAAAGAAAGGCTAAGCCTTTAACAGAAACGGTACCATTCCTCTTAGGTACGCTAGAAATGAGAGCATACAATTGCCCTCTCGTTGATCTTGTCCTTATCTTCCTTTGTGGATCAAGCCATACCGACAAGTTGCTTATTCTTAAGCTCGTGTCCTTTATCCTTGCTCTTATTATCCCTTCTTATAACTTCGGTAACAGGTCTCTCGAGAACTTCCTCCATCGCACGGGAAAACACTTACGTAGCTAGACAAGGATTAGTCGCAGTTAAAACTACTGTGACTACAGATGGAGGAAAGAAAGGAAAAGAGGTTCAATCAAGGAAACAATGGATAGTGCTAATGGCTTTTGGGGAATAGCCTTTTAAAAAAACTTTTCTTGAAAAATGCTTCTTTGTAAACGGTTTCTCAAATAGTTTTCAGAAGGTTCTAAAAACTTTTGCCTAGTCTGGTAACCTTCTGCTCTGATACCAAATGTAACACCCCACCTCCTCTAGGGTCACTCACAAAGGGAATGCACTAGGTTTGGTGAAGTATTATCGAGGTAAACATGCACAGAAATATTAGAAGACAGAACATATTTAAAACAACGGAAGTAAAACAAATTTCATCACTTTATAAAATAAGGTCTAAAGTCTTTTTCATCGGAATACATCAAAACCTGCCTTGCAATAGTAAAGAAGCATAAAACCTTTTCATAAATTATTCCCCAAAACAAAGCGGTGAAGCGGCCATAGCCAAGAGAAGACCAAGCTATACATGATAACCTTCAAGCATAAGAGGTCCGAACTAAACAACAGCATTTCCTCCCTGAAAACCTGGGGGGGTGAAACGGAACACAAAGAGGCGAAAGAAAACGGGGTCAGTCAAAAAGACTGGTAAGTCCTATCTACTTCCAGCATAAAAACAGGTAAAGGTAACATGACATGCATAAACTGAAAGTAAACATAAGGATGACGACAAGATAGATAAACTAAACCAAGATAACTGGATGAACTACTGTAGCAAGATAAACTAAGGTATCATGATAAACTACGGTGTCCAGATAAATCAAGGTATCACATCGTCAGGTTTCTATCAAGTATACTATCCCAAGGTATCTATCATGTATAACATTCCACGGTATCTATCATGTATAACATCCCAAGGTATTTATCATGTATATTTGCTCTGCACCTCTCGTACTAGTATCCCAACCCGCGTCATGTGTTAACTATGAATGTCCCTTGTCCAATGTCATGTAATGGTCCATGTCAACCTAATATATAGCATATGTAGGTTTTCCCAACTCGTATGTTTCTCTCCATGTATAAGTTCAGTCCTTTGTCGTAGGCCGTACGGGCTTTCCCATGTAAATCTATACCACCTCAACGTAGTACCATTTTATCCTTGAAGTTGTTTTGGACTGCTACCCTCAATCTAGTTATATTTCCTTACCATGAACTATCGCGCGTTCACCTAGGATTTACGCCACCTAGGACCGCTAGGGATTATGCTACCTAATGAACGTTTTCGTATCTCGGTTTGGGTTTTAGCCACCTAGGGCTACTAGGGATCATGCTACCCGTCAACCGCCCCTTTATCCCACGTATGAATCGTGAATCGTTTTCCATGTCTAGACGCACATGTATCTCAATGTGCCATCTGAGTTCCGTGCCAGGGTAAATCAAGAAATACGGAACTCGGTCGGGAGCTTTAAGTCATCTGCCGATGCAGATATCAAGGTCTGTTTTTGTATTCGTGGCTATGGTCCCACGTGACCCCTCCCTCAACTACTGAAAGGCAAAACAAGAAAAGTCATGTATGAGAACTACACTAAGGCCATCGATGCCCCCTTCCCAGACGGCCAACCTCACCCATACCTAGATAGCAAGTATGGTTTGTTGGGTGTTCTCTGCCTTTCCGTACGTACACGATTGACTAAAGATGGTAGGTGGCCGACGAATGTGCTTTCTAGGGCTACCGTGAAAATATCGCCGACCCCACGCTAATCCACCCCTGTCTTTAGGTTGCTCGCACATCAACCAAGGCATACCCTTGGTTCTTCTACCGCAGACCTTAACCTCTGTGTGCCCAGGTTTCATGGACCATCCGCAACCTCATAGAGGGATACCAAGAGTACCCTCACGTCCCCTGAAGCTTCCGCTTCGTTACCCAGTTCGTTGGAGCCTTTATCTAAGTCAGATATTGCTCCGCCTCGTGTAATTAAGCGATAACCTACCGTATCGGGTTCCTCATCCGTTTATGAACTGGTCTAATTTCCTTGGCTAAGAATTATTACTTAGTTATCCTTAACTAAGGTTTACCACTTAGCATCTTTTCCCGTTATCCTTGTTAACTACGGTTTTCCACTTAATCCCCTGAACTAGGGTTTTGTCTAATGGGTTAAGTGTTGTCATTCCAGTTCATGACTTAACCCGCCTACGAATCATGTCAAGATTGGCTAAGTATTTAAGCTCAAGGCTTAGCCCTACAAGTTGGTTAAGTATACCAAGAAGCTCATGACTTAACCCTATCAAGTCAAATTGATTAAGTATTTGTTTGTCTTAACCCTATCAGATTATCGTGTTAGATTGATTAAGCATAGATTATCTTAATCCCATCACATTATCGAGTCGGATTGGTTAAGTATGGGTTAGTTTAACCCCATCCACTAATCGTATTACAATGGTTAAGTATATCTAAATGGTCTTGTGACTTAACCCTATCAAGTTCTCATATTAGATTGGTTAAGTATAAGTTACTTAACATCATCAAATCATCATGTATAATTGGTTAAGTATAAGTTACTCAACCTCCTTAAATTATCATGTTAAGTTGGTTAAGTATTGGTTACTTAACCCCATCACCTTACCGTGTTAGATTAGTTAAGTCTTGGTTACTTAACCCCATCTAATCACCGTGTTTAGCTTAGTTAAGTGTGGATTACTTAACCCCATCGAATTTACCGTGTTAGATTAGTTAAGTATGGATTACTTAACCCCATCGAATTTACCATGTTAGATTAGTTAAGTATGGATTACTTAACCCCATCGAATTTACCGTGTTAGATTAGTTAAGTCTAGGTTACTTAACCCCATCGAATTTACCGTGTTAGATTAGTTAAGTCTAGGTTACTTAACCCCATCGAATTTACCGTGTTAGATTAGTTAAGTCTAGGTTACTTAACCCCATCTAAGTACCGTGTTTAGATTAGTTAAGTCTAGGTTACTTAACCCCATCCCCTAATTGTCTTATATGGTTCAGTGTCATTAAGAAATCAAGTCCGGTTTAACTTAACCTACCCAATCATGTCATATCGGTTAAGTGTCATTAGTCAAATTTACTTGACCTTATCATGTGGCATTAATTAAATTAATGCACTTTTAACCTCTCACATTAGACCTTGTTGTGGTTACTAGTTAAGCCGGGCGGGTCCGGGTAGATTTACACCACAACCTAGTCTAACCTCGGGTTTTAAGTGCTATGTGACCAACTACTCACATTGGGTCCTATTGTTTGTAGCCACTAGTTAAGCCGGGTGGGTCCGGGTAGATTTATGCTACAAACTCAACCCAACCTCGAGTTGGCCACTTTCATGTTTGGTCTAGTGTCATATTACACTTACAACCCATACGTGTCTAGTTTCAAGTCCCATGTTTACCCCACATGTCATGTCCACATTTAGGTGTATCATGAGTGTCATATTTTCATGAAATCCCGTGTCAAATTATCGTGTCATAATCACGCTCGTCTAACCTACCCCAAATTGTGTTTCCAACCCAAGTAAAAGCGAGTCAACAAAGTAAGGATACTATGCTACATATTGGCCTCGAAACATGCACGATGCCAAAAAGGGATTGGCCACAAACATGCATAGTATCATAAGGGAATTTGGCCACAAACATGCATAATAACATAAGGGGTTTGGGTTCATTTACATGCATAAGCCCCAAAGTCAAGTCTTTGCCAATGTTCCACAAGTCAAATGGTTCCCAAAGGTTCTTGCTAACATTCCATAGATAAAGATTCAAACTTGCAAGATAAACTAGGTTAAACATAACATGAGTGGTATGATTAAGTCGCTAAAACTTAGCCCAAGGTCATAGATCATAGAAAAGGGGCAAAGTTAGGTAGGCTAGCATACTTATGTTTCATCGCATTTTATTCCATGTCACATTAGAACCACCGTTAGAATCTACAAGTAGCTAGAACTTACATAGCATGGCAAGAGGGCTAGGAACATGAATCGTCTTGACGAAGAAAGGTAGCCCCTTTGTTGAAGAATCGTCATGAAATTTGCGTAGCAACGTTGATCCGCTCCCTTGATTTGATGTAGGAAGCTTGCACCTTTTGATTTGAACCCGATTTGAATGCATAAGCCCTTGGAGTTGGAGATGGAGGCCATGATCAAGATAGATTTTGGCAGCACTTAGTTGCTAGAATGATTTTTAGTGATTTAGGTTAGGTCCTAGGGTGTTTTTATAGAGATTAGGAGTAGTTTAGGCCCTTAGATTAACCCTAGGATAGATCTGAACCCTCAAAACCCGTCACAGGCCAATAGACCAGACCCAAAAGCATGTCTTGAGGAGCAAGTCAGGCACACCCAGGCTAAACTGGCCGACCACCCAAGTCGACAGGGGTGTCGACTGGGCAGTTGACACCACCTGGGGTGTGTCGACTCCCAAGTCGACTCCCCAGTCGACTTGGGGGTGGCGGGAATTTTCCCGCCTGTCCTGCTTGGCTGAATTTGAATTCTGAATTCAAATTTGAACTGTTTTTGAACTTGAAATTTTCTGAAAACTTTGACGGGCCATAACTGGGTCATACGGACTCCAATTTTCGAAAACTCGGACTCAATTTCGCGTATTTTTCCGAGATGAACACAATGGCGCAACCCGTTTCTCCTGATTCAGAATTTATAATTAAATTCTTCCTTGATTCTTATTTTAGCATGTTGTAAAAATCCGGGTTGTCACATGGCCGGTCATCCGTCAATGATTAGTTATGCCATAAACTATATGTTAACCGGTTCTATCGAACCTCCAAAATGGTCAGTCCTTTGACCATATTGAGAGCCATTTAAGCACTTACCTCGCTTCCTAGGTACTTCGCTTTCCATCAATAAAATTTCTAACATCCACATAAGTAAACAGCCTGGGATCCATACCATGACGTTACTCGTAGCTAGAACTAACATATGTCCATTTCCATGCAGTCACTATCCCGTTTGTGGTTCATACTAGGGTTTGAAGCTCGCGAATTAACGCTACACAAAGTTATTCTAATTAAAGTTCTGCTTTGATCATCTACCACAAGACTCTGCTTTTCAACAAAAGCCTTGATCCATGCAACTCAGCATGCCACATTATCAATTTATACTGCACCGCTAATTTCTACCAATATACAACCTCTAAGCTCGTAGGTCTTAGAGAAGGGTGTTAAGCAAGAGAATAAATTCTCCACCGCCAAATAGATATATATTTAGCAGAGATCAACGAATATAGTATAAAGGAATACAATATCAGACATACCATCCATTTGCAAGTCCGTTTTAGGTCTAAACGAAACCGAAGGCACCTTATTCATCATCCCATATGTCCAATACAGGAGAGAGGCCCTCGCATATCCGGTCGATCTCTAAGTACGTCTGGACGATCACCACTTATTACCTATCTTGGGTGTACATCCCAATCAAGACATCAGTAATCATCCAAATGATGTGAAGATCTCCGGTCTTCAACCACCATCTTCATATCATCGACACTTAGTCGTCGTATCAGTTATTCAGAATGGGTTAAACCCGGTTTTTCCGAATAACTCGCGTATTTTATAATCAAGTGTTATAAAAACACATCATACGCCTCATTCCAATTCAGAATTTTTTTATTCAAATATTCACATCATTAAGGAAAGGTTCCCACTAATTTTATCAAAGATAAATTCTTTTAAATTTTCTCTTTAATCTTCCTTTTGATATCATTTTTAAAAGATTTTATTTTATCCTTTAACAATTATAAACCAAATTAAGGTTTATAAAACTAGTCGGGATTATCGAGCCATACCGAAGTTATCATTTATTTATTAATCCCAATCCCAACCTATTCATCCCATGGAGAAAAACTGGTAGTACTCCATATCTAACATCCACGGTGGTTATAGGTAAATTTAATTACCATTTCACATTCAAATCTTATTAAAGATTTAACTATGGCCTCGAGTAAAACTGATGGTACTCCATTCTCGATCATTTCATGAATTCGATAAATTTAATTATCTTATTCTCATTCCAATCTAATTAAAGATTCATTAAAATTCCAACTTGGTTTTAATATCATAACTCAATACTTTATGATTTTTCAACTTTCTGGAAATTAATCTTGTCTTTCTCCGGGTTAAAGAACTGATGTTATTAAGAACACAGTTCACAATAAACCCAAATCATCTTCCATAAAAATGGAATCCTCACGAAAATCCAACAGTGTATAATCGATATAAATTTCCGTATCAAACTAATACTATAAACGGAATAACGACTAGGTCTTCTAAATTCCATATATAGTAACAGCCTTCCTTCACAAAAGCTCATCTCGATTAGTACCAAATCGAATACCCTTCAATTCCAATTTAACATATTAAATTGGAAAACTTTTCTTTGGAAAATTCCATTAATCTTATTTAAAAGACTATATATTCCAAATCATATCTTCACTATTAATAGGTTAAAGAACGAATGTTATTTAAAACAATATTCACAATAAACCCAAAATCCAATTTCAATTCAACTCCAATTAAATATTAATTAATTGGTAAAATTCTCTAAATCTTATTTAAAAGACTAATTCTTTTCACAATTGGATTTAAGAACAGTGTTATTAAAGACACCATTCACGAGAAGCCCAAAATCCAGTTTGATATTAAATACAAGGCTCTAAATAGAAATTATATCCGCTTATATTCAATATCAAATTCTGAAACCAACAAATATCGAATTGGGAATAACGATATATATATCTTCCAAATTCCTTAACAATAATCATATAATCACGAAATCCAACACCGAAATATTCTGAAGATTATTTCCATCCAAAACCATTCTAATTCATATGTTGGAAAAATTATGGTTGTTTTAAAACCCATTTTCAATCCAATTTATTATTTCTGAAACTAATTGGATTGTTATTCTAGTTCATAACTAGTTCATTTTGAGAAAAAATATCTTTTATCTTTTCAAAGCTTGGAATTTTTCATCCAAAATCTTTCCAAATATTTTGTTATGATTTTACACTATTTTTTCATATTTTTAACAATTTTATTAAGGCACTTACAGTTGGTTTCCGATATCGACCACCTAATTGCATTCGTAGCGACCTTTTCTGATATTTATTTGGGCATAATTCCAAATCCAATTGTTAGATTTCAAATCTCTTATAATCATTGGAAATCTCTTTTAGATACGAACCCAATGATTCCGATTTTAAGAGAATTCGATGGTCGGATCTCCCTTTACGTCCATTTGAAGTTGATGGTCAAAATTCGCGGACGACCGCTGCACGGCGCGTTCTATTCAGGCCATTTTACATACATACATATATATATCATCGATTTTCATTTAAAATATATTTTATAAATTCGTTTTAAAACGTTTCCAACTTCATTTTCAATTTTAAATCAAAATTAAATGTTCCATATCATTATAATATTAAAATGGTAATATTTTCAAAATATCTGGTTTTGAAATCAATTTCCTTTTCGTATTCATTGTAAATGAATAAAATCGATCGACAAACCCGTTCGGGTCAAAAGGGCATTTACTACTTAACTCGGCTTCATTCACTTTAATATTTTCGTGTCCATCCAAAATCGGACATCAAAATCACATTTTAATTCTTCACTGAATATTGTTTTAAAATATTCGTTACTTTAGAATATTCTTTATTTTTAAAATATTCTTCATTTCAAAATCGGAATGTGACTCAATCAGTAACCATATAATTTCAATTATATGGATTTCATACATCGCAAGTATTCAACATTAATGATAAATAATCATTAATCATTCGAACATCATCCAAAGTGCAATTTACAGCTGTATAAGCGTTAAAATGAATAAATAACACTCATCACAGCCTGTCAACCCATCGATTGACATACAACTAAACAATTGGGATTAGTTTATGTCAAATAGTATCCCAATACCCGTGCGGGGTTTTCAACCAACAAATACTGATTATTATTTATGCATTTGGGCGATGTGTAAAATTTATTATCCCAATCAATATCAGTTAAATAGGTGTGCATAAGCAAGTCGTCTTACTTGTAAATGAATATTTATTCCATTTTATTGTTTAAATTATAAATGGATAATTATAATTTTAAATTCAACTACCACAATAATGTTAACATTATTCTAATATGTTAATCATCACAATCACAATACATAAATCACCAAATCATCCATATAAATAAATACTCAACTAACCAATGCCATTTACGGCGCCACAAGTGGTCATCGTGGAGTATGAAATCCGAGTGTCGGTAATATCCATACATCGCTTCCAATGATATGTGATTTGTGGGAATTCATGTGTTGAACTCCAAATAAATAACTACATGATAAAATATTGAGTGAGAATGAGTTCTCACACTGGGTTCCACTCTGCCAGTCTTTAGTTGACGCTTTTGGTACCATTTGGGTCTTTATTTTCCCCAAATTCAAATAAGCTCCACGTTGGACCCAGTTGATTTCATTGTGAAGTGGTTGACAAGAGGAATCCAATGCATCTGAATTTGTCCGTTTCTGATTTTGTATAGAGAAGATATGATGGTTTATACATTTTATTTACATAATTAAATAAGTAATTAAAATAAATAAAACTAATTGCATTTCCCAAAAAAATGGGCTGGTGTTTTCTTACATCCCGTATAACACTCCAGGTCGCTGCTTCTTATTATCGAACCCATTCATCGATATTAGGGTTCCCATTTTCCCATTCTTCAAGGCGTTAGAACTCGATCGGCCACCTCCACACGATGAGGCTTCGAGAGCACCACCTCCACCCGCCGCCATGAAGAACTCAGACCCCTCCCCGTCGCCTCTAAAACCGCACGCGAACTAGCCCGGTTTGAGCTCAAAAATCAAGCATGATGTTGAGAAATAATAGAACATATCTGTATGGATTTAAATATCCTAAAATTCTCTTCAATATTTGTTTTAGGAGTTTCAAAAATTGCTGAGTGGATCTAGAGGAATTGAGGCTTAAAATCGGGAGCAAAATCGCCCTTGATCATGTAAACTAGCGGCGCGCAGAACAATAGAAGAATTAGGGTTAACTTTGACTAGATTTTGACTCATATATATAATATAATTTAATATTATTAAATTCGAAAAAGGGAGATTTTGCATTCGAACCTCAAATCAAACCCAACGATTGTTGCCCTTAGCTAAATTACCCCAATTACGGACATAACGGGATATGTTTCGTGAGCCAATTTGACTGTTTAGATTGGTTTTTCTTTAAATTAAAATATAAATCATTATATATTGAATCTGTATGCACATTTTAATTTGTCGGGGTCATATACTGACTCCAAAAATTATAGAAAATTTATATCTAGCTATGTTTTGATGATATCGTCCTAACAAAACTAATTTTGTTGAATTTGGAGATCGTTTGAAAAATGCTCATTTTTCCAGTCGATTAAATTTAAACTGAATTGACCAAACGCGTTTAAATTTACCATGCTTGCATATTAATTCCAAAAATTATGAAATTTGAAACCTAGCAATAATTAGACATTCCAGATCAAACAAAAGTGGTTTCATCAAAAACAGAGGTCATTTGCAAAATGACTATTTTTAAGGGTTATATATTATGTTAAAATATATATAAATTCTATAGCGACTATTCAAAATTTTAAAGTGGACATAACTTTCAATTTATATTATGAAATCTAATTTTTCACATTCGTTAGGAAGATATAATTAAATAGATTCTAGCGTTTCTTGTTTTACTGAAATCCGATTTATACTGAATCATGTACATTCATTTAAAATTTAAAATCGAATTTTCAAACTACCGCGCCATTTCAGGCTCTTATATAGTTAAATTTAATATATATTTTCTTACTTCGATTTAAATAAAAATTTAGTCATTATAATGGTAAATAAACCATTTTAAATATTCAAAATACATTAAAATAGCTAAAATAAAATTTTAAATTGGTTCAGAAATCTCGGGTTGTTACAACGATATAGGTCATTATTTGAAGAGAAAGTAGAAATATAAAAAGAGGAAAAAGGGATTAAAGTTAGGATTTGTGGCTTGTTTGGGCTCGGATTTGGTTATCAGGGGCTAAAGAAAAGCAAGGGAAGGAGAAGAAAAGAGAGGAGCGTTTAGGATATTAGGGGTTTGAAATTTTCAGAGAAGATACAATGGAGGGGGAAAATTAAGAGAGATGAATGATTTCCACTTTTTTTTTTGAATTTTTTTTCAATTTGAAGAGGAAGAAGATAAATTAGAAATGTTAGACCTTGGAGGAGAAAGAAGCCAAGGATTACTTTGGGAAATTTTTTACCGAGAAAACGGGGAATGGGAGGGGATGAGAATACATGATATTTATTTAAAAGCTTCTCAACAGAGAAATCTCTTCAAAAATGTAACATAAGAAGTTTAAGGAACTTAATTCCGTTGTACCTATAAAAACCGAAAACAACATTCACCTAGTCCAAGCACAAACATAGACCACAAGAATAAGGGAAAAGAGGGTTGAAATGCATATGCAGACGTAATCGATTTTGTGCATTTTATAATGTAAATGGCAAATTCAAAGCAAACAAAAGCATAATTTTATGAAATATAATAAACAACTCATAGTTTAGTATAAATTCATTTAAAATATATAATTTTAAATTTTTATGACTTTTAAATTTTATATTGAATTCAAAATTTAACCAGTCTAGACCAAAACATACTTTTCCATATAATTTTACATTTTAGTAGATTTGGTAAATTAAAATATTCATTAATTCAATTTCATTGTTTAAATTTTAGCTTTTACAAAATTACTTAAATTCAAATAATACAAATTGAGTTGGACAAATAATTAAATTCAAATTTGATAAGCTGTTCAAACGGTACATACTATTGTTCATTTACATAATCAAATTCATTTATTTTATTCAGTTCAGAATAAACTGAAGTTTTAAAATATTAAAATTTTAAATTCAAAAAAATTTGTTAATTACAAATCTATTAAAAATTCAGGTTGTTTCAATCTCCACCACTCAGACCTTTTCATCCCAAAAAGGAAGTAGATAGAGAAAATAGAAAATAAATAACTTAATATGTATTAAAATCAACTGGGTCACATTTATCATCTTACTTATTTATATATCTTGAAATATATACTTAAATCAAAGGTTAAGACATTCTCAAACTTTTTTAAATAGTTTCAGGTATTCAATTGACATCTTAATTTACATAATATATTCATCTCACTTTCGAAACCAGAAAATAAACACTAATAATGCCATAGGCATCATATGAATCATTTTCAAGTGACTGGAGTGTGATCTTATATCTATTAAGTATATATAGAATTTAGCATATACGCTTATCAGATGCATGTCTAAAATCACCAAATACTCGATAGTCCAATATTAACGTCGAGGAAATTACTCAAAACCTTTTCTTTTAAAACAGAATAGATACAAAAAATTCCAACTATATATCATAAAAAATACATTTTAAATTACTTATTACAAATATCAAGTAGGAAAAAATTTATCTCTACCTCACTCATTTATTTATTAGGATTTAACTTTTATTCTTCAACAAATCTAATTAACTCAAAGTCTGTGAATGTATATTATATAATATTTCAAAGCAATACATATTGTAATACCATATATTGACATTGGGTTTAGTTTATTGCATAACTTCTTTCTTATGTCACATAAAAATTTCATCTTACTTTAGTTTTATTAAAGTTTACAATAACAATCCATTTAATTTAGTTTCAAATCTAATTACTATCACAAAATCTAACTAAATTAAAAATTATATTTGTATACAATTTCAGTTTATATCTAGTTCTACTTTCATTAAATCAAATTCACAACAATAAAATTTTACTACCCTAATATAAGTACATTTAAATTTATTCTGACCCATCCAAATCAAACTCCAATTTAAATAACTAAAAAAATTAAAATAGCAATGATACCTTTATTAACTTTTCAACATTCATAAATTAGAGTTACTAAAAATCATCTTAGAAAGTCCATCTAATACTTATAGGTTTACTTTATACTATAAATTTCAAAATCACCTTTTATTTGGGAATTATCATATTTTCACATAAGCAAAAATTTCATTTCATAAACATTCAAAAATCAAATTAATGTTATTATTTCATTTTCTTAATTCAAATTAGTGACTCATACTTAGTAAAGTTAAAATTTTCCATATATCAACTTAAAGAATTACAACAAATATGGCATATCATGAAATTATATATTTTGCTTTCTCAAAATCATTTCATACAAATTCAACAAACTGCTTTTATTTACAAATAGATCATCTTATAAATTTCTAAATACAACACCTTTTCAGATGCACATAATACAACTTTTATGCATAAGTTTGAAGCCTATAAGAACTAGAACTACCCATAGATGACATTACTGTAATTCTGACATACAACTTTTATGCATAAGTATGCAGCCATTAATCCATCCTTCAAACATGGCGGGCTCTCCAATTACTCAATACCCAAGTAAAGAGGGTGTGTTATTTCTATATAGCCACACCCATGCCATGACCCAAACTCACCTGTAAGGGAAGGCCCGGATTGAGTTGAGAACATGACAAATCAGAACACAAATGACAGAACATTTCATTGCTATTACAACAATTTACATCAGAGTACAAGAATATAACAGAGTATGAATAAATAATGTACATCAGAAAAATATCAAAGATTAAATTACATTAGCAGCGGAAAAGTAATAAATAACACAACCGAAAGAAATACAAGGATACAGTGCTTTCCGAATATAGCTCCAGCTGTAAATCCAGGATCCTAGAAAAGAAATATCTGCAAAAACTCAACTACTAGCTGCCCGTGTGGAAAATAGGGGCACCCAGAATTTAGGTTAAAACAATAAACTCCAGGTCAGTCGTGGGACTGGTGTGAGAACTAAAACAATTATTAAAACTTTACTTTAAAAATAAAGTAAATCAAGGGACCGTGCTGTACAACGCAAAACGGATTTTCTCCCAAGAATACCAGTGCATAAAACAGTTTATAAGCAACGCAGTGCTTTTTGAAAAAAATGAAGCTATTATAAAGCTCAGGCCCCATCACACAATGCAACGCAAGCCGGAGGATAGAGTTTTACCTTATAATAGCCAAACATGCTTGGTACGTTTAAAACAAATCATTTTGATATTACTATAAGTATGTAGTGTCAAAATCAACATCAAATATAAATGTATCAATTATAGACAGCATAGTACCCCATCCTACTATGTCGCCATACTAGTTCTGCAATTAAAACTGAAATGTCACGTATTGGAAATTGGATTTTCGTTATGAGTCAAGGCAAGGAATGTACTCCTCGTCGGCTTCGAGACACTCTAGAAAATGCCTTAGGGTTCCCCACGGTGAACCCTTGGATCTTCCAGGGCCGGTCCTCCCTTACGTTTGAGGATTAGTTATTAACGAACACACATTTCCGGGTCCTGTAGGACCTATCCATCGACTCCGTAGTGACGACATATCCGAGAGGCCTCGCTATCCAGCATCCACATAGGTAAAAAATATAATAAATGTCTGGGCTCCATACAATGATACCACCCATAGCTAGAAGGAAACATCATGCACTCCTTGGGTCCCTTATCCTGTTTTTGACTCATACCGTGGTGTGAGGCTCGCGAATTAACGCTATATACAAAGCTATGCTATTTAAAGTCGTGCTTTGATCATCAACCACATGAAAACTCTGCTTTTCAACAGATGTCTTGATCACTTGCATCTCAGCACGCCAAAATGACAATTCATGCCATGCAACTGATGTCTATTAATATATAACCTCTAAGCTCATACGTCTCAGAGAAGGGTGTTAAGCAAGAGAATAAATTCTCCGCCAACAAACAGATAAATATTTAATAGAAATCAACCAACACAGAATAAAATCCAATGTCAGACACACATCCATTTACTAGTTCATTCTGGGTCTGAACGAAACCGGAGACACCTTATTCCTCGTCCTATATGTCCAATAAAGGAAAGAGGTCCTCGCATATCCGGTCGATCTCCAAGTACGTCTGGACGATCACCATTTATTACCTTGTCATGGATGTACAACCCAATCAAGACATCAGTAATCATCCAAATGATGTGAAGAACTCCGGTCTTCAACCACCGTCTTCATCGTCGACATATCGTCGAATCAATTATTCAGAATGGGTATAAACCTGGCCTTTTCGATTAATTCATGTATCTTGTAATCAAGTGTTATAAAAACACAACATACGTCTCATTCCAATCCAGAATATTCTTTTATTCAAATATTCATGTCTTTTGGGAAAGGCTCCTATTAATTTTATCAAATATAAATTCTACTAAATTTATACTTTAATCTTCCTTTGGATATCAATTCTAAACCAAATTAAGGTTTATCAACTAGTCGGGATTATCGAGCCTTACCAACGTAATCATTTCTTTTATTATCTCAATCCCAACCTACTCATCCCATGGAGAAAAATTGGTAATACTCCATATCTAACACCATGATGTTATCGGTAAATTTAATTACCATTTCACGTTCAAATCAAATTAAAGCTTTAACTGTCGCCTAGAGCGAAACTGGTGATACTCCATTCTCGATCATTTTCCCAATTTGATAATTTAAATTATCACAATCACATTTCAATCTAATTAAAGATTCATTAAAAATCCACTTAGTTTTAATCTTCCAACAATCATTATCAATGATTATTTAACTTTGGGAAATCAAACATGTCGCATGGACAATCTACAACGTACCACTGATTTCTACCGATATATAACCTCTAAGCTCGTACGTCTAAGAAAAGGGTGTTAAGCAAGAGAATAATTTCTCCGCCACCAAACAAATATATATTTAGAAAATATCGACAATACAGT
The DNA here is from genome assembly GCA_030737875.1 of Allium sativum. Lineage (NCBI taxonomy): Eukaryota > Viridiplantae > Streptophyta > Magnoliopsida > Asparagales > Amaryllidaceae > Allium > Allium sativum. The sequence continues at coordinate 438,220,912 of CM060919.1, forward strand.
TCTAAATACAATGTTAGACATGTAGTCTTGTCTTTAACTGTGTTAAAGAACTAATGTCTTTTAAAACACAGTTCATGATAAACTCAAAATCTCATTCCATTAATTATGGAATCTTCACGGAAAACAGATCAATATATAATCGATATCAATTTCCATATCCGACTAATAATATAAATGGAATAACGAAAAGCTTTTTAAATTCCATATATATTAACAGTCTTCCTCCACAGAAGCTCACTTCGATTATTACCAAATCGAATTCCATTCGATTCCAATTTATATATTAAATTGGAAAACTTTACTTTGCAAAATTTCCATTAGATCTTAATAAAAAGATTTATAAATTCCAAATCATATTTCACTATTAATCGGGTTAAAGAACGAAGGTCGTTAAAAACATAGTCCACAATAAACCTTATTCGCATTCCATTTTATTCCACTTACTAATTATAATTGGAAAGTCTAATAATCTTAATTAAAAGATTTATTCTTTTCACACGAGTCTTAAGAACAGTGTTACTGAAGACACCACTCATGACAAACCCAAAATCCAATTTGATATTAAATATAAGACTCTAATCAGAAATTATATCGGCTTATATTCAATATCAAATTCTAAAACCAACACATATCGTATGGGGAATAACGATATATATCTATCTTCGAAATTCCTCCACAATATCCGTATAGTCACGGAATCCAATATTGAAATATTCCGTACATTATTTCTATTCATATCCATTCCAATTTACATAATGGGAATTTCTGGTTTTATTAAAACCCTTTATAAATCCAATTTATTTATTTAAAAATTATTGGATTTCAAATCTATTTAATAATTTGTTCATTTTGATAAAAATATATTTTTATCTTTACAAATATGGAATTTTTCATCCCAACTCTTTCCAAATCATTTTTTATGATTTTACAAAAATTATTAATATTTTTAATAATTTTATTAAGGCACTTTCAGTCGATTTCCATAAACGGTCATCGAACTACATTTACAGCGACCTTTTCCAAATTTGATTTGCACAGAATTCCAAATCCAACCATAAGATTTCAAATCTCTTATATTCATTGGAAAGCTCTTTTCATTACGAACCTAACGGTTCCAGTTTTAGGAGAATCCGACGGTCGGATCTCCCGTAATGTCAATTCGAAGTCATTGGTCGAAATTGGCGAATGGTCGCGGCGCGGCGCGTTCTATTCAAGCCATTAATATATATATATATATATAATATTTCATTCAAAAAGTATTTTATAAATTCTTTTTAAAACCAACTCCCACTTTCATTTCAATTTTAAATCAAAATTGAATACTCCTTATCATTATAATATTTAAATGATAATATTTTCAAAATATCTGATTTTGAAATCATTTCCTTTCGATATTCATTAAAAACATGAATAAAATCGATATAAATATCGTTTGCGTCAAAATGGCTTATAACTAATCAACAAGGCTTCATATATTTCCATATATTCGTGTCCATCCAAAATCGAACATCAAATTCACATTTTAATCCTTTACTGAATATTATTTTAAAATATTCGTTACTTTAAAGTATTCGTTATTCATGAATTGTAATCAGACCTAATCAATTACCATATAATGTTATTTATATGGGTTTCATACAATATATATACAAAACAATAACGATACACATTCAACCATCATCCAGAGTGCATTACACAACTGCATAAGCATTAAATATAAATAATTAATGCTTACAATAGTCTGTCAACCAATCGATTGACATACAACTAAACAATTAGGATTAGTGTACGTCAAATATCATCCCAATACCCGTGTGGGGTTTCAACCAACAAATACTGAATATTATATGTGCAGTTGGGTGATATGTAAAACTTATCGTTCTAATCAGTGTTAGTTAAATGGGTCTGATTTGTAAATGAATATTTATTTTCATTTCAGGAGAATTTCATGCCATTTATATTTACGTTAAAAATTATATTTTTAACGATAAAATATTTATTTCAACACCTGACTATTTTATATAGTTCATTTATTCAATAAAAATAATATTTTTATTGTTCAAACATTTTATTCAACACATTAATATTTTATACAATTCATATACACATTAAAAATTATATTTTTAATGAATAAATATTTATTTTAGAAAATTTCGGCATTATAACGGTGTGATATTAGAATCGGAGTAATGTTTGCATTACCCCTCTCCTGATATTGGCCTGCACCATACACAAACAATCCAGTCAATCACAAAACCACAATACAATTCATTTTCACAATACAATCAATTTTCCCAATACAATCCAGACAACAACCATGGTTTGTACAATAAATAGTATCGGGGGTTTCTAAGCCCCGTCTGCATCCTAGTATATATTTAACTGTAAAATAATTAGAGTGAGAAGGAGTTCTCACATTGGGATCCACTCCGCCGTGCTTTTTTGATGTTCTGATTCGTTGTTCTGATCCCAGATTTTGCAAACGAGCTCCAACCTTTACGCCATCTTTTTTCTAGCTTAAGCATGCCATTCCGGACTACTTTTGCGGTTTCGCCTAGTTGACTTTCTTCCGAAATTGCTCCATTTCGTCGGAATTCGCGAAAAGACATAAATCGGACTATTGATTTTGGACGTGTATTCTGAACAACTCCTCATTCCAAAATATGACTTTCATATAGCCAAATCAAAGAGAAAATCGTGCTCTTCGATTTTGGCACTAGGGAGTTTGTCCATAGGGGTTCGGATTGGAAGATATGGGCTCGGGAAGGTCATGGACTGTAGTGTATACACTAAAAATTAAAAAAAATTAAATTGGTTCTGAAATCCCGGGTTGTTATACCGATACTATATCATAACGGCTGATCCTTACAATCACTCAAGGCCCAAGGTGGATCCATTGATCAATTAATACCTTATTAGCTGATTTACAATACACTAATATAAATAAAAGGACACTAGCTACTAAGTCCTTCGAATTCAAGGCTTCTACCATTCATGCATATTCCAAAATCCTGCATAAGGCGAGAGATAGTAAATAGACACTTATTGCCTAAAGGCTAGATAGACGACTGTTAATCATTTATGACCCTCCCATAGTAGACCCATATGTTACTATCTAACTAACCTTATTAGGTAATCAGTAATCACTCAATACTTCCCACAGGATAGGTATTTTTATGAACATTTAGTACCTTATCCTAAGGCGAACTTTAACCTAGTCACTTACTGCCTAGAGGAAGCAAACTATCTTGAAGATTACCGATCTCGCACCCAATTGGCAATTTAATACTTCTCATTTATGAAGAGGTGAGCTATCTGATCATTTAATACTAGTTAAGGATGGGCCCTATGATGCTAGCCTTATGGAAAGGGTTAACCCAATCAATTAATACCCAAAAGGAGGATCCCACTACTTAATACCTCTAATCCTGAAGCTGAACACGCTATGATTATTTCCTTTTTCGTTTATTCTTTCGGAAGGGAGATGGGGCCTACAGCCACTTAATATCTCAAAGCTTGAAGTAAACTTTAAGGATAACTCACGTTATGCAATTAATTATCTGCACGTTACGGGTTCTTATGGTTAATGATTTCTTATATCAGTTGAACATATATCCGACTGATGGAAAGTGCAGACTTATGTTGCATAAGGCTACTGACCTCATGCCATTAGCCTATTAAGTCAAATCCTTATTAAATTAATTAAGGATATTGGTTTTAGAATTAAACTAGAATAGGGTAAGTAAATTTTTCTATGACTCTCTAGGATATTAATATTTTCTTATTGGACTTTGCATTTACTACAACTATGAATTCCCAAATTCCCATTAAATCCGCTTTAACTCAATTAATTACTATAACGGTCATATGCCAATAATTACCCTAATGGTATTATTTATTAAGGCAACATCCTATTAATTGTCATTTATATCAGTCTTATTTTCTTATTTTACTTGTTGTACCTTCCATAATCTTACTAACATTATTAAATTTTATTAGTTCTTATATAAGTATGTATATATATTCCCCTAATTAGAGTCACAACATTTATTCCTATCCATTTTCAATTCTAACCATGTGACATTTATTACTTATTCATTCATTTTCCCACAGCATTCATGGTTACAATATTAATTCCCTTTTAAACTTATATGTAACCTTTTAATTATAGCAATTAACTCCATACTTAATTCTAACAACTTAACAGTTACAAATATTGATTTCCCCTTATTATGGGAAATACTACCATACATACACACACATACCATATACACACACACACACGCACACATATACATATATATATATATATATATATATATTCCCATCAAAAGCGAAAACCATTCAAAACTTAAACACACAACATAAGTTTATTAGTAGCTTCAATTACGTAAGTTTGTATGAACAAGATTATAATAGTTATATATTTATTTATTTATATTTTCAGTGTGATATTTATGTAGTTACTAGTTATGTTATTTTAGTATTATTTCATATTCTAGCCCAAACTAATGACTAAACAAACCTTTTGTGTTTAATCTTGTTGAAATTCAAAATCTATATTAAAAGGTTACTTGCTGTAATTATTGTAAATTGTACCCAACTTCTAAAAAGGGAATGTTGACGTATTTCAAAGCACAAGAAATACATAATGTTTTATTTGGAATAATGATGTCCACCACTCACAAAATACATGAATTTACACATCTCTTCCTATATGGTTTGTTAATTTTTTTGGCAAAGCCGACCGGTTTTTAAGGTGACCGCAAACAAATTTTATTATAACTAATAATAAAAATCAATCAAATACAGGTGATTATTAGTTGACAATCAGCAATTCGATTTTTAAGGTGGACCATCCAGCGCCTACGACATTTGACGTGGGTCGTCCATGGTATCTATCCTAAGTTACAGTACATGAGCTAGCTAGAGTACTAGACTACTATATAACTCCATGCAGGGAGTAGTTACATATTGTGAAAACGGTAATTACATGAATAACATAGCATTATCTAGTGTTGAAATGATAGCATCACATACTAGATTACTTGAGCTACACATAAAGGCAAACTGGTTAGGAAAAATAGCAAATAACATGGGCAGAGAGGCCTTGCTTCGAGCCACACAAAAAAATGCATCTTCCAACGTACTGCTGTAGTAGCAAAAAGGAATTACTCAAGATCCAAAAACATCTATACCAATTGAATAGCAGCTAATTGTGCAGATTTCATGCCTTAACCAAAACATTAACTTTGAAGACCAGGGACAAGGCGGTGAAGACCTAGCGGTACATAAGCCACCATCGAATTACTCAAACATGCATCTCACACTCGAAAAAGGCTATGATCAATGTCGTAGCATCTCATGTATAGCCAATGAGTCGATGAAAATACATCCAAGTAAGAAACAGTGAACGAGCATACTACAAAATACATATTTCCGATCCGAGATCCATTAACTGAGGAAAAATAAATAAACACCTCAACATAACTCATATCAACCAAAAACACAAAACTATAAAATAAAAAAAACCAACAAGACGAACTACACTGCAAACATTGAAGACCCAATAGCTAAAATGAGCCATCACGAACTAAACGGCGAAATGCGAAATCAAATAAGCAAGAAGGAGTTTTTGCTTGCCGTGTAGACTCCACGTTAGTGTTAACCTCCCTGTAAATGTCTTGTTCACCGGTGGAATAACTCGCGTAAGCAAGTAGCATCCTGAATTAGCTACATTGCATAGGTAGGAAGGGTTTACAGTAGTGGTTTCAAGAAGAAGCGTGATCAAGAGATGAGGCGAAGGAATTGAGGTTAACTAGATATTAGATCGATACCATGGCAAAGCTTAGATCTGAAATTGACATTAGGGTACACCAAGGAGGAACCATACGTGATGAAATCAAGGATTTGAGGAACTAGAAATCTATGGAATTGGAAAAGAGATAAGAAAAGATTTTGAAGAGGTAGGGGTTAGGTAAAGAATATAAGAAAGATGGTAATTTTTCTTGTCACCATTTACGGTTTCCTCTACGTACTGTATGCCATTGTTTTTTTGTTGATATTTCTTGTAGATTTCAAATAAAGCATTTTTATTTAAAAAGGTTAAATTTACAATAATCAAGTAAAAAAACCCAAATATTACCGAACAAAAAAAGGCTTATAAATCTAAACAAATAAACTACAAAATTTATATAGTTTGCACCAAAATCCTATAAAACTAGAATAATAACATCACCAATCTAATAATACTTAGGGACTGACTTCCAGATTTAGGGTATTTACAATAACCATAAACTATCCAAAAGAATACAAAGTAAAAATACTAGAACTAAAAGGCCTACAAATCCATATCGTATTTTCACGTATACAAATTTCATATTTGATGCAAACAAGATAAATATGTTATTTTTAGACATAAAAATTCAGATTTGACACGAACTAAACATATATGATATTGTTAACAATGACTATATTTCCCACTCACCTGAAAGTCATTCCAAATCCAAATCAGAATATATCTTTAGGCTTATAATTTCAAATCTTACGTATCTGCAATTTATATAAAAAGGGAAATATATACACACAATAATATTTGTAGATTTGAAAGAAGAATTGGAAAAGGGGAAGGAAAATTATTAAAAGAATCAAGTATTCGCAAAACCAACCCTTTTTCACAAATTTGCATTCAATGTCTCCAATCCTTGTAAATATGATTTGTTTATGTTTATATTTTGGAAATGTTAGAAGCTATTGGAGAATAGGGAGTGGCAGAGCTTTATTGTTGCCTCCAGAAAATGTAAGCAAATAAGTGGGGGTCTGACCCTTTATTTATATCCATAGAAATGAACCTGAACCGTTAGATTTAATCCATAGAAATACATCCGTCGATATATATATATACATATATTTATATATATATATATAATGTATGTTTGTATGTATGTATCGATATGTATTATATATATCATAAACCTAGCCACCACTGACAAGCAACGACCAGGGGTTGACCCCCTGGTCGATCGCTCTGGTCGTCTTGCTCCAATGGATGTAGGTAATAAATGGGAAGATATATTAATATATTCTACTTATTTATTTACTGTCCATTTTGTATTTCATCCATAACTTTTCATACGGACTCCGTTCGTGAACTTACGAACAAGAAAATTGACCAGAATTCCATCGCGAATGCAACGGTGCAAATTCCATGGTCAAATTCTGTCATTTACAAAGATTTTATTTTCATAATATAACTAAATGACTAATTTAATTATTGCCAAACTCCCGGGTGTTACAACACTTGTTACTTTCAAATGATAAATTTCAACATTTATTGGTTAGAATCTAAAGGACTAATTGGGAGTATCAAATTTACAAATCAAAAAAATTTGTAAGTCGTTCATCTCCTATTATGTATAAACACATCGAAATTTTTTATATACATACATATACAATACATCAAGCAATAATGAAAATGAAAAAAAAATCTAAAACTTTGATTTTCGGACTACATTAATAACCAATTTCTCCAAAGTCCAATAAGTCAACCAAAACATGATTATATCATATTAATATCAAAATATTAACTTGAAATGCTAAATTTGGGTATTATGCAACTCTACCTTCGATAATACAAGAAGATGTAACAACCCGCTCAGAATGAGCCTAAGTTTCGACCTAGAAAAGGCCCATCGGAACTTAGAGCTATTCTACACGGATCATTGGTTCCTATAAAGAAACGCTAAAGACAAATATCACAGAGCAGTTTAAAAAAAGATCGGAATCTCGCAGGCGGTAGGGATAAAATATAATATCATAAAAACAGATGTACCATAAGTAAAAAACCATAATTTTCAAGTACGACAAGTCTTAGAGCATAACAGGTACATCAATAATTATCCCAAAATACATGACAACAACAACAACAATAATGCTGCCAAGAATAACTAAATATCCATTGAAAGGCTGCTCCTCTAAGGCATCACTGATCATCGCTGACGTAGGGTCCTCACCTACAAACCTGTTTGTGTTAAGAGAAGGGAGGTCAAAACATAAAATTCTGGTGAATGAAATACATATAAGCTAGGAATGACTATTTCCTATATTTGGAAGTGTAAATTCTTCGTGTTATGTATGTGAAAATAAACATGCATAATTAATCATATGAGGCGGACATCCTAACAGTTGCTTAAGGCCTGTATGTAAATCTAAGGCAGACGTACTTATAGTCACTTAATACCCAAAAACTAATCTAAGGGCGGATGTTCCTATAGTCACTTACCACCTCATGAGGTGGGATATACCTAGTAACTTAAGGCCATTTCCTAATTTATTAAGGGTGGACATCCCTACAGTCACTTAAGACCCTATGGCGGAATACTAGTCGCTTAAGACCTCATCCCTAATAACATCATCGTATATATAAACTTTCCTCGTAGTTGAGAAAGAGTAATGCCACCTAAGACCACGTTTAGGTAGAAATAAAATTTTCTTTTAATACCCTCCTGGTGGACTATCTTGTTACCATCTAGTTGTCCCTACGAGTGAACTCCTAGTCACTTAAACCCCCCCCCTTAGAAGGTGGTTCCTTTAGGCCATTTATATAAACCATCTCTAGATCAACACTCAACAAGCCTAAAGATAAGAAGCAAACAATACTTGGAGAACTACCCTACTCTTTAGCTATCATCTACTAGGACCATTTAATACCTTATTAGAGGATAGCGGACCAATGACCATTTAAGACCTTTGTAGGGGCGAGTCCCATTACCTGTGTAACAACCCTGAATTTTGGGGCCAATTTAAAATTTATTTTAAGTAATTTTAAATGAGTTTTGATATTTAGAATAATCTATTTTAAATAATAATGATCACAAATTTGGTTCAAATCGAAGTTAGAATGAATAAATTAATTTTAATTATAAAAAGAGTTAGAAATAGCGCGGTAGTTTGAAAAGTCAAACTTGAACTTTGACTGACCGTATAGGACGCAAAATTTAACGAATTTTAGTGAAACCAAAAATATTAGAATCTATTTAAAAAGATCTTTCCAACGAATCCGAAAAATCGAAATTTCATAGCGGAAATCAAAAGTTATGGCCAATTCAATTTTTAGAAAGGTCGCCAGGTAATTTGCATAGGTCAAAAATGCTACTTTTTAGATATAAAGGAATTTCGACTCGAAACCACTTCCATTGAGTTTGAAATGATGTTTCTGCATTGAAAAAGTATAAACACTTATATATTTCGAGTTTCAAAAATTATTTGTTTAAAAATGTATTTTTAATATTAAATATACTGGCCTGAAAAATAGCCATTTTTCAAAATGTCTCAGAATTCAACGAAATAAATTTTGTTGGATTCGTATCATCAAAAAAAAGCTAAAAATGATTTTTTTTTTTGGTAATTTTTAGAATTAAAATATAATTATAATTGATTTTTCAGTGTAAACGGGCAAATTTTTGACTTTAAAAATTCATTAAAAATTCATACGGGCTCAGAATTGAACGAAATTAATTTTCGTAGGTCCACTGCATCAAAACAAAGCTAAATATATTTTTCGAGAATTTTTGAAGTTAATTTGTGACCTCGGTGAATTTTCATGTACGGTATACATTAAAATATTAATAAAATAATATAATTATTCCAGAACTCATAATAAATTTCGGAATTGGGTCCTGTAACATGTTCTATTGCATTCAGAAGGCCTCAAAACCTTAAGAACGACAGTAAGTAGGCCTAAATCGGAGTTCGGACCAAAACGGGCCTTAACGGGCTAATTAAATTATTAACTAATGATTAGGAAAACCTAATATTATATTATAAACCCGAAATTACTGTTCACCGTCCTCTTCAAACGTGAATTTCTGCAGCCACCAAAGAACCCATAGCCTCCGATTTTTCAAACTTCGATTTCTCCTTCGTTTCTCAACGGAATTTAGCGTGTGAGTACTCATTTCGAAGCTCTTTCCGAGCTCTACGATCTCCGACAAGAATCACCTCGAACCGTGCCTCGACGAAACCGCCACAACCCTGCAAACCAGCCACGGTCGCAGCCCCCTGGGCCCCACCACGTCAGCACGCACCTCCCCATCTTCCTGGTGAAGAAAGCCCTCTCGTAGCTCTCCAATCTCCCGCAAACGGCTCGTCGTTTCGTCAACTACAACTCCAGAAAATCGAATTTGAAGTTTTGAACGTTCTAAGGTAAATTCTATTTCAGATTTCCCCACGCTTTTAAGCGTTGCTGCAGCAGTTGTTAAAGGCCTGATTTTGATTTTTCCTTTGAATTTGCATTGGAATTGTTCCAGATCCGAAACCAAGTGAATTCGAACATCAAATCTAATCGAACCTGAAGCATCTTCTCTGACCAAACACGGTGAGAATTTTATTTTTAATTAAATTTAATTTATTTAATTAATTATTTATTATTTATTCTTTGTTAAAAAGAAAATATTGACCGATTGGCTATGTAGTGTTATTGAAATACGGATCTAAGTTGTTTATGACCGTACGATGTTAGATCCGCGAATCTAAACGTTAGATCTGAAATTATTGGCTAATTAATATAGATTATTTGTTAATGACATTGAATCATGCTTCGCCGATTTGTCATATGCCAAAATATACACCACCCTGAATATTATCGTGATGTGAATTGTTAGATGTATACTTGTTTGGGTATTTGAATGTGGTTGTTGATTGGATGATATAAATTTACATCTTATGTTGTAAAAATATAGAATTTGCGATGATTTACATTTTTATAATGTAAACCAAAATTTTGGAATTTACGATGATTTACAATTTAGTATGTAAATCAAAATTTTAGAAATTGCGATGATATACATTTTAGTATGCAAATTAAAAGTTAAAAATTAGCGATGACATGAATTGACAGTTTATTTTGTAAATTTAATATTAGAATTTTGCGTTGACATGAATTTACATTTTATTGTGTAAATTCAATATTAAAATTTGGCAATGACATGAATTTACATTTTATTTTGTAAATTCAATATTAAACTTTGTGACGACACAAATTTTACATTTTCTTATATAAATTATAGTTAGAATTTTGCGTTGACACAAAAATGATTTTTTTTCTTATGCAAATTAAAGCTACAATTTTGCGTGATATAAAATTTACATTTTCTTATGTAAATTAAAGTTAGAATTTTGCGTTGATACACAAATTTACATTTTATTATGTAAATTAAGGCTAGAATTTAGCGTTGATATAAAATTTACATTTTATCATGTAAATTAAAGTTAGAATTTGGCGATATCGTAAAGTTTACGTTTTATTTTGTAAATTTAAAGTTAGACTTTGCGATGACATTAAAATTACATTTTGTTTTGTAAATTTAAAATTAGAATTTTGCAATGTCATGAAGATGTATATTTTATTATGTAAGTTAAAATTAGAATTTGTGATGACATGAAATTTTACATGTTATTATGTAAATAAAGTATTTTCACCGTATGCATAAATGTACATTATTTTTACTGTACATAAAAAGAGGAATTTCACCGCATGATAAAAATTACATTTCTCTTTGTAATTAAAAAGAGGAATTTCACCGCATGATAAAAATTACATTTCTCTTTGTAATTAAAAAGGGAATTTCACCGCATGATTGGAATTACATTTTTCTTTGTAATTAAAGATGTGAATTTCACTGCATAAAAAAGTTTCATTTTTCTATGTAAATGAAATATGAGTTTGCATTATATGTGAAGTTACGTTATTTTAAAAGTAAATGAAATAGAAACCTCACCCGTATGTAAAATTTGACATTATTTTACATGTAAATATAGAGTAGAGTTTGCATGTAGATTAAAGATTACTTTTATTATAAAGAAGTAGAATGTACATGGTGAAATAAAATTTACATTTTATTTTATAAGGTAAGATATATAGAAATCCATCGTATGTTAAAATTTACATGTTTATAAATGTAAATAAAAAGGAATTTAACTGTAGGAAGATTTACATTTTTTTATGAAATAAAAAGAATGGACTTTACATTGTAATTAAAAAGTCAATTTTACATTGTAAAGAAAGAACGGATTTCACATTGTAATTAGAGAATGAAGATTTACATTTCCTTTAATGTAAATATACATGAATTTCACCGTATGTCCATTTTATATTATTTTTAATGTAAATTATATAGTAATTACAATGTAGGATAATTTTGCATTATTTTATAATGTAAATAAAAAGGGGATTTACACTGTAGGAAATTAACATTAGTTATAATGTTAAGATAAAAGAATGATATCGTAGGATGAATTGACATTATTTATAATGTTAATAAAAAGAGAATTGACCGTAGTATAAGTGGCATTATTTATGATATAAATAAAAAGAAAATTTACCGTAGGATAAGTGACATTATTCATAATGTTAATAAAAAGAGAATTGACCGTAGGATAAGTTACGTTATTTTATAATATAATTCAAAGAAATTTAGACCGCATGACATGAATTACATTTATTTATGTAATTTATAAATGAAATTAGACCACACGACATAAATTACATTTATTTATGTAATTTATGAATGAATGAAGCCCGCATAATATAAAATACATTTTTATATGTATTTTATGAATGAATTAAAACCTCATAGAATATAAATTTACATTTTTGTTAATGTTAAGATAGGAATTTACATTGTATGAGAAATTAACATTATTTTTGGTGTTAATAATAGGTAATTTACAATGCATGAAAAATTAACATTTTTAATGTTAATTAAATAGTAAGTTCACCGTATGATGAAATTAACATTTTTAATGTTAATATTATAAAAATTATAACGTATGATGTAATTAACATTTTTTAAAGTTAATATTAATAAGTAATTTTACCGTGGGATAAAATTAACATTTTATGTTAATAATGAGTAATTTCACCGCATATATGAATTTACATTATTGTCAATGTAAATTAAATAGTAAATTTAACCGTAGGATGATTAACATTATTTTTAATGTTAATAAAGGGTAATTTAACCATAGGATAAGTCAACATTATCTTTAATGTTAAAATTAAGAAAATATGCATCGTAGGATGAGTTAACATTATTCTAAATGTTAATATAAAAAGTGTATATACCATAGGGAAAAATTTACATTATTTTAATGTTAAAATAAAGGAATTCCACCGTAGGATGAGTTTACATTTTATTCAATGTAAATAGGTAAGAATGCGACATGTAAATGCAAGTTTACGTTTTATTCAATGTAAATAAGTAAGAATGTGACATGTAATTGCAAGTTTACATTTTATTAAATGTAAAGAAAACAAGAATGCAATATGTAATGAAAGTTTACATTTTAATTAATGTAAATAAAAATATGATTTTGAGAATGCGTCGTTAAATAAGAAGTTTGACTATTTTAAATAATTAAAATAGAATGAATTGTTAATAAAAATATTATTAACGAATAAGAAGGATTTTCAAATTATATATATATGTATATATATACGAGGATTGTTTGGGAAGTCCGAGATATTCTCATCCCAAATTAATCCAGCGGCGTTAAAGATCGAAGTAAGAAGACGACGCATGAAGACCGTAAATCTTCCCTCGAATGGACAGCGATCGAGACCCTGAATTGACTTGCTACCAATTCATGGGTCAAGGTCATTGCCCAGACGTACGTGTTGGTTTCACGGATTTGACTTTCGTTCATACCCAGAGCATAAGTTTAAATGGATGGTGTGTCTGACATCGTACTTCGTTATATATCATATTGTTGATTTTCTGTTAATATATAAATATTGGTGGTGGAGAATTTATTCTCTACTTAACACCCATTTATGTATTGATGGAGAAGCAATGGTATGGTATGGAGTGACGATGTGGCATGCCAAGATGCATGTGATCAAGGCTTTGTTGAAAAGCAGGCCTTGTGGGATGATCAAAGCATAGCCTGTTTAGGCATAGCTTTGTGTATGACGTGACTTCACGAGCCTCACACACCGGCGGAGTCTAAAACGGGAGAAGGGAACGCAGGGAGTGCACACGTTTCTTTCTAGCTAGAGTGGTGCCAGGGACCTACCAGCGTTGGCATTTATTCATTGTGGTTGTTGGATTGTTCGAGGCCTCGGTTTATGCGGTCGCCACTGGCCGTATTGTAGGTCCAAAGGGACCGGGAAGCGTGTGTTCAGGCATAACTAATCCACAAAAGTAAGTGTGGACCGGCCCTGCAGCTATCCAAGGGTTGGACAGAGTACCAATCCTAGGGCATTGCTAGAGTGTCTCGAATCGGTAAGGATCTCCTCCCTAGCCTTGACTCAGATAGAAATCCAAATTCCAAATACACCCTACGGTTTTGATTGTATTACTAGTATGGAGATATAGTAGGATGGGGTACTATGTTTCCTAGGATTGATACATTTATTTTGAAATGTTTTTATTATACACTAATAATAATATTAAACTCGTATTTGCCGTATTTAGCATGTTTAATCACCATAAGGGAAAACTCTATCCTCTGGTGTGCGTTGCATTGTGTGATGGGACTTGAGTCTTATGGTGATTCCATTTTTCTAAAAAGCATTGCGATGTTGTACGTTCTGACACTTTAAATTATGCACGACAATCCATTGAGTAAACCCGTTCAGCATTAGCGGCGTGGTCTTTGGATTTGCCATATTATTATTACTAAACTAGTTATGAATTCTCATACCAGTCCCACGACTGACCCGTAGTTTGTTTCACCTTTTTGCAAACTCGGGTGCCCTCTTTTCTACACGGGCAGCCAAGTAAACAGGTTCATTCTTTGCATGGAGTCTTCTTGGAGTTGCTCATTATCTTTGCTTGGACTTGCTTTTGCGGAGAGGTGATGACTGGGAGCTTTGAGGACAGCTATCATTTACTTCTATTGCATATTTCTATCTTTAAGTTCAGTCATTAGACTTGTTTCATTTTGTATTGCTTATTTTGGGAGTTGGAACTTATTTTCATTTCTGCAAACTTGATGTAATAATTTGGATTCTGTGACTGTTGGGATTCTGTGGTTTATGACATTATATTTTCGCTGCTATAATGTTATTATTCTATGGTTTTTCCTCTGCTATGTTGTATCAGTGATGTGTATTGTTATATTTATGTTGTATTCCATATGATTATTCCTTACTTTCACCTAGTGGAAGTTTGGGGTCATCACAGTTGGTATCAGAGCTTGTCCTAAATCGAGGAGTGAACCTTAGAAATGGACCTTGTCCTAACTACCTAATACGTTAAAATGGTAGGTCGTTCATTTAATACCTTTTCCAAGGCAGACTTACTTCATACACAAATATATATACATATATATAAAGAGAGAGAGGAAGGTTATATGGCACCCCTCTTTTTTTGAACTCGTTTGCTCCGTAACTGTAGCCATGCCTTTATAATAAAAAAGGTTAATGGAGGGAGAGAGAATTAGTTGGAAGAGAGAGAAATGAGAATGTGTAGTGGAAATTAGAAGCCTATAGGGGTGTTGCACTATTTTCGGTGCTCTTGATCCTATCTCATACACACACACTAGACATCTCACATTAAGCCGACCACTTGTAGAGATTGGATTTGTTGGGCGGTTTCTTGCAAGCTTCTACTACAAGTTAGGCATAACCTCATATCATAGTATAATAATTATAATGGCCAATGACACTTAGACTATAACGACCCATGTTTAACGTACCGAAGGATCGTAAAATGTTTTTATTTAATTCTACAAGGGTTGATTCATTCTCATCTTTTGATATGTTATTCATGGGGATGTGGGACATGTTCTTGATTTTTAGTAATTTTGTTTGTGACCATATTGCCCTTATTATTATTTTTTAGGACATAACATTTGAATGGGATCGAGTCAAAAGCTAGGATCAATCTCATTGGATCAGGAATGGTGTTTCCAATTCCGTAGAGTGGTCACATTATGGATTTGGCTGAGCGATTTAGGAGAAATTGTTGTTTTAGTATTGCTTGATTTTTGTAAAGGCTAATTAGTCATTATGGGATAATTAGTGAAGCCCATTAAGCTAGGGGTTGTTGGCTATAAATAGGAGGATAGGGGTAAAGAGAAGTGGTTAGTCTCTTCATTTCCTCATTTGGTTGGGTGTTTATGATTCATCAGCCCAATCAAATACACCTCCATTCCATTTTAATTCATATATTTGTAAACTAGGATTGAAGATCAACATCAAGGAAGCGTAGACCGCATCAATTGGACTGATTCGGAGGCTCGCTGCTCTTCGCTGTCTGGAGATATATATTATTAATTTTTGGCTATTTTGTGGATTTGGAGAGTGATAATCATCTCTCACACGGATTCGATCGAGTATATGATTTTGTTTGATCTTAATTTCATCCATACAAGTTATATTCACCTAGATCTAATCAATGTATATTTTGAATTAGGATCACACCATAGGATCTAAATTATTAATTTTAATAGTAAATTCATATGTTAACATTGAGATCATATGTTCATCATAAACTATACGCAAGTTTATATCCAATTATTGATTTATTTATCGTTATTTCATGATTTGGTAAATTGGTATGATTGTGTACTAGTTAGTTGTTGTTATACTGATTATATAATGGTTGTTTATTGTGTTATTGATTTTTTGGTATAATTGGATGTTTTCGATGAACTGTATGCATATATTTTCATTGTTAAAACTTAGGTTGGTTGGTGGGAGCAAATCGAAGGTTCAGCTGGTCAGAATCGGATGAAACTTGACAGGGAAGCTTTAGAGGAAGAGTCGTAGAAGCCTACAAAGATTGGGCTCCGAACTCTAATGTTTTGATGGGTCACCTACGACCTAGGGTCTTGGTTCGTGTTGATAGATGGATCAGGTCGGTGATGAAGTTCGGAGCCGCGTGAATGGTTCAATCAGCAATGGGTTGGCTTAGTATTGGTGGGTCGGATGAGGGACTGTGTGTGGAGTTTGTGGTGAGACGGGTTAGTTTGTGATGGACTTAGATCGGGTCGTGGAGAATGAATTGGTCGAAGACATGAAGCCCTGGTGAAATTTGGATATGGGGATTGGTCGTTGGACATTTAATCACTCGATTGTTGGGTCAGTTCAGGGACGTGTCAGGTGCGACTCATGGGGTGCGACCCATAGATGGTCGTGAGGGATCCAGAGATGGTTTATGAGCGATCCATCATATATTAACCAGATGAAGGTGATTTCTGGTGAGATTTTTGGGCATGTTTCAGGAAGGCTATATATGGAGTTTTGTAGCCGTTGGACCTGACATGATCAAGATGAGACTCGGCGAATGTTGTGGCTTCGAGGTTGAATTCAGATGGAATGTTCGTAGCAAGGTCGAGTGATCATTGATCATGGGATGATGTAACGAGGTTATGAAGACGACTCAAAAGGTTGTTTGAGCTCGTAGATAATGGTTTGCTCGAGAAGGCGCTTGAGCTTATGAATATATTCGTCAAGGTGGATGACTAGAGTTGAAGAGTCGAGGGATCGCCATTAGTCGGAGGTTCTAGTGGACTTCAAGTAGGGGTATAATGAGGGCACCCAGAAGACTAGGTGATTAGTCGAGTACCCTGGGCAGTAGCGATGGGCCTATATACGAGTCACGATGGCATATGAGGTTTTGTTAGAACCAGATTTACCATTATCTCTTGACGGGTGGCAGGATGGGTTATTCATATGATTAACGATGGATTCAAGGCAAGGCAGACGGTGATAGCCAGGGTCGTGGATGTTATTGTTTGCTTGTATCAGCTTGTGTGGATTTTTCAACGTTGAGGGAGATATTTCTTGGGTGCTTATCTGATATTGGTTTTGGCCTTCAGGGTTTGTGCTCGAGGGGTATTAAACTTGATTAGGAAGGTCCATGCTTGATAATTGGTTGCTATAAATGTCACTATTTGTTTCTTATTTAGTACTCTAGGAAGGCTATCGCCGTAGCTTGAGGAAGTGAAGTGGGATTGGTGAATCCTATTATGTTGATGTATTGGGTAGATCAGATGATTGAACTGCCTAATATCCATATACTTTATTGTTGATGTTGATAGTTGTTTTATCGCTCATTAACACTGTCATCTGACTCAAGGTTTTATGTTTTCTCTTATTACCTTGGGTTGTTCATCAATGTTGTTGATGGGCAAACCAAGGGACAGGTAGTTGATCTTAATGAAGATTATGTTGCTGAGCGACGACGAGATGGAGGCTGATGTATTACTATCTACTATACATACTTGTTGTTTCTGCTATTGTTGCTGATATGTTACTCTAAGTGTGTAACACCTCATAATTTTAACAACACTAAAGAGAACAAGTTAAATAATATTTAATTTAATATTCATAATTAAGGGAAATAGACTATGCCATTGCGTCCGTCTCAAAATTCTAGTCAAGGTAGACATTCGGTTTGCATACAACGGACATCGTATGAAGAAGTTATTAAGCTTTAAGTTTGCATGCATACAAGAAGAATATATATATATATATATATATTCAAAGAAATTCAAATTAAAAAAATTCGAATTAAGGCACGCGTTTTTGGAGGGAAAGCCGACCGTTTGGGGTCGACCCGAGACCTCAAAACCTAGTTTTATTCATTTGAAAAATAATGGTGACGGCGAGGCTCAGCTGCAACTTCAATTAAACTGCCTATTCTTCTCCAAAATCAATACAAAGAAGATTATACATATTCAAAGATTGGTACAATAAGATCAACGTGTCCTTCTCAGTTATTTGGATCCATTTTCTTATATCTATTCACTGTGAGTTTATGTTATTTTTAGATCTAAATATTTAATTGACAATCTTGATAAGTATATAAAAATTGGATCTTGAATCATCACCTAAATCAGTTCTATTATGACATTTCGCCAGATCTTTTCTTATATGTTTATATTGCCACCATGTCAAATCTTGTCATAATACGCCTATTCAGTTTTTATGCATGTTTCTATCAGTTAATTATTGATTCGTTATTATGCCTACTTTTGACTCTCTTCTCTCTCACTTTTCCCTTTTTATTTTTTTATAGCCAGGCTACCTTCGAGCCTTGGCCTAACACTGAAATATGCAAACTTGCGAAATTGGGAATCGTTGGGAAAAACGTGAATTGGTGCATAAATTGGAACATATGTGAATATTAAATTAGGGCATAAATTGGAACATATGTGAATATTGAATTGGGGCATAAATTGGAACATATGTGAATATTGAATTGGGGCATAAATTGGAACATAGGTGAATATTGAATTGGGGCATAAATTGGAACATATGTGAATATTGAATTGGGGCATAAATTGGAACATATGTGAATATTGAATTGGGGCATAAATTGGAACATATGTGAATATTGAAATTGGGCATAAATTGGAACATATGTGAATATTGAAATTGGGCATAAATTGGAACATATGTGAATATTGAAATTGGGCATAAATTGGAATATATGTGAATACTGAATTGGGGCATAAATTGGAACATGTGTGAATATTGAATTGGGGCCTAAATTGGAACATACGTGAATACTGAATTGGGGCATAAATTGGAACATATGTGAATATTGAATTGGGGCATAAATTGGAACATATGTGAATATCGAAATTGGGCATAAATTATATATCGATTTATGACTTAGGAAAATGGCACATTAGGAATAATGATATGTGAATTGAAAAGGGGCATGGGAAAACCTATAATTGAAATAGGATAATTGTTAATATGAATACGCCTAAAATAATTAGAACAGTAATAACGCTTAGACACGAGGTTAGATTGCGCTTGTGGTATAAATCTGCCCGGAGCCGCCCGGCATATCCAGCAACCACAAGTGGCTAATCTAATGTGAGGGGTCTAATGTGAAATGGCACCACGACATGAGGTTAAGTCTAAACTTGTGGTTTTAGTCTGCCTGGAGTCGCCTGGCATATCCAGTAGTCATAAGTGATTGAGTTAATGTGGGAGGTCTAGTGTGTTAACATGTATAAATGAAAAGATAATGACAACATGTTAAATTAAAATACTTAACTTGTTTGAATGTAAAAAAAAGGTGTTATATATGAAGCTAACAAATGGAATAAAGGTCAAGTAAATTTATACGAATTGATGGGGTTAAGTAAATATGAAATATGTGGGGTCAAGTAAACCTGTTAAGTTTCTGTGGGGTTAAGTAAACCTGTTAAATTTGTAGGGTTAATTAAACCTATTAAGTCTGTAGGGTTAAGTAAACCTATTAAATCCGTGGGGGTTATACGAACCTGTTAATCTAAAAGACTTAACTTGTTACATTCGTTGGGTTTATAGGGACCCGTTAACTTGTAAAGTTTAACCCGTAAATCTGTAGGAGATTATGCGAATATTTTAAGTCGGTTAGGCATAACCTGTCAAAATTCTAGTTAGTTGGGGACACAAAATCTGTGGGGGTTCGCTTGTTTCATCTGTTGTGTGGGACCCTTATTAGTCAGTAATCCATTCTGGTATTAAAAGGTGGACCCCGCACTAGGTAGGGGTCAGGGCACGCTTGCTAAATTGATTGTAAAAGGTTCATCTGGGAGGAGGTGTGTACTAGCGTGTTCCAACTAACTCATGTGCGTGCATGAGTACGACCTGCTTCTGGGAAAATAAGTCGCTGCAGCACCAGTAAATAGGTTTGTGTCCATCTGTAGGTTGCCACTTTAGGAAATAATACACCCTACTGTGGGCCCGACACATGTTATTTACGGAATAGGGAGCCAATCGATTGGGCGGTAGTATTTAGGGTACATCTAGTCCTGTCTGTTTCTGTAGGGTACCTGTATTTCTGTTGGATTTAATACCCATTACTTCTGTTTAGCTACCAGTTAAATCTGTTTGGGGTAAAAACCCGTTACTATAGTACACCTAAAACTACCATTATGTTTTTGTTGGGATCATCCTATTTCTGTTGTGTAATTAGGGAGTATGTAATCATGTTATGTATCTGTTATACTAGTATTAGTGTAGAGAAAAGTATTAGAGAAGCGTAACCTATTCTGTTCTGTTCATTCTGCTTATCTTTCCCAGTCTGTTATACTTGTCTTATTATTGTTATCTATCCCTCCAATTTATATGCATGTCATGATACTTTTACTTATTTATATGCTAAAAGTAACTGGACTCGCCAGACTTTATGTCTGACCCTTTTTGTTTCCTCTTCTTTCTTCCCCCCCAAAAGGTTCGCAGGGTGGGATTTCTCAGGCTTAGTCAGGACTCGGTTATCATCTTGCTTGGAGCAACTTTTGAATTATTGCTCAGTTTCTATCTTTGCTACTATGGCTTTGTCTCTTTTGGGGAAATATGCTTTTTATGTATTTTCTGTACTCTGATGGTACAAGACAGAAGTTTTACATTATTGTAATCGGGTTTTATGTAGGTTCAGACTTATGGTATTTTTGGACCATGATGTTATGACTTATGTTTGAAATAAAATTTAAATTCCGTTGTTGCTTTTATATCTGTCTTGTAATAATTCTTTTTTTTACCTATAACGCTTCACGAAACTTAATGCATTCCTTTAGTGAGTGACATTAACGGACGTGGGGTTTCACACTTGTTATCAGAGCCAGGTTACCAGATTAGATAAAGGTTTTTGAAAATTATTTTCAAAAAGGTTTTAAGAAAGCATTTTTCCAAAAATAAAAGTCTATTTTGAAAAACATATTCCCCCAAAGCCATATGTAATATCCTTCGATACTTTGTCTAAATCTCTTTCCTTTTCTTTTTCAGCATGTCTGGGGAGCCTAATATCCCAGAGGGCATTACGATACTAGGTTGGTTCCGTAGGTATCTAGAGGTCACGACGACTGTCGGTGGTCAAGCCGACGTTCCTCCCCCAGTTTCACTCGTCGTTCCTCCTCCAAGGGAAGATAATTTCGCGAAGACCTGCAAGGATTTCTGTGCCATAGGAGGGAATCCATTATGTGGAACCGAGACATTCGTAAAGGCAAGGAATTGGCTCAAGGATACTAAGGACTTGTTTGTAATCTTTGATGTAGAAGACCAAAGAAAGATTCAGTTAGCTGCCTGGCTACTGAAAGATAAAGCTTCATTCTAGTGGGAAGTTACCCAGGCTGGACGTCCGGTGGAGACATGGAATGATTTTAGAATGAGATTTGAAATGAAGTTTCTTTCCCAAGCCGAGAAAAGCATGCAAATGGAGAGGTTTTTGGCGCTCAAACAAGGAGACATGACTGTTGAAGAATATGTGAACAAATTCAACCAGCTAGCTAGATTCGGTTTGGAACTAGTAGATACTCCACATAAGAAGGCCTTGTGGTTTGTTAAAGGACTAAATGAACCCCCTCATGGGTTAGCTATGTCCCATATTCCAAAGGGAGCAACTTTTGAGAGGCTCGTTGATATGGCCTTAATGCATGAGGAAGATAAAGCTGAAAAGAAGGAAGTTAAGGTTGAGGAAACACAAAACAAGAAAATGTGGCCCCAGAAAGAACAACAACAAGGGGGAGGAAAGCACGACAAAGCTCGAGCCAAAAAGAAATTCCATTGTTGCGGGAATGTGGGTTATTTGGTCAAAGACTGCAGAAAAAGGAAGAATGCTTGTTTCAACTATGGTGAAGTCGGACACTATAGTAGGGAGTGCTCGAAGAAGCAAGGGCAAGACCAAAGGGCAAGATCTTCTAGAGGGCATGTGCATGCTCTCGTGGCTGGTGTACCGGATAGAGGTAGGAAAGTTTATGTTGAAATTTGATTTTCTCTTTCCAATCATCCTGTTATAACTTTTTAATTTAGGCGTTTCACATTCTTTTATATCTAATTTTGTGATTAAGTCTCTGCACCTTAGTACTAGTATGTTTTTGGATCCCGTTGTTGTCTCAAACCCTATTGGGTGTACAGCTCATCTGTCTATGATTTGTCGGGGTTTGAGAATATATATGTTTGGCATTGAATTTAAATACGACGCATATGTACTTGATTTTATAGGATACTGTCTGATTCTAGGGATGGATTGGCTAGCCATGTATGGTGCCATTCTAGACTGTTAGAGAAGGGTCATTAAATTTCTGACTTGCCATGGGAAGACCCTCCAGATTTCTTGTGACCCTAAGGGGTCTGTCATGCTTAGTTTCCTTAGAATCTCTTGACGCAACTATTTATAATCTGCAATCTATATCAGTAGTCCGTGAGTATTCAGATGTTTTGAGGAGGTTAGGGACTTACCTCCGGGGCGTGAGATTGATTTCTGGATATACCTAGTGGACAATGCAAAGCCAGTTGCATTACCTGTGCGCTACATGGCTCCAAGGGAAAGGAGGGAGCTCAGCAAACAAGTAGGTGAGGTACTTGAAAAGGTGTTGGTTAGGCAAAGAATATCAGAATAGGGTGCTTCGGTCGTCTTTGAAACTAAGGCGTACAGCTCTCTTCGCTTATGTGTGATATTCGTGATGTTTTTCCATATTTCTTGTTTACGGAAGTGTCTGCACGATGTAGCAGAAGTAGTTGAGCCGAGTACGCTTGAGGAAGTAGAGGTCGAATGGAAGGCGACAATTAGATGAGTTCCTAGCCATATTCCTGGATAAGAGGTTAAGAAGCTACGAAACTAAGGGGTCAGGTTGATGAAAGTTTAATGGGAAGATGATCAAGAGGACGCAACTTGGGAGACTGAAGAAAAGATTTGTGCTTCGTACCCTTTTCTTTTCAAGGGAATGTTCTTAACTTCTTTTCCAAAGCTTTTATTCGTACTTGCTTCTGTCATTTGTGTAACACACCGAATTTTTAACGACATTAAAGAGAATAAATTAAATAATAATTAATTTAATGTTTAAAACTAGAGGAAGTGGACTACACCATTGCGCCCGTCTCAAAATTCTGGTCAAGATAGACATTTGGTTTGCGTAAAATGGACACCGTATGAAGAAGTTATGAAGGTTTTAAGTTTGTTTATGCACAGAAATATATTATATATACGCATGCGTCAGAGGTGAGCTAGAGATGTGTCAGAATCCTATCCAGTGGATTCAAATTCGAAATATTCCTCTGAGCGGCAAAATTTCTGCTCTGGGGGGTCAACCCCCTAGAGGGGTTTCGACCTACGGGTCGACCCACCCACAGGGGTGTCGACACCCCTAAGGCTGAGGTGGCACTCGGTTTCGGGGGGTCTGGCAGCTATATATATGTGTCATATTTCTCATATTCTCTTCATTGGGAGTTATATAGGCCATATGCTGCTGGAGTGCGAACAGAACCGTTTCTACAACAACATACTCTACAAATCCAATTCAGAATTTCTAGATCCGTTCTTCCTAAATTCTCTAAACCTAACGCTGTCAGTTTCTAGATTACTTTTAGGTTTAGATAAATAAAAGTGTGCTTTGGTGGACAATGAATTGGATATGTTGTAAAGTGTGATTCTGTGTTAATATGAAATTTTATCCTATGTCATGATAGATCTAATATCCTAGATCTAATATATATGGTGATTCAATTACGATGTTTATATGGATATTGAATTGTAACCATGTTATGATGGAAGTACATCTATTAATTTGGATAATTGTGACATTACTTGGATCTAGACCTTTATGTTAATCACCTTTCACCCGTCATATTGTGATACATTGATATATATTGTAAATTTGACATGTGAATCTACTTTTGATCTAAACATGTTGCTATGTCACCCTAACTATGCTAGATCTAGGTAATTGGACACCTAATGTTAAATCTAGATCTCATTATGCTTTCTTAAACATCATAGTGATTGCCATAAGTTACTAGTTTGATGTCCACTTTATTATGAAGTTAATCACATGTCCATTCACTTTGCTACTATGCCAATTTATGTTCATGTTTATGCCAAGACATGTTGAAACTACTACCCTCGTCATATTCCCTTTTTATTATTATAGCTAGGCTATTTTATAGCCTAGATGCCGCCAAAATAACGTACGAATATGTTAGAGAGAGAACCAGGGAAAAGGGGGCTGTAATTGGCATGATTTATGTAATGTTTAAATAGAAAAGGACATGTAATTCAAAAGGGGAAAACATAGAAATAGTTAATTATAATGACATAGGTAGATTTGGATTAATTTGGAATGTTTCGTAATTTACAATTAGGAATTGTAAATTGCACTTATGACATGAGGTTAGGTTACATTAGTGGTGGAAGTATGCCCGGACCCGACCGGGATATCCAGCAGCCCCTAATGTTGAACCTAATGTGGGAGGTCTAAGTACGCAAATATGAATCGTGGCTAAGACATGAGGTTAGGCCCAATTGTGGAATAAGACTGCATGGACCCTACCGGCATATCCAGCATCTGCACGTTGTAGGCCTAATGTGGGAGGTCTAGCCCATTATAACCATAATCGGACATGGTAAAGAAATGGACTACTTAGCCAAATTTAGTATGACTATGGACTCAAGTTAGGGTTAAGTAAAATTGGATGGGTAGTGGTGGGCTAAGTAAATTATAGGGGATAGGTAATATGTATATACAGGCCCACGTACTTAACCCAATAAGGTTATGTAATTAAAGACACCTAATGGTATACATAACCAGTAGATAGTGTAACAGGTTTATGTAATTAAAGACACCAAGTGGTATACATAACCGGTAGATGATGTAATAAAGTTATGTAATTAAAGACATCCTTTAGGGTAAGCATAACTAGTATAGGGCTATGTAATTAAAGACACCTAAAGGTATACATAGTTAGTAGAAAACCTAGTGGGGATACAAGACAAGGGAGAGAGCTTGTATCATATTGGGAGGGACCCATTTCAGTCAGTAATCCGAAGTTGGTATCAAGTAAAGACCTCCTTACTAGGCGGTGAAGCGACACGCTTATTGATTGATTGTAAGAGATCCAAACGAGGTGGATGGTGTGGGCGCAAACCGACCGGGGACATGTGCGTGCATGGGCCGGGCAGAAGGGGCTAAGACGACCGTGACACCAGTAGATATGATTGTGCACACCATAGGTTTCCAGTTTAGGAAGTGATACGTCCTACTGTGCGGCCAGCACATGATATGTACAAGGTAGGGAGCCGTTCGATTAGGGTTGTGGTTAGGGTATACTTGGACGTATGACCTAAGCCTACCAGCTTATAGTGGAAGGGATCATTTCATTTCATTTTAGTTATACTAGTAATAATGCAGAGTAATCATTGTGAGGCACATATACCTTAACTTGCTTACATTGTCACACCTGCCATTTATGTAGTGATCTCTCTCTTATCCACTTTATATGCCTATCATGTTGCTTTTAATTGTCTACTGGCTAAAAGTAACTACTCTCGCCAGACTTTATGCCTGACCCTGTTGTTTCTCCTTCTTTCTTCCGTTCCCCCTCCCCCAGGGTTCTCAGGGAGGAAACACTCAGACTTAATCAGGAATAAGATATCATCTTGCTTGAAGCTACTTCTGAAGTATGGCTCATGTTCCTTACACTATATGGCTTAAAACTTTTTATTGGGGAAATGATGCTTTTTATTTACTTATGTACTCTGATGGTGCAAGACAAAAGTATTTTTATTGTAATGGTTTTGTGACTTATGAAATTATGGACCATGGTACTATGACTTATGTTTGAAATAAAAGTTTAAATTTTCCGCTGCTACCTTATTTATCTCTGTCTTGTAATTATTTTGTGTTTGTTTACCTATAGCACTTCACGAAACTTAATGCATTTCCTTAGTGAGTGACATTAACAGACGTGGGGTGTTTCACTTGGTATCAGAGCTGAAGGTTACCAGATTAGATAAAAGTTTCTGGAAATTATTTTCAAAAAGGTTTTAAAGAAAAGAATTTTTCAAAAGGAAAGTCTATTTTGAAAGCATTCCCCAAAAGAGCCATATGTATTATCCTTCGGTCCTTTATCTAAATTTCTTACTTTTCTCTTTTTCCAGCATGTTTGGGAACAAAATAATCTTAATATCCCGGAGGGCGTCACAATATCGGATGGTTCCATACGTATTTGGAGGCCACGGCGCCTGCCGAAGGCTAAGAAAACGTTCCTCCCCCAACTGCACCAGTCATTCCTCCTCCCCCTCCAGGAGCTGGTAACTTTGCCAAGATCTGCAAAGACTTTCGGGCTATGGGAGGAAGGCCATTCCGTAGGAACAAGACATTCACAAAAGCTTGGAATTGTCTTAAGGAGACCGAGGACTTATTCGTAATCTTTGAAGTGGAGGACCGAAGAAACATTCAATTCGCTACTTGGCTGTTAAAGGACGAAGCCTTATTTTGGTGGGAAGTCACCCAAGTTGGACGTTCGGTAGAAACTTGGGAAGACTTTAGATAGAGGTTCGAAATGAAATTCCTTTCCCAAGCATAGCAAAGCATACAGATGGAGAGGTTCTTAACACTCAAACAACGAGATTTGATGGTGAAGGAATACGTGAACAAGTTCAACCAGCTGGCAAGGTTCGGGCTAGAGTTGGTAGACACACCTCACAAAAGAGCTTTCGATTTGTTAAGGGGCTGAATGAGCCTATACATGGTTTAGCTATGTCCCATCTTCCTATGGTGGCCACCTTTGAAAAGCTTGTTGATATGGCCCGAATGTATGAGGAGGACAAGGGAGAAAAGAAGGAAACAAAGACTGAGGGGACATCGCAGAATAGGAAGGTATGGCCCAAGAAGGGGCAACGACAACAGAAGAAAGGGGGAAAAGATGGTAAAGGCAAGGATAAGAGAAAATGTCACAATTGTGGAAAGGAGGGACACCTGATCAAAGATTGCAAGAGAAGGAAGGCCAGTTCTTTAGTTGCGGAGAGGTCGGACAATTCTCTAAGGAGTGCCCGAAGAAACAAGGATCGAAGGGACAAGGGAAAAGAGCAGGCACTTCTGGAGGGTAGGTGCATGCTCTCGTGATCAACGCTCCTGAAAGAGGTAGAAAAATTTCCGTAGAAAGTTTAGTTTCTTTTTCAAACTATCCAGTTAGAACACTTTTTGATTCTGGTGCTTCACACTCATTTGTATCTAGTTCTGTGGTTGAATCTCTGCATTTGATTACTAGTATGGTAGTAGATTCCGTAGTTTTTTCAAACCTCATTGGTAATTTGGCTCATTTATCGATGATTTGTCGGGGTTTGGAAATATCTGTTTTAGGCATCGAGTTTGAGTGCGATGTGTATATGCTTGGGTTTATGGGCTACGGGTTGATTCTTGGAATGGATTGGCTTTCCACGTATGGGGCCATTCTGGATTGTGAGAGGAGGGTTATTAGACTCCTGACTTGTCATGGGAAGACCCTCGAAGTTTCTTATGACTCCCAAGGGTCTGTTATGCTTAGCTTCCTAGAGTCTCTAGATGCATCCATAGATGATTTGCAATCTGTTCCGGTGGTACGACATTATCCCAATGTTTTTGATGAGGTACGGGGTTTAACTCCAAGGCGTGAGATCGACTTCCGCATATACCTGGTGGACAATGCAAAGCCAGTTGCATTACTAGTAAGCCACGTGGCTCCAAGAGAAAGGAGGGGGTGAGTAAGCAAGTAGGGGAGCTACTTGAAAAGGGTTTACCAGACGAAGCATATCTGAGTGTAGTGCTCCAGTAGTATTCGCAACTAAGGCGGATGGTTCACTTCGTTTGTGTGTTGACTACAGAGATTTAAATAAGCTCAACAAAAAGAATAGGCATCCGCTTCCGAGGATTGATGATTTATTTGATCAGCTTGTTGGTGCCTTGGTATTTTCTCTGAGGGTGGCTGAGGACAGCATAGATAAGACTGCTTTCATAACTCCAGATGATTTCTTTGAATGGCTAGTTATGCCTTCTGGGTTGACAAATGCACCCACCTATTTTGTTGATTTGATGAGTAGGGTGTTTCGGGAGTTCCTGAAAAAATTCGTCGTAGTCTTTATTGAAGATATTTTGATCTTCTCCAAGAGTGAAGAAGAGCATGCCCACCATCTGGGAGAAGTTCTGAAAACTCTCTGTGACAAGCAGCTAAAAGCAAAGTTCTCTAAATGCCATTTCTGGAGAAAGGAGGTGAGATTCTTGGGGCATGTAGTCTCCAAAGAAGGGATAGATGTAGATCCCGCGAAGGTGGTTGCAGTACAAGATTGGCAGATTCCTAAAAATGCAACTGAGGTGAGAAGCTTTCTTAGGTTGGCAGGTTATTACAGGAAGTTCATTAAGGACTTCGCGAAGATAACAGCCCCTCTCACTAGGCTGACAAAGAAGAATTTTACATTTTCACGGGACATGGACTGTGACGTTGCTTTCCAACAATTAAAAAGGGCTCTGATAATAGCCCCGGTCTTGACCTTGCCCGATGGGAGTAAAGTGTTTACTGTTTACACTGATACGTGCGGTACAGGGCTTGGTGCGGTTCTGATGCAAGAAGGGAAAGTAATATGTTATGGGGGTAGATAGTTGAGAGTTCATGAGAAGAACTACCCCACCCATGATCTAGAGCTAGCTTCCATAGTATTCGCGTTAAAGACGTGGAGTCATTATTTACTTGGAGAAAAGTTCGAGTTATACACCGATCATAAATCTCTCAACTTGAGGCAACAATGGTGGATGGAGTTCTTAGCTTCATATGATTTTGAGATTACTTATAACCCTGGCAAGGGAAATGTGGTGGCAGACGCACTAAGTACGCAGAGAGTGGCCTTGAGTCCTCTGTTTGTAGAAAGAAAGAATTTGGAATTCATATCAGCCTTTGATTTTAGACCCTCCATCGAGGTTTTACCTGATTTATTTCCATCCTTGGAGATACGACTGACTCTTATGGATCAGATAGGAGCTTCGCAACAAGGTGACCCACAGATTCTAGACATCATGGATAAGCTCAGAAGAGGGGATACTTCTAGTCACCTCAGTAGGTATGCCATGGATAAAAAGGGATGGTTGCGACAAGATGGAAGGTTTTGTGTTCCTCAAACTGGAAGCTTGATAAAGGCAGTCCTAGAAGAAGCCCACCATTCCAAGATGACCATTCATCCAGGTGGTGACAAGATGTACAGAGACATGAAGAGGGTTTTCTTTTAGGTTGGGATGAAGAAGGACGTGGCTGAATTTGTTTCTTAATGTTTGGTTTGCCAGCAAGTCAAAGCTAAGAAAAAGAAGCCCGGTGGATTACTTCATCCGTTGGAGGTTCCACAGTGGAAATGGGAGAGTGTCTCTATGGATTTCATAGATTGTTTACCTAGATCGAAGAAAGGAAATACCAATATTTGGGTGATAGTAGATAGACTCACAAAGAGTGCTCACTTTATTCCAGTTAAAAGTAAAAGGATGGCACCATGGTTGATAGCAATTTTTGTTTGTGAGATAGTTCATCTCCATGGAGTTCCTTCCAGCATCGTAAGCGATCGTGACCCCGTCTTTACCAGCGAATTTTGGAGGTACTTGCAAGAAGCATTGGGTACATAGTTGTGTTTGAGCACTGCTTACACTCCTTAAACCGATGGGCAAGAGTGAACATAATTCTAGAAGATCTTTTAAGGTTGTGTGTAACACCCCACGTCCATCAATGTCACTCGCAAAGGGAATGCATTAACTTCCATGGAGCATTTTAAGTGAATATAGAACATAAAATCACAACAAGACAGATATAAAGCAGTACTTGAAAATTTTAAACTTTAATTATTGCAGCAGAAGGTAAATATGTTTGGGTACATCAGCAAAACCAAATCCAATTCAAGTACATCATATCCATCTTGATAAAACAAAGTACATAATCTAAAAGACATAATACCCAACATTAAAATAGTCATAAATAAAGAGAAGCTGAACTTTACTTCAGCGGTCCAAGAAATCTTCTAAAAGCATTCCAAGATTAAGCTCCACGGTTGCTAGTTCCAACTGAGCACCTTGGGGGGGGGGAGGGAAGATATGGAAAAAGGGGGTCAGACATAAAGTCTACCAAGTGCGATAATTCTAGCAATATAATTAACAAAGTAACTAGGCTAAGGCATAAGTTGGAAAATAAGGAAATGACCATGAACCATTGAGTATGGCAGAGTAAACAAGGAAACAAGATGAACAACGATATCGTTGAAGCGCACCTAACACACAAAGATAATTACTAAACTACACTAACACTATAGGATAATTGATATACTGCACCGCCACTAGTATACTGCACCACCATTAGTCACCCTAAGGTTGATCCCGCCTACAGACTTAATAATGATATTGGTAGTTTCGTGCACCCCTAGCTGCCTTCATAGGTGTCGTCTGCCCCTATCTCCACTAGATGTACCCACTACCCCCAAGCGATCGGCTCCCTAACTCGTAGATACCCGTGTTGGCCCTATAGTGCGGTGTATCACTCCCCAAAGTGGCAACCCGATACAACCAACAATGCACGGCTTATACCTACACGATGAAACAACGTCTTACCTACCAGCCCGGGTCCACACACGCATATGAACCCGTTGGACTTGCGTTGCCACCGCTAACCCGGTTTGGCCTCTTACAGTCAAGCCCAGTATGTGTGTCCTGTCCTCGACTTGGGTTGAGCCCACAAAGATACGTATGGGTTACTGGTTGAAACGGGCCCCCATTACTTGACACAACCTATCCACCTAAGCTTGGTCTCCTCTAGTACATCCCACTTAACCCACTTCTTATTCATGTTTCAATTGCATATTTCATATTTTGGCTAAGTGTTTCTAATCGTATTTCCAAATGCCACCCAAGGCACCCACTAGATTCCTCATGCCACCCAAGGCACCCACTTAACCCCCTCATGCCCCACTACATGTTTATCTGTTTAAGTGTTTCTTAATTCATTAAGACCGTAACCTCATAAAGACCTCTCAAATTAGACTGGCATTTATGGCAGTTGGATTTGCCGGGCAGGTCCGGGCAGTCTTACACCACAAAAGAGCCTAACCTCGTGTCTTTACAATTGTTACGTATTTATTTTATGCCTAAGACCTCTCACATTAGACTGGCATTTGTGGCAGCTGGATTTGCCGGGCGGGTCCGGGCAGTCTTACACCACAAAAGAGTCTAACCTCGTGTCTTAGACGATTAATAACTCCTAATTAATCATTCCCCAATTTGAGTTACTTTCCCTATTCAAATTATCAATCAATTCCAAATTTAACGATGTCCATAACTGACTCAATTATGTCCATCCGTTTATGGTATGTAAAATCATACTGATTTTCACCACAATTATATTTTATGCCTTTTAAGGCATTTATGCCAATTAAATATATTTTTTAATATTATCCCCTTTACCCCACGTAGTACGTTTGTTCGTTTAACATAAAAATATATGTTAGACTCGAATAGTCTAACTCATGGAATAAGAGAAAACATCACAATATACACATAATTAAAACATAAATCTAACATAGGGGTGAACTTGCATACGTGAATGATGTTTTACATCTAAATCTTGCATAGGCCAAAACTACACCTTGCATAAACAACATATGTCATGGATCCAATCTAAAGGTGTGAACTTGATGAGAAAACGGCCACAAACTTGCATAAATCATGATTCATGTATTCATACAACTTACATGTGTGATTTATACATCGTAACAAGTGTGTAAACTTGCATCTAACATGTAAAGCATCATGTAAAATTTAGCATAAACTCACACATGTCATAGCTTGACTTTCAATTAAATTTTCACATAAACTAGGTGTCATAATCATGTAAGTTCACATATAATTCTACCCAACTTGTATATGATTCATGTTTGAATCAAAATCTAAACTTGCATACATATGATTTATCATATGAGTCAATATAACAAACTAGCATAAGAAACATGATGATTCAACTAGACACAAGCCAATCATAGAATT
This sequence comes from Allium sativum, assembly GCA_030737875.1. Taxonomy (NCBI): domain Eukaryota; kingdom Viridiplantae; phylum Streptophyta; class Magnoliopsida; order Asparagales; family Amaryllidaceae; genus Allium; species Allium sativum. The sequence continues at coordinate 438,253,675 of CM060919.1, forward strand.
ATAACATGGGTGATAACATCATAACTTTGCATCGTAGATGATGGCATCATAACATAATATCATATAAATTACAACAAAATTCTACAACATAATTACAACATGCAATCAACAATTCATATCATATCCAAATTATCCGCATTATAACTCAATCCAATTCGTTTATTAGTTAATTTGTTAAAACTATCAAACTCACTACTCAAAAGCAGTCTTGAATTCTGAATTCTGTTTTTTGGAGTTGAATTAGCGCTCCTTTGAAGAAGATTTGCTGTTAGGGTTGAGTAGTTCTGATTTGGTTGTTGTTCTTCCTCTTTAATTTAGTGGCGGCTGCTCTATGGTTTAAGACAACAACATGACGACCATAGATTCAATTTTAATTCTGATTTAGGTTTGAGTCTATGGGTCTTTTTATAGAGTTTTGAATTATTTTAAGCCGTCGGATGATCTTAGGGTTAATCCAAACCATTCAATCATGATATGGTGATGAGTCAGCCCTAATGACTCAGCAAGGAGTCAGAAAGGACTCAACAACATGGGTCAGCCTGAACCAGAAAGCTGTGCAGGCTCCTGCCTCGGCCTGGGCGCAGTTGGCAGGTGCGCCAGTGTTAATTTGTACTGGCGCACTTCCCAAGTGCGCCAGTGCAATTTTTTTTCCCTTCTTTTAGCCACCAAGCTTCGTTCTCCCATAACTCCTTCATCCGGTACCCGTTTCCCGCAAACTCGGACTCTATTTCAACCAGAATTCCAAGACGAACACAATGGCGCCACCCAATCCATATAATTCTCACGTCTGAGATTAATTATTCTTTATTTTAGTTAATTCGATTATTCAAAAATTCGGGGTGTTACATTCTCCCCTCCTTATAGGATTTCGCCCCCGAAATCTCCAAGTTAAGGAGAATGCATATCCTACCATCCAAACAACCATCTACTCAACCATCAAACACGGGCATCCATTGTCCTTATGAAATTTCTAATGTTGTATGAACATATGCAAGAAGTGTGTGTATATGTTCCTTATCTAATGCAAAATCAGGCGGTCTACTGATTCAGTCGACCTCCTTAATGCAAACCATGATAGTGCCATGCGTCCATTATGTATGCGAAAGAACCTCATCGATACATATTATTTCTACATGTGTGCACAACCATTCACCAAAATGCAACATCCATATGATGGTACAACCATTATACAACCATTAACTTAAATATGTACACACATTTATATGCAATATGCAATATGAAGTGACTGAGCCGATCTAGTGCCTAAAGTGTGTGTATATGCATCCACCAGCAACCACTAGCAACCACTTGCATCCACTTGCATCCATCATACATAACATGTCTCAAACACATGTTTCAACCATAGGACTAACCTATCTAAAGGTCAAAGATACTAGCGAGAGAACACACTAAAGATAAGATAAGTACAAGGTAAGCGACAAAGGAGAAATTAAAAGTCATACCCTCGAAAAGAAAAGGGTATAATGAACGCATCTTCGCTTCCGTCTCCCAAGTAGTGTTGCTCTCATCATCTCCCCATTGCACTTTGACTAGTTTGGCCTCTCGATTCCTCAACTTCTTAATCTCCGACCCAAGAATGCACGTATGAGCTCGTCGAATCGTCGCATCATGCTCGATCTCCACCTCTCTAAGCAAGCTCGGCTCTACCACTTCCACGGTCTCGTGTAAGCACTTCCTCAAATGTGATACATGGAATACGTCGTGTACAACACTAAGTTTCTCGGGCAACTCCACTCTATACGCCATCTGCCCAATCATTTCCTTAATAGGAAACAGCCCTACGAACCTTGGTGCTAACTTCCCAACGGACCCAAAGCAAACAACGTTCTGTAAAGGAGACACCTTGACAAAGACCATGTCCCCAACATCAAACTCAAGAATCTGACCTCCTCTTATCCGCATAATATTTTAGCCTATCTTGCGCCGTCTTTTTCCTCCTTCAAATCAAATCGATCTTTTCCGAAGTCTCTCTAACCATATCGGGTCCAAGCAAGATCTTATCTGTAGACTCCCACCAACATGTAGGCGAACGACACGGCCGCCCGTAAAGAGCCTCGAACGGTGTCATGCCTATACTAGACTGAAAGCTGTTATTGTATGCGAACTCTACCAACGGAAGATGTTCCTCCCATGTACCTCCGAAATCTAAGACACACAACCTCAATAAGTCCTCTAGAATATGATTCACCCTCTCGGTCTGGCCGTCCGTCTGAGGATGATATGCGGTGCTCAAACATAACTGAGTCCCTACCGCCTCTTGCAAGCTTTTCCAAAATTCGCTAGTGAAGATGGGATCGCGGTCGCTCACTATGCTAGAAGGAACATCGTGCAAACGAATTATTTCTCGAATGTATACGAAGGCTAACCATGGAGCAGTCCTCATACTCTTCACAGGAATGAAATGGGCGCTCTTAGTAAGTTTGTCTACCACGACCCAAATCCCTGTATTACCCTTTCTCGATCTCGGTAATCCGTCAGTAAAGTCCATTGAGACGCTTTCCCACTTCCATTGTGGGACCTCCAATGGGTCAAGCAATCCACCGGGCTTCTTTTGCTCTGCTTTTACTTGTTGCACACCAAGCATCTAGCGACATACTCAGCCACATCTTTCTTTATGCCGGCCCAAAAGTAAACTCGTCTTGTGTCCATGTACATCTTGTCCCCGCCGGGATGAATGGTCATCTTCGAACGATGGGCATCATCAAAAATGGTCTTCCTCAAATTTTCGTGCCGTGGTACACAAAGTCTACCGTCCCTACGCAACCAACCTTTATCATCTAGGGTATACCTACGGAGATGGCTCGATGACTCCCCTCCTTTGAGCTTTTCTACTAACTCAACCAACTGTGGGTCGTCTCGCTGTGCCTCGCCAATCCATCCCAAAAGCGTAGGTCTGACCTCTAAGGATGCTAGCAAACCAGGTACGAAGTCAATGGAAGGTGTAAAGTCAAACGTAGAGATGAACTCTAAACTTCGCCACTCAACAAACAACGGACTCAAGGATAATCTTTTTCTACTTAAGGCATCTGCCACCACGTTACCCTTGCCAGGGGTATATGCTATCTCGAAGTCGTAGGATGCTAAGAATTCCATCCACCTTTGCTGCCTTAAGTTCAAGTCCTTCTAAGAGAATAAGTATTTTAGCGATTTGTGGTCAGTGAATAATTCGAATTTTTCGCTAAGAAGATAATGAAACCAAGACTTAAGCGCGAAGACAATAGCGGCTAACTCTAGGTCATGTGTAGGGTAATTTCTTTCATGCACTCTCAACAGCCTTCCACCATAGGCTATTACCCTTCCCTCTTGCATTAAGACTACGCCTAGTCCTGTCCCACAAGCGTCGGTATAAACGGTAAATGGCTTACTCCCATCTGGCAATACTAAGGATGGGGTAGTGGTCAAAGCTCTCTTTAAACGTTGGAACGCATCATCACAATCCACGTCCCACATGAAAACTAGGTTCTTCTTCGTCAAGCGTGTTAGTGGAGCTGATATTTTTGCGAAGTCTTTGATTAACTTCCTATAGTAGCCAGCCAACCCTAAGAAACACCTCACCTCGGTAGCATTTTTAGGAACCTTCCAATCTTGGATGGCCACTACCTTCGCGGGATCCACGGCTATCCCTTCTTTGGAAACCACGTGCCCTAAGAATTGCACTTCTTTTCTCCAAAAGTGACATTTAGAAAATTTTGCTTTAAGGCTATGCGCTCGAAGAGTCTCCAACACTTCCCTAAGATGTCATCTACAAAGACTACCACGAATTTATTAAGGTACTCCCTAGACACCCTACTCATCAAGTCAACAAAGTATGCGGGGGCATTTGTCAAACCGAAGGGCATCACAAGCCACTCGAAGAAACTTTCTGGAGTCCTAAAGGCAGTCTTGTCTATGCTATCCTCAGCCACTCTCAACTGATGAAAGCCAGTGGCTAAGTCCAACTGCGAAAACACTAAGGCGCCAACTAACTGATCGAAGAGATCGTCAATCCTCGGCAGTGGGTGTCTATTCTTCTTAGTAAGTTTATTAAGTTCTCTATAGTCCACACAAAGTCTAAGGGACCCATCTGCCTTCGTGGCAAATACTACTGGAGCACCCCACTCCGATATACTACGTCTGATGAAGCCCTTCTCAAGCAATTCTTTCACTTGCTTACCGAGTTCTCTTCTCTCTCTTGGAGCCATGTGGCGCACTGGCAATGCAACTGGCTTTGCATTATCCACTAGATATATTTGAAAGTCTATCTCACGTTTTGGGGGTAAACCCCTCACCTCATCGAAGACATCAGCATATTCATGGACTGTGGGAACAGAATGTAAATCATCATCGGATGCGTCAAGGGATTCTAGGTAACTAAGCATTATTGGGCCTCTAGGGTCACAAGAAATATCAAGGGTCTTTCCAGAACGAGTCAATAATCTAACTACCCTTCTTTCACAATCTAGGGTGGCCCCATATCTAGTTAGCCAATCCATACATAGAATTAAACCGTAGCCCATGAAGCCAAGAACAAAAGCGTTGCACTCAAACTCAACGCCCAAAATAAACACTCTCAAATCCCGATAAATCATAGAAAGATGAGCCGAACCACCAATAGGATTTGAGACTACTAAGGGATCAGTAACAAGACTAGTATCTAGGTGCAGTGTTTCAATTAATGATGTAGAAATAAACGAATGCGATGCGCCATAATCGAATAAAGTACGGACAGGATGATCGAACAGAAAAACTAAACTTTCAACGGAAATTGCTCTACCTCGTTCTTGCAGCGGTGGGACCACGAGAGCCTGAACTTGTCCCCTTGCCTGCCCGGGTGCCATAAGAGCTTGCACCTGTCCTCCCGAGGTAGACCCTGCCCTCTTCCCTTTCTTTGGGCAATCCTTAATAAGATGTCCTGCTTCGCCACAGTGGAAACAACTAGTCTTCTTTTTCTTCCTACAATCTTTGCTTAGATGGCCGGGTGTCCCACAGTTAAAGCATTTCTTCTTCCCCTTAGCATTGTTGCCTTTGCCACCTTTCTTGTTCTGTTGTTGCTGTTGTGACTTCTTTTGATCCCCTTTCTTCTCGGGTGCCTTATTAGCATTGGCGCCCTTCTCTTCTTCATGCATGAGTGCCATGTCAACTAACCTCTCAAAGGTAGCCCCCTTGGGAATGTGGGTCATAGTTAACCCATGAAGCGGCTCGTTTAAACCCTTAACAAATCTTAGGGCCTTCTTTTCTGGAGTGTTCACCAAGTCTAAGCCAAACCTTGCTAATTGGTTGAATTTGTTAACGTACTCTTTCACTGATAGATTCCCTTGCTTTAGCGCCAGAAACCTTTCCATGTATAGATTCTCTTCAACCCGCGAGAGAAACTTCGCCTCAAACCTCTGCCTAAAATCTAGCCATGTATCGACTGGACATCCCCCATTAGTGACGTCCCACCAAAACGAGGCCTCATCCTTCATTAGCCAGGCAGCCAACTGGACCTTTCTTTCATCATCCACTTCAAAAATTCTAAACAATTCTTCCACCTCCTTTAGCCAGTTACGAGCTTCAACAAATGTCTCCGTCCCGTGAAAAGGTTTTCCACCCATTGCTCTAAAGTCCTTACATATCTCTGCGAAATTATCGACACGAGGAGGAGGAGGAGGATCATTTGTTGGACCTACAGCGGCGGCCCTAGCCTCAAGATATTGACGAAACCAACCGGGCACATGAACGCCCATTGGTATCTCAGATGCTTCGGACATGCTGAAACGAAAAAGGAAAGATTCAATATAAAAGAACCGAAGGAAAGATATATGGCTCTTAGGGTTATGCTTTCCAAAATATACTTTTCTCTTGAAAATACTTTCCTTAAAACAAACTTATTGAAAGTACTTCTTTATAAAAAGGCTTTTGAAAAATAGTTTTTCAAAATTCATATTTGTTCTAGTAACCTTCAACTCTGATACCACGTGTAACACCCAACGTCCATTAATGTCACTCGCAAAGGGAATGCATTAACTTCCATGGAGCATTTTAAGTGAATATAGAATAGAAAATCACAACAAGACAGATATAAAGCAGTACTTGAAAATTTTAAACTTTAATTATTGCAGCAGAAGGTAAATATGTTTGGGTACATCAGCAAAACCAAATCCAAGTCAAGTACATCATATCCATCTTGATAAAACAAAGTACATAATCTGAAAGACATAATCCCCAACATTAAAATAGCCATAAATAAAGAGAAGTTGAACTTTACTTCAGCGGTCCAAGAAATCTTCTAAAAGCAGTCCAAGATTAAGCTCCACTGGTGCTAGTTCCAACCTGAGCACCTGGGGGGGGGGAGGAAAAGGGAAGAGATGGAAAAGGGGGGTCAGACATAAAGTCTGGCGAGTGCGATAATTCTAACAATATAATTAACAAAGTAACTAGGCTAAGGCATAAGTTGGAAAATAAGGAAATGACCATGAACCATTGAGTATGGCAGAGTAAACAAGATGAACAACGATATCGTTGAAGCGCACCTAACACACTAAGATAATTACTAAACTACACTAACACTATAGGATAAATGCTATACTGCACCGCCACTAGTATACCGCACCACCACAAGTCACCCTAAGGTTGATCCCGCCTACAGACTTAATAATGATATTGGTAGTTTCGTGCACCCCTAGCTGCCTTCGTAGGTGTCGTCTGCCCCTATCTCCGCTAGGTGTACCCACTACCCCCAAGCGATCGGCTCCCTAACTCGTAGATACCCGTGCTGGCCCCACAGTGGGGTGTATCACTCCCCAATGTGGCAACCCGATACAACCAACAATGCACGGCTTATACCTACACAATGCAACAACGTCTTACCTACCAGCCCGGGTCCACACACGCATATGAACCCGTTGGACTTGCGTGGCCACCGCTAACCCGGTTTGGCCTCTTACAGTCAAGCCCAGTATGCGTGTCCCGTCCTCGACTTGGGTCGAGCCCACAAAGATATGTATGGGTTACTGGTTGAAACATGCCCCCATTACTTGACACAAGCTATTCACCTAAGCTTGGTCCCCTCTAGTACATCCCACTTAACCCACTTCTTATTCATGTTTCAATTACATGTTTCATATTTTGGATAAGTGTTTCTAATCGTATTTCCAAATGCCACCCAATGCACCCACTAGATTCCACATGCCACCCAAGGTACCCACTTAACCCCCTCATGCCCCACTACATGTTTATCTGGTTAAGTGTTTCTTAATTCATTAAGACCGTAACCTCATAAAGACCTCTCACATTAGACTGGCATTTATGGCAGCTGGATTTGCTGGGCGGGTCCGGGCAGTCTTACACCACAAAAGAGCCTAACCTCGTGTCTTTACAATTGTTACGTATTTAGTTTATGCCTAAGACCTCTCACATTAGACTGGCATTTGTGGTAGCTGGATTTGCCGGGCGGTTCCGGGCAGTCTTATACCACAAAAGAGTCTAACCTCGTGTCTTAGACGATTAATTACTCCTAGTTAATCATTCCCCAATTTAAATTACTTTCCCTATTCAAATTATCAATCAATTCCAAATTTAACGATGTCCATAATTGACTCAATTATGTCCATCCATTTAAGGTATGTAAAATCATACCAATTTTCACCACAATTATATTTTATGCCTTTTAAGGTATTTATGCCAATTAATTTTTTTTTTTAATATTATCCCCTTTACCCCATGTAGTATGTTTGTTCGTTTAACGTAAAAATATATGTTAGACTCGAATAGTCTAACTCATGGAATAAAGAGAAAACATCACAATGTACACACAATTAAAATATAAATCTAATATAGGGGTGAACTTGCATACGTGAATGATGTTTTACATCTAAATCTTGCATAGGCCAAAACTACAACTTGCATAAACAACATATGTCATGGATCCAATCTAAAGGTGTGAACTTGATGAGAAAACGGCCAAAAAATTGCATAAATCATGATTCATGTATTCATACAACTTACATGTGTGATTTATACATCGTAACAAGGGTGTAAACTTGCATCTAACATGTAAAACATCATGTAAAATTTAGCATAAACTAACACATGTCATAGCCTGACTTTCGATTAAATTTTCACATAAACTAGGTGTCATAATCATGTAAGTTCACATATAATTCTACCCAACTTGTATATGATTCATGTTTGAATGAAAATCTAAACTTACATACATATGATTTATCATATGAGCCAATATAACAAACTAGCATAAGAAACATGATGATTCAACTAGACACAAGCCAATCATAGAATTATAACATGGGTGATAACATCATAACTTTGCATCGTAGATGATGGCATCATAACGTAATATCATAAAAATTACAACACAATTCTACAACATAATTACAACATGCAATCAACAATTCATATCATATCCAAATTATCCGCATTATAACTCAATCCAATTCATTTATTAATTAATTTGATAAAACTATCGAACTCACTACTCAAAAGTAGTCTTGAGTTCTGAATTCTGATTTCTGGAGTTGAATTAGCGCTCCTTTGAAGAAGATTTGCTGTTAGGGTTGAGTAGTTCTGATTTGGTTGCTGTTCTTCCTCTTTAATTTGGTGGCGGCTGCTCTAGGGTTTAAGACAACAGCATAACGGCCATAGATTCAATTTTAATTCTGATTTAGGGTTTGAGTGTATGGGTTTTTTATAGAGTTTTGAATTATTTTAAGCCGTCGGATGATCTTAGGGTTAATCAAAACCATTCAATCATGAGTGTGATGAGTCAGCCCTAATGACTCAGCAAGGAGTCAGAAAGGACTCAACAACATGGGTCAGCCTGAACCAGAAAGCTGTGCAGGCTCCTGCCTCGGCCTGGGCGCACTTGGCAGGTGCGCCAGTGTTAATTTGTACTGGCGCACTTCCCAAGTGCTCCAGTGCAATTTTTTTCCCTTCTTTTAGCCACCAAACTTCGTTCGCCATAACTCCTTAATCCGGTACCCGTTTCCCACAAAATCAGACTCTATTTCAACCAGAATTCCGAGACGAACACAATGGCGCAACCCAAATCCCATAATTCTCACATCTGAGGTTAATTATTCTTTATTTTAGTTAATTCGATTATTCAAAAATCCAGGGTGTTACATTGTGTATCCTTGACTTTGGAGGGACTTGGGAAGAGCATCTTCCTTTAGTACAATTTTCCTATAATAACAGCTATTAGGCTAGTAATGGTATGGCACCCTTCGAAGCATTGTACGGACGACCCTGTAGATCGCCAACTTGTTAGTGGGAATCTACGGAAAGATTATTTCTTGGACCAGATATGTTAGGGAAACACCCGAAAAGATTAACCTTATTCGATGGCGGATGAAGACAACTCAAGATAAGAAGAAGTCCTATGCAGACAAGAGAAGGACTGACATCAAATTCGAAGTACGAGACTTAGTTTTTATCAAAGTATCACCTTTGAGGAATGTGGTTCGCTTCGGATCTGCAGGGAAGTTGGCACCTAGGTTTGTGGGACAATTTCCCATAACCGAAAGGATTGGCCAAAAAGCCTACAAAGTAAAGCTCCCAGAAAATTTATCCAGTGTTCATGATGTTTTCCATGTCTCTCATCTACGGAAGTGCCCGCATGACACCGTGGAAGTTGTTGAGCCGAGCATGTTGGAAGAAGTCGAAGTGGAATGGGAGGTAAAAGTCTGATGAGTCCCTACCCGTATTCTTGGGTCTGAGGTTAAGAAGCTGCGCAATAAGGAAATCAATTTGTTAAAGGTTCAATGGGGAGATAACTAAGAAGATGCGACTTGGGAGACCGAAGACAAGATTCGTGCTTCGTACCCTTTTCTTTTCGAGTGTATGTTCTTGACTCCTTTCCTTATTTTTATAAATGCTTGTTTCTGTCAGTAGAATATATCTTGTCCATCTTATTTTTGACCTTTAGATAGGAATCCTATGGATGTAAACATGTGTTTGAAACATGTTATGCTTGATCGATGTAAGTGGATGCAAGTGTTTGCTAGTGGTTGCCTGTGGATGCATATACACACACATTAGGCACTAAGATCGGCTCAATCACTTTCATATTGCATATGGATGTATGTGCATTTTCTTTTCTTTTATGGATGGAAATGGATGAACTGGCATATGGATGTCGCATTTGGACGAATGGGTGTGCACACATATAGACCTTATATGATACAATAGGTTTATTTGCATACATATTGGATTCATGGCACTAACATACATTACATTAAGGAGGTCAACTGAATCAGTAGACCGCCTGATTTTCGCATTAGTGTTGGGACATATACACACACCTTTGCATATATTCATATAAGCATTAGAAATCTTTAAGGACAATGAATGCCAGTGGTTGGTGGCTGAGTAGATGGATGATGGATAGTAGGATATGCATTCTTCTCGACTTAGAGATTTCAAAACGAAATCCTTTGAGTAGGGGATAATGTAACACCCTGAATAACAATTAATTTAATGTTCAGAATTAGAGGAAACGGACTACATCATTGTGTCCTTCTCGAAATTCTGGTCAAGATAGATGTTTGGTTTGCGTAAAACGGACACCGTATGAAGAAGTTATGAAGGTTTTAAGTTCGTATATGCACAGAAATATTTTATATACATACATGAGTCAGAAGTGAGTTAGCGATGAGTCAGAATCTTATCCAGAGGATTCAAATTCGAAAAATTCCTCTGAGCGGCGAAATACCCGCTCTGGGGGTTGACCCCCTTGAGGGGTGTCGACCCACCCACAGGGGTGTCGACACCCCTAGGGCTAAGGTGGCACTCGATTTCAGGGAGTCCGGCAGCTATATATATGTGTCATATTTCTCATATTCTCTTCATTGGGAGTCATGGAGGCCATATGCTACTGGAGTGTGAAATGTACCGTTTCTACAACAACATACTCTACAAATCCAATTTAGAATTTCTAGATCTGTTCTTTCTAAATTCTCTAAACCTAATGTTGTGAGTTTCTAGATTACTTTTAGGTTTAGATAAATAAAAGTATGCTTTGATGGACAATGAATTGGATATGTCACAAAGTATGATTCTGTGTTAATATGAAATTTTATCCTATGTCATGATAGATCTAATTTCCTAGATCTAATATAATTGTGGTGATTCGATTATGATGTTTATATGGATCTTGAATTGTAACCATGTTATGATGGAAGTACATATATTAATTTGGATAATTGTGACATTACTTGGATCTAGACCTTTATGTTAATCACCTTTCACCTGTCATATTATGATACATTGATATATGTTGTAAACTTGACATGTGAATCTACCTTTTGATCTAAACATGTTGCTATGCCACCCTAACTATGCTAGATCTAGGTAATTGGACACCTAATGTTAAATCTAGATCTCATTATGCTTTTTTAAACATCATAGTGATTGCCACAAGTTACTAGTTTGATGTCCACTTTATTATGATGTTAATCACGTGTCCATTCACTTTGTTACTATGCCAATTAATGTTCATGTTTATGCCAAGATATGTTGAAACTACCACGCTCTCCCTTTTAATTATTATAGCTAGGCTATTCTATAGCCTAGATGCCGCCAAAATTACATACGAATACATTAAAGAGAGAATGGGGGAAAAAGGGGTTATAATTTGCATGATTTATGTAATGTTTAATATGAAAAGGGACATGTAATTCAAATGGGTAAAACATATAAATAGTTACCGATAATGACATAGGTAGATTTGGATTAATTTGGAATGTTTAGTAATTTACAATTAGGAATTGTAAATTGTACTTATGACACGAGGTTAGGTTGCATTAGTGGTTGAAGTCTGCCCGGACCCGACCAGCATATCCAGCAGCCACTAATGTTGAACCTAATGTGGGAGGTCTAAGTACGCAAATACGAATCGGGCTAAGACACGAGGTTAGGCCCAACTATGGAATAAGACTGCCCGGACCCGACCGACATATCCAGCATCCACACGTTGTAGGCCTAATGTGGGAGGTCTAGCCCATTATAACCATAATTAGACATGGTAAAGAAATGGACTACTTTGCCTAATTTAATATAACTATCGACTTAAGTTAGGGTTAAGTAAACTTGGATGGGTAGTGGTGGGTTAAGTAAATTAGAGGGGATGGGTAGTATGTATATATAGGCCCACGTACTTAACCCAATAAGGTTATGTAATTAAAGACACCTAATGGTACACATAACCAGTCGATAGTGTAACAGGGTTATGCAATTAAAGACACCTAGTGGTATACATAACCGGTAGATGATGTAATAAAGTTATGTAATTAAAGACACCCTTTAGGGTAAGCATAACTAGTATAGGTCTATGTAATTAAAGACACCTATGGGTATACATAGTCAGTATAAAACCTAGTGGGGATACAAGACAAGGGGGAGAGCTTGTATCATATTGGGAGGGACCCATTTCAGTTGGTAACCTGAAGTTGGTATCAAGTAAAGACCTCCGTACTAGGCGGAGAAGGGGAACGATTTGAGACGACCCCAAACCCCGTACTAACGGCGGCAAGGGTAATCCTTAGAATATAACACATAAACAGATAATAGCAGAACAAAAATAAATAAATACACCAGATAATGAACAATAGAATATACTGGATAAACGTAATCATCAGATTTACACAGTATACAGGATCATACTTAGTACAAATACAGTTCAACTATACATATATGTCTACAGCGGAAAACAAACATAATGTACAATAGGAGCTGAACAACATAAAAAGAAATAAATGATAAAATCCATCTTCAGCTCCAGCTATCCAGAAAGAACCAGCTAAACCTGAATACAAGGCTGCCCGTGTAGAAAAAGGGGCACCCGAGTTTGAAAGTGAAACAAACTACGAGTCAGTCATGGGATTGGTATGAGAAGTCTACTCAACACATTTATAATATGGCTAATCACAGGACCACGCCACTTTCGTGGAATGGGTTTACTCCATTGGATTGCCAGTGCTTTAAAAACAAATCTTTCTTTTAAACATCGCAATGGTTTTTATAAAAATGAAGCCACTATAAGACTCAGTTGCCATCACACAATGCAACGCAAACTGGAGGATAGAGTTTTTACCTTATAACGGCCAAAATATGCTTGATACGAATAAAACAAAGGCATTTGATATTATTACTAGTGTTTATATGTTTTGAAAACAATTTCAAATCATAACTATCAATCATAGACGACATTAATGCCCCATACCACTATGTTGCCATATATAGGTATACAATCAAAATCGCACAGTCACGTTTTTGGAAATTGGATTTCCGTCATGACCTAAGGCAAAAGATAGTCCTTACCAAATTCGAGACTGCCTAGCCCGAGTCTCAGGCAAGCGCGCAGGCAAGCCTTGGATCGTTAGGGCCGGATCGTAAGGGCTGGTCCACCGAGGTGGATTATTATGCCTGAACACTACATTTCCCCGCCCTTTGGGGCGTAAGCGAGCCAACAAATGACTCCATCGGACCCGGATCATCCGATCTAACCGAGGCGCCTCGCAATAGCAACAACCACATAAGTCAAACTCATCAGGGCGTGTAAAACCACTGACGCCACTTCTAGCTAGGAAGAAACGCAGACCCTCCCTGATGTCCTCTCCCATTTCTGGTTCATACTGGGTGTGAGGCTCGCGAATTTACGTTATACACAAAGCTACGCCACATAGGCAGTGCTTTGATCATCTCCACAAGACTTTGCTTTTCAACAGAAGCCCTGATCATTTGCCACTTAGGCATGCCACACTAGCAATTCATGCCATGCGACTGATGTCCATCGATATACAACCTCTGAGCTCGTGCGTTTCAGAGAAGGGCGTTAAGCAAAAGAATAAATTCTCCGCCGCCAAACAGATGTATATTTAACAGAGATCAATCAACATAGAATAAAATCCAATTTCAGGCACACAGTCCATTTGCAAGTCCGTTCTGGGTCTGAACGAAACCGTAGGCACTATATACCTCACAAACCCATCAATCACCACGTACGTCTGGACGATCACCACTCATTATCCATATTTCGGGATGCCTCCCAATCAGGACCTCGGTTACCATCCAAACGAGGTGAAGATCTCCGGTCTTCGACCATCGTCTTCATCTTCGATTTCTTATCGTCGATTCAGTTATTCAGAATGGGAAAACCCGGTATTTCTGAGCAACTCACGTATATAATAAACAAGTGCAACACTAACATATACATACATCATTTCTATTCATTAGTCACTAACCGTCAATCAGTAAGAGAACGATTTCCCAAATATTAACCCCGAAGGCCGAAACCAACATCAGATCAACACCCAGGAAACCATTCGACTTAGCCAACCTTCAGTTAATTTCTAAATCACATCCATATAGTTTATAATATTATATAACGATTTATCGCTATTTTTATTTATTTTAAAATAGCCAATTTATTCAAAACGACGCTTCGGGCCATAACGCGACCGTGGCGCTGTTTTTCTTCAGATTTGATTTACACATATCTGAAAATCTAATCGTTGGATCTTCACAAAATTTACATCATTAGAAAGACCTTTTCAAAACGAATCCAACGGTTCCGGTTTCGGGAAAATCCGACGGTCGGATCTCCCGGTATAATCGTTTGAAGTTTCGATTTCAAAATATGAACTACGGCATCGTTATTCGATTAAATATAATTATATTTATATATATATAAATATAATCGATTCTGGCACTGTTTTTCTTCAGATTTGAATTAAACATTCCAGACAATCCAACCGTTGGATTTTTACAAAGTTGGTGCCGTTGGAAAGATTTTTCCAAAGCGAACCCGACGGTTGCGATTTCAAGAAAATCTGACGGTCGGATCTCCCGGTATAATCGTTTGAAATCACGGTTTCAAAATACGAACTACAGCGTCGTTATTCGATATATTTTAATTCTATTTATATATATATATATATCGATTCTTCGATTTCACAGCTATATTCTTTTCATACATTTGATAAAAATGATATTTTTATCTAACTGTCTTCTATTTCAACACTTCACTATATTTAGCAATTCATGTATATAATAAAATTGTGATTTTTATTGTAAAACAATTTCTTTTAAAACAAGGTCATTTTACATAGTTCATATAGATGATAAAAAGGTGATTTTTATTATAAAACAATTTATTTCAAAATATGAATACCATTCAACAAATGAATTTCTATTCAACGAATGAATATCGATTCAACACATGAAGGTTTTCTATAGTTTATATATAGAGATAAAAATGTGATTTTTTATATTTAAAACACGAACACCATTCAACACATGAATTTCTATTCAACGAATGAATATCGATTCAACACATGAAGGTTTTCTATAGTTTATATATATAGATAAAAATGTGATTTTTATATTTAAAACACGAATACCATTCAACACATGAATTTCTATTCAACGAATGAATATCGATTCAACACATGAAGGTTTTCTATAGTTTATATATATAGATAAAAATGTGATTTTTTATATTTAAAACACGAACACCATTCAACACATGAATTTCTATTCAATGAATGAATATCGATTCAACACATGAAGGTTTTCTATAGTTTATATATATAGATAAAAATGTGATTTTTATATTTAAAACACGAATACCATTCAACACATGAATTTCTAATCAACGAATGAATTTCAATTCAACACATGAAGGTTTTCTATTCAACGAATAAATATAGTTTCAGCAAATGAAAATAATTCAAAACACATGAATATTATTCAAAATTTCGGCAGCATAACGGCAGGGTAGTTAAAACTGGGACCGTCCCTAGTACGGCTCCTCGCTCTACCTTAAAACCTCGCTGTTTTTGACAATGGGGATCATGCATCTAGTTCGCACGCAGGCGGCATGTATATATTTATTTCATTTCCACAAACTAATCCTATGTGGTTTCAACCAAATATTTCTCAACCACAAACGGGTATTTTTCAACCACTATCAATCAATATCAACCACAAACAATCTCAATCAACCATTCGCTATCAATCAATTTTCACACCAATCACAACCAATAAATATCGTCCATGGTTTGTGGACGAGGGGCGTATATATATATATATATATGTATATATATATATAGTAATTCACTTCTATATCAACACATATATAATTTTTACAACGCATATATAACTTATACATCGAACGTACAACTTAAACAACGCTTATACATGAGGTGTACAATGTTGATATAACCCGTACATCGACTATATAATTTATACATCGTCGTTTTCCATATCGTTTATAAATTAGAAATCTCACATTGGGTTCCACTCCACCAAAAATAGCAGAAGGCTCAGAAAAATATGCGGTCTCTTCTAGAAGGTAGAAAACGTCCACACGAGTCCACTGTCTCTTGTTTCACTGAATTTCGTTAAGAAACGAAAAAGATATGATTTTTATAGTGAAAACAAAAACCGTAGCGCTTAGAACTGCTATAATATAGTTTAAATTATATTCAGCCGTATACCTCGTTTTTTCTTCGAAACTAGGTCTTTGATTTTCGTAGAATCCTTGAAGCGATATGAAGATCGGCCAACACCACATCACAGCGCTTGGAGAGGCACGCAAAACGAGGTAAGGGGGGTCCCACTCGGTGGTCTCTGGCGAACGCGGCGGCGGCTGAAAGTCGCTGACTTTGAAGCGTTGGATCTCGACGATGGCGCAGCTACAGGGGTCGAGTCAGGTATGGATGTGGAGAGGGGATCGAGATCTTCAAAAAGTTGAACTGGAGGGCGTGGCTAAAACGCCTGTGGCGGCGGCGATCGGGCTGGGAAGCTTTGAGCAGCTTCCGCCGTTTATCGGGGGGGGGGGGGGGGGGAGGAGAGAGAATTTCTTTTATTTTATTTTAAAAAAAATTATGATTGGTCGGGGGAGTTTTAAAGGGGCTTTCTGATATGACCACCAATCTAAACCCAACTACTGTCGTCCCTAGCGTTTTACCCCCATTCCGAACCAATGAGATATGTTTCGTAGGCCCATTCGACTGTTTCAGTCAGTTTTTCCTTCAAATTAAAATATAAAACATTCAATATTTGATTTGAACGTGCATTTCAATTTGCCAATGCCACAAACTGATTCTAAAAATTCCAGAAAAATAAATCTGGCTATGTTTTGATGATACAGTCCCAACAAAACTAGTTTCGTCGAATTCTGAGACCGTCTGCAAAAAGGCCCATTTCTGGTCGATCCAATTTAACTATAATTGACAAAAACACGTTTTCCTTTGCCACACTCACATACTAGCTTCAAAAATTATGAAATTTGAAACCTAGCAATAACTTCACATCCCGGACCCAACAAAAGTGGTTTCCTCGAATTCTGAGGTCGTATGCAAAATGGCCAATTTCACGGGCTATATAAATTCCATAGCGACCTTTCTGAAAATTCATTTGGCCATAACTTTTGCTTTCCGCTATGAAAATTTTATTTTTCGGATTCGTTAGAAAGGTATTCACTAACAGATTTAAATATTTTTGGTTTTGCTCAAATCCGTTTTGTTTTGCACCCGGTACAGTCCGACAAAGATTAAATTCAAATTTTGAAACTGCAGCGCCTTTTCAGGCCTTGTTTATAATTAGAATTAATTATATTCATTTTCAAACGTCGATTCAAACTCACATTTCATTGCCATTATTTAAAATATTTATTTTAAATATTTAAAATCCATTATTTTAGCCAATTTAAAAATTTTAAATTGGTTTAGATTTTCCGGGTCATTACACGCTTACTGATTGATTGTAAGAGATCCAAACGAGGCGGATGGTGTGGGTAGCGCAAATGTAACGACCCGGATTTTTAGCCGATTTATTTTAAATATTTAGTATGGTTTCAAATTTTGAATTTATAATATAAATGGTATTTTATAGGGTTATCGATTAAATAATCGAAATACGATTTATTTTGATTATCGTCGAAATACGAGAAATTTAAAATAATTCAATTCGAAGATAAAACTGAATCGAAATGATTCAGACGATCAATATATATTCTATTTGAATATAAACAATGATAATAATAATTTATTGTTGAGGAATTTATTTGTTTTTGAATTTAAATTATATTATATTAATTTATTTATATTTACATTCAAATTAAATATCAAAATATATTCAGTTAGTTCAGAATAGTGTTACACTATTGAAATAACAGTGGTTACGCTAAAATAGCAGTTCACGATTTTTAATGGTGTACCCCGAGATATTTTATTGTGGATAAGATCGAAATCAAATCAGAATCTATTTAAAAGAAATAAAAATCTCTTTATTTCAAATCAAATTAAATAGAAATCAAATCGAATTTAATTCATATGTACCTCATTGTTCCTAAGCTACATACCTTCTCTATTTTCTTCCTCCTGTTATAAATCGCGATAGCCTTCTGTCCCTTTTTTTTAAATAAAAATCGAAGCTTTCAGTAAAATATAAAATGGCCGACCCTCTCATCTCCAAACCCAAATCGGAACTCCACATATAAAAATCGCTCCTCCCATCCTCAGAAAAATCAGAAACCAAATGAGAGAGAGACCGTTCCTCTCCTCTTGATCTCTAAAATCCAAATCGAAATCGCGATGCTCCCTGGAGCTCGAGTCGAGTTGGAAGCTCGTGGAATATTGATCGACGGTAATGGTACTAGGAGATTTAGGGTTCACTGAAATGATTAGGGAGGCTGAAGTATTTTTCAAGGGTTCGGTGAAGGTGCGATTGCTGGAAGGGGGTGTTGATTTTGGTACGCGATGGGGTCAGGATGTTATCGGCGTGGATCAGTTGGAGAGTTCAAAGGGGATTTCAGTTGTTGTAAAAAGGTGCGAGCTGTTTTGAGTAACCGATGTAGATGTGGGCGTTGGTGTTATCTGGGGGTGTCGCGATAGTCGATTTAGGGTTCACGGCTGTCATGGGTGAGGTGCAAGCGAGATGCGTGATGCCGAAGGTCTACGCTTCTGTGAGGGTGCGATCTTTGTCTAAGTATTGGAACTCGAACTAGAAAAGTTTAAGGGGATCGCCACTTCTGGTAGTCGCGTTCATGAATTGGGGATCGAACTTTGGTTCAATTCTGAGTGTGAAGCAGCATCGCGGTAGGCTTTTGGTGAAGATGGATGCTTGAGTGGTGATGGCAGTTCAGCAATGGATGTGAAATACCAACGAGAGGACACGTTCTTTTTCTTTACGGTGAAGAAGTAGATTCTGATTTCTAATTGAGTTATTAAGGTATGAATTAAAATTTAAAATGGGTAGTTAGCGTAACTGTTTATATTAGTGTAAAGTAATTTTAATTTAAATGCATGGAAAACTGCTTATATAATTAGAAATTGATTAAAAGTAAATTTTTTTATTTAATTGGGAAATTGATTAAATATATATAGAAATTAGTTAGTAAAGAATAAAATCTGTAAATATATTAGTTAAGGTTTAAATTGGAATTTAGTTTACACGAGAGTAATTAAATAAAATTTCGTTCATATATATTAGATAACTGAAATTTTATTTATTTTTGTTTTACATTGAAAAATAGTGAAATGGAGGAACCACTGTAAAATCTACATAATAGACTTCATCGGGTATTCAGCGCAAATAAAAACCCTGGTGAGTAAATCTCACTCACCTTTTATTTATAATTATTTTTATCAATTAAAAATAATTGGTTGTTGTTTGTTTGAATGCTTTCTTGTTGTTTTAAATATATTAGTTATTTAGGGTGACTATTATATATATATATATATATATATTGGTTTGGTGGTTGGATTCCCGTAGTTTCATTAGCGGATGCCCGCGGTACCATTAGCGGATGACCCTACGCCCACGTATATAAGTGGATCCCCTTTTATACCGCGATATCCTGCCACAAAGCAGGATGGGTATTATTTCTGTTGACTAACGTCTGTGAATGCAGGAAAACAGGCTGGAGGAATCCAACTGGATTCCTCAAAAATATATTATCTGTTTGTTGTTTGCTTGATTTCATATATATATTCATATATGGCGTGTTAAAAACCAAATGATTGAAAATTGGATGATTGGATTGTTTTAACTATCACTGGGCCCAAATATTGATATTTAAAAATACCATGAAAAGGAATTTCGCAGATTTAAAAGGAAATTCTATTTTTTTTTCTAAAATAGAATTTGACATTTCAAATGAGAAATTCAAATAGAATTTGAATATGAGAAATTCAAATAGAATTTTGAATATTAGAAATTCAATGGAAATTTGAATATAGAAAGTGAGATGGGATTTAAATAAAGGAACTTTGAATATAGAATTCGAATATAGAAATTCAAATGGAGTTTGAATATAGAGAATCTGAAATAGAATTGAAAAAGAATTTCAATTTGAACTTCAAATAGAGTTGAAATTCAAATAGAGTTGAAAAGTGAATTTGAATGTATAGAATTTGAATATATAGAATTTGAATAGAATTGAAAATAGAAAATTCAAAGAATTGAATATAGAAGAATAAAAGAAAATTTAAATATAATTTGAATATAGAAATTCAAAAGGGATTTGAATAAAGGAGATTCAAACATAGAATTTAAATAAGGAAAATTGAAAGGGATTTGAATATAGAAGTTCAAGTGGAATTTAAATAAAGAAAATTCAATTGGAAATTTGAATAATCGGAATTGAAATAGAATTTGAATTCAAAAGAATTCAAATAGAATTTGAATTCAAAGGAATTCAAATGGATTTGAATAAAGAAAGTTCAAATGAAATTTAAATATAGAGATTTGAATAAGAGAATTTAAATGGAGTTTTGAATATATGAATTTCAAAATAGAATTTCAAAATAGAACTTGAAATAGAAATTTCAAAATAGAATTTCAAAATAGAACTTGTAATAGAATATGAATATAGGATTCAAATAGTTTAAATATGGAATTTGAATATAGAATTCAAATAGATTGAAATGGGATTTGAAAATAGAATTTCAAATAGGATTTGAAATGGGAATTTGATTATAGATTTCGAATAGAGTTAAAATGGAGTTGAATTCATTTTAACGAAGTTTAGACGTTTATATTTATAAATATAATTTAAAACGAACTCGCCGCAGCGCTGCAGTTCGTAAATTGTCGTTTCGTACTTCAATAGAGTATATAGAACTCAATTGAAGTCGGAATTCTTTAAAATAAGAAATGTCCGGACCGATTTGATAATAGTTTTCTAATGAAAGAGAAAAATCTGGATTTCGTCGTATAGATTTTGAATTATATCAAAATCAAATTTTCAGAAAAGCAGCGCCATAACCATTTCGAAACCATAACGGTTTATTTAATTTTGTAAAAGGATTTTAAGCGAATAAAATCCGAATTTCTATTTAGAAAATTTCAGATGTGAGTTGCAGATTATACGTGAACTTAGGTGGAGTAATGAATTGATTTTTGAAACAGAAGTCAGATTTTTTATTATTGAATAGAATTAACTAATTTGAATAGCAATTAGATAATGAGATTTTGAATTTGATATTGGGCTTTGAATAAGTTAATTCGATTTGAAAATTTATATTCGAAATCGATAAGTAAACTAGAATTGAAATTGAAATTCAATTTGGTTATGAGCAAGTTAAATATTTTGTTTGAACATGTTATGTTCAAACAAAGAAGTGAAATTGAAAAAATAGCTAATTAAAGAATAGATGAGCGAAACTGAATTCAAACGATTGGATAGTGTTGAATTGAATTGAAAACAGGTGATCATGTGTTAGACAGGTATGGGATGAAGTATATGAAGATTTTAATCTATGTGCCCGACAAAAAGGTACATGTTTAAATTCATATATGAGATTTTATGCGCCGAATCGGCAAGCCACTTGGCTTTTTGATTTTCTTTTTGAATGGGAAGGGCCATGGGAGGCTATTTGAAATATCCCGAAGCTCCCAGTACAAGGGAGGTTATGGCGAATTTTTCCAGGAATTTAAGGAGTCAGAATATTTTTAGGATAATTTGATTGTTAGAAATCAATGTATCGATATATATAGAATTCGATAAGGAGACGGATTTAAAAATAGAATATTGAAAACAAAAAGGAAATCTATAAAATTGAAATTGAAAGCGAACCATATACATGTTTTAAAAAAAATGAATAATTGGGTTTTATAGTGTGTTTATTCGAGGTTACTGGTTTTGTTGTTTTGAAGTTAAGGATGTTTTTCAGTCAAGGTCTGAGAGGTAATTTTTCCCCAACTTGATTGATTTCATTTTTAATTGATAAATAGCAGGATCCAGCCTCGAAGAAAAGTGTTTGAAAAAGAGTTAGTTGAATTAAATATTTTGGGTTGTTGTAACGATGTTTTACACAACATTCGTTTTAATCCAAGTGATGGAATTACAGTAAATATTCCCTGAGTATAATTAAAGTAGTCGGGGAAGAGATAAGAGATTGAAATTTTTTCAATTACAAATAGAATATATTTTCTAAATATAGAAAATAAAAGAAGGTGATATAGGGAAATGTTTTTTTTCCAACTAGCGTAAGAGATCACTAAGATTTCTGAAAATATTTGGTTAACAAATATTTGATAGGGAAATGAAGAAGTGAATTTATTAATGAAATATTAATAAAGGGCCTACTGATTTGTTTGATGTTGTGAATGGATGTTTGTTTTACTTTGATAGTTAAATAACCGACTATCGAAGTGTTTGCCAATATCGTTGGCAATATGGAGAGACTGGTTGGATTATTATTCGTGAACCACTCTGTATTGGCAGTAGCGTTGCGAATCAAATTATATGAAGATAATCGAAGACGGTGTAAAAAGCAAGGGCTTTTCCTATTAATAGAAATTGTGCCTTCGGTTTCGTTCAATCCCAGAACGAACGTATATGGACGAATGTCTGACAAAGTATTTCCAATAATCTAATGGGTTGGTCTGTATAATATATATATGGTTGCAACGGATGTATTCCCTTAGCATAACATCCAGAATATTTGTGCAAATTAATAAATGGTTAACGGATCTGACAATGTGGCATTCAAAGTGATTGTGCTATAAATGAATGGCAAGTAAACGTAGCCTCAGGCCTCAACAACCGGGAAATGACAAAAATCGGGCAGGCAGCGTGGCTATGTGGGTCGCTCCCATTAGGATGTATAATCACCTATCTAGAGATTCATTTAATTTCTTATTCTATTCGATGCTGTCCCAATTGGGAGACAGTTGCTGATCCCAACCGTTGGTGATATACATTTGTTACACTCAAGCGAAATGAGTGGTCGGTCATGTGTGGGCCGGGTTGCAAGATGTTCTTGTTGAACCCCAGTGTATCGCCTCTAGAGTACACTGATCGGAAGGTGGTTCCATACCTTGTCGGGTTGGAAATCCAATCTCCAATAAGCGCCATGCGGTTTTTGATTTTTATACTATGTATGTGGAGCGTGAGATGCAAGCGTTCCGCTAGATTCTATTTATTTGATTTAGACACTATTATAATATCACTGGATTTTTGTATCAAAGTGTTTTGGGTTATAGTAAGGTAAAAACCGTCCATGTTTATGTGTGGGCTGGTCTTACTATTATCTTTTCTTTCGAAAGGATTTTGAAAGTTGAACAATTGGTTGGAGTTTACTCACACCAGTCCCATGACTGACCCAGAGTTTATTTTGTTTGTTTTCCCTAAACTCTTGGGTGCCCAAATTTGTACAGGCAGTCAAGTAGTCGGGATTTTACAGATGCATTTGGAGGAGCTGGAAGCAGGAGGTTTCACCAGTTAGCTATAGATTATCATATATTCCGCTGTGAACCATGTTTGTATCTGGAAACAGGTGTTTATAACTGTTCTAGGAATAACTGTTGTGCTCTGATGATGGTATGTATATAATGTTACTGATTGTATTTCAAAAGTTATGTTATTTAATATATTTTATTCGTTCCGCTGTGAGTTGATGATCTTCATTTTCTTCTATTCTAATATTTCTTTCTTTCTACTTCTCATCCTCTAGCTTCTTTCTAATAATGATTCGTATTTCTGTGCAATTTAGGTTGGACGTTTTGTGTTATTAGTCAACTCAAATAGTACGAATTTGCGGGCCTTTACAGTTGGTATCAAAGCTTAGGTTGAGCAAATACCTAGGCTTGGGTAGCATGTGCTCATTAGAGATAGGGTCAGTAGTACCCTAGAATGAGTTGAGTGTATATACGAGAGCGCGTATTTGTAAATTGATATAAAAACTATTTGTTATTGTGTTGGCTAGTCTCTTGAGCTGTTTATGAATTCTGATCGAATTGTGGGATGCCACGACGTCGATAATAGTTTGTAAATACTTGAACAGAAGATTGAACACGATATTGTTTTAAAGTGGGTGAATGAAATCATTTTACCCAAAACTCTATTTTGATATAGAAAGAATAATTATTGAAATTATTATAATATATGGATGCGTTGGATGTTAAAATTATAATCAATAAGATTATAAAATTGGATTGGTCATCTAGAACCAAATAGAATTTGTATACAAATGAAATATATACAAATGAGATGAATTAAAACTAGATTCAAACCAGAATTTGGAATTTAAATCCTGGGAAGTTTGAAAATATTTTCTGAAGTATATTAAAATAATGTAGCTTTGTTTTGGAAGGGATTTTTGAATAAAAATCATTTTGGATGGATTATGAAAGTGTTAAAACACTGAACTCACTTCAGTGACTGGGAAATAATTCTGATGATGGTCGCGACGTCATCATTATTCATTTTTGAGTTTCTAAGTGATGAATTGTTGCCTTAGAAAAGTTTTGATAGAAATTTGTTTGCAAGAAAACAAGTTAAGTTAAAAATTCAAATGTTTTGAATTTGAATTAGTTATAAATATATGTGATTTCAAAAAGGATTTGAAATGAAAACTCTGGGATTTGGATTCTGGAATTAAAATTTAACTTAAGCAAGTTAAATGGTTCAGGGTGAATCAATTGACTAGAATCAATTTGAATTGGTTTAATAGAACATAGATTGGATAAAAATGGATTGATCGTAGATCATTCAAATTAAATGAAGGAAGACCAAAAGTTTTGGTGGTATTAAATTTGTTGAAATATGAGGAGTTGAGTTACAACATAAGTGAGATTTGGAAAAGTAATGGATTTGTACTATTTTTCCTACCTTAGCAATTTCGAGGACGAAATTATTTTAAGGGGGGAAGAATGTAACGACCCGGATTTTTAGCCGATTTATTTTAAATATTTAGTATGGTTTCAAATTTTGAATTTATAATATAAATGGTATTTTATAGGGTTATCGAATAAATAATCGAAATACGATTTATTTTGATTATCATCGAAATTTGAGAAATTTAAAATAATTCAATTCGAAGATAAAACTGAATCGAAATGGTTCAGATGATCAATATATATTCTATTTGAATATAAACGATGATAATTTCAATTTATTGTTGAGGAATTTATTTGTTTTTGAATTTAAATTATATTATATTAATTTATTTATATTTAAGTTCAAACTAAATATCAAAATATATTCAGTTAGTTCAGAATAGTGTTACACTGTTGAAATAACAGCGGTTACGCTAAAATAGCGGTTCACAATTTTTAATGGTGAACCCCGAGATATTTTATTGTGGATAAGATCGAAATCAAATCAGTATCTATTTAAAAGAAATAAAAATCTCTTTATTTCAAATCAAATTAAATAGAAATCAAGTTGAATTTAATTCGTATGTACCTCATTGTGCCTAAGCTACTTACCTTCTCTATTTTCTTCCTCCTGTTATAAATCGCGATAGCCTTCTGTCCCTTTTTAAAAAAAACGAAGCTTTCAGTAAAATATAAAATGGCCGACCCTCTCATCTCCAAACCCAAATCGGTACTCCACATATAAAAATCGCTCCTCCCATCCTCAGAAAAATCAGAAACCAAATGAGAGAGAGACCGTTCCTCTCTTCTCAATCTCTAAAATCCAAATCGAAATCGCGATGCTCCCTGGAGCTCGAGTCGAGTTGGAAGCTCATGAAATATTGATCAACGGTAATGGTACTAGGAGATTTAGGGTTCACTGAAATGATTAGGGAGGTTGAAGTATTTTTCAAGGGTTCGGTGAAGGTGCGATTGCTGGAAGGGGGTGTTGATTTTGGTACGCGATGGGGTCAGGATGTTATCGTGAGGATGAGTTGGGGAGTTCAAAGGGGATTTCAGTTGTTGTAAAAAGGTGCGAACTGTTTTGAGTAACCGATGTTGATGTGGGCGCTGGTGTAATTTGGGGGTGTCGCGATAGTCGATTTAGGGCTCACGGCTGTCATGGGTGAGGTGCAAACGAGATGCGTGATGCCGAAGGTCTACGCTTCTGTGAGGGTGCGATCTTTATCTAAGTATTGGAACTCGAACTAGAAAAGTTTAGTGGAAGCTGAAGTTTAAGGGGATCGCCACTTCTGGTAATCGGGTTCAAGAATTGGGGATCGAACTTTGGTTCGATTCTGAGTGTAAAGCAGCATCGCGATTGGCTTTTGGGGAAGATGGATGCTTGAGTGGTGATGGCAATTCAGCAATGGACGTGAAATACAAAGGAGAGGACACGTTCTTTTTCTTTGTGGTGAATATGGAGATTCAGATTTCTAATTGAGTAATTAAGGTATGAATTAAAATTTAAAATGGGTAGTTAACGTAAGTGTTTATATTAGTGTAAAGTAATTTTAATTTAAATGCATGGAAAACTGCTTATATAATTAGAAATTGATTTAAAGTAAATTAGTTTATTTAATTGGGAATTTGATTAAATATATATAGAAATTAGTTAGTAAAGAATAAAATCTGTAAACATATTAATTAAGGTTTAAATTGGAATTTAGTTTACACGAGAGTAATTAAATAAAATTTCGTTCGTATATATTAGATAACTGAAATTTTATTTATTTTTGTTTTACATTGAAAAACAGCGAAATGGAGGAACCACTGTAAAATCTACATAATAGACTTCATCGGGTATTCAGCGCAAATAAAAACCCTGGTGAGTAAATCTCACTCACCTTTTATTTATAATTATTTTTATCAATTAAAAATAATTGGTTGTTGTTTGTTTGAATGCTTTCTGGCTGTTTTAAATATATTAGTTACTTAGGGTGACTATTATATATATATATATATATATCGGTTTGGTGGTTGGATTCCCGTAGTTTCATTAGCGGATGCCTGTGGTACCATTAGCGGATGACCCTACGCCCACGTATATAAGTGGATCCCCTTTTATACCGCGATATCCTGCCACGAAGCAGGATGGGTATTATTTCTGTTGACTAATGTCTGTGAATGCAGGAAAATAGGTTGGAGGAATCCAACTGGATTCCTCAAAAAT
This sequence comes from Allium sativum, assembly GCA_030737875.1. Lineage (NCBI taxonomy): Eukaryota > Viridiplantae > Streptophyta > Magnoliopsida > Asparagales > Amaryllidaceae > Allium > Allium sativum. The sequence goes on from CM060919.1 coordinate 438,280,991, forward strand.
ATATTATTTGTTTGTTGTTTGCTTGATTTCATATATATTCATATATGGCGTGTTAAAAACCAAATGATTGAAAATTGGATGACTGGATTGTTTTAAATATCACTGGGCCCAAATATTGATATTTAAAAATGCCATGAAAAGGAATTTCGCAGATTTAAAAGGAAATTCTATTTTTTTTTCTAAAAGAGAATTTGACATTTCAAATGGGAAATTCAAATAGAATTTGAATATGAGAAATTCAAATAGAATTTTGAATATTAGAAATTCAATGGAAATTTGAAAATAGAAAGTGAGACGGGATTTAAATAAAGGAACTTTGAATATAGAATTCGAATATAAGAATTCAAATGGAGTTTGAATATAGAGAATCTGAAATAGAATTGAAAAAGAATTTCAATTTGAACTTCAAATAGATTTGAAATTCAAATAGAGTTGAAAAGGGAATTTGAATGTATAGAATTTGAATATATAGAATTTGAATAAAATTGAAAATTCAAAGAATTGAATATAGAAGAATAAAAGAAAATTTAAATAGAACTTGAATATAGAAATTCAAAAGGGATTTGAATAAAGGAGATTCAAACATAGAATTTAAATAAGGAAAATTGAAAGGGATTTGAATATAGAAGTTCAAGTGGAATTTAAATAAAGAAAATTCAAATGGAAATTTGAATAAAAGGAATTGAAATAGAATTTAAATTCAAAAGAATTCAAATAGAATTTGAATTCAAAGGAATTCAAATGGATTTGAATAAACAAAGTTCAAACGAAATTTAAATATAGAGATTTGAATAAGAGAATTTAAATGGAGTTTTGAATATATGAATTTCAAAATAGAATTTCAAAATAGAACTTGAAATAGAAATTTCAAAATAGAACTTGTAATAGAATTTGAATATAGGATTCAAATAGTTTAAATATGGAATTTGAATATAGAATTCAAATAGATTGAAATGGGATTTGAAAATAGAATTTCAAATAGGATTTGAAATGGGAATTTGAATATAGATTTCGAATAGAGTTAACGAAGTTCAAACATTTATATTTATAAATATAATTTAAAATGAACTCGCAGCAGCGCTGTAGTTCGTAAATTGTCGTTTCAAACTTCAATTGAGTATATAGAACTCAATTGAAGTCGGAATTCTTTGAAATAAGAATTGTCCGGGCCGATTTGATAATAGTTTTCTAATGAAAGAGAAAAATCTGGATTTCATCGTATAAATTTTGAATTATATCAAAATCAAATTTTCAGAAAAGCAGCGCCATAACCATTTCGAAACCATAACGGTTTATTTAATTTTATAAAAGGAATTTAAGCGAATAAAATCCGAATTTCTATTAAGAAAATTTCAGATGTGAGTTGTAGATTATATGTGAACTCAGGTAGAGTAATGAATTGATTTTTGAAACAGAAGTCAGATTATTGATTATTGAATAGAATTAACTAATTTGAATAGCAATTAGATAATGAGATTTTGAATTTGATATTGAGCTTTGAATAAGTAAATTCGATTTGAAAATTTATATTCGATATTGATAAGTAAACTAGAATTTAAATTGAAATTCAATTTGGTTATGAGCAAGTTAAATATTTTGTTTGAACATGTTATGTTCAAACAAAGAAGTGAAATAGGCAAAATAGCTAATTAAAGAATAGATGAGCGAAACTGAATTCAAACGATTGGATTGTGTTGATTTGAATTGAAAACAGGTGAACATGTGTTAGACAGGTATGGGATGAAGTATATGAAGATTTTAATCTATGTTCCCGACAAAAAGGTACATGTTTAAATTCATATATGAGATTTTATGCGCCGAATCGGCAAGCCACTTGGCTTTTTGATTTTCTTTTTGAATGGGAAGGGCCATGGGAGGCTATTTGAAATATCCCGAAGCTCCCGGTACAAGGGAGGTTATGGCGAATTTTTCCGGGAATTTAAGGAGTTAGAATATTTTTAGGATAATTTGATGGTTAGAAATTAATGTATCGATATATATAGAATTCGATAAGGAAACGAATTTAAAAATAGAATATTGCAAACAAAAAGGAAATCTATAAATTTGAAATAGTAAGCAAACCATATACATGTTTTTAAAAAAATGAATAATTGGGTTTTATAGTGTGTTTATTCGAGGTTCGTGGTTTTGCCGTTTTGAAGTTAAGGATGTTTTTCAGTCAAGGTCTGAGAGGTAATTTTACCCCAACTTGATTGATTTCATTTTTAATTGATAAATAGCAGGATCCAGCCTCGAAGAAAAGTGTTTGAAAAAGAGTTAGTTGAATTAAATATTTTGGGTTGTTGTAACGATGTTTTACACAGCATTCGTTTTAATCCAAGTGATGGAATTACAGTAAATATTCCCAGAGTATAATTAAAGTAGTCGAGGAAGAGATAAGTAATTGAAATTGTTTCAATTGCAAATAGAATATATTTTCTAAATATAGAAAATAAAAGAAGGTGATATAGGGAAATGTTATTTTTCCAACTAGCGTAAGAGATCAATAATATTACTGAAAATATTTGGTTAACAAACATTTGATAGGGAAATGAAGAAGTGAATTTATTAATGAAATATTAATCAAGGGCCCAGTGATTTGTTTGATGCTGTGAATGGATGTTTGTTTTACTTCGATAGTTAAATAACCGACTATTGAAGTGTTTGCCAATATCGTTGGCAATATGGAGAGACTGGTTGGATTATTATCCGTGAACCACTCTGTATTAGCAGTAGCGTGGCGAATCAGATTATATGAAGATAATCGAAGACGATGTAAAATGCAAGGGCTTTTCCTATTAATAGAAGTTGTGCCTTCGGTTTCGTTTAATCCCAGAACGAACGTATATGGACGAATGTCTAACAAAGTATTTCCAATAATTCTAATGGGTTGGTATGTATATTATATATATGGTTGCAACGGATTTATTCCCTTAGCATAACATCCAGAATATTTGTGCAAATCAATGAATGATTAACGGATCTGACAATGTGGCATTCAAAGTGATTGTGTTATAAATGAATGGCAAGTAAACGTAGCCTCAGGCCTCAACAACCGGAAAATGACAAAAATCGGGCAGGCAGCATGGCTATGTGGGTCTCTCCCATTAGGATGTATAATCACCTATCTAGAGATTCATTTAATTTCTTATTCTATTCGATGCTATCCCAATCGGGAGACAGTTGTTGATCCCAACCGTTGGTGATATACATTCGATATACTCAAGCGAAATGAGTGGTCGGTCATGTGTGCGCCGGGTTGCAAGATGTTCTTGTTGAACCCCAGTGTATCGCCTCTAGAGTACACTGATCGGAAGGTGGTTCCATACCTTGTCATGTTGGAAATCCAATCTCCAATAAGCGCCATGAGGTTTTTGATTTTTATACTATGTATGTGGAGCGTGAGATGCAAGCATTCCGTTAGATTCTATTTATTTGATTTAGACACTATTATAATATCACTAGATTTTGTATCACAGTGTTTTGGGTTATAGTAAGGTAAAAACCGTACATGTTTATGTGTGGGCTGGTCTTACTATTATCTTTTCTTTCGAAAGGATTTTTAAAGTTGAACAATTGGTTGGAGTTTACTCACACCAGTCCCATTACTGACCCAGAGTTTATTTTGTTTATTTTCCCTAAACTCTTAGGTGTCCAAATTTGTACGGGCAGTCAAGTAGTCGGGATTTTACAGATGCATTTGGAGGAGCTGGAAGCAGGAGGTTTCACCAGTTAGCTATAGATTATCATATATTCCGCTGTGAACCATGTTTGTATCTGGAAACAGGTGTTTATAATTGTTCCAGGAATAACTGTTGTGCTCTGATGATGGTATGTATATAAAGTTACTGATTGTATTTCAAAAGTTATGTTATTTAATATATTTTATTCATTCCGATGTGAGTTGATGATCTTCATTTTCTTCTATTCTAATATTTTTTTCTTTCTACTTCTCATCCTCAACCTTCTTTCTAATAATGATTCGTATTTCTGTGCAATTTGGGTTGGACGTATGGTGTTATTAGTCAACTCAAATAATACGGAATTGCGGGCCTTTACAGCAAACCAACCGGGGACATGTACGTGCATGGGCCAGGCAGAACGGGTTAAGAAGACCGTGACAACAGTAGATATGATTGTGCACACCATAGATTGCCACTTTAGGAAGTGGTACCTCCTACCGTAGGGCCAGCACAGGATATCTACAGGGTAGGGAGCTGATCGATTAGGGTAGTGGTTAGGGTATACTTGGACGTATGACCTAAGCCTACCGACTTATTGCAGAAGTGATCATTTCATTTCAGTTATACTAGTAATAATGCAGAGTAATGGAATGGATCATTTCATTTCATTTCAGTTATACTAGTAATAATGCAGAGTAATCATTGTGAGGCACATATACCTTAACTTTCTTTCCTTGTCACACCTTCCATTTATGTAGTGATGAAACGACCCGAACATCCCCATGAAGGAAAGCACGAATTGAGTTGAGAACGAGCCACATCGGAACACAAACAGAAGAACATTTCATTATCAATTAGAACAATTCCACCAGAATACAAGAACATACAGAGTATGAATGAATAAAATACATCAGAAAAATATCAGAGATTACAATACATTACATAGCAACGGAAAATAATACAAAACACAACTGAAAGCGAAATACGGATACAGAGCTTTCCGGATATCATTCTAGCTGTAAACCAGGATCCTGCGAATATAAATCTGCAAAACCAAAACTACTAGTTGCCCGTGCAGAAAATAGGGGCACCCAGAGTTTAGGTTAAAACAATAAACTCTAGGTCAGTCATGGGACTGGTGTGAGAACTAAAACAGTTATTTAAAGCTTTACTTTAAATCAAATATATCAAGGGACCACGCCGTATAACACGGAACGGGTTTCCTCCCAAGAATACCAGTGCATATAACAAAACTGCGCAATGCTTTTTGGCAAAATGAAGCTATTATAAGACCCAGGTCCCATCACACAATGCAACACAAGCCGAAGGATAGCGTTTTCCCTTATAATAGCCAAACATGCTTGGTACGTTAAAAACAATTCATTTGATACTATTATAAGTGCATAGTGTATAAAACAACTTCAAATATAAATGTATCAATCCTAGATGGCATGGGTACCATATATCATGTCGCCAATACCGGGCTCTACAATCAAAACCGCAAATGTCACGTATCGGAAGTTGGATTTCCATCTGTGAACCAAGTCAAGGGATCGTCCTTACCGAATTCGAGACTCTCTAGCCCGAGCCTTAGGAACAGAACGCATCGTCCCTTAGGAGCCACAGGGCCGGTCCACTCGATGTGGATTAAATAAAACCCTGAACACTACATCTCCCCGCCCTATGGGGCGTAATGAGCCAAATGACTCCATATCCATGGCGCCTCGCATTCCCACAACCACACAGGTGAAAATAAAATATAAATGTCAGGGCTGGTAAGTCACTGACACCACCTGTAACTAGAAAGAGACGTACGTTCTCCCTGGATCCTTCTCCCGTTTCTGGTTCACACCGGGGTGTGAGGCTCACGAATTAACGCCATGCACAAAGCTATGCCACACAGGCCGTGCTTTGATCATCAACCACAAGACTTTGCTTTTCAGCAGAAGCCTTGATCATTTGCCATTTAGGCATACAACACAGGCATCCACTCCATGCGACTGATGTCTATCGATATACAACCTCTGATCCCGTACGTCTCAGAGAAGGGTGAAGTAAGGGAAAAAATTCCCCTTCACCAAGCAGATGTATATTTAATAGAGATCAATCAACACATAGCAAAATCCAATGTCAGACACATAGTCCATACAAGTTCGTTCTGGGCCTGAACGAAACGGGAGGCACCTTGTACCTCGCATATCCATCGATCTTCAAGTACGTCTGGACGATCACCAACTGATTCCCTCCTCTTGGGTGTACAACCCAATCAAGATCATCAGTAATTATCCAAACGATGTGAAGACCTCCGGTCTTCGACCACCGTCTTCATCCTCGACACATCATCGAATCAGTTATTCAAAATGGGATAAACCCGGTCTTTCTGAATAACTCGCGTATATAATAAACAAGTGTTACACAAACACATCATACGCCTTATTCTAATTCAGAATATTCTTTTATTCAAATATTCTTATACTTTGGGAAAGGTTCCCATTAATTTTATCAAAGATAAATTCTTTAAATTTATTCTTTAATCTTCTTTTGAATATCAATTCAAACCAAATTATGGTTTATCCACACTAGTCGGGATTAGCGAACCTTACCGACGTAATCATTTGCTTTAATTTCCCAACCCCAACCTATTCATCCCATGAAGTAAAACTGGTCATACTTCATATCTAACACCACGGTGTTATCGGTAAATTCAATTACCATTTCACGTTCAAATCTAATTAAAGATCTGACTATCTCCTGGAGCAAAACTGGTGATACTCCATTCTCGATCATTTCAATCTAATTAAAGATTCATTAAAACTCCACTCGGTTTTAATCTTCCCAATAATCACTATCAATGATTATTTAACTTCGGAAATCATATTCTATCTTTAACTGGGTTAAAGAATCAATGTCATTTAAAACACAGTTCACGATAAACCCAAAATCACATTCCATTTCATCAGCCTTTAACCGTAAATTAGCAAGTGAACAATTCCCTAAGTATTAACCCCGAAGGCCGAAACCAACATCAGATCAATACTCAAGAAACCATTCAACTTAACTAATCTCCAGTTAGTTTCTAATTTTCTTAACTCCGCTAGGTCTAAGAACAGTATTATTAAAGATACCATTCACGACAACCCAAAATAACATTCCATTAACGATGGAATCTTCATGGAAAACAAATCGATATATATAATCGATATAAACTTCCATATCAGACTAATAAAATAAATGGAATAACGGCAAAGCCTTTTAAATTCCAGATATATTAGTTGTCTTCCTTCACAGAAATTGACTTCGATTATTACCAAAACGAATTCCATTCCATTCCAATTTATTTTATTAAATTGGAAAACTTTTCTTTGGAAAATCTCCTTTAAATTTTATCAAATGATTTACAAATTCCAAGTCACATTTCACTGTAAATCGGGTTAAAGAACAAATGTCGTTAAAACACAGTTCACGGTAAACCCAATTCACATTCCATTAATTATCGAGTTAAAGAACAAGTGTTATTTAAAACACCGTTCACGATAAACCCAAAAATCAATTCAAATTTAATTCCAATTAAATACCATTTAATTGGTATACTTCATTAAATCTAAATAAAAAGATTTAATCTTTTTCTCAACTGGGTTTAAGAACAGTGTTAATGAAGACACCATTCACGACAAAACCAAATCCCATTTGATATTAAATACAAGGCTCTGAATAGAAAATATATCGGCTTATATTCAATATCAAATTCTACGACCAACAAATATCGTATTGGAAATAACGATATAAATATGTCTTTCAAATTTCGATCACAATATCTGTATAATCACGAAATCCAACATCGAAATATTCCAAAGACAATTTCGATTTAAATCCATTCCAATTCAATTATTGGAAATTCTGGTTACCTTTAAAACCCTTTTAAATCCAATTTATTTGTTTCAAAAATAAATGGATTATAATTCTAGTTCAAAACTAGTTCATTTCGATAAAAATCTATTTTTATGTTTTCAAATATGAAAATTTTCATCCCAATTCTTTCCAAATCATTTCTTATGATTTTACACAAATTATTGCTATTTTTAATAATTTTATTAATGCTCGTACAGTTGATTTCCATCAACGACCATCGAACTGCATTTACAACGACCTTTTCCAAATTTGAATTGGACATAATTCCAAATCCAACCGTTACATTTCAAATCTCTAATATTCGTTAGAAATCTCTTTTCGATATGAACCCAATGGTTCCGGTTTTAGGAGAATCCGACGGTCGGATCTTCCATAATGTCTATTCGAAGTCAATGGTCGAAATTCGCGAACTGCTGCAGCGCAGCGCGTTCTATTCAGGCCATTATATATATAATATATATACTATATATATATATTTCATCAATTTCCTTTCAAAACGTATTTACTAAATCGTTTTAAATTCGTTTTCAAAACGATTTCAACTTCATATTCAATTTCAAATCAAAATTGAATATTCCATATCATCGATATATAAATGATAGTAATTTCAAAATATTATATTTTGAAATCAATTCCTTTCCGATATTCATTATAAAAATGAATAAAATCGATATAGATATCGTTCACATCAAAATGGCGCATATCTAATCAACACGGCTTTATATATTTCAATAACTTCGTTATTCTATTCAACAAATGAATTTTCTTTTATTCAACACATGAATATTCTTTTTATTCAACACATGAATTTATATTTTATTCAACACATGAATTTTCTTTTATTCAGCACATGAATATATATTTTATTCAACACATGAATTTTCTTTTATTCAACACATGAATATATATTTTATTCAACACATGAATTTTCTTTTATTCAACACATGAATATTCTTTTTATTCAACACATGAATTTTCTTTTATTCAACACATGAATATTCTTTATTTTCCAACTTGGAATGAGGCCCAATCGATTACCATATAATGTTAATTATATGGATTCCCTACAACACATGTATATAATAGCAACGATGAATAAGCAATCATCATCCAGAGTGCACTCTACACTGCATAAGCATCAAATATAAATATTTAACGCTTATAACAGCATGTCAATCAATCGATCGACATACAGCTAATTATTGGGACTAGTGTATGTCCAATTTCATCCCAACACCCGTGTGGGGTTTCAAATCAACAACCACAGATTTTTGTTTGTGAAGTTGGGTGATGTGTAAAATTTATCGTCCCAATCAATATCAGTCAAATGGGTGTACATAAACAAATCGTCCGATTTGTTTATAAATATTTATTTTATATACACGTTAAAAACTATATTTTTAAATATAAAATATTTTATTCCATTCCACATTACACAATCAACTTTCACAACACATCAATTAAACAAATAAGTCATCCATGGTCTGTGGACGATGGGTGTCGGGTGTTACTAAGCACCGTCTGCATCCTAGTATATATTTCAAACTAGAAATTAAATTAAAAGTGAGGATTTCTCACAGTGGGTTCCACTTCGCCATTCTTTCCTTCTGAACGGTTTTGATTTTCCAGAAATTCCAACGTACTCTTTTCTATGCTGTTCATATTAAAAATCAAAATTTTAATATGATGTTTATATATTTAATAATCGCCATTTTTACTTTGCAACATATATGATAAAAAATCACATTTTTATATCGCCACTTCATAGAAAAGATTATATTTTTACAACGCTTCTTTCTATATAAAATTATATTTTATATATCTCTACTTCTTATATAAAGGTCGAGTTTTTATTTCACTTTCATAAATATAAAAATCGTATCTTTTTATTTATAAAAATCAAATCTTTCCTTGTTAAAAAATCTAAACTTTTCTATAATAAAAATAACTTCTTTTCTATTATAAAAATCTCTTCTTTTCAATGTTAAAAGTCTAATCTTTTATAATTTAAAAATCTAAACCTTTTTAATTTATAAAAATCTCATCTTTTAAATTATAAAAATCTAATTTTTCTATTTATTTACTGATTTAAATAACCTAATTACATTATAATAAAACAAATAAATAAAGAAAGAGGAAAGAAATAAATAAATACACTCACTGTTCATTCGATTTCTCAGAGGGGGGAGTCGCGGTCGCCGAAGTCGTGGGCGGCAGCTTCAGGCGGTCTCGGCGTCGGTGGCGAAGCAGCAAAGGCGGCGGCGCGACTGAGATGAAGGGGGAGGGCTCGCGACGTTCTCTAATGGTGGGGGGGGTTCTCCGATCGAGAATCGATCTGCGGGGGCGCTGACGCGACTGGAGGGGGAAGGACTCGACGGTGGTGGGAGACGATCTTTGGCGGTGGCGGTGGAGAGAATCGTGATTTGGTTCTTTTCATTTTTTTTCTAATCGGTTTTGGGTTTGAACGAATAAAGGGGAGGGGTTGACTTTGAAAGGAAAGGGAGAGGGGGGGGTATATTTAATTTATATATTTTATTATATTTAAATTTCAAAAAGCAACTTTTTATTTCGAACTCGAAATCGTACCCACCGACTGTTCCCCCTAGCTAACTACCCATGTCCCGAACGCAACGGGACATGTTTCGTAAGCCAATTCTATTGTTTTGATCAGTTTTTATCAAAATTAAAATATAAATCTATATATTGAATTTGAACGCACATTTCCATTTACCAGGGCCACATACGAACTCTAAAAATTCCTGAAAAATATTTTCTAACTTCGTATTGACGATACGGTTCTAACAAAACTAATTTCGTCAAACTCTGAGACCGTTTGAAAAATGGCCATTTTCTGGTCGATCGAAATTAACTGAAACTTTCAAAACACGTTTTACTTCGCCACGCTCACATATTGATTCGAAAAATCATGAATTTTGGAATCTAGCAATAACTTGACATCATGGATCCAACAAAAGTGGTTTTGTCGAAAACAAAGGTCGTTTGCAAAATTTCCATTTTTAAGGGCCAGAATTCCATGGCGACTATTCTGAATTTTCAACTAGGCATAACTTTTTATCCCCGCTATGAAATTTTGATTTTTAGGATTCATTGGAAAGATATTTTCAAATAGATTCTAATATTTTTGGTTTTCCTTAAATCCAGTTTATTTTGAATCTTGTACATTCATTTGAACTTTGGAATCGAATTTTCAAACTACCGCGCCATTTTCAATTCCTTTTATAATTAAAAATAAATATTTATATTCTAACGTCGATCTATATAAACATATACTTCTAATTCTATTCAAAATAAATTTATCATCGTTATTATTTAAAATAATTCATTTTAAATATTCAAAATTGCCGAAATAATTTTTTTAAATTGGCTCAGATTTCCGGGTTATTACAAGTGATCTCTCTCTTATCCACTTTATATGCCTATCATGTTGCTTTTAATTATCTACTGGCTAAAAGTAACTAGACTTGCCTATGTCTGACCATATTGTTTCTTCTTCTTTCTTCCGTTCCCCCCTCCTCAGGTTCTCAGAGAGGAAACACTCAGACTTAATCAGGAATCAGATACCATCTTTCTAGGAGCTACTTCTGAAGTATGGCTCAAGTTCTTGACTCTACAATGGCTTAACTCTTTTTATTGGGGAAATGATGCTTTTTATTTACTTATGTACTCTGATGGTGCAAGACAGAAGTATTTTTATTGTAATGGTTTTCGTGACTTATGAAATTGTGGACCACGGTATTATGACTTATCTTTGAAATAAAAGTTTAAATTTTCCGATGTTGCCTTATTTATCTTTGTCTTATAATTATTTTGTGTCTGTTTACCTATAGCGCTTCACGAAACTTAATGCATTCCCTTAGTGAGTGACATTAACAGACATGGGGTGTTTCAATTTGTGTGTACCCTATCGATCGAACCTCTGAACTTTAGGTAGGAATCCCATGGATGTAAACATGTGTTTGAGACATGTTATATTCGATGGATGCAAGTGGATACAAGTGTTTGCTAGTGGTTGCTCGTGATGCATACACACACATTAGGCACTAGATCCGCTCAATCACTCTCATACTGCATATGGATGTGCGTGCATTTTTCTTTTTCTTCATGGATGAAATTGAATGTATCATCATATGGACATTACATTTGGACGAATGAATGTGCTCTCATATAGAACTTACATGTTATAATAGGATTGTTGCATACATGTTGGATTCATGGCACTAACATACATTGCATTAAGGAGGTCGACTGAATCAGTAGACCGCCTAATCTTCCGCATCAGCATAGGGACATATACACACACCTTTGCATATGATCATATAAGCATTAAAATCTTTCAAGGACAATGGATGTCTATGATTGGTAGATGAGTAGATGGATGTGGATGCTAGGATATACATTCTTCTTAACTTGGAGATTTCGGGGACGAAATCCTTTGAGTAGGGGAGAATGTAACACCCCGTAATTTTAACAACACTAAAGAGGACAAATTAAATAATATTTAATTTAATATTCAGAATTAAGCAAAATGGACTGCGTCATTGCGTCCATCTCGAAATTCTGGTCAACATAGACATTTGGTTTGCATTAAATGGACATCGTATGAAGAAGTTATTAAGCTTTGAAGTTTGTATGCATATAAGAAGAACATACATACATACATACATACATATATATGTATGTATATATATATATATATATAAATTCAAAGAAATTCAAAACTCGAATTAAGGCGTGCGTTTTTGGGGGGAAAGCCGACCGTTTGGGGTCGTCCCGAGGCCCGGCTGGTTGACCCCGAGGCCGACTCAAGGAGTATGGGTCGGCCTCTAGGTCGAATTCGCTGAACGTTTCTGGATGCACGCAGTGTCTAGATTCAGGGTGCAGCGGCTATAAAAAGGACCTCAAAACCTAGTTTTATTCATTTGAAAAATAATGGTGACGGCGAGGCTCTGCTGCAACTTCAATTAAATTGCCTATTCTTCCCCAAAATCAATTCAAAGAAGATTATACGTATTTAAAGATTGCTACAACAAAATCAACGTATCCTTTTTAGTTATTTGGATCCATATTCTTAGATCTATTCACTGTGAGTTTATGTTATTTTTAGATCTAAATATTTAATTGGTAATCTTGATATGTATATAAAAATTGGATCTTGAATCATCGCCTAAATCAGTTCTATTATGACATATTCACCAGATCTGTTCTTATATGTTTATATTGCCACCATGCCAAATCTTTTCATAATATGTTTATTCAGTTTTTATGCATGTTTCTGCCTACTTTTGACTCTCTTCTCTCCCTCTTATCCATTTTTTTATAGCTAGGCTACCTTCGAGCCTTGGCCTAACGCTGAAATATGCGAACTTGCGAAATTGGGAATCGTTGGAAAAAACATGAATTGGGGCATAAATTGGAACATATGTGAATATTAAATTGGGGCATAAATTGGAACATATGTGAATATTAAATTGGGGCATAAATTGGAACATATGTGAATATTGAATTGGGGCATAAATTGGAACATAGGTGAATATTGAATTGGGGATAAATTGGAACATATGTGAATATTGGATTGGGGCATAAATTGGAACATATGTGAATATTGAATTGGGGCATACATTGGAACATATGTGAATAGGGCATAAATTGGAACATATGTGAATATTAAAATTGGGCATAAATTGTATATTGATTTATGACTTAGGAAAAATGGTATATTAGGCATAATGATATGTGAATTGAAAAGGGGCATGGGAAAACCTATAATTGAAATAGGATAATTGCTAATATGAATATACCTAAAAAAATTAGAATGGTAATAACGCTTAGACATGAGGTTAGATTGCGCTTGTGGTATAAGTCTGCCCGGAGCCGCCCGGCATATCCAGCAACCACAAGCGGTTAATCTAATGTGAGGGGTCCAATACGAAATGGAACCACGACACGAGGTTAAGTCTAAACTTGTGGTTTAAGTCTGCTTGGAGCTGCCAGGCATATCCAACAGCCATAAGTGATTGAGTTAATGTAAGAGGTCTAGTGTGTTAACATGTATAAATCAAAAGATAATGACAACATGTTAAATTGAAATACTTAACCGGTTTGAATGTAAAAAAAGGGTTATATATGAACCCAACAAATGGAATAAAGGGTTAAGTAAATTTATATGAATTGATGGGCTTAAGTAAATATGAAATATGTGGGGTTAAGTAAACCTGCTAAGTTTCTGTGGGGTTAAGTAAACCTGTTAAATTTGTAGGGTTAAGTAAACCTATTAAGTCTATAGGGTTAAGTAAACCTGTTAAATCTGTGGGGGTTATACGAACCTGTCGAACCTGTTAATCTTAAAGACTTAACCTGTTACATCTGTTTGGGTTATAGGGACACGTTAACTTGTAAAGTATAACCCGTAAATCAGTAGGAGGTTATGTGAATCTGTGACGGCCCGCTCCGCACTAGCCGACATTTCCAAAGAAACGCGCTGTGCCGATGTCCAACTAGCACAGGACGGGCGCCAAAGAAAGGGATTTGAGCTAATAAGGAACCTGTAGAATGTCTCATAGCGCAAGGAACAAAATATAATAATTACATAGCTTTGACATAAAACAGGCGAGACAGTGCATAAGCTGAAAACTAAACCATCATAGCAGCGGAAATCCAAAGATACAGCTTATGATCTAACAACATTATTACAACTTCAAAATACTGTCTCTAAGGCAAAAGAAAGAAAAGGTACGCTACTAATGCCCAAAGCAATGACCATCAATAGCACAGGGAGAATATCTATATATATCATACGTGGGAGCCTCCTGCTTGTCTCTGGTACAGCTACTCGTGCATAGTCACCTGACATGTCTCTAGTCTGCCCATTTAAGAGCACCCAGAGTAATAAGAAGAGATATAAAACTCTGGGTCATACAAATGTATGGTATGAGCGATAAGTAGCAGAACAGAATAATAACAGGTATACTAAACCGTACCTGAACCTGGACCTGCAACCAAAGAGTTAGCACTACATGATGTACAATACTCTAAGGTGCCATTAACATATGGTGTAAAGATAACAGAGGTGGGGTGTGCATGTCATAGTGTTGGAAAACAATAAAGCATAGCAACCATCCTCACATCTCTCACCCAGTGCGTAAAGCATACGATATCCATCGCTTTGATCACCCAAATCCTTGTTATGATCACTCTGCCCCATGGAGTCATGGCGACTCCACTGCACTGATCCATAGCCACTAGCCCTTGCTATGTCCACTCTGCCCCATGAAGTCATAACAACTCCACTGCACTGGCTCATAGCCTTGCTACGATCACTCTGCCCCATGGAGTAATAACTACACCACTGCACTGATCTATAGCCTAACATCCGTCTTGGTGGTGAATCAAAGTTATGGACGTCGATAACCCCTTAGCACACGTCCCACAGCAAAGCCCAAATCATGAAGTTAACTCGTTGGTTCCCAACTGGATCCTAAGTACAAATCTCCCATTTGGACTACCTTTGCATCTCGGGTTTCTGATCATCACCGGATCAGTTCGTTTCTTCATTTCGCTCCTCCTCGAATCGTGCTCCTCGGTTCTTGATTGATGCCACTCATCGGTTCAGTTCGTGGTCACTCCTTCGATTGGGATCGACTTGTCTTCTCCCTAGTCGGATCGGTTCATGACAAGCATCTCCAGTTCGATCCTCCTCTCCAAGCAACCCGGGTCGGGTCGAGTCCCTCAAGTCCATCCATGGTGCATCGGTTCGGGTCGTGGAAGGGGTTCGGGTCGAGTGACGCGATTCGGATCGGGCTCCTTTCCTCAAGCAGGTCGGGCCGTGAGCTCTTATCTTGTGGCGACTCGTGATGCAACAGTTTGGGGATAGCGGTTTGGTTCGTGATTCCACCTCCGATCCGATCCGGTTCGGCTAATTTCCTACACTTCTTTCCAGCGACTGTTTCACGCCATTCGACGGCGTTTTTGACCAAATCTAATTTTCTAATCAATCACAAAGCATATCATACAGTCATAGCAACATAGAGAATTGACCACAAACACCAAAACAACAACTTGATAGGTTAAAATGGATCAAACATAGCCAAAACCCCGTATTTTCCCTTAATCATGTTTAAGCATAACTAACATTAGGATTAACAAAACTTCACCAAACTAACCAAATTTTCTAACAGATGCCTAAAAAATATTTCGAGATTTATAAATATTTTCAAGATTTTTAACAAGCATAATTTCGTTAATTAACACTAATCACCCTAATTAACTGTAATTAGTGTAAAAACAAAGCTAATCACTCACTTTAGTCACAAATAAACTTTCAAAACTGAACTATCCTCTGATTTGGCGCTGTTCCCAAGACAACACAGCAGCTCCGACCTTGATTTGGTGTTATTTCCCATTGATTTGATGTTGCTAGCTTAATCCTTGATTAGAGAGCGATTTAGGATGATTTTAGAAGGTGGAGGCCACTATTAGGGTCTCTAAGGTGTAACCGGTGGCTAGAAAACTGAAACGAAATGAAAACCTAACTCATTTCAGCCTCCCCATAACCCTAATCCCGAAATGGGTTATGGGCCCATTCACTAATCACCTTATTTGGCCCAGTTAAGTAGTTTTTCACCTTCCAAACCTTATTTCAGCCATATCTCCCAAACGGTAAGTCCGTTTTTCACATGTGACCAATCTACGGAAAGGTAAACTATCATTCAGATCTAATGGAAGTGGTTTCAAGCCAAAACTCCTTTCCAATCAAAAGTTATGGCCGAAACAAGATCAGCTAGGGGCAAAACGGTCATTTAAAAATCGGCAAAAATCATGAACATGGGAAATGACCACAATAGATGTTCCCTAAAGTTACATTGTTGTACGACTTCGTATGAGAAAGAAAGAAATATTCTACGATCCTTCGATGCGTAGAATGCGGGACGTTACATTCTCCCCCTCTTAAGAAATTTCGCCCCAGAAATTCCTTAACTAAAAAACAAGCAAAGGATCCCGCATGGCTATCAACCATTCACAACAATCAAAGATACAGAAACAAACAAGTCTATCCTAGCATGCGGAAAACTAAATCGCAATCAAAATCTTATCAGGCAAAGAGTTCTGGATACGTCTTCCTAATGCTCTCCTCTGTCTCCCAAGTACAGTCATTCTCATCCTCGCCCCACTGAACCTTGACTAGACTCATCGCTTTCCTTCGAAGTTTCTTCGTATCGTGCCCGATAATACGCATAGGCCTGCGGTTCCCAACCGCCTCGGGTTCAACTTTGATATCATCCAACTGATCAGGTGAAATAGTCATATCGGGGTCGTATACGAATTTCCTTAACTGAGAAACATGAAATACGTTATAAACTCCCGCCATCTTCTCTGGTAATTTAACTTTATACGCCAAATTCCCGACTTGCTCGAGGATTGGGAATGGACCAACAAATCTTGGTGCCAACTTTCCTCTCCTACCAAATCGAATAACATTCTTTAATGGGGAGATCTTGAAAAATACTAAGTCGCCAACGGAGAATTTCAAGTCCCTTCGTCTCTTATCAGCATAACTCTTCTGCCTATCTTGGGCAACCTTCATTCGTTGTTGAATGACTTTAATCTTGCTTGAAGTTTCTCTTATCACATTTGGCCCAAGCACAAATTTCTCACTGGTTTCTAGCTAACATGACGGTGAGTTGCACGGTCTTCCATACAAAGCTTCAAATGGAGCCATACCAATACTGGATTGATAACTGTTATTATATGCAAACTCTACTAGATGCAAATGGTCATCCCATGATCCACTAAAATCCAAAACACAAGCTCTTAAGAGGTCTTCTAATACTCGATTCACCCTCTCTGTCTGTCCGTCGGTTTGAGGATGATACGTGGTACTGAGATGTAATTCTGATCCTAAAGCCTCTTGTAAGCTCTTCCAAAATCCACTAGTAAACAAAGGATCTCGGTCACTCACAATGCTTTTAGGTACTCCATGAAATCTCACTACCATTTCATATACAGTTCTGCTAATTTAGCTGTTGTTTTATTCGCCTTGATGGGTATAAACCTTGCAATCTTGGTCAATCGGTCCACAATCACCCAAATGCTATCATGAGCTGATCTAGTCCTTGGTAAACCATCAATGAAATCCATTGAGACCTGTTCCCATTTCCATTCGGGAATTTCTAATGGTTGCAACAAACCACTAGGATTCTTTTGCTCAGCTTTAACTAGCTGGCAATTCATGCGTTTAGATATCAACTTCCCCATGTCTCTTTTCATTCCTTCCCAGTAGTAGGTCCACTTCATGTCTCGATACATTTTGTTACCATCGGGGTGTATAGTCAGTTTTGAGTGATGACATTCTCTCAGCACTTCATCTCTCAACCCGTTCACGTTGGGTACAACCAGTCTTCCATTCTTTCTAAGCCATCCATCTCGATCAAGCCCATACTCGTTCATCTCCTCATTGATTCCCATCTCTAACTTGGAGATGATTTTCAATAAGTTAGGATCGTCTCTCTGACTGGAACCAATCTGCTCAATCAAAGTGGGTCTGATCGTCAAACTTGCTAACATTTCTGTATCCAATTCGCACTTTGGTCTGAAACCATACCCTGCGATGTACTCCAGTTGCTTCCATTCAAGAAACATAGCTCCTAAACTGGCATGTCTTCTACTCAATGCATCAGCTACCGCATTTCCCTTTCCTGGTGTATATGCGATATCGAAATCATAGGAAGCCAAGAACTCTAACCATCTTTGTTGTCGGAGATTTAGATCCTTCTGAGAGAAAAGACACTGTAACGATTTGTGATCGATAAACAACTCGAATTTTTCTCCTAAGAGATAATGTCTCCAAATCTTCAATGCGAACACGATCGCTGCCAATTCCAAATCATGGGTAGGGTATCATTTCTCATGCGGTTTTAGTTGTCGACTAGCATAAGCTACAACTCTACCTCCTTGCATCAATACAGCACCTAGTCCAGTGCCACAGGCATCTGTGTATACCGTCATGAAACACCCCACCTCCATTAAGGTCACTCACAAAGGGAATGCCTTAACTTTGGTGGAGGTTTATAAGTAAAAGCCCCAGATGAACTCAAGACAGATATAAATACACATATTTTAAACAGCGGAAACCAAACAAACTTTTATTTCATCAATACGTGTATCAAAAAAAGATTTCCATAATTGTCTCAAAATACTTTCAACATTACAACCTCATAACTGCCTTGATTATTAAAGAAGCATAAAAACATAAATAAAGTGACAAAAATCCCCAAAGTGATATCCAAAGCCATAGTCCGAGCAAAAGAGACCCAAATCATACATCTACGTTCTTGGAGCTTGTACAGAGCCTGACTGAGTTGAGCTGTTTCCTCCCTGTGGACCTGGGGGGACGAAAGAAAAGAAGACGAAAAGAAAATAGGGTCAGACATAAAGCCTGAGTAAATCTAGTAACTCTTCAGTATGTGAATAAGAAAAGGGCGTGGTAGATATATACTGAAAATTGGATGGTGTCACAAGCTAAGGAAGTGTCGAATGTACTATCGCACCCATACTATATCTCTGCACCAATTTGAATTTATTCTAACTGCCACCCTATGGTAAGGGTGAAGTGATCCCCATTCTTGTTAAAAGATCTGCTCCTACTCACGTTAACATGTGTCATACGGCCCCCAAGAATTGTAGATACCTATGCTGGTCCCACCATGGGGTGTATCAAGACCCATGGTGGCGGCCCCGACACAAATTCTAGAAGGCATAGGTTATACTACTGGTGTCCCTAGTGCCCTGGTTGTCTGCTCCGGAGTGTGTGCATGCCCGCACCCCGTTAGACCTGCACTGTGCACCTACCGCCGTCGTTTGACCGCTTACAATCAGCCCAGTAATCGTGCCCCACCCTGCCTAGTTTCAGGGTACCGTTGATACCTAACTTTGGGTTACTGCTGAAACGGGTGCCTCGTTACCAGGATTTTCTAGTCAACCATGTTAAGTGGTTAAGTGTCTGTATTTACCTAACCCCACCCATCGACTCTTGTTAACATGTTGAATTTGGTTAAGTGTTATAGTTGACTTAACCCTACCATCTGTCCTTAGCCTCTTAGGAGCACCTGACCACTCACATTAGACAGGTATTGCTACGGTTACTGGATATGCCGGTCAGTTCCGGGCAGGTTTGCACCGTAGCTCAGTCTAACCTCGGGTTGTTATTGGGCTCAATGCTTAACCACCTACATTGGATAGGTATTGTTGTGACTACTGGACAGCCGGGCGGTTCCAGGAAGGTTTACATCACAACTCAATCCAACCTCGGGTTAAGCATGTCGTGTTTTCTAAATTTACATATTTTATTATTTCTCAAATATATATGTAAATGTCATATCTTTTATTTTTGGGTATATTAATTCATAGCGCTTTAAATGTCATTGTCATTGGCATGTGCCAAACATGCCAACATATACTTTCATGTTTTACACCCAACGTTATTACCCCCGTTTATACGTTCGCAATGTTATAACAAGTGTTGGGCTCGACACAATTCAGCCCAACCTTATAAGCGTAAGAAAAGGGGAAATCAAGAACATGTAATATTTTTCAACATATAAGGGTGTGTGGCGCATGAACTTGCAATTTAGCGATACTAACACAAATGATGGGTCATGTGAACTTGCATTCAAATCAAAATATAACAAAGTAGGCGACATATGAGATGGCATAGTTTAGGCTAATACAAACTTGTGTTTAAACATGTTTAATTTGGCATAATGTCAAACACAAGACTAACATGATGTATGTTCACCAACATGTACAATTTTAACATCTAATCATATAGCCTATGAACTTGCATAGTTTATGAAACATAGATCCAATTATACTTGCAAATAGACATAATCTTGCATAGTTTATGAAACATAGATCCAATTATACTTGCAAATAGACATAATCTTGCATAGTTTATGAAACATAGATCTAATTATACTTGATGAAACATAGGTCCAATTATACTAGCAAATGAACTTGCATAGTTTATGAATCATAGATCTAATTATACTTGCAAATAAACATAAGAACAATATCACAGGTTTTGGATCATGTAGGCATAAAAGTTCTATAACATGTTTACATAAATTCCAACTTAGACATAGTCCATGCCATCGCCATATACTTAAAATGATCAAATTCTAATTTTTGCCACAAACTTGCAAGTACAATCGTTCAATAGGCTTGCATCAATCAATTTTATGCCACAAACATCAATACATAAGTCATGATAGAACCATCACAATACATAGAATAATAACACAATTCTATTTTCATATACATCGAATCACATCACAGTTTTTATTCATATTCTGAAAGATTACTATGCTTACAACGTGTGATGAATTCTTGTTTTCTGATTTCTGTTATTCTGATTTGGAGATGCTCTCCTTTGGGTAGCAAAGTTGCGTTGAATGATTTGATTAAGCTTTGATCTTCTTTTAATTTGATTCGTCTCTAAGCTTTAGTGTTGGCTTGTCTCTAGGTTTTCTAATTGGCGGCCATTCCTAGTTCCTTTCCAGCAGCATGACGGCTATTGTAATCTATTATTTGTGTGAGTTTAGGGTTAGGTTTGAGTTGTATTTATAGGATTTCAATCTAATTAGAGCCGTCGATGAAGCTAGAGTGAATCCAGACCATCCATCTCAAGAGAAGCCAATCAGAAAGTGACATGTAAGCCCTAGTGACTCAGCCAAGCCTCAGAATTCAACCAGACCCTGATCAGGCCAGCCAAGACCTGACCAGCAGGTCGTTCTGACCTGGGCGCACTTGGCAGGTGCGCCAGGCCAAAAATGTACTGGCACAGTTCCCAAGTGCGCCAGTTCATTTCTGTCCTGGCGCACTTCCCAAGTGCGCCAGTGCATTCTGACCCGTTTTCTGGTTTTTCTGCTCAACTTCGTTCGTCCATATCTTCTTCATACGATATCCGTTTTACGCAAACTTGGACTCTATCTCAAGCAGAATTTCAAGACGAACGCAATGGCGTAACCCATTTCCCTTGATTTCATCATTTATAATTAATTATACTTTAATTCGTGAAGCTTAACATTATAGAATTCATGGGGTGATACATTCTCCCCCACTTAAAAGGATTTCGTCCCCGAAATCTTCAAGTTAGGAAGAATGTATATCCTACCATCCAACAGTCCATCTACTCAACCAACAAACACAGGAATCCACTGTCCTTAAAAGACTTCTAATGTTTCATGATCGTATGCATAGTGTGTGTACATGTCCTTATCTAACGAAGAAATCAGGCGGTCTACTGATTTAGTTGACCTCCTTAATGCGAATCATGTAAGTGTCATGAATCCATAATGTATGCAAATTTTTCCTACTCATAATTCTACATGAGTGCACAACTATTCATACAAATGCGACGACCATATGACAGCATATCAAGTTTACAACCATATACAAATAAGAATACATATATGCATATGCAGTATGAAGTGATTGAGCCGATCTAAGACCTAGGTTGTGTGTGTATATGCATCCACGAGCACCCACTAGCAACCACTTGCAACCACTTGCAGCCATCAACCGTAACATGTTTCAAATACATGTTTACATCCAAAGGGGTTTCTACCTAAGGATAAAGGATAATATCGAGGAGATATACCTAAAAAGATAGATACAAGCACAACTTAAGAAAAAGAGAGGTCAAAGATGTACCCTAAAAAAGAAGAGGGTAGGCAGCGCGTATTCTGTCCTCAATTTCCCAAGTCGCGTCTTCCTCAGCGTCGCTCCACTGAACTTTAACGAGTTTGACTTGGCGGTTGCGTAGCTTTTTCACTTCAGTTCCTATGATGCGGGTTGGAACTTTCCTCACAGTTGCTTCGCGTTCCACTTCGGCTTCTTTTAGAATGCTTGGCTCCACCACTTCCGCTGATTCATGTAGACATTTCCGGAGATGAGAAACGTGAAAGACGTTGTAAATTCCAGCCAATCTTTCAAGCAGATCTACTTTATAAGCCATTTTCCCAATCTTCTCGATGATAGGGAACGGTCCTACAAATCTTGGTGCTAGCTTTCCTACGGACCCAAAGCGAACGACGTTCCTTAAAGGGGATACCTTAAGGAAAACCCTGTCCCCAACCTCAAACTCAAGGTCGGTCCATCTTTTGTCGGCGTAGGATTTCTGTCTGTCTTGGGCTGTCTTCATTCTCCTACGTATCAAGTCCACTTTCTCTGAAGTTTCTCGAATCGTGTCTGGCCCAAGTATAAGCTTATCTGTAGACTCCCACCAACAAGTTGGTGATTTGCATGGTCTTCCATACAAGGCTTCGAAGGGTGCCATGCCGATGGTAGCTTGGTAGCTGTTGTTGTAGGCAAATTCCACTAAAGGAAGGTGATCCTCCCACGTCCCTCCAAAGTCAAGAACGCAAAGTCTTAAAAGATCCTCTAAAACTCTATTCACCCTTTCCGTCTGACCATCAGTTTGGGGGTGATAGACCGTGCTCAAACATAACTGTGTGCCTACAGCTTCTTGCAGACTCCGCCAAAACTCACTTGTGAAGATAGGGTCTCGGTCACTAACAATGCTGGAGGGTATCCCATGAAGTCGAACTATTTCCTTGAGATAAAGAGATGCTAGAGATGAGGCGGTCCTTCTACTCTTGATAGGTATAAAGTGGGCGCTTTTAGTAAGCCTATCCACTATTACCCAAATGCTAGTGTTGCCTCTCCTCGACCTAGGCAGTCCATCAATGAAGTCCATTGAAATGCTATCCCACTTCCACTGTGGGACCTCTAGAGGGTGATGTAGTCCTCCAGGCTTCTTTTGTTCCGCCTTGACCCGTTGGCAGGTCATGCACTTAGAAACGAAATCTGCCACGTCTTGCTTCAAGCCGCTCCAAAAGAAAGTCCTTTTTATATCCTTGTACATCTTATCACCGCCAGGGTGTATAGTCATCTTGGAATGATGCGCTTCCTCAAGAACCTTCTTTGTCAACTCCCTTGATTGTGGGACACATAATCTTCCATCTCGTCTCAGCCAACCTTTATCATCGATGGCGTACCTACTGAGGTGACTAGAAGTCTCTCCCCTAATAAGTTTATCAATCACATCAACAAGCTGAGGGTCTTCACGTTGTGCTTCCCCTATTGAGTCTAAGAGAGTACGGCGTACTTTGAGAGATGCTAACAATCCCGGTACAAAATCCGAGGAGGGCCTAAAGTTGAAACTGGATATATACTCCAAGTTTTGCCTTTCCACAAAGAGAGGGCTTAGGGTCAGTTTCTTTCGGCTCAACGCGTCCGCTACCACGTTGCCTTTTCCGGGAGTATAGGAAATTTCAAAATCATACGAGGCAAGAAACTCCATCCATCTTTGCTGCCTCAAGTTAAGATCCTTCTGGGAGAAGAGATATTTCAACGATTTATGGTCAGTGTATAATTCAAACTTCTCACCTAGGAGATAATGGCGCCAAGACTTAAGCGCAAAGACGATGGCGGCTAACTCAAGATCGTGGGTTGGGTAGTTCTTTTCATGAACCTTCAATTGTCTTCCGCCATAAGCTACTACCCTTCCTTCTTGCATTAGGACAGCGGCTAGTCCTGTTCCACATGCATCCGTGTATACTGTGAACATTTTGATTCCGTCAGGCAGAGTTAGAACCGGGGCTGTTGTGAGAGCCCTTTTTAATCGTTGGAAAGCAAACTCGCAGTCCAAATCCCAAGTGAACGCCAGATTCTTCTTTGTTATCTTTGTGAGTGGGGCTGAGATTTTCGCAAAATCCCTAATAAACTTTCGATAAAAACTGGCTAGCCCAAGAAAGCTTCGAACTTCGGTTGCATTTCTTGGTGTCTTCCAATCTTGTACTGCCACCACTTTTGCGGGATCCACAGCCAACCCTTCTTTGGACACTATATGCCCAAGAAACCTTACTTCTTTTCTCCAGAAGTGACACTTGGAGAATTTGGCTTTTAGTTGATGTGCATGGAGAGTATCCATGATTTCTTTCAGATGCTGAGCATGTTCTTCCTCACTCTTTGAGAAGATTAAGATATCATCTACGAAGACAACCACAAATTTGTTGAGGAATTCTCTGAACACCCTACTCATTAGGTCTACGAAATAAGCGGGTGCGTTTGTCAAGCCGAAAGGCATGACAAGCCACTCGAAGAAACCGTCTGGGGTTCTGAACGCTGTCTTATCAATGCTGTCTTCAGCTACTCTTAGCTGATGGAACCCAGTTGCCAGATCAAGTTGGGAGAAGACCGTCGCACCTACAAGCTGATCAAACAAATCGTCGATTCTGGGAAGAGGGTGCCTATTTTTATTGGTCAATTTGTTTAACTCCCTATAGTCGATGCAAAGGCGAAGCGAACCGTCTGCTTTGGTTGCAAACACCAGTGGAGCACCCCATTCTGAAATGCTCCGTCTAATGAACCCCTTTTCGAGAAGTTCTTTAACCTGCTTACTGAGCTCCTTTCTCTCTCTTGGAGCCATGTGTCTGACAGGTAAAGCTACAGGCTTTGCGTTATCCACAAGATATATGCGGAAGTCTATTTCCCGCCTCGGAGGTAAGCC
The DNA here is from genome assembly GCA_030737875.1 of Allium sativum. Lineage (NCBI taxonomy): Eukaryota > Viridiplantae > Streptophyta > Magnoliopsida > Asparagales > Amaryllidaceae > Allium > Allium sativum. The sequence goes on from CM060919.1 coordinate 438,306,170, forward strand.
TTTCACTTCCTCAAAGACATCCGGATATTCCCGGACTACTCTAACTGATTGCAAATTCTCATCAGAGGCATCAAGCGACTCTAGATAACTAAGCATAACAACATTCAAGGGATTACAAGAAATTTCTAGAGTGTTACCAAGCCGAGTCAAGAGCCTAACTACTCTTTTCTCACAGTCAAGAATGGCACTATTACTGGATAACCAGTCCATGCCTAAGATCAAACCATATCCCGAGAAGCCCAAAACAAAGGCATAACAACTAAACTCAACACTGAGAATAGAGATTTTCAAACCCAAACAAACCATTGACAAGTAAGTGGAGCCCCCAATTGGATTTGAAACTACTAAGGGATCTTCTACCATACTAGTGTCTAGATGCAGAGATTCTACTAAGGCAGATGAAATAAAAGAGTGCGATGTGCCAGAGTCAAAAAGTGTACGAACTGGATGATCATAAAGATAGACCACACTTTCTACAGAAATATTACTACCTCATTCCTGGTGAGGTGCCACTAGCGCATGAACTTGACCCCCTGAAGTGGATCCGGCTTTATGTCCATACCCTTTCTTCTTTGGGCAGTCCTTAGCTTGGTGTCCTGTTTCTCCACAATGGAAGCAGCCACCCATCTTCGACTTCCTTTTCCGGCAGTCTTTTGATATATGGCCCACAATGCCACAGAAATAACATTTCCTTTTCTCATGTGTCTCGTTATTATTGTTGTTGTCCTTTCCTCTTTGACTATTATCCGTCTTCTTATTTGACGATTCTTCCGTTTGCTGGTTCACGTAGAGGAGGAGGAGGAGTAACAGCATCTGTAGCTGGGGAGTAAGGTCCCCAGACATACTAAAACGGAAAGGAAAAATTCAAAAAAAAGGATAGAGAGGGATAGATAGGGCACATGGCTTTAGGGGATTTTGTCTTTTTATTAATATAACACTTTTTTTTCTAAAAAAAATGCTCCTTTAAACTTTCTTTTTGAAAAAAAAATTTCAAAAACTTTTACCTTGTCTGGTAAACCTAGGCTCTGATACCAAGTGAAACACCCCAACTCCATTAAGGTCACTCACAAAGGGAATGCCTTAACTTTGGTGGAGGTTTATAAGTAAAAGCCACAGATGAACTCAAGACAGATATAAATACACATATTTTAAACAGCGGAAACCAAACAAACTTTTATTTCATCAATACGTGTATCAAACAAAAATTTCCATAATTGTCCCAAAATACTTTCAACATTACAACCTCATAACTGCCTTGATTATTAAAGAAGCATAAAAACATAAATAAAGTGACAAAAATCCCCAAAGTGATATCCAAAGCCATAGTCCGAGCAAAAGAGACCCAAATCATACATCTACGTTCTTGGAGCTTGTACAGAGCCTGACTGAGTTGAGTTGTTTCCTCCCTGTGGACCTGGGGGGGAACGAAAGAAAAGAAGACGAAAAGAAAATAGGGTCAAACATAAAGCCTGAGTATATCTAGTAACTCTTCAGTATGTGAATAAGAAAATGGCGTGATAGATATATACTGAAAATAGGATGGTGTCACAAGCTAAGGAAGTGTCGAATGTACTATCGCACCCATACTATATCTCTGCACCAATTTGAATTTATTCTAATTGGTACCCTATGGTGAGGGTGAAGTGATCCCCATTCTTGTTAAAAGATCGGCTCCTACTCGTTTTAACATGTGTCATGCGGCCTCCAAGAATTGTATATACCTATGCTGGTCCCACCATGGGGTGTATCAATACCCATGGTAGCGGCCCCGACACAAATTCTAGAAGGCATAGGTTATACTACTGGTGTCCCCAGTGCCCTGGTTGTCTGCTCCGGAGTGTGTGCACGTCCGCACCCCGTTAGACCTGCACTGTGCACCCACCGCTGTCGTTTGACCGCTTACAATCAGCCCAGTAATCGTGCCCCACCCTGCCTAGTTTCAGGGTACCGTTGATACCTAACTTTGAGTTACTGCTGAAACGGGTCCCTCGTTACCAGGATTTTCTAGTCAACCATGTTAAGTGGTTAAGTGTATGTATTTACCTAACCCCACCCATCGACTCTTGTTAACATGTTGAATTTGGTTAAGTGTTATAGTTGACTTAACCCTACCATCTGTCCTTAGCCTCTTAGGAGCACATGACCACTCACATTAGACAGGTATTGCTACGGTTACTGGATATGCCGGTCGATTCCGGGCAGGTTTACACCGTAGCTCAGTCTAACCTCGGGTCGTTATTGGGCTCAATGCTTAACCACCACATTGGATAGGTATTGTTGTGACTACTGGATAGCCGGGCGGTTCCGGGGAGGTTTACGTCACAACTCAATCCAACCTCGGGTTAAGCATGTCGTGTTTTCTAAATTTACATATTTTATTATTTCTCAAATATATATGTAAATGTCATATCTTTTATTTTTGGGTATATTAATTCATACCGCTTTAAATGTCATTGTCATTGGCATGTGCCAAACATGCCAACATATACTTTCATGTTTTACACCCAACGTTATTACCCCCGTTTATACGTTCGCAATATTATAACAAGTGTTGGGCTCGACACAATTCAGCCCAACCTTATAAGCGTAAGAAAAGGGGAAATCAAGAACATGTAATATTTTTCAACATATAAGGGTGTGTGGCGCATGAACTTGCAATTTAGCGATACTAACATAAATGATGGGTCATGTGAACTTGCATTCAAATCAAAATATAACAAAGTAGGCGACATATGAGATGGCATAGTTTAGGCTAGTACAAACTTTTGTTTAAACATGTTTAATTTGGCATAATGTCAAACACAAGACTAGCATGATGTATTTTCACCAACATGTACAATTTTAACATCTAATCATATAGCCTATGAACTTGCATAGTTTATGAAACATAGATCCAATTATACTTGCAAATAGACATAATCTTGCATAGTTTATGAAACATAGATCTAATTATACTTGATGAAACATAGGTCCAATTATACTTGCAAATGAACTTGCATAGTTTATGAATCATAGATCTAATTATACTTGCAAATAAGCATAAGAACAATATCATAGGTTTTGGATCATGTAGGCATAAAAGTTCTATAACATGTTTACATAAATTCCAACTTAGACATAGTCCATGCCATCGCCATATACATAAAATGATCAAATTCTAATTTTTGCCACAAACTTGCAAGTACAATCGTTCAATAGGCTTGCATCAATCAATTTTATGCCACAAACATCAATACGTAAGTCATGATAGAACCATCACAATACATAGAATAATAACACAATTCTATTTTCATATACATCGAATCACATCACAGTTTTTATTCATATTATGAAAGATTACTATACTTACAACGTGTGATGAATTCTTGTTTTCTGATTTCTGTTATTCTGATTTGGAGATGCTCTCCTTTTGGTAGCAAAGTTGCGTTGAATGATTTGATTAAGATTTGATTAAGATTTGATCTTCTTTTAATTTGATTCGTCTCTAAGCTTTAGTGTTGGCTTGTCTCTAGGTTTTCTAATTGGCGGCCATTCCTAGTTCCTTTCCAGCAGCATGACGGCTATTGTAATCTATTATTTGTGTGAGTTTAGGGTTAGGTTTGAGTTGTATTTATAGGATTTCAATCTAATTAGAGCCGTCGATGAAGCTAGAGTGAATCCAGACCATCCATCTCAAGAGAAGCCAATCAGAAAGTGACATGTAAGCCCTAGTGACTCAGCCAAGCCTCAGAATTCGACAAGACCCTGATCAGGCCAGCCAAGACCTGACCAGCAGGTCATTCTGACCTGGGCGCACTTGGCAGGTGCGCCAGGCCAAAAATTTACTGGCGCACTTCCCAAGTGCGCCAGTTCATTTCTGTTCTGGCGCACTTCCCAAGTGCACCAGTGCATTCTGACCCGTTTTCTGGTTTTTCTGCTCAACTTCGTTCGTCCATATCTTCTTCATACGATATCCGTTTTATGCAAACTTGGACTCTATCTCAAGCAGAATTTCGAGACGAACGTAATGGCATAACCCATTTCCCTTGATTTCATCATTTATAATTAATTATACTTTAATTCGTGAAGCTTAATGTTATAGAATTCATGGGGTGTTACACGTCATCTCTTCATTCCCTTTAGGAATGACTAACACAGTGCACATGTCAACTTTTCCTTTAGACTCTTAAATGCATTCTCGCACTTTTCGCCCCAGACGAAAGCTTGATTCTTCTTAGTCAACTGAGTCAATGGTGCTGCTATCTTGGAGAAGTCTTGGATAAACTTACGATAATATCCAGCTAATCCCAAGAAACTTCGTACATCTGTTGCATTCTTGGGCGTAGACAAATCCTGTACCGTAGCCACCTTCGCAGGATCCACGGCAATACCATTCTCTGAAACAACATGGCCCAAGAATCTCACTTCCCTCCTCCAGAAGTGACACTTAGAAAACTTTGCTTTCAATTGGTGTTTTCTCAACACCTCCATCACTATCTTCAAATGTTTCTTGTGTTCTTCCTCTATCCTCGAATAAACCGAGATATCGTCCACGAACACAATAACAAACTTATTCAATTGATCCCTGAATACCCTATTCATAAGATCCACAAAATATGCTGGTGCATTGGTCAACCCAAATGGCCTGACCAACCACTCATAGAATCCATACGGCGTCCGAAATGCCGTTTTAGTTGTATTCTCGGCTTCTACCCTAAGCTGATGAAAACCTGTCGCGAGATCCAACTGGGAGAACACTCTCATGCCACTCAACTGATCAAACAAATCATCTATCCGCTGTAGGGGATACTTATTCTTCCTCGTCACCTTATTTAAATCGCGGTAGTCTACACACAATCGAAGGGAACCATCTGACTTGGTAGCAAACACAACTGGTTCTCCCCACTCAGAAACACTTCTTATGATAAATCCCTTTTTCAAAAGATCGCTTACATGCACCCCGAGCTCTCTTTGCTCCCTTGGTGCCATACGATGAAGTGGCATCACTATAGGTCTAGCATCTTTCACTAAATCAATACGGAACTCAATCTCTCTGTGTGGTGGAAGCCCAGTCACTTCCTCGAAGACATCCGGATACTGGCCAGCCACGGGCACATCTGACAACTCATCTTGCGGGATGTCGAGGGAATTTAGAAAACTAGTCATTACCCCATCACTGGGTAGACCACCAAACACTACCCTCCGCCCATCATCCGCTCTAACTGTCACCAAAATCACTCACAGTCTACCACCACCCCGTATCTTTGGAGCCAATCGACTCCCAAAATAATGCCAAACCCAGTAAAGCCCAAAGCAAAGCAATCACAAACAAACATGCATCCATGACTCGATAAGACCACATTACGGCAGATCATAGTAAGGCTAGTCAAACCACCAATCGGTTTCGTCACTACTAAAGGTCTATCGACTATCTCGAGCTCCAATCCCAACCTATCTACTAGGTCTCTAGATATGAAGGAACTAGAAGCTTGGGTATCAAACAAAACTCTTATTGGAACATCATAAATGGAAAGCATACCTTGGATAACGACATTCTTTCCTTTCTCCGCCGCAGTTGGTGCATTCGACGAAGAAGGGACAGCATTGATGGCATATGCTTTCACAATCTGCTTCTCTTTAGGGGGTTGCGGACATTTATCCTTGTGATGTCCCACTTGGCCACAGTTAAAGCACTTCCTATCCGCTGGCTTGGCCCGACACTCTTTGGCATAGTGGCCCTTCTTACCACAGCTGAAGCACTCAACATCTTTCTTACTCTTCTTCTGACCATCCTTAGCTTGGTTCTGCTTCCTCTTATTCTGAGAATTATTCTTGCCTCCACCGCTTACTTGCGGTTTTGGCCCCTCTGCAGATACAACAGTGACTTCAGCCTTGGGATTAGGATAAAGGCTCTCTGACCTGAATGCTTTCCTAAAAATCGATTCAAAAGTCTCATCTATATGGTTTATAAGCCTTTCACCCAAGAATTGATCTAAACCTGTTATGAACTTCTCATTCTTCTTCTTGGGAGTGTCAATAAGGGATAATCCATACTTCGATAAAGTATCGAACTCAGCAATATACTCCGAGACTGCCCTACCATTCTACTTAAGCTCCAGAAATTCCCTAAACAATTCTGACTTATGGGCAGGTGGGATAAACTTATCACTGAATCGGGCCTTAAACTGATCCCAAGTAACTTGATCCTCTGGGGTAGCTTCCTTAATTGCGTTCCACCAATTCATAGCCCGTCCTTGCAGCTGACGTGATGCTAGCCTTCTCTTCATCGCATCCTCGATACCCAGGTCTTCGAAGATACACTTATAGCTATCCAACCAATCCTGAACATCCATAGCCGACTCCGTTCCGTAGAACGGCTTCCCACTAAGGCTAGTGTAATCCTTGTAGAGCTTGGCGAAATCGGTCCTCGGCACCTGCACCTCTGCACCACCACCATTAGCAGCATTGGGAACTGCCCTCTGAACATCCCTAAGCATCTCTCTCATGAAGTTAGTGAACATTGTCCTCATGTCAGCAACATTCCCATTATTGGCTCCCCTACTAGTACCCCTCGTATGTCAGCTCATCATTCAATCTGTAAGGAGAAGACAATTAACCATCTCTTCAATGGTGCCAGTGCGGTGCGACTCCATCCTTAGATATACTAATAGTATATATATATAACTTTTGAAAACCAAAATAATCACAAATACGTGCTCTCATATACGTATTATCTCTCCCCGGTGTCATTCCCTAGGTTAACTACGCAACCTAGAGCTCTGATATCAAGTGTGACGGCCCGCCCCGCACCCGCCGACATTCCCAAAGAAACGCGTTGTACTAATGTCCAACCGGCACGGGACGGTCACCAAAGAAAGGGATTTGAGCTAATAAGGAACCTGTAGAATGTCTCACAGCGTAAGGAACAAAATATAATAATAACACAGCTTGGACATAAAATAGGCGAGACATTGCATAAGCTGAAAACTAAACCATCATAGCAGCGGAAATCCAAAGATACGGCTTATGATCTAACAACATTATTACAACTTCAAAATACTATCTCTAAAGCAAAAGAAATAAAAGGTATGCTACAAATGCCCAAAGCAATGACCATCAACAACACAGGGAGAATATCTATATACACTATACGTGGGAGCCTCCTGCTCGTCTCCAGTACAGCTACTCGTGCATAGTCACCTGACCTGTCTCTAGTCTGCCCATTTAAGAGCACCTAGAGTAATAAGAAGAAACATAAAACTTTGGGTCATACGAAAGTCTGGTATAAGCGATAAGGAGCAAAACAGAATAATAACAGTATACTAAACCATACCTGAACCTGGACCTGCAACCAAAGAGTTAGCACTACATACTGTATAATACACTAAGGTGCCATTAACATATGGTATAAAGATAACGGGGGTGGGGTGTGCATGTCATAGTGTTGGAAAACAATCAAGCATAGAAACCATCCTCACATCTCTCACTCAGTGCGTAAAGCATACGATATCCACCACTTTGGTTATGCAAATCCTTGCTATGATCACTCTGCCCCATGGAGTCATGGCGACTCCACTGCACTGATCCATAGCCACTAGCCCTTTCAATGTCCACTCTCCACATGAAGTCATAACAACTCCGCTGCACTGGCTCATAGCCTTGCTACCATCACTCTGCCCCATGGAGTAATAACTACCCCCACTGCACTGATCCATAGTCTAACATCCATCTTGGTGGTGAATCAAAGTTATGGACGTCGATAACCCCTTAGCACACGTCCTGCGGCAAAGCCCAACTCATGAAGTTAACTTGTTGGTTCCCAACTTGATCCTGAGTACAAACCTCCCATTTGGACTACCTTTGCATCTCGGGTTTATGGTCATCACCGGATCGGTTCGTTTCTTCACTTCGCTCCTCCTCGGATCATGCTCCTCGGTTCATGATTGATGCCCCTCATCGGTTCAGTTCGTGGTCAATCCTACGATTTGGATCGGCTCGTCTTCTTCCTGGTCGGATTGGTTCGTGACAAGCATCCCCAGTTCGGTCCTTCTCTCCGAGCAACCCGGGTCGGGTCGAGTCCCTCAAGTCCATCCATGGTGCATAAGTTCGGGTCGTGGAAGGGGTTCGGGTCGAGTGACGTGGTTCGGATCGGGCTCCTTCCCTCAAGCGGGTCGGGTCATGAGCTCTTATCTCGTGGCGACTCGTGATGCAACAGTTTGGGGAGAGCGGTTCGGTTCATGCTTCCCCCTCCGATTTGATCCGGTTCGGCTAATTTCCTGCACTTCTTTCCAGCGACTCTTTTACACCATTCGATGGCACTTTCGACCAAATCTAATTTTCTAGTCAATCACAAAGCATACCATGCAGTCATAGACACATAGACAATTGACCACAAACACCAAAACAACAACTTGATAGGTTAAAATGGATCAAACATAGCCAAAACCCCATATTTTCCCTCAATCATGTTTAAGCATAACTAACATTAGGATTAACAAAACTTAACCAAATTTTCTAACAGAGGCCTAAAATAATATTTCGAGTTTTATAAATATTTTTCCAGATTTTTAACATGCATAATTTTGTTAATTAACACTAATCACCCTAATTAACTGTAATTAGTGTAAAAACAAAGCTAATCACTCACTTTAGCCACAAATAAACTTTCAAAACTGAACTATCCTCTGATTTGGCGTTGTTCCCAAGACAACACAGCAGCTCCGACCTTGATTTGGTGCTATTTCCCTTTAATTTGATGTTGCTAAGCTTAATCCTTGATTAGAGAGCGATTTAAGATGATTTTAGAAGGTGGATGCCATTGTTTGGGTCTCTAAGGTGTAACCGGTGGCTAGAAAACTGAAATGAAATGAAAACCTAACTCATTTCAGCATCCCCATAACGCTAATCCCGAAATGGGTTATGAGCTCATTCACTAATCGCCTTATTTGGCCCGGTTAAGCAGTTTTTCACCTTCCAAACCTTATTTCAGCCATATCTCCCAAATGTTAAGTCCGTTTTTCACATGTGACCACTCTACGGAAAGGTAAACTATCATTCGGATCTATTGGAAGTTGTTTTAGGCCAAAATTCCTTTCCAATCAAAAGTTATGGCCGAAACAAGATCATCTAGAGGCAAAACGGCCACTTAAAAATCGGCCAAAATCATGAACATGGGAAATGACCCCAATAGTTGTTCCCCAAAGTCACATGGCTATACGACTTCGTATGAGAAAGAAAGAAATATTCTACGATCCTTCGATGTGTAGAATGCGGGTCATTACAGAATCTGTTAAGTCTGTTAGGCATAACCTGTAAAAATCCTAGTTAGTTGGGGATACAAGATCTGTGGGGGTCGGCTTGTGTCATCTGTTGTATGGGACCCATATTAGTAAGTAACCCATTCTGCTGTTAAAAGGGGGACCCCGCACTAGGTAGCGGTCTAGGCATGCTTACCGAATTGATTTGAAGAGGTTTATCTGGGAGGAGGTTTGTACCGGCGCGTTCCAACGAACTCATGTGCGTGCATGAGTACGGCCTGCTTCTAGGAAAATAAGTCGATGTAGCACCAGTAAATAGGTCTGTGTCCTTCTGTTGGTTGCAACTTTAGGAAATAATAAACCCTACTGCGGGGCCGACCAAGGTACTTACGGAATAGGGAGCCGATCGATTGGGGGGTAGTAATTAGGGTTCATTTAGTCTTGTCTGTTTCTGTGGGGTACTTGTATTTCTGTTGGGTTTAACACCTTTTATTTCTATTTAAGTGCCAGCTAATTCTGTTTGGGGTAAAACCCGTTACTAGAGTACACCAAATACTACCATTATGTTTTTGCTGGGATCATCTTGTTTTTGTTGAGTAATTAGGGAGTATGTAATCCTATTACGTATTTGTTATACTAGTATTAGTGTATTATAGAAGTGTAACCTATTCTGTTCTGTTCATTCTGCTTATCTTGCTCAGTCTATTATACATGTCTTATTACTATTATCTATCACTCCAATTTATATGTCTGTCATGATACTTTTACTTATTTATATGCTAAAAGTAACTGGACTCGCCAGACTTTATGTCTGATCATTTTTCTTTCCTCTTCTTTAATCCGTTCCCCCCAAGGTTCGAAGGGTGGGAATTCTCAGGCTTAGTCAGGACTCGGTTATCATTTTACTTAGAGCAGCTTTTGAAGTATTGCTCAGTTTCTATCTTTGCTACTATGTCTTTGTCTCTTTTGGGGAATTATGCTTTTATGTATTTTCTGTACTCTGATGGTACAAGACAGAAGTTTTGCATTATTTTAATGGGTTTTATGTAGTTCCAGGTTTATGATATTTTTGGACCACGATGTTTTAACTTATGTTTGAAATAAAATTTAAATTCTGCTGTTGCTTCTGTATCTGTCTTGTGATAATTCTATTTCTGTTTACTTATAACGCTTAATGCATTCCTTTAGTGAGTTACATTAACGAACGTGGGGTGTCACAGAGTGAAATTGTAGTAAGGCTCTTGGTACAGATTTCATGTAATACAGTTGTTTGATATTGGATATTTTCATGGAGATATGAAAAGTCAAAATTATGTTCCATTGTGCTTCACTATTATTTCCTGTTATATATGTTCTATTATATTTTATCCACGCACTGTGAGTTATATGGCAAGTTCCTTTGATATTATTCTACCTTGATGATCGCCCATAGCTGTCTGGCACATCTCTCAGTGCAATATTTCTTTGTTAAGTGCCGGAGTTATGAGCGGTGTCACATTTTCTATTAGAGATTTGGTTAATCGATTTTGTCCAACAATCATGTGTATAATGACGTATGAGAGACATATTTCTACTTTTCTAATGGATGATCACTATATTATAGCATATAGTATAGTAACACTTGAACTCTATTGCGTTTTTCTTATGTGTGGGCTTATCATTCTATTTTTAGATTTAGAACGAGTTGTTGATCTTCGAGACATACTGCTAGCGAGGATCCTGCTCCTAGAGGGGGGAGATGGTGGTTTCCTGATTACCCATCTATGTTTGAGGCCATGATGGTAGCGATCATGAGAAGAGTACCTGCTCCAGTAGCAACCATGGTATATGTTGGTGTTCAGGTGTAGGTGCCTAGGATGGTAGATTTTGCTAAACAATGTAAATATTTCAGCACTTGAGGTGGGAAGTCATTTTTGGGGATAGAACAGACTGTCGAGATTCAAGGGTGGCTTGATACTTGTGTTCGGATATTCGAAGATTTGGTGTAACACCCCATGTCCATTTATGTCACTCACAAAGGGAATGCATTAACTTCCATGGAGCGTATTTAGTGTATAGAACAGAATATAACAAGACAGATATAAATAATGGTACTTGAAATTTTTTAAACAACTTTTATTGCAGCGGAGAAATAGTTTGATTACAACAACTTCATAAACCAAGTACACTTAATATCCAGTTTGATAAATTGTTTCAGAGTACATAAAATAAAAAGAATAAACCCCAACACAAGTAGCCATAACAGAGATGAGCTGAACTTTACTTTCAGCAATCCAAGCACTTCCAAAAGAGAGAGAAAGAGATCCGAGATCAAGCTCCACTAGTACTAGTCCCACCCTGAGAACCTGGGTGGGGGGAAAGGAAGAAAAGAGGCAAAAACAGGGGGGTCAGACATAAAGTCTGGTGAGTATAATATCTTTAATAATATAATTATTAAAGTAACTAGGATAAGGCATAAACTGGTAAGATAAGATATGACCATGAAACAAGTCGGCATGACAAATCAAATAAGAGGAATATTCTGGCGTTAATCTCGTTCCTAATCACTATAGGATAATTACTATACTGCACCACCACTAGTCACCCTAAAAGTTGATCCCGCCTACAGAACTTAATAATGATAATGGTAATTTCATGTACCCCTAACTGCCTTCATAGTTGTCGTCTGCCACTATCTCCACTAGTTGTACCCATTACCCCCATTCGATCGGCTCCCTAACTCGTAGATACCCATGCTGGTCCCACAGTGGGGTGTATCACTCCCCAAAGTGGCAACCTGATACCACCAAAGATGCACGGCTTATATCTACACGATGCAACAATGTCTTACCTACCAGCCCGGGCCCACGCACGCACATGACCACGTTGGACTTGCGTTGCCACCGCTAACACGTTTTGACCTCTTACAATCAAATCCAGTAAGTGTGTCCTGTCCTCGACTTAGGCCGAGCTCACAAAGATACTTAATGGGTTACTAGTTTGAAAAGGGCCCCCATGCTTGACACAAGCCTTCCACCTATGCCTGGTCCCCACTAAGGTTTCCCCACTTAACCCCATTCTTATTCATGTCTTCTTACATGTTTCAATCTTGGTTAAGTACATCTAATCGTATTTCACATGCCACCTAAGGCACCCACTTAATTTCACATGCCACCCAAGGCACCCACTTAACCCCCCCATGTCACACCATATGTTTATCTGGTTAAGTGTTACTTAATTCATTAGAATTGTAACCTTGTAAAGACCTCCCACATTAGGCTGACATTTGCGGTAGCTGGATTTGCCGGGAGGGTCCGGGCAGTCTTATACCGCAAACGAGCCTAACCTCGTGTCTTTACAGTTGTTACGCATTTAATTTGTGCCTTTGACCTCTCACATTAACTGCCATTTGTGGCTGCTGGATTTTCCGGGCGGGTCCGGGCAGTCTTACACCACAAAAGAGTCTAACCTCGTGTCTTAGGCAGTTAATTATTACACATCTTTATTTAACCCCAAATTGGATTAATATCCCTATTCAAATTTGTCAATAAATTCAAAATTTATTTATGTCCATAATTGTCTCTTAAAATTATGTCCATAAATATCAATTATGCCAATTAATGTCTCAAAATAATTATATGCCTTTTAAGGCCATTTTATGCCAATTCACAATTTATGTATTTTCAATATTATCCCATCATCCCCACGCTACTCGTACGTTCTCATATGACATATGTTAGACTCGCAAATAGTCTAACTTATAAAAAGAAAAATAACATCACATAACACATAAAATAGATCTAAGGATCATGACATAAGATTACATAGCCAATAACTTGCATATGAATTTCATTCAAACTAGCATATGATACAAAACTAGCATAGGTAATGGGCATAAACTTGCATAACTTATGTACTACTATAGATCCAAACATAAAGGTGTGAACTTGCATATGGATCTAAACATAAAGATGTAAACTTGCATATAGATCTAAACATAAAGATGTAAACTTGCATATAGATCTAAACATAAAGATGTAAACTTGCATATGGGTCTAAACATAAAGATGTAAACTTGCATACGGATCTAGACATAAAGGTTAATGTCACGTAAACTAGCATATGCATACACATGTCACACATATATTTTAACAACCCAAACTTGCATAAGATTTATACATGAATATATGATCCAATCATCACAAACTTGCATAAGATATATGATTCAACTTGCATAAGATTCACATAAGAACTAACATATGATCCAACTTGCATAAGACCAACATATGATTCAACACCACAAACATACATATAATTTACATCACATGATTCAAAATCATATTCTCATAATCACAATTATATCTTATCATAATTAAATTAATTAATTAATCTGTGAAAGCTATCATACTCACAATTAAAAAGAATAGTCTTGTCTTTCTGGGATCTGTATTCTGAAACTGAATTGCTCGCCTTTGATGTAGTCTAATCGTTATTTAGATTTGATTTGATTTTGATTCAAGCTTCTATCTTGCTTTAGGGTTGAAAGTGTATGGCGGCTACTCTAGGTTCTCCATTGACGGCATGGCGGCTCTTGTTATGATTTAATGTGATTAGGGTTTTATTAGTGTTTTTATAGAAGTTTAATTTAATAAGAGCCATTGGATTAACCTAGGGATAACCAGAACCATCATGACCACTCAGATGCCACATCAACCCTTAGGGCGAATCGGGCCACGGGTTGACAGCCAAACACCCTGGATCGACATATAGTAGACCCAGCGGGGCACGAGCCAACTCCAAAAATGGTGCAGTTCGGCTATTCCCCATCCCGATTCGCTGTTTTGAACTATATATATATATATATTTCTCTCATATGCATATAAACTTCAAGGCTTAATAACTTCTTCATAAGTTATCCGTTTTATGCAAACCAAATGTCTATCTTGACCCAAAATTTTGAGATGAACATATTAGCGCAACCCATTTCACTTAATTCTTCTTCCAAAAATTAAGTATACTTTAATTTGTGAATTTTAATGTTATAAAATTACGGGGTGTTACATTCTCCCCTCCTTAAAGGATTTCGTTCCCGAAATCTCTAAGTTAAGAAGAATGTGTCCTACCAACCAATCATCCATCTACTCAACCATCATTCACAAGCATCCATTGTCCTTAAAGAAATTTCTAATGCTATATGAACTTATGCAAAAATGTGTGTATATGTTACTTATCTAATGCAAAGATCAGGCGGTCCACTGATTCAGTTGACCTCCTTAATGCAAATCATGATAGTGTCATGCGTCCATTATGTATGCGAAAGAATCCTATCGATACATATTATTTCTACATGTGTGCACAACTATTCATCAAAATGCAGCATCCATATGATAACACAACCATTATACATCCATTAATTTAGATATGCACACGCATTTATATGCAACATGAAGGTGATTGAGCCGATCTAGTGCATAATGTGTGTGTACATGCATCCACGAGCAACCATTTGCATCCATTTGCATCCACCAAACATAACATGTCTCAAACACATGTTTGCAACCATAGGGTTCTTCCTAACTAAAGATCGAAGAAGTCAACACAAAGATACTACTAAAAGATAGGACAAGTGTCAACAAAGCGGTAGAAAAAGGAGAAACTAAAACATACCCTCAAAAAGGAAAGGGTACAGCGTACGCATTTGTCTTCCGTCTCCCAAATCGCGTCTCTTTGATCATCTCCCCATTGCACTTTGACCAATTTGACCTCTTTGTTGCGAAGCTTTTTGACCTCCGATCCGCGAATGCGTGTAGGAGCTCGTCTGATCGTGGCATTGCGCTCTACTTCCACTTCTTCGAGTGTGCTCGGCTCTATCACTTCCGCCGTATTGTGTAAACACTTACGCAAATGCGAAACGTGAAACACGTCATGAACTCCGCTGAGCTTCTCTGGTAACTTTACTCTATACGCCATATGTCCAATCCTCTCCGTAATCGGAAAGGGTCCTACGAACCTCAGTGCCAACCTCCCTACTGATCCAAAATGGACTACGTTTCTTAATGATGGCACCTTAACAAAAACCATGTCCCCAATATTGAATTCAAGATCGGTTCGTCTCCTATCAGCATATGACTTCTGTCGGTCCTACGCCATATTCATTTGCTGTCGAATCAGGTTTATCGTCTCCGGAGTCTCCCTAATCATGTCAGGTCCAAGAAAAACCTTATCAGTGGATTCCCACCAACATGTAGGTGATCGGCATGGTCGTCCATAAAGAGCCTCAAAATGTGCCATGCCAATGCTAGCCTGAAAACTATTATTATAGGTGAAATCCACTAGTGGAAGGTGTTCTTCCGATGTTCCTCCAAAGTCTAGGATGCATAGTCTCAGAAGGTCTTCTAGAACCCGATTTACTCTCTCGGTCTGGCCGTCCGTCTGAGGGTGATAAGCGGTACTTAAGCATAATTGCGTTCCAACTGCCTCTTGTAACTTTTCCAAAATTCGCTTGTGAAAATGGGATCTCTATCGCTCACAATGCTAGAGGGTATGCTGTGCAAGCAAACTATCTCTCGAAGGAAAACAGATGCTAACCACGCGGCGGTCCTTCTACTTTTAACGGGAATAAAATGGGCACTTTTGGTAAGTCCGTCTACAATTACCCAAATCCCCGTATTACCCTTCCTTGATCTTGGTAACCCATCTACAAAATCCATGGAAACGCTTTCCCATTTCCAAAGCGGAATCCCTAAGGGATGGAGCAAACCTCCAGGCTTCTTTTGCTCCACCTTGACTTGTTGGCACACTAAGCATCTAGCAACGAACTCGGCCATGTCCTTCTTCATTCCGGCCCAAAAGAAAACTCACTTTATATCCCTATACATCTTATCACCACCAGGATGTATTGTCATCTTAGAGCGATGTGAGTCTTCAAGAATTGCCTTCTTAAACTCTCGTCTTGTGGTATTCAAAGTCTCCCGTCTCTACGTAGCCAACCTCTCTTATCTATAGCATATCTATCAAGATGACTCGAGGACTCCCCTCCTATAAGCTTGTCTGCTATCTCAACCAACTGTGGGTCATTTCGCCGTGCCTCTCCAACTCGACCCAAAAGTGTAGATTGCACCTCTAACGATGCCAATAATCCGGGTACATAATCGACAGAGGGTCTGAAGTCAAAGGAAGATATATACTCCAAACTCTATCGCTCTTCAAACAAAGGACTTAAAGTTAACTTCTTTCTACTTAAGGCATTGGCTACAACGTTACCCTTGCCAGGCGTATATGCGATCTCCAAATCGTAGGATGCCAAAAACTCCATCCATCTCTGTTGCCTTAAGTTTAGGTCCTTCTGAGAGAATAAGTACTTTAGCGACTTATGGTCTGTATACAACTCAAACCTCTCGCCAAGCAAATAATGACGCCATGAATTAAGCGCAAAAACTATCGCCGCCAACTCTAAGTCATGGGTAGGGTAATTTTTCTCGTGGGCTTTCAACTGTCTTCCACCATAGCATATCACCCTTCCCTCTTGCATTAAAACTGCGCCAAGCCCTGTCCCGTAAGCATCGGTATATACAGTGAACGTCTTACTCCCGTTTAGCAAAACTAAAACTGAAGTTGTCGTCAAAGCCCTCTTCAGACGTTGGAAAGCATCGTCACAGTCAACGTCCCAAGTAAAAGTCAAATTCTTCTTCGTTAATCAAGTGAGAGGAGCTGATATCTTCGCGAAGTCCTTAATGAACTTCCTATAATAGCCATCCAGTCCTAAAAAGCTTCTTACTTCTGTTGCGTTCTTAGGGGTTTTCCAATCTTGGATTGCCACCACCTTGGCGGGATCCACAGCTATCCCTTCCTTAGAGACTACGTGTCCTAAGAACCTCACTTCTTTTCTCCAAAAATGGCACTTGGAGATCTTAGCTTTTAGCTGATGCGCTCGTAGAGTCTCTAAGACTTCCCTAAGATGTAGGGCATGCTCTTCTTCATTTTTAGAGAAAACCAGAATATCGTCTACAAAGACTACCACAAACTTGTTTAGAAATTCCCTAAACACCCTGCTCATTAAGTCAACAAAGTATGCGGGTGCATTCGTCAAACCAAAAGGCATGACAAGCCACTCAAAGAAATCGTCAGGAGTTCTAAAGGCAGTCTTATCGATGCTATCTTCAGCCACCCTTAGCTGATGAAACCCTGTAGCTAAATCAAGTTGCGAGAAAACTGAAGCACCCACCAACTGATCGAATAAACTGTCTATCCTCGGCAATGGGTTCCTGTTCTTTTTTGTTAGCTTATTCAGCTCTCTATAGTCCACGCACAATCTAAGTGAACCATCAGCTTATGTAGCAAAAATGACTGGAGCACCCACTCCGAAATACTTCTTCTTATGAACCCCTTCTCAAGTAATTCTTTCACTTTCTTACTGAGTTCTCTTCTCTCTCTCGGAGCCATGTGGCGCACTGATAATGCAACTGGCTTTGCATTATCTACTAGATATATTCGAAAGTCTATCTCGCACCTCGGGGGTAAACCTCGATCTTCATCGAAGACGTCACTATATTCACGGACCACACGAACAGATTTCAAATCATCATTGGATGCGTCTAGGGATTCTAGGTAGCTAAGCATTACCGAACCTCTAGGGTCACAAGAAATATCAAGGGTTTTTCCACAACGAGTCAACAATCTAACTACCCTTCTTTCACAATCTAGGATGGCACCGTATCTAGTTAGCCAATCCATACCTATAATCAAGTCGTAGCCCATGAAGCTAAGAACAAAGGTGTTGCATTCAAACCCAACGCCCAAAATAGACACTCTCAAATCCTGACAAATCATAGAAATATGAGCCGAACCACCCATAGGATTTGAGACTGCTATGGGATCCGTAACTAGACTAGTATTTAGGTGCAATGTTTCAACTAACGAAGAAGATACAAATGAGTGTGAAGCGCCAGAGTCAAACAAAGTACGAACAAGATGATCAAACAGAAAAACTAAACTTTTAACGGAAATGTTTCTACCTCTCTCCTGTCTTGGTGCCATGAGAGCCTGAATCTGCCCTCTCGCCAGCCATGGTGCCATGAGAGCCTGAAGCTGCCCTCCAGAAGTTCTTTGCCCTTGCCCATGTTTCCTTGGGTAGTCCTTAACTAGATGACCTGCTCTCCAGAGTGGAAACAACCAGTCTTCTTCTTTTTCCTATAGTCTTTGCTCAGATGGCCTGGTGTCCCACAATTAAAGCACTTCTTCTTTCCTTTGCCAATATTGTTCTTCCCAACTTTCTTGTTTTGCTGTTGTGGCTTATTCTGGTCTCCTTTCTTCTCTGGTGCCTTATTAGCATTCACACCGTTCTCTTCCTCATGCATAAGTGCCATGTCAACCAGTTTCTCAAAGGTAGCCCCCATCGGAATGTGGGTCATCGCCAACCCATGTAGTGGCTCATTCAAGCCTTTAACGAACCTCAGGGCCTTCTTATCAGGTGTGTTTATCAACTCCAAGCCAAATCTCGCCAACTGATTGAACTTGTTGACGTACTCCTTTACTGATAAATCCCATTGCTTCAACGCCATGAATCTTTCCATATATAAATTCTCTTCTGCTCGTGAGAGAAACTTCATTTCGAACCTACGCTTGAAATCCATCCATGTCTCCACCGGACGCTCTCCGTTCGTGACCTCCCACCAAAACGAGGCTTCGTCTCTCATTAACCAAGCAGCCAATTGGACCTTGCTTCCATCTTCTACTTCGAAAATACCAAATAGATCTTCTACCTCCATAAGCCAATTTCGAGCTTCAACAAACGTCTCTGATCCGTGAAAAGGTTTTCCGCCCATTGCCCTAAAATCTTTGCATATCTTTGCAAAAGTATCAACACGGGGAGGAGGAGGAGGAGGAGGAGGAGCATTTTCTGGGCCTGCAACATTGGCCCTAGCTTCCAGATACCTTCTAAACCATCCTAGTATCGGTATCCCCTCGGGTATCTTGGGAATTCCAGACATGCTGAAAAGAAAATGAAGAGATTCAAAACGGAGAATTCGAAAAGAAGATATATGGCTCTTGGGGGTTATGTTTTTAAAATAAACTTTTCTCTTGAAAATACTTTCCTTAAAACATACTTTTGAAAGTATTTCTTCATAAAATGTTTTTTGAAAAATATTTTTCAAAATTCATATCTGGTCTGGTAACCTTCAGCTCTGATACCACGTGTAACACCCCATGTCCATTAAAGTCACTCACAAAGGGAATGCATTAACTTCCATGGAGCGTATTTAGTGTATAGAACAGAATATAACAAGACAGATATAAATAATGGTACTTGAAAATTTTAAAATAACATTTTTTGCAACGGAGAAATAGTTTGATTACAATAACTTCATAAACCAAGTACACTTAATATCCATCTTGATAAATTGTTTCAGAGTACATAAAATAAAAAGCATAAACCCCAACACAAGTAGCCATTAAAGAGATGAGCTGAACTTTACTTTCAGCAATCCAAGCACTTCCAAAAGAGAGAGAAAGAGATCCGAGATCAAGTTCCACTAGTACTAGTCCCACCCTGAGAACCTGGGTGGGGGGAAAGGAAGAAAAGAGGCAAAAACAGGGGGGTCAGACATAAAGTCTGGTGAGTATAATATCTTTAATAATATAATTATTAAAGTAACTAGGATAAGGCATAAACTGGTAAGATAAGATATGACCATGAAACAAGTCGGCATGACAAATCAAATAAGAGGAATATTCTGGCGTTAATCTCGTTCCTAATCACTATAGGATAATTACTATACTGCACCACCACTAGTCACCCAAAAAGTGGATCCCGCCTACAGAACTAAATAATGATAACGGTAGTTTCGTGTACCCCTAGCTGCCTTCATAGGTGCCGTGTGCCCCTATATCCACTAGTTGTACCCACTACCCCCATTTGATCGGCTCCCTAACTCGTAGATACCCGTGCTGGTCCCATAGTGGGGTGTATCACTCCCCAAAGTGGCAACCCGATACCACCAAAGATGCACAGCTTATATCTACATGTTGCAACAACGTCTTACCTACCAGCCCGGGACCACGCACGCACATGACCCCGTTGGACTTGCGTTGCCACCGCTAACACGTTTTGACCTCTTACAATCAAGTCCAGTAAGTGTGTCCCATCCTCGACTTGGGCCGAGCTCACAAAGATACTTAATGGGTTACTGGTTTGAAAAGGCCCCCCATGCTTGACACAAGCCTTCCACATATGCTTGGTCCCCACTTAACCCCATTCTTATTCATGTCTTCTTACATGTTTCAATCTTGGTTAAGTGCATCTAATCGTATTTCACATGCCACCCGAGGCACCCACTTGATTTCACATGCCACCCAAGGCACCCACTTAACCCTACATGTGACATGTTTATCTGGTTAAGTGTTACTTAATTCATTAGAATCGTAACCTTGTAAAGACCTCCCACATTAGGCTGACATTTGCGGTTGCTCGATTTGCCGGGCGGGTCCGGGCAGTCTTATACCGCAAACGTGCATAACCTCGTGTCTTTACAATTGTTACGCATTTAATTCATGCCTTTGACCTCTCACATTAGACTGGCATTTGTGGTTGCTGGATTTGCCGGGCGGGTCCGGGCAGTCTTACACCACAAAAGAGTCTAACCTCATGTCTTAGGCGGTTAATTATTACACATCTTTATTTAACCCCAAATTGGATTAATATCCCTATTCAAATTTGTCAATAAATTCCAAATTTATTTATGTCCATAATTGTCTCTTAAATTATGTCCATAAATATCTATAATGCCAATTAATGTCTCAAATTAATTATATGCCTTTTAAGGCCATTTTATGCCAATTCACAATTTATGTATATTCAATATTATCCCATCATCCCCACGTTATTCGTACGTTTTCATATGACATATGTTAGACTCGCAAATAGTCTAACTTATAAAAAGAAAAACAACATCACATAACACATAAAATAGATCTAAGGATCATGACATAAGATTACATAGCCAATAACTTATATATGAATTTCATTCAAACTAGCATATGATACAAAACTAGCATAGGTAATGGGCATAAACTTGCATAACTTATGTACTGCTATAGATCCAAACATAAAGGTGTGAACTTGCATATGGATCTAAACATAAAGATGTAAACTTGCATATAGATCTAAACATAAAGATGTAAACTTGCATATAGATCTAAACATAAAGATGTAAACTTGCATATGGGTCTAAATATAAAGATGTAAACTTGCATATGGATCTAGACATAAAGGTTAATGTCACATAAACTAGCATATTCATATACATGTCTCACATTTATTTTAACAACCCAAACTTGCATAAGATTCATACAAGAATATATGATCCAATCATCACAAACTTGCATAAGATATATGATTCAATCTGCATAAGATTCACATAAGAACTAACATATGATCCAACTTGCATAAGACTAACATATGATTCAATACCACAAACATACATATAATTTACATCACATGATTCAAAATCATATTCTCATAATCCCAATTATATCTTATCATAATTAAATTAATTAATTAATTTGTGAAAGCTATCATACTCACAATTAAAAAGAATAGTCTTGTTTTCTGGGATCAGTATTCTGAAATTGAATTGCTCGCCTTTAATATAGACTAATCATTATTTAGATTTGATTTGATTTTGATTCAAGCTTCTATCTTGCTTTAGGGTTGAAAGTGCATGGCGGCTACTCCAGGTTCTCCATTGACGGCATGGTGGCTCTTGTTATGAATTAATGTGATTAGGGTTAGGGGTTTAGGAGTGTTTTTTATAGAAGTTTAATTTAATAAGAGCCGTCGGATTAACCTAGAGATAACCAGAACCATCAGGACCACTCTAATGCCGCATCATCCCTTTGGGCGAATCGGGCCACGGGTTGACAGCCAAACACCCTGATCGACCCCTAGTCGACCCAGCGAGGCTCAGGACGACTCCAAAAATGGTGCGGTTCGGCTATTCCCCCTCTCGATTCATTGTTTTGAACTTTTTTATTATATATATATATATATATATATATCTAAATATATATTTCTCTCATATGCATACAAACTTCAAGGCTTAATAACTTCTTCATAAGTTATCCATTTTATGCAAACCAAATGTCTATCTTGACCCAAAATTTTGAGACGAACATAATAGCGCAACCCATTTCACTTAATTCTTCTTCTAAAAATTAAGTATACTTTAATTTGTGAATTTTAATGTTATAAAATTGCGTGGTGTTACATTTGGGTATTGATGATGCAACTAAGAGAAAGCTTGCATCGAGGCAGCTACACGGTAGACTTTGGATTGGTGGAACTTTGTCACTTTAGATACTCCTGAGGATGAGATCACTTGGGATTAATTATGAATCAAGCTTGAGACAAAGTTCATTTCTACCGTCTTGAAGTCAGTTATGTTCAAGAAGTTTACTGAGCTAAAGCCGAATGGTCGACGAGTGTTTGAGTACGTTTCTGAGTTTGAAGCTTTGTCCAAGTACGCTCATTCATATATTGAGACTCCCTATCAAAAGAACAAGAAATTCATCATGGACTTGGATACATATCTTGGAAAGCAATTGGTTGATCATTTGGATGAACCTTATGAGAAAATTGTTGAGAATGATTGAAGGCACAAAAGTTTGTTTCCCAAGGAAGAAGTTATTGCATCCAAAGAGGATCTGAAACCACAGTAGGGTGGTAATAAGAAAAAGTGGAACAGAAAGAGGACGCAACAATAACAGCAAGGGAACGATGGCCATACGAAGTAGAAAGGCGAGGTGACTTGCTACAACTGTCAGCAGAAGGGAGATTATGCCAAGGATTGTAAGAATCCGAAAGCCGAGAAGAAGTGCCATAATTATGGTAAGCCTGGGCATTTTATGAAGAGTTGTCCAGAACCGTCGAAGTGTAAGTAGATAGTGAAGGCATATGCTTTGGAGGCTGTGCCAATTTATTCAAAAGCTCCTACGGCGGAGGGGAAAGGGAAGAGTGTTGTTGTTTTAGGTATGCTTTCTATCGAGAATGTTTTAGTCCAAGTGTTGTTTGATATTGGAGCATCGCATTCTTTCATTTGCAATGAGCTTGTGTGTCGGTAGGGTATGGAACTTGAGATTGTTGATAGACCATTGATTGTGACTAAACCAGTAGAGGGTTCGTCTATTCCTTGTATGCTTTGTCGTGGTCTGGTATCATCGAGTCATGGTTGCTCTTTCGTGGGTGATTTCTTTGTTTTGAACTTTGATGGGGTTGAGATTATTTTGGGTATGGACTGGCTCAAGAGGTATGTGGCTATGGTGGATTGCGAGAAGCTCGAGGTGACAGTTGGGAATGTGAAAGGGCGAATGGTTGTGATTCAGTGTAAGCCAGAAGATGGGTTTTTTGTAAGCTTTTTGTACTCACATGTGGTTCCACAGGAAGAATTGTCACCTGTGTCAATCGCTAGTGAGTTTTATGATGTCTTTGACAAGGTCAAAGGTTTTTCGCCGCATCGTGAAATTGAGTTCAAAATCGATTTGGTTGATGGAGCCAGACCCATCGTTATGCCCCTTAGGAGGATGGTGCCTACAGAACATCGAGAGTTAGAGGTACAAGTGACCTTTTGACAAAAGGATTCATTTGGAGGAACGTGTTCGAATGGGGTGCACCAGTTGTGTTTGCAGCCAAGGTTGATGGAACTTTTAGACTGTGTATTGATCATTGTAAGTTGAACAAGGTGACTAAGAAGAACAAGTATCCATTGTCGGGAATAGATGACTTGTTTGATCAGCTTTACGAAGCCAAGGTGTTTTCCCAAATGGATTTGGCGATGGGATTACACTAGGAGTGACAAAGGATAGTGTGCCAAAGACCGGTTTTGGGACACCATCCAGTTTCTTTGGGTGGCCGGTGATGCCATTTGGATTGGCTAACGTACCATCGTATTTCATGGATCTTATGAATAGGGTATTCAGAGATTAGTTGAACAAGTTCATGCTTGCGTTCGTGGATGATATCCTAGTATACTCGTAAAATGAGAAAGAACATAAGATGCACTTGAGAATTGTTTTAGAAATCTTGCGAAAGCATCAGCTAAGTGCAAATTTTTCGAAGTATCACTTCTAGAAGAGTGAAGTGAGGTTCTTAGCCCATGTTGTTTATGGAAACGGAATAGCGGTTGTAACGACTCGCATTCCACGTATCGAAGGATCGTAGAATATTTATTTCATTTCGTACGAAGTCATATAGTCGTGTAACTATGGGAAGCGACTACTGGGGTCTTTTCCCACATTCACGATTTTTGTCGGTTTTTAAAATGACTGTTTTGTCCCTAGTGAATTTTGTTCCGCCTATAACTTTTGATTGGTAAGGATTTTTGATCTAAACCCACTTCCGTTGGACATGGATGATGGTTTACCTTTTCGTAGAGTGGTCAAATTAATCAAACGGACTTATCGTTTGGAAGATATGGCTGGAATAAGATTTGAAAGTGGAAAAACAGCCTAATCGAGCTTAATAGGGTGATTAGCTGTTAAGCCCATAACCCATTTCAAGATTAGGGTTGTGGGAGGGCTGAAAGGAGTTAGAGAGTGGTTCCTTTTCATTTTCTAGCCGCCACAAACATTTCTCTAACCCTAGCAATGGCCTATATCTTCTAAATCACTCCTTAATTACCTTTTTATCACAAATTAAGCAAAACTACATCAAATTAAGTCAAATTAGCACCAAATCAGATATAGAGCTACTGCTAAACATAGGAACTGCGCCAAATCAGTGGAGGTTTCAGATCTATAATATATTTGTGGCTAAGATGGGTAATTTGCATGTTTTTACACTAATTACGGCCAATTAGGGGTGATTAGTGATAATTACCAAAATTAAGACTCAGAAAATATGGAAAAATATGCATAAATTCTAAAATATTATTTTATGTTACTGGTTAAAAATTGGGTTAATTTGGATCAATTAGCTAATCCTATTATTAGATATAGTTAAACGTGGTTAAGGGGAAAATCATGGTTTCGAGCATGTTTGATCTAAAATAACCTATGTGCTTGATGTTTTGATCTTTTTGATTGAACCCATATGTTGTTACTGTTGTTTGTGATGTTTTATGATTGTTTAGTAAAGTTGGAATGGTTGAAAACACCGCCGTATGGCGAGAATGGATGAATCAAGTTTGCTGGAAATGCTACAAAGATCCGGATTGTATCTGATAACCGATCCGAATCAGAGTGGTGGCATATTCAGCAGTGCACAAAGGAAAGGGCAACAAGGAAGGATAACCGGATCAAATTGGAGCAGCGGTTCTGATCGGATAAGCCGACACGAGCCTAGGACCCCGAACCGAGCCGAGCATGCTGAACCAAACCGACGTGACGCATCGAACCAAGCCATCGTGACACCGAGCCGAATCGACTTGATGATCCGAACCGAACCAAGGATGACCGAACTGAACCAGGGTGACGAAGCGACGACGATCGTGAACTCTTTTGAAGACCAATTCCAATTCGACCAAAACCTGAGATGCAAAAAAAGTCCAAATGGGAAGCTATCACTCAGGATCCAGATGGGAACCAGCAAGTTAACTTCTAGGGTGGGCTTTGCTGCGGGACGTGTGCAAAGGAGTTATCAATATCTATAACTTTGGTTCACCGTTGAGAGAGGCGGCATGTAGACGAACCGGAGCCAGAGGATGTATGGACTGGTTGGTCTGTACCATAGAGCCAGGGAAGTTTGGAGTAGGGAGGGTTATTGGCTATAGACAGAAGGGCATGGTCATAGCAATAGTTGTACGAAGTCCAGAAGGGCATGAACCCGTCATGGCCCCAATGGATGTGGTGATCAAAGCGGTGGATATCGTATACTTTACGCACTGAGTGAGAGATGTGAGGATGATTGCTATGTTTGATGTTTGTTATCACCATGACACACAGTCCCACTTTTCAATCCACGTTAGTGTTACCTTAGAGTATTGTACATCTTGTTGTGCTAACTCTTTGGTTGCAAGTCCAGGTTCATGTACGATTATTTATACCTTTTACTACTTTATTTTGATGTTATCGCTCATACCAGACTTTTGTCTGACCCAGAGTTTTATGTCTCTTCTTATTACTCTGGATGCTCCTATACGAGCAGACTAGAGACAGGTTAGGTGGTTATGCACGAGTAGCTATCCGGAGACGAGCATGAAGCTTCCACGTACTTTTTACATATATTATCCCTGTGTTTTTGTTGGTTACTGCTTTGGGCATTAGTAGTTTACCTCTTTCATTTCCTTTTAGAGACAATATTTTGAAGTTGTAACAATGGTTTGGATCATAAGCTGTACTTTGGATTCCGCTACTCTGGTGGATATGGTTTGGTTTTCATCTTATGCACTATCTCGCCTGTTTTATATCAAGTTATGTTATTTTTATACTTTATTCCATGCGCTGTGAGATATACTGTAAGTTCTTCGGTGATTCATCGTTTAAAACCCTTTTCTTTTGACGACTATCCCGTGCTAGTCGGGCATTGGCCCAGCGCATCTTCGGGGAAATGTCGACTGGTTCGGGGCAGGTCATCACAGCGGTGGATCCCTCTAAGGCGGCAGCAACCTCGGATTGGGATAGACCTAAGAATTCGATGGACGTTAGGAGTTTTCTTGGGTTGGCACGATATTATCATCTATTTATCAAGGATTTCTCCAAGATAGCTGCACCATTAACAGGATGGAAGAAGAATAATCAAGTGTTCACATGGAATGTGAAGTGTGAGCAAGCTTTTGGAATCTTGAAAGAAAGACGAACAAGTGCTCCTATTTTGACTATTCCAACATGTGGTCCTGGACTTGGAGCAGTGATGATTTTGAAGGATAGAGTTGTGGCCTATGTGAGTGTACAACTGAAGCCGCACGAAGGAATTACCCGAGTCATAATCTATAGTTGGCAGCGATCATGTTTGCTCTGAAGATGGGAAGACATTACCTATTGGGTGTTCGATTTGATTAGTCTACCAATCACAAGTCGTTAAGGTATCTTTTCTCCCAAAAGGATTTGAATCTTCGGCAACAACGGTGGTTAGAGTTTTGGGCATCTTATGATTTTTGTATTGTCTATACTCCAGGGAAAGGTAACATAGTGGCAGATGCACTAAATTGAAGACATGCTGGTTTGGCAGCGATGTTTTCAGAATGGAAGTTCCTTGAATTTATGGTAGGATTTGATTTCAAGCCAAGGTGTCATTTAGAGCCCGGCAATGTTGGCAAGCTTATCGATAAGACCAACTCTCATTGAAAGGATTTGTGAAAGCCAAAAGCACAAGGAAAACCTTGTATGGATCATGCAGAAGTTTGAAACGAGAGTGGAACCAAAAAACGATAAGGAATTAAAGGTCGATGGGGATGGTTGGCTTTGGAAGAAAGTACGACTAGTTGTTCCTGACATTGATGGATTGAAAGATGAGGTTCTGAGAGAAAGTCATCATTCTAAGTTGATGATTCATCCTGGTGGTAATAAGACGTATCGAGACATGAAGCGAGTAAGTTATTGGGAAGGAACAAAGAGGGATGTTGGAAATTTTATTTCCAAATATATGAACTGTTAGTTTGTGAAAGATGAATAGAAGAAGCCGAGTGGATTGCTTCATCCATTAGAAGTTCCTACGTGGAAGTGGGAGCAAGTATCGATGGACTACCTAGGACCAGGAAAGAAAGTGAAGGGGTTTGGGTTATAGTGGATCACTTGAGCAAAACGCAAGGTTTATTCTGTCAGATCGACTAGGACAACATCGAAGTTGGCTGAATTATACATTAAATGGATAGTTCGATTCCATGGTATCCCAAAGAGTATAGTGAGTGACCAAGACCCACTGTTCACTAGTGGATTTTGGAAGAGTTTGCAAGAGAATTTGGGAACCGAAATATGTTTATGTAGGCTTATCATCCTCAGACTGATGGTCAAACCGAGCGAGTTAATCGAGCACTGAAGGACCTCCAAAGAGCTTATATACAAAATTTTGGGGTATCATGGGAAGACCATTTACATTTGGTTGAGTTTTCATATAATAATAGTTACCAGTCGAGCATCGGGATGGCACCATACGAAGCATTGTATGGTAGACCATGTAATTCTCTAGCATGTTGGTTAGAGACTAGAGATAAGTTAATACTTGGGCCTGAGATTATAAAAGAAACATCAGATTGTACTGAGATCATTTGGCAGCGAATGAAGGAAGACCAAAATCTTCAGAAAAGTTACACTGATAAGCGTCAAAAGGATTTGGAGTTCAATATTAGTGACATGGTTTTCTAACATTTCACTTTCAAAGAATGTCGTTTGCTTCAGAAATAAAGGAAAGTTAACCCTAAGATTCATTTGTCCATTTCCGATAGTTTAGCGAATAGGAAAGCTTGCATATAAATTGGATTTACTTGAAAAGATGTTGAGTGTGCACAATGTTTTTCATGTGTCTTTGCTACGGAGTTGTGTGCATGGTTCAAACGTGGTGGTATCTCCTAACCAGTGTGAAGATTTCGAAGTCGAGCCCGTAGTTTCAATACCTCATAAGACGCTTCAAGTTGTGGGGAATGACACGAACAACTTAGGAGGTAGGTGGTTAAGCTAGTCAAGGTACAATAGGGCGTGGATGATGATGATTTTACATAGGAAATGGAAAAGAGTGTGAAGGCGACCCATCCAGAACTCTTCGAGCAGTATGACCAATAGACATCGTGTCACCCTTATTCCATGGCAACTTGTACTATTATTAATACTCTTCATGGTAGGTTAAGGCTTTTGTTGCATGGCTTGTTGGATGCTAGATTGGCCGCTCGTGGATGTTAGGCATGCAGAATAGTTCTTTTTGCTTATGCTTGCTTGGAATTTAAGGAGCGAAATTCCTAAAGGGGGGAGAATGTAATGACCCGCATTTTACGTACCAAAGGATCATAAAATGTTTTTATTTAATTCTCCAATGTTCTAATCATTCACATCTTTTGATATGTGGTTCATTGGGATGTGGGAAATATCCATGATTTTTACTAATTTTGTTTGTGACCATTTTCCCCTGTTATTTTTGTTTAGGGAATAACTTTTGAATGGGATCGGATCAGGAGCTAGAGTCGATCTCATTGGATTGGGAATGGTGTTTCCAATTTTGTAGAGTGGTCACATGAGAGAGATCGTTGTTTTAGTGTTGCTTGTTTTCTGTACAGGCTAATTTGTCATTGGTGGGCGGATTAGTGAAGCGCAACAAGGCTTGGGAATGTTGGCTATAAATAGGAGGGTATGGTTAAAGATAATTGTTAGTCTCTTTATTTCCTCATTTGGTTAGGTGCCTATGATTCTTCGACCCAATCAAATACACCTCCATTCCATTTCAATTTATAGACTTGTAAACTAGGATTGAAGATCAACATCAAGTAAGGGTATATCGCATCAATTGGATTGATTCGAAGGCCGTTCTTCATTGTTATTCACTGTCCGGAATTAGAGATTGTTGATTTGTGGTTGTTTTGTGGATTTGACGAGTAATAATCATCTCTTACACGGATTCAATCGAGTATATGAGTTTGTTTGATCTTAATTTCATCCATACAAGTTATATTCACCTAGATCTAATCAATGTAAGTATATTTTGAATTCGGGTCACACCATGGGATCTAAATTAGTTAATTATAATGGTAAATTCATAAGTTAACGTTGCGATCATATGTTCATCATAAATTATATGCAAGTTTAGATCCAATTATTGATTGGTTTATTGTTATTTCATAATTTGGTGAATTAGTATGATTATATAATGATTAGTTGTTCTAATGATTGTATGTACGATGGTTGTTTATTATGCTATTGATTGTTTGGTCGAAATTGGATGTTTTGGATGAATTGTATGCATAGATGTTCTTCGTTAAAGCTTAGGTTGGTTGGTCAGAGTAAATTGGAGGTTCGGTTGGTCGGAATCAGACGAAACTTGACGGAGAAGGTCCAGAGGAGGAGTCGAGGAAGCCTGAAAGTTTGGGCTCTAAACTCCAACGTTTTAATGGGTCACCTACGACCTAGGGTCTTGGGTCACGTGGATAGATGGATTGGACTAGTGATGAAGTGCTGAGCCGCGTGAATGGTTCAATCAATAATGGGTAGGCTCAGTAGTGGTGGGTCGGATGATGGACCTTATGTGGATTTTGTGGTGAGACGAGTCGGTTTGTGATGAACTTGGGTCGGGTCGTGGAGAATGATTGGCCAAAGGCACGGAGGCCTAGTGAAAAGCTAGATGTAGGTATTGGTTATTGGACTTTGGATTGCTCAATCATTGGGTCGGTTTAGGGATGGGTCGGGTATGACCCATGAGGTGTGACCCATAGATGGGTCGTGGGCGACCCACAGATGGGTCGCGGGCGACCCAGAGATGGTTCGTGAGCGATCCACCATATATTAACCTGATGGAGTTGATTTCTAGTGAGATTTTTGGGCATGGTTTAGGAAGGATATATGTGGATTTTTGTAGCCGTTGGACCTAACATAATGAAGATGAGACTCGGCGAATGTTGTGGCTTCAATGTTGAATTCAGATGGAATGTTCGAAGCAGGGTCGAGTGATCGTAGGATGATGTAACGAGGTTATGAGGATGAATAAAAAGGTGGTTTGAGCTCGTAGATAATGGTTTGCTCAAGAAGGCGCTTGAGCTTATGAGTATAATCGTCAAGGTGGATGACTAGAGTTGAAGAGCCAATGGATTGTCGTTAGTTGGAGGTTCTAGCGGACTCAAACCAGGGGTATAATGGGGGCATCCAGAAGACAAGGTGATTAGTCGAGTACCCTGGGCGGTCATGATGGGCCTAGATACGAGTCACGATGGTGTATGGAGGTTTTCTAGAATCAGGGTTACCCTTAGCCCTTGATGGATGGCAGGATGGGTCAGTCATACGATTAACGATGGATTCAAGGCAGACGGTGATAGCCAGGTTCATGGATGTTATTGTTTTCTTGTATCATCTTATGTGGATTTTTAGACGTTGAGAGAGATATTTCTTGGGTGCTTATCTAATGTTGGTTTCGGCCTTCAGGGTTTGTGGTCGAGTGGTATTAAACTTGATTAGGAAGGTCCATGCATGATAATTGGTTGCTATAAATGTTAATGTTTGTTTTTTCTCTAATACTCTAGGAAGGCTATCGCCGTAGGTTTAGGAAGAGAAGAGGAAATGGGAATCCTATTCTGTTGATGTACTGGGAAGATCAGATGATTGTACTGCCTATTATCCCTATACTTTATTATTGATGTTGATAGTTGTTTTATCGCTCATTAATACAGTTGTCTGGCTCAAGATTCTATGTTTCTCTCTTACTACCTTGGGTTGTTCATCAATGTTGTTGATTGGAAGACTAAGTGGCAGTAGTAGATCTTGATAAAGACGATGTTGTTGAGCGACGACGAGTTGGAGGCTGACGTATTACTATATACTATACATACTTGTTGTTTCTACTAATGTTGTTGATATGTTACTTTGAGTGAAATTGTAGTGAGGCTCTTTGCGTCGATTTCATGTAATACAGTTGTTTGGTATTGGAGGTTTTCAAGAAGATATGAAAAGTAGACATTTTGTTCCATTGTGCTTCACTATTATTTCCTGTTGTATATGTTCTATTATATTTTATCCATGCATTGTGAGTTATACGACTAGTTCCGTTGATATTATTCTACCTTGATGATCACCATAACTGCCTGACACGTCTTTTAGTGCACTATTTCCTTTGTTGAGTGTGGGAGTTATGGGCGGTCGTCACATAGACCTCTCACATTAACCGGCCTTACAAATAGATACTGGAAATGTTGGTCTTTCGGGAAGGCTTCTACTAAGTAATGGTTAACCTCGTGTCTATGTGTCATTCACTATACTTAAGGCCATTAACTCACACGCATGCATACAAATTCCTATAGGGACATCAGATTCCTAGTTTAATCGTATTTTTCACTCACTTAATGTGCACTAATATTATGATTAATTATGCTATAAATATATATATAAATAGACGTAAATCAACCAAACAAGAATATTTTCCTAATCACGTTTGAAATGTCTATCCTTTTAATCATAACTAAGGTGTACGAGTCAATTTCCCTAATTAACATGGTCCAATATGTACATTTACAATTTATGATAAAAACAGAAGAAACAATATATGCAACCTAGGTTTAAATAGTTATTTGAATAATAGAAATATTGGCAAGATACAATACATCTAATTACATAGTGAAAACCTTTGTTTTTGACACTGCTTCACATTTATATTTATATTGTGTACAAAACTTAAGATAATATATTGCAAATAATACATTTAAATGAAACTATTTAGAATAGACGCTTAAACCTATTAATCTTTACAATATAAAAATCTCTCATGTTTTTGACATACAAACATACATGAACACAAAATAAGAACTAAGTGAATCATAACCCAAATACTAAGGATTTCATAACATTCCAAGCCTAAATCTCCATTATCCAAACATCACAAACCCAAAAACACAACACTTTTGATTGACCATTTCAACGACAAATAAAATTGTATTTGGGGAGTTTTAGCATTATATTATCGTTTAACCTAAATCCCATATAGGCATTATATTCCAAATCTAAACTAGAAATATAAAAAATAGAACTTAGATGGTTTACACTCAAAGCTCTTTGGAAATGAATAACAACATAAATGAGTAGAATAGATTTGGATCTAACCTTCTCAAACGATGTAACAACCCTGAATTTTGGGGGTAAATTTAAAATTTACTTTTAACTAATTTTAATGGGTTTTGATATTTAGAATAATTTATATAAAATAATAATGATTAAAAATTGATTTGAATCAAAGTTAGAATGAATAATTTAATTTTAATTATAAAAGGAATTAGAAATAACGCAGTAGTTTGAAAAGTCAAACTTGAACTTTGACTGACCGTACCGGATGCAAAATTTAACGGATTTTAGTGAAACCAAAAATATTAGAATCTGTTTAAAAATATCTTTCTAACGAATCTGGAAAATTGAAATTTCATAGCGGGAATCAAAAGTTATGCCTAAATTAAAATTTAGAAAGGTCGCTATGAAATTTACAAAGGCCAAAAATGCTACTTTTTGCATACGAAGGAATTTGGACTTGAAACCACTTCCATTGAGTTCAGAATGATGTTTCTGCAGTGAAAAATAGTAAACATTTACATATTTCGAGTTTTAGAAATTATTTGTTTAAAAATGTATTTTTAATGTTTAAAATATACGCCTTGAAAATAGCCATTTTTCAAACGACCTCCGTTTTCGACGAAACAACTTTTGTTGGAACCGGAATGTCAAATTATTGCTAGGTTTCAATTTTCAGAATTTTTCGAATTAATATGTGAGCGTGGCAAAAGAAAATGTGTTTTGACTGTTTTAGTTAAATTTAATCGACCTGGAAAAAAGCCATTTTTCAAACAGTCTCAGAATTCGATGAAACTAGTCTCTTTAGAACCGTATCGTCAATACGAAGCCAAAAATATTATTTCTGGAATTTTCGGAGTCCGTATGTGGCCCCGGCGTACTTAAATGTACGGTAAATATTTAATTAATTAATTTCTAATGAAATTTAAATAAAATCTCTACATATTTTGGAATTAGGCCCCGGGACTTGTCCCATTGAGTTCAGAAGGTGTCAAAACCTTAAGAACGACAGTAAGCAGGCCCAATTCAGAGAAAGTCCGGATTTTCACCTTTAAAACACGTAAAACAAGATTAAGTATTAAAATAATAATAATATTCCAGAAACCCTAACCCTAAATGGCCAGCCGCCGCCTATTCAATTTGTAATAACCCGGAAATTCTGAGCCAGTTTAAAAATTTTATTTTGGCAATTTCAGCGAATTTTGAATATTTAAAATGAATTTTTCTAAATAAATATCGACGAAAATTTATTTTGAATATAATTCGAACGTATATATTTATACGCGTCGGCATTAGAATATAAATAATTATATATAATCATAATAGGAATTGAAAATGGCGCGGTAGTTCGATAATTCGATTTCAAACTTCAATTGAATGTACCGGGTGCAAAACAATTCGGATTTTAGTGAAACCAAAAACATTAAGATCTAATTGTGAATATCTTTCCAACGAATCCGACAAATTAAAATTTCATACCGGGAATCAAAAGATATGTCCAGTTGAAAATTCTGAATAGTTGCTATGGAATTCAGGCCCTTAAAAATGGAAATTTTGCAAACGACCTCGGATTTCGACGAAACCACTTTTGTTGGATCCGCAGTGTCAAATAATTGCTAGATTCCAAATTTCATAATTTTTCGAATCAATATGTGAGCGTGGCAAAGGGAAACGCGTTTGACCAGTTTCAGTTGTTTTTAATCGACTGGAAATTGGTCATTTTTCTAACGGTCTCAGAATTCGGCGAAACTAGTTTTGTTAGGACCGTATCGTCAATATGAAGCTAGAAAATATTTTTCTGGAATTTTTCTGGTTAGTATGTGACCCCAGTAAATTGAAATGCACGTTCAAATTCAATATATAGAGTTATATGTTGATTTTAACGAAAACTGATCGAATCGATCGAATTAGCTTGCGGTACATATCCCATTGTGTTCGGAATGGGGGTAAAACGCTACGGACGACAGGCGGTGGGCCTCGTTTCGAGGTCGCATGTAAAAGTCAACTTTTTACGAATTAAAATAATAAAAATAAAATAAAACTCTCATCTCCCTTATACGCTGGACCCCCCCCCCCCCCCCGTTCGATTCAATCAGAAAAAGAAAAAGGAAAAAAAAAAGACGTCAATCCTCCACCGCAGCGGCCTCTGGCGCCACCGCTGGCCCACCGCGCCTCAGGCGAAACCCCCCTCTCTCCTCCGCGCCCTCCCCCTCCCTTCTCTGATCAACCGGCGACCCCCCTTTCCCCCCGTTTCCCTCTGATTTCCAGTGCCCTAGACCCAAAAAAAAAGCCACCGCCACTGCTACCCTACCCTACCGCCGACCAAGTGGAGCACCACCCGACCACCTCTGACCCAGCAGCCGCCCATCTCACCTCCAACGAAGACCAGACAACCCCCTTCCCTCAAATCAGTGGATTAAAGAAAAGAAAGTGAGTTCTATTTCATTTTTATTAATTATAGGTACATAAAAATAATTTCTTTGGTTATATAAAGATACAAATTTTAGTAATAGGTAAAGATTTGATTTTTAAACGATAAAGAAATGGTTTTGATGCGAATAAGAATGCGATTTTTGTTTATAAAGATCGACGGTTAAAAAAGAGATTTTTAAAATAAGAAAAGTTTAGATTTTTAACAAATAAAAAGGTTAGATCTTTACGTAAGAAACGCATATAAAAATGTGATTTTTATTGTATAAAGAAGTATGTAAAAATATGATTTTTATCTTTAGAAAAAGATTTGATTTTGCAATAGAATAAAAATATGATTTTTATATTTTTTTTTAGTAATAAAAATATGATTTTTATATTTTTTTTTAGTAATAAAAATATGATCTTTATATTTTCAAAGTGTTAAAAATATAATCTTTACTATATAGAAGATGTAGAAATATGATTTTTGCTTAAATAGGAAAGGGTATATTTTTAGGAAAAAAATTGGATCTTTGCTTTCGTGAAGTTCGGATTTTTAATATCTAAAAGTTCGGATTCTTCATATTTGAAAAGGCGAAAACTTCATATTTGAAAAGGCGAAAACTTCATATTTGAAAAGGCGAAAACTTCATATTTGAAAAGTTCTCTTCATATTTGAAAAGGCGAAAACTTCATATTTGAAAAGGCGAAAACTTCATATTTGAAAAGGCGAAAACGACGAAGATCTCTACAATAGAAGTGTCGTGAAGTTGGATAGCTATCGGTGAGAATTTCTCACCTTTCAATTTCTTTTTCTAGTTATATATATATACTAGGATGCAGACGGTGTTTAGTAGCACCCGACACCCGTCATCCACAGACCATGGATGGCTTGTTTGTTAAATTGTTTGGTTATGTAGTTAGTTAAATTATTTGGGTTGAATTGATTTGTTTGGTGAAATGAAATTGATTTGATTGATGTGCGAATGGCGTGGGCCTTCACTAGACTAGGGATAAGGCTAGGCCTTGTCCCATTTCTAGTATCGTGCCGTTATGCCGCCGAAATTTTCTAAAATATGTTAGAAAAATAAGAATATCATTTTATTTAAAGAATGAACTGAATAGAAATTCGTATGTTAAAATAAAATGTTTTATCGTTAAAAATATAATTTTAACGTGAATATGAATATAGTGAATGTGAATAAATAAATATTCATTTACAAACCGGACGGTTTGTTTATGTACACTGATTTGACTGACATTGATTGGGACGATAAATTTTACACATCGCCCAACTGCACAAATAAAATCTGTGTTTTGTTGATTTGAAACCCCACACGTGTGTTAGGATGAAATTTGAAGTTCACTCATCCTGATTGATTAAATATGTCGATCGATTGATTGACAGGCTGTTATAAGCGTTAGATGTCTATATTTGAGGCTTATACAGTGTAGTGCACTTTGGTTGATGGTTGATTATTTTTCAATGCTGTTATATACATGTGTTGTATGAAAATCCATATAATTAATTTTATATGGTGATTGATTGGGCCTCATTCCAATTTAGAAAATAAAGAATATTATAAAATAAAGGTTCATGCGTTGACTGTACCCATCCGTTGAGATTAGTCATGTGTTGAACGTAATATTTTAACAATAAATTTTATATCTTTATCACTATAAAATAAAGGTTCATGTGTTGACTGTACTCATCCGTTGAGATTAGTCATGTGTTGAACGAAATAATTTAACAAAAATAGTCATACGTGGACAGTACTCATTCGTTGAGATTAGTCGTGTGTTGACAAAAATAAATACTCATTTGTTAAAAACGAAATATTTGAAATAGAAATGTTTGAAAAGGAAATGTTTGAAACGAAATATTTGAAAATAGAAATATATGAAGCCGTGTTGATTAGGTTGACGCCATTTTGACGTGAAAGATATTTATATCGATTTTATTCATTTTAAAACGAATAATGAAACTTGATTTGACTAGAATAGAAAACCAATTGAATTTGAATAGGACAGAAAATGAATTTGATTTGAATTGAATTCGAATTGAATAAATAACGAATTCGAATTTAATTGAATAGATAACGAATTCGAATTGAATTGAATAGATAACGAATTCGAATTGAATTGCATAGCTAACGAATTCGAATTGATTTGAATATATAACGAATTTGATTTCAATTGCATATATAACGAATTTGATTTCAATTGAATATATAACGAATTTGAATCGAATAGAAAACCACTTTGAATTGAATCGAATTGAAAACGAATTCGAATTGAATTTAAAACGAAGTGAAATGTATTCAAATTGAATTGAAACTTGAATTGAATAGAAATGAATTTTAAAACGAATTTATAAGGAAAGATTCAATTTTGATTTGAATTGAGATGGAAGTTGAAATTGTTTTTGAAACGAATTCAAAACTATTTATAAAATTCGTTTTGAATGGTAATCGACGAAATATATATTATATATATTATATATAATATAATGGCCTGAATAGAACGCGTCGCGCCGCGGTAGTTCGTGAATTTCGACCATTTATTTCAAACAGACATTATGGGAGATCCGACCGTCGGATTCTCCTAAAACCGGAACCATTGGGTTCGTATCGAAAAGAGCTTCCTAACGAATATTAGGAATTTGAAATCTAACGGTTGGATTTGGATTTACGTCCAAATCAAATTTGAAAAAGGTCGCTGTAAATGCAGTTCGATGGCCATTGTTGGAAATCGATTGTACAGGCCTTAATAAAATTATTAAAAATATCAATAATTTGTGTAAAATCATAAGAAATGATTTGAGAAAAATTGGGGTGAAAAACTCCATACTTGAAAAGATAAAAATGGATTTTTATCGAAATGAACTAGTTTTGAACTAAATTTAAAACCCAATTATTTTTAAATAAATAAATTAGATTTAAAAAGGGGTTTTAAATAATCAGAATTTCTAATATATTTGATTGGATTTGAAATGGGTTTATCGTGAACGGTGTTTTAAATAACACTAGTTCTTTAACCCGATAATAAATAGAATGTGATTTGGGTTTGTCGTGAGCTGTGTTTTAAATAACACCTAGTTCTTTAACCCAGTAAAAGGAGTTTTAACGAATCTGCAATTAGGTTGAAATGTGAATCTATAATCTAAATTATCAAATTTAGAAATGAGCGAGAATGGAGTATAGCCAGTTTTGCTCCGAAGCGATAGTTAAATCTTTAATTAGATTTGAACGTGAAATGGTAATTAATTTTACCGATAACACCATAGTATTAGATATGGAGTATTACCAGTTCTTGTTGCTGGCCCTGAGTAGGTCGGGTACGCATGATAGGGGGTTCTCGCTTCGCGGTTTGGTGGCGAACGGGAGACTCTTACCCCTACATGTCGCTGGGGAGGGCGTTGGTTCGCCAATAGGCGCGAGACTCGAGAGGGTCGCCGTAAAACAAGGAATTGGGGGACCAGTGTGAGCCGCGGTGGGTTTTACCTGCTGCAATGGAGGATGAAGGGATGGTTGCAAAGCCTACCGGATTTCGCGTTGTCGTCACATTTGGTATCAGAGCTTTGGTTTACTGAGCTCGAGAACAAGACACATTAGAACCATACGAAAGAATTCATCAGATATTGGATTAGTAATATCCAATTAGAATGACTCGTTAGAGATAGGATCAGTAGTATTCTAGAACGAGTGTGAGGAGTATATTTTTCAAATGAAAACAATTTTGTTTTGAGAATTTAAATCGTTTTAAACGTATTTGATTATTTATTTATTTTGAATATGGACAATCTAGTATATAAAGGTTTTGCATATACGCGTCATGAACGTATATTCGAAGTTTTAATATATTAGATAGATATAGAGTCACACTCTAGTCGCCCGGACATGGTCCTGATGATGAAGTATACCATCACCAGTATTTATTTTCGAGTGACGAAGGTGTGATATCTATATATTTCCATCAGACTGGTGTGAGAACCAAAACTTATATAGCTAGAACACATTGTTGTGAATTGGCATCAAAAACATGATTTTTTGTATATATATCAAAATTATCAGTTTGAAACGTTAATCCACTAATTGATTGATGTTTGTGTTGTTTGTTTATTTGTTTGATAATTTTGAACCATTATGCCTAATTGAACCAACATTGAATTGTATTGAAAATTGGTTGCATTTGCTTGCATATACATATACTTATATTGAACAGGTCATAGCAAGGAGGCTAGAGCCGAAGAATAAAATTTGTTTGCCCGACAAATAGGTACATGTTTACTATAATTTACTGTTTTGTTTGGGTGATGATGATTTTATGAGCCTATTGGCTAGCCGCTTGGCTTTTTCTTTTTGAGATCAGAAGGCCTATATGGCAATTTCGGGATTTTCCCGTGGCTCCCGGTGCAGGGGAGGTTATGGCGAAATTTTTCGAAAATTTAGGGTGTTAGCCAAATTTTTTGAAAATTTGAAAATTCTCAGAAACTGAAAAGTTGGAGAACGGAAGCCAGATCGAACGTAGAGTTGATTAATTAAACCACTTTCGACTTTGTTCCTTTTCGGGGAAAAAAAGTTTTAAGTGGGGGAGATTGTAATAACCCGGAAATTCTGAGCCAGTTTAAAATTTTTATTTTGGCAATTTCAGCGAATTTTGAATATTTAAAATGAATTATTTTAAATAAATATCGACGAAAATTTATTTTGAATATAATTCGAACGTATATATTTATACGCGTCGGCATTAGAATATAAATAATTATATATAATCATAACAGGAATTGAAAATGGCGCGGTAGTTCGACAATTCGATTTCAAACTTCAATTGAATGTACCGGGTGCAAAACAATTTGGATTTTAGTAAAACTAAAAACATTAGGATCTAATTGTGAATATCTTTCCAACGAATCCGACAAATCGAAATTTCATAGCGGGAATCAAAAGATATGTCCAGTTGAAAATTCTGAATAGTCGCTATGGAATTCAGGCCCTTAAAAATGGAAATTTTGCAAACGACCTCGGATTTCGATGAAACCACTTTTGTTGGATCCGCAGTGTCAAATAATTGATAGATTCCAAATTTCATAATTTTTCGAATCAATATGTGAGCGTGGCGAAGGGAAACGCGTTTGACCAGTTTTAGTTGTTTTTAATCGACTGGAAATTGGTCATTTTTCTAACGGTTTCAGAATTCGGCGAAACTAGTTTTGTTAGGACCGTATCGTCAATATAAAGCTAGAAAATATTTTTCTGGAATTTTTCTGGTTAGTATGTGACCCCAGTAAATTGAAATGCGCGTTCAAATTCAATATATAGAGTTATATGTTGATTTTGACGAAAACTGATCGAAACGATCGAATCAGCTTGCGGTACATATCCCATTGTGTTCGGAATGGGGGTAAAACGCTATGGACGACAGGCGGTGGGCCTCGTTTCGAGGTCGCATGTAAAAGTCAACTTTTTACGAATTAAAATAATAAAAATAAAATAAAACTCTCATCTCCCTTATACGCTGGACCCCCCCCCCGTTCGATTCAATCAGAAAAAGAAAAAGGAAAAAAAAAACGTCGATCCTCCACCGCAGCGGCCTCCGGCACCACCGCTGGCCCACCGCGCCTCAGGTGAAACCCCCCTCTCTCCTCCGCGCCCTCCCCCTCCCTTCTCTGATCAACCGGCGACCCCCATTTCCCCCTGTTTCCCTCTGATTTCCAGTGCCCTAGACCCAAAAAAAGCCACCGCCACTGCTACCCTGCCCTACCGCCGACCAAGTGGAGCACCACCCGACCACCTCTGACACAGCAGCCGCCCATCTCACCTCGAACGAAGACCAGACAACCCCCTTCCTTCAAATCAGTGGATTAAAGAAAAGAAAGTGAGTTCTATTTCATTTTTATTAATTATAGGTACATAAAAATATTTTCTTTGGTTATATAAAGATACAAATTTTAGTAATAGGTAAAGATTTGATTTTTAAATGATAAAGAAATGGTTTTGATGCGAATAAGAATGCGATTTTTGTTTATAAAGATCGACGGTTAAAAACGAGATTTTTAAAATAAGAAAAGTTTAGATTTTTAACAAATAAAAAGGTTAGATCTTTACGTAAGAAACGCATATAAAAATGTGATTTTTATTGTATAAAGAAGTATGTAAAAATATGATTTTTATCTTTAGAAAAAGATTTGATTTTGCAATAGAATAAAAATATGATTTTTATATTTTTTTTAGTAAAAAAAAAATATGATTTTTATATTTTTAAAGTGTTAAAAATATAATCTTTACTATATAGAAGATGTAGAAATATGATTTTTGCTTAAATAGGAAAGGGTATATTTTTAGGAAAAAAAATAGGATTTTTGCTTTCGTGAAGTTCGGATTTTTAATATCTAAAAGTTCGGATTCTTCATATTTGAAAAGGCGAAAACTTCATATTTGAAAAGGCTAAAACTTCATATTTGAAAAGGCGAAAACTTCATATTTGAAAAGGCGAAAACTTCATATTTGAAAAGTTCGGATTCTTCATATTTGAAAAGGCGAGAACTTCATATTTGAAAAGGCGAAAACTTCATATTTGAAAAGGCGAAAACTTCATATTTGAAAAGGCGAAAACGATGAAGATCTCTACAATAGAATTTTCGTGAAGTTGGATAGCTATCGGTGAGAATTTCTCACCTTTCAATTTCTTTTTCTAGTTATATATATATACTAGGATGCAGACGGTGTTTAGTAGCACCCGACACCCGTCATCCACAGACCATGGATGGCTTGTTTGTTAAATTGTTTGGTTATGTAGTTAGTTAAATTATTTGGGTTGAATTGATTTGTTTGGTGAAATGAAATTGATTTGATTGATGTGCGAATGGCGTGGGCCTTCACTAGACTGGGGATAAGGCTAGGCCTTGTCCCGTTTCTAGTATCGTGCCATTATGCCGCCGAAATTTTCTAAAATATGTTAGAAAAATAAGAATATCATTTTATTTAAAGAATGAACTGAATAGAAATTCGTATGTTAAAATAAAATGTTTTATCGTTAAAAATATAATTTTAACGTGAATATGAATATAGTGAATGTGAATAAATAAATATTCAATTACAAACCGGACGGTTTGTTTATGTACACTGATTTGACTGACATTGATTGGGACGATAAATTTTACACATCGCCCAACTACACAAATAAAATCTGTGTTTTGTTGATTTGAAACCCCACACGGGTGTTAGGATGAAATTTGAAGTTCACTCATCCTGATTGATTAAATATGTCGATCGATTGATTGACGGGCTGTTATAAGCGTTAGATGTCTATATTTGAGGCTTATACAGTGTAGTGCACTTTGGTTGATGGTTGATTATTTTTCAATGCTGTTATATACATGTGTTGTATGAAAATCCATATAATTAATTTTATATGGTGATTGATTGGGCCTCATTCCAATTTAGAAAATAAAGAATATTATAAAATAAAGGTTCATGTGTTGACTGTACCCATCCGTTGAGATTAGTCATGTGTTGAACGTAATATTTTAACAATAAATTTTATATCTTTATCACTATAAAATAAAGGTTCATGTGTTGACTGTACTCATCCGTTGAGATTAGTCATGTGTTGAACGAAATAATTTAACAAAAATAGTGACACGTGGACAGTACTCATTCGTTGAGATTAGTCGTGTGTTGACAAAAATAAATACTCATTTGTTGAAAACGAAATATTTGAAATAGAAATGTTTGAAAAGGAAATGTTTGAAACGAAATATTTGAAAATAGAAATATATGAAGCCGTGTTGATTAGGTTGACGCCATTTTGACGTGAACGATATTTATATCGATTTTATTCATTTTAAAACGAATAATGAAACTTGATTTGACTAGAATAGAAAATCAATTAAATTTGAATAGAATAGAAAACCAATTGAATTTGAATAGGATAGAAAACGAATTTGATTTGAATTGAATTCGAATTGAATAAATAACGAATTCGAATTGAATTGAATAGATAACGAATTCGAATTGAATTGAATAGATAACGAATTCGAATTGAATTGCATAGCTAACGAATTCGAATTGATTTGAATGTATAACGAATTTGATTTCAATTGCATATATAACGAATTTGATTTCAATTGAATATATAACGAATTTGAATCGAATAGAAAACCACTTTGAATTGAATCGAATTGAAAACGAATTCGAATTGAATTTAAAACGAAGTGAAATGAATTCATACTGAATTGAAACTTGAATTGAATAGAAATGAATTTTAAAACGAATTTATAAGGAAAGATTCAATTTTGATTTGAATTGAGATGGAAGTTGAAATTGTTTTTGAAACGAATTCAAAACTATTTATAAAATTCGTTTTGAATGGTAATCGACGAAATATATATTATATATATAATATAATGGCCTGAATAGAACGCGTCGCGCCGCGGCAGTTCGTGAATTTCGACCATTTATTTCAAACGGACATTACGGGAGATCCGACCGTCGGATTCTCCTAAAACCGGAACCGTTGGGTTCGTATCGAA
The DNA here is from genome assembly GCA_030737875.1 of Allium sativum. Classification (NCBI taxonomy): domain Eukaryota; kingdom Viridiplantae; phylum Streptophyta; class Magnoliopsida; order Asparagales; family Amaryllidaceae; genus Allium; species Allium sativum. The sequence goes on from CM060919.1 coordinate 438,350,003, forward strand.
AAGAGCTTCCTAACGAATATTAGGAATTTGAAATCTAACGGTTGGATTTGGAGTTACGTCCAAATCAAATTTGAAAAAGGTCGTTGTAAGTGCAGTTCGATGGCCATTGTTGGAAATCGATTGTACAGGCCTTAATAAAATTATTAAAAATATCAATAATTTGTGTAAAATCATAAGAAATGATTTGAGAAAAATTGGGGTGAAAAACTCCATACTTGAAAAGATAAAAATGGATTTTTATCGAAATGAACTAGTTTTGAACTAAATTTAAAACCCAATTATTTTTAAATAAATAAATTAGATTTAAAAAGGGGTTTTAAATAATCGGAATTTCTAATATATTTGATTGGATTTGAAATGGGTTTATCGTGAACGGTGTTTTAAATAACACTAGTTCTTTAACCCGATAACAAATAGAATGTGATTTGGGTTTGTCGTGAGCTGTGTTTTAAATAACACCTAGTTCTTTAACCCAGTAAAAGGAGTTTTAACGAATCTGCAATTAGGTTGAAATGTGAATCTATAATCTAAATTATCAAATTTAGAAATGAGCGAGAATGGAGTATAGCCAGTTTTGCTCCGAAGCGATAGTTAAATCTTTAATTAGATTTGAACGTGAAATGGTAATTAATTTTACCGATAACACCATAGTATTAGATATGGAGTATTACCAGTTTTGCTTCATGGGATGAATAGGTTGGGACTGGGAAATAAAATAAATAATTACTTCGGTACGGTTCGCTAATCTCGACTAGTTCAGAAAACCATAATTGGGTTTGAAATGTCATCCAAAGGAAGATTAAAGGATAAATTTTAAAGAATTTATCTTGGATAAAATTAATGGGAACCTTTCCCTAAGAATATTCTGAATTGGAATGAGGCGTTCGTTGTGTTTGTGTAAGATTTGTTTTTAATATACGCGGGTTGTTCGGAAAGTCCGGGTTTATACCTATTCTGAATAACCGATTCGACGATGAGTCGAAGATGAAGACGGTGGTTGAAGACCGGAAGTCTTCACATTGTTTGGATAATTACTGATGATCCTGATTGGGCTGTACACCCAAGAGGATGGAAATAGTTGGTGGTCGTCCAGACGTACTTGGAGATGGATGGATATGCGAGGAAAGTGCCTCTGGTTTCGTTCAGACCCAGAATGGACTTGTAAATGGATTGTGTGTCTGACATTGGATTTTATTCTGTATTGATTGATTTCTATTAAATATACATCTGTTTGGCGGCGGAGAATTTATTCTTTTGCTTAACGCCCTTCTCTGAGACGTACGAGCTTAGAGGTTATATATCGATAGATATCAATCGCACGGCATGAATTGCCTGTGTAGCACGCTGAGTTGCATGGATCAAGGCTTCTGTTGAAAAGCAAAGTCTTGTGGTTGATGATCAAAGCACAGCCTACGTGGCAGCTTTGTGTATAGCGTGAATTCGCGAACCTCACACATCGGTATGAGTCAAAAACGGGATACAGACTGCAGGGAGAGCACGACGTTTCTTTCTAGATTTGGTGGTGTCAGTGACTTACCAGCCCTGACATTTATATACTTTTCACCTATGTGGTTGTTGGAATGCGAGGCGCCTCGATTATAGGTCTGTAAGGACCGGGAAACGTGTGTTCAGGAATAAATAATCCTCTAACGTAAGTGAGGACCGGCCCTGAAGCATCCAGGGGTTGCCCAGAGTGCGTAGCCCTGGGACATTCGCTAGAGTGTCTCGAACGCGGAGAGGAGCTTGCCCCTTGCCTCGAATCATGACGGAAATCCAATTTCCAATACGTGTATTGCGGTTTTAATTGTAGAACTAGTATGGCGACATGATATATGGTACCCATGCCGTCTATGATTTATATTTATGATTGATATTGTTTTGACACTATACACTTATTATAGTATTAAATGATTTGTTTCAAACGTACCAAGCATGTTTGGCTATTATAAGGGAAAACCCTATCCTCCGGCTTGCGTTGCATTGTGTGATGGGACCTGGGTCTTACAATAGCTTCATTTTTCGAAAAAGCATTGCGTTGTTTATTGATATGCACTGGTATTCTTGGGAGAAAACTTGTTCTGTGTTATACGGCGTGGTCCCTTGAACTACTTTCTTTTAAAATAAAATTTTAATAACTGTTTTAGTTCTCACACCAGTCACATGACTGACCTGGAGTTTATTGTTTTAACCTAAACTCTGGGTGCCCCTATTTTCCGCACGGGCAGCTAGTAGTTTTGGTTTTGCAGATTTATATTCACAGGATCCTGGTTTACAGATGGAATGATATCCGGAAAGCTCTGTATCCGTATATCACCTTCAGTTGTGCTTTGTATTACTTTCCGCTGCTATGTAATTTATTGTAATCTCTGATATTTATCGAATGTAATTTATTCATTTATACTCTGTATATTCTTGTATCTGATGGAATTGTTGTAATAGAAATGAAATGTTCTTCCGTCTGCGTTCTGATTTGTCCTGTTCTCAAACGATCAAGGGTTTCGAACGGTCTAGATCGGTTTAACGACTGATTCAGATCGAGCGAAATTCTTTGTCGTCACACAATTCGAAGGCCAGAATCATCCAAAATTCAAACCTTAATTTCTTGCAATCCGTTCAACGATAATCCACAAACTATATATCAAAACGAAGAGGAGATCGAGAGCTTCGAATCTATCAGTTAAGATCAGGTTTTGGTGCACGGATTTCGCGAATTTGGGGCACAAAGTGTTTCCGTTCGCGGTGGTTTTCGGGCGCCTAGGGACCACCGAGTTGCACGATGTTGGGGGCACTGGGGCGTGGGACGACGGGCTTCGACGTGGTGCTAATGGATTCGGGTCTGGTTGCTTGTAGTAGCGCGCGAAGGGAGGAGTCACGGTCGAAGGATGGGTTCTGTAGTTCGGCTGGAACATGAAAACGAGGAAGAAAGGTTTATATTTTATATTATTATATTTATTTAATATTTAATTTATACAATTTTTGAAATGCGATAACTCTCTCATACGAGGTCCGTTTTGCGAACTGTTTGTTACGTTGGATTTGTCTTTCCGAGATCTACGCGATGGCACTAACCACAGCTGAATCAGAGACAATTGAAAAATCAGCAAAATCAATGTGAGAACTCTAATTTTTATTATTTAATTAATTATTAATTAATTTTCTTGTGATGTTAATTTAGATCTGGAATGTATGTGTTGTGTAAATTGTTGATGGTTGCTTGTGATATGTTTGTTGTTCATGTTATGCTAGATCCGCATTGGAATCTCATATATTGTTGAATGTTATTTGCGGTTAGAAAAGTAAATCTAAATTAGATCTAAAATTCATATTTTAGTCAGATTTAAAAAAAATAGTTGATGATCATTATTTCACGATTTCTGAATTCTTAGTTGCGATTGGATCTAGTGTTCTAATTTATTAAAATATCATTTTTTATTATTCTGAAATGAACAGTAGAATCTGATCAACAAATAAAAACTATTTTTTTATTTGTTTATATTACAATAGTAATTGATCGACAAATAAAATCTTATTTTTATTTGTTTACATAACAACAGAATTTGGTCAACAACTAAAAGATATTTTTATTTGTTACGTTACAATAGAATATGAACAACAATAAAATATTATTTTTATTTGTTTCTTACAATAGAATTTGAACTACAAATAAAATATATTTTTATTTTTACAGAATTTGGCTAATAAAATAGTTACATTCTTTTGTGAAATACAAAAGGCTATATTTTGTTTTTTGAAAAGAATTGCATTTAAATGTAATTTACATCGTATGATAAAAATTACATTTTTATCTGTAATTTAGACATGAATTTATACTGTATGATAAAAATTACATTTTTATATGTAATCAAGACATGAATTTACATCGTATGATTAAAATTACATTTTTCTATGTAATTAAAATGGGAATTTGTATCGTATGATTAAAATTACATTTTTCTTTATAATTAAGACATGGATTTACACCGTATGATAAAAATTACATTTTTCTATGTAATTTTTCTATGAATTTACATCGCATAATAGAAATTACATTTTTATATGTAACTAAAGCATGAATTTGCATTATAGGATAAAAATTACATTTTTACATGTAATTTAGATATGAATGAGAACGATAGAATAAAAATTACATTTTTATATGTAATTAATATGTGAATTTACACTGTAAGATAAAAATTACATTTTTATATGTAATTTAGATATGAATTTACGTCGTATGATAGAAATTACATTTTTCTATGGTAATTAAAATATGAATTCACATGGTAAATTAAAAATTACATTTTATATGTAGCGTAGGATGCGATTTACAATGTAAATAAAAAAATTACATTTTTATATGACGTAATAAAGAAGTAGGATTCACATTAAAATTAAAAATAACATTTTTATATGTAATTAGAAAAGGGGATTTACATTGTAAAATAAAGATTACATTTTTATATGGGAACTAACATTGAAAATAAAATTACATATTTATAATGTAATTAAAAAGGAAATTTTACAATGCAACAGAAAGATAGAAATTTTACATTGTAATGTTGATTATAATTTCAATGTAGAAAAAAAAAGAGAAAGAAAAAGAAAAATTTACGGTCCGAATAAAAGAAATAAATGGAATGCCATATCAAATTATATTTCGAGGAAATTATATTTTTATTCAACATTGGAAATAAATGACATGTTCATTATCATCAATTGTTAGCGAAATTTAAATTGGTTAAATCCATTAACCAATTATTTATTTGTATATCTATATGGATTGTGTTGGCTGAAAACCCCACAGGGGTATTGGGACGATATTTGACTGACACAAATCCCAATGTTAAATTGTATGTCTATCGTTAGATCGACAGGCTGCGATGAGCGTTATTATTTAATTTTTAATGCTCACACAGTAGAAATTACACTCTGGATGTAAATGGATGACTTGATGATTATACGGTTATTGGCATTTATATGAGATGGGTGTGAAATCCATATAATCCAAATTATATGGTAAATGATTGAGTCGCACTTCGATTCAGGTGTCCTTTTAAAGGAGAATATTTGTACATTAAAAACCTTTTATTTAAAAGATTATTTTCCATAAGGTTTTTTTATACATATAAAAAGGTATATTTTAATATAAAGAATATTTTTAATGATTATTTTAAAATATGTTCTTATAATAATGAATTAATATTTAAAGAGCAACCTTTTATTTACGATTAGTAGAATGTGCAATTATATTGTGGGATATGAAATAAATTAATGTGTGAAGTGGATTTATCGTGGACGGTGTTTTTAAACGACATTTGTCCTTTAATCCAATTTACATTGAAATTATTATTTGGAATTTATAAATCTATTTTATAGATTTAAAAAGGCATTTTCTAAAAATCAAGTTTTCCAATTTAATATATTAAACTGGAATTAAGTGGAAATTCGATTGGTCATAATCGAGATGGGCTTCTGTAAAAGAAGACCGATATTATATATGGAATTTAAGAGGCTTTGCCGTTGTTCCATGTATATTGTTAGTCTGATACAGAAATTTTATATTGATTATGTATTGATTTGATGTCTGTAGGATTCCATATTTTGGAAATTGATTTGAGGGTTTATCGTGAACTGTGTTTTAAAGGACACTAGTTCTTTAACCTATATAAAACAAGATTTATTCCTTGAAATAAATGACCTTGTAAAAATGATTTTTGATATCAAATCAAAGTTGGAGTTCGAATAAATCCTTTAAAGAAGATTTAAGATTTTATTTTCAGAGTTTATCTTTGATAAAATTAATGAGAATCTTTTAATATGAATACCTTATTAAAAGAATATTCGGACTTGGAATGCGGCGTAATGTGTGATTTTCCAATATCTGCTTTTTAATCACAAAAAATGCGAATTATTCAGAAAGACCGGGTTTAACCCATTCTGAATAATCGTCACGACAATCAAGAGTCGAAGATGAAGGCGGCAGTTGAAGACCGAAGGTTTTCACATCGTTGGGATGATGATGACTGGTATCTTGAATTGGGACTGGCCTCTCAAGGCAAGGTATTTGGTAATGATCGTCCAAACGCATTTGGAGATCGACGGACACGTTGTTTCGTTCAGACCCAGAGCGGACTTCTAAATGGATTGTATGTCTGACATTGTATTCCTTTCTACTATATTTGTTGAACGCTACTGATTATACATTTCTGTTTGGTGGTGGAGAATTTATTCTCTACTTAACACCCTTCTCTAAGACGTATGAGCTTAGAGCTTATATATATATTGGTAGATGATCAATGATATGGTAGAGTCTGACAATGTGGCATGCTAAGATGCATATAATTAATGCTTTGTTGAAAAGCAGGCCTTGTGGGATGATCAAAGCATAGTTTGTTTAGGCATAGCTTTGTGTATAGCGTGACTTCACGAGCCTCACACACCGGCGGAGTCTAAAACGAGAGAAGGGAACGCAGGGAGAGCAGCACGTTTCTTTTAGCTAGAAGTGGTGTTTGGGCTTTAACACGGCCCGACATTTTACTTATGTGGATTGTAATACCCTGTATTTTAATAGCATATTAAAATCATAAATCAAGGCATAATTAAATTTTAAATTAAGAATCAAGGGAAACGGGTTGCGCCATTGCGTTTGTCTCGAAATTTTACATGAAATAGAGTCTGAGTTTTCGAAAATCGGAGTCCGTATGACCAAGTTATGGCCTGTACAAGTTTCAGCAGACTTTCAGGCAAACTGACCCCAGGTCGACTGTAGTGTCGACTGCACAGTCGACTTCCCTCCCCCCCCAGGTCGACTGTAGTGTCGACCTCCCCCTGTACAGGTCGACCTGGTCGGCCTTGTGTGGCCCAGAACCCATTTTTGAGGCCCGGGATGAGTTTTGATGGTCCGGATTGACTCTAGGGATGATCTAAGGGCCTAAATGAGTTCCTACATCTATAAATACAACCTAAAGCCTAGCCTAATTCATAACAAATCATTCTTACACCGTTATGTTGCTGGAATCTCTCTTGAGCCACGGCCTCCGTCTCCAAACTAAATTCAAACTAGAGATTAAAGCTTCTACAACAATTCTACAACAATTCAAGAAGATAAATCAATGTCTCTGCAACGTTCTACGACAATTTCAGTCCTTAATTCATTAGCCATGCTATGTAAGTGCTAGTTATTTTCAGATCTAAACTTTTAATTTTAATATGGGCATGAAATAAAGTGGAATTGGATCTAAGTATGTTTATCGATTCAGATCTATTCCTGTTGCTTTTTGAATCTTTAGTTTTGAGACTTGTCTACCTTTATTCTCATGACAAGTTTGTGGTTTATTCAGCAGTTTTCTTGATTTGTAATGATGTTATCATCAAGTTGTAATTGTTATGCCTATCATGATGTTGTTTTTCTCTCTAATCTATTTATTATGCAAATTTCTACCTTCCCCTATTTATTTTCTTTTGATGAACCTTGGTCAACTTCGGACCTTGGCCTAAAATCGTGATTCACATACGAGATGTATACGGGGGAATAATAGGATTATTGCCTATATGAATATGATTAATAATTGGCAACATGAAATTGGATATTATCATTTTATTTGCAAGTTTGGGGTAGATCTGTAAATTTTGGTATAATCTTGTTATGATAAAATTTGCATAAATATTATATACATGGAATTCGACACCAATTGGATCTATGCAATGTAACATGAGATTTGGTATATATAACATGTATGTAATTTGGCATGTAAAATTAAATTATGAGTTTTGGGGCCTATGTAAATTAAATCAAAAGATTGGGCTTATGTTAATTAGCCATATGTAGATTTGGGAATTTGAACATGAAAGCGATTGTAAACTTTATAATTGGCATAAACATGTATTATGAACTTGGGCAACTGGCATGTATTGAAATAAAAAGATTATAGTTTGGGATAACTATATCATGAATCATCGGATTTGGGTTTATTGGGTATGAAACTTGATACATGTAATTTTGGCTAAATCTTGACATATGCAAAAAGGCATGAAACTTGGTATATATGTAAACTGACTAGAATTGAGTACATATATTAATAGGCATGTAATGATAAACTTAGAAAGTGGGTCATAGCATTTAATTTATTAACCAATTTACATATAAGAATAAAAGAACAAATATGTAAAATTTAGAGAATACGATATGTTTAACCCGAGGTTGGATTGAGTTGTGACGTAAACTTGCCCGGACCCGCCCGGCTGTCCAGTAGTCACAACAATACCTATCCAATGTGGGTGGCTAAACATTGAGCCCAATAAGGACCCGAGGTTAGACTGAGCTACGGTGTAAACCTGCCCGGAACCAACCGGCACATCCAGTAACCGTAGCGATATCTGTCTAATGTGAGTGGTTGGGGCGTTAATGAATAAGTTTAAGCTAAGTCAGGATTGATAGGGTTAAGTAAAGGATTAACCATTATGACATGTTAACTAGACTGGAAGGTGGGGTTAAGTAAATTTAATAAACTTAACCAATTTAACATATTAACTAGACTAGTGGTTGAGGTTAAGTAAATCTAGAACACTTAACCACGATAACATGTTAATTAGACAAGTGGGTTAGGTTAAGTTAATAAGAACACTTAACCAATATATATATCGTGAGTTAGGTTAAGTTAAACAGGAACACTTAACCAATATAAGATGAATGACTAAGGTTACGTTAATAGGGATACTTAACCAATACAACTAAATTTGTGGCAGGGTTAAGTAACACAAGTAGCAACACTTAACCAACATAACATGACAAGCGGTGGGGTTAAGTTAACTTGAATAAGTTAATAACTCTTAACCATTATAATATGACTAGTGGATGGGGCTAAGTTAACATGCACTTAATCAATATAATGAGATGCGTGGTAAGGTTAAGTAACAACAGAGAGTAACACTTAACCGTCACAACAGGATAAGCAGGTGGGCTAAGTCAACGTACACTTAACCAATCCAACTTGACGAGAGGGAGAACTAAGTAAAGTAAACCTTAGTTAACATAACTAAGTAGTAAACCTTAGTTAATAAAACGACGATTCAGGAGACTAAGTAGTAATTCTTAGTATAACACGAGGAGGAGCGAGCATCTGATCTTAAAGAAGGCTCCAACGAATTGGGTTACGAAGCCTGAGGCTTCGAGGGAACGTGAGGGTACTCTTGGTATCCCTCTATGTGGTGGCAGATGATCCTCCTGGGCTCACAGAGGTTAAGGTCTGCGTTAGAAGAACCGAGGGTATGCCTTAGTTGCAATATATGGCAACCTAAAGACTTGGGTGGACCAGCGTGATTCGGCGAGTCTAGTTTTTGCCCTGTGATAGCAACTCGTCGTCTACCTACCTTCTTCAGTCAATCGTTGTACATATGCGGAAAGGCAGAGAACTCCCAATAGACCATATACTCGCTATCTAGATATGGGTGAGGCTGGCCAATAGAAAAGTAGGGCATAGGGTGGCAAAAGTACAGTTCTCACGCTTGATTTTCTTGGATTGCCTTTCATTAGTTGAGGGAGGGGTCACGTGGGACCATAACCACTAGTAAAAAAACAGACCTTAGCATCTGCATCGGTAGATATCTGAAATCTCCCGACCGAGTTCCGTGTTTCTAGAGTAGCCCTACCACGGGACTCGGGTCGCACATTTCAGGACGTGTGCATCTAGACGGCGATAAACGATTCGCGATACATACGTGGGGAAAGTCTAGGAACATATACCTCTCTAGGTAGTATGTCCTAGACTAGGGGCATCGTTCGACAGGTAGCGTAATCCCTAGTTGGACCTAGGTGGCATAAACCCTAAATCCGAGAAGTATTAGATAAGTCGCATAAACCCTAGTCGAATCTAGGAAGCACTCGACAAGAAAACCCTAGATTAGATCTAGGAAATTAATAATATATGTACACGTGAAACAACCACAATTTTTGTTGATTGGGATCACGTTATCATTTTATACAGATTACTGGTTAGGACATTAGTTAGGTGGTGCAGAGCAGATAGATACCATTTATGGTGAAGCAGAGAAATCTTGCGATGTTTGATAGAAATCTTGCGGAACTATACCTAGTTCATCTAGAATGGGAACCTTGCAATGTTATACATGATAGAAATCCTATGATGTTATTCTTAGTTATCGTGCCAGTAGCTTATCTTGTCATCATGCTTATGTTTACTTTCAGTTTATTCATGCCATGTTATCTTTACCTGCTTTTATGTTGAAAGTCACTAGGACTTACTCAGTCTTTGTGACTGACCCGTTTTGTTCCGCCTCTTTTTCTTCCGTTCCCCCCCCCCCCAAGTTCGCAGGGTGGGAATACAGCTTAGTTCGGATGTTACCAAGCTCTAAGGCTCTTTCATGTACGGCTTGGATTTCTCTTGGCTATGGTTTGCTTTGCTTTATTGGGGAATACTACAACTTATTTTATGCTTCTTTGTTTTTGAGCAAGGCAGATATTTTAAACTATGTAATTGGGTATTGGAAGTTGATGGGCTTTTGTTGTAAACAATTATATTTAAATAATGATTTAAAGTACTTCCACTTTGCTTTCCGCTGTTTTATATATGTTTGTCTTGTAATATTTCTGTTCCAGTACCCATAATGCTCCATTGAAGTTAAGGCATTCCCTTTGTGAGTGACCTTAACGGATGTGGGGTATTACATTTGGTATCAGAGCCGAAGGTTACCAGACTGGGCAAAAGCTTTTAAAAACCTTCTGGAATTATTTTCAAAACGTTTACAAAGAAGCATATTTCTAAAGAAAAGTTTTGTTTTACGGAAGGCGTATTCCCCAAAGCCATATGCACTATCTTTTGATTCTCTCTTTGAATCTCTTCCTTCTCTCTTTTCACCATAGTTCTGTAGGCGTACGACACATGTCGGAGGGCAAAGGAGTGCCCAACCTCCATCGGTAGCCGCAGTAGTTTTACTTGTGACTAATCTTATTTCAAGCTTTGTAGGGTTGTCGTGCGTTGGAGATAGCTTTCGAGAAACTTTTCAACAAGCTATAAAAGGATGGTAAGAACGAGGATAAAGAACACAAGCCTAAGAACGAGAAATTTGTTGATATGGCTTAATCCACGAAAAGGAAAAAAAATGAAAGGAAAGAGGCCAAAGTGAAAGAATAATAAAACCCATGACAAAAGAGAGTATCTTTAGTATGGTAAAAAGGGACAGGTAGTTAAGTATTATAGGACAAGAACAAGGGAAAAGAACAAGATCATCGAGAGGGCAATTTTATGCTCTCACTACTAGCATACCTAGGAGGGGTGGTAATGTTTCTGTTAAAGGTTTAGCTATTCTTCTCTATCATCCCGTTAGGACTTTGTTTTTGTACATCGCATCCTTTTATCCTGCTTCGATAGTTGAGTCTCTGCACCTTAGTACTAGCATAGTTGAGGATCCCATTTTTGCGTCTCAAATCTTGTTAGGGAATCGGCTCATTTATTCATGACTTGTCTGTACTAGTTCCATGGTAGTTAGACTCTTTTTCCTTGGTAATGCCCTCAAAGTCTAGTGCAACCCTTAGGGTTATGCCATGCTTAGTTACCTAGAATCTCTTGAAACATGTGTTGACCCGCTCGAGTAGCGTTCGCCACTAAGGCGGATGATTCATTTCGCTTATGCATGAGTTATAGAAATCACCCTAGTAATACACTTGGTAACATGGTTGACATCTGTTTATTTTCAAGAGACAATTCTTCTATGTGGAATACCTTCTAGTAAGTGAACGAGATCCAAGATTCACTAGTGAATTTTGGAGAGCTTGCATGAAACCATGAGTACGCAGTTATGTTTAAGCCGAGTATACTAGAAGGAGAATAAGTAAAAGTGGAACGAGAGGCAACAGTGAAATGAGTTCCAACTCATATTTTGGAAACAAGAATTAAGAAGCTACGAAATTTTGAAGTTAAAGACAGTCAAAGCACAATGAAGTTAAGCTCAAGGAAATGCGGCTTAGAAGATTGGAGACTAGATACGCACATTATATCTCTTTATAAGATTATATCCCTGATCCCCCTTTTCCTGTAGAGCTTACTTGCATGCTATCTTTTAAGTATATCCTCTCGGTCCTATTATCGATCCTATTTTTGTAGCAAACCCCATAGAGGAGTTCTTCTCCTAATTAGTATATATGTAACATAGATTTCCAGTTTTGACATTGCTTAATGGGCACAAAGTTTTTACTTTCTTCTATCATTCAACTATATCTTTAGGTAGGAACAATTGGGTGTAAACATGTGTTTGAGTCATGTTATGATTGATGGTTGCAAGTGGTTGCTAGTGGATGCATATACACGTACATTTGGCACTAGATCGGCTCAGTCACTTTCATGTTGCATATGCATGAGTGTTTATACTTGTTTATGGATGAATTTGAAAGTGTTATCATGTGGACGTTGCATATGGATGGATGTTTGTGCACACTTATAATGTTTATGTGACTAGGACTATTTGCATACATGTTGGACTCATGGCACTAAACATATTTTGCATTAAGAAGATCAACCAGGTCTGATCATTTGCATTAGATAAGTACATATACACACACTTTCTGCATATGATCATACAGCATTAGAAATCTCTTAAGGACAATGTTTGCTTGTGGATGATGTTTTGAGTAGATGGATGATGTATGGTATGATACGTTCTTCCTAACTTGAAGATTTCGAGGACGAAATCCTTTAAGGAGGGGAGAATGTAATACCCTGTATTTTAATAGCATATTAAAATCATAAATCAAGGCATAATTAAATTTTAAAATAAGAATCAAGGGAAACAGGTTGCGCCATTGCGTTCGTCTCGAAATTTTACATGAAATAGAGTCCGTGTTTTCGAAAATCGGAGTCCGTATGACCAAGTTACGCCTGTACAAGTTTCAGCAGACTTTCAGGCAGACTGACCCCACATCGACTGTAGTGTCGACTGCACAGTCGACTCCCCCCCCCCAAGGTCGTCTGTAGTGTCGACCTCCCCCCGTACAGGTCGACCTGGTCGGCCTGGTGTGGGCCAGAACCCATTTTTGAGGCCCGGGATGAGTTTTGATGGTCCGGATTGACTCTAGGGATGATCTAAGGGCCTAAATGAGTTCCTACATCTATAAATACAACCTAAGGCCTAACCTAATTCATAACAAATCATTCTTACACTGTTATGCTGTTGGAATCTCTCTTGAGCCATGGCCGCCGTCTCCAAACTAAATTCAAACTAGAGATTAAAGCTTCTACAACAATTCTACAACAATTCAAGAAGATAAATCAATGTCTCTGCAACGTTCTACGACAATTTCAGTCCTTAATTCATTAGCCATGCTATGTAAGTGCTAGTTATTTTTAGATCTAAACTTTTAATTTTAATATGGGCATGAAATAAAGTGGAATTGGATCTAAGTATGTTTATCGATTCAGATCTATTCCTGTTGCTTTTTGAATCTTTAGTTTTGAGACTTGTCTACCTTTATTCTCATGACAAGTTTGTGGTTTATTCAGCAATTTTCTTGATTCGTAATGATGTTATCATCAAGTTGTAATCTTTATGCCTATCATGATGTTGTTTTTCTCTCTGGTCTATTTATTATGCAAATTTCTACCTTCCCCTATTTATTTTCTTTTGATGAACCTTGGTCAACTTCGGACCTTGGCCTAAAATCGCGATTCGCATACGAGATGTATACGGGGGAATAATGGGATTATTGCCTATATGAATATGATTAATAATTGGCAACATGAAATTGGATATTATCATTTTATTTGCAAGTTTGGGGTAGATCTGTAAATTTTGGTATAATCTTGTTATGATAAAATTTGCATAAATATTATATACATGGAATTCGACACCAATTGGATCTATGCAATGTAACATGAGATTTGGTATATATAACATGTATGTAATTTAGCATGTAAAATTAAATTATGAGTTTTGGGGCCTATGTAAATTAAATCAAAAGATTGGGCTTATGTTAATTAGCCATATGTAGATTTGGGAATTTTAACATGAAAGCGATTGTAAACTTTATAATTGGCATAAACATGTATTATGAACTTGGGCAACTGGCATGTATTGAAATAAAAAGATTATAGTTTGGGATAACTATATCATGAATCATCGGATTTGGGTTTATTGGGTATGAAACTTGATACATGTAATTTTGGCTAAATCTTGACATATGCAAAAAGGCATGAAACTTGGTATATATGTAAACTGACTAGAATTGGGTACATATATTAATAGGCATGTAATGATAAACTTGGAAAGTGGGTCATAGCATTTAATTTATTAACAAATTTACATATAAGAATAAAAGAACAAATATGTAAAATTTAGAGAATACGATATGTTTAACCCGAGGTTGGATTGAGTTGTGACGTAAACCTGCCCGGACACGCCCGGCTGTCCAGTAGTCACAGCAATACCTATCCAATGTGGGTGGTTAAACATTGAGCCCAATAAGGACCCGAGGTTAGACTGAGCTACGGTGTAAACCTGCCCGGAACCAACCGGCACATCCAGTAACCGTAGCGATATCTGTCTATTGTGAGTGGTTGGGGCTTTAACGAATAAGTTAAAGCTAAGTCAGGATTGATAGGGTTAAGTAAAGGATTAACCATTATGACATGTTAAATAGACTGGAAGGTGGGGTTAAGTAAATTTAATACACTTAACCAATTTAACATATTAACTAGACTAGTGGTTGAGGTTAAGTAAATCTAGAACACTTAACCATGATAACATGTTAATTAGACAAGTGGGTTAGGTTAAGTTAATAAGAACACTTAACCAATATATATATCGTGAGTTAGGTTAAGTTAAACAGGAACATTTAACCAATATAAGATGAATGACTAAGGTTAAGTTAATAGGGATACTTAACTAATACAACTAAATTTGTGGCAGGGTTAAGTAACACAAGTAGCAACACTTAACTAACATAACATGACAAGCGGTGGGGTTAAGTTAACTTGCATAAGTTAATAACACCTAACCATTATAATATGATTAGTGGATGGGGCTAAGTTAACATGCACTTAATCAATATAACGAGATGCGTGGTAAGGTTAAGTAACAACAGAGAGTAACACTTAACCGTCACAACAGGATAAGCAGGTGGTTTAAGTCGACGTACACTTAACCAATCCAACTTGACGAGAGGGAGAACTAAGTAAAGTAAACCTTAGTTAACAGAACTAAGTAGTAAACCTTAGTTAAGAAAACGACGATTCAGGAGACTAAGTAGTAATTCTTAGTATAACACGAGGAGGAGCGAGCATTTGATCTTAAAGAAGGCTCCAACGAATTGGGTTACAAAGCCTGAGGCTTCGAGGGAACGTGAGGGTACTCTTTGTATCCCTCTGTGAGGTGGCAGATGATCCTCCTAGGCTCACAGAGGTTAAGGTCTGCGTTAGAAGAACCGAGGGTATGCCTTGGTTGCAATATATGGCAACCTAAAGACTAGGGTGGACTAGCGTGATTCGGCGAGTCTAGTTTTTGCCCTATGACAGCAACTCGTCGTCTACCTACCATCTTCAGTCAATCGTTGTACGTACGTGGAAAGGCAGAGAACTCCCAATAGACCATATACTCGCTATCTAGATATGGGTGAGGCTGGCCAATAGGAAAATAGGGCATAGGGTGGCAAAAGTACAGTTCTCACGCTTGATTTTCTTGGATTGCCTTTCATTAGTTGAGGGAGGGGTCACGTGGGACCATAACCATTGGTAGAAAAACAGACCTTAGCATCTGCATCGGCAGATATCTGAAAGCTCCCGACCGAGTTCCGTGTTTCTAGAGTAGCCCTGCCATGGGACTCGGGTCGCACATTTCAGGACATGTGCATCTAGACGGCGATAAACGATTCGCGATACATACGTGGGGAAAGTCTAGGAACATATACCTCTCTAGGTAGTATGTCCTAGACTAGGGGCATCGTTCGACAGGTAGCGTAATACCTAGTTGGACCTAGGTGGCATAAACCCTAAATCCGAGAAGTATTAGATAAGTCGCATAAACCCTAGTCGAATCTAGGAAGCGCTCGACAAGAAAACCCTAGATTAGATCTAGAAAATGAATAATATATGTACACATGAAACAACCACATTTTTCGGGATTGGGATCACGTTATCATTTTATACAGATTACTGGTTAGGACATTAGTTAGCTGGTGCAGAGCAGATAGATACCATTTATGGTGAAGCAGAGAAATCTTGCGATGTTTGATAGAAATCTTGCGGAACTATACCTAGTTCATCTAGAATGTAAACCTTGCAATGTTATACATGATAGAAATCCTATGATGTTATTCTTAGTTATCGTGCCAGTAGCTTATCTTATCATCATGCTTATGTTTACTTTCAGTTTATTCATGCCATGTTATCTTTACCTGCTTTTATGTTGAAAGTCACTAGGACTTACTCAGTCTTTATGACTGACCCGTTTTGTTCCGCCTCTTTTTCTTCTGTCCCCCCCCCCCAGGTTCGCAGGGTAGGAATACAGCTTAGTTCGGACGTTACCAAGCTCTAAGGCTCTTTCATGTACGGCTTGGATTTCTCTTGGCTATGGTTTGCTTTGCTTTTTTGGGGAATACTACAACTTATTTTATGCTTCTTTGTTTTTGAGCAAGGCAGATATTTTAAACTATGTAATTGGGTATTGGAAGTTGATGGGCTTTTGTTGTAAACAATTATATTTAAATAATGATTTGAAGTACTTCCACTTTGCTTTCCGCTGTTTTATATATGTCTGTCTTGTAATATTTCTGTTCCAGTACCCATAATGCTCCATTGAAGTTAAGGCATTCCCTTTGTGAGTGACCTTAACGGATGTGGGGTATTACATGGATGATGGAATGAGGCGCCTCGGATGATAGGTCCTATAGGACCGGGAAACGTATGTTCAGGAATAACTAATCCGCAACTCGTATGGTGGACTGGCCCTGCAGGATCCAAGGATTAACTGCGGGGAATCCTGAGACATTAGCTAGAGTGTCTCGAATCGGTAAGGAGCTCCTCCCTAGCCTTGACTCATGTTGGAAACCTAATTTCCAATACGACCTCATGCGGTTTTGATTGTATTACTAGTATGGAAGCTTAGTATTATGGTATCTATGTGTCCTAGGATTGATACATTTACTTTGAAATATTTTTGAAATATATACACACTAATAATAATATCAAAATCCGTTATTATCGTATCAAGCATTTTTTTACCATTATAAGGTAAAACCCTATCCTCCGGTTTGCGTTGCATTGTGTGATGGGACTTGGGTCTTATGATGGTTTCATTTTTTCAAAAAGCATTGCGTTGTTTAATGATACTTCAATTTATGAACGACAATCCATTGGAATAAACCCGTTCCACATTAGCGGCGTGGCCCTTGGATTTGTCTTATTGTTATTAGTGAAATTAATTAAGAATTCTCACACCAGTCCCATGACTGACCCGTTTTTTGTTTCCATCTTTACAAACTCGGGTGCCCTCTTTCCACACGGGCAGTCGAGTAGTTTGTCAACAGGTTCTTATCTCGAGCATGATTTTGGATTGAAGCCTAAAGCTGTGTCCAAAGCATAGTTGTCTTCCGCTGCCTTAGTTATTTTATTTCCGCTGCAATGTATTGAAATACTGTAATTTTATTCAGTATACTCTGATATTCTGTACTCTGATGTAACTCTGTTATGATTTTATAAAAGTCTTCTATTTTTGTATTAGTGTGTTGTATTCCCAAAGTTGATGTATCCGCAGATTTCCATCCTTTGGTTCAGACCTGTGTGGTTTATGGTCGATTCAAAGGGTGGGGATATACGGGTCATCACAGTTGGTATCAGAGCTTTGGTAAGTTCAAAATCTTTGGGATACGACTCGTTAGAACTGAACAAAAGACTCATCAGAGATTGGATTAGTAAAATCCAATAAGAATACTCATTAGAGATAGGATCAGTAGTATCCTAGAATGAGAAACTCATTAGAGATGGGGTCAGTAATGCCCTAGAATGAGTTGAGAGTAACAAGCCTATTATATACGTATTTGTAATTATAATCTATTTTAGAAAATTTGATTTTTGAATATACAAAATTTATATATTTTACAAGTTAATCAACTAATTGATTGATGTTTGTGTAGTGTAATTATTAGTTCAACTAATATAATTATAGAAACGAATTAAAGAATGAAAGATGAGATAGGATCCTTAAGCAACTTTAGTTTCGTTCCTTTTCGAGGACGAAAAGTTTTTAAGTGGGGGAGACTGTAACAACCCTGAATTTTGGGGGTAAATTTAAAATTTACTTTTAACTAATTTTAATAGGTTTTGATATTTAAAATAATTTGTTTAAAATAATAATGATTAAAAATTGATTTGAATCGAAGTTAGAATGAATAATTTAATTTTAATTATAAAAGGAATTAGAAATAACGCAGTAGTTTGAAAATTCAAACTTGAACTTTGACTGACCGTACCGGATGCAAAATTTAACGGATTTTAGTGAAACCAAAAATATTAGAATCTATTTAAAAATATCTTTCTAATGAATCCGGAAAATTGAAATTTTATAGCGGGAATCAAAAGTTATGCCCAAATTAAAATTTAGAAAGGTCGCTATAAAATTTACAAAGGCCAAAAATGCTACTTTTTGCATACGAAGGAATTTGGACTCGAAACCACTTCCATTGAGTTCAGAATGATGTTTCTGCATTGAAAAATAGTAAACACTTATATATTTCGAGTTTCAGAAATTATTTGTTTAAAAATGTAATTTTAATGTTTAAAATATACGCCTTGAAAATAGCCATTTTTCAAACGACCTCCGTTTTCGACGAAACCTCTTTTTTTGGAACCGGAATGTCAAATTATTGCTAGGTTTCAATGTTTATAATTTTTCGAATTAATATGTGAGCGTGGCAAAAGAAAATGTGTTTTGACTATTTTAGTTAAATTTAATCGACCTGGAAAAAAAGCCATTTTTCAAACAGTCTCAGAATTCGATGAAATTAGTCTCGGTAGAACCGTATCGTCAATACGAAGCCAAAAATATTTTTTCTGGAATTTTCGGAGTCCGTATGTGGCCCCGGCGTATTTAAATGTACGGTAAATATTTAATTAATTAATTTTTAATGAATTTAAATAAAATATCTACAGATTTCGGAATTAGGCCCCGGGACTTGTCCCATTGCGTTCAGAAGGTATCAAAACCTTAAGAACGACAGTAAGCAGGCCTAATTCGGAGAAAGTCCGGATTTTCACCTTTAAAACACGTAAAAAAAGATTAAGTATTAAAATAATAATAATATTCCGGGAACCCTAATCCTAAATGGCCAGCCGCCTATTCAATTCGAAGGCCAGAATCATCTGAAATTCAAACCTTAATTTCTTGCAATCCGTTCAACGATAATCCACAAACTATATATCGAAACGAAGAGGAGATCGAGAGCTTCGAATCTATACGGTTAAGATCGGGTTTTGGTGCACGGATTTCGCGAATTTAGGGCACAAAGTGCCGCCGTTCGTGGTGGTTTTCGGGCGCCTAGGGACCACCGAGTTGCACGATGGTGGGGGCGCTGGGGTGTGGGACAACGGGCTTCGACGTGGTGCTAATGGATTCGGGTCCGGTTGCTTGTAATGGCGCGCGCATGGAGGAGTCACGGTAGAAGGATGGGTTCTGTAGTTCGGCTGGAACGTGAAAACGAGGAAGAAAGGTTTATATTTTATATTATTTTATTTATTTAATATTTAATTTATACAATCTTTGAAATGCGATAACCCTCTCATACAAGGTCCGTTTTGCGAACCGTTTGTTGCATTGGATTCGTCTTTCCGAGATCTACGCGATGGCACAAACCACAGCTGAATCAGAGACAGTTGAAAAATCAGCAAAATCAATGTGAGAACTCTAATTTTTATTATTTAATTAATTATTAATTAATTTTCTTGCTTTAAAATAATTGTATTGTGATGTTAATTTAGATCTGGAATGCATGTGTTGTATAAATTGTTGATGGTTGCTTGTGATATGTTTGTTGTTCATGTTATGCTAGATCTGCATTGGAATCTCATATATGGTTGAATGTTATTTGCGGTTAGAAAAGTAAATCTAAATTAGATCTAAAATTCATATTTTAGTCAGATTTAAAAAAAAAAGTCAATGATGATTATTTTATGATTTCTGAATTCTTAGTTGCGATTGGATCTAGTGTTCTAATTTATTAAAATATCATTTTTTATTATTCTGAAATGAACAGTAGAATCTGATCAATAAATAAAAACTTATTTTTTTTGTTTATATTACAATAGTAATTGATCGACAAATAAAATCTTATTTTTATTTGTTTACATAACAACAGAATGTGGTTAACAACTAAAAGATATTTTTATTTGTTACGTTAAAATAGAATATGAACAACAATAAAATATTATTTTTATTTGTTTCTTACAATAGAATTTGAACTACAAATAAAATATATTTTTATTTTTACAGAATTTGGCTGACAAAATAGTTACATTCTTTTGTGAAATACAAAAGGCTACATTTTTTTTATGAAAAGAATTGCATTTAAATGTAATTTACATCGTATGATAAAAATTACATTTTTACCTGTAATTTAGACATGAATTTATACTGTATGATAAAGATTACATTTTTATATGTAATCAAGACATGAATTTACATCGTATGATTAAAATTACATTTTTCTATGTAATTAAAATGGGAATTTGTACCGTATGATTAAAATTACATTTTTCTTTGTAATTAAGACATGGATTTACACCGTATGATAAAAATTACATTTTTCTATGTAATTTATCTATGAATTTACATCGCATAATAGAAATCACATTTTTATTTGTAATTAAAGCATAAATTTGCATTATAGGATAAAAACTACATTTTTACATGTAATTTAGATATGAATGAGAATGGTAGAATAAAAATTACATTTTTATATGTAATTGATATGTGAATTTACACTGTATGATAAAAATTACATTTTTATATGTAATTTAGATATGAATTTACGTCGTATGATAGAAATTACATTTTTCTATGGTAATTAAAATATGAATTCACATGGTAAATTAAAAATTACATTTTATATGTAGCGTAGGATGCGATTTACAATGTAAATAAAAAAATTACATTTTTATATTATGTAATAAAGAAGTAGGATTCACATTAAAATTAAAAATAACATTTTTATATGTAATTAGAAAAGGGGATTTACATTGAAAAATAAAGATTACATTTTTATATGTAGTAAGAAGTGGGAAATAGCATTGAAAATAAAATTACATATTTATAATGTAATTAAAAAGTAAATTTTACAATGCAACTGAAAGATATAAATTTTACATTGTAATGTTGATTATAATTTCAATGTAGAAAAAAAAGAGAAAGAAAAAGAAAATTTTACGGTGTTAATAAAAGAAATAAATGGAATGCCATGTCAAATTATATTTTGAGGAAATTATATTTTTATTCAACATTGGAAATAAATGACATGTTCATTATCATCTATTGTTAGCGAAATTTAAATTGGTTAAATCCATTAACCAATTATTTATTTGTATATCTATATGGATTGTGTTGGCTGGAAACCCCACACGGGTATTGGGATAATATTTGACTGACACAAATCCCAATGTTAAATTGTATGTCTATCGTTAGATCGACAGGCTGCGATGAGCGTTATTATTTAAATTTTAATGCTCACACGGTAGAAATTACACTCTGGATGTAAATGGATGACTTGATGATTATACGGTTATTGGCATTTATATGAGATGGGTGTGAAATCCATATAATCCAAATTATATGGTAAATGATTGAGTCGCACTTCGATTCAGGTGTTCTTTTAAAGGAGAATATTTGTACATTAAAAACCTTTTATTTAAAAGATTATTTTCCATAAGGTTTTTTTTATACATATAAAAAGGTATATTTTAATATAAAGATTATTTTTAAAGATTATTTTAAAATATGTTCTTATAATAATGAATTTATATTTAAAGAGCAACCTTTTATTTACGATTAGTAGAATGTGCAATTATATTGTGGGATATGAAATAAATTGATGTGTGAAGTGGATTTATCGTGGGCGGTGTTTTTAAACGACATTTGTCCTTTAATCCAATTTACATTAAAATTATTATTTGGAATTTATAAATCTATTTTAGAGATTTATAAAGGCATTTTCTAAAAATCAAGTTTTCCAATTTAATATATTAAATTGGAATTAAGTGGAAATTCGATTGGTTATAATCGAGATGGGCTTCTGTAAAAGAAGAACGATATTATATATGGAATTTAAGAGGCTTTGCCGTTATTCCATGTATATTGTTAGTCTGATACAGAAATTTTATATTGATTATGTATTGATTTGATTTCTGTGGAATTCCATATTTTGAAAATTGATTTGAGGGTTTATCGATAACTGTGTTTTAAAGGACACTAGTTCTTTAACCTGTTTAAGACAAGATTTATTCCTTGAAATAAATGACCTTGTAAAAATGATTTTTGATATCAAATCTAAGTTGGAGTTCTAATAAATCCTTTAAAGAAGATTTCAGATTTTATTTTCAGAGTTTATCTTTGATAAATTTAATGAGAATCTTTTAATATGAATACCTTATTAAAAGAATATTCGGAGTTGGAATGCGATGTAATGTGCGATTTTCCAATATTTGCTTTTTAATCACAAAATATGCCAATTATTCAGAAAGACCGGGTTTAACCCATTCTGAATAATCGTCACGACAATCAAGAGTCGAAGATGAAGGCGGCAGTTGAAGATCGAAGGTTTTCACATCGTTGGGATGATGATGACTGGTATCTTGAATTGGGACTGGCCTCCCAAGGCAAGGTATTTGGTAATGATCGTCCAAACGCATTTGGAGATCGACGGACACGTTGTTTCGTTCAGACCCAGAGCGGACTTGTAAACGGATTGTATGTCTGACATTGTATTCCTTTCTACTATATTTGTTGAACGCTACTGATTATATATTTCTGTTTGGTGGTGGAGAATTTATTCTCTACTTAACACCCTTCTCTAAGATGTATAAGCTTTGAGGTTATATATATATTGGTAGATGATCAACTATATGGTAGAGTCTGACAATGTGGCATGCTAAGATGCATATAATCAATGCTTTGTTGAAAAGCAGGCCTTGTGGGATGATCAAAGCATAGTCTGTTTAGGCATAGCTTTGTGTATAACGTGACTTCGCGAGCCTCACACACCGGTGAAGTCTAAAAGGGGAGAAGGAACGCAGGGAGAGCAGCACGTTTCTTTCTAGCTAGAAGTTGTGTTTGGGCTTTAACATGGCCCGACATTTTACTTATGTGGATGATGGAATGAGGCGCCTCGGATGATAGGTCCTATAGGACCGGGAAACATGTGTTCAGGAATAACTAATCCGCAACTCGTATGGTGGACCAGCCCTGCAGGATCCAAGGGTTAACTGCGGGGAATCCTGAGACATTAGCTAGAGTGTCTCGAATCGGTAAGGAGCTCCTCCCTAGCCTTGACTCATGTTGGAAACCCAATTTCCAATACGACCTCATGCGGTTTTGATTGTATTACTAGTATGGAAGCATAGTATTATGGTATCTATGTGTCCTAGGATTGATACATTTACTTTGAAATGTTTTTGAAACATATACACACTAATAATAATATCAAAATCCGTTTTTATCGTATCAAGCATTTTTGACCATTATAAGGTAAAACCCTATCCTCCGGTTTGCGTTGCATTGTGTGATGGGACTTGGGTCTTATGATGGTTTCATTTTTCCAAAAAGCATTGCGTTGTTTAACGATACTTTAATTTATGCACGACAATACATTGGAATAAACCCGTTCCGCATTCGCGGCGTGGTCCTTGGATTTGTCTTATTGTTATTACTGAAATTAGTTAAGAATTCTCACACCAGTCCCATGACTGACCCGTTGTTTGTTTCCACCTTTACAAACTCGGGTGCCCTCTTTTCACACGGGCAGTCGAGTAGTTTGTCTATAGGTTCTTATCTCGAGCAGGATTCTAGATTGAAGCCTAAAGCTGTGTCTAGAGCATAGTTGTCTTCCGCTGCCTTAGTTATTTTATTTCTGCTGCAATGTATTGAAATATTGTAATTTTTCTTCCGCTGTAATTTTATTCAATATACTCTGATATTCTGTACTCTGATGTAACTCTGTTATGATGTTATAAAATTCTTCTGTTTTTGTATTAATGTGTTGTATTCCCAAAGTTGATGTATCCGCAGATTTCCATCCTTTGGTTCAGACCTGTGTGGTTTATGGTCGATTCAAAGGGTGGGGATTTACGGGTCATCAAAAACGAGCTCCAATCCTTTTATTAATACATATCTAGGAATCAAGTAAGTCAGAATCTTATATGTTTACAAACTAAATTCCATTAATTCTCAATCCTATATAAATCTTAGAATATAGTGGTTAGAATCGAGGTTAGAGAATTAGAAGAGAAGTCTAACCATAGATATGGAATTAGCAATTGAAGAAGGATATAATGGAGGCGCAAGAATGAAATGAAGAATAGGGTTAGGGAGAGGCTAGAAGGGTGGTCTGTATAGTTGCAAGTGTTAATAAAGACCATAGGATCTATTATATTAAATACAGGCAGTCCGTGTATGCAATTTATATAAAAACCCTAAAAAAAATAGCCTCTTCCACCTTTCTTCACCCAGGGCGTTCGATTTCCCCCTAGTTAGGCGGTCGACCCATAGGTTGACCCCCCCCCTTAAGGGTAAGGGTCTACCCCTTGGGTCTATTTTTCCTAAGTAATTTATTTCTTGGTGATTTTCCAATTATTATTAAATGTTTATTTAATTAATTGATTATTTCCTTTGTTTGATTTTCTTTGTCCCCCATTGTATATAGATATATACACCCAAATTCAAATTCAATTGGAATATTCTTTTCATGACAATCCATAATAGATATATTCCAGATATATGAGTACATATATATTATTTAAATTTCAAACCTTATGTTCAAATATTTATACACAACTTGTTCTATTAATATTTTTACATACGGACTCTGTTTTCAGTATATAAAATATGACAATAGGTCAGAATCTCACCACGAACACATTACCATACTTTTGTGTCCCAATTCCCAATTAATAAAATTTTGATTTTTCAACCCACTAACTATTATTGATTATTATTATTAAATTACTTTATGGCTATTTTAGGTTCATTTTACGGGGTGTTACATTCTCCCCCTTATAAGAGATTTTGTCAAAAATTCTTTTGAAGGGGCGGTGAACACAACTCGCTATAAATAATCATGTTGTACACCCATGTTATTTTTTAAGCATCCGTAGAACATCCGTAATGCATAGCGATAATGAACTGCAGACATGCTAATAATGAGCTTAGTCCTAATGTGTATGTGTAATAAATTATGCAATATGTATGCAAAACATCATAATATGCATATAGTTCTATATGATTCCACTGTGTGTTTGTGTTACAACTGTCTCCTACCATCCAATCTAGCAACCACAATTCAACCAGAAATGGAATTTTATGAGGAAATATTTACCCAAGAAAAACTCTGGATGAGTTAGCCTAATCTTCTCCTTAATTTTCTAGGTGCTTTCCGTAGTGGTATCTCCCCACTAAACTTATACTAGGCGAATAGATTTGTTGCGGAGTCTTTTGATTTCGTACTCCACATTCGTTGTGGTGGCACGTAGAACCCTTGACTCCAACTCGAAACCCCCTAAGTGCCAAACGTCATTAAGCTTGAGTCTGTTAGCTGAATCATGAAGGCATCTGCGAAGATGAGAAACATGGAAAATGTTATGGACCCCCGATAAACGCTTGGGAAGATCCACATGATAAGCCATCTTCCTAGTTCTATCCATGATCGTAAAGGCCTAATAAACTTGGGAGCCAACTTTCCAGTGTTTCCGAACCAAACTGTGTTCTTGAGAGGGAAAACTTTAACAAATACCAAATCTCCAACATCAAATTCTAGTTCCTTCCTCCTCCGATCCGCTTATGACTTTTTCCTAAGCAACCTTCATTCCCTGTGAATCAAAGCGATAATCTTCGTTGACTCATGAATAAGTTCTGGTCCGAGTAAAACCTTGTCGGTAGTTGCCCACCAACAAGTAGGCGATTTGCACATAGTCGCCCATATAATGCTTCGTAAGCGGCATAACCAATAGTCGCTTGGTAACTGTTGTTATATGAAAACTCTACTAAAGGCAAGTGCTGATTCCATGCTCCTCCAAAGTCGACGATGCATGCTCTAAGCAGATCCTTCAGAACTCTGTTGACTCGCTCGGTCAGGCTGTCGGTTTACAGATGATAGGATGTACTTAAATTCAGCGTAGTTCCCAAAGCTTCTTGATGGCTTTTCTAAAACTCACTAGTAAACAACATATCTCTGTCACTAACTATGGTAGTAGGAATACCATGCAATCTAATAATATCACTAACATATAACTAAGGTAATAAAGCGGCGGTCCAACTTCTCTTGATTAGAATAAAGTGGGCACTCTTAGTCAACCAATCCACTACAACCTATATAGCTTGTTTCCATTTTTATTGCTCGGAAGCCCATCAATAAAATCCATGGAAATGTATTACTATTTCCAAGTGGGAATCTATAACGATAGAATTAGCCCTCCAGGCTTCCCTTGCTCCACCATCACTTTTTGACAAGTTAAGCATCTAGAAACAAATTCTGCAACATCTCTTTTTATTCCTCATCAATAAAAGCTTCTCTTCATGTCCTTAAACATTTTGTCACCTCTGGGTTGAATGGTCATCCTTGACCTATGACACTCCTCAAGAATCTCCTTCCTAAGGTCCAGACTTCTAAGGACACAAAGTCAACTATCTATCCTCAAACTACCGCTACCATCCACAGAATATCTACCAGAATGAAAGAAAAGTTCTCCTTTAGAATACTCTTTCTTTAATACTCTCAACTCATCATCGTGGTTTTTCTTACTCTTGATTCATTATATTAAAACTAGTCTTATCTCAATAACTCCCAGAAATCCTTGAGCTGCCTCAAATGGTGGTTGAAAATTGAAGCTAGAGAGAAAATTTAATTATATCCACTTGGTGATCACTCTAACGGTAGCATGCTTCTGGCTCAAAGCATCGACCACTATATTACCCTTCCCAGAGGTATACTAAATGAAGAAAAAAAATCAAAATATGCTTTATATCCCATCCATCTTTGCTGTCGAAGGTTCAGATCTCGTTGAGAAAACAAATATCTAAGAGAGTTGTGATCGGTGAACAATTCAAACTTCTCTCCTAAAAGAGAATGTCTCCACAATTTAAGGGCGAAAACTACTACTGCCAACTCTAAGTCGTGGATGGTGTACCTTTTATCATGATCTTGAAGTTGTCTACTTACGTAGGCAACTATTCTACCTTCCTGCATAAGTATTGTTCCTAAACCAGTGCCACATGCATCTGTAAAAACTGTGAACATATTCGTTCCATCCAGGATAATCATAATAGGTGCAATTGTGAGAAATTGCTTCAAAACGCAATTCCACACTTCTCACTTCACACAAAATATGATCCTTTTTCGTCAATTCGGTCAGATGGGTAGCAATCCTCATGAAGTTCTTGATAAATTTTTGATAGTAGCCTGCTAACCCAAGGAAACTCCTAACCTCCATCGCGTTGCGGAGTATCCTCCATTCTTAGACAATTTCTACCCTAGCGGGGTCTATCGCTAAGCCTTTACACGAGACAATATGTCCTAGAAACTCGACTTCTCCCTTCCAAAAGTGACATTTCAAGAATTTGGCCTTATGTTGGTTCTCCCTTAGAAATCCTAGGACCTTTCTCAAATGATCCTCATGTTCCCTAAAGTCCTTGGAAAAATAAGGATGCCATCCACAAATACTACCACAATCTTATTGAGTATGCCCCTAAATACCCTACCCGTAAAGTCTACAAATAAATCGAGGGCGTTAATCGAAACAAATGGAATAATCTCCCACTCAAACAATCCGTCTGGCGTCCTAAACATTGTCTTGGGATTACTATCATCTGAAATCCTCACCTAGTGAAATCTATGGCCAAATCTAACTGAGAAAATATTTTAGTTCTTGCCAAATGGTCAAAAAAATCATTAATCCTTGATAAGGGGTAGCTATTCTTCTTAGTCAATTTGTTAAGTTCTCTATAATACACACATAACCTTAAACATACATCAAACTTTGTGGAAAATACTACTGGTGCACCCCACTCAGACGTACTCCTACGAATAAACCATTTCTGCAATAATTCTGAGATTTTTCTAACAAGCTCTCTCTTTTGATTTGGAGTCTTGTGCTTTAAAGGCAATGCTACAAGCCTTGCATTCTTCTTGAAATCTGCCATAAATAATATTTCTCGATGAGGTGGAAGTCCTACGATCTCCTCAAAGGCATCAAGAAACTCATATACAATCGGTATTGAAGATGGTCCTCCTAAATCAGAAGATAAGGGAAATAAGGTCGAAATCCTATTCCCAATCATATAAGGAATCTCTAAGCCGCACCCTCCTAGGGTTTTCAAGCAAACTATTCTCTTATCGTAGTTATGGACAACCCCACAAAATGATAGCCAATCCATTCCTAAAATGATACCATGCCCCTTGAAATCAAGTACATATGCATCACAAAGGAAGTCGACATCACCAATGTCTAATACTAGGTCTTTACACATAAACGACAATCATATAGTCCTACCAATAAGGATAGATACCTCTATCGGATGGCTAGAAAAGGATAAGGAAAGTTGCAAAGAATCAACAATCTTCCTAGCAATAAAGGAGTGGGTGGCTCCCAAATCAAATATGGTACTCAAAGAAATTCCTAGGATAGAAATTATACCTTCGAACGCAGGTCGTCCTTGATCTCTACGGGATGACTTCTTATCGGCGCTGCCTCCAATGCATAGTTTTGACCACTCAGTAGTACTTTAGGCTTAGGGAAGTTCCTTTCCAAGTTCCCATCCTTATGACAATTAAAGCATTTCCTTTTTAATTTTGACGTTTCTATGTTCACTCTACAGTCCTTTGCCTCATGCCCTTTCTTGTGGCACCTTGACCATATCTTGGCCTGCTTCTTGAATTTTCCTTCCTTTTTGTTCTTAAGCCAAAAACATTTCTTCTTGTTCTTTCCAACATTAGAAGTACCTTATCCCTTTTCAGTCTAAACTTCCTTAACCTCATCAGTTGAATACAAAATAGTTGCTTCAACAAGGGCTTTAAGTGTAGCTCCGAACGTCACTTAGGCCAAAATCACTTCCCTTAATGGAGAATTCAATTCTTTTACAAACCTAAAGGCTTTATCATAAAGGTATCCACCAACCCACTTCCAAACTTGGACAATTCTGTAAATTTCGCCACGTATTCTTTCAAGTCCAACTCTCCTGGCTTAATGTATGAACTTCTCTAGTTGTAGGCTCATCTCATCATTAGGTTAAATTTTATTCTCAAAACAGGGCCTAAACTCTACCTAAGTAAACACTATATCTACATTCTCTTGTGAAATTGTGACACCCCACATCCGTTAATGTCACTCACAAAGGGAATGCATTAAGCTTCGTGAAGCGTTATAGGTAAACAGACACAGAATATTACAAGACAGATATAATTAAGATAACAGCGGAAATTCAAATTTTTATTTCAAACACAAATCATACATCGTGGTCCAAAATACCATAAGTCATAAAAACCATTACAACAACATAACTTCTGTCTTTTACCATCAGAGTACAAAAATAATTAAAAGAAAACATAATTCTCCAAATAAAAGAGACAAAGCCATAGTAGAGATAAGAACTTGAGCCATATTTCGAAAGAAGCTCTAGCAAGATGATATCTGAGTCCTGACTAAGCCTGAGTGTTTCCTCCCTGAGAACCTGGGGTGGGTGAAACGGAAGAAAGAAGATGAAACAAAAGGGTCAGATACAAAGTCTGGCGAGTCTAGTTACCTTTAGCAAGTAAATAAATAAAAGTAGCATGGCAGGCATATAAAGTGGATAAGGGAGATCACTACATAAATGGCAAGTGTTAGAAGGTAGACAGGATAAGGTGTATACGCTTCTTTAATCATTACTCTGCACTATTACTAATATAACCAGAATGAGATGATCCCTTCCACTATAAGGTGGTAGACTTAGGCATACGTCCAAAGGTACCCTAATTACTACCCTAATTGATCGGCTCCCTAGTACGTAAATACTTTGTGTCGACCCCACAGTAGGATGTATTACGTCCTAAAGTGGCAACCCCTTGTTAATAGGCACAGCCCCATATCTACAGGTGTCATGGTCGTCTTATCCCCTTCTGCCCGGCTCATGCATGCACATGGCCCGGTCGCTTTGCACCGCACACACCATCCTCCACGTTTGGATCTCTTACAATCAGTCCAGTAAGCATGCCCCTTCTCCGACCTAGTACAGAGTACATGTTTTGATACCTACTCCGGGTTACTAGGTGAAATGAATCCCACATAATATGATACAAGCTCTCCCCATTGTCTTGTATCCCCCACTATGTTTTCTTTAGCTATGTATACCACTAGTTACATAAAACTATCATTTTTACAAGTTATGTTTACCCTAAAAGGTGACTTTAATTACATAACTTTATTATTCCAACCGGTCATGTATACCACTAGGTTGCTTTAATTACACAACCTTATCGGGTTAAGTTTGTGGGCCTATATTTAAAAATTACCAACCCCTCCAGATTTGCTTAACCCAACCACTATCCAATCAATTTTACTTAACCATGACTTTAGCTACAATCATACAATCCCTATTGATTAGATTTGGTTGAGTAGTCCAATTTATTACCGTGTCCATTTATGGTTTATAATAGGCTAGACCTCCCAATTTAGGCCTACAACTTGTGGATGTTGGATATGCCGGTCGGGTCTGGGCAGTCATATTCCACATGTTGGGTCTAACTTCGTGTCATAGCCCGATTCGTTTTTGCGCACTTAGAGCTTTCACATGAGGTTCAACATTAGTGGCTGTTGGATATGCCGGTCTAGTCCGGGCAGACTTCCACCACTAATGCAACCTAACTTCGTGTCATAAGCGCTATTACAATTTCAATTTGTAATCCTAGGCATTCATTATTAATTAATCAATCAATTAAACCTATGCCTTTATAGGTGTTAATGCCTATTTTACCCATTAATTTGAATTATATGTCTAATGATGTTTATATTCAAATTATGCCAATATTAACCTTTTTTCCCTGTTCCTTAATTTAGCGTACTCACAAAATTGGAGGCATGCGTAGGCTAGATAATAGCTTAGTCATAAACGATAAAAGGAAAAAATAATAGGAATATAACCAAAGTGATTGTTTTAACATAACTTGGCATAAACATAAACGAGCATGGTGATAAGGTAGACATATGAGCATAAATCTGATGAACTTGTAGCAATTACTAGTTCTAACATAACTATGATGTCACAGTGAGCATAATAAGATCTAAATTAACCATTAGATGTCTAACTATTCAGATCTAACATAATAGGCACAAGATGATAAACTAGATCTGATTAACTAATTAAATGTCCACATAATTCATATCCAATGGTTAAAACTAGATCTAGCACAAATAAGGTCAAGATCCTCATTATAGAATGTCATAATAGATCCAACAAGATAAGGATTTATATCAATAGTTAAAAGTAGATCTAAACTAATAAAGTCAAGATCCATATCATTGAGTGCCACAAAGGTTACAATATATCCAATAAGATAGAGATTTAGATCCAAGTTATACACAATTTAGAATGTCATATGTTCGCAATTTACAATGGATCCAATATGATATAAGCACATGAACAAATCCAAACTATTGTCATATCACGTTTACTTTTATACATTTAAATCTAAAAGCAACTAGGAACTCACAGAGTTTGGATAAGAAGATAGAACTAGAAAAGATTGGATCTTGAATCTCCAATTGATTTGCTTAGGTTGATAGTTGTAGGAGATTAACGGATTTAGTTCAGTTCAGACACCGGCAGAGTTTGGCCACCACGAATTCCCAATGAAGAAAATAAGAAAAATGACCATGTATATATAGCTGTCAGACCCTGTGACGGCCCGCCCCGCACCAACCGACATTTACTCCAAAAGTGCGTTGTACACATGTCCATTTAGCACGGGACGGATCATCAGAAGAAAAGGGAAGAAGGAAATGAACTAACAAGGAACCTGTAGAATATCTCACAGCGCATGGTACAAAATATAATAACAACATACTTGGCATAAAACAGGTGAGACAGTGCATAAGCTGAAAACAACTAACATAGCAGCGGAAAATCCAAGTACAGCTTATGATCCAATGTTAACATTATTACAACTTTTCAAACTATCTCAAAAAGGCAAAAGCAAGATAAAGGAGGTACACTACTAATGCCTAAGTAGCGACCACCAACGACATAGGGAGAATATCTATATATCATACGTGGAAGCCTCCTGCTCGCCTCCGAATCAGCTACTCGCGCATTACCAGCTAACCTGTCTCTAGTCTGCTCGTGTGAGCACCCAGAGTAATAAGAGGAGACATAAAACTCTGGGTCAGACATAAAGCCTGGTATGAGCGATAAGCATCTAAACAGAACAATAACAGGTAGACTAAAACATACCTGAACCTGGACCTGCAACCAAAGAGTTAGCACTACAGACTGTACAACACTCTAAGGTGCCATTTCAAATAGTGTAAAGATAACGGGGTGGGGGTGTGCATGTCATAGTGATGGAAAACAATCAAACATAGCAACCATCCTCACATCTCTCACTCAGTGCGTAAAGCATACAATATTCACCACTTCGATCACCCAACATACCTTGCTATGATCACTTTGCCCCATGAAGTTATAAATGGCTTCACTGCACTGATACATAGCCACAGATCCTTCGCTATGTCCACTTTGCCCCATGGAGTCGCAATGACCCCACTGCACTGGCTCATTGCCTTACTAATCCTTTACTATGTCCACTCTGCCCCATGGAGTCACAATGACCCCACTGCACTAGCTTATAGTCTTACTACGCATCACTTTGCCCCTCGAGTCATAATGACTCTACTGCACTGATAACGTAGTCTTGCTACCATCACCTTGCCCCTCGAGTCATAGTGACTCTACTGCACTGATAAGTAGCCCAACATCCATTTTCAGTGATGAATCAAAGTTATGAACGTTGATAACTCCTTAGCACACGTCCCGCAGCAAAGCCCAACCATGAAGTGAACTCATTGGTTCCCAACTGGATCCTGAGCTCTAACTTCCATTTGGACTACCTTTGCATCTCAGGTTATTGGTCGTCACTGAATCGGTTCGGATCTCCCCCTAATCATCAGTCCGGTTCAGGTCGGAATGCTCCTCTTCACTAGATCGGATTGGATACATCAGGCTCCCTCACAGCACGTCGGTTCGGATGGACAGACGTCGCCCCTAGTCGGGTCGGATTCTTCAAGCTCGATCGTTACGGATCGGTTCGGAGGTGGCACATCGGATCGGGTCGGGGTGGCACATTGGATCGGTTCGGAGCACGGGCTTCACCCTTTTCCCCCAACGTTGGATCGGTCTATATCTCCACGCGGATCGGGTCGGGGAGCTACTGGCTGTTCGGATCAGAGAGGCTAAACACGATCGGGTCGTTAAGTCCGGTCCGGTTCCTGCAACGTTCCTGCAACTTGTTTATGCACCACTCGACGGTGTTTTCGACCAATCTAACACTTCTAATCAATCACAAAGCATACCATACAGTCATAGCAACATAGGGAATCAACCACAAACATCAAAACAACAATATGATAGGTTAAAATGGATCAAACGTAGCCAAAACCCCATATTTTCGCTTAAGCATGTTTAGGTGAAACTAATGATATGATTAGCAAAACTTAACCAAATTAATCCAAATTCATATCAAAGGTCTAAAACATCATTTCGAATTTTAAAAATATTTTTCCAGAATTTTATCATGTTTAAATTCGCTAATTAACACTAATTACCCTTAATTAGCCATAATTAGTGAGGAACTATGCAAATCACTCACCTTAGCCACAAATAAACTTTAGATCTGAAATAGATCTCTGATTTGGTGCGAATCCCAATGCTAAACAGCAGCTCTAACGTTGATTTGGTGTAGATCTCCCTTGATTTGATGTTGTTAAGCTTAATCCTTGATTAGAAGATGATTTGAAGGTGATTTAGAGGTTGGAGGCCATTTTTAGGGTTTCTAAGAGGTAAGTGGAGGCTAGAAAACTGAAATGGAATGAATCTCTAACTCCTTTCAGCCTCCCCATAACCCTAATCCCAAAATGGGTTATGGGCCCATTCGCTAATCACCCATATATGGCCCGGTTAAGCAGTTTTTCACCTTCCAAACCTTATTTTAGCCATATCTCCCAAACAGTAATCCGTTTGGCTATTATGACCACTCTACGAAAAGGTAAACCATCAAACGAATCTAATGGAACTGGTTTCAGGTCAAAATTCCTTTCCAATCAAAAGTTATGGCCAAAACAAAACCAGCTAGGGGCAAAACGGTCATTTAAAAATCGACAAAAATCATGAACATGGGAAATGAGTCCATTGGTTGTTTCCCAAAGTTACATGACCATACGACTTTATATGGGAAAGAAATAATTATTTTACGATCCCCCGATGCGTAAAATGTGGGTTGTTACATTCTCCCTCCCTTAAGAAATTTCGCCCCCGAAATTTCCTAACCAAAACACACAAAGGGTCCCGCATGCCTATCAACCATAAAACAACTATCAAACATGCAAAACAAGCAATACAAGTCTATCCTAGCATGCGGAATAACTAAATCGTAAAGTAGATCTTACCAGGCAAAGAGTTCTGGATACGTCTTTCTAATACTGTCCTCTGTCTCCCAAGTACAGTCATTCTCGTTCTCGCCCCACTGAACCTTGACTAGCCTCACCGCCTTCCTTCGAAGTTGCTTCGTATCGTGCTCGACAATACGGATCGGCTTGCGGTACCCAACCGCCTCGGGTTCTACTTCGAAGTCCTCTAACTGATCAGGTGAAATAGTCATATCTGGGTCGTGAACGAACTTCCGTAGTTGGGAAACATGAAATGCGTTATGAACTCCCGCCATCTTCTCTGGTAAGTCGACTCTATATGCCAAATTCCCGACTAGTTCAAGAACAAGGAATGGGCCAACAAATCTTGGTGCCAACTTGCCTCTCCTGCCAAATCGTATCACGCTCTTCAACGGAGAAATCTTGACAAACACCAAGTCACCAATGGAGAATTTTATGTCTCTTCTCCTCTTATCAGCATAACTCTTCTGCCTATCCTGGGCAGCCTTCATGCATTGTTGAATGGTCTTAATCTTATCTGAGGTTTCCCTCACCACATCTGGTCCAAGCATGAACTTCTCGCCAGTCTCTATCCAACATAATGGTGAGTTGCATGGTCTTCTGTACAAAGCTTCATATGGAGCCATACCGATACTGGATTGGTAGCTATTATTATATGCAAACTCTACTAGATGCAAATGGTCATCCCATGATCCACCAAAATCCAATATACATGCTCTCAAGAGATCTTCCAATATACGATTCACCCTCTCCGTCTGACCGTCGGTCTGAGGATGATATGCGGTACTAAGATGTAATTCTGACCCTAGAGCCTCTTGTAAGCTCTTCCAAAACCCACTAGTAAATAACAGGTCTCGGTCACTCACAATGCTTTTAGGTACTCCATGAAATCTCACTACCCACTTCATGTACAATTCTGCCAACTTAGCTGCCGTTCTGGTCGATTAGACTAGTATAAATCTTGCACTCTTAGTCAATCGATCCACAATTACCCAAATGCTATCATATCCCGGTCTAGTCCTTGGTAAACCATCGATGAAATCCATCGAGACTTGTTCCCATTTCCATTCGGGAATTTCTAATGGTTGCAACAAACCACTAGGCTTCTTTTGCTCGGCTTTAACTAGCTGGTAATTCATGCATTTGGATATAAACTTCCCAACGTCTCTTTTCATCCCTTCCCAGTAGTAAGTCTGTTTCATGTCCCGATACATCTTATTACCACCGGGATGTATAGTCAGTTTTGAGTGATGACATTCTCTAAGCACTTCATCTCTCAAACCATTCACGTTGGGTACAACTAGTCTTCCCTTCTTTCTAAGCCATCCATCTCGATCAAGCCCATACAAATTCATCTCCTCACCGTCGATATTCATCTCTAACTTGGAGATGATTTCCAATAGATTAGGATCGTTCCTCTGGCTGGAACCAATCCGCTCTATCAAAATGGGTCTGATCGTCAAACTAGCTACAACTTCTGGATCCAATTCGCACTTTGGTCTGAAATCAAACCCCGCGATATACTCCAGTTGCTTCCATTCAAGAAACATAGCCCCTAAACTGGCATGTCTCCTACTCAAGGCATCGGCTACCGCATTACCTTTCCCAGGTGTGTATGCGATGTTAAAATCATACGAAGCCATGAACTCTAACCATCTCTGCTGACGGAGATTCAGATCTTTCTGAGAGAAGATATACTTTAACGATTTATGATCGGTAAACAACTCAAATCTTTCTCCTAAGAGATAGTGTCTCCACATCTTTAATGCGAACACAATCGCTGCCAGCTCCAAATCATGGGTAGGATACTTCTTGTCATGCGGCTTTAGCTGCCGACTAGCATAAGCTACAACCCGATCTCCTTGCATCAACACAACACCTAGTCCGGTACCACAAGCATCCGTGTATACCGTCATTTCTTCATTCCCTTTAGGAATGACTAGCACTGGCACATGCGTCAACCTTTCTTTTAGACTCTTGAATGCATTCTCACACACTCCATCCCAGACGAAGGCCTGATTCTTCTTAGTCAACTGAGTCAACGGTGCTGCTATCTTGGAGAAGTCCTGGATAATCTTACGATAATATCCAGCTAACCCCAAGAAACTTCTCAAATCTGTTGCATTCTTGGGCGTAGGCCAATCCTGTACCGTAGCCACCTTCGCAGGGTCCATGGCAATACCATTCTCTGAAACAACATGGCCCAAGAATCTCACTTCCCTTCTCCAAAAGTGACACTTAGAGAATTTCGCTTTCAATTGGTGTTTCCTCAACACCTCCATCACTATCCTCAAGTGTCCCTTGTGTTCCTCCTCTGTCCTCGAGTAAACAAGGATATCATCTATGAACACAAGAACAAACTTATTCAACTGATCTCCGAATACTCGATTCATGAGATCCACAAAGTAGGCTGGTGCATTGGTCAACCCAAATGGCATGACCAACCACTCATAGAATCCAGACGGCGTCCTAAATGCCGTTTTCGGAACACTCTCATCCGCCACTCGGAGCTGATGAAATCCTGTCGCGAGGTCCAACTGGGAGAACACTCTTGCTCCTTCCAGTTGATCAAACAAATCATCTATCCGCGGTAGAGGATACTTATTCTTCCTCGTCATCTTATTCAACTCGCGA
The DNA here is from genome assembly GCA_030737875.1 of Allium sativum. Classification (NCBI taxonomy): domain Eukaryota; kingdom Viridiplantae; phylum Streptophyta; class Magnoliopsida; order Asparagales; family Amaryllidaceae; genus Allium; species Allium sativum. Next base: position 438,387,529 of record CM060919.1, read on the forward strand.
TAGTCCACACACAAACGAAGGGAACCATCTGCCTTAGTGGCAACACAACTGGTGCTCCCCACTCGGAGACACTTCTTCTAATAAATCCCTTCTTCAAAAGATTGCTGACTTGCACCCCGAGCTCTCGCTTCTCCTTTGGTGCCATACGACGAAGTGGCATCACTATAGGTCTGGCATCTTTCACTAAATCAATACGGAACTCAATCTCTTGGTGTGGTGGAAGCCCGATCACCTCCTTGAAGACGTCCGGATACTGGCCAACCACGGGCACATCTGACATCTCATCCTGCGGGATGTCGAGGGAATTTATAAAACTAGCCATTACCCCATCACTAGGTAGACTACCAAACACTACCCTCCGCCCATCATCCGCCCTAACTGTCACCAAAAAGCCCTCGTAGTCTACCACCACCCCGTATCTTTGGAGCCAATCGACCCCCAATATAATGCCATACCCAATAAAGACCAAAACAAAGCAATAACAAACATACATCCATGACTCGATAAACCAAATTTCGGCAAATCATACTAAGGCTAGTCGAACCACCAATCGGGTTCGTCACAACCAACGGTCTATCGACTATTTCGGGTTCCAGTCCCAACCTGTCTACCAGGTCACTAGATATGAAGGAACGGGAAGCCCCAGTATCAAACAAAACTCGAACTGGTACATCATAAATAGAAAGCATACCTTGAATAACAACATTCTTTCCTTTCTCCGCCGCAGTTGGGGCATTCGACGAATAAGGAACAACATCAATAGCATATGCTTTCACAATCTACTTCTCCTTAAGAGGTTGCGGACACTTATCCTTATGATGTCCCACTTGTCCATAGTTATAGCACTTCTTATCCGTTGGCTTGGCTCGACATTCTTTAGCATAATGGCCCTTCTTCCCACAGCTGAAACACTCAACATCTTTCTTACTCTTTTTCTGGCCATTCTTAGATTGGTTCTGCTTCCTCTTATTCTGAGAGTTATTCTTGCCTCCACCGCCAGCTTGCGGCTTCAGCCCTTCTGCAGATGCAGCCTCGGTCTTTGGCTTAGGGTAAAGACTCTCTGATCTCAAAGCTTTCCCCACAATCGATTCAAAGGTCTCATCGATGTGGTTGATAAGCCTTTCCCCCAAGTATCTATCCAAACCAGTAATGAACTTCTCATTCTTCTTCTCAGGAGTATCGATAAGAGATAATCCATACTTCGACAAAGTGTCGAACTCAGCAATATAGTCCGAGACCGCCCTACCATTCTGCTTGAGTTCCAAGAATCTCTTAAACAATACTAACTTCTGGGCAAATGGAATGAACTTCTCGCTAATGCGAGCCTTGAACTGATCCCAAGTAACCTGATCTTCTGGAGTAGCTGTTCTAATGGCATTCCACCAATTCATCGCTCGCCCTTGCAGCTGACGAGACGCTAGTCTTCTCTTCATTGCATCCTCGATACCCAAGTCGTCGAAGATACGATCACAGCTATCCAACCAATCCTGAACATCTGTGGCCGACTCCGTCCCGTGCAACGGCTTCCCACCAAGGTTAGTGTAATCCTTGCACAACTTGGCGAAATCGACCCTAGGCGCCTGCACTACTGGACCACCACCAATTCCTGGATTGGGAACTGCCCCTTGCACCTCCCTAAGCATGTATCTCATGAGGTCAGTAAACATCGCCCTCATGTCAGCAGCATTCCCATTATTGGCTCCCCTACCAGCACCTCTTGCATATCGGCTCATTGTCAATCTGAAAAAGGGAAACGATTAACGACTCCATAGTGTTGCTAGTGCAGTACGACTTCATTCTTATACTACTAATAGTATATATATAGCTTTTGAAAACCAAAGTAATCACAAATACGCGCTCTCATATACGTACTTTCTCTCCCTAGTGTCTTTCCCTAGGTTAACTACGCAACATAGAGCTCTGATACCAAATGTGACAACCCGCCCCGCACCAACCGACATTTACTCCAAGTGCACTGTACACATGTCCAGTTAGCACGGGACGGATCGTCAGAAGAAAAGGGAAGAAGGAAATGAACTAACAAGGAACCTGTAGAATGTCTCACAGTGCATGGTACAAAATATAATAATAACATACATGACATAAAACAGGTGAGACAGTGCATAAGCTGAAAACAACTAATATAGCAGTGGAAAATCCAAATACAGCTTATGATCCAAAGTTAACATTATTACAACTTTTCAAACTGTCTCAAAAGGCAAAAGCAAGATAAAGGAGGTACACTACTAATGCCCAAGTAGCGACCACCAACGACACAGGGAGAATATCTATATATCATACGTGGAAGCCTCTTGCTCGCCTCAGAATCAGCTACTCGCGCATTACCAGCTAACCTGTCTCTAGTCTGCTCGTGTGAGCACCCAGAGTAATAAGAGGAGACATAAAACTCTGGGTCAGACATAAAGCCTGGTATGAGCGATAAGCATCTAAAGTGAATAATAACAGGTAGACTAAAACATACCTGAACCTGGACCTGCAATTAAAGAGTTAGCACTACATACTGTACAACACTCTAAGGTGCCATTTCAAATAGTGTAAAGATAACGGGGTGGGGGTGTGCATGTCATAGTGATGGCAAACAATCAAACATAGCAACCATCCTCACATCTCTCACTCAGTGCGTAAAGCATACGATATTCACCACTTCGATCACCCAACATACCTTGCTATGATCACTTTGCCCCATGAAGTCATAAATGGCTTCACTGCACTGATACATAGCCACAAATCCTTCGCTATGTCCACTTTGCCCCATGGAGTCGCAATGACCCACTGCACTGGCTCATAGCCTTACTAATCCTTTACTATGTCCACTCTGCCCCATGGAGTCACAATGATCCCACTGCACTGGCTCATAGTCTTACTATGCATCACTTTGCCCCTCGAGTCATAATGACTCTACTGCACTGAAAACGTAGTCTTGCTACCATCACCTTGCCCCTCGAGTCATAGTGACTCTACTGCACTGATAAGTAGCCCATCATCCATTTTCAGTGATGAATCGAAGTTATGAACGTCGACAACTCCTTAGCACACGTCCCGCAGCAAATCCCAACCATGAAGTGAACTCATTGGTTCCCAACTGGATCCTGAGCTCTAACTTCCATTTGGACTACCTTTGCATCTCGGGTTATTGGTCGTCACCGGATCGGTTCGGATCTCCCCCTAATCATCAGTTCGGTTCGGAATGCTCCTCTTTACTGGATCGGATTGGATACATCAGGCTCCCTCACAGCATGTCGGTTCGGATCGACAGACGTCGCCCCTAGTCGGGTCGGATTCTTCAAGCTCGATCGTTACCGATCGGTTCGGAGGTGGCACATCGGATCGGGTCGGGGTGGCACATCGGATCGGTTCGGAGCACGGGCTTCACCCTTTTTCCCCCAACGTTGGATCGGTCTACATCTCCATGCGGATTGAGTCGGGGAGCTACTGGCGGTTCGGATCAGAGAGGCTAATCACGATCGGGTCGTTAAGTCCGATCCGGTCCGGTTCCTGCAACGTTCTTGCAACTTGTTTATACGCCACTCGACGGTGTTTTTGACCAATCTAACACTTCTAATCAATGACAAAGCATACCATACAGTCATATCAATATAGGGAATCAACCACAAACATCAAAACAACAATATGATACGTTAAAATGGATCAAACGTAGCCAAAACCCCATATTTTCCCTTAAGCATGTTTAGGTGAAACTAATGATATGATTAGCAAAACTTAACCAAATTAACCCAAATTCATATCAGAGGTCTAAAACATCATTTCAAATTTTATAAATATTTTTCCAGAATTTTATCATGTTTAAGTTCGCAAATTAACACTAATTACCCTTAATTAGCCATAATTAGTGAGGAACTATGCAAATCACTCACCTTAGCCACAAATAAACTTTAGATCTGAAATAGATCTCTGATTTGGTGCGAATCCCAATGCTAAACAGTAGCTCAAATGTTGATTTGGTGTAGATCTCCCTTGATTTGATGTTGCTAAGCTTAATCCTTGATTAGAAGATGATTTGGAGGTGATTTAGAGGTTGGAGGCCATTTTTAGGGTTTCTAAGGAGTAAGTGGAGGCTAGAAAACTGAAATGGAATGAATCTCTAACTCCTTTCAGCCTCCCCATAACCCTAATCCCGAAATGGGTTATGGGCTCATTCGCTAATCACCCTACTTGGCCCGGTTAAGAAGTTTTTCACCTTACAAACCTTATTTCAGCCATATCTCCCAAACGGTAAATCCGATTGGCTATTATGACCACTCTACGGAAAGGTAAACCATCAAACGAATCTAATGGAAGTGGTTTCAGGTCAAAATTCCTTTCCAATCAAAAGTTATGGCCAAAACAAAATCAACTAGGGGCAAAACGGTCATTTAAAAATCGACAAAAATCATGAACATGGGAAATGAGTCCAATGGTTGTTTCCCAAAGTTACATGACCATACGACTTCATATGGGAAAGAAATAAATATTCTACGATCCCCCGATGCGTAGAATGCGGGTTGTTACAGATCCTCTGAAACTGATTACCACATCAGCCCTAGGGGTGTCGACACCCCTTAAGGGGGGTCGACCCGATGTCGACGCCCCTCTAGGGGGTCGACCCCCTAGAGTGGGAAGACTGCCGCCACTTTTTCTTTTTCAAATTTGAATGGTTTTGGATAAAATTCCGACTCATCTCTGACTCATGTGTGTGTGTGTGTGTATAATCTTCCTGTGTGTATATGAAATTAGAACCCTCATAACTTCTTCAGGTGTCCGTTTTATGCAAATCAAATGTCTATCTTGACCAGAATTTTGAGACCGACGCAATGGCACAGTCCGTTTTCCTTAATTCTGAATATTAAATTAATTATAATTTAATGTATCCTCTTTTAGTATCGTTAAAAATAACGGGTGTTACATTCTCCCCTACTCAAAGGATTTCGTCCCCGAATTCTTTAAGTTGAGAAGAATGCATATCCTACCATCCATCATCCATCTACTCGTCCATCAATCACTGGTATTCATTGTCCTTAAAGACTTCTAATGCTTATATGAATATATGCAAGGGTGTGTATATATTCCCTAACACTAATGCGGAAATCGGGCGGTCTACTGATTCAGTTGACCTCCTTAATGCATTGTATGTTAGTGCCATGAATCCAATATGTATGCAAATAATCCTATTATAACATGTGAGTTCTATATGTGTGCACACTCATTCGTCCAAATGCAACATCTATATTGTAATACATCCATTTCCATCCATAAAAGAAAAGAAAATGTACACATCCATATGCAGTATGAGAGTGATTGAGCCGATCTAGTGCCTAATGTGTGTGTATGTGTGTCCATAGGCAGCCACTAGTAAACACTTGCATCCATCAAACATAACATGTCTCAAACACATGTTTACATCCATAGGATTCCTATCTAAAGGTCGAGAATACTATGGATAAGATATATTCAAATTATAGAAACAAGCACAGATAAAAGTTCGGAAAAAGGAGTTAAGGATATACCCTCGAAATGAAAAGGGTATGAAGCACGAATCTTGGCTTCGGTCTCCCAAATCGCATCCTCTGGATTATCTCCCCATTGAACCTTTAGCAACTTGATCTCTTTATTGCGTAGCCTCTTAACTTCTAATCCAAGAATATGGGAAGGAATTCGCCTGACTATCGCCTCCCGTTCCACTTCTACCTCTTCCAATACGCTAGGCTCAACAACTTCTATGGTGTCATGCAGGCACTTCCACAGATGAGAAACGTGGAAAACATCATGAACACCAGATAGATTTTCTGGGAGCTTTACTCTATAGGTCATTTGGCCAATCCTCTCGATTATGGGAAATGGTCCCACAAACCTAGGTGCCAACTTCCCTACTGATTCGAAGCGAACCACATTCCTCAAAGGCGATACTTTAATAAAAACTAAGTCTCCCACTTCAAAATCGATGTCAGTCCTCCTCTTGTCTACATAGGATTTCTGCCTATCTTGAGCTGACTTCATCCGCCGTCGAATAAGGTCAATCTTTTTGGACGTTTCTTTAACCATATCTGGTCTAAGTAATAATCTTTCTGTAGATTCCCACCAACAAGTTGGTGATCTACAGGGTCGTCCATACAATGCTTCGAAGGGTGCCATGCTGATGCTGCATTGATAGCTATGTTATAGGCAAACTCTACTAAAGGAAGGTGCTCTTCCCAAGTTCCTCCGAAATCTACGATACACAGCCTCAAAAGATCCTCTAGAATTCCGTTCACCCTCTCCGTCTGCCCATCGATTTGAGGATGATAAGCGGTGCTCAAACACAACTGTGTACCTAACGCTTCTTGCAAGCTCCTCTAAAATTCACTGGTAAAGATGGGGTCATGATTGCTCATGATGCTCGAAGGTACTCCATGAAGACGAACTATGTCACGAACATAAAATGCTGCCGACCATGATGTCGTCCTCATGCTCTTAAAGTGAGCACTCTTAGAGAGTCTATGTACCACAACCCAAATACTAGTGTTTCCTTTCTTCGATCTAGGCAAACCATCTATGAAATCCATAGAGACGCTCTCCCATTTCCACTAAGGAACCTCCAAAGGATGAAGTAAACCACCGGGCTTCTTTTGCTCAGCTTTAACTTGCTGACGAACTAGACATTCGGAAACAAATTCGGCCACATCTTTCTTCATATCAGCCCAAAAGAAAACCCTTTTCATGTCTCTGTACATCTTATCACCGCCTGAATGAATAGTCATCTTAGAATGGTGGGCTTCTTCTAGGACTGCCTTTATCAAGCTTCCAGTTTGAGGAACATAAAGTCTTCCATCTCGTCGCACCAACCCCTTTTCATCTATGGCATATCTACTGAGGTGACGAGAAGTTTCCCCTTTTCTGAGCTTTTCCATGATGTCTAAAATATGTGGGTCACCTTGTTGCGAAGCTCCTATCTGATCCATAAGAGTTGGTCGTATCTCCAAGGATGCAAATAAATCAGGCAAAATCTCGATTGAGTGTCTAAAATCAAAAGCTGATATGAACTCAAAGCTCTTCCTCTCCCCAAACATAGGACTCAAGGCCATCCTCTGCCTACTTAGTGCGTCTGCTACCATATTACCCTTTTCAGGAGTATAAGCAATCTCAAAATTATAAGAAGCTAGGAACTTCATCCACCGTTGTTGCCTTAAACTGAGATCGTTTTGCAAGAACAAATACTTGAGAGATTTATGATCGGTGTATAACTCGAACTTCTCTCCAAGTGAACAATGGCATCACGTCTTAAGCGCGAATACTATGGCAGCTAACTCTAGATCATGAGTGGGGTAGTTCTTCTGATGAACTCTCAACTGTGTACCCCCATAACACACCACTTTCCCTTCTTGTATCAGAACTGCACCAAGCCCTATTCCACACGTATCCGTGTAAACGGTAAACACTTTACTACCATCAGGCAAGGTCAAGACGGGGCTGTTGTCAGAGCCCTCTTCAGTCATTGGAAAGCAGCATCACAATCTATATCCCATGAAAATGTCAAGTTCTTCTTCGTTAACCTGGTGAGTGGGGCTGATATCTTTGCGAAGTCCTTAATGAACTTCCTATAATAACCTACCAACCTAAGAAAGCTTCTCACCTCGGTTGCATTTTTAGGCATCTTCCAATCTTGCACTGCAACCACCTTTGCGGGATCTGCATTTATCCCTTCTTTGGAGACCACATGCCCTAAAATCTCACCTCTTTTCTCCAAAAATGGCGTTTGGAGAATTTCGCCTTAAGCTGATGCGCACGGAGAGTTTTCAAGACTTCTCTCAAATGTTGGGCATGTTCTTCGCTTTTGGAGAAGATCAAAATATCGTCAACAAAGACTACAACAAATTTATTTAGAAACTCTCGAAACACCCTACTCATTAGATCAACAAAATAGGCGGGTGCATTTGTCAACCCAAAAATCATAACTAGCCATTCAAATAAACCATTCGGAGTCCTAAAAGCAATCTTATTTGTGTTGTCCTCAGCCACCCTTAACTGATGTATGAAAGAAACCACGATGTATGATTTATGTACTCCCATTGGAAAAGCAATCATATCATTGCCCTTTAGCATACCGCAATGCCTTCTTGTGTGGAGTATCCACCAATGCTAACCCGAACCTTGCTAGTTGGTTGAATTTGTTCACATATTCTTTCACCATCAAGTTCCCTTGTCTGAGTGCCAAGAACCTCTCCATCTGCATGCTTTTATTGGCCTGGAAATAAAATTTCATTTCAATTCTTTGTCCAAAATCTTCCCAAGTTTCCACTGGATGTCCAGCCTGGGTAACTTCCCACCAAAATGAGGCTTCGTCTTTCAGTAGCCAGGTGGCTAACTGAACCTTCCTTCTATCCTCTACTACAAAGATTACGAACAAGTCCTCGGTCTCCTTGAGCCAATTCCGCGCATCTACGAATGTCTCATTCCCATGGAATGGCTTCCCTCCCATAGCATGGAAGTCTTTGCAGATCTTAGCGAAATTATCTGCTCTTGGAGGGGAAGGAGGAGGAATGACTGGTGCAGCTGGGAGAGGAACGTTTCCTTGGCCCTCGGCAGGTGCCGTGGCCTCTAGATACCTACGGAACCATCCGGGTATTGTAACGCCCTCCGGGATAATAGGAATGTTTGGTTCCCCAGACATGCTGAAAAGAAAAAGGGAAGAGATTTAGACAAAGGACCGAAGGATATTACATATGGCTTCTTGGAGAATGTCTTTCAAAACAGACTTTTCTTTTTGAAAATGCTTTCCTTTAAAACCTTTTTGAAAATAATTTTCAAAAACTTTTATCTAATTTGGTAACCTTCAACTCTGATACCAAGTGTGACACACCACGTCCGTTAATGTCACTCACGAAGAGAATGCATTAAGTTTCATGAGGCATTATAAGTAAACAGACACAGAATATTACAAGACAGATATAATTAAGATAGCAGCGGAAATTCAAATTTTTATTTCAAACGCAAATCATACATCGTGGTCCAGAATACCATAAGTCACAAAAATCATTACAACAATAGAACTTCTGTCCTTTACCATCAGAGTACATGAATACTTAAAAGAAAACATAATTCCCCAAATAAAAGAGACAAAACCATAGTAGAGATAAGAACTTGAGCCATACTTCGAAAGCAGCTCTAGCAAGATGATATCTGAGTCCTGACTAAGCCTGAGTGTTTCCTCCCTGAGAACCTGGGGTGGGAGAAACGGAAAAAAGAAGAGGAAACAAAAGGGTCAGACATAAAGTCTGGCGAGTCTAGTTACTTTTAGCAAGTAAATAAATAAAAGTAGCATGACAGGCATATAAAGTGGATAAGAGAGATCACCACATAAATGGCAGGTGTGGCAAGGTAGACAGGATAATGTGTATACGCTTCTCTATTGATTACTTTGCACTATTACTAGTATAACCAGAATGAGATGATCCCTTCCACTATAAGGTGCTAGACTTAGGCATACGTCCAAATGTACCCTAACTAGTGCCCTAATAGATCGGCTCCCTACTCGGTAGATACTCTGTGCCAGCCCTACAGTAGGATGTATCACGTCCTAAAGTGGCAACCCCTTGCTAATATGCACCACCTTATATCTGCAGGTGTCACGGTCGTCTTATCCCATTCTGCCTGGCTCATGCACGAACATGGCCCAGTCGGTTTGCACCGCCCACACCGTCCTCCATGTTTGGATCTCTTGCAATCAGTCCAGTAAACGTGCTCCTTCTCCGACCTAGTACGGAGTACATGTTTTGATACCTACTTCGGGTTACTGGATGAAACGGATCCTACACAATATGATACGAGATCTCCCCTTTGTCTTGTATCCCCACTAGGTTTTATTTGGCTACGTATACCACTAGGTGTCTTTAATTACATAACCCTATCATTTCTACAAGTTATGTTTACCCTAAAAGGTGTCTTTAATTACATAACTTTATTATTCCAACCGGTCATGTATACAACTAGGTGTCTTTAATTACATAACCTTATCGGGTTAAGTTTGTGGGCCTATATGTAAATATTAACCACCCCCTCCAAATTTGCTTAACCCATTCACTATCCAATCAATTTTACTTAACCCTAACTTTAGTTCACAATCATACAATCCTTATGGATTAGATTTGGTTAAGTAGTCCAATTTATTACCATGTCCATTTATGGTTTATAATGTGCTAGACCTCCCACGTTAGGCCTACAACTTGTGGATGCTGGATATGTCGGTGGGGTCCGGCCGTCTTATTCCACAATTTGGGTCTAACCTTGTCTCATAGCCCGATTCGTTTTTGCGCACTTAGACCTCTCACATTAGGTTCAACATTAGTGGCTACCGGATATGCCGGGTGGGTATATGGGCAGACTTCCACCACTAATGCAACCAAACCTCGTGTCATAAGCGCCATTACAATTTCTAATTGTAATCCTAGACATTCATTATTAATTAATCAATTAATTAAACCTATGCCTTTATGAGTGTTAATGTCCATTTTACCTATTAATTTGAATTATATGCCCAATGATGTACCCAACAATCCTAGCTCGATTGCTTAGAGGTGGGCGAATTGGGATGAGGCATGGGTCTCAGGTTCGAGGGCCACATCTGCCAATGTCTAGGGGTAACTACTTAGGTAGTGTGAAGGCGCTGAAAAATCGTGGTATATCACTACGAGTAGGGTTTACTAAGACCGACAAGCAATGGCTTGAGTGAAGTCTTAGGTTCCACACGTAAATCAAAAATATTTCAAATGACGTTTATATTCAAATTATGCTAATATTAACATTTTTCCCCCGTTCCTTAATTTAGCGTACTCACAAAATCGGCGGCATGCCTAGGCTAGATAATAGCCTAGTCATAAACAATAAAAGGGAAAAATAATAGGAATAAACCAAAGTGATTGTTTTAACATAACTTGGCATAAATATAAACTAGCATGGTGATAAGGTGGACATATGAGCATAAATCTGATGAACTTGTAGCAATTACTAGTTCTAACATAACTATGATGTCATAGTGAGCATAATAAGATACAAATAAACCATTTAGATGTCCAACTATTCAGATCTAACGTAATAGGCCAAGATGATAAACTAGATCTGATTAACTAATTAAATGTCCATATAATTCAGATCGAATGGTTAAAACTAGATCAAGCACAAATAAAGTCAAGATTCTCATTATAGAATGTCATAATAGATCTAACAAGATAGGGATTTAGATCAATAGTTAAAAATAAATCTAACACAAATAAAGTCAAGATCCATATCATAGAGTGCCACAAAGGTTACAATAGATCCAAAAAGATAGAGATTTAGATCCAAGTTATACACAATTTAGGATGTCATATGTTCGCTATTTACAATAGATCCAATATGATATAAGCACATGAACAAATCCAAACTATTATCATATCACGTTTACTTTTATACATTTAAATTTAAAAGCAACTAGGAACTTACAGAGTTTGGATAAGAAGATAGAACTAGAAAAGATTGGATCTTGAATCTCCAATTGATTTGCTTAGGTTGATAGTTGTAGGAGATTAACGGATTTAGATCAGTTCATACACCGGCAGAGTTTGGCCACCATGAATTCCCAAAGAAGAAAACAATAGAAATGACCATGTATATATAGCTGCCAGACCCTCTGAAACCGATTGCGACATCACCCCTAGGGGTGTCGACACCAGTGTCACCCCGGTGTCGACACCCCTCTAGGGGGGTAGAGGGGTGTCGACCCCCTATAGCGGGAAAATTTCCGCCACCTTTTGTTTTTCAAATTCGAACGGTTTTGGATAAAATTTTGACTCATCTCTGACTCATGTGTACATATATAATCTTTCTACAAGTATACAAACATAAAACCCTCATAACTTCTTCATACGGTGTCCGTTTTACGCAAACCAAATGTCTATCTTGACCAGAGTTTCGAGACGGACACAACGGCGCAGTTCATTTTCCTTAATTTTGAATATTAAATTAATTATAATTTAATTTATCCTCTCTTAGTATCGTTAAAAATACGGGGTGTTACAGAAATCATGTTCCACCATTCAAGGGCCCCTTCCCTCAAATGCCAAGCTGCTACACTACCCTTAAGACGATCATCCCATTTGGTAGCCTAAAAGGTCCTTTCGCACTTAATTATCCATGCTTTGGCTTCAAGGAAGCTCTCAGTTCCCAAAAATGGCTTTCCTCCTAAACTCATGAAATCTTTGCTAAGACAAAGGAATTTGGGCACCCCTCAGAGGGTTAAGCTGCTGGTTCCACTGGGGCAGGACTAACAGTAGGGACCTGTTGCAAAGTCCTAAGATATTGTTGGAACCATTCTGGAAAGTACCGTGGCCCTGTAGAGTTTCCACGCTCGGGCTAGTTATCATCTATTTATACTATTTAATAAATAAAATCCCTTCAGTGGA